>JAQFVV010000020.1:3207091-6191836 GCA_028023455.1 Epiperipatus broadwayi | reverse complement strand
ATAAACTAAATAAAGAATTCATGATGATAACAAGAGGCGATGTAAAAATTACAGCATGGCTTTAGTGCAGTGAATAGTTATAAAGGTTGAGTTATTCTCTGGCCCAAAGGGTAGTGTCATGAGCACCATGAGACCATCAAGCCGGTCCAACGTATGCCAATTACCAGCCAGCTCGTGACGAGTCTGTCCAAATACCTCAAAGGAACATTCCTCATCTCATATGCAGACGACAGAGTTAGATTCAACACAAAGATCAGATATTAGGTGAAGGAATGACATAGACTAAAGGCATACAACACCTGTTCTTTAATATCTAAAGATTTGGTAATATTTAACTAGGATTTCATTACGTAGCAGCATTATCAGTGTGACTGAAAAAAAATTAGTGACTCTCAAAGAAGTAGAAAGTTTATGTGTTATTATTAACATTTAGTAATAAAAATATCTAAAGGGAATGATTGTGGGTGGCCACAGCTCTTTAGATAGTAGACCTGCATTACAATAACTGATTCTTTGAGATAAATTATAGATTTGTCTTAAATTTAAAGTTGTTTAACAAACAATATTGAAAAATGATAATTGAGTGTGCATTCATAATCAAGCAATTATGATTTAGCTTTAAAACTAAGAAAAATTATGAGAGGTAATATTTAATGTATTAATTATTATTAAAATGTGATTTAAAAATACACTGAAACGATAGGGGAGAGTAAGCAGTTCATGAAAGTTTACAGATTACATGAAATTCTCATTACCAATTTCTAAAATTCTAGTTTAACATTTAGAAATTACAAACTAATAGAGATGAGCTGTAAACATTATTACAAATGCTCACCTAATTTAGAACCACACACACAATTTTATATTTTATAAAATGTTTTGTCAAAGTTATGGTTTAGCAGCCTTCAGTTGTTGTTAATTAGAAGTTTTTCTTTGTCCTGAACATGTTGTTTTATTGATTTTCTTTCATGACTTTCTTGTTGTTTCAAGCAGCAGAATACTTTTACAGTTGTTTTTAAATGTTAGGTAGAAGCTGGCGCCTGGTGAGCATCTCCAGTGAAGAACTGAGCCCCGATTCACTTGTGAATATGTGCAATGTCAATTATTTAAAAATATTAAAGTGTCATGAGGCAAAGCTAAAAATTAAATTCACCAAAATCCTCTACTTAAATCTAAAGATATCTTCTTTGCCATCTTAGTCCTGCGTTTTTTATTGAGATATTTTGGTTTCTTGTTCTCACCTCAGAATAATCCCAGCATCACTGGTTTATTAGAAAAATTTATATTTACTATTTGTTTGACTTTTTCTTCACCTTAGATTAATTACATTTTTTTGATTTACCTTTCTAAATCATTGTGTATCTCAGTGACTGATGCTTTCATTTCAAAACAAAGAAGTAAAATTCATTTATGACTATTATTACATCAGTTTTGTTAAATTCTTTAGCTATGAGGTTTAAGCTCATGTAACAATATGATTTTTATGTTACAAATTTGCTTTTAGCAAAAAGATCTAATTATTGTTTTATCATATTTCTTAGCTCATTTGAGATGAAATGGCAATAGTGTTTATATAAATTCTACATATTTATGTTTCAATATTATTACACCCAGTTGATACAAAGACTAAATTTGGTGGAGTCAGGCCAGGTCAGTGAAGGCGTGAAAAAAGGTGAAACGGGGATTGAATACAGATCTACTGATATCTTTACGTCTTCCCAGCTATTAATTAAGGAAGAACAAAGGAAGGCACTGAAAGAGAAAAAAAGTTGCATTCATGATTAAAAAATGAAAAGAAAAAATTTAGTGTTTAATGACACTGCAGATAGTAAAATAAGATAGCAGAATTTCTTAAAAATGCTGAGCTTAATTTATATACCAGATTAAAATTTATTTATTTTGACTGACTAATTTCAGCGCGTGTCTGATTACATGGTGTCAACATTAATGGAGTTATTAGTCAAACTGATTATATATTATCTAAAAAAATTCTCAGAGGCTAATATTGTTCTTTTTATAGCTCTATAAAAAAATTTTTAGAATAATAATATTAATACCATAACAAAATTTCTATCTATAAAAGTATGCTAATTTTAAATTCAATAATCTATTTATTTGGGTTCATTCAGTACATACCACAGAATAAACGTCACAAAAATACTCCAATATTGTTGCTTAAGTTCCAGGTGGTGCGTCTCTCCTCTTACTTATGATTCCATGACTACATTGGGTTCTCTAATTTTTGTGTCTTTCCTATCAGTGATTCATTTGGCCCAATAAATTTAAAATCTAAATAGTGAGAGATATACATTTCTTCTATGTATTTATCATTGCTACCAATATTATTGGAACAACTCGCGTATCACATCAGATGGTTCCCTATGATGTTAAAATCCAAAACAGCAAACAGTTATAGGGATTTAAGCAAATTCCTTAGCGGGGAGGAAAAAAACTATGTGCTGTGTCCCAGGTGTAGTTTCCCATGTTTTCCTGGCAGAGAAATGTTATAAGAATAACCACAACAAGTTGCTCAATGCTTCATTAACCTCTTTGTTTCAGGTTGTTTGAAGCTGTCTCTATATCCCACCAGATCTTTGGCAGATTTGTGAGATGATTGCTAAACATCTTTCTCTTTAACAGTCTGACCCTATTTCCCTATAAAATTAGAAAAACTTTGAGCTCCTAAATGGGCCGGGGCACCATCCAAATCTTTTCTACCTCTAAAAGTCTTGATGTGAGTCATCTTAGCTCAATGTTTGATGTCGCGATGCATCTTGCCTCTTCTTTAGTAACTTCTTTCTGATTACTTGTGGGCATGTGGATGAGACAAGTCTCACTATCATATTTTTACCTCCAGGCCTCACCTGTTGCTTCTATCATGATTCCTCAGATCTCTCTACATTCATTTCTCTGCTAACTCTTGCCTCTTCTTTTTGCTAACTTTGGGATATTCCCAACTGTTCATGTGCTTCTAACTCTCCTGCTAATTCTCTTAAATTCTGACACATTACACAAATGTTTCTTTTCTTCTTCATCTCTTTTTTGATTATTCTCCTTCTTTTTCAGCTCATCCTCTTGTTTCTAACTTTTATTGGCACATATCTATCAGGCATCTCCTTCATGAACTTGAAGTTCTAGTCCATTGATGCTCTGCATTTGTTGAGCTTCATCATTTCAGGTGTGTGGGCTCAAAGGCCTCAGGTAAATCTATTCTGCTGTCTCTTGTGTTTTCTGTTTATTTCTTATCTATTATTTATTAAACTTTTTACTAATACTGTTACTATCCCCCACACATTGTCTTGTTACTATATTACTCTTTTCATGCTAATCTATCTCTGTTTGCTGCCTTAATATGATTCCCCACGTCCTACACAAGTGGACATGATAATGTTCCCGTAGGGCAGCACCATCGAGTAGCGACGCCACCCATTGTACCGAGTTCGAACATAGTTTATCGGTTCCACAATACAATCTATGGAACAACGCCTCTGATGCGACATAAGTAAACATTTCTTTAGGCGTGGTGGTCAGGGAGATGCATGAGATTCATGGTTTTGTTTCTGAGTTGGCCAACAATCAAACGAATATTAATTCACATATATAATCAAGGAAATATATATAATGGGCATTGAAAAAATGAAAACTTAACTACAGACGTACAGTTAAAATTATTTATTTACGTATTTATTAAAAAAAAACATTATTAATGTTATTAATCATATTTTATATTCAGAGTTTCAATAGCTAATTGGCAATTTTATTATATATAAAATACATTTATTTATAAAGAGCATTCATTTATATGAAGGCGTAATCTAGCTACCTAAGGTTCTCGAGTGAGTATTTCTAATGCGTACTGTAGGGGATTTATACTTTCCACTGCAAGAGTCATCCATGGCAGCGGACATACAATTATTTAATAAAACTATTTATTTTACGACTAAGGGCGAACATTTATTTGAGAGTGGATGACGAAGATAATGCCGAGGCGGACTGATATAGAGAATGATAAACTAAATAAAGGAACACGTGGTACGCCTTAGAAGGGCGATATAAAATGGCAGCACTGAAACTGCAATGCCGTGAATAAGTTTATAAGGGCTTCGGGTTGGTCTCTGCCTCGACCCGAAGAGGTAAGGTGTCACATGAGCATAACCAGGGACAAGCAGTCCGTGTCGCAATTTGCCAGCTGGCTGCATGACGGTCGTCAAGCCCTACAGGAACATTATCATGTCCACTTGTGTAGGACGACTGGGGTTAATTCAACCCTATAGAATCTGGAGTATTCACGGTGTGGAATGAGCCATCGGGGCTTTAAAACGTAACACATGTATAAGATCTAAAAGATTATGGTAATATTTAACTAGATTTCAAACTCGGCCCCCATTATCAACGTTGACTGAAAGAAAATTGGTGACTCTCAAAGAAATGAAATTTCCGTAATTATTCATTAAAATTTAATAATAAAAAAATATCTAAAAAGGGAATTATTACAGCGAGTATGCCAGCTATTATGGAGTAGTAGACCCTGCATTACAATAACTGATTCTTTGAATGCATGTCGATTTATAAGAAATTTAAGTTATTTATAAAGCAAATATTAATGACAATTCAACACGCATTCACTGTTCAAGCGATTATGGATTTAGCTTTAAAACTAAGCCAATTATGAGAAGGTAATATTTCAATGATAATTATAAATAAAGTGTAGATTTGAGAAATACACACCTAAGAAGGATAGAGGGAGGTAAGCTAGATTATGCGAGAAATTTACAGATTACATTAATTCTCAATTTTTAGTTTCACAAAATTACAATTTTAACATTTAGAACTTAGACAAATAGTAGGAGATGAGCTATAGCTTATTTTACTAGAGTACTCTATAATTTGGAATACACACACAGGTACCTTTTTTATAAGATGTTTTCGTCCATTTGTTTAATAGTAGATTGTTCGTGATTAGCAGTTTTTTTTCTTGTCTTTGGTATTTTATTGATTTTAACAGCAGCGGCATTCTTGTTTATTTCAGGCAGCAGATCATTATGGTGTTTTTACGATGGGCAAGGTGAAGTTCAGCATACGGTGGGCCTTTTCCTGATGGAGAATAATCTCGGTGCTTACTCGATCATACCTTGGCAATATCAATTTATTTTAAGATATTTTAGACTCTCCACTCGAGAGCAAAGCTAAAATTCAAGTGAAAGTCTTCAGCAAGTCTAAGATGGCCTCCTTTTTTTATCTTGATCTTTTAATTTTTTTGTTGAGATATTTTTAGGTTTTCTTTGTCTTGCCCTCAGGATAATCAATGCTTTTGCTGGTTTTAATTAGAAAGAAATCTGCTGTGCTATTGTTTGTTTTGTTGTTTGTTTTTTTTTACATTCGTTAATTACATTTTTTTGGAATTTTTCTATAATTAATTTATTATCTATCACTGACCGATGCTTTTAAATTTTCAAAGACAAAAGGGAATAAAATTATTTTAACTTTAATTAATTATTGCATCAGATTTTGTTAGAATTATTATTTAACGAAATTTAACTAAGCAATAAATACGAACTTTATAAATTCAAAATAAATGATTAATATTACACAAAACTTATTTAGCTAAAGAAATCTAAATTATATTACTTTATCCGTATTTATTGCCTTTAATTTGAGATCGAAATGTGTGCGTGTTTATGTTGAATTCTACATATATTTATACATTTTTAATATTGTTACACACACCACTCGATACCAAAAGTTTAAATTTGGGTGGGATAGACCGGTCAGTGAGAGACGACAGAAAAAGTGAAACTTAAGATTCGAACACGTCAAACGCTAAAAAAAAAATTTAACTATGTGACAGTCAAAACACGTGTATCTCGTTAACATAGTGCAGAATTCGACCACCACACATAACAGCAGCACCATCAAGTAGCGATGCCACCCATGGTACCGAGTTCGAACATAGTTTATCGGTTCCACAATACAATCTACGGAACAACACCTCTGATGCGACATAAGTAAACACTTCCTTAGGCACGGTGGTCAGGGAGATGCACGAGATTCATGGTTTTGTCTCCGAGTTGGCCAACAATCAAACGAATATTAATTCACATATATAATCGAGGAAATATATATAATGGGCATAGAATAAATGAAAACTTAACTACAGACGTACAGTTAAACTTATTTATTTACGTATTTAATAAAAAAACATTATTAATGTTATTAATCATATTTTATATTCAGAGTTTCAATAGCTAATTGGCAATTTTATTATATATAAAGTACATTTATTTATAAAGAGCATTCATTTATATGAAGGCGTAATCTAGCTACCTAAGGTTCTCGAGTGAGTATTTCTAATGCGTACTGTAGGGGATTTATACTTTGCACTGCAAGAGTCATCCGTGGTGGCGGACATACATTTATTTAATAAAACTATTTATTTTACGACTAAGGGCAAACATTTATTTGAGAGTGGATGATGAAGATAATGCCGAGGCGGAGTGATATAGAGAATGATAAACTAAATAAAGGAACACATGGTACGCCTTAGAAAGTCGATATAAAATGGCAGCACTGAAACTGCAATGCCGTGAATAAGTTTATAAGAGCTTTGGGTTGGTCTCTGCCTCGACCTGAAGAGGTAAGGTGTCACATGAGCATAATCAGGGACAAGCAGTCCGTGTCGCAATTTGCCAGCTGGCTGCGTGACGGTCGTCAAGCCCTACGGGAACATTATCATGTCCACTTGTCTAGGACGACTGGGGTTAATTCAACCCTATAGAATCCGGAGTATTCACAGCGTGGAATGAGCCATCGTGGCTTCAAAACGTAACACATGTATAAGATCTAAAAGTTTATGGTAATATTTAACTAGATTTCAAACTCGGCCCTTATTATCAACGTTGACTGAAAGAAAATTGGTGACTCTCAAAGAAATGAAATTTCCGTAATTATTCATTAAAATTTAATAATAAAAAAATATCTAAAAAGGGAATTATTACAGCGAGTATGCCAGCTATTACGGAGTAGTAGACCCTGCATTACAATAACTGATTCTTTGAATGCGTGTCGATTTATATGAAATTTCAGTTATTTATAAAGCAAATATTAATGACAATTCGACACGCATTCACTGTTCAAGCGATTATGGATTTAGCTTTAAAACTAAGACAATTATGAGAAGGTAATGTTTCAATGATAATTATAAATAAAGTGTAGATTTGAGAAATACACACCTAAGAAGGATAGAGGGAGGTAAGCTAGATTATGCAAGAAATTTACAGATTACATTAATTCTCAATTTTTAGTTTCACAAAATTACAATTTTAACATTTAGAAGTTAGACAAATAGTAGGAGATGAGCTATAGCTTATTTTACTAGAGCACTCTATAATTTGGAATACACACACAGGTACCTGTTTTATAAGATGTTTTCGTCCATTTGTTTAATAGTAGATTGTTTGTGATTAGCAGTTTTTTTTCTTGTCTTTGGTATTTTATTGATTTTAACAGCAGCGGCTTTCTTGTTTATTTCAGGCAGCAGATCTTTATGGTGTTTTTACGATGGGCAAGGTGAAGTTCGGCATACGGTGAGCCATCTCCCGATGGAGAATAATCTCGGTGCTTACTCGGTCATACCTTGCCAATATCAATTTATTTTAAGATATTTTAGACTCTCCACTCGAGAGCAAAGCTAAAATTTAAGTGAAAGTCTCCAGCAAGTCTAGGATGGCCTCCTTTTTTTATCTTGATCTTTTAATTTTTTTGTTGAGATATTTTTAGGTTTTCTTTGTCTTGCCCTCAGGATAATCAATGCTTTTGCTGGTTTTAATTAGAAAGAAATCTGCTGTGCTATTGTTTGTTTTGTTGTTGTTGTTGTTTTTTTTTTACATTCGTTAATTACATTTTTTTGGAATTTTTCTATAATTAATTTATTTTCTATCACTGACCGATGCTTTTAAATTTTCAAAGACAAAAGGGAATAAAATTATTTTAACTTTAATTAATTATTGCATCAGATTTTGTTAGAATTATTATTTAACGAAATTTAAACTAAGCAATAAATACGAACTTTATAAATTCAAAATAAATGATTAATATTACATAAAATTTATTTAGCTAAAGAAATCTAAATTATATTACTTTATCCGTATTTATTGCCTTTAATTTGAGATTGAAATGTGTGCGTGTTTATGTTGAATTCTACATATATTTATACATTTTTAATATTGTTACACACACAACTTGATACCAAAAGTTTAAATTTGGGTGGGATTGACCGGTCAGTGAGAGATGACAGAAAAGGTGAAACTTAAGATTCGAATACTAATCTTACTGTTTCAATATTGAGCATGTATCCTGAAAGATATGTTCTCAATGGCATAAAAATATTACCCCTACTTAATTTATATAACAAAACGATCTTGTAATACTTCTCATGTTTTAAAACACACATAGAATAATTCTATCTTAACAACTTATTAAATTTATTATGAACACAATAATAATTAAAAAACCAAGTCATATATAACATCATAAAAATAACATTAAAATTTGACATTAATTAAAATTTCTATCCATTATCCATTCATACAACTCTATAATTATTTAATATCTCAGGTTCATTCCTAATAATAATAATAATAATAAACAAATTAATACCCTGTAGTTAAATATAATGAAGGATTTTACATATATTGAACTACTCTCACAAAACAACAACAAAAAACTAAAATATTTTATCAATTCTTAAAATAATATATCTATTTAACTACTAATACTCTTCAATAAAACATAAGTAAAATAATAAATTCTTATAACACATCATATAAAACCTTTATTTATTATGTGGCATCCACAGAAAATATTATATTCTTAATATAATTGCAATATTGTAGATTTTAAAATTGGCATTGGATAATTTTTATAATCACCAATAATTAGATCTTCTGTATTAAGAACAATTATAATAATAGATTTTTATTAACCATGTGCAACAATATAATAATAATGTTCCAAATAATCTTTGCAAATCATGTGTTGAATTATGAAGATTCAAAGAAAACACTCAGCCAAATCAAACTCTAAAGCTGATATTAATTTAAAAACATTAACAATTTTATTATGATTTAACAATATAGTATATTTATAACAATATAAACTTATAAATTTAAAATATTTACAAAGAAATTAATATAAAAAAATTAATTAAATTAACATATTTACATAAGAAAACATAAAACAAATAAACATTGAATAGCCTTTATTCCGACTATTTAATGTGGAAAATGGAATATATGATATATTATATCAATAATACTATTATTTTCTATCATTAAGACAACTACCCATTGTCATTATTATAATAAAACAATAACAATAAATAAATATGACTTATTTAACTAATAATATGCTTAACATTATTTAGAATGTAATTATGATTATAGTAATGCCTATTAACTAAAAATTTATATTAAAGTTAACACTTATCCAACTTAGCATATAACATTATATTGAAAAAGATTAGGCACTTCTTTTATATACTCATAAAGCATTTGTCTTCACCTTTCAAATATATTTTAATATTTCAATGCAACATTTAAATAAAGAAAATAATAGTTACTGAAATAATATTAATCATCATTTTATAAAACATTTAAAAAATAATCTTATAACTTTACTTCTTTATGAGTTCACTATTCTTGTAAAAAATTCAAATTATATTAAAGAATTATATTGTTTGATATTTTTATTTATTCATTTTATGATTTATTACCATCATCGCATTCAGATATTGCACTTATATCATTTTCCCCCAAACAAGCAAAATATGCATTAATATTTGAGTTTAATGATCTCTAACATTCAAACATTTCTACAAATATCAATTCATTCCTTCACCACTTTCACTATAAACAATAAATAATTAATCATCATTTGTGATAGAATTTTTTATCACCTCTTGCATTCACAAAAATTTACTACTTTCAACAGTCTAGCTATTATTATAACCATCTTTTAAACTATCATTTACAATGCAGTATCCAGTGTCAATTAATAGTGATTATAATGAGAGATATGAATATAATAATAACTCAAATAAATATGAAACATCATGGTTACAGTTTTTAAGGTCACATATTTATTCTGTATCTTCAATTCCAGTCATGGCATCTACCTGAGCTCTTACTGAACTATGGAAAAAAAGCAACTGTCCATATACTAACTATACAGATCTTTGTTACCTGCACTTTAATTCTTAACTTACAATAATATGATTCATATATAATATTCTTCATTAATATCCTAACACTCAGGATTTCATTCTACAATTACTTTCCCAGACCAGTATCCATTATCTTCCATATTATGAATACACCTGCTAACATCATAAAAAATACTAACCACACTACATAAAATAATCTCCAAACCACATTTCCAAAATAAATATTTAATATTAAACTCAAAACAGTTCAAAATGCCATACACACAAATGATTTCAATAAAATATTTATTATTATCATACATTCATTCATATATCATAGTATTAAATAATTTAGAGATCAATATTTTCATGTTACTGTATCTAAATAGATACTATCCATAATGATATACTAGAAACTCATAATCATTTAAAAATATATGCATATTCAAGCATTTATAACTCACAAGGCATTTACTACATTTACAGTACAATCATAAAGTAATTAATAGGTTCATAATCATATAAATACAATTCATCTGACTTTTAATATTTGAGCAATATAATAAATAAAACAGAAATGTAAATTAAAATTTTATTAAAATATTATTTAAAATACATAACAGTTTACTTTTAATTCTAACATTTTTTGGAATTAAATACAATGATCAGTTTTTCTTCTTGATCGTCCAAATATAAAATATGCTATAGGTCTTTATTTTTATCTTTCAGAAAATTAAATTTTCTGATACCTATCTTTTTCTTTATTTTTTTTAAATAAATTATTTCAATATTTAAACTAAATATATCTCTAATAAACATGTTAAATAAATATTAGTAATGATAATATTAAAAATATATTGGTACTAAGAAATAAAAAATTATAATAATAAAATTCAAAGCTACTACAGTCCTTCTTTGCTTTCATTTTCCCAGCATCTTGCTTTTTTTTCTGTTGCTATTCTATAATAAGATTGAACAAAAACTCCTCTCTCTGGTGCTGCAAAATAAAACTCATAAATCACAAAGTTAAATCCTCAAAAATCTCAACAAAATATTGTTCATCTATATTGAATAAATTTCCCATAAAGTCTATTTTCTTAATATTTATCATTAGAACAAATATTTTGATGGGAAAACATTCAGTAATATAATTTTATATTAAGTAATATATTCCATGTATGTATATTTTTATTAGGCTAGTCTAGACTATGGCAAAGTATATCAACGTTAATATTCTTTCATCAGTAAGCATTTTATATAACAAAATTATTTATCGATTATTTTTTCTTTCAGAAGACAATTTTTATTCTTTTTCTTAAACAAAATGTATATGTTCATATTTAAAAGTAATAATTAATCATAGAATAATTTTTAAAATCCAAGTTTTTATCTCTTTTTAAATAAGCACATCTCAATCAATAATTTTCTGTAGAAATTGAACAATTTCTCCATCCAGGAAATATTATATAACATAATGATAATCTTTTAAATTATATCACAGTTCATTTAATTTTTGATAAAGAAAAACTTTTAAAATTTATTTATCTTTTTTAAAATAGTAAAATCTTTTAAGATGTCTCATTCATTCATCTTTATTTTAAATTGGAAAATCTTTTGTAAACAATATAAAGTTCAAAAGACATTTTCTCACAAGCTTGCTACATACATAGTTGAAATATATAATATCCATTCAAGCTGTTCTTTTAAAATAATTTAGTAATAAAATATATTTATACCCATTAACAAATAATATAACATATATTCACATTTAAAAAATCCTTCATACATATCTTCATTATTTGTTCTTCCTTTTCTTTCTTTTAAAATTCATAAAGCTTGTTAAATAACTTTCAAAAATATCCTTTGCATACTTATAAGAGATGAATTTCTCAACAGTTTATATTTATTAGAGTTTATCAAAAATGCTAAAGATAATTGTTCTTTCTTTCCACACATACTAAACATATAAACACATAGTTCTTATGCATCCTTAAGCTTCTTTCAGTTATATGGTTTCAATTCTCATGGCTTCTGATACACATTAGGCTGATTCCTCAATGGTAACTATTAGTTTCTGTACAAATTATCATAGTTTTCATCAAGATTTGAGATAAAATTTTACTGAGAGAAATAATTAAATTTACACAAACATTGAGTATATTAAGATAACTATTTAAAATTATACTTTTAAGTTTTAAAATAAAATAAAAAAAATTTATTAAAAACTACAACTTTAAAATAAGACCAAACAAAATAATACATGATTAGACTAAAAGTATTACTATTACTACTGTTATTACCATCTAGACTGATTGAACACCTCTATTTATACAGATTCTATGAAGTAATCTCATGGTCTAATCCATGTTCTTATCAAATACTAATTTACATATAAATTAAATTTAATTTACAAAATAATTTTTTAAATAATATGACATCATTTTAAATATATATTAAATTTATTCAATATTTCCTAATATTAAATACCTTTATTTAAACAATTAAAATATATTTAATAACTTAAAGCAGCGTTTCCCAACCTTTTTTGGCTCACGTACCACTTGGTAGTACATCACGCTAAATTGTACCACTTCGTAAAAATGATTGTATTTCGTGAAATTTGTTATTGTGAGGGTGTTATATTATTTGCATTATAAATATTATAAGGTGACCATGTATGTATTCACATCACATAATGGGACAAATTACATTGAAACACGACTAACCGTCACACCTGATTATAAACTCACTGAAATTATAAACTCAATGTAACATATTTATATGTATGTGTTTGTTCAAAGTTTCACTTTTTTTTTTCAAAATAATTTATTAAAGATTACATTATTACATTAAAAATTATTTGGTACATATTTTGTTCAAAGTATTTTCTCATTCCTTCATTTGGTTTTCCAAAATTTGAGTCTGTTTTCTCTTTTTCGGAGCATCTTGCTATTGGTTGGGCCATGGAGAGGATAAATCCAGCATGTCCCAAGTCTTGGTAAAAATAACCTCAGGGATTACCAGGCTATCTCTTGTTTTTGTTTTCTTTATATTGTTCTGCATGAAGTTAATAGGATTAAAATTTTGATGATTAAATACTAGCTTACATCTAGTAATCCACAATAGATGATCAAAAATTAAAGAAAGTCTAATTTCTGGTTATGATCCTTTTCTGATACATTCTTTCAAATTAAATAATTTAGATTGATTTGCCTTGATCCGACTCATTATTTATCTATTATTTTGTCATATTTCGTTTACTAATAAATGGTTTTAATAAAAACACAAAATTATAAAAAAACAATTAATATATTTTTTTATCATAATCAAATATTTTTATAAAATAAATTTAATGAAATCCTTGTGCTTGTTTTGAACAACATAATTTTTTGAAATTTGGTTTAAAACATGCGAGGTATAATATATACCCTTAAGTCTATAACTGCTTTCAATCTGTTTCGATACTTATTTTTAAAAAAAATATATGAAGTAAAAGCTCTTCCTACTAATTTCGTACTAGTAAACGGTAATAATAATTTAAGAGCTTTCTCAGAAAGTTGTGCATATTCTTTAATGTTTAACCGAAAATTAATTAGATTGTGTCATTTGAATTCTACTTATAAAGTTCTGTCACATGATAATTCTATTAAATTTTCTTTATCCTTTATTGATAATGATGTAGCTTTTTCTAAATTTTCTGCATAGACGGAATTTGAAATACAATTATCAGTTGTGTTTTCGGGTTTTGGAAAATATTCCATGAAAGACAATTTTAATTCTGTTAAATGTGCTATTATATTTTCTCGTATATCTTGAGACAGGCTAACTTTATTTTCAAACAAAAAAATAAGTAGATTTTCGAATACTTCCAGTTGATTGTTGATTGTTTTTGATATAGTTTCCAAAAATCTAATTTCTTAATCATACTTTCAATTTTATCATTAACATTAAAGATCGTTATCGACTGTACATATTAATAACTTTACTGTATAATATTATTAATTAAAATAATTTTTATGAATTATAGGGAAAAACGTTTATATGATATTTTTACGATTTAATTTTTTTTATGACCGCCATTATTGATTATTTTTCGTGTACCACCAACCAGCAACTCGCGTACCACCAGTGGTACGCGTACCACAGGTTGGGAAACACTGACTTAAAGTATTAATTTTAAAAATAAAATAAAAAATTATTTAAACAATACAATAAATTTAATTGTTACTTTTAAAATATTATTTGTAACACTTTAATGTGTCTAATTTTACTAACAGAAAACTACAAATTATCATTTTCCCCCTAAACATGAAATCTCGTAGACTAATGCACACCCCTTTAAGACATGTAGCACTTTTAGAACATTCTAGAATAATAAGTAATTACTAATTATTTAAATAATACCTTAAACAAATAATATTATTTAAAAGATATTAAATACATTATATAATATTTAATACTGTAATTAGACTATTGTTTTATTATTATATCAGTTAAATATAATAAACATAAATTAATATTATCTTTTAAATGATATATACTATATTGCTTTTATTATTTAAATTACAGTAAAATAACTTTTAAATACTTTAAATCTCTTTATAACTTCTTATCTAACAAGTTTAAATCTATTCTTCTTATAAAATCAATGAAAAATGTAAAATTAGGGAGGCAGTGATGATATCTAGGAATAGAGATAGTTTAATGAATAGACAATCAGATAATAAAAAAACAACAGAATTGTGGGAAATTTGAATGGATTGAATGATGGGCAGTGTAAGTTTTTATTTTCTGTACATTTGTATTAATGGTTGATAAAGATTGTCAGTCAAACAATCGAAAGTACTTCCAGTAAAGAATATATTATTTAATTTTGAATACTGTGTTAAATAATTTTTTTTTGAATTATTATTATATATATTATAATGATATATGCCATTACATTAATTTAAAATTATAATAATTTTTTTTTATTATCGTAAATAAAAAAACTAAAAGCTAAAATTAAAGAGTTGTTCAATGTATATATATTCGCACAGATGCAAAACTTTAAAAGTATTTTTTTAAAATAAAAATAAAGAATTTGAACGTACTTTTTTATAAAAAAGTACAAGATCTAAAGATAAAATATTTTTGTAAATGGAAATGATTGTTTTATAAATTAAACGAAAAGCAAACTAGCCCTTGGGGCTCTTATATAAAAAAGTCAGATGAAATATAGATAAGAGAACAAAAATAAATTAGACGTCCAATAAAAGCAGCAATGAAGGCCCGGACCATAATGAAAATTTGGAACAGAAAACCATTGTTCAGTGAATCCAGACCATTGGTATAAAAGGAAAAATATTGAAAATAAAAACAGTTCCAGCTTGTTTTTGTGAGAAGGGCGATAAGACACACTTGTCACTCTCTCTCACTTATTTCAAATGAAATGACTGTAATACCAAGATTGAACCAGCTAAGGCCACCTTCAGATAGACTGATCTTCAAATAAAGACTTGACACCAGGAACTGGGAGCTCTTCTACTGTAAGATATAAACAGAAAAATTTTACTAAAAGTAATTAAGAACTTTATAGATTTGACAAGCTAAACATAATTTTTTTAAATGAACTTTAATCTGACTTTTCAAATCAATTATTAATGTTTAATTTTTATACATTTGAGTTTACTAAAAATCATTTCCATTTTTTTTATTAATATTTATTGTATAAATTATTTAAATGCATTAAATTTAAGTTGGGTATGGCTGCTTGCATAGATTCGTTAACGTTTAACTATGTTTTTATTTTCATATTTGATTAAAATATGTAGACCTTTGGTAAATAATGATACCTTACATTGAGTATCTAAAATGTATTTATTCGGATGTCTTTTAAGTTAATGGTGTCAATGTGACATCTTATGATGAATGCCATTGGGTTTCTTGTAAATTTCCCTCTGCAATTCCATCAATGACTTTATATTTTGATTGTTTATGTTTATTTTGAAATGTTTTTAACCATGTAATCTATGTAGCCAATCTGTACTCAACATTAAAAAACAAACTATTATAAAATTCATCTGTGCAAAACTATATAAATGTTAAATTTAAGTCTGGCATGAGTGGCTATATAGATTTGTAAAGTTATATTAATTAATTAAGGGAGGGTTAATCTTAGGTTATTTGTTTCGTAGTTAGATTGAGTCAATGGATTGGATATATTGGTGTAATTAGTAAATGTAGTATGAGGTTCGCTATGTGCAGGATCGCATTATACGCCACACACCCCCTTTTTGCCTATGGAAGGGGATAGTAAGATGGAAAATGCAGTCCCTTCCTATGGAGTTTTTTTTATTGCTCTTTTCATCAGACAGATGTAGTATTTTTGTCTGGATGAGAGACAATGTCTTCTTTATCCATGCTGTTCAGATGTACAATTCCTGACAGTATGATATTTGTGTTATTGTATTCATACTGCATTGAATACATCGATGTATCAGATGGATTGACGTCGGTTTGACTGCGAACTTTTAGCCTAAGGTTAAATAAGGGATAGATTTTTTTTTTTCAAAATGCAATCTATGTAGTTTATTCATACTTGACACTCTTAAAAAAATATTATTAAATTCATCTGTGCAGATGGTTTAAAATTTTAAAATAATAATTCAAATTAAAAGTTAATATTAAAATCTAAAATAATAAATGTTATTCCTCAAATTTTAAATGATTATATATGTGCGTTAATAAATATTGTTTGTGTGTTAATTACTGGCAGTGGCTTTTATTTTTTTATATTTAAGATATAAATTAAATAAAGTTATATATTATTATCTCTGCATCTCCATGAGCTAATGGCATTGGGCTGATGGTCGTGAAAAATATCTATGTCAAAGTTGGATCTTTAACAGTGCGTATCAGCCTACTCTATAAAATTTCCAGATTCAAATGCCTGGTGGTGCCCTGTAGCACAGATACGGTAAGACTAGAACTTCCACTTCTTTTTGGACCATTATAATATATATATATTATATATATATTACAGATACTTAAAAAAGGGGTCTTACATTTTAAAATGATTGACTCATAATAATAATTATGAATCAAAGATAAAATGACTATAAATGTATCAATAAGTAATCTAAATCAGTGATCTTTTGAATTCGTTTATTATTATTTATTGTATATATATATATTAATGTGAATTATATCTTTTCTTTGGAAAAGATTGTCAAGGGATGAAATTTTATCATGGGATTTAGAATGGGAATATTAATTATTACTCTTTTAAAATGATAAAAACCCATTCTTGTTTTTCATTATTATATTTATTTATCTTGTTATATTACATTTTCGTTGTTTATTAAATGTTATTGAATTATCAATCTGATCTCTATTTAACCATTATCTTATTACATTTATATTAACAAATAAACAGATAAATCATTAATAGCTAAACAACATTTATTTTATATATATATATGTATTAATATTATAAATATTTTAGGAATATATTTTTATTGCTTATTGCTTATATAGAGACATAATAATAAATAAGATTATTAAATCCATCCTTGAAGAGAGCCTATTGTGAATTCTCCATGAGTTCGAATATTGTAGTATAATGGAGACAGAAAGAGGGATGATAGGTGGACAGACTAGTCTAAATTACATATAAATTTACCTAGTAATTATTGAGCTAGCATAGTGAAGATAAATGTAATCATGTACTTAGAATTTCATCGCTTCATCTCCAGCATCATACCCAAAGACTCTAAGTCTGACTGTAGTAAGATGTGCTCCCTCTTTCTTGTGAAAACCGATATCCGGTTACAGTAAATTTCCAAATAACGTTGTGAGCCAAAGAATTTTACTAATCTTATCTATAAGTGCAAGGGCATCAATCGGTTTTTCTAAAATGAAAATTATATATATATATTAATAACTTTACAGTCTCATTAAGTTATCTATCAATATTTTTTCTAGAAAAAGTTATATCTAAAACAAATTATAAAGAGGTTAAAGAATGATAGAATATATTGGGATGTTTTTTTGTTGTTGTTGTTTTGTATGAGTTTTATTGTATTTTAACTTATTTACGTTTTCTACATTTTTGTTAGCTTTATAATTTTTTTTTGTGTGTCCTTTTTTACTTTTAATAAATTTATATATTTCTATTTAACAAATATTTCCTCCTATTATATACATTATTTTAAAATGTTCATTAGATTATTTTAAATAAGTATATAAAACAGTCTTTCGTAACAGCTAGTGTAATAATAATAATAAGCAGCCACTCATAAACGAATATGGTCATTCCAATTTAAAAAGAAAAGAGGCAGAAAGAAGTGAAAGAAAGAAGAGAATAATAAAACTATTTTAGAAATGAGTTGATGATGATTATAGAAACCACGTCCCCATACAGAACATGTTAGTTCACTATTTGATATTTTATGATGGTAATTTTTAATTTCTTCAACAGAATACTTTTTTTTCTGAAATACTTCAACACCATGTTCTTTTACTCTATTGAATTATTCTATTCAATTATTCTATTCTCTGCCATATCTTTCTAATGGAAACAGTTGACATTGCATTTTTTTAGAAAGACTTTGATATAATTCTTATAATAGATGTGGAATCTGCATCTCCTATAAAAACCACATGCAAGTTCACCATAAAAAGTCTCCATTGTTCATTTATTTTACATGTCTAATCCCACAAAGATTTGATTTTACATTAGTGAGATTAGTTGTATCAAATCCAGCAAGCCAAAGAACATATTGATTTGTTTTACGATCTTGCCATTGTACTTTCAAAACATTAAGGAGCATCCTTAAAATGAAATTTTTATAATGGGGTTTTATTACACCAATGAAGTTTATGTTTTATTTTCATACAATGAATGAGGTAAAATAATAATTCTGTATTGAAGAAGTCAATGTCTAATCACATTGAGTTCCATGCTTCTCCAGCTATACTAGCCTCCTGCACACACTGTATTATAAAAATTAAAAAAAAGCTAGAAAAGATTTAGTGAAAACCAAAACAGTGGTGTGTGTGATATGGATATTATATATATATATATTTTGCGGGTTCATCCATGTTAAAAACTTTTAATATTAATATACTGACATTTCAACTTGGTCACACAAGCCATCCACAGAGTTATATATATATGAAGCAATAATCTTAGCAATATTATTGCTGAAAATTAGACATTTGTTATACATAGTTGTAACTGTATTTATGTATATATATTTAGATTAATTAAAATGTTGGAATTTAAAAACAAAAAAAAAATTGGGAAAAATACTAAGCTGAAATTATCTTTATCTGTAATCAGATTATTTTTACTAATTAGAACTAAAATTTAATTAAAATTATAAGAAATCTTTTTGTTAATTCATTTGCAAATCTTTACAAATATCTAAAATGGTATTCTGAGCCTTATCTGTTTTAAAAATTTTATTAATTAAAATCAAGAGATTATAAAGATAGCTGCAGGCAAGTAAAATTACATTCTTGGGGGGATTAAAAATGTATAAAAGTGCCCATAGAACAAAATAAATCAGTTAGTAAATTCTTTCAGAACGTTTTTCAGTAGGTAAATTTTCAGAGAAAGTGATTTAAGAGATCTCAAATTTTAAGAAGTTAACACAAGTTTGGTGCTATGAACTTTGAGTAGAGGGAATTCAGTGCCTTTCTCCTTTTCTCAAAGACTGTTTGCCGGCTGCTGCCATGTTTCATTCATCTGATTGTCCACACAAGATGACCATCTGAAGTGCTGACCCTGCCTGCTGCCCGCTATGCTGTGCTTTCCCAAGGTAACAATACTTAATGTAGAGTTGTCTTAATACAGGAATCCCTTTTGTAATTTTTACTAAGATATAGTTAAACCTTTGTATTTTAATTTGTATATTAATTTATAAGTTCCTACTAATGTTGCTCTTAAACTCTCTCTCTGTAATCCTTACTAGTATAATGTAATTCTCACTATGCCGTTTCATGATTATTTATGTTATATAGCTTTGTGCGGCTCCATTAAATATTTAACTTATTTTGTTTAATGTATATATATATAATTTATTTTCTTTAATATGCCAATGCTAATCATACTTGTGATTCTGAAAAAAAAAGAATTGTTTAATTTGGAAAGAAGTGAGGGCTTCATTTAAAATCTATCAATAAAATTTTGTTTATTTTAAATAAAAATCACTCAAGCTAGTTTGATTTCATTTTAAATTCTTGAAGTTTAGTTAAAATCTTTTGCTATGGATGATGGATGCTCAAATTTACTGCTTTGAATTTGTATTTAAAAATGTCATTTTTAAAAGATTGCTAACTTTATAATTAGGACCATCCCTACTTGTTGTTTCCTTGAGGGCTAATCCTAGCACTTAATGCATAATCAAAATTAAATATTAAATTTTGTTAGTTTAATGCTATATTATCCATTATAATTTGTCAAATGATTTAGGATTTAAAACAGATCATTGTGCAGAGATTAGATTATTTCAATGCTTTAAAATAATATATATATATATATATATATATTGATTATGTAATATCTAATAACGTTGCTGGCATACATTTTATTTTATTATGATATTTTATTGTTTTCATTTCGTTGTCATTGGGAACTTTGGAAGTCCAAAACTACCTATGTATCTTTCTCCAAACCATTTGTAATCAGGGGTATACACTACTTTCTGTGGAACATGAGGTATGAGGTTTTGTTTATGCTGTGGATGACCATACAACCAGCTCTGGGCCTTCAAACCCAACCTCTCCATTTTTGGTACCTTTACACCAGAATGCGAGAACGTACTAACCCTAAGTCAGTTTTCAATATTCTTTTAAAATGATGAAATATCCAAAACTGCCATAATGGTCAGATTTCTGTATTGTATGCTAGTACGTTACTCTTCTCATTAGTTTGCTCACCACCTATCTAACTTTAATTAGTTGCAATAATGTGTTGAACACAATGACTCATTTCATAAAATATGCAATCTGGTTAATTATTCAGCATGTTGATTTAAACTACTTTCATTTAAATTGTTATCGATTCTCATAGATGTAAATCAATTTGTATTAATGATTGTATAACTTACTTATTCTCGTAAATGTAGTGCATTGTTTGTTCCTTGTGTATAAGTTCCAAAGACATCTTTTCCAAACAGTGCCAGTAAAGATATATATAATGATTTTCATAAGGTAGATAAATGATTAAGATTGTATATTTTTGCCTGTTTACCAAAATCATTTTCTACTAAATCGCAAACTATCAATTGTATCATTAATCATCTCAACCTGTAATGATCTTTTATATTTGTTTTACACATCCACAGCATTATATCTGAAATATCTTTAAATTGGCATATTAACCTCGCACAACTTATAACACACTCCATAAAATTATGTCCGTTAAATAATTAATGTAAATGGGATTTTATAAAAAACAAATCCCAAAGTTGTGTAAATAGACAACATCACCCCAAGCTTGAAACATTTTGTAACATACATATATATGTTTTCTTAATATTTTATTAAATATATATTTCATGTAAATCCTGGTTTTTGAATTATTATTTTCTTCTAGTTAATATTTAGACTTATGTTCTTTAGCTAATAGCTTAGCATTAATAAATAACTGTAATAAATGTAATTCCTGGGCTACTCTTATCTTAATCATCATCATCAGTCTGATCTTATGCTCTACCACTTTGCTTCCAGGCCTGTAATTAAAATTATTGTGCTGTATTATCAGGATTGTTGTTCATCGGGTCAGAGATTTGAAAAATAGGCAAATAGGTTAGAATTCAGGATTGCTCCAAACCTGCAAATCTTGAGCATGATCGGATTCAAGGTTCTTTTGCTTGGATTTTGAGTCATGTTGTGTGAGCAGATGGTTTTGACCAGTACAGTATACAGCTAACTTACTTACAGTAATTATTTCCTTATGATGAAATATTATGTCTTTTAAGTTGGTAAAAGCAACAGCAGCACATTGGAGTATGTGTTGGTCTTAACATCTAAATCCATCTTTCTACTTATAAAACTACCAAGGTACTCAAACTTGTTTACATTTCTGGTTGATAAAAAACTTGAATTTTTTTTAATTAATAAATCAAAGTCTTTATGTATTCCCTTCAAGACATTACAAACATTCTGTAAATCATCAATTGAACTGGCAAAAATAGTACAATCAATAACATATTGGTAATCCAGCATTCTAGAAGAAAAAGTTATTTTCATTTTTCATCAATTCAAATTAAAAATTCCATTATCAAACCTGTTTTATATTTTGCTTTCTATATTATTAAGCTGCCTATAAACATTTCCAAAGACCATCAATCATAAAAATTGAAAGCAGTGTTGGAGCAAATACATCTCTGTTTAACACCAGTTTTCATTTCTAATGGTTTCAATCTTCCATGTATAATCACTTCCCCTTATTCTGTCATGTAGAAGTTGTATAATATGAATACATTTATTTCAATTAATACCATATACCTGTCCTATTAATTGAATCAAATATCTTTATTAAATCATTAAAAATAATATAAATTGCTCCTTTGTTCCTGATACAATTTTTAAATTTGTCTGACAATAAACATTATGTTCATATTGCTCTTGATTCTCTAAAACCGCACTGAGTTTCTGTTAACTATTCATTTATAACTGGAAGTAACCTATTCAGTTTATGAAAGTATCTGTGCTGCCATGCATAATAATAGTATACCATGATAATTTCTGCTTTATTCTCTTGCTTTTAAAAACTGGAACAATAAAAGCACCCAAGGTGTCTTCAATAGCTATTTATAAAGGAACAGCGTAGGAGAAGGCAATACTCATCACGTTTTTCAATTGACAGATGATGAGAGACTGAGCAGTTTTTTATTCTTTTACCCTTCTATCTAAGATATTTAGATATCTATTTCCTAAACAATATTAAATGGGTAGATGTCCAATTACCTGAGAGAAAATTCTTACATCTCTGTAAAGGAATTGTATATAAGCTGATTTTGAACTCAAGATTGTAGTCATTAAAACAGACAAAACTCACTATACGTATTGCCACACACAGCAAGCTAGAGTAATCATTGGATGCCAGAAGGCTTGTGCATAAAATCCCCATCTAGTGCCTACTCATCCAATATCCCCAGACTAGTTTCTGGCTTGTGGCCTTCATCAGTGAGGAGCCTTGGATCTGAGAGCACTGCATCTAGATCTTCGGATCTAATGCAACCCTCCAGCAGCCACCTTTTATCTCCACTTAACTACAAAACTATGATATTGGATGAGTAGGCACTAGATGGGGATTTTAAGCACAAGCCTTTTGGCATCCAATGAATACTCTAGCTTGCTGTGAGTGGCAATATGTATAGTGAATTTTGCTTGTTTTAAAAACAATTATACACAAGCATAAGAAGTGGTGGTCATGTGATTGTAGTCATGATAAATACATGCATTATCTTTGCATCCTGATGACGTTCTAAATAATTTTAAAAGATGCAGTTTTAAAGGTTTGCATAATTTATCAGTCTAAATCTGAATTGCTTATCAAGAATAAGTAATTTGATAAGTGACTAATTAGATGTAATAAACCAACATTGAAATAATTGAAATTTAGCATTCATTTATTTATTTATTTCAGAAATCTGCCTTATAGTTATGAAACAATACAATTTGTTTATTTGCTTTTGGCATTATCGTAATCAACTCTTCATTTTATTTTGTAACAATATAACAATTTAGCTACATTTTTTTTTAAGAATGTAAAACCATCTGACACTTTTTACACCAGCGGTTTCGCTCATTTCCTACCTATTATTCTTCTTCCCTTTTTTTGATATTTATATAGAAAAAAGCTTTTTAGTTTACTTAACTGTAACTGAATAATAAAATTTTCATGACTGTTCATTTTATTTAGTAATGGTCTGTGAAATAAAATTAGAAATCTTACTCTTCATAAGGAAGGAAATATTTTAACTTTTACTAGACTACTAGTTATAAAAATTATTTGAAAGAAAAAACACAATTTTAAAAAAAAATGCGACAAAGCAATTTTTTAAATAAAAAAAGGTAAAAACTTTTTTTAAAAATTGTGCAGATTTATAATAAAAATAATTATATGCTTTTAAAAAGAAAGCGTTTTTGCTTCAATGGGAATTTCATTTTCTTTTACCATCTGCCCATCATATCTACGATCTTGTATTCGAAATCATAGGAAAATATTAAATTTTTTAAAGCTCCAGTAAGAATTAGTTAGGTTGCTTTTTATAAGATGGTTCATGTAGAATTGACTGATAAATGAATATCTAGATATTTTTAATAGTAGTATAAAATAAGGATAGTAAACAACTCAAAGGTTCTAATTTTGTAATTGGTAATCTCACAGCGTTTTCGATCTCTTCTTGTTACTCCCAACATGCATCTCTCCATATTTCTTTGAGTGGTCTGAAGTCTTTGTATTGCTCTTCTATTAAGTGTCCAAGTCTCAGATCCACAAGTAAAAACTGGTAAAACACATTTATTAAAAACCTTTCTTTTAAAACACATAGGTATATTTCTTTTTACTATCAAGTTATTTCTACCAAAAGCACTGGATTCGAAAAGATTATAAAAGACCCAGAAAGAGACCATATGTGAGATAGATAGATGAAATAAAAAAGGGTGTATGGGTGATGTGGAGAAGAGAAGCTAAAAATCAGAGAAGATGGATTGAATTTGAAGAGACCTTCATCCTGCAGTGGATTGATAATGGTTGATGATGATGATGATGATAATGAATTTCACAACTCTTTTATTGGGGAGTCAGTAATTGGAGACATCATTTTTTTAATAATGGACTACTTAAAGATTTTTTTTGAATTGCAATAAAAATTAAACATTTTAGTTTTTATTATTTGGAAATGTAATATGCACTTATTGAATTACTTAGCGGGTTTTCCTGCAGTGTGGTTGTAAAATGAACAGTTGGGTAGTGTTTTTATGTAAGAATTTTAAGTCACTTTGAGCAACTCTGAATGCAGTTGTTAACATTTTATTGTACCCTGCTTTGTTGCTTTTTTAAAGTTAATCTTAAATGTACATAAATTATTGAATAATAAGCCTTTAAACATCACATGATCACCATTTTTTATGCTTGCTCATAACTGTTATTAAAAGAGGCAAAATTCTCCATACAGTAGAGTCACTCATTACAAGCCAGACTAATCCATATCTTCTGGCATTCATGGATTACTCTAGCTTGCACTGAGTGGCACTACAGTATGGAGAGTTTTGCCTGTTTTAATAATAAACCTTGATATATTGTTTTTATTTTTGTAGTAGATATGCTTTCTTCTCAGATTCATAATTCTTATTATGGATGTCAGTTAACTGTGCATTAAATATTATTATTTATAAATGATAACAGATAGATCGATTAAATAAAATATTAAATCAGTTGTATGATTGAGAGAAAGAGGTTAATAAATACCATTCTTATCTGACACTGCGCACTGATTAATATATATATTTTAAAAATAATAAAATATTTTCCAAATTTTAATTTTTAATTCACAGACCATATGCAGTATGTATATAGTCCTATATGTGTGTTTTATGTAAATCTCAACAGGTATATACAGTTTGCTCATATAGATATTGCTGTGTATGGAATGACAAATGATGCTAGAAAAGTCAACTTTGAGATGATTGTAAAACAGGGTGACTCCATATCTCTGAAAATTTTTACAGCAGTGCTGCAAGAAGTGTTTTGTGGATTAAAATGGGAAGTTAAAAAAGTAAAAGTAAATAGAGATTATTTAAGACATTTAGATTTTGCAGATGATATAGTTGTTTTTGCAAATAATGCTTTAGAGTTTCAGAAAATGTTTTACCAGTTCTTACTTATGGATCTGAGACTTGGACTCTTAATAGAAGAGAAATACAGATATTTCAGACCACTCAAAGAAGTATGGAGAGATGCATGTTAGAAGTAACAAGAAGAGATTGAAAACACAATATATGGGTAAGAGAACAAATAGGTGTTACTGACCTCATTAAAAAAATTAAAAGACTGACATGGAGTTGATCTGGACATATTTCTAGAAGAAATGATAATAGATGGACAATTGAAATCTTAAACTGGATTCCAAGATATTGTAAAAGACCCAGAAAGAGACTACATGTGAGATGGATGGCTGAAATAAAAAAGTGTGCAGGGGTGATGTAAAGAATATAGCTAAAGATCAGAAAAGACAGACTGAACTTGGAAAGACCTTCATCCTGCAGTTTATTGATAATGGTTGTCAATGATGATGATGATGATGTATGTGATGTAGATTGTAATTGCAAAATAGTTCCAACACATGGAAAAGAGCAAAAATCAATATTTGTTGAAAAGAGCTTTTATGTAATGTTATTATTGTTATTTTATATGTGCAAATATTGCTGCTATATAAAGATATTTTATTTTATTTTATATCATTTGATTTATTTAAATATATGTAAAAACAGCATATTATTTTAAACTTCTTTCCATTTTTGATGATGTATATTATAAGTAACCAGATTAATGGGGTATGTCACAGTATTTTAAAAATAAAAAATAAAGAAGTTTGTTGATCTTGTTTAATTTTCATTTCACTTGGATAATGGAGGTCTTAAAATATAATATTAACTAGAAAACCATGGCAACCTAATGTTTTAAAATAATATTGTTTACTGCTAATTTTAGCACCAATTTATAAATATATTGTTGTCAATTTCAGAAAAAATATAAATCAGTTAATAAATAAATAGATTTTGGAAATAATTAAGTCAACCACAGAAAGATCACTTAAATAAAATCAATATTATTACTAATTCTTACACATTTCAATTTCTGTTACTACAATCACCATAGCAACACATATTACAAAATTAAATGTTTTGTATTTCATATATGTTTGTTTATCAATTAATATGGGAAAATATTATTTAAAAAAGATGTATGTAAATATATATGTATATATTAATTCAAAAAATATTGAAAATATAATAGGAATTCTTTATTTGGGCTTAAAATGAAAAATAATATTTAATTTGTAAAACAGTATTTTATTTTCACTGTATCCAATTGTTTTACAATCTCCATTTCACTTATTAATTGGAGGCAAATTTTATCAAACAATTTTCTTACACCATTGAGCTAAATTTGAGTGATATTCAATAATTTCCCAGGAAATATTACCATCATCAAGAATATTTTATAAATAGAACAGAGACACTGTAATTTGAGTTCTCATAATTTTGTTATGTTTATGTCTGTCTTTAAGAATTTATCAAATTTTATTGTTTAAGTGGTTAATTTCTAAAACTATGGAAGAATAAATTTTAATTAACTCCCCATTCAATTGGGACCAGTTTGTTGATGAAATTCTTGGGATGTGACAAAATGTAAAACAATGTAACAAAACCATCAAAATGTGAAAGTCATCTATAAAAAAAATTCTTTTGTCAAAAATCTAGAATTCCATCAACCCCAATTGTGTGCATATGGATAACATATTTCAGATCAATAGCTTTCACATGATCAAATAACTTATATGTAATATCAAGCAATCTAAATTTCACTTTCTTAATCTGAAAAAAAAAATTAGCATTTATTATTCTCTTGGATATGGCTGAATTTTATCAGTGAAAAGAAAGTTTTTTTTGGCATTATTACCAATGGAAAAGAAAAATAGAGCTAGTGATATGTGATATTGCATTGACTAAGCACCTATTATTTTAAAAGCTTGGATATGTTTATATGCTTAAAAGAAATATTGGAATTTAAACATGAAAGTAATTGGATTTAAACCCATGAGAGTTATTATTTATGCTTGTCTTCTCTACTTAAAGGAAAATCATCTCTATGAATAACGTTCAAAAACCAGGAACCAGAAGCTCGATGGACTAGTGAGTGAAAATGGACAGACTTTCACTTAGATTATGATTTCTATGTATATGTATTTTTTTTGTTGCTTTGTTAAAAAGAAAAGGAAGGTTTATGTTTGTTTATATTTTATTTTAAGACTTAGGCTTAAGTGATATGTATGGGTTATTATAAGATTCACATAATGAAGGGTTGGAGAGATTCTTGTATATTATTATTATTTAAACTCTTATGTGATGATATGATTTTAAGTGTTTAAAATTTTTTTTTATGTATATTCCAGATTTAAATCAGGGATGTTTATATGGAAAAGAGGTTTAAATATAATGGATTTTTTAGGCCAGTTTATATATTTAGAAATTATATTCATAAATAAATAGAGATCAATTTTTATTTGATCATATGATTTTTTTTACCATTGTATATGCTATTTAAAATCTCAAGAAGATATTTAAAATCTCTCTTTCTGTAGTATATTTTATAGTATTGTCTTGCAACACATTTTTGGAGTTCCATAGACATAGATTTTATTATTTTTTATTGATTTTAGTCCATTGCAAACATCAATTGTTTGTTCTGTTATATTTTTATTATTACTGTTATAAATTTTTATTATAAACCAATACATTTAGAGTTGATTTAAAATCTGGTGAATCTGTCTAATTATTTCTTTTGAGTGCACAAGGTAATGTTGGTACTTGAAGTTTGATTCAAGATCAAATCCATTTTGGTAAGTGAAATATAATTAGATATATGTATATTTTTATACATCATTTTAAAATCCAATTATATATAAATTTTATATTTGTTACTGTATTTAAACATTTGTTTACTTATCTAAGTCAATATTACTAGTAAAAATAATTTCATTAGTTCAGAGTTGATTATTTATTTGCTGATCTTGTCCAATTACAAAAATCTTAAAAGATTTTATTTTATCATTAGTCAAAATTATCTATCTTAATTACTTTTAAACTTTTTTGAAGTGGAGATCATAAATTTCATTAACTAGTACAACTGAATATTATTTTTGGCTTTAATAACTGCCAATTATCATCATATATAGTTATAAAATTCATTTTTATAATCGATTGATTGGAGATTTATGTAAATGAGTAATATCAATGTAAATCAGTAAATATCCAATAGAAACCCATGGTATATTTTATATAATGTGATTGGGTACTGTAAAATGTGACATTATCTAATAGATTTCTTGATAATAAATTCTTGCAGAATGTTTTATTCCCAAACATAACTTAAGCAAGAAGTTTACATTGATATAACACAAAGGTGAACAAAATATTAATATTATGTTTAGTATTTTATTAAATTAGATACAAAACTGAGTAAGGGTTTATTTTATTTAAATATTATAAATAGTGTATTTGGTTATAAAACATTTTCAAAATATAATTATAATTATTTAGAAACTAGGTGATTTAAATAGAATGTCATTAAATATTAAAGTAACTTTGCATTACTATAAATAATATTAAATTAGTAAAGTATGTCGGAATTTAGTTGTTTAAACAGGCAAAAATTCTCCATATAGTAGTGCCATCTTGTGCTAATGAGAGTAATCAATGGATGCCAGAAGGCTTGTGCATAAAATCCCTATCTAGTGCCTACTCATCCAACATCCCCAGACTAGATAGGGATTTTATGCACAAGCCTTCTGGCATCCATTGATTACTCTCATTAGCACAAGATGGCACTACTATATGGAGAGTTTTTGCCTGTTACTAAAAATTATGTGCTAGCATGAGGTGGTGATCATGTGATGTTTAGTGTTTTAATTTAGTTGTTTATTGATTTGAATTTAGTTTTATTCAATTATCAATTAAATAGATATCTTAAGCATGCATCAATGTTTACGGCAATGATATATGGTTTCGCTGCTTATTGCAGTTTACTTTGGAATTGCGAATAGATTTGTTGATATCTGAGATGATGATCTTATTTGCTTTAACTGAATAAATTAGGTTTTAATAGAGATTGTTAGTATTTTATAATAGTTTAGTGGTCAATCTAAATAATTATGTATGGGAAATATTGCTATTGCCTAGTGTGATTCAATAACTGAGCTAGATAATTTTTACGCAGGTTCTACCAGAGTTACTATTTGTTAATGTATGTTTTGCTCTGTGATAAACAATATAAATCTTAAGGGCATTTCTATATGACAAATGTTGACTGAACAAATATAAAGAGGTAGTGAGATAAAAAAAATCAATTATTATTGTAACAGAATAGCTACCCCATGCTAGCCTATGATGATCATGTACAAGTGGCAATAGTTACAAAAATGCCAAATCAACTTTGGGGCCATTATAAAATGACACTCTGCATTTATGCTAGATCTATATTATTATGAATGGCATCTCTCTTTTGAGACATAATAAAGCTTTTTATATTATCATCCCATATTATAATCAATAGTTCATTACAAAATGGCAACTAATGATTGGGCTGTGTTCTATTCAGATTAGATTGATCATTTTCCCAGCATTCATTTTTATCACATTAAGATGTATATATTATAATGAGCATGCTAATAGCTCTAACTGTTTGGAGCTATTAGCACACTCATTATATTACATTTGTAGTGCAAGCTTAATAAGTTAAGTCATGTGATTTATCACTTTATTTGTAGTGCAAGCTTAATAAGTTAAGTCATGTGATTTATCACTTGATTTTTATATATATGAGTGTGTGTGTGATTTGTTATTATACAAAAATTTTGTTACCCGACCCAAGATTTGAATCAAAATGTTTATATTTGAACCAAGACTTGAACCAAATATTTAATTTAGGATATATTATTTAAATGATCAAATATTGACTGCATAATCTTGCGAGGAGTATATACAAAAACGTCAACATATCTAATTACCCATACAGTCTTGAGGCTAATTATTGTATGTATACTTCATCATTGACATTGCACAAATAATCAATCAAGATTAAAAATTTTGAGCTATATATTAATTATAAAGAATGTTATGAAATATTAAGATGGACTGTTCAGTGAACAATTTTACTATGGACTGGTACACTTTTAAATTTTAGCTATGCTGTTTGTTATTAAAGACATTAATCATCAATTAAGAAAAAAATCAATCATTATAGTAGAGTGTTGCAGAAACAATTTTTTACTCCTGAGATATTTAATAGATATATGTTTTTAAAAATAAATTAATGAAGAAATATAAGAAAAGTCTGTTCTTTCTGGCATATGAACAAGAATAGTATTATGTAACATGGTGAGCATTAAGAATGTTAATTTATTAGGAATGAATCTTACAAACTCTGATTTCATATTCTTGTTAGGCACATATTTTGTCGGCAACAGTTGTTACAATACCCAAGTAGAATTAGTTGTCAATTTTTAAAATGATTTGGATAACAATACTAATAAAAGAGCCAAATGCTGTAATCAATAATTGTCTCAGTTCTTTTGTTAAAGAACAAAAACAATATCAAAATTTGATATGTTTCTTAAAGAAAATAACATTATTTATTTTAAAGAGACTAAAGGTAATCAATTTGTATTGCTTGATAAAGTTGTTTATCTTAAAAAAATAAATCAACAAATAAATTCTGATAAGTTTAAGAGATCTAATGATTACAATATTAAAAGACCAAAGGTCAAAATTATATTCAGTGTTCTCAGAAAACATAATAAAGTGTTTCCCACAATGACTATATTAAAATGTATTTTTCAGTAGATATCACTGCACGAATATAAAATTTTATAAGGAAAACCATTCATTAACCCCCCCCCCCCCCCCCCCCCCCCCCCCCCCCCCCCCCCCCCCCCCCCCCCCCCCCCCCCCCCCCCCCCCCCCCCCCCCCCCCCCCCCCGCCCCCCGCCCCCCACCTATGTATCACCTGGTTGTGTGATATTATTACCTTGGCCAAAAAAAAAAAAAAAAAAAAAAACAAAAAACAACCCCCAATTAAGAAAAGTCCAATATAAAAATACAACATATGATGCAGTTTTGAAAAGTTGTTGCAGAATGAATCTATAGTAAATTTGGTTTTCATGTTTCATAATAAATTCATCAATAAAATAAATTATACTAAAATTAATAATGAATTCAGAATAGCTTCTTTTGATGTCAATAAACTGTATAATTTGGTGCACAAGAACTTTATGAAGACAGCATTACAGCCTGTAAAAAAGGTCAGTTTATTGGGGACCTTTTATATTGGGATAATTAATTTATTTACTGCCTTTAATGGGGATATCTTTGTAATGACCACAAGCAAGCCAATTGATTTGTCTATTAATGGAGATATCTGTATCCATTAATAAAGAGATTATTAAATCTCTTTTGGATATTAATAAAAACATTATATATGCTAGATATCTTATGTTTTTTTGTATTTACTCATCATAATCTTATTTAGATAATGTTTAATAATTTAAATCAAACCCCCAAAATTAAATAGTTAAAGGAATATGAAGATTTTATTAAACCTATTAAATGTTTAGATCTAATACTATAAAGACAATGCAATGCTAATGATCATCAGATATATGCAATACCAGTAAATATTAGGGATTATCTACATCCATTATCACAAATACCACTGCATTATAAAATAGCAGGTTTGAAAGTTGTTGTTTTTTAAATTAGAAATTTAAAACTTCGCAAATGTGTATGTGGTAGAAAAAATAATATAACACAAGGCAAAAACTCTCCATACAGTAGTGCCACCCTGTGCCAGACAGAGTAATCAATGGATGCCAGAAGGTTTGTGCATAAAATCCCTATCTAGTGCCTACTCATCCAATATCCCCAGACTAGTTTCTGACTTGTGACCTTCAAAGTAGGCACTAGATAGGGATTTTATGCATAAACCTTCTGGCATCCATTGATTACTCTGGTTGGCACAGGGTGGCACTACTGTATGGAGAGTTTTGCCTTGTTTAATAACAATTATGTGCTAGTATAAGAGATGGTGATCATGTGATGTTTAGTGGTTAAAAAAATAATATAGTGAATTATAACAATGAATTGATCAGTATTGTACACCTAAAATCATGCTTGTTAACAAATAAAACAATTTATGTGAAACACAAAAATAATGAAACATCTATTTTGAAAATATGGATTAATTAATGTGCCAAATATTTTTAATTTGCCAGAAATATAATTTCAATTATGAATAAAGAATGTAATATTAATTTTTAATGACCTTTATTTTTAAATAAAGTAATCAATAATTCTGAGGATAACTTAAAAATGGTGAAAAACTCAGCTGGGTTATGCCCTAGATTGTCACATTTGTAATTTCAGAGGTTATAGATAAACATGAGCAAATTTAATGTTTAGAATTGCTCAGAACTTATGCAATAGAGCTAAAAACAATATAGTATATTATTAAGTACTTTTTAAATATGAAAAGGAAACTGATCATTTATTTAAGTGCAAGCCAGACTAATCAATGGGTGGATAAAGAATAGTGATCACGTGATGTTTAGTTGTTTAAATCTGCTGCCACAAAAATTATATGACTGGAAAAAAAAAAATAATACAAAAAAATAAATAAATAAAAGAAGTTAAGCACATAATTAATTCAAAAAATTGCATTACTCTTAGATCCAATAGCTTTCTTTTTAAGAACTGATGTTTTAATCTATAATTAATTTCTAAAAAAATCTCTTACTGCAAGAGATAATATTATAAATATTAGAATGAAAAATGTTGTCTCTGCAAGAAGTCATATCATTAAAGTGGTCAAGTGGTAGTTTTTTGCTTCTAGAAATAAAAAGAGTACAAAACTAATTTTTTGATTGCATATACTTATAGCGATATCATCTATATAGTTGTTTGATATTCTATATGCAGAGAACATACTAGATTGAATAAACATAAAATATTGTAATAAACTCTTATACAATTCCATGGGATTAGCATGAGTTAATAAGAGATTTAATTGAAAAATGTTGTAGTTTATTTAACAGCATAATAAATTTTGAAAAACCTAGATTTTTTAATATTTTAAAGGATGAGATAAATTCAGTTTTGAAGATATGTTTTAACACCATTTAAATAAAATAAAATAAAATAAAAATGTAATAGAAAATAATCTAGTTATTTCTCTATAAGTATCATGAATAAGAAAATATATAGAATTATGAAGTAAAAATTTTAAAGAAGGGTTTATTTATATTTATAAAACATTAGATTCATTTGTTTTTGTAGATATGATGGCAATCAATCTATTAATAAAACATCCAAAAATATAAATATATATGCTACTATCATTTTCATCTGTTATCAAACCTCTATATGGTGAAAGTCTTTTTGAGTTTAATACAATAGACGTGTTTTCTCGATTTTACAAATTATTTCAGGGAATTTTTTTGTCTTAGCTGTTCATCTTACACAAGGATTTTTTCTGTGTATATATATATTATAATTCGAAGTTTGTATTTCTTCAAGTAAATATATAGTAATCTTCTGTATATATATATATATTATAATTCTATATTTGTATTTCTTCAAATAAATATACGTAATCTTATAATTGAATATTTTTAAATACAGTAATTAGATGTATGTAAAGTATAACTTACATATATCAAACTGTATTTATAAATATTCAATTATAAGATTATATATATATAATGAATTATTTATTATTGGTCTGGAAAGGAATATATTTTTACCTATTAATAAATAACGGCATTAAAGAACTGATAACTGAAAATAAAATGACCGCAATGATAACTATTATTTTTGATCATTTATGACATTAAAATACTTTTTTGTGCTTTTTGAGAATAAAATGTATCTTAATAAAATACTTTAGATCCATCTTTTGTCAGCTTAGTAATCACTAGATACCATGGCAGAGCATTACAATATCTCCAACTCATTAAGTGATTATACAGAAAATGTTGTTATTAGTTTTTATGTTAGGTTTGGGAAAAGATAAGAGGGATTTAGACATGAAGGCTATGGAATTGGCAAAGATTATGTTGTGGAAATGGGATGTAGCATATTATGGGAAAACTTAGGGTGGGGAATGGAAATGGAAGGTAAAGTGGCTAACAGGTTTCTCTGAGCATAATGGCTGAGAGATTCCTGACTCTGTATAAGAAGAAATCACAGTGCATAACATCATATCTCATCACTCATATCAGTTTGTGTCTATTGTCACTTGTGTATCTAGCAACCATATTGTATTCCTTTATTCTATTTAAGTTAATAATCTAAAAATTAAAAAAAAGTCTTAAAGCTATGAACTCAAGTCAATTTGTTGACATAGTCTGACATTAGATCACTTTTATATATTTTAGAGATATCAATTTTATGTCAAAAAAGATGTGATATTGTTGGTGATAAATATTGCAAATTTATATAACATGTTTTTTTAATTATTTGTTTCTAAAAATATTAAAATTTTAAATAACAGGAGTTATAATCTACATATAATAATTGAGATTACCAAAGAAAGCATGATGAATAAATATATCAATGTATGATCTGGTCAAACACAAACTGTTATTTAAAATGAACAATCAGATTAAAATTGTTCTACTTTATCCATATCATGAAAGGATATAATTCATTAGAAAAGTATGGAATGCTTAATGAAGTTATTGGTGAAGAAAAAAAGAGGATATCCACTATCAATGGGATGGATAAATTTTAATATATAACACAATGAATAATGATTAAAAGCTTAAAAAACAAATCTATGAAATGGCATAATTATATGATTTCCAAAATTCAATACCAACATGATAGCATCTAATAACAACAGTAGCTATAACAACAACAATATTAAAAATATAATATACCATATACTCCACAATTTACACTTCACAATGCACTTTTAACATATGATTTATTTTATCTCCTCTTGCTTACAGTTTCAACTGTCTAGCAGTCTTCATCAGATCTGATGATGACTGCTGGACAGCTGAAACTGTAATCAAGAGAAGATAAAATAAATCATATGTTAAAAGTGCATTGTGAGCTGATGATGACTGCTCACAGTTTAAACTGTAAGCAAGAGGAGATAAAATAAATTATATGTTAAAAGTGCATTGTGAAGTGTAATTTATGGAGTATGTGGTATATTATATTACATATAATTCAGCAATGCAAATAAGAAGTGGAAGGAAATTTTAATACTTCAAACAACAATATTACTAGCAACATGTCTTGGAAGCAGTATGGTTTGATGATGACCAAGCAACGACTTATAATCGTCACTGGTAGAAATTCATTATTAAATGCATAAAATATTTTCAGCCATTGTGTCTTATTTAAGATATTTTTAATATTATTTATATATTATTTATGAAATCAATAAAAACATTAGTTGATGCAAAAATCTTTTCATATTAAATTTTAAAATAGTTTTAACATTTAAGAAATAAATAATCAATAAAATAAGTTTAAATGTAAAAAAATATATCTATAGAATTCACTTGCTTTGCTAAACAAACAGCACTTTTAGTTCATGATGTTATTTATATCATTTACCTTTTTTAAAAGGATATATAAATAAGTAAATACAATAAATGATAGAATAGTTTCTATTTCAATTAAGACCCTACCTGAATTGAGTTCATATCTTGTATCATTTTTCTAAAGTTACAAATATATAAAGTGAAGATATTTTACTTGGTTAATAAAAAAATTTATTGATAAAAAAAATATATATATACAAACAATCTTGCTCTGTATGTAGCAGAAGCAAAAGAAAGTCCGTTATATAAAAGTCAAAAACAAGTAAATATAAATAGTAATAATAAAAAGCAGACAAGCTTCTATTAAAAAATTATAAATAAAAAAAAGGATTGCAGAAATCAAATACATATATGAAAAAATATAAAATAATAGATTTTTTTATATATAACTTTTACTTTTTTATAGGCTTTTGCTTTTATTATTTATAAAACTTCTTAGTTTATAAAATAGAGTATTTAAAATGATGTATATTTTACTTGTAGTTATATTTTGGACTATTTCTATTTCATTGTTAAATAATATTTTTTAGAAAAATTCAAATTTTATAATACTTTTCTGAATATATTCAGCAGTTAGTAATAACACACAGGTTAATAGGTAACACAACACTTTCCTCTCTTCAGACGATGTTTGCCTAACCAGTGACAGCTAGTACAGAAATTAAATAGGTGATCTGATTTGTGCACATTAGATTACTAAATGCGACAATTAGTATGTATGTATATATATATCATTAAAAACCAGTCAACACTTAAAAAATAACAATCAACAATTTCAAACTGTTGTCAAGGCAACCCCATTTTAACAATAAAGATGGAATCCCAACTTTATTAATGGTCTAATATACTTATATATACATTAAAGATTGCAGCTTGACCACAGAAATAGAAATTATTGATACAAAGAAGTTTAAATAAACCTCTTTAAACAGGTAAGTATAACCTATTCTGAATGTAGACTAATCAATAGTCAATTATAACATTACAAACTGCAATTATAAATTTTAAATTGCACTCAAAAGTATAACTTAAAAATAAGTGTAATAATGCTCAAGGCTAAATGGGTTTGCAAGTAATATTCAAAACCAGTCAGAACTCAGACAATATCAATATCAATAACAATTAACAATTTTGAACTGTTGTCAAGGCAATCTTTTTTTAACAATAAAGGCAAAATCCCACCTTTACTAATGGTCTAATATACTTATATAGACATTAAAGATTGCAACTTGACCACAGTGATGGAAATTTTTGATACAAAGAATGGTTAATGACAATGAGTGTTTTCCAAACACTGGATTTTTATGCTGACTTATGTGATTGTTTGGTCATTGATATTTAAGCAGTTGCCTTATATTTCTTTCCTTTCCCCCCTTTTTTATTAATATCTTGTTTGTCCAATAGAACATATATTTATTAGTACATACACATGTATGTTCTGTTATTGTAGACACATCTATATTTTTTTCTCTAATCATTGTTTATGTTTTTAATGATTTGTCTGTGATATATGTCATTTTACATTCACATTATATTTTATAGATGCAGATATTGTTTTATAACATTTCAAGTTTAGATTTTGCAGAAAATAGAATTCTTTACTGAATTATGTGGCTTAGAAAAACTATTTTTATATAGATTTCAGAGATTTAAATTTGTCTGACATTCTTAGCATTTTGTAGATACACTATTGTAACTATTAATATTTGTTTGTTTAAAAATAAATTTGACTTTTTTAAAAAAAATTACATTTACACAGAAGCAAAACTCTCCACACAGTAGCACTACTCAGTGCAAACCAGTTCCTCACTGATGAAAGCCACAAGCTAGAAACCAGTCTGCAGAAATTGAATACGTAGGCATAGATAGGGATTTTATGCACAAACCTTCCTGCATCCATTGATTACTCTGGCTTAAACTTAGTGGCACTACTATGTGGAGAGTTTTGCCTCTATGTAAATAGCTTGTCTAAGCATAAAGAATGGTGATCATGTGATATTTAGTGGTTTAATATATTAAATTTAACTAAGTGATGGAAATAGACAAATATAACTACAAATATTGACTTTAAAAATAAAAATACTTATGATTCAAAGAGGAAAATCATTCATAGATTGATTTTTACATATGTGATTCTTTTGTAATAGCTAAATAATGCAATCATTTGTTTTAGGTGCCATTATCCCTATGCAGTTTAACACAGTAGCAGAATAACAGATTTATTCTCAGCTGAGAAAAGTAAAAAAAAATCTTAGTTTAATCCTGTAACTTGAGTGGTTTTGTCACATGATATCTTGCCCTACATGATTTGATGCAGTAATAGATTGGACAACTTGGGATCAGAATCCCAGGATACATTCTGCATATGCAGGTTTGGCTCTCAAACATCTTATAAATTCCTGAGTAATTAGCCTTTTTTTATACATGACATTTTGAACAACTAAGCATATAGTTAATTTTCATTCAAGTTGCCATTTCAATCTATATTCAAAATAATATAATAATTGTTTAATTTTCTGTACTTTGGTTTTTTAATAAATGCCTTTCAAGTTGTCAAATGATTTATGATTAGTAAGTTATGAGATTAAATAAGGGAAAGAAATCCAATTCTTGTAATTAATTAATTATACATTAATTTATTAAGTTAGTGTTCTTTTGTTTTACAAAATGTGGAGTAGACTGAAGCCTTTCCATTAAAGTATGAGGTTTGGCTATCTTAATATATATCTGAGCACTTATAGCATATATGTGTAGAGATGGTAATCTGGACCAACTGATGATTGCTGGTTTAGCATGAAATATGTATATTGGTGATTATTTATCTTTTCAACATATATATGTTCAGGTGTATCAGTGTTATGAGATAGTGTGGAGAGTGGTGGGTCGTGTGAAAGTCTGTGCTCACATACCCTATATATTACATATATAGACACAGGTATATAATAAGCCTGTGTGTTTCAATTATTATATGGTTTATTGTAATTATTAAGCAAATTCGTTAATAAATATTCATTTTTGTCCAAAAGCATTTTGGGTGTGATATTCAATTCTTTTCAGCATTGAAAAGGGTCGTTCTACAGATGCAATGTTAGAAGATGTAGTCGTGGTAACAATGTAATATTATTTTGGAGAAAACAGAATTTACATCTGTAAAAATTATACATTCAAGAAATTTATTAATTTCTTTGTTTTTTAATTCATCTGATTTATGAATGATTGTTTATTTCATTTTTTACTATAAACAGCTTTAAATTTCCATAAGTTTCTTCTGGGAATTATGTGCAGTACGGTTGTGATATTTTTGTAATCAATTTGGAAAAAAGTAAATATGATAAATCATTAACTTATTGTCTATTTGAATAAAGGTTATCTAAAATTTCCTGTATCTGATTCTTGAATCACATTTTTAATTCTAAATTATTATTTTTATAATATACACGTAGAACATTTTATTTGACTTTAACCAATAATTTTCAAACTGATCACATTTACAAACAATTGTTTTTAAACACTAATCTATATTTAATAAATAATATTTAATATCACTGTTTTTATTTTGTAAAATATTGTATAGAATTCAGTTAAACAATAAATATTAGAAAAATAGATTAATGAAAAGAATAGTTGAGATTATTTAAAAATAAATTAGCACGTGATATGTCAAATATTCATTTTTCAGGGTTTTCTAAATTCATTTCTAAAATTGCTATTAAAACTGATTGCCATTCAAAAGGTGTTTGAATGAGTTTTTTACTCGATCCTCATCTTATGACATTTATTAGTGAAAACCTTTTAATTTCTTTAGTTTGTTGTTAGTGCATTTTGTAAAACTACTGGGGGGGGGGTGCTAATCTGCTAATTGTTTTAAAGAAGATTTTATATATTTTTGATGCGATATTTTTCAAGGGTTTAATACAAAATAGGATTTAATCTTTAAGATTGTTGTGTTATTGCTATTTGAAGTACAGATTACTGTCACAGACCTTAACATTTTTTAATCTTATAAGTATATTACGTTTTAAAATATTTAAAATAACTGCAATGACTTAAATAATCTATCACAGTAGATGCTATATATATATATAATTGGATTAGAATTATACGGGTTAAAAGATTCAAGAAATCCCTGGGGCAATTGATAACTTTTATCTAATAAGAATTTACTTACATTTATAAGTGGACCTTTCTGATTGGAGATAAGCTTTTGCTCTCAGAGTGTAGAGATTTCATTGGTAAAAAAATACTTTAGAGAACAATAGCCATATAGAGAGAAAAAAACCCTTCCCAGAAATCGCCAGTCACACTTACGTTCCACGGCCAGGAAGAAGGAATAATTCACTCATCGGAGAATATAATCTGGAAGGCATATAAGAACCAACGGAGAAGGCAACAACTTCGGGAGATTTGATATCATAGCGCAGTGCAGCACTAAGATACATAGGGAACCTCGATTAAGGCTGGATAATCCCCGCAGTGTTCATACTCCTGATCCGACCCATAGTGTAACTTCTGGACCACCCTCCATGGCAAACTTCAAGACATATCATTGGCGCAGTCGACAAACCGGGAAACTAGTAATCCGAAATTCACAAATTCATAAGTGACGCCATTCAAATTAAACATGGCGCAGGTAAACGTTGGAGAATTCGATGTGCATAGACAATCAGAATGGCCTCTATATGCAAGCCGCATAGATAAATATCTTTTAATAAATAATATTGTAAAGGATGAGAGAAAAATTGCCACTACTGTATTTTGTGGGTCCAGATGTAATTAAAACAGCAAATCATTTATGTAACCCGAAAAAACCAGAAGAACTGAAATATTCAGAACTACAGGACATACTTCAAAAATATTTTGATCCCAAACCAACCAAACATGTAGCACGCCTCCATTTCCAGAATCGTAGGCAAAATAGAGGCAAAAACACTCGCAAATTCGATATTGCACTTACAGGAGTTAGCAAAAGATTGTGTTTTTGGGAATTATTTGGAAGAAGCACTATTGCAGAAATTCTTATGGGGCATGTCTGACAGGAGGCTCCGAGAGCAGTTATTAACAATCGATGACCTTACATACAAAACAGTGATCAAAACGGGCCTCGCATACGAAGCAGCTATGGAGCAATCAAAACAATTCCAGATCACAACGGCAGCAGAATGGCGTCAAATAAACCTCGTGGAACTAAACAGAAATGACGAAATGAAGTGTTTCAGGTGCAGAAAATCTGAACATTTAGCTAAAATGTGTAAACAAATAAACTTCGCGGAAAGAAATGAAAATGACGAAATGAAGTGTTACAGATGCGGAAAATCCGGACATTTAGCAAAAATGTGTAAATGGAAAAAGAGTAAATGTAGAAATTGTGGGAAAATAGGACACTTAGCAGAAGCATGTAAAAACAATAAGCAAGTGGAAATTAAAAATACAGAAACCATTAATAACGATCCAATAATGTTGTCAGTAAAAATATTTGACCGACCATTTGCCATGGAAATTGACAGCAGTTCCAGAATATCTTTAATGGCTTATAGAGATTGGAAAACAATATTGCAATTTCGCAATCGAACCAGTAATCTAGAAAAAACAAATCTGATAGCAAAAGACGTAAACGGGAAACACATTGAAATAGTCGTGAAAGTTATTGTTCCGGTACAAACAAATAGAAAAATCATCGATCTCCCGTTATATATCATTCACGGAAAAACAGACCCCATAATTGGAAGAAATTGGTTTAAACCTATGGGCATCAAAATAACTATCACAACAAAAATTATGATTGAAAAGGAAATACGCAATACATTCCCATCTTTGTTTAAAAAAGAACTAGGGGAAATTAGAACAAAATCAGTTGAAATACAGCTTAGGGAGAATGCAAAGCCTGTGTTGTGTAAACCATGGAGAGTGCCATACGCGCAACGAGAAAAACTAGCCAATGCACTGGAAGAGTTAACAAATAAAGGGGTATTAACACCTATGGAAAACTCAGAGTGGGCGACACCCATAGTAATCATTACTAAGCCAGATGGCAGTATATGTATTTGTGGGGATTACCGGATAACAGTTAACCCAGCTTTAAATAAAAGCAATTATCCAGTGCCAAATGTGCGTAAAGTATTAGCCACTCTCGAGGGAGCAACTCACTATGCAAAATTAGACCTTAATGCTGCATTTCACCAAATACCAGTAACAGGAAAGTCAGCAGAGATCTTAACACTGACTACACCTTTTGGTCTATTTAAATACAACCGTTTGCCTTTTGGAATTACCACCGCACCAAATATTTTCCAATAAAACATAGACCAACTACTCTGAGGAATAAATGGTGTGATACCTTACTTCGATGATATATTAATAATGGCAAATTCAGAGACAGAACTCCAGAACAAGGTTCATGAAGTTTGTGAAAAGCTAGCAAAATCAGGAGTCAGACTAAATGAAGAAAAATGTATCTGGAATACTACAGAAATTAAATTTCTAGGACATATAATATCCAATAATGGTAAAAAACCAATGCCTGAAAAGATACGGGCTATTAAAAATGCAAAAACACCTCGGAATGTCAAGGAATTACAATCTTTCCTGGGCCTTATTGGATATTTTGAATGTTTTCTTAAAGGAAAAGCCCACATTGCCAGTAAGTTATACGAGTTATTAGAGAAAATCCAGAAGTGGAGCTGGGATAGAATACATGAAGATGCATTCAAGAAGACAAAAAGCTTGCTAACATCAGATGACCTACTCATAAAATACAATAACAATGAACAGGTAATATTAACCACTGATGCATCAGAATATGGAGTAGGAGCAGTAATATGCCACCCCACAGATGAAGGTGAATGACCCATAGCTTATGCTCCAAGAACATTATCAAGGTCTGAACGGAACTATAGTCAACTAGACAAAGAAGCCTTGGCAATCATTTTTGGGATAAAAAAGTTCCACCAATATCTATATAAAAGGCATTTTACAGCAATCACTGACCACAAACCATTACTGGGAATATTTTTGAGGTCAAAACAATTACCCAATCACTTAAGCCCACGCATGCTGCATTGGATTGAAATATTATCTGCATATGATTATTCCCTTGAATACAGGAGAGGCTGTCCCGAATACCAGATAATAATGGAAAAACAATAGGACAAGTCTCTATAAACTACATAGATACATGGGAATCAAATGTGTTGAATAGCGAGTTAGTAGCAAAATGGACTAAATTAGACGATGGGTATAGACTATTATGGAATTGGATATGTAATGGCTGGCCAATTAAATGACCCAACAATCTCCCAGTGGCATTCTGGAAAGCACGAGACCAACTGTCAATAAATAAAGAATGCATACTGATAGGTGATCGAGTAATCATACCAGTTCAAGGTCGCCCAGCAGTCCTAAGTTTGATCCATGATGGACATCCTGGAATTGTAAGAGCCAAAGCTTTGGCACATTCCTATGTATGGTGGCCAGGTATAGATAAAGACATCGAAAACACTGTAAAGGCATGTACAAACTGCCAGTCAACTGCAAATCAGAAACCGTGAATGTATACATCATGGCCAACTGCAACTAAACCATGGGAGTGGGTCCACATGGACCATGCAGGGCCTTTCAGAGGAAACCTATTCTTGGTTATAATAGATGCATATTCTAACTGGGTAGAATATAGACTAGTTAGGAGTACAGGGTCTAATGAAACAATATCAACTCTTAAAGAAATTTTTGCTTTCCATGGAATACTAGAAAGCCTGGTATCAGATAATAGTTCTGGTTTTACCTCAGACCAATTTAAAGATTTTACAAGGGAATGGGGTATCAAACACATTTACACTCCTCCCTACCACCCAGAGTCAAATGGACTGGCTGAAAAGCTGTACACCAGTTAAAGCAAGCCCTTAACAAATCAGAATCTCAACAAACCCATGAAGTTCTTCAGTTAGCAATGCTTTACCAACATTCCACACCCATAGCATCAACTGGGATTTCACCAGTTGAAAGGTTACTAGGCCGGAAACTAAGAACCAAACTATCACTACTACACCCACAACATGAATCCATTGAAACTATGACAGAGGAATGCAATGAATTTATGGTGGGTCAAAGCATTTGGGTTAGAGATTCCCTAAAAAAAAAGTGGACACCAGGTGTGATCTTGAAAATACTTTCAAACAAAATTGTACTCATAGAATCAGAAACGGGCACACAATTCCATTGCCACACAAACCACATTAAGAAGCAAGTAACAAACAAGTCACCCCCCTACACAGGACTAAATTATGAAATTATAGAAGAAAAGGGAACTGACCAAATGGCTGAAGAAGTAACCACACATAATCTTAAACCAGGGAAAGATAAACCTCAAAGAGTGTGGAAGGCTCCTGTCTACCTTAAAGATTACTTGTGTTAAATAAAAAAAAAGAAAGAAAAAAAAGGGGGGGGAACCATGGTCCTCTAAAGTAAAGGGGAGGAGTGCTATATATATATAATTGGATTAGAATTATACGGGTTAAAAGATTCAAGAAATCCCTGGGGCAATTGATAACTTTTATCTAATAAGAATTTACTTGCATTTATAAGTGGACCTTTCTGATTGGAGATAAGCTTTTGCTCTCAGAATGTAGAGATTTCATTGGTAAAAAAATACTTTAGAGAACAATAGTTATATAGAGAAAAAAAACCCTTCCCAGAAATTGCCAGTCACACTTAAGTTCCACGGCCAGGAAGAAGGAATAATTCACTCATCGGAGAATATAATCTGGAAGGCATATAAGAGCCAACGGAGAAGGCAACAACTTTGGGAGATTTGATATCATAGCACAGTGCAGCACTAAGATACATAGGGAGCCTCGATTAAGGCCGGATAATCCCCGCAGTGTTCATACTCCTGATCCGACCCATAGTGTAACTTCTGGACCACTCTCCACGGTGAACTTCAAGACATATCAGTAGATAATATTGGAAATAAAGTAATAATTAAATTTAACTACTTTAGAATCAGTCTGTTTTGTGTTGTTGATGTAAAATGATACCTAAAGACAACATTATAACACAACATGCATTGCAACTCATGAATGAAGCCAAAAAAATTTCAAATAGCTCAAAATTTTTAATGGAATAGTTTGTGTGTGTGTATGTGACATTATTACAATTTAATCTAAATGATCAAATTTATTGTAGTCACATGATTGAAAGCATTCAATTTAGATAAATACTTGAATAATAGTTGCGATTCAATTATTAGTCTAGAGATTATCCTATCATTTTTAACACAGATATAAACTTTAAATTTAATTAAAGATTAATATATATATTTTTATTAAATACAATCATTATATGTGTAAACAATATTGGCACTATTAACACCTAACCCGCAAAGCTACTGTTTACTTTTTATTATTAAATTTCTCTGCTGAGCGCTTTCGAGAGGTGTGCTCTCATATTCATAGCTCTGAGCGAAGTTCACTCAGAGCTACGAATATGAGAGTACACCTCTCGAAAGCACTCAGCAGAGAAATTTAATAATAAAAAGTAAACAGTAGCTTTGCGGGTTAGGTGTTAATAGTGCCAATATTGTTTTACTCATTTAATTTTTGGCATGTAAAGTTTTCAAAGAAGTTCATACTAAATGCAATCATGTGGTATCATCAGTTTATTTTTGATTTTTCCCATGTGTAATGTCATATATATATATATATTTATTTATTCCATTGATACACACTTTAAATGAATAAGTAAAAATATCTGAAAGGTAAATGACTCCAAAATACATTTCTGTTTAATCCTACTTATACAATCAGCTCAGTGAAGATCATTTCAAAGTTTTGTTTTAAATGTTCTTATTTGAAAAAAATATCTTTGTTTATAAAAAGAGTGGGTAAAAATGAAATTAAAATTTGGATTGTAGATAAGATTTATGCTGAGAAGAAAAGAAGAACATTGAACATTTATGTTCAGAATATAAAATATTGGAAAAAGATCCTGATATATTATATAGAAAGTGGGTAAACATAAATATAAGAAAGAAAAAAGTGATAGAGCTTTTTTAGTCTTTTTTAATTGGGCAAATGATGAAAAGACATTAGAAATAATAAAATAGATTTTATTAAAACTCCTGCCAGAATGATTTAATAATTATAGATGGAAGAAAATAATGGGTGAAAAGATATCAATATTCTTTTTACTATGATTTTTTTTATATAGAAAAAAAAAGTTTAACTTAGTTAGTAGGTTTTAGGCATTTTGCCAGTGCAATGAATTTTTTTTATCTAATTACCTATTAAATATTTAAGAATGTCAAATCAATTAATTTATTGCTATATAAAAATATATACCTGGTCAGATAATAAACTTTAAATTCAATACAAAGAAAATGATACATAATTATCTCTTATCCATCCTGTGGTTCAACTTTCAAACTTATAGTAACTGCTTCTAATAAGTTATGTAGTTTAATCAATTCATGAATAGTATCCTATCCAATTACCTTTAATCAATAAATTTTGCATTATAGAATTGAATGAAAAACAAACAAGTTTGATTGTTTTAAATTAACTCAACATTTGTTAACAAATGGATAAAAATTAAATAAAAAATTGTATATATATGACAAACACCATAAACATTTAAAATATATACATGTGATCTAATTATGCCTTATGTAATATATTCTCAATTATCATTAATTCTTTTAAATTAAATAGGTGATTGTGCATCGAACTTCACCTATCGAATGTTAAGATTAAAATGTATATTTACATAACACAAATATGTTTTAATAAATATGCACTGCTCAAAATATGAGAGTGTTCAAGACACAATTAACCATTATATGTAAAAAAAATAGTTAATGGAAATAAAAAAATATACTGAACATGAATCTATCTATTCCTCTACATTGTTTCAAGAAAATAAAATAAAAGTAAATGCTTGAAATTAATTTCTAATCAATGAATAAGAAGATATATTTTTAAATTAAAATCATAATTACAAAACTACAAAATATAAATTTGAACTTAGAAAAGCATAACTCTCTTATATTTTAAGCATGTAAAATAAATCTCTCCTTACCTTAAATTGTACTACCATTTATATCAATAAATGCTATGCAATTATACATACCAATAATAATAATAATAATAATAATAATAATAATAATAATATATTAGCAAATGACCTGATTCATTGTCCTCAAATGTGACATTTCGAAAATAGTATCATAATTATAAGGTCTATTTGTTGAACTATGATCCTATGTTAATTTGTTATTCCAGAAAAATAGAAAGATCATGAAAAGCTATTAGATTTAAAGCACATTTTGTTATAAGATGTGATATGTTGGGCTATTTCCATAATTTATGAGTGAATGGTGAATGTATAGAAAATTTTAAACTTTATTTAAATTTTCCAAATACAAACAAATTGGTAGTAATTACACACAAATAGACAATGCAGATTAGTAATTACACAATGTTTTGAGTAGTATTTTTTCCATTCTTCTTTGGGGGTTGCTGACCTATATGCACAGTGACAATATTCACTTAGAAGTTGAACTTGCACCTTTAGATTCTTGAATATCAAATTTAAGTTAAAAGCTCTACCAATGGAGCGATTCTGTCAGCCTTGACACAATAGCTAAGTTGGTAGAGTTTTGTAGTTAAGTGGAGATAAAATAGCTGCTGGAGGGTTGCATTAGCTTTTAAGATCTAGGTGCAGTGCTCTCAGATCCAAGGCTCCTCACTGATGAAGGCCACAAGCCAGAAACTAGTCTGGGGATATTGAATGAGTAGGCACTAGATGGGGATTCTATTCCCAAGCCTTCTGACATCCATTGATTACTCTAGCTTGCTATGTGTGGCAATACGTATAGTGAGTTTTGCCTGTTTTAACAACAGTTATAAGTAAGCATAAGATGATCATGTGATGTTTATTGACTTAAAACCAATCCTGCCTAATAGGATAGTGATGGCTATGGTTATTAAAGAACCAAAGGCACCAAAAGGTATAGGTACTGAACTGAGTTCAGACCCATATGAGTATATAAGCTAATGAGCTTGGAATGAAAATATTAAGATTGTTTTCAATTTATGACTCATAGTTTTGTAATTAAATGGAGATAAAAGGTGGCTGCTGGAGGGTTGCATTAGATTCTAAGATCTAGGTGCAGTGCTCTCAGATCCAAGGCTCCTCACTGATGAAGACCACAAGCTAAAAACTAATCTGATGATATTGGATGAGTAGGCACTAGATGGGAATTTTATGCACAAGCATTCTGGCATCCATTGATTACTCTAGCTTGCTGTGTGCAATATATATACTGAGTTTTGTCTGTGTTTCTTAAAAAGTAAGTAATATTTCTTTTTCAAGCAAAGAAATATTCCAATGATTTTTTAAAATGCTATGAATTATTTTCATTCTTCAACAAAGTATCACCTTTCACAAATCCTTGATAAATCTATCCAATTAATGGATGAATACTATTGCTTTAACCCCATCATTCTATCCAGTTGATAATCATATACTTTTAAGAATAAATAAATAAATAAAAATTACATGAAAGGACTTAGGTCTACTTCTGTCAAAGCCAAAAAATGAGAGAGAGAGTGTGAATTTAAATTGTTTAGTTCTATTTATAAATTTTTAAAATTGATATCAGAAAAATGAATTTAAATTATCTACACAGTTTTCTTTTCAAAAATAGTTCATAACTTTCAATATATATAAATAATACACTAAATTTCTTCTTTTCAAAACTTGATTTTTATGTTTGAATTGTATTAAAAATAATATAGAGATATATGTTGGGACTACAAAAAATAAATTAGAAACTAGATTAAAACAGCATTTAAGTGATAAAACCCTTAGAATATATAAAATCATATCATGAGAGAATAATAAAGGAGGAAATTCACATTTGAAGTGAATAGAATATTAATAGAAAAGAAAAAAGAACATAATAGATTTGTTAATTAAATGTTTTTAGTTTGTTTTTGGATGGGTAAAAATGTAAAAAAAAAAGATAAAGTTTTGAGATTGTTTGTAATAGAAAGGTTTGAGGTAAAGAGTATTTTTTAATATTTTTTAATCTTTGGATTTTTTGGGGGGGAATATGTGATATTTATATTTATTATTATATATTTGTATTTTTATTTTTCAGTGTTCCTTGCAAAAAACTATATTACAAAATAGTCAAAATATTAATGTGTAGTTATATTTTTATAATAGTCATATAGGTATCAGAGAAACTATGGCAATGCTCTGCAATAACTCTTTGGTCAATTTCAGCTGGTATCACATAAATAAAAATCTTACTACACAATAATAATAATAATAATAATAATAATAATAATAATAATAATAATAATAATAATAATAATAATAATAATAATAATAATAATAATAATAATAATAATAATAATAATAATAATAATAATAATAATAATAATAATAATAATAATAAATATTTTACAATTATTACATATGTAATAGCTGGAATACACAGGTTTATATATACCTGTGTCTATATATGTAATAGACAGGGTATGAGCACAGACCTTCACATGACCCACCACTCTCCACACTATCTCATAACACTGATACACCTGAACACACATATGTCGAAATGATAAATAATCACCAATATATGTATTTCATGCTAAACCAGCAATCATCAGTTGGTCCAGATTACCATCTCTACACATATATGCTACAAGTGCTCAGATATATATTAAGATAGCAAGCCCTACTACTTTATCTTTTAGACATATGTGTGTTCAGGTGTATCAGTGTTATGAGATAGTGTGGAGAGTGGTGGGTCATGTGAAATTATTACATATGATAAATAATATTTCTGTTTTAAAAAAATACAAATATTAATTTATTCAACATGCAAACTACAATAATATATAGTCAAAATAAGAGTCATAGATACTATACTAGAAATATATTTTTACACATATCTTTCCAATATAATATTATACAAATAAACTAATAAACATACTAAAGATATTAAATATTTATGTGTGATATTTTTAATCTATTATTGTGAATTCAGTAACAAAAATACACATAATAAAGAAAAATAATAACTTCATCAAAACTGTGAACTTTATTATTTAAATATTCATTTTTAAAATGAATGAAGTCAATTCATAATTTTTACACACTGCAATTAATATTAAACATTTCTTTCTGTAATATTGTTGTCATGCCAACATATTTCAATGATCCCTAGGTTAATATATTTACTATTAAAATCAAACCCAAAGTTGACATTATACTGCATATTGAAATTTATTTCAAATTTCAGTACTCTTTACAATAGGTAAAGACAGTTAGGTAGAGTTGGAAAACTAGCTATATTAAAAGAAATTAAATTTAGGTTATTTTTAACATATAATTTTGATATTATAGGTAATAGGGTTTGAAACTCAGTAGATAGGAGACTATAAATATATATTAGTTTGAACTCATTGTAAGATGAATTAAATGTAAAATGATACAATAAATTATTTAAAAGATAATATTTTTTATTTATTATATTTAAAAAATACTATAATGGTAGAATAGCTTAATTATAGTGATATTTTATATTATATGTTTAAGATAATTATTTTTGTTTAAAATATTATTTAAAATGATAAATAAATTTAATATTCTTTTAAAAAGTGCTGAAATGTATCATGTGATTAGGTGATTGTATGAATATGTGTGCTTATAGAAAGTTAGGGAAAGAAAATCTAATTTTAGCTTATTAACAAAAATTTGATACCTAATAAAGTGTAGCAAATATTCAGTTGAGATAATATTAGAAAAGTAATGAATAAAAATATTATTTTATTTAGGTGTAATATTTTATTTTTTAAATCAATTTGATGTTATTTAAATATTAAAAATTATTTTAACAAGGATAAGATATTTGGTTTTTTTGAATAAAAATATTTAATATTTAAGGCATTAAATAATTTGATATTTAATATTGATGATGACTCAGTTTTGAAACTTAATTTTAAAAATCATACTGATGTAGTTATGTAAATTAGAAAATTTGTGCAAGAAGTATTGACCAATGAAATCATTGGATTAAGACCAGTATAAAAAGAAAGATTGAAGGCAGTCTAGACAGAAATTTCATAGTTTTTTCATAAATTTTCAATGATTTACAGATTTGGAGTAAGATAGATTTAGCTTTGAAATTTATAACTATATTTATTTTTGTATTGTGATGGTAGTATTTTCTTTTAAATTATTACTTTACTTGAAAGTGTTTTTGAACAATAGAATTGGAATAACTACTTAAATAATGTTTCACTAAACACTAAAGTTTCCCTGTCATTTTGTCTACTTGAAACTTAGCTTAGAACTTTAATACTTCTATGGAATGTGATAGTAGTTACTTAAATATTGTGGAAATGAATACCAAATATTTAAAAAATACTTCAATAAAGTTAGACAGAATTTATATAAAAACTTTGTAATTTTTATAAATATTGAAATCTAGAAAAGAGAGTGATCTGTTATTTTTCATTTCCATAGTAAATTTTTTTCTCAATGTTTTAATTGCAAGAAAATGTGATGAAACATTATCAATATCAGTTTACAGAAAATCCACCCATACAAACAGATATGTTAATTTTGATTCTCATCATCATCCTGCACAAATTTTTTCTGTAGCAAAAAATCTGTTGACTAGAGCTTATAATTTATCTGATAAAGAACATCTTACTCAAGAAAACTTACAAAAAATATTTTACTTTCTAATAATTATAATAAAAGCATCATATATAAGGCTTTACATAACATTAATACTAAAATGAAAAAAGAGGATAGAATTGACAATTCTTCTTTTAATAGAGTAATTTTACCTTATATACTAAAGGGGTTACTGATAAATTCAGTAGAAGACTACTTTTTCTACTGGCAAAAAAATTGTGATTTTTTTTATATAAACCTAAAGACAGAATATTTTTGGAACACCAAGGAGTTTATAAAATTCCATGTTTGCAGTGCTCAAGAAGCTATGTGGGTCAGTCTAATAGATGAATAAATGTCAGAATTAAAAAACAAAGAAATGCTTTTAATCAAAAAATTAGCGCATCAGTTTTTACTTCCCATTTTTTAGAAATTGGTCACAAACCTGATTTTGACAATACAAAAATACTTGCTAATTTGGAAAGATATGATTTAAGAACCATGAGATGAGTCAATTGAAATATTAAAGAGACCTACTGGTTTAAAGAGAGTTGATAAAGCATAACATTTTCCAGCTATGTGGAAACCTCTCATTTTATCTATTATTAACTTAAAATGAATAGGTGAACAAACTGAGGGAAATAAACATTTATTAAACCTCATATTGTGAATGCTGAACTACTTCAAGTTGAATCTCATTTTTCATCTCACACTGAGTCACGTTATTGTTTGAGATCTAATGATTGTTCTTTCAAAAGTTACCCTTGATAATGGCGGATGCTTGTCCATCAAAATATTGGTATGTAATGGATAATAATCCACGGTTCAGCCCAAAAAGTATTAATTTATCTACATCATACAACTGTGAAAACATTAAATTATATATATATATATTGTAATGGGCACAGATGACGTTACATTGTTTTTTATTATTAAACATGAAAAAAAATAAAAGTTTGCAAATAAAAATTTCTTTTTTAAGAATTAAAAATTGAAAATTAAAAAATCATCTTAAACTTGTATATATATAAAATCGCACAGATAAAAAAAAATTATTAAAATAAAACTTTATTAAAAATAGAAAAACTAAATCTTTCAACAAAAAGATTTAGAGATATAAATATATCTTTAAGTTTGGAAAACACATTAATTAATCAGAAATGGAAATGATTATTTTAATTAGTCAAAGTGAACTAGCCTTTGGGCATTTAAATGTATAAGCAACAGTGAGATATGAAAACAATAGAAACTAATAGCAAATGAGAGAAATCCATCGGGAAATCAGACCTCAATGAAAGGATCATCATCAATGATGACGTAATGTCAATTGGATCCTAAAGGTAATATAAAAGGAAAAGTTTGTAAATAATAGATTATGTGATGTGACTATATGGGTTAGTGCGGAGTTGAAGGAGAAGGGATTGAAAAGACGCACTCTTCAATCCCTTCAGTTTTGTTAAAAAAAAAGAAATGACATCGTTTTTTCTACATTAAGGACCAGCTAAACTAAAAGACCTCCGGATAAATAAAAAAACAATGGCTAACTCAACCAACCTCTTTAGGACGCATGGGAATTCATGTTCAAATGGCAAGCAACGGATAAAAATGAACTGTTTTAAAACCGTAAGAACTTTATAATTAATGAACATTAAATTAAAAACTTTCCGTAATTAAAACAATTGCAATAGAATCCTATCTGACCAACTTTATTTACTAATAAGTAATTTTAATTTGATGTATTTCTTTTGTAAAATCATTTCCATTTATTTTTTTTGTTCTTTTAAGTTTTATTATGACTGTTTTGTTTTTCGTTAAATTAAATTATATAAATGTTAAACTTAAGTTGACATGAATGGCTATATAGATTTGTAAAGTTATATTAAGGGAGGGTAATCTTAGGGTTATTCATTTCATAGTTGAATTAGCTCAATAGATTGGATATATTTATGTAATTAGTAGATGTAGTATGAGATCCGCTATGGGCAGGATTGCATATATATTCCACACACTTTGTTTGCCTATGGATGGGTTTGTAAGTCAGCAAAGAACCGCAGTCCATTCCTATGGAGTTTTTTATTTATTGTCCTACTCTCCAACAGATGTAGCATTCCTGTTGGTGGAGAGACAATGTTTTTCTCTAACTCTACTTACTCCTCAGATGTACATTCCTGACAGTATAGTATTTTGTGTTGTCGTATTTTCATGCTACATTGATTACATAAATGTATCAGATGGATTGGCACCGGTTTGACTGTGAACTTTTGGCCTAAGGTTAAATAAGGCAAAGAATATTTTCTTTTCAAATGCAAATCTATGTAGTCTATTCATACTCGACACTCTAAATAAAAATGCATTAAATTTAAGTTGGGTATAGATGCTTGCATGGGTTTGTTACTGATTAATTATGTTTTTGGTTTTCATATTCGATTAGAATATTAAGTTATTGGTGTCTCTGCGATATCTTATGATGAATACCATTGGGTTTCTTGTAATCCCTATGCAATTGACAATATATGACTTCATATTTTGATCATTTATGTTTATTTTGAAATGTTTTTTAACCATGTAATGTTTGTAACCGATCTATACTCAACATTATAAAACAAACTTTCATAAATCCATCTGTGTGAACTTAATTAAAATGTAAACTTATAATATTATAAAAATTAAAATGTAAATTTAAATTCTAAAATCAAATTAAAATCTAAAATAAACATACTAAAATAAAAATGTTAAATTTTATATATATATGTGCGTAAATAAATGTTTGTATGTTAATTACTGGCAGTGGCTTATTTTATTCTTTTTTTTTAAATACTCTTAGATAAGAATTTATTGTAAATATAAATCTCTGCTGTTACACTGAGCTAGTGACAATGGGCTAACGACCGGATATCAAAATATACATATAAAAAAATTTTTTTTTTTGATTTACGTATCTGCCTACTTTATAAATTTTTCTAGGTTCAAATGCCTAGATGGCGCCCTGTAGTGCAGATGACGTTCTCTTTCTCCGATCATTATAACTGGCTACCCAACTTGGGCCGATCTTTAATAAACTACCAGGGCCCTGAGTACATTTTTTTTTTCAAAATGAAATATGTTTATCTGTTTACATAAGTTGTATATTTTAAATCTTATAAAAGCACTGCCAGAAAGAAATTGCACATATATTAAGCACGAGAAAGTATTAATAATATTAAATTGTATTTTGTTAAAAAGAAAGTCAAAAGGATGCAATTAATATGTTTTTTTTTTGTTTGTTAATATATATTATGCTTTAACGTGTATAGGCGCACACAGCCACATATGTTTATGATCGAAATGTGGTGCCTTACGATGAGTACCTTTCGGAATTACTTCAGTGTAACCCTATGTATGCATTTCAATCAGTCATAAATAAGTTGGTGGTATTTATAATTGTGCTGCAAATATACACATTTAAACCCATTATTCCTTAAAATATATTTACTTAAGTGCAACCTTCTTAAATGAATAATTTATAAAATATGCTTGTCATGCCGTGTGTAAAAATAAAATGTATAAAAAAATAGAACACTTGGGGGGAGGAGGCATAGACGTAAATGGTCCTTAGGAAAACGATAGTCAACATTTCTTTTTTGTATATAGTCTTTATACTAACTGAATGTTTTGTAAATTTTGTTAATCATGTACTGTAATTACTAACCCTAAGTAAAATATTTTTTTTGTCCACTTTTTTCTAAGCAAGTTTACTGATATGTAACGGGCACATATGACGTTACATTGTTTTTTTATTATTTATTAAACATGAAAAAAAATAAAAGTTCGCAAATAAAAATTTCTTTTTTAAGAATTAAAAATTGAAAATTAAAAAATCATCTTAAACTCGTATATATATAAAATCGCACAGATAAAAAAAAATATTAAAATAAAACTTTATTAAAAATAGAAAAACTAAATCTTTCAACAAAAAGATTTAGTGATAAAAATATATCTTTAAGTTTGGAAAACACATTAATTAATCAGAAATGGAAATGATTATTTTAATTAGTCAAAGTGAACTAGCCTTTGGGCATTTAAATGTATAAGCAATGGTCATATAGGAAAACAATAGAAACTAATAGCAAATGAGAGAAATCCATCAGGAAATCGGACCTTAACGGAAGGATCATCATCAACGATGACATAATGTCCATTGGGTCCTAAAGGTAATATAAAAGGAAAAGTTTGTAAATAATAGATTATGAGGAGATGTGACTATGTGGGTTAGTGCGGAGTTGAAGGAGAAGGGATTGAAAAGACACACTCTTCAATCCCTTCAGTTTTGTTAAAAAAAAAAAAGAAATGACATCGTTTTTTCTACATTAAGGACCAGCTAAACTAAAAGACCTCCAGATAAATAAAAAAACAATGGCTAACTCAACCAATCTCTTTAGGATGACATGGGAATTCATGTTCAAACGGCAAGCAATGGATAAAAATGAACTGTTTAAAACTGTAAGACCTTTATAATTAATGAACATTAAATTAAAAACTTTCCGTATTTAAAATAATTGCAATAGAATCCTATCTGACCAACTTTATTTACTAATAAGTAATTTTAATTTGATGTATTTCTTTTGTAAAATCATTTCCATTTTTTTTTTCTTCTTTTAAGTTTTATTATGACTGTTTTGTTTTTCATTAAATTAAATTATATAAATGTTAAACTTAAGTCAGATGTAAATGGTTATATAGATTTGTAATGTTATATTAAGGGAGATTCATTTCGTAATTGAATTAGCTCAATGGATTGGATATATTTGTGTAATTAGTAGATGTAGTATAAGATCCACTATGGGTAGGATTGCATATATATGCCACACACCTTCTGTTTGCCTATGGATGGGTTTGTAAGTCGGCAAAGGACCGCAGTCCATTCCTATGGAGTTTTTTGTTTATTGTTCTACTCGCCAACAGATGTAGCATTCCTGTTGGGGAGAGACAATGTGTTTCTCTAACTCTACTTACTGCTCAGATGTACATTCCTGACAGTATAGTATTTTGTGTTGTCATATTTTCATGCTACATTGAATACATAAATGTATCAGATTGATTGGCGCCGGTTTGACTGCAAACTTTTGGCCTAAGGTTAAATAAGGCAAAGTATATTTTCTTTTCAAATGCAAATCTATGTAGTCTATTCATACTCGACACTCTAAATAAAAATGCATTAAATTTAAGTTGGGTATAGACGCTTGCATGGGTTTGTTACCGGTTAATTATGTTTTTGGTTTTCATATTCGATTAGAATATTAAGTTATTGGTGTCTCTGTGGTATCTTATGATGAATACCATTGGGTTTCTTGTATTCCCTATGCAACTGACGGTATCAATGACTTTGTATTTTGATCGTTTATGTTTATTTTGAAATGTTTTTTAACCATGTAATCTATGTAACCGATCTATACTCAACCTTTTAAAACAAACTTTCATAAATCCATCTGTGCGAACTTAATTAAAATGTAAATTTAAATCCTAAAATCAAATTAAAATCTAAAATAAACATACTAAAATAAAAATGTTAAATTTTATATATATGTGTGTAAATAAATGTTTGTACGTTAATTACTGGCAGTGGCTTATTTTATTCTTTTTTTAAAATATTCTTAGATAAGAATTTATTGTAAATATAAATCTCTGCTGTTACACTGAGCTAATGACAATGGGCTAACGACCAGATATCAAAATATACATAGAAAAAAAAAATTTTTTTTTTGACTTACATATCTGCCTACTTTATAAATTTTTTTAGGTTCAAATGCCTAGATGGCGCCTTGTAGTGCAGATGACGTTAAGCTCGACTTCTCCGGATCGTTATAATATATTATAAATATGTTTATGCATTGACAACATAAATTAATTGTTAAGAGTATTGTTTTAGTCAAATGTTTGTGTAATGTAGTGCACCATAATTTTGAATTTTAATTGCTGCCAGAATTAATTAAAATAACTATTTATAGAGGCTATCTTATTAGTATTCATATTTAAATCTTCCAATGAATACTTAATGTGATGCTTTGATTTTTTACTGATAACATTTTCATTGCCAACCATACCCACCTCTTTTTTTCATGCCTTTTGATTCATACCATTCAAAACAAACCAATCATCTTTTTCTGAAATGAATATCCTTCATTCTCATGATTAAAAAAAAACTGACATATTGTTAAATTTATTACATAAATAACTACGCTTTCAAACTAACCTGAGATCATTATTATATCTAGACAAAAATGCTGGGCTATTACATTGAATAGCATATACAGTACTCTGGATGGAATTTTAACTCTGGTATTATTAGTAAATCTAATTTTTTGTTAATAGGGAATTTCAAATCTATACTAAAATCCTCATTCCATTTTTTTTTAATATTTTTGAAAAATTGTGTAGGATATATAACATATCCACTTAGGATTTGGTGCCCCCCCTTTTTTTTATATTACTTTATAATTAAAATCTATTTGTTTGTCGAGCATACTTTTTATAATCTATTTTTATCATGTATCTACATAATTTTCACTGCTCCACTTTTTGCCAATTTCAAATTTATGTAGGTTATACTTGCATCTTAAAAAATCATTAAAACCTATTAGTTTATAAGCTATTAGAATCTGAAATTGTGGAAATATGGCTCTCCTAATATTGATTGGTTTAGCAATCATTTTGTAATTTAAACCTTTTTTATTTCTATTTCCAAATAAATGCAAGTACTTATGGATGGAGATACTCTCATGTTCAATAAATCTATTGTAAAGTTGAAGCAGAACATACTTTGTAATAATATCTATTATTTTATTTCAAGATCCATAAACTAATACATCAGCAATATATTTTCCTGAAGGTTTGTGATGATGGTGTTCTAGTTGTATTTTTATATTGGTCTATTTCCATCATCTAATATGAGTAATGAATGTCTTTAGAAAAATTTAACTTTATTTAAATATTCCAAATACATTCAACTGTTAATAATAGTACATCAAACAGGTTAGTTTATGCCCAATGTTTTGAGAGGCATTATTCCTCCCTTGTCTTCAGGTGTTGCGGGCCTTACCAGTGACAGTAATAGAATAGGATTTGAACCTGTAACCTTAGATTCTTGAGTATTGAATTTTAAGGTAATGCTCATATGTTCAATTGGGAAAATACAAAAATATTGGATAGAGAAGAAAGGGTACAAAAAAGAAAATTTAAAGAAGTTGTTTACATGACAATGGCAAAAAATCCCATAAGCCACCCTAGTGTGACTATACATAATGTATAGCAACCACTAATCAACTTTGCATTTAGGAAAAAGTTGAGAAATCAGAAGGAATCTCATAGATAAGTATATGAAATTTACTACAGACTGTTGCCTTTGGCAGGATGGTTCAGTTGGTTAGAGCGTTACCTTAAAATTCAATACTCAAGAATCAAAGAATCCAGGTTTGAATCCCATGCTAGTGCTGTCACTGGTCAGGCCAGCAACACCTGAAGAAGAGGTAAGAATAATACCTCTTGAAACATTGTGTATATACTAACCTGTTAGATATGCTATTACTAATAGATGAATGTATTTGGAATATTTAAATAAAGTTAAATTTTTCTAAAGACATTCAATACAAATATTAGATGATGGAAATAGTCCAATATAAAAATACAATTATCAATATATCTATTATAAATAATGTTTTCATCTTTCTGTGTTTATCACTTAATTATTATATAGATCTGTAATCAGGATTATAATGTACACTTTAAATAATTTACCAGTTTAAATAATCTTATTCATAATACCATGGTTAAAATTGTCAACATTTTTCTTTCTCTCTTATTGTATGTGCTATTCAATGTAAAAGTCCAGACTATTCCCCACTACATTACAATAAATGTCTATAAATAATTAAGATGTTCTGATCAACTCTAACAATAACTAAATGTCATGATATTGATCAACCACATCGGAAATGCATTAACTAATATATTAATATCTACTTTGATGATTAATTTGCACTTCATAAATGTGGATACATATTAATTGCATAATTTATTATATAAAGACAACAAAATACCATCAAACTGTTTCAATTAAATTTTTATAATAAAAGTCCCTCCATATCTGCAGATTCACCAATCAATAATTCAGTAACTAATAGTTTTTAAAAATATATAAAAAAAATTAAGCATTCTTAGATATTATATGTATGTTCATCATCATCATCATCATCATGATAGATCATTTAGTCGGCAATTTTCTTATATTAAATAATTAATGTGCACCCATTCAGTAATATGATTGTTCTTTTTTTTCAATTTAATACATGTTCTATTTTATAACTGCAGTATTTTAATTTTTTAAAATTATTTTTACTAGTATCTAAATGTATAATGTTTTAAAAGTTAAATTGTATCGTACATATATATTTGAAACATGACTATTATTTAGTTTTAAGTATGATTCAAACTTAAATTTCAGAGTTTGAACTTTATTAAAGTCGATCATGTGACATATATACCAGGCTAAGTGAAAGTGAAATTTACAGTTTCTATATATCTAAAAGTATAAATCTGTAAACAATATTTGTTAATTTTTATTTACAAATTATTTTATTTTGATTATTTATATAAATTTTAAATAATCATTTGCATTCTGGTGACATTTAATTATCTTCAGTTTAATGCTTGAAAATTTCATAATTGCGCTAACTATATAATTATTAGAAATCACCTCAGTACACATGCGCTGTAAATAAATAACTCGTGGTATATATGTTTAACTATATAATTATAAGTAAATGACGTTTTTAAAAAGCACAAACTTGTGCTATGGCAGAAATTAATTTTGTAAACATAATAATATCAAATTTAAATGACTGAAAATGTTTTTTCATTTATCACCCATTTACATTAGAACTTTTTTTTTTTTGCACATAAGCGGTTGAAAATACTAAAATTTCAAGTGTTTTGGCAGATACTAATTGTTGTTATTGTTTTAACGTGAAGATGGAGTTTACGAACAAAATTGTAATAAATAATTTGCTATAATTGCTGAGGAATTTGTTATTGAGTTGGCAGTAATATATATATGTAAATTATCATATTTATAATTATTTTAGGTATATATATATATGTCGTATACATATATCAAACATATTGTTTTTTCGTTATTCTTCAGCTATTTCACTTCATATATTTCCTCATTTATTTTTTTTCCCTCACAGAATATTAAAAAGTTTTCTGAATTGTACTTCTAATACTAAAAAAAAAAATTACAATAACTTTTAAGAATGTTTCGAATTACTTTTTTTTAAAACTAAAATTAAACTTTTTCTAGTTTGCTGTAGAATTAATTAGAACTATCCACATTTATTTTTATTTAATTTTGAAATATATATTAAATTTTACTGATTTATAACTCGAAAAAAATTTCTTCTCTACACACTAAATCATCACCAAGCATTTTCTAATTTTTGAAAATGAATTGGATTACAAATTTGTTTTTAACATCTTATAAAAATTTAAGGAATATTTGTATTGATTTGAACTTTCAACATCTGCTTTCTGTTTTTATAAGAAAAGAAATGATGAAAAAATGCAGACATCTAATTTTTGAATATTGAAGTTTATAAAGAAGAAAAATAGCTATTGCAAATATTATTTGATTAGATTACTTATATTTTTTGGCATTTTTTTTAAATCTAAAATTATAAAACAAAGTTTGAAAAGATTTACGAAAATATATATAAATATTAATGTGTTTTGAAGTTATTTTTATTTATACTATTATTATTGTCATTATTACTAAGATTGCTACTGTTACTAATTATTTTATTATAATAAATCATGGTATACCATAGACAACACAGGTTAGTAATTACATGTTTTAAGTAGTAGTATTCTCCACTCTTCTTCAGATGTTTCTGGCCTATATGCACAGTGACAAAATTCACTTAGAAGTTGAACTTGCACCTGTAGATTCTTGAATATTGAATTTAAGAAAAATGCTCTACCAACTGGTTCGATATTCAAGAATCAAAAGGTGCGAGTTCAACTTCTAAGCGAATATTGTCACTGTGCATATAGGCCAACAACACCTGTAGAAGAGTGGAGAATAATACTATTCCAAGCATTGTGTAATTACTAACCTGTGTTGTCTATTTGTGTGTTATGGTATACCATAGGTTTTAATTCTGATTATGTTTTGATTTTAATTTATTTAAATGATATATTTATCATACATGTGGAATCAAGGATTTACGATTTTTCAGACTGTATTATTATACCTTTTATTGCAGTTTTACATGTTTGCATTTAAACATAATTAATGATGATTTATTTTTAATTAGGTAAAGGCTACATTTTAATTATTTATCAATGAATTTGAAGACAACAATGGCAATATGTTTTTTTTTTACATGTAAATTTTTGACATCGCTATTTGTAGTAAATATTTTTTGCATCGTAAGAATACTTGAGGTAATACTTCATTTGTTAATAATTACTATTATTGGAAGTATTTATTGAGTCTAGATAATTCTGGATGATTTATAGTAATTTTATTGTAATTAATATAAAGTAAATTATGTTATTTTATTTATCCAGGTACAGTGCTCTCAGATCCAAAGCTCCTCACTGATGAAGGCCACAAGCCAGAAACTAGCTGGGGATATTGGATGAGTAGGCATTAGATAGGGATTTTATGCACAAGCCTTCTGGCATCCATTGATTACTCTGGTTGGCACAGGGTGGCACTACTGTATGGAGAGTTTTGCCATGTTTATTTCTATTTCTGTTTGGAAGACCTGATCTGTTTTTGCATTTCTACTCTATCTGTTTCACAGAATTATGCAATATGTATTATTTTTGGTAGATCTACTAAATATAATTATGGAATTCATAGTGTGATAGTTGTTATTCATTTATATTGCTAAAGACTGATCTTTGATATTTACTATAAATAATCTTACGCAGATCTCCCATTTTCTCAGTAAATATATGATTTTTTAATAAATTTCAACCGACTAAAACAAACTTTACCAAGAACTCCAATCAGAAGCAATAATTTATAGAGCATGATAATTTAATATGTTTATAGAAGAATGTTCTTTGAGTTGAAGTAATACCAGTTATCTTGCTTTTAAAAAAATGTTCACTCATTAATTGTATTATAATAAATAATATTATTTATGTTTTTAATTTATTATATCACTTTTATATTATGTTTTCTATTTTAAACTCTTTGCTTAAGATTTGTTTTGTATAAAATTTATAAGATGATCTTATCTACTACTAATATTACTGTTATAATCATTTTTGTATGAAGTTTATAAGATAGTGTTATTTGTTACTATTAATACTGCTGTAATCATTATTATTGTTTTTGTTGTCATTTTTGTTATTGTTGCTATAGTTGCTAAAGGTATTGGTGTTTCTGTTTTTATCATTGCTATTCTATAGAAATATTATTATTATTAGTCAATATTCTTTATAAAAGAAGTTCCAAAAATTAATATTTTTTTTATTTATGCTTACATCTCAACATTGGTACTTGTAATCATTCATATGGTAAAAATATTAAATTTCTATCATTTTTTTGGTAGGAATGCTTTCTAATACTTTTTGTCAGAAACAATTGTTGATATTAGAAGTATTCCTAGTATGATGATCATGTGATGTTTGATGGTTTAATTCCGAGTATTTAAATGTGATGACATTTATTATCCAATATCAGATTCTTAAACCAAAAGAATCTGCAATATTTTCAAGTAATTCAAACATGCACTTTTAAAGTAGCTACTATAAATTAAAGAAAGACATTTTGTCAAAAAGGATTCTTTAATGTCTTTGTGATTTAAACAAGGCAAAACTCTCCATACAGTAGTGCCACCCTGTGCCAACCAGAGTAATCAATGGATGCCAGAAGGCTTGTGCATAAAATCCCTATCTAATGCCTACTCATCCAATATCTCCAGACTAGTTTCTGGCTTGTGGCCTCTTTATGCACAAGCCTTCTAGCATCCATTGATTACTTTGGTTGGCACAAGGTGGTACTACTGTATGGAGAGTTTTGCCTTGTTTAATAACAAGTATGTGCTAGTATAAGAGATAGTGATCATGTGAGGTTTAGTGGTGTTTGTGATTTATTTCTCAAGACTATTATTAAGCATTCAATTAAAACATCCACTGTATTGGCAAAGGAATAATACAAATATAATACAATTAATCAAAATAGTAGTTATTCAAAACATATTATTGAAATAAAATGATCTTTAACTTTTCACAATTTATAAATTAATTTGTACATATATTTTTTCACAATTTATAAATTACTTTGTACATATATTTGCAAACAATATTAAAGAAAAAAAATCAGTAAATAGTTACAAAATAATAAGTCTAATTACAGTGTGCTATCTGTTTTTTCTATCTTAGCAGAGTTTAAGTTGACTTTGAGAGGATAAAAGATTTATTTTTGAAATCTAAAAAAATGATAACTTTGAAAAAGCCCTAGAACAAGAAATTTTAGGTTAATGATGTTTTACTTATAGATGATTTGCTTAAAGACAGATCATGTTAGATATTGTTACATAGTCTCAATACATAGATGTGGAATTCTATAAGAATTTAAATATGAATGACTATTTTTATCTTTCAAAAAACTTTAAGTGAATAAAAATAACATCATTTTTTTACACACAATAATCCATGAATGAAAAATAAATGTATATCCTTTTAATGATATTTAAATCAGCCATTTTGAATTTTGTGTCAGTTTGAAATAAATAATAAAACTAAAATTTAATAATTATAGCAAATTGTTACTCAGTGATGATAAGATTAAATTAAGTAATTGCTTAATCAGTAACTATTATTCAGATATCATTAATAATATGTATACTTATGAAATGTTTATTTTGCCTATAATTTTTGGGTTTGTTAATAGAAATACAGATAGTTATGCATTATCCTGTTAACCATGCTTGGCAAACAATTTTTTTTAAATATACAGTTTCAGGGGCTTACAATGTTTTTCTTTCCAATTTTATTTTACTGATAGATCTACAATTTATTTGAACTATTGGAAGGCATATAAAACTGATAAATTATGACATTCAGGATTAGAATATTTCTATGTAAATTATCATTATAACTTTGTGAATCCATTTATGGGTATGCATATATAAAACATCAAAAGACCATGAGGTCTGGATAAATGACACAACAAAAACATTGGGTGACTGCATGACAATACTTGGATTCCTATTTAGCCAAATTTATATGACATCACGTGTATAAAGAAGAAGATTCATTTGTGGTGATTTTGGACACCATTAGGGATTTCAGGCTGCTGACATGAGAAGTTTTATATATTTTTCCATTTTTATATTAATAACTTTAATTAATACAAAAAAAATAATAAAAAAGTGTAAATATCATAATTAACTTTTTCAGAATTTTTTTTTTTTAAAATAAAAAAAAATGTACATATTAAATGTGAATGCTAAACAATATTCAGTGAAATAAAATTTTAAAAAAAATTGTAGACACCTGAAACTATATATTTAAAAAATGGCTGCCAAGCTGGTAGACAGGATAATTCACAAGTACCAAAATACATTTATGAACTTCATTAATATTACAATATAATCAATTATGTAATTAAATTTTACAGAGTTATAATTTATATTGTTATGAATTAATGCATTAAAGTGTCATCTGCTAGATTCTTATTTAATTAAAATATGATATTATGTAATAGTATTGCAATATATGTATTATTATGTAAATAAAGTTTATTATCCATTGTTCATTATGCTTTTAGATAAAAAGTTCATTGATCAGGATATCATGTGATGTTTAATAAATCCATTTAGTAGTTGGATTATAATAGTTTCATTCAAATGATCAAACTGAAACTTTTTTTGCTTTATTAAAAAAAAGAATCAATTCAGAACACTTTAGTTCGTATCTGCCATTATAACACTGTGCTAAATTATATCAAGTAATAATATGATTACTAACTCATATAGAAATAGTAAATCAGAATTGCAGAAAACTTTATTGTAAAAATTGTAAATATTTACATGGTAATTGGAGTAGTCTAACATTGCATGGATAGTTGCAACTCATTTTTATTAATATCTTGCATAGTTTGCGGAAATGGTAGAGTGTTAAACTCTAAAGGTCAAAATCCATGAGTCATATCTGGTTCTGTCATTTCAAGGATTTATCTTTTTAAGAACTCCTGAGCAGATTATTTATTTACTGATGCAACAAAAAAGAATGTTAAAAATGATTTTTAAATTTTAGATAAGTAAACACATGTATTCATGTAACAAATATTTGAGGATCCATTATTATTGTTCCCTTTGAAGGTGAGAAGAACTGTTCAGAAAATTTAATATTAGTAATTGTACTGCAGTATTCTATCTTTTTTTGGTTGCTGTAGACTTAATTACATATAAAGTTATTCTATTAAGTTTATTGTATGGATGTAATACATGGATATGCTATAATACAACATACAGTTATTGAAAATGTTTATTAAAATGCTTTATAAGATTCAGAAAATGAATTGTTAAGACCATAAGACTAGTTGACATGTTCTTTGTCTTGCTAGATATGATACCCTTCATCTACTATTGTAAAGATACATCTTTATTTACAATGAAGTAAATGAATAGCAACAGATTTTATATATAAAAAAAGATTTTATGATGAACTTTAACAAGGTTTTCATTGAAGAGATAGTCTGCAATTAAATTATTAAACACCAAAACATCACATGATCACCACTACTGTATGGAGAGTTTGCTGCTGAAAAGATTTTATCAAAGAGATTACAAAAAATTGCAATTCCGATTGCTTTCACTGAGTTATTTAAGCTGAGATATAGAATATAATGGCAAAATACAATTAGACAAGTTATTCTATTTGTAGAAGGATAATTTAGTTGCATAAAAAAAAAACTTCCCAAATGTAGTGGACTAAAAAAACAAGCATGGACTATATGTGGATGTATTTGCTTGTATGAAAAATATTTTGTGAACTAAAATTGGAAATTAAAAAATTTAAAATAAATGGAGATTATTTAAGCTATCTAGATTATGAAGGTGATGTGGTTGTTTTTGCTAAATAAATGCTTCAGAGTTTCAGGGATAATACAAAAATTACCATATTGATGTAAGCAAAAAAACTAGAACTAAAAATAAATGTTTAAAAAACTAAGTCAAGTTTGATGACTTTTTAAAAAGGAAGAAAATAAAGATTGGTAGCTATGAATTAGAAGATGTTATCCATTACAAATATCTTGATTATATTATAAATACTGTAACCTTTTATAATTGGCTATAATATTTTTTTAAAAAACCATTATAATGATAAGGCTGTGTAACGGGCTGATTGAATTCTTATAATAGCAGTAGAGTGTATTAGTACAGGCCCTCTTTATAAATATTTTACATTTCTTTATTTTAAAAAAGTTAATAAAAATAACTTGCAATTATAAGTAAAATGGATTGGAATATTGTTCACTGGAAAAGAGACAAATCAGAAATTTTAGAATTAACAATGTTATCAAGTTTTCTCTTTTTCTTCTTTGTCTCTCTGTTTCTTTATTTTAATTTTATTGCTGTTGATCAAGAAATTTTTAATTAAAGATTGACCTTAAAATAGATAAGTGATTTTGCAGTGAAACAGTTTAAGATGTTCGGTAACATGTTTTTTGAATGCAATAGAGCACCATAATATTTCATTTAAAGACACAACATATTTTTGATAGCAGAGTGAACCATGCTTTTAGTAAAATTAAACATAGCACTTTGTATATTTGCCAGTGAAGAATATCTTCAATATAATAATAAAATAAAAAAGAAAATGACACAATTAATTAACTATTTGTGTGGCTATTAAAATATGAACTGCTAATGCAATATATGGGAAGACAATAAACAGGTGTTATTGACCTCATTAAAAAAATTAAAAGACTGAAGTGAAGTTGGGCTAGACATATTGCTAGAAGAGATGATAATAGATGAACAATTGAAATCTTAAACTGGATTTCAAGAGATTGTAAAAGACCCAGAAAGACACCACATGTGAGATGGATGGATGAAATAAGAAAGTATGCAAGGGTAATGTGGAGAAGAGTAGCTAAAGATCAGAAAAGATAGTTTGAACTTGGAGAGATCTTCATCCTGCAGTGGATTGATAATGATGTTGATGATGATGATGGTAAATGCTCTTCTATAAGTGTTTATTTCTATCCTAGCATGTAGATCCTCATAAGAAGAAAACTGAAAAAAGAACTCTGATCTAATCTGAAAAATCCAGTCTTAACCTAAAGAAAAAATATTTCTTATCTTCATTTGAAAAAAATATTACAGTTGCTGACTTCCTCCAAATTATACCTGTTGTGATAAGTCATAAAAAAATAACCATACCAATGTTAACCATCCTGGAATAAAGCACAACTGTTTAAAAATTGGTTTTCCAACCTGAAGAATAAAGAAATAAAAACCAAGCTTAAATAATTGATTTTTCAATTGTTTCCCCACTTGAAATAAGAAAATTAAGAAAAATTAAATAAACTTATGGAATCAGAAGCACCAAGGATAAAAGAAGACAATAAACAGCTTGCAACCATTTTGAAAATTGAAAATTTTAGTTACACAGAAACAAGGTTGCCTTGACAACAGCTTAGAAATTGTTGATTGTTATTGATATTGGGAATGTCTAAGACAGGTGTCCCAGCCCACAGATCATTGTACATGTGCCCAATTATTTATCTGATACAAATAAATTTAATTTTTAAAATTTCGTATAAATTAGTGTATTATATTGTAATTAAATTGTAGGGCATACTATACTTTTACAGCGTAAAAATATAAACAATTATATGTTAAAATTTTATTTTTGAAAGAAATATTTTTTTTGTACATTATGTGTATTATTAACAATATCCAATTATAAATTTACATTAAAAAAATAAATTGTGCCCGCCATCTGCCGGTATTATAGAATGTGCTCTTAAGTGCAAAAAGGTTGGGGACCCCTGGTCTAAGTGTTGACTGGTTTTTAATGATATATATATATGTGTATGTGTTATGTGACAAAGTTTTAATATCACACATTCAAGTGAACTAACATTTATTTAGTTATTGGTTTATTATATTTAATAATAATTTATTTTACTCTAAAAATATATTATATATTTGGCTGTGTAATTATAATCAGTTAAGAGTAGTATTATATATATTTTATGTAATTTTATATATATATTTAGTATGTGTATAATTCAAAAATTGATCAAGCATGTGAAAGGGGAAGGGAATAAAGAAATATTTTAACTTACATTAATAAAATAGAATGAAATGTCATTATATTATAGTAAATGTTATTGATGGTCGTACTCTACATTTGGAAGAATTCATTATATGAGGGGGGTGAATTGATGCATTTGGAGTATTGCTATTGGATGAAATAAAATATTGTTGAATTTCAAACTTTATTCCTGCATTTCATCATTTCAAACAGATGTTTTAAAGTAAGTATTTAAGAAGCGCAATATTGTAGCTGAATTTCTTATATCTCAAGATACTGCTAAATACTGATAGCATGAACATTTAATGGATGAAGTTTTAAACATGGATTCATTGTGGCATTTTGATGAGTCTTGCTAAATAGCACCAGCCCAAAACAAATAAAAAAGTCCAGAAAGCTCAGGCCTTTTAGACCATTTTCTCTTATATTGCTTTGCATATGATAGAAGCATTTCTATAATAATAAACAGTGAAGAACAGGAAATACTATAGTTGCATTCACATTATCAGCAATAGGCTTAAAAATTGATTAGGCCTTTTAATATGCTCATCACCAATCTTTGATTGGGGTTCAAAGTCAAATCCTGTTACAAGAATGATCATATATATAAATAAGAAAAGAGGACTAAAAACAAAGAATAAAAAAGACTAAGACATGTTTAATGACTTTAAAAAAAATAATAATAAACATGATAGTAATAAATTAGATGTTATTAATCACAAATACCTTGATCAGATTATGAATTCAGATTGAAACATTGATGAAATTAATCATAGAATTACTTGGGTGAAGTTTTTTGGTAAAAGTATGTATTTGAAAATGAAGAATATTCAATAAATATATTTTACCAGTGTTTACATATAAATTTGAAAATTTAATGTTTAATAGAAAAGTATTATAATGACTTTAAATCAAGAAGTAAAATATCTGAAGAATTTTGACAGGACAAAATTAAGCACATAGATGAGAGAAACAACAGAAATCATGTACATTATTGAAGTAATTGAGAATCTAAAATGAAGGTAAACAGTTTGTATTGTTAGAAAATATGGCAATAGTTGTATAATTTAAATAATATCCCTAATAGAATCTGATATATTTAAAAAGAGATCATAAATGAAATGAATTGATGGGATAAGAAAGATTTCAAGTAATATTGATAAGAGAAATTATGGGTCAGATAAACTGAATTAAACTTGAAGAAACCTTCCTTCTGTAATAAATTGGAAGTGTTTTAAAGTGATAATAGTAATTTATGATTTATATATTACATATGTTTGAAATACAAAGACTTTCAAACTTCATTCAGCTATCCACTCTATCTCATACAAGCAATACACATGGCCACTTACCTGTGAAAAATATAAATGATCTCCAATAAATGTAATTTGTGCTGAACCAGTACTCATGAATTGGTACAGATCATCATCTCTCACACATATTTACAATCACTGCTTGGTTTAGAAAATCATCTTTTCCACATGTGTGTGGTCATGTACAGCAGTTGTATGAGCTAGATTTAATAGTTGAAAGGAAGTTAAAAGTCAGTATTCAAACCCTGTATAATTAAATTTATAGATTAGTGGTATAGTTTTCATAAAACTCATCTTTAAATTTTTGCTTTTAATATTTTTTCACTTTTTTTGTAGTTAGGGTGGCCATACATATTTGTAATTAGCTGATGATGATGATCTTTAATAAGATACCCAAAAAAATTGAAATTCCTATAATGAACAACTTTCCACTGCTCTGTTAGCAATATGTATATCATTAAAAAAAAAAAACTAGCATTACCATTCTTTTTCTGTTATAACTGCTAATTTTAACCCATATTTTTGAAATTGTGTGTGTTATAAACATAAACTAAATTGTTTTACGCTTGGAGTATATTATGATATGTAATATTTGAATACAAGTATGTTATGATAAATAATAAAACCTCTTAAAAAGTATTAAAGTAAGAGAAAAAAATCATCTTTCAATAATAGTTTTATAGTTTTGTATCCAAGATTGTATGCAAACTAAATACGATTACATACTGAAATTGATTTTGCTTAAAAAATTAAAAATATACACAAAAACAAGTTAGGAAAAACAAGGATTAGATATTACACACGTTTGTAATACAAGCTGAATCTATGAAAAGAGAATAAACTGTGTAAAAATCTGCTATTTATTTTATCTAATTTATGGAATAAATAGTGTTAAAAGTCATACATTATTAATGGTTAGACTAAATTTAATATCAATAAGTTGGTAATTATTCAATCATAGTAATGATGATGATGATAAAATGAAATTGGTAATAGTGAAATTTAAAAATTAATTAAAAATGAAAAATTTGCATAATGATAATGTAATATCTAACATACTGGCTATATATATATATACCTGTACAAACAATGTAATATATAGAGTAATTTGGGCTCAGATTTTCACAGGACCCTCAACTCTTCACCCTATCTCACACCACTTATACACTTGACCACGTATATGTCTAAAAGATAAATAATCACCATTGACCGTATTTCATGCTAAATCAGGACTCGTCAGTTGGTCCAGATTATCATCTCTCTCTATATATATATATAATAAGTGCTCAGATTTATATTAAGATAGCCAATCTTCATACTTTAATGGACAGGCTTCAATCCATTCCATGTGTTGGAGGACAAGTAAGAATGATAAAACTAAGAGATTATGAATTAGTGATAACAAATGGACAAGATAAAATGTTGGTGAATTTTTAAAACGTATAATATTACAATGCTTTTATTATAAATATATATTCATAAAGTCAATAGAAAAGAATTTATAAATGAAAAGCTGACAATACTAAGATTGAAAAGAAAATATAAAATTAAGATAAATACTATTGCTTTTAATTTTATATAAGAATGCGTACTTAATAATAAACACATTTACAATCTTTTAAAATTGTAATGAATTAATTTTGTAAGTGAATATTGGATAATATTCCAATGAGGAAAAAGTTATTAGTCAAAGTGTATTTTTTTTTTTTTTTGGTTTAGTTACCACTTTTAATAAATTTAGATTGTTAAAAGTTTACTTGTTGGAAGATCATTTCTCGCAAAAACGTAAATGCGTGTTTCTTTCATTTTCACTAAATAAAGTTATAGGTGGCTATTTTTCAAAATAAAAAATCTTTATAAATTTAGATAGTGAAAGATAATTTCTCACAAAACGTTTGTATCATTTCCAGTAAATAAAGTTATCATCATCATCAACGATTATCAATCCACTGCAGGATGAAGGTCTCTCCAAGTTCAATCCATCTTCTCTGATTTTTTAGCTTCTCTTCTCCACATCATCCCTGCACACTTTTTTATTTCATCCATCTCACATATGGTCTCTTTCTGAGCCTTTTACAATCTTTTGGAATCTGGTTTAAGATTTCAATTGTCCATCTATTATCATCTCTTCTAGCAATATATCCAGCCCAATTCCACTTCAGTTTTTTTATTTTTTCAATGAGGTCAGTAACACCTGTTTATTCTCTTACCCATATACTGCATTTTCGATCTCTTTTTGAATAAAGTTATAGGTCGTCATTTTTCCAAATAATTATTGTCATAATACATATGTGATATTTCATTGCCAGACTAATATATAAATACCAGAATATTACTAGACTCTGAACAATACATTAGCAAGATGAAAAAAAAAAAAACAAATGTTGCTTACTAAATATGGATATTATTGAATTTTACATGTAAAAGTAAATCTTTAATGAAGTGGACAATATGGAGTGAATGAATTCTAGGAGATCTCTTAAAAATTATACACGTTTTTATTATAAAAATTATTTCAAAAACATTCTCAATATATGCAATGTTCATTTCTTTTATTAATATGTTGGTTTTTTTTTTGCTTATAGCAGCATTATAAAGAAAAGCAATTATCTTTTCTCTATTCTAATGTCATCTATTATAAATTTGAATAAGCAATGTCTACCAGATAATAATATAATTTAAATATAATTTAATACCTACGCCCAAACCAATTTTCTGTATTTTGATTATCAATAATGATTTTGAAATATAAAGTTGAAACCTAAGTACTTTTGCATCTCAGGCTAATACTTTGATACTAAGAAAGAAATTAAATGGCTTCCTGATTCATAAATGTCATGTTTTCTTTAATAAAAGACAAAACAGAAAATGAACATGAAATTGGTATTACATTTCTCAAGCTAACATTAGATAGTGTTAGAATAGAGAATGGGGATCTGCTCTTTATTGGGAGTTATGGCTGAAGATATAATATAATGAAAAACTTCAATGCAAAAATTAAAAATATATCAAATAGAAATGTTTACAGCAGAAATTGAAATATGGTAGTGCAAGATGCTGAATAAACAGCCTTTGGAATTAGCATATGATGAACATAGATGTCCTTGTGTTTTGTATATTGATTTATATATTCATCACACTTTTAACTTATATATATATTATAAGGAATTTGATCTGACTTTCAAACTTGTCACAGCTATCCAATCCATGACCACATACATGTGAAAAAAATCAATGATCTCCAATATAAATATTTCATGTTGAACTAGCATTCATCTGTTGGCCCAGCTCTCCATCTCACACACACATATATAATCACTGCTTAGTTTATATTAAAATAGCAAATTTTCAAAGTTTAATGGACAAACTTCAATATTCTTTACTCTTCAACTCTTTAGTCATCCATATCATTGAAAATCTGAGAATGAAATGCTCATTGCCCTTGATGTCCCTTATAATTACATTAAATTTAGTATAGATAATATACATGTGTTTAAATATTATATATGTATATATTTGAGTTCAAGTGGCCATATTTATTTATGAATAGCAGCTGATTGATGATGATGAATAATGCAAGCTAAATAATGATATGCTTTGTATATACAAACATATATTTTTTGGCCTTTCACCACAAACAGAAGAATGAAATGCACTGTGAAAATGTATATAGTTATTGACATTTTTGCACACTGGTTTAAAAAAAACTGAAGAGATGATAGATTTCTTTATTTATTAATACCATCTGGGCTATGAATAGTCAGCACCTTTCACTTTACGTTTGATAATTTTTTTCAGTCTTAATTATTTGTCAAAAAAAGAAAACATTGTCAATATGTTTGAAATCAGGATTGCATAACTTCTTGCTGAAAATTCTTAAATCCACATTTACAGATTAATATTAAATATCTGGCTGGATTGTTTATCATGGAATTTGTTTTGGATTCTATATCAACATCAGTCATTCAGAAAATCAGCATAACCATTATAATTATAGAAAAAGAATAAAAGTAGAGTGAAAATCAAAAATGTCAAAAACAAGTTTTGTGATGCTTATACAATCTTATTATGTATTAATTCTTTTATCTATTTTGATGTCTTTGCAAAGCTATTTTTTAACATTTTCTGTTAAACTTCTTTTTTTTTTCCATATGTCATAGCATCAGCCAGAGGCGAATCCGCAACAACCGTCTGCAACCAACTGCTTGCTTGCAAGGTGGCTGTGCTGAACTCTCGGCTAAAAACGCTTGACTTTTCTTAAATTGTGACTTGCACTGTATTTTATTCTCATCCATATCTTTCCAATAAAAATATTTAATATTGCATATCTTTTACACTATTCTTCGTATAATTTTTATAATGTTAATGAGATCCACACATTCTATGTTCAAATTCATTATATAACATTTTATAGCGATTTTTTTTATTGTTCATTCGTGTCTAATACGTTGAGAATGTATTCTTATAATAGTGGCTTCAACTTTATTACGATTATGTGGGGTTCAGATTGACCTTAGGTCAACATGGGTGTGACAAGAATCTCAGCCTCAGGGTGGCTTCGAGCATTTCATCATCAGATTTTCAATTGGATGGACGGTTGAAGAGTTGTTGTAGTAGATTGGAGCCGGTCCATTAAAGTATGAAGATTGTCTATCTTAATATATATCTGAGCATTTATAGTATATATGTGTGGGAGATGATAATCTGGACCAACTGATGATTGCTGGTTTAGCATGAAATACGTATATTGGTGACTATTTATCTTTTCAGCATACATGTGCTTGAGTGTATCAGTGTTATTATATAGAGTGGAGAGTGATGGGTCATCTGAAGGTCTGTGCTCATATACCCTGTATATTTATTACGATCAGTAAGCTGAAAAGTATACTGATTAATCTTAGTTTTGCTATCTTATTTTCAAAATATTAGGAGCTCATTTAGATCATGGATAGATTTGCAATAATATTAACTACTATCAAGATAGTATTATGAGTATTTAAAATATGAATAACCAAAACGTGATGCGTAGAAATTCAATAAAAATATTTAGCAACTATTCTTAGAAAATAAAGTGTTAAAATTCAAAAGTTTTCTTATTTCACATTTTTTATTTAAGATTATATTTGAATTATTGAAAGTAGATATTGATGGAATTTTTAATTTTTTTTTTATCTTCACTTTTATTTTTCAATACTAAAATTTTATTAGTGATTAAGGAATATAAATCAATATCTCTGACTAAATTTAATTTTTGCTAGCCACAACGTTGACATATTAGTTTCTTTTCATTCACCGGTCGTTTCTTTTGATTTATACGCCTATGGATTAATATTTAAATCACAACTTTATTAAAATATAATATATTAAAAAAATTAAATAATAAAATTTTACAGAAAGTAAGAAGAATATCTAACTCATTTTCTTTAGCCGTGTTTTTGAAAATGCTTATAAAAATTCTTTCTCTCCTATCTTTTGCGATAAGAATTTTAATCATTTTCATTGACTTGTTTCGATTCCTCAATCACACACACACACAAATAAATATTCTTTTATACATATCTTTATGAAGTTCAAAACTTTTTATCATTTTATCTTTTCTTGCAAAATGTAACCTGTTTTTACACAGTCATCAATGCTGGTAGAAACGGAAAAATCAATAACATTCAATATAAAAGTCATCTATTAAACTCCTTAAGTATGAATGACGGATTGATCTGTGATCTTTAACCCCAAACAGAAAATTTAATAAAGAGTTAAAAAAGTAATGGATAATATTAAAAATAAACGCATTAAACATATTGGAGAACGCCCAAACACAAACACTAAAAACATAAGTAGATTCAACTAACTTTGCAAAAAGAAAAATATATAGGAAAGAAAAAAGTAAATCACAGACTTAGTGACCTTAGACGTTTGACTTTATCTCACTAGTAAATGGGTTAGTGATTTTAGGAGTTTGACATTACTGCACTGGTAAAGTCAGCCAAAACCCAAAATACATTTATTTAACAATAGTATAGTATTCGTTCATTGTCTAATAATTAGGTAGCCAATTATTTGAATTCGCTAAGGAAAATCACTTGAAAAAAAATTCGAAGTCCACTAGAACTCAAAACCAAGATCATGGATATAGAAGATAAATGTTGAATGCATCCCCATGTAAGACCTTATGGTAAATATAGACATAGTACATAAATAATTATCACTAACACACACACATTGTTTTATCTTCTGATATTATAAGCATTCTATCCCAATTTTTTAGTGTTACTTGGATTTTTTTTTTCTCATGAGTCACAGCATCAGCCGGGAAGCGAACCTGCTAACCCGGGACAACTGCTTGTAAAGCAGCTGTCGCTGACCTCTCGACCACCAATGCTTTTAAATATCTAATACATTGTGGTGTAAAGTTAAGACTTCAAATTATGTTTCAAAAGATATAATATTAGTTAGAAATGATAAAAAAATAATTGAATAGTTTATTGGTCAGGAATTTATAAGAAATTTGCTCACTGGAAATTATAGATTTGTGCATGACCTATGAACTTTAAGTTTTTTTTTTCCCATGTGTCATAGCATCGGCCGAGAAGCGAACCCACAACCTGGGCAACTGCTTGTAAAGTAGTCGCGCTGACCTCTCGACCACCAATGCTTGACAAATAAACTTTGAGATCTAGAGTCCACCATTGCAGCAAACAACGCAGAATGATTGCATCATTAAAAATTGGTCATTGACTATTTTAATTATTGTTATTATGTAAACTTTAATTAATTAAATTAATTTGTTGAGTTAAATGTAGCTGATATCATTTCAATCATATATATTTTTTGCTTATAATATTCTTATTTGGCTTTATTTAATGTTTTCCTTATTGCTTGAAAAGATTATCAAAATTAAATCAACTTAATTGCTTTTGGAAACCATAATTGTCACAAAAAATTTGTCCATTGATTTTTAATGTCAGAAAACAATATGTTATTTGAGTTGAGGCCGGTTGTATAGCATGTATTTCTATAAATAGTATATTTAATTCTAAATAAAAAAATATCAAAGCCTATAAAACTGCAATAATGTAATGAATAAGAAAATGTTCAAATAATTAATAACTAAACAGATTTGGGTTTGAAATAAAGAATTTATTTGAAGCTAAATATTCTTGATAAATTATAATATCATAATCATAACATTATGGATGACAACTCTCTCCTCTTTTATTATGCTATGATTATAGTACTATATAGTATTGAAAGTTCTTAGCTTCAAATAAATTTTTTCATATTTCAAACCCAAATCTGTTTAGTCCTTAAATGTTTTAACAACTGGTTATACATTGAATACTATACTTATATATCAATATTTCTCACATGAGAAAGTTTGTTAAAACTTTTATTAAAATAATTATATAATTTAATACACTGTACAGGTTTACACACACCTGCACATATAATGTAATATATAAGGGACTCTAACTAAGACTTTTGCATGACCCTCAACTCTTCATGTTATTTTATATTGCTGACCCACCTATTTATCTTTTTAACGTGTGTGTGAACAGGTGGGTTAGCAATATGAGATGGCATGGAGAGTTGAGGGTCATGTGACAATCTGAGTTCGAGTCCCTCATATAAAATAGTTATAGTAAAGCAAATTAAAAACTTTTGCTTTTTGATGATTCAATATTCTCTTTTCTTGTTGTTAAATAATATTGAATATCAATTTGGGTTATTGTTTATTTAGACAGAAGCTTTAATACTTGGTTTTAAAACTAACTCAATGTGGGTCTCTAAAAAAAAAAAAATTGTGCACTAATTAAATACTTTTTTAAAACATTTTTTGATTCAAATCAAAATTATTATAAACTAAAAATATTTTCAATCAAGTTAATTTACAGTTATCTAATAAATAAATAAATAAATAATCATATAGTTAGTTGCTAAGGAGAATATGTGACAGTTAAATAGTCTAATGATAGAGCATGTTTTTAATATAAACATCACATGATCACAATTTCTTATGCTTGCTCTTAACCATTATTAAAACAGACAAAACTCTCTATACACAATGCCACTCAGTGCAAGCCAGAGTAGTCAATGGATGCCAGAAGGCTTGTGCGTAAAATCCCCATTTAGTGGCTACTCATCCAATATCCTCAGACTAGTTTCTGGCTTGTGACCTTCATCAGTGATGAGCCTTGTATCTGAGAGCACTGCACCTAGATCATAGGATCTAATGCAACCCTCTAAAAACCACCTTTTCTCTCTACTTAACTACAAAACTATGGGATTTAAACTGTCAATGCATACAGAGAGTTTTGCCTGTTTTGATGCTTTTAACATATAATTAATTTGAATTAAATGCATTTATTTATATGATCAATTGCCTTTAGATCTGAGTCTTTCATTATCCACATTTTGCTAAACTAAACAGGTCAAATATATATTGTTTAAGTTAAATAAATACATTTCATACATTATTAATAATATTATTTAAAAGTCTCTTTAAATACACCTCTTTTTTTTTATTTTTCATCAAATGCTTGAACAGAATTAGAATTTTTTACTTCTAATTATTAAATGCTTTTATTTCAGTTGGAAAATCTGTTTGTTTATTAGTATGTTCATTTGTAAACTTTGTAATCATTTTTAAGTTAGAATGAAATTTTAAAATTGAGATTTAATAAATTTAAACTCAATAGAATTGCTTCAAGCTTGGTATATAACTAATATATACTAGGAAAATCCATATGGGATACTAATCTTTTTGATATGTCACCTATTTTCTTAAATATAGAACAGAGGGCAGGAAAATATTGCATATTTTAATATAAAGTTAAAAATTGTTTTTAGTACTTGAGAATATTTTAAAATTGATAGTTAATAGATTTAAATTATATAGAATTGCTTTGAAATTGGTATATAAATAAGAAATACCAGGAAAATCCATATATGAGACTAATTCTTTCAATAGGTCACTGGTGTGAAAATTTTTGAATATTTTGTTATCAAAGTTAAAAACTGTTTCTTAAAAGCTTTAATATGTTTCAAGTAAGGCTCAAAAAAGGGTGGTTTAGAGATGATCTTGCATTCAATTTAAAATTATAACATTTTAAAATTGAGGTTTAATAGATTTAAGTTCAATATAATTCATTGAAATTTTGTACATTTTAAAAAAATCTCTACCAACATGATAAATGACTTAAGATTTTAGATATGAAAGTAGGGAGGGGGTATTAAATATTTTAATTTTAGAACTTCAATTTTTAAGTAATGCCCATGGTTTTTTTGAGGGGTTTCAATTGTAAGATTCATTTAAACAATATGAAAGTCAGTTTACAATATAGTTTGTTAAACTTAAAAAAAAAATTTTTTTTCAAATAAAAAGAAAAACTATCAAACAATTTTCAACAGAAGAGTAATTTATTTACTGATTTATTATACATATATAATTATGTATGCATACTAAATATGATATTTGCATAAAGAGTATACATATTACCTTACTGCAGAAATATCTAATGATATATACACTATAAGAATAAAATGATTTAAAGTGAAATTATATGTATTAAGAAGTTTATAAAAAAAAAAATTTCCAATCTAATGCAAAAATGTCAAACACTTTTTACTTAAAAGAATATTTTATATTTTTAATCATTTATAACACATATATTATTATGTACACATACTAAATAGAATATATACATAAGAGTTGTACAAATTAACTTATAGCAAAAAAATTATATATATCAACTATAATTATCCACTCAATTTAAAGTACAATATAGTTTTATATTTTTATGTACTGTGGCAATATTAAAAAGTTAAAAATAATAGATAATTTTTAAAAAAAAAATTAAATGCTTTTATTTACTGTGCACTAAAATGAAAAAAAATAATTGTTTATTTTTCAACCACAATTGGACATTTTAGATTTAAGTCAAAATAAAATCATTGGGAGGGATAAAAATTAATAAAGTCCATCCCTGTTTTTATAACAAGGGATTGATTTAATTAATTTGTGGAACCCCATGCTTTTATTTCAAGTTAAATCTAAAAACACCAATTGTGGTTGAAGTAATTCTTTTTTTGTTTTTAGTGTTCAGTAAATAAAAACATTTAATTACAAACTTTTTTATCTCTGTTATTGTTATATAATCTTAATCGTGTAAAATTTAATAGACTTAAAAATATATAATTATTTCAAATTATATATGTATATATTTTTGCATTATCTAAATGATTTTGTAAACTTTTTCATGTTACCGTATGAATAAAAAAATCTCTCAATAATCAATATGATATGTGTGAGATTTCATTTTCAAGTGGTCCACTCATTAACATAGAAAAATTATTTTTGTGTAAATATTATCTCTGTTCAATTTGATGTCAAAAATTGAATGTTGAAATTAATAATAAACTTTACTAATGACTGAATATTAATGTACAGACTATGAAAACTACTACTACTAGTACTACTACTACTACTACTACTACTACTATTATTATTATTATTATTATTATTATTATTATATTAGGATGATGATGATGTTTCAAAGGAACTTTATCACAAAGGAAAAAAAGATTACAATAGGTTATAGAGTTCATACATTGATTTTTTTTTAGAAAATACAAAAAAATAAGTATTACATTGTTAAAAAAAAAATGGTAACCAAAAAATTGTATACAAAGAAAAGTTGGATCATAAAACTGAATGAAAAAAAATGTTATAATAGAATAGTATGTGCTGCAAAAATTATTACAAAAATGAATAGAAAAAAAATTCATTACCAGAGCATAAAAAATACATTATTGTTTGTAGGCAATATACCATGTTACAGATTTGCAATGAGCTGCATTTGAGACCATGTGTCAATGTATGTTTGTGTTTCTGTTATTTTTTTATTTCTTTGTTGGATTTGCATTAGTTTATTTTTTATTGTATTTTAATGTCTTCTAGTATTTGTGTTTATACTAAAAATACATCTAATGCACCAGAAGGCATATAGATAAATGTACTAGTCCTAATACTGGAAAAATATATTTTTTATATGCTTGTAGCAAATGTTTGATTATTGTTTTCCATGTTATGATATTGTAGATAGCTTTGTGAATGTTTTCAAGTCCTTGACAATTGAATAAGAAGTGATTTATTGTTTCTGATTCTCAATGACATATGGAACATATGTCATCTATGTTATGGTAGTATTTTTTATATTTTAAAAAACTTAATGTCAGAAGTGCTTCCAGATTTAATTTAATCAGGAAGTCAAAATATTTTGATTCTAATGACCAATGTTTATATCTTTTACTTAATTGCTTATTATTAATTGCCAATAGTGTTTCTGCTGTGTTTTCTATGCTTGGATAGATAAATTTAAATATTTGCCAGTATTTATACTTAGTACCATTTGTTTGTATAGGAGGTATATCTGCATTTATTAGTGGGTTCAAAAGTGCTTTCCAATAACCTTTGTATGATGGTGGCATCACTTTCATTGTATGTGATATTATTGGATATATTTTCATACAACTTGCTATGATGTTTATAGTTTTCTGTATATGGAAAATATGTATATTGTGTAAACCCAGTCCATTCAATGACAATGGCAGTTGTAGTTTTTTGATGGAAACAGATGTTTTTTCCCCCCTGCAGTAAATTTCTGCATAAAGTGTAAATATTATTAATGAAACCCCTGATGAAAATCACAATAGGTGAGAAATAAGTTATTCTCGTTATTACTAGCATGTTAAACAGAGCTATTTAGGAATATAGTGATAGATATGCCTTTTTCATTAATTTATTAATTTCACAATATTTTCCTCCAATTTATTTTGAATTTGTATTTTCATTCCCATTATACTGGGATAGAAAGTGAAACCTAAAAAAGGGCTAGGTTTTCCCTTGAAATAATCTGTAATTGGACTTGCAGTGTAAAATTTTCCAGGCACGTGATTTTTCAATGTTAACATTAAGCTTATATGGGTTAGACTAATGAGCTATTATTTTTAAATGTTTGGGTATCTGTTTCTTCTTCTTTAAGAAGATGGATATGTCATCCATGTAAGTAATGCTTGGAATGTGGGATCCCAATTGTGGTGTGCATATTCCATTTGTTTTTGCTTCAATTTTTTTTAATTAGTGGGTTGATGTATGTTGGAAATAGTAGCAAGCTTAGTGGAGATCCTTGCATTATGGAGCAGTTTGGTGATTTTTTCAGCGCACATAACCTGATAATTTTGAATTTTGGAGAAGTTTTATTAGACAATATGTGTAGCCCTAATTCTGCAGACTTAATTTTTATCCGTTTTTTGTTTGATATTATATCAATATAATATTACTATACTCAAAATTTTACTTTATTTATCTTTTTGACATGTGTGTGATCAAGTATGTCAGCAGTATGGTGTAGGTCTGAGTTCAAACACCCTATATATTACATATTGGAGTGCATGTATAAAAAAGCCTGTACTATAGAAAAAAATCGTATTTATTAAATAAGATAATTTCTTAAGTGATTAGTTGTACTTCTTGTTTAAAAAATATTGTCCTAGAATAGTAAGAAGAGAGAAATGTTCTTATTAAAGAAAGCTTTAAAAGTCAAGTTATGTGCATATGTACTATTATTCCCATCTAATGCTTATAATTAGATTAGAAATGAGGTTATGAAAAATGTATAGTTACTGACATTGGATCTATGCTATTATTCAATTACGTTGGCTTTGGTTTAAAATATAGGGTATTTTCATGCTTTAATTTACTATCAAGAAATTAAATATGCTACAGATGTGTAACTGCATTAGTATAAGTTTGATTCCTAAGTTCTACTTGATAAAAATAAAAGACAGAAAATAATCTAGAGATGGAATTTAAATTACCATTTGGTAACCACTGATAACTCAAGATTACAGTACATAGTGATAGACTAGAAAAAGATGAAATGCTAATAAAATATTTATTATTAATAATGTTATATAAAGAGCTTGCAAATAATATCTTAATAAGCTTTGCAGAATATCCCTAATCACAGACCAGTTTCTGCTACTGGCTTCCTCAGTGAGGTGATAGGATATTCAAGCATTAGATTAAAAATACCAGGACAGGCACAGCACTTTATCTAATGGATAACTATTAAGTAGAAAATCTGATATTTTCAGACATTTATGTCTTCCAATCCATTTATCTAGCTTAAATAGCCATATGGAACTGAACTAATGTTAATAGTTTTTAGCAGCATAAAACTTCTAAAACCTTAATAGCAAAAAATAAAAGTAAAAAAAAAATTAAGTCAGATGTCACATGACCTAATTTAAGTTAGATAGCTGGATTGGAAGACATATGGATATCTGAAATTTTCAGATTTTCTACTTCATAGTTATCCATTAGATAAAGTGATGGGCTTGGCCTGGTATTTTTAATATAATGATTGAATATCCTAGCACCTCAATGAAGAAGCCAGTAGCAGAAACCAGTCTGGGGTTTAGGGATATTCTGCTAAGCTTGTTAAGAGCTTATTTACAAGCTCTTTATATAACATTTGTAATACAAGCTTGTTTAAATTAGATCATGTGACATCTGATTTAATGTTTTGTAATATTAATAATATACATTGTTTAGGTTATTAGCACTAATAAAAATGAAAGTTGGATTATTTTATTCTTATAAATTTAAATTTAAATTTTAAACTTATGAGGATCACTAAGAACAATAAAGTGGGTAGTCTTGTCAAAATCTCACAAATACCTACAATATACTAATGTGATGGAGAGTTATTTAACTTCATATTTATACAAATCCTTTTAGGAGCCATTTCCCTTTCTATAAATTCACATAAGATTCACAATGTGGCAAATACTAAAACATTGATTCACTTTGTCATACACTTTTTTTTTTAAAAAAAAAATTAATATAATCACTTCTTCATATTATTCTGTAACATTTTCTTTCAAATTTCAAGATTCTCCTCACTGAGTTTTTGTTATCATAAATATATAACATTTATAAACATGGATGTAATTTGTAATCTATTTCTTTTGTCTTTTTAAATTCTAACCATAACTTGCTAACAGGTGTACCTAACTATTTTTACATTTTTTTGCTACTATTTTATACTGAGGCTATCATTCCCATTATCTCAATATTCGATTGATTAATTTACTCACAGCTCAAAAATATTTATAATAACATTTTAAAATTAAGAAATTGTAAAAATATACGTATAATTTTCTAATTCATATTCCAATCATTATGTGTCATTCACAAAATGTCACAACCCATCAGAAGTAAATGTTTGTCTATTGTAGGGGTTGGCAACCTTAATTAAGGGAAGAGCCAAATAAATGATCAATATAATTTTTATTTAAATGATTGAGCTATATAATCAACAACAATTATTTTACAAAATTATAGAACACTGCCAAGCATTGGTGGTTGAGAAGTCAGCACAGCCGCTTTACAAGCAGTTATCCCGGATTAGCGGGTTCGCTTCCCAGCCGATTCTATGACACATGAAAAAAAATTATAGACCACTAAATACGAAATTACAGGAAAACATATCTTTTATTCAACATTTATTCTACTAATAACTAATACAACAAAATGCATAAAATAATAAATTTCCTAATGTTCTTAATGCGATCTCTTTTTATTGCACCTCTTTTGATAGTTCATCAATATTTGGTAAATAATTTGTAACTTTTAATCATAAGCATGATTCCAAACTTTTGTCATTTAATGAATTTCTCAATTTGCATTTGATTAGATTCTTCATAGAGAATGATTGTTCGCAACATAGGTCGAACTGAAAATAGTTAAAATTACAAAGGCATATATTTTTACATGATGAAATGATTCTGGAAGGGAATTCAAATTATCAAATATGAGTTTTTCAATCGTATTTAATGAATTAAATTCAGACCATTTATGTTGAGAAATTAATTTTTCTTTTTGTCTCTTGTAGTTTTCTAAGTTGCTGGCAAGTATTCTGAATTTTGAGCTCCACATTTCTTTTGATTTGAGATCTATTATTTGTAACTCAAATTTAGCACCGTTGATAGTGGGAAATTTATAAAATTCAGGTCATGAAAATCAATATTAATTGGATCACTTAAAAATAGTAAAATGGTTCTGTATTTTCTGAAATCATGAAAATGAGCAGCAAATGAATTTTAAATATTTTTCATACACTTTGCAAAATATTCAAAGTCAAAGTGTTAATGATTTTTTGTCCAAATCATCTGTAACCAAAATTATTTCCTCTCAAAACTGAATTCTTCTTCCAACAGTTGTACAGTGATGTTACCTTTCCCTGTAATCTTACATTTAGCAGATTGAAATGTTGAGTCATGTCTACCACAAAATAAAATTTTTGCAACCATTGATGGTCATGTAATTCAGCATAATTATGGTTTTTTCTCATGTAAAAAAATTTAATTTCACTTAAAAGTGTTGCAAATCATCTTAAAACATTGCTCTTGGAAAGCCATCACACTTTTAAGCAATTCTAAATCTGAATACTGGTTTTCTATTTCGTATAAAAATTCTGGAATTGTCAATGATTCAGTGATTTTGTTACAATAAAATGTACAATTTTTATTACCAAAAAAATGACTTCTTGAATTTCTTCTGGAAACATTTATGCACAGAAAGCTTTCTGGTAAACTATACAGTAAAAGGTTAATACATCATGCTCAACATGTTGTCTAATATTATTAGCAAAACCCTTATCTTTGCTGGTCATATTGGCTGCACCAACTGTACTAATTGAAATTAACATACTGAAATTGATGTCTTTATTTTGCAAATATTGAATGACATATAACATAATGTCTTCTTCTAGAGCTTTTTCTTTATGTTGAAGTAGTGCTAACAATTCTTCTCAATGCCCTTCTGATGTAATATATTTTGCAAAAAGACTTATTTGCAACTGCATCACTTAAATTAGTAGATTCTTCCAAAATGATAGAAATGACAGATGATACTTTTATATCATTATTTTGTTGTTTGGTTATATCTTTTGCCATTTTTAAAGATGAGAATGTCTTGAATTGTTTTAGTAATGTCTTTTTGGTTTTCTACATCATTAAAAAGTTTTTGGGACATATTTTTGAAGCATTCCTTCATATATTCATCATCTGTAAATGGCTTGCCTCACTTCATAATATTATGAACTACCACAAAACTGGCAGCCATTTTGTCATTCGATGATTTCATCCAATTGTTGAATATAGGTGTTGATTGTTGATTTCTTTTGCTTAATTCATCCATGGCTTTTTTTACTCATCTTCTGCTGGGTAATTTTCAGAAAACTTCTTATATTTTGTAAAAAAAAAAAAAATGTCACTCTAAATTACTTTTTTTAATATTTGAAAGTTTGTCATGACAAATTACACAAGTTGGCATTCCATCAAAATTTTAAGTAAACACAAAATTGTATGCCCATTCTTCTTAGAAAACATGATAGTCATTGTATATTTTACTCCTTTATTCAGGATTCATTGTCATATTTTTTACCTTTATGATGTAAAAGAAAATAAATTATAAATTACACAGAAGCACTCTTTAGTAAAAAGTTTCCACTGTTGTTAAAATAAAATTATACATCTGCTGTGAACAATACAAATGCAAGACATTAAGAAATTTGCTTCATCGCTTGTACAATGCATTCACTATGTTTTCTTGTACTGAAGGAAAGTCAGTAGAGTCTTTGTATTGTCCACAGAACAGAGAAGACTGCCAATACCTGGCTAAATTTTGTAGCATGATGTTCACTAGCACAGTTTGAAGAGCTTGACGAGCACTAAATTAGAAAAAGAAAGAAACTGCAAGACGAGGATGGATATTTTAAAAAGAAAATTATTATTTAAAATATCAAAATAAATTGCAACAAAATTTAATAATAATAATAATCTACAAATAAAAAATCACATGATCACCATTTCTTATGCTTGTTCATAACAGGTGCAGTGCTCTCAGATCCAAGACTCCTCACTGACAAAAGCCACAAGCTTGAAACTAGTCTGGGGATATTGGATGAATATAGGGATTTTATGCACAAGACTTCTGGCATCCATTGATTACTCTGGTTTGCATTGATTGGCACTACTGTATGGAGAGTTTTGCCTGTTTTTTTAAAAAAAATTAAAAACAAAATTAAATTCCCATTTTCTAAAATTTAAATATAAATAAATCCCTAACTTAATTCTGTTAAATAATAAAATTCAAAGTACCTGTATCTATCATTTATTTCCAATCAAATTGCAGTTATCTCCAACTGATATTACACAACCCACCCCAAAATCATCTCTGCACTGTGGTTTAAATAAAAATAATTAAAAAAAATAAAATTTAGATAATTTTCTTTGATATTATTTGGGTATTTGTAAATAAAAAGCATATAAATCCACATAAAAATCCATTTAAAACTTAATTAATAAATATTTATAATGACAGTAACATAACATATAAAAAATGAATAAGTAACATATATTTTACGACAGTAAAATTAACTCGTGTGTTATTATTACTCACACAACATTGACTGATGATGAATTGCAGCATTTGAACTGAAACATGCATGGAACTTTTACAGAATAATATCTTGTTATTATTATAGTAAATGAATATTGTTTAAATATTTGGTGGAAAGCCAGAATGGCATGCTCAAAGAGCCATACTTGGCTCGCAAGCCATAGGTTGTTAACCCCTAGCCTATTTTAGTGTAATTAAAATTGCAGATTATATTATTTACATATTTTATATTTTGCATTTTATCATTATCAATTTTCATTACAAAAACAATGAAAAAAAAGATTAATATTTAATTTGATTTACTTTGGTGATATCTTAATATTTTATAAATATTAATGTTAAATTCTCCTTTTATTCTTGCATTTTCAGAATTTATTTATAATTTTGATCTAATTTTTATTGTTTTTTGTTCATTACTTAATTTCTTTTTGTTAGTTATTTTTATTTATGTCTTAAAGTATATATATATTTAAAATTTGAATCGTTAGTGAATTATGTCATTTTTTTCTCACATTAACTGAAAAATGGTGCACAATGTTTCTGTTTTCAAAATATATGCAGTTTTATTTTTTTTTTAATACTTCCTATAATAAGCTCTTTATTTTAATACTCAGGGTTATATATATATGAGATTTCCAGTAATTAATATTATGTAATTCATAAATATATACATAATATTAATTACTGAAAATATCTTATATTTACATATTTCACTCCTTCAGTTGGTATTAACAATATGTAAATTGAAAAATTTCAAAAATGTCAATTAAAATAATAGAAATAAATTTAAAAATAGTTTAAAAAGTATTTAGATTGATTTAAAAACTCATCTTTCTTTCCAAAGAGCTTCAGATAAGACTCTATATAAGAAATTGAAATAAAGAGAGAAGAAAGACATTTCATTATTTACTCTAAAAAAAGTTTTGCCTTGTACTATGGTTTAAAAATATTTCATTTACTTAATAAATTAACAATTTGATTATTAAATTGATATATATATAAAAGACTTATAAATCCAATAAATAATATTATATTTCAACCAGAGGACTGGTTTTCATCAGAAAGAAAAAAATACACAGTAAAATGGCGATAATCAAAAATTACAGATTTTACAGATAAATATATATATATACATATATATTACAGATATATATATATTGTACTCTCACTAACTAGAAATATAATAATAGGAAAATACGACTAGCTCAGATAAATGATTATGCTCAGCTAAAAACACATATAATCTTATTAGAATCAATAATAAAGATATTCTATAATAATATCTATTACTTAACTAGGTCTAACTAATCAATCATTAATAAATGGTTCGGTTTATGAAAAATTAAATAAATAAAATATTAATAAATCATGAGACAATGAATTGAAGTACAAGCAGTAAAAAACTAGATTGAGCCAATATCCCACAAGATACCACCTCAATAACATAAGAATACTACCCTTCTCCTATTATTTCAAATAATAATAAATTCATAGCATTCTTACGACTTTAAAATAATAACAATCAATTTAATATAATGCTACTAAATAAATCCTAATCTCTTTATTAAATAATATAATTATAATTATCTCAGGTTCTTTAAAATAACTCTAAACAATTCATAATCTCCTGTAGTCAAGTATGATAAGGGATTTTGTATCATTCTCAGCTACCTCTAACTAATAATAATAATAATAAATAAATAATAATCTTACTCCTCATTAAATAATTATTAATCTTATCCATTGTTTAATATTATGATGACTACCAATAATAATGATCGCAACAATAATAATATAATAATCTTTTAATTCTCATATAGCATGTTAAATAGAATATATGTGGTATAATCTGATACAATCTGAAATATATGTGGCAACAAACAACGTTATAATTCTATGCAATAAATTGTGCAATTAATTATGACCATAATAATTAATATTAATGCAACAGAAAATTTCTCAAGTATATTATATTTTGAATCATTGTGATTTCTTTAAATAAATAATTATATCTGTACTATGCAAATATTAAGTTTGTTTTGGTATCTGTCAATCATGTATCTGTGATGGTGAATATATCAACATAACACAAAGTTTTATAATAAAAAAAAAACAAGTTTAACAAATTTTATTATTATATACGTTTAACAAAAACTATATACACTATTTACAATTATGTTTGATAAAATCTAACAAATGCCGAACTAATGAAAAGTAATATTAAGTTACATACTTCTTCGTTTAAAAATAATAAATCAAGTAAACAAGCCTTTACTCTGACTTATATACTTTTTTGGCACATTTATTTAAAATAATAATAATACCAATTAAAGAATACACTTATAGTTCAATAAAAATATCCATTAATTAACATAGTTTAAACATAAGGTTATCATAAGTGTACACGAAAAATATGAAATATGAGATACTTAAACAATATATATCTTTAAAATATGTTCAAATATTTCCCTACAATAAATCAATCAAACTTATTTTATATAATAGTGCTAGTGTTATTTTAAATACTTTTCTGGGTTCGTTTGGTAAAAAAATTGACTTGAATAAAATAATATGATTGATGTTCTTTTACATATTTTGCTTGGCAGTATTCTAAATAAAATCCTTATACGGGTGTTTCATGTATGTTTAAAATACAAAATACTATTCACAAAAATATAAGCATTCATTCTATTCTGTGATGTTCACATGGGAGGTTCCCATTTTCCCAAAAATATGCCTTAACACGTAAAATCTAAATATCAAAATTATTCAGAAATCATCTCTTTTATGTTGTTGTTGTTTTTTTTAAATAGTTTAATAAAAATATGAAAAAATAATATATATGATTCTTTATTATTACCGTAAGCAGTTACTTTCAATCCATTTGTATTTGACTTTAACCTAAACCAGAACAAGAAAAGCCTATCTCATTTCCTTTCAAAATAACGACACTACAATTCAAAATTATTCATTATTTTCTTTCGTAAAATACAATGCTATACAATGCATGAAGAACTAACTAGAGTAAAGACTCAATAGTCCAAATATATGGGATAATATAACATGGATACAGTGTGAATGAAGAGGTATTACTTCTCTGACCAATAACCTCAAATATAATAATAATGTCCAGGCTATTTATTCAGCACTCATCTGAACATTCTTAAAATACATAATATCAAGGAAGACATTTACCATGGAAAATATATACAAGACACAGGGCTACATTATCTGTACTTGCATAAACTACTAAGATAATAATATAGGTTACTTTCCTACTTCCTCCATAGATCCTACATATAAGCATCCACTGGTTTCTTTACTATACACCCGGGTCTCTTTTTATGCGGACTTATTGAAGTTACACGATTCGTGTTTCACCGGAAGTTGAACTCAGATATTGCGCTATTACTTTAAATAATAAATTTTGTGCACTCACGTTATATTGAAAGTAATAACACATTATTGAAATTCGACTTTCAACTTAGTAATTTCAATATTTTCAGTGCTTTATAATAGTAAGATTTTATGCAATAATGAAATTAAAATCATGATTTCCACATTTTATGTATACACACATTAAATTTTACAAGATTATAATGTAAATTTGTTCAAACATTGTGCGTGTTAATTTTGCATTTTAAATCACATTCTGTTTTTGCTTTTTAAAAAAGAACGTTTAATCAATCATTAATCATTTAGTGTCCGCAAGTTTATTTTTAAAAGATGAGTAATAGCAGTGGGCACAATTAAAATTGAAAATTAAAGACAAAAATAAAAATTTAATTTTTAGTTATTAGATTAATTACTAATTACGTTGTCACCAGAAAACCATTAATTAACACAACATGAGAGTGATGTTGGCGCTAGTTGTATTTCATTTTGTGAAGAATCTGATTTTTTTATCAGTTTTCAAACGAACCTGTTTACCGGCAAATAGCGATAATAATTAAAACGTGTATAAAAAAAAAATAAATTACTGTAAATTATGCATAAAAATATATTGTTTTGAATAAAATTAAATATTATAGTTAAAAAAAGTTTGTCTTGTATCAATTTTTTTCAAATTTGAAATTTTTTATTAATCATATTTTATTTCCTTATTTTTTTTTTTTTGCATGAATTTTAAAGTAAATTTTATGTTGGTGCTTTGCTTTTATGTGAGTTTTAAAAAATCACAGTCCATATCCCCCTTTTTCAAGGTAAGTTACGTCTATTTTTGCACGATTTCATTTGCGCGTGTTTTATGAGGAACCTATCTATTGCGTAAAACGAGACCCAGGTGTATTCCCAGTGTCACTACCAATTAAAACTTCATAATAAATTTAGTAACCTACATCACAAAAATTACTAGCATTACTCCAAATAGTAAACAAAATTGGTATATGTCTTTAACAATCCAAAATCTACTACAAAAAAAGGTTTATTTACTTTTATAATTCAGCAATAAAATACAAATGATTTTGTTTTGAGATATTAAAATCAATATTCAAAATTTTTCTAAAAGTAGGGTTTATCCATTAAAGAATCATATAAAAATTATGAGTATCAATAAATTATATTACATTAGTAATATAAAAAAATATATATGCATATCTTTCTAAAAATTATAGCTGATATCCTTAGAATAATAACAAAGTTTTATGTGTAATTAACGCACACACACATGTTCATACATTCATATGACAAAGCAATATCAAAAAATATTTCAAGCAATGATAATAAAATATACATCATATAAAATTAATATATTTTATAAGATTTACCTAGTGACACTACTCTTGTCAGTCATTTATAGATGTTTTCTGGTCCAATATTTCATATAAGAAAACATTAAATAATAATAACATCTAGCATTACTAACATACCTTAAAATGTTTATGAAAACTTTACAAATAATTAAAATATTTTTAAAATATTAATTATATTAAATTTAATTAAATATTTAAGTGTAATTTTTCCTACCGAACACTAATAAAACTTAATACTATAATTAGTACTATAGTTACTAAATTCTAATTCTGACTTTTCCATAAAGTTCAAATTAAAAAAAGGTTTTTTTTCTAATATTTTCATAGAAGCTCTTCCCTAGATGCTTGTTATTAAGACAATGTTACTGTTCAAAAGCTTTAAAAACAAAAACTTTCTCTCCTCCCCTACAGCATGCAAACTCATAAATGATAAAAAAATTGAAAAATGAAGTCGACATTGTATTCAAAATTATTTTGAAGAGTTATAAAAGTCTATAAGAATACAATCCATTGTCTGTAGTTTATAGAATAAGAATTATTGAATGTGAAATCACTCGGAAAAGTTTTTTAAAATCTCTGGACTTTTCCCTGTTTACTTGGATCCTGTATGGGCTTTAGCTGCCTCAGTGTCAGTGATATAAATCCATACATATTTTTACTGAAAATACACATTTTTATATTCCATTCAGAATATTTTATATTACTTCAGATATAGTCGTTTATAAAGTTATTTTTTTTAGTCAGGATAGTATTTTTTAATTATCTATTTATATTTTTCTGACGAATAATTTTACAAAAACCACTTTAATATTATACTAATAATTGACGATATTAAATAATTTACGGTATTTTTCAATAATGACTTGTCATAAAAAATACATATTAGTAATAATAATCAGTTTTTCCTTCTAATCATTTTTCAAAAGAGGTTTATAATAAACTTCTTTTTTAAGTCAATATTTTAAAAAATATTTATTGCAACTTTTTTCCAAGAAAAGTTATACGTAATTACTAATGTAAGCATCAATGGTATCTTTTTATTCTAGGTTCAATATTAAATAAATTTTTTCCAACTTTTCAAAAATATTAAAATTTAAGTTTTTTCCATATAACTTTTTGTTCTCTAAATAAAGTTATCTATCTTTAAAATATAATGCATAAAATGTTAAACTTTTGAGAATTATTTCTGCTAAACATTCCTGCCAATGTCCAAAGTATTAAAATAAATTATATAAATTTTTCCATAATATATTTAAAATTATACCTTCCTTAATTAGTTGCATTTCTGTCAAATCTTTTGAATACATTATCCTTGGAATTAAATCCATATTTTTTACTGTGTAGTTGGCTTAAGCTTCAATAAAATAACCAGTAGAGAATTTCTTTATTTAGGATTGCATTGTTCTTTCCAAACTTTTTTAAAAAATGTTTCAAGTAGTAAACTAAGCAATACTTTAATGTTGATATATGATAATAATATTGATAAGTTAACAAATTATTAAGATAGTTATTAAGTTATTAAGCAAGCAACTAAGTTATTAAGCAATCTAAAACATGAGAGCATCTACTTTTATACCAAATTGAACTGACAGTTTGATTGGTTACTTTAATCTTCAACTTATGATCTAATTTACATATTTGCCAACTTTATGTAATTAAAATTTAGAAATAAAATTTATGACTCATATTACAGTATTAAATATTACATTATTTAATTCTAAATTAATTTTATACTTCCATTTAAACAAATTAAACACTTTTAAACAACAATTTGAAAATAATACTTTATTTATTTATTCAATATTTAATTTTAATTTACTTATTTTTAAAATTTAACTTTACTAACTACATTGATTTTAAAACTATTCAATTATATAAATTTTCTAACATTTACTTTTATTTTATGATACACAGATGTTTCAATTTTTTTAAATAATTCTAAAGCAATTTTGAAACTTTCTCTAGAAACCTTGTAAGCACAAAGTATGGGTATTTGCTTATCACATGACTTTTAATAACCAGACAATATGTATCAATTTTTATAATTACTGTCTGAAAACTGAATTACCTTAAACATTTTATTACAAAATATTACATTAAAAAAATAATAAAATATAATGATATAATTTGCAATAATAAATTTTGAAATTGTTTAAACTGTAATAAATTAAATACATTTGTCTACCACAAAATATTATAGTTTTAATAAATAATTTATAAATATTAAATCTAATTTTTATTTAAAATACATTAGCTTATTTAATTTTAAGTCATTATTTTAAAATTAGTTTTTAGCACTTTGTTTAAGAGGATTTTTACTATATAATTTCACTATGGCCAGTTTTCCCAACCATACAGAAATCATAATATTTATCGTTACTTTATAATTTTAACATATTAACATAATTTTTTACATATTTACAACTCTCTACTTTACCTTACCAAAGATTTTTAAAAATGTTATCGATATCATATAGCAGTTATACTATTTAAGTTTCCTCTTAATTTAAAATTTTTCAAAATTGACTTAGTAAACTTATTTGGACCTAATCAAAAGGGCATTATATATATATATATATATATTGTAATGGTAGAAAAATGACAATGATGAGAAAGGCTTTGTTAGTGCCCAAACTTTGGATTCCAAATCTGTACCAGAAAAAAAATGAATAAGTGGAATAGACTCTATTTATATGCTTTAGTTCTGAATGCCAAAATTGTAATGATATAAAAATAAAAACATGGAAATTCTTGTTAATGTCCCAAGTCTTTGAGAAAGATAAATCCATACAGTACAAAATAATGAAAGATTTAATTAATCTTTTATTATAATAAAATACTAACAAGATGAATTATTCATATAAACTGTTTTTATATGTACTATGAATTGTATAAAGTTAAAATTTATAATAGTACTATTTGTACAATATTATATCCATAATAATATAAATAGATTAGCTAAAATTTACAAGTTAAGTAAACCAAATCTGTAATAAAATAAAATGAGTAAAGGGTAAGCAAGTTTTATTAATAAAATAATCCAAAATCTATGTTTGAATAATGCTTAAAATTTATTAATAATATTTATATAATAAAATATTACTGAGTGAATGCCAATATTGTCTTCACAATATAAAATAATGTATTTGAAAATTATGACAGATATATTAATTAATAATTTAGGGTATTCATTCACAAATAATCATTTTATTACTGTGTGATAAATTTAACAGCATTCAAGAATGAATAAAATTGTCCAGCTTAATGATGATACAAAATTTTATTTGAATAATTTATTAACTAGCTCTTATACCAATGGATGTTCATAGAACATTAGGCTCACTTTGAATCACTACTGAACTTTAGTTCATATATAAAATTTATTTTATTTTCTAGTTAGATTTTATATGTTTATATTTGTAATAAGATTCTAAATTATGATTACCATATTATATATCTATTAATTTGAATAAGTCTTACTTCAAATTTAATAAATAAGAATAATTTTATTTACAAAAAATAAAAAGACAATAAATATGTTATAATAATTTAATTAATGTATCATAGAATATTATATTTGTTTAAACTATAAAATGGTGCAAGACATTTGACTTTATTTTTCAAACAAAAAGAAAATATTGATTTATCTGCAGTCTTCACTAAATTATATATATATAAATCATATGAAAGAAAATATTAATTTGTTACAGTTTGCCTACTGAGCATTTATTAGCAAACAAAACAAATTATTAAATAAAATCTATTATTATGATTATTTAAATATAAATTTAGAGTTATTAAGATTTTCTCTTGGTTAATTATACATTTATATATTTATATGTTTACTCTCATTCACACATATATTAAATGGCCATTTTAAAATAAAAATGATATTAAATCAATTATAACTACATAAATAAAATATATGATCTGCTTGATCAAATGATAAGATACTCATGAATGTCTATACACAAAAATTCCACTGTCTTTTAATTATTTTCCATGGAGAAAATTCACAAAGAGAATCATTGAAATAATGATATTTTTAAAACAGCAATTTTTCAAAAGAGTTTTTTTTCTTTTTAAAAGTATCCATAGATTATGTAGCAAAATAATTATTAATGAATCATGGCAAGATTTAACACTGTAGTTTACATTAAGTAACAATTATTTTTTATCCTTTATAAAAATGATTAAATGGTTACTTAGATTCCTAATTATTCCATTTGAAATTATAATCCTTAACAATGCCATCTATTTTTAGTTAGCAACAAATATATAAATGCATAATATATCAACTCACATAGTAAGTTAAACTTTTCCGGCATTCTATTTTTAGAACATTTACAATTATTCCACTTGACAAATTGTTATTATATTTTATCCTTAGTAAATTATTAATTTGTTGGCACACACATATAAAAGTAGATTATATATGTATTAAGTTACATGTTTGTAAATAAGCATTTAAAAATTTTTCTCTAGAACACTAAAAAAACAGATTCCATTTTAGTTGTTATTTCAGATTCTCTCAAAGATTAAGTTGTCTTTAAAGAAAACATCAATTTCCTGTAAAGATGTCCATTATATTATAGTTCAGATAAGACATATATATATATAAAAGAAAAAGATTTACTGCAAAAAGCATTGTTAACTGAAGTAATCAATATACATAACATATATGGAGATAATCAAGTAAGAATAAGAAAAATCTTCCATGTCAAATCACAGGCTTATATATCCTCTATTTGTTGACATTTTGACCTGGATACTGTTGATATTGATAAACTCAAAATTTACACCATTTACTTAAAGAATAAATATTGCTCTTTAATTAGAGTTCATTTGAATAAAACCAGCATCTCTATCAAATATGTTTCTTTTATATTTTAAAAGAAAAATGTTTTAAAACTTTCCAATATAAAGATAATAACAATAATTTTACCATTTCTTTCTTTTTGTAACAAAATACATCTTGGTGTAACAAAAATATTATTACAAATATATATATATATTAAATAACAAATAACTTTAAAACATTCACAGTTTAAAATCTATATGATAATCTCAAATTTATAAAATAACCCAAACATGTACATATATTCACACATACATGAGAATGTAATTTGCCATTTAATTAAACTTATTGTTTTTAAAATGTGTGAATAGACAAAACATTGCTATCTTTTATTAAAAATATATATTTTTACATTTATTAATAACTTTATAATTAGATATTAAATGTAATACAGTGAATTTACTTTACAAAAAAATGAGAAAAGTAGATTGTGAATTATTTTAAAAACATAAAATAAAATATAAATCATGAATTTTTTTGTATTTTGGGTTTTTCCATAATAACTTCAAAAATTAAGATAAAAAATTATTTGATAATTTTAAACAAGTATTAAGGTATTTTCCTCTTTTATTATGTCAGCCACTTGATAGAATTGAAGCTAAGCAATGTTACCAGTCTCATCTCATTCTTTGTGAAAGAATATAGAAATCGTACAGGTTAAGGTAATTCATTAATTTCCTTAATAACATTTACTGAAACAATTTCTATTCTAGTAGAATAGCCTGTGTGTCAGAACATTCCTCCCCACTTCCTGCAAACTTTACAACTACATCGTGATGGCCAAAAAATGATGCTGATAATGCTTTAATTACTGAACTGTCTTTTACTTTTTCGGATCATTTTAAAAAAAGGTTAAAAAAAAGTAATTATTTATTATTTATTGATTGATTTTTTACAATAGCTATCTTTGAAAAATAATATGTGTATGGATATTAATGGCATGCCTATTAAGAATGATTAATAATTTCCAACTCGATCAGCTTTTTTTTATTACAACTTTTTGGTTGGGTATTGCAAGATTAATTAATCAATATATTCTATATTTGGACAATTACTTTTGGTTTCTCTGGTCTGGATAGAACTATGAGAATTTTTGGTTGTATTCTCATCCTTGGTGTTTGCCTTAAGATGGCGTTGATGCTAATCAAAAACATATACATATAATGATTCCGGGCCAGACCTAAATGATCGATTTGATCTAAAAAGATCTGATTTCTTAGATTTGTAATAAAATATTCTAATAACTAATACTATTATATGATGTTAGTTTTTTTCATTTTTGTAAATGTTTATTAATCTTATCTTGTTTTTGAGTTTGTGTGTGTCTTTAAAGTTAGGGTGTTTTTCTAATTTTTTTTTTTTTTTGACTTTACGTGTGTCTTTTTAAAGTTACGGTCTCTTTTTTTTTCAAGAGTAAATCAATAATTTTATTCAAAAGCAAGACGTAATAAGTAAATGTTTATTAATCTTATCTTGTTTTTGAGTTTCTGTGTGTGTCATTAAAGTTACGGGGCTTTTTCGAATTTTTTTTTTTGGGACTTTAGGTGTGTCTTTTTAAAGTTACAATATTTTTTTTGCAAGAGTAAATCAATAATTTGATTCAAAAGCAAGACGTAATAAGTCAATGTTTATTAATCTTAGATTGTTTTTGAGTTTGTGTGTGTGTGTCTTTAAAGTTATGGGGCTTTTTCTTATTTTTTTTTTGACTTTACGTGTGTCTTTTTTTTAAAAAGTTACGGTATTTTTGGTCAAGAGTAAATCAATCATTTTATTAAAAAAGCAAGACATAATTCTAAATCTATCAAAAGTAATGTAATTTATATACTACAATTTAGAATTGATACCCGACTACTATTAATAAGTACCGTCATTAAAAGACTCGATTGAAAAATGATACCTGACTAATTTCCGTTTTCTTTTTTTGGGGACAGTAATGAATCAGAAAGTGTGTTGTTTTTGTTAAGTCTGTCTATATAAAAAGGGTACCATTATTGAAATACTAAATTTAAAAATGATAGCCACCTAATTTGCGTTTCTTTTGACAGTAATTAATCAGAAAGTGGGTTTCTTTTTTTTGGTAAATCTTGTGTGTATATAAAAACAAAAAAACTGTAATTCAAAGACTCCATTGAAAAAAAATCAAACCTGGTTGAATTTGCTTTTTTTTTTTTTTTAAAGATAGTAATTAATCAGGAACTATGTTGTTTTTGTTAGTGTGTAGATATAAAAACTAATCTTATTTTGAAATAATAAATGTAACAAAACAAAAAAAAAATAATACCCGACTAATTTTATTTTTCAGACAAGTAATTCCTAATAATTAGACAGTGGGCTGTTTTTGTTTGTGCGTATATATATAGCAAAAGTAACTGGTCATGGACGAATTCTCGCGAAAACGGTACTTTTCATGTGATCCTTTATTTTTTTCCCTTTCGCACCCTTAAAAGCAATTTTTGAGGGTTACTCCTTCGTAATGGAATCTTCAGGAAATTATTACTAAACTTACAACAGTAAAGTAAGTTACAACACATTAAAAAAAATAGACGTCATCAAATTTAAAAAAACTACGATTGCTTCAAATACACACACTCTCACACGAAACTACAGAGAAAATAGATATTCTACTATTATGAGAAAATGATGAACAAAATCGACTACTACAGCAGCTAATCGAGGCATTTCTTTCTCTTTGCTTTTAGCATAGGAAAAAGCCATAACCGTCAGCCATCGGGAACTTTCTGTGTTTTATCATAGAAAGAAGTCTCTTTGTGTTGGCTTCTGTCGCCGCCTCCTCCATCCAACATAATGTGAGGACTTTTCTGCATTTATAACATAGAGAAATTCCTCTTTTGTTGGGTGAAGGCTGGTGAAACTGTATATTTCTAGGAATTTACCTAGAAGTAGCGACATCTTAAGGCGAACACTAAGGATGAGAAAACAACTGAATTTTCACACTCATACATCCTTTTTTTGTCTGAAGGCTTAACATAATTCATTCTGATTTCCTTCATTAATTTCTGTAATTTTATTGAGAGCAATTTGACACTACTAACAAATTTCAAAACTCACTTGAATTCCAAGCTGCCCAAAAAGTCAAATTTTAGTCCTGCAATGTAGGTTAGAGGGCTATTCCTTTTTCACATCCACAAGAATTAAAACTCTATCAATTGACCTACCTTATTGAAAAGATTCTATTCCAGTAGAATTACTAAATTCCCCATGCAGGTCAGCTTCTGTGAATGGCAGTTGGCCTGATTTTGACCTGTCAGCCATTTTATTTGTCACAGGTGTGTTCTCATGAAAGCATGACAATTCATGTGAGCTTGTCAAAATCTTGCTTGGACCTACCCTTTTCGAATTGATTAGAAGGTTCCACATTGAATAGGAAAGCATGGTGATGGATGGACAATTGTTATGAGGTAATAGTAGGTCGAATGACTTGTAAACTAATTTCTTTGATATGCATATTCAAAGAATTGTGGCAGGCTGAAGTCCAGACACCCTCACACAATACTGTAGTGAACATTGAACTGTGAGCTTTGGATAAAGTGTGTAACACTAAAACAGACCGGCTGCCACTAAACGGCATCTTTTCTATGCTTTATAGCATAGAAATTAATGCATTCGTCTGTGGCCACCAGCTGCTATATATTAATCAGCCTCTTTCTGTGCTTTTTGGTATAGATCTATAGGCCTGGAAGGTGGTGGCCATGTAAATAGCATGTTTATGTGCTTTTGCATATAAATAGGACCATCAAGCGGCTGACACAATAGAATACAAAACTACCATTATTAGTATATAAAATCATGACAATATTTTTTGTATGATAATGCCTATCTTAAATGTAAATAGGATGATACAATATATATAAAGAAGTAAGTTAAAGGTGCTTCACTTTTGGTTTAAAATAGTTTAAAAAAGATTATTATTCAATATTGTAATTTCAGATTGCAATGTCATGTTATGAATACTTTATTTGATTACACTATAATTGAAATATATCTATTAAGGCAAATGGGAGAAATTCTGTTAAATTAATAATATTTAAATCTAAAAATCTATAAAAAAGTATTCTAATTAATATCTAGAATTCTTCACGATAATCTTATTACTTGTAAAGATATAAGAAAGTTCTTATATTTCCAGTCTTTACACATATACATTTTTATATAATCTAGCATAATAGTCTAAAGGCAAATTTACTCTCAGTTTAAATTAATTCATACTATTATTGGATGGTGTTCTTTTAGTTTACAATTACTGTTTCAAATGTCTGAATTAAAATAATTATTGCACATATAGTGAGATCTGAAATTCGTAATAATGTTATTAGTATATGAAAAGTGTCAATGCACTCTAATGTTAACAAAAAGTATTTATAAATGAAAATATTTGTCAGTGTATGCACGTTGTAACCAAATTTACAAACTATGATGTCATTAAATTAACTGCATTTTATTCAAAAGGCAAGTGTGGCATTTCAAAATCCCAAACTAGAATGCATTTTTTTACTGTTGTTCATATAATAGTATATCTAATATACGACTAACAACAATAATATGGTCCAATGATCTTTATTCTGCTCTAAACAGTGTTTGGTACATATGAAGAGCAGAGAATTTGGAGAATATATTCTTCCCTTTTTTGCTGATTTCTTTTATATCTTTGGCATGAACCCTAGTATAGATAAGACACTCTCATCAAGACATGATCATTTCTAAGATCATAACCAATGGTAAACTAATTCTTTATAATCCTTCATAGTTGGTCTTAGAGAAGAATTGCTGAACTTTTGAACCAGAATGTATTACAGAAAGTTGCTTTAAAACATTAATAATTACACTTCATTGGAGTTAAACAACTTATTTTATTACTAATATCACTATGCTTGTAGTTTCATCATATTGTTGCCTATGCAGCATAAATTTATTCTACTGTGAATATGTTAATATTTGTATATAGTTTGTTATTGATAAAAAAAAAATAATTAAAAAAAAGTAGGTAAAAAAAAAACAATAATTGATCCAAGATTATTATTTAGAAAATTCTCTTGTTCCAATGTTAAAATACATTGCTGTTTAGAGTTAACATGTACTTCAAAGTATTCATAATTTTTTATTACCACAATGCCTTAGAGACATATTTTATATACATCTAACATTAATCTTTTTCTATAGTTAATTAACATTAGCCCATGCTCATCTGAACATTAATCTATGCTCATTTGATAGCTTCTATTTGCACAAACACACACACAAAATTAGGTTCCACAAGAGTGTCTAATGAAAGCTGTTTTGGAGGGAATAGTGAGCAGAAATAAAAATAAAGGATGGAAGAGATTGACATTATTGGATGATATGAAATGGGAAGACTTATGTGGAATTGAAAAAAATGGCAAGGAAGAGAATGGAATTGAAGAATAGATGAATTAATGTTGTGACTGCTCTCTGGACCTGTCTATTGGACAGAATACTATTGATTGAAGAGTGTTTTAATAAATAATAATTAATATTATGCTTAATTTTAGAAATTCCCAAAACCAGCCTTCCAATCCAGAGCATCTTTACAAAGCTAGACAAGCTTTGGTAAAAAATACTCGGCATCAAAAGATGGGGATATCAATTTTTATATTTTAGTATTGTATTAATTATTAATTATCTATACCCTCTGGTTAAATATAATTTTGTATTCCCATCATAGTTTAAATATTTATTACATATAAATATATATTTAATAATATTGAACAATGATAATTTAGCCTGTGCCATTTTTTCTAGCCACGTTTCTATCATTATCAGCTGCTTAGAAATCAGTTAATAACCCATTAAATATAACAACACAATCTCAATTTAAACAACTTCCCAGCATTCAATTTTTTATTAATATTTGAATGTAATTCAATAGTAATTTATCTACAGTTTTTCAATCCACTTTAGGTTGATAGACAACTTAGAACCTTTAATCAAATTAGTTTTAAAATAATATTGTTTACAATAAATATTTAAATATATAAATAAATAATTAACTGTCATATATTTTTTATCATTAAAGTACATTTAAACTTTAGTTTTAAATTGAATGTTGCAAAGATGTTTAAGCAAATGTTGCATTGTTGAAATGTCAATCATTTTCAAGGCTGCTGATGACATCTATTGCATCAGAAATATATGTTAAGTAGAGATTGGTTGATTTTTTAATCAAGCAATATTGCTTGAAAAATTGTAAAATTTTTATAAATGGTGTAAGTTAAATAAACATTATTCGGTATTGTTATATAGTTATGTGGTGTTTCATTATTTATATATACATACATATGAAATCACTATTAATCCCAAATTCCTGATTCTAGAACTTTTTTAAATTTGTGATCTTTTTTCTCTTGGATTTTAAAAACAGATCTTTTACTCATTTATTGTAAACCCAACACAAGCAATAGTCATTGTAATTATGTTTATTAATTTATAAATAATTACTGAACGATTTTTTAAATTATATTTATAAATTTGTAAACAAATTAATTTATTTATTGTAGATGATTAAACACTGCTTTTGAAATTTTGTTTACATTTTTGAAATAGGTGTTTAGATTTAGAGTATTGTATATCTATACTTAATTAAGATGAATAGACATAGCAGTGGCGGACTAAGGCTAAAACGAGCCCTAGGCAACATTGTAATTCCGGGCCTATTTTTCAGTCATGATACATTAATTATAAAAATTTAAAAATTAAAAACCTAATTTTCGGACCCCAAAAATTACAGGCCCTAGGCACGTGCCTAGGTTGCCTAGGCCTTAGTCCGCCCCTGAGACATAGCAAAGTACATTGTATATACTTATTCAAAATTCAAATATTAATAATTTCTATTTTTACTCACAGAAATTACATTTTAAAAAAGATTTTTATAGCGTAATTTTAAGGCATATTTATCTACCATGTTTTCATTTTGAAGTTTTTGTCTAGGCTAAGTGGTTTTTTTTCTTTTTAAAACAAATGTCCTATAGGCAATCTTGTTAACTACCCACCAAATGGTAAACCAGCCTTTTTAATAAGTAGCCAACTGCATGGCAATAACTCTTCAACAGCTCCTCATAGAGAAACAATAAAGAATATGACACTCAGCTGTCTCTGCAATAGTTATGTAGTGATGGATTGAGTAATTTTCTATGCTTGTTTTAACCTCTAGTCAAGAAAATCTAGATACCAATTTACTGACCAATTTAGGATAATTATTTGTTTGGTCTATAGATTACCTATCTGAAAGAAAAAATCCCTCTAAAATAATTTCACCTGGCCTTGATTCAAATCCTACACTATAGGCATGAAAGTCATATATACTGTGTCTGCATCATAAGGCTGTTCGACCAGTAAATGAGAATTTAACTATTAGCAATTATAAAAAGTGCGTCCTAGTTTAACATGAATTGATTAGATGAGTGATGAAGCTCTGACCGTGAATAATAAATATAATGTGATATGACCACTATTGAAGGAGAAGAGAAGATCGCAGGTGCCCAGCCTGTAGTTTACCGACATTTATTTTCACTTTATATTTTGGATTTTATTTTTTCGGATTTAATTGAAAAATTACTGTGCTTCATATAGTATAAATTATATATATATAAGAGCAATAAAAATTTTAAATTGTAGAATGTTTAGTACATTTGATCCCCTCCCCTTAAGTGTCATAGCATCGGCCGGGACGCGAACCCGCAACCGGGCAACTGCCTGCAAGTGCAAGGCAGTCGCGCTGACCTCTCGACCACCAAGGCAAGACTACATTTGATCATTTTATATTGATTGTGCGAAATATTTACATAGTGGAAATTTACAACAATTTATTACGCAGACGTTATTACTTATAGCCTGCAAAGCAAATCTTTTCTTTTTTAATAACATCATATATATTTAAATAAGTAATTTATCTATCACTAATACTAAAATTGTGATTTAATTTTATACCAGATATATGCATATATGTACATTTGAGCTTATGTTTCCACAAAATTGCCAATTATATACATAGTTTTATTATTTTAAAATATTTTAGATCATATTTGTTATTAGAATTAAACATTTTAAATCTTGTTCAAAATTTTAATGTGAAAATATTTGAATAAGCTATTTATAGTTTGCAGCTTTAAGGATGTCTGTTTTTCACAGATTAGTTTGAAAAGTGATTACTTTATGAAATGCATTTAAGCTTATAACTTTTTATCTATTATTTATTTGTAAAGCTTACTTATTTATAAATATTGGTTCTTTCGATGTAATTTTATTTACTTATTTGTTTATCTTTTTTGACAACTATTCATTGTGCTTTCTCGCATCTGTATTTTATATCTCAAAAAGTCACCAGAGGTCAGTAGTTGCTAGAAGTGTACATATTTTATTTTCCTGTTCAAATAAAAATTAAAATGTTAATGTAAAATGGATTTGTCAAAAATTTAAAACTGACAAAAATGTATTAAAAAAAAATAAAATTTTATATTATTGAAGGAAAATATTAAAATATATCACAAGATAAAATTAAAAGATAGACGATATTTAACAACGTTTTTCGAGTCATATTAAATCTAGTGATGTTATCGTAATCATTATAATATTTCCAGGGATTATATTAAAAAGAAATTTCCAAAATATTTATTATCTTATAGATTGCATTGATACCATTCTGCGGAATTAGTTTATTCAAATAACGAATATAGTGAAATATTTTATTACTGATTTGTTCAGTGTTAATGTTAGTTATCTAGAATCTTTCAAAAGAAAGTATTAATTTTTATGTCAATTTCCATGCCGCTATTTCGTCTATTCATAAAAATATTTGCGCGTTTTTATTATTTAAGCGTGTTAAATGTAAATAGTTTTTCTTTTCATTTTTTTTTTCTAATTGGCAAGAAGAAAAAGTTATGTTTTCATTACAATAAAATAGATTATCTTTATTGATTTTGGTCAAAGATACCTAAGTTTGTTTTGAAGACTGTAAACCAATATTTAATAGAAGACATATATTTACTTTTTATTTCTGTGTATATATATCGTGAAATCTTCAGAATTATACAACATATTACCATTTTTAATCTACACCCTCGTTGATATTTATATAAGTGATTAATATAAAATAAAAATTTGACAATTTTCCGAAGATTGTGTTTTTTTCTTCAGATAACTAGATCATAGCAAAACTAGCCATCTACCCAATTTTTAGTGAATAAATAGGTATCTATAAACAAGAAGATCACATGACGCCTTATTTGTTTCCAAGAGTAGTTCTCATTACTTTTGAAATATTTAAGTCATCAATGGTCCCTAGATTGTACAGTGTTACAGTATCCCATTCTAGTCTGATTTTTGGTTTTTACCTTTTTCAGTAAAAAAGACAAGAGCCAGAAGCCAGTCTGGAGATGGTGATGGTATAGCTCTACACAATTTACTCGATCTTATAGTAGATTGTTTTAGAATAGAGTGAAAGTAGCTGGTCTTGAATGAATATCTGTTCTTGGCTTGAGAATAAAACAAAAATAAATAAATTTTAAAACAATCATGAAATAATATTTGGTTGTTAGAGAGGTTTATCTTTAGCTAATATATATATATTGTACCATCTAGAGGTATTCTAATCTCATCTGAGCTTATATAGAGAGAGATATTGGTATTTTCTCAACTCATTATTGGATATGAGGATTATTAATGGTTGGATTAGCCCAATGCTATCAAATTTAACTTCAATATATGATGCATTCTTTTGCTAAAACTCTATACAGTGTTTTGTTTATTTTCTAATCTAGTACAAAAGTTTCTTAGATCTCCTCTGTATCCTTAGGAAACTAGTGAGACAATAAATTCATCAAAAGAGGGAAGTTACTGCTAATTTTAAGAAACAGAAAACATACACGTTTATTTTTGATACATTTTTTTTTTCTCTACTATAAAAATACAATTAGTGACATAAATGTGGTTTGTAACATTGAATTCTAATAGATAAACAGCAAAGGTCATGTTGAAATTGAGGCATGACATGTTTCATTTTATTATGTCTTTGAAAATAAACTCGTGATTCATTCTTATTAAAAATAATAATAGTAATAACCAAAGAAAACAAGAAGTACATTAAGATTTAGTATGTTTTTAAGTACTGATAAAAGAAATCAAGACAACTTGAATTTTGAACAGTATTTTATTAAATATGACTCTTTATTCATACATCTTAATAAATAATTGGTATGTTGTATTTTCACAATTTATAAATTTATATGTATGTATGTGTATGATTGAAGTTATATATATCTATAAAATTATTTATTATAACAATAACCACTCAACCAAGTCTATGAAAATGTAGACTTCAAATGTGTTGGCTGGCAACCATAAAAAAACTTCACATAAAAAAAAAAAGTTTTTCTTTTAATATATATGCTGCTTTTATCGTTTCCAAAAGGAAATTTATATGATTAACCAATATTTTACTATAAAAGAAAATACTATGTATGTATTCATGAAATTGTTAATTAAGGAATTAAATAGCATAGATTATTAGAAAACAAAGGTGACATCTGTCTTTAAAGATTACAAAACATTAATAAAGATTTAAACAATTGAAATATAAATCCTATCATATTCGAAGAATTTATTTTTATGGTGCTTGTCTTATAGATAAAGATGCCGTTGGATGGCGCCGTTTTCATGCTAAAACTATAAAATATGACCATTCCCGAGCCATTGATTATAATAATTTTTCTGTGCTTTTTCGTAATGCGAAAATAAAAACAAAACAAAATCGTCTTTTATAAATATTATTTTTTATTAACATATACAATTTAAATGACAATAATAAATGTAAAATAAAATCAACAAATTACAATTTGATTCGTGACTTTTCTATCGTACATTTTTTTAATTGTGTTACGGTTTTTTTTTATAAATTTTCTATCAGATATTTTTTTACTTGTGTTACGGCTTTTTTTTAATCAATTTTCTATCGGATATTTTTTTACTTGTGTTACGACTATTTTTTTTGTTGTTGTTTAACTAAAAAATAATAATCGTAATAAAAAGTAAAATTTCTTAGTCTATTTTTTTACTCTTCGTTTTACTTTTTTTTTTTTTTTTACAGACAAAGAAATATTACGGCTATTTTTTACTTCAAATGGAATGACAATAAAAAGTAAAAGTTGTTACGGTTAGGTTTAAGGTTAGTTTTAGGGTTAGGTTTAGGGTTAGTTTTAGGATTAGTTTTAGTGTTAGTGTTCTGTTGTTTGTAATGCTAAAATAAAAAAATTCAAAATTGTAACCGTACTTGGACAAAATAAAGAAACTCAAACTTTTTTAAACAACAACACATATAAATGTATTCTTTACTTATTAAACATGTTTATAATATTTGCTTTTTATGAAATTTACAAAAAATCGTGTATATTTGTACTTTTGTTACTGGATATTTTTTGGGTACCGCTCTTTTTTACTTCAAAAATATACACAAGGTAGAATCTTCTTTGTCTCTTGGAATGTTACGAACAGTACATTACTTGATGCATTACCTAATTGCAACTCACTAAAAACATAGATATTTAACATTTTCCCAATTAAAACTTCAATACAGTACGTTGTAAAAAGTCTTAGAATTATTACTTTAAAAAATCTGAACATTTCAATACTTTAAAATAAAAAAATCCAATGAAAACAACATTTCCATCCAATTCAAATACAAACTCTCTCATCAAGCCATAACTATTTTATAAACTGTGTGAATTCAAAAAATGTAATTGCTGCGATGCGACATACATGCTGTACTGCGATGCGACATAGCTGCCTGCATTCTGTAGCACAACAAAAAAGTTGTATTATAGAAAATGCGGGATCGAATGTGTCGGCCATGGAAACAGCATTTTTATGTGTTTTAGCATGAAAACTGTGCCATAGAGGGGCGTCTTTAGCTATAAGATGAGTACCATTTTTATTTTTACTAAAGATCTGTAAATGACAAAACTTTCCATACAGTAGAGCCACTCAGTGCAAGCCAGAGTAATCAATGGATACCAGAAGGCAGTTATGAGCAAGCATAAGAAATGGTGATGTGTGATGATCTGTAAATGCCCATCTAAATTTAAAGCAAGTACATATATATATATACCTTGGATACAATGCCAATATTGTATAAATGAAATCAATAATGTTATTGAGGATACCAAAACGTAATATTGATTTACTACTAAAAAAATTATTTAATGGAATTGTAAAACGTTAAGTTGTATATTTATTTATTGTATCCATGACCTATCTGTTGGAAATAATATCTTTCATGCATATTGAAGAAAACATTTATTAATTTTTCATTGTGAATTTGGATCACAGATATTACAAAAATTATTTAGTCACAGCACCCAAATAAATATAGTAATGGTTAAAATTAAGGATGACTGTAATTATGATATTACATGAATCCTGCAGAAATTAATCTGTGGTGATGTTTCAGGTGCTCATATGTCAGTAGGATTTGAATTAGGAATATATGATGTAACAATCTTTTAGAACTGAGATAATGTGTCTAAATGTACTCATGATGAAATTGTAATGGATAACTCAAAGATATGTCTAAAATACTATTTCATTGTAATATTACTGTTTCATAGTTATGGTGTATTTAAGTAATTGCACACAGATTTGTTGCCAGCCCAAGTGTTTTGAAACTTTGGATATTGAGTGTCTTATTGATATTATAGAATGTTTAATTTTATTTTAAGGTTATCTTTATATATATATATATTCAAGTAATCAATGCATGTATGTTTGTCGATATAAAGAATAATTGCTTTAAAGTAAGCAATTAATTAGAGGTAATCACTGTAGTTGATTAAGATTATGAATAATCATTGAGTAGATTTTATTAGGATAACTTGATAACAAGACATAATAGGTTAAACTTTCTTTACCAATTAAATTTGAATAAATTTAATTTAACCACCTATTTTCGATTAATTGTGCAATCCATATATTGTCTAGCATCATACATGATTTAAAACGCACATGATCTCCATATGTACTTAGTCATTATTTATGCAATGTAAATAAACTGCTATTGCTGTTTTATTAATTAGAAGTCATGGATTGCACTTATTTTAATTCATAATAATAAGAATCATAAGCTATAGCTACAGAAGACAGGGATATGTGAACTGTTTAGCAAATAATTTAGAATGAATTTATACCTATTTCATTCAATTAATCTTAGATAGTATTTACCTTTTGAAGCCTGATATCTAATAAAAGCTTAGTACTCTTCATTAATCGACCTTATTTTAGATTGTAGTGGTATGAGTAAGAGAGTAAAGTCAGCGCATACAAATAAAATTATTTTAATATTTCAATATTCTGTATTTTATGAAATATTAAGTCTGACTTAACATAATAGAGTGTCTACCTGAGGGCATTAAATCTATCCATTCTTTTACATCCCTTTCACTGGTCATAGGATTCCTCTTCTCAATCCATCTAATTACATTCATATGATGAATATATGCTTTAATTTGAGCATATACCTGTAATCAGCTAGCTTTCCCATTCATACCGTTACAATATATAAAGTTTTTTATTCACATTGTTGAATTCATAATAACTTTGAATTAAAGATATTTTAAAAAAGTATTAAATTATAATACTAATAATTTATCTTGGAACAATTTATTTATGATAAAAGTACTATTTTAATTTAGTGAGCTATGGCATAAGACAGCATATTAGTTCTTTTTAAAAAAGACTAATTATTAATCATATAAAATCACTAACCAAATGGTTGGTGATCATTATTTTGAACTTTTATTAGCCAAAGATTTGTTTGTATTCTTAATAAATGTAATTATTATGTAAAATTCTCTTGCACAGTCTTACTTTTGTAAAATTTTTAATATGTTCTTATAAGAAATAAAAAAATGAAAATAAGTAAAAAATATAATTATAGAAAATTTTGATTGTCTAAAAAATTTGGTCACACATGATATAAATATCTTTAATGATTAATACTAATGCAGAGATAATAAGTCAAATCAAATATCAATATGATTTCAAATCATGAGACTTGAGATTTTATGTGATTCAGATAGAGTAGAAGTAACTATAAATATTGACATTCTTTTTCCCCCCAAAGAATAATAATGAATGCGATATTAAATTCATTAGTATTAAAGATGAAAAAAAAAAGAATAAATATTTGGATCCAGAATATTATTTGCTATAAAACTATCACGTGAGTGCTTCTTCAGTTGAAGCACAGGTTGATTGATATTTATTTTTTGTGCATATTTTAGAGAAATATAAAATGGATCACGAAGCAGTTTTTGAAAATTGAAGGTTTTTGATATGTTCACATTTTAGATAGGCATGTGTTACTGGCTTCATTGAAAAAATTAAAAGACTGAAGTGGAGTTGGGCTGGACATATTGCTAGAAGAGATGACAATAGATGGACAATTAAAATCTTAAAGTGGATTCCAAGAGATTGTAAAGGACCCAGAAAGAGACCACATGTGAGATGGATGAATGAAATAAGAAAGTGTGCAGGAGTGATATGGAAAAAGAGAAGCTAAAGATCAGAGAAGATGGACCGAACTTGGAGTGCCCTTCATTCTGAAGTGGATTGATAATGGTGGATGATGATGATGAATGAAGATATAAACCATTCTATAGATAATATGATGTTTTGACAGTCACTTACATAAGGAAAAATTGGTGACTTTTGCCAAACATGGTTGATTAACCACAGACTAACCACAAGTGCTCACTCTGTTTTTTAGTATCCATTAATTATTCAATGTACCTAGTCAGGTATTAGTAAGATTTCACTGTCTAACACAGATTGAATTTAAATTAAGAGAATCACATGATTTTTTAATATTTACTGATTATTTTGAGATTAAATGAATTATTTAACTATCTCAAATGCCAACTTTGGAGACATAAATTTAATATTTTCTCAGAAAATATCTTAAAAAAAAATACAAATACAATAACTATAATATATCAAAAACAGGTTTATTCAAGTATGTTTACAATAAAAGAAAAAAAATTATAAAATAACATTAAATTTGGCAATACATTTATAAACCATTAAATTACTTAAAGACCAATATTAATAAGATTCCATGTGGAATTTACTATAAAGTGAGGAGCTAACTACAAATCTCTTTCTTTGATATCTTTTAATTTTTGTAAAAAAATTAATGTTGGATCAGGTATAACAGACTTGAAGATTATGAAGCATCTGACAAACCATAGACAGAAAGTAATGAAAGTTGCACTTCTTATAATTGCAAAATCCCCATAAGCAAAACCTTCTATGAGTGTGTTGATAATAACTATAATAACTATAATATAAAGATTCCATTCAGCCTAAATAGTTTATACACATTCACAACATTTAATAACATATGCACATATAATTATCAAGTAAATAAATAATTTTATCAAAGTATAAGATTTATATAAAATATTTGTATATATTTATATAATCACATATGCCAGTATATGATTTTAACTGTGGTAATCTGCTGTGATAAGTTTGAAAATAGAAAATGTTATTTTTAAAAAAAGAATTTGAATGATTTTTATAGTTAGAATATATATAATAGATTTAAGATTAGATTCTAACTAAAGTACTTACATATTAGCAACTATTGATGGTCTAAAAAATATAAAGAAGAGCAAAAGAGAAAGGTTTTTTTTTCAATAGAAAAGAAAATACATTATGATGTACACTTTTCTCTACATCATACAAATACAAAAATAAGCGTTTACATGATTGATTTATTTATTATTAGTTTTTGTAAAATTGTTAAATATTTATTTCTTAATAAATATTTGACTTTTGTATTTAGCTTTATTTGAATGTATTTTGTTTTAGCAAAAAAATAGTCATTTAAAAGTAGGAAATATCCATTGTCAATAATTTTCTAATTATTGTTAATTGATTTTTTTTGTAATTATAAATTGATTTTTATGTTTCATAAAAATGTTTTATCATTTGAATCTTTCTGTATGTTTTCCTAATGTTTGCACATATTTTTTACCTCATGTTCATTTCTCAATGCATGTTATTAAGATTGAAATGGCTTATCTTTTTAATTTTGTATCTATTTGTTCAATTTTTACATATTAAAGAAAAAATTAGTTATAATTTTCATATTTTTTATTAAAGATATTACAGTCAATGAAAATTTCTACTTATCCAGCTTATTTTACATAAATAATATTTGTGAGACTTGAATGATATATAAAGTGAATTATTTGTTCTTTTATTTTTTGTACCAATTTATTTATTGAAATATTTCATATAAAAGATTTAAATGAAATTTTGATTTGCTTACTTATATCAGTTTATTAATCTTGCTTTTTTTTTGCAAATATGTTATGTTATTTTATTTTTAATATTAATTTCATTTTTGAACTTATTCTTTAATAAAATTGATAAAAATAAATAAATAGAAAATAAAGAATGTTTTTTTTTTCCATTAAAAAATACAACTAAATGACAAAATATGAAAAAAATAATCAAAAAGCCCATGAGTGTGTTCAAACAAATCTTTTAAAGAGTTAATGATTAAACATAATGTATATTTCATTTTGCATTAGAACAGTTTCATGTATTTTTGGAATTCAGCATAAGAATAACAATAAATACGTAGCTTTGATACATAATATTTTAGTGACATAATTCTAATCAATAGTAAAATATTATTGAATCACACACTAAAAATATGATATATATTTGATTTACAAATGTCAAACTATCTTCATTCACATCTTTAATAGCATCCTCTTTAGATAGATACGTTAATGATTACTGCTAATCATTTACTAAACTGGAGATTATCATACCATTCTTAACCTAGATATAACTTTTAAACACAATTAAAGATTAATACATTTGTTTTTTTAACTATTGTTAAACACAAACACATGATATTAATTCAATATCATGTCTTCTTTTTTTTGTGTGTGTGTGTTATCATTTTTAGATATGCTTAAACTTCTATTCATACCAATTCTTGAAACACATAAATAAAGACATTTGAAAAGATAAATGATTCCAAGATGTATTAGTAATAACCACTAATATATATATTTAAAGAGGATGGTGTCAATGAAAAGATGTGAGTTCTGGAAATTGCAACTTAAATATCAGATTGCAGTACTTTGATATTGATAAATACTGAACAAGTGGTGAAGACATGTAAGGAAATGTGACTCGGACCAAGTGAAAAGTGCTGATTCAGCGTAAATGTATTTTAGAAATCATTTACAGTTTTCATGTATTTTAATTCATACGTTTCAAGAATATGTAGTAATGTGGAAGTTATAGCACATTTACAAGCTATATTTCAATGATATTTTCACTCCAGATTAAAATTAGATACATTCACTGGGTTTTTGATGTTAAACTCCAAAGATATATAATAAAGTTCTGATATGAAACAGAATATATATGTCAAATTGTTGTGACCAAATTAATATAAAAATTAAATTTGTTTTGCATAGGTTAAGTGGATTGATTAACCACTTAATTATTTGATATATTACATATTTCCTTTAATATCTTATCTCTTTTCTTTGCACTTGTAATTTTAAACATATCAATGTTCAGACATTTATAAAGAAAAGGTAGACATTATATTAAATATTGGCTTTAGCCATGCTGAGCATGCTTTCAGTACAATGCATACCATAATCATAGCTACATGCCACCAATAATAGTAATATAAGATAACTATAATTATGGTATGCATTATGTTGAAAGCATGTTTAGCATGAATAAAGCCAATTTATGCATTATGTTGAAAGCATGTTTAGCATGAATAAAGCCAATTTTTAAAATAATACATCTATCTTTTCTTTATAAATGTCTGAATATTTATATTTTTAAAATTATTTGATACATATATTAAAAATTTAATATGAATTTCTATTTCATATATATATAATTTTCAACCATTATCAATCCACTGCAGAATAAAGTTTTCTCCATGTTTAACCCATCTTCTCTGATTTCTAGCTTCTCTTCTCTATAGTACCCCTACACACTTCTTTATTTCACTCATTCATCTCACATGTGGTCTTTTTCTAGGTCTTTTAAAATCTCTTGGAATCTGGTTTAAGATTTCAACTGCCCACCTATTATCATTTTTTCTAGCAATATCCATCCCAAATCCACTTCAATCTTTTAATTCTTTCAATGATGTCCATAACACCTGTTTGTTCTCTTACCCATATACTGTATTTTCGATATCTTCTTGTTACTCCCAACATGCATCTCTCCAGACTCCTTTGAGTGATCTGAAATCTCTGTATTGCTCTTCTATTAAGTGTCCAAATCTCAGATCCATAAGTAAGAACTGGTAAAACACATTTATTAAAAACCTTCTCAATCACATAGACATATTTCCTTTTAATATTAAGTTATTTCTACCAAAATCACTCCAATTAAGTTTAATTCTATAATTAATTTCATCAATTATATATATATATAGGTTCTATGGTAGTTTGTTTAATGAATTTGTGAAAATAAAAAAATGATTTCTGTGGAATATGAATACATTTTTGTAATATACGTAGATATTGTATGCGTACAATGAATAAAGCAAAAATGAATACATTTAAATATTTAAACAAGACTAATCTAATTAATTTCTAACAGAATATGTGCTGCTTTATATGCCATAATCATTTATTCAAAATTTCAACTAATTTAGAGTCTTCATCAGATTTGTTCACTTAATTAAGCAAACAGCTATGATGAAAACTATAGATTAATTGAAACTATAAGTGAATAGGATTATAAAAACTAATGCATATGCAGTTTTTTTTTTTTTTAAATTTTGATGTAATATTTAATTATTTGGTATTTTAAAGAAAAATTGATGAGTCGCCTACATTCTTTCACTTTTACATTTAAAAAAATATAAACATCACATAAAACATATCTTTTATCAGATTTATGGGCATCCATAACTTTCTATGAGAATTCACAACTGTTATAACAGGATTGGCTTTAATATTTTCATCTAGCAATTTTAATTTTTAGTGCCCAAGTTGTATTCTTCCTTCTAGTGTTTGATAAACATTTAGGTACTGTTAATGTTCTTTTATTTCTATATTGAGTTCGTATTTTCACTTAAAGAAATATTTATATTCTATTAACTTTTTATTATATAAATCTTCGAAATAATAATAACAATAACAACAACAATAACAACAACAACAATAATAATAATAATAATAACAACAACAACAACAATAATAATAATAATAATAATGATAATGATAATAATAATGATGATGATGATGATGATGATGATGATGATAATAATAATAATAATAATAATAATATGACATACATATACATATATATTATATATAAGGGTATTCATATTCATATTACAGTCACAAATTTTTTATCTCAAATTATAGAAAAAATATTTTTAAAAATAAAATCATTTAAAAATATTATTTATTTATTAAAAAAATATTTTACAAATTTCAAATAAAAAATACTTAGTCACTAATAATAATCTGTTATCAGTCAGATGCAATTATTTTGTCTGATTTTAGATTTCATCTATTGTAAAAAATCTAAAAGTAAAAAACTTAATCAATTTTTAATTGAAAAGAAATACCCAGGCAATGTCATAGATATGATGCCCTGTGGCTTCTTCTTTTTCAGAGTCAGAAATCTCTCAGACATTGTGCCCAGAGAAATCTGTTAGCCACGTTACCTTCCCTTTCCACTCCCCACTCCTAAGTTTTTTTCCATATTTTCTCTATTCTGCTCCATCCCAATTCCACAACATAATTTCTGACAACTCAATGATTTTTATATTTAAATCTCTCTTATCTTTTTCCAAACCCAGCATTAAAACCAAGAACCTACTTTCTATATAATCACTTGGTTTATATTTATTCTCCCACAACTTCATTATTTGTACTATTTATTCTTGCAGGCATTTACATTCAATTAACATATGCCTAATATTTTCTATGATTTCTTTACATAACTTGCAGATGAAATCACTCATATTTTTCCATTTATGTATATATTACCTTGTTGCTAAAGATTCTGTTCAAGTCTTAAACAGTAAACTACTTTCCTTGCTATTGTCATAAATTAATTCACACCCAATATTCTGTTTACTTCTATATATATTTAAACCCTTTTTACTCTATTTTTTTATTAATGCATCTATTCTATCTCATTCCTTACCACTATAACACTCAACAATTCTCCTAACTGAATCATCCCACCTTTTGTATAAGTATACCAACATAAATTCTTTATACAAATCTTCTGCATACCATAGTACCTTTCCCATCCATCTTACTGCCTGTCCTTTACTTCTAACCCAATTAAATACTATTTTGGCTATTCTCTTATTATCCATAAATTGAAATCTACCTTTTCATTTTTCTTTTTGCATCTCTCATATTAAAACTTGATCATCTCATTTCTCCTTGAATTGCCTCTTTTGCTCCCCATACATCTGCAACTAATGCATGTCTTCATATTTCTCTTTATACTTTTCCTAATTAATCTAACACCCCTTTACTAACATATCATTATCATATGTTACCCATGCTACTGCCACTCCCTTCCATACAATTCTAGCTACATCATATTTATTATATGAAATTGCTGTTAATTTCTTTTTCTCTCTTTTATTTATTAATTTTTTTCTCCCATTCATCCAAGCAATTTCTCTGATTACTTAAGATGATTCCCAATACCCCCAATAAAAATTCTTTCTCTTCTCTTTCCCCAGTATTATCATCATTACTTTTGATTTTTCTTCACAAACTTAAATCACCATCTCTTTACCCACCCTTGTGCATGTTTGAAGCATAACTTCCATATCTTACTTTCTGTGCGCAAGAAGACATCATCCACAAATAAAAGACCTGACAATGTATATACTCGATCGACCCCTATTAATGGTATCTCTACCCCTCTTCTAAGTCTTTTTATTGCTCGCTCCATTTCTCTTAAATACAACAAAATCAAAATAGGTGACATAGAACATGCTTGCCTTAGTACCACCCCCTAATTGATACATATGGTAATTATTTCCATACAATCTCTTAATAAGATCCACTAAAGTTCCATCCAGTCCCAAATTCACTAAACTTACCCATAATCTATTATACTATCATATGCTCTTTTCCAAATCTGCAAAAACAATATATAACTGTCTACCTCTATTTCTACTCATAGTCATAAGTTGTATATTGCTTATAATAAGTTGTGTAACTACAAATAAACTATCTCCTATATGCCTATCTGATCAAAAACTTCCTTGCATTTCTCCCACTATATTATTTTCTTCCATCCATTTTGTGACCCTTCCAGCCAGCATATATGCAAAAACTTTATATAACACTGATGTTACTGCTATTGGTCTATAATTTTTTAACTTTCTATTATCCTTACCCTTTCCTTTAAATAGTAGCCTTATTCTTGTATTACTGCAACTATGTGGAAAATCTCCATTCTGTGTCAAATAGGTTTAATTTTGCCTTATTTCCTAAATTCATTACCATCTCTGCTGCCTATCCATCTAAACCCATTGCCTTTAAACTTTTCCAATTTCTTCTCTGCCTCATTCAATGCATTTTTGTAAACCTACATTTCCATTACTATATGCTTTCATATTTGTTATCTCTGTCCTTCACATCTAACATCTTTTCTATATCCATTACATAATTATTTAAGATTGTCTTTAATTCTTCTCTAGAGCTACACTCTATTCTATCAACATTTAGAAATACTATTTATCTCTCCCGTACATTCATTCGTTTAATATATTTCCAAAATTTTTTGCTCCTATCTCTTCCACTTTTATTAATATTCTCCAACAATTTACTATTTAATTTTATTCTTTCTATATAATTATCTATTTTAGCCAACTTTTTTTTAAAAAAAAATATTTTTCCCATTTAACATTAATATCTTCTTCACTTTCTTTGTTTTTAATAGCACACTTATATTCTCTGCATGCTTTTTCCCTCTCTTTTACACTTTTACTAACTCTCATTCTTCTATTACTTTTATTCATCTGAATATTCTTTCTTAAAACCCTATTTTCCACTTTTACTATTTCACCATACCAGTCCTTATATTCATCTCCAACCAACTCTTCCATGATTTCTTCAACTTTTATTTTATATTCTTCTAACTTATACTTATTCATTTCCATTCACCTCTTTTAATATTTTTTCTACTTTTATTACTATTTTCCATCAAATCCATTTACTTCTGTTTCTAATCATGACTCAATCCTTTTTTCTTTTCAAAAATATACAGTACATATAGCCATATAATTCTATAATTAAAAATCACTTCTTTTCTTTTCAAAAACTTTATTTGATGTATATATATATCCACTTATTTCCAACGTTTCGACTATCTTTACTCTATAGTCATTTTCAAGAATCTAGAAAAAACATTACACACAGATTTTAAGATTAAAATGTTGGAGGGGGTTAGATTGTATAAAGAAAGAATGGTAAAAAAGAGTTTATATATAAAAAGATATAAACCTGTTTTAAATAGAATTGGATAAGACATAAATAAATAATTATTTTTGGAAATAAATTCATTTTTGAAGTATATAAGAAAGAAAAAGGAAATAAGTTTTTTATTGTAACAATTGGTTTTTTGGATAAAAAATGTAAAAAGGGAAAGTTTTTTGAGAAGGGAGTCAAGTAAGTGTGGTGTATGTTTTGTGTTTTTAATTTAATTGATTTTAATGTATTTTATTTATTTTTAAATTTTATGGGGTTTATATGCTTTATATTGTTTTTGATTATTTTTGTTTTTATTATGTGAAGTTTGTTTATAATGTAATGTTTTTTCTAGATCCTTGAAAATGACTATAGAGTAAAGATAGTCGAAATGTTGGAAATAAGTGGATATATATATATACATCAAATAAAGTTTTTGAAAAGAAAAGAAGTGATTTTTAATTATAGAATTATATTTTCCATCACATTACTAACCATTTTTATTATAAAAAAATTATGATCACTATTACATACACTCTCTTCATTATCAAACACTTTAATCTTACATACTTTATTCATTCCCTTTTTCTCTACTAATAGATAAACTATTGTGTAAAATGTATTATTTCTAGACCATGTGTATTAACCCTCATAAATATTTGATAAATTTCCAATGCTCAAATTTACTTTTGACAAAAATTCTTCAAAAGCTGTTCATTCTTCTTATCTATATCATCAATTTTCTTTAAGATTTCCATTCATATCCCCTATAAACATTATTTTCTTCTGCTATTTTTTGAAACTCTGTATATCCTTATCTAGGAATTCATATATGCTACTGTTCCACTTCATTATAGTTGACTATCACTAGTGACTATATAAACTATAGTCACCATCCATTTTTGTCTTCATAACATTATCTCAAACCACAAATGTTCTTGACATTTAACAGTATTTAAATATTTTTGACATAATTCCTATACCATCACTCCCTTTTTTTCTTTCTTATTTATACCCTCCCATATGAAGTCTTGCAGTGTATGTTTTTCTTCTCTAAGATGTATTTACACTACTAGTAGTATATCAAGCTCTTTGTTTTTAACTACTTTGTTTAATTCCAACTACTTTTCTGATCTCCTATGACTTTGTATATTCAAATATCCAATTTTAACAATTTCTTCTTTCCTAACTACTCTTTTATAAATTCTTTTGACTCTTTCTTCTCCATTACATTTATAAATAACTTGCTTACCATTAATTGTACAGATCCACCCCCCTCTCCACATCTACATTTATATCTAAATCAGCTACTCCTTGTTTATTTCTTACTGCCTGTCCATTCTTCTTCTTTCTGAAATACTGCAATTTAAAACCCCACCCCCCTTTATAAGTTTCCCAAACTATATTCTTTATAAATCACAATCTCTGTAAAACTTCACTTCCTTGTTTTGCTAAGTGCAATCCATCTTTACTCTATAACCCCCCCCCTTACTAAAAAGAGTCCCACATATTCACAAACATAATATCATTTCTCTCACACAATTTTTTAATCTCTCATTTATAGAAGATGCCCTATCCCCTATTGTCAAATCTTGGTAATGATGCAACTATTCCTACTCTTCCTTTAATCTTACTCAAATTACTAATCAATTCTATGTACTCATCCATTACTCTCTCCAATGACTCTGACAAATTATTTGTTCCTCTCATAGCATACACATCTCTACTCCATTGTTTATTTACCTTATCTATAACATCACTACTTCTAGCTTCAGGCAAACATATTCTTACATATCTAATTCTATCTTTCAATTACATTTCCACATTCTCAAATTAGTGAATCTCCTATCATAATTTACTTTCCCTACTTCATTCATAACATTCTTTTCTTCCACGTTCTGGACTTCCTTATCTTTCTTATTAAATTTTCTATTCAATAATTCCTTTATCTGCTCACACTTCATTTCTAACAATTTTAATTTTGCTTCTACATCATCTTACTTAATCTTTAGCTAATCATCTCTTTTGCACTACTTATTTTTTCATCAATATCCCTTGTCACTCCACTAAAAAAAACCCAATCCAATCTTTCTCAACAACATTTTGCTTCATTTCTCATGATTTACTCTTTACATTATCTACACTTAGAAACCATTTTTTCACCTCTTTTACTACATTTATACACTCTTTACATAACTATAAACTGATTACATCCTTCCTAGTCTTATTTAAGTATTGCAAATAATAAATCTTATCATATAAGGTACATTTTACCACAGCATGCTTAATTTCTTTCTGACCATTATATATACATTGTGGGATACAAATGCAATTCATATTCTTTATTTTTCAAGTTCCCTACTCTATATTTAACTTTATTTCTCTACTACTCTTCAAACCACTTTATACAAAAAAAGAAAAACCTTTCTTGCAATGGCAATGATAAACTCGTTTTCTAACCTTATGTCTCAAAAATGTCTTTTTACTCAAATAAATCACTCTCTTTCTTAAATTAAAAAATTCTTTAGTAGCAAACCTACTAAACAAACCAACTAATCTTAAGTAAAACTTAATTTTGTAGTCTCTTTGCAGTAACACACACACACACAATTTTTTTTATTTTATATTTAAGATGGCATAACAAAACACTTTTCAAAAATTATAAATATTACTACTAATCTTTACAAATCCAATTAAATCTATCTCTCTTCACCCAATTTTCTTTTACTTCCACCTAGTCAGCTAACAATTTTGATAATACTAATTTTCCAGATGATATTCAAATGTATATATAAACTTTAACTTATCTTGTGGAAGAAATCAATCACATTAGCAAAAGAAAGGCAGTCTCAAATCTCAAGCCATTATTAACTCATTAGCACCCTTAGTGAAACATCATGACAAACAGGTAGGAGATTAATCATTTTTGAAATTTAAAACTAGTATTAATTATTACTAATTGATGAATGTTCAATTTTTATCAATGTATTTGACATGGATTATTTTCAATGGTCCTGATCTTTAGCCTTTATACTTAACTAATGTATAATATATCCAACAGTCTTCACCTATAATAATGTCTTCTTTATACTGTCTCATAATTACAATATAATATATATATATATATTCTGCCCTTGTCCATCATTGACCTATAGAAAAGGGCACAATATATATATATATATTAGCTTGCTTGCATCCAAGATTTGTTTTTTACATAGATTTTTCTATTTAAAAAGCATGGTTTCTGATAATTTATTGAGATATCATGTAAAAATTTAATAAAATGAAGTTTAAAACAGGCAAAACTTTCTGCACGTATTGCCACTCAGTGCAATCCAGAATAATCAATGGATACCAGAAGGCTTGTGCATAAAATCCCCAGCTAATACCTACTCATTCTAAGATCTAGGTGCAGTGCTCTCAGATCCAAGGCTTCTCATTGCCCAAGGCCACAAACCAGAAACTAATCTGGGGATATTGGATGAATAGGCACTAGATGGAGATTTTATGCACAAGCTTTCTGACATTCATTGATTACTCTGGCTTGCACTGAGTGGCAATACATGTAGAGAGTTTTTCCTGTATTAATAGCAGTTATGAGAAAGCATAAGAAATGGTAGTTATGTGATGTTTATTGGCTTAATATCAAGTTTAAAATCAATATTGTTATTTCCAATAACCTTAAGAACCAATTTTCTGTTCCTTTAAATATCTGCATAAACAATATAGCACGATTCTCTAATAATGGTTATATCATGAAAGGAATGATATGAATATCTATGCTTAGCCAATTAATAAATAATGTGAAGCTTCTTAGGCAAGCACGAAGGTTTTAAAATAATTGATGAATTAAAACTGAAAAAATTATACAGTCATTTGGCAATTATGGTCACTTTGGAACTTTTTAAACTTTCTGAAAGTGGTTTGAATTAAAAGACCTCTTGATAATATTAAATTAGAAAGTAGACTCTTTTATATGGTATAAAAATAATATTTTTAACCGATAAAGTGTTTAAAATACATATGTGAAAAATTATATTAGGATTTATATGACAGCATTTGGTGATATAGCTCTGCATTTGAATCCTTTATATTTGTACAGAGATATTCAACTTGATAAGATTAAATAACTAATGTAGTCTTAAAAGATAAATGATCATTAGATCCCACTGATTTTTGAGATGTTTAAAATTTGAATTTATACTTTAGCTTCATAAATCATAAAAGTGTCGTTGATTCATTAAGTAGAATTTTGAGGATATTTTTGTCATTTTGATTATAAAAAAAATTGAACATAGAAAAACTACAGTAGATATTACAATCTGCCATTACAGCCCTAAATGATTGAATGCAGGGGTTAAGTGATAGAATCTAGACCTGAAGGTTTATGCCATCTTTGCTCCTTTTGATTGTCAAACTTTTTATGAACTTCAGAATAATAAACCTTTAAATTATTTATTGTCTAAACATGATAACAAAGGTAGTTTACATAATTTTATTGAATAGGTTTCTGTCAATCATAAAGGAATAGTTATCAGAATTCACAGCGTCATGTCAGAGAATTGAAGACTATTGGTATTGTTTACCATAAGAAAAATGCAAAAAAAGTGTCTTTTCAAAGTTAGTTTATATTAATTTGATCAAAGTATTTGAGAAGTTTTTTAGTGTTTTGTGGAAATTCATTCATATTAAACAGCTACTACATAATAGCATAAAAATATTTTCTAATACATGTTGTGTTTGGAACAACTTAAAGATAGATTCATAAAGATTTCATTAAAACTTTCTTATTATGTAAATTTTAGTGAATACTGCTTCTGATTGTAGTATTTTTTGTTTATTCTTTAATTAATATTTACTGAGGCTATAACCTCGAGAATATGCGTGTAAAATGCGATAGTTGGGACCTCTACATGTGTTTAACCACAAGCTTACATTATGGAAGAAAAGTAGCTTGTGGTTAAACACCTGTAGTGGTCCCTACTATTGCATTTTACATGCATATTCTCGAGGTTATAGCCTCAGTAAATATTACTTACATAATCAATGTGCATTTAATAAATTTATATTCTTTAATAAAAAATTTGTTAGGGTATATAGCTTTATAAAAATATATTTGTAGCATATTTTTATTATACATACATTTAGAAATAAAAAATTATAAATATCTTTAATAGTTTAGTGTTACAGAAATATATATATATATAATAATGTTATACATCATATAGATATAAAATAAAGGTAATTCTATTTGCATGCTGGTTGTCCCAACATACTTAGAAAAGCAAAATGTATGAAAATACAAACATTATTTATTTACAAAAGAATAAAGAGTAAATACTTTCTTAGTTTAATTTGTTATATAATAATTTGTGACTTCTTTTGCTATTAATTCATTGTAGAAAAATTAGTAAAACTCTTCCTTCTTAACGGCAGATGTCTGGATGTTTGATGTGATGTGATGTACTGTGGCTTCCCCTTAAACGAAGTCAAGAATATCTCAGCAAATATGCCCAGATAAACCTGTTAGCCACTTAATTTTCCATTCCCCACTCTAAGTTTCCCCATATTCTGCTCCATCTCATTTCCACAACATAATCTTTGTCAACTCTATGGCCTTTATATCTACATCCCCCTTATCTTTTCCCAAACCCAGCATAAAAATCAATAATCCACTTTCTGTATAATCACTTTTTTCATATTTATTCTTCCATAACTTCATTATATGTGTCCTTTCTGTTTTCAAGTATTTACATTCAATTAACAGATCCCTAATATTTTCTATTCCTTCCTTACATAATTTACATACTAAATCACCCATATTTTTCCATTTACATGTATATTCTCTTGTAGCTAAAGATCTCGTTCTAGCCTTAAACAATAAACTATTTTCCTTACTATTATCATACATTAACTCACAATATTCTGTTTATTTCTATATATATTTAAACTCTTTTTACTCTCCATACTAGTTATCCATCTCTCTAACTCCCTATGTTTTTTTAACATAGCCTCCATCTAGCGACAGAAATTAAATTCATTTAATAGTTGTGAAAATAATTTGTTGGAAATATATAGACAAATGATTATAGGAGATACTGCAGTATTGTCATTCAAGGAATTATTGAATGTATGCAATATATATTTGATAAAATTTTTATTTTCAACCAATAAAAAGCAGCAATAAGAACTTCATAATTTTAGCCTTTAAATTTAACATTAAAAATTTTGGTATGCAATATCTCAAGGAAATGTAATATAGAAAATATATCTATACACAAAAATGTCTATGAGATACACTTAAAATTTGAATAAAGTTCATAATGATGTTTTTTCCATTTCAAAAATATTTTATAAAATAGTTTAATGTTCTAAATGCAATCTGTAAAGAATTCTGTTTAGTAATTATTGTTCACAACGTTGATTTTTTATCAACCAGTAAGTGAAAAACAATCGTAAATAGCAAAGTTTGAATTCATAGTTATTATATAAAGAATGTGAAATAATTTAAATATTTCACTGGCTTTTGAGCTATAAATATGAACTTACTTATTGTTCTTTTGACCTTAGATTAAAAGATAGAATATTTCATGATAAATATAGAAGTACTTGTCAATCATTGGTGGCCGAGAAGTCAGTGCAGCTGCCTTGCAAGCAAGCAGTTGCTTGCAGATAGTTGTTGTGGGTTCACTTCCTGGCTGATACTTTGACATATTGAAAATATATATATAGAAGTACTATATGGACTATATGGGGACTCTTTTTTTCAAATTTACTCTATAGAAATGGTCATATAACATACTATCACTGTAATATCACTGCTCCATGGTAATATCAATGCTACGTTGTTCAGCTTGCTGAATGTGATAAAATTAAATTTACAGTCATAGAAAACATTTTCTTTATATTGGACATGAAAAGCAAAAGAAATTCTTTTCAAAAAATAATTCATAGAAAACTCAAAGATGGTTTTTGAAGAATATAAGAGTCCATTTATATTACAAGAATTATCTTAAAGTTATTTTAAATAAACACATAATTTATATTGCTTTTGTTTGATGAATATGACTGAAAATAGAATAAAATGAAGAGCTGTAATTAGATGAGATATAGAAGTCTTTCACAAAGAACAACTAATTGAAAGACAAAAATTCACAAAATTTTTAAAAGAATAAAGAACTAAAGTATACATATATATATATATTAATGTGTATGTTTCAGAGAAGAGATCAAAAATGCAAAATATGGGTAAGAGAACATTGACCTCATTGAAAATATTAAACGACTGAAGTGGAGTTGGGCTGGAGATATTGGTAGAAGAGATGATAATAGATAGACAATTAATATCTTAAACTGGATTCCAAGAGATTGTAAAAGACCCAGAAAGAGACCACCATGTGAGATGGATGGGTGACATAAGAAGGTGTGCATGGGTGATGTGGAGAAGAGAAGCTAAAGATCACAGAAGATGGATTGAACTTGAAGATACCTTCATCCTGCAGTGGATTGATAATGGTTGATGATGATTATGATGATGTTTCATGAATTGGTTGCTAATGATGATAATTATGATAATGATTATATACTTATACATACATTTTAGACATATATTTATAATCTATAAACTAAAATTCATCTTAAATATGCATAATATCTATTTTATATATACATACATAAATAACCAATTATACAATTTATTAGATTAAAAAGCCATAAGCCAACCAGTATTGATTCCTACATGAAAATACAATCTAATCGATAAATACAGATCATTCATTGTTCAAAAGATTGAAGTTGATTATTTGGCACAAGGTTACACCAAAAAGAAAAATGAGCAAACTGTAAAGTATTTGTTCACTAAAGAAAAGTCTTTCAATCATAAATAATTGTATCACGTTTATAATAAATTACGTAAAAGTGCACCCAACATATGAAAAAGAATGACAGCTCTCTCATCAAAGATAACAACTATATCATATAGAATTTTTTAATAGTCTGGATGTTGATACTGATATGTTCAGCCCAAATTAACATAAGATTTTTATTCTCCAGCTGCAATAATGACTAGACATTCATTTATCAGCTAATGTACCATAAGAAAATATGATAAACAAACTTGTATTTACCCCTTGTATTAATTGTAATAATTCACTCTATATAATTTTAATAAAAAGTTATTTATATAAATTTAAATAATCTTAATTCTGATCCACAAACAAATTTTCAGCTGCCCCCCCCTCACCCAAGGGAAAATCCTCTATTCCATATATCTGTTAGCAACTTTTTTTTAACTTATTTTTTAGTACTGAAAATGTTGACCCACTAACCTGGCTGCTAGATGGATATGTATGAATGGATGTTCTTCACTAAAGAATGTATTAGCCAAACCTTGATTTCAATCTATTTGATATGTAATATAATGGAGTACTGTTTTTAATGGAGCTGCTAATGTAAATTAGAAGAAATGAGTAAAGTTTATCTAGTTATAGACCATTGTTTTGCTGAAGAGTCCAAATATTTGCGTTTTATATAAAATCTCTAAAATATACAATTACTGGTCTAATATAAATCTTACATACTTAGAAATGCAAGCTGGTGCTTGGGTTAAAAGTATATCCATTAGCTTTAATCGTAAAAAATAATAATAGATATTATCTAATGCTGATCACTGACAAAGTCACTAGCCAAAAATTAATTGGAAATTTGTTAATTCTTATTGATTACTTGTCTTTTATAAATAGTTCTGCTGTTAATTATTAATTCTAAAAATATACCGTGTGTCTCATGAGGATGAAAGTTGAACGAACTGCGACTATCATGGATAATCACGTTTTTGGACAGATAACTATTTTTCTTTATTACAAATTTTTATGTTTCTTTTTAAAACAAATAATCAATAATCAAATTTTTGTAGATAAAACGTATTTCTTTGATCTATACTTTAAAGTAATTCCAATCAACTCAATTAATCAATTCAAATCCTTGTGTGGTTGTGCAGTAATATAGAGGTGAACTTGATAGCTAAAAATTCCTAAATTAAAGCTCAATCATTTTTTTTTTTTTTAGTTTTGACTGTTACATGAGTTTCCATGTGATTAAGCATTTAATTATTCACAATCAATCTGAATTATAATTTAACGCTTAATTTTCATTTATACTCATTTCATATATTTTACTAACTCATAATCAATATCATAAAGGGCCCTGCAATACACTACAGCATATATCTATCATACCTGAAGTTCGAATTCAGGTGAAACTTGAAAATTTGTTTCAAGTAAAAAAAATTTCAATAAGCATAGGACTTTTTGTTTTTCTATTATCTGGTCCATGTTATCCAAGCTAGTCATCTAATTAGATGTCAGTGATTGGGTATTAAGTTATTCATTCTTAGAGAAATAAAACAAAGGAGAAAATTGGAGAGGGGGGGTCAAAATCTTCACTATTTAATAAATGATTCTATGGCGATCTTCTACACTGATTGGCACTTTTATCATGTAGATTAATATTTGAAAAAACTTTGTAATGTGGAAGGAAATATTAAAGCCTTTTATTCACTATTTACTTTTACCAGTAATTATCTATTTTCGTATGTTATTTATTATTTATAATATTCTTCAAAGCGTTTATATATAATCAACATATATATATATTCCATGTGTCATAGCATCGGCCAGGAGGCGAACCTGCAACAACCGTCTGCAACCAACTGCTTGCTTGCAATGCGGATGCGCGGACCTCTCGGTTAACAACGCTTGACTAATCAATATATATTTATTTGCTCTCATAAAATCTAGATTTTATCTTTTTCCTATCATTAAAATTTTCAAAATGAATTCAACTTTGTTTAATATGTCCACCAATTTTCTTTTCAGCGTGTCTTTAAATATTGTTTCTTTTTTTAAAAAAATGTAGTTTGTCTAAAATAAAGTTAATTTTTGAATTTAAATATTAAACTTCTTTTTAGACTCAAATTCTATGTAATTCTTTCTTTTAAAAATTTCCTGTATTTTCCGCTAGTGTGTTTAATACGCTTTTGCTGCATAATTAATTTTTATTTCTACGCTATATTCTCAATTGGCAATTTACAATTCACTATTCAAAGAACGTATGTCAGCAGCGGTAACACTTTTGCGTCTTCGCTCTCGACAAACGATCTCGGAGGAAAGACAAAGAAAATGCACTTTTCAAATAAACTTTATCTGTTTGAAATTTTAGACTGTAAGATTTTCCCCTCTCTTTAGAGAAAACTAATCACAGTTATTTTAACTGTTAGGAGATTTAGAAGAATATCCCTCTAGAATTATAACATTAGTATAAATCGGAAAAGTTTGTTGGAGGGAGGGGTAATATTTATAATAGAATCAGACTATACATATTTATATTCATTATTTAGATGTCCCTTTTTTGCATGAATCTTGTCTTTCTCTAGTATAGTCTCGTTAATTATAAATAAATTGATTTCCTCTACACTCTACCTAATGGCGCTGAAATAGCGCATTCACCCGCGATGCCTACGACTTGAAGTTATGTTTTTCCTAGGTAGCTAACTTTAGTCAACCTAGTTAACTATCCAACATTGATTAGTAAATGGATATCTCAATAACTTTAACTAGTGGATAAAAACAAAAATAGAAAACCGCTCAAATTTCTCATCAAGCGGAAAACGATTGCCTCCTCCTTCACTCCTCATCTATCAGAAGCTGTTAGAGAGATCTTTATTTGCAGTGACTTATTTATTTTAAAAAAAATAATTTCTTTAATGTTTTCTGTTAATTATTTATATTTAGAATCCTTTATATAAAAATAGGCAAAACTCTCCATACAGAGATCATGTGATGTTTAGTGGTTTAGTATCATTTTTAAAAAAAATTATTATTTTTTTTTTTTTTTTAAATTATTTTTTTTTTATTAATTAAAAACAAAAAAAAAAAAAAAAAAAAAACCCCCCCCCCCAAAGAAAAAAAAAAAAAAAAAAAACAAACCACACAAAAAAAAAAGTGGAAAGGAAAAAATTTATTCTATATATATTTTTTTTATAAAAAATAAGAAAAAAAAAAAGAAAGGAAAAAAAAAAAAAAAAAAAAAAGAAAAACCAAAAAAATTTGTTTTTTTTTAAATAAAAAAAAAAGAAAATAATTTTTAAAAAAATAAAAAACAAACAACCAATAATAAAAGGAGGGGGGAGATGAAAAAAAAAAAAAAAAAAAAAAAGAAAAAAAAAAAAAAAAACCAAAAAATATATAATAAAATTTTATTTTTATAAAAAAAAAAAAAAAAAAAAAAAAAAAGAGAGACAATCAATTCCTTTTTTTCTCTTCCTCCCCTCCACAAACCTAAAAAAACAATTTCCAACCCTCCACCCAAAAAAAAAAAAAAAGAAAAAAAAATTATATAAAAAAATAAAAAAAAAAAAAAAAAAAAAAAAGAAAGAAAAAAAGAAGGGGAAAAAAAAAATGTGGGGAGGGGTTTTTTTTTAAAAAAAAAAAAAAATAAAAAAATTAAAAAAAAATATTTTTTTTATTGAAAAAAAAATTATTTTTTGTTCCTTTTTTTCTTCCCAAAAAAAAAAAAAAAAAAACCCAAACAAAAATTTTAATATTTTAGAAAAAAAAAAAAAAGGAATGGAAGAGATAAACCACACCAAACACCCATTATACATAATATAAAAAAAAAAAAACCCACACCCGAAAGGATAAAGATAATATTATTAATTTTTATTATTTATTTATTTAGGAGAAAAAAAGAACACCACCACACCACCCAAAAAAGGGAGGGGAGGAGAGGATTTATATAAATAAAAAAAAAAAAGAACAAAAAAAAACCATTCAAAAAATAAATAAAAAGATATTAAAAAAAAAAAAAAAGGAGAGAAAGAAAAAAAAAAACCCCCGGGAGACGCGGGGGGGGGGGGGAAAGGGTTTGAAATTTTTTATTTAAAAAAATTGCAATATGTGTGTTTAAAAGAAGGTTAGTAATGATGTATTCTATATAAGTGGGAAAGTTCAGACCACTAAAAAGAGGTTTTTTTGGAGGAATTTTTGAGAAAGAAAAAAGCAGAAAAAAAACAAGGGGGAAAAATATTGGCTTTGACTTTTTATTTTTTCTTGTATAATCCGTAATTAACCTTTATTTATATAATTTAATCAATATATATATTTATAAAGATTTCATGGAGTAGTAACAGTGTATTTGTCTACCATAACCTACTATTTTAGATTACCCAAAAGTTAAAACTTTTCAAGTTTTATTTACGGCCTAAGATTTATTTTCAACATCGTCACTTCACAAACAATACCGTTAACCACTCAATATTGGTCTGTAAATTGGACATCTAGCTAGTCTTAGTTACAACAAAACAAAGATGAACGAGTGCTCAAAGTCTCACTGCCTGGCAACTGACAAGGCTGGATGTAATTCTTTTTTCTTTACTATTTCTCTAAAGCCTGTTTTACTTTATATATATAGGATATTTTTAAAAATTGTATGAATGTACATTATAGCTTGAGTCAATATCTATTTGTAGCGTTCGTACACATATGTCTGTCATATATATATATATATATATTAGAAAGTAAGTCCATGGGCTTAGAATATCAAGACTTCTGACACCAGCTCTATAACAGTAATGAAGGTTTTATTATAATACAGTCATATTTTTGTTTTTACTCCATTCCTTCATTTGAATAATTTAGATTGATCAGGAAACTTTAATCACTACCATTAACCCGACATCCAGTACTGGATAACTAATTCAGTTAGTTGTGGATTGTAATAATAAAAAAATGGGGAAAAAATCCTAAGTTTGCTTTCACTTGAAAATCTCAAACTTTGTCTGATTGAACTGAAAGGCATGTTGGGAATACAGATGATTCACATTGAATATGCATATAATAATAACAATAATCAATCAGTAATTTAGGAAGTCATGTGACATGTAACATCCAAATGATAGATTAAATATGGCAATTTCATTACTTTCTTTTTAGCTTGGAATTAATCCAGGAATCTTCAGCTGTTGAATCCATGTAATAATAATTGAATCACTTCATTCAATATTAAACTTATATTACCGCACTTATTATATGTATATATTAAATATATAATAAATCATGTATGCGGGGTTCGAACTCAGACTTTCACACGACCCACCACTCTCAGTGCCATCTCATATTGCTGGCCCATCTGATCACACACATGTTGAAAAGATAAATAATCACCAATATATGTATTTCATGCTAAACCAGCAATCATCAGCTGGTCCAGATTACCATCCTCACACATATACATAATCAGTACTCAGCTTTTTATTAAGATAGCCAATCTAGTTGTGAGTTGTAATAGTTTGAAGCCTGTCCATTAAAGTATAAAGATTGGCTATCTTAATATAAAGCTAAGTACTGATTATGTATATGTGTGAGGATGGTAATCTATCCCAACTGATGATTGCTGGTTTAGCATGAAATACATATATTGGTGAGTATTTATCTTTTCAACATGTGTGTAATCAGATGGGTCAGCAATATGAGATGGCACTGAGAGTGGTGGGTCATGTGAAAGTCTGAGTTCGAACCCCGCATATATTACATATATAAATGCAGGTTTAAGCCTGTACAATGTAATAAGTCATGTAATAAAATAAGTTATATTAAAAAAGACGACTGTGAATACAAATATGGTGATAAATATAATATGCTGATAACACTACACTTTCAGCTTAAATGATGAAACAAAACATCACACAGTTATATTCGTCAGAGCCATTTATCATGAGTTTGAATAAGTAAAGGATACTATCTACAGAATAGGACCTGGATATTACTGTGCCTAGTGCAGATGTTGGCCTACATGGTTTAGTCCTGTAGTAGAATGACATGTTGGAGTTTAATGGCTATGGATAATAGCTCCAGCTCTGGCTCTGTTGATGAATTCTTATTAATTTCTGAGTAATAATTTGATATCTTGGAGAGTCATGTGATGCTTTATTTAGTATTGATTTATAATTTCATATTTGGATTATCAGTTTAATGATCCAAACAAATCAATTTATAAAATTTAAATCTAGATTCTTCCTTCAATGGTTGAATTTATCTAAGAAGGCAAAATTATTTACAGATTTGTCATTCTACTTTAATATTTATTTTTTCCAATTTTAAACATTTTCTTTTCATTCTATTTTATGACTGACCTCTTCATTTCTTACTTATTTTTTACCTCGGTAATAACATTATATTGAAATATTTTATTTATTCTATTATTGCTCATACATCATTTAGTGAAGTCTCACTTTTAACATTTCAATGATATTGTAGTTAATGATGCAATAATATATTTAGCTTTATGGATGAAGCCTATTAAATTTTGGATATTTGACATTGCAGCATTTTGACAAAAGATGCAAGGTAAAGTCCAAAATTTGAAATATTCCACTACACTAGTCCTCTCCGGTAATTCTCATAGAAAAAAAGCTGTATTTAAAACTGGCTATAGTAAAACAAAGTAATTTTATATTGGCAAAAGGGCTTGTTAGAGCTAGCTGTATATAAAAATTAGGTAGAGTAAGCCCTACCTATTTTTTATATACTGAGTATTTATAAAAGATTTTATAAAGCGGAGGACAAATGTGCTTTCATGAACAATAAACATTACTCTCCAATCTAGCCAGAAACTTTTGTCATGAAAAATTTCAACAGTTTTTCTTCCTTATTTTATTTTGCAAGTATAATCTAACCCTCATTTACTATCCAAGTAGCCTGATTATGATATAATTTGAAGGAAAAACTTTGCTTGAAAATTTTCAGCTTTCTCATCGTGGGTAGAACAAATATACTATTCCGCCTACACCACAAATTTCTTATGTACGTACAATCTTCTTAATATTATTTATATACATATATTTGCAAGGAAATCAAGTCATACATCACATGACTTAATTTAATAATCTTGTACTACAAATTTTATATAATGAGCATTAATACCGATCTGGGAATGGGATATTCGAAAAAACTTGTTAAGAGCTATTAAAGCTCATTATATATATATAACCGGTAAATTAAAATAAAATAAAATAATAATAATATTAAATCTGCATGATTATTTTTTAATAACGTGAAAGGCTGTACGTTAGCATGTTTAAGGCGCAGGTTTTGAAGGCTTAAGCCTTTTACGTTATTATAATATTATTTGCTTGCGCTAATAAATTTGATATATTTGATTATTTTTTATGATATAAAAATATATGTAAATATTTCTATTATGTACACTGACTTTTTTAGTTATCTTTATTTGTTTTTATATTGTGTGAAATAATATAAAATTGCATCTACAAAAATGAGGTAACATTAATAATATTGAAATATAGTAAACCCAGGTAGGCAGCAAGTGGAAAAAAAGATAAGAAATGAATATATATATATATTGCTATATATATATAATGTGACCTTTAAAAATAAATCTTTATAAAGAACTAAGAAGCTGTATTTAAAACTGACTATAGTGAAACAAAGTGGTTTCATATTGGCAAAAGGGCTTGTTAGAGCTGTATATTCTTAGCCTACCTAATTTTTATATACTGAATATTTATAAAAGAATCTAAAAATTAGGAAGACAAATGTGCTTTCATAATTTATGGAAGATAATTTGTCACTTACATATATAGATGATACCATACTTTAATATACGCTTAATGTAAATATTGCTAATCTGACTTAAATTTAGAGATGTTGGGGTTTGGCTTGATTTATGAAGGGGATTCCCTTAAAACTGATTCTATGAGTCTTGCAATGTAGAATTCGGAATTTGATTATTATATATATTGCTTATAATAACTTCTTTCATATACACTTTAATGCAAAAAATTTTTTAAATAAAACTTCTTTATTTTCCTGACATTTTTGACTGTCCAGCTGTCTTCAGCAGAACTTTGCAGAGGAAGTTTGAAAAAGCTCTGATGAAGACTGCTGGACAGTTGAAGCTGTCAGAAAAATAAAAAAGTTTTATTAATTTTTTTTGCATTAAAATGTATATGAAAGAAGTTATTATAAGCAATATATATGAATATGAAGAAATGCAAAGAAAGTAAAGGAGAAGAATAAGAATATATACTGCTAATAATTTTATTATTACTTAATCTTTTAAGTAATGAGATAATAGGTGGAGATTAAATGCACTTACTCTTACTATAAGATATTATTCTATAATGTATGGATAAAATCTGAAGATCCTTATTAAGTGTACCATGCAAATTAAAATCATTGACCTTTAGATTTGTCAATTTCCCAACTATCTAAGCTATTTTTCCATATCTGAAGAGGAGAAGAGATTAATACCATCCAAAATGGGTGTCATTATTAACATTTAAAGTTAGGAAAAACTGTAAGAAAAGTTTTAATTTTTCTAAAAATATTTAATTCAGACTGTGTAAATAGTCTAACATATACCTACAAAGAAATAAGTGGAAGTGTTAACAACCCATTCTTTCTTGTTTGAGTGTTTTTGTTTGGAAATGATTTAAAGAAAAACATTCAACAATCAAATGATATTTTACAGACTTATACAGAAATGTTACAATAAAAATATTTAGATGTAGAGATAAATCTTTAAGAACAAAAATTAAAACTTTTCAGATATGAAATTTTTATGATAATTTATGGATGTAAAAGGTGGATATTGTAAAAAAAAAAAAAAAGGAAAAACATTGATGCCTTGTTGGAAATGTCTGTTGAGAAGACCATTTGCATGGAAAATGAATAAGTGGAATTTGATTAGATTAGAATTAAACATCCACACAAAAGACCAAATTGAATTTTAGCAATATTATAGAGGAATTACATTCATTTGAAATATTTATATACTTGAAAAATTTGTATCTATGGGATGTATGGAATTTAGGAATGTGCCATTCTGAAAAAATAATCATGATAAATAATTCTAGAAAAAAGCTATTAATAGAAATCTCAAGAGTTTATGCTGTGTTGATAGTATCTAATCAAATAATATGATGTTAATATTTTAATAGCAGTGATTTCTTTTGTTTCTCAATTTGTGTTGTATTTGCAAGGATGCATGGTTTAATGCTGTCATTATGCCATGTGGATGAGATGCATCTTTGTGCAAGGAAAATTTTAGCACCCTCCCCCTCACCATTTTATGAAATAAAATTTGTAAGGAGACATTTTTTCCAAGCACTTTTGCAAGAAAAACTTCAAAATATGACTTTAATCATTTAACATGTTTGTTAAGTACCTCAGGTGTTTTATTCATTTATTTCTATAAAAGAAACCTGGAGATTAAAACATAGGCTAAAATAAAACAATTAATGTTTACAGAAATAATTTTAGTAATAATAACAAGTCAGATGTCACATGACTTATATATAGCTTGCACTTACAAATATGTAAAATTAAGAGCGTGCTAATAGCTCTAAACAAGCTTTTTTTTTATGATAAATGCTACTACAAGAGAAGGCATTCAAATCATTTTTATCTTGGATTGTCCCCATCCCCAGACCGGTTTCGACCTATGGGTCTCTTCAGTGAGGAGTTGGGACATTAGATCTAAAAAAACCAACTCAAGCAAAGCATTTATCTAAAAGATAATTGTTAGAAGAAGATCTGAAACTTTTAGACATCTGCATGTCTTTAAAGTCAGCTCTCCAACTAAAAAAATCATATGGGCCTGGGGATGGGGACAATCCAAGATAAAAATGATTTGAATGCCTTCTCTTGTAGTAGCATTTATCATAAAAAAAAAAAAGCTTGTTTAGAGCTATTAGCACGCTCTTAATTTTACATAGAAATAATTTTTGAAACAATAATTAAATAATATTTTAAAATAAAAATATTTATTTAGTAAATTTGAAATTTTTAATTTTTTCTTTCAAAAGTTTTCATATGTTTTCAGACAATCTTCCAAAATTGCTAATAGAAATAGAAAATATATGCAAATAAGATAATTATTCTTAAATATCTAAATGATCATAGTTAAAATACCCCCCCCCCACTATATTGCACCACCCCTTTTCTTCTTCTTGGGATAGCTCTGATATTATATAAGTAATTCTAACTCTAAATTTACTTATCTTCTTATTAAAAATATTACTCACAACCAGAATATGATTGATTTTCTTATCTCTATTATTCTTTCTGAAGTACAATAGTTGTAAAAGCTGGTGTAATTCTTAGACTTTTTATATATTTAGATTAATTTTAACTGGCATATTAATAATAAGTTCTTGTTTGTTTGGAAACTCATCAAAATCTCTTATGCATAAACTTATTTGGGTCTTCTATTAACAAAGCTATATTTCTTCAATAATAAAATGTTTACACTATTATTTAACTTTTTATGTACATGTTAATCCACTATTAATAACTACAATTTAGTATATATATATATAATCCAATATTTTAAATTTTCATACTTATATTGTTTATTGATGTAATTTTTATACAATATTTCATTAGTATCACCAAACTTGGTCAACTTTGAAGAACATGGATAATAAAACACTTTCATTTTATTGGCAACAACATATTAAAAATATTTGTTTTAAAAGTCTATTACTTACTTTTAATTCAGAACCTCTTACAAATTACTTGTTTATGTTTTCTATTAACAAAAATAGCCTCTTTTGTTTTCAGTCAATAATAAAATATTTATACTACTTTATTATTTAATTTTCAGTGCATATTAATAACACCATATTATTATATAGTTCAACAATTAGAGATTTAGCCAGGTTTTATTGAAGGAAATTTTTTTAAATTTTTATACTTAGATAGTTTATTCATTAAATTTTTAGAATCTATTCAAACTTCTTGTACTTTATTTTATTTATTCAAAGGTTATATTGGATAATAAAAAAAATCAAACACTTGATTTACTCCACTGGTTACATATTTTAGACATTGTCAATAGTGCATTTATGTAGGGTTTTTACTATAATCAAAAGAATTACACTAAATAATATTATCATGAAATTTGTTAAGAATTAAATATTTTGGTTAATAATATCTTTTTAAAAATTATGTTTTTATTTATTCTGTTTTCCTTAGATTTGGACTATAGTATAAATTATGAATCAATTATGAGGATTTGAGTTAGAGAATAAATCTGTGTCCACATTCAATGAAAAGCTGCTTAGTAAAACATGAAAAAAGATAATATGACATAAAGAAATTAATATCTTTATTAAAAATAAAAAAAGCTATTTAATAAAATGTGCAAAAATATGACATAATAAAAAGATAACATTTCTATTACAAATATTTTACACAAAATGGGAGTGGAATAGATCTTAGGATTCTACATTCCAAAACTGGATAATCTATCACTGCTCTAAACTAAGTACCATATATGAACTATGTAAAATATCATTAATAAAGATAATTTCATCACATGCAGAATATAATTATAATGCAATATTTTAAAATAAGTTTTATTTTCAAATAAATCATTAATAATAATGTGTTACTTTTTATATCAATTAGAATATTTAAATAAAAGTGATTAAGAAATGTAAATATTTTCATTTATATATAAATTTTGGTTTTGTGCAATGGTAGAGTAATATATAATATATTTTGAGGCTTAAGCTACTGTCACAACATATCGAAGTACAAAAATATTCCTCTTATATTTAAATAAAATACATTTACAATCAGAATGTGTTTCTAACAATAAAGTGAATCAGAAATTATGTTGGCTTGTTCAATTTAGCACAAAAATAAAAGTAAATATATAGTACATTTTGAGCTCAAACCTCATAATTTATGGCTTCAGCAATTACCACATTAAGTTTAAATAATGAAGTATTCAACTTATATTTAAATAAAAAAAATATTTACACACAGAATATATTTCCTACAATGAAGGGACTTGAAAATGTAAACATTTTCATTTACATGTTTTATTTATTAATTATTTTGGTCTCTTGATGCTCTCATGATGAAATACCATTATGGACAGTGCAACCTGTGAACCCATATGTGGTGGCCCTGAGTGCTATGATAGTGTGGTGGCTTTGAGACTGAAGATGAAGATTCAGATTACTAAAATTTGTATGACATCCTGAGTTATGAATCATTTGATTATTATTATTTGAAAGTATTAAAAGTTTTTCTAAAAAGTTTGCTTATTTAGAAAGTTTTTCTCTCTAAATCTAAAGCCACCTACAATATTCTCGTTCTCAAACTATTTTCTAATTCATCTTCATCAGTGAGTAAACATTAAAATGCCATGTGATATTGCTTACAGTGTTTGTGTTTAATAGATGTAAATAACCAAATATTTTGTAGACTTTTTTGTTATATATTTATTTATAGACATTTCAATTTGGGTACTTTTTTATTTCTGACTGTTTAAATTGTTTTTTTTTTTGTTTCTATTAGGCTAATTAATTTGTTTTCCAATTTCTGTAATGCTTTGCATATTAATTATTAGAGATATTTAATTTTATCATTATCTGGCATCCTAATTTCTAGAAGTTTGTTTACATTGGTCTTCAACATGTTTTATTGTCAAAAATTATATACTCTTTATTAAACATTCTATAAACCAAATTACACTTATTTTAATTGAATAAATGTAATGGTTTTTGACATTTCATGAGTTAATATTCTGCATGTATATATATATACCCACACATAGAATATGTTACCAGCAAAGTGTGAAAAATCAGCATTTTATACAAGACATAATGTTTTGGGACAAAATATGAAAATTCTTTTTTATTTTAATTTTTTATATGTTTTCCTTAGACTTTATATAGAATACCTAGGCATTAAAGAGAATGCCAAATGGTTTTTTGGCAAATTATGGAAAAGGCTTTTATTGAAAAGATTTATAGAAAAATGTAGCAAATACAAAATATAAAATACAGGATTTTTCATATTTAACTTATATAGTAAAATATTAAAACAAAAGATACTATCAGAAATAATTAATATTTACTGAGGCTATAATCTCGAGAATATGCATGTAAAATGCGATAGTAGAGACCTCTACAGGTGCTTAACCACAAGCTTACAATCAATGTGCGTTTAACAATTTTATCAGAAATAATGTTTTTTTTATTTTCTTAGATAATAATCATTTGCTTATATGTTGAATTTCAGATATTACGATTGAATTTCACTTTTTTAATTTTAATTACAGCATAGCAAGCCCTCTGATTAAAAAGCATAATAATAATAAGTTAGCATGTGATGATATAAATATCAAACTAATCAGGGAAAAAATACCAGTTTTTTTACACCATTATTTTGGATGAAAAGTGCCAAAAATTGAAAGATTTTAAAATTGTATAAATCTTCAATTTCTTAATAATTATCTTTTTTTTCTTAACTAACTATACCATGTAGACATAAGATTTACTAATAATTTCAATTATTAATTTTACTAATTATGCATTTGTGTGTAACTTAACATTTATGTCTCATCTTTGCAACATTCTTGCTGGGAGTATTTTATATTTTGCTGATTTTCTTTTTGGCATTTTATAGAGTGATTAGGAAATATGTGGACATCCCATTTTTGGCATTGGGTAAAGTTCCTCAGTATTCTATACAATACTGGTTTTCATACTTAAATAACATTTATATATATTATCTTCCATAGAAGCTACAAATGGCAATATAATTTATAAAAGATATATAAAGATGGTAGTCAAGCGTTGGTGGCCTAGTGGTTAGCATAGCTGCCTTCTAAGCAGCTGGCCTGGGTTCGCTTCCGGTCAATGCATTTGACATATGAAAAAAAAAAGATGATGTATTTATTTGTGATCCACTAGAGATCATTATGCAGATTTTTAATAGCTTTAACACAAAATCAAAATATAAATTACCTATCAAAAAATGGGTCATAAAGTAAAACAAAATCTAAATTATAAATAATTCAAAAACAAATTGATTATACAATGCATAGTTATATTAATTATAAATCCTTTGTATAGATAGATGATTATAAATTGGCAGACCGTCAGGTATTTTACAAAGATATGACAATTTATGCAAATACAAGCATAAAAAGGAAAATTTTGAGATATATATAATCTACATAAAATAGGCTATCATAAATCTTCTATAAGAAAATATACTGAAAAGTATTACTTTAAAATAAACAACACAGACCAAAAAAATGCTCATTGTGAATCATTGACTTTTATATTTAGTACAAGAAATTAATCAAAAATATGTACCTAATTAACATTTAAGCAGCAAAACCTGTTTAAATTTGAACTTTTATTCAAGACATTATATAGTCTATCTATTATTCTACCTTTTTTTGGAATTTTAGTCTATGAATAATGATATTCGCTTATTCTTTAAAATGTATTATAATAATTAAGAACACATCAATTTTTGTTAAGTGCTGAATAAAAAAAGACTTGATTAATCTTGATTTGATTATATAATCTCTCAAAATTTATTTTAATCAATAAATATAAAAGAAATGTGATGATTAGTGCATTAGTATGCTATGATGATATACTGTGTTCAAATCCAGAGTGATGTGTTTTAGTTAATCTTACAAAATATTTTGGTTAAAGGATATGTAGTTAAATACCTTTCAATGTCTCAAAGTAAGTCAAGAAACAGAGAAAAAACACATTATTCACCAGGTTTACCAGTTGTGAGATGGTGAGAATTTGAATGTTTTTTCCATGACCAACTAATAATGAATTATTAATTGAGATGATTATGGGTGGGTCACCTACCCCCCCCCCCAAAAAAAAAAAACACAATTCTAAGCCTGATTAAAACCTGATTTTTTTTCTTCAAGTTTATTCAGTCCAGACAGAATTCTGGTTGTAGGGATGGCAGAGAAATTTATTACCCCTGTATTATCTTTAATTTGAAGTTAAACATGTCCAGTAATCTGGATTAGTCAGACTGGTATCAATGTTCTATCATAGAAATTATGATTGATATATATCTAAAATGTCTATGGAGAATAAGCCTATAGTTTGGCTCTCTCTATATATTTTTTTAATTTTAAAAAAGATAACAGTCATTATTACATCTGATTGGCTGTTATATAAGCATTCTAAATATGCATGTGACAAGGTTTCAGCCTTTCACTTTAATAAAGGCAATAGTTAATACATTGCACAGGCTTAAAGCTGCATTTATATATGTAATATATGTGGGATTCGAACTCAGACCCTCACACGACCCACCCCTCTCAGTGCCATCTCATATTGCTGACCCACTTGATCACACACATGTTGAAAAGATAAATAATCACCAATATACGTATTTCATGCTAAACCAGCAATCATCAGTTGGTCCAGATTACTATCCCCACACATATATATAATCAGTGCTCAGCTTTATATTAAGATAGTCAATCTTCATACTTTAATGGACAGGCTTCAAACTATTCCAACTCACAACTCTTCAGCCTTCTATTTCACTGAAAATCTGATGATGGAATGTTCAAAGCCCTCATTAGTGCCAAAGTTGTCATCCTACCCATGTTGACATATTGGTCATTCTGACCCCTCGTGTACAGGAGAATAATCAACATGTGTGTGATCAGGTGGGTCAGCAATATGAGATGGCACTGAGAGTGGTGGGTCGTGTGAGGGTCTGAGTTCGAATCCCGTAAAGACAATAGTTGTAAATTTAAAGAAATGTTTCTATATTCTTTACAAAAAGTTTACTGATTTTGATCAGTGGAGTTTAACAAAGAGATAGCGTTCCTAAATCAAAGCTTAACCTCTCTCTCTTGGTATTCGATCTCCCTAGCAACTAACTATTTAATAATTAGCTTCCAAGAAATTAGCGATTTTAGAGCATTTCTAAATATCTTGTATAACATTTTCATTATTTTAAAAAGTTCGTTGTGTTTATTTAGTTTACAAAAAATCAACGTAAAACATTTTAATAATTGTTTGCAGCTTTAAATAAATAGGGGTAACTTTTTCATTCCTGGAAGAATTTCTAATATTTTAAATTAGGAAACAAAATATTCTATATTGGTTTTGTTTAAAATTCTTGTGTCTGATAATGTTAAGATGACAATAAAATGTTCCTACAGCAAAGTGCTGTTCAAATTCTTGAAAGCTCTGTAGAATCAATCCTGACATTAATAATTCTAGTGAGTTCTGGCTCCATGAAAGCCATTGTCTGTCTAAGAGTTTCAACCACACGGTATATAATAAATCAACAAAGAATCTGGCTGTATTTTTTATCGTTTTTATTAGTTTTGTTTCATATAATTGCCGATATATTTAAGAAGCAGTTGAGATTATTTATACTCTTTTTCTATAAATCTTATTTATTAAAGAATTAAGAATTTGCCTATTAGTAATTCATGATAAATAAATAAAAACTCACTACTAAATGATAAAAGTATTTACTTTATTACGTTCCAATATAGAAATGATTAATACTTTCTTTTTTCGTAACCTAATTTAATTTGTGCGTTTCGGTGATATAAAATAAGTAAAATTAAATATTAAAGCTTTTAATTTTTAAGTGTTATAATCAAAGAATTCCATGATCCTACGATGCGAAAAAAGATGATCGTTTCTAATTAGATTCCGCTATCCTCCATTTTTTTTTAACTGTTTACTTACAATTGCGCTTTAATTGTACTGATCGTTATTTTCCTACACACTTTTTTCTTTCAGTGTTGTTCTGCGTAACTTAATGCAGTAGTAGAGTGACGATGTCGAAGCTAAAGATCTACAGATCGCAGCGCAATTTTGTCACCTGGTGTTCAAACGATACATGATCTCCGGCGCAGTAAATATTTGATTTTTTTTTTACTTTTATAATATAAAATAAAGTGTGTTTTTTATAAAAAAAAATTTTTTTTTAGTTATAAATTATCTAATATTGTAGACTCTGATTTCTGGCCCACTGATGTCTAATAATTAAATATATAGCATTTATTCAGAATACCCCTATCAGTTATGTTTCTGTAGTGTAATTTTCATTACACCACTCTCACGCAAGATGGGGTTTCTATCCGTTTTTAACACCTTGTTGAAGGGATATAATTATAAATATATGATCAAAGACATGTGAAAAACATCTATAATCTCCAAGACGAACATTTTGTATCTGAAACACCACTCATCAGTTGGTCCAGACAACAATCTCTTACACATGGCTACAGTTTAATTGATAAGTGTCAAATATGCTGACGTCACAACTTTGACACAATTCACTTAATGAAAGTGTATGAATTTTTTTTATTAGTCATTCAGTTATTTGATTTTTCTGTCTATTCATGATAAAGTTCACTCACTTCATGCCAAGTCATTATTTATTTATTTCACTAAAAACGAATTTAACTGATCTCATTTGAGTTTTAAGGAAGATTTTAGGTTTAATCCAACCAACTGTCTAGTTATTTGTTTTTCTTGTTGTTTATGGAGTTCTAAAAGTTTTCAACAGCAGAATACTTTAAAAACATATTTTTTTTATACTTCTTTTTCAATTTTTAGCATTCATACTAATTGTATTATATAATTAATTTATTAATGGGTTTCAATTTATTTTTTCCTTATGCTAAATTTATAAAATTAGAAATAGATTTTTTTTTAAAAAAAAAGCAGTCAATAAATAACTATGTGAAAGTCAGCGTTATTCCAGCATCTACTAACAGAAAAATAGTAAATACTATTTAGGATAATTCAGTACCAACTTGTGAGAGTTTCTTAACTACCCAGAAAAATATCAAGTTTTATGTACATTAAAATCCGAGATCATGGTTACAATATAGCAGATATATTCGTCACTACTATACAAGAACGTTAATTATTGGAAAATATGTGTTGATAAAGGTTTTATTAAATATTTATTACTCCACTTATAATTGAACTTTTATTTAAATAGATTGCATTAATTGCATACATGTCATAAAATTTAAGATGTTAGCTTATAGCATAACCTAGTTATATTAAGAATGATCACAGTTCACTTTGTTAAACAATTAATTATTTTCATTTATAATTTGAACTATATCCCAAATATTTTTTTAGATACTTATCTTTAATAAGAGAGAAAGTGACAAAAAATAAGTCATATTATTGAAATTCATAAGATTTGTGACTTACTTCAATGCAACCTAATTATATTTGAAATATGTCATTAAACTTTTGTTACTTTTTTGAAGCAATTATTTTTAATCCAATGGTATAGCTATCATGAAATAAACCAATGCAATGCATACAGATTCCTAGATCAAATGGGACCTTTTGTTATATATGAATGTTATAGCTCTTCCCTGAGGCGAGCCATAAGCTCAAAACCAATTGGTCTGGGTTAAGAATATTCCAGATGGGAGATTTTAAATATTTTCTCTTACAACACTTACTAATAAAAGCTTGTTTGAGCTATTGGTATGCTCTCTATATTGCATTTAAATATATACAGGCTGGAGGAGTGACAGTATGACCATTTGGCTAGAGGCTACAATGTTCAAGAGGCCTACTTTTGTTGGGAAAAATTTTAAAAAACTAAATATATCTATTTCTAACATGTATAAATAAAAAAAATATTCACTTATTGTACTAACTTTTTTATGCAAGAGAAGAATTCTCTTGTTTTGTTCTTTAAATATAAATATGATGGTTTTACCTGAGCAATTTGGTGATAAACACCTCTATGTTGAAACAATGTGCAGGCAACTGTAATGTTTGTCATATGTTTTAAACATTTATTACAATTAATGACAAACTTATGCAATGTTATTTAGAAGCAATCTTTTTTTTAACAATAATAAATTAATAAAGACAATCAACTTTTTATAATTTTTTTATTTATTATCATCATCATCATCTTTCAGTAATATAATTTATTGTCAACAAAGGTTACATGACATTTTCATGCCTATGTCCTTGATACAGTGGCATGATGATTTTTACATATTTGTTTTCACTTTGAGATTTTCATTGCTAATTATATGGGTATGGAAGTGTTGATTAGGGAGTCAACATTTGTTAACTTATTCATTTACAATATTTTAGAAACTATGGATATGTATAATAAGATTTTTCACATTATGATATTCTTGTCATTGCTATCACTGTCCAATTTTACTGTCGTTAGTTTCTGATCTTGTTATTGGTTAGAGTTCCTTCTTCAATCTTTCATTTATATTCTTTTATTGACTCTGTTCATTGGTCAAGAGTTTTATTCATTGGTTCAGCTTTGTATCAGTATTTCATATTGTCATTATAGTTTTTTGTTCATTATTTGTTTTCTTTGTATAGGCTAAGTCTATATAATGGCTAGTAGTTGCATGCTATTATAAGTTAGCTTGTAATTTTAATAGCAGCCAGGTGGTTGCAAAGATGCATGGATCCACAATCCTTGTGGCTCTGTTCCTTATTTGTTGTAAAATGTTGCTGGATTTTATCTGATGTTATTGTCCAGGCTGAATATACATCGTTTGTACCAAAATGAATAGAATGCAAAAATTGCTGCTCATGCCATAAATATTGTCTACTTGTGTGCAAAATCTGTTAGCTGCTGTATAGTTTTTCTTGTTCTATATTGATTAAGCGTGTTGTCTCTTGTAATATTTAGTGTTATACAATTGTATAATATGGGTTGTTGTGTTTTTTAGGAGCATGGCATAAGTTGCAGAATGATCTATTGGCATATAAAGGTGATGGCAGTATAAGAAGTTGGATTTAAACCACCAAATATCTCATGATAACCATTTTTATGCTTGCTCATAACTGTTATTAAAACAGGCAAAATTCTCCATACAGTAGTGCCATTCAGCTAGGTGCAGTGCTGTCATATCCAAGGCTCCTCACTGATGAGGTCCACAAGCCAGGAACTAGTCGGGGAATATTGCATGAGTAGGCACTAGATAGGGATTTTATGCACTAGTCTTCTGGCATCCATTGATCACTCTGTCTTGCACTGAGTGGCACTACTGTATGGAGAGTTTTGCCTGTTTAAGAAATTAGATATTGGTAGTGCAAATAGGTTTAGCTTGACCAAGAAGTTGAAGAACTTTATCTCTATTGACCATTTTCTGAAGTTTTTAAGGAGTTGCTCGTTGTGTACTCCCAGCATTGGACTAATGTTGTGGTTGTTTGTGACTGGGTTGATCAACTCTTACGTCTGCTAGAAAGGATATTTGCTATCAAATGTGAGCATTGGAGTTCTGACATTAATCTGTGCTGAGTGGGATAATGATATGAGGTATCCATATGTGGGGGGTGAATGATCTGTTGGGATTACACTGAGGAAGCTTTGAAATCGCTGAAACCATACAGTGATTTTTTGCTAATAGATTTATTATTTTTTGTGTGTAAAACAAATGTATTGTGAAAAGCCCCAGACCATTACAGTTTTCCTACCCTATAGTAGTTTGCTACAGAATGATATGGCAGTTGTTAAATTTTTTGTAAAGTTAACAGTAGGTGAATAATATGTAATTCTTGATGTTATGAATAGGTTAAATAGGTGCACTTTGAATATAGAGATAAGTATGCATTCGATAATGATGTGGCTGTGTTGGTTGCCTTATGCTTGGGCTTATTTTGCAGTGTTTGTTTCAAGTCCATGTACTCCCAGGTAAAATGGGAATCTGAAAAATGGTGTAGGTTTTTCTTGATATAGTTGTGAATATAGTATTTGTGATATATTATTTTTTCAAATACACTTTAATTAAAGATAAAATATCTTATAACTTTATAAATCATAAAATTGGAATCTATTAATCTTAAATTAATCAATTTTTATGCATATTCTATAAAAATATATTTAAAATTAATAATGATGAATTATCAATATAATAAATATTACTCCCTTGTTTCTTTATCTTATCTGTAAGATTCCTAATTCTAACTCCAGGCAAACATATTCTTACATACTTGTTTCTATTTTCTCTTGCAATTACATCTCCACATCCTCTAATTAGTAAGTCACCTATCAATATTATTTCATAGTTTACTTTTCCTACTTCATCCATGACATTCTCTTCCACCTTCAAAACTTCATTATCATTTCTATTCATTAATTCCTTAATCTGCTCACACTTCATCTCTAACAATTTTAATTTTGCTTCTACACTTTACCTCTTCCTCTATCTTACTTATTTTTTGGTTAACCATTTCCATTGCACTAGTTATTTTGTCATTCGTATCTTTTGTCACTCCACTAAATATATACTCAAATATATACTCTATTTATCCTTCTTAACTACATTTTGATCCATTTCTCCTGTATTTCTCTTTAAACTATCTAAAGTTAGATACCATTTTTTCACCTCTTTTATCACATTTACACATGATCTACATAACTATACACCTGTTAATCCTTCCTAATCTTATTTAAGCATTTTAAATGATAAACCTTATAACATATGGTACACTCTACCACAGCACACCTAATTTCCTTCTGACCATTATGTATACATTGTGGGATACAAATGCAATCTATATTCCTTATTTGTCAAGTTCCCTACTCTATATTTAAATTTATGCTTTTTATGCTACTCTTCAAATCTCTTTATACAAAAGGAGAAAAACTCTCTTTTTTTTAATGGTGATCAATAAATACATGTTTCATAGCCTTACATGCAATATGATGCAGTGGGACTTCTTATTTGAAGTCAGGAATCTCTCAGTCACTATTCCCAGTGAAACCTGATAGCCCTTTACATTCCCTTCCCTAAATTTTTCCCATATTCTTCTCTATAGCTACTTTACATTTCTTTTCCATTCCCTTCCCTAAATTTTTCCCGTATTCTTCTCTATCCTGCTCTGTCCCATTTTCACAACATAATCTTTGTCAAATCCTTGGCTTTTATATCTAAATTTCCCTTACCTTTTCCCAAACCCAGGATAAAAGTCAAGAACCCACATTCTGTATAATAACTTTGTTTATATTTATTCTTCCACAACTTCATTATTTGTATCCTTTCTGCTTACAGTTATTTACATTCAATTAACAGATGCCTAATATTTTATATACCTCTCTTACACAACTTGCACACTAACTCACCCACATTTTTCCATTTGTGTGTATATCCCTTTGTTGCTAAAGATCCTGTTCAAGCTTTAAACAGTAAATGACTTTCCTTGCTAATATCATAAATTAATTTGCACCCAGTACAGCCAACTCTTCATACAAGTAGTGCCACCCACTGGTTTAATTAAAAATCATCTAAATAAGATATTAGATTTAACTCTGCATAATGATACATATGAAGTAGTATGTAAATTATCACTAGAAATAATATTACTTATAGATAAATATCACCCAATTCTGGAAATATTACTAGATTTAACATGCAAAAATAAAATGCAGATTGCAAAAAGATTTGAGAAAAAATAACATGCAAAAATAAAATGCAGATTGCAAAAAGATTTTAGAAAAAATAATTATGATAAAAATATATGAAAGTTTTAAAACTTTTGATTGAAAATTCTCAAAGAATATAAATGATATAGATATTGCTACTAATTCAAACAATAGGCAGATTTTCTATCTGCTTTGCTGCAGAATTTAGATTTATGGTAAAGAAAAAAAAACACCATTATAGAAAATGTATTGAAACTAAACACATAATACATTATAATAATGTAAAACATCAAGGAAAATTGTAAAAGTGTGTGTGTGGGGGGGTGTCAAGATTATAAAGTTATATTAAAATTTTGAAAATGGATTTTAAATCTCAACCTAACATATTTTAGGATTTTAATGAACATATCAATATAGCACAGAAAAATATAACCTTGATATCAAATTATAATAGTATAACATATAACATTATATAAATTCTGTCAACATTCTGAGAAATATTACAATAATGAGGCAAAAGTAAATGAAGCAACTAATGAGTGTAACAAAGCAGTGTTTATAATTTATCAAAAAATATACTTTTTCTCAATAAAAACATAAATCAGTAAAATTTTGAAGAAACAATAATAATAATAAAAAAAAAAACCTCAGTAATAAAAAAAGAATTTTAATTTGTATAAATTCTAACATTTATTATGAAAGGATGTGGAGAATTAATAGCTCCTTTGATACAAACATTATTACAGGTATCATTAGATAAAGAGATTTTTCTTAGGGATTTAAAATAACTAGAATTTATCTATTTACAGAAAAGGTGCAAAAGATGATCCAAAAAAATTATAAAACAATATCAATTTTACCAACTTTTTAAAAAAATGTTCAAAATTGTTTTTATTAAAAAAAAGATATTAATAGGATTATCAGTGGTATGAGATGCTTGGATGATTGAAGGTTGTGTGAATGTCTGAGTTCAAATCCCCCAAAAAGATATTAAGATTATTAGTGGTATGAGATGGTTGGATGATTGAGGGTCATGTGAATGTCTGAGTTCAAACCCCCCCATTATTAAGATTATCAGTAGTATTAGATGCTTGGATGATTGAGGGTCATATGAATGTCAGTTCAAACCCCCTATATATTACATATAGAAGTACAGGTATGAAAAAGCCATTCAAGATCATTTAGTGCACATCTTAAATCATGGAAAAGAACTGATGTTTTGCATCTGATTTTGTCAACTGCAATAGATTTACTCTGCCATAAATTATTAATAATCAAACCAATCAAATTAAGCTTCTTATTTAAAAGACCATAAAATTTACATTTATCTCATTAGAGAATCTAGTAAATTAACAAGCGCCAACCAAGGTATATTCCAAGGAGGAGTTTTGGCATCATTGCTATCTAATATTTTTATAGCAGATATAGACCAAGATATAAATACATCAATAAACAATTTTATATTTTTATACTGCACAGTATTTATTGTAATATCTTAAAGAGCAAATCAATAGCTACATATGTGCTATTTTAACAAATTGCCATGCACTCACCGACAAGCAAAGATTTAATAGCATTTGTAAATGTTATCATATGCTGATAATAACAAAATATTTAAGGTAACAAACATGTGATCTATTTGATATGATTACACTTCTAGATGATTTGAATAGCTTTGAATATGACGTGAAAATAAATATTGACAATTGTTGTGTTGCACCATATATCTAAACTTTATAATTTTTCACACAAATCATTATAGAGGTAACAAAAAAAATTATAAAAAAAAAATCCCACAAAGATCTCAGAATAAATTTTGAAAATAATAATTCCTATAAAACACACTGCAATGAAAAACAAAAAAGTTATAAAACTATAGGAAGAATATTGAGAAATAATAAAAACTTATCCATAGAATCAAAAATTTTGATGTTTAAAGTTTTACTATTGCTTGTAAAACAATTTAATTCACAAATATAGAATAAAAACAATGTTGTGGACGGATATACTTTAGAAAATATATAACAATGTTATTAAATATATAAATGCTAATCAGAAAAGTATTATTTTTCATTTATAAAACAAAACTAACTTTATTGTTATTGTGTTTATATATGAATGTAATAAACACAGACTTGTATTAATACATTCAAATATTTTATTTAGGTATATATATAATAAATTATTTTTCTCTTCACTAATAAAATTAATATATTTACAAGTATATACAATACTAAAACAGATGAAACTCTCCATACAATATGGGATTTTATGCACAAGCCTGCATCCACTGATTACTCTGGCTTGCACTGAGTGGCACTACTGTATGGAGAGTTTTGCCTCTTTAATAAGTTATAAGCAAGCATAAGAAATAGTGATTCTGTGATGTTTATATACAATACTCTTTGTTGTACCACATACTTGATACATTGGCTTGATATATAGAATTAGGTTTCCATGCAACTATTAATAGGATGGATTGTTTTCCTTTAGGATTACTTAATACTTCCAGCTGTACCATAACAACTTGCCTTATTTGTAGGTATACTCACATTTCCAGCTATTTTGTAATAGCTTCCCTTTTGTCCGGTTTATGATTTAGGGGTTTCCAGTTCTAGTGTGAGCTTTCCTCACTTCCTTAGCCAAATAGTGGATACTACGCACACTGCTGTTCAGTTCTGACAATAATTTGTTATCTGACTTTACCTTCAAGTAGACTGCCTATTTATAGCCATATTACCACTCATAACCAGAACAATTTAACCAGAATTAAATTCAATGAATATTATCACTCATTGGCCTGTTTCCGTTACCGAATATACCTTTTCTATTCATATATCTATTCATATGTAGTGATAAATACTCAATCTGATCAAGACAGTAGTTCACTACTTGAAAGTAAGTTGAGATATAACAATTATATAATATTGTTTAATTAAAATTAAATTTAGTAAAATAATTTGAAAGATAAGGAAGATATCATAAAAAATAGAAATAACAACTACTAAAAGACTATATTTAGAACATTCTATTTTGTAAAGAATAAGCAAGTTGTAGAATTCTGTTGATGTTAATAACAGGTTAGGATCATGTGTGATCATGTGTATCAGTGATATAAAATGGTGTGGATAGTTGAAAGGTGCTTGAAAGTCTGAGTTTAAATCCCCTTTATTTACAATTAGGCTCCAGGTATATGAAGAGTGTGTGTCTTTCAAATATAACAGGTTAGGGATAAATATTTTATCTACTAATAAGATATTTTTAAACATAATAAAAACTATACTATAGGAAGCATTAGCTATATAAATTTAATAAAGTACTAGATGTAACCTGCAGCTTCGCTCACTTAAATGGAATAATATAAAGCAATATGCAGCTGTTTCCATGGCTTCTATATTTATATATTATTTAAATGAAATAATAATACCTGAGTTATTAACAGCAATACCACAAAAAATTAACTTTTTATGATCTTTTATAGTAATGAGTAATCAACTTTTAATATTTTATTTTAAATATATTTTTCACAGGATAACCTAATTATTATCATTAATTATTAAGCATACACTTTGATATGCATAATATATTCAAGACATGTCAAAACACAAAGACATGTAACAAAGTTGTTTAAATAAAAGTAATACTCATTTGTACATAATTATTTCATGGAATTTGTTCCTGGCATGCTATTTAGAAGTTATATTTAAATATGCATTTTTTTTTCATGAATATTCTATTGAAATAAATATATGTAATATTCATTTATATATATATGGTAGTTAAATTTTAAGAGATACGGTTTCTAACATCCTATTTGTAATACATATGTATTTATGTTTTTTTAATTACTATCTATCTCTCTCTCTCTCTCTCTCGAATAGAATCATGCATTTCTAATTCAACTAAGATATATTATGGTGTTGATATATGGGGAGAAGTGATAAGAGTGATTTAATCTCTAGAATCACCTGATGATGTTCATGTTTATGGTTGAAATACTGTACATTTATGAGATACTTGGGTTCTTTATGCACTGACATAAATTCCTACTATTTATTCATTTACATACTTGTTTGTGTATGATTTGATTTAAAAATTTCTTTAATTATTATTATTGATAATAGCAGTAATTGTAATATGTGTTTTCAAGTAAAAATGTGACCGTTATTCGAGGTCTGAAGTGTGATCTCTGAAACAATGCTTGCAAGTAACTTGAAAATTTTAATTCTTCTACATTTTATTTTTGACAACTTCAAAATTTTTCATATATAATTGAATCCACATTTACACTTTCAGAGATTTGATAATCAATAAATATCATCTAATCTCATTATTCATTTTAAGATATAATACTAAATCATCCATGCATTTTACTACTATTAAACAATGCTTTATTTACCACCCTCTTTTACAGTTTACAGTTTTGATTACCCCAGCAATCTTCTTCAGAACTCTTATATCTCCTAACTTCAACTTCTCTATCTATATCAATGTTTCTTCTTTCTTCTTATCTAAGTTCTATTTTCAGTATTCCTTTATTTTCTTCAAAAAGTATAATAATTAGTTTTTTATTGCATTGCCAAAATGTATACCATATAATACTAAATCATCCATGCACTTTACTATTGTTACACAATGCTTTATTTACCACCCTCTTTTACAGTTTACAGTTTCAATTGCCCCAGCGATCTTCTTCAGAACTCATATCTCCTGATTTCAACTCTTCTTTTTCTTTTGAAAAAGAAGATTGCTGGAGTAATCGAAACTGTAAACTGTAAAAGAGGATGGTAAATAAAGCATTGTGTAATAGTAGTAAGCTGCATGGATGATTTAGTATTATATGATATTCATTTTAATTAGAGTACTAAAAAAATCCTTTTGAATATGAAAAAAAAATTATTCACAGCAAACTAAGACCAATACTCATCTCTAAAGTCAAAAGTAACACTTAAACCATGTACCTATATTTAAATTTATCCTTGTTAACCATGACATGGGTATTGACAGTATTTCCCTACCACTTTTGCTCCAGAATATCTGAATCTTCAAAAATTTTAAGATCATATAATGGTTTTTTTGTCTGGGTAGATATCTGAGAATCTGCTCATTAGTTGTTAAATTAATATTTGTCTTTAATTGGTCAGATAGTAAAGATAACAAATTAATCTGGGTTGGTCAGATGAATATTGGTAAGCCGATCATAAAATTAAAAAATATGATTGTAGTAGGATATAAATTTTGTCACTGCCCTTCTACAAATGTTCAACTTGGGGTATATCTTTTAGTATATTAAGAGTACATTTTTTAGGTTATAATTTACTGACAATGTTAATGTAAACTATTTCTATAACAAATTGTTTTTGTTGAAGTCTATCTGCAATAAATTATTACTTTCAGAATTAACGATGTTTTAATTTATTTTCAAAATAAAAATGAATCGATCAATACTTTATTTAGTTGCAGATTTAAAAATAATATATTGCATTTTTCAAATTATGCAAAATTGGTTTGAATAATAAATATGTTAACTCATAATATTGATAAATGTATACTTATATATTTTGAATTTAATTTTATATTTCTCATGTTTTTAAAACAATTTATTAAGCCACGAAATGATATTAAATATACATCAAAGTATTTTATTATTAAAATATTCAAATGTAAAACTGATATGAAAATGAAATGGGAATAAAAGTGTATATATTATTCTTTATATTAATAACGTTAATGTTTCTCAGATTTTAATTTCTACTTCTCAGATTTTAATTTGCTTTAGATTACTCATTTCTCTAAGTATTACAATAATATTAAATATTAAAAAATATGTAGTTATATATGCATATTAATATATCCATCAGAATAGATCTCAGTCCATGTTTGAGGATCTTATGGAATTGAACGCTATGTATACATATTGCACTGCATCTTAATGTCATTAGCCCTGCTATCTAATATAATTTCCTAAATTTTACAAAAAATAAGGGAAATAGAATCTCTTCCCATGTGCCCTTTCAAGGATTTTAATTAGACAATATAATACTAGGATTAAATACTTTAACTAAGCTGAAATTTTGCAACTACTTCTTAAAAAAACTAATTTTATTTACAAGACTTTAGGGGGGTTGAACTCAGACTTTCACATGACCCTCAACTAACCATGCTATCTTATACTGCTGACACACTTGATCACACACACATTGAAAAGATAAATAATCACCAATATACATATTTCATGCTAAACCAGCACTCATCAGTTGGTTCAGATTATCTCTACAATCAATGCTCAGCTTATGTTAAGATAGCCAATTTTCATACTTTAATGTAAGGGCTTAAATCCACTCCACAACTCTTCAGTCATCCATTTCATTAAAAATCTGATGATGGAAACACTCCACAACTCTTCAGTCATCCATTTCATTGAAAATCTGATGATGGAAACACTCAAATCCCTCATTGGTACCAACCTTGTCATCCTATCTATGTTGATCATAAGTCACTTATGGTCAACATGAGTAGGATTATAAGGTTGGCACCAATGAGAACTTTGAGCATTGACCATAAGTCACTTATGGTTAACATGGGTAGGATGACAATGTTGGCACCAATGAGAGTTTTGAACATTCCATCATCAGATTTTTAATGAAATTGACCGCCAACCTTATAATCCTACCTATGTTGACCAAAAGTGACTTATGGTCAACATAGGTAGGATGACAAGGTTGGCACCAATGAGGGATTTGAGTGTTTCCATCATCAGATTTTCAATGAAATCTGCTGAAGAATTGTGGGATGGACTGAATTAAAGCCTGTCCATTAAAGTATGAAAATTGACTACCTTGATATAAGCTGAGCATTGATTGTATATATGCGTGGAGATGATAATCTGGACTAACTGATGAGGGCTGGTTTAGCATGAAATATGAATATTGGTGATTATTTATCTTTTAGACATGTGTGTGATCAAGTGTGCAAGCAGTATGAGATAGCATGGATAGTTGAGGGTCGTGTAAAAGTCTGAGTTCAAATTCCTATATATTATATATTGGAGTGAAAGTATGAAGAAGATTGTACTGTAGAAAAAATTTATATATTACAAGGCTTTATTAATGTTTGTTTTTAATAATATACTTACTGTATAACAATGTATGAATGCATACTTTTAAAGTGAAAAAATTTTAAAAATAAATATCACAACAACAAATATAAATTAAATTATTCATACCATCTAAAATAATGTTTTAAATTTTACATATAGAAGAAATTGGGCATATATTAACTACCCACTCAAAGTTTTACATTGATTATATGGAATGGTTATTTTATAACAGATCTTTGATAAATTTAATTGTGTCTTTATATAAAAATAAAAAGTTTGTCGAAAAAGCTTTTTCAAATTCTTTGGTTTATTTAAAATATTTATCTCTATTATTATATTATCTATAGATCGAGTATTTAAAATCTTAAAAATGAAAAATAGTTTACTCTCCCTCTAATTTACTTGTAAAATTTAAGACATTATACTAGGTGGTAAAGATAGTCATATCTTATTTAGTTGTGATATTTATTTATTTCAAAAATGCCAAGTTAACATTGATATTTCTTATATCGTAAATAATGAAGTTCACAAAATTATTAAAAGAATTACAAATTAATACTGCCTTGAAAATAAAATAGAAAATTTAACAAAGAAGCATTGAAGCCTGTCCATTAAAGTATAGAGATTGGCTATCTTAATAAAAAGTTGAGCACTGATTGTATATATGTGTCGAGATAGTAATCTGGACCAACTGATGATTGCTGTTTTAGCATGAAATACGTCTGTTGGTGATTTTTTTATCTTTTCAACATGAGTACGATCAGGTGGATCAACAATATGAGATGACATGGAGAGCTGAGCATTGTGTGAAAGTCTGAGTTCGAATCCCTTATATATTAAAAAAGAAACTATTGTAAAATCTCACTTTATTTAAAATAATTATTCTTATTGTTACTGTCATATCAGACCTTACTTTCAAAAGTGGGCTAGTCCAGATTCCTTCCTTATCTAATCGAATTCAGCACTCATTGCCACTAACCAATATATAAACATGTGGATAACCATGCACAAACATAGCCAAAGGGTAAAATGTAAGTATGACCAATGTGTAAATATGTGTATAAAATCCTACCTTTGGTTAGTATAGGGCAATAGGAAATGCTCTCTGAATATGATTGCTTCTAGTAAGGTAGGAGATCTGGCAATAAATAGTCAGCCTGTTTGGAGATAGCCAGAGAAAGAGAGAGAGAGAGAATGTCTGTCTAACCTGAATGACTGAACATGACTTCAATTGAAACCATTTTCAACTGCAAAGGTGTTCTACTATAGTCATTACTAACATGTCTATGCAGTAAGGCAAGTCCATGATAGTACTGGAAATTGCTACTACTACAGCTGATTCAGGGCAAGCTGTCCAGAGCAGCCGGAAGAGTATTGACTAGAAATCAGGAGGCAAGCTAAGATATACAGCTGGAAGTGAATTCAGTCATTCAGGCATTAATGGCTCATTATTGAATAAGTTTAAATGGTATATCATGTATGTATATTTGTTCTCATAAATTATACATATTAACTTTATGAATGTTTATATGTTTTTTGATGTTACTGTTGGTTTGGGTCTGAAACCTCAATTCAGCCAAACACAACAGATTTGGCACAATCAGACAAAAGGAATATTTTTTCCCATTGACTGGAAAACAGAAAAATATGCCAGTTCCAACAGGATTAAATACATGAGTGTGGCCAAAGACATTCATCGTATTTACAGCATGGTGATTATTAAAATCCACTTAGATCTGCCAGAATAAAAAATAGATTCAGCAGATCCATAAGAAAAATTGACTGCAAACATAATAGGTGTATCAATTAAAATCATAAACCAATCATGAGTGCCTAACTCATAATAAAACAACGAAAGCTCTCCCTGGTGGGGTATTAGCTTCATTGGGACTTACAAACAGTAGCTGTCAATAATTTAAAATTATGAGTGGAAACTCACAAAAATGAAAAATAAAAATTGGTACTTTGTTTCTTTTATGAAGAAACAAGCGAAAATTTAAAAATGGCTAAATTTTATTGGCTCTATGGAAGCTTTTGATCCAGCTCACCATGAGGGTTGGTCAAGCTATAAAGAGTGATTAATATTTTACCTACAGCATAATCAGATCAAGAAGCTTGAGGTAAAATTAGCCACCTTAATGACTATAAGTCCTCAAACTTATGAGATACTGAAGTCTCAATCTATGGCAGATATACCAGCTGACCTAGATTTTGACAAAATTTTAACTCTCACAGATTATTTCCCCCCAAAAGCCTTGACAATACTGCTGAGATATTATTTCAACCTCAGCATACAAGAACAGGGGTAAAAAGTCAGAGAATTTGCTACAAGAATCCCATCATTGGCATTAAAGTACAAATTCAAAGATTTCCTTAATGAAGCACTTCGTGATCATTTTATTTGTGGCATAAATGATCACAATTTAGATTTGAAATGCTTATGATGCCAGATATAGATTTTAAAACAGCTGTGACCCAAGCAGTACTAGAAGAAGAATATTATATTGATACCAATTGGTTATTTAGGTTATTATTAAAAGTATTAAGAATATATGTACATTCTTCATTAAAAAAAAATCTGTTTCAGGTGAGCAAAGTGTCTAAACACCCAACTTACAGACCAGAAACAGTAGCCTAGATTTTTAGATAATATCATGATTGTGAGATAGTTGATTTGGAACTAAAAAATATATTGACAATTAAATATGCATTTATTAATAAAGTTCACATATATTGTCATGGTCAGACTATATATTTCTAAATAATTTATATTGATTGATTAGCATCCAACTGACATTAAACAACAGGAAGTAGACAAGCACTTATATATTTTTTAGATACATATATTTAAATAAACTTTGAAAATATTTTATTTAATATGATGATGATGGTAACTACACACACTATTTGCAATAACTGGCTAGATCACATAGAACATAAGTTACTGCCGATAAAATGGGTTAAGATAAATATGCAGACCAGGCAATATTACATATAAAGAGCTAGCTTATTAGTAAATATTATGATTGTCAGACAAAATATAGTTATCTTTTTTTTTTCTCACACGTATGATAAAAAATACAATTTAGTTTTATTATTTTTATATTGAGCACATTTGTCATAGAGTAAATCCCTGGACTTTAAAAGACCCTGTATATAATCCTACATATGGTTAATCCTTACAAATATAATACATTTATTTATATCAGAAACTTCATAGCATAGTCCCACACATATATCTAATATAAGATAATTATTGTATTTTCCCAAAAATAAGATTATTTTTTTCTCCACAAGACACCTTAGGACTTATGTCATTTTTTGATGTACAAAAATCTACATTTATTCACATACAAAAATATACCTTTATTCAGAATCTTAAATTAATCTCCCAAACATTTTTTTTTTCAGTAACACTCTCTGTGAATATTTGAATTTTCAGCTAGCAATATGCACTGCCATATTTACATTTATTTAAGTACAAAAATCTGGATCAAAATATTATTCCATTTAAATCTATCATTAAATCACATGTTAATTGAAAACTTGTGAGATAGGAGTATTAATAAAAGGATTACAGTTAAGAATAATTATTCATACAAAAATGCTGAAATAATGCAAGCACAAAAATTCAGAAAACATTTCTCTATTTTACACTTTACTAAGTACAATTGTTACAACACATGGCTTATTGTATTACAAAGATTCATATAAGACATAACATCTATTTGTTATCAAAGGTATACAATGAAAACACTTTCCAAATTACTCATAATAGCCCCGCATGGGTATTCTTTTTTAAAACTTTTAATTTGGGAGAAAAATTGATTTAACTTAAACTAAACTTTAATTATTAAAATCACTTGTTATTTAAACTCTTTTAGGAACAAAAAAAACATTTAAGAAACAAAGCTGATTATTTTTATCTTGAATATTTAAAATCTATCACAATCAAATTCCAAAATTAAGTCAATCTTCTAAATCTAAATATCAAATATAAATAAAATAAATACAGAAAATTACATAAATAAAATTATAAATTGTCTAATAAGTTGGCTTGGGTAGGTAAAATTTAAATTTTTTTAAAAATCTTTCATAAAATCAATAAAGTGCCTAAGTTCTAGATTTGTCTGAGAGAAGGTTGTTTCTCTAAGCTCATAAAATTATGTTTGTTGAAAATGTTCATTGGGAAGTACCTTTATAATTTATATTATCATTTATTTAAAGCATTAATGTCAATATTATTATTTATATATTCATTATTTTATAATTTAATACATTTATTGTATGCTTCAACAAATGAAAAGAAATCCATTCATCTGAATGGTGATTTTAAATAGGGCTTATATTTGGTATAGGACTAATAAGCAACCCAAAAAATCATGCTAAGACTTATTTTCTAGTTAAGTCTTATTTTGAGGGAAACATGGTATAACTAAATATGTTTCTTATAATGATAATTATAGAAAATGGCTACTTTAGGTTTGAATTCTGATTTAACAATAACAATAATTAATTATTTGAGGTAGTTCTTTAAATCTGACCTTTATTTACTAGAGAAAACTATGACTAAATTCACTATATATAGTGTATAATAACTCATTTAACAGTTATCTAACAATTGTATGTATATAATAAGTTCTAAAATACATAAAATTTAATTCATACCCATTAATACAAGGGTACATATATGTACAAATGGACTCAATCAAATTTGAAAATACACCTGGGTCTCATTTTCTGCAGTAGATAGGTTCCTCAGAAAACCACACAAAAGTAGACTTAACTTACCTTGAAAAATGGGGGATAGATTACTGTAAATAACGTAAAATTAGTTTAAAATTCGCACAAAAAACATAAGGAAATAAAATATGACTAATAACAAATTTCAAATTTGAAAAAAATTGATACAAGACAAACTTTTTTAACTTATTTATTAACTATAGTATTTAATTTTATTCAAAACAATATATTTTTATGCATAATTTACAGTTTTTTCATTTTTTCATACATGTACTGTTTTTTCTATCATTATCGCTATTTGGTGATAAATAAGTTTGTTTGTAAACTAGTAAGTATCAGATTCATCACAAGAGGAAATACAACTAGTGCCAACTTCATTTTTTTAATTGCTCTTATCATGGACTCACCTAAATTATATGTTTTCCAATCACTGTTGATCTTTCTGATTGCACTAAGTGATCTAAAATTGAAATTTTTGTCTCCAAAGAAATTCATTTTCTTGGGTATTTTTTTTCTTCGTTAGAGTAAACTAAAAGTTTAAAATAAAAATAAGAATGTAGACTTACGATAATAAAAAGACACCGACTCACCGCTGTTGGACAAAACTTAATTAAAACTAACAATTAAAAATTAAATTCTTATTTTTGTCTTTAATTTTCACTTCCGTTTAAAAATCAAATTTCATTGTTTTGCATCACATTAATTTCAGATCATGTTACATAATTTTTAAATTGTTAATTGTAATTAAAAATCAGATTTTAATTGTCAAATTTAATTGTGCCCACCGCTATAACTCACCTTTTAAAAATAAACTTGTGGACACTAAATGATTAATTGATTATGTACTCTTTTTTTAAAAAGCAAAAATAGAATGTGATTTTAAATGCAATAAAAACAACATGCATAATATAGGCATCTATAACATTTGAACAGATTTACATTATAATCTTGTAAAATTTAATGTGTGTATGTAAAATAGGGAAATCCTGATTTTAAGTAAATTATGAACTTCTTTATTGCATAAAATCTATTACAGTACTAATATAAAGCGCTGAAAATATTGAAACATTAGATGGAAGTCGAACTCCAATAATGTGCTATTACTTTAAATATGATGTGGTGCATGAAATTTATAATATTTAAAGTAATAGTGCATTATCGGAGGTCAACTTCTGATCTAATAATTTTTATCACATAAAAGAAAACCGCATACAAAGATATTAAGAAGAAACATAAATCGCATAACTTCAAAATCGCATTAAATAAATCTGCATAAAACAAGACCCGGGTTTATATTCATCTTTCTTTTTCTTTTTTAACTTGGATGCTTTAATTATTTTACAAACATGCTGATTTGTTTTAACCTTCTAGCTTATCTGGCAATTGAATGACATTTGAAAAAATATATTTACTGTGAATGATGTCATTTTAATTTTTTTTTTCATTTAGTAATATCTTACAAGAGCACAAGGCTCATGTGAATTAATTTGATTGTTTATATGTATTAAATACGTGGAAATTTCTGTTACATTTTTATTTTTTAGAAAAATCAGATATTAATAGACAAAGAGCAATGAAAATAATAAAACTAAGTACTTTTTTGCATTCAAAAAATAATTCTCCTTTAAGTACAGTTCTGGTTCTTATATAGAGACAAAGCCTTACAGTAAATATACACATGGTTAAGGAAACAAAATCTTACAACTTTCCCTACTTCCCTTATTATGAAATAGACTCTTCTACTATCTATCAACTGTTATAATTTAATCATTTTTAGCCGATGTAATTGTTGAAATATCTTAAATATGAGGAAATTTTTTTATATTTTTTAGAAATTCACAATCAAATATTAATAAAAAGTAACCAATGAAAATAATAAACTGTAAATACTTTTTTTCAAAAAGAAATTCTCCTTTAAATGCAGCCTTCATTCTATATAGAAAATATATATATATAAGAAGCCAGGTACCAATTTCTAGATCCCAATATTATTGTTTGATTTAAATTTAAATGTAAGCTCTTTATTATATATACATTTTTTTTACGTGTCAAAGTGTTGACCGGGAAGCGAATCAACTTGCTTGGAAGACAGCTATGCTAACCGCTAGGCCACCAACGCTTGATTTATTATATATACATTTTAAATGCAAAAGAAGCATTTATAGTTTACTATTTTTATTGGTCATTGTTTATTAACATCTGGTTGTAATTTTTCTAAAAAATAAAAATATAATAGAAATTTCCACATATTTAAAATATTTCAACAATTAAATATATTAACAATTATTAAATTATATATATCTAATTATAAGTTGTAATAATAAATTCATTATATGATTATAATGGGAAAATGTAATAAGTTTTAAAGATGGAAGTCAATTTTGCATTGTATTGTTTTGTATTTAAGATTTATTACTGTAATAGTTGATAATTGTTTATGTACTCTAGTAAAATATATTTTCTTATATAATGAAAAAATATGTGGTGGTTATAGCTAAATATGAAGAAGATAATATCATGATGACAGAGATAGTTAATAATTTTAAAATAATGAAATTACAAAAGTTGTTAAAAAGTTTTAGCTCTTTTAGATTATCAACAATAAATCATATATTAATAATAGATATAGTTGCATTGAAAACCTGGATATTTTAATATCTTTCAAAAAGGAAGATTGTTATTGATTTTTTTTTTTTTTACAGATATGAAAGTTGGTCATTGCAAAAGTATAGAAAAGGTAATGAATCTTTTGAATTGCTGAGCTGGTGGAGATTTATAAATAATATAAGCCTAAAACTAAATAAATAAATATATTATTAGATTAGACCTAAACTCTCATTTTCAGCACCTACATAATAACAACTTAAAATCAATTATATTATGAAATTATCTAATCCATTAAAAAATATAAAATGCTCAAAAAATTATTGATGAATTTTTATACAAATAATGGAGTGGAAATATTCCTCTATTACAAGAATGTCTTTATAAATAAGCATTTATTTTTATAGCGTCTGCATATAATTGTAATTTACATTCATATCGGCCTTTCAAACCAATTGTGCAAACGCTTTGCGAGTGTTAAATAATAAATGAATGCCTTCTGATCAATACAAGATATAGAATTTATGCAGGAATAAAAAGAATCCTCTTATTCCTACAACTCAAATATTTATATATGAGCAAATCTGAAGTACTTGCACAGAAGGCGTGACGATAGAACAGTCACTTTTAAATTACTATATACAATGTCTGAATGAATGACGCAATGAAATTTTCTAGAATTTACTAAACGTCATTCCAACTGAAACTTAATTAGATATATAAATAAGCATTTATTTTTATAGCGTCTGCATATAATTGTAATTTACATTCATATCGGCCTTTCAAACCAATTGTGCAAACACTTTGCGAGTGTTAAATAATAAATGAATGCCTTCTGATCAATACAAGATATAGAATTTATGCAGGAATTGATCAGAAGGCATTCATTTATTATTTAACACTCGCAAAGCGTTTGCACAATTGGTTTGAAAGGCCAATATGAATGTAAAGAATGTCTTTAGTAATTTAACCCAGTAGTAGAGAAGTAGTATAGTTAAAATTTTCTGAATCAATTTTCAGCTTAAATTTTTAAAAAATCCAATTTGATCAATTAAATGGATCTAATATACTTAATATGTCATTAAATGCTGTAATGTCCCGTAACCACTCAGCCTAAGTATCTTTCTAATATTCTGGGTCTAATTTGCTCCACCACTCTAATTATAATACTAATCAATTCTCTTTCTCTAGTAATGCTTAAAATAAAAATAGTTTAGTCTATTTAGCCATCATAGTTATTCTTGGGATTAACAAAGAATGAATTGAAAGTGAAATGTGTAGGTGGAAGAATAAACAGGTACCATAGACATCATTAAAAAATTAAGAAAATCAAACAAAGTACATCTGGATTTGGTGTCAGAAGAGATATTAATAGATGGACAAGATAGAATCTTGAATTGAATCCCAAGACATTACAAAAATTCTAAAAAGAGATCTTGTGTAACAGGAATAGAAGTTTGTTGGAATCATATAGAGAAAAATTTCAGAGAAATTGGTTCAAATTTGAAGATAACTTCAATCTAGAGTGGATGGAAGTGATAAAATGATATAACCTCCTCGGTTATTATTTTAATAAAATAAAATTATTTTCAAAGGAATTTCAAAATTAATTTTTTTTTTTTTTCAAATGAGGTTAAAAAGTAGTTTTTTGCTAAAATCATAATCTATAGATCTTGGGCTCCAAAGCATCTAAACGATGCCGGGCAAAAATAATCTAATGATTTATTATTCAAAAGTTCATTAGAAATTCTGGTTCTGGATATAAAGAATTACATTTGAGTTCCCGAATGCGCTCTTCTATTACTGTACCAAATCATGTGACACAACAGATATTATAATAAAAACGAAACTGTCAAAAATAGCGCATATTTTATATTCAATGCTAAAATTCGGCTGTGAAATATAAAGATATTCAAGTACCTGTATATTTAAATTTAAAAATAAAAAAACTTGATTTGATAAATTACATAAAACAGAGAGCTCTAAATTATTATCAATTTGCAAACTTTACTTTTTGTATATCTGTTAAACTTTTTTAACTTCAAAAATATTCTACTTTTATTTATATATATATGAAATAAAAAATTAACAGCAGTGAAGATGAAATCATAAAATTATAACATCTACAAATAATTTTAAAATTAAATTCTTGAAATGTAAGAATAGTTTGTTTACATTTCATGTAATAAATGGCATTTTTACGGTAAACTTACATTTTTTAATAACCGTAACGTTATTAAATACAAAGCAATAAAAAAATCTTTAAAATTTTTATTTTACTCAGTTTAGCTTTCGGCCATTATTTTTTTTAAATGTCAATGGGAATGCTTCCGGCCACGTTAAAACAAAATGAAAATTCGTAAGTAAAAGAAATGTATTGCGGTATTACTCTAAAATATGATATTAATAAAACTCGGATGATTTTAAAATCATATGATATAAATATTGCTCATTTTATTTGTTTTATTAAGACATATTAAACTCTAAAGAGTCATTAAAGTCAGACATTTATTATTAAAAGAAAAATTTTATGATGGTTAAATAACCTAACACATTTCACTTAACAATATCTTCATGTAGAAGAAGCCATATTGTTTCCTTATTCAAGTTCCAGTGAGAATTGACATCGTAAAAATTTATGTATAATAAAACTGCATATAGAATTCGTTGATGAAAAACATAACGTCTGTTGTCAAATTTAAGACATATTATTTTCTTTTTTAAAAATAAAAAAAAAACTATATATGTGAGCGTGTGTTTGTCTAATGTCTAAGTTAAAACTTTTTAATATTTTCTAATAATAAAGTTTAAAAATAAGATAATCTTTAAATAGTCTAACGCAGAGCACAATCCTCTTCAATATCCTCATAAATGAAAAGTGAAAGAAAAAAATAATTACTAAGTTTGTCATTGCTAAGTTGTGAGGATTTGAAACATTTGGATATTCATTTTCTGACTAATATATCTCATTATCTATGGTACAGACATTTGAAAAAAAATAATCCCAAGCTTATTGAATAAAAATATTGAAAAAAAAAAAATCAAATTTATTTAATATAATAATATTAAATCGTGCTTTCACACTTCCAACGTAAAGCTATAACAACAAATTGAATACTAAATTAAATGGCTGAGCGCTTTCAAGAAGATGTACTTCTCATATTCATAGCCAGTTATGATCCTTTCTTTGGAATCATTATATAAATAAATCTGATATGCAAATTATATGCAAATTTATTTAATATAAATTCAAACCAATGTCATATAAGATAAAAAGCATATGCTTCTACCATTGTTAATACAAGATCTCTATTATAAAATCATGTGTTTTCTTTTTAAACTTTATATGTTGATCTCTGTTAATTTATTTTACTACAAAGTAGTACATATAAAAAGTTTGATTAAATTTAAATGGATCAGTTTATTTTGAAATAGACATTGCATCTTACTATATTCAGGGATTTCATGCCATAATGTAGACTTATATTCAATGAGTGACACATGAAATTTTTTCAAATCACAAATAATCGCTAAATAGCCCATTGCAGGGTAAAGGCCTTTCTTTCCCTCATATAAGAACAGTGAATGAGAATGTATTATTTATCAGGCCTCCTAATTGCTAGGAAACTCGACTATTATTTAAATAGGCTTGATAATTATCACATGCCTTTATATTTATATATAAGTAATCAAAAAATGTCGATAATAATAGACTTTCTGGAGCCATAGCAGTGAACTTCTTCAGTTACACAATTAAGAAACAATGGGTTTGTTTTTGTTTTTTGTTTAATGCTGAGTGAAAATAGCTAAATACTCAATTACTTATCAATATTAAATGTTTGCTTATTTTATAGACCAGCTACTTGAAATTTTAAATTTGATTAGAATTTGATAAACAAGTTTTAATTGGCTTAAATTTAAAATCAATTCATAGGCATCACAAGATGTCCAATATTAGTTCGTTTTCTAGTATCTATCTACTTTTATCTTAAGAGTAAATATTCCATATTGATTTGTAAAAGTAAATATTTAATTAGGCAGATGTTAAATGACTATGGACACTAAAACCATGGTATACATTTATCTTTCAATTTTTCTATGAGTTTACATAAATAATTTATGAGAAAAATAATACATTTCATCAAATTTATAAAATTGCATACATAAGTCGGATAATGTGTTTTTTTATTGAAAAATTTTGGGTTGTTTTCTATTATATCGTGTCAACCACTTGATGGCACTATACATGCAAAAGCACATAAATATGCCATTTACATGGCCACCACCTTCTAGGCCTATAGATTTATGTATCAAGCAGCTGATATGATAGAATAGAAAACTACCAAATTTTGTAACAATAATTTAAAATAGAACTGACCAAATTCTATAAGAGCAACTTAACCATAATCATAAATACTATAAGCATATATACGAGTACTAAAATAATTTGACAATTAGAAAGAAAATTTTGTATTCATATTTTAAAAATCTATTTCTTTTAACAAATTCTGTTTAGTGTAGAAATTTTGAATGTGAATAATTATTCCCTTTATTATCTTATTTCTGCTGATATTTTTTAATTAAATATTTATTATCAATTTTTACATAGAAATGTTTGTTTCATTTTACTTATTCAATTTTTCTGCACAAACAAATTTGCTGATTATAAATGTATAAATTGCAATCTCCCTGTACTTGTTTTTTGTTACTACAACATTATATATATTATCAATATTTTACTCCATCTCCTACAGAGACATCTTTTGCAAGCTTAAGTAATTAGTTATATCTAAATCCTCAAATTAGTTTCCGGATTCTGACTTTCATCAGTGAGAAGCATCATATTTGTATTCAACCATTAATCAATCAACTTTTCTTTTTTATATTATCCGAGCTATTTAATGCAGGTTAAGTTGTTTGCATAGCTATATATATCTAATTATTAGTCTAGTAACTTTTTTTGAATAGGATTAAACTTTATTGGTACAACATGTTTTACAAGGTAAACTTTGTTTTACATAGTGTAATGTGGAGATCTAAAATGATACATTGTATTTTTGTCCATAGCTTTTCTAAAAAAAATGATTAACCTGTGAATGTTCAAAGCATCAGTCCATGAGGTGATTAAATTTTCAAAGTAAACCCAGGTTATAATTAGGAATTGTTCGTGAAGACGAGGGTTCAAATATGAATAGCATTTTAGGAGTACAATATTAAAAAATCCAATTTGCAGTATATAAGTTGAGGAATAGGAAAACTATTAAGATAATATAAAATATGGGCTGAGCCAGTCTACTGTTCAGTTCTCTGAAATGGCTTTGAACATTCCCAGAAGAGAACAATCCAGTATACTTTGGAGGAACCATGGGGAACAAGGAAAAAAACTGAATTTTAATAGGTCTCTGCTGAAATCCATTCCAATCCACCACGAAGAACCATGTGAACAGTAAAGGAGTAACCCTATCAATTGGAAATAATAGAAATAATTAAGGTGAATCACTTGCAATTAAAACCATTAGGCCAATCTGCAGCTTACTTTGCAATAATACATGAATAAAATCATTTTTGTAAAAAAACACTATGAGAACCACTAAAAATTAGCATTAGTTTTCTTTTACTATGAATTAGAAGTTAGAAACTATTCCCACAGTACCCTCATACCAGCTTCCATACTCAACAGAACTAAGATTTGGGCTCTCAGAGCCCCTCCCAACAACCAGACCCCCTCATCCATTCAGCAAAACTGAGTGAAATGAAAAATTTTCATTGAAAGATAAAATCTCTGTAGAAATCTTTTGATAATTTCAATGGCTACCATATAATTTTCACAGCGTTTTTATAAAGGTTGAACCACTAAACATCACATGATCGCCATTTCTTATGCTAGCACAACTGTTATTAAACAGGTAAAACTCTCCATACAGTAGTGCCACCCTATGGAGGCTCCTCACTGATGAATATCACAAGCCAGAAACTAGTCTGGGGATATTGGATGAGTAGGAACTAGATGGGGATTTTATGCACAAGCCTTCTGGCATCCATTGATTACTCTGGTTGGAACTGGGTGGCACTACTGTATGGAGAGTTTTGTCTGTTTAATAAAGGTTGAAATTATTCTTACTTGTGATAATGTGTTGACATAACTTGTATATAAAAAGAGTTCCTAGAAACTTCTCTTTTAAATAGGAATAGTTTTTGAGAAGAATAATTTCCCAAACTAAGAAAAAAGTTACTAAAATGGAGAGTCAGAAACAGAGTCAACTGGAGTTCTTGGCTCCCTCTAGTGTACTTAGTCTAGTAACTTTAACCTATAAGACACTCAGTTTTGCATTAATTGTAGCCATATTTATCTTGTCTGCATGAAACCAATATAAAAAACTGAATATTGTCTTATAATTTAATGTCCATAGTTTACTTAAATTTACAAAAGATGGTTCTTGTATAGATCAGAAAATATTGCTGCTTCTAGAACAAGTGCTGAAAATAACAGAGAAACTCATGATGGCATAAATCAAAGTATAGAAGTACCTCATATATATGGCTTTTTGCTTAGCAGATATCATTATAACAAAGCAGCTGTCATGGGATTGGGAGGTCTCAGGGTCATTTCTGCTGCTCACAGTTCTGGAGTTTGGATTTCTTATGAACTCCTGAGCAAAAACGCCATATGCATTTTTACCCCTCATGGTCTGGCACAGTTGGTAGGATATTTGACTTGGAATTGCGATGTGCCAGGATTGGTTCTGGTGTTCAAACTACTTTTAAACTCCTAAGCAATAAAACCACATATCTTTTTATATTATAACAATGTTGCTTTTGAATTGTGCGCATCTTTTGCATATTCTTAGTGTTTAAGTTAAGAAATTATGCCAAGTATGTTTTTTTTCAGATACTTACTCTATTTACAGGATTAATATATTTCTGTGAGAATTTTCTTAACTTTATAATGCCATTATATATTTGTGTTGTTTACATAAATTTTTTGTTTTAATTAAGCTATGAAATATATGCGATTTAACAAGATAGACTAGATTGAAAGCCTGATTAAGCAATTTTTGGAAATATTAATGCCATAATAATTATTATTAATATCCACACATTCTCATGGAATATTATTTTATATAGTAACCAATGTATGTATTTTCCCAAAGAGTATTTTATCTTGAGAAACAAATATTAGTTTTGACATAGAGGTGGGTAACCAATTTAAGATGAATAAATACATAATTCAGATTTAGGTTTGTGGGTAAAAATATTACATCAATATAATATATTTATACAATAAAAATATTTGTATTGTATCACATGTGTAAGTGCACTTAGAAAATTACAAAGCTATATATAAAGATCGGCTCTAACATGTCATAAATAAGTAAGCAGAATTGTAAGATATAATGTACAAGTTAAGGATTTGGATTAATATAACAACCACTTTTATTAAATGATCTAGAGACTTGAATCATTTGGAATTCCACACCAGAAATGACAATCCAATTTATACATATGCATATTAAAATTGCAGATTTGTTTGACTTCAAAGCATAAATTTATTGACAATATATGTTCATTTCATTGCATAAAATTCAGTCTATGAAGCCAAACTAATGCAATTTTAATTGTATCAGTCTATAGAGTATAGAGTTCCAGATAGTTCAAGCTACTTTACTTGATGAATAGAGATGGATATATAATGGAGAAAAATAGATCTGGAATTTTATTCTAATGTATAGTCATATTACGATGAATTTTAAATATGAAAAATGCACTGAAAATCAAGATATTTGATTATGCATATATTAATTTAAAGATTTTTCCTCAAGTTATAGACACTTAAGATTTGCCCATACAAAAGTGTTTGGGTTCAAAAAGATAGATGGCCACTCTATCTTTTCCCAAAGACTTTATCATGTGTTTGAAGTGTTAGTATTCAGTCATTTATAGTTAAAATCTGCAAAGGGCATGTGCAACAGCTTAATGCTGTTTAACTATTACTCAAGTTATAGATGTAAACATTGAAATATAATGGTAAATTTCTTCATATAATAATCTAGATAAAATTTCAGTTTTATGTAAGTAGATAAAATTTGCTCATGAAAATCACATGATCTTTTGATTTGACATGACTTGGACAAATATCATTGTTATTATTAAATTACATGGTTTAAAATCTTATTGCTAATATTGTAGGTGAAATTTTATCTAAATTATTAGACAGAAATGTTTTCATAGAATAATTTAAAAATAATAGTATATTTATTAAGTGATTCTAAATGTTTACTTCTCTTTTTATCAAATACTATAATTCTTAAAAACTCATTATAATCGAGGGTTGTGAAAAATCACCCATTAAAGGTCAAAAGTTTTATAATACACTAAACATGCTTTCAGCAGATTAGAGCCTGAATCATAGTGCATTATGAAACTTTTGAATTTTAATGGTTACCTTTTCATAATACTTGATTATAATGCATTTTTAAGAATAGTACATTTAATATATTTAACAAGAGTATTATTGAAACATTTGTTTCCAAAAGATGCAGAATTATTTAAAATTTTGAAGGAACATCTGCCATTTAAAATGTTTCCAAATTTTGTCAAGCTATTGAGAATTTTTAGTAATGACATATGAAGTTAAACCACTAAACATCACATGATCACTATCTCATACTAGCACATAATTGTTATCAAACAAGACAAAACACTCCATACAGTAGTGCCACCCTGTGCCAACCAGAGTAATCAATGGATGCCAGAAGGCTTGTGCATAAAATCCCTATCTAGTGTCTACTTATCCAACATCTTCAGACTAGTTTCTGGCTTGTGGCCTTCATCAGTGAGGAGTCTTAGATCTGAGAGCACTGCACCTAGATCTTAGGATCTAGGTCAGTCTCTCAGATCCAAGGCTCCTAATTGACGAAGGCCACAAGCCAGAAACTAGTCTAGGATGTTGGATGAGTAGGCACTAGATAATGATTTTATGCACAAGCCTTCTGGCATCCATTGATTACTCTGGTTGGCACAGGGTGGCACTACTGTATGGAGTGTTTTGCCTTGTTTAATGACATATGAAGTTATTCTACCGATTTTTTTTTAAACTTGCATTTTTGCTGCTGTTTTTTTTTTAAATGATTTATCTGATAAATTCTTAATAAATCAACTGAATGGAATAATTTTTAAAAAATGATTCTGAAACTTAGAAAAAATATAGCATTCAATAGTGTAGAAAGATGCGTACTTAATTTTTTTTTCCTGTTGTAAGTGCGAGCTCAAAAAAAAGAGCCCACGATAGTTTTAGATATTTATAAAAAGCTACACCCCTTTTATAACTTTTCACAACACATTATTCTATTCTTCTACAACAATTTATAAATTAAAAAAATATTGAAAGATCTGAAGAAGACAACTAGGCAGTCAAAACTGTTATAGGGCAGTTAAATAAAAGCTTGTAAAAATTGCAATAGAATATTGTTTTTAAAAATTTGATATAAACAATGCAAGAGAAGTGGTTGAAGATTTAAAACTTTTTGAAAAGATTGCCCAACACTAAGTTTGAAGCTATATAACAATTTTAAATATTCAATATATTCTATTTGATGAATTATTTTATCACTTCATTTATACAGAAAAATTATTAAATTTTGGTGTAAATTTAAAAAAGTATTTATTATAAAATCAAAATATGTCAAATGACTCGATATTATATAACGCTTTTTAGGAGTAATTTGAAATGGATGGATGACAGCTTTTCTGTGGCCCATCCTGAAAGTATCGTAGTATGATGAAACAGATTGTTTTCACATAGAAAGCAAACTTTGTCTTAGTGAACCACCTGATTAAGACATCACATGATGAAAATACACAATAAAACTATTATTGTGAACTCCAGCAGTATTATGGGAAATATCCATGCTAGGACTATAGAGATGAGAGTTCTAGGCTCTTGGAAATAACAACTGATTCCATAGTGTTGGAAACCATCAAACACTTCAAATGTCAGGTATAAACACAATAAAATTACTTTAACTTTAATATTGAGGGTATATCAAAATAAAAAATAGAGACTTTTTATAAATTAATTATTCATAACAATGTTGATGGAATTGTGCTTTAAGAAAATCATTTTTTAATAGTACACATCTTTGTAAAAAACCCAGATTTACATTGTTTATTAATACAATGTATTCTAAATATAGTGTACTTTTCTTTCAAACTATATTGTGAAGCAAATTACTTCTTTTGAAAATAGTTCAAATAATATTTTGCAATCATCATTCAGATACATAATATGTACGTATATATTTTCAATCCTCCAATACAAACTGATATTACCCTACTTTTTCAAGATCTTCCTAGACTTTAATATTTATAGGAGACTGCAATTATTATAGTGGTTTTTAAGAATATGTAGAAAAATTAAGCAGATTGCCAATTTTTAAAATGGATGGATTTAAATAATATGCATTTTATTTATTATGCTAAGCAAGAAGGTATTAGGGTAGATGAGAATCTGAAATATATTCTAACTTATAAATAAAGAGCTTTGCAAATTGTGCAACAAGATTTGTGGTAAATACTTAGCAAGAGAAAACAAAATATCTCTATCAGAAACCATACCCAAACTCCTGATCAATGGTTTCATGCTTTGGCACTCCTCAGAGAAGTGTTAGGATAGTTTCTGATAGAGATATTTTAAATGCTTTCTCTTGCTAAGTGTTTATCACAAAGCTTATTGAGCATTTAGAAAAGCTCTTTGTTTATATTTTACAAAAAGAAAAAAGAAATGGCGTCATATGATATATGACTATTTTTTATCTTCTAATTTATGTTTTGTTTTGACAAAAAATGATTGAACCTGCTGAATTGCTGATATTGGTTCATTTCTTCCATAAACAGCATAAACTAAATCTAATCAGTCTTGGAAAACACATTTCTATCATTGATACAATTTTGTTCTAAAATTAAATTTAAGAAAAACTAACTGGAGTCAATATAATGGATATCTTAAATAGAATATTATTAACCTTCCTTCAATTTCCTTTTGCTATAATAAAGTTAACAAATTCATAATCAAAGCATCCATTCCTCATAGATATTAAAAACAATTAATTTCAGGTGGAAATAAAACAAGGACTGTTCTAGATGGTGCTAGAAAAGAAATGTAGGGAGGAACCATGAAGAAGCAAATCTTTACAAGATTCATTCATAAGACCTAGTCATCTTTATAAAAGCTTGGTAATTTTCACTACTAATATGATTGCCAATCTTCGGTATCAAATTTCTAAACCCAGGATTGAAAGAAATGAAAAGAAGCATCATTAGAGCAGAGTTTCTGGCCTCTTTTTTTAGAATGTTCTTCTGATATCAATCCGATAATCAAATACATACTATGGTGAACTAAAACTTTTCTTGATTATCTTCAATCAGAAAAGATCTCAAGAGCAGATAATGTACTTACATTATTTCTTTAAAAAAAATTAGATCTCTTAAAGCACAGTTAGCAACTATCCAGAAATATTGTTTATATAGAAACTTATGGCATAAAAGCAAAATTATAGCAGCCATGAAAACAAATAAACCAAACAATAATCCAAATAACATCACCTAATATCATTATTATGTGTTTATTTTCCAAGCTTTTTGAAAATCTAGCCTAAGTTTAGGCAAGAAGCTGCTGTGAACAGGTTTTTAATTTTAAAACAGGCTTTCAAAGAAATTAAAAACTGATACTATCATTATAGATCTAACCTAGTTTAAAGTTATATGATGAAAAATAGCATTTATATTTTGTGTGAAATGATCACATCCCTTATGTATATTTGCCACCCAACTACGAACATGTATTTACATAGCTCATTCATCATACTCTATTTTTATTCTGATTATTTAAATCAATATTATTATTTTTACTTTGATAATCATTATTCCCATTGGTAATGTCACCTAAACATTATTTAACCATATTTATATGTTTATTCATCAGCCTTCATTCAATTTCATATCTATGGATATTCCCTTAAATAATCTACTTATTCTGGAAATAAGATAAATAAAATATTTTAATATAATTGAATTGTCAATGTAGATCTAATAATTTCATATATCTAAGATACAAAGTGATTTATGTTAAGCTCACACCTGGAGGTGATAATAGTACCAAAAAATGGAGAACAGTAAATAATAGAATTAGAAACCAAGAGTATATTAGCAAGAAAAATCAGATTTCCTAGAAAATAATCAAAAAAGGTTATATAAAAAGAAACAGATATTGAATGGGATCCAGAATCAATTCATGATAGAATGAGTTCAAAGTCTTCAAATCATATTGAAAAGTTGTATATTTAATTTCTTTAGAATGCATAATATTGGTAGACTTTACAACAATACATGTAAAAATTGAAAGTAGTACTGAATAACAATTTGTTAAACAATATATCAAACAAATTGCAAAATTTATTAAAAATATAAATAAAATATTCAAAAAATAGTCAAAAAACAAGAGAAGAAAGAAATGAACAAGAAAATTAGATAAAAAGAAAGTACAATACTTTAGAAGAAGAGTAAAAGAGGCAGAGAAAGAAAAAATATAAGAAAGAAAAGGATAAAAATGAATAAATACTAGAAATAATTTAGGAAAAATATTGGTAAAAGAAACAAAAAAATAGAAGATATTAAAAATATTTAGGAAAGAAATGAAAATATACAAGCTAGAAATAGAAAAAAAGTATAAAGCATGCCAGGAAAAAAGGGATAAAAGAGATAGGAAGCATTGAAAAATAAGAGATAAAAATAGGTTGAAAATATGGAAAAGATTATGAAAAAAGTTTTAAAAAAAGATTTGATTTTGAATCAAATAAAAATTGATAGTAAAGAAAATCCTAAGAACTGATGTGCACCTTTATTCTGTTACAATATATATCCAAATATTAAACATTAAATCACCCCACATGGTTAAGAAATCCAGTACCGCCCTCTGTGAACTAATATATAAATACACTAGAGTTCGTATTTATAATGTAGTTACATATTAGTTCACAGAGGGCGATACTGGATTTCTTAATCATGTGGGGTGATTTAATGTTTAATATTTGTATATTTATTTCAGTATAGCGTTATGCACTGGGATTATTTTATATATATAAGCAAGGTATATAAAAAGATATGTAATTGTTAGCTTGACAGGCTGATCTTTAATGTATTACAATTTATAAACATGCGCTATATAAAATAAATGCTTATTTATATGTTTATAAGTATAAGTTATTACTAGAATATATTTCCACCAACTAAATCATCATTCTATTTCTACTAAAATGATCATTCAGGAGAAAATGCTACAGATTATCTAACTAACTTTTAGTAAGAAGGTGTTAAATACTATTAGCTGAATTATTAATGGAATAAGGCTGGAAGTATGAATTACCAACAAGCTGTTTTCCTAAACAATTTAACGCCCCATTATAAAAATTAATACACAGATATCTTTTATCTGTATCCTATATATTATTATTATTATTATTATTATTATTATTATTATTATTATTATTATTATTATTATTATTATTATTATTATTATTATTATTATTATTATTATTATTATTATAATATCATAATCGTTATCATCTGTCAAGAGTTATTCAACTTAATTTCAATCCTCCTGATAAAAATTCAGCAAGTAGTTTTCATTTTTATTTATTTTTTGTCATATTTTAATATTGTAATTGGAATAAATAAAAAGATAGTGACCTGGGCCAACTGATGAGCGCTGGTTCAGCACGAAATGCATCTTGGGGGTCATTTGTCTTTTATTATATTTTTATTTATATGAATTTAAAAAGAATGGGGAAATATGGAGGTGTTTATTATATCTATAAAGATATTACATACGGGACAGAGAAAGGTGAATAACTCATTGTGTGTAAATTTAAAAAATCAGATATATTAATCTTTAACTGAGGTTTAAAGTTTATATCTGTGCTAGAGATAATCTCTAGTTTCGAAAATGATTAGTAATAATCATTAGTGTATTTATCTGAAATGGATGGCGTCAAAACTGTGAGTGGAGGAAGTTTGACACTGGTAAATGAAAATGTAACAATAAATAAAAACTACAGAGTGATAAAAATCCCTATCTATTAGACACTTTTCTCTTGCTTGCCAGTGTTCGCTTTTATTAAATGACACAAAAACGAACGTTGTATTAGTAGTGTAGGTTTTACCAGTTCATTAAACTAAATATAACATTATTTCAGAAATGTTTTTAACACTTTTAAAATGTTTAATTAAAAATAGAGTTAAAAACATTATAAAATAATAATTCAATAATTTCAAAAGATGACACTAATCCACCAAATACCCATTAGGCAACCAAATACACAATGATGAGATTAAAATAATCTTTATATAAAGGATTTTGGGTTAGTGGTTAATCCATCAGTCTCCTATATTGTAATATGAGATTCGAGTTTGGTCAGATGAATCTTGGATTTAATTTTTAAATAATAAAAAAGCCTAGAATTTTCCAATGAATAATCACAAATAGATAATACAATTTTCCAATATTGGTCAGTAAATGGGCACCTACCTAATATTGCCCTGTGTGTTTTAACACAGAAGTAGTGTAATGAGCTCAGAGTTAAAAATTCCAGTAGTTAAAAAAACCATGGGCAGGGGTTTGGGGAGGGGTTCCTGACAGAGATATTTTAAGTGCTGGCTCTGGCTAAGCATTTAACACGAAGCTTATAGAGGAATTGGCAATCCTCATTGTTTTATAACTTACAAGCTTAAGAGATAGGGTCATGTGATCTATGACTCTTATTTTGATTATTTCCAGTAGTTAACATTCATCTACCAATGATTGTATGTTATTTAAGACACTACATTGTATAATGAAGAGTTTTCAAAGATTAATTTAGTTTCTCTGATCCAGATTTTTTTTTCCCACATCAATTTAGCAAAATGTCTTATCTCATTCATTTATCACACAATTTATCCGATTCTAGACAACTTGCAATTTCTTGGCATTGACTTTAGTTTTCACCCGCCTGTCATTTCTTCAAATGGCATGTCTAACTTTAAACTTGTAATTCTTTCAGTGCTATCAGTGATCTATTTATTTTTCCTTTTTGTCATTGACTTATTTTTACTTTTCTTGTCTTTTTTTAATTATAACCATGTTTCAAATTTCATTCATACTGGGTTTTTTTATATAATATTTTATCCAACTTTCCAAGACATTTTCCATGTTTTAATTCTTACTTTCATAAATCTTTTCATTTAGTTTTTTTTTCCTTTTTTTACGACACATTATTTATTTATTAATTTTAAAATATTATATTCTAACTAAAAATCCTACGCCAAAAATATTGCTTTGAAAACAGCCTTCTTTTTAAACATTTGTTTAATTTGGGGGGGGGGGGGTTAAAAAAACACAAAAATATTTTAAACCTAAAATTTTTTGAGATCTTAATCTAATACATTTTTACATAAACGTGTTCATTTCTTCCAAATAATTTTTTTTAATATTATATTAAATAATAAAATGATTTGCCTGTCACTTGTGAAAGTTATTCTTGAAAATTATTTGGTCAGTTTCTCAGCAAGTCATGTTTGAGTAGTTGTGTGGAGGGATGAACACCAGAATTCCATTTACCTGATCAAGTAATATTTTTTTATATTTCACCTCACTATTATAATAAATCACACAGACATGTCATATTTATCAAGAATTAAGATTATTATAAATTCCTGTAGAGATTAATGCATAGGTATGAGTGGAGAGTAAAAGATTTCACATCCAAATGTCAGCTGAAAGCTATGAGTATGAGATTTGAACATTAAATCTCGAAAACGCTACGCAAACCTATTATACATTATAGTATAATTATAGCTTCACTATTTCATGCGAAAAAGTCGCATATTTATAATTACAATTTTTACTAGTGAAGAGAAAAACAATTTATTAAATACTGGAATATGTATGATCAGTTTATCTCTTTGGTATAGGATCATCTGAGTAACTGACTTATTGTTGCCCTGTGAGAGGTTATCTGAAAGGCTGAAGAATTCTGAATCAACCTCTAACTAATGGTAGTGCTTGAACACCATAAATGCGATCTTGAAAGACTATATTTATTTTTGTTATAAATCTTTTATAAAGTAATATTAATAAGAAATTGGTTTTAGAATAGTGATTTTTAAATATGACTTTAAATGTACAAATAGGGACTCTATAATTTCTCAACATAGTTTTTTTTTTTTTTTTAAAAAAAAAAAAGATTTTTATTAAAAGCTTTAGAGATCTTGTTATCTATTGATTTTATTAACTTCAAATGACTTTTTTATTCATGATTAAAGTTTTAAAATTACTTGGAGCTAAATTTTTTTTCATTATTAATAAATCCTTTTATTTTCCATTTAAAGACTTTTTAAATTAATTTTACTATAGTTTTTATTTGGTTAAAGACATGACAAGAAAAAAGAAACTGTAGTTTTTCGATTTTCAAAACATGTTTATAAGACAGAATAAAATGTTTAAATCTAAAAACATATCACTTTTATTTCTACTTCAGAGGATAGATATGAAAATGCCTTATCTATTTGAAAGTTGAATTTCATGAGAAAGTAGTTTAAAAATACAACCTAAATATTTGATTTTGATTTTAAGATTTATTATGTGACCAGAATAAAAATCGAGGGGGAAAAAGAATTTGAAATTTAATAACTATAAAAAATATTGATTGGTAAATAACAATATAATAAATACGTAATAACATCATCCAATTATGGCTTTTACCTGGGTTTGTATTAAGCTGGAGTAAATTTTTAGGTTATCAATTAGATTTGGGATTTTTAAGTACCTAGCTCATGACCAACCAAGCTATCAAATATTGGTTGATGCCGGGAGATTACGTTATTCGTGGTTAGATAAGAATGAAACAAAGTTGATAATACTTTCTTTCACCAACATGCAATTAGAAATCATACCGATTCATTCATTCATTTGCTTATCTATAAAAAAACTGTTGGAAAAGTCTTTAACCTGAAGTGGTTTATAAAAAGGTTGTCTAATTTTGTATTTAGTATATTGATTTTTATTATTAAAATTATCACTAATATTTTATTAAAAAATCAGTAGAAATTTTATATTATGGTTTTAATTATAAATTTATTAAACGCACATTGATTACGTAAGTAATATTTACTGAGGCTGTAATCTCGAGCATATGCGTGTAAAATGCGATAGTAGGGACCTCTACAGGTGTTATGACATCTAACAGTTTTTTTTAATTTCTATTGCTATAACTGAAAATTTGTAGTAGTTAAATGCCTTCAAAATCATAAACTTTTCTAAACATTTATACTACTTTTAATTTTTTGTGACATCTAATTGGAAGATTATGATTTTCACTTTTATTATAATTTAAGATCAAGATTTTCAATTCAAAGTATCTAATTTTATTACATTAAAATATAACTTGATGAATAAGTTGGTATACAAAATTTTTAATTGATTAACTATAAATAAAGGACACTTTAGTTTGTTGTGTATATTTGTGGCTGTTTGTGCTCCGCATTGTTTTTTTTTCATTTTCTGTTAATCTTTTCTCCTTTTTTTTCATCTTTGTGTATTTAGTCATTTGTATCAGTAAAGAGAACAAATACTGTTGTTCCTATTAAACTGATGCTCCAATAAAAGCATTGGATAAACTGAAATATGATATTTTTTGGTTAGTAAAAATCTAATAGTTACAGACTGGAGTTTGCTATTAAGTGAAAATTAATATGCAGAGTAAATATTTAGTATCCAATCATTATGCTTTTGTCAGTACAGATGTTCATACTACATGATTAACCATATGACTGTTCATGAGCAGGATTCTCATCAACATGTATTTTTCAGAAGGTGATTTTACTGTTTTTTTGCTTCTGAATTTAAGAATAATAAAAGGTCTGTCATTTTGGTTTCATGAAATCAGAATGAATGTGTGAATGGTGTATTTTATAAAAGAACATAATATATTCATTTTAGTTTTATTCCACAAGTGGATTGGTGACTTGTGACAAAGAATGCTAAAATATCCTGATTAAATCAAACCAGATTATTATTAAATGATGACTCTTTATTCAATGTATACAACTGGAGATCACTTTTAAATAAAGGAATATTGTATGAATTGAAAAAAGAATTATTAGAATATATGAAGTTAAAAAAAGATAACAAGACAAATGACCTTATTTTACCATAAAAGCATAAATATTAAAAGCACAGTTAGTGTGCGATTTATCATAAATAAACTATAGAAAGTAACATTGTAGATATTTATAGTATACCAGAGAGAGTAGCAAGCTATTCATCTTAATGGAAGATACCAAATGTAAATTCAGGTTTGTGCTGCAACAAGTTTTCACTGCAATGAAAAAATAGAACTATTTTATATGAATATACAAAATATTTTTAATCACATCAAAAAATATTTTAAAATTGTCAAGGAATACCTGATATTAGAATTAAAAAACAATTGAAAAATGAAAGAATTGTAGATAAAACTTACTTATGGAGACAAAAATGAGAAAGAACATAGACTTCTGAAATTACCACAAAAAGTAAAACTATATACTATAAATTATTTTTTTAAAAATATTAAAGAGAAATAGGATATGGAAATATTTACATGAAATTGCAGCAGAATTGTATTATATTTTGACTAACAGAAAGTACATATTTCAAGACCATAATCAATTAATTAAATGTGAAATATGTGTTAATGCAAAACTAGAGAGACAAAAACTATTTAAAAAAGACAGTTGATATTCCTAACCTTCAGAAACATTTCAATAAATATAAATTAGAGCTTACAAATCATTTTAAAATATAAGATGGCTCAGATTAAAACAAAATCAATAGAATTCTAACTGATACACTATTAAAAATTGCAATAAATATAGCTGGTGCCAAAAAAAAGCAGTTCAACTAATAGATTTCCAGATGAGAGAAGACCATAAGGATTTAAAAATAATACATTAAAAAAAATTGAATATCTGAAATTCTGTAAAATGGTATAAAATAATGGTAAAAATTATAATATATATATATATAACTATATATATGTTGGGAGTAACAAGAAGAGATCGAAAATGCAATGTATGGGTAAGAGAACAAACAGGTATTACTGACCTCATTGAAAAAATTAAAAGACTGGAGTTGAGCTGGACATATTGCTAAAAGAGATGGTAATAGATGGACAATTGAAATTTTAAACTGGATTCCAAGAGATTGCAAAAGACCCAGAAATAGACCACATGTGAGATGGATAGATGGAATAAGAAAGTGTGCAGGAGTGATGTGGAGAAGAGAAGCTAAAGATAGAAAAAGATGGATGGAACTTGGGAGAGACTTTCATCCTGCAGTGGATTGATAATGGTTGATGATGATGATGATATAACTATAAATTGGAAAAAATCTATAGAAGAAAATAAAAGTGCTAAAAATATAAAACAATATCTTGGTATTGAAAGAAGAGTTGTTTCAGTCATAAGAAGAAAAGTTGGAATGATCACCAAAAAATAAAATGGCATCAAGACAGCATGGAAAAGTTTTACAAAGTAAAAAAAAAAACAGAAAAATAAAGTAAAATCTTCTGAATTGCTAAGTATTTTAAATGAAGAAATGAGAATTGCAATTAATTCTATAAAAAAGGGGAAAGGTCAGTATATAAGTTATAAAAATATGCCAGATGATTGGAAGAATGCAGTAGAGATATTGATATTTTTTAAAAAAAATAAAAAATGAAATATTAGAAATTTTAGGCCCATTTTATTAGTTTGACCATCTAAAAGAACAGGATAGATTTAAAAGTTTTTTTTTAGCATAGTGAACCACATCTGAGTAGTGGTAGTAGTTATAAAAGGATCAGTGAATATGAGTCATCATTATCTTTTGAAAATGTAGATTTTGAAAAAGTATTTGATCCCACAATCATTTTCATAGTGATTAAAGCATTGTATCATCAAGATGTAGCCCTAAGATATTGTCATATTCTGAAGAACATTTATTAAAATGCAACAGCAGTGATTGTGTTATATTGGTGAAACTAAGAAAATGCACTTTGATCTGGATGTACAACACAGTGATCCTATCTCCAAGACTTTTCACAGCATTCTTACAAGAAATATTTTGTGGAAGCTAAAAGAATAAAAATGTATGAAAATTATTTGTTATCTAGATATTACAGATACACTGCTTGTGTTTGGGAATACTTGAGAACTTCCAGAAATGTGTCAAGAATTATCGAGTAAAATATAAAAAATTAAATTAAAAATAAATAATGAAATGACTAAAATAATGTTCAAGGAATTTTCACAGTAGTAGAAAATAGAGATTCATAAATTACAAGAAATGAATGACTCCAAATACCTTGCTCAGATTATTAAAGCAAATGCAAATTTAAATGATGAAATTAATCACAGAATTAAATTTGGATGAAATATTTTTAATAGGAGTTTTTAATAGATGTTTTTTTATCATTTATTATATAAAGATTTAGACCTTAGACACTTACCAGACAATCAATACAAAGACTTGGATCACTTGATGAAATATAAGAGATGTTAGGAGTAGAACAAAGGCAACATATGTGAGTGAAAGAATAAACATGTTATTATCATCACTGAAAAAAATATAATACTAAAATGGAACTAGACTCATTGTGTTGCTAGAAGAGATGATAATGGATGAAGTTTTTAAAAGATTTAGAAATCAATTACATGTTGTAAAATTTTTGAAGGAATTTTTTAAAAATAGGTATGATATAAAGAAGATATGGATTGGAAAAAGTGAATTAAACTCAAAGAGATCTTCATCTTGTAATGCATTCATAATAGTTTAAAATGATGACAATGAAAAAGTTAATCATTCTGAATCAATTATGCTTTGGCTTGCCTTTCAACATTAACTATAACAATGAATATGTGTGTTTGATCCACGACATTTCTAATCTTTAATTACACTTGCAGGATTTCTATATCTTTTTTTTGTAAATAAGTATGAATAAAATTACATATATATATATTCAGATTTATGTTTATTTCAACAGAGCATGCTGCTAGAAAAAAAGTATCATTGTTTTTTTTTTTAAGTGTCATAGCAGCCGGGACGCGAACCCATAACCCGGGCAACTGCCTGCAAGTGCAAGGCAGTCACGCTGACCTCTCGACCACCAATGCAAGTATCATTGTTGACAGTAATATATATATATAACTATAAAATAAGCATGTCTAATTGGTTATCACAAATAAATCACATCTCCCTCAATCAATGGTCAACATTACCCAATATAATATCAGCATCCTTTCATCAAAACAGCACGCAGGTAATAAAATGACTTCCATTTATTATCTGAGTACTGCTTTGATAAGAAATTGCTGATATTATATTGGTTAATGTTAAACAATGATTGAGGTGATGTTTTATATATATATAACAATTAAACAACCACATCCTCATGCTATTAGTATATCAATACATCAATTATTTTTATCAAGCTGTCAAAGTTTAATCTAAAGTGATCATGATGTCAAGAGGACAAGTCTGATATTACTAAATTCCAAATCAGGCACAAATGTAAAGAAAGTCTTTTAACATCCTTAAGTTTCAAACTTCATATGGCAGAGATAATTTCTATTTTATTTAAAACTATTGGGAAATAATATATAGTAAAATGTGAAATAATAAATTAGTATAGATTTATTATATGTATACATTGGAGTAACAAGCTTTCTAAATGCTGTTAATAATATCAATACGCTAACCTCTTTTATCAAACTATCAAAAAAATGTAAAATGATTATTTACTTAAATTAGCTTTGATCTTTCTAGACAGGACAATCTGATGTGCTATTATTTAAGCTAAACTCAAAATCAAACAAAGAAGTAAACAAATATTCCTTTCAATACCTTCAACCATTGTATTTTACATGACTGAAATAAATGTTTTTCCCCATATGTCATAGCATCGGCCGGGACGCGAACCCACAACCGGTTGCGATGACCTCTCGGCTAATAACGCCTCATTTTGATGCTTGTTTTAACGTTTATATGGAATAAATCTATATTAGTTAATTATTTGATATTTAATCATAGATTGTTATTCCACATTGGTTTTAAAATGAGTAGGTTTTATATCTGCTATGTGCTTGAATGCATTGTAAGGGATTTTGTTTATATCTGTGCCTGATTTAGAGTTGATCCTAAATAATATCACTCATCATATTTGCTCTGTTTATAGATCAGAGCTAGCATATGAAAGTGATTATTTTATATGACTTTGGCAATTTGAAATATATATATATGCACACACAATAAAACTTGTCTACAGCAAATAAATATACAAATGCACAAAGACAATGGCCACGGCATGGGCCTCTTATGGAGTGCTTTTTTAAATCTGTGGTATTTAAACCTGTCTCTTATTTGTTATTTATTTTCCAATTTAATCTTGTGGTCTTAAAATGTAAATTAAAGCAATGAGAATCTATAGTTTAATTAACAAACTCTTTTTGGATATATAAGTAAGGGACTGAGCTTGAAAATGTTTGAATCCCGATCTAAAGCAATTTAATACTGTAAACTAGTATCTTATATCTTTTTCTGTAATAAATTACTTTTTTTATCTTTTAAACAGCACATTTTTTTAATAAAGCAATTTGCAATTCTCTGTAACATTCGCAAGAGTTGCTAATTTTTAAATAAAAAAATAATGAAGTGTGTGCTTTTTTTCCAAGGTTTTGTTGTCTTTTTTTTTTTTTACTTATAACAAAAGCAGCTGCAATCATGAAATCAATATTGTATTAATCAGTTTTGTTCTGTCCTGGTTGCTTAAGCTATTATCACACACACACACATGCAAAGAAATCTTCTGTTTCCAGTATCACACAATAAAGACTAGAAAAATGAGTTTTCTTATCAAAACTATTGTTTATGCAAAATTTAATGTAAGAAAGATATACAGTTTGATTAAAGACTTAATAGAAGAACTGCAAATGAATTTTATTTCCATCGCTTAATAAGCTTTCCAACAAAAGATGGTTATTTGTTAACATATTTTCCAGTTTTATCAATTTAAAATCAGCGTCATTAGAGTGTTTTGTTTTTAATTCCAAGTTTTAAAAATGATTTTTTTTCTTAGCATTTCTAACTGTATATTATAAAATATTGATCGCAAACTAAAAATAATGGCCAAAAACTTGTAGATGATTACAAAACATTTATACGTAAGTAAATAATTGATCTTCTCACAGATAAAAGGACAAAAAACGCTTTTCACTAGACAACAACAGAATCGAAGTCTCTCTAACAGTTCTTCTCAGAGAAACAATAAAGGAGAAGACAATACTCATTAAGCTTTCTGACTGCTAACTATTGGATATTTGAGAGATTATCTGTTCTTATTTTAGCCTTAAATAGTAATTGCTAAAGATCGTCTTACTGACCAACATATTGATGAAAGTGAAATTGACTGAGGTCAGACTATCTAGAAAATTATCCTAAGCTTTATTAGCACTTACAATTTTATCTGGTCTGAATTTGAATACAGACCTTAAGGCATGGCAGATAGATTTACTACTATTGTATAAGAAATAATTTTATTTAAAAGGTATTATATTACAGATAGATTACTAATAATTAGAAATCTCTAATTCTAAGTTTTCTCAAAAATAAGTATTTTTCATTTTCATTGCAATGTCAAATTCTGTGAAAATTTAAGCAGACATTAATTCTTCTACATATGGACTGTCACGCTATTCAAAATATTTATCAACTTAGGTGTTAAGTCCTCGGAAATCATGTGAGTTTTTATTGTCTTTATGACTAAAAATTTAAATACAAAAATATTTTTTTAAAATAAGATGTTTGATTATTTTCTGTCAAATGTATAATAGAATACTAATATATTCCTAAGTATTTGATAAAAAGAATAAGCCTATAAAAGGAGCATTAGATAAAACATCTGTTATTTATTTTAACTATAATACAAAACTCTTCAAACTTTTTGCTATGTGGCCCAAATTGTTCATTTCAATCTTTCAGCAGGTCATAATAATAATAATAATAATAATAATAATAATAATAATAATAATAATAATAATAATAATAATAATTATTATTATTATTATTATTATTATTATTATTATTATTATTTAGTAAATAAGCATTTATTTTTTATAGCACTGTTTTTTAAACTGTAAATAGTAATAATCAGCCATTAAGGTAATGCACGTGCGCTTGTGGATTTTAACTATAAATAAATACTCTCACTTTCCAAACACAAGATAAAGTCTTTGTGAAAAGATAGAATGAATCGATCTATCCTTTCAACCCAAACATTTAAGTATGGGCAAATCTTAAGTATTTGGAAATGAGAGTATGAAGATTTTAAACAATCACTTTAAATTAGCTTTACTATGCCTGAATGAAGGATGCTTGCAAAATTTACTAGAATTTATGATATGTCATTCTTAGTTGAAATTAAACATATATAAATATTTATTTTCTATAGCACTGTTTTTTTAAACTGTAAATAGTAATAATCAGCCATTAAGCTAATGCACATGCACTTTGTGGATTTTAACTATAAATGAATACTCTCACTTTTCAAACACAAGATAAAATCTTTGTGAAAAGATAAAATGAATCCACCTATCCTTTCAACCCAACATTTAGGTAAAAAAAAACACAAATTATTTTAAGTATATGAATTTTATTGAAAGCACAAAATTTCATAAAATGGTTGCAGGGTACATGAGATCAAATTATTATATATTAATGAAGGTGCTAATAAATTCTCATATCTTCATTATGAATTATACTAAAATTATTAATGTGAATGGTGGAAATAATTTTGGTTTTAAAATCTTATTATAATAAGCTTCAAATTTTGAAATACCGTTTGCAAGAAGTGACTTTAAATGTTCATCCAATAAATTTGCCTTGTATTCTGATTTGATATATTTCATTCAGGAAAACATTTGTTTGCAAAAATATGTCTCAAAAATGGAGATAAATTTATTAACAAAATTCTTCAAATTTTGTAACTGCACAGAGTTCAAAAATTTATAAAAACCAATCAAATTTCCTTCCTTACGTTTGTCTTTAATAAGATCATTTTCCTGAAGTTCAGTATTTTTTATTTGAATTTGATTGGGGACATCTGCCATATCATAGCCAACAGAAATTTTGAAACAATCTAATTTTCTTAGCGCAGACAAAAAAAATCAGCAAATTATTTCTGAAATTGTTATTTTAAATCTGAAATGATTAGATTACAAACATATATGGGAATCCTACTTCATCTTTTTTATACAATTTTGAACAGTATGGCATATGAGCAAATTTACAATCTTTAATTTCACTTTCCAAAAGTATCAAGTTTGAACTGAATGCTTTGATATGAGAAAATAAACCACACACTAAGTTATTTTCACCCTGCAATTTTAAATTCAAATTGTTCATGTGGTTCACCAGATCTGCAAGAAATGTCAACTTCCAAAGTGACTCAGAAATGTCTTATAATGATTTTTCTCAGTAAGAAATATATCATTCCTAAGCTGAAAGAAAAATGAAAGATTTTGCCATAGTCAAATCATTCGATTGCAGTATATGTCAAGTCAATATCCATGGAATCATATTTCTCAAAAAAAGCCTGAAACTGGGGATGATTAAATGCATGAAATTGAATGAAACATTGTTTTTGATATTCCTGCATCCTCACAAGCTTTTGTGATTAGTTCAACCAAACCCATCTTTGTGCCAGACATGTTTTTTTTTCATCAATTGTTACGCATTTCAAATGATTATCTAATTTAAACTAAATTCTATTAATATTTTTTGCACTTCTTTAAAGGTATTCTCCCCTGATGTAGTGTCATGCATACTGTGAAGAGACACTGATTTTCTGTGTACATTAAGTTCATTGTCAATGCCATGAAAAATTATTAGGAGTTGTGAGGTATTACAAACATCAGTTGCAGTCAAAATGAGAGAATACTGAATGAAACTCAGTGGTTTGCTACAATTGCTGAACAATACTATTTTCCACATTTTCAATCTTTTGTGCAACAATATTTTGTCCAAGACGTATTATTTTAAGATCATTTTTCTGGGCATAATGCAACTCCTGCTTCTGCAATATATTATTTGATTGTATTGCTTCCAGTAGAAAGTTATCCTTTTTTTTAACCAACACATAAGCAATCTTATAGCTTACCAAGATTAAAGCTTTACTTTCCAAATTTGCCTTAGTAAAAAGGTTTGCTAAGAATGCAGACAGAAACTTAATGATTCAAATTTATCTAACTGCTGCCTTCCTTTATATTGTATAAAACCTGAAATTTATAGTGATGACATATGTTGTATTTCTTTAAAGCAGCAATACTTTTATTACAAATTAGACATATGGCTTTGATTGTATAAAGAAGTAATTTTATGTTCCATTCTTCATTAAACACATAACATTCATCATCAATTTTTTTTTCCTTAATTCATATTAAAACTTAAAAAACATTATAAATAATTAGAAAATTACTAAAACTATAAATGCTTATTATAATTAAATATCTGGATAAATGAAAATGCACCTTTAAACATAAATTGTGTAATTATCAATTAAGTATTACACTGCATAACTACAGTGAATGCTGCAAAAATTCTTGTGGACAATCAATTATAATGGATAGCAATAGAGATAAAATACCTAAAGGTTAGCAGGAAATCTATAGATTCAATTTAAGGATTAATGTCACAGAACTAGCGCCATCTACAACACCATATATTGTTACTATCATTAGAAGTCGAACAAGAACAAAAAAATACCACGATGTATATATATTGTGGTTCCGTATTAATAAACTTGTGAATAATATTAATTAGTTTGGCAATGATGAAAGCCACCTGCACAAACAGATGTGTATATAAAGGCCGAATTAAATACATTTACATTCTTCTAAAAAGGAAATGAATTAATTTTGTAAGTGAAATATTAGATAATATTCCGATGAGGAGAAAGTAATTAGTCAAATATTGATTTGTCTCAACATAAATTATGCTATGACATTATGAAAGAATACTAGCATGAGTAATCGATCATCTAATTTTATTTAAAAACTGCAAAATGGTGACCTATAACTTGATTTAATGGGAATGAAACAAATACGTAAGTACCGAATAGAAAAATTCAAATAAATAATTTTCAATAGTTCCGATTAAAAAGGGAGAGGGCAATTGTTTTGAAAATTATAATAAATAGTGAAATTTGTTTGACTGAATTGCTTTTTTATTTTTTAAAACACAAATATTTTGAATTAAGCATGTGGTCATTTGTTTTGAAAATAAATTGCTTGATAATGAATAGTTAAACTTGTTTCATTAAATTTCCCCCATTTTTTTTTTTTGACTCGCAAATATTGAAAATTGTTTATTTGGGTTTTTTTTTCTATTTAGTATTTATGAATTTGTTTCATTTCCACTTAATAAAGTTGCAATTATAAATTCATTTAACAACTTTAAATTATCGTAATAGATTTCTAACTATATGATCTTTCCATTGACTCATTGTAAATCGAAAGATTTCGCGAATACTAATGTATAATAGGAATTGTTGACTTAATCAGTGAAGTATTGAATACCTTCACACTCTCAGATCTAACTGCTTCAGCTTCACCTATTTATATAGAAAGTAGGTTTTCAGACACATATTCCTGAGGTTACAGCCTTAGTAAATATTACTTAAAGTAGGTTGAAGTAAAGAAGGTTCTCTTCATTTCTTCCAATGCGTAAGCTTGTGGTTAAGACCTGTAGAGGTCCCTACCTTCGCATTTTCAAGCGCACATGCTTAGTAAATATTACTTTTATAAATAAAGTTATAGGTCACCATTTTACAGTAAACAAACTTAGAGGTCATCATTTTTCCAAAGTAATCAATTAAGATTGTCAGAAATTCCTGTGCAGATGTTATTTTCTGAGATAGCAAGATTAGAAAATTATTGCTAGACTAATACATATATGACATCTTATTGCCAGACTAATACATAAATACCATATTAATACAATATGGAATATCAAATTTTCAACACAGGTTTAAATAATGCCATTGAAATCTATCAACACCTTATGCTTTTTGCAGATACCCCTTAAAAAAATTAATTTAATTGTCACATTTTTGCACATTTCTTCACAGATCAGATGAAATCATATAGTGGGCCATATCCAGATCATGGGCCATAATTAGAAGATCCTGGCTATAACAACAAAATCTTAAATGTTTGCAAATTAAGGATACTAATGCTAATACTTATTCTAATAGTTTCCAAATATATGTTTGATTTTAAATCATACCTATCATTAGCACTTAGATGCTATTTGGATTTTTGTTTAAAATATTCTAATTATTTATTCATTTCAGAAATATTTTTACCATCAAAATAAATCAATGACTAATATTAATAAGAACGTAATACCTCCCATCAAGATTTTAAGTTTTTAAAAAAGTGCATTGACCAACCCAGATTATCTTGGGTTTAACCAAGTTCTGACTAATTGATTAAGAGTATATAATTAATCTCATAATTGAACCCTCATTAGTAGCAGTGACAAATGCATGAATATATCTTCATATTCACTCATAATAAAATCTTGGGAGGAGGGGGGAGTCAATGCATTTAAATATAATTGAAATCACTTTTCATAAAAAATATTGTATTTGGCTTTCGATTTTATCGAATTCAGTAAACCTCTATTCATTTAGAGAAAAGTTATAGCACTGAATTATAGAAGTCAATAAACAGTATAAGTTTGTAATAAGAAGCATTATTTGTTTCATTTTTTTCAAAGCTCAGGATTTATAATTCATTTGCTCATTTTTTTAATATAAATCCTCCTCCTCCTCCTCCTCCTCCTCCTCCTCCTCCTCCTCCTCCTCCTTCTTCTTCTTCTTCTTCTTCTTCTTCTTCTTCTTCTTCTTCTTCTTCTTCTTCTTCTTCTTCTTCTTCTTCTTCTTCTTCTTCTTCTTCTTCTTCTTCTTCTTCTTCTTCTTCTTCTTTCTTCTTCTTCTTCTTCTTCTTCTTCTTCTTCTTCTTCTTCTTCTTCTTCTTCTTCTTCTTCTTCTTCTTCTTCTTCTTCTTCTTCTTCTTCTTCTTTCTTCTTCTTCTTCTTCTTCTTCTTCTTCTTCTTCTTCTTCTTCTTCTTCTTCTTCTTCTTCTTCTTCTCTCTTCTTCTTCTTCTTCTTCTTCTTCTTCTTCTTCTTCTTCTCTTCTTCTTCTTCTTCTTTCTTCTTCTTCTTCTTCTTCTTCTTCTTCTTCTTCTTCTTCTTCTTCTTCTTCTTCTTCTTCTTCTTCTTCTTCTTCAAAATTATTATTATTATTATTATCATCATCATCATCATTATTATTATTAAAATGATTAATCCGTAGAAGTAAAATTATATTCCAAAAAGAACATAAAAAGATATTTCGGTAATTAATATACAGCATTAAATTTTAAGAAATTGCTAAGAATATTTTTGTCAAAGCTAGATCAAAATTTATTATAACAAACTTTAATATATATATATTCACTATATATTAAAATTGCAGTTCTTGTTAAGAAATGCTATCAGATATTACATTAATGGCATGTTTTGCATAAATTATCTGCCGAACCTCTTTTATGATTAATTAATTACTTTTGGTGATTATAACGTAGTCGGGCATGGATGCTTGATGGCATTGTTGGCAGTCAAAAACAATATGTGGAAATGGGATGGAGCAGATTATGCAAAAACTTAGGGTGGAAAATGGAAAGGGAAGGTAAAGTGGCTAACAGGTTTCTCTGAGCATAGCTGCTGAGAGATTCCTGACTCTGTTTAAGGGGAAGTCACAGTGCATCACATCACATACAATGTATGGTTTTCAGGGCGTGTGATTTAATCACTGAGTGTTTTTTCATCATTCCCCTTTTTGTTATTAATTGATTGATTGCTATAACTTTTTTTTTCTGCCAGGTATATGATTTTGGTGTCCATAAGTTCAAACAAATGAATGAATAGACTCTTTCTGGTGCTAAAAAAAAGGCAGAAGTATATGCCTATTATTTTTAGTTTTATTATTATATAGATTAACATGCTGTGCTAATCTTTCAATTTGCTTGAGAATTTTCTTAATTTTCAGCATGATAATTTGGCAGTTCAGGATATAAATTAATAGTGCCTTATAATTGTTTATAAGCCTATTTACAGGGTGGCATTAAAAAACAATATTTACAAGAGAAATTATTTTTCTATGTAAAGGAGCTACATAGAACATATCAACTCATGGTTTCTTAATTCACATTATATTTTTTTGTATATACTTGCAATTTTTTATTTGTTTATGAAGCAGGATTTTAAATTATCCAACAAACATTGATTCATTTTTCAAATTTTTGGTATTATTTTTGGAAATTTGACATTTTTAAGTAAAAGGTTTTCAAAACTGTCTATCTAGTATCATCTTTCTAAATTAAATATACAAACAATAAATTTCTTAATGTCTTCATTTTTTAACCCATTAATATTGAGAATTTTATCTAAGTTACTAAACATTAACTGAATAAATATATGAAAAGCTTATGCAAAAAAATATCAACGTATCTAGTGATGTGATGTGATGTGATGTGATGTAGTATGGCTTATCCTTAAACGAAGTCAAGAATATCTCAGCAATTATGTAAATTAGTAAATGTAATATGATCACAGTGACCCTTCCTATACATATAGTTCAAGATTTGTAAATGGAAGATAGATCACAAATCCAATATCAAGAATTATATCAAAAACATATGTCACTTTGAATACAGGATTCTCATCAATATTATTAACAGATTTTACATCAAAATGAACTCCAACTATACACCAGCTGATGTTTTAAGCCCTGAATATCTTTACCCTATATTCTTAACATCTCTAAAAAGAAAAACAATATTTGCTCTGATACATATAGAATTAGTCTTCATAGTCAGCCTATGTTAAATTGCTTATTCAATAACTAAAAGGACAACCCCCCCCCCCCAAACAAACTCCAAAACTATATACAAGATTTTCTGCAATTATGCCAATTGCAATGCCATTTACTTCAGGGAAACTCATGCCAGCTTTTCAAATAGAGTTTCCCAACACCAATATTTATATAAAAGGGCCAAAGATAATTCCAAGTACATGATTATGAAAATTAGCTTGACCACACATTTGAACTCGTAAGCCACAATAGTGTGCTTGGAGAAAAAAAATGCATAAACATACACTAAAGAAGATCTGGCACATCAACAGCAATGCCAATGTGATTAACAAAAAAGAATATGCTTCACCCTGTCCAAAATGTGGGTCATATGAACAGTGAAAGTTACGTGGGTATGCATATAAAACTACAGTATAAAAGACAAAAAAAATCACTCTAGAAATAACTAAAATTATGCAAATACCAAACTAACTTAGACATGCTATTTTTCAAGGAGATAGTAATAAAACTATTTTATGTAAATTAGACCCCAAAACAAAACAAACAATCTAATAATGTCAGCAGAACAATAAGAACATAGAGAACAGTTCAGTGTTAAGTAAGATACAAGCAGTAATATTCTTGTGAGTTCAGCAGTTCAAGAGTGATGAAATATGCTAAAAAGATCATTATGATGTAAAATGAATGAAGAGTAGTTAACAGAATAAAATAAAGTACTGCATAAGAAATGCTATGTTATGTCATAGTTCAATACTGTAAGGAACTGTCTATAATTAAGACTGATTTAATTTATGAAATTAATAAACTACTAATATATTTCTGAGCAATAAACTCATTAGAGAAACAAACAACAAATGACAAAAATGAATATACTTGCCAATAGAAAATTGGGGAGGGGGGATTTTTGAATGTTGTGAAGGTTAAAAAAATAAAGGAAAGTGAGAATACATTGGATTTATTAGATGTCAAAATTTGTAATCAAATTGAAAAAAATGGAAATTGATAGAGGGCAGGCATATCACTCATCTCTTTTAAGGATTGGACAGCCATGATAGAAAGTGGAATAATAGAATACAAATTAAAAAACCAAATTCAGTAGCTATAGATAAAAATTGGAATTCTATTAACATAAAATGGTGACAGTACCAGTAAAAGTAAACAGCTGCATAAAAAAGTTACCATTATATATAGTAACCAAGAATCTTTGCCCTATTTTAAGCTGTAATTGATTTTGATCTTTGGGAATAACCATTGAATTCACCAAGAGAACTAAAATGAAAATTATAATCCAGAACAAATATGCCCTTCTATATCTAAGTCAAGGCTAAAGAGACTAAATATTAAACTTATAGTAGATTGGAATAAAAATTATATGGGATTCCAATTAACTAAAGAGTGGATTAAACAAAAATGGCTGAAAGCACAGCCAAACTACACAGTGCTTCAAATTTGGAAATGCTCATGAAAGTTTGACTATGTGTCAAGAATATATTCTTATGACATAAATGAGTGAAGGAAACAGACGCTAAAGTTGCTATATAAAAGACACCTGAATAGTGCATATAAAAGAAATAGCTTGTTGCCCATTTGATGGCCAGACTTGAATAATGACATTGTAGAAACTTTAAAAAATGTCAAGCCTATCAAAAAAAAACATGAGATTTGTACCTGAAAAAAAATCCTTTGCAGGATTATTAATGAAACACCATTTTAAAATGTATATTTCTATGTTGATTCCTAACAAAACCAAAAGAAAGGAAATAAAGTCTGAAAATGTCAAGTTCTATATACAGTAGACTGTCTAGATAAGAGATATACTGAGAAAAAATAGATGTCATAAATTATAATTAGGTTACTGTCTAAGCAAATACGTGAAATTAAAATGGAAGATGATAGAGAACTAATGTGGCACATTGACCATATAAAGTACTGTTTATGATATTAAGATCATAAGTTCAGATACTGCTCATGTAGAAGTTTCTATAAAAAATAGTGGGAATATTCAAATGTAAGAATCTACTAATATCAAAATAAACACAAAAGAAAAATGTTTTCCTGAAGATTTGTGATGATGGTGTTCTAGGTGTATTTTTATATTGGACTATTTTCATCATCTAATATGCACATTGATTGTCTTTAGAAAAATTTAAATATTCCAAATACATTTAACTGTTAGTAATAGCACATCAAGAATCTAAGGATTCATATTTGAATCCCATGCTAGTACTGTCACTGGTCAGTCCAGCAACACCTGAAGAAGTGGGGCAGAATAATACCTCTCGAAATGTTCATATACTAACATGTTAGACGTGCTATTACTAACAGTTAAATGTATTTGGAATATTTAAATAATTAAATTTTTCTAAGGACATTCAAGATACATAATAGATGATGAAAATAGTCTAATATAAAAATACACACAGAAGAAAAATGTTAAGGCCAAAACTCACAAGTTACTTTTCTGAATTAAAGGGTGAAACAAAGCTTAAAGAAAAAGTTTTTTTCAAAAAATAAAGACTCTTCTCTCTAGAAAAGTTATAAGTGTGTAGAAAATGCACAAGTCTATAAGATTACATATGTAATTAACTTATACGTATTTTTAAAGTGAATAGGAAGTATTTCTTAGTATTAATTAAATTGTGTAAATAAAGTTATCTGTGTGTGGGTGTAAAACTACACAACAAAAGACAAAAAAATCACTTTAAAAATAATTAAAATGCATAATAAATGAAGTTATGCAAATACCATAAGTAATCCAGATATGCTAATTTGTAAGGAGATAGTAAAAAAGCATTTTATGCAAGTTAGATCTTAAAACAAAGAAGTTTATCTAATAATGTCAACAAAACATTAAGAACATCGCCAGAGAGCAGTTTAGTGTTAAGTGATATATTAGCAGTAATGTGCTTGCAAATCCAACAATCTGAGAATGGTGAAATATGCTGAAAAGATCACTTTGGTGTTAAGTTAAATAAGAGTTAACAGAGTAAAATAAAGCACTGCATAAGAAATTCTACATTAGAGTCCAATACTGTAAAGAACCATCTACATGTAATTAAGGATGATTTAATTTACAAAATTTAGACAGAAAGCTGCTGGTTGAAAGACTAATAAGCTAATAATATTATATATTCTAAGTAATGAACTCAGTGTTAAGTTAAATGTTTTTTGTATTATTTCCAAAATAATATAATGAGTGTACAACTATCTTAGATCAAATCTGTCCCATTAAACATCAGAAAATAAGGTTTGTTTTTATTTCTACTTTGATTGATAGTATAAGGGATTTGAACTCAGATTTTCAAGCACCCTTAAACTATCCACACTATCTCATACAACTGATACAAATGACCACACATATGTAGAAAAAATAAATAATCACCAATATATGTATTTTGTGCTAAACTAGCACTCATCAGTTGGTCCAGATTATCATCTCCCACACATATATATATAATCAGTGCTCAGTTTATATTAAGATAGCAAATCTTCATACTTTAATGGACCAACTGATGAGTGCTAGTTTAGCACAAAATATGTATATTGGTGATTATTTATCTTTTCTACATGTGTGTGGTCATGTGTATCAGTTGTATGAGATAGTATGGATAGTTGAAGGGTGCTTGAAAATCTGAGTTCAAATCCCATATACTTACAATTAAGCTTCCAGGTTTGTGAAGAGTGCCTGGTTTTCAAATATTTAATTGATAGTTAATATTTTTCAGAGTTAGTTTTTTTTTTTTTCAAAATAAAAGCATTTAAAAAATATATTGGCTTGTGGGATTTACTGAAAACTTACTAAACCAATATCAATACATTTGAAATTAAGTTTACCAATCTCCTACACAATGAATAAACAAAGGGTTAAACCTTAAATACATTACATATTGCATTGTCATTGATTTTTAACATATGTTCAAAATGTTAAGAAATCTATTTGATAAAAGTCAGTTAAATCTTAATTGCAAAATTCATCCAAAACTAACAAACAGCATTTCTAAGTTATATAAAAATATTTAAAAATGAAGTGAAAATTTAAATATTTATAAGTAAATATGAAAAGTTTAGTTTGTATTTGTTTAAAAAAGATTTTACAAAAAGTTTATTTTATATTTGCTTAAATAAAAACAAAATGTTTGCTAATAAAAAAATGTATTTAATTATTTATAGTTAAGATTAGATCTAAAAAAATAGAAAAATCTGTAAAAAAAAAAATTAAATTGGCAAGACTTGGGCCTTTGAGCCAAATAAATCATCATCAATAAAATATTCACTCAGATTTATAAATTCAGTTTAAGAAATAGAGTCATTTTTATTCTTTTATGGATTCAGAGGTTCAGTATTCTCCCATATTTCTAGAAAATGCATGGAGCTGTAATGCTGCACAAAGCCTTAATTAGAAAAGAAGAGAATCAGATATAACTGCAGAAAATCAAGCAGATTTTTAATAACTACCTATATAAAAATGTAGAGTTAAAGGGTGCTTTTCAATACTGATTTTAATCTAAACATGACTTTCAAGAGCATGTATTGATTGCAACCACAATGTACGGTCCATGCTTCCAAAATGTAATTTCTCTACAATGAATAATGCCATATCTTAAAAATAAATAGTCGATAATAGTGTTGAAGATAATAATTGTTCAAAACCAATCTGCCTGAGATCTTAATATAAATTTCTTCCTTTTACTCTAAAGTTGCCCTAACTTTTTGAACTGTGAACAATTCAGATACTCTAACTAGAAGATTAAAAAACTAATAAAATGAGTAAAAAATATAAAAAGACTATCTGGTCAGTAAGCTTTCAAAATCTGTGTAAATATTTTTTTATGTATATCAACAAACTCATTTTTATTTGCTTATTAAATTTGTAAAATATTTCTGATTTATTGGCAACGCATATGTAAAGGGATTCCACCTTTATTATGGATAATAATCTCTTAAAGTAACTATTTTTAAATAGTTAATCTTTTTCTAACTATAGCTGTCAAACAATTAGTGCAATATTGGAAAGCCCATATTCTCCATCATTACTTCCATTGCTTACTATATAAGTAATTGTCATTAACAACTTTAATTAGTAGGATAAATTTTTACATCAATCAAGACATATTGCTATTTATTTTAAATCTTAACAATTGGGAATTCTTAATATTTGTGTTTATTTCTTTTTTAAAAAATTTCAAATACATGTACAGATATAACATCAGTGTTACAGATTCTTTGTAAAGTGTTGTGTTATTGCTAATTATTTTAAATTGATTACAATAGGGGATGGTCATTCTCATATTATAGAAATTGTTGCTGTTGTAGTTAGAGGGTAAATCAACTATTTGCAGTCACTTTAAGATTATTCTCCGTAAGTTACATATGCAATTAGGCATTGCAATCATTTATCATTATGCATATAATAGTGTTCCGTATGTTATTTTGTTTATGTCCTATATAGAAATATTTTCTATTTCAGGTGATAATGTTTGATGACAAATCAAACTAATTTTTATTAAACAATGCCACTTTAATGTATAAAAAAAATTCTATAAAGGACATAAGTAAAATAAATTAGATGTGATATGTTGGACTATTTCCATTATCTATGAGCGAATGTTGAATGTACAGAAAAATTTAAAGTTTATTTAAACTTTCCAAATGCAAACAACTTGTTATTAATAACACATAATTAGACAACACAGGTTGGTATTCGAGTAGTATTGTTCTCCACTTTTCTTTGGGTATTGTTTTGAGTAGTATTACTCACCACTCTTCTTCAGGTGTTTCTGGCTTGATAAGCACAGTGACAGTATTTGCATAGAAGTTGAATTTGCACCTTTAGTTTTTTGAATATTCTCCACTCTTCTTCAGGTGTTGTTTCGAGTATTATTACTCACCACTCTTTTTCAGGTGTTGCTGGCATGATATGCAGTGACATGAATAGAAGTTGAACTCACACCTTTAGATATTATTCCCCACTCTTCTTCAGGTGTTGCTGGCTTGATATGCTCGGTGACAGTATTTGCATAGAAAGTTGAACTCACACCTTTAGATTTTTGAATATTGTATTTAAGTTAAACACTCTAACCAACTGAGTTATTCTGTCAAAGGCAAGAGATAGTAGAAATTTGATATATTTATATATGAGGGTTGGTTCAAATCCTCCTGAGACCTTCACTTTTTTCCTAAGCACTTATGCTATATTTAATAATTATTAATATGAAATTAGATGATTTTGCATAATACATCTACAACACATCCAGATTATTTATAGGTGCAAATATTATTAGTATGTGAAATCATCTAACTTCATATAAATAATAATTAAATGTAGATATTTTATTGACTGATTAAAAGAATAGAAATTTTGATTGGATGTAGTAAAAAATAAATTTAATATATTTATTTTATTTATATTGTACTTTATTGATGTTTATAGTACTTTATTTTCATATAAGAGTATATATTTATCTTAATAACATTAAAAATCAAATACTTGTCATTATTTATAATTTATTAATTTATTGTATTAATTCATAATTTTTAAAATAATATTTTAAAATATGAAATTTTCTTTCACACTCACATTATATGTTTACATGTATTTTAGTGAATGATATATTTAAATAAGATATTATATTTGTTATGTAATTTGAATATTATTATTTTAACTATGATTCTTGACAAATTCTTAATATTAAAATGCTTATATATCTTTTTTATATATATTTGTTAAATAGAATTGATTATGTACATATTATCTTGAGATTAATGATGTTTATATCTTCTTTTTTTCTTCATAAATTTGGTGTATTTACAGACTATTGTTAATTTCAAAATACTAGTAGAAATGACCATAACTCAAAACTATTTCAAATCAATATATGAGGGGGATCCAAAAATAACCAGAATTGTTTCTTGATTTGTGAGCCTGTTATAGGATATGCTTCTGCTGTTACACTCTTTTTGCACAAACCCTGCTGCAGTAATCTGCCAAATTATATCACTGTGTAAAATTGGGGTATCACATGTAAAGTGTGTTTCATGTATTTGTTGATTTTTACTTACTGAAATATTTAAACAAGATGAAATTCTGTTTCATTTACAGAAAGTGGCAGGAAAAACCGTGCTTGAAACAGATTACAAGCAAACTAATCTCATAAAAAATACAAGTTTTTGAATGATTTAATTAAAATGTTAAATACACCACATTCCTAAAAAGTGTTTCAAGTGAAGTCAAAACAACTCTGACTTTTTTTCATACAAATGGTATTTTTCTCTCAGATTTAGGTCATAATAGTCATGTATGTTATCTGCAAGTTCAAAAACATTTGCGTGACACAGTAAAATATAAACATCCCTTTTTTGTGACAAAGAAAATAGTGAAAGTTTTATCTCAACAAGGTATCATTACTCAAAATCTTGAGGGTGAAACACTTTTTAATTAAATTCAGCATGACCCAGCTTATCTATCAGCCATATTCACTCAATATTACTTTGTGTGATTTTTTTTAAATGTCAGAATGGAAAAAATGTCTCTTTTTTTTTTTTTTGCAAACTTAGAAGTGTGTGTGTGGGGGGGAAGTGGAAGCATTATTTTTCAAGTGCTTCCAGACCATGTGAAAAAATAATAACTTGTTTAGACTGATGTATTGCATCAAATGGATGGTAATTTGAAATCAGATTAAATTTAATAAGTAAACAATTTTTATTATAAAATTCCACTTACTTACTTTTACCCCCTTATATATACATAACAGATATTTTAAACACATAAATACTATGACACTTTTAAAAATTATATACATTATAGGTTTTTAAAAAATAATTAGCAAAAATTAGAATACAATACAGTTATGAAAAAAATAATGCAGTATAATTTTGGAAACAGACCATTTTCACACACACACACATTTACATATAATATTCAAATAAGTATATCATCTATACTAAATTTAATGTAATTATAAAAGACTTCGAACTCAGTCTTTCAAGTTCCCTACAGTTATGCACACTATCTTATACAAAACAACTGATACACACGTGCTTGTCTACATGTAAAAAGGATAAATGATCTCCAATATACATATTTTGTACTGAACCAGCATTCATCAGTTTGTTCAGATCACCATCTTCCACACATATATACAATCTGTGCTCTGTTTATATTAAGATATCAAATCATTAAACTTTAATGGACAAGCTTCAATCTTATCCACCCTCCAACTCCTCTGCCATCCATATCATTGAAAATCTGATGATGGAATACTCAAAGCCCTTGTTGATGCCAATATTATTGTCATACCCATGTTAGTTAAAACACTCTAACCCCTCACATATTAGACCTTAATATATCCATTTAATTATAACTTTAGGAAGCTTGAAAATCTGAATTCAAGTCCCTTATACTTATTTGAATATGACATATTCAGCCTGTATACAACCCATCACTCTTCTGTATAATTAAATGCAGCATATTAAGATCCTATGTGTGAGGATTCAGGGTGACTTAAATATCAACATGGGTATAACAAAAATATTTGCATCAATAAGGGCTTCAAGTGTTTTATCATCGAATTTTGATTGATATAAATTGCTGAAGAGTTGGAGAGCAGAGAAGATTGAAGCTTTGTCCATTAAAGTTTGATGATTTGCTATCTTAATAGAAACTATGCACTGATTGTATATATGTGTGGGTGATGATGATCTGAACCAATTGATGAGTGCTGGTTCAGCATAAAATATGTATATTGGAGATCATTTATCTTTTTCACATGTATATGATCTTATATATCAGTTATATAAGTTGGAGTGCATAACTGTAGGGAGCTTAAAAGTCTGAGTTCAAGTTGCTTATATAATATATATTTTAAAAAAATCAAGTCAGATGTCACATGATCTAAATTTAATAAGCTTGTGTTTACAAATGTTATATATAGAGCTCGCAAAGCAAACCCTTAACAATCTTTGTAGAATACTCCCAACCTCAGACTGGTTTGTGCTACTGGCATTCTCAGTGAGGTGTTAGGATATTCAATCATTTAAGTTAAAAATACCAGTATAAGTCCAGTACTTTATTTAATGTATAACTATTAAATAGAAACTCTGAAATTTTCTTCCAATCCAGCTATCTAACTTAAATAGCCATATGGGACTGAACTAAGTTTAGATATACTATATATTAAGGGCTTTAGCAATATAAAATCCCCAAATATAAAATTGCTATGATGGATTTGGCGATATATGGTGTATCTGAACCTAGTTCAGTTCCATATGGCTATTTAAGTTAAATAACTACATTGGAAGACATATGGATGTCTGAAAATGTCAGAGTTTCTACTTAATAGTTATACATTAGATAAAGTGCTGGGCTTGTCCTGGTATTTTTAATCTAACGATTGAATATCCTAGCACCTGAGGACACCAGTAGCAGAAACTGGTCTGAAGTTGGGAGTATTCTACAAAACTTTTTAAAAGTTTGTTTTGTGAGCTCTATATAACATATATATATATATATATATATATATTGTGGCCATCTGAATGAGCACAAGGATTTAAGATACTTTGTATCTTAAATAAAGTTATATTATACTAAAAAAAAATGAAATAGCCTTAGAATTTTAAAATTTTGTGCTGGAGATTGCTTAAAGCTTAAATATGGATTGCTTATGCAGTTTATTGACCACTTTATAAGTATCCATTATTATTAGTATTATTGTGGTTAATGAGGTATTTAATGTAAGGAAGGGGGGTTGTTTATTAATGGAATTAATACGTCTTGTTGGAAAGATGCAAAGTTATCCTGTGTTAGTATAATATTATTTGAATGGTTTCAAAATCCTTTATTCATTAATTCTTATCCTTTTGTCAACAGTTAATAGCAGTTTCAATTATATTTAGTTAAGATAGTTCAATATTTAAGTTATAGTACATGTGTATGCATGTGTGATTCTGCATTATGTTTCATTCCATTTTCATCTTTAAAAACAGCAAACAATAGTACATTCACAATAAAAACATTTTAATTACAGTAGTTAACTTAAATAATTAACAAATATATATTTCTTTCCAGTATTTAATAGATAGTTAGATCAATGAATTATTTTATAAATTGAATAAATTATTAATCATTTTTATTTGATAGTTAATTAATATTCTTTTTTTTTTCAAGTTTATAAAAGCTATTTATTTTATTATTTGTATTTTTTTTTCTTGTCTTCATTTAATTTTAAAAATCAAAGTGATTTTTTTTTCTTGAAAAGATTTGTTTTTGCATATGTAATTAGTTAGCAAGATGTGTGGGAGTAACCTTGGGAAAGGCAAATGAACTTTGCTAAAGAGAGTTTTTAACCAAGATCTCCAGCAGAAAATTGGCTCTTTGTAATGTAATTGTAACCAGTAAACAGTGGTTCATATATTGTAAAAATTAAAGCCAGTTGCTGAAGTCAAATTGACTTTGAAAAGACTTTAGAGTAAAAACTTCCAAAGGAGCTTCAGAACTTTATTATGGAAAAAATTAATTAAAAATGCAATTCTGAGGTTTTAAAAAGGTACGTCGGTCAGATTTACTCTCTTCAATTTAAACATTTCTGAATTAATCCCTTTATAACTATTACTCTTTTAAAAATGTATGTTAATAACATCCAGTTTACATTATTTTACTTAATTGCCATTTTAAATAAGAATAGTCTACATAAATATTATTATTGTATCATTAAGCAACGTGTTTTTATATATATATATATGGAAAACGCATGCAGAACTATACTACAGAATATATTCTAGTTTCTCACTATTTTTCGTGTTGTGTTTTTGTGAAGATTATACATAGATTTAAGGATATGTCTATTTTGATAGATCATACTATGTTTAAGTTCATCATAAGGAGATAACAGTATTCATTTATTTGATATTTCTGGAACTAATAAGTATTTTTAAATTAAGGAAATAAAATGTAAGCTACTTCTGTTTAAATTGAAGGACAGAAGTGCGAGTAATTTTTGTTCTCTTCAATAAGGACGGAATATAAAACAAAGCATTATTAATTATGGAATTACTAAGGACAATTTAAAGTGTTAAATGCTATTCAGAAAATACTAAGGATAATTGTGTATTTAGTCCAGAACTACAACGGAGAATGTCTTATATTTTCAGTATAATAAAGGAGAAATTCACTGCTTGTGTATGATTTGGCACCTCGAATGGATATGCTATGAACACTGAAAGGTGCTGGGCATATTTAAGTTATGCTTATATTTTTTTAAGTTATACTGCAGAAGTGCATTTTAGTTTAAATTCAGTTTGGAATATGTCCCATATTATTTCATCAACCTGGAACCGAGTTTTGCAAGTGAACTTTTATTTTAAGTTACAAAACTAATAACTTTTGTTTCTTTATTTTTTTTATTGCTTGTCATAATTAATGTATACGATAGGTAGATAGGCTTTATTTATTATTATGTCATTTATAATCTGTGTTATTTTGATTTTCGAGACCGTCTCTGAAGTGTCTCCAAATGAGGAGTACGCTGGTAATTGTTCTTTTACGAAGGTAAAAGAAAGAAATATTTTTTTAAATATATTATTAGAGAGGTTTACATTTATTTTGTATACTTTATTATCTCAAAGTGAAAATTTTTTTTTTTTTTTTAAATCAATGAACGTATAACAGAAATAGTTTGTTAGATATGAAAGAAAGTTCATTCATAATAATTATAAATATTAAATTTTAAAAAGTAACCTAAAGTTTATTAAATTAAAAGTTATACCTTAGTGCCATATTTAATTATCATGTTACCTGCTTAGTGTGTAATTTAGAGTTAATATTATATATACTTTTTATTCGCGAGTATGTGTTTGTTTTGCACAATTATAATATTTGTTTGATAAAATATAATTTGTGAATAAATTTATACATAAATTTCATGCACTGTCGTATTCTACTGAGTTGAATGGATTGTATATTATCTGTATGTATTTATCTGACAGCGTGTATTTATAATGTTCGATATTTAGAGAAGCTATGAGAATAGAAAGAAATCTTTGTGTTATAATGTCTGTAGGAATAAAAGATCTTGCTTATTTAGTATATGTTAATAATTTTCCCTGAGTAGAGTCTAGTTTATTTTATATGCATATGATTAATGATATTTTTTGAAGTGATGTTCTTAGGGCCCTGGTGATGAGGAATTAAATCCCCACCAATAATGTATTTAGAAGTAAATAAGTTATTGTTGAAATATGATTAAATGATGTTTAGGAAGTTATGTGATGTTTTTCTTAGATTCTTGGTAATGAGGAATTGTAAAAGTGTTCAGTAAGAGTTATTTGCTCCTCATGTAGATTCCCCTTGTAACGTATAGTATATTGTGACAGTCAGATGATGTATGTTGATTTAACCCAGTTCGAATACTAGGCAAAAGTACCTCGAGGCCACCCATATGTGAGATATTAAACCAAGAATACTATGACCTCTGCCCTATTCGTCTAGTCTCGAAGCTATCATGAACCGAACAACACTATCTGAGACACGCATAGATATTTTCTTCCCGAGCCACGAGCTTAGCATCAGCGGGAGACATGGACAGAACCACCTACGGAGCTAAATAGTTAAATGTGCAAAAATACTTAGAAATATGTGTTTTGCGTGCCTGGATCATTTAAAAGTAAAACAAAGCATTGAAAGATAACTAGCAAACTCAAGCTTTTTAGTTAAATAAATATCTTTAATAAATGACATTTGAAATATTATTAATAATTTAATGGCCTTCGCTATTCCCCGAAATTAATGAATAACTAATGAGACAATGAAAACCAGATTAATATGCTTGCGGTCTAAATCTTTCCTTCCCAGTTTTATTAAACACTGTCAACTCGAATCTGCTCAATAAAGTGCAATAATAAAAATCTTTCGCAAAGCAGTTTCTAATTGCTTTGCACTAAAACAGAGTTTAAAATGATTTAAGATGTATATCGCTAAATCTGACATACGTAAGAAGCTAATGGCGGACAAAAGAAGCGTTATCGAGGAGATCAAGTTGGCAAACAAAAAAAGGAAACTTACTCGTACTAAATTTTACAAGTATGAATAAAACTGGAAAGGGATTTTTATATGAACAATTAACTAATAAACTTAACCGCAATAGAATTAAAATATTTACACATGGGAGTAATGAAGAATAGCGAAGGAAAAAGGGTTAAATATCTAGATAGATGATCACATATACATATATCTAACTAGTCTAATAAAAATAGTTACATTATAAATATCATTAAACACACATTTCATAAATATTCAAGGAAGCAATTATAAAAAGTATGGACAAAAAGGGTAGCATAATAAATAGTTCATGAGGAGAGATATGATTACCGTCCTTGTTCCTTGGTCATGTTCCATCGACGGGCGTAGCTTGATCCGTCTGACGAGATGTGTTTGTCCGGACAAGGAAAGTGGAAATCGGTAGCATGGTTTCACAAAAAGTCCTCCAGACACGGCACAGAGTTCAGATGACGATTGAGTAAATACTACGGCATTTTTCTGGTATTGAGGAACCCTCGGCGGTAGACAAAGTTATTTATTTGCCTAGCCAAGCATGGTAGACTCCATCGAATTCATATAATAAAATCACAACAGGCAACAGCAAAATTTCTAAAGTTCTCCACGGAGCAATCTGACAGCCCGCAAGAATACTCTGAATGAATAATCTTTTCCAAAAGGAAAATCTGAATGACTGATCTTTTCCAAAAGGAAAATCTGAATGAACTTTTTCCAAAAGGAAACTCTGATTGACTTGTTCCAAAAGGAAACTCTGATTGCCTTGTTCCAAAAGGAAACTCTGATTGCCTTGTTCCAAAAGGAAACTCTGATTGCCTAATCTTTTGTTCTCCCTTTTATTTATACCCTCTCTGTCAGCTACCTTCTATTGTTTGTATGATCTGAGATCTTGATAAGCCTCCCCATGCTCCTTTGTTTCAAAGTAACACCTTCTAAAAATAACTTTTACTTTTTTACTCTAAATTTCTTTCTTTAAACTTTGGGATTTTATTAATTAAAAAAAGAAAGAGAAGGCCATCTTTAATTTGACTTGAATGGGCTTAACTAATTAAAAATATACATTCTTTTAGAAAATGTTGGTGGGCTTATCTCAAAATCAAATCATACTAAATATTTGAACAAAAAGTAAAATACATTCTTATTTCTTTTAATACAATAAGCGTTTTATTTCAGCAGAATTTTGCATTAACTCATATATATATGCTTGACGTATATATATGTTTGACTAAACGGTTTTCACAAGTAATATTTTTAACAGCAATTTAATGTTACAATGGAATTTATTTAAAAGAAAATATTTACAAGCAAATACAAATTTAATAAACGTAATTAATTTTAGCTGTAATGCAAAACCCTGCTGATATTGGACTATAAACTTAATTTAGGTTTACAATATTAATCAAGTTTATAGGAAGATGTGAAGCATGGATTGGACTTCAGATCCATTGCTTCATTTCCCAATAGTTAGTGAGCAAAAAAAAAATGTTTAAAAAAAAAATGCTGTTGCTTCAGGTCAGAGGTAAGAATTTGTGCCAGGTGAGTTCAAGCCTACTCTTTATTTGGTGTAAAATTTAACTTGTTACTGACTAACAGTTTTTTCTTTCTTTTACTAAATAACTAACAGTTTATCCATAATTCAATCTGCTATATCTTAAAACGAGTCCGTGTTGTTTTAATCTAACAAGTTATGTATCTATTTTAATGTCTATATTTCCCAGGATCCGGTGGTATATACTGCCTTGTACTTTTGGACGGGTTCATGACCCTATCATTTTGGTTTTCTTCTAAGTTTCCATAGTCAATGTCAGTTAGTATCCGAATCGTGCCTTGAATATCTTGCATTTGAGTGCCTATTAATATTTTCCTTATCCAGGGTGGCATGTTGTGCCTAATCATCCTTACTATCTGCATTTCTGGATAATTGAATGCACTTAGGGCTTTAATTCGATTTACCTGCCTAACAAAAAACTGAGCATAAGTCTCTTGATGGTTAGCTGGGTATCTTTCATGCATTATGGAATACATCAAACCTTCCTGCCGCTCTGCACTCCAATACATTGACAACATTGCATTCTCATATTCCATAAATGTTTGTGGTTGTATAGACAGAGTGTTCCACCAGTCTCTGGCAGATTCTTTTAAATGATGACTGGAGATCGCCACTTTTTCTTGTTCTGTCATATTCTGAAATTGAAAAAACATTTTGAGACTGTCTAGGTGGTGTCTAGGGTTTCCCCCTGGTTCCCCTCTAAAACATTGTATATGTACGAATTTTGCCACAGGAGATGTTACCGGATTAATTATTATTGGCGTAAGGATTTGGTTGCCTTGTTGCGCCTGGATTGGATTCATCTGTTGATGAATGTTCATTTCCTCTTTATCCACATTCATCTGTCCATTTTCTTCTCCCTCCTGTATTTGATGCTTGACTGACACGTCCAAGGCATGCATATCCTTTCCTAATTCATTATCTATCAATGATTTAAGTTGTGTATCATCTTGCTTCTGTTGGGGTTGCCATTTAAAGTGAGTATCCTCGTCTGGCAATACTTTTGTTACAATAGTATGTTGGTGGAGCGCCATGTTTTCCTCCAAACGGTCCAGTCTTTGTGATGTCATATTCATGAATTGTTTTAACATGTTCATCATCATTTTGTTTTCTTGTCTCATTTCTGTGATGAGATCTTTCACATTGTTTTCTTGGTCACTATGAGTCGATGTTGCTGTATTTGGAAGGTTGAGCATTACCTCCTCATCGCTGTCATAATCTGCAACTTTCTTCGGTTGGTCCATTTTTGCCTAATATTGGCTATTTTGTTATATAACATTCACTTTGTTTGTAAAATGTGTTTGTCTTTTAATAAACAATCTGGATAAGTATATTTTTATACTAGTTATTAACACAAAAAAAAATTATTTCTTTCTAAAATAAGTCACTATTCTAAGTTCCAACTATCTGTTTTATTTATATGTTTTCAGAAATTTAACTTTGCCTACCTTACGAGGTCCTATCTTAACCCTATGCCTATATGTATCTGTTTGTACATGAAAATATATATATATAAAATCCTGCCGTGTCTGTCTTTAATATTTATACTACATATTAGTCTCCTCACTTTATTTATTGTTATATTTCATTAAAATATCACTGCTATTTTGTCCCAATATAATTAAAATAACACACTTACAGCTTGACCTGGCTTTCTCTGACACCTGAAACAACTAAAAAATGCATTTACATTAATACAAGTATATATATAAAAAAATATGTGAGCAAAATATACGTAAGTCATGTTTAAAAATTATTTTGGCTCACTATGCATACATTGTTATTTTGATCATCTACTATAGTTTGGTTTATTTGATATCCGATATGAGAGATTGCACTTGCCGACAAATTTATTTGAGAAGGGCGCCAGTCGACAAGACAATGGCCATATCAAATATACATATTAATGGATAATGATCCAAGCACACATTGATAAGGTTTATAAAGTTTAATGCGATTACAATTTATTTTGATTTTCACTTCACTTTCAAAAAAAATCTCTGCATGAATAAGTAAATGGTATTTTAAATGACAATATTAAGTAAGTCTAAGACGTATAACAACTAAGTAAGGTAACATGTCTGACCTGGGTTCGAAACCACGCTACCATTTTGGTCAAGACAGAAAAAAAATTTAACCAGCCTAAAGTACGATTAACAAAACAAAATATTAATACAAAAAACAATTAAAATAAAAGTAAAATCCCATGATAACCGCCACTCCGAATTATGAACCTGGGATCGAAACCAACTACCATTTTGGTCACACCCGAAATAGATTAACAATTATCACGCAATTTTACAGAATCACGCATTGAAATCAAAAACTGTTTAAAAAACATTTATATAAAAACGGGTTTTACCGAACTATAACGAAGTGTATACCATATGCATCCATATATATGAATATGTACATCATTAAATAAGCATATATATGACTACATATAAATATACAAACAGATATACCTATACAAATATTTCTTTTATTATCATGTACATGAATTTATTAGAAAGATGTCATATTGCAAACCGCATACTCCTATTATTTCAGGCTAGTAAACGCTGGTCGCAACTATGACAAGGAAGCAATGATTGCGGACATAGACCTATTATTTCAGGCTACTCAGCAATCGAGAACTCTACAATGTAAGGGGTCTTCACCTAAACGGTTACTCTAAGGGTCTTCACCAAACATGGTTACTAAAAAACAAGGGCTTCACCTAACGGTTACTCAAAGGGTCTTCACCTAACGGTTACTCAATAAATGATTCAATAGCATAATCCGAAATGGAGAAAAAAAATCTTAACTAAAGGGTGGCTGACATATATGTTATACAAAAATATATCTTTAATATATATATTTATTAACGAACATACGCATTTACTTTTCATAAAGTTGACAATTAAGTTTGTTATTATTGAAACAAAACTTATTTTATATCTATTGTTTGCACGGAACGTAATTTCAAAATATTTAAAAGTGAAAAAAAAAATTCTGCATGATTAAAATTATTGATTTAATTAAGGAAACTAACGCAGAGAAAGTGAAACAATATAGTTTGAACTTATCAAACTTTTTGATCTTATAAAAAATTTCTATTAACGAAAGAATGTTATCAATTTTAATCTTTACAAAAATTTGTACAACGGAAACATAATTCTATTATCTATTTGTACCTTTAACTAAAATGTTATATTTCGAAAAAACATTATTATATTAAAACTTCTCAGATTTAAGCATTACTAAAGTAACATAAAGTACGAAAGCTATTTTAAGGGAGGGCGGGTGGGTATATAGTTGACACTTCCGCCTCATCGAAGGTATATACTTTATACGATAAACAACAATATGGCAACTGGCCATCGACAAAACTACTCATTCGGAAAAAAAAATCTTGCTATAACTCTGATATTTATTCTCATTAATATATATATTCACTATAAAAAAAAACTAACGGAGTGTTAACTTTTCTAAATGTAAAACATTCATTTCATATATATACCAAACTCGGAAAAAAAAATTTTACTTTATGACACCTTTAACTTTTTAATTAATTTTAAAAAATGACATTTGCTCACATTAGGAAACAAGACTCAGAAAAAATTATATATATTTTTTTTTTATATAAATATATTAGACCAAAACAAACTTCTCAGGGTACTAAATTTTTTTTTAAAAAAATGACATTCGTCCCACTGCGACAACTTGAAGCAAAAAAAATTCACGTATAACTAACAATTATTCGTGTTATTTAAAACAATCACTATATATATGCGTACAAATCCGAGGACAAAAAAAATTCTACATATATATTATTATTTAAAACATAAACGCTGCCTACAGGGTGTGGAAAATTTCGAATAGCCACACGATGGACGCCAGAATGCGGAAAAAAAAAATCTACTGTGACAGTCAGATGATGTATGTTGATTTAACCCAGTTCGAATACTAGGCAAAAGTACCTCGAGGCCACCCATATGCGAGATATTAAACCAAGAATACTATGACCTCTGCCCTATTCGTCTAGTCTCGAAGCTATCATGAACCGAACAACACTATCTGAGACACGCATAGATATTTTCTTCCCGAGCCACGAGCTTAGCATCAGCGGGAGACATGGACAGAACCACCTACGGAGCTAAATAGTTAAATGTGCAAAAATACTTAGAAATATGTGTTTTGCGTGCCTGGATCATTTAAAAGTAAAACAAAGCATTGAAAGATAACTAGCAAACTCAAGCTTTTTAGTTAAATAAATATCTTTAATAAATGACATTTGAAATATTATTAATAATTTAATGGCCTTCGCTATTCCCCGAAATTAATGAATAACTAATGAGACAATGAAAACCAGATTAATATGCTTGCGGTCTAAATCTTTCCTTCCCAGTTTTATTAAACATTGTCAACTCGAATCTGCTCGATAAAGTGCAATAATAAAAATCTTTCGCAAAGCAGTTTCTAATTGCTTTGCGCTAAAACAGAGTTTAAAATGATTTAAGATGTATATCGCTAAATCTGACATACGTAAGAAGCTAATGGCGGACAAAAGAAGCGTTATCGAGGAGATCAAGTTGGCAAACAAAAAAAAGGAAACTTACTCGTACTAAATTTTACAAGTATGAATAAAACTGGAAAGGGATTTTTATATGAACAATTAACTAATAAACTTAACCGCAATAGAATTAAAATATTTACACATGGGAGTAATGAAGAATAGCGAAGGAAAAAGGGTTAAATATCTAGATAGATGATCACATATACATATATCTAACTAGTCTAATAAAAATAGTTACATTATAAATATCATTAAACACACATTTCATAAATATTCAAGGAAGCAATTATAAAAAGTATGGACAAAAAGGGTAGCATAATAAATAGTTCATGAGGAGAGATATGATTACCGTCCTTGTTCCTTGGTCATGTTCCATCGACGGGCGTAGCTTGATCCGTCTGACGAGATGTGTTTGTCCGGACAAGGAAAGTGGAAATCGGTAGCATGGTTTCACAAAAAGTCCTCCAGACACGGCACAGAGTTCAGATGACGATTGAGTAAATACTACGGCATTTTTCTGGTATTGAGGAACCCTCGGCGGTAGACAAAGTTATTTATTTGCCTAGCCAAGCATGGTAGACTCCATCGAATTCATATAATAAAATCACAACAGGCAACAGCAAAATTTCTAAAGTTCTCCACGGAGCAATCTGACAGCCCGCAAGAATACTCTGAATGAATAATCTTTTCCAAAAGGAAAATCTGAATGACTGATCTTTTCCAAAAGGAAAATCTGAATGAACTTTTTCCAAAAGGAAACTCTGATTGACTTGTTCCAAAAAGAAACTCTGATTGCCTTGTTCCAAAAGGAAACTCTGATTGCCTAATCTTTTGTTCTCCCTTTTATTTATACCCTCTCTGTCAGCTACCTTCTATTGTTTGTATGATCTGAGATCTTGATAAGCCTCCCCATGCTCCTTTGTTTCAAAGTAACACCTTCTAAAAATAACTTTTACTTTTTTACTCTAAATTTCTTTCTTTAAACTTTGGGATTTTATTAATTAAAAAAAGAAAGAGAAGGCCATCTTTAATTTGACTTGAATGGGCTTAACTAATTAAAAATATACATTCTTTTAGAAAATGTTGGTGGGCTTATCTCAAAATCAAATCATACTAAATATTTGAACAAGATTTAAAAGTAAAATACATTCTTATTTCTTTTAATACAATAAGCGTTTTATTTCAGCAGAATTTTGCATTAACTCATATATATATGCTTGACGTATATATATGTTTGACTAAACGGTTTTCACAAGTAATATTTTTAACAGCAATTTAATGTTACAATGGAATTTATTTAAAAGAAAATATTTACAAGCAAATACAAATTTAATAAACGTAATTAATTTTAGCTGTAATGCAAAACCCTGCTGATATTGGACTATAAACTTAATTTAGGTTTACAATATTAATCAAGTTTATAGGAAGATGTGAAGCATGGATTGGACTTCAGATCCATTGCTTCAATATATAATCATAAAAATATAGCTTTGTGTTAATTAATATGTGGCTAGATAAATTGTTAGATTAACTTTTGATGTAGTATTAGTGTCATATTTTATTGATGAATTACGACATTGTTCGAAATAAAATAATTGTATGATATTTTCTTAATGAATGGAGAGTTTATAGAAAAGATTGTTTTACATTATTGCTGCTTGAACGTGCACACACATGCGTAATATAAATAATATCACGTAAATAAAGTATAGAATTATTGAAATTAAAATGAGAAATAAATGCTTTTGAAATATACTACATTCATTTAATAGAAGTATAAAGTATTAAGATTAAAACGGTAAATAAATATTTTAAAATACAGTGTATTTATTTAAATAAATGTTACAAATCATCAAAATAAACATGATTTTGTTGCTATAAATGAAAGGTATACGTAATTAAAAGTGATTATTAGTCAATTAGAGAAAGTTGCTTTGTTGAAAGCCAAATATAGGTAATTTGATTTATTTTATCAATCAACAGTAATATCCTCTCGAAAGTATCTATTTTTTTGTGTGCCAATAATATAACATTTTACTTATTTATTGTCATATGGATGAAACATGTAGGCAAAGCCTGTGTTCGAGGTCAGGATATTTAAACTTTGTTATTAATTTGCTTTGATAGTAGAGATAATCCCAAACTGATGCTAAAAAAAAAAAATTATTTGATAATATAAAAATATGTAAAACAAATAGTCCATTTGTAAATATTATGTTAAACCAAGTTTATTTGTTATAATAAATGATTTGTTTAGTTATTTAAAATCTTAAGAACTGTGTCTTGAGTTATTCTTGTGTACATTCGTATTTCCACTTCCACATCTCCACATTTCATACATCTATTATAAAACAGATATATTATTTTAGAGTTATAATATTAAATTTACTAGTGTCTGACAATATTGTATTTCTTAATCCAAACATTATAAAGAGTATTTGCCACTTGATAAACGTATTAGAAAGGTTGCCAGGTCAGTATATTTGTGAGATGATGATATGAGATTAAAATACCCTATCTCTGTCATTATCTTATTATTGAATTACAGTAAAATATTTAGTCAATTTTTTTCATTATATTTTATCATACTTTATAATTATAACTTATGGGCCAATGTAGTTTATTTAATTCAACTATGTTTGTTAAATTCCCTGAGATCTTACTGTTTATTTCTTGATTGGCATTAAAGTAGATGTTTAGATTATAATATGCCAAGTCATAGAATTGTTAAGAGTATAATTATAGCAAGCTGATATATGTTATACTTGGATAAAGGAAGAAATTAAGTTTAAAGTCTATTTTTAATAGACCGTACTATGTAAACATCATGATTTTTTATCATACAATTAATTAACAAAGGAATTTACATTATATTGAATATTTTATAATATTTCTTCTTTTATTCATTTATTATCATATATCTTATGAACTGCCTATAACCTCCCACTGAGCTGAGCTGAACATAAACTTAAATATAGAGTCTCAGTAATAATTTTATTATATCTTTTGTTATATTGTTCTATTCATTAATAGAACTGGCCCCTGGGCATTTCACTCATGTAATGTATATGAGCGGTGTTGGAAGTGTAGGTTATAATATATATATATATATATATATAGAGAGAGAGAGAGAGATAGAGAGCATTAAGCCTATTTAAATGGTAGATGATTGTGTGTTAATGTCTTATCTCAGTTATTGCCTCAAGAAAATTTACCTTTTTTCTTTCTCATTTTTTTATGATAATGGGCAGCAGATATGTATAGAATCTAAATAAATTGATTTATTTTTATTGAATATTTCTTCTAATATTTATTCTATAAAAGTAAGGTTAATTATTATCATTTTATTACATAAAAGCACTTCTCATATACTTTTACACTTGGCACAATATTTACTATGATTTATGGTGTAAATTAATATTTTTAAAATTTAAAAAAATGTAAACTATGGAAACCAGTTTCTCTCTCTCTCTAAGTATAAAGTCTGCATTGCACATCAAAAATTGTACATTGGTATTCATAGTTTAAAGTTTTCTTATTTTTTAATTACTGCTGCCAACTAAGAACAAAAACTAAAATATACAATAAATAACATTAAAATGGAATTGCTTGATACAACTTGATAATAAAGACTAAATTTTGTTTCATTCAATCCAGCATTGTATTGTTGTGAGATAAATTCTATGAACTTCATAACTCCACTATGTTTGAATATATTAAACTCTAGGCAAAAATTGTGATTCATATATTTTATGTTACAGCTCTTTAATAAGATAAATTATATAACATTATATTTTTTCATATAGATCTTCATTATCATTATTTTCAATTATTATTAACCCACTGCAGAATCAAGATTTCTCCATGTTTAATACAGTTTCTCTAATCCATAATCTCCCTTCTCAAGATTACATCGACAATGTTTGGTTCTATTTTAAGATATTAATTAACCACTTGTTATTATCTATTTTCATAATATGCCCAATCTAATCCAGGTCCATGGTGTCAATGATATTTGTTTAGTCTCTCAGTCAACAATTTTACATTCTTTTTTCATAAACATTTCTCCATAATTCAATAAATAGTCTGAAGTCTCTGTATTGCTTTTTAATTTAATCTAGATCCATAAATAAGAACTGGTAAAACTCATCTGCTGAAAACTTCTTTTTCAAACAGATAGGCATATTTTTTATTATCAAGTTATTTTTCCTAAATGTCCTATTTCCTACACTTCCATTTTTAAAAATTATTGGTAATAATTTATTGTCCAGAGCTTATCAGCCCAGACATACTCTTTAAACTTTAATTCAAAATCAAAATAACAATTAATAATAAACTAATAAATGATTAAAGAGGATGCTGTGGGAGAGAGTCGTAAATTCAAGTGTAGTAATTTTATATACAAAGGTTGTGACTTGCCTCAACCGTCAGCGAATGATATATCTTAAAAATTATTCGCCTTTTTATATATCTTTGTTCACATCAGAAAAGTGTTTAATAATGGAATATGAATAAATTTAAAATCATTTATTCTATATGGTTAAGACATATAAAAAAAACTGTTTATTATTTTCAAGGTGACATTGCTAAATATATTTTTTCTTTTTCTAAAAAGTATCTTATAGAATCTGTAGAAAGCTGTAGCATTATTTGATTTCAAAATAATTAACAAATTGAAATTGTTAAATAATCGCTTTTACAAACTGTAGAAAATAATGATTTTTTTTTTACTTTTATTTTTTATCTCCTTAGCAGCACCTATGAAACTAATTTACCTACTTTTAAAAAAAATAATCAATAATTAACATTTATAATCTTAAAATACCTAGATTTTCTAAAAAAGAAAAAAAAAAACGTAAAATAAATTAACTGTATAATTTAAATATCACTTAAACAACAATTTCATTTTCTTTTATCTTATATTGAACTGCAAGTTGTAAAATGGAATAATTATTTACTTAGATAAAATTTGCAATTTCGAAATGCAGGTTGTCATTTATATGTAAGCTATCCTAAGTTATTTCAACTTCAGGGAACAAAATTAATTTAATTATCATGGACTAATTTTTGTTTATTGTTACATCATTGATGAAGTAAAACTGACAGTTAAGATCAGTTTTATATATTTTATTAATGCTTGAGAAGTGAGAAATTATGAGAGATTTATAATGAGGGTTCGCGTCCCGGCCGATGCTATGACACTTTAAAAAAAAAGATATTGAAAAATTAAAATAAAATAATGAAAAAAATAAAAAGTAGTCTTGAAAAATGGGGTAGAAAAATAAATAAATGATGCTAATTGCATAAATACAGTGATACCTCGATCTTATGTTTTCTTACATTTTGTTTTCCTAAATATTTTGTCTTCTGTTTTTATTCCTGGAATTAGGCAATATTATTGCACCAATTATTAAAATCTAACCGTAATATTTTTTTCCAGATCTATATACATAAATTGGGAAAACATATTAATATTATTAAATATACATCATCATCATCATCAACCATTATCAATCCACTGCAGGATGAAGGTCTCTCCAAGTTTAATCCATCTTCTCCGATCTTTAGCTTCTCTTCTCCACAACACCCCTGCACATTTTCTTATTTCATCCATCCATCTCACATGTGGCCTCTTTCTGGGTCTTTTACAATCTCTTGGAATCCAGTTTAAAATTTCAATTGTCCATCTATTATCATCTCTTCTAGCAATATGTCCAGCCCAACTCCATTTCAATCTTTTAATTTTTTCAATAAGGTCAGTAACACCTGTTTGTTGTCTTACCCATACATTGCGTTTTCGATCTCTTCTTGTTACTCCCAACATACATCTTTCCATACTTCTTTGAGTGGTCTGAAGTCTCTATTGCTCTTCTATTAAGTGTCCAAGTCTCAGATCCATAAGTAAGAACTGGTAAAACACATTTTTTAAAAACCATCCTTTTCAAACACATAGGCATATTTCCTTTTAGTATCAAGTTATTTCTACCAAAAGCACTCCAGCCAAGTTTAATTCTATGATTAATTTCCTCCATTATGTTTCCATCTGTATTAATAATCTGACCAAGGTATTTGTAACTGTTAACTTCTTCTAATTCTTCATAATCAATCTTTATTTTCATATTTTGAGCAAATCGATTAAATATTATTTTAGTCTTTTTAACATTTATCTTTAGTCCTATTTTTCTACTTTCATCTGCTAACTCCTGCAACATTTCCTGCAGCTCTGAAGCATTATTTGCAAAAACAACTACATCATCTGCAAAATCTAAACACTTATATTACAATTAATTGCATATTATTTAATATTGTTTTGGTAACTAACTTTTTTGGAATTCAAATTATAAATAATAAATTAATATATATATATATTGTCCTTAAAATAATCTATAACTTTTTTAAAATATTTTTATGGATTTATTGCTAATAAATTTCAAATTGACGTTATCCTTTTGATCTTACTTAGAAACATAAAGTCTATATAAATTATTCTTGGTAAAGCCCATATCATATGTTGAAACATTAGGGAATGCACTAAATTAACATAAATTCACATTTACATTGATGCAGAAAAGTTTTATCATTGATTTATGTCCATAGTAAAAAAAAAAACAGATGATATTGTCAAATAATAGTTAATAAGTTCACTTTTATTTTTCAAAAATAATCTGCGATACTTTTTTAGAATCTAAACAAAAACTGTCCCAATCCTAACTTTTTGTTTTTATCTTTAGTTATCTTAAATGAGCACGTAAACACTTTTTTCATTTGAATCAATGATAGGAGATTTAAAGTTTATACAAAGTAAACGTCTACGAGAGATTTTTAGTATTAATCTTTATTATTAAGCATAGGTATGATATTAAAATTATATATGCACTGCATAGATGTATATTAAAAATATTACTATGAATTGTTTAGAATTATATAATACGAGTTGTACTTAAGGCTAATAGTTAAGTTGTACTTTACATGTATGTAATCTCTTAATTGTTTCTCATATTTATATTAATGACATGATTTAAAGTTTGAATTCATTTGAATGAAACTTGAAAGTTTTTTCAGATTATAAGCAAGATTTTTCACGTAAGTAAATAACTTGTATAGCCATCTAGTAATTTGATATTTAGATAATATTAGTTTGACAATAAATGGATTATGTTAATCTTGATTGATTAGTTGAATATTGATGTGTAAAATAGTAAACAAGTTTGATTGCAATGTGTGGTTGGTTTTATTACTTGTGAGTGGACTAACACACTTCTGTATGGATTCAGGCCATAATTTATCTTTCTTTTTAATTCTGTATCTTTTGAAGTAAAAATTGAATGATTAGTTGCTTAGTTGGTCATATGATGTTTTAGCTCTAGAATTTTCAGAGTTATCTTTGAGCAACTAAATCATTATACTCTATTTTATAAAACTGATATTACCAGAACTTTTTTTAAAACACAGTATAATTTTTGTTTTTGTTTTGTAGATATTAATGTAAAAAAAGATAATATGCATTTCTTGAATATTCTTGGAAGATTTAGTTAGTGTGGTAGAGAAACAAAGTTAATCGATGTAATCATTTAACATTATTTGGAAGTATATATAGTTATTATCAGTAAGAGAACCTTGAATGGTTTGGTCCATTTATAGTTTGCAGACCCTGATGCTCAATACCCATGGATTGCAGTTCAGTTTCCAGTGAGCAAATCTTCTATGAACTGCTGAATAACAAACCAGTTATTTATTTTTTAATAGCCAGAAAGAAAAAATCCTAAGATTATTAATATTGATCAGATGAAGGTTAGTATGCTGATTTTAAAAATTAAAGTTAATTATAAACCAACAAAATATCTCATAACTACATGATTTCAGATTACATATTGCTGTTTTTGAAGTAAATAGCTTAAAAATGGTGAAAAGAAAAATGCATACTGCTAAACTTGGTTGTAAAGGCTGTATTTTCTTAGGCCAGCTGATCCCATGATTCATCTTTAATTTTGATTCATGCATCATGTCCAAATATTCAACAAAAATAAATAAACAAAGAAAAAAAATGAAATTAAAAAAAAATATTATCCTCATTTTTAGAAATGATGAGCTTAGAATTCATAGATATATAATGCTTTTATTCACTAATTTTTTTTAGGTTTGTCCATTTCTTCCAAAAAGACCAAGAAATTGAAAACTAGCCTTAATGTCATTTCTTTATATGTTGTGTGGTCTTTCCTTTTTTCTTTATTCCTTGTGTAAAATAAAACATTAGAGTTTTTAATCATTATTTATTTTATATTTATAATACAAAAATTACCATCCATTCAGAGCCTGTAGGATTAAGACCTTTCCTTCCCACTTGTAGTGAGGTCATGTCACATGCATCTATAGCTTTTAATTTTAAAATCAGTGCAATATACTTATCAATCAACACAGATTAATTTAAATCTTTATTCTAAAATTAAGAACAGTTACATACTCATTTACAAACCACAATCAATATATAATTATGTTGTCTATTGAAAATCTATCCAAAAATTCTAAACCTATTTGGTGATATAATAATACTTCAAGATTTAATCAGTCCATATATAATGCTTAGGTTGTGGTGATCCGAGGAAGTATATATCCCAACTACTATGACGTGTTCATTTTTTGAGATTTATCATTAAATAATTGTGACTTCCTTTTTTGCCTCATAATTTATTTATTTTTATTTTTTATTGATAACTTTGTGAAGAATGTTTCATCAAATTCTTGAATTTCTTCTCACTGAGCTTTTTGTTAATACTCTGGATTTAGTGCAGTAAAAGAATGATCGATTTCAGAGATCTAGGTCCATGATCACAGCTGTCACTTCCAATGTTAAACTTCTTATTAATCCCAAGCAATAAAATGATTAATTACATTTTACCCTAGTACAGAAATGGATTCTGGATCTCAAGATCTATGAAATCATATCTTCAGCCTTGTAATTTCCGACTTTTTACAACCTCTTGAACAATAAACATTTTGTTGTTTTTTGCCATATAATGCATTAATAATAATAATAAATCATTTAAGTCTCCAACAAAATTATACTTTTTTTTAATGTTTAATTTTAATATTTTAAAAAAAATTTAACTAGGGGTCTACATACACACTTTTGATATTTTTTGCCATCTTAAAAATAAATTAAGCTCAAATATAATTTATTATTTGATTTTCAATATTTTTTATGACTTTCTTAGACTAAAAATTTTACTAGGAATCTAAATATCAAAACTTTTCAAGGAATACTATTACTAAACATCACATGATAAATATCTCTTGTTAGCACAAGATGGCACTACTATATGGAGAGTTTTGCTTTGTTTTGAATTGTTTAATGAATATTATTCCAGTAGATGCTTCTCCAAAGATAAGGGACTGGAGGACTGTTTTAATCTAATTATTTGAAGTTCACTCCTTATGTATAATAGGAACTATTAAATATGTAATTGGTTATGACTTATAATCCATCTTATTAAGTATTTAATCTAAGAAAGTGTAGCAGGTATAAGACATTTGATCTTTGCCTCATTTATATCAGAAAAAAAAAATAAAAAAAATAATGAAATTATATGCTTAAAAGCATTTCATCATCAGAATTTCAATATGATGAATGGCTGAAGAGTGGAAAAGATTGAAACCTGTCCATTAAAGTTTGAAGATTTGTTATCTTAATATAAACTGAGGACTAATTAAATATATGTTTGGCAGATGACAATTTGTCCCAACTGATGAGTGCTGGTTCAGTAAAAATGCATTCATTGGAAACCATTTATCTTTTTCATATGTAGGTGATTGTATGTATCAATTATAAAACATCACATGATCACTATCTCTTATACTAGCACATAATTGTTTATCCTAACTGACGATGGTCACAAGCCAGAAATTAGTCTGGAGATATTGGATGAGTAGGCATTAGATAGGGATTTTATGCACAAGCCTTCTGGCATTCATTGATTACTCTGGTTGGCACAGGGTGGGACTACTGTATGGAGAGTTTTGCTTTGTTTATGTATCAATTATATAAGATGGAGTGAATAGCTGAAGGGATCTTGAAAGTCTGTGTTCAAATCCCCTCAAATTACATCTTAATTTCATTTTATAAATTTAATCTAAATTGTTCATGCTAAATATTGAACTATTCATGTCTAGCATATAGTGTACACAAAGTAAATTTATCTTGATCATTCATACAGATTGATTTTGTTCCATAAAACTGATGTTAACATGTGTGCCTAATAAAAATTTGCATTTTTATCTCTTGTATTTCTAATCCAAAGTAATACTTACATTCAAATATCAGTTAATCTATGATGTAACATCTTTGTCAGTTAAAATCAGAGCCTGTAATTATTGTGTTGTTATGTTATATTGCTATCATCTTGTATATATGACATATGTCTTTTATATTTTCATTTACATGTGTAGTCTACATTAAATTTTTACCTATGAAATTATTCATACTTGTGTGTTCATGATTTTTCAAAAACTATTGGACAAAACGAAGCAGAGATTGATTCTTCTTGAATATAATTTACTTAATTTATTTTATTATTACTACTATTATTGTGGCAAGAAAGAGGCGAATTATATTTTTATGTATAGTGATGAATGTTAAATTTGTCTTAAAAAAATTGCTTGTGTTCAAGTCGGCCATATTTAAAAAAAATTAACAAAAATGTCGGTTAAAAATGATTGAAAACGATTCCTGAAATAAATAGAATTGACTACAACCATAATAAATATTAAGAAAGAACATAAATGTATTAAAAACAGATTACATCAGATTTATTATTATTGGGAATGAAAAACTCTAATTAATAAAAAAAAATTGAAACCATTTAACTTTTTTTATATATTTTTTTAACTTGAAATTTGTAATCCATTAGAGATAATAGTTTGCAATTTAAAATAAATTAGATGTGTTCAGTCAAAAAATAATTAAATGGCCGATCACTCGGGAGATTATATGATGCTATGCAATGGGGAGTAATAGGGTTGAGCTTTGATTCAGAGATCTTTAACTCTTTGATTTATCCTTAGTGATATTTAAGGCAAAACGACAACAAAATATTTTTTTAAAAGAAAGAATGCGAATAAACTTATGTTATCATTTGCAAGACTTTATTATTTTGAGAAACATATTAGTGGTTTGTAATTAAAATAAAAATATAGAATTTTTTTTTTATTTTATAAAAATCTACTTATTCTTATAAATTAGTAGCAATGATAAATAAGTAAGCACGGCGTAATTTAAAAATAATAACGCAAACTCTCCCCTCTCTGTATATACATATATCATTTTAGCTTTCAAATTCTACTTCTTGTTAAGAAGATAAAACACATAACATATTAGCAGTTCATTATACAGTTCATGAAACCTATTATTATTTATATAATGCTTTAAATCGTTGCAGATACAATAAAATTATACCATATATAGCCATTTTTGAATTCGTTAGTGCTCTAGTAAATGTGGTTATATGCGGGATTCGAACAACTCAGACTTTCACACGACCCACTACTCTCAGTGCCATCTCATACTGCTGACTCACTTGATCACACACATGTTGAAAAGATAAATAATCACCAATATTCGTATTTCATGCTAAACCAGCAATCATCAGTTGGTCTAAAGTAGTGGGTCGTGTGAAAGTCTGAGTTCGAATCCCGCATATATTACATATATTAATACAGGTTTAAGCCTGTACAATGTATTAAATTGTGATTAATAATTTCAGGATTAGAAATCAACTGCAAAATTTATGTTAAAATTTTACAACTATTAAATTACAAGTAACGTTTTTTCAAATGATAAATATATAGTTTAGATATTATATAACTGATACAATTATGTCAAGCATTGGTGGTCGAAAGGTCAGCGACAGCCGCTTTACAAGCATTTGTCCCGAGTAAACGGGTTCGCTACCCGGCTGATGCTATGACACATGAGAAAAAAAACAACAACTTTGAATTAATTTTAAAAACTAAATATACAAATATTTTTTTCACACTAAATAAATACATTACCATATACACAAACTGTTAACTTCCTTTTAAAAACATGCACGCATAATTATTAATATTAAATTAAATCTCTAATCATCTGTTACTTGAAAATAACCTTAAAATTTAAAAATAAATTGAAAATGAAATATATTTTTAAAATGTTTAGTTGTTTTTTTCTCTTTCATATGTCATAGCATAGTGGCGAACCCACAACCGTCTGCAACCAACTACTGCTTGCATGGCAGCTGCGATGACCTCTCGGCTAATAATGCTTCCATTATTGCTACTCAAATTCAAACTCATCATTGTAAATACAGTAGTGGGAAAAATATTTAACATATTTGCCCCTCATTATTTACAAAAGAATAATTTGTAGACACTGTTATATCCGCACTTACGACTGTGCCAATGTTATAACTGCAAGTCATACTGTGCAGTCAGCAAATAACGTTCGCTACTGTTCAACTGTGTATGCTCTCCAATGAATGGTCTGCAACGAATGCTCTGAATATTCTCTGTATTCTCTGCAATGGATGCTCTCCAAACGAATGGTCTGCACTGAATGCTCTGCCACGGATGCTCTCCAACGAATGGTCTGCACTGACTGCTCTCCAATGAATGGTCTGCAAGTGGATGCTCTCCAAACGAATGGTCTGCAACGATCTATTTCTACAGTTCGCTAAAGTTCAATTCCCACGATGTTCTTTCAGGCTGGCTGCTACAAAACGATTCACAATGGGCCTACTTTAGCACCAGTCCAGTGTAGCTGTACACGAACTCTTCGTAGTAAGCACTGCGACTGCCGTCAGCTATCTTCTACTGGAATTGAACAGTACCTCTACTATAGATGCACTCCATACTGTCTGTTACTCGCTATTGCGCGACTGCTCTCTATATTACACTGCTTGATGTTACCCAGTCTTCTTACCGCTCTCTGACAACTGCAACTATCAGACCAATAAGATAACGTATCTTATCTAGAAACATTTGTAATTAGCAAATATTTCTAGGAATTGTCGATCGCCATTACATCAATGCACTAATTAAATTCCTCAGCTATCAGAGCGCAATCTAAAAACAGCCTTAGGAATAAATTCTAGTTTTTTCTGGAGTGCACAAACATGTCTGCCATTTTACAAAACACTACAGACACATAAAATCTCCTTTATTTTAATTATGCAACTCTTACCTCAATAAAGTGTAGAAGTTAGATTTGATTTTTGATAAAATTCAAAATCTATATTTTTAAGCTTAATGAGAAAGAATAATTTCTAAGTTAATGAAGAGTGATTTATGATAATTTGTGTATTTACGAAAAAATTAGCAGTATAAGTGCTGACTAAAATTATGAGAACTTGTAAGTTAATTGTATCTGATTTATTATCATCATCAATAGTAAATCAGACTTAATATAGTTCATTGAGGGAAAAGTTTCTTTCAATTAACTCACTCCCTTCTTCCAAAGGAAAATAGTCGAATGAAAAAGAAATTGTTTAGCAGATTTATCCAACTTCTGAGTAATGAATGAATTGTTTTGTTTTTTTATATATATAATAACTGAAATACAGGCTTGTTATATACCTGTATCAATATATGTAATATATAGGGTATATGAAGACAGACTTTTACATGACCCACTACTCTTCACTCTATCTCATAACACTGATATACTTGAACACATATATATTTATCTTTTCGACATATATGTGTTCAAGTGTATCAGTGTTATGAGATAGAGTGGAGAGTGGTGGGTCGTGTGAAAATCTGTGTTCATATACCCTATATATTACATATGTGTAGTAAAAGAGAAAGACCACATAACTGACTTTTAGAAGTATAAAAAGAAAAAAAATGAAAGTATAAATATTTGCAAAAAAATAAATAACTTTTTGACAATATCTATATATATTATGAGAGGAAAATCTACAGTGAATTGTTGAGTTTAATTTCCTTTCGAACCTTTTTTCCAGATCAAAGAAAAAAATGATGCATAACGTGATAAGCAACGTTCATTATTGCTTATTTATTTGGAAATAAATAAATACTTTTAAAAAATTGCTTATCTGAAACTAAAAGATTGAAATAAAGATGAATGAAATTCTCGTTTCAAAGTTTTCATTTACAGGATTCTTAAAGCCTGCTAAGTAAGAAAATAAAATCTCTTCTATGCATACAAAACCTAGCATTTATTCATAATAATAAACCATGGCTTTCCATTAGAAATTTGTAGTGATAAAGTAACGTGACACTGACAATTTGTTCTTGAGGTGAATAATAATTTTGTTCAATGTGAAAATGATTAGTTGCACATTAGATAATTACATATTTTATTTTAAACAAGCAACAAAAATTAAATGATAATAAAATACGTTTGGAATCAGTAAAGTAGATATTTATTTATAAAAATGAAATTTAAAATTATTCAAACGGAAGTCAATCTCCGATAATGCGCTATTTCTTAAATATAAATTTCCAGGCACTCGACCGCTAGTAAGAGTTTAAAAAACGTAAGTGAATCACTTAAGTTTAGAGCATACATTCTATATACACTAGCTCTTACAGACCATGCTTAAATCAGGGCCTGAGTCATGCTTGTCTAATCGTAGGTGATTAAAAATGAGACACTTTCTCCTGCGATGGTTTAAATATTGTACAATTGAATATTTGATTATAACATCAGACACAATAGATTCAAGTCCTGATTTAAGCATGGTCTGTAAGACTTGGTGTATATAGAATGTACGCTCTAAACTTAAGTGATTCACTTACGTTTTTTAAACTCTTACTAGCGGTCGGGTGCGTGAAAATTTATATTTAAGAAATAGCGCATTACCGGAGATTGACTTCCTGTTTGAATAATTTCAGTTTTCAGCGCTTTATAAAAATGAAATTTATAAATTTACTATTAAAGTAAATATTTTAACAATTTCGTGACTTTATATTTCAGATTTTTTTTTTTTTACCCATTCTACTATTGCATTAAAACATTTATTTATTAAAATAATATAGTTTTGATTACAAATATTTGTATCAAATCTTTATTTTATTTAGTCATTCTAATTAGCTAAGATTAGCTTTATAAACAAATAAATACGTAATTTAATTTATACTAAAGTGAATATTAGTAGGTTATTATTTAGTCAGTTCTTAATATTTTAAAATCATTCATGTGAGAATAAATACATCACTTACATAGTTATTTATAAAAATTATTTATTCATTTATAATTAAATTGTTTCAACTTTATTTCAGTGGATCTAATCTAATTCATGTGTAATCACGAATTCAGTTCTGAATAATGTCAAACTATTGAAATTTATTTGGAATATAAGGACTATGAAAATGTGTTCCTTTATTTAAAGAATATTTAATATCTTTTCAATTTAATACACTGTATAGGCTTAGACATACCTGCACATATAATGTAATATATAAGGGATTCGAAATCGGACTTTCACGCGACCCTCAACTCTCCACACAGCTCATATCGCTGATCCACCCAATCACACACATGTTGAAAAAATAAATAATCACCTTTATATGTATTTCATGCTAAACCAGCAATCATCAGTTGGTCCAGATTATTATCTCTACACATATTTACAATCAGCTCTCAACTTTATATTAAGATAGCCAATCTTCATACTTTAATGGACAGGCTTCAAACTACTCCAATCCACAACTCTTCAACAGTCCATTTCATTAAAAATCTGATGATGGATTGTACAAGGCCCACTTAGTGCCAAGGTTGTCATCCTACCCATGTTGACGTTTGTCATTATACAGGAGAATAATCCATTTACATACATATGTAAGGGATTAATATATTTTCAATTTATAAAATAAAAGTTAGAAAAGAATGTAAAAAGTATTATAGAATATAAGTATCATCCACTACAGCACATGGACATTTCAAATATTTTGTGGAATAAGTTATTTCTAGATAGAGATGCATGATTTCCAAAAACCAAATGTGGCTGTAAAATATCAAAAATCTTGAAGTCATGATTTTGATTGATAATATATAAGAGAAATGTCATGAACAAAGATGCAATTTATATACTATTTTCATAATTATTATAAAAAAGGCATATAGATTTATTGCTTGGGAATTCATAAGAAGGCCCAGCACCAGATCCATGAGCAACCTCCTGATTCTGACAGACACTCTTTCAACTGTGCCAATCCATGCAGAGCATAAATATCATTAAATCATTTGACTCAATTACTCAAAAAGATTTGAAATGAGTGGTTCTTCACCCAAAGTTTACTTATGTAACTTCTATATAATAGATTAAGTTCTGTGTTCAGGATATTGATGAATTTCACAGATAATGAACAGTGGAATAGTTTTCAGATATGAGAGTTGGCTGTGAATAACCAATACACAATGATCAAAAGTACTATCTGCTGCCTTCTAGTGTAATATATTTGTTTTTGATAAAGTTATATGCTGTATTTCATATGAATAGTCTCTCATCTCCTTTTATTTACTGCCACCAGTCACTTTCATGAGTGTAGAACCCATCATTATGAGCAATCTGAACCAACTTTCATCTTCATTTTTTCTTAACATAATTTTTTTTATAAAAATGCAATAGTAGAGACAAGTTTAATAGACTGAAAATCTTTCATTATGAGATTGATTCATGACATTAAATTTGAAACAAATGATTTAACTCGATAATGATTGTATGTCAGTGAAGTGAAGGTTGATCTAAAACAGCCTGCCTCATATAATCTGGCTAGGCTACCATGGCTGACCTGATACTCATTAAATAATTAAAATAATTTCTTCTAAAATATAGATACAGGAAATATCTAATTTATTTTGGCATAGTTTTTCAAGACCAAAACAGAATACAGATTTGAAGCTATAAGGTTTCAAGATTTAAAATTAATATAGCTATTCTTAATGAAACTCATCTTCTAGAGGAAGAAAGTTTAATAATGGGTAGACGAGTACATGTTTTTATGAGTGCCAGGTCAACCAGAGAAAAAAATTGCATGCTGGTGAATTTTCTATAAGCTCTAAATGTATCAGTAAAAGTTTAAACTTACTGATACATGTTTTATGCAATCAATCTGGAATTATTTTATAATGCATAGCTTCGACATTAAATGTAAAGAACTTCATAAAAGGAAAATTCTTTATTCCTCTCTGGATAATATTTATGCATCAATACTATTAAAATATCATATTTTTCTTCTTAGAGAGTTTTATTTCATTTATTAGAACAAACAAAAAATTGGAGAAAAGTTATTGAAAATAACAATATTGGTACTCTAAACTCAAATAGTCTGCTATTATTAAATTTTTGTGTAATGCATGAATTGTTTATTACATCACATTGTTTAGGCAGCAAAATCATTCTAAAAAAACTTGGATGCTCATAGAATGGCATTTAATAGACTTCATTATAATTCAACAATCTTTTTCTTTTCTTAGATTAATTGTAATACACACACACATATTAAAAGCATGCTAATGATCTCTAAACAAGCTTTTTTTTTTACTTATGATAAATGCTACTACAAGAGAAGGCATTCAAATCATTTTTATCTTGGATTGTCCCCATCCCCAGACCGGTTTCAACCTATGGGTCTCTTCAGTGAGGAGTTGGGATATTAGATTCAAAAAACCAACTCAAGCAAAGCATTTATCTAAAAGTTAATTGTTAGAAGAAGATCTGAAACTTTTAGACATCAACATGTCTTTAAAGTCAGCTCTCCAACTGAAAAAATCATATGGGCCTGAACTTCATTCAGATACTCCATATATTAGTAGGCTTAGCCATTTAATTTAGCCAAAACCCCAACAGCAAAATAATAATAGTAATAATAAAAAGTCAGATGTCACATGACTTATATATAGCTTGCACTTACAAATATGTAAAATTAAGAGCATGCTAATTATATATATATATATATATATTAGCATTTTGAATGTTCGTTTAAGAACAGATTATTCCTTAATGATTATAGAAAATTTGTTCTAGCTGAGCAAGCTTTTGGCTTATGAAGCCAGAATCAAAGCTCTAGTAAACAACAAGATGGGTGTACTAATGCTATGATTCTGGTTTTCATTGGCTGAAAGTGTGCCTAGCTAGAGCAAATTATCTATAATCTTTTAATGCAATAAACATCACATGACACCTCCTCTTATGCTTGTGTATAATTGTTGTTAAAACAGGCAAAACTCACTACATATATTGCCACACACAGCAAGCTACAGTAATCAATGGATTCCAGAAGGCTTGTGCAGAAAATCCCCATCTAATGCCTACTCATCCAATATCTCCAGACCAGTTTCTGGCTTATGGCCTTCATCAGTGAGGATCCTTGGATCTGAGAGCACTGCATCTAGATCTTAGGATCAAAGGCAACCCTCCAGCAACCACTCATATCACTACATAAGATAATGGGCTTGGATTGAAAACATTAAGGTGTTTTCAATTCAAGACTCATAGTTTTGTAGTTAAATGGAGATAAAAGGTGATTGCTGGAGGGATGCATTAGATCCTAAAATCTAGATGCAGTACTCTCAGATCCAAGGCTCCTCACTGACGAAGGCCACTGGATGAGTAGCACTAGGTGGGGATTCTATGCACAAGCCTTCTGGCATCCATTGGTTACTCTAGCTTGCTGTGTGTGGCAATATATGTAGTGAGTTTTGCCTGTTTTAAGAATAATCTTTTCTTAAACCAGCACTCAAAATTTATTATAGTTAATTGTCAGAATATAAAAGATGTTTATATTACATGACCAATTATAAATGCAAATTGTTAGATAGACTATAGAAAGACAATTGCATTAAAAATATGTCATATTTGTAAGAAACTTGGTATTCATTCTTTAAAATTATTTACTATTTTTGATAAATTTTGACAGCTATTAAACACTAAAATCTCTCATTTATGTTTTCAAAATTCGGGTATGGGATTCTCTTAAGGAGTTTATTATGGGTCTGTGTAAATCTATTTTTGGATTCACAAAAATGATGAAGGACCATTGATTCTCTGATAACGATCCTATTTTTAGTTACATGATTAAAATGTAAATGTATCACTTTTTTCATATGATAATAATTATCTTCATCTATTATAAATTATTTGATTAAAATATATCATACCTTTTATATGATGACAATTATTTTTCAAATATGAGGAACAAGTATTTTAATTATCTTTTGAAAAATGATATAAAAATGATAAATTTATTATATCTACTCATTTAGCCTTGGATAAAATTATTCAATTTAATGAAGTTAGAATAGCTCTTTGTAAAAATTGAAAGATGCCAGTCCTGACAGATGTCCTGAAAGTTTGAAAATATGAATGTGATATATTAGTTTCAAAATATGTTGAAAATTTATTATGTGGATTTATAAAGCTATGGTATCTGTTATTAAAGATGCTTCTTTGTTCTAGTTATTTAAAGGCTGCAGTAATTCTCATGGAATATAATTAATATCCACCATGGGAAAGTATAGTGAAGTGATGAATTACACTATATCAATATATAGTACTTCAGTTGCATGCTATCCAAAAAAATGTAAATAAAGAAATAAAAAAGATATTAAATTTCATAAGTTTAGTACACTTTGTGAGACATTTTTTCTTCTCTGAGTGCCATATATGATCAAGAATATTAACCACCCCAAATTGCAGCATCACACCTCTTTCATTTCAGAATTTCTCACATTTTTGTTTGTCTCACATATCAACATAAAATATATGATAAAATGATTATTTCTTTTCAGAAAACAATATATTTGACTTCCTTTGATAGATATTTTTGTTTACTACTGAAATAAATTTTAAATGTTCACATTTTGTTTCTGTAAATATTAAAAAAATGAGGATGTAATCAAAACAAAAACTTTACATGTCATCATTTCTAGAAAAATTATTTTCAGTTTATAAAATCAACAAAATATTTCTTGTTTGTCATTATTTTTAAAAACATGAACAAATATTTATTTATTTCTCTTATATCTAATGAATTATGCTTTAAAAGTTTAAATTTTTTGAATATTTATTGCAAAATTACAATATTTTCTTACTCAGTAAATATAACATGGATTCTTTACATCAAAGCTAATCTTCAAATTGTTTTCAGGCCATATTTACATTAGCTGCTATTATAATGTTATATTTTTGAAAATAAAGTATTTCAAGTCAAAATAAGTTATTAATAATTTATATTTCTTGATATCTTATAAATATAGTGCAAATTATTTTCAAAAAAATATTTAAAACTGTAATAAATTTGAAAATAAACACATTTTTGCATCATTGGAAACTGCAATGTCTTAAAATGCCAAATGTTTTACAGTCTTGGCAAGAGACATTGGCTGAACATGTCAGGGTGGGGCTTATGTCTAATGTAAGACAGGAATTTTGAATTTCCTGCCTTTTAACATGCAATTATCAGGAAAAAATTTATTATAGTGAAATATACTGTTTTAAATGCATTTTAACATATAATACTTATGAAAAAATTCACTAAGGGGCAAATTGGCCAAAAGACAAAATAATTTGGGTCAACCGATTGTATGTTAAAAACCATACATTTTATCCTTTTTTTATTATTCTTTTTGAACTTTACATACAGCATTTTGTATAAGAAAATGTTTTTTTGAGAATAATGTTAAAAGTTTTATGAAATGTAAATTTATAAAGTTGATACAGACTTAAAAACATCAAAACAACTAAGTATAGCATGCTGTGCTGATTACTTGATAGATAAAAAAATTTATTTTAAAAATATAAATATTTCCAAAGTGTGTTTAATTGCAATAAAAGACAGGTATTTCACTATTCATTTTATAAAAAAAAAAGGATATGCATTACAATAAGCCTTCTCAATTTTTTATTAATTACATTTTAAAAAAAGTTTTGTTTATACTATAATCTTAATTTCTATATGCATACTATACATATAAAAAGCATCTGTGTTTCATGTATGTGCATGTTGAAAAATACTACATACTTACAATTTAATAAACAATATGTATTCTATTGTGATCAAATTTTTCAACAAAATATGTTATTATGTGCAATGTATGATGTACATGAGAAGAATGTGTAGTAAAATATATAGTGAATACTGTGGCTCCACTGTACTTTCAAAAAAAATTTTTTTTTTCCAGAAAATTAACATAATTTTAGAAATATCAAAAAGCACCATAGTCATGCAAGAAAATGTCAGAAACAACAAAAAATATATTGCTTTTATTGATTATTAAGTCATTTAATTCTAATAATTAAAAAGATCTATACCCATCATTTATATGATATAATGCAGTTTTATACAATATGTATAAGTATATTAGACCATTAATAAGGGTGGGATTCCGCCCTTATTGTTAAAAGGAGGTTGCCTTGACAATAGTTTGAAAATTGTTGCTAGTTATTGATATTGATATTGTCTAAACATTGACTGATTTTTAATGATTAAATATGAGAGGATGTATTATGGCTGCAAATAAATATTCTGTGAAAACTAGTATTAAACTGGATCTTATCTTAATAACTGTTTAGAGATGATTTTATGAAACAGTTATCAAATTGTGATACAGGTTTGTTGATAAAATTTTCAATTTAAATCAATTAAAAGCAAAACCAAGAACTTCATTTTTTGGACTTTTGGATCTACAGTCTGCTTATGGTTGTGCTGAATCAGCCAATTGCAAAGGCAACGTATAGAATTTGTCTGCTTTAGCTTTATAATTAATGTTTAAAAATTCAAATCTTTTGTAAGCCATTGATAGGGAAAAAAACCTTCAGTAATTTAAACTTGGATGGTTAAAAACTTGGAAATGGGAGCCAATTAAAATATTATGACAGCTTATTAGGTACAAAAATATTTTTTTCGAATGCAGCACAGAAAGATGTAGCCTTGTATTGCAATGGTGTAAATGCTTACTAAATTAGTTGAATATAGAATTGCTTTGTTATCTAATTTACTGTATAGAAATGAGACTTGGACTTTTTATTAATATAACACAAAGACAATTTTATTACAATGAATTTTAAAATTAAAAACAGATTGGAAGTCTTTGAGATGTGGATATGGAGAAGGATGAAAAAAATCAGTTAGATGAATGAAATAATGAATGAAGTTTTGAAAAGAGTAAATAACAAAAGAAGTTTTATTGAGGAAATTGGAAATAGAAAGGGAAACTGGGTTGGACATATATTAAAAAGAACATATTGTTTAATGAAAGATGTTTTGGAGGAAATGGAATATGGAAGCAAGAAGAAAGGATGTAAAATGTTGGCATATAAGAGATTGGAAGAATTACATTAAAATGAAGAGCTATGTAATGAAGAGAATGGAGTGGAAAAGTGGATGAATTGGTGATATGACTACTGTCCATGAGACCGAATACTATTGATGATGAACACAAAGACATTAGAAAAATTTCATATTTTTTTAATTCTAAAAGTACAATAGAAAGATTATAAAATCAATCAAGGTGTTCTTCAGTTTGATGAATGTGATACAACAGGTTACCTCTGTAAAAACATTTGAAATTAATAAATTATAACAGATTTTTTAAAAAAAAAAACGAATTTAAAGAGAACTTGAGCATGGCGTGTGTGAAGGAGGTAATCCCATTTATTTATAAAAATTATCTTAAAACCACTCTAAAGAAATTCAATATTGATCGGCAAATAAACAGACTAGAGAATCCACATGCAATAAACTACATATATATTTATAATTCACGGATCATTTATATAATCATAACAAAATCCACCTTTTTCTTATGAAATTAAATTTGTCATATTCATTCACAAGATGCTGCTAATACAATATTACTCACCCAATTATAAATAAATAAAGTTGACATTTGTGATTAATTAATATATTTCAAAATTGTCCATCTAAAGCTAAATAATAAATTTTAGCAAGCTCTTATATTATTAAGATATGTATATTACAATTTAAAAATGACTTGATTATTTATTTATAAAGAAATCACCTCTTTATTTATAAATAAATTAGAGCTTAAGTGAATTATCAACTAAATGCAATATTTTAATATTGCAATAAATAAAACGATTAAATATTTTGTCTCTAGGGCTGTCATGTGATATTCGTGCAATGAAATGAGACTTTTAGCTCTTGGGTTCATCGTTCTATTACACTACTAAAGTATGAAGAGTTATTGCAATAAAATTACTTATATAAAATTGAGTTAATGATTTATTTATAAATCAAGTGAGGACAAGAAAAATTAAAGATTTTTATCAAATAAACATAAATAGTATTATCACTATTTTGCTCAAGATTCAACAATAATAAATAGATAGATGAGTATGTATGTGTTTGGGTGAATGCGTGAATAAGTAGGTAGGCACTCAGTCAGATAGGTGGGAAGGAAGATTGCTACAAAGGAAGGTAGGTAGGTAAACAGAAAGATAGATGGTTAGATAGATAGATAGTTAGGTCGGTGTCACAGATGTTCAAACAAGTGATAGATAGATATGATAGATAAATAGATGTATGTATGGATAGACAAATTTAAACACAAATACATATATAGATAGACAGACAGACAGACAGACAGATAGATAGATAGATAGATAGATAGATAGATAGATAGATAGATAGATAGATAGATAGATAGATAGATAGATAGATAGATAGATAGATAGATAGATAGATAGACAGATAGATAGAGATGAAGATAAACAGATATATAAATAGATAAAAAGGCTAAGAAACTGACAGATAAATAAACATAAATATGTAAATAGATATATAGATAGGTAAATATATGAATCAATGGTTGAATAGATGTATAGGTAGATAAGAAATATAAAAAAAGAAGTTCAGGGTGATTATTATAAATTAACTTTTTATATATTTATTGCATTAGTACATTTATTTCTAATTACCTGATGGTTTTGTAATAGAATATTTTTCATTTTATTGCAATATCAATATTAAACAATTATCCCTTTGTTTTGCTATCACTCTAGTTATTTGATCATTCTTTTTTCCTTCCTCCTGACAATCATTTGTCTGCTTTTTTCTGTAAATTACATTTCTTTTTCTTTCTTTGATTTTTTTCTACAAGGACTCTTTTCAATTTAATCTGATTGAATTACTAACATTGCCTGCAAAACTTGGCTGGCTACAAGGAAAGATCTAACCAAATTCACTGTTCAAAATTCTTTAATGACTGGAATAAATTTTAGAAGATTGTTTAGTAATGGGAACTCTGCTATTTGGAGAAATAATAAATGAGAATTCTTTTTTCGCATATCCTGCTACTGTTTTCTTATTCTTTTTATTTTAAATATCAAGTTTTGTTAAATTGTAAATGTTTAATAGATAATTTCATTTAATTACAGACTTATATACAATATATATATGATGTGTACGATCATATTAAATTTTTGTTAAAAATTAAATTTGTGGTATAAAAATAATTTGATTATTATTTGTTATAAATTATTATTGCATTCATTTAAGTGCTAAATTATGTAAGCATTTACTAATGCAAATCTTGTTGATTATTTCTGCTGACTTGATCCCGACTCCTGGTGACTATATATAAAGGCTCTTAGTTTTTTTTTCTTTTTTCATGATGTGATGGAGTTCTCTAGAAATGCTTTTAATGGTCCCCAACAAACCATCCATCTCATAACCGTATCAACCCAATACATACTGTTTTTTCCCAATGGATTTTAAGTTCTCACAATGTCCAGAATATAATGATTTTTGTCCCATTATTTCATCTCCAGAGTAGCATAGATATTGTAAATGTTTTTTAGCTTCTGGATTTATTTGATTATATTTGCTTAAAATGTCTACAAATGACTATGATTGTATTCATTCGGGTAAAGAGGTAAAAAAAATCTTCTATCATCAGCTTCCCATATTATCAGATATTTCTCCACACCAGCTGTAATAAGATTGAGTATTTGTGCAATAAAATTTTAGACTTTGATTACTTCATCAGCAGTTTTGATTCCAATCATTCATTTTTAAACTTTTTTTCTTCTTAGTCTTCATTTTTTTTGTAAAGTTAGATGGCCATATTTGTCTACAAATGACTATAAATAAGTCACGTGACAATGAGCATTGAAAAAATTGTTTTATTTGGTAATACATTTACTGATATTTTTTTGCTATCTAATGAATAAACAGCAGTCAATTCTAATGACAAATTTCAAAATTATCTTTTTTATTTTGAAATAGGTATTTTTTCTACAGTATAGGCTTTTTTCATACATGCACTTATATATAATATATTGGGGATTTGAACTCAGACTTTCATATGACCTCAACCATCTATGAAATCTCATACTTCTGATACACTTGATTACACACATGTTGAAAAGATAACTAATCACCAATATATGTATTTCGTGCTAAATCAGCACTCATCAGTTGGTCCAGATTATCATTACACATATATACAATCAAAGCTCAGCTTATATTAAGATAGACAATCTTCATACTTTAATGGACATGCTTCAAACCACTCCACCACACAACTCTTCAGCCATCCATTTCATTGAAAATCTGATGGTAGAATGCTCAAAGCCCACCTATCTTTTTTTATGTAAATATAATTTCACAACAATACTGTCTCTTGGAAGACTCTTTTTCATTGGTGCATTTTACCATTGGCTACTTAATTTAAATAACCAAAACCATATTTATTCATTATATTTTTTTATTAAAAAAATATGAATAATCAAATGGTTTTATTGTTTGGGGGTTTATATATGCTGAAAGTACCAGAAATAGAATTGATCTGAGAACCTTAAATTAGAGAACCTGACACTTAGCCACTGAACTAAATCATGTGGGATTTGAATTTCTGTATCAGTAAAGTAATCTGCATGTAAGATTGTATAACAATAAAAATATTTTAATGCAAGATGTGTATATATATATATATTATTCTTTAAAATGAAATATATTCAATTTATAGACAACTAAATACTTAAAATATATAAATAATAAACTTATTAATATCTAATCGATTTTCATTCAAAATATGAACCTTATCAAGATATTATAACAATTGAAAAAATTTACGTGATTTACATATCATATACAGGTCAAACTTAACAATAAAGATGTTTTTAAATTTTCCAATTTTTATTTAATGATCATTTTCCACCTAACTTAACTGACCCTTGTACTAAATTTATACATTTCTCTTTATTTTCATGTATATACAGTGTTTCATATACTTTTCTTTCTTTATAATTTTTACAATATTTGATGACTTCAATATTTTCTTCACAATTCATAATGTGTCCTGTTTCTAAAAAATGGCAAAATGGACCTGATTTAATATCTTTTCTATTTATAGCTCTGTCATGCTCTTTACCCCTTTCTATTTTACTTTTTGCTGACTGACCTATATATATAATATATATATATATATATATATATATATATATATATATATATATATATATATATCATCTTGCATATTTTACAATTAATTTTATATACTATTCCTACCATATCATTCTTATCATTCCTTATTTTAGAATTACTAGTTTTTTTAAAGATTTACTATTTTTCCATCCAATACCTATATTAAGATTTATTTTTTCTTTTCTATCATTTAGAATTTCATATACATCCTGAGAATATGGAATAGAAATCCATTTCTTATTTTTTCTTTCAATTTTATTGCTAACTTTTTTATATCTATTTTTATTTATTAAAATATTTTTTACAATTTTACTATTATATCCATATTCAATGTACTCATCTTGGATTTTCAATTTTTGCTCTATTGCATCTTTATCATTTAATGTAAGGCTATCATTTTTTTCTTTTAACCCTATGAGTACCCCCATTTTTTGACACCAAGGTTGATAAGATTCTGGATGTATCATTCCTCTAACATTTTTATAATTAATATAAAGCACTACATAAAAAATAAAAATGTTAGAGGAATGATACATCCAGAATCTTATCAACCTTGGTGTCAAAAAATGGGGGTACTCATAGGGTTAAAAGAAAAAAATGATAGCCTTACATTAAATGATAAAGATGCAATGGAGCAAAAATTGAAAATCCAAGATGAATACATTGAATATGATATAATAGTAAAATTGTAAAAAATATTTTATTAAATAAAAATAGGTATAAAAAAGTTAGCAATAAAATTGAAATAAAAAATAAAAAATGGATTTCTATTCCATATTCTAAAGATGTATATGAAATTCTAAATGATAGAAAATAAAAAAAATCTTAATATAGGTATTGGATGAAAAAATAGTAAATCTTTAAAAAAACTAGTAAGTAATTCTAAAATAAGGAATGATAAGAATGATAGGGTAGGAATAGTTTATAAAATTATTTGTAAGAGATGCAAGATGATATACATAGGTCAGTCAGCAAAAAGTAAAATAGAAAGGGGTAAAGAGCATGACAGAGCTATAAATAGAAAAGATATTAAATCAGGTCCATTTTGCCATTTTTTAGAAACAGGACACATTATGAATTGTGAAGAAAGTATTGAAGTCATCAAATATTGTAAAAATTATAAAGAAAGAAAAGTATATGAAACATTGTATATGCATGAAAATAAAGAGAAATGTATAAATTTAGTACAAGGGTCAGTTAAGTTAGGTGGAAAATGGTCATTAAATAAAAATTGGAAAATTTAAAACATCTTTATTGTTAAGTTTGACCTGTATATGATATGTAAATCACGTGAATTTTTTCAATTGTTATAATATCTTGATAAGGTTCGTATTTTGAATGAAAATCGATTAGATATTAATAAGTTTATTATTTATATATTTTAAGTATTTAGTTGTCTATAAATTGAATATATTTCATTTTAAAGAATAGTATATAAGAAAGACAACATAATGGTTTTGTAATGCCATCATTGTGATTGATATATATATATAATAAATAATATAAATCATAATACATTGATATATAAGTAATAATAAATAATATAAAAAATAATACAATTTTTAAAATGTTATTAATAATATAAAGTGATAAATGCTATGAAAATTACCACTAAAAAGTATATATATATCTGAATAAAAATAATGTTATGATTTCATGTTTTTTATCTTATATTATAACTAAAAACTGTTTAAATTTAAGTAATCATGAGTGATCAAGTGTGGTGGTAGAGCTGCAGACCCTGAAGACCACTTCCAGTTCTACAGAATGTTCAAACTGTTTATAAACTCTCAAGCAAATCATTCAATTATTTTTAATTTAAACATATATATTTTTATTTGTATTATAATTTAAATATAAAAACAAAAATTACTTACCTTTACACAATAGATCCACAAATACTATCATTAAAGTTATATTTTTCTCAGATCTATTTATTTTTGTTACCAGACAAACACAATTATTTTAGAATACATAAGATTCTATCTATTGACCAAAACTGTAACTAAAATGTATGGGGCTTATATTAGTAATTTTGTGAGCTTCAATAATCAGAATCAAAACTAATGCTTTATAAGAATGAATATAAGAAAGAAGTAGGAGATAGCAGAACTACTATAAGATCTATAGTGAGACACAAGGAGAGTTAATAAATCACAAGTTATCAACATGAAATGAGATACTATTTTTTATGCCAACATAATCAATTGAATAACATTTTTACTAACCAGAAAAAAAGCAATCAGTAAAATTTAAGTCAGGAAAAACAGTATTACATTATTAGTAATGACAATATTTTTAATAAAGTTTCATTAATAGTATTAATAACAATAAAACATATAACCTGAATATCTGTTCAATATTAATATTTGATTATTGCATTTAACTTTTGTTATTCATTTAAAAAAAGATTTTATAGAATAGTTGCACATTTCTTAGAAAAGTGCTTAATTTCAATAATTTTGGTTAAAGCATTCAAAATCTCCATGGTAATTAATCTTCACTGCAGAGTTTTCTGTACAATTTCTAATTATGATAGTTTTTATACTTTTGGTTAGTTCTGGGTATATTAATTACTATTCTCATAAGCCATGCTTTAAGACGGAGCTAAAAAAATCTTGGAAATTATTTCACATCTTAATCCATAAACATTCTAGATATCCACCAGTCAGACAAATATTATTATTATTTTCATTATCGGCATCATCATTATTATTATTTGTTGTGATTTTAGTTTGTATTGATCCAGTCATAGCTGAAATTATATCTGGATTGTTATTTCATTATATTTTACTATTTATATGTATAAGTCTGAAAAAAGATTTAGATTAATATGTATAAAAGTTATTTTAATGTGACAGGAGTTTTTTTTAACATATTCATCATCTGCGGGTATATATATATCTTATTGAAAGTTACCTATTAGATAAATGCTTAGCTTGAGTTGGTTTTTTTGAATCTAGTGTCCTAGCTTCTCACTGAAAAGAACCCTAGCTCAAAACCAATCTGGGAATGGGGATAATTCTAGATAAAGATGATTTGAATGCCTTCTCTTGTAGTAGCATTTATCATAAAAAAAATTAAGAAAACTTGTTTAGAGCTTATTAACATGCTTAATGCAAGATATATATATATATATATATATTATATATATATATATATATATATATATATATATATATATATATATGTATAAGTCATGTGACATCTGACTTTCTTTTATTAATATATATATATATATATATAAATAAGGGCACAACTGTGCATTGATAGTGCACATGTCTGCAACAATGATGATCTGGATTCAAATCTGGACCAAGAAAATTTGAAAATATTTTTAACTATCTTACAATTTTTTCAGATGTTCAACCAGCTTATAATCAATCTGAGTAACTATCCTTTACTGATTACTAAATAGATAAACTAATTATTTTTAGTTAGAGGAAAAAGCTAGTATAGAAAACTGCTCCAACATCCTTTCCATTAAATGACAAACATTTTGAGTGCTCCCTTTTTTTTCATTGATAAGAATAAGTATAAATTAAATAACTAAATATTTTACAAATATAAGTTGTAGAAAAGTATCCTAATTCTCTAAGAATTAGAAACTTTGGTTATCCATCTATTTTAGATAATTTTGTGTTTTTATTTTTAACCGTGTAATTTTTAATATTTTGCACATATTACAGATTTATCTTTAATGGTTAGAAATATAATCATTTTTATAAAGTTGTTATCTAAATATGATTTAACCTTTTTAAAGATCCTTACGAGATGACTTGCAGCCACTTCAAGTTGCTTGAATTCTGTTATTTTTAACGCTATGGTAAAGATTTTGCGCTTTTTTCAAAGATTAAAAAAAGTTCCGTAAGATGCTGCCTTCTCTTGAATTATTTTACAAGTAAAAAATCATTAAAACTGATGTCAAAAGTATAACAAAAGAAGTAGGATGAATGTTCTTCATCTTGATTGGCTGTAACCATCAAGTTCAAAGAAAGCTGCTTGTCAAAGCCACTCGTCAAAACGAAACTGCTAAGATTTCTTTTCTTTCATTTGGAAAGTGATAAACGAATGTTTTAGACCATCTTCAAAGTATTTTTTATGTATTTTTTGACATATTATAAATTATTTTGATAAAATATGCTAAAAATAAAATTATTTTAAAAAAATAGTTAAGACTTTAACAAAATTATTTACTTATCTACGCAACGTAAAATTGACCAAGAAATCACTGATGTCATCAAAGCTATTTGGTTGGTCAGCAATATTTGTTTTAAATTTGCCGCTGTTATCGAATATTTTTAAATTATAAATGAAAATTTATTTTTGAAAAAACTTTTGTTCATTTTCATAACCTGACAAATTATTAATATACTTTTTACAAATGAATCTAAAGTGAATATAATATTAAAAGATAAATATATTTTGACAGTTGACTTTGTGTCTTGACCAATTAAAAGTTTAGACTTTTACCTCATTTGGCCAATAAAGTAACAGCTGCTACAAGAGTTAATGAACATTTTATCACTTCTAATGACAACACCATAGGTCTTATGTAGAGTATTGTTAAAAACAATATTTTTGTAATATGGTTACTTTATAATATCATTCAAGAAAATAGAAATGTTTACTTTATTGCTTGATATTTTTAACTTTCTTTCCTTCATTTTTGTGCATAGACTTAATTTTTCTCAATTACAGTACTATTACATATTGTAACGGTCAGAAAACGTGTGACTCATAAACATAGTGCAGAATTCGACCACCATACAGAACAGCAGCACCATTGAGTAGCGAAGCCACCCGTGGTACTGAGTTCGAACATAGTTTATTGGTTCCACAATACAATCCATGAAACAACTCATCTGATGCAACATTAGTAAATATTTCCTTAAGCACAGTGGTCAGGGATAGGCAAGAGACTCATGATTTTATTCTCGAGTTAGCCAATAATCAAACTAATATTAATTAAACATTCATATTTACATAATCGAGGAAATATATAGAATGGGTATCGAATAAGTGAAACGTAACTGCAGACGTATAGTTTAAAATTATTTATTAACACATTTTAATAAGATCATTTACTAACAATATTTATGGATTAAAAGCTTCAGTAGCGGGATTTGCGACATGATTATATTTTAAAGAATCCATTTAATTATTTGTTTACAAAAGGAATTCATTTATTTGAGGGCGTAATCTAGCTACCTAAAATTCTCGAGTAAGTATTTCTAATGCATGCCTGGAGGGATTTATACCTTTGCAATGCAAGAGTCTAAAGTATGGGTTATAAGAGTAATGGCAGACATATATTTATTTAATTAAAATATTTATTTATACTAAGGGCAAACATTTATTTGAGAGTGAATTACGAAGATAATGCAGAGGCAGAATGATATATATAATAATAGAATTGAGTAAAGGAACACATGGTACGCTTTAGAAAGGTGATATGGAATGGCAGTATATTGAAACTGCAAAGCCGTGAATGGGTTTATAAGAGTGTTGGGCTGGTCTCTGCCTCGGCCCGACGAAGTAAGGTGTCACATAAGCATAACCAGGGACAAGCGGTCCGTGTCACAGTTTTGCTGGCTGGCTGCATGACGTGGTCAAGTCCTACAGGAGCACCCATTATGCCCGCTTGTGTAGGATGACTGGGGTTAATTTCAACCCTGAAGAATCCGGAAATTTCATGGTGGAATGGGTCATCGCATCTCTACAACGTATCACATGTATACTGTATAAACGATTATGATGAGGTTTAAATAGATTTCTGACTTGGCCCTACATTACCAACATTTACTCAAGAACTCTGGCGACTCTCAAAGAAATGTGATTTTCTAGAATTATTCATTAGATTTAATAAATACAAAACATATATAAACTGGGAGTTATTACAACTAATATGCCAGCCATTTGCGAAGTAGTAGACCCTGCATTACAATAAATGATGCACTGAATGCGTGTCGATTTATATGAAAGTGAAGTTATTAAGGAAATAAGAATGTCAGGCTGGTCTCTGCCTCAGCCCGACGAAGTACATATTAATGAAAATGTGACACGCATTCACTGTTTCAAACAATCATAGATTTAAACTTTGAAAATAGAGACAATTATGAGCATGCAATAATTAAATAATAAATATAGATAAAATGTAGATTTTAAAAATACGCACCCAAGATAGAATGAGGTAAGCTAGATTAGTAGAGAAATTTACACATTAAGTTAATTATTCAGTTTTAGTTATACATATGGTAGTTTTACATTTTATAATTTAGATAAGTAGTATGAAGAAAAGCTATAGCATATTATTAGAGTACTCTAGAGTTTGAACACAGACAGGTACCTGTTTTATAAGAAGTTTTCTGAGTCCATTGTTTAATAGCAAATAGTTCATGAGTAGCAATTCTTTCTTGTATTTAGATATTTCATTTAATTTCACGGCAGCAGCAGCTTTCTCATTCAGTTCAGGCAGCAGATCTTCATGGTGAATTTACAATGGGCAATGGAAAGTTCGGCATCTGATAGGCCATCTCCTGATGGAGAATAATCTAGGTGCTTTCCTCAGTCATACCTTGGCAGGAACAAATTATTTTTATTATTTTTGGAGACTCTCAGTGATCGAGAGCAAAGCTAAAGTTTAAGTGAATGTCTCCAGCAAGTCTAAGATGGCCTCTTTTTTTTATCTTGATCTTTCACATTTTTGTTAAGATATTTTAGGTTCTACTTAATCTGCCCTGAGGATAATCAATGCATTTTGTTGGTTTTTTTTAATTAAAGAAAGCTGCCGTTCTATTGTTTACATTTTACATTTACTAATTATATTTTGGGGAATTTTTCTTTAATTAATCTATTATCTATCACTGACCGATGCTTTTAAATTTCAAAGACAAAAAGGGAACATAAGATTATTTTAACTTTTAACCTTTTAACCACTAATTAAATGATTGGTTGTATGAGGTAAAAATCAAATCTTTTAATTGGCCAACTCACAAACTGAAGACAAAGCCTATTGTTAAAACATATTCGCCTATAATATTAAATTCAACTCAGATACGTTTATAAAAAGTATATTATTAATTTTTCAGGTTATGAAGAGAATGAAAGTTTTTTCAAAAATAAATTGCTATTTATTTATTCTAAAATATTCAATTTCGGCAACATAAAAGCTATAATATAAACAAAAAGATCGACTTTTACGTTATAGAAAAGTAAATATTTCTTTTTACTACATCTTCAATATTTGTACTAAAATCTTCAATATTTTTCAAAAATAATTTTGTTTTTTTATTATTCTCTCTGAAAATAATTTTTAATTTCCATAAATATAATTTTATAATACTTAAAATTGGATTCGAAATGAAAATCTCAGCGTTTTTCTTTATTTTCTTTGATCAGGCGGTTTCTTTGTTCTTTCCAGCCAATCAGAATGTCTTTTTCGGCTGAGAGCTTGCTAAGAACCAATCACAAATAATGTTCTTTCTTTGTTTAGGTTTAAATGCGTTTTTTTTTATTTTTTACTTGTAAAATAAGTCAGAAGAGGTCACCATCGTACAGAACTTTTAAAAATCTCTTCAAAACGTATCGAACAAATTTTTTAGCATAAGAATCGGCTGAGTTAGAGTGACTTCAGATGTCTACGAGGAGCCTCGTAAAAAACAGTCTTTTGGTTAAAAATATTACATCAGATTTTTTTAGAATTATTATTAAACGAAATTTAAACAAAGCAATAAATACGAACTTTATAATGCAAAATAAATGATTAAAATTATACAAAATTATACAACTAAAAGAAATCTAAATTATATTATTTTATCCCTATTTATTGCGTTTAATTTGAGATCGAAATGTGTACGTGTTTATGCTGAATTCTACATATATTTATACATTTTTAATATTGCTACACACACACAATTCGATATCAAAAAGTTTAAATTTGGGCGGGATAAACCGGTCAGTGAGAGACGACAGAAAAAGGTGAAAGTTAAGATTCGAATACGAATCTTACTGTTTTATTATTATGGTCATACAGTAGTAAAGTAAATGATTTGAGAACCAAAAGATGCTGTATTGAATCTCAATCCTCATTTCTGGTAGTCAAAAGGTCACATGATCTCATAAGAAACTAAGTATTCAATTTTTTATTCTCATTAAACTAATCAAATGTAAAACACCCCCAGTTATTATGATGACTAATTATATATGAACATTCATATAGATATGTGAGTGTACTTTCAAGAATTAATTTAAAAGAGAGAATTTTATACACTAGTGTGTGTGTATTAGTCATTTATATTCAGAAGAACTCATATGAAAAAAACATTGATGGAAGAATGTTGCCTAGATGGAATAAACATTTTAATTTAGCTGGTGATGTTTAGGATCACTTCTTCACTATCTGAAAATAGATTATTTGGGCACAAATTAACAATCAACTGCAGAATAGTAATTTTACTTATGTGGGAGAATATTAAATAATAAAAAGAGGGAAATTTTAGTTTTATACACACATTTATATTTTTTCCTTAAGATGCTCAAATAATGTCAACATAACGTCTTTAAATATTTCAGATTATTATAGGAAATTTCATTATTATTTAGAAACTATTGATTATCCAAGCTAACAATAGATGGGGCTAGAGCAGAGAAAGATGAAGTACACCTGGGTCTCGTTTTACACGATAGATAGGTTCCTCAGAAAACCCGCGCAAATGAAATCGCACAAAAATAGCCATAACTTACATTGAAAAAGGGGGGGGTGCGGTCTATGATTGTTCAAAATTTGCATAAAAGCAAAGCACCAATGTAAAATTACTTTAAAATTCGTGCAAAAAAAAAAAATAAGGGAATAAAATATGACTAATAAAAAATTTCAAATTTGAAAAAAATTGATACAAGACAAACTTTTTTTAACTATAATATTTAATTTTATTCAAAATAATATATTTTTATGCATAATTTACAGTACAGTAATTTACATTTTTTATACACATTTTAATTATTATGATTTTCTGGTGACAACATAATTAGTAATTAATCTTTGAGACGATGATTTTATTAATTGTTTACGAAGCTCGCGATATCTAGACATACAACCATTTAGCTCTCATTGGAATTTAAGAGCACGTTAATAATTAGTGTCATTAATAAGAAAATAATAATTAATTACATTCTTTTTTGAAAAGCAAAAACAGAATGTGATTTAAAATGCAAAATTAACATGCACTGTTTGAACAAATTTTTATTATAATCTTGTAAAATTTAATATGTGTATACATAAAATGTGGAAATCATGATTTTAATTTCATTATTGCATAAAATCTTACTATAATAAAGCACTGAAAATATTGAAATTACTAAGATGAAAGTCGAATTCCAATAATGTGCTATTATTTTCAATGTAACGTAAGTGTGCGAAATTTATTATTTAAAGTAATAGCACATTATCGGAAATCGACTTCCGGTGAAACATGAATCGCGTAACTTCAAAATCGTGTTAAATAAGTCCACGTAAAAAGAGACCCAGGTGTATTCTATATTCTGATATACTCCTACATATCTTTTGTGATGTAAAGTTAAGGGTAAACTCATAACACTTATAGAAGTATATCAACTTTTCATTAGTTGTGAAAGTATAATCATATAAAATTATTTTTTGTTTAATATTTGTCTGAAGGTTTGTGATGATGGTATATTATTAGATGTGATATGTTGGACTATTTCCATCATCTATGGGTGAATGTTGAATGTATAGAAGATTTTAAACTTTATTTAAACTTACCAAATACAAACAACTTGTTAGTAATAACATCCAAATAGACAACACAGCTTAGTAATTACACAATGCTTCGAGTAGTATTATTCTCCACTCTTCTTCAGGTGTTGCTGGCCTATATGCACAATGACAATATTCGCTTAGAGGTTGAACCCGCACCTTTAGATTTTTTAATATTGAATTTAAGGCAAACATTATTGTGTTAAAGGCAACATATAGTAGAAATTTGATATATTTATATATGAGGGTTGGTTCAAATCCTCCTGAGTCCTTTAATTTTGTGTGTGTGTTATTACTAACAAGTCATTTGTGCAGTATTTGGAAAGTTTTAATAAAGTTAAAATTTTCTATACATTCAACATTCACTCATAGATGATGGAAATAGTCCAACATATCACATCTAATATTTTCTGCTTGTTTTTTAATTCAGCATATTATTACTTCGTCTTACATTAAATTTAGATCTTTATTTTTTAGCTAATAAGCAGTAATAGTAAAGTATTTTATCAATATTTGTGCTTATACGCTATACTCAGAAAAGCTTAATATTTACTTATTGAGGCTTAGACTGTTTGAGGATAATGCATGTCCTCATCATCATAGCATTAATGTATGTATACTAGAGTTTATTATATAGGTCATAAGTTTATTTAAATTTATGTAAATTATATTGTCAATTTCTTAGAGAGGGGAAAGCATGAATCTTTTCTATATGTAATGTTAGGGTTGTTAGCTATATGTCAGGTCTCTTTAATTTTCCAATTGGAGTCATTACCCTTGCTGCATGTGATATTGGTTACTATGGGTTCAAAGGTGTGGCCCATTGCAAGTTGGCATTTGAGAAAGATTGATTTATGTTCAGGATTATTTATGGCTTGTTTATAGAGATATCTGTGTTAAGTTATCCTTGTAGAGAAGCCATGCGTATGATTCACCACAAATAGATAGCCTTGCATCCTGCCTGGAGAGATGCAATTTTACATATAGTGTGTGGAGTTTGGTCATTATGAAGTCTGTTCTTAGAATTATTTATAAGCTTATTTATTGTGAGAGGAGTATGATTGCTTCGGGAGGGTTGCATTAGATCCTAAGATCTAGATGCAGTGCTCTCAGATCCGAGGCTCCTCATTGATGAAAGCCACAGGCTAGAAACTAGTATGTAAATATTGGATGAGTAGGCACTGGAGAGGAATTTTATGCACAAGCCTTATCCATGGATTACTCTTGCTTGCACTGAGAGGCACTACTGTATGGAGAGTTTTGCTTGTAATAAAAATATAAATTAAAATATGCATATGTATATATAAAAAATTTAAAAATGAAATTAATTCTGCATTAAAGTTTATATATGTCTGTTATATAACAGTGAAATTTTATAAGTTTGTTTGATGTAAGTAATATAATAAAAAATGACTCCTTAGAAAAGTCAGAAATTTCTATGCACAAAAACACTATTATTACAATCCATTATAACAAGACTGATGCATTCATTTTTTCTTCTCTTAACCCTCTTTAGTAAAAGTTGCTTCATTACATTCAGTATCTTCTTTTTATAATTTTCATGCTTATCTCCAAGCCTAAACAAAATGCCATACAATTTCTTTTTTTTTTCATTTTTGTATTTATTCCATTTGACACATAATTTTATCTTATATACAGAGCTCGCAAATAAGCTCTTAAAAAGCTTTGCAGAATATCCCCAATCCCAGACCAGTTTCTGCTACTGGCTTCCGCAGTGAGGTGCTAGGATATTCAATAATAATTTATCATGTTTTCTTTTCAACACCATATATTCCAAAATTAAGCTTTATATTCTTCATTTTCTCTTTGCATAAAGCATATTAAAAATTTAAATTCTTATTCCACTTTCACATTCTATTCTCTTAAGTTTTGAATGATGATAAGTTGTTGGGGGGGGTTTTTTTTTGAAAGATTTTAATTTCTAAAAATAAATAAAAATGACATGAAAATAAATTGTTTCTGTATATATATATATTAATTTTTTTGTTAGTGTATTAATTTGTTTCAAAAATTTCATTTCAAATCGTATGTGCTTAATACTAACATATTAGGAAATATAACGTTGCATATTAATTAAAAGTACTACCGTTTTATTATTGAATATCCTTACATACTCGTACTTATAATTTAGGCATGATAAAAACAAGTTATGGACTACGTCAAGGAAGAGGATCTCAAGTGTAAAACCTTGCCACCACTGATATAGATAATACAATTTGAGTACATCACTATATTGATGAAAAGAAAAACAAAATAATGTAGTATTTATATACACTGAGAGATTGAAGATTAAAACCTTCGATGAATTTAAGTTAAAATGAGTATATATGTTTCATTTTTTAATGTTTTTTTTTTATAATTTATTTCTTTATCGATGCATGTTATTTCTTAAAGCACCTTAAAAAAAGATGTGGACAGAGACGTGGGATAATTATTTCAAAAATTGTTCAATTCTTGAAAGCTTCATTACTATTTCTTGTTTTATTTTTTTAAAAAAATGAGTAAAGGAATTCAATAAGTTTAAAAGAATGAATTAATTCCTCATCAATCTTAAAAGTTTTTTGGTTGTTATTGATCTTTTCTAGGCAAAGAGATTTTGATAAAATACATCCTACAAAATAATCCTTAATTGAAATAATCAAGACATCTATAATATCCTATTTTATTATTTTTCTACAGCAAAACAAATTTTATTTAAAAAATAATTAATCAAGGTTTAAATTAATCTCTTTTTTTTTTTTTGTAAAAAAAAAAGTATTGTTTTTTTTTTTTAAAAAAAAAAATCCATATCGCATACAATTTACACGTACATCAGTTTATACATGTTTGGTTAACATGTCAAGGATTGTTCAGTAAATGGATATCTATTTTATCTCAAGTAAATCAAGGATATAAAATTGCTCTAACTCTCACCATTCGTGTTTTTTTTTCTATATGTCATAGCATCGGCCGGGAGGCGAACCCGCAACAACCGTCTGCAAACAATTGCTTGCTTGCAATGCGGCTGCGCTGACCTCTCGGCTAACAATGCTTTTCTCTTTCACTGTTCTTTTTTGAAGAGCGTTTGGAGGGGCCTTTAGTTAGGTTTCAGTGCGCTTTTACTTCTTGACCAATTTCGGATTCATCATTTGATAAATTGTTACATGAATTATTTTTATTTTTATTTTCTTGTCTGAATACGAATTACTATTTTATATCACTTTTTGAATTTTTTCAGTATTTTATTATTTTTATTTTACGAATATGAGAAGATAAATGATCTCCATTTTTATTTTTTTACATTCTGCCAATACAATTTATTAATAATTTCACATTTTTTTAAAAAACTTCAAACTAATTTTCATCATCATACAATATCAAGAAACATAGCATTAAATTATTTTCGATCTCATTGTTAGATAATGTTTTCTAATATTTGCCTGAAGGTTTGTGATAATGTATATTGGATGTGATAATATGTTCGACTATATCCATCATCTATCAATAAATGTTGATTGTATATATAATTTTAAACTTTATTTAAACTGTTCAAGTACAAACAGCTTGTTACCAATAACACACAGTTTACACAGGTTAGTAATTAAACAATGATATAAGTAGTATATTCTCCACTTTTCTTCAGGCATTGCTGGCCTGACCAGTGACAGTATGCACATAGGAATTTAACTCACATCTTTAAGTTTTCAAATATGAAATTTAAGGCAAATACTCTAATCAACTGAACTATTCTGTCAAAGGCAACAGATAGTAGAAATTTCATATATTTATATATGAGGATGGATTCAAATCCTCTTGAGTCCTTCAATTGTTTTTCTTAAGAGCAAGGTTAATTAGAAGGTTTTATACATTGTGTATTGACACACTTGGCTAACTTATAGGATTATTTGCCATTATCATATGAGCAGCTTCCTTGAATTTCTTTCTTTGCACTTTTTCCAATTAAACATATGGTCAAAAACAGGCAAAACTCTCCATACAGTAGTGCCACTCAAAGTAATCAATGGATGCAATAAGGTTTGTGCAAAAAAATCCCTATTTAGTATCTACTCATCCAACATCCCTGGAACAGTTTCTAGCTTGTGGCTTTCATCAGTGAGGAGCCTTGGCTATGAGAGCACTGCACGTAGATCTTAGGATATAACACAACACTCCAGCAGCCACCTTTTACCTCTACTTAACTACAGAACTATAAGTCTAAAATTTGAAAACATAATATTTTTAATCCAAGCTCATTAGCTTATATAGTCATATAGGTCTGAACTCAGTTCAGTACCCATACATTTTGGGGTCTTTTGTTTTTTAATAACCATAGTCACCACTATCCTATTAAGAAGGATTGATATTAAGCCACTAAACATCACATGATCACCATTTCATATGCTTGCTCAATCTGGCTTGTACTGAGTGGCACTACTGTATGGAGAGTATTTCCTGTCTTAACAGCTTGAGCAAGCATATGAAATGGTGTTCATGTGATGTTTAGTGGTGTAATTCCAATCCTTCCTAATATGATAGTGGTGGCTATGGCTATTAAAGAATCAAACCACCAAAATATATGGGTACTGAACTGAGTCCAGATCTATATGACTATATAAGCTAATGAGCTTGGATTGAAAATGTTATGTTTTCAATTTTAGACATAGTTTTGTAGTTGAGATAAACAGTTGCTGCTGGAGGGTTGCATTAGATCCTAAGATCTATGTGCAGTGCTCTCATATCCAAGTCTCCTTATCGATGAAAGCCACAAACTAGAAACCGGTCTGTGTATATTGGATGACTAGGCACTAAATAGGAATTTTATAAACAAATCTCGCATCCATTGCTTACTCTGGCTGCACTGAGTGGCACTACTGTATGGATACTTTTGTCTGTTTAACAGCTTGAGCAACCATGTGAAATGGTGACCATGTGATGTTTAGTGGTTTAAACTATGAACATCAGCACATACATGATTTGCTATTGTAGACACATATTTTTTTTCTTTTAACCATTATTTTGTGTTCTTTCAATCACTAATTCATTGACAAGAGGTCTCACCAACATATTTTTTTTGCATTTACCTGATACTTTATAGATGCAGTTTAACTTTGGTGGAAGTAAGAATTCCTTAAAGTATGGTATGTCTTTGGAAAGCTGTTCTAATGTTATATTGACTACAGATTTTATAAATTTTAAATGTACCATGTGTGCTGAGGCATTACATGATGATAATAGTTTACAAACTAGAACAACTCTACCTGTTGATATATAATGGAATTATTAATGTTCTGCATAACAACTATGTACTTTCAATATAACTGAGAATTCTTCCAACAAAATGAAGTGATGGCAATGGTATCACCACTGTCACCCTTGTTCAGTAAAATTTACACGAAAGAACTTGAAATGACAGTCATAAATACTACCATGTCTGTGTGGCTTCAGTATGTTGTGATATATTTGTGGTATAGCTGCATGGTGAAGTGCAATTACAGTCATTCTGGATGCATATTAATAACATATCTCCTTCCATTAAATTCATAATGGAATCAGAGTGAGAACAAAAATTGGCATTCTTGGATGTTCTTGTGACAAGACTCCCTCAGGACAAAGTAAAAACAACAGTGTATAATAAACCAACACACCCTGGTAAGTATTTGGAATATACATCCAATCATACCAGAAGCACTAAAGATAGAATTATACTACAAACTATGGAACAGAGGAAAGGAAATTCATTCAGAAACCAGTGATCTGGAAAAGGAAAAGATGCACATCGAACAAAGAGACACAAAAAGGAAAAACAATAATTGGTATTGGGATGTATCCATACATACCAGAAATGTGGGGGGGATAAAGAAAATCTGCAGTCCTTAGAACAGTTTTCCAAAGCCATATCACACTTTGAGGAATTATTACTTCTTCCAAGCCTAAACTGGAAATGCTGAACCAAAAACTGCATCTATGAAATACCATGTGAATGTGGAAGGAAATATATTAGTGAGATCTGTCATCCTGATGAACAATGATTGAAATGATACAAACTTGTGGTTAAAAGAAAAAAAACAGATCTGTCTGCAATATCAGGCCATGTATATACTAATGACCATATGTTTAATTGGGAAAAAAAGTATTGGATAAAGAGGAAAATGTGCAAAGAAGAAATGAAGAAGCTGTTTTTATGACAATGATAAACAATCCTATAGGTCAACACAGTGTGGCAATACCCAATATATGGAAATTTCTAAATAACCTTACTCATAGAAATTTTTTTAAAAAGCTCTCTAATTAACTTTGCTCTTAAAAAAATTGAAGGACTCAGAGGATTTAAACCAATCCTCATATATAAATATACGACATTTTTATCTGCTAACTTTGACAACATAGATCAGTTGGTTATAATGTTTGCTTAAATTCCATATTTGAGAGTCTAAAAGTGCAAGTAAGACTCCTATGTGAATACTGTCACTGACCAGGCCAGCAAACCTGAAAAAGAATGGATAATAATACTACTTGAAGCATTGTGTAATTATTAATGTTTTGTTTATTTGTGTGTTATTAATAATAAGTTGTTTGTATTTGAAAAATTTTTAAAATCTTTAAAATTTTCTATACATTCAACATTTACCATTAGATAATGGAAATAGTCAAACATATTATCATGTTTACTTGTATTTTTTTTTCATTTTAGGTTGTGATTTGCGGTCTCTGTATGACTCACTCATTATTTATTACTAATAGAATACCTATATTAAAATTTTTCATTTTTGGTCGCAGTGCTGTTTCCTGCTATTTTTAATTTTATTATAAACAAATCCATCCACGTTTAATTCTGTGATTATTTTCATCCATTGTTTTTTTTTTACCTATATCAATAATATAGTCAAATTGTTTATAGTTGTTACCTTCTAATTCATTGTTATCATTACTTTAGCTTTTATTTTTTCACATTTAGTTTTAGTACTACTTTATTACTGTTATCTAATAACTTTTTTAGTATTTTTTTCAGCTCTCAAACATTATTTTTAAAATCTAAATACTCTCCATATATTTTTATTCCCTTCTGTTAACACCCAAAATATTCTATTAATATAACAGGAATAGCCTGCATAACATGGGTTCATCATGTTCATTTGAATTCAGCCTTATTCATTATAAGGATATGCAATTTGTATAAAATGCAAAGTTTCTAACTGGTTTTTAGATTTTTTTAGTAGTTTACTTAAATAGCTGCTAACTCGGCAGGATAAAGATTTTTCCAAGAAAGACTTCACCTCTAAGTATAACTTTGAAAAAAGCATTATTCTGTCAGACATCAGATTCTTTTTATGCCCCCCCCTCTCTAGTTATAAATAGCATGATAATCATTTATCAACCAAGTGATATATTTGCACGCACATATTAATCTATACATTTAAAGACCTTATTTAAAAATGCATTTTTATGTTTAGATTTGTATTGTCGATGTGATTTTCATTTAGTAATATTATTGTAAACCTTTATTAAAATAAAATAAGCAATTAAACAAAGAGGATAATATTTGAGTTAAATAAAAAAAAGAAAAATTATATTTTATATCTTTTATCAATTTATTATTAATTTACATCTGCAAAATTAATTTATTTGCAGTTCAGTATTAGATAATTAATTTTTATAAATATATCTATTAAAATGTATAAATCTGAAATTACTTTATCAGTATCTTATCATGTGTTCTGAAATAAAAATTTGATAGCTAACTGACTAAATATTTATAAAATGTTAATTATCCGACATAATATGTTCTCTAGATGAAATAAGAAGATAAAAGGAGAAAAGGTGTACTTTCCTTGAACTTTCTTTTAATAAATAATGTCAACCCATTAAAAATTATATGCATCAAAGAAGGAGTTTACTGGAGGGAATATTCTAAATAATTTAATGCTATCAGCCAATTATAAAATAAATAAAGACTTCATTAGTGTAAATTAACAAAAAAAAAAAAAAGGAATGTTTTTCAATTAATAAATAATGTTAAATTTTTAAGTAACTATATATAAAAGAGCTTTATGGTGTAGCTATAGATGTCTGCCTGCCATGTCCATATTTGAATCCCTGGTGGATAAGATTTTTTAAGATGTCTATCAGGTATCTAGTATATAATAAGTCAGATAGCTATTCAAAATTTGATGATAAATAAGGGTGTATTTATTTTTAATTATCAACAGAATATTGCATAATTCTTTCAACAAAGTAAAGCAGTTTTCTCTTTGCCCTACTGCCATATATTATAATCTCTGTCGATCAGTGATCACCGGGTGTGCAGTTTAATCCCAAATTGTCTTCTGGTTTTTGACTTTATAAATGAGAAATTGGGATTCACGGCTGAATCCAATGCAGTTATACATTAATCAATCACCATTAATTTTTTTTTTACTATCAAACTAAAAGCTTGAAATTAAAACTTATGTTTTTGAACTCAAATCAACTTGCTTAATCTGTTACATAAAATGGATACTAGATCAGTAGCTATATATTTTAATTCATACTACTACTACTATAATACCAAACTTAGTATGGGTATGGGGATTAAATTGCTCTATCATCTGGTAGACATTTATCACTCAGGCATTGTAATAGATGGTGGCAAATTGATTTACAGCTAAAGCATAAAACAGGGATAAGAAAACCAACTAACTGCCATTATCTATTAATTAGTAAGTGTGGTAAAACTGTCTTCTTAAATACTTATTTATGGGGAACAATTACAGAAGCTTTGTTCTGCAATGGGCTGTTTGACTTTTATTCTAAATACAGGACATGGTCCGAAAAATTTAAATAACATTTAAAAAGTTATCTTTTAAAAAAAAATAGATGCAATAGGATCATGAAGATGGCTGATTTTGATATATCTACTTGAAAGATTTTTTAAACTACTGAAATGGTACCCTGCTGTCATTTTTTATGCTTGCACAGTGTGTTAAAACAGTAGAAGCTCTCTCTATATAATAGCGCCACCTAGTGCAAGCCATAGTAATCAATGAATGCTAGAAAGTTTGAGCATCAAAATTCAAATTTAGTGCTTACTTATCCAATTTTCCCAGATCAGTTTCTAGCTTATGACTTTTTTCAGTGAGGAACTTTGGAGATTTTTGGATCTAATGTATTTCTCCAGCAACCACTTTTTACCTTTTTATTTAGCTATAAAGATATGAGACCCAAGTGAATAGACAATAATGATTTTAATGCAAGCTAATTTGCTTGTACTGTCATACAGATCTGAACCTAGTTCAATACTTATATAGTTCGGTGTCTTTGGTTTTTTAAATAACCAAAGCCACCATTATTTCTTAGTGGAACTGTTATATGGAGAAAATTGCTACTGTTTTAAAGATTATTTTTGTGTAATGTTGTCACTTTTTATATATTCAACCTTATTAAAAACAATGTTACTTGGCATTAGCCTTTAAAGCTTAAAGTATGTATTATGTTTTATTCTATTTTCTGATAATGTTGTGTGAGGAACTTTTGTGACTAATTTGCAATGGTTATTTAAGTTAATATGAAAAGGATTCAAAGTTTTTCAATAATTATTTGATTTTAAAATTATCAAAAATATCTGTTTATTTACTTGTTATTCAATCATGCAGATACACATACAATTCTGTAAAAGCAATAAGACAATTATCAAAGTCATTACTAATAGATGTTATAGTTTTAGTTATATATATATTTACATATATTAAAAACTTCTGCTCCATTAAGACATTCTTGAAAGATATGAATGAAGTTATTGAAAAAGGCAAATAATTCTGAAATTGCATTTCATGCTGAATCGGTATTTTACAATTGGTCCAGTTTATAGTATCTTATATTTGTCTCCATTATCTCTGCTCAGTATTTATTAACACCAAATTATTACATTTTGATTTATGGATGTCAAATTTTCTTGATTCATGACATTAATGATTAGTGTTAAGATTTTTTTCTTCACTTCTTTCTGTTTTAGGCATTGATTTGTATATAATATTCATATAATACATCATTTAATACCTTGTTAATTTTTTATAATAAATTTTATTTATTTCTTGATAATATTCCTTACAGTTTAGAGTGATAAAAGGTTGTAATGGTAGCATTCTAATGTTGAACTATTTCCATCATCTAATATCAAATACTGAATGTCTTTAGAAAAATTCAAATTCTATTTCAACTTCCCAATTATATTCAATTATTAGGAATAGCACACAAGTTAGTACATAACCCAATGTTTTGAATAATATTCTCTTCTCTAAAGTAATGGAGCCATTCTTCCAAAGCAAACAGTCAGTAGAAATGTCACATACATATCAATGAGGGTCCTCCTAATTTCTCCACTTTTTCTTTAAAGCAAAGTTAATTAATGGCTTCCAGCCATTATGCAATCCCTTTTGGGAAACTAGTGACTCCATTGAAAAGCAATTGAGACAGCACAAAGTAATGATTAGATAAAGAGAAAATTATATATATATATATTGTTAAACGAAGATTGATTAAATATATAAAATCATATTTGTTCATCCATTAAAACTTTAAATCAATATACTGACGTTTCTATTTCACACAAGCCATCCACAGAGTTATAAAAAGTTATAACTCTTGATCACAGTATATGAAAAAATTTACCGGATGAACCAAAATACATTTTAATAAAATAGCATAACATGTATGTTCTAATAAACATATGCTTGATTGAGCAAAGAGTTTAAACTTTGTGGCTAATTATTTCAAAGTATAAAATATAAAATAGCTTATATACACTAATGTACTTATTGTTCTTACTACACTATTGTATGTGCAACTTGTTGGATCGATTTTGTGAGGTTGAATATGTACATATTTTAGTGATTTTTTAAATTGAATTTTAGTTAAAGCTTTTGAAAGTTTTAGGGAATTTTTCTATAGAAGCACTCATTCCATTCAATACATGGATGCTTCGTCCCTGGCATACATATAAAAAATATTATCTCTACATTACTCTATATGACTATTAGATCAAATTTTACAGTAAAACCTTCACTTTTATATTAAATATGCACAAATCTAAATATAATTTCATTAAAATTTGGTTATTATATCAATCATTTTAAGAATTTAAGCTTATAAGTATGTAAAAAAATTTCTCTCTCATGTCTATTATTAATAAATTTAATTTAAATATTACGATTTGTTATGGTGTTTAAATTGGTTTTCATTGACCACTTTAGCTTTCTACTAATCAAATAATTTCTGTTAATACAATTTTTAATATATATATATCTGTTCAAATAAGATGCCAGAGGATTGTCATATTTATTTACATGAACAGTCAATTATACATGCAGTTTAAATGAATTAAAATGTGGTTTTAAAAAATTGGTAGGACTTTAAAAAGATATGTAAACAGTGTCCTGTTTTGATTTAGTTAAAAAAATCATAACATAAAATGTTTATATTCTCAATCAGGAATATAAATAAAAATAAGCAATAATTATCATCAACCAATTAATTACTATCGTTACTGATTACTCATTTAAGCGTTGGTGGCCGAGTGGTCAGAGCAGCTGCCTTACAAGTAATTGTCTCCGGTTTGCAGGTTCGCTTCCTAGCCGATGCTTTGACACATGAGGAAAAAAAAAATAGAAACTTTAAAAAATACAAATTCAGATATGTATTGATGCTGGAAAATTAATCATGGTATTAAGAATATTGATAGTTTATTGGGAAGTTGACCTAATTACGATCTTATTGCTAATTGACTGTTTGAATATCCTATTTGGATCGACATATTTTATTAAGCATTACTGGATAAAGATGCTTAATTTTGGGTTAGCTGTTGGGTTAGCTGTTTTACTGGCAGTGCATATTAATAAATCACAATTAGATATCATTATGATAATTGCTTAGATTATTAAATTGCTTTATTATTATTCAAATTCTTTGATGCTAGAAATGTTTAAGCTTTCATTAGGTCCTGACTTATATTAATTAAATTGCTTTTAAATTAAAACATTTATGTCTATTCTATTTCAAAACTTCTATTTATTTATTCAGCAACGATATTCAATTATTTAATGTAGTGTAGCACAGTAGATGAAAGGTTGTGGAAAAGTTTCAATATCTCATGTCATTCTGGATAATTTCACTGGTTATATAACTTCATTTATCAAAAGTATATCAATTTTGAAATAGGATTAAATAGAAGAAGCGACATTTTACATCCCCATTTTACACTTTTTGAATATATATATATTTCTATTATTTAGGTTACTAGAAAATAAAACTGACATTAATAATAAGTTTCCACATCTTATAATAAAATCAAAGTATTAAATTAAATATGGCATGACATTAGTTTGATTTGAATACAATAATATCAAATTCAGACACATTATTTATTATTATGTTAAAACTCTTTATTAGTAGTTAGAAAATTCATAATTGTTTTATTTTCTTTTGGACTTCTTAATAAGCTTTCTACGATAATTTGAATATAATTATCTTTTTTCAGTCATTAGTTAGAAAATACACACACGTACATATGCATATATATATATATTATTGGAAACAATGTTATGTTTAATGTGTGGGCAACAGATTTAAACACTAATAATGTTTACATGTAACATATGATCTTTCCTGTAAATACAGCATTACTATTAAGCTTTGACCTCTCACTAAATTATAATGAATCTTAACATTATTAATATTTTTATATTTGGTCCCTACTGTCGCTTTTTCAGGCGCATAGTCTTAAGGTTATTGCCTTAATAAATATTACTTCAAGTAACGAGTATGCGCTTTATAAATATAATTATTACAACTTTATATTATTCTCAATATAATTGGATAAATGAAATGATGTCTTTGAAATGACAAAGGTATTTGGTTTTTTCGTTATACATGATTATTTATGATTATTTGCTAAAAAAAAAAAACTTGTTGCATATAGTTTAAAACTATCTTGATTTACCAAATGAAGCTATAATAGTCACACTACTTTATAGTAAAAGTAGTTTTTAATCTGTGGATATATATATATTCCCATGTGTCATAGCATCGGTCGGGAAGCGAACCCGCTAACCCGAGACAACTACTTGTAAGGCAGTTGTTCTGACCTCTCAACCACAAACGCTTGACTAATCTGTGAATATTGTGTGGATTTTAAATTTATTTACAATTTTTAAGAGCTGTAATTAAATCTTGAATAAAATTATCCTATACATTTAAACCTGCTGTGAAATCCAATCAAAGGAAATGCACTCTAATAAATTGTTTTATTTTTTTTTTACATTTAAATACGATATAAAATATAGCCATTCAAATTCACTTTAAACAATATTATATTTATATAATGCATATGTCTGAATGCAAATTTATATTTCTGTCTTTTTTTTTGCAAAATCTTTTTTTCAAATAGCATAAATGATTTTTTATGTCAAATTATGACTATTTTAAAAATGTAAAAATTTATCACTTTTAGAAAGAGTGACATATGATTATAATTTACTATGAATTATGGGAAACTGAATTAAAAATATGGACAGACATTTTGCAACATTACATGAAAATGTAGTTCAGAATGTTTTAAAAATTGAAATCGACATTCTAAAATCAAGAATTTGAGACCATCATTCTGTACAACAAAAACCATGAATATGATATATTCAAAGCATGTTAGAAATTACTAAAACTGAATATTTAAAAAATCTACCTTTTCTGTCTATGTTTTCATTAAAAGTCATTTATTACATTATTACGTTAGCCGTTTAATGTTTATTACATTAGGTTATCATAGAATTAAACTTGGTTGGAGTGCTTTTGGTAGTAATAACTTGATACTAAAAGGAAATATACCTACATGTTTGAAAAGAAAGGTTTTTAACAAATATGTTTTACCAGTCCTGAGACTTGGACTCTTGATAAAAGAGAAATACAGAGACTTCAGACTATTCAAAGAAGTATTGAGAGATGCATGTTGGGAGTAACAAGAAGAGATCGAAAACACAATATATACGTAAGAGAACAAACAGGTATTACTGACTTCATTGAAAAATTTAAAAGACTGAAGTGGAATTGGGCTGGACATATTACTAGAAAAGATGATAATAGATGGACAATTAAAATCTTAAACTAGATTCCAGAGATTTTAAAAGACCCAGAAAGAGACCACATGTGAGATGGATGATTGAAATAAGAAAGTGTGCAGGAGTGATGTGGAGAAAAGAAGCTAAAGATCAGAGAAGATGGATTGAACTTAGAGAGACCTTCATTCTGCAGTGGATTGATAATGGTTGATGATGATGATGATTATGTTAGGTCAGAAAAATGATTATAAAAAGTATTAACAAACTAATTTCAGTACCTATTGTTTTTTTGAAATTATGATTTTGTTATCTAAGACAAAAATAACATTAAATAATAAAAATTAGCATAATAACATTTCTCATATACAGATCAGTAAGAGTCAGTTGTTATATGTTTTAGCATGATAAATAAAATATCTGAATCAATAAATGAAAAATATGAATAATAATTATGAATTTTGTATACATAAAAGTTATTCCCAAAATTTTGTTTTTCATGATTTCATATTTACATATTTGAAAATACTTTATATCTAATAACTTTCAACTATTACTGATTCAAGATTTGCAAACTTCTCTTGATACATTTGGAAAGCCATCTTAATTAAACATCATTTATAAAATAAATTGAGTAAACATAAAATAAACCCATCAATTTACATTTACTCTGTGAATTCATAATAATTAGAAATGCTTGGAATAGAAATAGATTTTTATTGGTTTGAATCTATTGTTTTCAGATGAGTCATTTAAGATAACTTTTCTAATAAATCATAAAATTACTAGAATATATTCAAACATGTGATAGTATTAGATATTGAGATTGGAGATGGAGATTGTAATATTGATAGTCATGGGAATGGTTCAAAGACTAGATGCTTGCTTGTAGCATTTATTGCTAAAATTATATGTTGATAGATATAAGCCTAACATTCTTTAGTGCATATAAATATATTAAATGCATTGACTAATTAGTAGACACAATTTAGTGCTTTTTGGAAGGTGTACTTTTCAGGACCACTTCAGCCACTTCTGAATATGGACACCTTTGTTTGGTTTCAAAAATTAATATTGAAATTATTTTGTCTATTAAAAATTTACAATTTCAAGAATGGATTGGATACATCAGAATTCAGATGTTTATTGTCAATAGAGTAGCATTTAATGAGTACATATATAAAGAAAAATTTGTGATAATGAAGAAAATATTTTTTTTATATTTATTCAATTGGTTGACTTTCTTGTTCATGTGTCATAGCATGAGCCGGGAAGTGAACCCACTAACCCGGGAGAACTGCTTCTAAGGCAGCTGTGCTGACCTCTCGACCACCAATGCTTGACTTTAAAAAAAAAAAACCCCACACACATTTTTATCATTGCCAGAATAACTGAAATAACATTTCTTTAACAAATTATTTTTTGAGAAAATAGATGATAAACCCAACTTAATATATGTTAAAAGTATGTTGAATCTTGCATTTAGATTTGTAGAGGTCTCTCTTGTAATAAATTAAGCACTCAAGGTGCATGTAGTAAGGTTTTAGCCTTATTTAAGTAAAAGTAATATTGTAAAGTAAATAAAAAATTATTAATTATATTTTTAGGTAATAAAAATCTAATAAAAATGAGAATAGTATTTACAAGTTTTAGAAAGATGATCTTAATCTCCTAAAGTACTAAATATGGTCTAATCCTTGACAAATTGAAAAACATTGTAAACCATATGTCATTTGAAAAACACTGTTGATTAATTTTCTTTTAAATTATTGGCCATTCCAGAGAAGAATAGTTGAGAAACTTATAAAAGAAAGATACAATTAAATTTGAAAGCTTTTTGTTTTGTCTACTTTAAAATTGTATCATAGTTGATCTCCATCATCATGCTCAAAACAAGAAGTCAAAGATACCTACCTTATGAAGTGAGAAAGCAAATATAATGAACTTGGAAAGTCATTCTAACCTTCATTATTGTTTTTGTAAATCATTGTATGTAAATAGGCATTCAGAAATTGTGAGTAATACTTTTTCAAAATTATGCTATTTGTTTATTTAAATAAGAAGTATTTGCTTATAAATTTATAAGAAAATATATTCTATTATAATTTGTTTATGTTTATTTATTATAATAAGTTAAGAGATTTATTAGTGCAGTTTTAAACTGTAATTTAAACAGAAAGTAATTAATTCTTGGATCGAGTTTCCTAACATTCAACAAAAACAACATGGGTTGACTTCCTTCTGTTTAAAATTACAGTTTGAAACTACAATAGTAAATCTCTTAGTTTATTACAATAATTCTAATATCTCTTAACATTAACATGCAGTAAATATTTAAAGTTTGTGAGTGTTAAAACATGTAATAAAGAAAATGGAAGTAAAATGAATAATATAAAATATTCATATTCTTATTCCAAAATCCTTAAGATTGGCCTATATAATTGAATTTATGTACAAAAGATAAGATAGCCACTCATCTTTTCAAAGTCTCTATCTTGTGCTTTACATCAAGAGATTCCTAACATTCAATAAAAACAATGTTGATTGAATATAACAGTATAGCACATGTGTAAAGGATTAATAATTACCTTCTGTTTAAAATTATGTTTATTTAGTAAATGTTTCAGAATTAATATTTTATTGCATTAAATATTTGTGTTAGAAATAATCCACATGGAAAATTTTATTGATTAAATTATTATTTGACTGTCCCTCTGACGGCAATAGAATTTGTTAATTTTCTTTGCAGACTGGACAAAGGATTAACATATCTCACCATTTATCAACACATACTATGCAGTAATAAGACTCAGTACAAAAATTCTCTGAATTGTACATTTAAAATTATCAATTTTATTTGAGGAAATATATTTTAAAGAAATAACTGTATTTAAATTGTAGAATAAAAATGGCGGTCGTGTTATTCACCAGCAATACTACTGTGAGCAGTAATCGGGTTAGGCATTTTCCCAGAGCTCTATGCTTTAGGTGCCAAATTCTTAAAGACTTTAGTATTTTATAAAAAGTAAAAGATTTAGTACTTGAAATACTAAATTTTTAAAGCTATATTATTTTTATGGAAAATTTACAACAGAAATTGAATGTAATTGCAATAGCTATAAAAATTTAATTGTTGAAAAATAAGAATTTTGAAAATGGCTACATTTTTATAATTAGATGATGATAATGTTTTTACTTATAAATTAATCAATTTTATATTTTTTAGCTATTCATTTTTATGTTTTTAAATTGTTTAAGACTGTGATAAATTTATCGTCAAATTTTATAATAAAAAAGAAGTATGTATATATATCACTAAACATCGCATTATCACCATCTCTTATGCTAGCACATAACTGTTATTAAACAGACAAAACTCTCCATACAGTAGTACCACTCAGTGTCAACCAGAGTAATCAATGGATGCAATGCTCTCAGATTCAAGGCTCTTCACTGAAGAAGGCCACAAGCCAGAAACTAGTCTGGGGATATTGGATGAGTAGGCACTGGATGGGGATTTTATGCACAAGCCTTCTGGCATCCATTGATTACTCTGGTTGGCACAGGGTGGCACTATTTTATGGAGAGTTTTGCTTGTTTAATACATATATATATAAAAGGAATTATTTTGGTCACTTTTCTAACTTAAAATTAATTTTAAAAAATCACCCAAAATCTTCTATGACTCAACAAAGTTCATCTAATTTAACATTATTGCCTATTGAACATAAACCATGTAAAACTTTATGATGATTTAATTAACACAAGAAAAGTACATTTTATAAAATAATTTTCCTGTAAATTTTGAGATAATAAATATATAAAACTTTAGCTTGATAATATCTAACCATCTTGTTATTAAGCCAAAAAACATCACATGACCACCTCCTCTTATGCTTGTGTATAATTGTTGTTAAAACAGGCAAAAACTCACTATATATATATATATTGCCACACACAGCAAGCTAAAGTAATCAATGGATTCCAGAAGGCTTGTGCATAAAATCCCCATCTAGTGCTTACTCATCCAATATATAGTGAGTTTTTGCCTGTTTTAACAATAGTTATACACAAGCATAAGAGGAGGTAGTCCTGTGATGTTTTTTGGCTTAAAGTTTTGTAGTTAAATGGAGATAAAAGGTGGGTGCTCAAGAGTTGCATTAGATCCTAAGATCTTGATGCAGTGCTCTCAGATCCAAGGCTCCTCACTGACAAAGGCCATAAGCCAGAAACTAGTCTGGGGATATTGGAAGAGTAGGCACTAGATTGGGGATTTTATGCACAAGCCTTCTGGCATCCATTGATTACTCTAGTTTGCTGTGTGTGGCAATATATATAGTGAGTTTTTGCCTGTTTTAACATCTTGTTATTTTGAATAACATCTTAAAAGATATTATGCTGTAATTTTATTAGAATGGATTTCACCTAACTATAAGTAAATAAATGATGGCATTGAAGTTTCCAAAAATATTGACCTTTGCTTCAAGCCCCACAAACTCTGATGGTGCTAAGAAAAATATTTTGGATTAATTAATAACATTACATAGATGATCATGTGAAACTAAGAACAGAACCAAAGTGTTGGGATCTGAGTAACAATTCCATTCAAGTGACCAAAATATATATTTTTTACTTTCTTTAACTAGGGATCAATCTGTAAACTTGTAACTCTTGTGAAGAACTAAATTTATCTTCAAATTTAACGATACACAAGTATAATAAGGCGATTTTTATTGACAATTAAGTGACAAAATAATTATCAAGTTTATTTTGTCGAATTTGAATTCAAAAGCTAATAATTTAAATATATTTTCAAAATAAAGATAAAAATTTAAGAAACGTGAATTTCAATAAAAACTTTTTAATATTTACAAATATTAAAATCAGTCTAAAATATAGAAAACTTATAAACATTTTTTTTTTTTGAGAAAACCCCTGACTTGTTTAATTACAGATTAAGAGGGATTTGTTAACAAAATTGAAAAAGTTGAATGTTAAATTAATTCAAGATTTAAAATTTTTTATGAAGCTGATATTATTGTTTATAATATTATAATTCCTTTTAAATAAATTTAAATATTATGTATATTTGATATACCTCAAGCTGATCTTGAAGTAGAAATAATTTAAATTCAAAATGATTTGTATTTGAAATTAATTTGTATTTGGAAATATGCAAATAAATATGCAAATTATATTTTTAACTAATGTTAATTTTTTTTTGTCTTATGACTGTATTAAAGCTGCTATATTTAGATGTTCATATTAAATCAATTTAATGAATAAACATTTAGATTAATATTTTGGACATCTATATCTTCCTACACATCGAACTTTGAAAAGAATCACAAATCTAAACAATATCAAATTTCACCTTGGTTTGTGACTTTAATTTAAACATAAATATTTTAATTACATTTGCACTGTTTGAAAATAGTTGTAAGAATAATGAAATCAAATTCTAATGGTTTCTGAATGCATTTCTACAGTTTGATCAATCTAGTTTTCTTAGAAATTTAGTCTACAAAAATGTAAAAACCCATTCTTATAATATTACATTTTTCTAATGATTCATGTTGGGCAATAATAATTCAAATCTAATTTCTTTACATATTGGCACTTAGAAAAATGATCATATATACTAAATCTGATATATTTTCCTAATTTATTGATATGTTTATGTGTATTACTTTTTTTCAAAACAAGATAAAAACTCTGAAGAAAACTGTTGAATGGTTGAAAATGTATATATAATTATAAAAGTTAATAAAGTTGTAATTATAAATTTAAGAAAATTGTTATGTATCTTTATTTTACTGCACATAATTATGCATTCATATTTTATTTTTACAATCATTTCATCATATTCATTTCACAAGTTTAGATAAACCTTGGATTTTTACTCATTAGTTAAGAATAATTAGATATGCATTTTCTGGTCAGGTTGACTTTAAGATATCTAGCTGGCAAAAACGCTAAGTCTATATGTGATCTGCAAAAAAAAAATCACCTAAACCAAATTTAAACTCTGGGTTATGAATATGAAAACTGTTGCACTAACCACTACACCATGAAGTCCTTCTATAAATCATAATGATTTGAAGTACTTCATACTATTTTAATTGTTATTTGATATAATAGAAGAGTGATGAATTTTTTTATTTATTTTAGTTTTATTAATTTTATCTATAATTTAAACTTCTTTGTTTGTGTGTGTGTGTGTGTGTGTGTGTGTGCGTTCTATGAAAAGATGGTGATATTTCAGATTCCTACTATAGATCAGAAGATTGACAAATATTCTTATTATTGATAGATTTTATTCGTTTTTTGCTTTTCGGATTAGCTTTAATATGAGAATTGACAGAAAAGAATCTTGTGGTTTTTATACAATTCAGAACTATAATGAGTGTTTACTAATTAAATAAGTAGCTAATTTAAACTTCACCAATATATATATATTGTGATAGTTACTTGATATGTCTAAATTAATAATAATAAACATAACTTCAAAAATTTTATTGGCGTATTATTACTATTATACCTATTATTAATACTATTATTTAATAACCCTGAAATACAGGCTTATTATATATATATATGTATGTATCAATATATGTAATATATTGGGTATATGAGCACAGACTTTTACACAACCCACCACTTTCCAATCTATCTCACAACACTGATACACTTGAACACATATATATCGAAAAGATAAATAATCACTAATATACATATTTCATGCTAAACCAACAATCATCAGTTGGTCCTGATTATCGTCTCCACACATATATGCAATAAGTGCTCAGGTATATATTAAGATAACCAATCTTCATACTTTAATGGACAGGCTTCAATCCATTCCACACTCCAAACCTCTTCCACTGTCCATCCAATAGAAAATCTGATGATGGAATGCTCAAAGGTCACCCTAAGGCTGAAATTCTCATCACACCCATGTTGACCTAAAGTCAATCTGACCCCTCATGTACAGGGCACTCTATTTAATACATATACAAGGGATGGGCCAACATCTCTACTATGTAATAACTGAAATACAGACTTATTATATAGCTGTATCAATATATGTAATATATAGGCAACACTCTCCACTCTATCTCATAACACTGACACACTTGAACACATATATTGAAAAGATGAATAATCACCAATATCGTTTTCCATGCTAAACTAGCAATCATCAGTTGGTCCAGATTATCATCTCTACATATAAATGCAATAAGTGCTCATATATATATATATAGTCAATCTTCATACTTTAATGGTCAGGCTTCAATCCACTCCACACTCCAATTCTTCCACTGTCCATCCAATTGAAAATCTGATGATGGAATGCTTAAAGGCTACCCTGAGGATGAGATTCTTGTTACACCCATGTTGACTTTATAGACTTAGCTATTTATAAAGCAAAATCTAAAATGTCCTTCCATATTTTTTATAGCATTTTAAAATACTTGTAGCAAATTTTAAAAATTGTAGTTTTATATTTAATTATAAGTACAATAATAAAAATACATAATACTGTCACTATATGAATAAATTACTTAAAATAGGATCAGTAAAGCAATATATTATTATATACGTAGTAACATTAAAACTAATTATAATAGTGATATAAACTTTTAGTGTAATAATCAAATGTGTACGTGCATGTATGACTGTTTTTTCAATATATTTAAATTTAACAGAGTACTATATTACAATATTTAGGTAAAGTTAATTTAAATCTGAAATAAAATATCACCCATTGTGAGAATGGTAAATAGAATAAAAATCACTTATTCTAATATCTGCAATAAAAATATTTATTTTAGCATTATAATGTGTATATTAAATTTTTATTAAAGGATGTAATATTGTATTTAAATATATTTTTAAATATACATTAAAAAGAAAAGGAGTAAAATTATTAAAATATTGTTTATAATTTTAAAATGGTTTCATTGTACGGGGCACTAAAATTTTTTCAAAAAATTATCTGCCATTATAACAGATCTTAGCAATGCTGTAGCAATCGGATCAAGATTTTGTGTCAAAGAATAAGAAAATTTGAGTAAGAATGATGATGAAATTGGTCATGTGATTAAAACCTAAAAATACACTTACCTATGAGGAATCTTTCTCTTTTATTGCTAGTTATTTATTAAACCACTAAATATCACATGATCACTACTACTGTATGGAGAGTTTTGCCTGTTTAATAGTTATTTTAAGCCAATAAACATCACATGATCACCATTTCTTATGCTTGCTTATAACTCTAGCTTGCTGTGTGTGGCAATACGTATAGTGAGTTTTGCCTGAAAAAAAAAGGTTGAATTTAAATTTAGCTATCTTGGGCATTGTTAATAATAATGATGGAAAAAATAGACATTTACAATCATTTTCCCCAGTAACACACAATGCATGCCTCTATAAACTGTCTAAATGGTATGAGACCAGACTGTCCCATTACATATGGCATGGTCAATCATGGGGCACTGAACCTCAGACCATCCTGTTACATTATATATATATTTAGTGGAAAGATTTTATAAAAATTACCCATTGATATCAGTGTAGGTCTGCTAAGGTTCATGTGAAAAATACTTTGCATAATGAATTATGCTTGTGGCAATAAGACTTACATGAATAATATTTTTTAAAAGTTGTAAAATCATCTAAATTTTGACAGTTTGTTTAGTAGAAATTAAATTCAAAATTAGTCTGTAATAGATTCTCTGTACGCTAATAGAGTGATGGACTCAAGATAAAAGGCTTAATCCCCAAGCCAAAGATTAATTGGGGATGTAGATAAAATAGCACTGAATATGGAATTACTTAGTTCTAAACTAACCTGTGTATTATCACTAATAGGTGGTTGTATTTGGAAAAGTATAAATAAACTTTAAATTTTTGGAAAAACGTTCAACCATTCACCTAAAAGATAAAAACATTCCAGCATATAATTACAAATTTAGAAAACATTTTTATCTTACCAATCACATCTTTTCCCCATTTATCATTATTTCTACTTTCTTTGGTAATAATTTGTTAATTTTATCTTTATTTACTACTTCATTCTTGTGACCATGTCCTTTCCAACCAATTGTATTTTTTATTTATTTATAGAACAAATCTCAAGCTTTGGTGGTTGAGAGGTCAGTGACAGCTGCTTTACAAACAGTTGTCCCAGGTTAGCGGGTTTGCTTCCCGGCTGATGCTATGACACATGAGAAAAAAAAATCTTTTTTAATACCAATTCTTATATTTTCCACATTCCAATTCTAATTGCTTTAACTATTTCTCATCTCAATTTTCTTATACACATTTTATACACACTTTTAAAGCTGATGAAGAGAATGTTTGATTCCTATTCCTGCAAGCTTATATTATCATAGAATTTAACATCTTATTTCATGGTAAGGGTCACTAGAATTCATATTTTTATCTTCCTCTTGGTGTCATTTTATTTCTCACCTCATTACTAACCCAGTGATTTTTTTAAATTCGCATATTTTTATAAGCTATTATTGTCTTTAGTACAACACCTTTTTCAATTTTTTTAATAATTCCCAAATTTATCTGAATTAATTTTACTCATATATTATAATTTACTCTTTTTTTCCTCTCCTCTTTTTAATTTTTAAAACGAAAATTTTAATTCAAGCATTACCGAATCATAATTTAATCTATGCCATCTCAGGATGCATGCATGCGCTCTTCATATTGTTTTTAAATTTATTTGGAATTGGCACATAATTTAGTTGAAATCTCTTATCATCTACAGCTTTTTATGTGTAAACACCAACCCTGTGAGAATCATATTATAATCTCTACAAAATTTTATCAATTCTTTTACATCTTCATTTTTTGTCGCCACCCATACTTTTCTATAGTTTTGTCACCTCTTTCGTATCAAACTATACAATTACTGTTTCTTTTATATTCGAATTCGTGGAATTTTTTTACCTCATCATTATCACTCTTTGGTATATATATAAAACTTAATAAATATAAAAGTTTTTTTTTTTTTTAATATATAAATATTTATACAAGAAATGATGTAAATATTACAGAAGTTTATTGGATGTTTTGTATATTTATTTAATATTCTAATATTTCATGTTATTGAATTTAAATAGTTCACTGAATTGTTTTCTCTTTGTTTTATGATTCTAAAATGTTTAGCATAACCAATAGTCAGCGACCTCCTCCCGAGAGTCTGAAGCAAAAATAAATAAAAAGTTATTAGTCATTCCATCATAAAGAATTCCTACTGATTTGAGAATTTTGTCCTGACAGTTCATTATGACATCCTTAAGTCTTGTTAGAAAGTTTGAGCCCCGGCTTATCTTTTCAATTTGCTAAAATAGGGACCGTATCAAATGCTAAAAATATTCTAAATTAATTTATTATTATTATTATTATAAGTGTCAGATTTTGGAAGAAGAATGAATACATTTGTTAAGGAAAATTAAAGATGGGTTAATTTTTTACAGAAACAAATCAATAACCCATTATTTAAATTAAAACGTCTTTGAAACAAAAAATAAAATATTGATTTAAAAAAAAAGACTTCGGATTTATTTACTTTTTCAATTTCTATTTTCTTTTTTTTTTTTTAAAAATCAATTAAATGGCTGCCAGATTTTCTTCAAGTGATATAGAAATATCATTGGGAGGGGGAGGTTAAATAATAAACAAATAGATATAAAATTGTTTGATGTATTAATGTTAATGAATATGTGTCGGATGCGGAACAGTGAAAGGAAGTGGAAATGATGTTCGGATAAGAGGATTAATTGTGAATGATGTTTGCTATCAAATGATAGGTATTGCGTTAATATAAGCAATCATTTTTTGCATTCTCTCTATGCTCTTTTCTAACTCTCTTTCTTTTAACATACTTTTTTCAACTATTTAGATTGATATAGAAGACATCGCTAAGTTCTCCTGGCATTGATCATTTCTTTGACTTCAATCTTCTCTTCTTTTTTTACGTGCAACTGTGTATTAGTATGTAAGCATGCAAACAACAAGATCAACCTTAATCACAAACATGATCACACCCACAACATAGAATGATCATAAATGGTTCACTTTGGAATTAAATTTCGGATATTTCACTCAGCAAATGAGTGCATGCTTTATAAATTTGCATAATACAAAAATACCAAGAGAAGGTAATATAAAAGGGTTCTGACTTGAAAAATACAGTTTATTACTAGATTAATGAAAGTAATATTATGTCAGTAACAGCAGTGATAATAAAATAAGAAATGATGATAATAATAAAGTCATTGGCTTAATGTTTTTCAATTATAGATATATGAAATTATGCAAACTTTGCTTGATGTGGACTTATTATATAACATTTGTATATAAAAAAGTGTTACAGGATGTAGATAATATAGCGCTGCTTATTGAAAACCATCTAGTAAATAACATAATTTTAATAAAGAAATATGGTTAGCACAGCTGCCTTACAAGCATTGTCCTGGATTCGCTTCCTAGCCGATGCTTTGACACATGAAAATATATATATAGTTAAACATTTTATTTTAATTGAGCAGTGAGTTTTTCAAATAAAGAAACTGCATAGGATTGGGCTTACAGTGACATTTAAGAATGATATCATGTACTCTAAAAATTTCTAAATATACGAATAATATTAAACACTGTTTTTATAAAATAGTACCTGTGTCCATTTTATCACCAGGTATTCTTTGCTGTTATATTTGAAAATCCAGACACAACTATTATTCTTTAGTGAACAGCATTATCACATATTATTAACAAAAGTCTGCTTTTTTTTATTTTTATTAAAGCATATTTGTTAGGTTTATAATTGTACATGCTATGAGATGTGTTATTTTAGAAAATGGGTTACATATAAGATGGCATGATATTTACAGAGGGGAGTAATCATTATAGAATACAGGATTTAACAAAAGTTGGTGTAATTAGTAAATTAGTGGAGGAGCAAAATCTGTAGTAAATATAAACAGTTTTTAAGTTGAAGAGTAGACAATTCATGATTAGATAATAGGAGCAGAGGCTTAAGTCTGGAATTAAGGTAGTTCATAAGAAAGGCTCAATTGTCATGAGGCTTCTCCTTTTGAATGGATGGAGGAAAACATGTGAAGTGTAAATTATGATGGAAGTGATCAGTGTCCAAGAGTGAGTAAAATGAGAAGTTCCCATGTGGCCTTATAAATCTGTGGGGAGCCAAATTTTCTATCCCTTGAATTTTGATTATTCTAATTAGAAAGTTTTCTAAAGGATTGTCAATAATTTGATTGAAGATGAGAGAGCATCTGATGGTCCAGTAGGTGACAAGAATGAATGTGAAGATTCTAATTAGGGTAAATATGCCATTTTTGATACTGTCTATGAAGCCGGGAAGTGTGGATCTTATAGATTTGGATGAGGAAGCTATGATGTCTCAGTAAAATGGGAACAAATGACAATGATGAAGGAGATGAATTGTGGTTTCATCTTCCCTGTGGCATAAAGAACATATTGGATAAATGTGTCTAAATCTGCAGCAATATTCTAGGAAATGATATGTTGAAAGGGCATTAAGGTTGATTTTGAGGAGAAAATCCATAAAATTTCGATTGTAAAAACCAATAAAATATAACCAAAAGTTATTGGAAATAATGTTATTATGTCTGAAAAATTAAGTGCTCTATTATCAAATAATATTTGAATTTACTGTAATAAATCCTTTTTTTTAACATACAAAGTCACTGGCAAGAAATTTAGATACATTAATGCTTCAAATAATGACATTTTATAGACTATCTTAAAGTTAGATTCAGAATGTAAAAGAAGTTGATAAATAAGTTATAGTGTTAGAAATAATAGAATTTGATTAATCTTAAATATATTGATAGAAATTGAACTGGTATTTATATTAAGTTTCATCAGTTATTAAGTGCTAAAATTACCAGAGTGAATTTTAACTTTATCATGCAATTTATGAAAGGAATGAGCTTAAAGGGTATGTTGTAGATTTGAATAATTCTGTCCTTGGATTAATTAAAAATAAGCTACTACTATTTTTTGAAAATGATTGTATAATCAGTTCCATGAGTCAATAAAAGTATCTGCCACTTTATGATTGGTCGAAAAATGAATGTTGAGCTTCTTGACAATTCCGAATTTAATGGCAAAAGTTTATTTAGTGACAAAAAACATAGAAATGATTTATATTAAGGTAGCCAATCTTCATACTTTAATGAACAGGCTTCAATCCACTCCACCCTCCAACTCTTCATCCAACCATCCTATTAAAAATCTGATGACGAAACGCTCAAAGCTTACACTGATTGATGCCAACATTCTCATCACATCCAGGTTGATCATAAGTCTCTCTGACCCCCCATGTACAGGACACAATCTATTTAAGTACATATACAAGGACTGGGCAGACATTGAAGCTACTATTTAATATCCAACATACAGGCTATATATATACCTATACAATCAATGTAATATGAATGTACAATCAATGTAAGTATGAAGATTGGCTATCTTAATATAAATCTGAGCACTTACTGTATGTATGTGTAGAGATGATAATCTGGATCAACTGATGAGTGCTGGATTAGCATGAAACATATATATTGGTGATTATTTATCTTTTAGATATATACGTAGTCAAGTGTATCAGTGGTGTGAGATAGGGTGAAAAGTTGAGGGTCCTGTGAAAGTCTGAGCTCAAAGAACCCTATATATTACATTGGTTGTAGATATATATATAGCCTGTATGTTGGGTCTTAAAAATGATTGTAGATTGAAACTGCAAATAAAATATAATTATTAGTTCACTAAGAATACTTTAAATCTGCATTAAAATTAATATACAACTTTGGAAATAATTGATTAATCATTCCGAATCAGCAGGTGACATTCTTTTGTAACATACTGATAATTTTATTATTGTAGGGATACTGATGCAAGAATGTATTTATTTATTTTTATTTCATTTTACAAAACAATTTTTTTATTATATATAAAAAGAAACATCTACAGAACAATCTTAAAACGTAATATAATGAAAGTTTAACCAAAAAACATAACGTATTAACAAATGCATTAATATATATTGTTTAAAATAACGCAATAGAAAGATAAAACATGTGCACACCCACATATATATTTATACACCAATAGCCCAAAACAATTATCATTTTATTAAAAAAAGTTAGATGTCTTTATTTGTCTTAAATAATAGTACATTACTTGACCATGAAATGGAAGTACTATACTGTAATTTATTCATATTAGAAAATCTGGATTTAATTTGTTTAAGAAATAACAACATAAGCAGTGAAATTGGAATATTACTGTTATTAATTTGGGATTAAAGAATTTGGATTTAAATTGTGCTAACAATAACAATATATGCATTGTCAATGAAATAGGTATATTGCTGTTATTAATACAGGATTAAAAAATATATTGTGGGTATAACTTTCAGAAATGACACTTTTTCAGTATCTTAATTTTTTTAAATTAGAAAAGATCTAGGTTGATGATGAAAGTAACCGAGTAAACATGATCATATTCAGACCTTCAAAAAAAAAAATTGAGATAATTAATACAAACTGATTTCTTTTCTACTTTGTATGGATTATTGCTGAGGTTTAAAAAATATACTAGCTATTTTTTGAAATAGTACTTTTATCATTATTTAAATTTTTTATATAGATTATTTTCAAAATTATTGATGGAAGAACTTAATTAGTATCCATTAAGTAGGATCATGTTCAGAGAAGAGGGTTAAATCATCACCTTTTTTATGATTTATCTCCATTCAATTTTCAATGACTCATTATTTTTAATCCTTCTGTTTATCCAAATGATTAAGAGTAAAACAGGAAAAACTCTTCATACAGTGATGCCACTCAGTGCAAGCCAGAGTAATCAATGGATGCCAGAAGGCTTGAAATCCCTATTTAGTGCCTACTCATCCAATATCCCAGTCTAGTTTCTGGCTTGTAGCCTTCATCAGTAAGGAACTTTGAATCTAAAACTAGTCTGGGGATGTTGGATGAGTAGGCACTAGACAGAGATTTTATGCACAAGACTTCTGGCCTCCATTGATTGCTCTGGCTTGCACTGAGTGGCACTACTATATAGAGAGTTTTTGCCTGTTTTAATAAGTTATGAGCAAGCATAAAAAACATTGATCATGTGGTGATCAAGAGTACCGGAGTTCAAGTTTGTAAACACAGTATTAGTAATGACATTGTCCTTATTTGTAGTTTAATTCATTGTCATTTTCTGGCTTGCATCAACATACATAAAGATATAAACTCATCAAAACATCATGTGATCACTTAAGTGCAATTCTCTCAAATCTATGATTCCTCACTGATGAAAGCCACAAACTAGAAACTAGTCTGGGATATTAGAGGAATAGGCATTAGATAGGAATTTTATGCACAAATCTTCTTGCATCCATTGATTATGAACACTTCCACTTAGTAGCACTACCATATGGAGAGTTTTCTACTTTCATACATAAAGACAATTTAACATGATAATTTTTAAGTAATTTTTGTAGGTTTAGAACTCTTCTTCTTCCCCAATGTATTAGGAAAGAATTCATTAAATGTTATACATTTTTAAGAATAATAATAAAATAATTCAAATGTTACTTTAAACATTTTTAATTTTTAATGAAAAATTTGATTGTCAATGATATTTCTATTTTATTTTGTCATTTAGACATAATTCAAAAATTTACAAAAACCAAATACTTGCAATTCTTTTCTGGTAGAAACCAAGATGGCTTCTTTGAAGATGCAGCCATTTTATTGATTCATTTGTATATGGACAGGGATATTGAACTTGATGAGAGAAAAACACATTGTAATCTTAAAATTGGAAAATCTGTGCTGCAGCTTGGTGGCATTCCAGGAGAGAATTTTCTGTGTAAAAGTGTTACGTCAATTTCAAAACCTATTGAATTTTTTAAAATTGCTTAGCTATATATTTTTTGGTCCTATCAAGAAGGAGTGAAAAAAGGAAAGTATAATTTATATGGCATTTCAATAAATGATGTATTTGTGAAAAAAATATATAAATACTTTATAATAATTTTTTAATAAATATACCCTTAGAAATAATGTATCTATATTTACAATGTAAAATAATTATTTAAAATGTTATAGATATTCTTATAATTTTTCTGGTAAAAATTACATGTAAAAAAAAATTTGAATTGAAATCTAAAGCTGCCTACATTTTGAAGCTTTTTATTTATCATAAAAATCAACTTTTTTTATTGTGAAAACAAGTTTTTTTGGAAATGCGAGAAGCTCCATCTACTGAATAAAAGTGTAATTAAATTTTAAAAAACTATATGAATATATAATTTATTATATCAATATGTGAACACCAGTTTACATGAGGTGCTATAGAAGCACAATATGATATAGAATTGGAACCTTAAAATTATCTACTTCTTTTATTGCTCCAATTTATCTTAAAAAAGAATGAAGTTATCAATTACAGCAAAAAACTTTCAAAATTTTATTGAATAGAATGCTTTGAATCAATCTTAGATTAGTCTTTTCCAGAATCTCATTTTAATACATAATTTTTTTTCTATAGTACATGCTTTTTTATACCTCTCCAATATATAATATATAGAGGGTTTGAATTCAGACTTTCACATGACCCTTAACTATCCACGCTATCTCATACTGCTGATGCACTTGATCACACACATGTTGAAAAGATAAATAATCACCAATTTAAGTATTTTGTACTAAACTAGCACTCGTCAGTAGGTCTAGATTATCATCTTCACACATATGTACAATCAATGCTCAGTTTATATTAAGATAGCCAATTTTCATACTTTAAGCTGAGCATTGATTGTGTATATGTGTGGAGATGATAATCTGGACCAACTGACGAGTACTGGTTTAGCATGAATTATGAATATTGGAGATTATTTATCTTTTTGACATGTGTGTGGTCAAGAGTATCAGCAGTATGAGATAGTGAGGATAGTTGAGGGTCATGTGAGAATCTTATTATTAATTTAGAATATCAAAATATGATCTTCATTGCCAGGAAAATAGAATAAAAGTCTAAGCATAGACATAATTCATGTCTGATTTGATAAAGTCATTGACTTCATTATTTAAGAAGATTTTTTCATTAATGTCTGGTTATGTAAAGAAGTCATAATATGATTGTAATGCAAAGAAGCGTTATTATTGGTCATAGATAATTTGAAGTGAAACTGGCATCAATAAGAATGGATATTAGCTTCTCTTTGGTGTATTCATTTTTTATGTAGTTTATAGATGGTTTTATAAAATAGGAATCAAGATGTGATAAAGGTATGATGTTTAAATTTTTTTTCAAAAGGCTTTCAGACTGGTAATTGTACTATTGCTGCCAAATTAAAAAATAAGCTATAACTATTCTTTCTTATTGCATTGCCAAATATAAACCATATAACACTAAATCATCCATGCACTTTACTACTATTACACAATGCTTTATTTACCATCCTATTTTAGAGTTTACAGTTTCGATTGCCCTAGCAATCCTCTTCAGAACTTTATATCTCCTAACCCCAACTTCTAGTTTACAGTTTTGATTGCCCCAACAATCTTTTTCAGAACTTTATATTTCCTAACCTCAACTGGAATTTAGCAATTGAGGTTAGGAGATGTAAAGTTCTAAAGAGGATTGCTGGGCAACTCAAAACTGTAAACTATAAAAGAGTGTGGTAAATAATGCATTGTGCAACAGTAGTCTCCAGTTGAGATTAGGAGATATATAGTTCTGAAGAGGATTTCTGGTGCAATCAAAACTGTAAACTGTAAAAGAGGGTGGTAAATAAAGCATTCTGTAACAGTAGTAAAGTGCATGGATGATTTGATATTATATGGAAATTTTATAAATTGTTCTTATTGTTTTAAATCAACATCTAAAGATTTCATTTAACTAATTAATGCTCAAAAAGTTACTTGCCCTGTCGGTCAGCAAATAAATAAAGTCTTCACAAATGTTTGGTTAGAACGGTCATCACTTTGACAGAGAAATTTAATTTAAAAATCTTGACAGTTATTTAGATAGACAGACTCCAATGTGTTACCATATCATTTAGCAGTGGGTATTTGGTCATAGTATCATAATTATCTAAACCAATCTAATAATATCAGGCTGTATTTTGCCACATTTATTGCATAGAATTGAACTACAAATGTCCTAATGATATAACATAAAAGTTTTGGAAAAGTTTTACTTAAAATTATTTTTTTATTGTGAAAATATACCAAAAGCAATATCACATGACATTCTCATATGCTGTCAATAGAATTTTCTTCACTCTATTCTAGAGACATGTCCATAGTCTTTAAATATTCAGTGACCACCAGATTCTATAAAGCTATAATATCTCCATCCTCAAACTGGTTTTAGTTTTTCCCCTTATAAAGGTGAAACTAATATATTTAGTGGTCACATTTTCATTCTTATATTATTTAAATTAATATCGTGTAATTAAAAAAAAAGTTAAGTGAGTTGACTTCGGTTTTTTCGATTTTTTTAAATTTGGCAAGTCTGCAATATTGGTGTTTTAAAATCACAATGAATTTCATCCACTGAATTTGAATGTTATTAATTTGACTGACTAGACTGGAAACATGCTATATATTGAAAGTTTAAAATAAAAAAATATTTTCTTTACAAGTGGGCAAAATGTTTATGATTGAATTATCTTGAATAATATAGAAAAACAAAAGGTGTGGTTGGGTGTATAAGTGCATTAATTCCAGGTTTAAATCCTAATCCTCATTGATAAAGTCAAAATCTAGAAACTAATCTGGAAATGGAAATATTGTAGCATTATATCATTTGATTATCATTGATTAATTTAGATTATAGAAAATAACCCTAAAATATGGTGGAGAGAACTAACTGCCTTTGGATCCGGAAAATGTCATACTACTAAGTGGTATGTTTTTTTTTTAATAATAAAAATGACAATAAGAGACGTACTAAAAAAAAATTCCTGTATATGATATATAACATTATAAAAACACTTTGAGAAGACAATATTAAGTATTTTTATTGGGAAAATATGATTGATTATAGAATATAATGATCTATAATGATGAAGTTTGTCAGAAAGAAAATTTACCCATCACAAAAGGCTAGTTTTTTTATTTCATGTGTCAAAGCATCGGCCGGGAAGCGAACCCGGTTGTAAGACAGCTGTGCTGACCCCTCGACCACCAACGCTTGACCACAAAAGGTTAGTTACCATAAATCCATTTTTAACATTTACGTATTTTTACTTTTTTTTCTTCTAAAAATAGCATCATCATAACCATTTAATATACACACATTAAATTCTAATATAAAATTATTTTTAATAATTATCCCAACAAGGTCAATATAATAATTTGTTCATTATAATTTCAAACATGTAGATTAATCTTACTTATATTTTTATATCCCTACTGAATGCGGAAAAATTGTTTTGTAAATATGCATCTCAAGGAATGTTTACTCCAAGTTTTTTCCCCTTCCAAATTGAAAAATGTCAGCATGTATCCATATACTTGTTTTTAACACTAAACTGATATAAAATAAATCTCAAACTTTTTTTTTCATATGTCGAATGCGTTGACGGGAAGCAAACCCGGGCCAGCTGCTTGGAAGACATCTATGCTAACCGCTAGGCCACCAACGCTTGCTACAATCAAAGACTTAAATCTAATTTTTCTTTTTAAATATTGTTCTTATATTATTACAATGGTCAAATTATCATAGTTATGAGTAATTTAGCTAAACAGGACTGTTTGTCTTTCTTCATTATCATTCTGTCTTTTTTTTTTCTTTCAATGTGTTTAATCATGATTACTATTTTTCTTTTAATTCTTCTTAATTATCACTGTTTTTTTAAACTTGCTTTGTTAATTCCCTCAACTTCTAAAACAAATCATCTTTTTTATTCATCCCTTTCCAACATTTGGAGGCTATTTACCCCAATACAGATAATTCTGTTTTTTGTTTTTATTCATCTTTTTGCTTTTTTACTGCACGATTATAATTTTTATTTATTTATCACTATTTTTTTTTTTAAAGGCCTAATTGATGTAATGATTTATTTGGTTTCAAGTCTGAGACAGATCATAAACTGATCTAGGAATTTTCTTTCAGGTAGTTAGCCCATATTCAGTCCAGATAACTTCTCAAGATGAATCTATAAATGGGTATCTAACCAACATTAGCTAGAGAATAAATGTACCAGGTTAATTTCATTTAGTCAAATGAGTGTCATTTGTTTGTAAAACAAAAATATTGTATGATTGTAAGACGGTGCAAAGGTCTTCATCATCGATGAATGATGGATCAGACTTCGACAGGCATTAAATATTAGTTTTTTAATCTTTTAAACAATAATGCTTCATATTTGGCAGATATTTAAGATACTTTCTATAGAACAAAGTCACTAAAGCTAGTGTTTAACATTTAAATACGACATATACCGTTTTTATTTTGAAGTTAATATCTTTTAAAAAATGATAAAACATTTTTAACACCATTACATTTACTATTGTAGTCTCTATAAAAGAGTAAGGTTTTTTTTTTTTGAGATTGTTATATGTTTAAAAAAACATTAAAAAGTTTTTAAATTAGTGAAAGCTATAAATGGATTTTGTTTATTATTGTCATTATTTTTTTTTTTTTTTAACGAATGTCATCAAAACAAAAAGGAAGTTTTTTTCTTTTCAGTTAAATTGTCAGTGAAATAATCGAAATTAATCAAGACAAAGTTTAATAGAAGGTGAAACATCTGAATATTTTGACATGTTTCATAGTTAAATCCTACAGTCAAGTGTCAATAAAAAGAATGTTAAAGCAGGCTGTTTAAAAGCGATGTTTTAAAAGTAACTCGTCACCATTCTGAAGATCCAGAATTTATTTTATAATTTAAAATTTGAGGAATATCTTTAAAAATTATGCAAGATTTTTAAATTCTACTAATATTTTTAAAATTATATAATTTTAAACTGATAACTTTTCTCATTTATTTTTGAAATTAATATTATTTTAATTAATATCTAAGAAGCAAGTTTTAAGTTCAAAAGAAAACTAGATAAAGAGGAGTATCATCAAACAATATTAAGGACCAAAAACTCACTATACGTATTGCCACACTGCAAACTAGAGTAATCAATGGATGCCAGAAGGCTTGTGCATAAAATCTCCATCTAGGGCCTACTCATCCAATATCCCCAGACTAGTTTCTGGCTTGTAGATCCTAAGATCTAGGTGCAGTGCTTTCAGATCCAAGGCTCCTTACTGACGAAGGCCACAAGCCAGAAACTAGTCTGGGAATGTTGGATGAGTAGGCACTAGATGGGGCTTTTATGCAGAAGCCTTCTGGCATCCATTGATTACTCTAGCTTGTAGTGTGGCAATACGTATAGTGAGTTTTTGCCTGGTTTAATAGCGGTTATAAGCAAGCATAAGAAATAGTGATCATGAGATGTTTATTGGCTTAATATTAAGGACCGTTGACCTTTGTCAGTGTAACTTGGAATTATTTTCTCAACCCTTTTAAACATATGTGACAATTTTCAGTTTAACATGGCATTATTTTTCATAATTCTTAGATAAATTTGACCATTACATTTAGAATTTGACAATATTTTCTTCAAACATTAATACCAAACTAAGATGGTACGACTTTTTATAAACTTTAACACAAGTAATAGTTAGCATCTTCTTTATAAAATGTAAATTGGTAATAAATGCATACAGTTTAAATATCATTTGCATTTAAATTACTGATATAGATTGTAATAATATTTACTATATCCAAATTAATGGTTAGAAACAGAACTTCTAAAAAATTCTATTGCTTATCAATATAACAAATAATATTAATTATTACTATTATTGTTGTTATGGTTCCAAATAAATTATCAAAGTGATACTAATATTAAAGATAATATCTTATAAGATGACTTATTAAACTGACCCAAGATGTCTTCTCTTACATATTTTATAAGTATAGCATTTTCGAATATGTATATCATTTTTTTTTATCATTGTAGCTTATATTTAGTTATAAAACACACATATAAAATTAATTTTAAAAGAACAACATATAAAATAAAAAGGCATATCACTAACAATAATAAAAATAAATTATTTAAAACTAGTATAGGAATGGGTATGATCAAGTGTGTCAGCAGTATTCAATAGCATGGATAATTGAGGGTTGTGTAAAAGTCTGAGTTCAAACCCCATATATATTACATATTGGAGTGTAGGTATGAAAAACCTGTACTATAGAAAAAAATCATATATAAATAATGATAGAAAGGTTTAATATAATATTTACATATATGTGCTTGCAGGCATAAAAGATTCTAGATCCTAAATATATTTAAAATTAGAAGGGTATAATAACAAAATATGTAAATAAATTTATTATTATTGGTATAATATATTTTAATTATAATGAGAACTTAAAAGTAAATCAAATAAAATCATTTATTTTAATATTTATAATATAAATATTTATTTTTAAAATGGTAATATGTATTTTATTAATGTAATATGATATTTAAAATATTTTAAAATATTATTTTGTATTTTTAAATTAATTTCATTTACAAATTTGGTGCTATAAATTTTTAAAAACTTACAAAGACTGTCTGCTATGTATCATATCCTGCCAACAATGATTAAATTTCCCCATAAAAAGCCAAAAGAGTACAGAGTTTTGAATAATGATGATGATCTTATTAATCATGTGATGTAAACCTATAAATATACCCACATGTTCAGAATTGTTTAATCTTCTTTATTAACTGATTGTAAGTGAACTGTACTGATTTTAAATTTAAAGTTAGCCATATTGGCATCTTGAAGCACAATGACAATGTAGTAGATAACTAAAGAAACACTTGCTTTAATGGCAAATGTATATTGAAATTATCCTTAATGGAAAACTAAATATCTAATCACATTCATCAATTTGTAATGCATTTTAAAAGAAATGAAACTTAGATTTAAATATGAAAATTTTAAACTAAATGGAAATGTTTCTTTATTTCAACAATGTTCTTAATTTTCCTGTGTCCAAAATTTTTTTTGCTTAATATTTACTACTGCAACCTAAAGTTTTCTGGATAAACACCAATGATTTGACAATTATAACTATAAAAACAAATATTAACTAATAAATTTTCTTTGTCAAAATAAACATTTTTATATTGAATAATTATTATTAAAATTAATTTTTAATTAATGGATTTTATTTTCATAAATATTTTGAAAAAATTTATAATTTATAAATGTCATCCCTTTTTTTTTTAATGTCATCCCTTAAGAGATTAATATCTACATTTCACACCTAGGAAATAAATCATTTTTTTGTTATTCTCTGGAATAAATTTTAAGCACTACTATTGAATTCAAAGAATTATTTATTATATACCACATTTAAGAAATATATAATGATTTATTTTGATTTTTGGAGTATTTTAAACTCACTTGTAATGGATTATACTTAAAAAGCTTAAACTTCATTACTAATTACTTTATCGTAAGGGTTAAATTTTGATTCTTCCATCCATTAGGATTTTACTCGCTAAAATATCAAAGGATTTAAACGTTTCAAATATTCTGAAAGAAAGAATCAAAATAAATATTTTTGACTTTTCAAAAATTCATTGAATTAACTTTAAATTATAAGAATATATTACGTTTCTTAAATTTATTTGTGTTAGAACATCAAGAATTATCTTATTCAGTAAAATTTTTCACAAGAAAAAAGTTATAATAAAAGAATATACAGAAAGTATATTAAATTCATAATTATCATTTAGTGTGTTTGTTATTGATTCTTTGTACTATGGAGATTGGTTTTTAATAATTAAAGTTAATTAATAATTAGTTATAGTTAAGTCATAATACCTGACATTTTTATATGTTTTATTGGTCTCTTAATTTATTCATATGCTTCTATAATTGAAGATATTTAAAGCATATAGTTGAGAGTTTTAAAAAGTTTACACTGCTTATTTATCCACATACGTATTCACAAGATATTATAAAGATTATATTATATATTCAGGTATATTTGTGATACTGATACTTGTAGAAATATTTATTATTGTTCAGTTGAGTTAAACTCCTGATAACATTGTATTATTATGTTATTTATAATATGAGTTTGATAAGCCTCTCATGGAGTTTTATCATTATCTATTAGATTCGGATTAATTAAAAAAGAATATTAAGTCGTGTTTGTGTTTTTCCTTTTATGAAATAGCTAAATTTATAAGTCAATATCCAGAAAAGATGGATTGTATTATTTATTAAAAAGGCACCAAAACATTTTTATTTGTTCATTATTTATAGTTAAGTCTTTTCAAACTCTCTCCAATAAAGTACTTTGTTTTACATCATATCAAAATACATCACACATTTAGTTAGTAATAAAGTAGGAATCATTTTCAATAATTAAAAACATCACAAGAATGTTTATAATCACAGAGGCAAAACTCTCCATACAGGAGCGCCACACAGTGCATGCCAGAGTAATCAGTGGATGCATTGAGTAGTACTACTGTATGGAGAATTTTGCCTCTGTGTTAAATAGCTTATGTAATCATAAAGAATGATGATCATGTAATATTTATAATCATTGTGGAAAAATTGTTATTATTGTTATTTTGTTCATTTATTGTTAATAAAATAATTATATTATGATAATTATCTGGTTTTGTTTTTAATTAGTTAATACCCATCACCTATTGATTTTATATAGTCAAATGATTTTATAATCGTTATGTCATTTAAAAGTACATTGTTTGATACAAAATGTTGTTTATTATTTTTATACACGTACACCATCTTCACTTTAATATTTAGTTGCTTAAGATATGAATTATGAACAATAAAATGACCTTTGCTATTTGATCATATCAATAAGAATAAGCTATAATTTCAAAATTTTAAATATAATGCTAAGATAACTTTAAATCAAATTTATATAACATGAAAGCTTAGAATAAACATGCTATCCCAAATATATAAATGTTATAGATTTATTTATTCTTGTAAATCCATAGATATGGATGGCTGAAGAGATGAGAGTGGAGTAGATTAAAACCTGTCCATTAAAGTATGAAGATTTACTATCTTAATATAAATCTGAGCACTGATTGTATATATGTCTAGAGATGATAATCTGGACCAACTGACGAGTGCTGGTATAGCACAAAATACGTATATTGGTGAATATTTATCTTTTAGACATATGTAGGGGCAGGTGTATCAATGGTATGAGATAGCATGGAGAGTTGAAAGTTGAGTGAAAGTCTGAGTTCAAATCCCCTTATAGTTACATTTAAGGTACAGGTATGAAAAAAATCTATATCGCAAATTTTAATTCATAGTATAACTCTGAAATATTATTGTGATTATTTATAAGTACTCATATGTATAGTGTGACCTTAAAATAAATGTTTGTATACTACAGAGAGTATCATAAAGTGATGATACAAGTGTTTAAAAGGTTAAGCTCAACTTTATTCAATCAGTAACTGGTTTAAGTTGTTTTAGCACTCATTCTTCATTCAGTTGCAATATAGTTTTTTATATAAATTTAATATTACATAAGTAGAAAGACACAAATTTTACCATTTTATCATAAGCTAATTCAACATATTCTATTACTCAATGTAAGTCTCCAAAAACGATATTGCCAGCAATAAATGTGAAAAATTGCTCATTACTTACCACACCATGCAGAATTCGATTTTGATATATAAAACAATAATAATAATCTGATGGTTATTTGCTCAAGAGATCATGGGACATTTAATTATATTTCTTAGCTGTGAATTGATCCAGAAATAATTCAACTGCCACTTTCCAACCTGATTCAAACTGAAAATTACTAAGTCATAATTAAGTACTTTTTAAATTGCTTTAGTATAATTGAAAAGTTGCAGTCTAAAATATGTGTCATTTCTTTCCAAAAGCTACCTATTATTAAAAAACAATGAGCTGTGTTAATTGCTCTAACAAGCTTTATTGATAAATGCCAGCAAGAGAAAGCATGTGTTGGTATTTTTAGTTCTAGTATCTGAAACTTCCCTAGCACCATACTGAGGAGTGCCAAAGCATGAAACCATTGGTCTGAGGTTCAGGTGTGGTTTCTATATAGAAATTTTAAAATACTGACATTTATCAACAAAACTTCTTAGAGCAATTAGCACAGCTCATTGTTTTTTTATTTACATGCTTAAAAGGATTAGGTCATTGATATATGACTACCTATTATTAGTTTGATTAATTAGAATACACTACATGGTAATGTTAAAATTTACACCTTCAGAATAGCTTCTGGCTATTAGCCTTTATTGGTGAGAAACTTTGAAGTTGTGCTTCTCTACTCATCAGCTAGCTTTAATTAACTCTTTCATACTTTATATTCAAAATCAGTCCTGAATTTAAATCAGCTTATTTACATAGCTAAATAAATCTAAAGTCAATATGCAGAAACAAATAGTGTTGAATGATTTCAAGCTTTTAACAAATGGTCTGTGAAAGAATAGAATTAATTATGTTTACCAAAAGCATATGGCTAATGTAAGCAAATAAAATCATAGAATGTTTTATTAATATGTTTTGTCGATAATCATCAGTATACAGAATATTCTTTTCTGAACGAATGGATTGATTGTCAGAGTGATGAATTTACACTGATATATATCATATTTTTAATCATTAAAAACCAGTCAACACTTAGACAATTCCAATATCTATAACAATCAACAATTTCTAACTATTGTCAAGACATTCTCCTTTTGTAAATGCAGAATGTAATGCTGGATTCAAATATTACATATAATTTTTACAGATAAATATCTAATGTTTCTCAAATGTTGTTTATATATACAAACATATATTTTTAGCATTGTACTTATAATTTAAGATCTATCTATCTATCTATCTATCTATCTACCTATCTATCTATCTATCTATCTATCTATCTATCTCTCTATCTCTCTATCTATCTATCTATCTATCTATCTATCTATCTATCTATCTATCTATCTATCTATCTATCTATCTATCTATCTATCTATCTATCTATCTATCTATCTATCTATCTATCTATCTATCTATCTATCTATCTATCTATCTATCTATCTATCTATCTATCTATCTATCTATCTATCTATCTATCTATCTATCTATCTATCTATCTATCTATCTATCTATCTATCTATCTATCTATCTATCTATCTATCTATCTATCTATCTATCTATCTATCTATCTATCTATCTATCTATCTATCTATCTATCTATCTATTTATCTATCTATCTATTTATCTATCTATCTATCTATCTATCTATCTATCTATCTATCTATCTATCTATCTATCTATCTATTGCACTTACTGAAGTTTGAAATGAGTTTAGTATGCAGGAAAATGTCAGTCATAATTTTTTGTTATCTTGTTTGATTATGATGGTGGATATGTTAACCAATGAAGTATTGAACTGTTTTGTTATGACAATGATAATATTGATACAAAAAATTGTGTATTAATTGTATTATATAAGATTGTGAATTGACTTTATCCATTTTAAAATGAATATGTGAATAATAAAGCATATAGTTTAGGTAAAATTGTTTTTTTGATATTATATGTATTTTCATTACTGCATTCACAATAACTAATTACAAACAATACAACTAAATGTTTAATATCTCAAATACATTTGTCATTTGTATAATATTATACTGGAAAGATATATATGTGAAAATATATTTCCAGTATAGTATAGTGAGAAGATATTATAAATTGTTTAATTTGTATTAGAATGAAAGAATGGTGTTTGTATTACAAAATGTCAATGTTTGTCTTATATAATAATTCTAAATTATTTATATTATTTGTTGTATATAAATTTATTTAACGCACATTGATTATGTAAGTAATATTTACTAAGGAAATAAACCTCAAGCATGTGTGCTTGAAAATGTGAAGGTAGGAATCTCTACAGGTCTTAACCACAAGCTTATGCTCTTTTTTTCCAAAGCATAAGTTTGTGGTTAAGACCTGTAGATGTCCCTACCTTCGCATTTTCAAGTGCACATGCCTGAGGTTTATTGGCTTAGTAAATATTATTTGTTGTATAATAAAAAATTTGTTTGAGAAAAGCTGGTTAAAATTAGTTAAAGAGTGAATAAAAGGTACTGCTATAGTTATTCTGATGACAATGGGATTATAAATAAAGCTGAGTATAAAAAACCTGCTCTTTCTCTACCTTGGCATAAATAATACATGATTGTAAAATGAATAAAATGATGGACTGAAAGCAATAATGTTCATCCATTGACTATACAGAATCATCAAATTTATGAGAGAAATGATTTGTTGAAATATGAAAATTAATTCTTAGCATTTCAAAACCATTGAAATTTTTCTTTGCTTTAAAAATGGATATTACCTACTCATCAATGATGAAATCTAAATGTTAACAACAAAAAGTGCATACAAAGATTATGTCCACATACTGATATAATTTTATAAGCTTGATGGATAGTTTATATACCAGATAAAAATTGGTCTATGGATGAAATAAACATCTGACACTTGTAATGCTTTATGAATTGATTACTTGCTAAATGAAAGGATATCTACATTGCATTGTCATAGACATAAATTAATGTTGGCACACTTATAACATTATATAGATCAAATATCTTCTGAATGAAAAGATAATTTGGATATTTGGAAAATATCAAAATTAACAAATTATGCTTCAAATCTTATAGCTTTTCATAATATTTCTCTTTTCCAGAATAAAACATCATCAGATCATATTTTAAGAAATAAACACTAGAACTATACTACTATTTTAGAAAGAACATATCTAAAGATTTTTACGCAGGTTGTTTGCTTAGTTTTATCATTATTATTGATATTTCTGTATAAATGTATTTTTTTAAAATATATAGTGTTATTGATATAAAGTGATATAATTTTAGGTTAAATAGTAACATATTTGCATACCTAAATTTAAGAGAGTTAAGCCTTCCTAAGTTTGAATTTATATTTTGCAACATAGTAATTATTATTTTAATTTAAAATATTCATTTTATTTATTTATTGAATATAAATTAACTTCAGATATATTACTTCTATTAGGAGTTCAAAAAGATTATATTGTAATAAGTATTTATTTTATTTTGTTCTCTTAAATTTTTATTAATAAATAAAGAGATAAATTCATTTTGTATATATATATTTCAATTAACTACATTTTTATAAAGTATAAAAAATATATATCTTGAACTCTTTTATATTTTGGAAAGTATAAATATTCTACATTTTTTATGTTATGATATGTGTTAGTGTTTAATATTCAACTAGTGGAGATTAATGTGTAATCATCTATTTAAATATGAAGTTAAAGTCAATTGAAAACCTATTGTTTAAAGCATAATCAGATTATGTGCATATATTTTAAATGCATATTCACCATATATATATATATATATATGATTTTAATTTATATCAATTATTAATAAATTTTGAATTAATTTAAAACAAGTAAACTTGCTTGGGTGTCATACAATTTTATAATGCAAATTTATTGGTTAATCACATTTGGATGAGACAATATTCACTAATTGAATATACTGCAGAATTTATTAGAAGCAGTTATAAAATAATTTGGAAATCCAAAACACTGGATGGGTAAGAAAATATAATTACATATTATTTTCTTTGTGCTGAATTGAATGTTTATTATTGAACCAAATACAGATTTTAACAGCAATAAATTAATTGATTTGACATTCTTAAATATTTAATAAATTATTGTAATTATTTTGTTAGTAATAAGTAATAGTCATATTAAGACAGAAATTATATATATATGAGTTGATTTGATGATTGATAAAGGTACAAACATGATAATTATTGACAATGAGTAAAGGTAGTTGCAATAAAATGTTTGCATATTTTATTTTAAGTCATTATTGATTAAAAAGGAATGTTATATTAAATCAATATATAGCCACAAAAGTTGTAATCTTGTTCTATTACAGAGCTGATAATAGTAATATATTTTATTCTGTAACAAATTAGAATGATTTTCTTTAATTATATTAAAAGTTTCTTAGTGTAGATCTTAAATTTAGTTTAAATAATAAATTTTAATATTAACATTTGATTGTAAAAAAATCTAACAATCTTTCATATGCTTTGACAGTTATAGATTAAAGTTTTAATAACTTAGCTTTAATGAACTGATGAGTAATTGGATGTGATTGGTCAATTGTTGGAATAAGCATCAAATAGAAATCTATCATATATTTTATATATTATTATGATTGGTTATTGAAAATCTTAAGGTTATTTAATAGAATGATTTTATTTTATAATATATTAAGTTGATGAAAATGGAAAGATACATTGGGTTAAATGATTTTGAATTATTATTATTAAGTATTTAATCTTATTATAATTGAATTAGTTAATGGGAGTATATTTATATTAGTTGAATAGTATAGCTGAGTTAGCAGTACTTTTATTTTATTTAGTTGTAATTAAAAATCAATTATTGAGTTATATATTTTGTTAGACATTATGATGTTGTAAACTTGAAGGATATATTATGAATATTATTTCATACATTCATGAATTATTTTGTTTAAATATAAATAGAAATAATGTTTGACTTTTGGTACAAGTTTGTATTATTATAAACAGTGTGTTGAGTCCATGAGGAATATTAAATTGTATCTATGTATTTCTTTATCATTATTTTCATTTTATTACAAGATATCTATATAATAGGCATATACTGTTATTTATAAGACAATGATATTTCGTTTTATTGCTTTATCTTTAACATATTGCAAATAATGCTTATATTTTAGGGTTGTTAGAAATATTTTTTTATTTGTTTTCTATACATTCTAGCTATTGGAATTTATGAGGTTACAACAAAGTTTATTATCATTGTTTATTGGCTGAAGTGTTAGATTGTTTTTATTGACTGATATTCACTTTAGCTTAGTTTATTATTTTCATTCTGTTACAAATGGCACAACAATTCATGGGCATTAATAAATTAGGATTGTTCTTTTTTGGTTCATATTTTTATCTTGTTACCTATAGTAATCAATAATTAGACTATGACTCACTAATATGAGTTATGATTGTATTCTGTTATAAATGGTGTTCAACTTCTGAATATATTTTTATACAGTTGCAAATGGTGACCAACGATTGGGCTATATTTTCATTCAGATTATATTAAAGTTTTCATTTCCTATAGTCACTATAGTTATTCAGTTATAAATGACCCCCAAATCTGTGAGACATTAAAAGAGTAGCATACCTTCATTTTTATTGTTACAAATGGCACCACAATTTACGGACATTATCAAGCCAGGACTATGTTTTCTGGTCCACATATTTATTCTGTTACACTATATATAATTATATGATTAATTTCTTGAGACATTATCACATTCACACATTATAATGGCAAAAAATGAGCATTTAATAATGTCATTCATATGGCCTGAGATGATTTTCTTTTATATTTATATTACTTAACTATAAATCATTGCTGGAACTTTACTTCTAACATATGTAGCTCTAAATATAAGATTCCAGAATAGATGAATAATTACTAAATCACCCCACCCATCTTATAGACAGAGCATGTTAGTGTTTTTAACGAGTAATCATTAATTGACCTTTGAGATGTATTTAAAAGTAACTAACTATATTGGACACAAGTGATAAGATTATTTTTTATAAAAGCATAGTTTTTTTATTTCGAATAGAGTTTATGAATATTACTTTCCAAATAACAAATTTAGTATTTGTAAAGAATAAATTTTTCATGTGAAATTTAAAAAAGCTAATAATCTGACTTTACTTTTAAAAAATGTAAAAAAAAAAACATTTTTAATATATATATAATTTTTGTAATTATATTATGCATTAAATTAACCCAAATAAATTTAAAATTGAAATAATAGTTACAGAAATACATAAAAGAATGTATCTTTTTCTTTATAGTAATTAATATATACTAAAATCTAAGCTTTATTTCTTAATTACTACTGCTATCTGTGGACAAAAATGAAAACTAAAGTATAATAAACATATCTTTAAAATGAAACCATTCTACACAAAATTGTGTGAAAACTCCTCAGCTTTCAGTCAATCTAGTAATATTATATGGTAATTTTTGCTGGATCAAGAAGTAATTCTGTAATATCATGTTCCAATCATATACAGAATTAAGCAAGTATTTTACCATGTTTTAAAAGTTTTAAGTATTCTAGGATTTGATTCTATCTATTCCAAAATTCTTATTTGAAAAAGTCTGATTTTTGCCTACTTCAATGTAATTTAGGTTTAAAATTTTTCAATTATTATTTCACATTTAACATCATTGTGTTGTAGCATATTTTAGCTCTTTTTTGCACTTATAAGCTTAGATATTTATTAAGGTTAAACACTTCCGACATTCAACTTCTCTCTGACACATTTATGACCCTGTCTATTAAATCATTTAACATCTCATGATCACCATTCTTTATGCATACACAATATTTTTTCACAGAGGCAAAACTCTCCATACAGTAGCACCACTAAGTGGTTGCATTAGATCCTAAGATCTAGGTGCAATACTCTCAGATCCAAGGCCCCTCACTGATGAAAGCCACAAGCTAGCAACTAGTATGGGGATATTAGACCAGTAGGCACTAGAGAGGGATTTTATGCACAAACCTTCCTGCATACATTGATTACTCTGTCTTACACTGGGTGGCATTAGTGTATGAAGAGTTTTGCCTCTGTGAAATCATTTAACACTTAGTAATGAGACTTAATTTTTTAGAATTATTATTATGCATGTTTAATTTTACATCTGTGTAGAATTTAATCAATATTTTTTAATACTTTTCTAAGTATTAGACAGTATTTAGTAGAGAACATTGGAAATTCTTTTTTATAGGCTACTTTGAAAAATCTGCAATTTACAGATGAAAATATTCATTATCAAAAGTTGTGGATTATTTTAACATAAATTAAGAGATTACCTTTTCTTAGATGTATAATTTTTTTTTGCAATACTAAAAAATCAATTTTGTGAACTTTTTATATAATAATCCAGAGTAGTGGGGTGGAGTGGATTGAAGCCTGTCCATTAAAGTATGAAGATTGGTTAGCTTAATGTAAACTGAGCATTGATTGTATATATGTGTGGAGATGATAATCTGGACCAACTGATGAGGCTGGTTTAGCATGATACATGTATTGGTCACAAGTGTGTGATCAAGTGTGTCAGAAATATGAGATAGTGTAGATAGTTGAGGGTCATGTGAAGTTCTGAGTTCAAACCCCCTATATACTACAGTATAATAATCCAGGAAAATAAATAGATTTGCATAAAAAAACTAATATGTTTCAGTGAAAAAAGTTTTACAAACTAAGATGTAAAATGGTTTCTGACATTTTATGCTAGTCTTCGTGGTCATTTAAATGTGCAACTAAATTAATTATTGAAAATTTTAAAGCTATACATATATTAATGGCTTTTTTCTAAAAGTCATTTAATTTGGTGTAAATCATTAAAGATAGTTTATCATCATTTTGAACTTCAGAGCAAATATTATTCAAATTAAAAAATTGATATCTAAATAGTGATCTAATGAAAAACATTGGCATTATATAGTTAGTAGATAAGTCAAAGTTATTAAAATTAGCAATTTATAAACCTAACACTCAAAAATACTTAAAATCGGTATTGCAGTAACAATCAAAAGCTGAGAGAAATATTTATATTGTATATAGTACTAACAGTAATAGTAGAGGTAATAATAATAACAACAATAATAATAATCATAATTCACAAACATATGTATGTAGCTAATTACAGATTGCTTTTATAATAGCAATAAATTATATAACCCACTAAACATCACATTATCTTTATTTCTTATGCTTACTCATAACTGTTATTCAATATCTATTATAAAATCATTTTTATATCCTTTTACTGATTTTCCAAATTTAAAATCCTATTGCGGCTTTAATTCAAAGTAATACAGTAATTAATTTAACTGTCCCAAATTATTGATTTCTGAATTTGTTAATATATATAATATCTAGTAATTAACATAGAATCATCTTTCCATAAGGAAAAAAAATAATTAATATGTTATAACTTGGTATTTATTTCAATAATATTTAATAATGAGTTATCATTTCTTTACGTATAATTATATCTATATAGTAAAGACTAGAGTAATGTTAATGGATTTTCTCAAAATAAAAAAATAAAGATTGATTATGATGAGTTAGAAGAAGTTAACAGCTACAAATACCTTGGTCAGATTATTAATACAGATGGAAACATAATGGAGGAAATTAATCATAGAATTAAACTTGCTTGGGGTGCTTTTGATAGAAATAACTTGATACTAAAAGGAAATATGCCTATGTTTGAGAAGGAAGGTTTTTAATAAATGTGTTTTACCAGTTCTTACTTATGGATCTGAGACTTGGACACTTAATAGAAGAGCAATACAAAGCCTTCAGACCACTCAAAGAGTATGGAAAGATACATGTTGGGAGTAACAAGAAGAGGTCGAAAACGCAATATATGGGTAAGAGAACAAACAGGTGTTACTGATCTCACTGAAAAAATTAAAAGACCGAAGTGGAGTTGGGATGGACATATTCCTAGAAGAGATGATAATAAATGGATAATTGAAATTCAAAACATTGTAAAAGACCCAGAAAGAGACCATGGTATAGATGAAATAAAAAAGTGTGCATGGGTAATGTGAAGAAGAAAAGCTAAAGATCAGAGAAGATGGATTGAGCTTGGAGAGACCTTCGTCTTGCAGTGGATTGATAATGGTTGATGATAAAGATGATGATGATGATATTGTAAATGGAAAGATTACAATATTATTAAGTATTTATGTAATCTTATATAAGATGAAAATAATTATGTTTATATATATATATATAGTTTACCACAATATTTTTTTCCCCATTAAAACAATATCATTGATATCATGTATTGTCAATCCTTTACGGAATGACGGTTTTTACATTTGATCCAGTGTTTTTTAATTCATAGCTTCTTTTCTTTTATATTATTATAAAAAAAAAATTTCATCTCATATATTTTCTCTCTAAATCTTTTACAATATCATGCAATACAGTTTAAGACTTAAAGTGTCCATTTATCTAGTCAGCCTTTATTTTCGTTTTTTAAATTTTCCTCCTTTATCATTTCTGATATATATTTCTCTATACTGTATTGTGTGATTTAAAGTCTCTATTCTTCTGTTCAATTTTTAAATCTCCAATCCATAAATAAAAACTAGTAAAGTACATATATTCAAAATCTTCCTTTTCAAATGCATATTTCCATTTAATATTAAATTATTTCTACTAAATCATTCTATCCCAGGTTAATTCACTAATTAATTTCACCATTACTCTTTCATTGGTATTAAAAATCTTAGCAATATTTGTACTTGCTAACTTCTTTTAATTCTGTATTAGTATGCCTTATTTTCTTATGAGGAAAAAATAATCTTAATTTAGTTTTACTATCCTTAGTCCTACCTTTTTGCTTTCCTTTTTCCAATTATTATATTTCCTGATGTTCTGAAACATTGTTCACAAATAATTTTCAAGCATTTTCTATTCCATTAGCTTTTCATTATATTCCACAAAATACGTAACCAATGTTAATCTTTTTGGTGTCACAATGTAATCTAATTGCTGATATTCCATTTTGATAATTATTCTTAAAATTTGGCAATATCCTTGGGTCTATATTTGATGTTTCTAAGCTTTAATGGCCATGGAGATGCTTCTAAAGCCAAATTCTTTTTTTATAATTTACATACCTAAAGTAAAAAACTTCTCTCAATACTGTGAACTATGTTAAAACCACCTTAAATTCCAAGATTTACCTCTGGTTGATTTGGGTCCAATGTTTTCTCTAGAGAATTTGCAATGATTTTAGTATGATATTTTTTTATAGAAATGACCGGTCTGATTGTTTTGCATTTCCTAATATCTTTTCCTCTTTTTTGTTTTTTAAGCCACTACTGCATTCTTCAAATTATCTGTGTCACTTTATTCCATTATTATTTAAATGCTCTGCTAATAATTTCTCTATTTTTTGACCTACTTATCTTAAAATGTTATAATAATCTCACGATTTCTTGGATATTTTCCATTCTTTTTGCTTTGGTTACATGCTTTTTATTTAAATTCTTGGCATTTCAAAAAATGTTTGGGAGATTTCAATAATAGAATAAAAAAATACTAAAATGATTTATTGTTTAAGAATTCAGAAGGTTTTCTCCATCAAAGATGGTGGAATACAGTCACGATCTATCTACCCACATCAAATCTTACAAGAGGGCAGCTTCATTTATTGAATAATATTATATGGTTGAAATAGTTTTTAACTGGATTACTTAAAAAGAACCATTAAATAAGTGAATGTGAATGTAAGTAACACAGCATATGAGAATGGAATTTCAATGTGTTTAGGTATGAAATAAGGTGAGAAGATTGAGAATTAAAATGAATGTAAAGTAAATATAAAAAAAAGGTAATATTATTGGTTGAAAATAAGAAAAGGAAATGATAGAGGAGAAAGTTTCTGTAGGAAATCATTACAAATATGTAGCAGAAACCAACCTAGAATGCTATGGTATACTTTGTAGTGGTGATAGACAGTTCAGCGGAACAAAAAAAGTGTCTAATAATGAGGTGATAAAATAAAATGTGATAAAATTACCCAGCAATCCAACTATTATCAATGATCATTGGCATCATTTTATTGCATTGTTATGAGTATGAGTTCAATTGGGAACCTTAAAATTTATCTTAATAAGAGGAATTTAAAGACAGTTTTGAGGATTGATGGGGTCTCTTATTTAAAGAAGGGGAAGGTAGTGAGGAAATTGTCTAAAATTAATAAGCTTTTATTAAGCTTTACTATTAAAATTATAGGCAAACATGAAGTATTGTACATAGGGATAGTTTAATGAAAAAGGATTACATGGTTGTTCCACATTACTTTCAACATCTGCATTAAGAATACTATTTCACTTTATTTACTGTAGTGTTGTACTACTGTAGACCACACTGATGAAGGCTTATGGCCAGAAATAAGTCTGGGGTGTTGGATATGTTTCTACTGTCTAAAATACAATCATTAATCAAGCTTGCAATGGATTACTCTTGTGTAGAAAGTATAGCAGATTAATGCTGTTAATATAAAAGGAATGGTTATAAAAATAGAATTATCTCTGTAATCTCTGTATTGATGATTAATACAAATCTTTATTATGAAGTTACTAATATAAGTTTATGATTTTGTCACAAATGGAGCTATGAACATCATATCGTAGTACTAAAAAAGAAAAATCATCTAAATGTAATTTTATGTGTTTCCCTATTTATATAGATGAAAAAATATCTTATGCAATCATTATGCATTAAACCGTGATCATGTATGACAGAGCGAGTCAAAATTGATACATTTACTCTGCAGTATGTATACATTTTGGGCAACAATCACCAGCTGTCTTGAAATGTGGCCAATTCTTCACAAAAATATAGCAACTTGACTTATGCGAACCCTAGCCAAATGATTGTCAAATATTTGTAATTGTGATTATTTTCTATAAATTAGCTTATTCTAATATAAGCTATACAATAATTATAGCAGCCACAGTGACTTATTTTATCAATTGACATTGATCAAAAAATTTAACACCAAAATTATGTAATAAGTAATCAAACACCAAATCAGATGATTTGACAGCATTATTATAAGATGGATAGATAGTATATTTGTTTTGAGGATTGGCTTCATTCCAAGACAGCTGGTGATGATTTACTATCTGAAGTGTATGTATACTGATGAATGATTTGCCAAATGTTTTTTATGAGAGATGGTGAATGAACAACAAATGTTTAATGCATGGTAAATAGAGCGGACATTGCTCTAGATTTCTTTACATATTGCAAAATATATAAAGCCACTTAATATTACATAAGCACCATTTTTTAGGCTTACATAAACTGTTAGCACAGGGGCAAAACTCTCCATACAGTAGCATTACTCACTGCAAGACAGAGTAATCAATGGATTCAGGAAGGTTTGTGCATAATAACCCCAGACTAGTTTCTAGCTTGTGGCTTTCATCAGTGAGGAGCTTTGTATCTGAGAGCACTCACCTAGATCTACATCAATATGACTATACAAAGTAGCTTGAATTAAAAACATTACTGTATGTTCATTTTGGACTCAAAGCTTTATAGTTAATTAAAAAGATAAAAGGTGGCTGCTGGAGGGTTATATTTGATCCTAAGATCTATATGCAGTGCTCTCAGATTCAAAGCTCCTCACTGATGAAAGCCACAAACTAGAAAAAAGTCTGGGGGTATTAAATGAGTAGCACTAGATAAGAATTTTATACAAACCTTCCTGCATCCATTGATTACTCTGGCTTGCACTGTTTGGCACTGCTGTATGGAGAGTTTTGCCTCTGTGTTCAAGATATATATTAAAAAAATATGCATGACTTTTTAAATGCAATTCACTACACAGCTCTCTAAATAGAATTTAAATCATCTTCTTTTGTAATCATCTGGTTTATATTAGTAGTTGTCATTAAAGAATTTATATTTTTATAATCGATTTTTAAAAAAATGTTTATGAAAGTGATCCATTTACTAATCATGCAAACACAAGCTTAACATTATATATGAACGGTAATTCTTTTACTAAAGTATTTAAGCATATATAAATATTTCAAATCTGTTATATATATTAGAATTTTGGAAAAACTACTTTTGCTAATATATTTTATTGATCGATTCTAATCATTAATATGGAATGCTACAACTACCTTGAACTTTCCAAGAATATCAATAAAGCATTTTATCAAATTTGACAAATTGCTTTTTTTTCTTCTGAAGACTTCAATTATATTTGTGAATGTTTTTTCTTTCCCTTGGCAGGGCATCTCAGCAACATATTTATCACTGTAATTCTATCAATCTCTATTACTTGTTATACTGCAATTAGTTTACAATGTAGTCTAAAATCCTACTTTTTAACATCTATCATTCTAATAAATGTTTCTAAATTGACCACAAGATGTCACTGTTTTATTGACATATATATTTTAAAATCTTAGAATAACAACATCTTACTAGAGAATAATAAATTTGACAAATTTAGGATCGAGTTAAATCCTAATGGAGACTATAGTTATTACTCATGGGTCTTCGTTATAAAAAAAATTGTCTGTTGATCGTCTGGTCATGTCTCTCAGTCTTATGTCATTTGTATGAAAATCGTAATTATTCTTATTAAAAATTTAAAATAGTGTTACTATATAAATTAGAAAATTTGAAGGTCATTTAAATATAGGCAAATCAATAAATAAGCCTTACAAGTTATAAATATATATTAAATTATTGCCATGTAGTAAAAGTACATTATCTACTTTGCTCATAATCTAGGTTTGAATCCGGCTGGATAAAATTTATTATTTTTTTTTTTTTTTTTCAGGTTTCAAATGAAGCTTAGGATATTTTTCCTGATATCCAACCTATAGCAAACTGATTTGACTTAGAGCAAGGATGCAGAAAAATGTCAAATAAGTCACAAGATTAGATTATCACATGATCACCATTTCTTATGCTTGCTCATAACCGTTATTAAAACATGCAAAACTCTCCATTACTCTGGTTTGCATTGAGTGGCATTACTGTATGGAGAGTTTTGCCTGTTTTAATAACGGTTATGAGCAAGCATAAGAAATGGTGATCATGTGATGTTTAGTGGTTTAATACAAATCCTGCCTAATATGATAGTAGTGGCTATGGTTATTAAAGAACGAAAGACACCAAAATGTATTGATACTAAACTGAGTTCAGACCTATATGACTATATAAGCTAATGAGCTTAGAGAGAAAATATTATTGTGTTTTTAATTTTATTCTCATAGTTTTGTAGTTAAGTAGAGATAAAAGGTGGCTTCTGGAGGGTTGCATTAGATCCTAAGATATAGGTGTAGTGCTCTCAGATTCGATGTTCTTCACTGATGAAGGCCACAAACCAGAAACTAGTCTGGGGATATTGTATGAGTAAGCACTAGATAGGTATTTCATGCACAAGCCTTCTGGCATCCATTGATTACTCTGGCTTGAACGGAGTGGCTTTACTGTATGGAGAGTTTTGCCTGTTTTAATAAGATTAGATTATATATTTTTTGTTATTTCACATGTGCATATAATGAATTTATTTCATATTTCATTTAAAAAAAGTTTTACTGCTGATTCGAAAGAAGTCTTGTTATTATTGTAACTCTTACTTACTGTATAAATAGCATCTGTCAGTTATATCATTCATTTGGTTTGTTAGGTTTTTCAATGCCACATTTATTATTGTGATGATGGATCATCTCGATGCTGGTCGTTCTCTTCTTTATTGTCCCATATGTTTTATGATCCATCTTAATGATAATCAAAGTTTATATATTGCTGTAAAACTGATATTTTAAAATAATTTGTACTAGGAAGGTGCTGGAGTCTTGGTGAATTTCAAAACAATTGGTCATATAATCATATGATGTTCAAGCACCAAAGTGACAAGTTGAGTTTCAATTAAGGATCTTACATTTTTTAGTGTGTTGTTTGATTGCTGATAACACATTGCAATTAGTAAAGTATAAACTTTAGCAAAAATTGTAGTAAAATAAAATACAGTGCCTTTCCAAATATGACGGGAAAATAGATTGTTTTTAAAGTTAATAAAAGTCAGAAACTAGCATCCATAATTAATGAAAACATAAACATATACATATTGAAATTTACTTTTAGTTATAGAGAGTAAATGATAAGTTGGGAAAATATTTAAAAGTGGCTATCATCTGAATTTTAAATCTTTGTTATTTAATTATAAGCTATACTATCACGCTATGTTATACTGTGTTGTGGTTTGCTTATGCCCGTGTTCTGGAGTTCATATTGAGGGCAAGTAAAACTTTGAAATGTTTTTTCGCTTAAGATTTTTTTTCAACATCATGTAAACTAAGACTGAAAATCACTCAAATCCTCACCAGCCAGCAACTGGAAAGAATGATGATTAATGGCATCTCCATCATTTCTTTACGAGAACTGTTGGAGAAACCTCTATTCTGAAGTTTATGCCATAGCTGTTCATCTCCTTAAAAGCAATAAGAATATAAGAGTTAAAGTTATGAAAATATATATGGTTAAAGAAACATAAAAATTTTAAACAAATTTAATCGAAAATTATCAATTAAAAATATTTTATAGTATATAATAGTCCTGCAAAATGTAAAGAAAGTATATAAAAACTTTAAAACAATGATTTTTTAATTATAGTTATTTGGAAAAGAAAATACTTATATCTAAAGATTAATAAATGACTATTATTAATTTTAGGTGATCTCACTGAGTCCTGAAGGAACTGTCACCTAGAATAACTTATCATCAGTTAGTTTATTCAAGTTGTTCAAAGATATTATGGGATGGAGTCCACCCATTTCACTGTTGGTTATTCTAATTAATACTTTACCATTAAACTTTCCAGATTATTAAACATCTAATAGAACATCACTTACTATAACAAGAAGTCAAAGTGTAAATTTTAATTATAATAAAGGCAATTTTATTTAAATAAGATTTGAATATGACGGTCATTCAGACACCTATCTACTTTTTTATTCTAATACAGATACATCTATTATGATCTTGAGTAGATTAAACTAGTTTTTAAGAGATAAACTTTTTTCACCAGTGAGAAGTCTGTATTCTACAACCAGAAGCTACTTTTTCTTTAATATTATCCAAGCTAATAATCTGAGATCCAAAAACATTTTAACAATTTGAACCACTACAACTTTTTGACCTAATTATATAGGTCTACATAATATTGCGTAGGACATAAAACACCTTCTATTGAATGTTAATAAATGCATTTGAAACACAGATTTTTTGTTTAAACAGAAACTAAACTCTATGTACAGTAGTGCCACCCAGTGGAAGCCAGAGTAATCAATGGATGCAAGAAGATTACTCTGGCTTGCACTGGTTGGCATTATTGATTGGAAAGTTTTCCTTGTTTTAACAGCCTGTGTATGCATGGGAAATAGTGATTATGTAATTTTTTGGAGTTTGTTTGTTTTTTAAAGAAGCAGAATTTTTGTATCATATATCCAAAACAATCAAAACAAGTGAAACATCAGTAGGACTCTCTTTGCTAAGAATATAAAATTTCTGCTATCTATTACCTTTCACAGAACAGTTATCACCTTAAATTCAATATTCATGAATCTAAGCCCCAGGTTCAATTTCTGCATTAGTATTGTCTTGGTCAGGCCATAAACACATGAAGAAGAGAATAAGACCATTTAAAATGTTGCGTTTCTCGAACTTTGAGTCATGCTGTAATTTTTATGAATACTTTAGCAAAAGGCAGATAGTAACAACAGTTATTAAATATCATTATTTTGATTTCTTATTCTATTTTTATTTTATGATGAAATTAAATTTTGTTGATGTTTTTTTTTTTTCCAGCAAGAGATTGAAATAAATATAATTCAAAACATTTTTAGCAATTCTTATTTTTTAAAAAAACTGTTAGTTTCGCATGATTAATGTAATTATTTGACTTGGGCAAATACATGGATAAAAATAGCATCCTTTTATCACAGTTAGTTTGTTAGACTGTGAAATATAACTGTTTTAAAACATTGCATCATAATATCAGTACAAATTTGTTACGTCACAGTGTAAAAAGTTTGAGAAATACTGTGTCACTCTATGTGATATTAATAACAGTTGAATGCATTTGAAAAAAAATTTCTAAAGACATTTAATAATGAATCCTAAATGATGGAAATAGGACAATACATAATTACAATAGTTATTTAATTATAACAATTATTTAATTAGCAAAGGTATTCTCTTGTTGCATATATCTCTATATACTGATTAATATTGACTATATTCTATTCTTATGCAAAATCTGGATGAAAAAGAGAATGGATTGGAATCACTCTTAGTCCAAATACACCAGTCAGACTGAACACGATTCATACATAGGCTTGTTAAAATTTAGCAATTAAACTTTGAATTAGTTTTTAGGTGTTGGATTATAAAAAAATTAACAAAGGTTAATTGCACTTGTGCTTATAAGAAATCCAAGCACCGAAACTAATGAAATGAGAAATATCACCTAGGGAGTGATTTATGCAGAGAAGATCGATTTTTATGACCCACAAATAATATTCTGGCTGATAGCAAAAATTTGTTTTTACTTTAAAAGTTATTTCAAGTAGTTAGTTCTTAAAAATAAATGTTTTTTTTTTCATATGTCAAATGCGTTTACTGGGAAGCAAACGCCCAGCTGTTTGGGAGGTGGCTATGCTAACCACTAGGCCAATGATAAAGTCACATTAACATCAAATTCTATAACTTTTTAAAATAAAAAAAAAACAAAACATAAAAGTTGTATAACTAAATGAAATTCTATAAATATAATACAAATTTAAGGAAAATAAAAAAATAATGTAAGTGAAAAATATTTTTTCCTGTATCTTTAAGAATTGAAATTATTTGGTTTTTGAAGAAGACTTACCTGTGGTTTTAGATTTAAGGCATCATCCATATGACAAAATGGAGATGTATTGGGCTGCCATGTCTACAATCTAGATTTAGATTTGAGCCATAGTATGACTGTCTTTTTTTTTCAAAAGAGTGGTGTAACATCATATGAAATCCGTTATTATCTGACTCCATATTTCATTATTATATGCAATGTTTCATGAAACCTATGGTCAATAACCTGTCTAATTTGATCTATCCTTGTTTGGTGAAATAACCATTCAAATCCTCCACTCTTTCTTCATCAATACCAAGTTTAGTTATAAATAAAATTATGCCATTACCTATCTTCTGCAAGAGATCCAGGTAGGTAGGAGCATGTTGTGATAGAAACAAATCTTAAATGCATCTATCTTTTATTAATTATCTTTTCAGATATCTGTATTTCAGAGGCATAAGTGTCCTGTGTGGCACAGCACAGTGGAAGAAGGGTGGATTCTCTAGTTTCAAAACTCCAATTTATGAAGCAGTTGATCAAATTTAATTTGATGGCATTTGAAATGTTTTAATCTAATATTTTAGACAATTTCATCATTACTATTCCTTCTATCATGATTCTTTTATATTTTTTGGATAATATTGACTGTTATTGGTTATAATAAAGCCCCTGTATTCAAATTCATCTGCCACTTACAGTTCTTATCTGGGAAGATGGTTTTTCATGATTTAGTAATGAGCAAATGATCATAAGCATATTTCATATATTCTTATCTCTTATATAAACTAACCTGTCTTCTCAATCTTCAGATATATTCCACATGATGTTTATGCAGTAAGGAAAAAGAGTGTATGGTGATGAGGGGGGGAGGGTATATTCCTCTCTAACATTTTACGTCTCTTAAAGTTTTGTCTTTCTGATTTTGCATAACTGTATTCAAAAATATCTTGAACAAGTATTCTGGTCCAAGAGTTAGTCTCATAGCCTTCTCCACTTATCAAAGTCTTTTTATATACTATAAAGCTTATATATTTTCATTATATTATCTAGATTTCTCAATTATCTATCAAATATTCAATATATTTTCTTAGGTCTCTTCTAGTTTAAATTCTAACTGTTCATGGGATATTTAAAAAAAAAAATACTCTACATTAATTATATTTATTATTAATTTGCTAAAATGTGATCTTAAGACTATTACTCTATTGTTGGTACAATTACCTTGACCATATTCCAGTCTTTCAAATACTTTAACAAAATTGAAGAATGATTACATTTCTTTCAGATTCCAGTCTTTTATAGTTTAAATCAATAAAGATCACATGTTCTATCATGTGACTCCAAATTACATAATGCTGTTATAGCAGCATTCACTGTCTCTATGTCATTTATTATAAACTTTATTAAATAATAATAGTATTGTCATCTGCATCAATTATTACTTATTAAAATTTACAGTAGGTGGCATAGAGATCGTTTTTTAATGGTTTCCGGCGTTGTTCCAATCTTTATGAGTACTTTTCTATTGCTTAACTTGCTTATAGCTTTGTTTATTTTAATCTAAGAATATTTGATTTTATATTATTTCATTCATTAATTCTCTGTCTGTATGAATTATAATAAAGAAACAATAATATTTATTCAATATTTCAGCTACTTTGATTGTGTTTGATATAAAAAATTGATTCCATACTAATTAAAATCAGGGAATAAATTGAAGAAAGAATAAGATACAAACTATTAAAAAATATTTTTCTTTTTAAAAAAAATATGCTATGCTGTTAAAATTTTAGATTCAAAATATGATTTTACTTTAGATATGACTCTTGAGAGGAACCATATTGTCTTTTGCCTGCTATACGCTTATGGCCCTAGATTTAAATCTGAATTAGATAAATATTTTTTATAGGTTTTAATCACGCTTAAAATTTCTTATTAAGATAGGCTAATTATAACCAACTCAATTAATTATTCATCACGTTGCTAAATGTATTTCTAAGCATTCTTAGCTAAAACGTAAAACAGAACGGAATAAAACTGCTATCTCCACCAACCAGCAAACCTGTTAAGTACCATCTTCTCTTTCATTGTTTCTGTGTAACAAATGGTTAGGGGCCTTTCTCTCTCAGAGGGTCAAAGGCTTCTGTTTTGTTTTTTTTTTAACTTTTACCTATACTTGAGAAATGTTGAGCAAAATGTATGTAATTATGAATTTTATTTTTTAAATATTAAATAGAAGAGATAGTTTTGTTAAAACTAATTTTATGATTAATAATTATTAGATTAATAATATTAGCTGCAAGCATATAAATGTTATTACATATTTTTTAAACCTGAATATAGTAATATTATGTAAGATTATAAATAAACAATATTTTGCTTTATTTTTAAATGTAGAACCTACATTTAATTGTTTAATATGTATAAAATCGGATCAGTTTAACAGGTTGTTAAATAAATTTATATATTAGTGCCAAATAATTCTTCTAGATGGCAGGAGTTTCTAAATATTAAAAAAAATTGTATTTTACTAAATTGCTTTTTGTAGACGATTTTGGAAATTGTTTAATTATTGAAACAAATACATGTTCATTTAATTATGATTACTTATTTTATAAAAGCAATTTATTATTCATTTTATGAGATTTAATTCAATTTGCTTACAAGAAATTGTAAAACACTGCAATCAATCAAATAAGTGTCTACATTTGACAGTTTGCCCTATTATTATTCTGTAATTGAAGCGCAAGTTTAGTGTGAAAAGTAAAAATAGATTCTTTTTACTAATATTAGTATTTATTATGATTAATATTATTTCTGTTGTATTATGCTGCTTGTTATTGTTTGCTTGTCTTTTTTTTTTTCGCAATATATATATTTCTAATCAAATTTATACTTTTTTAAAAAAAAAAAAAATTACATTGGGTTTTGAATTATAAAGATAATTTTAAAAAAAAATTTTTTTTATGTGTCTTTAATCTTTTATACATATTTTGCATGTTTTTTTTATATATTATAACATATGATGTGATGTGATGCACTGTGACTTCTTATACAGAGTCAGGAATCTCTCAGCAACTATGCCCAGAGAAACCTGTTGGCCACTTTACCTCCCCTTTCCATTCCCCACCCTAAGTTTTCCCACAATCTGCTCCATCCCATTTCCACAATATAATCTTCGTCAATTTCATGACCTTTATATCTAAACCCCCTTATCTTTTTCCAAACCCAGCATAAAAACCAATAACCCACTTTCTGTATAATCACTTTGTTCATATTTATTTTTTCATGGCTTTATTATTTATACCTTTTTTGCTGCTTTCAAGTATTTACATGGAATTAACAGATGCCTAATATTCTCTATGTCTTCCTTATACAACTTGCAGACTAAATCACCCATATTTTTCCATTTATGTGTATATTCCCTTGTTGCTAAAGATTTATGTGATAATGTGATGTGATGTGATGTATTTTGGCTTCTCCTTAAACGAAGTCAAGAATATATCAGCAATTATGCCCAGATAAACTTGTTAGCCACTTTATTTTCCATTCCCCACTCTAAGTCTTCCCATATTCTGCCCATCCCATTTCCACAACATAATCTTTGTCAACTCTATGGCTTTTATATCTAAATCCCCCTTATCTTTTCACAAACCCAGCATAAAAAACAATTAACTGACTTTATGTATAGTCACTTTATTCATACCTATTCTCCCATAACTTCAGTATCTGTACCCTTTCTGCTTTCAACCATTTAAATTCAATTAACAGATGCCTAATATTTTCTATACCTTCCTTACACAATTTGCACACTAAATCACCCATAGTTTTCTATTTACATGTATATTCTCTTGTTGCTAAAGATCCCATTCGAGCCTCAAACAATAAACTACTTTCCTTACTATTATCATAAATTAACTCACATCCAATATTCCGTTTACTTCTATATATATATATTTAAACTCTTCTTACCCTCCATACTAGTTCTCCATCTCTCCAACTCCCTATTTTTTATTAATGCTTCTTTTATCCCATTCCTTACCACTATAACACTCAATAATCCTTCTAACACAATCATCCCATCTTTTATACAAGTATACTGATATAAATTCTTTGTCCAAATCTTTTACATACCGCATTACCTTTCTCACCCATCTTGTTACCTGCCCTTTACTCATAACCCAATTAAACACTATTTTGGTTATTATTTTACTATCCATAAACTGTAACCTATCAAACATTTTCATTTTACTTTCTGCATCTCTCATACAATTTATTAAAATGAATTGACAACCCTCCTCTCTCTTGGAAAGTTTTTTTTTAGCCATTCTGCTCTACAATTTGGATCCAGATAACTTTCATAAATTATTTTGAATTTTATTCTAAAAAATATAGAGGGAAATGGTGTAAATAACCCACTTCATTGTTCAAAATGTTATCCAACAGTTCTACCCCCTTTTCTCTCTAAAGAAACAAGCAAAAAAAACAGGTGCTACTCACTAAGCTTAATAACTTTAAAGCAATGAGAGTTAAACAGATTTTCATTCTGTTTTATTTTCTAGCTAAGATTATCTAGATATCCATTTTCTAACCAATATTGAATGGTTAATCCGAAACCTATTATGAACTGGACACAAACAAACAAACAAAAAAAATTCTAAACCTGATACAAAAAGGGTTCAATTTTTTATTTACCCTGCATTGAGTTATGTAATGCACCATAGTGACAGAACAACATCTTTGAGGAGTTGTGAATATCTCAATTTAATAGATCTTAATCTGCCATTTGACTTCTCAAAAAATTCAATATGATTTTTAAATTCTATATCTAAATATTTGAAATACAGGCACTCTTCATATACCTGGAGCCTAATTGTAAATATAGGGGGATTTGAACTCAGACTTCCAAGCACCCTTCAACTATCCACATTATCTTATACCATTGACACGCATGACCACACACATGTACAAAAGATAAATAATCACCAATATATGTATATAGGTATATGAAGAGTGACTGTATTTCAAATATTTACACATTGGTCCTGCATCCTACCCATCTATCTTCTATATATTTAAATGGATAAGGTCCTATACATGAGGGGTCAGAGTGACTTGAGGTCAACATGGACATGCCAATAATATTGGCATCAGCATGGAATTTAAGCTTTCTATCATCAGATTTCAATGGAATGGATGGCTGAAGAGTTGGAGGTTAGAGTAGATTAAAGCCTGTCCATGAAAGTATAAGGGTTTGCTATCTTAATATAAAACTGAGCACTGATTATATATAAATGTGTGGGAGATGATAATCTGAACCAACTGATGAGTGCTGGTTCAGTACGAAATACATATATTGGTATTATTTATTTTTCTACATGTGTGTGGTCATGTGTATCAGTGGTATGAGATAGTGTGGATAGTTGAATTGGTGTTTGGAAGTCTGAGTTCAAATCCCCTACATTTAAATTCTATATCTATATAAAGAAATGCCTTTTTCCACAGATGAATAAACAAGCATCTTCTAGCTCTTGTTTTCTTAAAAAGATATGTCTAATTTCTTTCTTAATAATATCTACTTGAATTTAAAATGTTTCATTTTTATTTTTTATTTTTAATATACACCAGTTTGTGTATATTTATGGTATTTTTTCATTTGTGTATACAAAATTATTCTTTTATCACACAGTTCATTCTTCTGAGACTTATTATTGTTTTTATTATTTTAAAACTTACATCAGACTTAGTTCCTCAATTCTTTTTTTGTAGCTAACTTTTGGCCAGTGTAATTAGTTTTCTGTTTATTTTTTATTATTAATTACTATTATTAATATTTGTATTTTGCAAACAGCTATCAAATAATTGCAAAAAAATTTGAGATATTATCCTATTCAATCCTATCTCTAAACATAAACTAGTCAAGCATTGTTAGCCGAGAGGTCATCACAGCCACCTTGAAAGCAAGTAGTTGGATGCAGACGGTTGTGAGTTTGCATTCTCGCCGATGATATGACATATGAAAAAAAAGCAAACTAAGATTTTTTCCACTGAAACTGGTTTGCCACACTAAGCCAAAAAATTAAAAAGTTGCTAATGTTATCTTAAAACATAGAAAATAAATTGGTGGAAGAAGGTAATCATTTTGAATGAATCATTTAAATAAATGTGATCTTATAAACTGTTATAAAGTCAGGCAAAACTCTCCATTTACAGTAGTGCCACTCAGTGCAAACCAGAATAATCAATTGATGCCAGAAAACTTGTGCATAAAATCCCTATCTAGTGCTGACCCATCCAATATCCCCAGGCTGGTTTCTAGCTTGTGACTTTCATCAGTGAGGAGCCTTGGATCTGAGAGCACTGCTCCTAGATCTTAGGATCTAGGTGCAATTATGAACAAGCATAAGAAATGGTGATCCTGTGATGTGATAAAGTCATTGAATCTTGCTATCCAAAAGAGAATTATGAAATCATATACTTAACCAATTGCTTTATTTAAAGAAGAGAACTTTTGGCTAAAGGTATTAAGAGACTGTAAGCATTTGAGATGTTGAAATGGAGAAAGAAGGAGATAAGTTTAACAGAGTAAAAGTTAAATATTAAGATTGTATGGTGAAAGACTGTTCGTTTTTGAAATTGGGCAAAAAAAATAAATTACATGAGCCATATAATGAGACACTTTATTTATTCAGAGAGCTAGTGGAGAAAAAGATGCATGAGAAAATAGCCAAGAGAAAAATCTTATTTCTGCTTTAAAGATCATTTAGCAGAAGATTAAAAATTATGGCAGATTCTTATTAGAAATTTTGTTGTTGTATTGAAAATTTAATGATAAATGATGTTTCCATAATCTCTTTCACAAATTCATGCACAATCTATTCTTTCTTCCATGTCATAATTGTTTCAATAAATAATTATTTTTCACTTACTCTTTTCAACAGTTGTAATGTTTTAACTTAATCATTTCATTCTTCTTCAAGTGCACATTTCTAAAGTATCTTGGCATTTTTTTTTTCAATAATTCAACTTTTCAAATATCTGAAGTTGATAGCATATCTTTAGAGTGTAAGAGGTAAGCTGAAAATTTAACTTCTACCACCCAATTAATATTCTCATCTGTACATGGCACTTTTACTCCTGCTTAAGAGGCTCTTTGGATGAATGATTGCCAGAACAATGACATGCTAAGAAGACAGATTTTCCTAAAAGATGGATTCATGCTGTGATCATAAATAATCATAAGGATGTAGAAAAACACCACATTTAAATATCCTAGAATATATCATATTCCATCACGAATAAGTGATCAGATTTAATTCTGACATTAATGATTATGGAATTGGATTAAAAAAAACATCTTGTAACTATTCTTAAGATTTTTTAAATTTCTTCATCTATTGTTATTATGCTTGTTTTTATTTTCTTTCATTTTCATCCCAATCTGTTTTTGCTTTCATTTTCATCCCAATCTGTTTTTGCTTTCATTTTCATCCCAATCTGTTTTTGTTTTCATTTTCATCCCTATCTGTTTTTGCTTTCATTTTCATCCCAATCCGTTTTTGCTTTCATTTTCACCCCAACCTGTTTTTGCTTTTATTTTCATTCCAATCTGTTTTTGCTTTCATTTTTATCCCAATATGTTTTTGCTTTCATTTTCATCCCAATCTGTTTTTGCTTTCATTTTCATCCCAATTTGTTTTTGCTTTCATTTTCATCCCAATCTGTTTTTGATTTCATTTTCATCCCAACCTGTTTTTGCTTTCATTTTCATCTCAATCTGTTTATAGATTCCATCAATTCTACATAAGTATTTTGCTAAAATACTTTTTAAATATTTATGAGTATAGTTAAGTCAGTAGTAAATATTATCCCAGCTAAAAACTAATTTAAATAAATATTAAATATAATGATAAGAAAGATGATATTCTTCCTCTGCTTCGTATCTCTTTTTACATTTATATATCTTCTAAAAAGACATTTAATTTTAGAATATATATTAAGTCTCATATACATATTTAAAAATGAACATCTAATATATACATTTCTTTCTAACATCCAAAAAGTAATTAATTCAGCCTAATCGGATTTTCTCAGGATCAATAATCTATCTTTTTTCTTTATTTCCCAATAATAGTCCTCATCATTTCAGTTATATTTCATGTACTTTTAACTTTTCTAAATCCAAATATAGTTATGTTGGAAGTAGGTTTAATCACTGAAAGATTCTCAATAATATATTCGCAGTGTGTGATATTAGTTGTTCTAAGACTCTCTAATTTATACATACAGCTTGCATCTAATTTCTACCAAAATCATGGCCATTGCTGGATATTTTTCTAACATTACAAATACTAACAGTTATTTAAAGTAACTTTCTCTTGTTGTAGAAGTATCTTGGTGGAAGTCGTTCTTTGTAAGCTGTTGACTGTCAATACTTATTAGTTAGTTAAAATACCAGAGTATTTGGTTTTAAGATTATGGGCATAATAGAATGAAGGATTAAACAAAGTTTGTCATCTTTTTTTTCTCATGTGTCATAGCATTAGGCGGAAGCCTTTCGACCGATTCAGTAATGATTGTTATGAATATTTATGATCATTATTTTTTATCTCATTCTCTTTCCACTCTTTTTTACTTCATTGTCTTCAACCGTCAGTACAGGGCCCAGACATTGCCAACCTCTCAAATCAACAGTTATCTTGTTGCCTTAACTCTGATCAATGAGATTATGTGTTAGTATAACATTTCCCCTTTTTAGTTATATAAAAATTATCTTTGTTTTTAACATTTGTTTTTAATTCTACTATCATTACTTTTATTTCTTTTGGAGTTAAAATCGCCATATTTATTATAAATTATTGACATTATAAGTAATTTTTTCAAATCCTTTTAATTAACTTAAAACCTTTAAAAATGTTAATCATGTGCTTAAAACCTTTTTAAATTTCACTTTATATTTCACACAGTATGTTCACACCCCCTCCCCCAATTAATAGCATGATCTTACCTATCACAACTTAGTTTTTTTAGTGCAGTAGAGTAAATTTTAAATTATTCATCTTTGTGAAAATCTACAGAAAAAATGTGAATCATTACACTTATATATGTTATACATTATCATAAAATAATTTGGTACTTGTGAATTTTCAGAGCTACCAAGATGACAGTCTGTATTTTTGATAAAATTTGATAAATATACAGTTTTGAGGATTTACCAAGATGGCATCCTATTTCATTAACAATCTACCAAAATTAATGTTAAATTTTTTTAAAAATGAATAAATTCCTATAAATTGAATTGCCAATCTTTATTTCAATTTCTTTTTTACTTACTTCCTGGATATATGTTAGTTACATTTACAAAAAAATGATAGGAAGGCCTACAATTTCCTGAAGATGGGTTACATTTACAGAAAATGAGTGGGAGGTCTACAATCTTCCACAGTTTATTTATGTTGGCAGCATGCAACCTCAAATGGCTTCCAAATTGGTACAAATTAATCTTCTTGTTGTTGTTGAGGTTGACACCACATAAATTTTGCCAATTAGAAATCCAAGTGTTGGCTCACAGTTCCCTGGTGTTTTTAATTTTTAATATCATGACCATTAATGCGCATTTTTATGGAGGGTAGGATTCTGTACTTTTGGAAATACTCCATTCATTCTGTTCTGTATCAGGTAGATCCCAAATTTCAATCATTATCATTATTTACAAAAAAAAAAAACAACAACTATGGCCAAAAGGAAATGAGCTGAATGAAAAGTTACAACAACGTTATTTCTACATTATAATGTAAGTACAAAAAATTGAAATAACTATTCTCGCATGAAATTTATCAAAATTTATAGAAAATTTATCAGAATTTATTATTTTTCTTGAAATTTTACATTAATTCCTTTTTTTTAAATTTAGCAACTAAGATCTTCAGGATATTGTAGGCTCTTGTAACGTCTGTTGTAATTTTGGAAACCATTATGGATTGCATCCCAATGTCATGAATAAACTGTAAATATTGTATTTATATTATTATTTTGCTTCATTTTTTATAAGCGTAACTAGACATGAAGAAATTGTAAATATTGTATTCATATTATTTATTTTTGGCTTATGTAAATTCCTTATTACAAAAAATCAAAAAAAAATCAGGCAAATGCTTTGCACTTACTTAACCATCTTATATCTGTAGGTAAGATAAGATCAGCTTGGGAAAATTTGTCCTTTTTGACCAGGGCTTTAAACAATCTGTGTGATAAAGGATTTCCTCGAATTTTGTTAATTATTTTAACAGCAACATTCATAACTTGTTTAAAGGATATTTTGACACATAATGATTCTTGATGTATGATGCAGTGATAACACAATGTTTGGAAAGGATTCATCTTTCTTGCAATAGGAAATGAATCCATTATTGCAGTCCACCATTGCTGGCACACCGTCAGTAATTATGGCTGATAACTTGTGCAAAGGCATATTAATTTCTATCGAGTAATTTTTAAAGATTTTATAAATATCTTCACCCATTGTTCCATCTTGCATTGATAGTAACTTTAATAGCTCTTCTTTCACATTAAAATCACTGAATACCATTCTTATCATTACTGCCAATTGCACTGCACCTGATATATCTATTGATTTGTCTAATTGTAATAAGAAATATTCACATTCTTTCAAATTGTTTTTCAACTGACTTTGTAAATCTGTTGAAATCACCTGGATTCTTTTTGTACTTGTATCGTTTGATAACGGTAAATCTTGTATTGCTGAAATAATTTTTTGCTTATTAGAAAATCCTTCAAATAATGAATCAGCTCCAATGAGAAATGCTTCCTTAATTAGTTCACTTTCTAAAAAAATTTTTTTTTTCGTTTTGCCAACAAATGAGAAATTTTAAAGGAAGCAATAGTGGCGTTTTAATTTTTATGGCTGGTAAAAAAATGCTTGCTGGGTAGATAACCCTGATTTTAGTTGATTAAACTTTATTTTTCTTAACTTGAATTTAGGCAGATAATTAACTTCAAAAGAACTGCGATTAGTTTTGTAATAACGTTCAACATTATGCTTTTTTGCCACTGACACAACACTGTTGCATATTAAGCAAATACATTTCTCCTTAATTTCGATAACAAAGTAGTCTTCTTCACAATCTTTGTTAAAATGATAGGTTCATTGTTTTTTTACTTGGATTACTCATTTTGGGGTAAAATGTTGATATAAAAAAATAGGCGTGTGAACTTATATACGCGCATTAGAAGTTATACTTCTTTGGCATGACAAAAAGTCTCAGCATTAGTTTTAGCCATCTCGAAGACTAAAATAAAACAAAATTATATATTAAAAACTTTTAAATTAAAAAACAAAAAAATTAAAAAATAATACTAAGTGACCATGCAAGTAGCAGACGTACGGGAATATATTAAATTTTTAAATCAATCAATCAAATAACAATAGATGAATATTAATTTAAAAAATTTAGTTGTAGACATTTTAAAAAATTTTATGTGCATATTTTTATTTTTTTTTAAAATAATAATAATTTAAGTTTTGTTAATAAATATCAAACTATTGCTAGACGTCTGTTATTTTCAGAATATGTAATAATTATAAAGTTTATTATTATTAAATTAATAATTATTATTTTACTAACAACAAATAATACTTACAGAAAGAGTTAACCTCAAATCTCGAAACACTTCTTGATATTTATGTATAGAATTTTTTGTCATTAAAGAGTAAATAAATGAGGTTATATGATCAACAATATTCACAATATAAAATATTAATCACTTCGGTCTCTTATGAAAAAATTTAGCTAAAGTATATACAAAATAACTTCATTATATTTATGTTTTTTGTGTGACGGTGTGTGTGCGCATGTTAAAATTTCATTCTCATCTTTCCCCCTTAATCATGTAAAAGAAGTATAACTTCAAAAAAAAAAACACAACACATCAATAGCATGTCATGACAAGAGTATGAGTTTACAACAACAACATGCGGTGACAACTAATATCCTACTTCTAATACAACAAAGACATCGATGGAGGCATGATTATAATAGGCGGTCAGTGTAGCCAGTTTAGCAAATTTCTCACTAGCAAAATTTTAAAAACTACAGTAACTTTTTATTTATTTTCTTTAATTTTTTTCCCATTATTTCAACACTTTGCCGTGGTCGCATGTAAATAGCTCCAAGAGCACATGTGCACCCGTGGGCACAAGGTTGAGAACTCCGGCCATAGATAAAGGTGGATATTCATATTTAAACATTTTAGCCCATAGCTAAAGATGGATATCCATATTTATGACAGAAAGAGTAGCCATGACATTAGATTGAGATCCTTAATATTGTTGGATATTATTTAGGTATGGACTGCTTTCATGGACTTTTGCACATATATTATAAATATGAACTTGATTTTAGAGCTTGAATTTATTCACAATCACACATCTCTCTCTCTTTGTATTTAACCATTAATATAACACCCACACAAGTTAGGGGATTTCTGACAATTTTATTGTGCATTATGGAACAGCAAAACACAGATGTATGATAATAAATAAATTCAAGATTTAAAAACAAACAATATATGATATATATTAAAGTGCCACTAATTTTCTTCTTTTCCGAGCCAACATAAATACACACAGAAAAGGTAGATTTTTAATATTTAGCTTTATTACTGTCTAGCATGCTTTCAATATATTTTTACTATACATCATATTCATGGAATATAGTGGTGTGACTAGATGTTTTTTATATCATTGTTTAATTAATGTTTCACACATTCAATTTTAATTTCAGATTTAGATATTTAATACAGGTGTGAAAGCCTAGTTGTTTTAAATCGTTAACTCACTGATAAGTAAAGCTTATTTTATAAAATATATTTGTAGTGAAAGAAGAGTCTGAATCTTTTATATAATTGTGAATACTTGTGACAATGAATTTTAAAATTAAACAATTCAAAACAAAGCAACACTCTCCATATAGTAGTGCCATCTTGTGCTAACAAGAGCAATCAATGGATGCCAGAAGGCTTGTGCATAAAATCCCTATCTAGTGGTACTCATCCAATATTCCCAGACTAGTTTCTGGCTTGTGGCATTCTGGCATCCATTGATTGCTCTTGTTGGCACAAGATGGCACTACTGTATGGAAAGTTTTTGCTTTGTTTTGAATTGTTTAATAACAATTATGTGCTAGTATGAGATAGTGATCATGTGAATTTTAAAATAAGAGGGTCTTATAATTTGAAATCTGTTTAATGCTTCATTAATTAAAATATATGTTTATCATAGGAAGATATTTAGTGTTTCTGCACTCTTATAAAAATACGTGTAATCATTTTCAGTTCTTGTGTGTACATTGTGAGGAGGCAAATGCTCATCTGATTGGTTGCTTATTTTTACAATGCAATAACATAGTGTGTGTGCATATATATATAAAGTTGAAAAGAAAAGTAGAAATAAACAGACAAAAATTTTGTAGTTATTTTTCTACATTTGCTGGAATAAAATAATTCTAATAAAAGTTTAAATAATTTTGAATTTAAAATAAAATTTCATTATAAAATAAACAGTTAAAAAGGTCTAAATAAATATTAATATTGTATTCTGATTTTGAAATTAAAAACAAACATGTTAAACTAATAATTGTAAAAATTTATATTATCTATTTTGAAATCTTTTTAATTAATTGAACAACATTTTTATCTATTAGAAAATTTTTAAGTGATCAGATTTTTGATAAAATTTCAAAGTTGCTTTCAAAAGGATTAAAGAGATAAGAAACAGTTTTAATTAAAACAGCTTTTAATTATTGTCACCCCAGCAATCTAGCTATAAAAGACTGGATAAAAACATTAGTTTAGTTTTCCTAGCAAATTTTTTTTGAGGAGAGTTGGCTAATAGTTTTTTTTTAGTTTTTGCTAATAATTTATTTTGAAAAGCAGTTGTCAGAGTTGGTTTCCAGAGCTTTACAGATAGCTGTCAGGGATCAGAGATAGCCTAAGTCAAGACAGAAGGAGGCAGCTGCCCTAGTTCATGATAGTAATGTTTCCATTAGAATGGAGAGAAATGGGTCAACTTCCAAATGTCATAGCCACATATGTGTTCTAGAAGATAGTTTGCTTCCCTATCCAATCCTGGATAGAAGATCACTGCAGACTAACAATTTCCTGGATTATACCTATTCTAATGATTACATGCCAGTCTACCAGCTTGTCCAAAGTCCATCAGCTTGATAAAGAAACTGTTATACATATGCTGCTTTATCTAAATGCAAGGAACCACCAATAAATGCATTACATCATATTTATATAAAGTGAGTTGTTTTAAAAAATTCATTTCAAATTGACATTTTAAAAGTGATAGACATATTTAGAACATTATTATTTTAAATCATTTAAAATTTATATATTTAAATTTAAAAATGTTATAATCAATAGCAACCTGTGATGGTGATATCTATATAAAAAGAATATTTTAAATTTTATAAAAAATCTGTATAACAAGTAAATAATTTGGCTTGACTTTGAATTAAAAAGAAAAAAGCTAAGAATAAAGAATTATTTCATGGATGATTTTTTTTAAAAAAAAAAGTGAATCTTTTTAGATTAGAAAAAAATACCTGCTGTATTATTTTTAAAGACATTTATAAATTTTAATCAACAGTGATAAGAGAGAGACTGTTATAGGATAGTACTTTTTGTTTTTAAGGGAAAAGAAACATTTATAATCTAACTTTAAAGATGTTATAATATATCAATTAAATATTTTTTAGAGTAACCTGTCAAGAATGATTTTATTTTATTTTTTTAAAAAAGAAAAGAAAAAGCCTTTATTAGCAAAGCAGTGAAATATATGTAGATTTAAAATGGAATTAATTATAAAAGATGTTAATAATATTATTTTGGAAAATTCAATTATGTTTAGAAATTATTATATCACATGTACATGTGCATATATTATGTGTGTCAAATAAAACGTATATGTAAACCACAATGTAATAAATTGAATTTTGTTTTTATATCAATCAACACATATAAAATTTAATTATTTTTTAAATTTTATTAAATGTAAATTGAAATGTATTCATTGTATATTATAAAATGTGCATCTGTGCGCATATCTATATATATGTTGAATGTAAAGCCATTAGGAAGTATTGTAAAATCAATGTAATAATTTGAATTTTGTATAGTAATCAAGATCAGAAAACTTATATGTGTATAGCCTTATTCTATAGACTTAACTTCATTTTATTATTGTTATTAATAAACTTATATTTAATTGTTAAAATTATTCCAGTGATCTTAATTCTAAAGTTTTAGGATGTTATATGTTGCATCATCCCTTGATCATAATAACACTAATAGAGCTTATGTTCTCTGAGCTAAATTCATGCATAATGATCTGCTATATTAAACAGGATGTATATTAGTGTTTATGGGCATCCAGTGATGATAATGATATTTCTATCAATCATCATTATCATCTTCCTGGATGCTGCAAAGAGAATACTCTTTAAAGTCCATGCACTACATTTTATTTAGTTTAGTATTTATTAGAAATTAAGTTTATAGTTGGGCAGTACATTAAAGTACTACATGGCCAGAGCATTAACGATGATCAGAATGTTTCAATATCCCAGCATTATTGTTTTTATTATTGTGTATTCTGATTGATGAGCATTTAGTAAGTGCATCCAAATTTATGGTTAAATAATTTCCCAAGCTAGCAATAGCTAAATGGTTGGCCTGGTGCACAGTAGACCCATTTCACATCCAGTCACAAGATTGTTGATTTATTTTATTGTTGATCATTCATGATAATGAATGATTATTTTGAGTATTACTTATTTTAATTTATTGATAACACTGATGGATTGGTGAATTTATTTAATTATACTTTTAGTTGCTCTAAGGAATTAACTGGGCTGATCTATCAGAGATCTCATACTCTTTAATATATATAACATTTCTTATATATTTTGTGATATTTGATTCATAGTCAATCATTACATTATCATTATTTCATATTTTAAATTAAATATTGTGTTAAATTTTTTATTTTGTTCAACTGGTGTTGATGATGATGTTGCCATCATGCCAGGGATGACCACCATAAAACTCCCTATCCTGTTATTATATATATGTAAATAAATACTAAGATGTTTATTAAATTGTTAGCACTGAATATACTTTCCATTCCTTCACAGCACAATCATGATTAATCTGCTGAAATAACTTATTTTCTGCAGATTTGAATAGTATTTGTTCTCTGCTTCATTTTTTGTAATGAACCATGCCTCTGTGATTTTTTGTTTTTGATCCAATTTTCACACCCTTATTTTAACAAACATTGGATCAAAACTATGGCCATGATCTCTTTCATGATTGTAAAAGACTGATGTGTTAATGGCATCTACTTTTGTCCATGACTTTTTATACGTTAGAGAATGGTGCGTAATTCTTGTTTTAAGGTTAGTCTTGGTCCACTACTATATATACATGGACCATTCTTTGACTGCACCTACAGCATAAACCCCATTGGGCCAGTCCAATGTTTGTATTTTATCCATTGTATTGCTAATAGGTTTATTTAAATTAATGGGCATTCTAAATTTCACATTAAATTTATCTGAACAAATTGGTACTATTTTGTTAATAATATGTGATGAGCATGGAATAGCAGTCCAATTTTTATTATTATTTCCATGATCGGAGATTGTTTTTTTCCTGCAGAATAACCTTGAATATGATGTGAATTGTCAAAAATATACTTGGTGCTAATAATTTAATCAACATTCTTAAATTATAACTTGGTATTTATTTTTACATTAGTATTAATATGATGGAGTAACAAGATATATTTATATCATCATCATTGTCAATGATCATTAATTCACTGCAGGATGATCTCTCCAAGATCAACCTATCTTCAAATGATCACCATTTCTTATGCTTGCTTATAACTGTTATTAAAACAGGCAAAACCTTCCATACATTATTGCTATTCAGTGCAAGCCAGAGTAATCAATTCTGGCATCCATTGATTATTCTGGCTTGCACTGAGTGGCAATACTGTATGGAGAATTTTGCCTGTTTTAATAACAGTTATAAGCAAATATAAGAAATGGTGATCATGTGATGTTTATTGGCTTAAAACCAATCCTGCCTAATGGGATAGTGATGGCTATGGTTATTAAAGAACCAAAGACACCAAAATGTATAAGTACTGAACTGATTTCAGACCTATATGACTATATAAGCTAATGAGCTTGCATTGAAAATATTATTGTTTTCAATTTAAGATTTATAGTTTTGTAGTTAAGTAGAGATAAAAGGTGGCTGCTGGAGGGTTGCACTAGATCCTAAGATCTAGGTGCAGTGATCTCAGATCCATGGGTCCTCACTGATGAAGGCCACAAACCAGAAACTAGTCTGGAGATATTGGATGAGTAGGCACCAGATGGGGATTTTATGCACAAGCCTTCTGGCATCCATTGATTACTCTGGCTTGCACTGAGTGGTAATAGTGTATGGAGAGTTTTGCCTGTTTTAATAACAGTTATATGCATGCATAAAAAATGATCATGTGATATTTATTGGCTTAAAACCAATCCTGCCTAATAGGATAGTGATGGCTATGGTTATTAAAGAACCAAATACACCAAAATGTATAGATACTGAACTGAGTTCAGACCTATATGACTGTATAAGCTAAACCACTAAACATCATATGATCGCCATCTCTAATGCTAGCACATAACTGTTATTAAACAGGCAAAACTCTCCACACAGTAGTGCCACTCTATGCCAACCAGAGTAATCAATGGATGCCAGAAGGCTTGTGCATAATATCCCCATCTAGTGCCTATTCATCCAATATCACCAGACTAGTTTCTGGCTTGTGGCCTTCATCAGTGAGGAGCCTTGGATCTGAGAGCACTGTACTTAGATCTTAGAATATAATCCAACCCTCCAGCAGCTACCTTTTATCTCTACTTAACTACAAAACTATGAGAATAAAATTGAAATATTTTAAAATACATTGGTTCATAAGTGAAAAATGTGTTTTGTTAAATTATATTGCATTCGAAAGACATGCTTAAAATATCCTTTAGCATGGAGAAAATTTATCTCGTTGGCGTTTAAAAAAATGTATATTGTTAAAAGTTGTCGATTAATGTACAGAAATTCCGAATAGGCAAAACTAATTTAGCTTTTAGTGGTTTAATTTAAAAAGTTGAATAATGAACTTTAACAAAATAAAACAAGTATTTTTCTAGCATTCATCAAATATGTCTCAAAGTAAGCCGTTTTTGTGATAAAAAAACAACAACTGGAAATCGGAAGTTTGTCGCATATTCTTCTTTTCTCTAAAACTATGGACATTTGGAATTTTTCTCTATGAGAAATATGTTTTAATTGCATAAAAATTCCAAATGAAGAAAAAAAAACAATGATCTTAAACTTCTTTGAGAATCAAACGATGTTATCAGGTCTGCCTTATTAGCGGACTTTGTTCACGCATTAATCTGAGTATCACTAATTATAAACTTTTTTTTTGCAAAATTAATTAATCAATACAATATTCTGTCTGAATATAAAATTACTCTAAACAAGTAGTTGCGTACAAAAGTATCAACGGTCAAGTGACTATAAAAAAAAAAAAAAAGGCAGGTAAATTAATCCCTGGGGGGGGGGTTTCACCCCACCCCACCCCACCCCAGCTCCTATCTTTATTGGAAATAGCAAAGATCGAATGTATGTTTATTGTATAAAATAATTAGTAAATTAACCTGAATCATGATTTTAATTTTCATGCGAGTCGTCTATGCAAAATGTACGAGATGGCGCAAACGCATGCGCTCTAATTAAAATATATTTTTTTATTATTTCAGATCAATTAGAGAGCCGTTAATAACTAACTGTTCTGTGCACCACGCTTGGCACATGTGCTCTAGGTTGCCAACCCCTGGTCTAAATCATTAGTCTATCTGCTTTCTGCCATTTTTTTTTTGCATGAATAGTCTTTTGCTTGTTTTAAAATGAACTTCTCCTCACCCCTCAATGCATTTCATGTATATTTAAAATTATTTTAAATCGATATAAATATCGAATTTAGAGATTCTAGAAATAATTAGCAATGGAAAGAAGAGTTTTTATTATATATATATAATTTTTATTATTATATGTCATAGCATTGACCGGGAGGCGAACCTGCAACAGCCGTCTGCAACCAACTGCGTGCTTGCAAGGCAGCTGCAATAAACAGCAAAAATTGATAAATAAATTATATATTTATTGCGAAGAGTTTGGTGTAAATATTAATGAACAAATTAAAATCGTTAAAAATAATTTTGTAATAAATTGTAAATAATCGAAAATTACTTTTAAATAACAAGCATCTACTTGAAAAAAAATTAAGAAAAATATTTTATATTTCTGTTTTCATTTTGAGATTTTTTTAATTAGTTTCATAAAATCATACTTTTTTCCACTTAATTTATAAACAAAAAAATATTGAAATTGTATCTTCATTTTTGTCTGGAGCCAAATCGAACTACTGGAGTTGTTTAACCTTTCTATTTAATGCATCTAGTGGCCACTAAAATGAGAAAGAAAAGATATGATTTATATAAGTCCTATCTTTTCTGTCACATTTTAATGGCTACTAGATGCATTGAATATATAATTGTATATATAAACATTAAATTACCATAGCTCAATATTTGGGTAATTAATTAAATAAATCATTCTCCTCTGAGACTATGAATAAGTGATACCTGTTGATAAAAGCCATTAACAAAATGAATCATTATTCTTTAAGCTTTTAAGTTTATAAGCGTAATCCATTCTATTGATGGAAATACAGAGTGAATTGTACATATCAGCTAATTGATATATTATACACATCAAGAGCATAAAGAACGCATGATCCGTTATATTATTGACTTTTTGTCAACAGAATGTTATTTATTAATAGTCTGAGGAGAAAATGATTTACTCCTTTAATCACATACTAATTTAATATTTGTTATTATTCATTTTCATTTGATTATTAAAATAAGATCATTAAAAATGACATTCAGTTTCGTTCCTTTTATTATTGACTATTATTTTAATAAATATTAATTTCATATGGTTGTTATATTGTTATTTTTTCATATGTCAAATGCGTTGACTGGGAAGCGAACCCGTGCCAGCTGCTTGGAAGGCAGTTATGCTAACCACTAGGCCATCAACGCTTGACATGATTGATATATTGTTTATTCTGTATGTCTAACAATGTTAGCAGGAATAAGCTTATAAACATCAAAGGTTTAAAGAGTAGATTATCCATTCCATTCTTGGATCTTTCTCAACAGAATGTTATTTATTTATTGTCTGAGAAGAAACTAATTTACTCCTTTAATTACATATATATATATATTGCTCTGTAGTTGTAAAATGTCCTGTAAGGAGCGTAAAGTTCTCAGATTGACTTCAATTCTGACATTTCCAGCAATTAACTTCTATATAAACTCCTAAAAAAAAAAGTCATTTGATTTTTTATTTTAATAGTCTGTTTTTTCAAGGCAAAGATTTTCCAAAAGTCTTCATAAGAGAATAATAAACTTCTCTTTGATGAGTTTTTAAGTTGTTTTCCATGTTTGCATCTTCCACTAGCTAAAAATGATAAACCCATTTATCAAACAATATTAGATTATAAACAGGGTTGGCTGTAGGCTGGTAATCTGACACAAAAAATTCTGAACCTTTCTGGTATATGTGTGTATGTATATATAACAAAATATGTTATTGTATCTGAGAAGAATAGGGATTATTAGCTCTAGATGATAAGATTATTTATCATTTCTTTCTTAGTCTTTTTTTTCTCATGTCAAATGCTTTGACCGGGAAGCGAATCCGGGCCAGCTGCTTGGAAGGCAGCTATGCTAACCACTAGGCCACCACGCTTGACTTCTTTCTTAGTCTTCAAGCAATTAATGATACATTCTTTATTTTTCTACTTTTGAGTCCCCCCTCCCCGCAGTAAAAATAAAATTTTAAGTATGTCTAAAAATAAGTCATGTGATTGCCATTGCCTTCCAATATATTTCTCTTTCAAATTGATTCTGACAGTTGCATTATAAAACTATAGCATTGGTATTTTCCATGCTCTTAAATTAGAAAGTATATAGGATTTCTACTGATGTGATTTCCATAAAAATATGTTCATCATCCAAGCATAATTGATGATCCCATAAGTTTAACCTGAAGAAACATACATATTTTTGTAATTTTTTGCTCTATTGAGAATAGTAAATGAGATTATTGATTATTATGTACATATATGTATGTTGTTGCCTGTATGTATGTATATATATTATAATGGTCCGCAAAGAAGTGGAAATTCCAGTCTTACCGTATCTGCACTGCAGAGCACCACTAGGCTACTTGAACCTATAAAATTTATAGAGTAGGCAGATACGTCCTGTTAAAGATCCAACTTTTATTTATTTTTAGACCGTTATCCCCAGTCACTAGATTAGTGGAGACACAGAGATATAACTTTGTTTAATTTGTATCTTAAATATAAAAAAATAAAAGCCACTGCCAGTAATTAATACACAAACAACATTTATTAACACACATATATAATCATTTAAAATTTGAGGAATAACATTTATTATTTTAGATTTTAATATTAACTTTTAATTTAAATTATTATTTTAAAATTTTAAACCATTCGTACAAATGAATTTAATAATATATTTTTTAAGAATGTCGAGTATGAATAAACCACATAGATTGTATTTGAAAAGAAAATATTCTATCCCTGATTTAACCTTAGGCCAAAAGTTTGCAGCCAAACCAATGTCAATCCATCTGATATATTGATGTATTCAATGCAGTATGAATACAACAGCACCAATACCATACTGTCAGGAATGTACATCTGAACAGCATGGTTAAGAAGACATTGACTCTTGTCCAAACTCCATAGGAAGGGACTGCGTTTTCCATCTTACTATCCCCTTCCATAGGCAAAAAGGGGGTGTGCGGCATATAATGCGATCCTGCATGTAGCGAACCTCATACTACATCTACTAATTACTCCAATATATCCAATCTATTGACCCAATTTAACTACGAAATAAATATCCTAAGATTAACCCTCCCTTAATTAATTAATATAACTTTACAAATCTATATAGCCATTCATGCCCAACTTAAATTTGAACATTTATATAATTTCACACAGATGATTTTTTATAAAGGTTTGTTTTTTTAATGTTGAGCATAGATTGGCTACATAGATTACACGGTTAAAAACATTTCAAAATAAACATAAATGATCAAAATATAAAGTCATTGATGGAATTGCTGAGGGAAATTTACAAGAAACCCAATGGCATTCCTCCTAAGACGCTGCATTGACACCAATAACTTAAAAGACATCTGAATAAATACATTTTAGATACACACCGTAAAGTATCATTATTTACCGAATGTCTATATATTTTAATCGAATATGAAAACAAAAACATAATTAAACGTAAATTAATCTATGCAAGTGTCTATATCCAACTTAAATCATTTATACAATAAATATTAATAACAAAACAAAATAGAAATGATTTTTAGCAAACTCAAATATATATAAAAATTAAACAATAATTAATTTGGAAACTTAAGTCAGATAAAAGTTCATTTTAAAATTTAGGTTAGCTGAGTATTAAAAGCTTGTCCAATCTTAACAAAAGTTCTTAATTACTTTTAGATTTTACAGTTCATGTCTTACAGTAGAAGAATCCTGGTTCCTGGTGCCAATTCCCACAACGTCTCTATTTAAAAGAGCAGTCTAGTATTCTGGAGGTCGCCTTAGCTCGTTCAATCCTGGTATTACAGTCATTTCATTTGAAATAAGTGAGAGAGAGCAACAAGTGCATCTTATCACCATTCTCACAAAATCAAGCTGGAACTGTTTTAATTGGAATATTTTTTTCTTTTATAGTACTCCTCTGGATTCATTGAACATAGTTTCCTGTTCCAATAATTTCCATTAACGTCTGAGCAATTGGTTATTGCTTCTATTGGACATTCTAATTTTTTTAATTCTCTTATCTATATCTTTATCTGACTTTTTTATATAAGAGCCCCAAGGGCTAGTTTGCTTTTCATTTAATTAATAAACACATCATTTCCATTTACAAAAAATATTTTATCTTTAGATCCTGTACTTTTTTATAAAAAAGTATGTTCAAATATTTTTTTTTTTTAAAAGAAAATAATTTTTAAAGTTTTCCATCTGTGCGAATATATACATACATTGAACAACTCTTTTTAATTTTAGCTTTTAGTTTTTTATTTACGAACTTAAAAAAAAATTATTCTAATTTTAAATTAATGTAACAGCATATACCGTTATAATATATATATAAACAAGATCAGGATAAAATAACATGTCAGATATATAAAATTATATTTCAAATTGCAATTTTCAAACTTCTACTCTATTCAGCAATTGAAATGTCAAAAATAGGCATAAGAATGTAAACTAATGGTTTTCAATATCTCCATTAGCTGTTCTGGTTCAAATCTTATTCAATATACACCCATAATTCTTACTTGCTAATACAGGATTTCTATGGGGGAGTACAAAAGATGTATGATAATTAGAGTACTTATTGAAAGTTTTTCATCTTTCCACCATCCATGGTACTGCTTTATTAATATATAGCATTATTTATTGTTAAAAAAATTTTTTGAAAACAAATGCTTATTGCTTATTAAAAAATCAAGAGAATCTAAAAAAAATTTAATTTTGGAAACAAGGATAGTGTCAAAATTACTAATTTTGTTATTCATAATTTTACAACAATAGGGTAACTAAACTAATTAAGGAAAAAGAGATGAGTCACCTAAAATATGTAAAGAGTAATAAAACTACCATTACAGCTAGAAACAATTGTTTGATTATTTCATATTTTCTGACTTTATTCTCAAGATTGACTTCATTATTGCAATGTAGTAGACCTGGGAATTACGGAAATGGCGTGAAAAAATATTTTATGGGGGGGGGTATATTTGTCAACTTTTGCATTACTAAACTATTAAGCTCTTAAATTTGAATATTTTGGTAGTTGTTTCTTTAGTGACTAATAAACATGTTTTATATCTTCTAATAATAATTAATCCCAGTATCGAATTATCAAACTACTAATGTTCCACTTATCTATAGACTGTAGGTAGCAATGAGTATACAGTTTTAATATGCTTAAAATGTAATCAATTTTTTTTATAAAATTAATATAGATATGGCTTTACATTAAAATTAATTTGAAAGTGCTTTGACAACATTTCTTTAATAAGGTTGTATTTACATCTTCATTGAACCTTGATTGTGACACAGCTTTTATATATTAGTTGGTAAAATGTAAAATCTTAAATATTTGACAACAATGCAAAAACATATTTAATACGTCTTCATTCAGAAACACTTAATATGAAGAAATTATAGCGCTTTCCAATTGCAGTATGGGAAGAAATAAACTTTTTTAAAAATCCTTGCTTGATACTGATTTACTAACCAATAACTTGTCTATGAAATAGCTACCTGGAAAATGTTCAAGTTTTATCCAGCTTGGATTCCAATTCAAGTCACGTGCTTTATTGAAATTATTTGCTTTGTTCAGTTTTGATTACATTTTATAAACCTGATTCGCGATCACTTTTTTTTGGTCCATTCATCTTTTTGATTAGTTTCTCCATATTAAATTGAGATACTGTTTTTGATCAGAAGAAATAATATATAAACACATTTAAATTCTTTTAAATATATTTAGTGACTTTGTATAATATTTAGATTTCACGAATTATTTGAACTATTACTAATTTGTGCAAAAAATTTAAATAGATGTAATATTAGTATAAACAACATCGATAAACATTATTATTTAAAGAGTAATTAACTTAAATTTGCTAATTAATTTATATAACCCAATAATCTGCATAAAATCAAAAAAAAAAAAGGATAACTTTTTCGGCTAAAAATTTAAATTAAAAAAAAAGAAATAAAAATTATATACAAATATCTTCAGACAATGGAGGCTTATTTTCTTTCCTAATGTTGGTAATGTACCGTCATTTTTATATTCTTAATTAGCTACATGAATTTTTCACAGATGTATTTTGATATTCTAAAAGCCTTTACTATGAAACTTTGTAAACTAGAAATCAGTTTTTTATGCATTCAAAAATATCAAACAAATAAGCTAAACATGTTTTATCAGTAAAAGAAAGTAAAAATTGAAATTTAAAATCTGACAGGAAGATCTGTATTAAAAACAGACAAAACTCCCCATACAGTAGTGCACACAGTGCAAGCCAGAGAAATCAATAGATGCCAGAAGGCTTATGCATAAAATCCCTATCTAGTGTCTACTCATCCAATATCCTCAGACTAGTTTTTAACTTATGGCTTTCATTGGTGAGGAGGCTTGGATTTTAGAGCACTGCACCTAGATCTTAGGATCACTATTGTATGAAGAGTTTTGCCTGTTTTATTAAGTTAAAAGCAAGCATAGGAAATGGTGATCATGTGATGTTTGGTGGTTTAAGATCTGTATTTCTGAACATAACTCAAAACATTAAATTAACTTTTTACTCTTGACAAATGTTCAACTTACAAACCTCGTATAAGGACTACTTAATATGATTTTAGAAACACTTCCATTCATTTTATACAAAGCTGTTTATCATAAGCTTCCATAATCAATAGATACTAGATAATATAAATTATGTGCTGAAACACAATTAAAGGAAAAGCAATAATTGAATAAAAATAATGCAAAGGTAGCTAAGCACTTTCGAGGGCTTTCTATGCCCTCATACTCATAGGATTAGAATGACAAAGGAATATCTATTATATGTATATATAGTCAAATGATATTTACAGTTTATTATTAAATGTATATCCAGTATTATTTCTTATTCATTTTTTTAGAAGTCCCTGGGGTATAGTTACATTAAGTCCAAGCTCTTCTCTTGGTAAAGTCACAATCCAGAAACTAATCTAGGAGTGTGGATAAAATAGCCAGAAGTGTAACACTATATATTATTTATTGATCACTCAAGCTTATAATCAGTGACCCTGCTATTATAAGTTTTGTTGTGAACAATACCATTTTACCATACAAAATTGCAAATAGTTATTCATTTAAATAATTTAATAATAACCTCATAATTTAACACATTCATAGTGTTATGGATAATTCTCTGATAATTAGTGTTTTATGAGGTGTGCTTTTATGCAAAAACTGAGCCCCTGGGGCAAATTTTTTATTTTAGAAATATCAAAAATGAAATTAACTAGTCCATTATGTTGTTATTTCATACAAATTATAGTAAATAAAAAGACAACCATATACACAGCTATATATATATAGTTTTGTGCCCTTTCCAAATATTAAGCATTTGTTTAACTTTAACTAGTTATTGCAGATAGAGCATCATCTAGTGTTTTCTAATGGAAGATATCAATAACAAAATCAAACATCAATAAAATAGAAAAAATATAGAGAGAGATTCAATATATGTTTAAAGAATTGACTATATAACATAACAATATACATAATAAATAATGCATACATTATATAATTTTATATATATTCTATTTTATATAATTTTCCATCACTTTTAATTGACCATTTAACTAAATTTACTAATGTTTTATAAATAGTCATACTATTATTAAAGTTGTGCTTAATATAATGTTTTATATATTTGTCTTTTTTCTGCATCTTTAATGTAATTTAAAAGTTTAATAATTTTGTGGCATCCATTTTATGCTCATATATTGAAGCAATTGATGTGTAATCATCATTGAGCTTCATGCTTCACCATCTACACTAACCTACTGTGGGGCCCACAATTCAGACCTTGCCATAAATATATACCATTCACCCGCCCACTGGTATAATTATCCAAGGAATTAATACAATTAAAAATATTTAGTAAAGTAAAGCAGTAGTATGTGTGATGCATATATATATATATATGAACAAAGCAATAATTCTATTAATATTTATTGCTGAAAATTAGACATTTTTGTTATATAAATTGTAAATCTTTTTATATATGTATTTTAATTAAAATATTGGATTGTAAAAACTAAGAAAAATGGGGAAGGCTCGAAATACTGAAATAAACTTTATCTAGATTCAGCTTGTTTTCATTAATTAAAATTATAAATCTTAATTAAAATCATAAGCAATTCTTTTGTTACTTGTTCGCAAATCTTTAAAAAAATATCTAAAATGGTATTTCGAGCCTTATCTGTTTTAAAAATATTTTGCTAATTAAATGTTGTTTTTAATCAAGAGATTACAGAGATAGCTGTGGGCAACTGAGATTGCATTCTTGGAAGGATTAAAGGATGTATAAAAGGGGCCCATAAAACAAAAGAAGTCAGTTTTAGTTACTTTTCAGTTTAATTACTTTGAGTTAGTCATTAAATTTGGTTACTTTTCAGTCAGTTACTTTCAGTTTTTACATTGAGTAGAAAATTCTGTGAGAACGTCTTTCAGTAAAATAAATTTTCAGAAGTGTTTCCAGACCTTAAAATTTTAAGAAGTCAACAGAAGTTTGGTGCTATCAACTGTCAGTAGAAAAGAAGCACTTTTCTCTGGGCTTCTTGGAAGACTGTCTATCTGATACCATCAAGTTACATCCATTTGACCGGCTGTACAAGATGACCCCTGACTGCCTGCCACTATGCTGCTATCCTGAGGTAACGTCATGTAATGTAGAACTCCTTTAATATGTAAATTCATGTTGTAATTTCTAATAAGATGTAATTAAGTTAATTTGCATATTAATTTATATGTTTCTGATAATTTTGCTCTTAAATTCTCTCTCACTGTAATCCCTTACTGATATAATGTAGTGCTCACTATGGCCTTTCATTCTTAATTAGGTTATATAGCTTTGTTTGGCTCAATTAAATATTTAACTTATTTTGTTTAATGTATATATATAATTCATTTTCTTTAATATGCCAATATCATGCAACCTCGCGAGTCTAATAAGAGTTGATTTTTTTTGTTTAATGGGGAAAGAAACAGTGGCTTCAGTTAAATTTATTAGTAAAGTTTTATTCATTTGTAACAGAAATTGCTTGCTAGGTTGATTTTATATTTAAATCTGTTATTCACTTTTTTTTTTTATCTAAAATATTTTATTGTGGATGCATATTTTACTTTGTTATTTGAATTTGTCTTTAAATTTTCATTTTAAAAGATCGTGAACCTTAATATAATTATTCCACTTTTTCTTGCTGTTGTCTGGAGGGCTAATTTTATCAGTAATATGTATATGGGAATAGAAATTAAATATAAATTTCATTAGTTTAATGTCATAATTAAAAGAGTTATTATTCTCCATTATAATTTTCTGAATGATTCTTTATTCAAATATATCATTGCGCAGAAGTCAAACCATTTACAGGCTTCAGAATATAGTATATTAAGTTTATCGCACACATACAATGCTGCTGGCATACCTTTTCTTTCTCTTATGGTACTTCCACATATATTTTCTTTATTGCTTTTTCACTGGGGACTTCGGAAATCCAAAGCTCCCGGTCTACTTTTTCAAAATTGTTTGTAATCAGGGATATACGCTACTCCCTGTGGAATGTGAGGTTTATAGGGTTTTTGATTGGGCTGTGGAAGTTTCATACAGCTGGTTCTGGGCATTCAAACCAAGCCTCTGAATTCGATACTTGTACTGTCAAAATGGCAGACATATCAATCCTCATTCATCGTCAAATGTCTTAAAATGATGAAGTATTCAAACTACCATAAGATCTGTATTTCTTCATTTAAATGATTTATGCCCGTTTGACCTTTTATTAGGTGTTGGAAATAATGACTCATTCATGAAATGCACCAACATGCTAATTAGTCAGTATGTTGATTTTAAAGCTGCTCCCTTTTAAAATTTGTATCGATTCCCATAGAATTAATAATTGTATCACATATTCTCGTAAATGTTGCACATTGTTTGTTTCCTATTTATAAGTTTCAAAGTCGTCTTCTCCAAACAATGCCAATAAAAGTATATATAATGATTTTCATAAGGTAGATAAGTGATTGAGATCATATATTTTGCCTGTTTACCAAATCATTTACTACTAAACCTGTCATGATCTTTCATATTTATTTTAGATATCCACAACAATCTGTTAGTAAAATGTTATTAAATTGGCATATTACCTCCGCACAAGTTATAATCCACTCCATAAAATTATATTCATTAAAGAACTAATGTAAAGGAGATTTTATAAAACAAATCTCAAGTTTTGTAAATAGACGATATCATTCCAAGCGTGAAATCTTTTGTAACATATATATGCGTTTTCTCAATATTTTATTAAATATATATTTCATGTAAATCCTGGTTTGTTTTTGAATTATTTTCTAGTTAATATTTAGAACTATTTTCTTTTGCTAATAGCTTAGCATTAATAACTATAATAAATGTAATAACTGGGCTATTCTTATCTTGATCATCATCATCAGTCTGATCTTATGCTCTACCGCTTTGCTTCTGGCCTGGAATTAAAAATAATTGTGCTATGTCATCAGGATTTTTGTTCATTGGGTCAGAGATTAGAAAAATAGGCAAATAGGTTAGAATTCAGGATTGCTCCAGACCTGTGTATCTCGAGCATGATCGGATTCGAGATACTTTTGCTTAGGATTTGAATCTTGTTAAATGAGCATATTATTTTGACCGGTACAGTATTAAGTAGTAAATGTATAAAGCAGATTTATCATCTCCCTTATTAAATGGTAAAGCCAAAGAACATAATAATGCAATTAATAAGTGAGATAGTAAATCTGCTCTATACATTCATTATTTAACATATGGACATAAAATAGATGCTGTAAAAATTATTAAACCCTTTAAATTACATTAAAGATCCAAAAAGAAGAGAAGTATATGAAACCTATTATATTAAGCACGACTTAAATACATGTATGAATAGTTATAAAACTACAATAAATTTAATCACTTAAACATAAATGGAAAATTATATAAGATAGTATGTATAAAATTAAACTTGAATATATATATATATTGAAACAGTCACATTTATCCATCAGCCTGTTCCACGTATTTTACCCCCACATCTATCTATATGCCAGGTTTAAACCCTCTCAGAGTACCCATTTAAATAACCTTAAATTACTATATATGCAAAATCACGTAGATATATATGCGAATGGTAAGTCTGTAATTTAATAGTATACATATATATTACAGATATGTATCAATTTTATAAATATTTCTAGTTTAAGAAATATTTTAGTTTAAATTATTTAGCCAATTTTATTGTTATGTTATTGGTATATATTACAGATATGTATATTCATTTTATAAATATTTCTAGTTTAAGAAATATTTTAGTTTAAATTATTTAGCCAATTTTATTATGTTATTGAAATTGCATATATAATACATATAAGGCATTTCTATTGTTATTCTACATGTATGGTTATAAAATTAGTTTTCTACTAATTATCAAGCAACTTTTAGTTGTTACTGGTAAACAAATTTTGAAGTAGGTCATGCAATAGTCTTCAAATAGCGTGAACTTGATTTTGTAAATATAAAATGTTAAAAACAAAATCTGCAGAAAAACAAAATCTAAATTAGTTGTCATCATTAAAAATGTTTTTCTAAAATAAATAAATGGGTTTTTCTACTAGTTGTGGCTATTAAATATATTTTTCTAAAATAAAAAAATGCGGCCAAGCTTGTAAAATTAAACAGGTGGCTAGAGTTAGAAAAGTATAAATACTTAAAGTTTTGTCACCAAGGATCGATCATATATATATATAATAAGTGAGTTGTAAAATGGAACCTATGTTTGTTTCATCTTCAAAATGTCAGGGTAAGTTAGGCGACCCCACACCTCTCGGCCCTTAGCTGGGAAATGGAAAGAACTTTGGTCCGATAAAATATAATGCTGTACACCAGTGAATCAGCCTGTGGAAAAGCCTCCCTTAACTTTAAATCATTGCTAAAAGTGTCAACTTATTATCATCTCAAGTGCCCAGAACTAACTGCAGTGAAAACTACAGAATGGTAAATTGATAAATTTTCTCTCAGAGCTCTGTTTATAAACTGTGACTTTAAATTCTTTCTTTTAAAAGCTAGCTATTTATTAAATCTGCCTTTCCCAAACACTTTTCCTAAAATCTGCAAAGAAGACTGTTAAATGCTAATGTTTAAGTCTTGCCTGATTGTAAAACGTGAATTTTCTTTTAAAATGTAAAACTCTAATAATCTATTTTAAATGTATAATTTCCTATGATCTTTTATGCCTATTTTTAATCTATTCAATTTATTCTATGATTTTATCATTTTAATATTATGTGTTTAATATGCCAAATAATGAAACAGTGAGTAGTTATAAGTATAATTATATTTTATCGATCTGTGAAGATAATTTCAAATCTTCACTATAATAAATATTAAATAATTTAATTTTTTTTTTTTTCTCACTCGCTGTTTCGAGATCATATTCTTATTTTACTGATTAAGTTTTGGGTATTAATATTACAATAATCAGTTATTTAGTTAAAATTGTAGTTTGCTTATCTCTAGTTATAAATTATGACTATTTATATATGTAACTCGTACATCATATGAACTAGTCACAGAGATATTCTCAAAGCATATTTTAATGTTTTATTCATAATTATCCCACAAATATGCTTTGTCCTTAGATTTATATATGTTGAGATGCAGGTGATAATATTAAGCTAGGTTACTAATTAATTTAGTCCCTAAATAGTATATTTGAAATACTAAATTTGAGAACTGGATTGTATAGATATGCAAATAGACACTATCTGTTTTTAAGGCATGATAATATAATTTTACATATTTGCGTTATATGTGTGTAGTTGCGTATGTGACCTTACAAAGTATGCAATGTATAATTATCTGCTTGCTGCATGATTATTGATGAGTTGGTGGCAGAGGTCACACTTATCCACTTTAGTTCATGTAAAGCACACATTTTTAAAACTAGGACACAAGGACCTAGATTATTCATAATTAATGCTTATCTGACTCCCTGAACTACTAATGTTCCTATTCATAGCAAGTTGAGTGGTTTTAGGGAAACTGAGCCTTTGAGGCTGATGCCCATGAATAATGATCCATTTGCACCTTTTTGCTTAATTAATATTTTAATATGTGCCATAGAGTATATAGGTAAATCTATCATAAACCAGTTTTCTCTCCCTTTATATTAAATGCTTATCTAGCATCAGTGTATACCCTAATCTAGGTTAACATGCTAATCTGTGTATCTCTGAGCTTGATTATATGCTCAACTTAACTAGATATATATATATAGATGACATAGGAGTGCTATTAAAATTAGTTATATAACTTTGGCTATAAAGTTCCATATGATTTAGCAGACTAAAAAGAGCTAGAAATTTGGCATGTTAATATAGGCATAAACTCCCATACCGCACTACATTTTGTTGAATACTTATAATGAGATACGTAATATCAATCTCACAGGTTATGCAATGCCTGTGAGCATAATCTCTCATGTTCTCATTGCATAATTTTGTATATTTTTAAAAAGTTTCACTATTTGTTATTGTTTTATTAAATTAATAATATTTAAAATTATAACTCATTTTCATATTTTTATTGTCCATGAGTTCATTTTATCCAACTCTAGATTTAATTGCACATACATCATTATATCTATAGGTAGATCATTCTATTAAATTTCCTAATCAATCATTGATATATTAATTAATCACTTAGTCATATGTGTGTATATCTGATCAAATCAGTGGTAAATTAGTTAATTTATGAGTTTTTTAAATCCACCCTGGGTGACTGCCAGACTGAGGTTAAATTGAATGTCTGTGTAAGTTGAGAAATATCATCCATAGGGTATTAGATCATTGAGAAGAGGTGAAAGGATTGAATGTTGGTCAGATTCTGGATCCCAGCATCCGGATTCGATCAGCTTTAGTGTATTTTGCCTGTATTCTAGATTTTGTTACGTGGAAAGACAATTCTTACCATTACAATATATATATATATATGTATATTGTATGTATTTATTCTGTATATTGTTATGTTTTTGGACTTATATTAAATCTGTATATGAAATTTTTTTATTCTATTTTACTGGTTTATTTTGTTACTAGACTACACCTGGGCTATGCAAAGTTTGTGTTTTTTATTTAGTTGCTTTAACAAACTTTTTTTGAGATTTAATGTAAATTAAACAAAAAATTTTAATCTTATATATTGAACATGTAAAGTATAGCAACCCAAAATGGCTGATATTTTGGCTTCAATTATGTGCTAATGAAAACAAATGTAAATACAGTATTAAAACATCTTTTCCCCCTCACTATATATCATGTCAAATATGAATTTATGTAGTATAACCACCCTTCCTTTGCAATTTAAATACCATGCCTCTGTAGTTCAAGACCTTTTATCTATTTTTTCTGAGCATTTTTTATTAATTCTTCACATAAATTTAATAATATGTGAATGAACCAAAATTAAATGTTGTTACAGCATCTACATTTCCCCCTCACTAAATATCATATTTAAAACATGATATATGTACTGTAATCACATTTTCTTCATGAGTTAAATACTATACCTCTATAATTAAAAGCACGTTTGATTCTGAATGTCTTTTAAGAGTGGAGACCATTGTTACTGCAGAATTGATTGCTTTATCAATTTTTTTAAGATTTAATGTAAATTAAATAAAACATTTTAATATTATATAAATAAATTTTCAAATCTTAATAAAGCTAAATTAAAATTTACATTTTTAAATAATTGCTAGCTTTATGACTTAAAATATATATTTACTAAAGCACCAGCTGAATAATTAATAATTTTTTTATATAATCTGTCAATCATAAGTTTTTTAACTTTATTAATAGTTATACCATTTATTAATCTTGGAATCTGGCCTTGTAAAGACTTATGATTTTTTTTTAATTGATTGTTCTAACAAATTTTTTTAAAAAGTTAATACAAATTAAACAAAAAATGTTAATATTATATAAATAAATTTTTGAATTTTAATAAAGCTAAATTAAAATTTGCATTTTTAAATGTTTGCTAGTTTTACAACTTCAAATATATTGTAATCAGACCACCTGTCAACTTATATAATTTGTTTGTACCTATTTGTGATGAGCATACTGCAGGATGGAATAAAGATTGGAGTTCCCCAATGTCTACCTCCCCCCCCCTACAATAATATTTCCTGCTCATCAGAGAATGTAGCATTAAAGAGACTGGAAACATCTAGAAAATTTGTTTGTTTGGTTTCCCAAATGGTACCACTAGAGTTCCAGATTACCACACCCTTACTCATTTATTCAGATCTGGTTTTGCCGAACATAGCTCAGGAGGCATGAGATTCTTGTAAACAAGTGCCATGAATAACAAGTGATATGAAATAAAACTGAACAACTAGATTAATTTTAGATAACAATATTTATTTAGATAGCAATATTTATTTATATAACAATGTTTGGATAATAAGTCCTCCACAGTTATTTTAGATATAATGATATTTGGATAATAATCCAACCAAAGTTTATTCATAGTTCATCTTTGTTAACAGTTCGTTTTGGATTCCCATTTTCCTGCATGCACAGCTTGATCACTCATTAATTATCAATGATATATATATATATATATATCAAAATATTAATGTATAACAAACTAACCAAAGGAAATACATATAAAAACAAAAAAAAAAGACTTATAAATCCAATAAATAATATTATATTTCAACCAGAGGACTGGTTTTCATCAGAAAGGAAAAAAAATACACAGTAAAATGGCGATAATCAAAAATTACAGATTTGGTAAAAGATTAAAAATTTAACAAAACCCCCCTGATTGGTCACAAAATCTAACACAGAATATCTACCCAATCAATGACAAAATTCAAACAAAAAAAACTACATTCCCTCCTAATCAAGCTTAAATTGTATTTAAATTAAAATAAATATAAAAATAAAAAATCCAAAATTAAAAATTAAAATATACATATGTGCATACATAGAAAAATTAAACTATGCTCACATACAAAAAATAGCTGTGCTCACATTAATATTCATTAAAAACTAAAATACTTATACATTTTAATCAAAAATTATAGTTAGTGCAAAGTACAATAATTTATAACTAATTATTTATCTATAAACCAATTAAACACATATATTAAACATCCATGTAACCAATCTTTACATAAAAAACCTCATATAAGAAAATTTTCACATAAAAAACACACATATAGAAATCATTTAGGAGACTAGGTAACCCAGAGATGTAATAGTTCCAGTGTTCAAATTCAATTCATGTGGTTCTAAGGTCTTGAATTTAAAAATAAAAAAACTCTCCTTTTGTTTCCTCTCCCTTGTAGAAAAAAAACCTTCCTGAAGAATCACTACTTTTAGATCATCAATTGAATGATTCGGTAAGTTAAAATGTTTTGAAACCAGTCTATCTTTATTCTTATGCAAAATGTCAAATCTATGTAAGCTATTTGCTGACTCACCTATATACTGGTTTAAACATCTACTACACTCTATCAAATATATCAAATTAACACTTTTACATGTAACATAATTAGGAATATACCATTTGAAATTACAATTCTTAGTACTAAAGGCCACTTTTGTCACAACAATATGTTTACATGTAAAACATCTTTTATCTTTACATGGAGAACATCCTTTTTCCTGTACAGAACTACTAATAAAATTTGTTTTGACAAGTATATCTCTAAGTGATCTATGTTTTCGATATACAGCCTTAGGTGGATCAGAAAAAATAGATTTTAAATAATCTGTGGACTGTAATATATTAAAATGTTTTGCCAATATCCGGTTAATATTAGGTAAATCTCTATTAAAAGTAAGAACCAATAGTGGAACATCTAATTGTTGTTTACTCTTTTCAGATAAAAGAAGTTTTTTTCTATCAATTAAAGAAGATCTCCTTACTGCATTATCCAACAATGTCTTAGGATACCTCATATTGAGCAATCTGTTATATAAAATACTATTATTTTGTTGAAGAAATTTCTCATCATTACAAATCCTCTTCATCCTTAAAAATTGACTATAAGGAATATTAGCCTTTAAATGTTTAGGATGGTTACTATAAAAATGTAGATAGCGATTATTATCAGTTGGTTTCCTATATACAGTAGTAGTAAGAACTCTATTAGTGTAAATAACTTCAACATCAAGAAAATGAGCAATTGATTTTGAAAAATTCATTGTGAAATTAATATGTTTATTAAAATTATTTAAATAACTTAAAAATTATGAAGTTCAACTTCACTATGTGGCCATATCATGAAAATGTCATCTATATATCTAAGCCAAGTGTGAGGTTTCAGCTTAGCATTATCAAGTATAGAGGACTCCAGTTTTGACATAAAAATATTCGCATAACTTGGTGCCATCTTTGTACCCATTGCAGTACCTTGTTTCTGTAAATAGTATCTAGAATCAAAAGTAAAAAAATTATTTCTTAAAACCAAATATATTAATTCAACCATAGTAGTAATAAGACCATGATCATACTCTCTATCTTGTAAAGCACATTTAATAGCCTCAACTCCATCATCATGAGGTATATTTGTGTATAATGATACAATATCCAAAGTAACCAAAAAACAATCAACTGGTAATTCAGATTTAATATTTTCTAACACACAAAGAAAATGAGTAGTATCTTTAACATAAGAATTAAATGATGGTGGTATAAATTTAATAATATTATCAACATATGCTGAAATATTTTCTGTAGGACTACCAATACTAGCTACAATAGGTCTGCCTGGACAACCAGGTTTATGAATCTTTGGAAAAATATAAAAACTACTAGGATGAGTTTTGGTTGGTACTAAAAAGTTATATACATTATTATTTATAAGACCCCTAGCTCTCATATCTTTTAAACTAAAAAGTATACCCTTGAATAATGAATTAATAGTGGTTAGTGAAATAGGTTCATAAAAAATTTTATCATCTAAAAGCTCCAGAGCTTTTTTAACATAATCATCTTTATTCATAATTACTATTGATCCACCTTTGTCAGCTGGTTTTATAATAATATCCTGTCTTTTCACTAAATTACGTAATGCATTCATCTCTCTCAATGTTAAATTACTCTTATACTTACTATGTTGTTTAAGTCTAATTTCATTAATAATATCCTGATATACATTATCAATGTACATATCTAATAACACATTCCTTTGATGTGGTGGTGTCCAATCAGATCGTAATTTTCCAATAGTATCACATTCTTGGTTTCCAAAAAATTCTCTTAATCTAAGTCTTCTTGATAAATTATCTAAATCCTGATGAATTTTAAATTCATTTTTTTGATAAAATGACTGAACTGTAGGGCAAAAAGATAAACCTTTATTTAACAGTGAACATTCTGCCTCACTAAGATTAATGTTAGTTAGATTAATCACATTGTTTTCCTTATTAGCTAAACATAAAAAGTCATTGCTATAAATATTTGAGTTAGATTTATTAGTATTTGTATTTCCAGAAACTAAAATATTGTTAGTGCATTCAGAAGAATCTGTAACTCTATGAACCAATGCTAAACCAGCATCACTATTAAGAACAGATGGTAACATTTCAGCACAATCTAATGAATGTGAAGATGATATAAATAATTGATCAGTATCAATTGGAATCATATCTGATGTAGAAATATCTGACACAGTATGATTATCAGAAGTCATACAATTAATTAGTGTTTGTGACTGATTAGTAACTAATTCAAATCTTGGCTCATTACCCATAACTTTGAACCAATGATACATTTTATTATGAAATTTCTTCACCAATAACTTCTCTCTCAAAAAAACCCATTCCTGTAATTCCTTCTGTTCATCTATATTCATTAAATTACAACTACCAAAATGTATAATTTCTTTTTCAATTAATTTAAATCTTTAATCTGTGTTTAATTGGTATATAGATAAATAATTAGTTATTATAAATTATTGTACTTTGCACTAACTATAATTTTTGATTAAAATGTAGAAATTATACAATTTGGTAGTTGTAATTTAATGAATATAGATGAACAGAAGGAATTACAGGAATGGGTTTTTTTGAGAGAGAAGTTATTGGTGAAGAAATTTCATAATAAAATGTATCATTGGTTCAAAGTTATGGGTAATGAGCCAAGATTTGAATTAGTTACTAATCAGTCACAAACACTAATTAATTGTATGACTTCTGATAATCATACTGTGTCAGATATTTCTACATCAGATATGATTCCAATTGATACTGATCAATTATTTATATCATCTTCACATTCATTAGATTGTGCTGAAATGTTACCATCTGTTCTTAATAGTGATGCTGGTTTAGCATTGGTTCATAGAGTTACAGATTCTTCTGAATGCACTAACAATATTTTAGTTTCTGGAAATACAAATACTAATAAATCTAACTCAAATATTTATAGCAATGACTTTTTATGTTTAGCTAATAAGGAAAACAATGTGATTAATCTAACTAACATTAATCTTAGTGAGGCAGAATGTTCACTGTTAAATAAAGGTTTATTTTTTTGCCCTACAGTTCAGTCATTTTATCAAAAAAATGAATTTAAAATTCATCAGGATTTAGATAATTTTTCAAGAAGACTTAGATTAAGAGAATTTTTTGGAAACCAAGAATGTGATACTATTGGAAAATTACGATCTGATTGGACACCACCACATCAAAGGAATGTGTTATTAGATACGTACATTGATAATGTATATCAGGATATTATTAATGAAATTAGACTTAAACAACATAGTAAGTATAAGAGTAATTTAACATTGAGAGAGATGAATGCATTACATAATTTAGTGAAAAGACAGGATATTATTATAAAACCAGCTGACAAAGGTGGATCAATAGTAATTATGAATAAAGATGATTATGTTAAAAAAGCTCTGGAGCTTTTAGATGATAAAATTTTTTATGAGCCTATTTCACTAACCACTATTAATTCATTATTCAAGGGTATACTTTTTAGTTTAAAAGATATGAGAGCTAGGGGTCTTATAAATAATAATGTATATAACTTTTTAGTACCAACCAAAATTCATCCTAGTAGTTTTTATATTTTGCCAAAGATTCATAAACCTGGTTGTCCAGGCAGACCTATTGTAGCTAGTATTGGTAGTCCTACAGAAAATATTTCAGCATATGTTGATAATATTATTAAATTTATACCACCATCATTTAATTCTTATGTTAAAGATACTACTCATTTTCTTTGTGTGTTAGAAAATATTAAATCTGAATTACCAGTTGATTGTTTTTTGGTTACTTTGAATATTGTATCATTATACACAAATATACCTCATGATGATGGAGTTGAGGCTATTAAATGTGCTTTACAAGATAGAGAGTATGATCATGGTCTTATTACTACTATGGTTGAATTAATATATTTGGTTTTAAGAAATAATTTTTTTACTTTTGATTCTAGATACTATTTACAGAAACAAGGTACAGCAATGGGTACAAAGATGGCACCAAGTTATGCGAATATTTTTATGTCAAAACTGGAGTCCTCTATACTTGATAATGCTAAGCTGAAACCTCACACTTGGCTTAGATATATAGATGACATTTTCATGATATGGCCACATAGTGAAGTTGAACTTCATAATTTTTTAAGTTATTTAAATAATTTTAATAAACATATTAATTTCACAATGAATTTTTCAAAATCAATTGCTCATTTTCTTGATGTTGAAGTTATTTACACTAATAGAGTTCTTACTACTACTGTATATAGGAAACCAACTGATAATAATCGCTATCTACATTTTTATATTAACCATCCTAAACATTTAAAGGCTAATATTCCTTATAGTCAATTTTTAAGGATGAAGAGGATTTGTAATGATGAGAAATTTCTTCAACAAAATAATAGTATTTTATATAACAGATTGCTCAATATGAGGTATCCTAAGACATTGTTGGATAATGCAGCAAGGAGATCTTCTTTAATTGATAGAAAGAAACTTCTTTTATCTGAAAAGAGTAAACAACAATTAGATGTTCCACCATTGGTTCTTACTTTTAATAGAGATTTACCTAATATTAACCGGATATTGGCAAAACATTTTAATATATTACAGTCCACAGATTATTTAAAATCTATTTTTTCTGATCCACCTAAGGCTGTATATCGAAAACATAGATCACTTAGAGATATACTTGTCAAAACAAATTTTATTAGTAGTTCTGTACAGGAAAAAGGATGTTCTCCATGTAAAGATAAAAGATGTTTTACATGTAAACATATTGTTGTGACAAAAGTGGCCTTTAGTACTAAGAATTGTAATTTCAAATGGTATATTCCTAATTATGTTACATGTAAAAGTGTTAATTTGATATATTTGATAGAGTGTAGTAGATGTTTAAACCAGTATATAGGTGAGTCAGCAAATAGCTTACATGTCAGAATGACTAATCATAGATTTGACATTTTGCATAAGAATAAAGATAGACTGGTTTCAAAACATTTTAACTTACCGAATCATTCAATTGATGATCTAAAAGTAGTGATTCTTCAGGAAGGTTTTTCTTCTACAAGGGAGAGGAAACAAAAGGAGAGTTTTTTTATTGTTAAATTCAAGACCTTAGAACCACATGGATTGAATTTGAACACTGGAACTATTACATCTCTGGGTTACCTGGTCTCCTAAATGATTTCTATATGTGTGTTTTTTATGTGAAAATTTTCTTATATGAGGTTTTTTATGTAAAGATTGGTTACATGGATGTTTAATATATGTGTTTAATTGGTTTATAGATAAATAATTAGTTATAAATTATTGTACTTTGCACTAACTATAATTTTTGATTAAAATGTATAAGTATTTTAGTTTTTAATGAATATTAATGTGAGCACAGCTATTTTTTGTATGTGAGCATAGTTTAATTTTTCTATGTATGCACATATGTATATTTTAATTTTTAATTTTGGATTTTTTATTTTTATATTTATTTTAATTTAAATAGAATTTAAGCTTGATTAGGAGGGAATGTTGTTTTTTTTTTTTTTTGTTTGAATTTTGTCATTGATTGGGTAGATATTCTGTGTTAGATTTTGTGACCAATCAGGGGGGTTTTGTTAAATTTTTAATCTTTTACCAAATCTGTAATTTTTGATTATCGCCATTTTACTGTGTATTTTTTTTTCTTTCTGATGAAAACCAGTCCTCTGGTTGAAATATAATATTATTTATTGGATTTGTAAGTCTTTTTTTTTTGTTTATATATATGATGTGTCCATTAATCCTTGTTTCAGTTACATTAAGGTAGATTCAAGTTACTCATTTATATCAACATATCGAAATTTAATTCAGGTTTGTAGATTTACAATGTATAAATATTATTAGAAGTGTGTTTATTCACAGGTATAGACATATTTTGCATAGAAGCATTTATAATTCATCCAAGTATAGATGTATATTGTATATAAAAGCATTTATAATTCCTTCAGGTACAGATGTATTCTGCATAGAACCATTTATAATTCATTCAGGTACAGACACATTATATATATAAGCATTCATAATTCTTTCAGGTGTAGATGTATTTTATATATAAACATTTATAATTTATTCAGATAATGTATATACATCAATAGAATTGTGTTTATTCAGGTACAGATGAATTTTGCATAGAAGCATTTGTAATCCATTCAGGTATAGATGTCTTTTATATATAAACATTTATAATTCATTTCAGGTATGGATGTATTTTATATATAAGCATTCATAATTCATTCCAATATAGATGTATTTTATATATAAGCATTTATAATTCATTCAAGTAGAGACTTATTTTATATATAAGCATTGAAAATTCCTTCAGCTTTAGATGTAGATGATATATAAGCATTTATAATTTATTCAGGTATGGACATATTTTATATATATGTATTTATCATGTATATTGTATATATAAGTATTTCTAATTTATTTAGGTATAGATATATTTTATATATAAGCATTTGTAATTCATTAAAATTTAAAACATAAAATCATATGCTTATTTTGTCAATCCAGGTAATATTACTACTTCTTGTTTTATTTGAAAATCAAGTATACATGCATATATTTAAACCAGGAGATATTTATCTTAAATTAATTCTTAGGACTCATGTATATCAGTGGACAGTGATTTATTATACTTTTATTATAGAATTTATTTTCATATCAGCATTTATTAAATTTATAAGAAATAATGGATATGATTACTATTACATTTTATCTTATCTTTCTTTTAAGTATTTCCAACATTATATAAAATCCTTACCCCTTTTTTTTATCTGTGGTACTCCTCCATTCCTAATTATTCTGGCATTGTAAAGGTGTGTGTTTATTGAGGCTGAATGGTATTACAATTTCAATTGCTATTCACACATGCATGACTTGGAGACACATGATGTAGACAGAGAGAGAGAGAGCTATTTCTTTCTAGCTACTCATTCTTGTACTTTCCATGTTAATAATTTTCTTCATCATCATCCAGCAACTGCAGGTTTCTTCTCTGTTGATAGATCACTGCAGTTTCAAATTTTGTTATTCTGACTTCTAGGCTGGAATAAGTGGTGTAGCCCTAATAATATTAATATTAATCAAATTTTAAACTGCCTGATTCCACTATTTATATTCTTATCACCAAGTCTCTGGATCGATCTTGCATGACTCCACTGTATCCAATTGGTAATGGTGCTTTCATTTAAGACCATGTGACTCATGTGACTTACTCTACTCAATCATTGGATAATTTAATTCTAGCAGGAACAGATTAGGAATTAATCTTTTATCTACCTTGTTTTCCAAATTCAATGGCTTTCTTTGCCCACAACAAGAATTACAGCTTTCTATTTTGTAATATGAAACATTTAGCTCAAAACAATATATATTTTTAAAATGAAAATTCTTAATTAAATGTTTAAAGATTCATTTAGATTTCATTTGAAAATATTGATTTTTTATGGCAAGAATTGATATTTTGTTTATTTTAATTGCTATTTAAGATATTAATTTTTCTTTTTAAAATTAAACATTTTGGTTTTTATAGCATCTTTGTTGGGAAGTTGATTTCTTTTAAAACCATGGTCAACTATTTATTTTTACTTTTCAATTTCCCTTAATTGATACTTCATTTTGATTTTAATTTATACCACTTTAGGTGAGAAGGAAAATAAATCTCAAAATATATATGCATGAAATGACGTGTCTGTTTCAATATATTTATTGAAGCACCATCTGAATTAATAGTTATCATTTATAATTGGTAATTATGTTGTTCATCTAAACTATATTAGGGGGTTGATAGACTGTGAAAGCACAGAGCACCATAATGTCAAATTATGAATCGGATTTTTTTTGCAGCTGACTGGGATGGAATACAAAAACACCAATAGGTTTTATAATTTTTTTATTTAAATAATATTTGTAATATTTTTTTAATGATTGCTTTAACAATTTTTTTAAAGATTTAATGTAAATATGTTTTTTATTAAACATTGCTAATTTATAAGTGTTCATTAAAATTGCTAAGTATGTTATTCATCTGAACATATTAGGGAATTGGCAGACTATGAAAGCACAGAACACCTTAATGTCAAATTATGAATTGGCATTTGTCACTGTTTCTGTAGCTGAATGGGAATCTTTACTGTGAAATATATATCTCCATAGTTAAAAGCACTCATACTGATTTTTTTAGCATTTTTTACTTAATAGCAGAATCATTTCCTTCACATAAACATAGTAGTTGTTATGTCATCAGACAAACATTCATTCACCAATCAGATAACAGAGAAAATACAGATTTTATATATAAGATTGTTATTTTACTTCCATTATAGAACACTAGATAGTATACTATATGTAATAATTGGTTATATGCAATAGATTATGTATTGGTAGAGAAAGAGGGAATGAATAAAGTAAGGAAAATTAAGGTGTTTGATAATGAAGAGAAAATTTGTACTAATGATCATAACTTTATTGTAATTGAAATGGTTAAAAATATGATGGAGAATAGAAATAAAAGTAGAAATAATAGTGAAAGATGTAGACGGAGAGTGAATGATAAGAATAAGTTGAAAGAGTATAAAATAGAAGTTGAAGAAATCATGAAAAAGTTGGTTCGGGTGAGTATAAGGACTGGTGTAATGAAATAGGAAAAGTGGCAAATAGGGTTTTAGGTGAGAATATTCAGAAAAATAAGTGTAATAAAAAATGAGAATTAGTAAAAGTGTAAAAGAGAGGAAAGAAGCATGCAGAGAATATAAGAGTGCTATTAAGAACAAAGAAAGTAAAAAAGATATTAATGCTAAATGAAAAAAGTACTTAGAAAAGAAGAAGTTGGCTAAAATAGATAATTATAGAGAGAGAATGAAATTGAAAAGTAAATTGTTGGAGGATATTAATAAACATGGAAAAGATGCTAGCAAAAAAAATTGGAATTACATTAAAAGGAGAAATCTAGGGAAGAGAGAGAGATTATTACTAGATGATGAGGAAATAGAGAGTAGCTCTAGAGAAGATTTAGAGAGAATCTTAAATAGATATGTAATGGATATAGAAAAGATGGTAGATGTGAAGGATAGAGTAATAGAAAACATGAAAGCATATACTAATGGGAATATTAGGTTTACAAAAAAATAACTGAATGAGGTAGAGAAGAAATTGAAAAGTGGAGAGGCAAGAGGTTTAGATGAATGGGTAGCAAAAATGGTAATGAATTTAGGATATAGGGCAAAAGTAAAGTTACCCAGTTTTAATAAGATGGCACAGAATAGAGTTTTTCCAAGTAGTTGGAGTAATACAAGAGTAAGATTATTAATTAAAGGGAAGGGTAAGGATCATAGAAAATTAAATAATTATAGACTGATAGCACTAATGCCAGTTTTATATAAAGTTTTCTCATAAATGGTGGCTAGAAGAGTTGTAAAATGGATCATGAAAGTATAAATGAGTGACAGGTGACTGATATTAACAATAAGCAAGCTGATATAGACAAAGATTATACATGTAATTGATCTTAGACTATTTAAAAAATAATATGCTTATTCTAATGAATAAAGTAAATTAAAGCATAGTGAAGTTATAGAGTTCGTATAAAATTTGTAGTATATAAATTATAGAGTGGAAAACTCATTATTAACTAGCATATTTTTCTTTATTAATATTTGGTTATATTGACAAGCTACCTGGATAATGAAGGTAAAGACTATGGAAATATTTATAAAAGTATATGCTATTATCTAAGAACACTTTTATTTATTGAACCCCAGTGGTTATTAGCATGTTTTGCAATAACAATACTGATGATGCATATTAATATTATAATTTTAAAAGAGGTAACAGGATTACCTTTGAATTATGTTGTGTTTTTTATATTATTTTACGATAAATATTTAAAGTGAAAACTATTATATATATAGTAACGTTTATTTATATACATTGCAAATATATTGGAATTTGGTAAAAGCTAAAAAAAAAAAAGTAAATTTAGATTTTTTTTTGACTATATTTTTTTTTAAAAAAAAATAATGTACAATGAAAGTTAAATTTTTCTTTCGTATTTTTTTTTACGTAATTGGAAATAAAAGTAGAATTGGAGAGAACAAAAGAATTCCAAAAGCAAGTAAAAAGATAAGCTAAAAGAAAAATATTTTAGCTAATTAAACATGGCCAAAAAACTTGATAAAAAAAATGAGAACTTAGTAATTGAAAAATGATAAAGACTGTATAAGATTATAAACACAAAACGCCATGATATTAGCATGCGCAGAAGTCTGAAAACTGGACCTCTAGTATAAAAAGGAGGGATTCGGTTGGAGGAACATCTTGGTTTAGCTGATATTCTTTTGGTTGGTTTTAGATTAAAGAATCCAGACCACTCTACGATGAAAAAGTTCTTCATACGAGAGTAGACCAGAGCTTTAGCTGACATCGTTAGAGATGGACACCAGAGAAGCTTACACGACTAGCCTATGGAACCAGCACCAAGATCAATTTATAATCAATGGCCGTGAGCTCATTTTAAACCCAAAAAACTATGCATAGTTATCTACAACCATCGTGAATTCACTAAAACTTACAGGTAAGACTACTTATTCCTGATTGTGACAAAATTAAGCGTTTGCAAACAAGTCTTAAAATAATCCCGATAGAGACTTTCATTTTTTCTGTACAAGAGACTTTTGTTTATATCAGAACTTTTTAATTGTTTAACTGTTATTTATTTTATTAATATTTCACATCTGAATTAATATGTGTTCTCTCTAATTTGTTTGATTAGGAATTCTCATTTTAACTTAAACAGATTTTTAATCTGTGATAATAAAAATATTTCTAATAGCAATTGTCATTTGTGTGTTATTCTATAATAGTTATTAATTTTTATTATTAAATTTATTATTAGTTTAAGAAGATTTAAGAATGTAATTTACCTTTGCCAATATGTTTGAATAAGCCCAGGAATAATAATTTCAAAAAATAATTCTCGTTACGGTATGATGCAATACCGATTAGTTTAAAAGTATTTTTCTTTTTTTATTTATTCGTGAGACATTATTTGACTATTTCAATGATCTCTTTAGAATAAAAGGACCTGGCGCCCATATTGAATAAATTAAAAGCTGATTTCATCAATAGCATAATTCTCAACTATTAATAGGCCGAGTTGATCAGGAAATATAGCTATGTTTTTAGAATAGAAATACAACTTTCTTCTTGTTTGACATAGCTTGATCAACTCACATGCAATTTATATTAGCATGTAGAGGCCTAGCAAAACGGAAAATGTTATAATATATATATATATTGTGTAAATATTTTTTTAAAATATAATTTTGTTTTTTAATTTGAGTTCATGCCACCATTTATTTTGCTTTAGCCTTATTATTCCTAATGTGGATATTATTTGTAATGCATTTTTGTATAAAGTTATGTGTAGAATACTACTGTCACTTCATTCTGGCAATTCATATTTTTGTAGGTATTGAGAAATGCCACTCTTACCTTTAGTCACACTCTTAATATATCTGAGTGTTGTTGATGTTTAAGTCTTGTAGCTGTGCTTTTTCAGCATCTCGAGGGGTAAATCTGACATTTAATATTAAAATTGTATTGAGCAGTCATCTCACCAAATGGATTGGTAAGTGATATATATTTTATAAGAGTGTTAAATACATTCAAGATGAAGTCAAAGACATGAGAAAACATGCTTCTATTTGATAAAAAGAAATTTAATTGTAAATCTATTCATGACAATAAGATACTTCTTATGGTTATAAGAAATGTTGTAACTGGAAATGTGTTGTGAATAGAGAATTTTAAAGTAATCTAACCCTTAAATGACATATGCTTTAAATATTAAGAGCTATTATATTTTCAAGAGAGATTATAGTAAGTCACCTCCTCTTAATTTGTTAATATATTGTCTTTATCTCCATAATATTTATCTATTACTATTTACCCTTATTGCTCTTGCTATTGTGGCATATGGCATTTAAAATCATCTGAGCTTAGTTGATAATACTGTACCCTTATTATTTATTTTCTATATATATATATATAATGAGCATGTCAATAGCTCTTACCAAGAAATATCCTCAGACCAGTTTCTAGCTCTGGCTCTCATCAGTGAGGTGCAAGGATATTCCAATATTAGATTTAAAATACCAGGTCAAGCCCTGCACTTTATATAATGTTTAACTATTAAGTAGAAAATCTGAAATTTTCAGAGATCCATATGTCTTTAAATCCAACTGGCTTAAATAACTAGCTATTGGCATCTTCATTATATAATATAAAATTAAGTCATGTGATATATGACTTGATTTCCTCGCAATATATATATATATTGTAGTGAAAGTTTTCATTGATTAAATGTGAAATTAAAATAAACTTTGGAAAATATTTTATAGAATTTCTATTGAGTTAAGGTTTCATTGTCAATTCAAAGTGAAACAGAAAGTTATTTATAAGATTGTAGTCCATAGAATAATGTAACCAGGGTATGTGCGTGCTTTATAGTTTTTTTCATTTATTATATGTTTTATCGGAATTTTCATTAATCATAGATGAAGGAGGATGAAAATAATGTAAAAATTATTTTCCACTGTTTTTTGATTAATAACTCATTGCTAGTATTCCGATAAGATATTGAATAAGAAGTCTCTATAATTAAAAAAAAAACATGCCACATAAAAAAAATTAAGAAAGATACTAACTATGTATACAGTTATAGATAAGCATGCTTCCATTATATTGATTATAGTAACTGGTGGTTTCTGGAATTCAAAGTCCATGGCTTGTGGTTTTGCTTCATCGTTTTCAGTGTTTAAACTTCTTATAAATTCACAGGCAATAAGTGATTCGATTGTGTGACTATGTATATAAATAAATAAAAACATTCATATATATAAAGAGAGAACTAAATGGATGATTGAAGTATTTTACAAAATGGTTTTCGTAATACTTTTATATATTCAAATTTTAAATATATTTACCTGACAATGATTGCTTAAAATATGCATAATGTAAATATATTTAAATTTGTTAATGCATTTTTGACGTTATTTGTTATAACTGAAACTCTTTATTTACTTTTTTTTATTTATAAAATCCTCTTACTTATACTTTTCGGAATCTTACTTTCACAGCTAAAAGCAATCCTATCAGATTTATTTTTGTTTGAAGTAAAAAATCCCATTTCATCCGAAGTTTTGATTATTACTGTATTTTATTGGTTAAAACTATGACGGTGGGAAAATAAAATTCTTTTTTTTTTCAACGACCAGGAAAAGATTTGAGTAAAATATTTACTTTTTTTTAATATTATTATTAATATAATATTTATTTCAATAATATTTACACATTAAACTTTTGAGAGCAGCATTAAATTTTTTACATATTTGTTTTGACCAATTTTTAATTAAAACTCTCTGTAAAACATATCTGAATACTATATAGACATTAAAAAGAAAAAAAACGAAGTATTAATTCATAATAAAATCAAAGCACCAAATATGTTTCTGCTTTCTTACTCATAAAATTTAGAATTGTCAAACTTTTCAACCATTCAAAGGGAACAAAGATCTCAAACTAAATAGCTACAAATAGGAATTTCATATTTAACTGATAAATAAAGCAATTAGCCGAACGTTTTAAACATTTTTAAAGAATTCAATAAGAAAGCAAATAAATTCAAATTCTAAAACTCAGAAATTAATTTAAAAAAAAAAACACTTTTTTTTCCATATTTACTGTATTTAAATTTTAGCATACATAAAAATTCCAGAAAATTTTATTGAAAACTTATATCTACATCAATTCCTTAATTACATATGTGATAAATAGAAAATAATGCCTTCAAGAATTATGTGAAGCTGAAAAGAGCATTTTTTGAGTGTCTAGTCTGGTAATTTTCTTATTTATTATATATTAATAAGAAATAGCAGATCTCCCATATCTGGATTATCACGTTACTTTGTTAATCTATATCCATTAATCTTAATGTCCTGACATATTTTAAAACAAAAAGATTGATAGGTATATAATTTTATACTTTGTAATATCCACTTTAAAGCATAATTAACAGGATACATCCAGAAAAGACATTCTTTCTGAAATCATGGAGCAAAGCATTGGTGGCAAAGTGGTAAGCACAGCCGCCTTACAAGCAGTTGTCCCAGGTTCGCTTCCTGGCTGATGCTTTGACACATGAAAAAAAAAGTCAAAATAATAAACAGAATGCCATTAAAATTTGGTCCTCCATTTTGAAACCTATTAAGAAGATCCAAAAATCTTTAAAAATATTTAATTCCACTATTATTGCTTTTAAAAATTATATGATTTACAAAAAATATATATATTATAAATATTTTTTTATACTTCAAGAAGGAAAATGTTAACATTGCAAAAATGACTTGGAAAATAATAATTTTAATGCTAAATTGGGTTTATTTGCCTTCAATCTTGACATAAGGTTAATAGAAATTGCTAATAAGTTCATGGCAATTATGACCCCATTAATGACACTTCATATCTATGTGCTTAAATTCAGAATTCATAGTAAGCTAACTAAACAGAAATTGTACCTGCATAGGATAAAGTCTATGAAGCTGTATGAAAATGTAGTTATTTTCAATTGTGTATGACAACTAAGACCAAAATATTATTGAATCTATGCTAAAAATTGTATTTTTAGAAAAAAAAAATTTTAAAAAATGGCAACAGTTTTAATTTTCATAGAAAGGTATATAATTTTATTTTACAGTAGAAAAATATTTTTAGTTCTACTTATTCATCATTTATGCTTTAATACTAAACATCTATTTTCAAAATATAAGCAGAAAATGAATTTTTATGAAGTGGTTATTTTTATGTTATACCAATTTTTGACAAAGTATATAAAGAAACTTCAACTTTTATTATAATTTTTATTTACCACTTAGTACTACAAAATTTCACCTAGAATATATATAGATAATAGATTTAAATGTTTTTCTTTTTAATGAATTAATGTTTTTAAAGTAATACAAGAATTTATTAATAATTTAAACAATTCTTTAATCATTTTTAACCACTACTTAAATACAAAAAGTGGTGTTTTTATTGCAATGTAGTCCTATATTCAAATTTCTGACACTTCTCAATGCAAATTTTTACACAATCAAATAAATATAAATAATAAATATTAAATTTTCTTATATTTTTTATAAATGTTATATATAGAGAAAAATACACACTCTTATTAAAATTAAAATTAGGTCATATGACATCTGACTTGATTTTTTTATCAATTATATTTTTTAGTAATTTTTTTAAAGATTATTCACTAATAAGTTATATTTAAGTTATGCTATTTTTAATTAGAAAAAAAAAAAATAATTTAATTAATATAACAATAGATTTGTATCACATGATCACCATCTCATACTAGCACATAATTGTTTATAAACTAAGCAAAACTCTCTCCATACAGTAGTGCCACCCTGTACTATCCAGAGTAATTTATGCATAAACTTTCTGGCATCCATTGATTACTCTGGTTGGCACAGGGTGGCACTACTGTATGGAGAGAGTTTTGCCTTGTTTAATAGATTTGTACTTTAATGATTTTATGTACAAATTGTTTGAGACAAAAATGGTATTGGAACCCAAGTTATGTATTTAATGATAATCTATCTGTATTTAAATAAATGACCATGGTAAATATCTGTTTATTCAATTGCATAACCATATTTATTTATTTTAAAAATGTATAATTTTATCATCTTAATTTTTTTTTATCAAGTGATAAGACTAGTAAGCAATCATAAATCTCCATTAATGCCAACCGTGCATCGTATTTGCATAATACCCTTTACTATGGACATTCCAATTTGACTTTCAGTATAGATATTAATTTTTATTTTGAAATTTATTATTATCTGTCTTGCAGAGGTAAATTTGTTGTTTATGAAGACTACCATATCTTACATAATTTATACTACACTTCCATAAGTGAAGCTTTCTTATTATAATGCAATATACTCACCTTAAAATATATTTATTTTCAAAAACAGTTGAACTAAAAGTATATTATTTTTATTCTACTTTTTATGTTAAACCACTAAACATCATATGATCACTATTTCTTTTTATGTTAAAGTGCTATTTTAGAAGCTATTTTTTAAATCATTATTTTTATTTATTTTCAATTATAAACTTTTTGTCTTTCTTAGGGATGTTTTTTACAACTTTTATCTGCTGTTGAAAACTTAGTTCTTATCAAATAAATCTTACCAAGTTTATAATGAATTTTAAAATTGCTCAATTTTAATTATTTCTTGCATTTATGGATACAAAATTTTTATACTTTTTAAAATAAAGACAACAAGAAAAACCCACTTGGAAATTTGTCAATTTACATCCAAACTTTTTTTGAAGCACACATGATCAAGTTAAAATTATCTCATTTTGACTATATTATGAGGTGAGCTGGTCATTAGTAAAGTGTCATAATAATCAGTTTGTCTTTGGAATTCTGAAAAATTAAACATACTCGGTCTTTCTGGGAAATTTATTTGCAAAAAATCAGAATTAACTTTTGAAGTAAACAAAGCAAAACTCTCCATACAGTAGTGCCACCCTGTGCCAACCAGAGTAATCAATGGATAACAATTATGGGCTAGTATAAGAGATGTGATCATGTGACTTTTGAGGTACTTTTATAATATTTTATGAAATTGTAAATGATTTTGTTTAACTGTATTCAGTCTTAATTTTAAAATATATTTGCTTGCACTAAGAAAATAAATGAAAGTTAAACTTCTATTCTACAACTTATTCACCCTTTTCCCATAAAAAATGTAATTCAAAGCACCTATTATATGCTTTTTTAAATTTGATTATAACATTCAACATATAGAACTAAAAAAGAAAATTTTAAATTCAGAAAAAACTCCCATTAAAGTTACCAATGTTCAAATATTTAAAGAAAAAAGATAAACTTATGCTTTGTAAAATATACACTTAAAAATTCATGTTTTTTAAATAATGTAAACTAAATATTAAAAATATATATTACTTATTAATAATGCTTGAAGAATTTTTATTACAACTAATCTTTTAATTAGATCATATCTCTTCATTCTAATCAGACCATCTATTGTAAACTTAAATAATCAATTGATAATAGATGACAGTTCTATTAAATCTATATCCAGAAGAAGTTCTCTTTATTTTAGACCTATGTGTTGTAAGTTTGAATAATCAGTAGGTACAGGTGCCATTAAATTTCATAATTTTTATTTCTGGATTACTTTATAGATTATGGCCTTCAAATAAACACATGAATTTTTATATACTTGAACATTCTGGACCCAGAATATCTCTCATTCAGTAGTGTCTTTTTATTGTTTTCCATCATTAAATTACTAATCTAAAATTTAAAAATATCAATATTTAAATTCAAGCCAATTTGATTGTGTATTTATATATAGATTCAACAGCATTGCAACTATTGTCTATGGATTCTTCAAACTTATACTAGATAGTTGTAGATTCTAGGGGTGATTATGTTCTATTTGTTAATCTATACTAGTCTAGCTAGAGAATGCTGATTGGCTACAGACATAAAATACAGGAAATCAAAGCATAAGGTTTTTGCCTAATATTAGATCTATATAATTATAAATCAGATTGAATTAGATAGATATATACATAGATAAATAGATTGATTGATCTATAGATAGATAGGTGTGTAGGTAATTAGCTAGGTAGATAGATAGTAAGCTAGCAAACTACCTAGGTAGATAAATAGATAGCCAGACAGACAGATAGATAAAGATATAGATAGATAGGTAGATCAGGCAGACACCTGTTATAGCCATTACCTGAGGATTTAATCTATTGGTACACATGCAATTTTTTTTCAGGTCCAAGAAGATCTTAGTCAACTCTAACTGGCCATTAGCTAATCTTGTAAATAGTGGCTTTTTTCTTCACTATCTTCTTTGAAAGACCATAGGAAAAACTGATATAATTATACACTATATTATACAATCAAATTGTCTTAAAATATATTTAAAGACAGTTTTATTTTCTTCATATATACAGAGAGAATATAATTCAAAACAAAGCAAAACTCTCCATATAGTAGTGCCATCTTGTGCTAACAAGAGCAATCGATGGATGCCAGAAGGCTTGTGCATAAAATCCCTATCTAGTGCCTACTCATCCAACATCCCCAGACTATATGACTATATAAGCTATTGAGCTTGAATTGAAAATATTAATTGTGTTTTCAATTTCATTCTCATAGTTTTGTAGTTAAATAGAGTTAAAAGGTGGGTGCTGGAGGGTTGCATTAGATCCTAAGATCTAGGTGCAGTGCTCTCAGATCCAAGGCTCCTCACTGATGAAGGCCACAAGCCAGAAACTAGTCTGGGATGTTGGATGAGTAGACACTAGATAGGGATTTTATGCACAAGCCTTCTGGCATCCATTGATTGCTCTTGTTAGCACAAGATGGCACTACTATATGGAGAGTTTTGCTTTGTTTTGAATTGTTTAATAACAATTATGTGCTAGTATGAGATAGTGATCATGTGATGTTTAGTGGTTTAACAGAGAGAATATAATTGCTTTTAAAAGTATGTTCACTCAACAGTCTGTTCATTCAACAGAATATTGAAAAGCATGCATTTAATATTAATCCATTTCAGATCCACAATCTCTGTCAGATTGCAAACTAGCATTAATCATTTAAAGATGAAATCAAAACTATACTCATATATTTGAAAAAATAGATTTTAGTAAAAAATTAAGTATATATATATATATATATATATATATATATATATATATATATATATATATATACTATACTTGTATTTAAATATTATAGATTCAGCCTGTATTCTGCCCATCTCTCTTCTGTGTATTTAAATGGTCTTAAGGTCTTGCATATGGGTATTAAAAAGACTTACACTCACCATGAGTAGTATGATAGCAAAATTGTCTAACAAGGGCTTTGAACATGCCAACATCAGATTTTCAATGATATGGATGGCTGAAAAGTTGGAGAGTAGAAAAGATTGGAGCATCTTCAGTGCTCAGCATGAAATATGTATAATGGAGCCAATTTTTTTTACATGTATGTGGTCATGTGTATTAGTTATATAAAATGGAGTGGATGACTGAAGTAGTCTGAATTCAAATCCCCTCCAATTACACATAGCTTAAATATATATACTCTACTTGTATTTAAATATTAAAAATTGAATCGTAAAAATAAACTTCAACTTTACCAAAATAACAATTATTGTTCAGTATTTTTTTAAAATTTCAATTACCTATTAAATGTAACACATATTAGTAAAATAAGTATATTCAATTTTTGTAAAACCTGAATCATAAAAAATACTGTTTATTTATCAGAATAAAAATAGTATGGATAGAATTTTTTTTTAAAAAAAAAAGTATTGCTATAACTATTTTATACTACCAATTTGGGAAATAAATGCCTAAATAAATAAGTTACAAAAGCAGTAATATGCTAAGTATGACTGATGATTGGGAAAGCTTTATAACACACATCTCATGTCAGCAAATAACATCCTCCATAGCATTTGTGTTCATTAGCAGCCATTCCATATAAATCTTTTTTTGACAGTTTTCCATTTTCTTGGAAATTATTTACTTTTTGTGTCCACTTAAATAACAATATGTAATTTTTTAAACCTGGTTTTCTGGATTAATACTTATAGGCAGAAAAATAATTTAAAAATATAATATCTGCATGGCACAAATAAACAAATGCAATAATCAATTTTATTAATATCTTATAAAATAAAATTCTGAGTATTTAATGACATTTTTAATTTAAGATACATTTGTGTAAAAGAATTAAGAGTAATATGCTTAATAATTCTACATTCATTACTGTACATAATTGAGAAAATAAATTCAATATACTACAGTGTTATATATCATACGAAGAATAATTAAGTGATGTTTAACAAAGCAATTAGATGATATTTAGAAATTAGAGAGTTGTAAAAAGTGAAGTTAATAATCTGAATTAGATAAATTAAAATTATAACTAAGCTTTATAAATCATGATAAAAAGATCAAAGCAAATTGACTCTGAAATATCGGACTCAGGCATATTTTTATGTCAGCCAATAGTGTTTATTGTACATACTTGGGTTTCTTGTTTAAATTTTAATAAGGCATATTCTGTATGAATCTTACATGACGCAAATCTATATATTATATGGGAGCTCACTCTGTATATAAAATATTTAGAGCTAAGATATGCCCCACTTACATTATATAATATAATATGCTAAGTCTTTAAAATAACATCCAAACCATTAGACAAACAAAAAAGTAAAAAAAAATTGTATAGAAATAAATTTAAATAATGAACATAAGAATATAATTGCATTTTGTTGAGGATATAAATGGTGCTTAAATATATTGTTTGCTTAGTAGTTTGAATAATAGTGCTAAAAAATTTAGTTTATTATTTATGATACATGTAGGGGATTTGAACTCAGACTTTCAAGCACCCTTCAACTATCCACACTATCTCATACCACTGATACACATGATCACACACATGTAGAAAAGATAAATAATCACCAATACACATATTTTGTGCTGAACCAGCACTCATCAGTTGGTCCAGATTATCATCTCCCACATATATATATAATTAATCAGTGCTCAGTTTAAATTAAGATAGCAAATCTTCATACTTTAACGGACAGGCTTTAATCTACTCCAGCCTCCAACTCTTTAACCGTCCATACCATTGAAAATCTGATGATATGGTTAATGGTTGTAACTCTGAATCTTTTATATAATATTTTATGCTATAAATTTATTATATTTTAAAATATAAATATGAGGTTATTTATTATCTTAAATTTAAAAAAAAAAGAGTATTTTCAATTTCAGAAAAAAATATATATAAACTTTACAAAACAAACAAACAATGAAGAACTTATCTTTTAATTTTATTTAAATATGATGACACATCTTATAAAGGCTATTATCTTTTTGAAAGAAACATATCAAATCTTTATGAAATTCTATACGGATATATTCTCCACTTTCTAATTGTTATTAATATACGGTCGATCATTAAGTTAATATTATAAACATATATTCCATTTAGTTCTGTGATTTTTTTAAAGTAAAAAATATCTGAAACAGAGCAGTCAAAAATTGACAATATTTTTGTGTTGCCATGACAGTTCTTTTTTCTAAAAAAAAAAAAAACTGAAACAACTATTAATTTCGTGTTTTCCTGAAGGTTTGTGATGTAATATGTTCACCTGTCAACATCTAATATCAAAAATTACTACATTTTTCTATATTTTATTATTTATTTTTCTTAATATACAAAATGAATTTTCTATATTTTATTATTTTGTTAATTTATAAAATGAATTGCCAATCTAATATTTGCAATTTTGACATTTTTAAAAATAATTTTACTGGCATGATGGAATTTATATTAAATTAAAGCAAATATTTTAGAATTAGTCCAAAGAAAATACAATAAACTCAAAATAAAAGATGTTATTATATAAGCTGTTTTATATATTATTATACGTTTTTAAAATGTGGGGTTTATTAAATTCTGTAGTTAAAACTGAAATGTGAATAAATTGTGTTAAAAGGGTTAAAAGCTTTGGTAAACACCATTGATAATGAATCATCATCATCAACAACCATTATCAATGTTCTGCAGGATGAAGGTCTCTCCAAGTTCAATCCATCTTATCTGATCTTTAGCTTCTCTTCTCCACATCACCCTTGCAATCTTTCTTATTTCATCCATCCATCTCACATGTAGTCTCTTTCTGGGTCTTTTACAATCTCTTGGAATTCAGTTTAAGATTTCAATTGTCCATCTATTATCATCTCTTCTAGCAATATGTCCAGCCCAATTCCACTTCAGTCTTTTAATTTTTTTTAATGAAGTCAGTAACACTTGTTTGTTCTCTTATCCATATATTTCATTTTCGATCTCTTTTTGCTACTCCCAATATGCATCTTTCCATACTTCTTTGAGTGGTATTATTTGAAAGTTATTATTTGATATACATTCAATTGCTTATGTGTTTATCTGTCTTCTAATAAGATGCTTAACACGCATACAGAAGATGTGACTAGGGATTAATTTGATTAAAAATTCTTTTAATACAAATGTTTACTAGGTTTAAAAAACAAATAAAGTTAAAATGTAAAGATATCTTTAGATTAAATGCTACTAGAGCATGACTTTCACTGATGATAAAAAATATTTCATATTACAATCAGCACCCTCATCTCACTACACTCTGAAACTAAAAAAAACACACAATCACTGACTACTTGTCTATAAATTATAATATTTACTAAACACTCAAGTACATTATCTCATCTCAGTCCAGCTTAGATATTTTATGTGATTATTTACAAGGACCTTCATTATTTTAAAGTAATGCTTATAGAGCAGGAAATCAAACACATGTATCATGTTTTATGCTAGGTTCAAACTCTCTCTTCCATACTTTTATTACAATGACTTTGGATTTCCACCAACCAAGAGAACAAGCTGGATTTAAAAGTGGTTTTAGTACAATAGATCATATCCAGGTATTGAGAGAAGTCATAGAAAGGACAAATGAATATGAGTTGTCATTATGTTTTGGATTTGTAGATTATGAAAAGGCATTCGATTCTATACACATTTCTTCAGTGATTAAAGCATTGGATCATCAAGGTATAGATCCAGGATATTGTCATATTTTAAAGAATATTTATAAAAATGCAACAGCAACAATTAGATTACATAATGATACTGGAAAAATCAACATTGAGAAAGGTGTAAGACAAGGTGACTCCATATCTCCAAAACTTTTTACAACAGTGCTGCAAGAAGTATTTTGTGGATTAAAATGGGAAACTAAAGGAATGAAAGTAAATGGAGAGTATTTAAGTCATTTAGATTTTGCAGATGATGTAGTTGTTTTTGCAAATAATGCTTCAGAGCTGCAGGAAATGTTGCAGGAGTTAGCAGATGAAAGAAGAAAAGTAGGACTAAAGATAAATGTTAAAAAGACTAAAGTAATGTTTAATCAATTTGCTCAAAGTATGAAAATAAAGATTGATTATGAGAATTAGAAGAAGTTAACAGTTACAAATACCTTGGTCAGATTATTAATACAGATGGAAACATAATGGAGGAAATTAATCATAGAATTAAACTTGGTTGGAGTGCTTTTGGTAGAAATAACTTGATACTAAAAGGAAATATGCCTATGTGTTTGAAAAGAATGGTTTTTAACAAATGTGTTTTACCAGTTCTTACTTATGGATCTGAGACTTGGACACTTAATAGAAGAGCAGACCACTCAAAGGAGTATGGAGAGATGTATGTTGGGAGTAACAAGAAGAGATTGAAAACACAATGTATGGGTAAGACAACAAACAGGTGTTACTGATCTTATTGAAAAAATTAAAAGATTGAAATGGAGTTGGGCTGGACATATTGCTAGAAGAAATGATAATAGATGAACAATTGAAATTTTAAACTGGATTCCAAGAGATTGTAAAAGACCCAGAAAGAGACCACATGTGAGATGGATGGATGAAATAAGAAAATGTGCAGGGGTGTTGTGGAAAAGAGAAGCTAAAGATCGGAGAAGATGGATTAAACTTGGAGAGACCTTCATCCTGCAGTGGATTGATAATGTTTGATGATGATGATGATGATATTCCTTATTGTAATATCCTACACCCAGTACTCATAAGCACATGAACTAAATAATTTCAACTACCAATAATTAATAATAATAAATATTTATTTACAACAAACCGACATTAGTGTATTTAGGTTATATATATACTCTTACTAATAATTTAATATACAAATTACAGTACTGGCCTTACGATTACAACAAGTTTAATATATTAATAATATACTTACATAATCTGGCCTTGTGGCTTATGACAAATAATAATAAAGCACAGATGGTCTCTATAAGTTCCTAGTTCCACTTTGGCACCTTCAGTGGCCGAGTTCACTGGATCACGAGTTCTGATTTCAGCTGGCATGCCATCTTCTGGTTATACTGCTATCTCATGATGATTTTCTTGTTCTCACTGGGCCTTAAATACCACTCTTCTCATCCATGCACAGGAGTCTGGGGTAGCCCTGTCTTGCTATGGGTCCACGTTCTAAACTGCTATTTCTCTGAGGTTCATGAGTTTCCTGTGCAGAGGGGGAGGGGATAAAACTGGAAATGCTTATCTCTTTTTTTATCTTTAGATATGTACCTTTAAAGTATTTAACTTTCTATTACTTGCTGATATTATTACAATGCAATACAAATATGTAGCACACCTCCCTAACTTTGGAAATTACCTTTTCCAAAGTACTAGAAACAAATTCACTTGTTCTCTTATCTAATCTTACTTTATGTACTGTTATTAATCTCTTCATTAACAATTTTTTTCAATAGCATCAATGTTGATTTACCAATTATGCACTATTTCCTAACTGCTCTATTTACTGCCAGCCTGGTAGATTTCTTTCTTCAAATCCACTATCTGGTCATTACTTAACTGGCACTCTTTTTTGCCACAAGACTTGTAGATTTCTTTTTTCAAACCTACAACTTGGCCATTACTTAACTGACACTTTTTTTTGCCGCTAGTTTTGAAGATTTATTTTCCAACCCATAAACTTGGATAACTTCAGAAATAATTACAGTCTCAAAACCACATCCAGTGCTATTTTACTACTGGCTATTCAGATTTCTTTTTTCAAGTCTGCCGATCTGTTTAGAATTTAACTCCATTACAATCCAGTTAAGAGATTCACATGTTTTCACAAACCTGTTTACCTTGCACTGTCAAGATTATTATTCTTACACTATTTAACAATGTCATCTCAGATCCTGCACTCCCATTGTATGTATAACAATTTGTATTACCCAATGTATTCTACTTTTACTTTAAACTGAAGATCAGTGTTTTTCAAAACGAGGTTACTATCCCAGTTACTTTTCATATCTAGATTACTCATTTACTTTTCGTACATTTTAATTTTTACAACATAGATATTTTTTTTTTACTTAAATCTATTTCATTTTAACTTTCAATAGTTATGAAACTACAACATAAATAAAATTATTTTACTTAAAATCTATTTCATTTTAATTTTCAATAATCACGAAACTAGCTTCAAAATTGGACTACGTTTTCTGCACCGCCAGAACTAATTTCCAATTAAATTTCCTATTAATAAAACTAGAACTATTCTTATTATTACTTGATTGCTATGAAACACAACCAGGAATGTCATTTAGTAAAGATAAATTTGCCTTAAACTCTGCCAATTTTTAAAACTTCTATCCCTAACTAGGTTCAACTTTTTTGACTGCACCAATTGTAATATTCTCCGCCCGGTACTCATAAGCACATGAACTAAATAATTTCAACTACCGATAATTAATAATTTAATATACAAATTACAGTTACTGGCCTTATGATTACAACAAGTTTAATATATTAATAATATGCTTACATAGTCTGGCCTTGCAACTTACAACAAATAATAATAAAGCATGGATGACTTCTATAAGTCCCTAGTTCTGCATTGGCACCTTCACTGGCGGAGTTCACTGGATCATGAGTTCTGATTTCAACCGGCATGCCATCTTCTAGCTACACTGCTATCTCGTAACGATTTTCTTGTTCTCACTGGGCCTTAAATACCGCTCTTCTCATCCATGCATAGGAGTCTGGAATAGCCCTGTCTTGCTATGGTTCTGCATTCCAAAATGCTATTTCTCTGAGGTTCATGAGATTCCCGCACAGAGAAGGGGGTGGTGGATAAAACTGGAAATGCTTATCTCTTTTCTTATCTTTAGATATCTACCTTTAAAGTATTTAACTTTCTATTACTTGCTGATATTATTATAACGCAATACAAATACATAGCACTTATATAAAGAATACCTTAGCTTCAAGAATATATTAGTTGCATGAAAAAAAGATCTAAGCTCATTTTGATCTAAAAAGTGTTTATAATTTATTTAACCGAATTCAAATCCAGTGTTATGAAATGGTGAGAAGATGAATTTATCATTACGCCATAGAGTTTTTTTTTTCATGAGTCATAGCGTCGGCCGGGACGCGAACCCACAACCATCTGCAACCAACTACTTGCTTGCATGACGGCTGCGATACCTCTCAGCTAACAACGCAAGACTACGCCATAGAGTTATTCTTTAAAAACCTTCAAAAATGTTTAAAAAAGACTATTTCTAAATGAAGTGATATATTACATCACTCATTCTTTTAAATAGTTGTATTTTCAGAAGAAAAAAGAACTTTAAGTAGAAACTCAATAAACAATCAATTTAATAATTATTATCAGAAAGAATAATTAAAATTTAAGATTAGAGTGAGTTGTTATATAAGTGTCAAAAGCAATAGTTACTACTGATACTAATCTGCAATTATTGCTTTTCACAATATCTTGAATTGTTTTTCTCAGTGTCTTTGAACAGAGAACTGTAAATATGATTTGATTTTTTCAATTTTGCTTAAATGATGGGATTATAAAAAATAATCTTAAAACCATAATTTTTATTTAAAGTTTATTTTATTTTCTTATTGTAGTGTTTGTAAAAATGGCAGACATTTTTGTGCACTCCAGAAAAACTAGAATTTATTCGAGAGGTTGTTTTTAGATCGCGCTCTGATAGCTGAGGAATTTAATTAGTACATTGACGTAATGGCGATCGACAATTCCAAGAAATATTTGCTGATTGCAAATATTTCTAGATAAGAGATGTTACCTTATTGGTCAGTGTATTGATTGATTGTTGCAGTTGTCAGAAAATGATAAGAAGGCTGGGTAATAACTACGCAGTGTAGTAGAGAGCAATCACGCAGTATTGAGTAAGCAGTATTAAAGTAGAGATATCTCACGTTAGTGCTTGCAGTTAATAACCAGCACCCAATGAAAATGTAGATCACAGGTGTAGTTGAAAGAGACCACAATGGAGATATTCAGAGCATTCGTTGGAGAGCTTCGTTGCAGACCAATTCTTTGAAGAGCATTTCATTGCAGACCAGTTTGTTGGAGAGCATTCATTGCAGACCGATTCATTGGAGAGCACTCATTGGAAAAGAACAGCGTGGGAATTGTATAACGTTATTTGCTGACCGCACAGTATGACTTGCAGATGTAACATTGGCACAGTTGTAATTGCGGATATAACATTGGTGCAGTCACATTTGGAACCTGTAAGTAGCAAATAAGTTAGACGGAGAAACCTGGTGAAAATGGAAATCCCAGTTAGTAACGTTAATAACGGAAGTCAATGGCTAAAGTTTTCGTTGCAAGTTTACATGATGAAACATCGGTGAAAGTTTGGAAATAAAATGTTTGTGCAGTTAACATCAGAATCTGAGTTTACCACACTTGCACAGTCACTATTGAATGTAATTGGCAAAAAAGTTTCAGCAGCAGTTAAATTGTATATTTCTGAGTGAAATAACAGGAAAGTAGCAAGAGAAAAACAACACCAAGGAATAGCAACAAGGGTTTTTCTGGAGTGGAGGGAGGAGTGTAGTGTTTGTAAAAATGGCAGACATTTTTGTGCACTCCAGAAAAACTAGAATTTATTTGAGAGGTTGTTTTTAGATCGTGCTCTGATAGCTGAGGAATTTAATTAGTACATTGATGTAATGGCGATCGATAATTCCAAGAAATATTTTCTGATTGCAAATATTTCTAGATAAGAGATGTTACCTTATTGGTCAGTGTATTGATTGATTGTTGCAGTTGTCAGAGAGTGATAAGAAGACTGGGTAATAACTACGCAGTGTAGTAGAGAGCAGTCACGCAGTCTTAAGTAAGCAGTATTAAAGTAGAGATATCTCGCGTTAGTGCTTGTGGTTAATAACCAGCACCCAGTGGAAATGTAGTTCACGGGTGTAGCTGAAAGAGACCACAGCAGAGATATTCAGACCATTCGTTGGAGAGCTTCGTTGCAGACCAATTTGTCGGAGAACATTTCATTGCAGACCAATTTGTTGGAGAGCATTCATTGCAGACCAATTCAGCAGAGAGATTGCAGACCAATTCATTGGAGAGCATTCATTGCAAACCAATTCATTGGAGAGCATTCATTGCAGACCAATTCGTTGGAGAGCATTCATTGCAGACCGATTTGTTGGAGAGCACTTGTTGGAAAAGAACAGTGTGGGAATTGTATAACATTATTTGCTGACCGCACAGTATGACTTGCAGATATAACATTGGCACAGTTGTAAGTGCAGATATAACACTTATTATGCTTAAATAAAGTGTAAAATAAAATAAAAATGCTGAAACTAAGATGCTTTTTGCGTTTTATATAAAAAAACGTCAATAATTCTAAATGAATACTGAAAAATAATACATAAGACAAGATATGGACAGAGTTGTGGTTTCATGCAATCTGTTTAAAGTTTCTAAGAAAGGTTAATTATTTGTTAAGCAGTTTATATAATTTGCTTTTATAAACAATATATTTACAGAACCAATGCAGTACTCATTTCATTATAATTATAGTTCTGAATTTAAATATATATAATGTTTTACTGCAGATAAGAGCACATTATTTTACACATCTTTGCAGGTGATTGAAAAAATAGCTAAACTAACATCAGAAGTTAAACATGTCTCACTTAAGTATCTTTTATTCAAAATGATTTGTGACAGTATGTTTACATTAAGACAAGACTGCATAATCATCGAATAAAACTATATTTAGATACTTATTCATTGCCCAGTGTCTATGACTGGTCAGTCTATAAATCAATTGTGTAAAACACTGCAAGTTTACATAAGAATTCTCTAGATAGTAAAAAAAAAATGCAATTTAACTCTGGAGAAAAACCTAATCCAAATGCATGATAAATTAATATGTTAATCATTACTTTATGATTTCATGCATAGTTTTAATATGTGTGTTCACATATATTTATATATAGTATATTAAAACAGTACACATTCTTATCAAATTGATGTTTGTTTTTAATTTTAAAGAAAGAATTTATCCAAAAAGAGATAATGGTTAAGTATGCATATATACAAAATATAACACCTCAAATTAATCCAAACAATAATTAATCTAAAACTAAGAATTGTTTTCTTTAATCTCCCAGCATTCAACTCACATTATCTGATATTTTAGCTATTTAACAATATGGATGTTCTTTTGTCTGTGTGTGTGTAGGGGGAGGTTGAGAGTTATATATTGGATTAATTATATTTGTAAATCTCTACTTATTTTACAATAAATACAAACAAAAATCATAATATCAATTTTATTTTTTTTAGTACAATGGATTTGTAAAACTCAGTTATTTTTAAATTTTTTTTTCCTCCCTTAAAATATAAGTTATAACTAAGCTTAAAATTTTGCAAACATAATTAGCTGAAGTATCGAGAGCTATGATTGGTTAAGTGTCAGAAATCTTCTAGAATGACTGTACAACAAAATCTGCTAAGTTATTATGTAATACTAAAAGTATCTGGTATTTGGAATCAAGTATAAAGTTAGAAAAGAATTTAGAAATAAATTCTATGATTATGAAAAAAGGAATTACCATTATTATTTTTGTTCTCAAAATAATATCCTTATATAATTTGTCATATGTGAAATGTATATCTCCCACAAAGATAAACTTACAAAAGAAAAACCACAGATAAGTTCACAGTTGGACAATAAATTCCCCTATAAACCTTTGGAAAAATGTGGAAAAACTTTGTTGAATCATTGATGGATTTGTTTAAAGGACAATCATGTCAGAGTCTCAATTTGGAATAAAGTATTTTAATCAATTATATATAAGTCTTTATTAAAGTTAAAGTAACTCATTTTAAAGTGATTATACTAAAGTATAAAAAATAAAAAATGTAGAAACAAAGAATTTTCTGATGGAATACTTTGGTACTAATCAGTGCACTAGGCCAGCTGCTTGGTGGCAATATTTCTCTGCTAAAACCCAGAAATATGCCATTTACATGGCCCAATATTTCTGTGATTTTGCAGAGAAACTTATGGCATGTATATGGCATTGCACACAAATATTATGGCCCACTAATGTACTTCATGACACTATGCAAATACACACACTTAACAGATCACTATTATATGATGTGAGGGTGTAGTGAATTCAAGTTGCCATAACTGTTGTAATATGTATATTAATTACAGGTCTTACTCCCTACCCGATGTAGTATTTGATACTAATAATTGTAATACCATCACTGGACTTCCCCACAAATTTTGGAAGGTGGAAAAAATTGCAAAAGGTCATGGTTAAGCACCTTTTCCCAGAACTCATTGCGAAAAGCTATGTAAATTACAAGACAAATAAAATGTCTGAGGTTGCACATAGTTTTGGAAATCATAAACTTGGTTTGATTAGTGATGACAAATTATTTGTCAACCACCCCCACCTCCCAAAAAAACATTAAAATAAGATCAACACTTTTGAGTTTTTCAACTTTGGTTTTTTTTTTCTTTAAAAAAAAAATATGGTGACCTTTTTTTTGACTATACGCCGATTTTTGTTTCAGCTTTATTTGTATACTGCTAATATACTAAAACTTTTATTTTTAAAACCAATTTTGTTTTACCTTTTTTTAAAAATAAAAACAAACCCAAAATAACTTTTGTCTCAGTGACAGCAAATTATTTCTCCCTATTTCCTCGTAAAAAAGTTAAATTAAGATTAAAACTTTTGACTTTTTCAACTTTTGTTTTCTTTTTTTGTTTTTGAAATATAGTGACTATACGGCAATTTTTTTGTTGGCTTTATTTGTATTACTTGATGTCAATTTTGCCATCTTTGAAAAGAAAAAGTACAAATATTTGAATAAAATCTTGTATCATAAATTATTTTCAAGAATGTCAAAATATTGGTAAAAAAAAAGTTGTACCAAATGTCAAAATATTAGTAAAAAAGTCATATCAAATATAAAAATAGTTTTAAAAAAGTGGAGAAAATGTAAAAATATTTTAATAAAAGTCGGAGAAAATGTAAAAATAATTTAAACATAGTCATCCCTGGATCGATATAATTGTGTTTTTAGCAAAAAAACAATGCCACTAAGTGGTTGGCCTGGAATACCAATTAGTACCAATACTTTAAAAATATATATCTAAAAATTGCAAAAATATTAAGCTGTGAAAGTTATTTTTCTTTAGTGAATTTTCATGTGATAATTTCCCATATTTCATTCCGATGGATACTTTTAAGATATTGGTCAATTAAATAGCATCCAAAATGTTGTAATATTATTTTTAAATAAGAAGAGAAGTTTAATGTATTTTATATAAATCAATGTTTTTAATAATTATGTAATCTAATATATTTTTTATTTCATTGCTATAGAAAATAATAAGTAATGCAATGAGAGAAAATATTATTATTAAAATTTTCTTTAAAAGTGGGAAGAATGAGGACAAGAAATGAATGTTGTATATATACACACACACATTTGAGACTTTTTTATTAACTTCATCACATGCAGAATTACAGTAATTATGAGGCAATATTTTAAAAATATTTTATTTTTAAGCAAATTATTAATACTATCACTTTTTACATAAATTAAGATATTTAAATAAAAATGCTTGGAAAATCTAAACACTTTTATTTATATATAAATTTTACTAATATTATATATAGAGCTCGCAAATAAGCTCTTAACAATCTTTGCAAAGAATCCCCCCCCCCCAGACCAGTTTCTGCTACTGGCTTCCTCAATGAGGTGCTAGGATATTCAAGCATTGTGAGCTCTATATATAACATTTGTAATACAAGCTTATTAAATTAGGTCATGTGACATGATTTGATTTCTTTGAAACTTTATTAACTATAGTGACAAAAGGGCAGTGGCCTGTTGAAATGGTAGATTATATATGAAATAATTTTGAGTCTAGAACAACTTCCACAATAAGTTTAAATAAAGATATATTTTTCTTATGTTTAAATAATAAATATTTACAATCAGGATGTGTTTCTATGAATAAAGTGATTTAGAAATCTAAACATTTACATATTAAGTTTATTAATTATCACAACAAAATATCAGTCTGTTCAATTTAGCATAATGATAAGAGTATATATGTAGTATATTTTGAGTTTGTGCCTAGAAATTTGAAGCCTGGGTAATTGTCACAAATAAGTTTAAGTAAAGAAATATTCCTCATATTTAAATAAAAAATATTTGTACTCAGAATATATTTCTAACAATGAAATGATTTGAAAATATAAAGCATTTTAATTACATATAAATTTTATTAATTATATTGGTCTCTTGCTGCTCCAGTCATGAAGCACCTTTGTACCCTCCACCCCTGCAACCTTGTTGAATAATCACACATATATATATAGTCATACATCTGCATCATTAATAATATAAAATATCCACTCATCGATAAAACAGTAAATATTATTCAATTTTAATATATAAATAATGAATGATTAAATGTTAAATCTATACACAATATGCACACATATGATCACAAAAGAAAAATAAAGGAGGCATTTTACATCAATGGAAACATCCATGCCATTAATAGAAAGGATACTTGCTTCGAGATCTCGAAGAAATGGGCTATGTAATACTAGCTTATTTGAATATTTGTATTTGCATATTTTATTATACATTTTATGAAGGCTATGAATATGAGGCATGGATCCTCGAAAACGTTAAGCCGATAAACTTTAATACTAATTAATATCTTCTCTAATTAACAATTATATATTTTACATATAGTGAGAAGTAAAGCTATATTTATTACATATGAGTATTCTATTATAAAGTATTTCAATTATTTTTTTAATTTGCACTTAAATTATTTTTAACAATATCTGATATATATAATTCTTCTAAACACTTTTCTTCTTCCTTTCCTTTACTGTAATAATAGTAATAATAAGTTTTTGCTAAAAAAGACTATAAAAAGGATTATTTGAATTGCAATATCTGATCTACTTAAAATCTAGAGTTCTATCTGCCCTTAAAAACCCATTTAGCAATTCCATTATATTTTTCTAACTCTAAAAGAAGACTTTTATAAGTACATAACAAAATTTTATGAAAATATATCTAAGAGTTTCTAATCTCTAGAAACTTTAAACGGGATAGTTGAATAATTTATTCAACAGTGTTTTACTTTCAGTTATCATAAAAATGTTCATCTTTCTTTTAAAAGTAAACACATATTAAAATCAAATAACGGTGCTTCCATACATTCATTTGTGAAATAGATTTCATGCATGGGTAGTTTATGCATATATGAATAACATTAAAAATTTTATATTAGTGTTTCCACTTAAATATAAAGTAGCATAGGTATAATGTATTGCATGAAGTCTCAAGACTAATAGGATGGGCCTCTTATATAGACTGTCTGTGTGATATGTCATTGTGATAGTCCTCAATTCAGCTCAGCTTCTATAATTTCTGAATTTCGTCTATGCAAGTGATCTACTTTCCAAATATTGATCTATGAAAACATGGAGAAGCTGTCCTATTCTACTTCTCCAGAAGTTCAAACTTGACCAATATTGACACTAGAAACATTTGGTTTTTTTAAATCTGATCCCACTGCTTATACAGATATAAAGGGATTTGTAAACAGGTTGATCAACTATAAATCTTTCCCTTTTGATTAATAAAAATAAGAAATCACCAATTATCATTGGACTGTTTTTTTAATTTGTATTTGTCAAAATGGAATATATTTTAATTAAATACATTAACTGAAACACACAGGCTTATTATATACATGTGTTTATATATGTAATATATAGGGTATATGAGCACAGACTTTCACACGACCCACCACTCTCCACACTATCTCATAACACTGATACACTTGAACACATATATGATGAAAAGATAAATAATCACCAATATACGTATTTCGTGCTAAACCAGCAATCATCTTTTGGTCCAGATTACCATCTCCACACATATGCTATAAGTGCTCAGATGTATATTAAGATAGTCATTCCTCATACTTTAATGGACAGGCTTCAATCTACTCCACACTCCAACTCTTCAACCATCCATCCAATTGAAAATCTGATGATGGAATGCTCAAAAGCCACCCTAAGGCCGAGATTCTTGTCACACCCATGTTGACCAAAGGTCAATCTGACCCCTCATACACAGGACATAATCCATTTAATACAAAGGATGGGCAGACATCTCTACTATGTAATAACAGAAATACACAGGCGTATATTGGTGATTATTTATCTTTTCATCATATATGTGTTCAAGTGTATCAGTGTTATGAGATAGTGTGGAGAGTGGTGGGTCATGTGAAAGTCTGTGCTCATACCCTGTCTATTACATATATAGACACAGGTATATATAAGCCTGTGTATTTCAGCTATTACATATTAGAGATGTCTGCCTATCCCTTGCATATGTATTTAATGGATTATGTCCTGTACATGTGGGGTCAGATTGACCTTAGGTCAACATGGGTGTGACATTAATCTTGGCCTCAGGGTGGCCTTTGAACGTTCCATCATCAGATTTTCAATTGGATGGACGGTTGAAGAGTTGCAGTGTGGAGTGGATTGAAGCCTGTCCATTAAAGTAGGAGGATTTGCTATCTTAATATATATCTGAGCACTTGTAGCATATATGTGTAGAGATGGTAATCTGGACCAACTGATGATTGCTGGTTTAGCATGAAATACGTGTATTGGTGATTATTTATCTTTTCAACATATATGTGTTCAAGTGTATCAGTGTTACGAGATAGTGTGGAGAGTGGTGGGCCATGTGAAAGTCTGTGCTCATATACCCTATATATTAAATACATTATTTTTTAATCTTTTAAATAAAAAGAAATTACAGAATTAACTCAATAATTAATGTGCATTTACAGAGGAAATAATATTAATAATATTTAATATTAATATTTAATATTAGATAATATTATTTAATATTAATATTTAATATTAGATAATATTAAAAACTTAGATTTTTGTTAAAATTATTTCTAGTATTTTAAAAATATTAAATATTATTACTTAATTAATACTTCAGTTACTGGAGAGTTTATTTTAAATAATTATATACATAAATTTTATCTGTGTTCATTTCTACTTTTCCTTTTAAACTTTAAATATATATTCTTATACAGAAGTTATAAACTTTCTAAATAAACATCAATGAATGCTTTTGTTTGATAGCAAACTAACATTACATGACCACTTAAGCATGCTTTTTTGGAACTTGTAGATATTGTAAAGGTAACAAATTATATAATTCAGGGTAAACTTAAAACAACCCCAAATGTAAAGATATCCCCCTTCAATATAGTCAAATATTAAATTTCATATGGTAGAGATAAATTTTGCTTATTTTTAAACCTTTGGGAATTAATAAGCAATAATCATTTTATATATCCTTTGCTATTTAACAAAGAGGTACATTAATATTAATTATTTTTAGAAAGATTATCACTTCTGGAGTTTTATATGTGCGGGGTAGTTTATAGTTTGAAACAATTTATTTGCTAGTTATTTATATATATCATCATCATCATCAACCATTATCAATCCACTGCAGGATGAAGGTCTCTCCAAGTTTAATCCATCTTCTCCGATCTTTAGCTTCTCTTCTCCACAACACCCCTGCACATTTTCTTATTTCATCCATCCATCTCACACGTGGTCTCTTTCTGGGTCTTTTACAATCTCTTGGAATCCAGTTTAAAATTTCAATTGTCCATCTATTATCATCTCTTCTAGCAATATGTCCAGCCCAACTCCATTTCAATCTTTTAATTTTTTCAATAAGGTCAGTAACACCTGTTTGTTGTCTCACCCATACATTGCGTTTTCGATCTCTTCTTGTTACTCCCAACATGCATCTCTCCATACTCCTTTCACTGGTCTGAAGTCTCTGTATTGCTCTTCTATTAAGTGTCCAAGTCTCAGATCCATAAGTAAGAACTGGTAAAACACATTTGTTAAAAACCATCCTTTTCAAACACATAGACATATTTCCTTTTAGTATCAAGTTATTTCTACCAAAAGCACTCCAACCAAGTTTAATTCTATGATTAATTTCCTCCATTATGTTTCCATCTGTATTAATAATCTGACCAAGGTATTTGTAACTGTTAACTTCTTCTAATTCTTCATAATCAATCTTTATTTTCATATTTTGAGCAAATCGATTAAACATTACTTTAGTCTTTTTAACATTTATCTTTAGTCCTACTTTTCTACTTTCATCTGCTAACTCCTGCAACATTTTCTGTAGCTCTGAAGCATTATTTTCAAAAACAACTACATCATCTGCGAAATCTAAATGACTTAAATACTCTCCATTTACTTTCACTCCTTTAGTTTCCCATTTTAATCCACAAAATACTTCTTGCAGCACTGCTGTAAAAAGTTTTGGAGATATGGAGTCACCTTGTCTTATACCTTTCTCAATGTTGATTTTTCCAGTATCATTATGTAATCTAATTGTTGCTGTTGCATTTTTATAAATATTCTTTAAAATATGACAATATCCTGGATCTATACCTTGATGATCCAATGCTTTAATCACTGAAGAAATGTGTATAGAATCGAATGCCTTTTCATAATCTACAAATCCAAAACATAATGACAACTCATATTCGTTTGTCCTTTCTATGACTTCTCTCAATACCTGGATATGATCTATTGTACTAAAACCACTTTTAAATCCAGCTTGTTCTCTTGGTTGGTGGAAATCCAAAGTTCTCTGTAGACGAGTTATAATTATCTTAGTAAAATTTTTATATAAAACTGATAAAAGGCTGATAGGTCTGTAATTTCTAATATCTTCTTTATCACCTTTTTTAAATATTAATATTATTACTGCATTCTTCCAATCTTCTGGTACATCTTTATCATTTAGACATTTGGTATATAACTTTGCTAAAATTGTTTCTATTTCTTCACCTGCTTCTTTTAATATATCAATTATAATTCCATCATTTCCTGGAGCCTTTCCTTTCTTCATACACTTAATTGCATGTCTCACTTCTTCATTTAAAGTTCTGGGCAATTCGGAAAATGTAATAGATATAGGAGGTACTTGTTCTTTATTACTATATAATTCTTGATAAAAATCTTCTACCAATTTCATGATGTCATCTCTCTTTTTAGTAATAATTCCATCTTTTTTTCTTATTGCAGATATAAATTTCCTACCAATACCAAAATGTTGTTTAACATTTTTGAGACTTATTTTCTTCTACAGCTTTCCTTGCTATTTCACAGTTATACTTTCTTATATCATTTTCAACTCTTTTCCGTACCATTTTACAAAATTCGAGATATTCAATTCTTTTTAATACATCATTTTTGTATATCTTCATATTCCTTCTTTTCTTCAAAACTTCTCTAGTCTCAGTATAAATTTTATTAGTCAATTGCTGCTTTTTTCTACTAGCTATGTTTGTTGCAGTTTTTAAAAGTGTATCAGTTATTTTCATATTAATTTCATTCAAATCTGAATCATGTTCAAAATCTCCTAACACTTGAAACCTATTTGTAAGTTCTAATTTAAATTCATTAGAATATTTCTGAAGTTTAGGAATATCAACTGTAAATATTGTTTTTCTTAATAATTTTTGTCTCTCTAGTTTTACATTAACACATAACTTACACCTTACTAATCGATCACTTCCTTTGTTAAATTTATTAAGAACATTACAATCTTGAAATATGTATTTTCTGTTAGTCAAAATATAATCCAATTCTGCTGTACCTTCATTTGGATGCTTCCATGTCCATTTCCTTTTAACATTTTTCTCAAAAATGTATTCATAATATAAAGTTGTTTTTTTTCTGCAAACTCCACAAGTCTATGTCCTCTCTCATTCCTATTACCATAACCAAAATTACCTACAGCAATTTCATCTTTCATTTGTCTACCAATTCTAGCATTAAAGTCTTTCATAACAATTTTAAAATGTTGTTTACTCTGATCAAAAGCTTTTTGTACATCCATATAAAAATCTTCTACTACTTCATCACTATGAGAACTTGTTGGGGCATAAACCTGAATTAACTGCATTTGGTATCTGCTATTAAGTTGTATAACTAATCTTGCCACTCTGTCCGATACACCATCAATCTCCACAATATTGTTCTTCCACTTTTTATTTATAATGAATCCTACTCCACTTGTATTTCCAATATGTGTGCCTTTATAATAGAGTATATGTCCACTTTTTAAATCAATTGTTTCTTCTCCTTTTCTTCTAACTTCACAAAGTCAAATAATGTCCCATTTAATATAAGACAGTTCTTCTTCTAATTCTTGCAATCTTTCTTCACTTGAAAATGATCTGCAGTTGTAAGTACCTAAATAAAAAGTTGTCATCAAATGGCAGCCTGGGTCTGCAATCAGGGGATTCTTAGCACCCTCCGCCTTTGGCCACCAACCACTGCCTTGGTTGGTGACTTTACAGCCTCCTGGGAATAAGGGCCATGCTTTATTTTTGTCTGTCATAATTGCATATATGTATGGGAAAAATATTTATCATTTACACAAACATTCATTCTGCCTTATCAGGCACTGAGAAAAAAGACCATGGTGTTTCTTGATCTTAAACTCAGAGGTAAAAAGCCAATAAACTCACCACGCTGGCTAATGCATGTTGGTGAGCATCCCATCCATGTTCGTATACTATATGAATAATCACATAGTAATAACAGCTGCAATGACAAGAACGTATGGGGAGTGGACATTAGGAATTTGCCCTGCTCAGTTCTTTTAAGGCCTCCAAGAGGAATCAAAGGGTCTCCTTTCAGTTAATAGCAAACTCCTTTCTGCAGCCATTTATATATATATATATATATATGTTATGTGTCACAGTCCATTAAAATATGTAATACAGTTAGTTTTATAAAAAAATGAAATTTTATCTAATAATTATCATTCTATGTTATTTTTGTGCTTAAAGAAAATTAAAACATAATGTGTAATTGACTTAAAAGTTTATCTAAATTATTTTAAAGCTACATTAGTTTAACTTATTAGCAAAATTAATAATATATTATAATATAATATTAGCATGTGATTATTTAAGTTAAGAATATAATGTTACAATAATAAATTGAGCTACAAAAGTTAATAATCAATAAGCCTTTATAATATATTTTAAATAATTCTTCTTATTTAATTATTTAAAATATTAAGCAATGATGTCATAAAGTCTGATGTGTGTATTCATCTTCGTGCACACATGTTCTTGCTAAATTAAGTCATTTTAGTTCCTCATTAACATTAATTTATTATTTGTATTAAAATTATGTTGCTAAAATTGATTTATCAACTTTAGTAATGCAATTTGTTTAATATTTGATTTTAAAAACTGTATCAAAATAAGTATTAAAATTATTCCAATAATATTTTTAATTCATGTTAATAAAAATAGTTTTATTATTTAAAAGTACAATTAAATAAAAGATTTAAATGAGAATTAAATAAATTATTTAATATAAAAAAATAGTTAAATAAATTATTTTAAGAAAGAAAAAAACCAGACAGAAATTAATTTATATGTAATTTTTTCTTGTCTAAAAACTGAAATAGTCAATTAAATTATGAGGGATGAAAGCTATAAATAAAGGTGTTTAGAAGTCAGTAGGTGCATGTGTATTCTTTAATTTTTAATCAGTATTTATTTATAAAACTTTTTTCCAATCAAGTAAAAATTTAAAATTATAATTTTTTTTTTAATATTTTTTTCTGGTTAGTAAAGTTAAAAATATATTCTAAAATGATTTTTAATATTTAAGAAGTTAATTTAATTCATTTTATTATGTAGTGAAAACCCTAATATTCCCTCTAAGTAATTCATATGAAACTAACTGAAATTATGATAATTAAGGGAGATAAAATGAGTTATCTAACAGACACACCAATAGTTAAATGATATTAAACAAGGCAAAACTCTCTCCATGCAGTAGTGCCACCCTGTGCCAACCAGAGTAATCAATGAATGCCAGAAGGCTTCTGCATAAATCCCTATCTAGTGCCTACTCATCCAATATCCCCAGACCAAAATGTATGGATGCTGAAATGAGTTCAGACCCATATGACTATATAAGCTATTGAGCTTAGATTTGAAAATATTTTTGTGTTTTCAATTTCATTCTCATAGTTTTGTAATTAAGTAGAGATAAAAGGTGACTGCTGGAGGATTGCATTAGATCCTAAGATCTAGGTGCAGTACTCTCAGATCCAAGGCTCCTCACTGATGAAGGCCACAAGCCAGAAACTAGTCTGGGGATATTGGATGAGTAGGCACTAGATAGGGATTTTATGCACAAGATTTCTGGCATCCATTGATTACTCTGGTTAGCACAGGGTAGCACTACTGTATGGAGAGAATTTTGCCTTAATAACAATTATGTGCTAGTATAAGAGATGGTGATTATGTGATGTTTAGTAGTTAAATGATGCCATACAGATGGGAAAGTCATATTTAGGAGTTGTAAGAAATTTATTTTTAATAATTTTTGTATGGCTGTGATGAAAGGACAATCTTGTTTTATTTTAATGATTAATCCTAAAAAGTATAAACTGTTATGGGATTTTTATACCCATTTTTACTTGAGGAAAGTCATTAAAAACTATTTTAAAATTTACTTCCCATTTAAGAAAAGAAGTATGAGACCAAGCTGTACAAAAATGAACTTTATACTTACTAGTCTGCAACCTGTTATTTGGGACTGATTTTTATGATGTGTAATATATCTACTAACCTTTAAAAAGACTGAATGGTTATACATATTATTCAAGTTCATGAAATTTTGATATGAAATAAATATTAATTATTGGAAGAAGAGCTCTACAAACTTTAAATTCTAAAAATAAATTATCGCTTGGAAATTGAATATAAACATTTTATTAATTCCAAGAAAAACATTGTTTAAATGTTTAAAATAGTAAAAATCTTGCAAGTGATTATTAATTGAATGTGTACACATAGAAGAAAATTTTTTTAAATTAAAAGAACTATTTATTAATAGTTATTATAAATTGAATGCATAAACATGGGAAAATAATTTTAAAGTAAAGGAATTACCTGTTGAAAAATTAAAAATAATATATATTTTTATATAAAAAATTGACAAATATTTTAAAAACAAATATTTCTGTTATAATTTATTGAAATCTGGATTAATGAAGAGATTTTCATATATGAAAAATTACCTTATTAAGTAATAATTCATTTTATTACTATTAATATTTATGAAATTTTTGTCATCTTTGATATTTAAAAGAAACTTTATTTTAAAAGTACTGTTATCATGAAGAGATGGATAAAATTTCAAATGTATTTTATTTGCTATAATATTTTGTTTTTCTGAATGGAACTTTAGGTAGTCATAGCAACCACTCTTTCCCTCAAACTTAACTTCAAGCAAGTTTCAAAAACTTATTATTTTAGTAGTTTATTTCTTTTATTTCCTTTTTGGTATTAATTAAAAAATAGTTATTTATTTTAGTGATAATATGGGATTTAACATTTACATAATATATAAAGTTTATTTCAATATTTAGTATTGTCAAATAAAGAAAAATAAAAGGATGGATGCACATTACTAATCCTAAAGGGTAGAATTAAGAAAAAATATTACTGATATATATATTGAAAATTTATACATGTGTTAATTTATTTATGAAAGTGCTAAGTTAAGAAAGCCAAATGGTGAACTTATTTTATTATTGATATATTAATTGATTTTTGGAATATCATATTAATTGATGATGGTCAGGATATATACTAATTTTTTTTTTAGAATTTACAAAATAGAAATATGTGATTTACTTATTGTCATCATTCCGTTTATTGAGAACCAAGTTCAAAATCTTTATGTGATATAAAATAATTAATTCTTGTTGTTACATAAATGGATGTACCAGTGTGTGACAACTTTAAATAAAATAAACATTTTCTCACATCCATATATCTATCAATTTTTGTCTCATTATATAAATGAGTAATCAATGTGTCACTTATGATATCTTTCATGATTTACCCTAAATATGACTAGTTTACATAGTCAAGGGCCAATTTATAGTTTATTTGGAGTGGGTTCGATGTGAGCCACTTTTAGCATTTTTTTGTACAATGCTACATCTTGGACTCACCGCATAGTATGTTGTTGATGTTACTTTGGGTTGAATTTTACTAAAAGTAATTGTATCAAAAAAAAATTTGATGTTTTCTAGTAAGATAACTTGTGCTATTTTGTTAAAAATCTTAGTCATACTGAGAGGCAAAAATTAAATACATTCTTTTGCATAATTAATTAAATCAAAGTAAATTGGCCACTTTTGCTATTATTATTTTAAAATCTTGATTAATTTTTTAATCACTTTATTTTACTTTTTCACAATGTGGATATTTATATAACCCTGGAAAAATGCAAGCTGCAATCATAACCTGTGAACCATTTGGTACCCACAATAACTATACCAGATACAAAACTGAACAACCACTCTTCAGAATATACATTTTAGACAACCTTTTATGTTCGCCTACTTTGTAATGCTATCATCAGCAATCCACATCAACATCACATGATCTGTTTGTCTTATATTAATAATTATGGACTGATTTGCTGAACAGATTGATTTGATGTTGAACCATGGCTTTTCATAAACCAAACTATTTCAATTTAATAAACACTAAATAAGAGCAAATTATATAAATTTATTTTATTAAATAAATGTTGATTAGTATGAGACTAATTTATAAAAAGATCTCTGCATTGAATCTTCATATTTGAAATCAAATCAGACCGTTTATTATTTATAATATAAGATGAATCTAGAAATAATTCAAATAAACATGAAGAGATTTAAATTTAATAAATTTAATGCATAGCATCACATGACTCTCAGATTTTATGCAACAGCTGCACTAGTTGAAATAATTGATTCTATTCCTTACTCCGATGTTAGCTATCATCAATCAATGGAGACAAGCATTTCCAACTAAATCTCTAGACTTATTTATGAGTATTGGCATTCATCAATGAAAAACAGTGGTTTTGTTACATATAACTAGCAGCTACATTTACTTCCTGTGAAGCAAAAAATTATACAAAGTTTCACATACAATAAGGCAATGAATACAAACCAATAAATGCAGATATTGTTTGTAGTCTAAGAGAAACATATGATGTTATATTTGGTTTTATTAAACAGGCAAAACTCTCCATACAGTAGTGCCACCCTGTGCCAACCAGAGTAATCAATGGATGCCAGAAGGCTTGTGCATAAAATCCCCATCTAATGGCTACTCATCCAATATCCCCAAAGTAGTTTCTGGCTTGTGGCCTGCATCAGTGAGGAGCCTTGGAGAGCACTGCACCTAGAACAAGGTGGCACTACTGTGTGGAGAGTTTTGCCTGTTTAATAACAATTATGTGCTAGCATAAGAGATGGTGATTATGTGATGTTTAGGATTTGTTTTATTGCATTCTTCATCAAAAGAACAGTCATGTCTAAAGTTAAAACATTACTGGATGGTAAAATAAAAGTTTGAAGCAAAAACAAGAGCTAAGAATTGAGTTGAAGGATAAACTGTAAAAAGATTAATGTCCAACGGCATATTGAAAAGAAGTAAAATCAAGTCTCATGAATTATCAATGGGAACATAATAGATGACATTAATTATAGAATTAAACTTGGGAGGAATGTTTTTAATAAAATAATTTAATATTAAAAATAAATATTCATATATATTTGGAAATACTTTTTTTTATTTATTAATGTGAAAACTGGAAACTTAATAGAAAAGTAATACAGGGCTTCAAATTATACAGAGAAATGTGGAACGATGAATATTTTGGAATAATTAGAAGGTGAACTATATGGAATCAATAAATAGCTTTTATATCAATGAAAGTATAAGTTGAAACGTAGTTCTAGTCCACATGTTGTTAGACAATAAATAAACTGTTAGGTCTTAAATAGAATCTTAATCATATATCTGATAGATGAATGAACAAGAAAATTGTGGAGTAATGTGCAGAAGAAAATCTATCCATCAAATAACTGAGATTAAATTTGGAGAGACATTCATAATGCAATATAATAGTAAAGTTTGATGATGATGATGCCCTTATAATAATAAGTTCATTTCATCATTTTTATGTTTATAATCACTACAGTTTTAATACATGTGTGGATATGATTGCGTTCAAAAAGTTTTTGATTCATTTCAGATTTTTATAATTTTTTTTAACTCTTTTTTTTTTCATATGTCAAATGCGTTGATCGGGAAGCGAACCCGGGCCAGCTGCTTGGAAGGCAGCTATGCTAACCACTATGCTACCAACGCTTGACAACTCATATTTTTTGCTTGAATGTTACTCCGACTACCAATTTTTTTAAACTGTAAAATAAATTGACAAATCTAATTTGATTAGAAAATAATGAAGTCATATAAATGACGAAGCTAAAGCAATATATATATATCAGATACAAATGCAGCTAAAATAACCGTAGAGTCTGTTAAATCTCTAATTTCCCCTGTAATTAGTGCTCAGTATACTCAAAATTCTCTTCTCAGAAGGCCAATCTCACACAATAGAAATGCCAATAGAGAATGTTGCGATCAATAAATTATCTATTTGTCACAGTGAGGATTTTTTTAAAAAAAATATTGGAATGAAAGTAATGTGAATTCGCCTACGTAGAGTTTCATTCTTTTGAAGCAAAGACTAAAAGGTATGAGTTTTAAATATTTTATTTTTAATGAGTTATTATTAATCAATATTTAGTAATTTATAAATATTAGAACCATTTTTTAATTGATTGATGTACGCGAGTACAATAAAAATATATTACAATACAGACATTGTTATTATACCTATGTTCATTGATAATAGATAAAAATTAACTTTGTTTGTGGACGTATCTACATGTTTATATTATGTGTATACTATAATAAATTGATTAATGCATTCAAGAAATATGTGCAATCAATAAAATATTTCATATTTGTGATGTATTCCTTATTATAAATCTTAAACTATAGCTCTCAGTATAAAATAATGCCCGACCAACCTATCGCTATACATATTTTTAACAAAACAGCTTTATTCGTTAAATAAGTTGAGACTTGTAACAGTCAAACGCCCACACAGAAACTATAGTCAGATTTTTTTTATTTACTTATCTTAATTATAAACAGCTTGATTGTGTAGCTTGAATATTTTACATAACAGGACATATTTTAATATTCATATCTCATTGTATTTGCATTAGAATGTACATTATATAATTATTAGAAGTAATTAATTAGTATGTTTACAATTTAATCATTAATTGTGATTCTAGAAGAAAATGTGCTAAAAGATTGACAAGATCCATCCCTACTATTAGGTTGTCATTATTTATCAACTATGCATTGTGGTCTACTCGTTATAAAATGGTTTTCAATCCCGGTGCAATTATTGAGGGAAAATTCTTTCTGAATAAACTTATAAAATTTAAAAACCGTGACATGCTCCTAGCTCCAAAAGTATTATTCAAGGAAACATGGACTCTGATTGCATTGCAAGGATGATTGCTGGTAAAACGCTTTGTTTCTTCTGTCTAAGATATTGCTGAAAGTGGTTTTGTTAATAATCAGAGGTTCAGATGCTTATGTTATCAAAATGGATAATATTTAACTGAATACATCAGATGTAGCATAAATACCTAAGCCTTCATAGTTGTAGTGATTTTTCCAATGGTGATCTGACCAAACTCTAGATTGACTACGTGACTCTTGATAGTGTGAGGCAATTTGTCTAGATGAGTTGGTGAGCTTAATTAGTCTACTTGTGTGTTAACAGTAGACCAGGTATTCGGGTTTACCTCTTGCCCAGAATAATACTATCTTTTATTTATTTGTAATCATGTAATTTGTTTTTATGTTTGTAATTCTAGCTTTCCTTTTAATTTACCATGTATACATAATTGTCACTGTAAACATTGTACTTATTTAATAAAATTTTTGGAAGAAAAGATTGACATCACATAAAATAGTCAAATGTTATTGCTTAGTTATCGTTTTTTATTATTATTAGGTACTCAATTATATTAACTATTTAGATCTTTCATACACTTTATGTATTTAATACATAAACTTTGCATTGGTTACATACTGCATAATTAATTTACCTATATATCCTAATTAGCGATTCTCAATAGTTCCTTTTATATATCAACTTCTAAATATTGTTATGGTCCTCGTTGGCCTTTGGGCTAAGATAGCCATTAATCAATGAAATTTCTAAATCTTATATATAGCTTTGACTTCCTTTATATCCCTAGCAAATTATGCATATGATGCACTGCCTTAAGGCCTTAGTGTAACCTTTGATTTTGTTTTTATTTATTTATTTATTTTTCTTTCATACTTGCATTAATTTTCCTATCATAATTTTCTTATGCAGCTCTTGAAACTATGTTATTGATTTAATGCAACTTTTGATTTCTCTATATACATGGTTTGCATACCATGTTTATATGTATTCATTGAAACTTTGTTATTGATCTAAGTTTCTGCTGTTATAGATTTCTCTTGTATCTACTCTAGAGTGTAATTAAAATCTTAATTTTGAAAGTAGTGGGCATTCAATTTTTGAACAGAAAATTTGGTGTGACTTACAAAAAAATATTTTACCAACAGCTGTACTTTTAATAAGCATTCTTTCATAACAACAATTCATCAATAAACACATAAATGCTCTTTAATAGTCTTTTATTAGGTTGGGGAGATGATAATAGATGGACAATTGAAATTTTAAACTGGATTCCAAGAGATTGTAAAAGACCCAGAAAGAAACCACATGTGAGATGGATGGATGAAATAAGAAAATGTGCAGGGGTGTTGTGGAGAAGAGAAGCTAAAGATCGGAGAAGATGGATTAAACTTGGAGAGACCTTCATCCTGCAGTGGATTGATAATGGTTGATGATGATGATTAGGTTGGGAAATTATTAAATTTTTTAAATGTCTATAATATTTTAAAGTGTAGTAATCATAATTTGTATTCTAACACATAAAATTGCATGTATGATAAGAAAGACAGAAACCAGTTGAGAGAAAATAAATAGATGCACTTTTTTCTTTAATAAAGTTTGAAGCCTACATCTAAGACTAACAAATGCAATATTTTTTAAACCTAATAAAAGATGATTCATAACCATTTTAGTATTTATTGAAGGCTCACATTCGAAAGAAAGTGATAATTAAAGTTTTGATGAAAATGTTTATATATTTTGGATAAATATATAGTGGAATATGATTATTAGGTAAATTGTACTGCTATAGATAACTAAGGAGTCCTGGTTAATTGAAATGAAAATTATGAATTTTTAATACATACAGTGTACATATTCAATATTGACAACAATTATGTTTTAAAATGTAAGAAAATTTATTTAGGTTTCTATAAACAAACTTAATGTAAATGCATAATCATCATCATCAACCATTATCAATACACTGCAGGATGAAAGTCTCTCCAAGTTCAATCCATCTTCTCTGATCTTTAGCTTCTCTTCTCCACCCATGCACACTTTCTTATTTCATCTGCCCATCTCACATGTGGTCTTTTTCTGGGTCTTTTACAATTTCTTGGAATTCAGTCTAAGATTTCAATTGTCCATCTATTATCATCTCTTTTAACAATATGTCGAGAGTGTCTTTTAATTTTTTCAATGAGGTCAGTAATACCTGTTTGTTCTCTTACCCATATACTGTGTTTTCGATCTCTTCTTACTCCTAACATGCATCGTTCCATACTTCTTTGAGTGGTCTGAAGTCTCTGTATTACTCTTTTAAAATGCATAATATATGTTATTAAATACTATATAATATAGTTATGTAAAAAATACAGTATAAAGTTTTTGATGGGTGCTTACATTTATTTGCTCTATTATTTAATTAGCACACATTTTATGATTTAAGCGCACATAAAAGTATTCTCCTGATTAAAAAAAGCAAAATATAATATGACTAATTTGCAGAATGAATTTCTGATTAGTTTTGAGAGCATTAGGGGAATCTCTCTCTCTCTCTCTCATATATATATATATAGTGTCAAAATAAAAATTTGATATATATATATATATAGTGTCAAAATAAAAATTTGATAAATTTTTAGATACATGGTAATTTATTTAATTTGAATTACAGATCTGACTTTACATTATATATGTTGAATGATGGGATTAACTATTCCATTATATAAATATTTAAGATTATGATAGGATGATGTACTAATCACCAGACTATGTATATATAATATTTTGATATTACTTCATGGCAATTGTTTTTAAATATAATTGAATAACTCTCCTACTATAGCAAATGACAATACATTTTTAAAGTTAAAAAAAATATCCTTTAACTTTGTTCTCCTTCATATATCAGAAGGATTATCTACAATGCTTTTTTCTAGAAGGGATGAATTCTTATAATATATTGCTAAATATTTTAAAATCTTACATATAAATATTTAATACTGTAAGTTATTAATTATAATTATTATATATGTATATTGACATATTTTATATATCTAAATATCTGTTTACAGTTTACTATTTTCATCAATTACTATCTATTAACATCTAACCATAACTATTCTAATATGAAAATATAACAGATATTTCCATATATTAAAATATTTCAATAATAACATATATTAAAAATTATTAATTTATATACATATTACAAAAGAACATTTATGCACTTTCTATTAGCTCATTATTTAATTCAGATATAAGGTGTTATTTTAGTTCAATAATGAGCTAACAGAGGTTTATAAAAGTTCTAATTCATAATATTGTATCTCTCTGTAGTGAATTAATTACATAATTGGTTGTATGTATATATAAATTGAATAGCTGATAGAGCAAGGTTAATTGGTAAAATCTATATCCAGTCCTAATTTCCTTTTCAGCTCAAAGCTAAATTAATGACATTAAACAATTTTCTGTACATTATTTATGATATGTATTACCATCTTATTTACATTACACTATTTTTCAGTTATTGTATTATGCATATGAGATCTAACAATTAAATTCACCATGCACTTATGTTGGCAATACTAAAAACAACTTGTCATGACTTTAATATTTCAATGTCCCATAGATGTGTTAGTGTGTGACAATATTTTGCACATGTTCATTATTGTATACTTCCCATGTTTTCTTGTGAAAATGTGGAACTTCAATGTAAGCAATCAGAGTTTTTAGTCAGTAAACAACTGTATTGGAACACTCTCTATGCTCACCTGATCTGGCTCCAGTGACTTATTTGAAGATAAAGGAAATATTGAAAATAATTACATTTTGATAACATTTAGGACATTAAGGGTAATACAACAACAGGTCTTATCATTGTTTCAGAAAAAAAGTTCCAAAATTACTTTGAAGGGTAAATTTGCTACTGGGGTATGTGCATAGCTTTCCAAAGAGAGTGCTTCAAAGATTACCATAGTGTTATTTATCAATGAGATATGTACACTTTTTCTAAGATAAGCTCACAGATTAATTAATCATGCATATTATAGCAGTCAAAAATGTTAACATCCTATTTTTTTCGTATATCCAGTTAGATCAGGGAAATACAAAAGACTAAAACTACAAAAACTATACATACATCTTATTGCAGTAAATAAACAAGATACAGAAAGAAAAAGTATTTTATATAACTTTATTTATATTACAACAGCAAAACAAAACAAAAAATAGTCATAAATGCATTTCATTGGCAAGTACAAAAGATTATGATACATTGTGCTGCATATGTTTGAACCCAGAATAATTTTTTAAATAGAGTCAGATTTATAAACAGGATGCATGTGTAACTGAAACTTTAAACTATAAGGTAAACATTGATATTAATTCAAGTTTAAATATAAATTACTATCTATTTTATAATTATCAACATGCTCTCTAAGTATTAATTTCATGTGTGGTGCACTATATGTGTGAAACATGGACATTATTTTTATTATTATGTATTTTAATGATCCCTAAATGGACAATGAGGTTCTATCTAGGAATATTTGTTATAAATAAACAATTTACATGCATGATATAGCCAAGCTGGGATTCAACATATTGTAATTTAATCACATTCACAAATGACCATGATTGCAAAATGATCTATAGATTGACATTTTCATAGTTAAAACATTATGATACAATACATCAGGCCAAAGAGGGGAGGGGGCAACTAATGCTAGACTGTAAGAAAGGGTACCCAGTAAATATATATATATATATATATATATATATATATATATATAGTAAGTCAGCTTTGGACATACAAGAATAAAAAGTGACACATCAAGAATAATAAGACTGTAAATAATATAGCCTAATTAATTAGTACACAAAAATAAATACAACCTACCAAGAAAATATCAAAAGAAATCTCTAATTAAATATAAGTGAATGGCCTGGAATTCAAAGATTTACCTGTCCCAAGCATGAAATGACATTTTCTCATATCACAGAAGTGATCACATGCCATATAGAAATGTGAGTTTAACACAATCCTGTGGAATCCCATCTGTGACTATAATATAAAATTAGCAAAAATTAAAACCAATAACACATCTAGGTAGACTTTAGATTCATCTAAAAAATATTGACACAAATACATGCATTTTTTCTAATGTGGTAGAGATGTAATTTGATATATGTAGCCAGAAAATATTTTATCAAAATTAAATGGATTTTGGAAAAAACTTAAATCTATCATGGTTAATGTATAAACTTAATAAATAAACTGTCATTTATACTATAATGGCTTTTTAAAAATTTATCTGTATTCATTTTAATTAAAGTGAAATTATTGCAAACGTCTTATGCACTTAATAAATAAATTTGAACATTGCTGTGTTCATTTTATAGATTGTATCAATTGATTTTTATATTTTTATTAACCTGATTTTTCCCCCAACTCCTTACATTATAAACAGATACTATAATAAAAGGTCAAAACTACTGAAAAAAAATAAAATATGAGTAAAGGGATGAAATGGGAATGTAACATTTAAGCAATTACTGATTTTGTTTAATATAGGAGATTCGAACTCAGATTTTCAAGCAACCTTCAACTATCCACACTATCTAATACATGTAGAAAAGATAAATAATCACCAATATACATATTTCGTGCTGAATCAGCACTCATCAGTTGGTCCAGATTATCTTCTCCTACACATATGTAATCAGTGCTCAGTTTATATTAAGATAGCAAATCTTTATATTTTAATGGACAGGCTTCAATCTACTCCAACCTCCAACTCTTCAGCCATCCATACTATTGAAAATGTGATGATAGAATGCCCAAATCCCATGCTGATGCCAATATTGATTTTGTTTAAAAAATTCTGATCAATTATCCTGATTTTTCAGTTTTACTATTATATATAAAAATGCACTCATTCGCACATCATCCTACTATTCAATAATATGCTTATAACATTTAATACCTATGGGGATCAATTAAAGAGATATTCTAACACAAAACATAAAGTTATAAGCATGATATAAAATAATTTACAGAGATAGATATACTTAAAGAAAATTTATGATTAATTTGGTATAAACAAAATATTTAGCTAAGTTACCGGCATTTTCCCATGGTAAGAGTTTATGCTGAAAGTCCAAAATCGTGATCATTAATGTGCAGAAAATCAGACTCTAAAAATAACTATATTGATGAGTAGTAAACATAGTTTTTCTAGAGATTATTATTTAGGAATTCCTTGTAATATACTTTTAGAAAGAGCTTTAACATCTTAAATTGAAGAGTATTTCTTTTAATTCACTTATCAGAAGTTATTTTGTTGGTGGAACTTCTTGGTTTACAGAATACTTGATTATTCTTAATTCAGTACATAGTTGGAAAACGTATGTTATAACAGAATATTTGTTGGGCATTTTATGTCCATTTTAATCAAGCTAAAAATTGAAATAGAAAACTCTTGGCAGAAACATTTATCATTGTATTTTCTCTGAATTCTTTGGCAAAGATTATGGAATGGATGACGTTTCTTCTTTTTTCTACATTGCTAAGGCAGATATTTCTTTAAACAACACATTAATGACTAGTTCTTTAAAACAGTGGCATAGGCAGACCTCATGCTAGAACATTGCTTGCACACATTCTGGGATGACCAATTGACAGATCGGCTGCTTTGCCCAGCTATTCTACGCATTTCTCTTTCTCTTCCGGTTTTTCCTGCAAAACTTCCTGTGGTAACTGATTTGAAGAGCTGGTTTAAAGACCTTGATTAAAGATGAAGACTTCTAAATATATTTTACTAGGCTTATATACTAAATGTAAACAAAATGTTTCCAGATTATCTTTAGTTAAAATTACTTGGAATTTCACTGATTAAAACTATTAATCAAAATTTGCTTTTGCCGATAATGAATCTTAATCCAGCTATCTAAATTCTTTACTATATTTCTTGTTTTTGCTAAATTTCTTATTTTTACTAATTGAATCTATTTATCTTTTTTTAAACACCTGATGTCTACTTATCGTTTCAATAATTATTGAGTAGTTTTTAAAACTTTTACCTAATTAAGTTTTATTGAGAAGATAACAAAAAATAAAAATATTTTTCTAACAAACAAGTTTTTAATTTAAAATAAAAAGAATATTTTTCTTTTAATAAAACCGAAATAAATCTCTTAATTCAAGTCTGAAAACATTGGCAAAATGAAATCGACAAATTATTTAAGCACCACAATTTTTTTTTTTTTTAAGAAAATGTTTTTTAACAGATACGATGTTCTTTATACCTGTTGTTTATTAAATATATATGTAATTATTATTCTGCGCTTCCAACGCATACTAGTGAAGCTATATTTTAATTATGTTTTATTCTGGCTTAGCGCTTTCAGGGCATATTTGTTCCCACATTTATAGGCTGTGACATTCTCAATTTTGTGTTATTGTTAGGGCATATATATGCAAATTAATCAACCAGTCCATTTCTTGGAAATTGAGAAGCATGAATCTCGTCTATTGATGGCCTTCGGGTCGTTTGCAATGAAATATACCTCTTTTATTTGGCGTTTGGCATCATTTTTTTCCAAACACATGATTTCACCATTGGTGGGTTCAAAATTGTGATTAGAGTTTTTTGGTGTTCTAGGAATATCGAAATGCCTTCATTTTTAGTGCGAGATCTGTTATTGTATGTGTGTTAAGATATTCTTGTAGGGACAATAATCGGAGGGATAAATTATAATCAAAGTAAATTGAATTTATATATTTGAATATAGTTTACGTGACTGCATTCATGTCCACATATATACAACAAATAGTTTCAGTTAAATTTATGTAAAATGAAGCAAATATATGTATGCACACACACATATATAATTTCAATGTATATACAGTATTAATATTCTTCGTGTAATTACAATATTAATGCACCAATGTTTTCTTGAAGGTTTGTGGCGATGGCAATTTAATGAATTGCAGTTACCATTGTATGAGTAAAAAAAAATATTACTAACTAAAAATAGAATGATTTATTGATTTCTTAAAGAAATCAGTTGCGGCAAATGTTCTTCTTTTTCTTGAAGATATATGCTTATTCATAAAGAAAATGACATAAACGGGCTGTTTACTAACATGTATAGAAATATAATGAGCTTACTGACTTTTATTTCTAAATTTAACTCATAAATTGAGTGAATGTTTGCAAAGACAATGAAGGTTTGGATGTACAAATAAATAATGATTATTTTTTTTTTACATTTATAATCATAACAAACAAAAGTAAATAATGGATATTGCATAAAATCTTTAACAAAATTGCCATTTGGCAACCATAGATGGATAATTCTAAGAATTATCTGATTATAGACCAATTCTTTCATTCAGTGAAGATGTTTTATTTAACATTACATGATCACTATTTCGTATGCTAGCATATTACTGTTATTAAAACAGGCAAAACTCTCCACAAAGTAGTGCCATTCAGTGCCAACCAGAGTAATCAATGGCTGCCAGAAGGCTTGTGCATAAAATCCCTATCTAGTGTTTACTCATCCAATATTCCCAGACGAGTGACTGCTGGAGAGTTGCATTAGATCCTAAGATCTAGGTGCAGTGCTCTCAGATCCAAAGCTTCTCAATAACAAAGGCCACAAGCCAGAAACTAGTCTGGGGATATTGGATGAGTAGGCAGTAGATAGGGATTTTATGCACATTGATTACTCTGGTTGGCACTGAGTGGCACTACTATATGGAGAGTTTTTCCTGTTTTAATGTTTTATTTAACTATATGCAATTGTATATATTTTTAGGTGAAAAAATCTGCATCAATTAGAAAAATTTTATAATATTAAATAGATTTAATAAAGTTAGGAAAAAGTGTGAAGATGCAATTCATTTGAAAAAAACTGACCATGTATGGTCCTACAAAGGTATAGATATGGAAAAAACTCAGGAATTCCTAAAATATGGATATTCATAACATATTAGACATAGAGGCAAACTTACTTATAAAACTTGAAGATTTATGTCCCAATGAATTTTTATGGTTAAAAGTAGAGAATTTTTATATCAATATTCAAAATGCTTTTGATAGACTCAAGAACATTTTAAATCATCATTAAAAATTTTAATGCTAGAATTATATGTTGACTTTAAAAATAGAAATAAAAAAATGTAAAAAACATGTAGATATGAAAATATTAAAATAAAGATAAATTTTGAGTAGTAAAGGCTATTTAAACCTATAAATTTAAACTAAAACTTTCATAGTATTTTTAAATATTTTTAGACTTTAAACATGGCTCAGACAAAGAATGAAATCAAAAAGATGAATGAGATACTAATTACAGCACAATTTTGTCTGAACCATGTTCAAAGTCTATTAATAAGTCAAAATATTGTGAAAGTTTTAGTTTAAATTTATTGGAATATTTTTGAAAATCAGGGATATGCATTAATACTTTTATTTTAAATAGCCTTTATTTTTCAAAATTATTTGAATGTTTACATATCCATATACTTTTTAGAGTTTTCTAAAAAAAAAAAAACATCACTGGGGGGGTTCTCAAGTTTGTGTCTTTTCACATTTTTGTCTTCATAACCAAATTTATCCAAAACACTTTCATCTTTCTGTAATTTTTTAGTTCTAGCATTAAATCTTTAATTATGATTTAAAATATTCTTTAGTCTATTAAAAGCATTCTGAATATTGATGTAAAAATTTTCTGATTTTAACAATAAAAGCTCATCAAGATATAAATCTCCATTACCTGTATTTGGTATCAAATACAAGATGATGTATGAAGGAAAAAAATATAAACAGTTTCAAAAAATTGAAGATCATGAATTCTGTAGAATAGTATTGAAAAGAATTAATGAAATTGTATTAAAGAGAATAAAAAGTTTTATAAGTATAAAACATCTTATTTTAGCAATAAGAAAAAATTGTCTCTGTTACTAAAAAAAGAGACAATAATATTAAATATGTTGATGAATTCCACAAAGGACTATATATGTAATCCTCGACTTCATCTCAAGGAGCAATACATATGGCCACACACATGCAAAAAAGATGCATGATCACCAATATACATATTTCATGCAGAACGAGCACTCATCAGTTGGGCCAGATCATAATCTCAAACACATATATACAATTAGTGCTCAGTGGGAGATTATGATCTTGCCCAACCGATGAGTGCTCGTTCTACATGAAATATGTATATTGGTGATCATGTATATTTTTTGCATGTATGTTGTCACATGTATTGGTTGCTTGAGATGGACTGGAGGATGAGTAGAATGAAAATCCTGAGTTCAAATCCCTCTAATTACATATACGAGAAACATCCAATATAAGCAAATTATACATACTGCCACTTTTGAAATTCTAAGTACTTTAAATGAAGCTGCGATAAAGATCAGGAAATAATGGAACTGTTGTAGTAAATAATTTAAAATAATCAGATGATGAAATAAAGGGATTATTGATAATGCTATAGATGAAATGTCTAAATGACAAGAATATGTTAAATGACTTGGAAATGTATAAGTAATATTAATATTTAAGAAAGATGAAAAACTAGATATTAAAAATTGCAGTTCTATAACTTCAATATTTACTAAGACCATTACAACTTATCTGTAGAGAATTTTGGATTTAGGTTAACCAAAAGAATGAGCTATTTTTAAAAGCGATTATAGTGCATTAGTCTAAGTCAGTGGTCTTCAACCTCCAGTCTGTGGACTGGCGCTGGGCCACAGAAGTTTTCTACTGGTCTGGACTAGACTGGCAGAAAAGTTTGTAATAACAAAATAATAAGATTTTAAACTTTTAATTAATATAAACAATTTTTATTTATTTTTTCCTCACATTTTTACCCATTAAAAAAAAAAAAACCAGAATGAAAACAAAATCTAATCAATCATACATAAATTAATTTGTTTTTCTATTTATCACAGATGTTTATGGGGGGGGGGGTAGAATTAAATTTTTTATTTTTCTAAAAAAATTCAAAATTAAAAAAAAAAAGTTTTTTATTATACAAACACCATGTATATATAACTTTATCTTTTATATTTAACATTAAATAGAGATATTACATTTATCATAATCATTGTCATGTAATTACACTAGCTAATAAACATCACATGACCACCTCCTCTTACATTATCTGTGATATTTCCCAACATTCAGGTGAATAACATTTTATTCTTGCATGTTTTAACAATGAAATAATAAATGTAGAAATGCAAGCATATTAATGAGAATGATTGTTATTGTAATTTTCTGTAGCAGTATGACTGTGCAATTTGAGAAAGAGTGCTCAGCATGTGAAGTTAAGCAACACCATTACAATACATAGTAACTAGTGTGCTGTTTTGGTCAGTTATAACAATTATTCTCATCTAAGGCTAACCAGTTTACATTTTTAAGAAAAATTATCTGTAAACCTTTGCCAGTTCATGAAACCTTATCCTTATTTTTGCTGTCCACAGGTGTGAAAAGGTTGAAGACCACTGGTCTAAGTAATAGAAAATATCATATATGAGCTTTTATTCCATATTGGATGTGTATATAATGAAAAACATTTGATTTTATATACATATCCAATTACATACAAACAGCACTATTACTGACCTCATTTATAAATTCTTTTTATTTCTTGAAAAAGGTTAATATATTTCCAAAACATATCATAGGATTGTTCTATCTTACTTTTAATATTAGTATTAAGAAGATAAATCCATTCTACATTATTCTATTCTAAATATATCTAAGTAAATATGAATAAGGAATTGATATCAGGCATAGCACTAAGTAGATTCCTATATGTGACTACTGATTTTGTCATTGAAAAGTGTCATAATGTATATTTCTAACTTGAAAATACTACATGTTTGGCTTACAAACAAATTTATAGAATAGTCAAAATAAGAGTCATAGATCACATGATTCATTCTCTTAAGCTTGTAAGTTATAAACAATGAGGATTGCCAATTCCTCAACAAGCTTTGTGTTAAATGCTTAGCCAGAGAAAGCATTTAAAACATCTCTGTCAGGAAACCCTCCCCAAACCCCTGACCATGGTTTCATGCTTTGGCACTCCTCAGAGAGATGCCAGGGTAAATTCAAACACTAGATCTAAAAATACTAACCCAAAGCCAGCATCTAACTAAAAGTTATCTATTGAATGGAAAATCTGAAATTTTCAGACACCTACATGTCTTCAAACCCAGCTATCCAATTCAAATAGCTATATGGAGCTGATAGAGTGCTGAAGATCTATCAGCCCCATATAGCTATTTGAGTTGGATAGCTGGGTTTGAAGACATGTAGGTGTCTGAAAATTTCAGATTTTCCACTCAATAGATAACTTTTAGTTAAGTGCTGGCTTTGGGTTGGTATTTTTAGATCTAGGGTCTGAACCTACCCTGGCACCTCTCTGAGGAGTGCCAAAGCACGAAACCATGGTCAAGGGTTTGCGGGGGGGGGGTTCCTGACAGAGATATTTTAAATGCTTTATCTGGCTAAGCATTTAACCCAAAGCTTGTTGAGGAATTGGCAATCCTCATTGTTTTTAAATTTATAGAATGTTGCTGAGTAGATTATTGTTCTTAAATGTTCTTTTAAAATATCACAAAACAAAACAAAAAACATTAATAAAAATATTATATTCACTGGGATTCTTATAAATTAAATGTATTGCTATTGTAAAGCTTCCATATTGTAATGATATAAAAAAAAGAATTTAGGAAATCAGTAAGAAACACATGGTGATTTCCAATAACCTTAACTTTTTGGGTGCAGAAGTGATAAAAATGATGTAAAATAAAAGATAATGCATTGTATAAGATGTTATTTAAATGTTTCAAATATATAATTTTTATAAAGCCTTTTCTCAGTAGGATAATACTATTTTCAGTTCATTGAAACAATTCTATATAAACCTATAAATGGATAATAATTCAAACGCATTTTTATATTAATTTTTTTTTCTGTTAAACAATAGTTTTTGTCAGCTGTCTGAAAAAGTTTAGATTAATATTTAAATGTCATCTATTTTATATCTATTAATCTTCTTGCCATTAGTCATTTCACAATATAAGATGCATTGTTACATATTTTCAACAGGCCATTCTGAATTGTACTGAAAATCGTGCCTGAAATAGATGACATATTCAGTATTATTTATGTAATCAATAAATAGTTTCTGAAAATCTTTTACATCTTTCATCTCAAACATTCTTATGTATATAAACAATGAACATTTGCCAATTACTCAACAAACTTTGTGATAAATGCTTAGCCAGAGAAAGCATTTGAAATATCTCTGTCAGGAACTCCCCCCCCCCCAACCTCTGACCATGGTTTTGTGCTTTGGCACTTTCTCAGAGAGGCGCTCAGATAGATTCAGACACTAGATCTAAAAATACCAACCCAAAGCCAGTATTTATCTAAAAGTTATCTACTGAGTGGAAAATTTCCTGACAGAATTTTAAATGCTTTCTCTGGTTAATCATTTATCACAAAGCTTGTTGAGCAATCGGCAAATGCTCATTGTTTATATCTTACAAGCTTAAGAAAATTGGGTGATGTGATCTATGACTCTTATTTTGACAATTCTTATGTATATATGTCAATATCTGTTTTTATGGCACTGGGAACAGGTAGCAGGAAACTTGTTCCACTGTCATTAACGATAGATAACAACATTCTTGTGGGCTCGGAAATGATCTGTGCAATTAGAGAGCACTTTAGCACAACACTTCAATTTGATCAGACTGGGAATGTCAATGAACTATTCGACCTAGATAAGAACCTGACTCATGATATCACTGAGGAAAAGATCCGCATCAAGCTAAAAAGCCTCCTAGAGAGGGTGCACCCAGGAATACACGGCATACCAAAATTCATCCTCCTACATCTAGAGAAATATTCAGTGCCAATAATTAAAGCCATGATAAACCACTTAGCAGAGGGAAGTCGAGAGATTAACAACTTGTATCCAATATCTCTCATACCTTTCCTAAAGAAAAAAGATGGAAAACATGACTTGAATAATCTGAGGCCTATCTCAATGATTCCCCTTTTAATTAAAATCATAGAACAATTAATTAAGGATCAAATCTAAGTGAAAATTTATAAATACATTTTCTACCAATCAATATGCAAAAAAGGGGAATCATCAATTAATGCCATTGGCCAAATGAAACTCCTTATCGATGTTATTAGAGCCCGGAAGATGTCAAAACCGATCGCTGTCCAACTCGACATCTCGGCAGCATTCGACTCAGTCAGGCCAGACATTCTGATTGATGTTCTCCAGGAATATGGGGTGCTGTGTGTTTATCTGAGGATGATTTCAAATCTATTAGCCAACAGAATCATCCACATCACAATGAATGGGATAATTGCACCTGGGTTCGAACCCTCCATCTTTATTCCTCAAGGATCTTCACTTAGCGCACTATATTTATATAGCCTATATCAACCTGCTATTGATGGAGATTGAGAGATCACTGCCTGGAGTGTATGTACCTGCCATGGGAAGGGTGATTAAACATCTCAGTTATATGGACAATATAATCATCTGCCTGCCTTCCAAGAAATATATCACTAAACTAGAGCAAATACTAGCGTGGTACTCAGACAAATATAAACTCAAATTCAATAAAAAGAAATCAGCCTCCGGGAGCTTGCTAACTGGCAGGAAAATTGCTTCAAATTTTACAGCTGATCCACAGAAATTCCTAGGCTTTAATTTTTCAAAATCCAATAGTGCTATGAGGAGAGAAATCGAAGAATCCCTATTAACAGAAATTTGCCATACAACTACCTCCCTTTCTAAGATATATGTTTCACTTCATGGTAAGGTAAGACTTTTAAACTCATTGATATTCCCAAAAATTAACTATTTCCTATCTGATATCTGCCCCTCCAAAAAATTTATCAAAAAAATAAACTCGCTATGCATAAAACTATTCTGGGGCCGAAAGGTTGCTGCCATCAGCCTCCGAAAACTTCAAATGTCTAGAAGGTTCAATGGCCTTTCATTACATTGTATCAAAACCATGATATTCCAGAGAGACTATAACCTACTATTCTGGCTTCAAAACAAATATTCAAGTATATCATATCAAGAAACTGTCACACCAACTGATAGACCACCACCCATTAATAAAAGTTGGTGGAATTTGTTATTTGATAATATTCGAAAAGTTATTGATCTGAATGAAAAACCAATTATATCAAAAATTAAATACTGGAATGCATATAAAATAATACATGGGGAAAATAATATAAACAAAGGGTCTCTCGGGATCACCAATCAGCAACTGATTTCAAGATCAAAATTTTGATTCATTGAGGCAAAATTTCAAGATTTCTTAATTAAAATCAACCTGGACTCCTTCCCTACAAACTCATTTCTGGCATACAGAAGAAATTTCAAGAAGATCAATGCTGTGTGCCAGATATGTGAGAGAGAGAAGGAATCAATTGATCATATTTTTCTTAAATGTCCCATTATGTTCAATTATAGATTGATATCTCATAAATGGTACAGCAATACAAGGGCAAACTACAAATCAATTAAAGACTATATAGGTCAGGGTTCATTTACGGACATAAGACTGACAATTTTTGTGAATTATGCCCTGTGGAATGTCAGATGTAAAGTCACAATTGATGGAACGAGAGATCCACATGGGACTAAATTTAAGAATGTCATGGAGAAAATCATGAAAAAGGACCAACTAATTGCTCAAAGCTATATCACAAAAGCAATATGGGAGAAGGTTGGATCTACTTTACTTCAAATAGATATGTAATTGATATCATTTTTGTATTTGTAACATTCAATATAGCTATAGAATAAAAATTTTCTTAAAAAAAAAAAAAAGACTCTCACTATCGGAAAACACGATGAAGAAACAATATTTAAAAAGTTCGCGCAATATCTGTCTATCAAAAAAGAATGAAGGATTAAACTGTAATTAGAAAACTAATAAAGATTTTACTGATGATTATTTATATTTTTCGCCTTTTATTTTATCCAATTAGTTTAACAAAATATGGTCTAATTGCTATCCAATATTTGAATAGATAATTGGTGATAGACTGAGTATTCTAAAGAAAAAGTCAAACTTGTTTGGAATCCGAAAAATCGTGTTTCACCAGAATTGAAACTTCAAACCCGTTTTAGAGCTTATATATATATGCTAATTACTAATCACTGCGATATTAGTGTTTTATATACCATTATATGAGAATATATAACAGGATGTGTTTCGTGAATGAAACAGTATATTTATATTCCATATTTACAAAAAGTAAAATAAAATGATAATATTTCCTGAAATATTATTTTTTCGAAATATATTTTCCTTTAATTCCAGTTAAAAATCTTTCTTAGGATTAAGTTACTGACCTGGTTTATAAAAATGTTTTTATAAGATTTCTGATTTGAATAAACTGTTTTTATATAATTTTTTAGCAGTTAAATTTAATTCCTTCATGGAAATAGACATCTTAGAAAAACATTTTTTTGTCTCAATCTTTATGGATGAGATAACGTATACCATAATTCGTTAATAAAATCTAAAACATAAATACATTGAATGTATGTATGTACATAATTTTAGTAAAAAAATGTATATAGATGACCAAAAATTAGTTTAGCTTTTTATTACCATCTTAGTTCAAATATTTTTCCAAAAAATAATTTTCACATATTGAAGAAATTTTTTGCTGACTTTTTGCAGCTAAAGTTTATAGCAGCAATTAAAATAGCAAATGTTTTGGTAAATTCATTCGTATTTATATATCTTTCTCAAAGCTTTTTTTTCCATATGTCAAATGCGTTTCTCAAAGCTTATCCGTGAAAATATTATTAAGCGCATACATATTTATATATAATTAAACTCTTACATTCTCATTTCAAAAATATGAGTGTAAATATTAGGAAGAAAGTGTGCCAGTTGTTCATGAGATGCATTTTAGCCAATCAGATTTATTCATTTGAGTCGATCCCTACACAGACATTAATTATAAGTAGTCTTTGCACTAGTAGAGAAGACGAAATATTAAAATATTAATTGGAGTTTAAAATCTACTTCTAAGGTTAAATGAAAAGTAATATTTTCTAACAAAATAAAGAATAATTAATTATCAATTGTTTATTTTTGAAAAATTATTATTACTAATAAGCGCCTGGCTAAAAAAATTGAACATACAAAACTACCTTTTTCTCAATAATCTCAAATTATTAAAAAGTTTAATTATTGGTTCTTAAAATCTAAATATTTTGACTTTTTAATTAAAATCAATCTTAATGCCCTTCTCACTAAATCCTTCATCTTGGCTATCATGAACTTCTCTAACAATGAATTCACTTGTTCGTTATATTGCAGAAATGAAGAAACCACAGATTATTTTTCTTTTTTTATTGTCCTGGCTTTAAAACAAATAGAAACCTCATAACCAATACAACACAATCATGAACACCCTTTCTAAATTAATTTAATAATAGTCTAGAGAGAGGACACTTTCCAAATATGAGAACTATAATATTAATTTTCTTCACCTTATGACTTCTAAGATGCCATTTTACTTTGAATTCCAAACAAGCAAATTACATCATTATTTTCAACAAAATTACAAAAATCAAAATAAATGATCAAGCTTTATTTCTACCTAATGTTTATTCAGTTGAATCTTCTCCCATTACTTAAATTTGCATACAAGAACTAAACAAGTATCTAACCACATATATTCAATCTAAACACAATCATCCATATCTTGTATAAATTTATAAAAAAAAATGAATAAATATATATAAACACAGAATACTTTTGCTATGTTTTATTAATATCATGTAATCTTTTATTTTCTTTGTTTTGACATGTAATCTAAAACCGCATTCTTTATTTCAATAAAATTATTTTAAAAGTAAAAATATGACACAATTTTATATATAAGATAAGAGGAAAAGTAATAAAAAACAAATATATTTTCAATGTTTTTTAGCAAACTTCTGCCATAAGTTCTATATATATTTTAAATATATATATCTAAGTTCTATATATAAACATTATAATAGAGAATAAAATATAAAATTAATTTATATTGCCTCTATATTATTTACAATAATAGCAGAGATTATTTGGGAAACATGTTGATCATGTGACTTGTGGTTAATACATACTAATTTCTATTTAAATTGAATACTTAGTAGATATAAAATATAAAACTATTCTGATAAAATTAATAAAAATGAAACTGAAGATTTTTTTTTCTTATTGTAAACAATGTCTATATTGTAGTAACAGGTTATGAACTATTCGATATTAAATAAGCACGTGCTTGGATAATAATTTTTGAAGTTTATTACTATATTATTTACTAATTGTCAATAAACTTTTGCATAATATAATTTTTATATTTTATTATAGTTTAAATGTTTTATTTTATATATTTTGAGTTTTAATAATGGCTAATTATAATATACATGGTTTCATCATCAAAGTTAAGCAAAGAAGCAGTCAAACTTGAATCAAGATTAAAAATTTTCAAATGCCATATTAAAAGTAATCTTCCTTTATAAAGTTGTTCCGCATTAAAAGCCTAGTAGAAAAATTTTGAAATTTATTACCATATTATTTATTAATCATCCGTAAACTCTTGTGAAATATAATTTTTACATTTTATTATGATTTAATTATTTTTAATTTAAGCAAATATCACTATTAAGTGAATTAGGGGGTTCCTCACCCCCACCAATATATATATAATTTGATACATTATTACTTTTAATATTATCTTTATTGTTATAAGAAGGTTGCCTTGACAACAGTTTGAAATTGTTGATTATTATTGATATTAGGATTGTCTAAGTATGGATTGGTTTTTAATGATATAAATATATTTCTTTAGTTAGAATGACTGACAAATATAAATTTAAAAGAAAATATTTTGAAATCTCAATCTATTATTCTAACATATTTCATTTTCCTGTATTTTTTAATTGTTGTTTGTTTGTTTTTTGTTACTAGAATTAGCACTAAATAAATAATACTTTTTTATGGATCTACCATTTCTGGAAATATTGTTCGATCACTGATTAATTAATCAGTGGCTAACCATAGCTGTAGAACATTACCCCATATGGATAGTTTTTTAAAATCAAAATAACATCTGGTAGTTTTTGTCTTTTTTAATATTTTTTCAAGATTAAATGAATGTTTTATAACATTATTTTTAATAAAAATGCTTTTTCAGGAATAGTTTTAACAACTCCTTTTTTAAATTTTACTTTGAAGTCATTGCAAATAATTATGCATATATTTGTTTCATTTATCATTTTGTTTTATTAAATTTTATTTCTATAATCATTTTATTCTTGGTCTGTAGAATATTTATTATATTAAGTATAGGGTAGGGTAGTCAACTTAAAGCTATTCTGAACTTTGTGATACATAGGAAATGCTAATGAACATAAAAACTGCCAAAAAGATGCTGCATAACATTTCTGCATGGAATGTGCAAACAAAATATGCACAAATTAATGATAGAAATCATAAAAGCTGTGGAAGATTGTATTTTGACTTAAAGCATAAAGATTGTACAATGTAAATATCAATCCAATTGTTGCTTCAGTGTTAATGTCATGAACTTTTTAAGATATAAAAAATATTACATCATGAGTTCGTAGTTCTTTCAACTTACTTTGTTATTTGTAAAATTAAAACTAACATTGTTATAAATATAAGTTATTATAACATTAAAATTATATATATATATATCTTTGAAATAATAAGTGTGGAATGTTTTTAATGTTTCTAATTCTTCGGCTATGAATATGAGGTTAAAAGACCTCAAAAGTGCTAAGCCTGGTATTTAACTACGATTTTTCTAACTTCATCAATGAGCATTTGAAGTACAGTATAATTGCTGATTATAAAATCCAAATTGCTCCTTTACATTCATGCTGGAATTGTAAAACAGTTGAAAGATAGAAGTGCTGTAAATTAATTTGACAATAATTATAGAACTAAAAGAAAACACAGACTTGTGAAAGTCTCAGAAAAAAAGTACATATTATGAATTGATTCTTTGAGACAGAGAAATATCCAAATGAAGTTACAGTAGGGGTTGATTATATTTTGATCAGCAGAAAATATGTATCTTATGGTTGTAATGTTCTTAATAAATTCATCGCAGAAAATAATCATTAATTAGTAAATGAAATAAAATGTGTTAATATGAAAGTAGAGAGATGAAAACTATCAAAAAAAGACATTGTTAACAATTGATACAGTCCAATTAAATTTATATTAGAACTTAAAAATTGTTTTAAAGTATTGACAGACTTTGAAAAAACTTAACTGAGATCAATAAGAAAATGATTGATACTTTATTAAAAACTGCAACAAAAATAACTACTACAAAATATAGCAATTTGCCAGTAAATTTTTAACTGCATCAAAAGAATGTATTAAAAAATAAAAATAATAAGAATATTATTTTAAAATGGCATATTAAGAAAAAGTGAATATCTGGAACTCTGTAAAATGATATGAAAAAGATGTAAAAAAAATATAACTATCAGTTGTCAATGAAAGTTATAAAAGGGAATAACAGTCCCAAAATTGTAAAACAACATCTTTGTCTTAGAAGAGATGAAACTATTACTAAAAGAAGGATTACATCATGAAATGTATAGAAGACTTGTACAAAGAATTATATAGTAATAAAAACTAAAAAACCAAATGTTCTCTAGAATTACACATCTTGTGAATTGATGAGCATTTTAAATGAAAAAGTGAGGCATACAATTACATATATGATAAAAGTGAAAGTGTATGAAATGATTGATATCATTAAAAAAACAAATGTAGAAAAAAAAACTGTTGGCAAAATAATGTATAAATAGTCTAAATAATAAGGCCTTATTGAATGATTGGAAGATTGCTATAGTAATATTGCTATTTAAGAAAAGTGGTAAAAAAAGATATTGAAACTATAGACCTACCAGTCTTCTGCCATTTTGTAACAAAATCATTACTAAGATAATTACAACTCATCTCATCAAACTTTGGATTCAAACCAATTAAAAGAACAACTTGAATTTAAAAGTGATTTTAGGACAGTTGATCACATCCAAATATTGAGAGAAGTTATAGGAACAATCAATGAATATGAATTTTTTTTATGTTTTGGATTTTTATATTATGAAAAAATATTTGTATCTATAATCATTTCCTTAGTGCTTAAAACATTAGATCATCAAGAAAATACAGACCCAGGATCTTATATTCTGAAGAATAGTTATCAAATGTAATAGCAAATATTAAATTACATGGAGTCATCAAAAAGATTAACTTTGATAAGCATATATAACAGGGTGATTCTATACTTCCAAAACTTTTTACAGCAGTTTTGAAAAAAAACATTTTGTAAATTAAAATGTGGAATTAAGGGAATAAAAATACATGAAGGTTAAAATTAAATATTTGGCAGATGATGTGATTGTTTAGAAATATACTTCAGAGCTATAAAAATAATGTAAGAGTTATCAGAGACTAAAGTAATGATCTATGGATTGTCTCACAAGAAAATAAAAATTATTTATAAATTAAAAAACTTAATAAGTATAAATTATTTGGTCACATTATCAATGCAGATTGAAACATAATTGATGAAGATAGTAATAGAATTAAACTTGGATAAAGTCCTTTTGCTAAAAATATATAAATATTAAAAGGAAATATTTGTCATGTATTTGAGAAGGGAGATTTTCACTGATGTGTTTCACCAGATGTTACTTATAAATATAAGACTTGAATTCTTATTAAAAGAGCAATGCAAACAAAGAATTCACACTACTCAATAAAATATGGAGATATTTGTGTTGAGAGTAACAAAGAATTGAAAGCAAAATACTTGAAAAAGAAGACAAACATTTATTATTAATATCAAACATATTATTAGAAGAGATGATAATAGATGGAATGTTGAAGTCTTAAACTGGATCTCAAAAGATTGTAAATGTTCTAAAAAGGGACTACTTATGAAATGGATGGGTGACATAAAGAATTTCCTTTGTATAATGTAATGGAAGGCTATGGATTATAAAAACTGGATTAAACCTAGAGAGATCTTCATCCTGTAGAGAAATACTAGTTGAAAATGATAATATATGATTTTAATATCCACATTTTAATGTATCCATGTTTTGAAAATGTTAAATAAAAATTATGAATTAATAAAAACATATTAGTTCAAAGATCAAGCTCAATTGTTTTTCTCTGTGATCACAAAGTATCATTAGAAAATAGCTAATGAATCTTTTTCACTAAATTCGTTTTGACTATTTTTATTCAATATCATTTGTCTTTTTCACACTTCACTAAAAAATGAAGAAGAAAAAATTTACAATATTTTTTTTAAAAAGAAGTAATCCATAATATTAGTGTTTAAATATTTTTACTCATTCATTCAATAGAAAAAGAAGTTAAATTTCTTGTTAAATTACCAACAAATATGAGATTTTATTTTATTTTATTGTAGAAAAGATCTAAAAAAATTTTTTTAAATCCTTTTATTTTATGCAATATTAACTTTAGTTATTATAAAATTGCTAATTATGATTTATTTATAATTGTATTGCATGCATATAACAATATATAATAAAATCAATGCATATCAGTAACTGAATATTCAAATATGAAATATCTCTCATTCTCCTATTATTATGTTCTTTCAATAAAGATACCTTGCAAACAAAAATAAAATCTGAATTTAAGGGCATGGGCAAGAAGTAACTCCTTGTCCATGCAATTAAATTCACTCTTTATCTTTACTTACAAGATAGCACTGCTGAATATATATATATATTAAAAATATTCTATATTACATATATATGTGTGGGTGGTAAAACACATTTCGTAAGTGATTTGTTTGTTTTTCCTATGAATTTTGATATTTGAAATAAAAATTTGAATTCAATGTTATGAATAGAGGTATTACTATATTTTGGTGAATTATAAGTATTAAATTGGTTTTCATCTATATTTTAAAGGTTTTATGATATTATGTAAATTCTTTTTTTTTTTTTTTGTTGCCTTGAATTTGACAGATTGGGATATCACTGTAATATTAAGTAGCAACTTTTTAGATGTTATCATAATTGATATTTCTGAATAATAAAAACAAATTTTAATGTTTAATTTTAGGAATTAGCAATTGCAAACCTTATTTTTCAGAAAACTTAAAGTTTAATTAATATGTAAGTAAATTATAAACTCATAACTCTACAAGGTCGTTTAGTTGTTCTTTGGTTGGTGAAGAATATTGCACATTTTCATTATTTATTGTAAAACATTTACAATTAATATTTTTACTATAATTACTCTGTTGCGTTTTTCAATTAATTATGTATGCATTGCACAATATATATAATCACTTATTACAATTAGGAAAATTTCTAGCAATACTAAAATGTATGAATTTCACAAACAATAAGCATAATGATAATTTTAAAAATGGTACTCAGTGTATAACTCAAATGTTGTTTGTCGAAATGTTACCAAAATCATGTAGATGAAGAATTTAGAAGCAGTATTATTATAACAAATTGCTATTAAGTAGAAATCTATCATTGCAACATACTACTGTATCTATTAAATTACTCTTCATTCGTAAAGCTATGAGTATGAGATTAGAATATTAAATCTCGAAAGCGCTAAGCAGATATATTAAACATTATAGTATAATTACAGCTTCACTAACGCATGCGAAAAAATCACATATGTATAATTAAAATTAAACAAGTATTCCTTTGTTGATAAAATGCTTTTTATTAGGAAATTATATTTAATTCTTATTTAATTTTTTTTTCTAAAAAATTATATATAATCAATAATTAATCACACAAGTTTTCTCATATGCATAATCATGTGCTTCCAAAAGCATCTTTATTCTGGAATCTACCCACTTTAATTTTGAGTAATCAATAGATACCAAGTGATATAATGCTATAAAATACTCGACTGATTCTGGATTTGCTTTCTTTAATGAAGAACTAGATTCAAAGCTAAAATTAATGCTGCTATGCATCCTTTTTTACTAATATATACCATTCACATTCAAAAAAAATAGCTTGAGTAGTTTGTAAGAGTAAGACATCTGCTAGAGCTTTGAATCTGAACCTTTACAACGTAGGAAAAAAACTAGAAAGTGATCTGGTAATGTGTATTTTGTAGCACTATACCATCTAATACCCACTGATTTCTCAAGTATTTACAGTACATGGCTATTTAGGATGAAGAGGATTGCTCTTTTACTAAATAATTCAAATAAAACAATGCTATAAAAGATTTAAAAAATACAAATAGCATTATGTTTCTAAAAGTAATCTCATAGTTTGGAAAAAATTATTCGGGAGGGAGAGTTAAATAAATAATTAATTGTTATTAGTTTACAGTATTTTTAAGATTTGCACGAATAATTTATTTTTCTTTTATTCTGAATTTAAAAAGTACGGGAAAACAACAAGACTTTCTATTTACTTTTAAAACTCCACTAAAATAAGTAAGTAATTTATTGTATTTTTTTTTTTTTTATAATTTTCTGTTTTAACCAAAAGTTTATCAGAATAAAGTCTGGTTTTCAAGTGAAGACAATTTATTTCATATATTAATGCATGCTACTTGCAGGTTGGCCACGAGGAAGCTGTCATCTACAACTGAAGAACTGTTTATGAGATTCCGAATGAGTTTTATTTTGATCTTCTTAGACTTTAATGGAAGAATTTAATGAAGCTAATAATTAATCTATTTCCGGGATGGGGTGTTTTTGTGAGATTTCATTAATAGTTAATCTGTTTAAAAATGCTCCATAGACTAACAAATAAATTCATTTACTTTTAGACTTAAATAATAAATGAACATCAGATAATAGGGCTTTATCCTAATCCCCAAATTATTTTGCAGCTTTTAATCTTTTTCAATAATGAAAACTGCTTTGCTCGTATATCCAGCAATTATGTTAATTTCTGTATAATATTCCAGATATTAAGTTGTAATTCAAAACATTCTAATATTAAAACTAAGCAAACTTTTTATATAGGTACCACAAATCAGAATCTATTAAAATATACAGTTTCTAGTATAGTCATCATCATCATCATTATCAACCATTATCAATCCACTGCAGGATGAAGATCTCTCCAAGTTTAATCCATCTTCTCCGATCTTTAGCTTCTCTCCTCCACATCACCCCTGCACACTTTCTTATTTCATCCATCCATCTCACATGTGGTCTCTTTCTGGGTCTTTTACAATCTAGTATAGTATTTTACTTTATAACTATGTGAGAAAGTTATCTTGGATTCCAAACTTTAGGATGTTTTTAAATCTCAGCTTATTAGCTCAAATAGTAGAAAAAGTAAATATGATTGTTAGCTTTTATGAATGCAAGCCTGATGCTTCTCTTAGAAGAAAGTAATACAACTTATTTGAGATTTGAATACAACACTCCTATCTAACACTGACTTCTTTGTAATTGAGTGAATAAACAATTACTTCTCCTAATGCAAATATTAGAGATGTTACCAAACTTTTTAAAAGATATTATTAACTTTGATTTATATATTTTTATCTTTATGTTTTTAAATGTACCTTCATATATATTTTATAATATAAAGTTTATATATATATAATATTCAGATACATGTATATTGTCTATACTAAACTTAATGTAATTAGAAGGGACTTGAACTCAGACTTTCAAGCTCCCTACTGCTACGCACTCCATCTTATATAACTGATACCCACAACCACATACATGTGAAAAAAAATATGATTTCCAATATATGTATTTTGTGCTGAATCAGCACTGATCATACTGACATATTAAGATAGAAAATCTTCAAACTTTTAATGGATAAGCTTCAATTTTCTCTAATCTCCAACTCTTCATCCATCCACATCATTGAAAATTTGGATGGAACACTCAAAGCCCTTGTTGATGCCAATATTATTGTCATATCCATGTTGACATTAAGTAATTTTAACCCCTCACATATATGTTCTTATTATGTCCATTTACATACACAGAAGATGTGTGGAGAATACAGGCCAAATATGTAATATTCAATTATTAGTATATTGTCTATACTATACTTAGAAGGAAATCGAAGTTTGACTTTTAAGCTTCCTTCAGTTTTGCAGTCCATCTTATGCAACTTACACACAAACACATATATGTAAAAAAGATAAATGATCTTGAAAACAATATTGGCATCAATAAGGGTTTTGAGTATACCATATAGACTTTCAATGACAAGAATGGCTGAAGAGTTGGAGGGTCGAGAATATTGAAGCTTGTTCATTAAAGTTTGAAGATTTGCTATCTTAATATAAACTGAGCAATGATTGTAAAATATGTGTGGGAGATGGTTATCTGAACCAACTGACGAATGCTTGTTTAGCTTGAAATACATATATTGGAGATTATTTATCTTTTTCACATATAAGCAGTTGTGGGTATTGGTTGTTTAAGATTGGGTGCATAGCTGTAGGGAGCTTGAAAACCTGAGATCAAAGTCCCTTCTAATTACATTAAGTTTAGTATAGATAATATACTTATAATTGAAAATATTCAGTCTATATTCTGCCCACTCCTCTTCTGTGTATTTAAATGGACATATGAAAGTCCTATATGTGAAGGGTCAGAATGACTTAATGTTAACACTGGTATGATAATAATGTTGGCATCAACAAAGGCTTTGAGTGCTCCATCAAGATTATCAATGATATGGATGGCTGAAGAACTGAAAGCTGGAGAATATTGAAGCTTGCTAAAGTTTGAAGATTTGCTATAGTAATATGAAGTGAGCATTGATTATATATATATATATATATATATATATGCTATACTTCATATATATATATATATACATATATATATATATATATATATATATATGGGTAATGATCTGGACCAACTGATGAAGGCTGGTTCAAGATAAAATACATATATTGAAGATCTTTTTTCTCACATGAATGTAGTTGTATGTGACAATTGTATAACATGAAGTGCATGGCTGTAGGAAACATGAAAGTCTGAGTTCAAGTCCCTTCTAAATATATAAGTATATATCAAATTTTTATTGTATTTCAATTTTGTTTTACTTTGGTTTATTATTGATGCAGCTTTTATAATATACATATACATATATGATTTGTTTTTATCTCTGTGTGTGTTTTATTATTATTTATACTGTGTGGTTTGAGCAATGATAGACTCTGGAGCTCGAAGTTCTATGATCAAGCTCTTACTCTGTCATTTCCGGTTTTCAAACATTTTATTAACTCCCAAGCAATAAACAATTTGATTAGTGATATAGGTCTGAGCAGAAAGATTTCTCAATAGCTTCTATTGGAAATGCTTAATACCAAAAATAGATCTTTTTCTTCCATAACATGATTCAGCTAATTAATTTCTGTTTTCAGCATCCCTAGTAGCAGCTGTTGAACCACACTTATTATCCAGACAATTTTAGAAGAGATCCTCCAAAATATTAGTGTTATATTACTGATAAATAATACCTACACACATGAATAAATTTGAAAACTATACTAACAACTTTTTCCCACGATAATCTTTATTTTAGCATATATATAAATTCCTCAGAATTTTGAAATATATAAAATGGCCAACTATCTACTTCAATAATTTTGTTATCCCCTGAAATGAATTCACATTTAACTTGACTGTGAAAGGGAATGGAGATCTCAGTTAAGTTTTTATTTTGGCTACTTATTTCTATACTTTGCCACTTAATTCCTATGCTTTACAAGTTAATTATTCTGCCATATTTAATTCCTAAATTATTCGTTAATAATTGCTTATCATAAATTTTAAAAATAGATATACACATGTATGCATTAATTTTGAACTGTTTAGTGCAATTATTTTTTTCTTTATTTTCTATATCATATTTACAAACACATATCTTACTTATTTTGTGGCAGATTATTATGTCCATTTTATTCATTTTTCACGCCTGCTCTTGTAAATTATAAGTCACTGATCTGCCATTTTATTTTATTTTCTTGTCTATGTTGTGTTATAAAAAATTACTTATTAGTGAAATTTATAATTAAAATATATATAGAATTAAAGACCATTCTACTATAGATTATGGAATTTATTATGCATCATGTTTAATAATTTACTCACCAGAAAAAAATTTAAATGCTAATTATACATATTTTTTTAAAAATTTATATTACAAACTACTGTGAATATCACATTCACCTATCTTATCATAGAATTTATATATACTACAAATAATTTACATCTTAATATTAGTTTTTAAAGGTTAAATATTAGTAATTCAGTATTCATCTTCATATCAGTTGATTTTGGTATTAAATTTATATTCATTATTAGAAATTAAAACTTCCACATTTATCATGCTTAAAGTCATATTTTAATTCTTATCCCCATTAGTCATTAAACAAATTAAATATTTATTCTTCATGTTTTGATTTTATTAAGTTTATATGTTTTGTAACGCATTAAAAGTGTTATGTTTGTGTAAATTATTACATAGAAAGTTTCACTGCAACGCATCAGCATATTATTAATTACATAATCTTACAAAAATTACATTGCATAAAATTTAAAATTATATATATATGAAATGTGAACTATTATATTTCCCATACATACTTTACTCTTTAAGTTCCATTTTATAACTGCCTACTTTTAAATTTGCAATCAAGATATATAATATAGGGTATATGAGCACAGACTTTCAGATGACGCGTCACTCTCCACTCTATCTAATAACACTGATACACTCAAGCACATATATGCTGAAAAGATAAATAATCACCAATATACGTATTTCATGCTAAACCAGCAATCATCAGTTGGTCCAGATTATCATCTCCCACACATATATACTATAAGTGCTCAGATATATATTAAGATAGACAATCTTCATACTTTAATAGACAGGCTCCAATCTACTACACACTCCAACTCTTCAACCATCCATCCAATTGAAAATCTGATGATGGAATGCTCGAAGGCCTTAACATTATATTATATTATCTTCACAGAAATTTTATAAATCTTGTGAATGTCAAAGTTTATTCATAAGAAAGGAATAAAAACCATGTCCTTATTGTTCTTGGTTAATTTACTTTGTTGGAAAAATTATCATATAATCATTTGCTCTGATTATCAATATTTCAATTTTTGCTTATCAGTTTAATTACTCATCACTAACTCCATTAAAAAAGTATTAATAGAATTAAATGAATGTCTTTCATAATTAATAATTTTTTGTTGTAGGTGTTAAAATGTTTATCATAAATAAATTATTCATTTACTTGTAAAATCTTTGAGTTTCTACTTATGTATATCAATATTCATGAATTAATTAAATACACTATAAGCAATAACTACTGGGAACTTTAAAATAGGCAAAACTCTCCATACAGTAGTGCCACTCAGTGCAAGACAGAAACTAGAAACTAGTCTGGGGATATTGGATGAGTAGGCACTAGATGGGAGATTTTATGCACAAGCCTTCTGGCATCCATTGTTTACTTTGGTTTGCATTGAGTGCCACTACTGTATGGAGAGTTTTTCCTGTTTTAATAACAGTTATGAGCAATAATAAGAAATAGTGATCATGTGATATTTAGTGGGTTAATACTGGAAACTTTATTAAAAAGTATTTCTCAAATTCACTTAATATCCAAGAAAAAGTTTAATGATATTCAAATATTAATTTACAATACTATATTAAGGCTACAACCTTAAAACTATGTGCCTAAAAAATGACAGTAGGGACCTCTGCAAATTTTTAACACAAGATTTATTTAAAAGTAACAAGTATGTGCTTTATAAATATAATTATTAATACCATAATATGTATTCTTGGTTAATATTACTTAAAAATTTAATTGAAAAGAACAAATTATTGATATTTTATATGTCTTTTGTTCATCATTATTATTTTATGAAATCAGTGTTCAAGATTTGTTTGAAGAGATATTGTTTCATGCATTCTTTCATATATACTTTTTATTACAAATTTCTTTTAATAAGATTTATATGCCCATAGAAAAAAAAAGAAACCATTACTCACATTTCATTTAGTGTTCGAAGCAGATAGATAACCATGTATGTGTGATTCTAATCGTTTTATTAAAATAGAATTAATTAAAAGTTTGTCAATTAGTTATTTAATTTTTGAAAACAGAAAGTATTCTGGGATATATTTGAGAATGTATAAATAAAATTTCAGTGTATATTATATCTAAATTGCTTGATTAATTAAAAACATTATTATTATTAGTGAGAATTAATTTGTAAAATTTATGGATATGGTTAAACTGAATCTTTCAAGCATGTATCTATTTGGATAAAGTATAGGTTGTTGTTGTTACTATATAATGAGTTTTGTCTTTATTTTCCATTGTAATAAAAAGTATGGATGTGATATATTTCTTTATGAAACAGATCTTGTAATGTGAATGTTTACATATTTGGGATATAGGTTTTTGCATTGTCAGTATAGTATTATGGACCTTTATTACTGCATAGTAGGTCAGAGCATGTTATGTTTCTACTTGTTTTAATGAGTATTTTGAATTTGAATTTAAGTTCATCGTTGTTTTTGCAGTATCTGAAATAATGTATATTTTCTACATTCTCTTGATATTTGAATTATTTTACATTTGAACTACTCAGAATTAGCTTTGCATATTTGAGATTTATTGTTTATTATAGTTTATATTGTGATAATAAGACAATCATGTGAAAACCAATGTATTGTTTAATAAAAATGCTTGCTTATATGAATAGTGAGTCATATTATCCAGAATACTTCATTAACATTCTTCTCTATTTTCAATTTTATTATTATCACATCCAAACATACTCAGATATGTTTGTGCATTCACTCATGCATATGTTATATATTTTTTCTCACCTGAAGTGTATTTGAAAATCATAAAATATTTGGCAAATTTTGAATTTAAAAATACAAAAGTAAAATAAACAATAAATCATAGATTTATGCTTCACGCTTGTCCAAATTATAATAATATTAAATAGTGCTATCACACTTATAATGTATAGCTGTATAAATTAATAGCAATTAATCAATTAAAAGGGCTTAGCACTTTCGAGAAAATGTATTTCTCATAATCATAGCCTGTTATGACTCATTCATTGGAATCATTCTATATGTATAATATGCAAACTTTATGCAAATGAGTCAATTAGCCCATCTTTTTGATATAGCAAAACATTCTTCTTTACAATTAATGGCGAACAATATCAAAAAGTATCCAGACACAAGTTCGAACCCACATTTGCAAAATTAGTTTGTACTGAGTGGCATGATGTTAGGTGTAAGATAAAGGAGGCTTACTTAATAACAGAAGACTCCTTTGCCATTAATCATAAAAAAGCATGTTTTGCTATATCAAAAAGATGGGCTAATTGACTCATTTGTATAAAGTTTGCATATTGTACATATATAATGAGTCCAATGAATGAGTCATAACAGGCTATGATTATGAGAAATACATTTTCTCAAAAGTGCTAAGCCTTTTTAATTGATTAATTGCTATTAATTTATACAGTTTTATGTTATAAGTGTGTTAGCACTATTTAATATTATTATAAAAGTAATGTTAAAATTTATTGACCTACAATAAATAGTATCAGTATAATAGTTGACATGTTTTATTACTTACGATATTGTCAAAAAGTATTCAAACTCAGATTCAATCATGTTGCTAACTACTAATGCTTATTAATTATAATTGTATTTAAAAAGCTAAGTCAATACTATTTTCTAATTTTTGTTAATGATACTTTTGATAAAATCAGTATTTATTTTCCTTTTGTTTCCAGAAATAATTAAAACCCAGCCATATTTTTTTTAAAATTTAATTATAATTTACATTCAAACCGATATGAATGTAAATTACAATTATATGCAGACGCTATAAAAATAAATGCTTACTTATAAATTTAATTATTGTAAACTAGCTATATCTTATAAACACAATATTTTATTTCATCAAATACTTATTAAACTTTATTTATTTGACATCATTGCCACATGAACCTCTATTTCTTACTTGTATTGAACTATTAATTTATGTCAGTGGTAGCACGATGATTAGATAGCACTCCAACTTGATCTTGATATCTTTATATTTTAATCCTTTGATATTATATTTCCAGAAAATAGGATGAATAATGAATTATAAGTTTGCCTTTTTTATATATAAATTGCTATTAAATCATTTCTTAAAAAATTTTTTTATCAATATTTATTTTAAATATTTTAAGTTTAATTTTATTAATTTTCAATGATTGGTTAATTACTCTTTTAAACCAAGTTTAACATGATATCAATTGTTCTTATATCAAGAGATCTAGTTGACACAAAGTGAAACTGCCTCTAGATATCCATTGAAAGTATGAACACAATTTTTCTTAAATACTTAATAAACTATGAAATGGCTATAACACTCTTATAAACCCATAATGGCAACAACAATGCAGTTTAATAAGTTAAGTGTTATGAGTGGTCTCTCATACTGCTCCTAAGAAAAATATTTTTATATATCTAATTTGATTTATATTATTATAAGCATTATTTCTAATAAATATTAAAATATTTATATAAAAAAAATTATAAACCATAACCATAAAATTGCAAGAATTGAGAAATGTGATTCAGTTGATTGCTTTTTTTACAATCTGTTATTATAATGAAATAAATTTGTTCTTTATTATTGTAAGCATTATTTACAACAAGTATTATAATATTTTTCTAAAGAAGTAAAAAAAACAGTGATAATTTACAAAAGGTGAAATAATGTACTTCCGTTTAGACGACAAACAATATGAGATACTGCTAAATTTGTAAAAAGGGTATAAAACTAAATTCAAACTAGCTAAATTTTTCCAAAATAGAAACATTAGGAAGGTATTAAAAAAATTATATGAAATTAAGACATTTCAAAATTTATAGCAGTACCACATACCAATTGTAGTCATTGTGGGGAAACTTAACAAACTAGTATGAAAGTATGTAGGAATTTAAACTAGAAAAGTAACTCAATATTAATTCCACATAGTCTCAAAAAGAGAACAAAATATAGATAAAATAAATGCTTATTTTATGAAAAGATATGTATCCCTAAATACATATATACATGTGTATGTTACGAAAACATATGCCGCATCAAATAATTTTTATTGTTTATTTAATTACAACATTTTGATTCTGTAAGAAAAACTGAAATGAGAATTTGTAATTTTCAAAATTATTCAAGGCTAGAAATTAAAATAATTTTTTATATTTAATATTTGTATAAGTATTACTAGATATATAAATTTGATGGTGTGTACTTGTCAAAACCACTTTGCTAAAATTTCACCTTTTATTATAGAGAACATGCAATTGTTTTTTGCCAAAATGCATTGCCTTATCTTGTACTTATAGGTTGGGTCAGTCAAAAGTGTAATTCCAAAGATATATGATTAAAGGCAATAATTTTCTAAATTTACTGTAGAAAATTAAATTTTATCAAATCATTATATAAAATAAATATCTTCAATTTATAAACTTTAAATGTATGTAAAAGTAAAAATATTAAAAGCTACAATTTGAAATATAATGCATCATCCATGGAAGCCATAACTATTTAAGAATTTGGAAAACAATTAGAAAGGCCAAATATATTTGTGAAAGTATTCTGTGCTGACAGAAAGATTAACTTCTGAGCAGTGAAACATATATGTTTATAGTTGACAAGTGAATGATATATAGAAAGTTTATTAAAGAGATTTCAAAGATTTTTGATAATTATCTTTAGAGAGAAAGTGTCAGAGAGTTCACTCAAATTTGCTACAGATAGTAAAGTCATATAAATAAAAAGATTTATCAGTTACTTTTAATACTAAAATCCTGACTACATTATTAGGAAAAAACCTATTCTTTCTTCTGCAGAACTAAAGAAGCAAGAATAGTTTTCTATATGTTCCTAATACAATAGCATTAAATTATGTTATTAAAACAGGCAAAACTCTCCATACAGTAGTGCCACCCTGTGCCAACCTGAGTAATCAATGGATGCCAGAAGACTTGTGCATAAAATCCCCATCTAGTGCCTACTCATCCAATATCCTCAGACTAGTTTCTGACTTGTGGCCTTTGTCAGTGATGGGTCTTTGATCTGAAGCACTGCACCTAGATCTTAGGATCTAATGCAACCCTCCAGTAGCCACCTTTTATTTCTACTTAACTACAAAACTATGAGTGGCAATATGTGTATTGAGTTTTGCCTGTTTTAATAACAGTTATAAGCAAGCATAAGTAATGGTGATCATGTGATGTTTATTGGCTAATAAATTATGTTGATACTCATAGTTTTCTCAAAATAACTGGCTAAAGACACAGCACATATATCATCCTATTATATTCCAGATATGTAATGAGTAAGAGAAATGGATGAATCAGTGCCTTGTATAAAGCCTTAAATTGTAGCCTGTTACTTGATGAACTAAAAGATATGTTAAATTATGCCCATAATTAGCTGCTGTGATCCTCTGATGTAGTCTTAATTAAGATTGAAAAATATTAACAAATTAGAGAACCTGATCTGTGATGATATTAAAAAAATTCATACATGGATTTAGAAAGCTGTTCTAAGAAAAATCTCTATTATTAAATTAACATTGATTTCTGATTAAAGATTTAAGAAATACATAGGTTATCTAATAATAATCATAAATGCACACACCATCTTGGAAAAAATAAATACTATTAAGAAATTTAATTATTTAATTTAGCTTTGAAATAAAAATAGTTTATAAATTTGTAATGGGCTTATTTTTTTATAGGTACAATGTAATTTTCTTTACTTTATTTTGAGATTTTGGTAAGAGAATTTGTGCCTCTTGCAAGAATAGATAAAGATTTTATACACGAAGAAAAGATTTTAATGATTTTTTTTCTTTGCACTAATATTTTAGCCATATGTTAAGATTTAAGTTAAGGTGAATAAATCTAAAGTAATGAAATAAAGTTTAAATAAAACTAGTGTTTAACGAGATGATTAATACGTTTTACAAATGCACGCATTCAAACCAATTAATATTCACAAATAAAACCTTGGCATAGTTATATTTATTTCTTTATTTCTTTTGCCTTTACTAAATAGTTTATTAACTCAGCATATACTCATTTTATTCTCTTTTTTATATGGTTTTTTCCTCTTCACAATGTATGTTTGCAATCATTATTCTCAGTCTATGGTTTATGGTAGTTAGACCCAGAAGCAATAATAGATGAAAGTTAATAAAATTTTAAAAAAAGGATAGGATCGAATGCACAAGATAGTCCTTCATTCTAAAAGTGATGTCCAGTACCATGATTCTTATCATTCAGATGCAAATAAAAACAATCTTTAGCAGATTAATCAGTTTTCGAATATTTAGGGTTAAATGGTGTGTGGAAAATGTTGCCACGGCTTAAAAAACATTGCAATGTAATATTTCTAAATAATACAGAGTTGCATTTGATCGCCACCAGGATCTTGAAAGTTAGTTATAATAATATTACATATTCCTACAAGCTGCTAAATGAGCTCATCAGAATTCTACGGCATTTTTGTGTCCAATGTGAGTTATGATGCACGCTATTATCAGACATTATTCGTTTGCATTTGCTAATTTTTGTCTTTCTATCCTATCAGATACCAATTTTCTTTAACAATATATGTATATGTGTGTGTGCATGCACATGCATATAAATAATATCCAAATCCATTCTGATTTGTGATTAGTGATGTTTAAGGGCTTGGAATGACTTATGGGTATTCTTGAAACTAATCATGTGAAGTTTTGTATTAAAAGAATTTACCATTCAGAAATTGATTATTATAAATAATATTCTTATTACTTAAGGAACTAATGGAGAAAGCTTAAATGCCCTCCGACATAATACCCCTTCCCCCCACATATGATATATATCTTTGAAGTCTGAAAATATATATGTAATGTAAATCTAATGACAAATTAGAGCATTTGAAATGGAGTAATTTAAACTTTGAAAATATACTTTATAATAGCTTAATTTTGTTGGCATGTGCCCTTCGATGTTTTTATATGATAATTACGGAAAAGTAACTTGGTTAAAGTATTATAAAATTTATCTTTAAAATTTAAAATATAAAATGTTCTAAGTTATTGATATATTTATTATATATATATATAGCAATAGACAAGTGACAGAATTAACTGATGACTATTATCATCATCATCAACCATTATCAATTCACTGCAGGATGAAGGTCTCTCCAAGTTCAATTCATCTTCTCCAATCTTTAGCTTATCTTCTCCACATCATCCCCACACACTTTCTTATTTCATCCATCCATCTCACATGTGATCTTTTTCCGAGACTTTTACAATCTCTTGGAATCCAGTTTAAGATTTTAATTGTCCATCTATTATCATTTCTTCTAGCAATATGTCCAGCCCAACTCCACTGCAGTCTTTTAATTTTTCAATGAGATCAGTAACACCTGTTTGTTCTCTTACTTATTATACTCCTAACATGCATTTCTCCATACTTCTTTGAGTGGTTTGAAGTCTCTGTATTGCTCTGCTAAGTGTCCAAGTCTCAGATCCATAAGTAAGAATTTGTAAAACTTTTATTAAAAACCTTCCTTTTGAAACACATAGACATATTTCCTTTTAGTATCAAGTTATTTCTACCAAAAATACTCCAACCAAGTTTAATTCTATGATTAATTTCATCCATTATGTTTCCATCTGTATTAATAATCTGACCAAGGTATTTGCAACTGTTAACTTCTTCTAACTTATCATAATCAATCTTTATTTTCATATTTTGAGAAAATCCATTAAACATTACTTTAGTCTTTTTAACACTTATCTTTAGTCCTACTTTCATCTGATAACTACTGCAACATTTCCTGCAGCTCTAAAGCATTATTTGCAAAAACAACTACATCATCTCCGAAATCTAAATGACTTAAATAATCTCCATTTACTTTCATTCCTTTAGCTTCCCATTTTAATCCACAAAATATTTCTTGCAGTACTGCTGTAAAAAGTTTTGGAGATATAGAGACACGATATCTTACACCCTTCTCAATGTTGAATTTCCCAATATCACTCCACATTAAATTGTCACAGATAAATTTAAAGTGCATTAGTTATCAAAATAATGAATACTGTCTGACTCATCCCTTCGAAAATTTACTTAATGACCCCTGGTTATATTATTTTCCAGATAATTCAAAAATCAATGAAATGATGCCATCTTTCAGCATCTATAAGAATAAATTTTTTTAGATGGCAGTTACTTTCATCTAAATATTTTATTTTTTGTACTTCAGATTCTGGTTCATTGTGACAGCTTGAAGTCTATATAAGTTGTTAAATATACTAACAAAATGACATAAGAATAAAAAATGATTCCCATAATGCCACATATAAAACACATACAAAAGTATAATCAATACTTGCATAAGTATCTCAGTTTTATACCTCTCAAATTAAAGTACTAAACACAATTAAATTAATAATGTGTATTTTCAAATACTCCTAAAAGTAATAACAACCATCTTATCATACCTCTATTAAAAGTTGTATTACAATTAAAAGTACACCTTATAATGAAAATAAATAATTTAAATTACTAATCTGTATTATTAAAAATATTCTATAAAAGTTTTCAATAAATATATAAATACACATAAGTACTGATAGATATATTATTAAAAAAGAGGAATAAAACTTATCAAAGTATTTATTATCAGATTTCTTTGTTTGATGAGAATGTATATATTAATAGCACTTCTCATTGTCTTTAATTGTTGTAGACTTTCAAATAGCTAATATTTTACTCAGCTTAAATTTACGAAGTTACATGATTCTTATCCTACAACTAAAACCCATATTCTTTAAAATGTATTTAAAAGAAATTCCAACATTTTATATACTTCTATTCAACATGTATCTCATGGACAATTAATAAGCTTGGATTGTGATTATAAGACACTTTGCAGTTTACTAATTTTTTATACATATATTCAACAACAACCATACTTCCCCATTCTTTTTAAATTCATACAAATAAAGATACTATAAAAGACAAATGACCCCAGGTGGATGGTGCCAAAGTTGTGAATGGAGTGAGTTTGACAGTTGTAAATAAAATGTAACAATTTACTAAACTTTGTTTATTTTATATAGCGTATGTAAACAATTGTATTACAGTCAAATATCAGCCTTTTAAGCTAATTGTGCATACGCTTTGCGAGTGTTAATAATAAATGAATACTTTCTCACCAATACAAGATATAGTATTTATGCAGGAATAAAAGGAATCCTCTTATTCCTACGACTCAAATGCTTATATATGAGCAAATCTGAAGTACTGGCAAAGAAAGTGTGACGATGGTTGTAGGAATAAGAGGATTCCTTTTATTCCTGCATAAATACTATATCTTGTATTGGTGAGAAAGTATTCATTTATTATTAACACTCGCAAAGCGTATGCACAATTAGCATGAAAGGCTGATATTTGACTGTAAACTTTGTTGGTAAATGATGTACTGTATGGACTTTTTTTACATAATAAAGCAAAAAACGTCAGAAAAAAATGCATTTTAAAATGATATTTATCTTAAATATATTTTTTATTAAATGGTGCTCCTTTACTAAATAAAATAATTATTTTCATGCTGCAATCATTTAATTAATAGATAGGAAAACAAATGTTTTTAATGCTTTTATTTAAGTTAGAATATCTGTTTAATTGTTGGTATGTTTGTAAACTTTTGTAATCACTTTTATTATTTGTTAGAATACAATTTTAAAATTGAAATTTAATAGACTTAAATTCAATAGAATTGGTTCAATTTGGTACATAAGTGGGAAATATCAGGCAAAACAATATGGGAATCTAATATTTTACATAGGTAACATAGTTTGTTAGATACAGAGCAGAGGATGGGAAAATTTTGAATATTATGATATCAAATTTGAAAATTATTCTTATAACTTTAATGTTTTAAGTAAGGCTTTCAAAATCACAATATAGATTTTTTTTCTTTCAATTTAAAGTTCTAATAACATTTTAAAATACTGAAATTTTATATATTTTTTAAAATCACTAGCAAAGTGATAAGGCACAATATTTTAGGTAAGTGACCTAGTTTTGTAGATATGGAAGAGTGGGGGAAGGGAAAATTTGAATATTTTGATATCAAATTTAAAAATTGTTCTTAGAAACTCAATATGTTTTAAGTAATGCACATGATTTTCTTGGTATCATTTAAGTCATAATATAGTTTTGTTAAGCTTTTTTTAGAAAAAAAATATTTTTTCAAACAAAAAGAAAAACCATCAAACAATTTTCAACAGAAAAGTGAGTTACTTAATGCTTTAAAGTCATTAATCATGTGTTTAGATTTGGAGAGGTCCCTACTGTCACATTTTAGGCACATAGTCTTAAGGTTTTAGCCTTAATATACATTACTTAATGCTTTATTATATATATATATAATTATGTACACATACTAAATATATATATATAACATAAAGTATGTACATAATAACTTATAGCTGAAATATCCAATGATATATATTTACAGCACCACCATGTGCAGGTGTGTAAGACACAAAAGTGCATCATGGAAGCAACAAGATATGTTTACATTATCGAATCACTTCATTGTTAGAAACACATACTGATTATAAATGTTTTTTATTTAGATGTAAGAGGAATAGTTTTTTACTTAAATATGTTGTGACAATTCTTCAAGCCTTGAAATATACTACATATATACTCTATCCCTGCACAAAACTGAACAGGCTGCTACTCTTTTATTTATAATTAATAAAATTTATTTTTAAATGAAAATGTTTACATTTACCAATCACTTTTATTTAAATATCCTAATTTGTATAAAAAGTAACCCATTTTTATTCATAATTTATTTGAAAATAAAACTTAATTTTAAAATATTGTCTCATAATTATATTAATTCTGTATGTGATGAAAATATCTCTACCAATAATATTTTACATAATTTATATATGTTACTCAGTTTAGAGCAATGATGCTGTGTCCAGTTATGGAATATGAGATCCTAGGATAGATTAGCTCCTGCCTTGTGTAAACTATTTGGAATAGCAATATTATCTTTCTTTTTTTAATTATGCCATATTGTCTTTTTGCACATTTTATTAAATAGCTTTTCCAATTTTTAATAAAAATATCTTCATGTGCCATATTATCTTTTTATATGTTTTACTAAACAGATTTTCATTAAATGTGGACATGAGTTTGTTCTCTAGATAAAAATTTGTAATTGATCCATAATTCACACTTCAGTCCAAATCTAATGAAAACAGCATGAGTGAAAAATGTAATATTTAAAAAGACCACATTATTATTATTTCTTATGCTTGCTCATAACTGTTATTAAAATGGGCAAAACTCTCCATACAGTAGTGTCACTCAGTGCAAACCAGAGTAATCAGTGGATGCCAGAAAAACTTGTGCATAAAATCACTATCCATTACTCTTGCTTGCACTGAGTGGCACTACTATATGGAAAGTTTTGCCTGTTTTAATAAGTTATGAGCAAGCATAAGAAATGGTGATCATGTGATGTTTAGTGGTTTATTTTTTTATTAAAAAACAAAAAAGAGTATTTGGGATCGGTACATATTTTAAATGACTATTGAAGTACTGTTGTATTCACCCTTTGGAGCTTCGTGTAGTGTGTGCTTGAATATTTTTTGTTCTAGTTGGCTATGATTATTAAAGAACCAAAACACCAAAATGTAAGGGTACTGAGTTGAGTTCAAACATATATGACTATATAAGCTAATGAGCTTAGATTGAAAATATTGTTTTCAATTTTATTCTCATAGTTTTGTAGTTAAGTAAAGCTAAAAGATGGCTGCAGAAAGATTGCATTAGATCCTAAGATCTAAGTGCAGTGCTCTTAGATCCAAGGTTTTTTACTGACAAAGGCCATAAGACAGACACTAGTCTGGGGATATTGGATGAGTAAGCACTAGATAGGTATTTTATGCACAAGCCTTCTGGAATCCATTGATTACTCTGACTTGCTCTGAGTGACATTACTGTATGAAGAGTTTTGCCTGTTTTATTTAAAAAGATATTATTGCATGCCAAAACATTTAATTCTTAACAAATTTTATGATAATAACATAATTATTTTCATTATAATAGCACTCCTATGTAAATTTACTATTAACAAAAAAAAAATGTAGCTAGTGGAGCAAATCATATGTTTTATTTTTTTTATAATTATTTAATATAACCTATGAATAAACAAAATAAAATGCAATGGGGTTCTAATGACTCTAAAAATTTATTGAATAAACAATTTAAGTATGAAAATTTAAAATTTTTTCCTTTAAATAAAGTCTGGCTAAATTTCTAATGGTCAAACCATATATTAAAGTATAATGTATATATATAATATGACTAAGTTATTAAAAAGTGTTAAAAAATTAAATAACAAAGTAGTATAAATATTTTATTATTGAACATAAACAAGAGAGGCTATTTTTATTAATAGAAAATGTAGACAAGTTATTTGCAAGAGGTTTTGAATTAAAAGTCACTAATGAATTTTTAAAACAAATATTTTTAACATGGTGTTAGTAGAATGAAAAGGTTTTATAACTCATACTATTCAAAATTGATAAGTATAAAATTTACATCAATAAATAATATAAGTATGAAAATTTAAAATATAAAACTATATATATAATAAATTATAATTACTAATAGGGAATAAACATGCACATAAAAAATTAAATAATAGTGTAAAAATTTTACTATTAAAGGAATATAAGCTAGTAGAAAACAAGAATAAGTTTATGCATAAGAAATTTTGATGGGTTTTCAAACAAGAACTATTATTAATATGCTGGTTAAAGTTGATTTAAATATTGGTAAAGAAATCTAAGAGTTAAATCACCTTTTACAATTAAGATAAGAGAATCATATTTTGGCTATAGATAATATTTTTAATAAGCAAATAAATCAATTTAGAAATGGAATTACATATATAATATCAGATCCAGCAAGGCAATACAATGTTTTCGTGGATGTGTGGATTGTGTGAGGGGAGTACTTTTAAATTTGAACACTTAAACATAAAATATGATCACTTAGATATTTAAAATAATTATCTTATTCGCAGATATTTTCTATCTCTACTAGAAATATCGCAGGATTGTTCAAAAAATAATATGAAAACTTTTGAAAAAAATTTCAAATTTACCAAATAAACATTTTAAAGGTATTATTTAATTATTTTTTTCAAAAATAATTTCTGTAAATATTAATTAATTTTATTTTAGCATGTGATTTAATTTTTGGATTTATTTTATAAAAATAAATGAATAAAATGTCTAAAGTAATTACCAAGCATGATAAATGATGAGTGCTATATTTTCAAATTTTTCTTGTGACAGTACTGGAAAAAACATCTTTTATTTTCCAAATTTTATTTCATTGATGGCACAAGAGAAGTGATAAAATTTATTTTGCATGAAGATGCATCTAACAACATATGATGGTACTGTCTATATTGTAACTGTCTGCATAGGATTTTCACATTCATACATCGCAGAATAAAACATTTTCTTTTTATAGCTTGCTAAGATTATCTAGACACATAAGACTCTCTATCATATTCTAATTAAATTATTGAATGCAAAATAATGACAAATGCCAAAAATAATGAAGTACTACCATTCACTCACATATATAAAATTTTACAATACACACACAATAACATAAATTGTTGGCTCTATCAATTTGTAAACAAGTTAAATATAATGATATAGTATGTGATCCATCAACATTAGATATATGTCTCTAAAACAAATTAAGGGACACCTACCTATTCTGTACATTGTTTTTATTGACAATATTTTAGTTAGTTCACATTTATGAGTATGAATACAGCATCAGTTGATTTCATAATAGCCTCCTTCTCTTTTTTTTCACTAGTAATGTTATTTTTATTTTCTGTCAAATATTGTCTATAATCTCTCTTTAATTAATATATTATCTTAGTTGTTTAAAATATTTTATTATTGCACTTCAATAGTATATAGATATTATATGTATTATTTAGGTGAGTTATATTTTATTTTACTCCTTTTTTTTGTTACAAGTGATTCTCATTGTTTTCCTGAAGGTTTGTGATGATGGTGTTCTAGTTGTATTTTTATATTGGACTATTTCCATCATCTAATATGTGTATTGAATGTCTTTAGAAAAATTTAACCTTATTTAAATATTCCAAATACATTCAACTGTTAGAAATAGCACATCAAACAGATTAGTATATGCACAACATTTTGAGAGGTATTATTCTTACCTCTTTTTTAGATGTTACTGGCCTGACAAGTGAAAGTACTAGGATGTGATTAGATTCTTAATTGGAGAAATCAGGAGGACCTCATAGATACGTATATGAAATTACTACAGACTGTTGCCTTTGGCAAAATGGCTCAGTTGGTTAGAAGAAGAGGGGAGAATAATACCTCTCAAAACATTATGCATATACTAACCTGTTTGATATGCTATTACTAACAGTTGAATGTATTTGGAATATTTAAATAAAGTTAAATTTTTCTAAAGGCATTCAATACACATATTATATGATGGAAATAGTCCAATATAAAAATACAAAGTAATTCTCATGTTTTATTTTATTTTATTAATTACCTTCCCTAAACTATTTTCAAATACAGCTTTTCTACTTATAATATGAGAAAAGAATTGAGAGTTGTGTGTATATTTATAATAATAACTCACTATCAAGTGCTATGAAGTTAGAGTAATCAAATGTAATAGAACAAGAAAAAAACTGAAATGATTAAAGAATAAAATACATAACTTGCATATTTCAGTTTGGGTTTTCAACAGTCACAGTGCATAAATAATAATCTATGCAGAAATATAAATATATGGTAGTGATCAGGAGAGGGTTTGCAAGTATAGCAACATCCATTAACAGAGGGTGCCACTAGATTTACCATCTAGAGTTCTTGTTTCTAGATTGTTAAAATGTGAGCATCAACATCCATTGGGTGTTCAGATTCTCATATTTATGTAGGTAAATTAACATTTTCTAGTGAAGATATCCAATCATAGATTTCTACAAAGTCCTCAATGACTACTAGCAATTTCATCTATGTTCATTAGGTCACAGAGAAGCTAGAGACTCATTGGAATATTCACTTGGACATAGAATATAATTGTATGATAGCAACAATGATGAACAAATAAGATTATATTGAAATAAATAAATACTTATTAAAAATTCATTAAAGTTATAATGCTCACTATAAATTGTCTTAGCTATTGTGTTCTATAATTAACTTGGATAATTTAACTTTTATTCAATCTATTTATAATACAAAATTACATCACTGGATATTAATTCTAAAGCATTATAGCATCTATCCACACACACACATATATATATTTCCATTCTTGCTATTAAAAAGGTGAGAAGGTTGCCTTGACAACAGTGAGAAATATTGATTACTATATTTACTGTGAATGTTTAGGTGATGACTGGTTGGAATCTAATATATATATATATATTAAAAACATGTAAATATAAATTTAAATTTGATTTTGAAAATGTGAAAATTCTTCATGAAGAGAGAAACCATAATAAAAGAAAATTTAAGGAGGCAATTTTTTATAAATAGGAATAAAATGCATTTAATAAATAGACAAGCTGATAACTTTAAAATATGAGACTCATAGAATTTGAATTGATGACGTTTGCTTCTGCTATGTTTTTTTAATTTAAAGGCAGTTGAGGCAGGTTTAAGAAATTAACAAAAGTACTTCTGCAGATTTAAGGATTATTTATAATAGTTTCTTATCATTAAAATTATTATTTTTATTATAATTACAATTTTGTTTTAATTAATGGACATTTTATTTATATATATATCAATTCCAATATATTTTTCTGAATATGATCACAGACCAGATCTAAATAGCCAATTAATAATATCACTCACTTTATTCATAAATCAATTGGTTATGCTGTTAAAGCTAAAATTGGTATGTGAATACATATATATTGTTTTGGAACTAATTATCTAAGCGAGCTACACTAGCATAGATTCCAATCAATATTATAATTGTCACTCATACAAATATTACACATTTTCAATTCTGCTACCAATATGTATTCTATAGGATGCTGATTATTATCATACAAATTAATAATTAACTGCATATTAAATTCGGGAAAACTTGAAATACAAGTAAAAAATATAATCATGCAAATCATTACTAAACTCAAATAAAATTTTACTTCAAAATCTAAAGACATGAATATCTTCTTTACAATATAAATGCATTTTGAAAAATATATATCATAGTATAACTAGAATCCATTTGAAAACTTCTACTTAACAAATCAAGCCTAGTTTAAACAAATCAATAAAGCAATGGCCTATTCCTGTGTTAGCTTCAACAAGTTGTTGATAAATCCCTTAGTTTCCTTTTCCTCTTTAAATGTTAATCCTACAAAAATATTTAAAAATCTGATAAAATTCACATGTATTACTTTTAAATAATTCCCATTGGCATAAATATTCCCATTTATTCTTTATTTAATGTTATATAAGTTTATCTTTTTTAAACGCTAATAATTTAATTAAATATAAAAAGACTGATTCCTGCAAGCCAAATTATTGATTCTTAGTAAACGTTTTAAAGTGATCAATTAGCTGTGTAATTGAAGCCCTCATAACTTGCTCTCCCATTTCAATTTTTTAAAATTGACCTGCTAATAATACAATATAATTTAAGTCATTAAATATAATTTACACAATAACTGTTAATTTAAAATTAGATGGTGAAATAAACAGGTTAAAAAAATTAATTCATTTTAGAATTAATGCCTATAAATCAAAAATGATTTGATACAATTATCTTAGAGTAGTATTTTATTCAGCTATCATTAAAATCAGTAGCTATAGTAAGAGTTTTCATTTATTTACTTACATTTTTTAACATTCAAATATCAGCCTTTCAAGCTAATTGTGCATACACTTTTGCGAGTGTTAATAATAATAAATGAATACTTTCTCTCCAATACAAGATATAGTATTTATGCAGGAATAAAATGAATCCACTTATTCCTGCAACTCAAATGCTTATGTATGAGCAAATCTGAAGTACTGGCAAGGAAACTGTGAGGATGGAACACTCACTTTAAATTACTATATACGATGTCTGAATGAATGACGTCGGTGAAATTGTCTAGAATTTACTAAATGTCACTCTAACTGAAACTTAATCATATGTAAATAAGCATTGAGTTGCAGGAATAAGTGGATTCATTTTATTCCTGCATAAATATTATATCTTGTATTGGAAAGAAAGTATTCATTTATTATTAACACTCGCAAAAGCGTATGCACAATTAGCTTGAAAGGCTAATATTTGAATGTAATACAATTGTAAACATGCGCTATATAAAAATAAATGCTTATTTACATTTTTTAATTAAATTGAATTTGAAAATTTTAAATTGATATCACATGATCTGGTGTTTTCCTCATTTGAGTTAAAAATTCTTTTCACAATTGGTTTTCCATATACATTTGAAATATCCTTTGTTGATAGTTATTAATTGTAGATTTCTATAGATTTGGTGTGTGGTTGATTTAATTATATATAAGATGACTCTCAAACCATTCTGATGAAGCTTGCTTTATTCACTTGGGAAAAAGTTTCTGGATGAAAATTAATAATGAAGCTTCCCAGTGCACCACCAAAGTGTCTGCTAATAATATGTTTAGTTTGATTGTAACTCATGCATAAATATTCAGCATCCAGAGCAATGGTTCTCAACCTATGGGTCATGACCCTTTTGAGAGTCGAACAACACTTTCACATAGGTCACCTAAGTCCATTGGAAAACCCATTTTCGATTCATAACAGTAGTACAATTAAAGGTTGGGAGTCACACAACATAAGCAACTGTATTAAAGGGTCATGACATTAGGAAAATTGAGAGCCACTGATCTAGAGCAAGATAATCAGAAAACAAAATGAACAAATTGATTTCTGTTTGCAAATTATTTATACTAAAAGTTAATTCTAGAGAATTCTAATCTCATAATTATACAAAAAATTACTGTAGGAATTTTCTACTTTTAAAACAAATTGAAAATTTATAACAAAGAATTAAAATGTACAAAAAGCATAATTATAGATGAAAGATATGAGATCATTTTAAGGGTAATTAATTCTGATAACATAAAAAATATAATACATACTTTATTTCTGATTTCCAATTTATTTTATGTAAAATGTTATTCTTGTAGTACATCCTGTCTGGATGGGTTCTTTAATCTGTGTTATTAAAAGTTGACAGCTAACATTATTAGTGTTTCAATATAAATTTTTAAAAAGTCAAACATATAATGGTTGGTTACTCATTAACTAAAACGAAGAATTGGAATTTTTTTTTCCTCTCATGAAAAAAAATCAAAATGGCTGAAATTGGCTTATGAGAAGAGTTGATCAGGCCTATTCTGAAAATTATTCATCCTACATGGAATAGTGATTTACTATATGCAAGCTGACTTAAATTAGCCACATTGGTGTTTATATATGGATCTCAGACCTACCAGATACTATAAGCACAGATAGAGTCCATGCTTATGTTTGATTTTCATAAATCTCTACTGTCAAACTTTTTCTACCCATAATGCAGAGGTATCACTTCAATTACTATATGCAAGATGAGGGAAAGAAAGTGAGAGATTTTGCAATTAAACTCAGAAAGCGAGCACTGAGCTGTGGCTTTAAAGACTTTCTCAGTGTAACATTGAGACATTGTTTCATTGGTGAAATAAATGACCACAATCTTGGGATCAAGCAGTTGAATGATCCTAATGTCACATTTAATTTAGATATTTCTCAGATGATTCTAGATGAGTCCATAGTGATTTAGATTACTCCTTTAAAGAAAAGTAGTCCCAGCATTGAAGCTGTGGATTAAAAAATCAAATTGTTTAAAGATTTTTCCCCATCAGAACAATCTTACAGGATCTACTATTAGTAATGAAGTTTTTTATAGATATGACAAACTAAAACATGAGCACACTGAATATCTACACTGGGATACAGTGCGTTGATATTGTGTGTTAGTCCATAGGAGCTGCTTGTTAAAAAAAAAGGTGCTCAGAAAAGAATGGAAAAATCCATTCCAAAAAGCCTGAAAGGCAATGTAAAATCAGACAGTGATTTGGTTTTCATAAGCAGAATTATTATTAATGATATGCCAATAACAATGAAACTAGACACTGTGCCTGAAAGGTCATTAATAAAAAAATTGTCTGCCCCCTAGCAGGAGAGTGATTATTGACTCTCAAAAGGCAATCAAATATCATTCTTATGTCAAATAAGTTAAAGTTATTATGCTTATTAAACCAATTTATTTGCTTCTTGTTGTGTTCACTTGTAAGCATTTAGTGGGCCATGATTGGTTCAATCACTTGCGCTTTACAGTGACAAAGATGAACAAGCTCACAAAACAAAAATTAAATCTATGCAATTGTGGTTGAAAATAAACTGGGTTTCCATGAAAATAAACAAGTGCAAATAGATGTTCAAGTGTTATGCTGTATGTTTATTGGAATCACCAAATGAGTTCCAGTAATTGTGATCAAATTAAAAGGATTGCAAACAGTTGTTCAAAAATAGCTGGTAGCAATACCACAGACACAGGAACCAGCTAGATTGAACTATATATCACCAGTTATCAGTGAAGATTCATCAATCAACTGTTAGGAGTCATCAAACAACAGTGAAAATCCATCAACTAATAGTGAAGAGTCACCATCTAGCAATGATGAGTTACCAGCCAGACGTGATGAATGTACAAAGTTCACAGTTACCAGATCACCAAATAAATACACCAGACCAGCTAATGAAGTCACCAGACCTGATAAATCTAGTAAGTGATGAAGACATCCATCAACGTATCTGAGCAACTATATTTTCCAAGGCTAATTTTAGCTTGGGGAAGGGAATGTTATATCCCAACTTATGTTCACCTAATGGAATAATTCAGATTTCATTTTATTTTGATTGGAATTGATCATTAATCATCAAGGACAAGTAGATATATGAATAAATAACATATATTCAATAACAGAAACAGGTCTATGAGTGATAATCGTCAGTGAATCCAATTTCTTTCATAATTGATGAGGATCTGGTTATAAATAGTTAGCCCACTGTCAAATCTGGACAGCAGTACACACTTTGTTCACTATATAGTTAAAATATTGAGATGTTCACTTTAGAATTGGAAGCTGTTACACCCTAAATCAGACATTAGGAAAGCTATCACAGAACAGCTGAAAGTCATGAGGCAAGCTGGCAAGGTATATCTGGACATTGTACCTAAAGTTCCTTGCATTAATAGTTACACCCTGCCAACAGTATTAGGTGAAAGTGTGTATATTGTAAATATGGGTTTGTATATTTGCTTTAATTAATAAATAGTTAATCGTGTTTATGAGCTTATGCTTATTATAATCACGCATAAACACAAAAGTTACATTCCTGTTGTGAGAAGGTAATGATGATTTTTCCTGGCCTGATTATAATCTTTTGCTGAAAATTTTCTTACTACTAATAAATGTTATTCTCAGCGGTATTTTGAAAAGTTCCTTTTTTAATATCATGTTAGTATGAAATCAACAGTTACTTATAATTTAGTGCAATGGTAGAGAGGAAGACATATGAGTTAATGTCATGGTTCTCAATTTGAATGTCATTACTTTCAGATCAATATTTCAATCTTGTCATTTTACTTTTAGTTAGTCTTTTCAATACCCACATATGAATTACATCCAATTTCACTGATCACATTTTAAAAATGATATCGTTGGCCTATCCTCTGCCTTCTTCCAAAATTTTACCCTCCAAGCAAAAAACATCATTTCTCAAATTGTGTCACTAGAATGTTATTTACCACAATTTTATCATGTTTAACAATTCTCTTTCTATAATAATTTCTTTCAAAATCTGATGTTTTATTTTCTATATAAACTTTTCTGATTAATTTCTTTAAAGTTAAATTTCTATATTCTTTATTTTATTCTTTTTTACTTTTCTAAAGACCAAGTCTTACATCCATATGTTAGTATTCATTGTTTTTTTTTTTTAGTTGTAAAATTTTAAATAAATAATTTGCTAAAAATAAATTTGTAAATATTTTTTTTATTACGAAAGAATAATTATAGAAATATTACGAAGACAACATATTAAAACTAACAATACAAATTAGGCATGCATTTTTAATTAAATAATAATCATTCAAATTATTTAAATATGACAATTTTTTTTAAAAGTAAAAAAAAAATCCCTTCTATCATTATTTTTTTTTTTTTTTACTAAAATCAGTGTGTTTAATTTTATGCTGTACCATGCTCATTATATATAGTATTAAGTAAAAGCTCTGTTGACTTTACTGAGATTATTAATAATTTTTAATATATTGCAATATTTACTCATCAAAGGTTTCATGCTACAATTAGTGTTTAGTTATTAAAAAAGTTATTTGAAGATTCATAAATAGTTTAATTACCATCGAACACAATGAAAATAAATTAAACTTAGTTTTATAAATTAGCACTACATTTTAAATAAGATAACTTAGTAATTAACAATTTTATGCAAATTTTTAACTCTCTAATGAATGTAGTTTATGCTATTCAGAAATGTAAAAATAATAATTTTCCATTACAATTTTGGTTAAACTGTAAAAAGTATATATATTTTAATAAATTTTTTTTATAAAATTGTTTTAAACTTATATCATAATGTTATGAATTTAGTCAGACTAGTAATATATTACAAGCTGTAGTAATTAGAGAAGTAGATAAAACATTTTTAGACATCAAGAAAGGAAAATAATTAAAGAAGATTCTCTCAATAGATAAATGATATTTACCTAGTTCAATATATATTTTTATATTTAAAAATGATTTTGTAAAATTTACACATCTGTATAATTCCATATATATATTGCAAAGATTGGATGGCTCAATCTCACAATTGATTATGATATATCATCATCATCATCAACCATTATTAATCCACTGCAGGATGGTCTCTCCAAGTTCAATCCATCTTCTCCAATCTTTAGCTTCTCTTCTCCACATCACCCCTGCATACTTTCTTATTTCATCCATCCATCTCACATGTGGTCTCTTTCTGGGTCTTTTACAATCTCTTGGAATCCGGTTTATATATATATATAAAGGGGGTATGAAAGAAAGCAAATATTTTTCTTTTAATATTTGTAAAGTTCTGAGTTATTTATCATTAAAACATAATAAACATCTTACTCAGTGGATATATATTCATTTATATAGTAAATTATTTAATGTGCCTTGCAATATTTGTTAATATCTAGCAATTGAAAATGTTTCAATTTTTATTTATTTTCATTTAACTTTTAATTTTATTTTTATTACATATTTTAGGTTCTAAACAAGCCTAGGATATTTTTTAGATAGCCACTTCATAGACATTCTAACTAGCATTCAAAATTAAAAATGATGGAAAGCTCTTACCTGCCAGCTATGCCTCAGAGTGTTCTATTTAAAGACTGTTTTACACACATGAATTAATTAATATTCATATATTTATATGTCCTGTATCAGTCAGATATGTATATGGATAGTAATCATAATGATCCAATATATAATGTCATCCAATATACATGAGAGGATGGAATAGAGTAGGCTGATGAAGCTAAAATATAGAATGGTTGTTGTTCACCACTGCAACAGTTTTAATAACATTTAAATAGTGACATTTATATTATTTTCAATATAATTAATTTTATGTTATATGTTCATCCTGGTCAGTACACCAACTTTCTAATGACCTGGAATAGAGTAGATCAATTTATTGACTGTCTATCATTCCCAATTATGATGTATGTAAAATTCAATTAGCTACATATCCACATGACATAAAAATAAATATATGGTATCTATAATTAGCTATCACATACTAATAATGGATGGTGTTTTCATGCTCTGGGTTGTTCAAGGCTCCTTTTCCATATTTAACATGATGTGCTAAACCAATATCATTAGACGGTTTTCATCCAATGCTGAATCATTGGGGAAACTCTCTAGTAGTAGTAAACCTTATTTTAGACTTATATACAATGATACTTGGGATATTTATTAAATTAGCAATAATAATTTTATTTTAGCATAATATTTATTAAATAATTAAAAACATTTAGCAGTATTCTTTACAACTAATAGTTTTAATCTATTTTCATCTCTTATTTTCCATTATTCAAATAACTTGGTCATAGAATAGTATAGTTTATCAGTAAATACATTTGAAAAGATTTGAATTGTGGATGACTCACTCATTATTATTGATTAAACCACAGGATTTATAAATGATTACTAAACTGATTTCATAACTGATATTGCTTTTACAAACCTACACTAGATATTTTGTCTTGATTAAAAAGGATTTAGAAGACTAGAATTCAATTCTATTACAATTAAATAATGTATATTTTGTTGGCGGATTCGACTTTACTGATGTGTGTTAAATAATTACTGATCTTGATAAGATGTAATACTATCATTCATAATAGCAATTACATATACAAAAAAAATAGTGAGAACAGTAAATAAAACAATATGTGGAAATATTAATATATTTATAATGAAACTGACAAATATTCATTTAATCAAAACAACATCATTCATATGCTAAAAGATTCTAAAAATGAATATAGAACAAATATCATCATTTAATCAGCCTGGCCTTTCTTATGTAAAATTACTGTACAAAGTATATTAGAAGGCTATAACACCTAGGGATATACTGATATTTTTGATTACATAAATCTCAACAAATTCATGGTGGAATGGTTTTTACTTTGCAACACCTATTGCTGGTTTCTATTTAAGTTTAACTAATTATCTAATCAGTTTGTTTCAATGATAATTAAATAATGAATTTGAATTTACTTTATCTGGTATAAAACATAGTATTCATATTATTAAATAAGAGTTGGCCAATCTTTAAGTTGTTTAAAAGCTTTTGAAATCACCTCACTAAAATTATATTTTCAAAATATAAATTCCGCTAAATCTGAAATTTAATGACAAAATCTGCACTAATATATAATAATAGTTCCAAAAATGTTTTTCTGAATTAAAGTCTACTTGCATGATGGAACATTATATATATTTCACAAAACATAAATGAAATTATATACTTGAACATAATAAATACATTAACATAATCAAAATACAATTTACACCATATAAATTTTTAGTCTGCAACATAATAACTCTAGAAATAAGCTTTGCAATAAAGCTGTGAAACACAAATATATTCACATATAGAAAATACTGGTTCATTTTTTATTATTTTATATTTTGTAATGCTCTTTTAATTTCTTCAACAGAAAACTTTTCTTTCTGAATATTTCAGTACCATATATAATTGTGGCTGTCCAATGTATTCTATTATCTGTCATATATTTCCAATGGAAACAACCAATATTGTATTTCTTTAGAATGACTCTGAGATAATCCTTATAATGCAAACAAAGTCTATCTCTATCATGAAAACCATGTTCAAATATACATTTAACACCTTTTAAAAATTTTCTTTCATTTTTCTATTCATTCACTGTACATATTCAATCTAAAGGTGTGATTTTGAAATACAGTACTGATCATTTTAGTACCACATTCACCAACTTAAAAAACATATTTATTAATTTTATGATCTTGAGTGTGATTTTATAATAGTGATCTTTATAGTACCACATTCAACAAAATGAAAAATATATTTAATAGTTTTATGATCCGCCATTGTAATTTTAAATTTTTAAACCACTATAGCATCACATAACCTAAATCTTTGGGTTTAATGAATCCCTCACTGATGAAAGTATAAGCTAAAACTAATCTGGGAATAAATGGATGAATAGGTAATAGATAGATATTTTGATGCACTAACCTCCTAGAATCCACTGATTTACTATGGCTTGCACTAGATGGCAGTATTATATGGGGAAGGTTGCTAGTGTACTTTTGAAATTTTATGAAATATCTTAAATGAAACTTTTGTAATTCTTATATATTGTGTTGGTAGGAGATCTAAGTCTCACTTCCATACAATAAATTAAATAAAATAGCTCTACATAAATCTAATGCAATTATTATTACTTTATGATCAAATACCCCATCATTAACATCTTAAAAAGAACACAGCATGTTGGAATGTCTGTTGCATCTTAACATTTAAGTTCATCAAATACTTTTCTTGCATTACTATGTTTATAGTGCTTCCTGATATTTTCAAAAACCACACTGAATCACTAGTAATCATTCAAATCTATGACTATAAGTAACCTATTCATAAAAATTTTTGAACGTGCCTTTATTGTAGTGGATAATAATGATATTCTATACATAATTGTTGCAATTTTGTCTATGACCTAAGAAATTATTTATGTTAGCCAATGTTTTTCCTCTCTCTTCTTAAGTTTTATAAAATTGATTACAAAACAACAACAAATATTTTTGCTTTATTCTTTTTGGAGATAACAAGTATATGATTATTCACTTCCATAGTAGTAAACACACTTGAAAAAACCCATTTGATTAATCACATGACTCTCAACCACATTACCTCATACTACTGATACACTTGACCACATATATGTCTAAAAGATAAATAATCAGCAATATACACATTTCATGCTAAACCAGCACTCATCAGTCGGTCATCTCTTTACATATATACAATAAGTGCTCAGATTTATATTAAAACAGCCAATATTCATATTTTAATGGACAGGCTTCAATTCATTCCATTCTCCAACTCTTCAGTTATCCATCCTATTGAAAATCTGATGATGGAATGCTCAAAGCCCATACTGATGCTGACATTCTCATCATATACAGGTTGACCATAAGTTACTCTGATCCCTCATAATCCATTTAGGATGAGAATGTTGGCATCAGTGTGGGCTTTGAGTGATCCATCATGAGATTTTCAATAGGATGGATGGCTAAAGAGTTGGAAGGTGGAGTGGATTGAAGCATGTTTATTAAAGTATGAAGATTGGTTATATTAATATAAATATGAGGACTTATTGTATATATGTGTAGAGATGATAATCTGGACCAACTGATGAGTGCTGGTTTAGCACGAAATACATATTTTGGTGATTATTTATCTTTTAGACATATATGTGGTCAAGTGTATCAGTAGTATGAGATAGTGTGGAGAGTTGGAGGTTATATGAAAGCCTGAGCTCAAAATACCCTATATATTACATTGTTTGTACATGTATTGATTAATATATTTTATTTATTTATATTTTATTGAAGAAATTTATGGACAATTTATTTAAATAAGTTTCTGACACATAAATAATAATTAAGAATGTTTAAGTTTTAAATTTGTTTTAACATTTTTATTTCACATGAAAATTATATTTCATTAGTAGAAATAACTGTATTGGGAGAAAATATCATAATGAACGGAATTTCTGATGTTGAAATGGAATTAAATTTTTAAAGCTTTATGTATTTAAATAAATAATTTAATATTCACAGCATTTAAAATATTGATATTTTAACAGTGCGATCTTTTCTTTTTCACTTTAGTACACTATACTTATTAATAATACGTTTAATGCATTTATAATTATTCAAACAATTAACATTATTTCAGATTAGTTTCAAATACACAGAATATTATGCATTATTGGATTATTATTTTCTTAAATATAATAAACAAATATTTCTGTCTATACTTGAAATAATAATAAAACAACACAGTCGTTGTTACTGACAGAGACAATAATATTTTATATAAAATTAACAAATAAATAATACTTAAATGCCTAGACTTTCGACCTAAGTCCTTATCAAGGTAATAAACTGTATAGAAAACTAATCGATAAACGTCAAAATGGTTATTATGTAAACTAGGATGAACTAATCGAAAAACTAGTCAATTTAAAAAATATATTTATTCTTATATAAAATATTATTGTCTCTGTCAATAACTACGGCAGTGTTGTTTTATTATTATTATTTTTTTGAAGATGAACTTTTAAAATATTTTAAAATCATGAATTGAATTTTAGATTTCTGCATATTTTTTAAATAAAAATACAATTTTGGTACATGTATTAAAATATAAAGTTTCTCTAAACAAAACTTTTAAAATTTGTGTTAGTTTTAAAAATGCAAAAAACTATTGTGAACTCTTAAAAGCTACTCATGCAATATACAGTTCTATATGCTTTGAACAAAAATGAAGAATTAATTTTAACGAATAATACTATTTTTAAATTCACTTTACTCTTTTTATACCATTTTTATGTTCCATATAGTGAAGAAAACAAAATGCATTTTAATATATTTTGTTGATATTTCAGTAACTATAAATTATCCATGTAAATTTAACTTTATCTAGTAGAATTGCACAGAGCTGGGCTGTTACAATATTATAGAAGCAGTTTATAAATTGTGAAACAATTTATCGTATTGTGGAAGTACTTAAGATATTTTTAGATTATTTTCTCTATAGTGAAACGTAACAACAGCAGATAATAGCATACATAAAATTACAATACAACTTCTTTGCCTGCATTTATTTAAAAGAGGGTAGACTTCAGAAAATACAATTCAGACTTGTTATTATTATTTTTTATTTTAATAAAACTTAATTCAAATCAATTTTGTTTTTATCTTTTTTATACATTCATGAACTTGAAGAATTAAAAAGAATGAAATTTAAAAATTATATTATAAACATAAAGAATGAATCTGAGTAATTGAATTACAGATATCTAATTAAACTCTCACATCCTACTTTTAATTTTAAATTTTCTTATTTAATATCTGGTTGATTAATTAAAATTATCTACCTGGGAACCTCACACCTGTCAAATATAATAGTTTCCATAATTTCTTATTTTTAATTAAAATTGTTTCATTTGTAATTTTTAATTAAATAAAATATAATTTAATAAGAGAAAATAAATTTATTTAGAAATTTTAGTGAATTCATCTACACACATACACATTTCACTCATAGATGTAATTTCTGTAATTGATGAGAACTTAATTAAAGCTATTATTTGTGATACTAAATTGAAAGATTATTAAATAAATATTTTTTCTTCATTATTGCACTTGGATAAAACTATTATGAATTATAAAATATGAACTAATCTTATTTGATAAGTAAAATGACTTTTTTCTATAAAAATTAATAAAAATTATTTTAAATAGGCTATACGCTATTCTCCTCTTCTTAATTGGTCTATATATAACTTGCTTTGCAGTGTTTGAAGTAAAATATCTTTGCTCTCGTTTTACTTACTTAATTTTTAAATACGTAGCAATCCTATGATCTAACTTGCTTATCAAGTTTATTTATATTCATTATTTTTATTATTTTATATTGTATTTATTCTATTTGCATGGTAGCAATTGCAAAAATATATGCGATGACTTTACAATTTGTTTATTTATTGATATAAATTGTCAGCTTATTTTGTTTATTAACCAATTTAGTTTATTTTGCTTTACAAACTCATTCCAAACATATGCCAGTAATATCCACAAATCCTGAGAAATCATGCAATCCACTGAAAGCACAAAGTAGTACTGATGATAATTTAAAGTGATGATGATCAATGCCATTAAGATTTCCAGAAATAAGCTTTTTATTTAGAAAGCTTGGTGCTTAAAGATTAATTTTAAAATTAATCTAAAAAAAATTAAAAATACTTTTGGGATAGTTACACTAACCTTACCTTCAGTGATAAGTTATTTGATCATCATCATTAGAACTTTGGTTAGATTGAATGTATATTTAGAATTATGTTAACCATTTATAATTATTTATATTTATATTTGAATCCATTACATTATATATATATATTAAATTCTATTTATTTTTAATTTAAATTTAAAGGAATTATATTTTATTTATAATATTTATGTTTTTATTATTCATAGGTAATTTAAAACACATTATTTATGTCACATTAGTAAAAAATTTAAATAAAGACCAAATTCATTACGTCTCCATAAATTGATAATGTAAAATGAGATATTTAATTAAACTTAATATATATGGTTCTAGGAGATTTTACTTACTCCTAAAATAATTATATTACAGTGATAGTTACCCAAAGGTAAATATTGTCATTCCAATTCCAAAAAAGAGAAACAAATAAAAAATAACACACTAGAAGTGAATTTTTCCATGACTATTCAAACCATAAGTGAATCACAAATATGTCTATATATAAGAAACTGATTCATTATTCTGTTTCCTTTTTAAACTATGATACTCTCCTTTAACTTTGGCAGGATGGCTCAGTTGGTTAGAGTGTTACCTTAAAATTCAATTATCAAGATTCTAAGGATCCAGGTTCGAATCCCATGCTAGTACTGTCACTGGTCAGGCCAGCAACACCTGAAGAAGAGGGGAGAAAAATACCTCTCGAAACATTGTGTATATACTAACCTGTTTGCTGTGATATTACTAACAGTTAGTGCATATACTAACCTTTTTGCTGTGATATTACTAACAGTTGTTTGCTATGATATTACTAACAGTTTGTGCATATACTAACCTGTTTGCTGTGATATTACTAACAGTTGGTGCATATACTAACCTGTTTGCTGTGATATTACTAACAGTTGTTTGCTATGATATTACTAACAGTTTGTGCATATACTAACCTGTTTGCTGTGATATTACTATCAGTTGTTTGCTGTGATATTACTAACAGTTAGTGCATATACTAACCTGTTTGCTGTGATATTACTAACAGTTGAATGCATTTGGAATACTTAACTAAAAATTAAACTTTTCTAAAGACATTCAACACACATATTAGATGATGGAAATAGTCCAATATAAAAATACAGCTAGAACACCATCATCACAAACCTTCAGAAAAACACTCTCCTTTAACTTCTTTGTAAAGTTTTTTTTTTGATAAATTTCAACATCTTAAAGTCTGTGCTCGTATACTCTATAGACACAGGTATATAATAAGCCTGTGTGTTTCAGTTATAACATCTTTTCATTGTAATTTTCCATTGACTTTCATGCTTCAAAATATATATTAGAATGAGGTGCATAATTTTTTAAAAATACATTACAAACTTCATATAATTATTTCAATATCTTACTTGATATATATAAATGTATCTATTGTACTAGAAAGAGAATCTGTTTTAAAACTTTTAATTAATAAATTAAAATCTACTCTAATTGAACTTAAAGGACACACACACACACACATCTGAACCTTAGCTCTAATAGATTACCAACAAATTGCTATGGTTTTTTTTTCTTTTTTAGTTCCTGGGTTCTAACAAAACCTTTAATCAATCTGATAGTATTATTGGCTAGCAATTCACTAAATAATTCCCATTAATATATCCATACACATTTTAATTTATTTTCTATATAATAGTCCATAATCCTGATTATATCCTAAGTAGTATAATAATTTATTTAACTTTAGCATGAGAAGCTATCTATGAGCTAAACTAATGATTTTTGTTAAATAACTTTAAAATGAATAATTCCATGTTTAGCCTGCACAATTAATTTTCTCATTTTAAATCTTAAAATTAAAACTAACATGACTATAATGTACTATTATATGTAGAAAAAATTCAGAATCATAATAGTTAGAATATATATATATATATATATATAGTAATCATTCCCAAACATGAAAGGAGATTGCACAAAAACTAAATGATAAAATAAAAATATTAATTTATGTGTTTTGGGTGAAAAAAAACTTCACTTTTGAATTTAAATAATGTTCATAATGTCTATAAATTTAAAGTGGGTTTTTATATGATGAGTTAGAATTATTGAGAAGTAGATGTTCTGATTATGTGATCTTTAGAAGGCTTTCACGGAGATTGGCAATTATAGTTTTAGAGTTCTATATATTATACAGAGTTCATGCTTTTAGTTCATGGTACAAAATTCTGTATTTTTTATAGTTAAATCTCATTCTCTTAGTCACTGTCAAGTTCTTCACAAATTTTGAAATATTGGTTTTGACATAATCAGTTCATATTGGCAGTATTTATCTTATAGTACATTGGAGTATAGTTGATTAGATGCTTCCAAGACTATTACATTACTACTGAAGACAGTTTCGTGCTGAGGGTAGAATTCCCAAGAACAAATTAGCAATTCATGTGAATGCTTCTTGGTAATATTTAAGAAGGGTTATACTTATCATATAGTAGCTTCTAGCTACTTCCTGATACATAGTTCCATTGTTGAAGAGCAGTAAAAATAATAAGACACATTGATTTAGAAAATCCTAATCTTTTTTTTTTCTCAAAGTAACCTTTATTAATAAAAGACTACAAAAATTTTGGGTACCCTTACCCATTGAGGATTACACAGTGATTCAATGTAACAAGGTAAAATGTACATATGTTCAAAAATAATTATATCCATAAACATTGCTGTAATGTGATTCATGTGTATGTATCTATGTGGATCCACATGGCTTGGCCATCGAGAAGTTAACCATCACCCAATGGTCTCACCCCTGGGGGACTGAAGTGAAGGCTCAAATGCTTCAGCTGAAAGGGTGAAGTCCAGTATTGTGCCAACCACCACAACAGGCAGCGAGGTTCAGGGCCTAAGTTCACCAAGCAATAGACTCTTGAACCACAGCCGAGCCATGTCAAGACCATTCTGAATACCTCTGCCTCCCAATTAGCAGTCCAAATGAGCAGGGACCACAATCAGTCTACCTGCCCAAAATTGAAAAGCCAACTTGGGTAAAAACTAAGAAGTAATAAGTAAAGAACCAGATCGACACTGCCCAAAACCAGCCTATCAGGGACACAGCAGCCAACCAGAGCAGGAATAGCACCAACTTTGACTGTGTAGCCCCCCAGCAGGTGTTCTGGGCAGTGGCAAAATTATTAACAGCCCCCACCATAAACCAGATACCTAATGTCTATGGCCAGCCACCCCTGAAGAAAAGAGGGGAGTGCAGACCCATGCCCACCAAACAGAACTCCATCCATGTTACAAAAAATAATGGTGGTGGCTCAAAATAAACCAACTGCTTTACAAATGCACTAAATTTAAAGCTAACAAATGAAATCTAATGATAGTGAGTGCAAATGAACACTGACCTATCAAATAATCCATCAAGGGGTGCAGTAGCCCTTCATGGTAAAGTCCATGTGAAGGCAGTGGCTTTCACCCTCCTGGCAGGTTTTCCCAGGCTAGACTATGATCATTGACCATCCCCTCAAATGAGCCAAGCCCCTTATGACCACTATCACCACACTTGAGGAAAAGGAGTGCAAACTCTCACCTACCAATACAATATTTAATTCATGTAGTCTTGAAATCAAGCCGGATTTACATGCACACCATGGGAATAAATAATATGTCCATATCATCTTGCACACTGAGGTCAATGGAGCTGAACATCCACCCTTGATCATCATCAGACTCCTGTGTCTGCAAATTTTCACAGCAGCTGTTAAACCCACCAACCAAAGTCCTTTAGGGTTCAGAATGATTTTTCTTTGTTGATACTAGTTGGATTCTGCTTTTTTTGATTGAATTTTAGGTTTTGGTTAGTAATGAATGATACAAGTATAATCTGAAAGTTTGTTGTTAAACTTTGGAAAATTCTCAATAATTATTGCTTAAAAAATATGATTAATATGTAGCTTCAAAGTTTCTGTTTAGGTCTAAAACATCATTTGTACTCATTTTTGTCTTTAGATCATTATTTTTTAGCTCAGGAATCGCTTCATTATAGTTCTGTGTTGATTTGAAAATTTTTTATTTATTGATTTTTTAGGGGGGGGGTGGCAATCCACCGAAAGGAGAGTGATAACTTCTGTCCTGATCATTGGAGAAATCTGATTTTTGAGCAGGGCGATAGCTTAGGTTATTTTCTATAATGTTCACTTCCAAAATTGGGATCGAATTAATAATTGAAAGTTGTTTAACACTGCTAAAATCTGATGCAAAGATAAAATTCTTAAAACCACCATTGCTAACATATTATATTCTGTGTTTTCTATGAGATTTGATGTGCAAATGAATTTCCTGTTTATTCTATTAATAAAATTAGGATTTCTAATGTCTTTTCTTTTTAGAAATATTTGGTTTCATTTAAAATTATTTTTAAAAGGTTTATAATATTTTAATGATTCCAATAATTATTTAAGCTAGCTTTTGTCTTTTTCTAATGGCATCCATTTGCATAAAACGGAACAATGGATAATTTCAATTATCATTGAATGAAAACTGTTTCAAAATTTCTTCTAAAGATGAAAAAACAATAAAACAGACATTCACTTACATTTTGGTAACCATTTTGTTTATGAATGCAACAATGGACTATGACTTTGGTGAATATAACAGGGAGCCTGAAACAATGAAAACTGGAATCCCAGGCTCCCTCTAGTGGACTATGAAAATCCTAATCTTTTAATTACCAAAGACATTGATGGTATTAAATTTCTATTTATAAACAAGATTAGTCTCTTTCAGATAGTCAACCCATAAGTAATACATCACTAAACATCACACGATTACTATTTTTATACTTATTCAAGCTGTTAAAACAGGAAAAACTCTCTATACAGTAGCTCCACTCAGTGCAAGCCAGAGGAATCAATGGATGCAAGAAGGTTTGTGCATAAAATCCCTATCTAGTTTTATGCACAAATCTTCTTGCATCCATTGATTACTTTGATTTGCACTGAGTAGCACTACTGTATAGAGAGTTTTGCCTCTTCATAAATAATATAGACATCCATACAATGTTTTTGGTAAATGGATATGCAATTATTATTAATTGGCAGATAAAAATTCCTGGATAACATGTGTTGATCAGATGACTTGCAATGTGCTGATTATCAAAACAAATGAAAGATTTAAAACAAAAGAAATAATATGTACACTAAAATATAATTACAGGTTATATATACCAATTTGTAATAATTATTTGATAACATACCATATACAATACAAACTTATTTCTGATTTTTCTAAATTTTAATTATTTTATTTAAACCTTTTATTTAAATTAAATATATCCTATCTGGTTTTAGTTTAAATTTAAACATTAATTAAACTCTTAATAGAATCATTAATTACTGAAGGATTAAACCTTTTGATTCTTAAAAATATCTTTTTCTTTTTTTAAAAGGAAACTATTTTATCTTAAAATTAAATAAAAGATACTTTAGTATTATTTAACCAATGACGTATTACACATACTGATTTTCCTTCCGGTAGATGTTGTCGATCATAACATGACAACATTGTTATGGCAACCAAGACACTGGCATGATTAATTCATGTGAGAGTCAATTTTTGGTTTTTTTGACCTGTGAGATTTAAAAATTGGAGAGGCTTTGGGAAATTTTGACATTGGTCTGCCTATTGTGATTTTGCTAGTCATGGCTTCATACTGATTTTTTTGTTCTGTCATCAGTCTATTGCAGTGAATGCTATTTGTAAGTAATTTTCATTTTTGTTTCTAATAATAATGTTATTTCAATGCATATTACACCTGGGTCTCTTTTTACGCGGACTTATTTAACATGATTTTGAAGTTACGTGATTCGTGATTCACCAGAAGTGTATTAAATAAGTCCGCGTAAAAAGAGATCCAGGTGTATGAATTCCGATAATGCGCTATTACTTTAAATAATAAATTTTGTGCACTTATATTATATTGAAAGTAATAGCACATTATTGGAATTCGACTTTCATCTTAGTAATTTAAATATTTTCAGTGTTTTATAATAGTAAGATTTTATGCAATAATGAAATTAAAATCATAATTTCCACATTTTATATATATACACATTAAATTTTACCAGATTATAATGTAAATTTGTTCAAACATTGTACATGTTAATTTTGCATTTTAAATCACATTCTGTTTTTGCTTTTAAAAAAAACAAGTAATCAATTATTAATCATTTAGTGTCCACAAGTTTATTTTTAAAAGGTCAGTAATAGCAGTGGGCACAATTAAATTTGACAATTAAAATCTCATTTTTAATTGTAATTAACAATTTAAAAATTACTTACTGCGACTTGAAATTAATGTGAAATTTGATTTTTAAACAGAATTGAAAATTAAAGACAAAAATAAGAATTTAATTTTTAGTTGTTAGTTTCATAAACAATTAATAAAATCATCATCTCAAAGATTAATTACATTGTCACCAGAAAACCACTGTTACAACATGAGTGTGAAGTTGGCGCTGGTTGTTTGCAAACAAACGTGTTATTTTGAATAAAATTAAATATTATAGTTAAAAAAAGTTTGTCTTGTATCAATTTTTTTCAAATTTGAAATTTTTTATTAGTCATATTTTATTTTATTTTTTTTTGTGTGCGAATTTTAAAGTAATTTTACGTTGGTGCTTTGCTTTTACGCGAATTTTGAAAAATCACAGACCGCATCCCCCCTTTTTCAATGTAAGTTATGTCTATTTTTGCGCACGTTTTCTGAGGAACCTATCTATCGCATAAAATGAGACCCAGGTGTATTTTGTAAATTCTTCTGCAATTATAAAAAGTACAATTAATTAATATTATTTTTAATTTCTGAAATATATTATACAGAATATTTTTTTTGTAAATTCATCCACAATTATAAAAATTACAATTAATTACTTTTGATAGTTTTTAAATTCTGAAATATATTATATTATAAATTTGACTAAAAATGGTGTAATATAGCACCTTTTAAGTTATTCTCCAAGGTCATCATTAATGCTAGATTCGCATTAAGTCGGGAGAAGTACCTGATATCGTTTATTAATTTTAAATTTACAAAATTTTTTTTAATATTTCTGCACTTATCAAACTTACACTTAATTACTTATTTTGACATAACCATGTACATTTTTTTTGATTTTTTTTTTCCATTTTTATTTTTTTTTCATTGAAAAATTTGCAATATAGAGTACCTTTTTAAATTATCAAATTTACACTTAATTACTTTTAATTTCAAAATTATTTTGATATATATTATGTACTATTATGTATTTAGACTTATATTCAATATACTATTTTCATGCACATTTTTTTTTTATTTTTTGTTTCTTTTTTAAAAAATTTGTAATATAGAGTACCTTTAAAGTTATTCTCCAGGTTACCATTAATAATGCCGGTAGTCACATGTTTACTGATTTTTTCATTGAGATCTTGTTAACTTTCATTTTTGTTTCTAAAAAAGCATAATTAATTTATTTTATTTTTAATTTCTGAATTATATTATACAGAAATATTTTTTTGTAAATTCATCCACAATTATAAAAATTACATCTACAAGAGTAATACAATGTCTAGCATTGTCGGTGGTTTTGTAAATCATAATATAGGTTTTTTGAGACTACAGCATAATTAATTAATTTTATTTTTAATTTCTGAATTATATTATACAGAAATATTTTTTGTAATTTCATCCACAATTATAAAAAGTACATCTATGAGAGTAATACAATATCTGGCATTGTCGGTGGTTTTGTAAATCATAATATAGGTTTTTTTGAGATTAGAGCATGTATTGGCTGTGTCTTGAGCCTGGCAAAACCATCGGAGGCACCACCAACCCATTTCAGCACTATGTGCTGTCATTTCTAATTTTTAGTCAAAAAATGAGACACATTTTCAAACTGTTTGTTTTATATATTTTTAATATAAAAACTGAGTTAAATACCATCGGAAATGTTGTAAAGATAACTTATTTTTTCATTCAAGTACATTTTTTTAAATTTTTTTTTTGTTATAAAAATTCATAATATTCTTTATTTGTCCATTTAATTTAAATTTACAAAAAAAAATTTGTACATATTTCTGCAATTATCAAATTTACACGTAATTACTTTCAATTTCTAAATTATCAAATTTACATTTAATTTCTAAATTATTTTGACACATGCATGTACATTTTTTAAATTTTTTTTCCAGAAACAACAAATAAGGTGATGCTCGTTATCTACCTGACTGTCATCTTTAGTATTTTCCAACCAATGATGTATTGCCCTGAAGGCATATTAATCTAATCTTGTGATCTTTAACGTGCTGGGTCCACGTGATCTGTGGACAAATTTTAGAGATTGCATTTGTCTGCAAATCACTTGGAGACATTATCTTAAAGATTGGAAGATCAGACTGCATTGGTTGGAAAATACTAAAGAACCAAATAAAATTTTCCATATCTAAAATTGGATGTGTGTTTATAATTATATACAGTACTCACAAAATTTGACTCTATCATATAAAATCTAATTTTGTAATTCAACTGACCTAAATATCTTTTAATTTTAATATATAACAATAAAATAGTCTCCTCCCTTTCTAATTATATTCGATAAATATGAAATAGATATTTCTATTTCAATATATAACTTTTATGTAGATCTACATATGTGATCTGTAGATAACCATTGTTGAATAGGAATATTTAAATTGTTAGAATTTTTTTGCTTTAAAGAATAAGAAGTCAGGTTTTTATAGATAAAAAGAATTGTGAGCAGTGTTTCATAAATGTAAGCTGAATAAAGAAACTTGGCTGTTTGAAAGACTACAGTTATTAAAAGCGCTACATAGTCAAGCGTTGGTGGCCTAGTGGTTAGCATAGCTGCCTTACAAACAGCACCTTACAAGCAGCAAGTAGTCAATGCTTTGACATATAAAAAAAGCATTACGTAGAATCTCCTAGTTTATTTAACTTTTATGTCTAGGGAAGTCTTGTATCAATAATTACTTAATAGTTTTATAGGTGCTTTAATTTGTTTATTAACATGTTTAAGTTTATTTTTATAACAATTGCATTAGTTTTTACCCTTTTTAATGTAAGGGAAATTAAGAATATTATTCAAAATGAAAATTTAGTAATTTAATTTGTTTATTTTCTATTAACACTTTTTAAATATTTATTTAATTCTATGTAAAGATAAATTACAAATTAAAAGCTCTACAACAAGATTCAATTTGACTCTTTTGGCACTTGAATATCAATGATCTACCTAATGGCTAATCATTCAATCATGTGTTGCACTATTTATTTAATAGCTCAAATTTAATTATCCTTACAATTCTTGCAATTATATTTTATCAAAAGTTTTTTATTTTGGTTGTTAAATAAATGTGTCTTATTGTTCAAATTGCTTTCAAAATTTTATCAAAATCAGTTATTACAAATTAAAAGTAATTATAAATTAGATTTTTGGTTAGCCAAAGTATTCATTTACTTATCACACAACAATTTTCTTGGGGTATCAAATAATTTTGACAACTAAAGTGACTAAGTTGAATTTTTTAAAATTTATTATGTAGATTTTCATTTTAGTACTTTTCTCACTTGAAAATAATCTAGATTGTTTTTTGCTCTTTAGCTAGTCACAATTAGTTTGGGTGAAGTGATTAGGGTATACATATTTAAAAGATTGTTATTAAAACAGGCAAAACTCTTTATACATATTGCAACTCAGTGCAAGCCAGAGTAATCAATGCATGCCAGAAGGCTTGTGCATAAAATTCTTACTGATGAAGGCTGCAAACCAGAAACTAATGAGTAGGCACTAGATGGGGATTTTATGCACAAGCTTTCTGGAATCCATTGATTACTCTGGCTTGCACTGAATGCCAATATGTATAGAGTTTATAAGCAAGCATAAGAAATGGTGATCATGTGATGTTTATTGGCTTAAAAGATTGTTAAAGCAAGTGCAAGTATTACTATGTAAAATGATTAACAGAGTTTATATCACAGCTCTAAAAATCACAATATAGAATAATTGACGTTAAAATTAAATGTAAACTATAATCTCAGAGTCTATAGGACAGGGGTCTCCAACCCTATGCCCATGGGTACCATGGCACCCACAGACCATTTTACGTGTGCCCGCCGCTACATAAAAAAATTATTTATCTGATACAAATAAATTTAATTTTTAAAATTTCTTATAAATTATTGTATTATATTGTAATCAAATTGTAGGGCATACTATACTTTTACAGCGTAAAAATATAAATGTTAAAATTTTATTTTCGAAATAAATATTTTTTTGTACATTATGTGTATTATTAACAATATCCAACTATAAATTTACATTGTAAAAATAAATGGTGCCTGCCATCTGGTTGAAAAAAAATAAATGGTGCCCACCATCTGGCTGGTATTATAGAATGTGCTCTGAAGTGCAAAAAGGCTGGGAACCCCTGCTATATGATTTTAGTCTTTTTCACTAGTAACCAAGGCAACATCACATTTTACAAACACCTATTATTCTGGTTGGTAAGGCTAATTAGTTCCCCCAAAATGCCTCATAGAATAAAATTTCATATTAAAAATCAGAAATTGTTTATTTTTAATGCACTTCATGTTCAATTATTCAAGTTTTTTATTTTTGTAAGTTACAACAATAAAACTTTGAATTTTCTTTTTTTTGCAATATTGTTTTTTTTAGAAAAATCATGATTTTTTTAAAAATTTAAATAATGCAATGAAATTAAATATGATGTAAGTGAAAAAAGTAATGTATATAGGTACTATATAAATAAATATCAAATTATAATGTACAATTGATTGTTGCAATTTAAATAATATATGTAAGTGGTTAGAACTTTTTTGTTCTTTTGCCAATGTACTTTTATTATAAAACTGGCTATTGTCTAAAATACATCATAAAAAATAGAGATTATAGATTTAAAATTGAAAAAGTAAATAGTATTTTAAACATACACTTAATAATCTTTGATCATTAATTGCATAGAACATGAAATCATTTTTTCTCACAATAACTTATAATTATGATAACCATTACAATAATCATAACTTTACTACTAGTAAAATAACATTTATAAAAATTTTAGTCCATAAAATTGATTGAATTTATATAATTTAGCTAATATACTGAACCTGATTGAAATCCGTTTCAATGATATGATTACCAAAAATATTTATTAACCTTTTAATTTTCATTAAACGTAAAGGTTTAAATTTTCGTTATTATTTAAAAAGAATGCGTATATCAAAATACACACGCATTTATATGTAAAACGGATTTGTTTTTAAATATTTATCGATTTATTTTAGAATAATTCTTATACCGCCTGTTTTTAAATTCATTTGATTTAAAAACAAGCTGGCTAGCTAATTGCATTCCTGTTACTTTTATTTTAATTATTGTAAACAATTTTAATAGCGGAGATTTGATTTTTATGTTGTTGTTTTCATTTCAATAAACCCTGGGTAGAATTCCTAGATAGATTGAGCGGGAGATTAATATTTGCCCTGCCTAAGGCGAAGAAATTGAACAACAAGGAAAGTGTTTCGCGGGAAATGGAGCAATGTATAAATAACCCCGAAAATTTAGAGGGTCAGTTTATCCATTTTTGAGAGATAGACAAGTTGTTTTCTCATGTGAAAGTTATAGCAGCACGGACATTTAAATTTCTTAATTAAAGGACATCAGCTGTTATTAAAGACTTTCGCTTGCAAAAATGAAAAATTCTATACTTGTTATCACCACCCAAATGGCTTGCTAACTCCACAAAAGACGGATCCCTGACTTCCAAGCTTGCTCCAGTAATGCCTTGAATACCTAAAAGAAACTGGAACCTCTTTACATCTACCTTGCTGCTTCAAGAACCTGAAAATGAACTTAAGTAAAAGTGCGCACTCTACGTGAACATTGCTTTTACCGAAAGGTAATTATTTTCGTTTTTATTCTTCCCAGAGTAAATTAGTTCTCATTAAATCTCCGCTCAATCTAACCACAAATATGTATTCGTAAATCAATATAGCCTCATATTTAATATTTGCTGTGTTTTTCAATATTTTACAGTGTGTCTTAGAATCTTAGTTTTAAGATTCTAATTTGCTTTCCGTTTTGTTTATTGGAGAGTGATGAGTGAGTTTTCTATTTTATGTAAGATTTTTATAAATGCTTTGGCAAGTTGTGCTTTTAAAATGCTTACCTGTAATTATTTAGTATTTAATAATTAATTAATTTTATACTCTATGTTTGTCCTCTTGCTAAACCTCCAAAAATCTTTTGGCTGACGACTTTATTGTCTGATTTTTGCAGGTGGAGATTTCGTTCTAAGATCTCTAAAAGTGGAAATCAGAATTGTGTTTTTCTTTGTAATTTTAGAAGTCGTCAGCAGGAAGATAAAATTTATCCTTTCTTAAATTACAGGTGGGCGATACTTTCGTTCTGCTAAAGTGTTTACAACTTTTAAAATTTTCGTACTCCATGCACTCTCCGATAGATTCATTTGTGTATTTATTACGTGTGCTTTAAATTTATCAGAGCGTGTACTCAGAATTTGTTTGTAAGTTTATTTTCTTTTCGTTATTTGCTGGGACAGACGTAACTGTTTTCCTAATCATTTACTTGTCTCTTATTGAGACCATTAATTATTAATTTTAAAGTAATTTTCACCAATCGTTTGGCTGGGATTCACCAGTTTAATTGTTTCTCCATTTCAATGATATTTTTCGATTGTTCTTGGGGTGGATCAATCGCCATTATTTTAAGCTCATACCGATATAAGGACATTCAAGGTCTGACCAATTTTTAGATCTTGAACAGCTCTTCGGCGCTGGATTCTTTGATCTATTTCAGGGGCATAGGGTTTAAATATCTGAAAGTGAAGACCAATGTTTAGGTGAATCCTCTGCTGAATGAAATTTGCTTCCTCCCTTTTACATTTGTTTATTAGAAGATCAGTCAGTCTGTCATAGCTTTGCCTTTAGTATGCCTGGTACACGCCTGAGTTAACCTCCATCTCTTGTGTCATAAACTTATATTTAATAATTTATTTTCTCATAATAAAATTTATGAAATATGTTTAAACTTAATTTGGCTGACATTTGTCTTTTTGCTTTTGTCTCAATTGTCTAAACAATTTAAGATCTCTTGTTCCTCCCTGGGTCTAGTCGGCGCAAACCATCATCATCATTTATTCTGATCACAGTAAACAAATTTTCCAGACACGTAGTGGTCTGGTGGCGCCCTCTGTTTCAGAATAGATTGAGTATCCGGTATAATACACATTTAAAACTAAATAATACATTTTGTTATTCTACATAATCAAAGTATGTTTTTGATTACTTACTGTGCTGATTGAAATCTACTTTTTATTTAGTAATCATTAAAGTTGAAAATATCTTTATTCTAAATGTATTATAAATGACAGCTTAGATTGTCTTGCAAAGACCCTGAATGAAAGTTAAATTAAATTCATTAATAATACTTTAATCCTGCAATCAACACATAATATTGTCTACAGTATAATAAATAAACTCTACTATGCATTTTTAGTATGAATCTCATCATTTTATTTTCAGAAATAGCTTTAATGAAATTATTCTCCTACAATGTCAACAGTATTATAAAATGACTGCCATTTTTGACCACCATTTAGAAAAAAATAGCAGTTGCTTTTTAAACAAAATTTCTAAACATATTTTTGAAGACTGCAATAGCAAATAATTGACTGAAAATAAATATAGTGGTATAAATTGATGATGATCACTATGGAAAATTCTTGCATAAAGATCCATACTAACTAGATAAAAGTGCATTTGTTTTATAATCAGCAAATTGTAATTCACCTGACCAGCACATATTGTCTTGGAATGTTTGTTTATCTGTCAATAAATAATAGCTGGATATCCATTTACCAAAACATTTTATGAATGGCTATATTACCTATGAGTTGAATACCTGAAAGAAAAAGACTAATTCTTTTTATAATCTAAACAAATTTCATGGTTTATTTGGCCAAGTTATGTCCTAAGTGATAGCATAGCAAGTGATTATGATAACCTTTATGACGTAGCAATGACAAATTGATCATCATCAGTAATCAAATGTTTTCATTAGTTAATCTCAATCTACTTTTGGCCAAAAAGCAGGTTTATTTTTTCATATATGCATTTTTATTGGATTATTTACAAATACAACTTTTTAGAAGGAAATAAAGTTTATACAATAAAGAATATAAAGCTATTTATTTAAAATAAAGGATCATAATGGCAAAAAGAAATAACTTTTTTGGAATATATAAAATAAATAATCTGTAATAAAATTAGTAATAAATCAGACAGTTCTTGCAATAAATAAATTTATGATTTTATTATTATTATTTTTATTTACCCTCATAATTTAATTTTTAGCAGTCTTATTAATACTTAGACTTCATTTTTTTGTCTTTGAGATTATATAATAATTAATATATCTGAAAATAAGATTAGTAAAACGTCAAGTTTGCTCAAGTGGTTTTATTATTTTCCTAAAAGACAGTTTTATGTCTTCTAAACATTGGGTTGATTTTATTACTCTGTATTTTTTTTATGATTCCAATAAATTATATGATGACATTTTTTTTATGTTTAATGACCATAAATATGTAGAGGTTTTATGGATAAAAACTTTTATACTTTTTTTTTTAAAAAAAATCAATACAAAGTTATTTGCAAGATTTTTAAACCATTCATTTTTAGAAATTAAATTGAGTTAAATCTGTGAATAATGATTTTTTATATGCTTGCGACTACATATAATAGGGATTATACTAACAAAACATCATATGACCACTAAACATCACATGATCACTATCTCATACTAGCACAATAATTGTTATTAAACAATTCAAAACAAAACAACACTCTCCATATGGTAGTGCCATCTTGTGCTAACAAGAGCAATCAATGGATGCCAGAAGGCTTGTGTGGCATCCATTGATTGCTCTTGTTAGCACAAGATGGCACTACTATATGGAGAGTGTTGTTTTGTTTTGAATTGTTTAATAACAATTATTGTGCTAGTATGAGATAGTGATCATGTGATGTTTAGTGGTTTAACACCAATCCTGCCTAATAGGATAGTGGTGGCTATGGCTGTTAAAGAGCCAAAGACACCAAAATGTATGGGTACTGAATTGAGTTCAGACCCATATGACTATATAAGCTATTGAGCTTGGATTGAAAATATTAATAGTGTTTTCAATTTCATTCTCATAGTTTTGTAGTTAAATAGAGTTAAAAGGTGGGTGCTGGAGGGTTGCATTAGATCCTAAGATCTAGGTGCAGTGCTCTCAGATCCAAGGCTCCTCACTGATGAAGGCCACAAGCCAGAAACTAGTCTGGGGATATTGGATGAGTAGGCACTAGATAGGGATTTTATGCACAAGCCTTCTGGCATCCATTGATTGCTCTTGTTAGCACAAGATGGCACTACTATATGGAGAGTGTTGTTTTGTTTTGAATTGTTTAAAACATCATATGACTGTTCCGTTTATAAAATAGAGATGGTGATCATGTGACTGTTCTGTTTTATGTTTAACTATGCTTTCGAGAATACTTTCTTTAATCTAGGCTCATGTATTTATCATTAATTCAAGTATTCACTGAATACTAGAATTTATTTTTATTACATTCATATCTATATTAATTTCTGAACTACTGTCTCCACCAATCAGTGAGATAATAATAGATATTTTGGAGTAAAGCAAGGAAAATTATTGCTGCTGAAAAAACAACAAGGTTTATAATAAAGCCTTTCATAGTATTAATATCTCAGGCATAACCATGATAGAAGCACTATGGAATAACATATAAAAATGTAACTTATTTTATAAAAACAGGCAAAACTCTCCTTACAGTAGTGCCACTTAGTGCAAGCCAGAGTAATCAATGGAATCCAGAAGACTTGTGCATAAAATTCCTATCTAATGCCTACTCATTCAATATCCCCAGACTAGTTTCTAGCTTATGGATTTCATCAATGAGGAGCTTTGTATCTGAAAGCAATGCAGCTAGATTTTAGGATCTAATGCAACCCTCTAGCAGCTACCTTTTATCTCTACTTAACTACAAAACTATGAGTCTAAAATTGAAATCACAACAATATTTTTGATCCAAGCTCATTAGATTACATAATAATATAGGTCTGAACTCAGTTCAGAGTTTTGCCTGTTTTAATAGCAATTATGAGCAAGCATAAGATATGGTGATCATACAATGTTAGTGGTTTAACTTATTTTATATTAAGGTTGTTAGTTTTTTATTTAATTTCTTGAATTAAATAAAACAGGCAAAACTCTCCATACAGTAGTGCCACTCAGTGCAAGCCAGAGTAATCAATGGATGCTAGAAGGCTTGTGCATAAAATCTCTATCTAATGCCTATTCATCAAACATCCCCAAACTAGTTTTTAGCTTGTGGATTTTGTCAGTGAGGAGCCTTGGATCTGAGAGTACTTCAGTCAGATCTTAGGATCCAATGCAACCCTCCAGCAGCCACCTTTTATATCTACTTAACTGCAAAACTATGAGAATAAAATTTAAAACACAAAAATATTTTCAATCCAAGCTCATTAGCTTATATTGAGTGGCACCTACTATATGGAGAGTTTTTCCTATTTTAATAACAGTTATGAGCAAGCATAAGAAATGGTGATCATGTGATGTTAAATTAAATAACTACATTTAATTGCTTAAATTCATAGAATGTACTTTATAAGAGCATTTTCAAACTAGTCTCTCTATATAAAAAAACAATTATTTGGAAAACATTCTTCAAAAATAATTTATTAAATTATTTATCAACAACTAAAATCAATAAATTAATTAAAAACTTTTTTGATAAGTAATAAACATTGTATAAATTTAAAAAGTATATACAATAGAGCAAAAATAGCTCTCTACTTTTTTGTTAGAGTAATTAAAGATTACCAGATGGCAGTGCATTTAAATCTTTAACTCCACACTTCTGACTTTTGCCTTTATTAATAAGAACTTGGAATTCAAAGCTGAAAATAATGCAGTTATACATCTTTAAATGCACTACTATCTAGTATACAAATTAAAAAGCGTATGAAAACTTGAATGAGAAGCTATACAGATTACAAAAATTACTATACGCTAAGCGCTTTCGAGACCATTTGCCTCATAATCAAGCTGATTATAGATGTCAGTAGAGTAGAGAACTCTGTATTACATGTAAGCTAAAGAATCAAGGGATTTTCTATTATGGTAAACCATAGCTTAGGATGGATGCTAACTATTTTCCCATTGGTAAATGCTTCATCATATTCCAAATTATTATTTATTTATTTTTACAATTCATGAATTAATATTTATAGGACATCCAGTTTATTTTGGAATCTATTTTGTAGCTAACAATGGCTAAATGTTCATTTATTAGCCAGCACTGTATAACCAATTTGTGTTGGTTAAGATATGGAAACCTGAAAAAAACATTCTAAGCATACTTGTGGTTGGAAATACTTATAACATCTAGAAAAGCTGGACCTAAACCCCAGGTAATACATACAAACAGGTGTATGTGCTAATCACTATTTTTGTAGCTATATGTAGCATTTTACTATGTTTATTTCAATGCATTTAACTAATAGATCAAATCATAGATGTCTATAATTCTAACACTGGATTCAGAAACCTTTTTCACAGAATCATTAAATTTTTAAAGCCCCTGTGTAGTTTGTTACAATAGCAGATAAGTAAACTCAATGGCTAAAGGTCTATAGATTGTGACTCAATCTGTTATTTCCAGTAGGCAATCATTATATGACTTCCCAAGTGATAACTTATTTGATTATTTACATTAACTTTTAAACTTATTGATTTGGTTCTTCAGCAGTCAGTATTTCAAAATTAATCAATTACATGTGCATAATATGAATAAGAAGTACAACACCTGTGAATTATTATTTTTTTAAAAAAAGGTTTATTAGATATAATAGAAAACTTTATATGTAAATACATTAGATCATAAATACATTAGCAAACAAATTTGATTATTGATAGAGTATAAATTATATGACAGCAAAATTAGTTCAAAGAACAAACACATGTACATATGTATACATGTACAACACCAGCAGCACTAGCCATTTGAAAAGAGTATTGTCATTGCAATTCCTTAGATGCTTGTCATATAAATTATTTTCTTGTTGGAATATTTGTTCAAGAGTGACTTCACAGACATCATCTCACATATTGGGAAAAACAACTTTATCCTATTTATCATGAAACAGGAGATCAGGTGACATCGTGCAGTCTCTAGTCTTTACCTGTAGAAGGAGCTTTAAGAAAATGTCCAGCTTTGGTATATTTGATGTTCTAAAGATTATTTTACATCTTGTCAACCATGTTGTGAATGTCAGAAAAATAGAGTCTAATATTTGCAAAAAGACCCTTCTTAATGGTGTTCTTCACTGCAAGTGCATCTCTGATGTCAAGTGCCACCTTATCAATGACAAAGTCCCTGATTGGAAATAATGCTGGGCAAGAGTAGAGCAGATGATCAAAGCTCTCTTCATTGTGACCACATAGCTGACATTGGGAGCTGAGCCTTTTAAAACCTCTTTTCAACACCAGTAACTGACTGGTAGAAAGAGATCCCAGATTCATTTTTAGGATAAAGTCAATGTGCTTTGTCTCTAGATACCAATGTTTGGCCCTTTCTGTATGTTTATTAAAAAAATAGACAATAGTGAGATTTGAAACTATAATATTTTGCTAACTATGAATTAGGGTAAGAACTAAACAGGCACAAACTATTAAGGAAATAAATATATAAACTATCAAAAATACACAATAGAATAAGATTTAGTATATTAAATTTTAGTCTTGAGAAAAAATTGGAACGCAAACAAGGCAATATGATTTAAATGATTAAACTTGATTATCACTGATAGCCATTAACTACTGCCTGGTAAATTCTTATCAAAATTTGTTCTTACATTTTAAATTTACACTTATATTATTAAGTTTTTTTTATATTATTAAAGAATAATTGTACTAACATTTCAATGCTAATGAAAAAAAATACATTTTTTAACAATTTATAGTTTTTCTTAATTCAAAATTTCAGATTCATTACAACAAAATTATAAAAATGTCAATCAATTTTTGTCCGTGTATTTGTAGTGGGAAATGATTTTAAAAATCCTTTATTAGTATAATGTGATGCAAAGGCATTTCTAACAATCTTTCTTAAAACAGGCAAAACTCTCTATACATATTGCCACTTAATGCAAGCCAGAGTAACCAATGGATGTCAGAAGGTTTGTGCATAAAATCCCCATCTCATCCAATATCCCCAGATTAGTTTCTGGCTAGATGGGGATTTTATGCACAAGCCTTCTGGCATTCATTAATTACTATGGCTTGCATTGAGTGGCAATACATATAGAAAGTTTTGCCTGCTTTAATAACAATTATAAGCAAGCATAAAAAATGGTGATCATGTGATGTTTATTGGCTTATCAACCTTTCATACACATAGGTGAATAAAGGAAATTAATCACATGCTTGCAAATCACTGGATGAAGATGATTTTAGACATTTTTTATTATCTACCATCTAGCTAAAAAAGACTAGATACTGATTAATTGACCATGACTGGATGAGTAGTATATTGTCTATGAATCATCCTGATAAAAATTTGAAAAAAGAATTGACTCTTACACTACCACAATATTATGAAATCATTTCTGTGCATATATCTTTTAGAATTTCTTTGGCTAATATATTTTGATGGATAAAATAAAATACATAAAATTGTGGAATATATTTTTAGATTTCTGTATTCAGTAGATTGATTTAATTTTGTTAAAGAAAAATTTATGTGTTTATTATAATTTTTCTACATTGTGTTTTATTTTTTAACATTATGTTTACAATTTGTTGAAACATTTGAAAACCCTTTAAAAATCTATGTTTATGATTAATTTTGCCTTGCTTTGATTATATTAAGATTGTTTACTTAATATTCATTAGGGGTTGTGTTGTTCTGAAAGATTTGCAATGATGATTTTCCATGAATCTTTAATTAGATTCTTTGCTATATTATTGTGTATTGTTTTTAATTGCTTGGATATTGTCTTATTGCTTTTTACTATATTCTAGTAAATTTTAAGATGTGAACTAAAATTTTATGAAAATTTCCAAACATTGTATTTTTAAAATAAAAGCAATAATGTAGAAAAGCTGCTACCGTAAAGATAATAGTATACATATAAATCTAGATCATTTACAGGAATCTTCATAAAACTTTGCAGAATAGTGAGTTAATTGTCTATAAAAATGTTAAAAAAATGAATTTTATAAAATGTGCAGGAAAAGCAGTACTGTAGTTTTATGAAGGAGTTTCTAACCTATTTTGGATAACAAATATCCAACATATACTAAGAATTTTGAAGTACAACTTTAAATATAATATTTTATTTCAAACTAGATCTATAGTAAATTTTAAAAATGAATTCTCATTAAAATAAATATTATAAGGTATAAAAACTTTAAATTGTTGGAACTAAACTTGGATGTAAACTGCAATAGACATTTTAAATTTATTTTTTTTAAAAAACAGAAGCTTATTATGACGTAATGTAGTCAATGATATATCATTAATTTAATTAAACTATTACTATTAAAATTAGTTGTGTAAACAAAGTTAATCTATTGGAGAAATAAAAAAACGTAAACAATAATTAATGACATCATCAACATATTAGCACACATTTGTAAAACACAATTAAAAGCAATGGTAAAAAATCAAAGAGTAAGAAATTAAAAGTGAGTTTTAAAAAGACTGCCTAAATCAGAAATATATCCACATATGGCACAAATTGGTCATTTAGTCTGTTTATTTTATACCATATGCTGCTGTCATTTTAATTTCCACAAAGATTTTTACTATTTAAAAAACGTCAATATTCTATCTGATTGTAACTCTCCATTGTATCCTATCCTTATTCAAATCTTTCTAACAAAAGCAATCAATACGTTTTTAAAGGATGTCTTGTAAATAATCTTTATAACATAAATCAGATTATTTTTTTAAAAAATCATGATCAGTTTTATTATAATACACTTTTTTGTAACCTTTTATCCATTTGTTTCACGTATCCAATCCATTGAAGATGTCTGTACAACCAATAGAATCACTTCTAGCAAATTAAATAACTTTCGTAATAAATAAAAATAATAAAAGTAATATGTTTTTTTACTTCTACTTAATACAAATTTCATTTTCATTCTTTTTTATTTGTTTTTAAGCTTAAAAATATTGAGTAGTCAAGCGTTGATTGTCGAGTGGTTAGCACAGCCGCCTTACAAGCTGTCCAGGGTTTGCGGGTTCGCTTATCAATTTGAATTTTTTATTTGTTTGTATGTGACTTTAAATTAAACAAGTTGACACATTATCCAGGTTTATTCATGTGTGGTTAATAGTATTATTCTACTGATGTTTCATCTGGATCGTACCTCATCAACTGATATTCACTACCAGTGCATTACAGATGAAATCCAGCTGAATCATATGTATGATACATGAACTTTATAATATAACATTTATATCTGTTGCTCATGAAACTATTTACTTTAACATAATAAATCTCTATGGAGAACATATGTTGGAATAATTCAAAATATTTAAAAAAACATGGGTTAAGAAGACTAAATTATTATGTGATTTGACTTTTCTTTTAGAGTATAAAAACTAATGTTACATTAATTTGTTGAAGATGAAAGTATTAAACTCTCCATACAGTAATTCCACCAAATGCAAGTCTTCATAAACAATGGATGTTGGAAGGTTTGTGCACAAAATCCCTGTCTAATGCTACTCATCCAACATCCCCAGACTAGTTTCTAGCCTGTGCTTTCATCAGTGAGAAGCCTTGAATTTGAGAGGCCTGCTCCTAGATCTTCAGATCTAATGCAATCCGACACTTTTTAAATATTTTGTGAACTATAAAGCTAGGAGTCTAACATGAAAACAAGCATAATGTTTCCAATTCAAGTGCATTTGCTTATATAGCCATAGAGATCTGAACTCAATTCAGCAACTATACATTTTAGAATCTTTAGTTTTTTAAAAACCACAGTCACCATTATTATATGGGCAGGATAGGTATAAAACAATCAAGACATCACATGATCACCATTTCATATGCTTACACATGCTGTTAATAAGAGTACCAAACTCTCCATACAGTAGTGCCACCAACTGCAAGCTTTCATAATCAATGGATGCAGGAAGGTTCTGTGCATGAAATCTCTATCTAATGCCTACTCATTCAACACCCCCAGACTTGTGACTTTCATCAGTGAGGAATCTTCCTGAATACATTGATTATAAAGGCTTGCACTTTGTGGCACTACTGTGTGGAGAATTTGGTACTCTTATTAACAGCATATACAAGCAAATAAAATGGTGATCATGTGAAATTTGTTGTAGGATTATATTCTATGTAAGAAATATCATAATTAATAAAATTCTCCTACCAAAAAAAATTATTTATTGAAGAAATGAACACAAGTGGTAAATTATTGCTAGATTTTATTTATCAATTAGTAACCAAATCTCTATTACTGTAGTTCTATTGCCAGTTATAGTGCTATTACGTAATCAATCTTAAAACAGCAAAATGAAAGAAAAAATTAAAAGTTCTGATAATCTACAGGTGAGATTTCAGTTCTAGAAAAAGATTTTAGTTTTGGTTAATGCCTCACCAGACACCGTATAAAAGAACTTGAAGTTAGGTCTTGATAAAATAGATTTTTCAATAGCTGACACATAGCTAGAACTGAGATTTGTAATATTTAAAAGCATTATGCCTTCAAAAAATAATTATCTTGAAGAAAAAAATATGGATTCTAAATACCATAAAATCAGACAAATCCATTATTGTATTTTTGGAAGGGGGGGAGGGTAATGCCATTATAAACGTAGATCCTGACATATACAATAATAAAATTCCAGCTCTACTTAATGATAATATTTATGTAAAAGCAAATTGTAGTTGCACTACTTATATTAATAAAAGTTGTTATTCACAAATTTCCCATTGAAAATTTTTTTTTCTCTGTGAAAGCTCTTCCATTTTTTTAAGTTCTATGGAATACCAAAAATACAGAAGGATGATATTTCCCTTCTATTCCATGAATGAGTACTATAGGATTTTGTACATAAAGAACTCTACTTATTTTGATTCTACTTTAAAAAATCAAAAGGTTGAAACAATGTTATATTAGTTAGCTTTGACATTTCTTTGTTACAAATATTCCAAATGATGAAATTTTAAATATGGTTATTTAGCATTGTCATTCGCTGGATCATGTTATTGCCCTAATTAATCATCATCTTTTAACATTTATTTCATGTACAATGGATAATATTATTAGCATACTTTAAATACCTCAATAAATTTGCCTATCTCAATAGGGCTTACTAATGTGTTTTTACAATGTATAGAAATTTGTGCTTTAGAATCAGTACTTTTAAAATCTTTTATTTGATTCAGCTGTATAGAAGAAAAAAATATTCTCTGGCAACATGGTCAAGATATTCTAAATGATTTCTTTTTACATATAAACAGTATTCATATTAAATTCATGAAATAAACACAAAGAAATTTCCTTTCTTTGATATATTCATCCACAAAAACAAACAAAAAAAATCTTTTTTTTTATTATTTATAATAAAAATATACACAGTTAGATACTTAAAAATTTTATCTCATCTTTATCCAGCTCAGTTCTTTTTTGTAGCAAAAACTCTCCTTAATAAAGCAGTTAATGTTGTAGATAAATTCATATCTAGATTATTAAATATAATATACTTTTAATTAATCATTATAATAATGAAATCATAAATAAAGCCTTTATCAGAACCAAAATCATCATAATAAAAACAAAATATGAAAAAACTATAACTATTAGAAACAGTGAGGATTGCCAATTCCTCTACAAGCTTTATGATAAATGCTTAGCCAGAGCCAGCACTTAAAATATCTCTGTCAGGAACCCCTCCCCAAACCCCTGACCATGGTTTCGTGCTTTGGCACTCCTCAGAGAGGTGTCAGGGTAGGTTCAGACACTAAAAGAACTATATGCAGAATTGAATGTATCATGAAATGCTATAACATAAGAAAAATACTCATCTATCCAGGATTAAGAATTTGATCCTTCTTGAGGCTAGTGGACTTTATGAAATTTCATGTGAGGTTTGTAGAGATTCTTGTGTAAGAGTAACTATTGCATCAGTGATGAGAAGAAATAAATATAGCAATGCAGTAGAGCAACACTCATCATCAATAGCATGCTCACTTCTTGCTATAGTTATCAAATATAATATGAATTCTTGAAATACCAAGAACTTATTAAGATACAATACTCTCCACCAGAGAAAAATCGTAGAAGTCATTGAGATCCTTAATAAACCAGATTGTATCAACGAAAGTGGTGACAAATATGAATTATTTTTTATTTACAAAAACAAATTTAAAGCCTATTAATCTGAATAATTGTTGATTTTATATTGATTTTTTCATCTATTATCTTTCTAACTTTATTTTTCTAATATTTTAAATGTGTTATGCTCTTGTTTTATATTGGTTTAAACTTTAACATTGTTGTATGTGTTGATGCTCTCTACAATGATTTTTTAAAATAACATTTAGTACTCAGTTGAATTTGATCGTACATCATTTATATCTATTTGTTTGAGAAAATCTTTATTTTAATATTACATATGTGTGTGTGTATATATATATGTGTGTGTGTGTGTGTGAGAGAGAGAGAGAAAGCAAGAAAGATATTACATTGAAATATCAATCGTTTGGAATTATTTTTTGATTACCACTATATTCTTAAATAAGGATAACCTTTTGTCATGTGTATAAACCAGCTGTACATTGATTTAAAATATAAAATTTCCATTAAATGAAATTTTTTTAAAGAAATATAAGTAATGCTATTAGGCAAATCAACCATTAAAAAAAATTCCTAATTAAAAGTCATATATAAAAGTAATTTAAATACTTCATTTTAATTATACCAAAAAATATATATATATATATATTTTTTAATTATTTAATTTTTCTTTGCTTAATTGCACTAATACTTTCTGTTTACAATTGTCTTATTACGAAAGTACTTAATTTAATAATAAAACAAAATCAATTTATTTTTGGTTAAATAGAACACATTCCAATTCAAAGATATTATTTCATACTAGTTCCAATTTCATCTATTGAACACAACTGAATCTGAAATTGCTGCGAATGAGAGAATTTTTTTCCCAAACCCAACTATTTTCATTATTCAATAACTGACAATAACTCATTGGAAGAAGATGCTGCTTCAATTTCTTTTGAACAAAATTGCCAAGAAATATGTCTTTGAGGGAGTGGAATCAATTAAGAAATAAATTCATCTCATTTTATAATAAAAAATTTTATCCTTAATAAAAAAAAACATAACTTTTTGTGAACAAAATGATATTTATTAATACATACACATTGTTTACAAATATAAACATGACATTAAAATTCATATTCTACTAAATCATCGGTGCCCTTTACTATTATTATACAATGCTTTATTTATCACACTCTTTTACAGTTTCCAGTTTCGATTGCCTCAGCAATCTTCTTCAGAACTACAATATAGTACAAACATATGAATATAAATACAAATATACATGAACATTTAATTTACATTCTACATATTTGTATTTATACTCATATGTTTGTATTATGTTGTAGTTCTGAAGAAGATTGCTGGGGCAATCAAAATTGTAAACTGTAAAAGAGGGTGGTAAATAAAGCATTGTCTAACAGTAGTAAAGTGCATGGATGATTTAGTATTATATGATATACATTTGGCAATGCAATAAGAAAGATTCATTATTATACTTCTTGAAGACAAGTAAATATTACAATGTATTTTTTTACCAAAAACAATTAAAGAAAAGCAATAAATTTTTATTTATATTTTTTAAATAAACTAATCTACCTTGAATTAGATGTAAAAAAAACCTGGAAGAATTTCAACTCTAATCGTTATGCATAAAAGATCCATTATGGGTACCATGATTTATTAAAAAATTACAAACCTCTCTGCTGGATGTATATATTTAAGGAAACTTCTCTCATCAGCTATCTTTAACCACTGCTAATCATCTATTCAAACTATTATCATGTCAACTGACTTATTGTATACATATTGCAAAATAGTTACTTAATTTGTTTTTATATAATATTTCAGCAATAATAGATATTTTACATAAAATGAATGTAGCTGTCATATTTCTATATTTTCTTGCATAAATAAGAAAAGATATTTGTATGACTTTGTAGAATTTTCTTTCTATACTATGTACTTTTAAAATGACTTAAAACTGTATAAAAAAAGAATAACAAATAGCTAACACCTGAGTATAATCAAAATGCAGATTACTTAGAACTTTCATTTCATTATGCATATGTATTTGTTTTAAAAAGATTCAGCTTTGAAGAAGGTGTAATCACCCTGAAACAGCAGCTACTATTTATTACTCTATTTCTATGTATTTTTATGTGAATATATTTATTTAATTTCGAAATACGTATTGGGGAAGCAAACCAATGCTTTCTTAAAAGCATCTACATACAGATTATACTACTAGCTAAAAGACATGATGTTTTCTAGACAAAATCATTGATGTATATAGCAATTCTTTTTTAATTTGTTCAGTGCAGAATATAAATCTTGTTTAAATGGTATAAGTTAAAATATATAATTGACTATGGTGAGCATATAACAACAAAATGATCCAGTTTTTATAATTAATTATAATGAATGTATGAGAGAGTAGGCAATAAAACATCTGATTAATAGTAAATACTAGCAAATTATAAAACAATCAATGATAATATATAGAGTATATGAGCACAGACTTTCACACGACCCACCACTCTCCACACTATCTCATAACACTGATGGTGAAAAGATAAATAATCACCAATATGCATATTTCATGCTAAACTAGTTGGTCCAGATTACCATCTCTACACATATAGGCTATAAGTGCTTAGATATATATGAAGATAGCCAATCCTCATACTTTAATGGACAGTCTTCAATCTACTCCACACTTCAACTCTTCAACAGTCCATCCAGTTGAAAATCTGATGATGGAATGTTCAAATGCCACCCTGAGGCTGAGATTCTTGTCACACTCAGGTTGAGCTAAGGCCAATATGATGCCTCATGTACAGGACATAATCCATCCAATACATATACAAGGGATGGTCAAACATCTCTACTATGTAATAACTGAAACACACAGACTTATTATATACCTGTGTCTATATATGTAATATATAAGGTATATGAGCACAGATTTTCACATGACCCACCACTCTCCACATTGTCTCATAGCACTAATACACTTGAACACATATATGTTGAAAAGATAAATAATCACCAATATACGTATTTCATGCTAAACTAGCGATCATCATAATAAGGTTAATGATTTATGAAACTTTTGATCAAGATATAGATTGTTTAGTAGGTAGATGCATAACTAAATAGCTAATTGTATGTGTGGAAATGAATAAATGGATGGATGAATAGATGGATAGATATATGGGTAAATAGAAGAGTAGATAAATAGGTGTGGAAATAGGGAGAGAGTAAGGAAGGGAAAAATAGATAAAGGGAAAGAGAATGAATGGTTGGGTTAGTTTAATAATATATATAAGTAGGTTTGTTAATCACTGATAGATAAATTGACAGGTAACTAAGTTAAATGTTTACACAGGTAAGAGTAAGGCAACCAGATAAGTAGACAAATTGATAAAAATGCATTTAAAATGAGAATTGTTTTATCTAACTAATAAAAAATTCATAATAAATTATTTATATTTATATTATTGAAGCTTAATGCCAAATACAATAACTTATATCAGTTGCAGAGCTTTTTACATATTTTATCTTGTATCAACCGAAACTTCAGTATTTGAAATGAGATTAAGCTTTTTTAAAAATTTTCTCAATATTTTAATAAATAGTACAATTAATCTTCAGGTACTGAAATGGTTGCTATGATGATGAAATGTTAAAGCAAAGAATGTGTTATTATTGCTACATAAATTAACAAATTAATCCTATTTGTGTATGACACAGGTAAATAATAAAATTTATAATTTTACTAAAATTATTATAATCACATTCATATAGGCTTTTTTGAAAAAAGCCTATATGAATGTGATTAAAATTATTATTGAGATATTATTTTATATAGCGCGCATGTGCATTGGCTTAATCGCTAATACTATTAAAATTATTATTGTTTTTTTATTCTGTGTATTTTCGTTTACTACATCCATAAATACTCAGTTATAACATTACAAACAAATACTTAATGTTATAAGTGGGTACATTGTTATGTTTATATTATAAGTCTATGTTTAAATTGGAATTTCCAATGCAGTGTTGCAAAAAATGTAGTTGAAATTGTTTTAATTTGTTTTAGGTTAAAAGAGTGTTATTTATGTTTGTAAAGAATAAATATTATTTTTATATATAATCATTATGAAATATCTTTATTATTATTGTTGTAAAAAAAAAAATTAGTTTTGGAATGCATGATGGATTTAATAGTAGAGTGAAAGATGAGCATACACTTGGTTTTTGATGACATTTATGACTTCAATTATGCAAGGTTATAAATAAGACTGAACAATTCAAATTTGACCTCTAGCATCCTGACTTTCATTGAAGCAAATCCAAATTTTTTTATACATTGCATTGTTATTTTATAAGTATCTGTTTGATAATTGTGAACTAATGGAGTAGAAAAGATTGTATTTGTCCCGGAGACCAGTCTGGTTTCCTGAATACTTATTAAAAAGAGAAAGGGAATTTTTAGCATTCAAATTCATCTTAATATTTTTCTGCTGAAGGAGGATTGGCATGTATTATCGATAATATATTGTTATATATATGAGAATTATTCCTACCTATGAATATTTTATAATATCAATGGAGTATTTTAACATAGGATTTGAATCAATTTATTTCTATATCGCGTAAGTCATAAATGGAGACAAGCATCTGCTATTTATAATGTTATTACGATATCAAATGTTTGCAATATAGGGGATATAAAAAATAATACTTGGATAATAGCGGAATTTAACTAGTATATTTTATTTTGGATAGCGGTTTATAATATATTTTACTTTGTTTGGATTCGTGGATATCATTGGATTATTTGAAACTCATGGAGAAGCATTTGAATTATTGTGTTTCCTGGAGTACCTACGTAGAAGGACTTTGTTTAGGTCATATATTAATGGGTTTTATATATATTATGTTTTATTAACATTATTGATTATTATAAGTTAGTTAATCGTTTATTTATATATATGAAATAGAAATGAATCAAGTTTAGTTTAAATTTATATCTTAAATTATAATGGTTAAAATTCTAATTTGAAATATATTATTCATGGACTGTAAATTATTTTAATATACAACTTGTGAGTAAATTGTTACATTTTCATTTACCCTTGTCAAACTCCCTCCACTCACAACCTTGACGCCATCCATTTCAGATAAATACACTAATGATTATTACTAATCATTTTCGAAACTAGAGATTATCTCTAGCACAGATATAAACTTTAAACCTCAGTTAAAGATTAATATATCTGATTTTTTAAATTTACACACACGGAGGACTAAAACTTGAAACGATTCTATTTCAATAATCATTTATTGATATTATATTTTAAAAATAAAGTTAGCGAATAAACCTACTTATTAATATAATTTATTTTAATAAATCATTATATTATGAATAACCTTAAGACTATGCGCCTAAAATGCGACAGTAGGGACCTCTACAAATGTGTGTGCACAGTAATATTTTTGTCAAACATAAATTTTAAATATATAATAAACAATAAAATAGACGAGTTTTTGCAATATAAGTACCTATTTTTTATAAATATTAATTTACATGAATATATTTCATGATATTTAATTAAATTGTATATCACAAACATTTATTATTCATTTGTCATTTTTATACTCATTGTTAAAAAATATTAATTCAATTAAACAAATAAACTTGCTTCAGTCGTTATTTTAGTTATTAATGCAAACCAATAAGCTAATAAAATTTTAATACAAAGAGACTATTTCTTTATTTACATTTTATAAATTATAATAAATAATCATAAAGTAATTCCAGACTCACACGATTGGATTCGTAAGTGTATATATTAATATTATTATTATGTATTACATTCTTTCTTATAAATTAAATATGTTATTACTTGAACTATGTATACATTTTATATGATAACAGGTTAATTAATTTATTATAGCTAGATATTTAGTAAATAATTAGAAAATCACCACAAATATTTTAATAGTTATATATAATAGTTATTTCGGATAAAAAAAATCGTATTGGAACTAATTTGATAGTTTATAAAGTGTAAGTACTTTAATTATTTAAGGTAAACAAAGGCAATTATAATAAAAAAATATTGTATTATTTTAAATTATTATTTATTGGATGTGTATTACAATAACTTATTATTAGAAAAATAGAAATTTTATGTTGTCATGAAATTAGGAATTGTATGCATGAAACTAATATTTTAATCTTATTAATAGAACAATTTAGTTTATTTAAATTTGAAGTTTATGGATGTGGTTTATATTTAATTAAATATTAAGTTTTTAATATTCATAAATATCCATAACTATTTAAACTATAATACTAACAATTTTAGGTGTATATGATAATTATAGGTTTATGTCTAAGTTGAAGAATAACTAACTGTAAATTGCCAATCATATTTGTAGGAGTATTAAATAAGAACAGTTCATTTATTTGATCTCCTTATGATTTGAATACCATAATTTTTAGGATTATTTGAAGTATTGGTTTTCATTTTATATCATTATAAGTTGGCATAAGTTGTGAGGTATATTAGGTAAATCGATCTTGTACATTTTTTTTTTTTTACAGTTTTAGCATTGTAAACATTTTCTCCCATTATAATTTGGTGTTTCAATTCATGGTTGATCTAAAGTATTAGCTGATCACATTTTTAGTCCATTACAATTTGGCAATCTATGTTTAGTCTAGGTTTATTACATTTCAATTTGGCTCCTAAATCTGTAGGGTATTTAAAGAGAAAATTTTATATTTTTTATTAATTATAAGTAAATGTGCATAAATTTGTAGAATAACAAAACCTCTTATCATCATTCTCATTTGTATGACTATTTTATTGATGCTGTAAATTTGTAGAATATTTAGAGAGAATATATGTGTTGTGTCAGTTATGGATTAATGTACACAAGTTTGTAGATTGTAACAAAGTTTTTATCATCAACATCTTATGCATTCTTATGTCATTAGGAATTGACATCTCTAATAGAGGACTTGAATATGGGATAGTTGGTAAATCTTGCACATACAATCATAATCGTTAGGGTTTGATCATTTTTAGTCCATTACAATATGTAATTTAACTGTGTATATATTAACATACTTCACAAAAGAAATCAGATCTTAAATCATATTGAATAATTAGATACCTGTTAATGACAATTTAAATTCTTGACATATTTTAGTATTTCAATATTTAGAAGTAAAACAAACTTTTGCTAGCATTTTCATACAACTAATTTAAATTTAGTTTATCTTTATATCATCAAAATTTATTTGCAAACTAAGTTTTTAAGTTTTTTTTTATTTTCTAATTTTGATATATCATTATAGAAACAAAATCATTTTTAATATATTTGTTATCACTATAAAATAAAACAATTTTGAATTTATAATTTATTTGTTTAGCATTAACTGATGTTATTTAAATTCTCATGGTTATATTACACAAAAAAATTAAATATAAAAGTCACTATCAAAAAGAAAAAAACTTAATTGTTCTTTTTACTATATTTATTTACTGAAGTATTTAATAATTTTAAAGCATTTTAACATCTGAGATTATGAAAAATATGGGTTTAATTCTTAAAAAAATTATTTAAAATTCTAAATTACACCTAAATTTGTGATAAAAAATTGTTATTATTAACCATTATGTGATGTGATGTATGTGATGTGATGTGGTTTATTATGGATTCTCCTTAAATGAAGTCAAGAATATCTCAGCAATTATGCCCAGATAAACCTGTTAGCCACTTTATTTTACATTCCCCACTCTAAATTTACCCATAATCTGCTCTATTCCATTTCCACAACATAATCTTTGTCAACTCTATAACCTTTATATCTAAATAATGTATTGTGACAGATTTAATTGTTCCCTCTAGTGAGAGTTTTGTAAGCTTCCAACAATGATGTTAGTATTTAGTTATTTTAACTAAAATATTTGAACATAATGTTATTATAAACATTACACTAGCATGGGTTTTAATGTATTTATTATTAATGGAGTAAATTGTTTTACCTCAAGCTAGGAATAAATAATACTCTGTTGACAAAGGAACAAGAATAGAATGGATTTAACTATATTTAAGATTTTGATGGTTATAAGGTTAACTGTGCTAACATTGATAGAAATTCAAAGTGAACTCAATATATCACCAGATAAAATTATGACATTTATATTTATTAAACTAATAATCAATTATTCCAAGAAAGAAGATTGAATCTCACTTTTAATCACTTTGTTTTAATAATCAAACAGAAATTAATAATTGTAAACCTTAAATATAGCTCAATGTATATGTAATTAATGAAATAAACACTCTTCCCTCATGCTATGAATAAATGACAATCAGAAAATGATCATAGATAGAATGAATCCACAAAACCTTATCCTTATTTTTACTACTCCGCAGGTGTGAAAAGGTTTAAGACCACTGGCCTAGATGATCATTATTACAGGTGCATAATGGCCATGCTAGTTTTCTGCCCTATGGGCTAAAATTTGTTGTAAACAAATAATGATTAAATCTATAACAGCTTAATCACTGAACAACTCTGGTAGAAATTTTTGAAAAACTAATTTTTTCAAACCTGAAAGTAATTTATATAATAGCCTATTGCAATTTTAAGATAACAAATTGATGTCAATCTTTAATTATATGTACTTAATAAAATACTTTTTCATTAAACAATATGGATATATATATAATTTTGCAAAACAATATAAGCCAGCGAGCAATCTTAAATCAAATATAAATTTTAATATAAATTGATTTTGAAAGGATTAATATTAATTTTAAGAAGATATGATATTTCATTCGTTTATAAAATTTCATATGTATATATACGCACAATTGAAAAATATTTCAAAACTAATTTCTAATTAGAATTTATTAGCAACATTTTTAGTGAAATCTAGAATTTAAAAAACAAAAAAAACATTGAATTTTTTTACAATAAAATTAAAAATTAAAAAAAACTTGTATATTTTTTTATAGGTTAATTAAAAATATATATATATAAAACATTTTATGGTATAATATAAATCTTGTAAAGAGTTGATTGTTAGACAATTATAGTCTGTATATCATCAATATATTCATATATATATTATTAGTCTGCATTCAGAACAGGTTATATTTACCTGTTTAAGAAGTAATACAAAATTGCTTTGAAAACTTTACATGCCAAAATTATATGAGTAAAACAATATTGGCGCTATTAACACCTAACCTGTAAAGATACTGTTTACTCTATTGCTAAATTTTTCAGCTGAACATTTTTGAGAGGGTGCTCTCCATATTCATAGTTCTGAGTGAAGTAACTCTCTGTGATTATATGCAAATTATACAAGGTTAAAGGTCAATTGCTCCATTTCTTCCATATCAAGAAGCATGTGTCTTTACGATTGATAGCATTGCAACTCATAGCAATGAAGCAGGCCTCTTTCACTTTTCTTTTCATATCGTGTCTCTCTTTGCAGACCAAGACCCTGACACCTCTCTGAGGAGTGCCAAAGCACGAAACCATGGTCAGGGGTTTGGGGAGAGGTTCCTGACAGAGATATTTTAAGTGCTGGCTCTGGCTAAGCATTTATCACAAAGCTTGTAGAGGAATTGGCAATCCTCATTGTTTTTATCAAGTATAGTCTATCTAGTAACTTCAGTAAAGATAAAGAATTAGATTGTATTGCAGATGAAGTGCTAACTTAGATCTCATTATTGTAGATGCTTAAGAAACACATTCAATGACCCCCCCCCCCAAAGATTCTGAGAAAAACCCAAGCATCAAAATATATACTTCATCTATAATATTGACAACAAATTACAGGAAATTCATTTGTAAGTTTTATTTATAAGATACAATCTCTTAAATGATTTTCTTAGACCAGTATTTCTAATAGGACTGCTGTATAGTTAGTTATCATGATTATATTTATTGAAAAATTGTGTTTAATTAGATCCATTATCAACTTATATTGTCTTTATGAAAATAGAATCATTTTGTATAATTCTTTATGATATCAATGAGACATTTTTTAGCTGATGCTAGCCTTGTTTATAAAAGTGACCAATTTACAAAGTGTATGTTCTTTGAAAATAATTACCCTTTCTTATTGCATTGCCAAATGTATACCATATAATACTAAATCATCCATGCACTTTACTACTGTTACACAATGCTTTATTTACCACCCTCTTTTAAAGTTAGGAGATATGAGTTCTGAAGAAGATTGCTGGGGCAAGGGTGGTAAATAAAGCATTATGTAACAATAGTAAAGTGCATGGATTATTTGGTATTATATGTATGTTCTTTGGATAGTTCTTATATCAATATCATAATAATTTCAAAATTCTTAACTTTTATAGTGATATTGTTTTATATCTTCATGTCTTCTTTCATTTTTAAAAATAAAGTTATATAAAGTAGTGTTCTTTCAAAACTCTCTATAAGTTTTGAAATTATATTAGTGATATTTTGTTCCACTTTATTCATTATCTTTTTTATCCATTGCATCTACTAGAGACATCAACATCAAATTTTGATCTTTCTCAGTCTGCATTTAATTTTGTACTTCTCCATAGTTTATTTATCCATCTGAACTTCTTTAACCTTATCTATAGTATCCCTTCAGTTTTAGTATCTTCTATTCTATCTACATCTTTAAATTCAAAGGCTAAAAAACTTTTATGTTTCAACTTATTTTTGCCTCTTGTTTTTTTTTAATCTCTTAATTTCCAGTATTTTTTTTTTTTAATTTATTTTCAGACTGCATCATGTTTGCAATTATACATACTTGTAAATGCTTTTTTAATAATATCTTATTTTTCCATATTGACAGCTCTAGTCTATTGTATATTATTTTATTTCAGAGCCATGTAAGCAAGCACAAAAAAAAATCATGGACACTATAAAGTACTGCATATCTTATCATATTTTATGTCATTCTAGACAGAAACTGAAAAGTTTTATTGTCTTAAATTGGTTTGGATTTGAAATCAAATCCATCTTTGCCTGTGTGACTACAAAAATTTGACACTAAGTCATAAATTATATATATATAAATTAATAAATATAATGGAGATTAACTATTATTACAAGTCTTTCAATCTGCAAAAGTACTTTTGGTTAATTTCGTAACCTTCCTCAACTAAGGAATTAACTAAAAGTACTTATGCATATTGAAAGACTATATATAATAGTTAATTACCATTATATTTATTAGTTTTATTGTTATTATAATAGTTTTTTAATTAATGGATATTTTATTTGTACATATATAAAATTGTTCTAACTAAAGATATTTTTAATTGTTTGATAAAAACAAAGATATAACCAACTTTATATTCTAAAATACGGTTGATCATATTGGTGTCCTAACATAGGTTATTCAAAATTATAATGATATAAAGTGAATTACTGCTTCTGATGTAGATATTACATGTAAATTAGAAAAGTCACATGATATTTTGCTTGCTACTTTATATGATAATTTATATTTTGAATGATATATGTTAGCAGATTTTTATGTGAAATATAAGATTTTATAAATAAACTTTTAAGATTTCTTAAAGTTTAATTTTGCCCGAATTACTATTCATAATTTCAATATATGCATTAATTATTGTACAAAATTGCACAGTGTAATATGCTTATAAAGTTAGGATATATATCTTTGTAGTACATAATTCATCATCTTCAAATCAAATAATGTTAAATGTACTAATCTTGCAAAAAAAAAAAAAAACAACATTTTGTTAATAATTACAAGAAATTAATATAATTCCCTTGAAGAGAAGAAATATGTTACTTAAAAGACAAATTATAAGATAAATATAATTCCAAAAATATGCTGGATTATTTACTTCTTTTGAAATTCCTTGATTATTGACTAATCTAGTAAATGCAGAAAGATATATATGCTAACATAATGCAATGCTAGAGAAAGAGAGAACAAAGGCAAAACTCTCCATACAGTAGTGCCACCCTGTGCCAAACAGAGTAATCAATGGATGAGTAGGCACTAGATAGGGATTTTATGCACAAGCCTTCTGGCATCCATTAATTACTCTGTTTGGCACAGGGTGGCACTACTGCATGGAGAGTTTTGCCTTTGTTTACAACAATTATGTGCTAGTATAGAGATGGTAATCATGTGATGTTTAGAAAGAGAGAAGAAAGCTTCAGGATTCTACAAGATGTAAACTTCAGTTCCAGAATATTTACTCCTATAAAAGAATGAATGAATACAGTGAAAAAAAACAATGATAGATTACATAGATTTTTAATAATATTTATATGCAAATCTTTGGGTGCTGATTATTTAATTATAATGTTATTCTTTCTGTGTATAATCTTATATGTAAATACATATATTTATTCATATAGGATTAAAATGTTATATTTAATTATATTAACAATACTTATCACATTCTTGATTAGTATAAGATTCTTAACCTGTCAAAATTATGCTGGTGTGTGATTCTCAGTCATGGTGAAAGTTGGCCATCACACATAGAAAAGTCATTTAATGTGATATTGAGTTTTATTATTTTGTATTATGTGTTGCAATAAAACATGAATTTTAATCATACTTAAGTAATTTCTATTAAAGTTTTAGTTTTTGTCAAATTTTATTATGCAAATATTAATTAAAGTAATAAGCACATTAATTATATCCCCAAATTGTTGCCTTGTGATTGATCTTTTTGATAATTCATTTATTTATTACATTGTATTTATGTTATATCAAAACATAAAATCTCTGTGGCATAGTGATTGCTTCATATACCTATTATATCCTTTAAACTGAATTTGAATCTGGATTGGTACAATTTGGATATTATTATAGTTCGATCATAGTCTGTCTAATTAGCCATAGTTATTCTTAACTAGATGATAAAACAAGAATGGATAAATGCTTGAATTGCAATCCCCTACAATTGGCAAGTGTGGTAAGTAATATCTTATTCTTTGCTAGTTGTCTATGCATATAGCTTGTCAGATTTAAAAAGTCCTTTGCTCAATGTGGGTATGGGTAGTAGTATCTTGGAATTCAAAACTTGAAGTCCATGAATCATATTTTCAAATCTGTGACCGCTGATGTTCGAACTTCTTATGAAACTCTTGGAACATCAACCAATATATTCGTTTATTATAAAGAATTATTTGTCTTGAGATAAGTTATTTAATCTAGACCAACTGACGAGTGCTGGTTTAGCACGAAATACGAATATTGGTGATTATTTATCTTTTAGACAAATATGTGGCCAAGTATATCACTGTTATGAGATAAGAGTGGAGAGTTGAAGGTCGTGCGAAAGTCTGAGCTCAAAATATCCTATATATTGCATTGTTTGTACAGTTATATATATATATATAATCTGTATGTTAGATATTACCTAAATATTGTAATTTAATATTAAAAAGCGCTCTCTATGAAAAGAAAAAGTTTTTAATTATTTAAATCTACATACCGGGTATTAGCAAACCTCTGAAATTACGTAATTACGATTTCAAAGGCTTGCTAACATGTGGATTTCATTCTTCATTTTCTATGTAAGTATAAATATATATGTACACGTTGGACAGTAATTGTTTAATTTGATCCAATCTTTTATTTATTATAATAGATAGAACATTTGTGAAAGGCATTAACATTTATATATCATAATTATTTTCAGTTGTGATACAAATGATAGCGATTACTCTTCTGCTTAAAAAGCAATGTCTATTTTGTACGGATACCAACGCTGTTAGATTTTTTTTGTAGATAAACGTAAATACTTGAGAGATAACTTATTTATTACTCATTTAATTGTAGATAATGAGGAAGATGTCCAAATCATATGCATCATAAAGATTTTTATTGATTTTATATGATCAAAGGAGGTTTATTAATTACAAACCCGAATATTTCTTTAAAAAAAAAAACAGATGATAGTTTTCACTTTCATAAATAATTAATATGTAAAAAAAAAAAAAAGATTTCTAATTTTATGGTTTAAAAAGTATTAATTAAATACTTTCTTATGATGCGATTGAAAGGTCATTTGAACAAAGGCTAATTAAACAGAAATCAGAAAGACTTAATTAAAGTAATTTTTGACTCTTGTTTTTACTTTTTTATCTTTGTCTGTGAGTATATATTTTTATTTTATATATGTATCATCATTCCCATTATCTTTACATTCCGTAGGCTATCACTATATATATTAATTCATTCTTTACCAAAGCTTACTTCCGTTTTATCGATCTTTGCAAAAAGTTTGGGTGACTGCAAATTAACTGTATATTTTTCATTTTGTATATGCTTTATATATTGCCAAAAATTACTTTTAATCTATTATCATGCATTAAATGTATATGCCAAACAATCATACCTTCCTCTTTATAACATTCTTCAATGGATTCATTTTGTTAGTAGTTTGTTTAACCGCTTACCGAATACCTCATTAGCCGATGTACGTACTGGGAATGACCATGTTCCATCCCATCTGTGCACTTCCATTGTTCTGGGTAGTATCTCATGTCAGGTTGTAAGTAGCCAATAGTCTTCTAGTACATCACAGTTAGGCAATTCTATAATGGCAACATTTTATATCAAAACAATTTTTAATAACTTTCTGCAGCAGTTTTTTTTTTTCAAATGCTAAGATATCTTTCACAGTGTTTTGTAAATGATCGTATTTTACAACTCTAAAATATGATAGGAAATGTGCATAAGATGGTTTATAACTTCATATCTTTATTTCGGTTTGTAAATATACTTTTGTGGCTATTCTTAATTTTATTTCCTTTGCAAAACTAGATCACTACTGATTTTACCTATAAGATGTACAAATTTTTATTTGATGTTCTATAAAATTTTCATTCTTTTTATATTGATTTTATGTGAAATGGTAATAAATATATATAATGTTGTCCAATTTTATTTGTACAACTTAGTATTATATTATTTTTACAGTTTTGATTATCTAGAATTTTTTTTAGTAATATAATTAACAAGTACATTATTTTCATCATACACAGTCAGTCTTAAATGACTGCCACAAAGATGGCTGCAAGCATAGTTGCAGTCCAAACAAATGTACATATTATAATAAAAGGAGTGGTCTGTGCAGGTATATTTTCTCTGTTGCTTACACATACACTATATTGTAAATAAATAGGATGAATGGTGATAATACGCTTATAAATAAACAAATGCGGACACCACATATAAATATGTATTTTGCTGTTAATAAATGCTATATATTTTTTTTATTTGTGATATGAATAAATATGGAAGGGGATTAGAAAAATTATTGCGAGAAACTGAAATGTATTTGCAAGTAACCCAACAGTAAACATGTTTTATTTTGATTTTATTTTAGATTCTCAAATGTTGTATTTTTTTTTCTGTTGCTTGTTGAATATTCTTTTTGGAAAACTTAAAAACAATTTTTATGTGACAACAAGTATACAGTTTAAGTTTTATAATTTTTTTTTTAGAACTTAATGTTCATGACCGCAGGCAAGCCAATGACCTCTTTCTTTTATTGTATAGAGTTTTTGGAAAAAAATGTAGAAATTGTATCAGTGGTCATTCGGCTTGACACCTACTCAAAATTATTTAATTAAATAAATGTGATTTTATTTTATTGTTTAAAGAAATCAAGGGATTGGAATTTAAATGGTCTGTGAAATTCTGAAATTAATTAAAAGATAAAGTTATCGTAAGACAATTTTTTTCCAAGCAGATAGCTAAAATTAAATCCATTGTTTGGACTTAAGTAATTAAAAACAGGGATTAATAATTTAATTAAAAACAGAAATGTAAAAGCAATAACTTGTGGAGGGGATGAGAGAATACACCCTGTAATGGGGGGGGGGATATATAAAGGCTGGTCAGGTAAAATTTAATTGGTTAGCTGGATTATATTTGTTCACACTCACGGGCACTCTTACCCGTTCTCTTTAAGTTAGCAGTATAGTTTTTGGAGTGAATGGACGGAAAAGCAGAATTATGAATGTAAAAAAATATTTTTTTGGAATGCTGAACAAGTGGAAAAGTTATTAATAGCTGAACGTATTTTAAAAGGTGCTGACCAAGAAATATGAGACTTATGGACTAAGAAAGAAAAATACAATTGAAATTATTATTATCAGATACATTTCCTAATAAGTATTAAGCGAAGGGAGAAAGAATACTGCCCAATTAAACAAAAGAAAGTGAAATTTAAGCTAATGTTTTATATCGCTAAGGGAATGGAATCAAGATTTATTCATGATACAGCAATGGACGTGGAGTAGAAGACCAAGTTTGGTACATTTGCACCACTCGAAGACCTACATAGCCATCCAGTGATGTGACTTTCTATTTCTTAAAGTGTAGCTGCTATGGACAATTTGCCAGCCTCCATTGAAGCCCTGTTAAGTAATCACCTGCACAGCAGATATATATCACTCTCAAAATCCTAGCCCAGAGAAGAACGAAGCCTTCGGGAAGTATTATTCATGTTTTTATATCTATTTTTTATGACTTATTATGAGTAATTCGTTATTTTACTAATACTGCTATTATTAAATGAACCAATGAATTGCGTAATTCAGTTATAAATATTTCATTTGTAATTTTAACATAAAGGTACACGTAATTCATTGGAGTATCTAAATAAATTATAAAAGAAAAGAGAAAGTAAATATGAAATATTTCAATATTTTAAAATAGTTATATAGAAATAGTTGGGTGGTTTGGTCATTGGATGTATATGTTTTGCTGTGAAATAATAGTAAATTTATTCCATCCGCTAAGTGCAGGATTGTTTTCATAAGGAATAAAAGTGTGTAAGAAAGTGTTCCAAATAATCATTATTGTCCGCTACGGGCAGGACTCATATTATGGAATTTTTAAGATTCAAATTGTAGTTGAGCACGAGTTTGTTTCCCTTGTAAATTTATTCCATCCACTACATGCAGGATTGTTTCCATAAGGAATAAAAGTGTGTTAGAAAGTGTTCCAAATAATTATTATTGTCCACCACGTGCAGGACTCATATTATGGAACGTTTAAGATTCAAATATCATTAACTCGTGGCTAAGGTTTTTTTTTTATTATGAAAAACATGCATACCATGGACAATACACTTTGTTTTCATATAAGTAATTTATTCCAAGTTTTGGGTTTAAAGAGTAAGCAGGGGAGAATTTCAGACCATTCCTTTCCCATTTACGAAACTATTTAAAATTTATTTATACGCTTGAATTTTAATTAATATCGTTTGTGTGTGTGTGTGTTTATTTTTTCTTTATTCTGTAAATATTTATATAATCATAGAGGGCTTAATAAATTTAACATATAATTTTAAAGTATGGCATTGTGCTGTGTATTTGATAAAGATATTATTGTTTGACCTTTTGTGTTAACGAAGCAACAAACCACCATCCCGAGATCATGAGTTGATTGAGCTAGTCAGGGATTAAACTTACCGGGATCGGGAATCATTCATTAGGCATTCACTTTTCTATTGATTTTATATATAAAAAAAATATAAGAGATTATAACTCTTTATTAATTACATAATCATATCCCTTAAGCAGGGGAGCAATCTCCTTCTTAAGGTGGTGCGCAAAGGTTGCAGTAAACGAACCTTTCAAAGGTATGATTATAGTAATGTATATTTTGGATGTCTTTGAATATTTCTTAATTGCTGCTCGATGTTAGAAAACGCATGTCATGCTCAATGCGTATAGAGACGAAGGCAGCGACTGTTACAATATATATATATTATTATTTCTGTCATTTTCACATGCACCGATATATATTCTTTATATTAATATTTTACACACATGTACCATATTTATATGTATGTGCATATATATGTGTCTGTGTGTATACATTAATATAAAGAACATTTATGTGTTGAAAAAGATTGCCTGATGGTAGAAAATGTAAGAAACAACAATAATAAAAGACTTTTCCAAATAAAAAATGTAAAAAAAGGAGTATGATATATTATTTACAAATATGTACATTGTATTTGGTCTAATTCAGTTTTTGAACCTGTTTTTATTTTGATCACATTCATGTATAATCTATATTTGATTATTCTTTCATAAAAATAAAACAAAGTTATAATAAATATATATATAGAATATAAATAAAATGTTCGTTAATTAAAACAAAATTGTAATTATAATTTATTATTTTTATTATAATTATATATATATAGATAGATTTTATTTCAAATTTCCTACCTTCAGTAACAGGGTCACTATTTGATTGAGTTAAATATCTTGACCAAATGGTAAAAGGATTAGTAAAATATGCCTTTGCTTATGATTATTCTCTTTCATTTTCCTGGCAAAAAAAAAAAAGAACTCATAGCTACATTGTTTTTTGTTTCTCTAAAACCACACTAAAGTTCATCTACGTCTATATGCAACTTATTCAATAAAATCTTGACAGAATTTATATTTGAAGTGAAAGTAAAGAACAATAACATTTTGTGATGATTAATAGAATTTATTCTTATCTTTTATTTATGCAAAATATAATCAACCTTTAGATTAAGTGGAATTTATATATGGGACCGTATAATTCTTGAATACTTTCAATAATGTTAAAGCAAACACATGTTTTAAACTTCCCCAATTGAATGTTGCTACAATATATAATTATTTGGAATATTCTGAATTCTTGTATTTTATTCAAATATTAATCAAAATTCTCTTTTCATCTACTAAAAATATCATATAAAATATTTACTTTCGGAACTTCCAAAAAAAGATATTGCATAACCATGGACATCAAAGAAGTGAATTTTCAATATCTTATATTGATCAATTAATTGAATCATCCAATCAGATATAGATCAACTTTAAGAACTTCTTTCATATAGTTTCTAGAGGTTTTATTATTCTTATGAATAATTCATCATTATATATTTGGTCAACCCTTAAAAAGCTGAAATACTGATTTTGATTTTGAATTCCATTCATAAAGTTTTAATGAATTAGTTACAAGTAAAAAATTAGAGAAAGAAATCTATCTCTGAAGCATTGCAGCCACATCTTAAAGAAAAAGAACAGATACGTTATAATTGTTATTTTGAACATGGATGAGCTGTCTAATTCTACTTTTGATATAAGAAATCTTAATTTCTTGATCAAACTAAAAAGTTTTAATTCTCCATGTATCATTCATATATTTAATATTTGAATGTAAGTATACTCATATATACACCTTTATGCAGTAGATAGGTTCCTCAGAAAATGCGCACAAAAGAAATCACACAAAAATAGGCTTACTTTGAAAAATGGGGGATATGTACTGTAATTTTCGAAAATTGCATAAAAGTAAAGCAACAACATAAAATTACTTTAAAATTTGCATTAAAAAAAGGAAATAAAATATGACTAATAAAAAATTTCAAATTTGAAAAAAATTGATACAAGACAAACTTTTTTACTTTTTTTATTAACTACAGTATTTAATTTTATTCAAAACAATATATTTTTATGTGGAATTTACAGTATTTTACATTTTTTCATACATGTACAATTTTTTAATCATTATCACTATTTGGAGATATAGCAAGTTCATTTGTGAACTAGTAGGACATCAGATTTGTCACAACAGGAAATACAACTAGTACCAATTTCATTTTTTTTAATTGCTCTTATAGTACACTCGCCCAAACTAAAATGTTTTCCAATTGCTATTGATCCTAAGCAATCTAAAATTGAAACTTTTGTTCCCAAAGAAATTCATTTTCTTGGATGTTTTTTTCTCTCCATTAGGGTAAACTAAAAGTTTAAAATAAGAATTTAGACTTATAATAATAAAAAATACCTACTTACCACTATTGGGAAAAATTTAATTAAAACTAACAATTAAAAATTAAATTATTATTTTTGTCTTTAATTTTTTAATTTTCAATTTCGTTTAAAAATCAATTCTCATTGTTTCACATCACATTAATTTCAGATCACATTATGTAATTTTTAAATTGTTAATTGTAATTAAAAATCAGATTTTAATTTTTAATTATCAAATTTAATTGTGCCCACTACTGTTACTCACTTTTTAAAAATAAACTTGCAGACACAGTAAATGATTAATTTATTATGTACTCTTTTTTTAAAAAGCAAAAATAGAATGTGATTTAAATGCAAAAACAACAACATGCATAGTATAGACATCTATAATGTTTGAACAGATTTCCATTATAATCTTGTAAAATTTAATGTGTGTATATAAAATGGGGAAATCCTGATTTTAAGTGAATTTAGAACTTCCTTATTGCATAAAATCTATTACAGTACTATTATAAAGTGCTGAAAATATTAAAATTATTAGATGGAAGTTGAACTCTGATAATGCGCTATTACTTTAAATATGATGTGTGAGTGCGTGAAATTTATAATATTTAAAGTAATAGCACATTGTTAGAGTTTGACTTCTGATCTAGTAATTTTTATTGCATAAAAGAAAACCACATACAAAGATATTAAGAAGAAACATGAATCACATAACTCCAAAATCACATTTAAAAAATCGACCCATCAAGGAAAGGGTGCAGAAACATTGACCAGGTACTCTCCCAGCAGGTATTCAGGTAGTGGCAACAAACAAGAACACACCCCAGACAACAATTATGCCCACAAAAGCATTATAATCTTGCACAATGTGTATCTGTACATGGGTCTACATGGCCCAGCTGCCGAAAAGTTATCCATAGCCCAATGATCCCACCCCCAGGATCCTAAAGTGAAGACAAGCTTCAGCTGAATATGTGGACAAGTCCAGCATTGTGCCAACTACCACAATAGGCAATGATATCCAAGGCCCAAGTCCACAAGACAACAACCCCCAACCCACAGCCAAGCCATGCAAAGACCATTATGGATACCTCTGTCTCCCAATTTAACAGTCCAAATATGCAGGGAACAAATTCAGTCTGCGCAAAATTGGAAAGCCAACAAGGGAAACATAACAAATAATGAGCACAGATCTGGACTGCTCAAAATCAACCCATCAATGAGGTGCAGAAGCCCATCAGAGAGTAAAATGGTGCAAGAACTTTGACCAGGTACCCTCTCAGCAGGTTTTCAGGTAGTGGCAACAATTGTCAACAGCCCGCATCACAAACTAGACCCCTACCAACCACTATCAGCCACCAATGAGGAAGAAAGGAGGAGTGCAGACCCATACCCATAAAATATTACAACTCCATTAATTTTACAAAAAAAATGGCTGTGACCTAAAGCAGACCAACTGCATTACAAATGATCTAAATCTAAAGTTAACTAACAAAGCCTAATAATAGTGGGCGCAAATCAGCACTTACCTAACTAATGATCCATCAAAGTATGCAGTAGACCTTCAAGATGAAGTCCAAGTGAATATAGTGACTTTCACGTGCATGGACAGTATTCTCAGGCTAGAAATGATCACTGACTGCCCCACACATGAACCAAACCCCTCATGACCACCAACACCACACCTGAGGAACAAAGGGAGAAGTTCAAACTCACACCCACCGATATATACTGATCCTATTGAATTCTTCAAATCCAAAAGTTGAGTTCTAAATCTTGATTCTTAATCAAAGTTCCAATTATAAAATCTAACAGTTTGTATTTAGTCTTTGGGTTTTCCTTAATAATTTGAAACTAAAGGGTTTGAATAATTAATCACTTCAGTGTTTCTGTCTAGGCCCATAGCATCCTATAAATCTATTTTATCTCTAAATCATAGTTTTTTATCTTCTAATTCACTTCATCATACTTTTGAAAAAAATTATTTTTTTGTGGCACCCCAATTGCAACGAAAGTGGCCCAATAACTTTTGATCTAATCATTGTAAATTTCTAATTTTTATGCAGGGAGATTGTTTAAATCATAATCCATAATGTTTAATTTTTAATTTGAGATTGAATTGGTATTTAAAGTAATTTTTCCTTCTTGCAAAGTTTTGCCACATTCAGCTACCTCTGGTTTGGCACCATGATGTCATTACTTTTTCTTTGTGAACAATTTAACATTTAAAAAAAAAAACATTTTCCCATGGTTTTTATTCATCTTTGCATCTGGCATGTTTTTTCAACTGTTTTCCATCCTGACTGAATGGTTTGTAGTTGTTGAAAGCTGTTTTATTTCTTGATATCAGGGTTAAGCTTGAATTCTCAGAAATATCATCATTAAGCATTTTTTCTTCACTTTTATTTTCACAGATATTGATTTTCTAGTCATTTCAAATTAGTTCCATCATTAAAATTAGAATTTTTTATAATTATTTCCTATTTTGCATTATTAGGTTATATTTTAAATTCATTTTCTAGATTTTAATCTTGTTTTAATGATTCTAGTAATTACCTCTATTAGCTTTTGCGATTAATGGCAGTCATTTGCATGAAATAAAACGATTAATAAATTAAAATTTCCTGAAAAGGTGTAACAGGTTAAGACAAGTAATCATTTATCTTTTATCATGCATCTTCTTATCAATTTATATGTGAATCCTCCATCCTTGTGGAGCTGGTGAACAAAGAATTGCTCCCACATGCCACAGGAAGTGGATAAGTTGCTAGTCTAATGTCACATCTTTGCAAAAAAATTAGCATAGATTCAAAATTATAGAGTATTTAAATCTCAGATTATTTTTTTAGATAACATAAAATAAGTGAATGTAGCTGCTGGATGAATAGATGCAAATGGCAATGATCCTCATTGAAAAACAGGCAAAACTCTCCATACAACAATGGATGTCAAAAGACTTGTGCATAAAATCCCCATCTAGCACATACTCATCCAATATCCCGAGACAAGTTTCTGGCTTGTGGCCTTCATCAGTGAGGAGCCTTGTATCTGAGAGCACTTCACTTAGATCTTAGGATCTAATGCAACCCTCCAGCAGCCACCTATTATCTCTACTTGACTACAAAACTATGAGTCTTAAATTGAAAATACAATATTTTCAATCCAAGCTCATTAGCTTATATAGTCATATAGGTCTGAACTCAGTTTTAGTACATATACATTTTAGGGTCTTTGGTTCTTTAATAACCATAGTCACCAGTATTCTATTAGGCAGGATTGGTTTTAAGCCAAAAACATCACATAATCACCATTTCTTATGCTTGCTTAATCACCATTTCTTATGCTTGCTTATAATTGTTATTAAAAGAAGCAAAACTCTCCATACAGTATTGCCATTCCATGCAAGCCAGAATAATCAATGGTGACAGAAGGCTTGTGCATAAAATACCCATCTAGGGCCTACTCATCCAATATTCCCAGACTAATTTCTGGTTGCAGCCTTTGTCATTGAAGAGCCTTGGATCTGAGAGCACTTCACCTAGATCTTAGGATCTAATGCAACCATCCAGCAGCCATCTTTTATCTCTACTTAACCACAAAACTACAATATTTTCAATCCAAGCTCATTAGCTTATATAGTCATTTAAGTCTGAACTCAGTTCAGTACCTATAAATTTTTGTGTCTTTGGTTCTTTAATAACCATAGCCACCAGTATTCTATTAGGCAGGATTGATTATAAGCCAATAAACATCACATAATCACTATTTCTTATGCTTGCTTATAACTGTTATTAAAGCGAGCAAAACTTTCCATACAGTAATGCCACTCAGTGCAAGCCAGAGTAATCAATCGATGCCAGAAGGCTTGTGCATAAAATCCCCATCTCGTGCCTACTCATCCAATATCCCCAGATTAGTTTCTGACTCATGGTCTTCATCGGTGAGGAGCCTTGGATTTGAGAGCACTTCACCTACATCTTAGGATCTAATACAACCCTCCAGCAGCCACCTTTTATCTCTACTTAACTACAAAACTATGAATCTTAAATTGGAAATTTTCAATCCAAGCTCATTATCTTAGGTAGTCATATATGTCTGAACTCAGTTCAGTACCTATACATTTTGGTGTCTTTGGCTCTTAACAACCATACCCACCACTTCTTTTTAACACTGATATTACAATTATGACCATTAATGCTGCCAAATCATTTATAAAAGGCATAAAATTCAGAGATATTATTAGAAGTACATAACAATATTGTGTTTATGATTATAATACCAAACAGAATTTGTCATCTTACATATATCTGAAAGCTTGTCATAGATTATGCTTATCTGTGCTTTATTATCAATGAAAGCAAGATGCAAAAATACTCAATATTGACCTCCTCATAAATTTTATCTATACATCTTACAGCAAAATATTCAAAAAATTTATGTTATCCACACAGACTTTATTGCTTTTTTAGATGCTTTATTGTATCTCTCTCAACATAAAAACGGATTGCTATCCATTTTTAATACTAATTTTAAAACATATTAGAATACATGCTATGAAGAGACAATATAACATGTGACTTAAGAGTTTAATTATTATCTTTTTTGATTATTGATATAAAAAATTAAAAACTGCATTTAAACTTCTTTTTCTATAGTGCAATATAATATTCATAATAATTTTAAGGACATCTTGATTTATATGATGTAAATTTATTTTTCACATAAAAACAATACTTTATATATATATTAAAAGGTATATATTATTAGTGATTTGAAATAGTAGCCTAATAAGATTATAAACAATTATAGTGAAATGAAATATTTATAAATATTACAAATTATAACGGTCGACTTATAAAAAATTTGGTTTAATAAAAATGAACAGTTCAGTCGAAAAAGGGTCTTTATAAAGATATAACCAATTTTAATATACGAATATTACAGTTAAAAAAGTATATATTTACTCGTATATGTATATATTGTATTGTGTTTTTTTTTTTAATCAGTATTTCCTTCATCTGAACTCCACCATATCACACAACTCATGCAGAAACCCAACAACCTTTTCTCACTATATATACTTTTTAAATAACTTTTGCTCATCCGGTAGGCCAGAAAGATCAAATATCTGAATGTCAATAGTGCCTTGGTAAATAACAAAATCGTTTTTGTTACTTCATATGAATACTGTTTTTGTTTTATGCATGTGTGTGGTTACCGATTATTAGTATTACAGTGCAGCTAATAGGAATATGGCTAGTTTATAAGCCTAGCTACGATTCACATACAGATATGAAGCTGAAAACAATATTCATGTCTTCATCAAATATTTTGTTTACATATATAAACAGGTGTGTAGGAATGTTGAATGTATTGATTGCATATCTTATATTATGTTGAATGTATTGATTGCATATCTTATATTTTCAAATTAAAATAAGTAAATTGTCAAAAATCAACAAATTCACATCAAAATAGAAGATTATGATAAGGCGATCTATTTTCATTCAATTTATTCAGGCAATCTTTAGAACGGATATTTAGATAAATAAATTGGTAATGGGTAAAGAAAATGGTCAAAAAAAACTAAGTAAAAACTTTACTCTTTTGAAATTTACTATTAAAAATGTTGTTTTTTTTTTTTAAAAAAAGATGTGGTTATATCATATAAAAGACTACACTAATACCTAAAACCATGAGTACCCAAAAAAAGTACATTTAAGTACTCATATTTAAACAAATCTATCTAAAGGATACGTCAATGATCGATAGCAACCAACAGTTTTGAATTCAGGTTGCAACTTCAGCCAAACCTTGATTCTAACAATATTCCATGCAGATTCTAGTTCAAGAAGCAACACTGTAATTATATATTTGAGGTTTGAAACCACAATGTTATACCTGTGATAAATGAGGAAATTTTGCCAGCCAATGCTTACAAACAAAAAAATTTAACAACAGAAACCACTGGTAAGCAATTAGACCCACAAAATCAACAATTTAATGAAATCCTTAACAGCAGTGATAATATTCAACATCAACTGCCTAATATAACAGCTACTAATCAATCAAGAGGGCCTTCCTAATGACTTCAACAAAGATTTTTCAAAAGAAGTTTATCTATATGACTATTCAAACAACCTCTCATTCACACGACAATTAACTTCTCAAATCTATTGAGTTAACTAAGATTATGGAAGGCAAGTCTTCACCTTCTCAACCAATTAATCCTCAAACGATAAGTCCACGTTCTCAACCAATTAATCCTCAAATGATAAGTAAAGAAAATTTTGACACATTGTAAAAATCTTATTACACATAATGGAAACATTACTACCAGTTCTCCCACCCATAAGCAAAACCCCTCACTGAGAATAAAAGAAAAACATGTTGACATAATAATGGAGAAATCTTAAAACCAAGGACAATTGATACTCAAAATATTGACGTCAATAATAAATTGGATTATATTGATTAAATATCTGTAGAAATCAATCACTTCTCAGGAAACTGAAAATTACTTACAGTGATGCATAATTCATAAGGACACAGTACTTAATGCATTAACCAAAACTTAGCAACATTTCTAATTAGAAAGTAATTAAAACTAGCATATTCATTCACTAATTAGAAGAGCATAGTACTAAATCACACAAATGTATGTAACAAAATAACCTTCTTCCTCCTCATCTATATGAAGATTTAAATCACTTTAACTATTTTGCAAAATCAGTGGATAGATATTATTCAGCAACATATTCTTGAACTTCTAGAAACTGAAATCTACAACAGTTCCAAAATTAATCTTTCACAATATCTAAATAAAAAAGATTTGGAGCATGCTACAGAAACACCTCATCATCAGTATAACTAGACAGGTTATAGCCACATCATGTCCCTCCATAACATTAAAAATTTTTATATTCATTATCATTTATTAATTACCACATTTTACCACTGTGTCACAGTAATCAATGTTATATTTGTATATATTCCTCCTGGTCCAAAAAATATAGCCAGCATTATTCTTACCATTAATACACAATTTACTCACACCACTGTGTTATTGGGTGACATTAACCTTCAATACTCTGAATTCACATAAAAATGTTTTCACCAACTTGCTACCTTCTTATGAGTACACAGGATTTTTTCTCCAATATTGCAGTTACCTTCATAAGAAACAATATGTCACCCTCATTGCCTTATGTTTCACAATCTAATTGTCCTTAATATTAACCCTACTTCACTCTCTGATCTCTGTACAAACCATCACAATTAACTTAAATCTTCTAACACCACCAATATACAATTTGAAAAATGACATGAATTCTTCTTTCATCAACCATTACTGACTTTGTTTTTGGATATATATATATATATGATAAACAAAAATGCAAGTTAAAAAACTTGCTAACGCTTGTATTTATGTCCACAGATGGTGTCCTACCAAAAACACCTATCAAGCGTATATTTCGTTTACATAAACGTCAGAGTTGTTAGTATTCACTATCTCTAACTATAATTCCACTTTCAGATCATGATTTCAAGCTATTTGCTATCGTCAGTGAAAGACAGGAATAAAGAAACTAGATCTAAATACAAACTCTGAGCGTTTATGAAACAATTTCTATTCAGCTTGCAAGCGTGAATTTTTTAGACACGTAATGTCTTCAAACTCAGCATAGCAAACCAGATAGCTATATGGGTCTGATCTCAGTTCAGCATCACCACATAGTAGAAGCCTCTGCAATCTATATCATTGCAAGAAAGACCTCAAAGGTACATTTATGATAAACAAAAATGCAAGTTAAAAAACTTGCTAACGCTTGTATTTATGTCCACAGATGGTGTCCTACCAAAAACACCTATCAAGCGTATATTTCATTTACATAAACGTCAGAGTAGTTAGTATTCACTATCTCTAACTATAATTCCACTTTCAGATCATGATTTCAAGCTATTTGCTATCGTCAGTGAAAGACAGGAATAAAGAAACTAGATCTAAATACAAACTCTGAGCGTTTATGAAACAATTTCTATTCAGCTTGCAAGCGTGAATTTTTTAGACACGTAATGTCTTCAAACTCAGCATAGCAAACCAGATAGCTATATGGGTCTAATCTCAGTTCAGCATCACCACATAGTAGAAGCCTCTGCAATCTATATCATTGCAAGAAAGACCTCAAAGGTACATTTATGATAAACAAAAATGCAAGTTAAAAAACTTGCTAACGCTTGTATTTATGTCCACAGATGGCGTCCTACCAAAAACACCTATCAAGCGTATATTTTGTTTACATAAACGTCAGAGTAGTTAGTATTCACTATCTCTAACTATAATTCCACTTTCAGATCATGATTTCAAGCTATTTGCTATCGTCAGTGAAAGACAGGAATAAAGAAACTAGATCTAAATACAAACTCTGAGCGTTTATGAAACAATTTCTATTCAGCTTGCAAGCGTGAATTTTTTAGACACGTAATGTCTTCAAACTCAGCATAGCAAACCAGATAGCTATATGGGTCTGATCTCAGTTCAGCATCACCACATAGTAGAAGCCTCTGCAATCTATATCATTGCAAGAAAGACCTCAAAGGTACATTTATGATAAACAAAAATGCAAGTTAAAAAACTTGCTAACGCTTGTATTTATGTCCACAGATGGCGTCCTACCAAAAACACCTATCAAGCGTATATTTTGTTTACATAAACGTCAGAGTAGTTAGTATTCACTATCTCTAACTATAATTCCACTTTCAGATCATGATTTCAAGCTATTTGCTATCGTCAGTGAAAGACAGGAATAAAGAAACTAGATCTAAATACAAACTCTGAGCGTTTGTATTTAGATCTAGTTTCTTTATTCCTGTCTTTCACTGACGATAGCAAATAGCTTGAAATCATGATCTGAAAGTGGAATTATAGTTAGAGATAGTGAATACTAACTACTCTGACGTTTATGTAAACGAAATATACGCTTGATAGGTGTTTTTGGTAGGACGCCATCTGTGGACATAAATACAAGCGTTAGCAAGTTTTTTAACTTGCATTTTTGTTTATCATAAATGTACCTTTGAGGTCTTTCTTGCAATGATATAGATTGCAGAGGCTTCTACTATGTGGTGATGCTGAACTGAGATCAGAACCATATAGCCATCTGGCTTGCTATGCTGAGTTTGAAGACATTACATGTCTAAAAGATTCACGCTTGCAAGCTGAATAGAAATTGTTTCATAAACGCTCAGAGTTTGTATTTAGATCTAGTTTCTTTATTCCTGTCTTTCACTGACGATAGCAAATAGCTTGAAATCATGATCTGAAAGTGGAATTATAGTTAGAGATAGTGAATACTAACTACTCTGACGTTTATGTAAACGAATATACGCTTGATAGGTGTTTTTGGTAGGACGCCATCTGTGGACATAAATACAAGCGTTAGCAAGTTTTTTAACTTGCATTTTTGTTTATCATAAATGTACCTTTGAGGTCTTTCTTGCAATGATATAGATTGCAGAGGCTTCTACTATGTGGTGATGCTGAACTGAGATCAGACCCATATAGCTATCTGGTTTGCTATGCTGAGTTTGAAGACATTACGTGTCTAAAAAATTCACGCTTGCAAGCTGAATAGAAATTGTTTCATAAACGCTCAGAGTTTGTATTTAGATCTAGTTTCTTTATTCCTGTCTTTCACTGACGATAGCAAATAGCTTGAAATCATGATCTGAAAGTGGAATTATAGTTAGAGATAGTGAATACTAACTACTCTGACGTTTATGTAAACAAAATATACGCTTGATAGGTGTTTTTGGTAGGACGCCATCTGTGGACATAAATACAAGCGTTAGCAAGTTTTTTTAACTTGCATTTTTGTTTATCATAAATGTACCTTTGAGGTCTTTCTTGCAATGATATAGATTGCAGAGGCTTCTACTATGTGGTGATGCTGAACTGAGATCAGACCCATGTAGCTATCTGGTTTGCTATGCTGAGTTTGAAGACATTACATGTCTAAAAAATTCACGCTTGCAAGCTGAATAGAAATTGTTTCATAAACGCTCAGAGTTTGTATTTAGATCTAGTTTCTTTATTCCTGTCTTTCACTGACGATAGCAAATAGCTTGAAATCATGATCTGAAAGTGGAATTATAGTTAGAGATAGTGAATACTAACTACTTTGACGTTTATGTAAACGAAATATACGCTTGATAGGTGTTTTTGGTAGGACGGCATCTGTGGACATAAATACAAGCGTTAGCAAGTTTTTTAACTTGCATTTTTGTTTATCATAAATGTACCTTTGAGGTCTTTCTTGCAATGATATAGATTGCAGAGGCTTCTACTATGTGGTGATGCTGAACTGAGATCAGACCCATATAGCTATCTGGTTTGCTATGCTGAGTTTGAAGACATTACGTGTCTAAAAAATTCACGCTTGCAAGCTGAATAGAAATTGTTTCATAAACACTCAGAGTTTGTATTTAGATCTAGTTTCTTTATTCCTGTCTTTCACTGATGATAGCAAATAGCTTGAAATCATGATCTGAAAGTGGAATTATAGTTAGAGATAGTGAATACTAACTACTCTGACGTTTATGTAAACGAAATATACGCTTGATAGGTGTTTTTGGTAGGACGCCATCTGTGGACATATATATATAATGCTATGGAAATTAGAAGGATTAACCATTGACCTAATTCAAAAATATCTTGCATTTATAAACATAATTTTCTTCAACATTCACCTTACTACATGGCAATCAATTTCCCTCTCCCATGTATTTACAATGGCAGATGAGATTCATAAGCAAATAGCTATGGCAAATGTGACTTATCATACTTATCAACAGATATACAAGCTTATATAAACATACAAAAAACATGTCAACACATAAAGAGTATTTTGCAATTAAAAAGCAAAAAACTTCCTTTGTCAACAACATACTTGGACTCAGAGAAATATTATATGGGCACTATCCCCCCCCTTCCAAAATGAAAATCCCAATAGCACTGCAAATTGTAGATGTGGCCTATGCCATTTACAATGTGATGTATTCTATTCACTTTTTCCAGAAAAATCTACAAACATATCATGCCTTCAAACCATCTCCAGACTACTTTGGACCTCCATAAACAGGATGAACGATTCTGTGTTGATTGGTTTAATGATAAGCTACTAACAATTTACAAGGCATGTCATCCAGGAGCTCATGGATTACCCAAATTTTATATTCTTTCATCTTAGTCAATTCGTTAACAGATATCTCTGTAGCCTTGCTAACAACTTCTTATAGAAAATATATCCAATTAAGGGCCTATACATCACAGCTTTGGTTTAATTCATCAAAATGCCAACATCAGTATCTACACTTCCAAACATTCATCCTATCTCCATGGGTTTATTAGTCATAAAAATGTTGGGAAAAATCATAAAAGACTAATTAGAGATGCACTTGTTTCCCCTGATTTCACCAATCCAGTTTATTGAGAAGGATTCATCAAACCACCCAAGCTGCACTTATGTTTAAAATAATTCAAAATGTTGGGAAAGAAATGGAAAAAAATACATACCATACAGGCTGACATTGAAGTGGCCTTTGATTCACTTCACATTAAAACATTAATAGATATGCTTTCTGAAACTGTAATACAAACTCATTACTATATCTAATCACCAACCTAATACTAAGCCATGGGATACAAATTACTTTAAGTGAAAGAAATTTAATTTCATCACTCCTACTCAATCCTTTTCCCAATAAGTTTGTTTCTATTCATGTATCATATCAATCTTCTAATACCAATTCAGCAGTAACTGGAATCCATATTACCCATACAGAACAATTCATCTCATATACTGCATATGTGGTTGACATATCTGTTTTCCTCCTTTATATAACAATTGTCAATGCTTCAAAAAATACTTCAAAAACTACACATCCATTCACAAACTAAAGTGCACGAACTTAACAAAACGGCTGTGTGGTCAACACATTTCTTGCCTTCCCATTTTATTTGAAGACACATGGAATGGGGCAAAACATACAAAACAAACTTAAGGATCACACTTAAAAAAATTACTACTTCTATCCAAAGCATACCTTTTCATCTATTCAAAAATCCAATTGTTCAATATACTTATTCTAACAAAGATAATATATTACCCACCCATAATTAATTTCACAAAAGTATTTACTCCTACCATTTTCTCATTTTTCAACAAGCTTCTGTGAAAAAGAAATGTAGTTTCTATATCTTATAAACCGATTAGACAATCTCTACTTAAAATGGATTGGGATTTCATAACATTGAAACTTTCAGAATTCAGAGGACAATTAATCTACTTGCCTCTACTCTTAGTCACTTCAAGAAACCTCAATGTCTAATTCCCATAACACCTATTGACAAGTCTCCACCAACATCTGAATACCTTACAGTTCTTATTAAATCAGTACAAAGTACACACATTCCAATACCTCTACATCCCATTGGTAAATACAACTACAGTCAAATACACACTTTGCTATAATCCAAAACTTTTCCTGCTCTACATTTCCCTGTGTTGGAGATCAACAGTAAACAATTATTATAAAAATCCTGGAAATGATTACTTGAGCCACAATTATTTGATTTTCTAATCTAACTTAACCCACATGTCTTATGTACTTTGTACTTCATCAGATATTGACAGATGTATAAACACATTGATCTATTCAGTGGACTGTGCTATGAATCTGAAGAAATGCTGTGATATATATTCCACTCTTGTCAAGCCTTGAATAAAATCCATGATCTCAACCTAAATACATATAGGCAAACAAAAAATAACAAGCTCCTATCAAAAGTCTACCACACACACAGCCCTGGATAATACATTTATGCTATAAGCATTTTGGTGTACCCAAGTACATTTATTTTAGGAAATAATACTAGATGGCATCCATCAGCATATATAAACAACTTTAAGCAACTTAAAGATAGGGATTTTAGAATTGCACCCCCAGGCATCCATGTGGCAACTTGGCCCCTTCTCAAGCAACCAGTAAGCCTTTAATACTGAAACAGACAGATCGGAGAACCGATCTTCGTTTCAGGTGTTTTTATGTACGGTAATTCAAACTACTGTTCGCCCGCAGTGAGATTTTGTCTATTTTAAGTTATAATAAAAATTAGTTATATATTTTATAGTTTATCAGTCAATGTGTAAAGATGCCGTATATAAATGTCGCAAACCATGAAATAATATTTGTGTGTGCGTGGTTTGCGAATTTATATCATTTAATTTAAAGTTTCAGTGCGGGCGTATTTGTTTTAAATTTTAGTTTTAAAATTGTATAAAGTCGTTTAAAAATACTGATCAAAAATCACATTCCTTTGATCAGTGTTTTTAATTAAAATCTAATTGCACAAATGTTCAGAGCAATTAAGTTGTATTCAAAATTAGTAAGGAATTTTTATATGTAATTAATGTATCGATTTAAAAATAGCGTATTAAATTAAAAGATTGCTAAAAACAGATAATTGATTGTTGGTCAAGCTTGAGAAAGTAGGCGGAGCCTAAAACAAAAACAAGTCGGAAAGGTCAGCAGTGGCAAATTCTAGAAAAAACTGACATTCTAACTTTGGTCGTGTTTGAGAGAGGTAGTCTCGAGACAACACAGCAGTTAATAATAATTCAAATATCTTATTAAGAAGTTTACCAGTGAATCGCCATGTTCATGGGCTAATTGCCAGGAGCTGGTCTCTGCCCGCCAATATGGATCCTCGTGCCGCTGTTTGATCATGTTTCATATACTTCAGAATTTCCAACTTCCAATCTCAAAATTTACTATGCCTTACAAATAACTTTCAAAAATGCGCGCCTACGTTCGTTACAAGCCAAGCTGGATGAAGAAAGAAGAGAACTTTGTTACACGAACTTTAATTTTCTTCCGTGCTTAATGTTATCAATCAAGTGAATCATATGTAAGTTTTTTATATCATTTATAATGCTATTATTTAACCTGTCAGTAAATTTTCTTTTCTTTTTTTAATCCTCTGCTCTAGTCTTTAGAAATCATTTATAAAATTGTAATTAATAGTAATAATATTTCAACTGAATGCATTTATATTTTCTTATGTTGCTTATTTCATGAACAAACATTGCCAATAGTAATATTTCCAATTCTGTGTAAACTAGTGTGTAATAATGATCAATTTAATTTAAAAGTAATTTCATGTTCTGAATTAAATATTCTTTCACATTCCGAGTTAGTAAATGTTAAATCACTTTATTATTCTATGTTAAGTTGTTATAAAATTACAATCTAAGTTTCAATCTTAAATATATATATAATAGTTTCAAAGTGTTCATTAATGTTATGTATAATATGAGAAATAATTCACTGAATAATTTGATACTATCGCTACCGCCTGTCAACCCGAAGGGTTAGAGTTTCAGAGTAAATTTAACTAATTATTGTTTTTCACCGTCAGTTTAATTTCGCTATGTTTTTATTGGGATAAGGATCTCAGCCTGTGGCGTAGAAACAGACAAATAGTTTCCAGGTTTTATATAATTTCTTTTAAAAAATCCGCTTCAAGTATTCGTCCTTCACGTCTGTGGCAATGCCTTCCCTTCGCTGAAGTTAGCGTCTCGCCATTCTACCATTGGGGAATGAAAGCAGTTTTTCTTTCCCGGTAATCTCTTGGATCACCGGGGTTCGAAATGATCCCGGCTGGTTGTCGTGTCCCGGAGCTACTTGGGGGCATTAAGCCTTGTCAAAGTACAAGCCGCCCGGTATTCCGTTAATGCACCGCAATTGATTACTGTAGGGCTCTTGAATCCAGGCAACCACCAGTTCATCTATCTTCCATGTCGTATTTATATAAAACCACCAGCACATCTATCTTTATGTCGTATTTATATAAAACCATCTCCACTGTTCGTCTACGTTCCGGCTCGAGCCTATTCTAATAAAATAAGTTAATAAAAATCTTTAGATAAATATTTTTCCAGTGCTCAAATACTCTGATTCTCTTAACCACCCGTCAATCATTTAACTACCCAGCTATTGGCATAAGTTTGTTTATTAAATAAAACGTTCACTAAAGACTAGTAGCCAAATACAAGAGGATTTATGAAGTCTTACCGTACTGTATAACACTATATTTATATGCTGTATATTTCTATTATATAACATTATATTCATGTGCTTTCTATTTGTCTTATTTAACACTATATTTATATGCTTTATATTTTGCTTATTAAACACTTTATTTAATCTAAATTTTTGTGTCCTCCACCTTATTACTCTCTAAGTCTATTTAGCCACTTACTGTCTGTATTGGCAACTTAAATATATACGTTACATGAATGACCGTCCCAGTATCTAGAGTCTAATAAACCTATATATCATTAACTGTAAGAATTTAGTCCATGTTCTAAGCTGAGCTAGAAAAGGGATAACCCCGTGCTGGTATAAAGTCATCATCGGTTGGTCATACCGGGGTTTGGGTTTGAATTCAGTTGGCGTTTTGGAAATTATTCTTAAACGTGGACTGGGTTTGAACTCGGGTACTGTGTATGAGTAAGCGTGGTGGATTTATACCGGTACAGTTATTATATTTTTGGACGCCCTCCGTGGTGCTCGATGGAAGAAATCTCCCACACCCTGCAGAGTGAACGGAAGTAAACAGTTAAATGATAAAAATATTCAATTTTTTTTGTGTCGTTTGTCATAATATCGATACGTATTTGGCGTATTAAAATGCGCAAGTGAAAACTATAGTAATAAAACAAATGTATAAAATTTTTTTTTCCCTTACACAAAGGTTCAGTATATAATCCTTTCAAATATTGTTAAGAAACAGAGTGAAGATTTTTTTTTGAAAAGAGAGCGGAAGCAATTCGTGCGTGTAATTAATTAAAATAAATGAGTATTCCATAATGTTTTTGCGAGTCCATTCTTGTCGTTTAAATCATATGAAAAAAATAAAGAAGTAGAATTAAGTCCAGTTCTAAAAAAATAAAAACGTGTACGCGTATATATATTTGTGTACGTATATATATATATATTTTCGTTTGTTGTGAAAAATATTTTTTTTGAAAAAAGAAGAAAGAAGTAGGATTATTCTTGTGTTTTAAAAATAAAAACGTGTGTGCATATATATGTTGTAATATAAAAAAAAAAACCTTACCGGAGTCAGTATTAAATTTTTTTTTCTGCCTATATAAAACAGTAAATCTTAAATCAAATAATTATTAGGTCATATAAAAGTATATATTTGGGGATCAGTGGATTAAATTATCTATTGGTCACATGTTGCTGGCTGGCGCCTATCAAATAAATTTGTCAGCAAACATGTTTGTCCATACAGCAGTGGCGAGTGTTGTTTTAAAAGAGAGTAGGGTGGCATATATAAAAAGAGAGAATTACTGACAGAAATACAAAAAAAATACTATGTTATGTACCCATTATGAATATGTATGTATTATAGGACTGAGGAGAACAGTGCGAACTGGGTGAAATAAAGTTTTTTTTTCTTCCCTGTATATATTTTAGTAATGATTTTAGACATGTCATATTATATTCCTAAATAAAGAAAAAAAGCGTAGATAACAAAAACCAGACTGAACGTAGGCGAAGGAAGAAAGAGAGAAAGGAAGTAAGCCACACAAACAGTATCAGCAGCGGAGGAGGATTTGGCACAAGGAGCAGGGATCAGTAACCTTTTATGAAATATACAAATCAAAGCGTTGTACGAATCAAAGTCTTATGCTAAAAACATTTCTAAGGAAAAACGAAGCAGAAATGGCAGAAATAGAAGGAAACAAACAGAGGGAGCACGATCGCGATGCGAAGTTTAACGCGATCCTCAGAGAGGGGAGAGAGGACAGAAAGATCATGATGGCCATGTTGGCGCGTATGGTACAGATTGAAGAATGGTATATGGGGTCGGACGTTAAAACAGTTAGGGAAGGTAAAGAAATTATTAGTGCGAGGAGTGGAGCAGAGGACACAGAACCTCAACCAACTAAAATAAGGTTGGAACCTCATGAGATTAGATTAGTGAATACAAATGCCAACTCTACTCAACAAAAATGTAAAGAATTAGATGTGACAGAAATTACTCAGAGTCAAAGTTTTACTCTAGCAGATTTAGCTAAAGATGAAGTAATTACTGAGGAAATGGTCGTTTCAAATCTAATGCAAGCCAGCCCATCTCAAAGTGATGACACCAGTTTAGTACCTTCTAATGGAGTGGCTGTATCGATGTTGAAAGATATCAATAGAACAAAAGATACTGTTTTGAATAAATCTTCTGAAATCATAATTAATAATTCTGAGTTATCTTTTCATAATAATGATAAAGATGTTCTGTGGAAAAGTGATGATGAAAGATTAATGAAGTCATCAAAGTTAAAGTTTAGAAATGATGCTGAATGGCCTCCTGATATGAAAATGAAGAAAGTGGACAGATCTTTAGTTGTGTGCAATACTGCCCATTTTAATAAATTCCATGATTATTTATTTATGAAATGTGATCTGAACAAAATTGATGAGGAACTGAACTCTTTAAACAGAAATGATAAACTTTGTTTTAAAGCATGGACATATGTTAAAAAAAATAGTTTCATAAAAAATGGAGAAAAACTTCTCAACTCCCAAAGTGAAAATGTTATAATGGATGCCATTAGATCACAGAAAGTTAGACAAATTCTTTTAAAGCAAGATACTTTTAATAATGAACAATATAATAATATACCAAAGCACAATATTGTGACCGCTTTTGCTATTTTACTAAGAGATCTAAAAAGACATACCTATAACCCTTATATACCTCCCGACCCAGGGAGAAGGTAGAGATATACAAAATGATAACCCGGAAAATGACCACTATGACATGCACATGATGATGAGAAAAGGAATTACGGCAATATACCCACCTTTATAAATGTTAAGTTCAAACCCTCACCCAGACTGTTCTCCAAGGTCAAATCAATAAAAAAATCAATTATGTAAAAAAATGAATGAAAAAAATGTTAATCAGAAATTATGTATAATCATTTTTTTTTGTTGTTTTTTTTTATAAAGTGACAAGAAATGAAACAGACAGATCGGAGAACCGATCTTCGTTTCAGGTGTTTTTATGTACGGTAATTCAAACTACTGTTCGCCCGCAGTGAGATTTTGTCTATTTTAATTTATAATAAAAATTAGTTATATATTTTATAGTTTATCAGTCAATATGTAAAGATGCCGTATATAAATGTCGCAAACCATGAAATAATATTTGTGTGTGCGTGGTTTGCGAATTTATATCATTTAATTTAAAGTTTCAGTGCGGGCGTATTTGTTTTAAATTTTAGTTTTAAAATTGTATAAAGTCGTTTAAAAATACTGATCAAAAATCACATTCCTTTGATCAGTGTTTTTAATTAAAATCTAATTGCACAAATGTTCAGAGCAATTAAGTTGTATTCAAAATTAGTAAGGAATTTTTATATGTAATTAATGTATCGATTTAAAAATAGCGTATTAAATTAAAAGATTGCTAAAAACAGATAATTGATTGTTGGTCAAGCTGAAAAGGAGGCGGAGCCTAAAACAAAAACAAGTCGGAAAGGTCAGCAGTGGCAAATTTTAGAAAAAAACTTACATTCTAACTTTGGTCGTGTTTGAGAGAGGTAGTCTCGAGACAACACAGCAGTTAATAATAATTCAAATATCTTATTAAGAAGTTTACCAGTGAATCGCCATGTTCATGGGCTAATTGCCAGGAGCTGGTCTCTGCCCGCCAATATGGATCCTCGTGCCGCTGTTTGATCATGTTTCATATACTTCAGAATTTCCAACTTCCAATCTCAAAATTTACTATGCCTTACAAATAACTTTCAAAAATGCGCGCCTACGTTCGTTACAAGCCAAGCTGGATGAAGAAAGAAGAGAACTTTGTTACACGAACTTTAACTTTCTTACGTGCTTAATATTATCAATCAAGTAAATCATATGTAAGTTTTTATATCATTTATAATGCTATTATTTAACCTGTCAGTAAATTTTCTTTTCTTTTTTTTAATCCTCTGCTCTAGTCTTTAGAAATCATTTATAAAATTGTAATTAATAGTAATAATATTTCAACTGAATGCATTTATATTTTCTTATGTTGCTTATTTCATGAACAAACATTGCCAATAGTAATATTTCCAAATCTGTGTAAACTAGTGTGTAATAATGATCAATTTAATTTAAAAGTAATTTCATGTTCTGAATTAAATATTCTTTCACATTCCGAGTTAGTAAATGTTAAATCACTTTATTATTCTATGTTAAGTTGTTATAAAATTACAATCTAAGTTTCAATCTTAAATATATATATAATAGTTTCAAAGTGTTCATTAATGTTATGTATAATATGAGGAATAATTCACTGAATAATTTGATACTATCGCTACCGCCTGTCAACCTGAAGGGTTAGAGTTTCAGAGTAAATTTAACTAATTATTGTTTTTCACCGTCAGTTTAATTTCGCTATGTTTTTATTGGGATAAGGATCTCAGCCTGTGGCGTAGAAACAGACAAATAGTTTCCAGGTTTTATATAATTTCTTTTAAAAAATCCGCTTCAAGTATTCGTCCTTCACGTCTGTGGCAATGCCTTCCCTTCGCTGAAGTTAGCGTCTCGCCATTCTACCATTGGGGAATGAAAGCAGTTTTTCTTTCCCGGTAATCTCTTGGATCACCGGGGTTCGAAATGATCCCGGCTGGTTGTCGTGTCCCGGAGCTACTTGGGGGCATTAAGCCTTGTCAAAGTACAAGCCGCCCGGTATTCCGTTAATGCACCGCAATTGATTACTGTAGGGCTCTTGAATCCAGGCAACCACCAGTTCATCTATCTTCCATGTCGTATTTATATAAAACCACCAGTACATCTATCTCTTATGTCGTATTTATATAAAACCATCTCCACTGTTCGTCTACGTTCCGGCTCGAGCCTATTCTAATAAAATAAGTTAATAAAAATCTTTAGATAAATATTTTTCCAGTGCTCAAATACTCTGATTCTCTTAACCACCCGTCAATCATTTAACTACCCAGCTATTGGCATAAGTTTGTTTATTAAATAAAACGTTCACTAAAGACTAGTAGCCAAATACAAGAGGATTTATGAAGTCTTACCGTACTGTATAACACTATATTTATATGCTGTATATTTCTATTATATAACATTATATTCATGTGCTTTCTATTTGTCTTATTTAACACTATATTTATATGCTTTATATTTTGCTTATTAAACACTTTATTTAATCTAAATTTTTGTGTCCTCCACCTTATTACTCTCTAAGTCTATTTAGCCACTTACTGTCTGTATTGGCAACTTAAATATATACGTTACATGAATGACCGTCCCAGTATCTAGAGTCTAATAAACCTATATATCATTAACTGTAAGAATTTAGTCCATGTTCTAAGCTGAGCTAGAAAAGGGATAACCCCGTGCTGGTGTAAAGTCATCATCGGTTGGTCATGCCGGGGTTTGGGTTTGAATTCAGTTGGCGTTTTGGAAATTATTCTTAAACGTAGACTGGGTTTGAACTCGGGTACTGTGTATGATTAAGCGTGGTGGATTTATACCGGTACAATACAAAATGGTACAACAACCATAGAGTAGTTATAGTGTTGTCATTTTTTTACATATTAAACTATTCCCTAGCAACCTGAAGATAGAACTAAGTTTTTTCAGTCATATTAAGAATTTAGAAACTTTGATACTTAAATATAAATTACAGATGATTGATATAACTTTTGAACTATTTAAAGAAAAGATTGCCACTGTAATCCTTGCAGTCAAGCTTATGTAATTTTTGTAAACAAAGTTTAATAAAGTTATTATTGAAATATAATAAAACCATGAGAAGACCCAAGTCATAATATGTCATCTGTCAAATTCATAATATTAACTCTATGAGCACATGCACTCATCATGTGGCTAAAACTGATAGATTCTGTATGTAACCATTTGACAAAAAATAGAATTACCCTGAAAAGCATTAGAGAAAAATAATGGAGTCTAGAAAAATATCTGAAGTGAATGGATTGAATGTTTGAAAGAGAAGCTCTTCAGCAGATGAATAACTTGATATACATTATACAAACTTGGAAGGTCGTACAACAGTGTGAATAAATTTTGGAATAAAGTATTAAAACAAAGCATGTTTAATGTGAGTCTAAAAAATAATATTACAAATATTAAAATACATATGAAGAAAGTGCAAAAAATATCCTAAAAGAAGCAAAAATAAAAAAAATTAGTAACAACATTATATAATATAAAGAGAAAAATACCAAATGAATGAGCTCTACAGAAAAATAAAAAATGAAAGGCAGAGATGTTTAATGAATTAAAAATTAAAAAGAATACAAGATAATTTTGACCAACATCAGGATAAAATAAAATCAATGAATCATTTGAAAGTTGATTTTTTTTCAGCAGCAAGACATTTATCACTAGCAAAAGTAAGTTGTTTTTTTTAATTATAGACCTAATTCATTAATCCAAATTTAGAAAAAAAGTAGTAATCATTCTTAGTATAATAGTAGTCACATATCCCATAATAACCTCAAAATGAGTTTGAATATGAAATGGGTAAACCTTAAAATTCGTTTAGATTCTGATCAGGCATATTATTTTTATTTCAAGAATGTGGATCATAGCCAAACTACATAGTTAATATTTATTGGGAAGTAAAGACTACATTTTAAAGTGGAATATTCATATGATAAGAAAAATTGAATGGTTTTATTGCCCAGGAGTTCATAAGAAGTTTTTGAATGCTAGAAATGCCAGAGCTGTAGTTGATCTCAGTACCATATACTCCAGACTTTAACACTCTTACCACTGGATTAAACCACACAGGGCAAATAAATAAATAATAAAATGTTTTTCATTACTCAGAAGTTCATAAGGTATCAACACCAGAAGTTTATGGTCTGAAATCGAACTGAGGACCTATGATCTAGAATCTCACATTCTCCCAGTGCACTAAGCCATGTAGGACTAATAATATATGTTGTCATAGATAGTAATTAATGATTATCTTTACTTTAGAAGAAAACTATTAGTAAATAATTACAGTTTTTTAAATTAAAAATAATTCCTTAATCATTATATAAATAGAAAACGTAAAATATTTATTTTAATTTTATATTTTTTAAACTTCATAATTTTAAAATAATTCAGTGGTCTGTAAAAATTATAACTGAAAAAGATCAGGCAATCTAAAATTACATGGAATCTTGACATTTAGTTCAGTATAAATTTATGTCTATAATCTTAAAAGTAATTGATGAAATTAATGTATATAATAGATGCATTATTTTTTAACTTACGTGTAATTTTCAGGTCTTGAGAATTAAATCTATCATTTTGCGTTCGCTAAGCAATCTAATAAAGGGATGTTGAAATGTAAACCGTCCATCCATTTACAATTAACAATGCTAATACTCAATAATAGATTAACTGCATTTGGTTCAATTGTCAACGCTTGAATATTTTATCTATTCCGAATAGGAAATAAAAATAAGGAAAAAGAAATAAGACTTTAACTTAAGTATATTTTGGTAAACTATAAATATTTTTAAAGGAAAAATATTTTTATGATTAAAAGAAAGTGCATTCAAATAGTAATTTTTGACATTTTTTAAAGCATATAAGCAAAAATTTGATTTTTTTTTTTTTGAAGAGAGAAAAGTCTGAAATCAATATATAGATTAAAAATAGATGCAAACTCGAAACGAAGGATTGGTGACCTCGCGGTTAGCATAGCTGCCTTCCAAGCAACTGGCCCGGGTTTGCTTCCCGGCCACCGCTGTGACATATATAAAAAAAAATCCTGTTTGTAATATTATCATAAAAGAATGCACCACATACCAAATTAACTATTATTTATTATCTTTCAAGCTGATTCTAAAATACATCAGCAAAATCAAATGTTTTATATTCAATTATATCATCTTTAAAGAGTATCATACTGTACCTGTAATAACTATATCTTGGATTTAAATCCAAATTGTGTGTGCTTTAAAAATTTTCAGATTTTAATCTGTCTTTTTCTTTTAGTAACCAGCTCATAACCATCTTAGTTACCAATTAAATTCATTTCAACTCTCACTATTTGACAAATTTTCAAATTTGCAAATTATGTGTTCTCTTTATAAAAATCTTGCCATGCAATGGTCTATTAGAGGCTGTTTTTATCCTTTTGACTAAATTAGTCTACTACTAAAAAATGTTAAAAATATTGGAGTTGCGTTATGCCCGGCTTTCATAACTATTTACTTAAACAAACATTTGAATTGGATTTTTAGAATGCTGGAATTTTCAGGTCTAAAAAATAAGCAAATGACTAATTGTTCAGGAGATCGAGTAATAAACATCACGATGGGTCGAGTTTCAGTCCAAGGAAATTTAGCTCTTATGTTCATTGTTAAAACTCTGCAATAAATTGCACAGAAAATTTTCAGACAATTTGTATGAATTGTAGAATGCAATTAGTTTTATCATTAAAAAATACAGCACTAGACAATCCCTCCTAATTTTTTTCCATACGTAATAGCATCGGCCGGGAGGCGTACCCGCAACAATCGTCTGCAACCAACTGCTTGCTTGCAAGGTGGCTGTGCTGACCTCTCGGCTAACAACGCTTGACGCAATCCCTTCTATTTATACACAGAAATCAGTCGTAAGAATTGTTTAGTATTGTTATCCCGTTTTTTTTAAACAAATAAATGTTTATATTAAAGGGTATATAAAACCAAGTATTAAAAGAACTGACTAACTCTAGGCATATTAGTTTAAGCTCTCTAATTTGTAAACAATACCGGATATATATTTATATGGATAATTATTAGTTTAATAGTTCAACTATGAATAATTTTCTTCTTTTTTGAACTAATGTAATACATGACTATTAATGAAAACATCCACAGAAAAGGTAGTGTTTTGAAATATTCTGCTTTATTACTGCCTAGCATGCTTTTGATATAACGTATAAATCATATTCATGGCTTATAGTAAGATAACGTAAGAGTCTTGGTATTAGTGTATTAGATATTCAAAACATTAAAATTTATTTAAATGGCTCATTTCTTTGTTAGCAGTGTGGGTGTGTGTGTCTTTTCTATTGATTAATAAATGATTAATAATAATCATTAATTTATTATCTAAAGAAATAGTTAGTATCAAAGTTATAATATATAAAATTAAAAGTGTGTGAAGCGCTTGAAAGAGAAGCTATAGAGAGTGCAAAAAATATTAAACGCTAAGCGCTTTCAAGGCCGTTTGCCTCATATTCATAGCGATAATCAAAGTTATAATAAGTAGAAAGTTTGAAGTTTTAATATAAAATGTAATGTATTGTAACCTAATAATATCACGAAAATTTAACCCTCAAAATATAAGCATGTCGACGATGATGACTATGTTGATCCTCCCACAATAAGTAACAACAGAGTTGGCTAGCTATTATACTGATCAAATACAAATGCATCTAAGTAAAAAGAGAATGTTCAAATACTCTCTCTCTCTAAAAACAAATATAATCTCATGCGTCAAAAATTACACCAAGTTTCTTTCAAAATATTCTTAATCAAATAAATCTTTCTTAAGCAGATTAGATTTTAAGAGCAAACCTTTCTTAAGCAGATCACCGTAAAATAATTCATTTAAATACTTCAGATCGCAGGCAAAATAATTATTTCTAAATAAGTCAAATCTCAGGGTTCTTGCTATAATAAATTCTCCATTTATCAAATACAATATTATTTGTATTCTAAGTTCTTAAACTAACAATGAATGTGCACCTAGTGACAACAACAATAAGACATGATCTTATCTTTAAGATGATATCTCAGTATATCAAATAACTAGTAATTTAGAATCAATCATGAAAACTCTTAGGTTAAAATAAGTATAGCATATGGGATTACATTTCTGATAATATGAATAGAAAAGGGATTACCCATATATCACAAACATGTTCTCTTCTAACTTTCAACCAAAACAAAATAAAGAAATTATTATAATCTTAATTCAACATAAAATGATCTTATCCATAGATGTTATCTTTACATCACGCTCTCTTTTCCAAATGTTTAAGATTTGCCCATACATAAAAGTTTGGGTCGAAAAGTTAGATGGATTCATTCTATCTTTTCACAAAGACTTTTCACAGAGACTTTAACTTGTGTTTGGAAGTGAGAGTATTTATTTGTAGTTGAAAATCTACAAAGTGCATGTGCATTAGCTTTATGTCTGATTATTAATATTACAGTTTAGAAACTTAGTGCTATATAAAATAAATATTTCATTTAAATATAAAATTTAATAAAGTAACTTTTATCATATTCTTTTTATATTCTTATACTCTTATATCATAATGATAATAAAATGTGTGAGTTTTGTGGATTTTTTTTAGAATTCAGATGATGATTAGAGGAATACAAATTCAAAGATTAATAATTACAACTATTTATTGACATTAAATAATATGACAAAATAATCAGTAAGTTACTTTAATAAAATTATAAATTGTAATTGTTTAATTTAAAATAAAATAAAAATTGTAGATTAGAATTGGATATAACAATAAATAAATTATCTTGATATGATTTCCTATGAATTCATTAAGTTTAATAATCTCACTTTCAATTGCATAAGTTCCTAAAGAAAATTTATTTTAAAATGTTAGAATATGAATTTTTCTACAGTATAGGCTCTTTCATACCTGCACTGCTATATTAATATATAGGGGGTTTGAACTCAGACTTTCACATGACCCTCAACTATCCATGCTATCTCATACTGCTGATACATTTGATCACATATGTCAAAAAGTTAAATAATCACCAATATATGTCTTTTGTGCTAAACCGGCACTCATCAATTGGTCCAGATTATCATCTCCACACATATATACAATCAAAGCTCAGCTTATATTAAGATAGCTAATCTGTATATTTTAATGGACAGGCTTCAAACCATTCCACCCCACAACTCTTCAGCCATCCATGTCATTGAAAATCTGATGATGGAAAATGCTCAATAAAGATAAATCTTATCATCCTTATGAGATGATGAATTTGGAAGAAGATGTATAAATTTTAGATTCGCATTAATATTATAAATTTAATAGTAAAATATTTTATCAAGGATCTAACCACATCAGATATTCAAACTGGGCGTATTAACACTTTAAACATATCATAACTACTCTGATCTTATCAAGAATACAAATAAAGGCATGGTTAGCATCACACATGATCTTCAAAATATTTCAAAAGCCAGTATAAAGGCATGGTTGGTATCACACATGACTTCCATAATATTTTAAGAACTAAATAGAGACATGATTGATATTACCCATGACTTGCATAAAATCTCACCAAGATAAATATCAAGAGATTTAAAACAAAGGCAAAAATGAAATGATGAAATAAACTTACAAAGAACATCTATATAATAGGGCAATAAAGAATTAGGACTTTATCTTTAATCTTAAAACACAATAGTAGACCATCAAAAAAAAAGGGGGGGCAGTTGATTGAGTATAGCATTTTATGTTAGATATCACTTAAAACATAATACAAGCTCACTGGTATGATAAAACAATCTATACAATAGAGATAACACTACTATTTCATATAGTAAATGATGTGTAAAACTGATACAATATGGCAATAAGCTAAGCATATAAATATATGGCAAAACAATGTAATGAGAAAAAATATATAAATCTGCTTCATTAATTCTTTCATTCATTTATTCACATTCTAAATACCTCCATAAGGGACTAATATGACACACATTAAAAATATTTTACATAATAGTAATATTCTGAGAGCTTAACATGAGATACAGATTAAAACCATACATAAATAATATGCAGAAAAAGAATAAACGTAATGCATGTATAAATAAATCTCAAAACTAAATATTTATACCCTTTTTACCAATTTAAATTAACAGTCATGAAATTGTGACTTCCAATACCATTTAACAGGATAATAGTCTAATAAAGAATTATAGGACATATTTGAAGATTTTGACAAAATATCTGGACTATATTGAAGATTAAATATGAGCAAACAGGCAATTAAAATCTAAGGTAAGTAGCATTTTAAAGTAGTGGCATAACTAAAATAGCAATCAAACTAATATGGTAGTATTCATTTAACAATGATAAGCAATTAAAATAGCACAATAAAATGCATAGTACCATATAATACTAAATCATCCACACACTTTACTACTGTTGCACAATGCTTTATTTACCATCTTCTTTTACAGTTTACAGTTTCAATTGCCCCAGCAATCTTCTTCAGAAAGAGTAATTAAAATACATAGTAAATAGGCATTGCATATATTTTTAAATAACACATTGAATAATAATAATGGTTTTTGATACCTTAAATAACATGTAGATAAATGATAATATTTTCTTTTTGAATAACAATTTGTAGCTTCATGATGAATATTAACAAAGAGTAGACATATTTTTATCAGAATAATGCAAAGTAATATATAAAATGTTTGAGGAACTATAAATAAATATTTAATATGAGCATGATAATCTTTTACTATAAATAATATACATTATAAAATAAAGAGCAAAATTCTTGCTAACAAACAGCAAGTAAAATTTCATATTTTTTTGGCAATAAAACATTTTTAAAATCATTACAGCATAATTATTAAATTTAACAGTCTTTATTAACAATATACAGATTTGAATGATCTTTGAGTCCAGTTCATGTCATATTTTAACTTTTACAGACAAATAAAAGATTTTATTAGAAAAAATGAAGTCTATTTGAGCATAATTCTATTTTTTATACTAAAATAATGCAAATATTTTTATTATAGCATTCTGTAATGCGTACTCTGGAAAAATGCATAAAAATGAGGTTCAACTATTTATAAAATATTTTTGTGACAGGAAAATATAACATTTTATAATAATAAATATTTCACAATAATTAGAATATATTCATTTTGCAACATTTAAATGGTGAAAGAAATATTCTATCTATTTTAGAATAACACAAGAATAATAATAATACTTTTCAGAGTGTCATTTTTAAAATGTGTAAACATATAGTTAATTATTTTTCATTCAAAAAAGCATTCCTATGTTCATAATTAATATTTATGAATTTTATCATTTACATGGTCCTACTATTTTAAATAACAGTTCTAATTAGATAGTAAATCAAATTAAGACAAAAGAGAATGCATTATAAAACAATAGTGTTATTTCTTGAATGAAAAGCATGGAAATTCCTTTTAAAATTAATGAAAAATAATTCATATTCAACAATAAAATTATTATTTCAAAATGAATTCTAAACATAAAAAAATGAGCAAATTCTAATCAGTAATAGTTTTAGAAATATAATATACATTTTATATAATGTTACTGTTGTCATATAACATTGAGGCAACATGCTGCTTCTGGGATTTAACATGTTGATCAGAGTTTCTAATGGTGTAGGAAATGGAAATATTTGAAGTATGATGGGGAGGCTATGTTATAAGCCTAAACATATGACTATTTTAGCACCACATAATTTACTAATAAAATTAAAAAAATTATGTTGTGGAACACTGATAGAGAATTGGTTATGAAATGGAGATGAAGTGAAGTTAAAGTGTAGTGGTCAAAACTTAAATATTATAAATCACAATTTGACTACAAAGAATGAAATTATTATTATTGAGATGTGAATGATTGACAATTAAGTAATTAATTTGTGTGACCGAGTTCTAGGATAGGTCAAATAATGAAGTTTTTTAAGTTAAAGATTCTAAAAATAATTATAATTAATTCCACAGACATAACAAGTTATATCATATGTTACAAAATAATTATTATTTAGAAATAAATTATTATACATTTGAAGTTATTTAATAAAAATAAAACATTTTACAGTGACAAAAAATACATTATTTAAACACATTTTCTTTTTTAACATTCCCAGAATATTATTATTGTAAAACATTAAAGATAAAAGGGTTAAACTAATTTTGGATATTAACTTTTCTAACAAAAAAATTTTAAAGCATAATTACTATCCATACACTCATACACGGAAAAAGATTAACTGTTTAAAGGAATAAGTATTTTTAAAAGACTGGAATATATTACTTAACTAACAATTAAAATTAAACTCACATTTATAAACTGTACTTTTAAATAAACTGCAAATTAATTAGTTACAGTATTGAAAATTAATAATGCATTCTTTAAAAAAATAACTAAAGTATTTTAAACTCATTTTAAGGATTTATTTATTGATAATTTAATAATAAGTAAATTAAGTTAAAAATAATTTTAATTCTTCCACTATAACATGTTTAAGAATAATTTATATTTTTAAATAAATATTTTATGATTATACATTTACAAAACAAACTAAATTAATAAGTTAAAATATTTAAATTTGCTTACATAAATTGCTTTTAAATACTAATATTTTATAATAGTAACTATAATTCAGTTAAACAGCTTACAAAATAAATTTTCATCACTACAATAATAATAGCATTTACTTGACAAAAAATAAATTATGTAAATTTTTTTTAAATGTACCATCACAAAAACTTAACATTAAGTTCTGTAATAAGAACTTAAAGGTTATTATATATATATATGTGTAATCTTATAATTGAATATTTATAAATACAGTAATTAGATATATGTAAAGTATAACTTTAAAAAATTTATCCACTTAGGAGGACTTTCGACTATTGACTATCCTCGTAGTCTTTGTCAACTAACACTTTAAAAGGCTAACTTTCCCACAATTCCATGATCTTAACATTTACTGCCTTCTGTTAATTAAGTCTTGTTTATATTTGTATACTAATTAATTAACAGATATAATGTGTGCATATTTAATACTAACACATATTAAAGTTTTACATTAATTAACAGACAGGCAGCAACTGTTAAGATCACAGAATTGTGGGAAGGGTAGCCTTTCAAAGTATTAGTTGACAAAGACTATGAGGATAGTCAAAAGCGCTCCTAAATGGATAAAATTTTTAAAGTTATACTTTACATATATCTAATTATATTTATAAATATTTAATTATAAGATTATATATATTGAAACAATAACTTTCCAAGCCCCTATCGTTTCACCATCAAACCTAATGACACACTCATCTGTGCTAAGTTCAAACCTATTTAAATGTCAATAAATTTAAAATTCGCTCATGTCTGTATAAACAGTATTATATATTTGCGTGCGAACCAATGCTATAATTAGATAGGCTTAGTAAAATTATAGCGTAATTGATTTAATATTTCTAAAAATGTTTATTCTATTATTTAAGTTAAGAGTAAATTATTAATTTTGTTGTTTAATATTGTAATTTCGTATGTGGATATATAATCTGTGCTATATAGAAGAAAGACATGATTTTAAAATATGTAAAAGCTGTTATTTAAAAATAATATTAAATGTCTTTAAAAATTGTTAAAAGATTTCTTGTTTTAAATATATTTCAGGAAAAGTTTCCTGAAAATATATTTAAAAGCTATATCAAAATATGTTTGTAAATTATTTTAAATAAATATGTTAAAAAGGTTTGCGTTTTAAAAAAATGTTAAAAGGTTGTTTTTAAATAAAAAGAGTTTCTATTATATGTAAGATTAAAAAAATAAAAGCTGGTCAAGTAATTAAAAAGATTTCTGGTTGTAAACAAGTGTCATTAACGACCACACCTGGAATTCGTAAAAAGTAAAACTAGTTCAAAATTTACTAATTAAAATCTCCTTAGATAAGATTAAGTTATTTTAAAATCTAAATTGGACAATTGTTTGCAACAAAAAATCTTAATTATAATAATAGCTTATGGAATGTTTCTAACATAAGTTATCTAAGATCTGGATTATAAATTGAAAAATATTTAATTACATTCCTGAGTTTGGTGAGTCTTGAGGCGATAGATTCCGATAAGGAAAAGATATAAATACTCTGTATTTTTTTTAACAAGGGATAGACAGCCATATTTTTAGAGAGAATTGCAGCTATCCTTCACAATTGTTAATGTATAATATGTCCGGCTAAAAGTGGGCATTTTGTTGCTGTTACTCTGTGGGAGAATGGGGTTTTTGTTGTCGAAATGCCTAAACCACCATCATGACGATAGAAGAGACAAGCCTAACATAATGGGAAAAATGATGCCACCAGCCACCCAGTCAAACTCACCAAACATACAGCCAAGAACTTGCAGTCCAGATAAATAATATCGGTACCGTTTTATTTTTCAAACCGCAGAGCTCTGTGTAAATGTAAATAATATCTATATAAGTTAGCTAACTCTCTTTTTAAAATAATGATAAAGCTAAATGTAATCAAAACTTAAAATCCATTTAATTTAATATTTTAAATATGTCAATTGCTATCAAAATTTAATGTTGTTAAAGTTTAAATAATCTGACTTATTTATATTTTCCATTTACTTCAAAGTAAATTATTTAGTTTAAAGTTATATCACTGCGGTTGTGTCTATATTTCTTTGCTTATTTTAAATGCTTATTATATTTTATATGCCAATATTTCGAAACAGTAGGTACTTAATTTCATGTTTTTAAGAAGATATTATTTGAAAATCTTCATGTAAATTATTTATTGCGTCAACTCTCTGCGCACTGTTTTGAAGTCCTATTTCTATAAAATAATAATGACTTGCCTTGCACTCGTCATTTTTATTTATGATGATTTAATATATGAAATGTGGCTCTTTTAAAATCAACCAGTTAAAAACTTAATCTTATAGTTTTATTTAGAATTAAATTTAGCCTTGATCATATTTATAAGTATATTTGATATTTAAATTCTTAAGTCCATAGAAATATACTTTCCCTCCTTAAATATTTATTATCTATAAATAACTTAATAGATTGAGCATGTCAAAGTACAGATGTATTAATATTCCCTTTAGTAGCATAGACATTTATTAACAGGCTACACAAGAGTTGGTCCCAATTTGGTAGAGCTAATATGCTATTAACTCGTATTTCAAAGTATGAAATATACTATTCTTTGCTTGGCGGATGTAATATATTATTTTATAAAATTATTCTCGTTTTGCTGCTATACGTAATATACGTATCTCAAGATGGAGCCACGGCATTTCCAGCACATCTTCTCTTATAGGGTAGAGCAGTAGCGAAGCCTGAGCCAAGGCCAAGTTAGCACGTAAGTCCCCCGCCATTCCTGAACACAATGTTCCTTTTCACGCAGCATTGTGATCGGTTACAGGGTACCGGCATTTGTCGCAAGAACTCTGAAGTTATTTCATCCATCCGCAGAGTGACTTTTCCTATTATTGTTTACCTGTGCCATAGCACATTGGTAAAATCTTATTTCAGCCAACTCTCCCACCTTAACATAATGCTTTCAGCATTCTGAAATTTTCTCTCGAAAGCCATGTTCAATCGATCATTATTTGAGCTGGTTTATGCGCTCGTTATTAAGTCATATTGTATATTTTAGTAAATGAATTCATGATCAAAGTTCAATATAATTATTTATATACCAGCCATAAATGTAATAGGATTTGGCTTAACTAGATTTATAGACATAACGTAGTGATTAAATATGTATCAGTTGTAAAGCAATTCATAAGATGGGCATATGTTAAACCCATTTATGAAAATTTAATGAAATTATTTATATAAAGCTATTTTGAATTGTATATAAAAAGAGAATGTGTTCTCTTATCCACCCAATGTTTGCATAACATTCGACACTGAAATGTGTAAAACTTATCAATTTCATGCCAATTGTAAATAAATATATAATTAGTTTAATGTATTTCGTTCTCTGTCTCGTTATTGATCTAATTCAATCCAATTCTAATTATTATTTATAGTCTATATATGTGAAAACTATGCATTAAGTTAAATTAGATTAGTGATATATTTAGTCAATTAAGAACCTTTCTTTTATTCATCAGAGTCTTATTGCATCTCCGTGACCTATGTCGGCCGTGTGGAAAGAGGTATACTATGTGTAATATCAAGGTGGTCATTCATAGGGTCTTGAGTCTTGGAATCCTGGCTCACAAGTTGAAGTGTGGTCGGACTTGGGATGTCACAGTCCTAGTCTGGTCAGCTTCAGTCTCTTTTGCTTGGATTCTGAATTCTGTTACACGAATGTACAAACTTGACTGTTACAATATTGATTTAAAAAATACAGACATCGAATTATAATATTATTACATATTTATATATAGTAATAATCAGATGGCATGTTTAAATTATTTACATTTTTATATAATTGATTAAGGTGTGCCTGGCATTAAACATCAGGAAATAGTCTTGCATATATATGTATATAAGTTGTGAACATATTTTTTTAATATGATGATAATGATCTCTACACAATTCACCATTTACAATATCTGGCAAGGTCACATAGAACGTAAATTACTCCTGATGAAATAGATATGGAATAAATATGAAGACCAGACAATATTACATATAAACATAGTAACACACTATTTTAACCAATAAGAAAACAGTAGTTCATTACAAAATATTACAATTGTCAGACAAGCATAATTTTCTTTTTTTATTAAAACCATTTCTCCAATTTTTTTTTTAAATAAAATCATTTTTTCATTCTCTTTTTTCCTTTCTTTTTGTAATTAACATGCATGGTGGAAAACAATAGTTATTTATAAAGTTTCATTTGCTTAACTTTAAAACATTAATTTTTCAAATAAATCTTATAACTTCTGTTTCTTTAATCAAGGACATTCGCTGCAGAATAAATCCCTGGTCTCTAAAATCTCAAATATCACAACAATATGTATACCTGATCTCACAAATGTTATACATTTATTTATATCATAAGTTTAATAACATAGTCACACACATAGATCTAATATGGGATAATTTTAACCTATACATCTTTCTTACAATGATAAGTCTAGAAAATGATCACTTTAGGCCTGAACCTGATTTAACAATAACACAGTAATTATAAGAAGTGTTTTTGAATCCGATCCTATTTACTTAAATCTGACCCCAAATTTATATAACAAAACTGTAAATAAATCCACCATATAGACATAGTGTAAAATAAATAATTTAACAGAAATTTAATAATTGCATGTAGATAATAATTTCTAATATGCATAAGAGTTAACTCACAGCTATAAAGAGAAAGCCTAATTTATATACAAATAAACGATGCAATTGTAAAATAGGTTTTGAAATTAAAATACCACTAAAAAAAATGATAAAGTCTGGCTCTGTGTGTTAGCCTGATATTCTCAATGGCCAATTAGAAAGAATTGTATACATTGAACTGGAAGAAAAGAAGTCTTCGAAAAGAGTATCTACCTGGAAAAAACTGTAAATTACAAATGCAAATAAGACTCTAAAGAAATTAAAACCATGATAGAAGGTATTTTATTTTTTCTTTAAATGTGCACGTTATATCTAAATTTATAAAGTTTTAAAATTAATTAACAAGTGATAATAATTAATAGTTTTATTATTAATTTTTTGCTATTAAAAACATCTTTTTTATTCTTGTGGTTTTAACTATTTTGCAATCATCTACATTTGTTTTAAATGTAAAAATAAATCATAATCCATGTATATAGAACATAAACAAAGACACAAATTTCCCTTCTTTCTGTCCTTTTTTTATATATATTTCTCTTCAATTACTTTAAAACTCACCATTTCCTTTTTTTAAAAAAACATTTGCTTGTTTTAAACAATCATAAGATGAAATATAGATTGTTAGTATTAAATATAAACTAATATAAATGCATTTGGGTAACAGTGTAAACAATTTTTTTTCTTTTTAACTTACAAAGCAAAGGTTTTGCAGCCAGAATTCAATTTCTCCTGTGATGGCAAATATTAGTTGAGTCCATTTATGAATTGTTATAATGATCTTTAGAAATCTCCTGAGTGTGAAATTTGAAGTTTTAGCTTTGATTCTTCATTTTAATTAGAGATTCATTAAAAAAAATCATAGTCAGATTCCAGATATCCAGAATAGGTTTCAGCAGTCAACAGTTTTTTCTTTTTTACTCAGTCAGCATAATGAAGGTTTGATGTATGCATGGCTTGGACAAAATAGGAATCCATATTGTACTGTAGCTTGATTAAAATATAAACCCATCTTGCTTGCTTTCAAAAAAAAAACTTCTTGTATAAAATTTTATTTTTTATTTTTAATAATGAATAAAGCAAATCATATATAGCATGATATTACTTGATAAAAAGCTTGTATTTATAAAAATACAATAGAGAGAGTATACCAATAGCTCAAACAAGCTCTTATTAATAAGTGCAATAAGAGAAAATATTTTAAATCTCTATCCAAAATGCTCTTATCCCCAAAGCAATTGATTTCGAGCTTATGGTTCATCTCATCTTGTTTTTAACACCTTTGACCTTGTTTTTCACAGGCTTTTATCATCTTGTTTTTAACCTTAATAATATCTTATTTTTAATATTTTTATAATCTAATTTTATTTTAATTATAAGAATTTCAAAAACACTTTCATTATTTAATTCAGGGGTGGGCAATTTATGCGGCCCTCCAAGACAATCAGAAAAATCCACCTTGGACTGAGATTTCCTTCCTGTTGCATGACCGAATATTCATCTCATATTTTCCACTAGAATGGCCACATCAATATACATGCGCAGTGTAGATACGATGTGCAGTGCTTTTCCAGTTGATCTGATTAATTTCAATTTTGTCTTATATTTCCAACTTTTGTGAAACCATGAATGCTCTAAAAAAATGTAAAATTGGTAATGAATGTCATGTGTTTAATGAAGAATGGACAAACAAAATTTCTTTGGTAATACAGGGAATAAAGCAGTGTGTTTATTGTGTCATGAAAAAAAGATGTGGCCCTCCGTTAACCTTCGCTTCCACAAAGTGGCCCCCGATGCGGCCCTCAAGCCAAAACAATTGCCCACCCCTGATTTAATTGATTGAACTTACAAAATACTGACATTATTAAATTGCCTGAACTTTTTTTTTTGTTTTTGAATTTCTTATCAAAACCAGCTTAATCTTCTTTAATTTAATTATTTAAAACCTATTTCTTAACTGAGCTGTTTTGTAATATATTCTTTGATAAAAGAATGTGTTAACTAATTTATATAATTTAGAGTTTGTCTTAAATTTAAAATATTTTTAACAAAAACCTATTACATTATTTAATATTATTTTATATATAAATAATATTTGATAATTTTAACATTAGAATATACATATTATTATTACATTTAACAGTTCTTATACCTCTGAACTAACTCACAATCATGTGGAAGATTCCATGGCTGACAGTGTAATGAATAATATATTAGTCAATTCAATATTATATATATATTGTAACCTTCTGGGTTGGCACCAGGAAGAAATGTGGGAAGTTCACATTTGTGTTAACAATGGCTAAAGATAGATATCTGAGAAAAATGAATTGTGATGTAATTTGCTAATTAAAATTAGGATTTAAAAAAATTAAAACTTTAATTGGGTGTACTGATTGGTAGAGTTTTGGTTTATATATGTTTGGTAGTAGAAGAGGAGGATGAACAACATCAGGGACATTTATATGTAGTAGAAAAATGTACATGTCATAATAAGCAGAAACATAGATATATTATTAATTAGAATTTTCTTTTCTATATTTTATTTATTATTTACTGATTATGTATTGTTCATAATCTTATGTTTAAAAATGATAAAGATTATTTGTATATTAGTGAATAATATATATAAATTATATTTAATATTTTTTTATTATTATTATTGTTTATTCTATTCAAATATTGTATTGTTAAAATTTTATAAGTAAAAATTCTGGCAGACTTCCAAAGTTGATTGTAATAAAAAAAAAACAGAGGGTGTGAGTGGAGAGACAGAAAGTTTAAAACTTGAAGGAAAGTAAAAAAAAAAAAATACCAAGGAAGAAGATGTAAAAAAAAAAGCTTAAAAGAATCAATAACTCTCTAAGAGTATTAGAACAAATAAAAAAACATCACGAGGATTCTAATAATATACCTGTGGAGAATTTTTTATTATACTACTGGAATAATATAAAAATGAGGAGATAAACCCCCCAAAGGGAAGCCAGCTCCAAATTTCTGTCAAATGATGATCATATTCACTACCTTTAAAATGCCTGGATGTTATGTAAGCTAAGTAATTATGATTTGTTTTAAAGTATTACCAAAAATAAATAATATCAGAATGACAAAATTGTTTAAAATAAAGCTATCTAAAATTTTCTTATTAAATGCTATAGTTAAACGCTTGATTTTCAATTTTAAGAATTTTCTATCAATATTCTGCAAAATAAAATTTAAAATGAAAGAGTTTATCTATTTAATCTTATATCAAGAGGATAATTTTATACTGTATAACTTTGCTATTCGTGCATATATAATAAAATAATTCCAATGCATGCAAATTTCTCATGCTTATCATGGAATTCTAGGATAAAAAAAGACTATTGTCATTCTTAACAAATTATGCTTTAACAATTGGATAGACATTTTTTTTTATATTATAATTTACTGTTGTCTTTGAAATTGATATGTATGTTTCCTTCAACTTTCAAATTTTTTTTAAAAAAAACTTAACATGTAATGATGGGATATTGATAAGTATTTTTCATTATTGATTACAACAGATGTACAACCAATTTTTTTTTGCTTTCTTTTAAAAAAAAAAACAATGTAACTTCATATTATTATAATATGATAATCTATTATTTTGTATGATCTAGAAATTATATTATAGGTGATTGTAGATATTCAGATGTGTGCATGATGCTATAAATTATTATTATTATTATTATTATTATTAATTATTATTATTATTATTTTAAATTGTATTTATTATGCTTTGATTTCGTTAATGAAGTTTATTTAAAAAAATAAAGAATTAAAACCTTGTCTGTTATAAGTTCGTTTATGTAGGAAGTATATTGAGTGTAGTTGGAGGTAGAAATGGTCAAGGGATGATTAGATTATTTAGATTGAGTTTGGAGATATTATTTAACCCTCACATATATAGGTATAAGTGTTTGGTTATTGTTTTTTTCTGCCTTTCTTTATTTTTGTATAGTTAATGTAAGTGTTGTATAAATTTTTATAATATGTATAAAAGATGATTGATTTATGGCATCATCCAAGTTCTATAAATAAGCTAATAAAAAGTATGTTTTAAAAATACATTATATTTATGATATTATAAAAGCACACATATTCGAAAATATATGATTCATATATTAAATATTAGTCAATTTTGGTTTTACTGTAGAAGAAATGTAATTGGTTATCAAGGTACATAAAATAATATTTTTTTTATTTATTATTTATTTTGTCTTTTATTTTTAATAAATGTTTTATTGAATTAATAGCCCATATGAATTGCTTGATTATATACATTTGATTCTCCATTTCCACACACACACACATATGGTTAATATAACATAGTCCTAGAATATCTAAATTTGCCAGTATAAGTCGAGTTTTATTTAATTTGTAACACTAATTTAATTATATGCCACATATTTATTTACTTATAAAACTATTGCAAAATTATCAATTATCATATCTAATGTAGGATAGATAATGATGAGGATAGGGTATCTTTTTATCTACATCACCACCTATTCTAAGCAAAGTATAATATATTATTAGCACTGTAATATGGGGATTTATCATCTCCAGACAGATTAAATAAATTGACTTCTACTGGCAAATCTATATATTCTAGGGCTATGTTATGTTAACCATATATGTGTGTGTGGAAATGGAAAATCGAACGTATATACTCAAGCAATTCATATGGGCTATTAATTCAATAAAACATTTATTAGAAATAAAAGACAAAATAAATAATAAATAAAAAAATATTATTTTATGTACCTTGATAACCAATTACATTTCTTCTACAGTAAAACCAAAATTGACTAATATTCAATATATGAATCATATATTTTCGAATAAGTGTGTTTTTATAACATTGTAAATATAATGTATTTCTAAAACATATTTTTATTAGCTTATTTATAAATACATAGTGCAACAAATTAATCATTTTTATACGTATTATAAACATTTATAAAACACTTATCTGTTATAATCAGTGTATATCATCTAACATTAACTATACAAAAATGAAGACAGGCAGGGGGAAACAATAACCAAACACTTATACCTGTATACATGAGAGTTAAATAATATCTCCAAACTCATTCTAAATAATCTAATCATCTTTTGACCATTTCTACCTCCAACTACACTCAATATACTTCCTACCTAAACGAATTTATAACAGACAAGGTTTTAATTCTTTATTTTTTTAAATAAACTCCATTAACGAAATTGAAGCATACTAAATACAGTTTTAAAAAAATAATAATAATAATTTATAGCATCACACACACATCCGAATATCTATAATCACCTATAATATAATTTCTAGATCAAACAAAATAATAGATTATCATATTATAATAATATGAAGTTACATTGTTTTGTTTTTTTAAAAGAAAACAAAAAAAAATTGATTGTATATCTATTATAAGCAATAACAAAAAATACTTATCAATATCCAATCACTACATGTTAAGTTTTTTTTTTTTTTAAATTTGAAAGTTGAAAGAAACATACATATCAATTTCTAAGACAACAGTAAATTATAACATAAAAAAAATGTCTATCCGATTGTTAAAGCATAATTTCTTAAGAATGACAATAGGTTTTTTTATCCTAGAATTCCATGACAGGCATTATAATAACATTTGCATGCATTGGAATTATTTTATTATATATGCATGAATAGCAAAGTTATACAGTATAAAATTATCCTCTTGATATAAGATTAAATAGATAAACACTTTTATTTTAAATTTCATTTTGCAGAATATTGATAGAAAATTTTTAAAATTGAAAACACACATCAAGCGTTTAATTATAGCGTTTAATAAGAAAATTTTAGCTAGCTTTATTTTAAACAATTTTGTCATTCTGATATTTATTTTTGGTAATACTTTAAAACAAATCATAATTACTTAGCTTACATAACATCCAGGCATTTTAAAGGTAGTGAACATGGATCATCATTTGACAGAAATTTGGAGCTGGCTTCCTTTTGGGGGGTTTATCTTCTCATTTTTATATTATTCCAGTAGTATAATAGAAAATTCTCCACAGGTATATTATCAGAATCCTCGCGATGTTTTTTTTATTTGTTCTAATACTCTTAGAGAGCTATTGATTCTTTTAAGCTTTATTTTTTATATCTTCTTTCTTAGAATTTTTTTATACTTTCCTTCAAGTTTTAAACTTTTTGACTTTCTCCACTCACGCCCTCTGTGTTTTTTTTATTACAATCAACTTTGGAAGTGTACCAGAATTTTTATTTACAAAATTTTAACAATACAATATTTGAATGGAATAAAACATAATAATAATAAGAATATCAGATATTAATTTACAAATGTTATTCACCAATATACAAATAATCTTTATCATTTTAAATATAAGATTATGAACAATACATAATTAGTAAATAATAAATAAAATATAGAAAAGAAAATTCTAATTAATAATATATCTATGTATCTGCTTATTATGACATGTAAATTTTTCTACTACATACAAACATCCCTGATGTTGTTCATCCTCCTCTTCTACTACCAAACATATATAAACCAAAACTCTACCAATCAGTACACCCAATTAAAGTTTTAATTTTTTTAAATCCTAATTTTAACTAGCAAATTACATCACAATTCATTTTTCTCAGATAATTAACTTTAACCATTGTTAACACAAATGTGAACTTCTCACATTTCTCCTTGGTGCCAACTTGGAAGGTCACAATATATATATATATAATGTAACCAGTTGGCTTACATCGCACACACACTAAGTAGAAATAAACATAGAATAAATTTTTGTAGATATTTTTCTATATTTTCTAAAATAAAATAATAACAAGTATAGGTTAAATAACTCTGGGTTTAAAATAAAATTTCATTATGAAATTAATATTTTAAAAAAGGTCTGAATAAATATAAATATTGCATTATTATTAATTATTACTCTGATTTTGAAATTTAAAAACACCCTGTTGAATTTTTTTAATTAATTAAACAAATTTTTTATCTATTAAAAATCTCCTAAGTAAAAACATGTATATAGATTCCAAGAGATTAAAGAGAAAAAGATAAAATTCTGTTTTTAATCAAGGTGTTGTTATAACACCTCAGATGATTCTATAAAAGGGCTGATAACAAATTATCTACAGTCTGGAGAGTGATTTTAAAGAGAGCAGTCTGATTAATAGTTTTTTGTAAGAAGGGTCAGCTGAAATTTTCAGTTGGTTATATATTTTGTTGCAACATGATGAAGTTTGCAGCAGTTGGTTTTAGCTGACCGGAGGGTTGGCAAAATAGCTACTATGAAATTATGTGGCTGAAGGCAGAACATTAGATTTAAAAGCTACTAATATTTCCTTTTCAGGAGTTTGAATTCACTTGGAAAAAATGACCCACCTTTTTGTGCTGTAATTCATAGCCTTAAACAGAGAGAATAGTTGCTTGTCTAAAATTTATTAAATCAAAACAGCTGCTTGCCTGGAAAAATCCTAGACAGAAAGAGACCAACTACAGACCAAGATTTTACATGGATTATGTACCTTTACCTGATAGTGACAACAAACTTGGATTATATTTTTATGATGGATCAAAAGAACCAGCTTGCCCAAGAGAAACCATCGGTGGATGAAGAATTAATTATATGTATGCTATTTCAGCTATATGCAGAGAGCACGCATAAATGTATATATAGCTGGTGAGTTATTTAAAATAATTCTTATAAAAATAGACATGTATAGAACAATATTATTTTTAAGTCGGTTAAAAAATCTATATATTTTAAAAGAATATAAAGCAATTTTGCTGGAATTATAATTAAGAGTCAAGAATAATTCATTGACCATCTCATTTTAAAGACAAAATAGACGTTTTTGAACAATAATTCTCTGGACATTATTTTGAAAAAAATTATTTATAAACAAAAAAGTAAAGAAGGATGATTCAATAATTTAATTTAAAAACGTTGATAATTAATTAACAAATACCTGTCAAAAATTGACTATTCTTTTTTTAAGGGGAAAAAAAGAGAATTTATAAATTGAGACTAATTTTAAATTATATCTATATTTTGTTTATACACCATGTATATGTATGAAATTTGTGCATATTTTCCAAAGAATTTAATAATGAAAATATAATATTATTGCTGTCAAGTTAAAATATGATGTAAACGTCAGCATGTGCACACATGCACACATATATGTAAAATTATATTTTGAAAGTCATGCATGAATTTGTACTTTTTATGCTTATGCTGAGTGTATAGTTGAGCAGGGCTGTTTTGGATGCAGAGTATTCATGATGCTCCGAAGTATATGCTCGGCACCATCCAGACCTGGATGTTGTTTTCTGAGAGTAGTCCATCGGTGTATGTATGTAGGCCTCATGAATAGGCCTTGGTCTCATGAATAGACCCTATGATAGCCCCTAAGACTCACAGAAGCTGAGCAGGGTTGGCTGAGTGCCAAATTATTTTTTTTCTGGCTCCTACTCTTTGTTGGATGATCCTTCTAGGTACAAGAGAGGTAGTGCTTAAAAATGAGGTATTTCTCTCATGACGTCATGGAGCTTTGTGTACTGATAGTCCAGCTTGGCCCTCTGCTTATCATGGCATGGTGAGCTGCAGTTCACATATTCATTTTTACTATCTCACCTTGCCTACTTAATCAGCATTAACTAATCAAGCAAAAAGACATTTTAAAATTTATATATTTTTTGGATTCTATAAAACGATTGTATATTTCGTTATTATTTTAAATCAATCAACAATCATCTGTCAAAAATTTGATCGGATTTATTTTAAGGAACAAAAAAATGCTATATTCAACAAAAAGAATAATTGTGAAAATAACTTTTATCATTATAACAAGTATGTAAATTTTATGGAATTATTAATTACAAAAGTAATGTTATTTATTGTTTGACAAAATTAAATTTGTTAATAATCTGTGCAATTCTATATACTGGTTGTAGTAAACCTAGCATAAGTATTTGTATTACTTAAAACATAATTTAAAAGCTTAATCATGTATTATTTTTATGTAAAAATTAAATATGTTCAGAAATGACACGCATGTATGTATGCGTATATCTGTCAACTGTATTGAGATACCAATGCTTATCAATTGTATGTAACACATATGTAAATTTTTTTTTTTTTTATATATAATTATTTTATGTCAAATGTATTGTAAATAACAATGTGTGTCAGATATACTTATGTGTAAAATTTTGATCATTTTTCTAAATTAAATGTTAATTCAAACATGCTTATTTTGTATCAAGCCATGTGCCTGTGTGCTGAATGGGTTTGAATAAACCTAATTTATTAATCATGTAACTCAATGTATACTTTTCAAAATCAGAACCCTTATAAGACCTTAATCATTTATTTTTTGTTGTTATTAATAAACTTATATTTAATTGTTAAAAATTGTATTCCATCTTCTCTTGTTCACATACAGTAATAGAGCCCATGTTCTCTAAGCTAGATTTTGGACACGGATAAATGGGGGTGTGTTTAGTGCTTTGGGCATCCAGTGATGATCAATCATTATCCTGGTTGGTGCAAAAGAGGATACTCTTTAAAGACCATGCACCATATTTTATTTTAGTTCAGTCTTGTTAAAAATTTAAGTTTATAGTTGGCCAGTACAAGTGGCCTGAGCATTGATGATGATCAGCATGTTTTAATGTCCCAGCATTATTGTTTAGATTTTCTAGTTGTGTATTTTAATGGATGGGCACCAAACTGGTGCATCCAAGTCATGTTTATATAATTGCCCAAGCTGGCAAAAGACTCAGTAGTTAGCCTGGTCTACAGAAGACCCATTTCCAATCCAGTCACAAGGTTGACTGTTGATTTATATTTTTTATGGTTCAAATCCAGCCACAAGATGGACTGTTGATGTATTGTACAAATTTGTTTATTCCCATCAATGATGATGGATGGTTATTTCTCTCAAGTATTTACTTGTACTTATTTTTTAAATTATAGTGCTGTTGGATTTTTAGTAGCTGGCTGATCTCTCAATGCTATCAGAGATTTATAATCTCATACTCTTATATCTTTAAATATTTACTTATAGATAATTTCCATCAAAGTATTGATATTTGAAATATTGTTGATTTGGGAGTGTTGATGATATGTTTCCATCACCCCAGTTCAACCATACTTTCCTTCCACTTCTCACCTACCCCCATCCTGTTACAATATATATATATATGCAAATTTATAAATAAATATTTAAAAATACAGTATTTAAAAGCTTATAAAAAAAATATATATGTATAACAGTCACTTAGGAGCGCTTTCAACCAACTTGTGGCTTTGTCAACTATCACGTTTAAAATGTCAGCTTTCCCATAATTCTATGATGTCAACTTTCCCATAATTCTGTGATTTTAATGTTTGCTGCTTGCCTATTAACCAAATTTTGCGCTCCTAAGTGACTGTTATACATATATATATATTTATAAGCTTTTAAATACTGTATTTTTAAATATTTATTTATAAATTTGCGTATATTATTTTGAAGAAATACAGACATCGATTTATAATATTATATATATATATAAGTATATTGTGATGGATCAACTAAGGACGTCAATGCTGATGTTGAATGAAGAAACCCAAGAGAGTTAATGAAGATGTGAAGTAGTACAGATAATATATACCAAGTCTTAATTTGTTCTAGGATAATATCTATAATATTTCTCTGATATTTTTCATTTTCTTGGGTAATTAGAAATTCTAGTTTTAATCTTAATACTTTTAATATATGTATTGGTATCAGATGAGTTTAATCAATATATATATAATTTATATAATAGAAATAAAATATAAAATCACACTTTACATTATTCCTTTTCTATCATCTTTTTCCCCATGTAATATCCATTACCACTCATTTCCCCCTATATTATCAAATCAAGTACATACACAAGATTCCAAATATCAACTCTATATATTTGTAAACAAAAATACATTAAAACTTAAATAATAAGTAATTTATTATTTTATTTATAAAGTTATAAATTACAATAAGTTATGATTATATTGATTATTTTTATACATGTGTAGTATGATTTTCTTTTTATAAATCATGAGAAGATAAGTTATTTTTTAAAATAACATAAATGGGCTTTATTTCTTAAGATACTATATAATTTGCAATGGATAAAATGAATTTAGCACTTCAATATCTACTTTCTATTGGATATTTTCATTGACCCAACCAAATATTAACTATTTAATTTCCCATTAAACATTATGTTAATCTGAAGTTTGATGTAGATATAGACAAACAAATTATATCACAGTATGCATTCCAGCTGTAGAATTTATTTTAATAATCTTTCAGAAAAAGACAAATGCATCATTTATCAACATAATTTCTTTATCTTTCAATATATATTGTTCATCTGTAAGTAAGTTTTTGTATTTCCTCATTAAAAATATTGATGAAATCAACGAATGTGTTATTGTTTTCATCTCTTCATCAGATGTGGATCTTCATCCTCGTAGTGCTTCTTTTAGGAGAAAAAACATGATATTCTGATAGGGCAGGATCAAGAATATATAGAAGATACTTTAACCTTTCAAAATGAGATTTTGAAGAACATTGATGGTGCAGTGAGTGAGGTGCAGATGGATCACATGATCACCATTTCTTATGCTTGTTCATAATTGTTATTAAATAGGCAAAACTCTCATAGAATAGTGCCACTCAGTGCAAGCTACAGTAATCAATGGATGCCAGAAGACTTGTGGGTAAAGCCCCTATCTACTGCCTACTCATCCAATATCCCCAAACTATTTTCTAGCTTGTGGATTTGATCAGTGAGGAGCATTTGATCTGAAAGCACTGCATCTAGATCTTCAGATCCAATGCAAGCCTCCAACAGCCATCTTTTATCTTTACTTAACTACAAAACTATGAAAATAAAATTGAAAACACAGTAAAATTTTCAATCCAAGCTCATTAGCTTATATAGTCATATAGATCAGAACTCAGTTCAGTATCCATATATTTTGGTGTGTTTCTTTAATAACTATAGCCACCACTATCCTACTAGGCAGGATTAATATTAAACCACCAAGCATCACATGATCACCTTTCTTATGCTTGCTCATAACTGTTATTAAAACAGGCAAAACTCTCCATACAGTAGTGCTACTCAGTGCAAGCCAGAGTAATCACTGGATACCAGAAGGCTTGTGCATAAAATCCCTATCTAGTACATAGTCATCCAATATCCCCTGACTAGTTTCTGACTTGTGGTCTTCATGGATGAGTAGGCACTAGATAGGGATTTAATGGACAAACTTTCTGGCATCTATTGATTACTCTGGCTTGTACTGAATAGCACTAATGTATGGAGAGTTTTTGCCTGTTTTAATAAGTTATGAGCAAGCATAAGAAATGGTGATCATGTGATGTTTGGTGGTTTAACCCTTAAACCGCTAATTATATTATTGGTTGTATGAGGTAAAAATCAAATCTTTTAATTGGCCAACTCACAAACTGAAGACAAAGCCTATTGTTAAAACACATTCGCCTATAATATTAAATTCAACTCAGATACGTTTATAAAAAGTATATTACTAATTTTTCAGGTTATGAAAGAGAACGAAAGTTCTTTCAAAAATAAATTGCTATTTATTTATTATAAAATATTCAATTTCAGCAAATTTAAAAGCGAATGTCTAAACAAAAAAGTGCTGACGCAAACGCTTTTTTTCAATTTTACGTTATGGAAAAGTAAAGATTTCTTTTTACTAAATCTTAAATATTTTTACTAAAATCTTCAATATTTTTCGAAAATAATTTTGTTTTTTTATTATATTTTATTAAAAAACTATTTTAATTTCTCAAATTATATTTTTTTAATACTTATATTATATTCGAAATAAAAATCTCAGCGGTTTTCTTTATTTTCTTTGATCAGACGGTTTCTTTGTTCTTTCCAGCCAATCAGAATGTCTTTTTTGGCTGAGAGCTGGCTGACAGCCAATCACCGACAAGGTTCTTTCTTTGTTTAGTTTTAAATGCGGTTTTTTTTTTTTTTTTACTTGTAAAATAATTCGGAAGAGGGCACCATCTTACAGAACTTTTAAAAACCTAATCAATAACTGTCAAACGAATATTCTAGCATTAAAACTAGCAGAATTAGAGTGACGTCAGATGTCAACGAGAGACCTCGTAAGAGGTGGGAAAAGGGTTAATACCAATCCTGCCTAGTAGGATAATGGTGGCTATAGTTATTAAAGAAACAAAGACATCAAAATGTATGGGTACTGAACTGAGTTCAGACCTGTATGACTATATAAGCTAATGAGCTTAGATTGAAAATATTATTGCATTTTCAATTTTATTCTCATAGTTTTGTAGTTAAGTAGAGATAAAACTTGGCTCTAGGTGCAGTGTTCTCAGATCCAAGGCTCCTCACTGATGAAGGCCACAAGCCAGAAACTAGTCTGGGAATATTGGATGAGTAGGCATTAGATAAGGATTTTATGCACAAGCATTCTGGCATCCATTGATTACTCTGGCTCACACTGAGTGGCACTATTCTATGGAAAGTTTTGCCTGTGTTAATAACAGTTATGAACAAACATAAGAAATGTTGATCATGTAATGTTTGGTGGTTGAATACATTTTTTATGACAGAAAACTTTCTCAATACTGTGAACAAAGTCTTCAATAAATATCAGCTCGAAGCATACCTTCAGACCACAAAATACTAATTACTACACACTGCTTTTCTTTTATGCAAAACACGAGTGGGCAGCCATTGCTTCTCACCCTGCAGTCACATTTAAACTGGTTTAACATATTCAAAACTGTACAACATATGTAAAATTGTATTTATTAATGGTATAACATGTATGTATATTTGTTCTCATAAATTACATGTACTAACTTTGTGAGTATTCATATTTTTTTTGATTTTACTGTTGGTTTGGGTCTGAAACCTGCAATTCAGCCAAACACAACAGAATCAATCGTTAAAATTTATAATTCGTCATTATATATATATATATTGTAACTATTTCCATTTTTGGATTTGTTTCTAGAAAATTTTAGATTTACCATAAAAATGATGTCACGGGTCAATATTTTATTTAATTCTGCATTTAGGCAGATATGTAGACACACCATTAATTATATTTTAAATCAGTAAAATATTTATATAAAAATGTTATTAAGTAATGTATATTTATTAGTTATTTTAATTTGTATAATTCGAAATTGATTGGAAGCAATCGTTTAAAAAATTATCTTCAATTAATTAACCTTTTAATGTTAGTGGAAACATGTTTAGGATGGCTTCCTTTTTACAGATTTTCCGGCTTGGAACAAAATTAAACAAATTTTCTCAAAAATTAGAATAAAAGCAGTAATTCTATATAATTAATCACAATGAAATTATCTATTGTGTAGCGAAATTAAATTTCATTGTATATTAACAGAACGTTCATAATAAAAATAAAGTTTTAAAAAATAGTGGTAATAAAATGTATTAATTTAATGACAAACAAAAAAATAATTTCATTTTATTTCACAATATATAATATTTCTGTAAATAAAAAAAGACCGCAATTAACTGAAAATAAATCTTTGAAAATTGCTTTCATGGTATATAGTATCAACGACGGTACCATACGTTGGATGGCGCTATCGCTAACACCAAACAGTAAAATATACCATTTACAAGGCAAGGCTGTAATCACCTATAAGTGTGTTATGCTAATTTCTTGCATTTCACAGTTTTGGTAAAGCATCGTCGCCTTGCTGTATTATTTACTTTAAGTGTTAAATCATCAGTTAGTTTTAAAAAACAGTACTGTAAGAAAAAAGACGTTTTATACTAGTTACTTATTTAAAAAGTTACTGATTTAATAAGGTCAGTTAGTTCTTAAAAGGATCTAATAAAAAAGAAGTATTTTGCTATTTACTTTTTTAAAAAAGGTCAGTTATTTCTTTATAAAAAAAAGTCAGTTATTTCTTTTAAAAAAAAAAAGACGTTGATTATTTATTTCTTTAAAAAAAAGACGTTGTTTATATATATAAAAAAGGCGTTGTTTGTTAAAAAAATGTTGTTTATTTACTTATTAAAAAGGTCATTTAGTTCTTAAAAGGTCATGGCTAGGTAACGTTATATTTAAGTGTTTTTGAGTAGCGACAGCGCCACCCAGCGAGTTAACTTAAATATATTATGAAAATGATTTGCAGATTAGACTTGCTAAATTTTGAAAAATTTTCAGATTATAAGCAGATTGTTTGTTTTTTTTTTCATATATTGCACCAATCATCCAGTATTGATTAATAAATGGTTATCTACAATATAAATTATTTAGAGAATAAAAGTGCCAGATTTAATATATTGAATAAATAAGTGTTAATCCACATTATGAAAACAAAATAGGCTTATATTTTGATGTTAGTTTTCATATAAGTAAAAAAAAAATTACTCTTACTTTTATGTTCTACTTACAAAGTAAAAAAGAATATGGATGTCCAGTTTACCAACATGAATAGCACAAGATAATGAGTTTATGAGATTTCATATTTGAGTTCGAATTCAAATGCCATGATTTTTTTATTTTTGGAAGTTTGATTGCTCTTCAATTAGTCATTATGTTGTTTATTTATTTGGTTATTTATTTTTGAAAAAGAATACCAAAATAATGTTCCGATATCAACATAAAAGAGATACTTTTCTTAAATCAACTCATAAATCTTTAATTATTGAATCCATCAATCTACCATTATTTCAGCCAGCACAGGATTAAGAAAAATTGAATTTATATATGCATAATATTGTTACTTCGCAAAGGTAATAAAAAAAAACAATAAATTCAAACAGCAGTTTGAAAGCCAATTTTTTTTTTTTTTCGTCTTAGTCAATCAATTGATGATGCCTTTGTAACCCATAAGTCCTATTAAATAAAAAAAGATTATATAAAAAATTATTCCATGTTAGATAGGCCATTGTCATTTCCTGTCATAAAATAAAATATGAAAATGTAATAGATTTAAAACATTGGGTGTATACATTACTATAAAGGTGCATAATTTGAAATACAAATGGAGTGAAGTTCATAATAAATAAACAATACTACAAGAGACACTTATATATCAGACACAATAGCAAGATTAATCAATCAATTTAATGGAAATAGGAATGTAGGTCTGTGTTTGATTTCTTATTCTAATTAAAAAAATAGAGAAATTTTATATTGTAATGGTTTATACAGACTTGACCGAAAAATAAAATGAATAAATGTATAAATAAATTTTTGTGAAACCAAAAGTAATATAATTTTCTACTTCTTCTTCCTTTTTCTATGTATTGATTTCTACTTTAACATATCATACCATTTACACCTTTCTTAAACACTTTATCAATACTTTTGTTTATCTCAAACTAACAGTTTCAACTGTCCTGCAGTCATCATCAGAGCTCTTGATAATCCTATTTGTCAAGAGCTCTGATGATGAGTGCAATACAGTCAAAACTGTTAGTTTGATATAAATAAAAGTATCAATAAAGTGTTTAAGAAAGGTGTAAATGGTATGATATGTTAGACGAAAAGAAGTATTAAAATTATACTCCAAGATTTTTACTTATAAAATAAGTAATCATCCACCAATTAAACCTCTCAGGAAAGTTAAATTATTACAGCATTCTCTACTAATCAGATGTTTTTTTTATATTTTATAATACTAAATGGTATCCATCTATAATATAAATTATAAGACCATGATCATCACATAAACAATCTTCATAGTTCAAACTGCTATTACCCATAATGCTACATTCACCAATTTGAACATTAGTAACTGATTACCACACATATTGCATTATGTTGTAAAACTCAAACATTGTATATAATTGAGAATTAAGAATACAAAAGTTTTAAATATTAACAAAACAAATGATTTAATAAAAACAGAGTAGTTATAAAATGAGATTTTTTTTTATTTTTTTTAGCAAAAATAATAATCTTGTTGTTCATATTAATTTTAGAATAATTTTAAAATTAACATGTATATATATTCCATATTTTTATGACAGACTTCAGTTTAAATCTGTATAAAAAAATTTATATTCAGTCACATGTACAGTCTATATTGACATACAGTTTTGTAGTATAAGTAAACAAACAAGCACAATTCAAAATTTCTCCTCTCTTCTATCTTACAAATTGAAATGTGAGTTTTTAGTCATATTAAACAGTAACATATTTTATAAAGAAAGGAAATAAAACACTGCTTTTCTATCATTAATAAATACTAAACAATAAAATCTACAATAGCATAAATAATACAAAAAAAAAAACATATTCATAAATAAATAAAATCAGTAATATATAAACTGAGTTGAATGAATCAATATAAACATTACTATCTAGGGAGATTTTAGGGTTTGAAATCTAATAAAATTTCATAAATTTATTCATGACTTTTGAATCGTGTAAATTCTAGACTGTTTATATATTTTTCTGATAATCTGTTCTTAGGCTGATGAATTCCTCCTTCTTTCAGGCATCAGTTACAATTTTATTATATTTTTAAATTAAGATTTGATAGTTAGTTATTTTATATTCAATTAGTCATATCATAAAAGTGTCAAGCAGATTTAAAACCTAGAGACAACACTTTAGAAGAATATGCAAGCTACATCATGACGGGGTTAGCAATGACTTGTGCAATTAGGGAATTTAGTATCTCATTTTGGTGGTTACAGCAACATAAGTGAAAATTTTCAATATTGCGATTGTAGAATGTCTTATTTTTTATGTACCAAAATCTATATTTATTCAAATACTTTTTCTTTTTACAGAAAGTTATAAGATTCTCACTCTGAGAGCCCCCCCCCCTCACAATTACTCTCTTGCACTCACCAAAATAACTTTTTCTTTTTGCATAAATAATTATCCAGGGATCAAAATACTATTCCATTTCAATTTACCATTAAATCCAGCGTAATTGAAGTCTTGTGAGACAGAAGTGATGGCAAAAATGACTACAGTTAAGATTCTCCACACAAAAGTAACAAAAAATACAGGTACAAAAATTCAGATAATATTTCTATATTTCACACATTCTCATTAAGTACATCCATTACAACACATGGTGTATTAAATTATGCTGATTCACGTCCATCCATTATGAAGTGGACACATTGTAAACCCTTTCCAAATTACTTGTAATGGCCCTGCTTGGGTATTATTTTTAAATACTTTTCTTTAAGAGAAAGATTAATAATTTAACCCAGTGTTCTTCAACCCTTGGTCGGCGGCTCAGCACCGGGCCGCGGAACTTGACGGGCAGTAAAAAGTTTGTAATAATAAATAATAAGAGTTTAAACTTTTAATTAATATAGCCAATTTTTATTTATTTTTTCATCTCATTTTTACCCAATTAAAAAAAAAAGTAAACAGAACGAAAACAAAATCTAATCAATCATTCATAAATTAATTTGTTTTTCTAGTTATCACAGATGTTTATGGGGGGGGGGTAGAATTAAATTTTTTGTTAATTTTCTAAAAAAATTTAAAAAAAAGTTTTTTACTATATAAACTCCATATATATATAAAACTTTATCTTATATATTTAACATTGTTGTTTTGATCAGTTATAATAATTATGCTTATCTTTAAGAAAATTTATCTATAGACTTCTGCCGGTCTGCAAAATCTTATACTTATTTTTACCGGTCCGCAGGTGTGAAAAGGTTGAAGACCAACCTAAGCTAAACATTGATTTTTAAAATCACTTCTGTCCGTTTAATAGTCTTTTGGGAGAAAAAAAATGTTTAAGAAATCAAATTAATTTTTCTTTGTATCTTGAATATTTAAAAGCTATCATGATAAAACTCTAAAACTAAATCAAACATTGTTTCTAAAAATCATAAATGAAATCACAAATTGTCTGATATACTGACTTGAGGTAGATAAATTGTTTCTCTATACACTTAAAATTTATTAAAAATGGTTGATGGAAAAATTCAAAACAACTGTTTAATTTATATTATCATTTATTTAAAGTATCAATATTGAGAATATTATTTATTTATACATTCATTACTTTATAATTCAATATGTCAATTATGTGTTTCGTTGGGCAAACAAAAGCAATCTATCTCGCTGGTGATCTTAACTAGTAGGGCTTATATTATAAGCATCCTGAAAAATCATGCTGGGACTTATTTTCTGGTTAGGTCTTATTTTTATGGAAACACAGTATGTTGATTATTGGGATCTTTCACTTGATGACAACCTTGGCACTAACGTGGGCTTTGAACATTCCATCATCAGATTTTCAATAAAATGGAAGACTGAAGAGTTGTGGGTTGGAGTAGTTTGAAGCCTGTCCATTAAAGTATGAAGATTGGTTATCTTATTGTAAAGCTGAGTACTGATTGGATATATGTATAGAGATGGTAATCTGGACCAACTGATGAGTGCTGGTTTAGCACAAAATATGTATGTTGGTGATTATTTATGTTTTCAACATATGTGTGATCAGGTGGGTCAGCAATATAAGATGGCACTGAGAATTGTGGGTTGTGTGAAAGTCTGAGTTAGAATCCTGCTTAAAAAATGTAAGTTTTATGTCAAATTTATTCATTTTTCAAACATACATTTTTCAATTTTATGAAATTGAGTTTTAAAAAAATAATTATTATAAGGTTTTCCCGAAAGTCTATGGTGGTAGCATTTTATTAGTAATTATATATTGGATTATTTGCATTATCTAATATTAAATATAAAGTATTTTTAGAACATTCAAACTTTATTTAAACTTTCTAAATATATAGAAAATTACTAAAACTTTCTAAATATAGTCATAAGTTAGTAATAGCTACCAGGTTAGTATATAACACAATTCTTAGAGTGATATTAGTTACCTCTTTTTTTCATGGTGTTGCTCACCTGACCAGTGACAGTAACAGCATGGGCATTGAAGTTAGATCTTTAGATTCATGAATATTGAATTTAAAGTAATATTCTAAGCAATTGAAATATTCTCCCAAAAGCCACAGTCAGTACAAACTTCATATATTTATCTATGTCGGCTCATCTGATTTTCCCACCTTTTTAAGATTTCCAGATAATATGTATTTCACATTAAATTGACTTATGAGATTATTTTTTCATTGTCATATAAGCAGCTTTTATGATATATCATTCTTGTACTTTTTTTCTGTCTATCTGGTATTTTTGTATTTTTCCAATCAAACATATCTTCATCAGTACATACATGGTCTGCTACTGTATATAGGTCTAATTTATCTTTTCTAACATCAGTTTTTGTTCATTCAATCATGTTTCAATTGGGTGACTGGTATCACCAATATATATTCTTCCACATTCAGGTGGTATTTCATAGAAGCAGTTTTTATTTTTCAGCATTTCAAGTTTAGGTTTTGTAGATGTTAGAATACCTCATATTATAATAGAAAAGTTGTTCTGATGCTAAATAGATTGCTGTTTTTTAGTTGTCTGTTATTCCTGGTGCATGTGAAGGTAGTAGATTATCACTACTTTGCATGGTTTGAAACAGTTGGTAAAGATTCCAACTTGGGATTAAGATCCAAGGATTGATTCTGGCACTCAAACTTCTTATAAACTCTTATTTTTTTCTTTTACTTTCTTTGCATTTCTTCATATATCCACATGTATTGCTTATAATAACTTCTTTCATATACACTTTAATGCAAAAAAATTTTTAAAAGTTATTTAAAATGTAGGGGAAATTTGAGAACACTCTGATGAAGACTGCTGGATAGTCGAAACTGTCAGGAAAATAAAGTTTTATTTTAAAAAAATTTTTGCATTAAAGTATATATGTCAGAAGTTATTATAAGCAATATATATATATATATATTTCTAAACTCTGAAGCATTAAAACTATTAGCATTTCTGCCCTGTGTGGTTTTGACATAGTTGGTAGAGCATTTGACTTGGGATTGGACAGATCCAGAATCACTTGTGGTGCTTGCATTTCTGGCATTTGAACTTCTTACAAACTTCCAAGTAATAAAGCCATATACCTTTTTACTGCACAATTTGGTGCAGTTAGTAGAATGTTTGGCTTGGGATTAGGAGGTCCCAGAATTAATTCTAGCACTTGCCAGTAAGTGCTCAAACTCTTTATGAACTCTCAAGTAATAAAGCTATAGGCATTTTTTGCCCTATGCAGATTGGTGCAGTTGACAGAGTGTCTGATTTGGGATTGAGATGTCCCTGGGTTGATTTTAGCACTCATGATTTTAGCATTCAAACTTCTTATAAATTCCTGAGCAATAAATCAATTAGCACTTTTTATCCTGCATGCTTTGACACAGTTGATAGTGTCCAACTTGGGGTCAGGAGGTCGTAACATCGATTCTAGTGCTTGAAAGTCTGGCACTCAAACTTCTTGTAACTCCCAAACAATAAAGCCATATGTCTTTTTTGCCCTGCATGGGTTGGGGCAGATGATAGAACATCTGGCTTGGGATCTTTTCTGGTGCTCAAAGGTTTGGCAGTTGAACTTTTTACAAACCCCTGAGTAATAAAGCCATATGCTTTCTTTGTCCTGTATCACTTGGTGCAGTTGTAGGTATCATACCTGATATCAGAAGGTTCCAAGATTAATTCTAGCACTTACAGGTCTGGTGCTCACAATTCTTATAGGAATAAAGCCATATGCATTTTTTTTAAAGAATCAATAATTGTTTCTAAATAACCATTGTTCATGAGAGTTTGTTCTATGAAGATCTTTTTCTTTTCCAAATCATTTATTTCTGAAAAAATTTCTTTTGCTCTATATTTTTTGGTGTAATTGGATATATATGGGTAAATATTATCTATATGTACGGGTTTCCTGTCAACTATAGTTTTGATTTTACTATGATGGCAGCTTGTCATAAGAATTACTAAAAATGCCAATTTTGTTCCTTTTGCTGTTTCTATTGTGAATTTAATTGAAGGGGATATATTAGGGTGTATCTAGAATGTTTGTAGTTGTGCTTTACCATGTCACTATTGTAACTGCCCCCACCCGACGTCTTCCATGCCGAAAGCACATTAAAGTCACTCCTATGAATCTGCTGTGTTCTTGTGTCTGGGGGGTTACATAATGTTCGGTGAAGATAATTTCAAACACATATATACGTACGCTTTTATTTATTTATACGTAAATTCGGATCGAATCCAAGTAGTAGGTGCCAGGAGAACTTTACAAGAGTCCGCTACATATGTGCATAAGCTCACTCAACTATATCACAAAACATGCCCGTGCATCACTCCAGTTGGAAGCAAGAAACGAACACAGCCAATATCACCTTTCAAATTATATCGCATATGTGACCTTTCAATCGTGATCAATCAGACTTATCGTATTAGGGCCCACCCTATATCCCACAGAACAAATCAATCAAAGCTTAATATTAATCTAAGAAAGGTATAGTAATATAAACATAAGTTTAATCAAATCCCAACACCAAAAATATCAAATGCATTCATTCATAACAGCACTCATTCCCTATCATATAAATGTGAGTTGAAATTCCAATCAATCAATAACAAAATACTAATTAAATAAATGGTTTATTTTAATCTATTTAATAACAATTTTATGCCGGTATATGACTGGCAAGCCGAGATAAATTAACTATAGAATTAAATGTGACTTCGCACATATATTTAAAGGATGTTTATTTGTAGACAAACTTATTCTGGTTAAGTTCTTTAATCATTCAGTTATGGTCGCGAGTAATTTTATCATTTAGCTAAATGTTTTTCACTAGTTATTGTTTTTAAAGTTTATCTACTCTGGTGCATAAGTGAGTACGATTAATTTAAAGATAGCTACCTGTGGAACATAGACAGCCTGTAAGAAGGATCCTGAGTGATGATTTCTTCTTTAACTAAGCATTCTGGAAATTTGCGAGGTCTCAAAAGCGTGTGTGGTCCTTAGGTGAAGTTTCTCCGGTGTTACGAGCATCCTAGGGGTAATCAGCTGAGCTGAGCGTGGAGGTCCGGCGGTCAAGCCATGAATTTTAGGTTCAGCAACGCATCTCCGTTATATTATTATACGAAAGTTAGATTTTATTTCTACTGGTAAAAAGAAAACTTTCTTTACAAAATGAGCAACTTAATTATTCCAAGCACATCGGTGATTCTGCTAATTCCTTTTCTTTTCATAATTCCCCTTGTAATTTCTCTCTTCTCCCGCCCTCACACCTTGAATTTTTTTCATCCAATCACTCCCATGCACCTGTGAGTCCCTTCATCCAATAGGTCCATCGAGTATTAACTTAATTCAGCGATTTCTGGGATCGTTTGCACCACTTTGGAATTTAACTCAATTTGGCCATTTTTTCAGGCATTGTTTAGCTGGAGACAGAAGTCTGGGTTGTACAATAGCAGTGTACACTTTTTCTCACTTCTGTTTCTAAATTCGGCTTATTTTATCTAGACCTTACCGACATATATCCGGCTTATTGTTTCAATTTTACTAACTTTACATTTACTAATTACCCCCCATTGAAAATAATTTTAGATCGCTTGGAATTTCAGAACATGTTGCAAATTAATCAATTCATTTTCTCTTTTTGTTCAAACATGATTTAAATGACTTAATAAAATGTCAAACCTGTGTTCAATCATTCATCTTTCTTTTTAAAAAAAAACAAACTTACAACTAATGATTACATATTTATTCTCAAAAACAACAAAATAACAAAAAAAACTCTTTTACTCTTATTTCAATAAATTTGACAGGTACTCTTATATAGCTGCGATCATGCTTTAGAAACGGGTATTTCTCGTTCATTATTAAAGCAAGACCTTTTTTTTTAAAAGTTTTGTACCTGTCATTCATTTCGTCAATTGCATATATATTTAATCTAACATCATATGCCTGGATTCAAATCCCATGTAACGCTATTCCGTTACACTATATAACAAATGTATCATCAACATAGCAAAGCCATACGTTAGATCTATATGGAGTAGTATTTATGATAGTGATTTCCAGTTCATCCATATTAATCAGAGGTGAGTGTGATGAGTTTGTAATCATCCCCTGATTATGTTAGAAGAATTTCACATTATATGGAAAGTGTTATTATTGTCATTTAATCTTTTTCTTACAATAGGGGATCCTTCACCGCAGGGTATATTTGTTAATAAACTTTTCACATCAAAGCTTACCAATAGGTCAGTTCTTTTAATTTTCATGTTGTTGATTAATTCAACAAAGTACTTAGAATTTCTGACAAAATGCAATGTCTTGGATGCCAAAGAACTACGAACTTTGAGTAGAAATCTTGGAAAGTATTGACAAGATGAATTTTTAGAACTAACAACTGGTCTTCATAGAACATGGTCTTTATTGACTTTAAGTAAACCATAAAATAAATTTTGCTGAATTATGATGCTAATTTTTGAAATTTTGCATGTTACCTGCAATGCTTTTAGAGTAAAGATTATAACTTTGTTTCTGTACTCAGTACTGGATGTTTGCTACTATTTTTATATTGGTCTACTATAAGGAAATGTTGAGTTTTGTTATCATAATTAGTTGTATCCATAAATTGTGTTTAACAGCAAAGAGAATTATTGTAAATTTGACTATTGCGAGATTTAAGAGGTTTTCTCTCATCTTAGAAAATGATCGATTTCACTTTTTGGTATCTCTCATTTTTTTATTCCGAGTAATTCTGCTGCTTCATTTAGAAGTAATTGTTGAATCTTCCTCAGTCAGTTAGCATAACATCTGGTAAAGGATATTAGATGGTGTGGTATCAAAGTTTAATCCTTTTTATATCACATGATCACAAGCCTTCTGGCATCCATTGATTGCTCTTGTTAGCACAAGATGGCACTACTATATGGAGAGTTTTGCTGTATTTTGAATTGTTTAATCCTTTTTCCTGAACTGAAATTTCAACATCAATTAAATGTTTAGGAATAACATTTTTAACTGATGTAACTGGTAGAATATTTGGTGCAGTATGACTTGATATACCCATATAGTTTTACAAGTTTTTCTTTTGGCATTTCTTTTATTTTTCCATGTAATTTAGACTATGATTTTTTTATTATTTGAGAAACTCATGTAAAGTCTTCATAAGCAAGTTATTTTAATAAACATTTTTCATTATTAATGTAACATAAAATTTGATACTTGGAAAATCTTTGAGCATTTAGTCATTCTTTTAATAGAGCCTCATTTGCTCTATGAATAATTTTTTCAGTCTTCTGGGAATAAATAAATTTGTAGTTTTATAAAATTTTAAATAAATAAATCATATATAGTAAAATGGAGCATATTTTCTTTTATTTTGTATTATAATAAACGACCTCTTTAATAAATATTAAATAAATTTATATATTAAAGTTTTAAAATATATGTCCCAATTTTAAAAATAGACAAGAATAAACACAGAAGCGCTCACATAATTCTATATCATTTTGTAATGTATGATTTAAATATGAATATTAATTTATTATTTGTTATAAAAATCATTTATATACACATAAAATATATGTTTTATAATATATTAAACTTTATTAACTTCTAAGATAGTACATATATACATATTTAAATTGTCTAGGCTGCAGGATACTTTAACTAATAAAACATAATTCATTTTACATCAGTTTTCGATTGCTCGCTATCCCATTAATACTGTTTATTTTATACTTTGTCATTTTATAAATTTTAATGAGTATATCTATTATATTACTAATGTACATGCTAATGGTATGTTAAAATTTAGATCAAAAATATTTTGATTATAAAGTACTTGCATTTTAACTGACACATCATATTGCATTTATGCTCCAGTTTATATTGTTTAAACCCTTGGAAAAGTTATAATAAAATGTCTGAAATGTTGAGATTAAAATTTTATGCTTTTACAATTATGTCAATAAGTAATACATGAAGGTTTTTTAAAAATTATATAGTAGGAATTTTTATTTTTAAAAGTAAGTATATATGTTTATAATTAAAGATTCACTTGCACATTTCAAACAAGCAATTGTAAAACATTAAAAAAAAAAAAACAACGGCTTTATTATTAAAATATAGACAAAACAATTGTTTTCAAAATATAATTCAACCAATCACATATCTTTATTGAAGGCAAATTTATTTTACCATATATTTACCAAGCATTTATTAACAGCAATTAACTTTTAATAAATAATATTCATTAAGGCTGTAGCCTCAAGCACATGTGTATAAAAATGCTTACTAGGGACCTCTACAGGTCTTAAACCACAAGCTTACTCTTTGGATGGTATAAAAATGCGTTAGTAGGGACCTCTACAGGTCTTAAACCACAAGCTTACTCTTTGGAAGAAAAGAGGGTAATCCTTCCAAAGAGTAAGCTTGTGGTTTAAGACCTGTAGAGGTCCCTACTAACGCATTTTTATACGCATGTGCTTGAGGCTACAGCCTTAATGAATATTACTTACATAATCAATGTGCGTTTAAATAAATTTATAATTACAACTTTTAATAAATAATAAATATCTAATAATAATTAAATTTAAGAATACTTTTATATTTCATTTAATTCCAGTTATAAATTTTAAATTTGATCAAGTTCAAGTATAGATATAATGTAATGTTATCTCGTATTCATAAAAGTCCCTTCAAAGCCATAGATAATAAAATTTCCAGATGTTAGCAAATCATTTTATAATATGCCTTTTTGTCTTATACATGTTGACACTATATACGGTATGACACACATATTTAAATTTTTATCTTTCTATTATATATATATATAATGATCTTTAAAAAGTTAAGATATAAAAAAACAAAAATTTTAATTTTTATTAATTTCTAATTTATATAAATATGTATTTGAATTGCAGATAATTGAAACCATAGTTATAGGAGAATTAATTACTTTAATTCTTGTTTTAAAATAAATTTATTAAACATAGTAACATAGTAATATACAGTTAAACTTTATAAAAAATTACATAGCATACAGAATGAAACTTGAAAAGGCCAATGCAAAGAAAAAGCTATCTTAATAAGACTAAGAGGAAAACGAAACTTTCACCGAAGTATCATCATGTAGACTCACAGGCAAAAGCAGAGAGTCTCACTGCTTGACTTGGTCAAGGAGCTTGATAAAGACAGTTAGAGCCAAGTCCTGAGAATGACCAAAGATGAGCTGCAATGCATCAACCATAAAGAAAATGTAATAAAGATAAATAATCTTGTTGCCACAAAAGATCCCTTCTTGAGAGTATTACTAACAGAAAGAGCATCCCTAAGATCTAGAGAGACATTCACAACAATAAAGTCCCTAATCAACTTAAAAGCAAGACAAATATAGAAAATATGTATTGTCTCATCATACAATCTGCACAACTGACACTGAGACGAAATCCTAATGAAGCCTCTGCTGGAAACTAAAAAATAACTTGTTGGGAGAGCATTTAAATTCAGTTTAAGTACAAAATCAACATGTTTTGCTTCAATGAAAAGAAGTTTCATTTACACAAGAGAACTTTACTTGAAACACCTAATGAAATCAAAAGAGGAGTATAATGTGGCTAATTTACATTTTTTTATTTAATATGTGCTATATGTTAATTTATAAGTAATAGTTCAATCTTAAATTCTAAATATCATCATCATGTTCAACTATTATCGATCTACTGTAAAATGAAGGTCTCTTGAAGTTCAATCCAGCCTCTCTTCTTCACATCATCCAGCTTACTTCCTTACTTCATCCATCCGTCTTACTTATGGTCTGTTTTACAATCTTTTAGAATCCAGTTTAAGATTTCAACTGGCCATCTATTATCATCTTTTATAACAATGTGACCAGCCCAATTCCATTTCAGTCTCATAATTATTTTAATGATGTTAATGACAACCATTTGTTTTCTCACTCATGTATTTAATTTATAATCACCCCTTTTTACTTCTAACATGTATCTCTCTGAACTTCATTGAGTGGTCTGAAATCTCTGTATTGCTCTTTTATTAAGATCCATGTCTCAGATCCATAAGTAAGAACTGGTAGAACATATTTATTAAAAGTCCTTTTCAAATACCTTAGGCATATTTCCTTTTAATACTAAGCTTTCCACTAAAAGCATTCCAACCAAGTTTAATTCTATAATTAATTTCATCCATTATGTTTCCATCCATAGAAATAATCTGGACAAGGAATTTGTAGTTACTAGCTTCTTTTAACTCATCATTATCAACCTTTATTTTCTACTTTTGAAAAAATCCATTGAAAGTTATTTAGAAACTAAACATTTAGTATTAGTTTCCTTTCTTATTTTCATCTGATAGCTCTAAAGTATTATTTGCAAAATAATTACATCATCTGTCAAACTGAAATGATTTAAACAATCTCCATTTATTTTTACTTCCTTAGCTTTCCATTTCAATCCACAAAATACTTTCTGCCAAAGTGCTGTAAAAAGTTTTAGAGATATAGAATCATTCTGCCATACACTCCTTTTCTATGTTAATCTTGGTATTTTTATGTAATTTAATTTTTGCCCTCACATTTTTATAAATATTCTTCAGAATATGATAATATCCTGGAATATGATAATATACCTTGATGATCCCATGCTTTGATTACTGAAGATATGGCTTTTTATGATCTACAAATCCAAAGCATAATGGCAACTCTGATTCAGTGGTTCTTTCTATAACTTTTCTGAATAATTGGATATGAACCAACCTGTACTAAAATCTTATTCAAATCCAACTTTTTTTTTGGTTGGTTAAAATCTAAAGTTTGTTGTAGATGAGTTGTAATTATTTTAGCAAAAATTTTGTAAAGAAATGATAAAAGTTTAATAGGTTTGTAATTTCTAATATCTTCTTTATCACCTTTTTAAATATTAGCATTAAACTGCATTCCTCCAATCATCTGGTACATTTTATTATTTAGACATTTGATATATAACTTTGCCAACAATTTTGCAATTTCTTTGCCTGCTTCTTTTAAGATATTGATTATAATTCCATCATTATTTTTTTATTTCTTCATTTAAAATCTTGGACAATTCAGAATATATAGTATTTGTAGGAAATACTTTTCCTTATTCTTTATTGCTGCATACTTCTTGATGGAACTCTTCTACACATTTCATGATGTCATTTCTCTTTTAGTAATAGTTCCATCTTTTTCCTCTTGTTGCAGAAACAAGTTTCCTACCAATTCCAAGATTTTGTTTTACACTCAAGACTTTTATTATCTTCTACAGCTTTCCTTACTAATTCATTATTATACTTTGTTATATTATTATCAACTTTTTCATCATTTTACAAAATTCTAGATATTCAATTCTTCTTAATGCATCATTTTTATTTATTTTCATATTCCTTTTCCTTCAAAAATTGATTTGTCTCAGTAGAAATTTTACTTATCAATTACTATGTTTTTTAACCAGCTATCTTTTTTTTTCATGTGTCATAGCATCAGCCAGGAAGTGAACCCACTAACCCGGGACAACTGCTTGTAAAGCAGCTATCGCTAACCTCTCGATCACCAATGCTTGACAACCTGTTATCTTTGTTGCAGCTTTTAAAAGTGTATTGGTTATCTTCCTATTGATTCTATTTAAATTTAAAACAAGTTCAAAATCTGCTAATATTTGAAAACAATTTGCAAGTTCTAATTTCAATTCAATGGAATGTTTCTTGTGATATGATTATCAATTGTGAATATTATTTTTCTTAATAATTCTTGTCTCTTTAGTTTTACATTAACACATATCTTATATGTCACTAATTAATAATCATTTGTTGAATTTATTAAGAACATTACAATCTTGAAATACATATTTTCTATTTGTAATCTAATCTAATTCTGTTGCACCTTCATTTGGATGATTCCATTTCTATTTATCATTTTTTTCAAAATAAGTTTTTCTTTTTCTGCTAAATCCACAAGTCTATGTCCCTTCTCTCTCTCTTTTTTTTTTTACCATAACCACATTTACCTACAATATTTTCAACTTTCAATTTTTTACCAATTCTAGCAATGAAGTCTCCCATAATAATATTAAAATGTTGTTTGGTTTGATCAAAAGCCTTTTGTACATCCATATAAAAGTATTCTATTTCTTCATCATAATCAGAACTTGTTGAATCAAAAACCTGAATTATCTGCATTTGATATCTGCTACTATGGTGAATAACTAATCTTGCCATTCTGTCAGATACATTATCAATTTCCACAATGTTGTTCTCCCACTTGTTGTTTATAAAGAATCCTAATCCATTTGTACATCCAAGGTTTGTGTGTTGGTAGTACAGTACATGTCCATATTTTAAATTAATTTTCTCATCACCTATTCTTCTAATTTCACAAAGTCCAATAATATCCCCTTTAATATTAGGCAGTTCTTCTTTCTATTCTTGCAATCTTCCTTCATTTGAAAATGATCTGCAGTTATAAGTAACTAAATAAAAGTTCATCATCAAATTGAAGCCTGAGTCCACAATCAGAAGATTCTTCGCAATCTCTGTCTTCAGCCAACAACCACTTCCTTGACTCATGACTTTATAGCCTCCTGTGAGTAAGGGTCATGGTTTAATTTTGTCTGAAATGATTGTAAATATTTATTGCAATATGTACATAAATGATTATGGTCATATATTCGAAATATCTAACAAATTCTGATAGATATTTTAATCACATGACTAAATAAAAAATGATTAATATCATTTATTGATGTATTTCAATACAGTTGCTATCCATAAATGCTTAAATAAAAATATACATCATTTATGAAGTAAATTTATGTAAGAAAAGTTATGTGAGGATTGCCTCAAATAAAGAGACATGGCGGTTGAAATGCATTCTGGGAAACATTGTTATGAAATTTTTAACATATTTGATCTATACTTTTGTAATGTTAGATTGAGCCATAAATTATAAATAATATCATGGTATATAAGTAGAAATTTAAAAAAATTTGAAAAATAAAATAGTGATTATCGCGCACTAATATAAATAATTTTATAGATACATTTCAACTTTATTAAATTTAAAGACTATATTTAACGTTAAATAAAATATAATAATCTAATAAAGAATAACTAGCAAGGTGCTTGCTATGTTTTAGTCCTTGCTAATACTATTACACTTATGAAGTAAAATTGTATAATATAAAAAAGTTGAAAATAAAACCAAACATTAAATAATCAATTACAGAACTAAGATTTCTTCAACACCCTTTACAGAGTAATACTGAAGCAGAATTACCAAATGTTGGCACACAAGCATTGGAGTAGTTTCATGTCCTTGTTTACTCTTATTTAAGAATAGATGAATTTATCAATTAATGTCCACCGTTTGGTTGGATTAGATATTGACCAGTACCTTGAGAAAAAAGATCTTAAATGTAATTAGAGTCTGAAAAAAAAATTCAAGATTTATTCAACTATGTTTTGAATCCATGCTGTAAGAATACTGGTAAATATGGCTACTTTTTTTTTCTCCATATGTTAAAGCATCAGCCGGGAAGCGAACCCATGACAACTGTCTGCAAGCAACTGCTTGCTTGCAAGGCAGCTGCGCTGACCTCTCAGCTATCAACGCTTGACAACTTTAAATTTTAATAAGGAAAAGAAATTATTTTATTCTAAGTTTAAAAATTGAAATATTTTCTACAGTTTGACATTAACTTTTTTTTTTTTTGTATTACAATTGAACTTTAATTTAATGCCTTTTAATTCTAAAGTTGAAACTATTATTAAAATGAGAGATGGCATTATAAAATGTATAGAAGAATTCTATAATGAATTATATAAGAATAAAAAACAAGAAAAAACATTCCCTACAATTACTACAGCAACTAAATTACTCAAGATTTTAAATGAACAAATGAGACTTGCAATTAAACCTATGAAGAAGGGAAAGGCTCTAGGAAATTATAGAATTATAATTGATATCTTAAAAGAAATAGAATGAAGAAAGAGAAAAATTGTTAGTAATGTTATATATTAAATATCTAAATGATAAAAGTGTACCAGATGATTGTAAAAATGCAGTACTAATATTAATATATAAAAAGGTGATAAAGAAGATATTTGAAATTACATACCTATCAGTTTTTTATTAGTTCCATACAAAATCTTAAACATGTTAATTATAACTTGTCTACAACAAATTTTGGATTCTAATCAACAAAAATCACAAGTTGGACTTAAAAGTGATTTTAGAACAGTGGATCCCATTCAAGTATTGAGAAAAGTTATAAAAAATAGTAATGAATATGAGTTGTCATTATGCTTTGAATGTATAGATTATGAAAAGCATTTAATTCTATAAGCAATTTTGCAATGATTAAAGCATTGGGTTATCAAGTTATAGATCCAAAATATTGTCATATTCTAAATAATATTTATCAAAATGCAACACAATTGATTTGATTACCTAACCTAATGATACTTAGTAAGATTAAGGTTGAAAAGAGTATGTAACAAAGTGATTCCATATCACCAAATCTTTTACTGTAATTTTCCAAGATGTATTTGGGGGGGGGGGGATGAGAAACAATGAGAAACTAAGAGACTGAATTTAAATGGAGATTATTTAAGTTATCTTCATTTTGTAGATGATGTAATTGTTTTTGCAAATAGTGTTTCAAAATTTCAGGAAATGTTGCAAGATTTATCGGATAAAAAGTAAGAAAGTAGGACTAAAAAGACTAAAGTAATCCTTGATGAATTTTGTCAAAAAAAAATAAAATAAAGGTTGATAATGATGAATTAGAAAAAGTCAACAACTATAAATACCCTGGTCAGATTGTTACAATAGATGAAAACATAGTGGATGAAATTAATCATAGAATTAAAGTTGGATGGATTGCTTTTGATAGAAATAATCTTAAAAAGAAATATGCCTTTGTATTTAAAAAGTAAGATTTTTGATAGATATGTTTTACCAGTTCTTACTTCTGAATGTGAGACTTGGACACTTAACAGAAAAACAATATTGAGTTCAGTTTACTCAACAATGTATGAAGAATTGTGTTTTAGAAATAACAATAAGGGATCAAATATGAAATACATAATTCAGAAAGCAAACAGCTATATATGATAACATCTGAACTGAATATATCACTAGAAGAGATAATAAAAGGTGGATAGTCAAGTTTTAAACTGGTTCCAAGAAATTGTAAAAGATGTAGAAAGAGACCACATGTAAGATGGATGAATGAAATAAGGAAGTGTGCTGGTATGATGTGGAGAAGAGAGACTGGAGATTGGAGAAACTGGATTAAACTGAAGATTCACCCTGATGTGAATCAATAATGTTTAAAAATTATGATGATGAATTCTTAACCAAATAATTCATTGGAAACCTTAGTTTAATAATAATAATGTCAATCTCAGTCACAACTATAACCAAAAACTTTCTTTCTAAAGTAGCAACTTGTGGCTTAGGATCTCAGTTTTAGAGTCTCAAGTGTAAAAAATGTCTTGTATTGCATTAGTAAACCACTAAACATCACATGATCACTATTTTTTATGCTTGCTCATAACTTATTAAACAGAAAAAACTCTCCATACAGTAGTGCCACTCAGTGCAAGCCAGAGTAATCAATGGATGCCAGAAGGCTTGAGCATAAAATCCCTATCTAGTGCCTATTCTTTTGCATAAGCCTTCTGGCATCCATTGATTATCAAATAGGCATTAGATAGGGATTTTATGCACAAGCCTTCCGGCATCCATTGATTACTCTGGCTTGCACTGAGTGGCACTACTGTATGGAGATTTTTCTTGTTTAATTACAGAAGTGGAAAGAGATCTTAGAAGCATGACTAAAAATGAGGAAATGCCTGTTCTTTATTCAAAGTTTCAACAGGTGAAAGGAAATGTAAAAGTGTTTTTAATATATAAAAAAGAAATAATTATGATGGATATAGATAAGAAGAATATGATTATTATTATTATTATATAAAATTAAGACAATAGCTTAATTCAGTCTAATATATATGGGTAGATGTGTACCTATGCCTACATAAAGAAAATATATTTACTATTTATGAATCCTTTAGTATTGTTTTTGATCCGTTGTTTACTTTTTAAAAAATAAAAAGAACTTATAATTTTCATTTAGAATAATTAAGATCAAGTTTTATTGCTATAAAAATAAAAAAAATTGAATGGCTTTTTTAAGAATTCATAAGAAGTTTGCACATCAGAACAGAAGTTGAACTGGGGAATGTTTATCCAGAATGTGACATTAACTCACGTATCTATAATTTAATATCATAATAATTTTGTTTTAATCTAAAACATTTAAACTTTACAATTTAAAGTATAATTTAAAAATTAAGCAAAAAAATTGCAATTGGAAATTTATATTATTTTACATTTTTTTAAATAAAAACTTTATATAATATTTACAAATATATAAGTACTTCATAAGCATTAACCGTTTTTCTTAGAATTACATTAATGCAAGTCATTTCAAATGTATACTTTTTTAATCCCCATATGAGCTTTCAGATATAATAATTAATGTATTTTTTATCATGTTTATATTATAAATTTATAATGAAATAAATATTTTAAAAGCATTTTAACATTATTTTATCAATATTAATTTAAAGTAAATGTAATATCCTTTTGTTTTTTCATCTGGAGTCATAAGTTTGCAAAAGTTTAAAAGAAGTCAAATATAAAATTTTTAATATTGTTTATTCTTAGACATATAAATGTTCAGACATGAATAAAGTCAATTTTAAAACTGCATATGTCTACTTTTTCTTTATAAATGTGTAAATATTTATATGTCTAAGATTACAATTGCAAAAAAAAAAGAGATAATTTACTGAATGAATTACAAAATGTTGTTTAATTAAATAATAATGTCTAAATATTAAATATTATTTTGAGTACTATTTTAGAAGCTTAATTTTAAAAAATGTAATTGCTTGATTATCAGAAATTTTCTCTAAAAAATATTGTGGCACTCACTTGAAAGTTGCTTCAAATCATAAGTTTTTAAAACTAGAAAAAAAAAAGGAATAATATATGTAATTTATAGGGGTTTGAACTCAGGCTATCACACGACCATCAACTGTCCATGCTATCTCATACTGCTGACACCCTTGATCACATGCATGTTAAAAAGATAAATAAACACCAATATATGTATTCTGTGCTAAACCAGCACTCATCAGTTAGTCCAGATTATCATCTCCACACATATATATATAATCAATTCTCAATTTATATTAAGATAGCTAATTTTCATACTTTAATGGACAGGCTTGAGAGTCGTGTGAAAGTTTGAGTTTAAACCCCCTATATATTACATATTGGAGAGCAGGTATGAAAAAGCCTGTACTGTAGAAAAAAAATCATGTATTAAATATATAATTTAAAATATTCAATTCAAAATAATGATTATATATTAAGTCCTATTTTATACACTATTCTAGAAAAGTAAAAAACGTATTTTATTTATTATATAAGATATTGTACAAAAGATTTGGCCGTTAGCGTAGCAGCCTTCCAAGCAAGGGGCCCGAGTTCACTTCCTGGTCAATGCTTTGACATAGAAAAAAAAGATTTGTTTCATTATAATTGCTATAATTTTGTTCACCTAATGTCTAAAACTGCAACTACAGTTTTCAAATAATAATTATGAAAATAATGATATGGCAAGAGCTAATATAAATAGAGAAAGCCATTGAAAGAATGTCCTGAGTTTATGGTTTATCAATAAAAAAAAAGTATGTAATCTAAACAAAATGCAAGATGAACGATTAACCTAAATTTACAATCTCATCATGCTTTTTAATGAATCACCTTTTTTGAAGACATCAAAACAATGTATGTTTATTCTTAAGCAAAACTCTCCACACAGTAGTGCCACTCAGTGCAAGGCAGAGTAATCAATGGATGACAGAAGGCTTGTGCATAGAATCCTCATCTACTGCCTACTCATTCAATATCCCCAGACTAGTTTTTGGCTTGTGGCCTTTGTCATTGATTACTCTGGCTTGCACTGAGTGGCACTACTGTATGGAGAGTTTTGCCTGTTTTAATAACAGTTATAAGAAAGCATAAGAAATGGTGATCATGTGATGTTTATTTTCATGATATGTGTTGACTGAATTGATTTAGATGTTACTAAAACCCAAAAATCCCTAGGCATTTATTCATAGATATTTAAACAAATTTAGTACTTACATATTAGTCAGGCAATAAGATTTCACATATGTATTAGTCCGCAATATTTATTTGAAATAATGACAACTTATAACTTTATTCACTGGAAATAATACAAACATCTACTAACACGGATTTACGTTTTTATGAAAAATTGTCTTCCACCATGTAAATTTATAAAGATTTTTTTTTTTAAAAAAAAATAGTCACCTATAACTTTATTTAGTGGAAATGAAACAAATTCGCATTTACGTTTTTACAAAAATGATTTTTCAGCAAGTTAACTTTTAATAACCTAAATTTGTTATAAGTGATAAACAAACCAAAAAAAAAAAAAAGTACATTTTGACTAATAACTTTCTTCGCATTGGAATATTATCTAACATTCACTTACAAAATTAATTCATTTCCTTTTTTAAAATATTGCAAATATGTTTAATTAGGTATTTATACACATATTTATTTGTGTCAGTACATCACCGCTGGACTAATACGTAAGTACCACAAATTCATATCTTTACAAATTACAAGCATCATTTTTTAAAATAACATGCCTGTAAAAGATATAATATTAGAATTAGCAATACAGCTGCTATTAAAATAAATAAAAAAATGTTTCACTGATGAAAAAATGATTTGATGATTGTTGATTGAAAAGGAGTAACAGAAAGATAGAAACAGATAATTTTTTGTAGTATATAATGATTTCAAAAGGTAAGAAAGTTTAGCTTAGCTAACACTTTTGGAGCCGTAACTTATGTACAGAAATTTTTGTTTCTGTCAGTGAGTAATGATTTTACATCATATTATATCAGAAATCAAAAGTATTTAGGAAATTACAGTTTAACTACATATAGAATTGCTAAAATAATTTTTAACTGGATTAATTGGTAAAAATATGTAATAAATCAGTTAAAGTAAGCATTAAAATATGAAAAAAGAAATTAGATGGTGAAACATTTCAATATACATATAAAAAACATCTGGAGTGATCACACACAAAGTATAAATAGATATACAAGATGTTAAGGAAGTGATAAATTAATAATAATAATAAAAAATAGTAAAAAAGTGAAAAAAGTTGAAAAAAGTGTTACAGAAATTAAAGTATATTTTGTGGTATCAAAATAAGAACATTTATTAAAATTAGTCAAGCATTGGCAGCCAAGAGATCAGCGCAGCTGCCTTGCAAGCAGTTGCTTGCAGACAGTTGTCAAGGGTTCACTTCCTGGCTGATGCTTTGACATATGGAAAAAAAAAACATTATTAAAATTAAAGATGTTTATAAAATCAACAGAGAAATGGAATTATTATTTGAGAGAAGATGTTCTGAAGACAAAGGAATGTACTTAAATGGTAGAGGAAAAAAATAAATATGTCATATAATTTATATGGGTGATAGTATTTTAAATAATAAAAAATAAATTTTGAAATTTTAGAAGGTATATGAAAAAGGATTATAATGAAGAAAGTTTATAAGTATTTTGTGAGACAAAACAGAAATAATATAGAAAAAGAATTATGAAGATGAGTTAATAGAATAGTTACTAAACTTTATATCAGTAACATGTATTAGAGATGAAGAGAATTTCTCTTTGAAGTGATATTTCAATTAATAATTTTGTAAATAATAAATCATGCCAAGCTTTGCTATATTTATTATAATTATTTAGATTTATATGACTACAATTAACATGATATATATATATGCAAAACATTAGAACAGAGAAAAACAAATTAAATAGACTGAGTATGCTTTTGATGCATAAGTGACTTCATCATGGTTGTCATAAATTTGAAGTTTATCATTAAAAATTTAAGACCCATTAATTTGAATGCTATTGGCTCTTTGATTTATTATATATTCATTTGTGTAATAAACCATGCTTTTTTGATTTCTGTTTTCTGTCATTCCTTTCTTTGCATGTTATCTTAACAATACCTGTTTTCAAAGCCATATCCATAATTATTTTCATGGATATAAAAGACATACATTCGTGCATGGCATGTCATCATTGTCCTTAAATTTGCCTTTGTTTCACCATAGTATGTATAAAAACAATCAGCCTGGTTTCATCCTATTGCATAAACAACATTATATTATTCTAATTTATATATTTTATTTTTAGTATTATTGATTAATCTATTTAAAATAAAGTATATTCTAAATCTGATATTGAATTTATTTGCACAGATCAATTACAATTTTATTTCCAATGTGCAGTATGTATGGAGTGGAAAAATCTGTGAAGATAAATTCAATATCAAATTTAAAACACTCATTAAAAAATACTAAGAATAAAATACAACAATTAGACAGATTTAATGTGTGTATGCAATGGAATGCATCCAAGCAGATTGTCTCCACACATACTATGATAAAACAAAGGTCTATTTGGTGAGTTTTGACTGAGAGAAGTTACTCAACATTTAATTGTTTTATTACATCACATTCATCACCTTAATATTTAATTACATTTTCTACAGAAATAGCTTAATTAAAATTGTATTACCATGCATTTGTAGTAATTAAAATTTCTATACTGAATAATAGTATGTACAATTAATTAACAACATGCATTAATGTACAAGAAAGCTAATATTGTTTTAATAAATATATCAGCTTTTATAAACATGAAAAGAAGTATAGACATGTCTTTGATCCTGGCAATGTTAAAATAATGTGTGAAGAATGGAATGACAGAAAACAGATAATCAATGAGGCATGGTCTAGTACATAAAATGAATACATAATGAATCAAAGAGCAAATAGTATTCAAATTAATAAAAAATAGGTCTCTTACATCCTTAAAAATACACTTCAAACTTATTAACAACAATGATGATGATGCTTATACATCAAAAATATACTAGATCTATTTAATTTGTTTTGTTCTCTATTATAGTGTTTTTCACATTACTAATAATGGCAGAATATCAAAGTATTATATATATTATAATGATCCGGAAGAAGAATGACTTAATGTATCTACACTACAGGGCGCCACTAGGCATTTGAACCTAGAAAATTTATAAAGTAGGCAGATATGTAAGTCAAAAAAAATTTTTTTTTATTTTATATATTTTGATTCCGGTCATTAGCCCATTGTCACTAGCTCAGTGGAATAGCAGAGATTTATATTTTATAATAAATTCTTATCTAAGAATATATAAAAAAGAATAAACTAAGCCACTGCCAGTAATTATACACACAAACATTTATTTACGCACATATATATAAAATTTAGCATTATTATTTTCATATGTTTACTTTAGCATTTAACTACATTTTTAAATTTTATTTTAGATTTTAATTTACATTTTAATTTTTATAAGTTCGCACAGATGTATTTATAAAAGTTTGTTTTATAATGTTGAGTATAGATCGGCTGCATAGATTCCACGGTTAAAAACATTTCCAAATAAACATAATCGATCAAAATACAAAGTCATTGATAACGTCAATTGCAGAGGGAATACAAGAAACCCAATGGCATTCATCATAAGATACCACATTGACATCGATGACTTATATATTCTAACTGAATATGAAAACCACAACATAATTAACCGCTAACGAATCCATGCAACGTCCATACCCAACTTAAATTTAATGCATTTTTATTTAGAGTGTCGAGTATGAATAGACTACATAGATTTGCATTTGAAAAGAAAATATTCTATCCTTATTTAACCTTAGGCCAAAAGTTTGCAGTCAAACCAATGTCAATCCATCTGATATATCGATGCATTCAATGTAACACGAATATGGCAGCACAAAAGGTTAAGAGAAGAACTTGCCTCTCATCAGATAGGAATATTACATCTATCTGACAAGAAGAGCAATAAAAAAAACTCCATTGGAAAGGCCTGCGGTCATTTTGCCGACTTACGATCACATTTCATAGGCAAAAAGGAAGTGTGCAGCGTATAAAGCGATTCTGCCCATAGCGAATCTCGTACTACATCTACTAATTACACCAATATATCCAATCCATTGACCTAATTTAACTACAAAACAAATAACCTAAATTACCCTCCCCTAATATAACTTTACAAATCTATATAGCCATTCATGCCCGACTTAAGTTTAACATTTATATAATTTAATTTAATGAAAAATAAGAATCATAATAAAACTTCAAAGAACTAAAAAAAAAAAATGGAAATGATTTTACAAAAGAAATACATCAAATTAAAATTGCTTATTAATAAATAAAGTTGGTCAGATAGGATTCTATTTCAATTATTTTAAATACGGAATAAGTTTTAAAATTAAAGTTCTTATTGTTTAGTATACTGGAGTTTTAAAAATAGATTTAAAGCTTAGACTTCATAAAGTTTTTACGGTTTTAACAAGTCCATAGTTTCTAATTTCTTGCAGTTGCTTGCCATTTGGATGCCAGCGTTAATTCCCCTGATGTCCTGTGGTCCTCAATATAGGAAAAATGATGTCATTTCTTTTTTTAAAAACAAAACTGAAGGGATTGAAGAGTGCGTCTTTTCAATCCCTTCTCCTTCAACTCTGCACTAACACATATAGTCACATCTCTTCCTCTAATTAATTTTTTTATTTCCAAACCTTTCCTTTTATATTAATTTTGCAGATTAACTCAACATTACGTCATGATGATGAAGACCCTTTTCATTGAGGTCTGATTCCTAAGGGATTTCTTTTTATTTGCTATTATTTTCTATTGTTTTCCTATCTAACCATTGCTTATACATTTAAATGCCCAAGGGCTAGTTCACTTTGACTAATTAAAATAATCATTTCCATTTTTCAATAACATTAATTAATTTGTTTTCCAAACTTAAAGATATATTTTTATCATAAAATCTTTTTAAGTTTTTGCTTTTAAAATACTTTTTCTATTTTTAATAAAGTTTTATTTTAATATTTTTTTTCATCTGTGCGATTATATATATATATATATTTGAGTTTAGATGATATCTAATTTCAATTTTTAATTCTTAAACAAAAGAAGTTTTTATTTGTGAACTTTTTTTTTGCGTGTTTAATAAAAAAAATAATGTAACAGCATATGTGCCCGTTACAATATATATATAAGAATAAATGAAAAAGAGGTAAAATGGTTACCTTATTAACATGCATACTTTTTTCATGAAGGGAAGAAAAACTATACAAAAGTACTGATTGGATTAAGTCCTTTTTGTAACAAAAATACAATATAATTTCAGATAAGATCTAATCAGTAGAAATCTATATAGTAATTTTGAATCATTTCTTATATTTACCCATTACAGCATAGTGAAAACTTCAGAGCCAAAATTATTTAATGAATCTCAGCTTGAAGCTTGATCTTTAAATGAAACTGTTAAGCTCAATCTATTTCTCAAATCTAACAAGTCACTTGACTCTTTAAGCAACAAATATAAGATGATTTATTGACATTAACCCTTTTCCCGCCTCTTACGAAGCTCCTCGTAGACATCTGATGTCACTCTAACTCTGCCAGTTCTTATGCTAAAAAATTCGTTTGATAGGTTTTGAATAGGTTTTTAAAAGTTCTGTAAGATGGTGCCCTCTTCTGAATTATTTTACAAGTAAAAAATAAAAAAAACGCATTTAAACCTAAACAAAGAAAGAACATCATTTGTAATTGGTTGTTAGTGAGCTCTCAGCCAAAAAAGGCATTCTGATTGGCTGGAAAGAACAAAGAAACCACCTGATCAAAGAAAATAAAGAAAAACGCTGAGATTTTCATTTCGAATGCAATTTTAAGTATTAAAAAAATATAATTTCAGAAATTAAACTAGTTTTTTAAAAAATATACTAAAAAAACAAAATTATTTTCGAAAAATATTGAAGATTTTAGTAAAAATATTAAAGATCTAATAAAAAGAAATATTTACTTTTCTATAATGTAAAAGTCAACCTTTTTGTTTATATTATAGCTTTTATGTTGCCGAAATTGAATATTTTAGAATAAATAAATAGCAATTTATTTTTGAAAGAACTTTCATTCTCTTCATAACCTGAAAAATTAGTAATATACTTTTTATAAACATATTTGAGTTGAATTTAATATTATAGGCGAATATGTTTTAACAATAGGCTTTGTCTTCAGTTTGTGAGTTGGCCAATTAAAAGATTTGATTTTTACCTCATACAACCAATAATATAATTAGCATGACATTAATGGTGATCTGTGTTTGGTAGTCTTGAATAACATTCCATTAATTACTACAGTGCCAATCATTTGCAATTTGAAATTAAGAAAAGAAATCTGTAATATGCTGTTAATTGTTATATGATTAGAATACTAACTAAAAATATTTGCTTTTACTAAATCAGTGATATAATGGTGCTTTACTATATCCTTTTGCCTTAGCTTATGGTAATTAGGAAACTTTTTTTAAAGTTATTGTCAAAATGCTTCTTGAAAATAACCTAAAAATTTATTTCCTTTACCAATTAACATTGAAGCATTTTGTTTTATTTTTAGTAATTTAAAATAAAAATGTGAGCAGTTTTGCAATAATTTTTATTTGCCATCAAATTAAATTTTCTTTTAAAATTCAGTGAGATCTAAGAAAAGTAAGCATGCTATATATAATGAACTGAATATCTTTTATTAATTAATGATTATTTAGAAGGGATTTGAACTCAGATTTTCAAGCTCTTTACAGATATCTACTTCATTTTATACAACTGATACCCAGACCATATAGTGTGAAAAAGATAAATGATTTCCAATAATCAGAACTATCTTGCTGTTAATTTTGTAAAATAAGATAATAATGCCTGGAGACTTTCAATTAATTCTATTTAATTTTCAGTTATTTTTATTTTATAGAAATCTTTAAATTTTTATTTTTTCAATAATGTAAATTGTTAGTACAGTATTTGTAGTAATTTAAATTATTTTGTATAATGCCCTGTGATATTAAGTAGCAATTCTAATTCTATTGGCAATAATTAATAAATTTTTATCTAGTCCTATTCTATTAATATTCTCAAACTAGTTTCTACTTATAGTTATTAACCTATGGAGACATTAGAATCCTGTCCAAATATCTTACTGATAAAAACAAATTATCCTGGGTATATGGATACATAGAACTGGATAAATACTTGTTTAACACTACGATATTGCATCTGTTGATTAATACATTACCTATTTAAAAGTATTATATGCTGTTTGGGGTTGTATGATATTAATTATTCACTATTTATATATAGTGGAGGGATAAACTCTGAAGCTGAAGATATTTCTAGATAGAAACTCATTACTTTTTTATGTTCAAATGTCATGTGATCTCTCAGCAACCAATGGTAGTGATAGTTTTTCTTATTTTGTGGATTAATACCTGCAAGTTATTTCTATTTTTTTTTATGTGGTACATATTTTTTTCTTAATTCAATTTTATTTATATTAATTTGTTTTAATGGATTGAATAAGGGATGAAATATTTTTAATAAATAGGAATTCCATTTTTAAAATCTAGTTAAAATTTCAAGCCAAGATGTTTTCAAGCCAACAATCAATAAAAAATTTCCATGCAGGATGAAATATTAATACATTGTCTAAGCTAAAAGAAGTAAAGTTAGAAACTTATTTGAAAAACTAATGCTTATTTTGTAATTTAAAAATATGAATTCCTTATGTTAAAAAAATGATATTTTTACTATACAGATATACAGTGAACTCACAGAAAAATATTTTTTAATGCTAGTTCTTAGATTATATATATATATATATAATCCATTTTAGGAGATATATATATATATATTGTAACCCTCCCCAACACCTATCCTACCTTTCCTATCAACAAATACCCAGGGTGCCAATTCTATTGATAATACAATAAACTACTACTCTGGTCATGCTTCAAATTATTATTGAGATTCTTACAATGCTGTCCTATAGCTTAGATCAGTGGGGGATACAGAGATCTATAAGGTGCAAAAGGCATACTAAATATAGGAGGAAACATTATGAATTAATAGGAGTAAAATATCTATTAAGTTTTAAAATAAATAAATAATTGAAATTGGTAAAGTTCCACCATTTAAATCTACAAGTTATAGTTCAACCTCATCTTCTCCCAAATGCATCAAACAACCTTTACTGTGTGCTAGAATTAAATCAATAAAATAAAGATGCAGTTCTAATTAACTCTGCTGTATGGTAAGTTAAAATTAAATACAAAATAAAAATATAACACTACTTAACCTTTATTGTGTGTGCTGGGACTTTAAAAACTAGATCTAAAATACTAACTCAAAAGTCAGCACTTATAAAACACGTTTCTATCAATTTGAAAGCATGAGTTTATCAGACATGCAAATGTCTTCAAATCCAGCCTTACAAACCAGATAGCTATATGGGTCTGAATTAAGCTCAGTTTTACCATATAATAATAGCCTCTGCAATATATAGCATTGCAAAAACCTTCAAAGGTGCACTTATAATAATTAAAACAAGTCAATAAATTTCATAACTTGCTTTTAAGCTTGAATTTTATGATCACTAGATGGAGCTTACCAATAGCTCTAATCAAGCTTTTATTTTATAAGTGCTGAAAGAGAAAAAATTCAAAATCTCTATCAGGGGTCTCCTTTGGCAGGATAGTTCAATTAGTTAGAGCATTACCTTAAAATTCAATACTCAAGAATCTAATAGTCCAGGTTCGAATCCCAAGCTAGTACTGTCACTGATCAGACCAACAACACCCGAAAAAGAGGGGAGAATAATACCTCTCAAAACATTGTGCATATACTAACCTGTTTGATGTGTTATTACTAGCAGTTAAATGTATTTGGAATATTTAAATATAGTTAAATTTTTCTAAAGGCATTCAATACACATATTAGATGATGGAAGTAGTCCAATATAAAAATACAACATAATAATTATTTGCATATTCATTCACTTGCCATCATTTGATTAGGTTGTTATAGTTATATATACTCACTTCTTACAAAAGTCACATTTAATATGGCAGCCTAAATAATAGTTTCACTTAGCAATCTATCCTGAAAAGAATACACCTGTAAATATTTTTCTTCATAGATGTTGGAAAAATATAATGAAAATTAGTGCTTCTGAATGCTGGACTGGTAATATGAATGCTTCATAGGTGTTTCTTACTATTTGTTTTTAATAAAGCTGTACATAGAATTGTAGTTAGACAGATAATGAAGAATTAAGCTAATTTCTCATTTCTTTTATATCCTGCTTTTGTCACAAGACAATCTTCTCACCTATATACATAAATCAATAGCTTGTTTTTTGAAGTATTAAAAAATGTTCCATCTTAATGACCAACATCACAAAGTGTTTTTATAATCCTAAAGATTTTATTCATAATTTTCCATAATTAATATTTTATGAAATTTAATCACCATGGTTTTTAAGTTTACAGAAAAAAAATTATAATGTATTATTTATTATTCATTCTTTTTCTATTTTTTTTTTATAATTATATATTTTGCATGGTCTTATAATATTAGACTATACAAAATTTTTGTATCAAAGCATCAGCCAGAAAGGCAGCTGTACTAGCCACTCGGCCACCATTCTAAAACTAATTCTAGTCATGATTTATTATTTTGAAAATTGTTTTCGCACATTTTAAATATTTTTAGCTTTCATACCATTATTGAACTAAATAAACTCTTTACTACTTAGTAAAGCCATAACTGCACACAAAGAATGACACTTCTCCTTCCCTATCAACATGTGCAATGGCTGATTCAAACCTCTGCAAACACAAAATCATGCAATAACAAACTTTAATCATTGAATATATTAAAATATATTTTATATCTAGTCATGATTAGCTCAACTAGTCATATATGTACTTTTTCTTTGATTTAACTTAAAAGACTCGATGTATTCTGAATCACAAATTCTAATATAAAAGCACAAGCTATGAAACAATTCATCACTAGATATCTGCATCTAAACCATATTTATACAGGAACTTATGCTACTTTATATATCTATTTTACTTTAAAAATGTAGTTAAATCATCTTTATAAGTTTGAATTCAGCAATAATGGATATAATAATATTGACTCCTCACACACACATTTTTGATTTTATCATTATTAGTTGTATTCTATATTTATTATTCTTTAATACCCTTCAATTTATATATTATTTTATCTGTTTGAAATGTACTGTTTCTGCTCTTACATATAGGTGTGTGTTATTTAGACATGTATTTGATTTTTACACCTATTTTTTAATTCCAGGATGTCATCTTTTTTTATCCTGCATAGTTTGATAAGATCATTAGAGCTTCCAACTTGGGGATCGGGAAGTCCAATAATTGATTCTAGCTCTTGCAGATATGGAACTCAAACTTTTTATAAATATTTGAGCAATAAAGCTATATGCCTTCTACATCCTGTATGATTTGTCACAGGTGTAATGGTTTGGCACAGGTGGTAAAGCATTTGATTTGGGATCAGGAGGTTCCAGGATCAATTTTGGCACCCACAGATCTGGTGCTCAAACTTCTTATGAATTCCTGAGCAATGAAGCCATATACTTTTTTTATATATCATTGATTTGTTATTTCATGCGATATCTTTACTAACCTATAAGACATTATTATTATAATATATATTATATTTAATGTTTTCATGGTTATATGTTGTAAATAAAATAGTTTTTGGGTTAAATCGTGTGTTAGGTTTGATTAATTCCCAACGTTTAGATGAAATAACAATCCTGATTTTGATAAAACTAAAATGCTAATTTGGAAAAGTATGATTTGAGAACCATAAGAGAGTCAATTGAAATATTAAAAAGACCAACTGCTTTAAATAGAGCTGATGAATCACAATGAATTCTAGGCTTATGGAGACCACTTATTTTATCTTTTTCTTTTAATAAAAACTTGAAATCAATTAATGGTGAAACTGAAGTAGATAAAGATTTTGTTAATCCACATATTCTGAATTCTCAACAACTTCATTCTCCATCTCATTTTTTATTTCACACTCAATCTTGTTTCTAGTTGAGATCTAATGGGTTTTTTTGAAAAATTAATCTTGACAATGATGAATGCCATTTGGTCAAAATGTTTGGGAATTAATCAAAACATACGGTTTAATCCAAAAATTATTTTATATATATACAATCTTAATTAAAATATGATGCATGAAACCCCATTGAATATTTTAGGATGGTTTTTACTCTGAAAATGATGTGATTATTTTACTTTACATGATTAAATCTAGAAATAAGAATTAAAATAATTTTAGTCAGATGTCACATGACTTAATTTTAATAAAGCTCGTATTTACAAATGTTATATATAGAGCTCACAAAACAAGCTCTTAACAAGCTTTGAGAATATCCCCCCCCCCAGACTGGTTTCTGCTTCTGGCATCGTCAGTGAAGTGCCAGGATATTCATTAGATTAAAAATACTAGGACATGCCCAGCACTTTATCTAATGTATAACTATTGAGAAGAAAATCTGAAATTTTCACACATCCATATATCTAAAAATCCAGCTATCTAACTCAAATAGCCAATTGGGACTGAACTAAGTTCAGATACACCAAAACTTGTTAAGAGCTTGTTTTGTGAGCTCTATATATAACATTTGTAAATACAAGCTTTATTAAAGTTAAGTCATGTGACATCTGACTATTTTTTTATCATTTTATTTTTTGCTATTAAGGCTTTGGCAATTTTATATCACTAAAGCTATTAATATATGGTGTACTTAGTTCAGTCCCATATAGTTATTTGAGTTAGATAGCTGGATTTTTAGACATATGGATGTCTGAAAATTTCAGATTTTCTTCTCAATAGTTATACATTAGATAAAGTGCTGGGCTTGTCCTAGTATTTTTAATCTAATAAATATCCTGGCAGCTCACTGATGATGCCAGAAGCAGAAACTGGTCTGGGGTTGGGATATGCTCAAAGCTTGTTAAGAGCTTGTTTTGCAAGCTCTATATATAACAGAAGTAAGTATTATATTTGTATAAATAATAGTTGCAACAAATTTTGAAATATTTCTATACTTCATTAAATAATAAAGATTATTAATTTATATGAAGTTTGCTCACAATTATCAGATTGAGGAATGATGACAGGGATCTAATACTTAGCTGATAAATATATTTAGTAAACAAAAAATGTCATAGGCTTTTGTATAATGTTTACTTGCAGCATTTAACATATATAAAAGTGTGTGTTTGTATTTTATTTTAATTTTGATTATTCCGATTTCCCTTTTTGTACACATATGTGTGTATATAATGGAAATTCATTTTCAAAAGTAAAATTAAAGATTAAATTAAACCATGAAACACCAGTGACCAATACATCATCATATTACAGTTGTACTTTTTAATTTTTTATAACTAAGTAATTGACACACACCTAAACAAACTCATATTAAATCTGGAACTTTTACAATACAATTAGTATATGATTTTTTCTACAGTACAAGCTTTTTCATACCTGCACTCTAACATGTAATATATAGGGGGTTTAAACTCAGACTTTCACACGACCCTCAACTATCCACGCTATCTCATACTGATGACACACTTGATCACACACATGTTAAAAAGATAAATAATCACTTATATACATATTTCGTACTAAACCAGCACTCATCAGTTGGTTCAGATTATCATCTCCACACATATATACAATCAATGCTCAGCTATAGATACCAATTTATTGACCAACCAACTACAAATTAGTTGGGGGAAAAAAACCCTAAGCTTGTATATAATCTAAGAATAAATTCCTAAACTTATTTAATGCTATGATAAAAATAATTCGATAATGAAAAAAAAAAATTTCAATTTTTAAAAGGGAAAAATGGAAAAGCAAAAAAAAAGATATCAGGTAGTCTGAAAACTAAGATGGAGTTTTTTTTTTTTTAAGTGTCATAGCATCTGCCGGGACCCGAACCCGCAACCCGGGCAACTGCCTGCAAGTGATAAAAATAATACAGATCCTTAAAATAGTTTGGAAGCATTGGTGGTCGAGAGGTCAGCGACAGCTGCTTTCCAAGCAGTGTCCCGGGTTAGCGGGTTCGCTTTCCGGCTGATGCTATGACACATGGGGGGAGGGGAGAGGGGGAATAGTTTGGAAGAAATTATATCAAAATTTTAAAAATAGAAAAATTAATTGATGAAATGTTTTTAATGAATTTTTGTATAAGGAAATTTAACGTTTGTAAGACAGTAAAAAAAATAAATTAACGAAGACTTGGAATTTATGGAATCAAAAAATAAAAAGATATTTTAAAGACGGGTTTATTCAAGTGCATTACTTTTATATAGAAATAAAGTAATGCTTTGATCGACAGATTTCATTACTTATAAAAAGTCATTTAATTCGTACATAATTCAGTTATAACACTTCACGGCTTTAATGTTATGATGACAGTGATGGATTTAAGGATTAAAGTTTCATGCATTGATTAGTTGCTAAAAAAAAAGTCAACCAGTCAAAGTGATTGGAAATATTGTACGCAGCCTCTTAACTTTAGTGCTCTGACAACCATGGTCTGGCCATATGGAATTTATCATATAATATTTTTAATCCTTATAACTAATCCCTATGAGGTTTGTGCAATGATAGAGTAGCAGAAACAGAGAGAAATTTTGATGATCAATTCACAATTGAGTTCAGACTGAACTGAAAGGAACTGTTAAATGCTCAATCTGCAACTAAGGTACTCAGATGTCACTTTAACATCCTGAGTAATTAACCATATTTATTATTATTATAATGATATAAAAATTGAAAATACTTACGTTAAGAATATTATTAAATATATTATATTGCAATCACAAAAATGGAATAATTGTCGCATAGTAAGATGATACTGAAAAATATTTAGACATCAGAAATATTCTGTAAAAAATATGAATGGCTAACTTATTAATAACCAAATGATATGATCCAAATGGCACACTTAATAAGCCATGATGAAGATGTAAAAATGCAGTAGATGTAACAAACATTTAATATTTAATCTATTTATTTGGTTGAAAATGTTGTAGACATAAAAAATATTGGTTAATTATATTTGCTTAATTATTACTCACAATTAAAACATTTACACCTGGGTCTTGTTTTACGCGATAGATAGGTTCCTCAGAAAACACGCACAAACGAAATCGCGCAAAAATAGACGTAACTTACATTGAAAAAGGGGGATGCGGTCTGTGATTCTTCAAAATTCGTGTAAAAGCAAAGCACCAACGTAAAATTACTTTAAAATTTGTGCAAAAAAAAAAAATAAGGAAATAAAATATGACTAATAAAAAATTTCAAATTTGAAAAAAATTGATACAAGACAAACTTTTTTTAACTATAATATTTAATTTTATTCAAAATAATATATTTTTATGCATAATTTACAGTACAGTAATTTACATTTTTTATACACATTTTAATTATTATAGCTATTTGCCAAAAAACACTTTCGTTTGCAAACAACTAGTGCCAACTTCACACTCATGTTGTGTCAATGGTGTTCTGGTAACAACATAAATAGTAATTAATCTTTGAGACGATGATTTTATTAATTGTTTATGAAACTAACAACTAAAAATTAAATTATTATTTTTGTCTTTAATTTTCAATTCTGTTTAAAAATCAAATTTCACATCATATTAATTTCAAGTCGCCGTAAGTAATTTTTAAATTGTTAATTACAATTAAAAATCAGATTTTAATTTTTAATTGTCAAATTTAATTATGCCCACTGCTATTACTCACCTTTTAAAAATAAACTTGTGGACACTAAATGATTAATAATTGATTATGTTCTTTTTTAAAAAGCAAAAACAGAATGTGATTTAATATGCAAAATTAACACGCACAATGTTTGAACAAATTTACATTATAATCTTGTAAAATTTAATGTGTGTATACATAAAATGTGGAAATCATGATTTTAATTTCATTATTGCATAAATCTTACTATTATAAAGCACTGAAAATATTGAAATTACTAAGATGAAAGTTGAATTCCAATAATGTGCTATTACTTTCAATATAACGTAAGTGTGTGAAATTTATTATTTAAAGTAATAGCACATTATTGGAGTTCGACTTCCAGTGAAACACAAATCGCATAACTTCAAAATCGTGTTAAATAAGTCCGTGTAAAAAGAGACCCAGGTGTATATATATTAAACAAAACAAGTTATAAATTTCGTAACTTGCTTCTAGCTGCATTTTATGATCACTAGATGTAGCTTTACCAATAGCTCTTAACAAGCTTTATGTAAACAAAGGGTTTATGTAAACAAAGCTTGATGTGATGTGATGTACTGTAGCTACTCCTTAAACGAAGTCAAAAATCTCTCATCAATTCTACCAAGAAAAACTTGTTATGAGCTATTGGTAAAGCTCCATCTAGTGATATATATAATAAACAGAAAAATAAAAATAGCATTAAACATTCTTATACAAATGAAGCACAACAGTCTTTTAATAAAGAAAACCTCTTAGAGTCATTAACACATCTTCCTATAGTTCAAAGTCTAGAGTAAAAAAAATTTACATCAAAGCAGATTTAGCATTTTTCCAGATATCTATCAATATGATTAAGTAAATTAACTAGCTGTCTTGAAATGGTTAAAAATATTTAAAGCTATCTTATGGCATTTATATTTTAATTTACTTTTAATCTAATGTAATTGTAGAGGATTTGAACACTGATTGTCAAACACTTCAGCTATCGATTCTGTCTCATGCAATAGATACACATGGCCACACTCATGCATGCAAAATACAAAAGATATACTGAAATTATACAGCAAAATGTACGGAAATTTGTAATTAAAATAATATTTAAAAAGTTAGAGAAAAACAGATAGATACAGGCTTAAAGATATTTACTTTATATGATGTTACTATAAATTAAGACTGGAATTGGATTTGTTCCACATTACAAGAAAAAGGTGGCAGTTGATGGATTAGGATAATTGAGATTAGGCAAAAATGAAAAAAAAATCTATAACAAAATGTAACCTAAGATAGAAGATGAGATGTAATAATTTATTTGTATCTTAATATAAAATTTGTGACAGAAAATTCCTGGACATGCTTATTTAGTTCATATTGACTGATTATCATTTTTTTTTAAAAATGGAAAGAGAATCCAGAAAATCGGGATTATTTGTAGGTAATTGGTATAATATTTTTAATTTTATACACATTTAGGTGTATTTTAATGTATTAATTTTTAAAGTAATTGCATTGAAAAAAGTACATCAATCAATCAATTTTTTTTTTCAAACAATTATGCTGATATTAAATAAAATTCTTGAAGTAAATCATTTTTATCTTCTTTGTTATCAACTTGTTCTTGTACTTTAACCCAATAATTAAATAATTAAATTTGTAAAGCTCATACTTATTACGTAAAGTAATATATATTAAGGCTATAACCTTAAAATCAGGCGCTTGAAAAACGACAGTAAGGACCTCTACAAATCTTAACACAAGATGAAAAACGGCAGTAGGGACCTCTAAAAATCTTAACACAAGATTACTGTCATTTTTCCGGCACATGGTCTTAAGGTTATATATAGCCTTAATATATATTGCTTTAACCAAATAAATAATTTATATATATATGATGGAAATAAAACAAACAACATATTTTGAAAAACTACTCACAATCATTAAAATCAAAACTACATATTAATTTCACATTTCTGGTTGAATGTCTGAATTCTCTTCTCCATCAATCATAAACATATTTCACGGTTACAATTATAAAAGCATGATCACTTGTATTAGCTTTAAACATACATAATTTTCAACTGTTAATAAAAACATCCACAGAAAAGATAGTTTTTTATAAAAAATATTCAGCTTTATTTCTGCTTAGCATGCTTTCAATATAGCATGAAAATGATATCCATGACTTATCATCATATTATATTTATAAGCCAATTAAATCCATGAGTAATTGTCTTTATTGTCTTAGTAAATATATACTTTATATGGAAATTGGAAATTATAAATGATTATATATATATATAGTCTTCTTTCAAAATATGGAAGTTATAATTAACTATTTATGAATCTGCTTTCAGAACAGGTTATATTTGCCTGATTAATGAGGTTTGTTTAAATTTCTTGCATTATTAATCCCACACTCCTTGGTCAAGTTGCAATCTTTACTGTCTATATAAACACATCAGATTATAGATAAAGGTGTTACCACCTTTATTGTTATAAAATGTTGCCTTGACTACAGGTCGGGATTGTGGTAGCTTAATAATTGATTGATACTATCTATATTATTATCAATGATGTTTTAAACATTCTTAATTATTATTTTGCATTAAAGATAAATTGGGACAAATGGCATCTTACTTGGAGGTTTTTTTTTTAAAAAAATATCTCTATAAACAGTCAAAAATTGGAGCTCGTCTAGAAATTCAGAACAATTAATCATCCTCTATACAAACGTCATTATTTTCTCTGGTATGAAAGTTTAACAAATTTTATTTTTAAAATCAATTGCTGTTCTTATATATTAAAATATTTACAAACTTTTGAAAATCTTCAAAGAAACTAATGCTCCACAGTAGAAGTTGTGGAACAATATCTATCCCTATTTATTTCTTTGTTTTATAGATATATTATTTTTATAAATCACTAATTTTCTAGAAATTTTAGTATTTCATTATTGAAGCTCCTCAAGTATACACATGTTCACCATGCAAGGATACTGAAGGGAACATTCTTTTATTTGAGTATTTCCATGTTATTACACTTTGTGCACCATCTTTCAATTTCATTATCAATAAGTACAAAAATTATTCTGTGGTTATTGTTATTAATATTTAATTTTGTCAGATCTAAGAAAGTTATTTATTGATTTAATCTTTTTATAAAATATCAATATTTACAACTATATATGATACAATCAGAATGGTCTCTCTAAGTTTAATCCAGTTTTGCCAATCCCTAGGCACTCATCTCCACATGTCACCAAAAAATTTCCTTATTATATCAATATATCTCACATGTGGTCACTTTTTATATCTTTTAAAATCTTTAGGGGTCATTTAAGATTTTTGACTGAATTTTCATCCCAGCTACATTGCAGTCTCTTAATTCCTATAATGATGTCAATAATATTTTGTTGTTTTCTTATACATGTCCTTCATTTTTGAACCCATCTTATTTCTCCTATACATTTCTTTAGATTTCTTTGAATGATGTGAAGTTTCTGTATTGCTCTTTTGTTAAATGTCAAATCTCACATCTATAAGTAAGAACAAACATTCAGTTATTTCTACCAAAAGCACTTCATTGGAGTTAAATTTTTATGATTAATTTTATCCATTACGTTCCATCTGTATCAATAATATGACCTAATTATATTTAGTTGTTAACTTCTTCTAATTCATCATCATCAATCTTTATTATCATGACTTAGGGTTTTCTCTTTTTCACAGATTGAATTGCAGATCTCATTTTTTCTTTAGAATTCTGGAAAATTCAGAAGATATAGTAGTTGTAAGGGATATCTTTGTTGTTGTTTTTTGTAAATGTTCTTTTATTGCCATATAATTATTTATAAACCTCAACCACACATTTCATGCTATAATCTCTTATTTTAATAATATTTCTATCTTTTTTCTTATTTCAGGAATAGGTTACCAAAATGTTAATAACACTTTTATTCTCTTCTATAGATTTCCTTGCTAATTTCAGTTATGTTTTTCTTATATCATTGTACAATCTGTTTCATACCATTTTACAAAACTCTAGATATCCATGTATTCTTAATGGATTATAAATTTACATATTCCTTATTTTCTTCATACATTATATTGTCTCAGTAAAAAAAAAAATACTGGTAAATAACTGTTTCTTTGTATATGCTATGTATCTTTTACTAATTTCATTCAAATTTGAACCATCTTTATAATCTATTAATATTTTTAAATGATTTGTAAGTTCTAATTTGATTTCAGTGGAATGTTTCTAAAGGTTAGGAATATCAGCCATGAATACTATTTTTCTTAATTTTTGTCTCTTTAGTTTCAAATTAACATCACATGATCACCATTTCTTATGTTTGCTCATATATGTTATTAAAACAGGCAAACCTCTCCATATGGTAATGCAACTCAGTGCAGAGTAATCAATGGATGCCAGAAGGCTTGTGCATAAAATCCCTATCTAGTGCCTATTCATCCAATATCCCCAGACTAGTTTCTGGATTGTGGCCTTTATCAGTGAGGAGCCTTGGATTTGAGCACACTGCACCTAGATCTTAGGATCTCTAAGATATCTTAGAGCCAGAAGCTAATCTGGGGATATTGGATGGGTAGGCACTAGATAGGGATTTTAGGCACAAGCCTTTTGGCATCCATTGATTACTCTGGTTTGCACTTAGTGGCACAACTGTGTGGAGAGTTTTGCCTATTTTAATAATAGTTATGAGCAAGCATAAGAAATGGTGATCATGTGATGTATAGTGGTTTAACACCAATTCTGCCTAATAGGACAGTGGTGTTTATGGCTGTTAAAGAGCTAAAGACACCAATACATGGTTACTGAACTGTATTTAGACCCATATGACTATATAAGCTATTGAGCTTAGATTGAAAATATTATTGTGTTTTCCAATTTTATTCTCATAGTTTTGTAGTTAAGTAGAGTTAAAGGTGGCTGCTAGAGCATTGCATTGGATCCTAAGATCAAGATGCAGTGCTCTCAGATCCAAAGTTCCTCACTAATGAAGGCCACAAGCAGGAACTAACCTGGGGATATTGGATGAGTAGGCACTAGACAGGGATTTTATGCACAAGCCTTCTGGCATCCATTGATTACTCTGTTTGACACTGATTGGCACTACTGTATGGAAAGTTTTGCCTGTTTTAATAACATGTGCTAACATAGGAAATAGTGATCATGTGATGTTTAGTGGTTTAACACCAATCTTGCCTAATAGGATAGTGGTGGCTATGGTTGTTAAATAATCAAAGACACCAAAATGTATGGGTACTGAATTTGATTCAAACCCATATGACTATATAAGCTATTGAGCTTAGATTGAAAATATTATTGTGTTTTCAAATTTTATTCCCATAGTTTTATGGTTAAGTAGAGATATAGGTGGCTGCTGGAGGGTTGTGTTATATCCTAAGATCTAGTTGCAGTGCTCTCAGATCCAAAGCTTTTCACTGATGAAGGCCACAAGCCAGAAACTAATCTGGGGATATTGGATGAGCAGGCACTAGACAGGGATTTTATGCACAAGCCTTCTGGCATCCATTGATTACTTTGTTTGGCACTAAGTGGCACAACAGTATGGAGAGTTTTGCCTGTTTTAATAACAGTTATGTGCTAACATAGAAAATAGTAATCAAGTGATGCTTAGTGGTTTAACACCAATCCTGCCTAATATGATAGTAGTGGCTATGGTTGTTAAAGAGCCAAAAACACCAAAATGTATAGGTACTGAACTGGATTCAGACCCATATGACTATATAAGCTATTGAACTTAGATTGAAAATATTTTTGTGTTTTCAATTTTGTTTAGGTGCAGTGCTCTCAGGTCCAAAGCTCCTCACTGACAAAAGCCATTAGCCAGAAATTAGTCTGGGGGTATTAGATGAGTAGTCACTAGACAGGGATTTTATGCACAAGCCTTCTGGCATCCATTGATTACTCTGTTTGGCATTGAGTGGCACTATTGTATGGAGGGTTTTTCTTGTTTTAATAGTATTAATATTATGAATATTAGTATGTAACTTAAGTTACATACTGAATTTCAAATAATATTAAGTTACATACTTCCACATTAAAATAATAAATCAACAAGTACGTAAACCTTTACTCTGACTTATATACTTTTTGGGCACATTTATTTAAAATAAAATATAAATTTAAAAATACTCATAATTTTTTTAAAAAAATCCATCAATTGACATAGCTAGAACATATGATTTTCGTAAGTGTACAAGAAATATATAAAATATGAAATACTTAAATAATACTCATCTTTAAAATATGTTCAAATATTTTTACAATAAATCAATTAAACTTATCTAATATAATAGTGCTAGTGTTATTTTAAATACTTTTACTTGGTTCATTCGATAAATAAAAGTGACTTTAATAAAAATAATATTATTGGTATTCTTCTCCATATTTTGTTTGGTACTACTCTCTAAATAAAAATCCTTATATGTGTGTTTTATGTATGTTTAAAATATAAAATACTATTTACAAAATACAAGCATTCATTATATTTGTGTTGTTCATTTTGGATGTTTTATTTTCTTAAAAATATGCATTAACATGTAAAATCAAAATATTAAATTATTCAAAAATCTCATGAATAATTATCATCTCTTTTATTTTTTTTTTAAAAATAGTTTAATAAAAAATATGAAAAATATCTATGATTCTTTATTATTCACTGTTAACATTTACATTCATTGACATTTGTATATGTCTTTAAACTAAACCAAAACAAAAAAACCTATCTCATCTTCTTTCAAAATAACGATACTAAAATTCAAAATTATTCATTATTTTCTCTCATAAAATACAATGCTATATGATGCAATAACTGTTGAAATTAAGATAGCAAAATGATGTGTAGGCATGAAGAACTAACTAGAGTAAAGACTCAATAGAATAAAATATGTGGGATAATCTGCATGGATACAGTGTGAACAAAGAGGTATGACTTCTCTGTCTAATAACCTCAAATATAATAATAATGTCCAGGCTATTTATTCAGCTCTCATTCAAATATTTTAAAATACAAAAATATCAAGAAAGACACTGTCCATGGAAAATATATACAAGACACAGGGCTATGTTATCTGTACATGCATAAACTGCTAAGGTAATAATATGTTATTTTCCTATTCTCTCCATAGATCCTACATATAAGCATCTAAAGGTTTCTTTACAATATTCCTATTGTCACTATCAATTAAAAACTTCACAATAGATTTAACAACCTACATTGCAAAGTTACTAGCATTATTCTAAATAACAAACAAAATTCACGTATGACTTTAACAATCTAAAACTACTAACAAGAAAAGGTTTATTCACTTTAAATTCAGCAATAAAATACAAATGATTTTGTTTTAAGATATTAAAATCAATATTCAAAATATTTCCAAAATTAAGGTTCAACCATTAAAGAATCATATAAAAATTAGGAGTATCAATAAATTATATTACATTGGTAATATAAAAGAAAAATGAATACATATCTTTCTAAAAATGATAGCTTATATCATTAGAATAATAATAAAGTTTTATGTGTAATTAATGCCACACACACACACACACATGTTCATACATTCATATAATAAAGAAATATAAAAAATATTCTAAGCAATTCTAGTAAATAACAATAAAATATACATCATATAAAATCAATATATTTTGTAAGATTTACTTAATAATACTACTCTTGTTAGTCACTCAGATGTTTTCTTGTCCAATATTTAATATAAGAAAACATTAATAATAACAATCATCCAATATAACACTATTACACCTTAAAATGTTTATGAAAAAACTTTATAAAACATTAAAATATTAATTATGTTAGATTAAAAAAAAAATCTAAAGTGTAATCTTTCCTCCTCTAACACCTAATAAAACTTAATACTACAATTAGTTGTAAAATGATAATAAAAACTATAGTTACTAAATCCAATTCTTTCTTCTCCATAAAATTCAATTTTAAAAAAAGTTTTTTTCTTCCATCTAATATTTTTATAGAAGTTCTTCCCCAGAGCTTGTTGCTTAGTGATGCTACTGTCCAAAAGCTTTAGAATGAAAACTTTCTCTCCTCCCCATGGCATGTAAACTCATAATAAAAAAAAATGAAGATGAAGTCAACATTTAAATCCAAAAATATTTTAAAGAACAATTATTAATCCTGTTTATGAAAGTCTATAAATTACAGTCCATTATTTGTAGCTTCCTTGATAATAATTATTAAAGTGATATCACTTGGAAAAGTTTTAAAAAATAATCTCTAGAGGCTTCCCATTCATTTGAATCCTATGGGCTCTAGATGCATCAGTTGTTGGCAATATAAGTCCATGTGTAAGACAAATTTTATATTCCATTCAAAATGTCATTTTATAGTAATTCCAATAAAGTCATCTATAAAGTTATATTTCTTTAGTCAGGATAATATATTTTTAATTACCCTTTTTTTTCTGATGAATAATTTTTTTAAAAACCAATTTTTATAATATTAAATAATTTATAGTCTTTTTAATAACAACCTGTCATAAAAATTTATATCCGTAATAATATTGTTTTTTTTATTTAATCATTTTCCAAGAGAAGTTTGTAATAAACTTTTTAAAGACAATATTTTCTTTTAAAAATATTCACTGCAACTTTTTTTTTAAAAAAAAAATGCAAGCATAAATGGTATCATTTTATTCTAGGTTCAATATTAAATTCATTTTTCAATTTTTCAAAATATTAAAATTTAAGTTTTTTCCATGTAACTTTTTGTTCTCCAAATAAAGTTATTTATCTTTAAAATATAATGCATAAAAATGCTAATCCTCCAAAAAATAATATTTCTGCTCAACATTCTTGCAATGTCCAAAGTATTAAAAATAAATAATGATATAAATTTTTCCATAGTATATTTAAAATTATACTTTCATTTATCAGCTGTACTCTTATCATTAATTCTTTTGAATACTTTATCTTTGGTATTAAATCCATATTTTACTGTGAAGTTGGCTTAAGCTTCAATAAAATAACCAGTAGAAAATTTTCCTTAATTTAGAGCTGCATTGTTACTTTAACTTAGTAAATTATTAATCCTTCAAAAACTTTTCTTTAAAAATATTAAGAAGTAAACTAAGTAATATTTTGATGTTGGTATATGATTATAATATTGATAATAAGTTAACAAGTTATTAAGTTATTAAGATAGTTATTAAGCAGGCCAAAAAAATGAGAGCATCCACTTTTATATCAGATCAAACTTACATCTGATTGGTTATTTAGTTTAGGTTATTAAAATTTAGAAATAAAATTTTCATCATATGCTGAGTGTTAACTGAAAATACATTTATCAATTGAACTGAAGATTTACAAAATCAAAGTCACATTTGCAACTAGTTTTGATAGTAACAAGATTAACTTTCTGGTTATCATTTAAATGGCATAGTGAATATTATGGAATATAAAATGAACAGATAGGATTTAGGATTTACATAGAAAATAATTTGTCTACAATATTTATTATTATTTCAATATCATTCAGGAAAGTGGGTTTTTTTTTATTAAAAAAGAACAATCCTTACAAATAAATACTTCATTAAGTATTTTAGTGATTATTTTAGAGAAGGCAATTTTGGGTGAACATTTTGGATAATGTTTAAGATAAACTGTAAAAACAATTATTGTATAATATTCTATTAAAACATAATCTTTCAATAGAGGGCATATCTTTTCAGGTAGAAACAGATGCTGATGTCTTTCCTATACAAATTAACTATAGAAGTGCCATCACAAAAAATACCTCATTTAGAAGTAAATAGATTACATGTAATAAAAAAATAAGAAAAGAAAATTATGTCTCTGAATATTATCTAAAGGTAGGACTTAAAAAATAATAAAATTAGTGATCAACAAATGGGAAGAAATAGAAGCTGTTGGAAATGCAGAAAATATCATATTTCTCTAAAGACAAATTCCTGATATAATTTCTGACTACTGACATTCATATGTGAGTAACAATGAATTGCACATATTATTCCAAAACCATTTTTACTTGTTTTACATTGATTAATCTAATGATTTGAAGTTTTAATGTCCAGTGCTTTTAAATATACCAACTTGCTCATCAAATCTATATAGATCTGATACTAGATTAGCAACTATATATTTTAATATTTCAATTATATGCTAACCACAAGCAATAAGAAAAACATTGAAAGTGTAACAAAATTGTGGAAAATTAAGTATTATTCAGATCCAAGGCTCCTCACTGACAAAAGCCACAAGCCAAAAACTGGTCTGGGGATGGAGATTTTATGCACAAGTCTTCTGGTATCCATTCATTACTCTGGCTTGCACTGAGTGGCAATACATATAGAGAGTTTTGACTGTTTTAATAACAATTATAGGCAAGCTTAAGAAATGGTGATCATGTGATGCTTATTGGCTTAAATATATAAACTGACTAAATTAATTTATAATTAAAAAATTATTATGGCAAAAATTGGCCTACATTGTAGATTTTTCTAGTGTAATTATAGATATTGATTAGGGAAGCTCCAAGATTCTCTTCTGATGTAGACAGATTAATTCTAAGTAAAAGAATAATGAAGTATTATAATATTTCTCTTACCTTATATCATCTTTATTCATTGATAAAGCAATTAAATAAATCCACCTCTTTTATCACAAATAGTATTCATTTTATTTTTGATTCAATCAATCTCACAGTTTTGACTAATCAGTAGTCTTGTTCATAGCTGAAATGTATATGGAAGTGTATGTGGATATATAGAAATTTGTACATGAACATATAAAAGAACAGTTTATCTATTCAATATAAACAATACAAAACAATGCAAATCTTACATACAATTATAAATTAAATCCTTTTTTTTTAAGTGTCATACTATCGGCCAGGACGCGAACCCGCAACCCGGGCAACTGCCTGCAAGTGCAAGGCAGTCGCGCTGACCTCTCGACCACCAATGCAAGACTTAAATCCTTTTTTTTTATATTCTATTATATATAAATACAAAATAGGTTGAGATTGTTGATTGTTATTGATATTGTCTAAGTGTTGATTGATTTTAATGATTACTTATAAACCATTTAGCCTTGAGAATTATTACACTTATTATTTAAACAATACAAAATATATATATATATCTTCAAACAGTTAGAATGATAGAATAAAAATAAAATAAGCACTGTTATAGTGATAAAAAAGTTGGATTTATTTAAAATGGTAATGTCAAGAAATAGTTATTTATTGTAGAATGGTTGGTCAACCGTTTAAAATTTTATAGGACAGCTCAGCTTAACTGTGCTTTAATCCTAACTGTGGAAATAACGGGAGAATACACATTCTGAACTAATTGCAACTCATAGAATTCTCTAAACTCTTAACAACTTTATATCTCTCTGAATGAATGTAATCAAATTATTTCTATCCTCTCTTTATAAAATAGATCCTATTTGAAAATATTGTTTGTTTTTCTATAAATACTTTTTTTAGAATTGTTTTTATTCTCTTCAAACTCCTAATTGGTTTGAGAGGGTTTACCAAAAAAATACATATATTTTCAAAACAATCTGCTTTTCTTTTCAAGTTGAAATTATTAAGTATATTATTTAAAGAAATATAAAATCTATAATTTTAATTCATAATCTTTTGATCTTGTCTTAATCAGAATTTTAATTTGTTTGTTTTTAAAATATACACCCACGTAATGAATACAACAATATATTTTTAATTCATTAAAAGTTTTATAATTTTATTATATAATGTTTTATCATAAATTCTTTCAAATTAATAATCGAAACCAATGGATTTGCCATTCAGCAGAAGTAATTTGTAGACAAAATAGATTATATTATACAAATCACGTGATGTTTGGGTCATCTTTGTTTATTATATACATAGATATTTCAAAGGCAAAATAATAAATGTTTTAGATTATCATTCAAAATAAAAATTTAATCCATTATTCTGTTACTTCATAGAATTTTTAAACAAATAATAGAAAATATCATTATATAATAGCAATAATTCTATATATTATATAATATTAATATAACGTTTTTTTTTTTCAAATAATCGTATTTTATATTATTCATTTATAACATACTTATACGAGTGTGTGTATGTGTACTGTATTGGAGAAAAGTTATTGATTACAAATTTATATAAAATTACTATATTTAATTATTTTTATTTTCTTTTATTAAAAAAACTAAACTTATTTAATAAATTTAGAACTTTCTTTTTTTTTAAAAAAAAAAGAAAGAAAGAAATGGGAGGGTTTGTACAAATAGGCATAGAATTTTTTCAATATTCATGAACTAATGTACCTCTGATATTTCTCTTAGTAATCAAAAATAAAACTTTGAAGACTCAAGTAGGGAGTTTATTTTCAGCAGGTAGACAATTTCAAAAGCTTTAAATGAAAGAAAAATCTAAACAAAATATTAATATTTTATCCATTCAAAGAAATATCATTTGGGTTCTATTATTCATGATATTTTATTTTTCTTTATATAACTACTACAATTTTTGTTAGGTTTTTTTTAAAGAAAAAAAAGAAAAAACGAAAAAAGAATTTCTAAAGAAATAAAAAAATCATTTTTCACTCTCTGAGTTTTAAGCAAAAAAAAGAGTATTAGAATGGTAAAATTTGAAATTACAAGCAATCAGAAATATATGAATAATAAATAAATTAGATATATATTTTATTCTACATATAAATATATCACTGCTTAATTTTATTATCTATTCTTTTTCAACCGTTGATCCATTCAAGATCTATTTTAGTATATTTGTCTGTAGCTTACTTTATCCACATATCATCAACAAATTGATCCATTTTACAAGTATTTTTGAGAATTTTAATTGTATTCCTATTACCATTTATTTCAAGCCAATAAACATCACATGACTTGCTTATAACTGTTATTAAAACAGGCAAAACTCTCTATACGTATTACCACTCAGTGCAAGCCTTCTGGCATCCATTGATTACTCTCCCTTGCACTGAGTGGTAATACGTATAGAGAGTTTCACCATTTGTTTCATGAATATATCTAGTGAGATTCATTTTATTCTCCAATTTTTTTCAAAGGTAATTATTATTATTGTTTTCAATCTCCGCTTTATAAATTGAATATAAATGTGTATTATTTGGTATAATTGTTAAGATTATAAGTTATAAATAACTTTAAAAGCACCATTTTACAGAGCATTAGTTAGTTTATTCAATGACCTCTTCCTGCTTTTTAAGTATTAAAGATTATTTTGACTTGGTTGTTCATATTCTTGATCTATATAATCAACATTGAATGTTATCTTCATCTCTTACTCTGGCATTCAAACATCAAATGATCTGCCAAACAACCGACCATTTGATTATTATATATAATATCATTTTGAATAAATCCCATTATGGTAGCCTACAAGGTTTAATGCAAATGTAAAGTGGGTAATAGCAAAAAAATCATATATATTTATCATCTCCTAAGCAACAAAACATTCACTTATTTATTTGTTTTCATTGAATAATGTGGAAAATTTGTTTATAGCTTGATTTTCTAAGCTCTGTTCAGCTTATCTTAAAAAATTATATTGCATCATTGGGGTTTATATTTACTTTTTACTATATGGAGGGAGAGGCATAAGCTGTCTTTTTTTTGGTCCTTATGAGCAGATTGCTGAAATTTGTATATTCTTTTCCTCAAAATGACATAAGTTCTTATAAAGGTAAAGAATCAACACATTAGGCAATGGTCAATTTAATTACAAACACAAATACAAGATTTTGACTTTTTGTATTAAGCATACATATCAAGTATTATTATACCTTATGTGGTTAAAGTAGAGGTATATTGGTGAATGTTAGAGTTCAAATACCATGGATCATTAATTTCTGGTACTTGAACTTCTTAAGAATTCCTAAGCAACAAATCATTCAATTATATGTGTATCCCTATAATGTCTACTTTTTAGAATATTGCATGTCAAATCTTTAATTTTAAATTGATTTAATAAAGTGAATGGTTTATTTTTTTAATCTTATTATTTGTGCTCCAAGTTTCAATTCATATTTCTAAAGTATAAAATTTAAAAAATTATCAGTGTTCTCATGATATTTTTGCCACAAATCTTGCATGTAGATGTAACTCATTTTAAGTTTGTCCATTCACAATGGGGATTTGTAAATTAATACACTGTATAGGCTTACACACACCTGCACTTATATAATGTAATATATTAGAAATTCAAACTCAGACCTTCACATGACCCTCATCTCTCCATGTCATCTCATATTGTTGATTCACCTGATCATACACATGTTGAAAAGATAAATAATCACCAATATACATATTTCATGCTAAACCAGCAATCTTCTGTTGGTCCAGATTACTATCTTTACACATATATACAACCAGCTTTATATTAAGATAGCCAATCTTCATACTTTAATGGACAGGATTCAAACTACTCCAACCCACCACTCTTCAGCCATCCATTTCATTGAAAATCTGATGATGGAACATTCAAAGCCATATAATTTTTGAAAGTCTCCAATTAGTATTCCAACTATTCTATTAGATTGATTATTATATATGATAGTAAAATAGGTTTGATTTCCTGAACCTTTCCAAATCTTTTCAAAATTTATATAATTAGAAGAAGCACAGACTTTCACACAATCCACCACACTCCACTCTATTTCATAACATTGATACACTTGAACACATATATGTCAAAAAGATAAATAATCACCAATATACATATTTCATGCTAAACCAGCAATCATCAGTTGGTCCGGATTATCATCTTTACACATATATACAATAAGTGCTCAGATATATATTAAGATAACCAATCTTCATACTTTAATGGACGGGCTTCAATCCACTCCACACTCCAACTCTTCAACCATCCATCCAATTGAAAATCTATAGAGTAGAGAATGGTGGGTCATGTGAAAGTCTGTGCTCATATACCCTATATATTACATATATTGATACAAATCTGTATTTCAGTTATAAAAAGAAGAAGCATATCTATGCATATTTCTTCATACAAACTATATTCACATATTACATGTCTAATTAAGGCTCTGATAATTTTTGATGTTTTGATTGACTGAGGCACCATTCTTGAGAAACAGTATTAGAGGTGGTTCTATTGACATCAAACACATGCTACATTTAGTGTTATTATTAATATCTACAAATATCTTTTGATGCTACACAATTTTATTACAGGAACTCTTCATTTTCTGGAGTAAATATATTATTAAACATATTATAATTTTTTGCATTTTCTTATTTCTGTAATGTTTTTATTTTTACTGCAGTTATTATTTCAGTTGTCTTGTAGTCTACCTCAAAGTTTTAAATATTCTTTTAATTAGGAAAAAACTTTTTTTTAATTAAAAAGGTATTTGAAACTTTGAAAAAGACTGCTGGAAAACTTTTTCTTGTAAATAGATATTATAAAAAGTTTTTATATAAAAAATATATAAAAGAAGTCCTAAAAAACATAAAAAAAATAGTCCAAAAATGATTACAATATTTGATTATATATTTTTTAAAGTGTAAAAAGAAAGAATATTTAATAGAATATCATACAATGTTATTCTAGTTAACAGTATATCTATTGCTAATTTTTATACTTTAGGATCAGATCAATACAAATTACTACTAACAAACATTTTTATTAGATCATTACAATGTTTATCAAAATCTATGCAGTTTAGTGTAGTGGTATGTATAGTCACAGGATCTGGAACTCATTATCCAGACAATATGATTCCTGCTCCGGAACTCATTATCCAGAAAATATGATTCCAGCTGTTTTTTCCAGAGCTCTAACTTCTTATGAGTATCCAAGCAATAAATTATTCAATTGTTTTCTTTAATCTTTGACAAGTAACAACTAAAACTATATAAACAAATGAGTCATATTAATAAAAAAAAGTATACATAATATATAAAAGCAATATTCATTATCACTTGTAATATTTTTATAACATTGACAAACAAAAATAAAATGTCAATTTAATCTCAAAAAATAAAATTCTGAATTACGAAAATTATTTTTTGTCATTTTCAATGTTACATTTTAATTAAACTGCAGCTTCTGTAATTAAACCCAAATAATTATAATAGATTAACACTATTTAAAACAAATTAAAAAGGTATCAATTTAGGTCTTAAAATTTTCTGTAGTCATCCATCATTTAATATCTTTTTATTACATTATACTTTTTTACTTTTTTTTTAACCTTTAAAAACCAATTTATTTATGATAGATTAGAAAACCTTTAAATAACTCACTTCAAGGTACGTTTATTTCTTTATAAAATGTATTCTTTATAAACAAAAAAATTGAATGTTTTAATTAAAATGAATCTCACAATGATTTGTTATCTGAATAAGCAGTCATCAGTTTGTGTGTGTGTGTGTAATGTATTTTGAACACTATCATAATTTTTGTTAAAGATTAGATGGAAGGTAAGAACACTTGTTCACGTTGTTGTTGTTAATTTAACATTTGTTATTATTTTATAAAAAGTTTTTTTAAAATCCCTTTTTTTCTTTACTTTATGATATACATACACACATATAATTTTTTTTTAATTACGCAACTTTTTTCTGATGAATGGGTTTTTTTTTTTGACTCTTCATATCAAAAATCCGTTTTTATTCTTTTCATCTTCTAATATATGGTAATTGTAATTAATTTCTGTTACTACTTTAAAGATTTCAATCGCTAACATTTATACTAAGGCCAGGTTTTACCATTCGGCAAACTAGGCAATTGTCTAAGATGCAGAGCTTAGTGAGAGCTGCAATACTAATATTTAAAGCTTACGGTTTTATACAAAGAAGATATTTTTGCAAAAGTTAATCAAATTTGTGGTTCTTATTTTTTCTACAAAATATTCATTTTTAAAAATCAAAGTTGGTAAAGTTTTTTTTGAGTGAGGTGTGTGTGGTAAAATGGTGTATGCAGTTGGCCTTTTTTAGGATACAAAATAGTATAATGTTAACCATGATTATAAGAATACTTTTGCAGTTTATAAACAAGAATCCAGTAATTGCAAATAATTCGTGAACATAAATCCATTCATCAGTTCCTGTAAACAAGCAAAGCTTTATCAATCTTTTTTTCAGTTATAAACCAGAATCTTCTATATCCATGTCAATATCTTCAACATTCAAATCTAATATGTGCTTCTCTAAGCCATGGGTTCAGAGGCTCACTATAAAATTTAAATCTATTACAATATATATATATTAAAATAATAAATATATCTAACTCAAGGAAATATAAAAATACTAATAAAAAACACACACACAATTACTTCTTTATAAAGCTGCTTTCAACTAGCAGATTGTTTTTCTTTATGATGTGGCCATACAATGAAAAAAAACTTCTTACATTTTTTGATTATTTAAATAATTTTAATAAAAATATACAATTTTCAATGAATTTTTCTAAAACAATGGATCATTTTTTTTGATGTTCAGATTACTTATAGAGATGGTGTCCTTAGTACTAATATATATATAGGAAGCCAACTGATAGTCATGGTTACCTACATTTTTATAGCAATCACCCAAAGCACTTAAAGATTAATATCCCTTGCAGTCAATTTTTAAGGATTAAAAGAATTTGCAGTGATGAGATTCTTCAGCAAAATAACAAGGTTTTATATAATAAATTTATCAACATAAAATATCCTAAAGGACTGTTAAATAAGGTGAAGATAAAATCTTCAGGAGTTGACAGAAAAAACTTCTGCCTAAGAAAAGAAATAGTCAGTTGATATGTATACCACTGTGGTTCTTACCTTCAATGATGACTTACCGAATATTAACCAAATATTATGAAAACATTTTAATATATTAAATTCCAATTCAGCAATTGCTAAAACAGAAAATCTTTAATAAATAAAACCACTATTGCCAAGTGCTTTCAACTCCTATGAGTCCTTATCAAGGCAGTATAAAAAATTCTATTTTTCTCCTAAGCGATAAATTCAAGTTTTATTGCATTGGCCAGGAACAACTAATCGGAAAGCTGGTTAATTTTGAATTCATAGCACAAGATGAATATTGTATAAGATATGATTCTTTAATCTTGCATTTTTTATCATGTGTTTTATGCATTAATATTGTAAAATCCTTTGGACTACATACATGGCCTGTACTACTTTGGTGAACATAAAAAGCCGAATAAACTATATCATCCTCTCTTGTTGTATTATACATATATTTATGTTGTTGAAGGCAATATTTAATATTTTTTTTGGTTTCCCCAACATATTGCACTACAATTTATTTACGGATATCTAGTAGAATACACCACACTGTTCTTCTCTTATTTTCTGGTTTAGCATTTGCTGAATTGTTATATTGTAATTTATAAGTTGTATTAACAGAAATATTATATTTATTTATTATTTATATTAAATTCCACAGATTGTCTAAGATCTGTTTTTCCCTATCCACCTAAAGTTGTATATCATAGACATAAGACACTTAGGGATAGACTAAGGACAGATTTTGGCACTAATTTTGTGACAAGAAAGGGATGTTTTTCATGTGAGGATAAGAGATGTTTAACATGCAATCATATTATTGTTATGAAAATAATTCAGGGGAATAGCATTCATGATTTTAAATGGTATATCCCCAACTATATTAATTGTAAAAGTATGAAAATATATTTAATAGAATGTGATAGGTACTTGAGTCATTACATAGTTGAGTCAGCAAACAGTCTACATATTAGAATAACCAATCATAGGTTTGATGTTTTACATAAAAATGAAGATAGACCAGTTTCTAAACATTTTAATTTACCTGATCACTCGATTGATAATTTAAGAGTGATTATATTGAAAAATATTTTTTTCCCCATGAGAGCGAGAGGAAATAAAAGGAAATTTTTTATTTTTAAATTTAAGATATTTCATCCTCATGATATGAATGTGAATATAGGTACTATCTAGTATCCTAGGGATTTGTTTCTCTTGTATTTGTTTGTTTTTTTTGTTTCTCAGAGAACTGTATTTTAATGTTTTATTGTTTTATTACTTGTTTTTTTTATTTTATGGGTGGGCTAGTAAGAAATATATATATAAAAAATATATATAGTAAAATACATATAGTAATATATATATAGTGATTTATGTGTATATATACATAATAGTATATTTTATGGTTTTTTTTATATATAATAATACATGTATGGTTTTAATTTTTTTTAAAAAGGTTTTTTTGAAAGAGTTTTTTTGTAATTTTTTGTACAAAGTTTTGTATAGTTTTGTTGTATGTAATTCTTGTAGAGTCATTTATATTGTATATACATGAATTAGTATAATTGATTTGTGTTTGTAATGTTTTTTTTTTTTTTGCTTTTTTTGTAGGGTTTTGTAAAGTTTTATAAGTATTTTATAAGAATGTAATTACTATTTTTCTTGTTTGTGTCAAAAAAGTATTAAATATTTATAAGTTGGTTGATTGATAAAAATTGTTGTATAAAGAATTTTAGCCTTTAGGAATTAATTTTGTTATCTGATATGTAAATGTTTGTAATTTTTCAGTGTTTAAATTCTGGAAATAGCCATTTTGCTGTGCTTTCTGACCAAAACAAGTCTACTGGTTGAAATATTAAAGTAGCTTTACAAAGAAGTAATTGTGTTTTTTATTAGTATTTATATATATATATATTGTTACTTTGAATATATCATTGAGTTTTCTAATATTTTATTATTTATTAATACATTGTACAGGCTCAAACCTGCATTTTTATATATGTAACATATGCGGGGTTCGAACTCAGACTTTCACATGACCCACCACTCTCAGTGCCATCTCATATTGCTGACCCACCTGATCACACACATGTTGAAAAGATAAATAACCACCAATATATGTATTTCATGCTAAACCAGCAATCATCAGTTGGTCTAGATTATTATTCTCACACATATATATAATCATTACTCAGCTTTATGTTAAGATAGCCAATCTTTATACTTTAATGGACAGGCTTAAAACTATTCCAACTCACAACTCTTTAGCCTTCCATTTCATTGAAAATCTGGTGATGGAACGTTCAAAGGCTAATATGTCAACATGGGTAGGATGACAACCTTGGCGCTAACAAGGGCTTTGAACGTTCCATCATCAGATTTTCAGTGAAATGGAAGGCTAAAGAGTTGTGAGTTGGAATAGTTTGAAGCCTGTCCATTAAAGTATAAAGATTGACTATCTTAATATAAAGCTGAGTACTGGTTATATTTGTTAAGTAATTATTAAGATGAATACAATAAAATTCTAGTCATGTAATGTTTGAAGATGGAAGTAAAAAACATGGGTTCGAATCCAAGGGTTTTTAGATCTCAAAACCTTTACTTTATCTGTAATAAATAGCACAGAGCAAAATTTTATTTTACCATTCTAAATTTACCACCATAGAATTAATAAAAATGCAAATTTCAGTGCTTGAAGTTCATATGATTTCTAGAAAATAAATCATTGAAATATTAAAATTTCAATGTTTATAACTTTATTTTAACTACTGTTTTATTTTTATGGCTCAGTACAAGATCTTAATATAAATGAACAGGTATTTTATTTTAATAAAAGACAATACTGTATATCAATAAAAGTTTTAAAACATATTTATTTAAAAGTTTAGAATTTGATTTTAATTACTAGTTTTTGTTACCATTATTTGTCATAATTACTAATAACACAATACTTTAAAAGTAGCAAAAATAGATATTTAATATTGACTTATCAGAATTCTATATTATTTCTAATATTGTTGCTTAAAACAACTTTGGTTGTGAACTTTTAAAATTAAAATTAATCAATTTAATCTTTATAATTGATTCTTGGTCAAGTCTTTGAAAATCTGTTAATGTTTCCACCTAACATTAACTTGTGATATGACAAACTTTTGCTATTGATTTATTTTATAATTACAATATATAAAATTTTTACACATTTTATTTGCAATTATGTTATTTCTAATTATTTCTATGCCTATTATTAAAACTTTTATTGTTATATTCTTTATATAATCATCATACCTTCACTATGATTTTACTATTTAATCTAATTAATAAATGAATATATATATCTATGTATAAAGGTATAGGTCCAAATATTGTCAAATTTTGAAAAATATTTATCAAAATACAACAGAGGTGATTAGATTTTATGATGACACTAAGAAAACAAGTTTAATTAGGGTGTTTAACAATATGAAAAAATCGTCTGCTAAGCTCGATATACAGCATAATGCACAAATACCATTTATTTAAATCATTTATATATGTATAATCATAGTTTTAAAAATTCAGCATTATCAAAAAAATATATGACCATTATTGATACCAAACTTGATGGGCCACAGATTTTTTTTTGTCAGTGATCCATGCATTTAGCATGCGTGGCTCAGATGATGTATAAAATTATCTCTTGATATATCTATGTTATAAGTAAGTTTTTGAAATAGTTGATAGCACATCCACATCCTATACCAACAATTTGGGTTTGTATCTAGTTGGGTAAAAAAAAATTTTAGATCAACTAAGGTTTTTTTTTTTTTCAAATACACTCTCATAACCAATTAGTCTCCAATAATAATTGCTCATTTACTTTTAGATGAACTCTAAAACAAAATTGGAAAATTGCTCAAATCATCACTAATCAATGGCATGCCTTATAAATAATACCTTATCTTTGTCAAGCATTGGTGGTCGAGAGGTCAGCGGCAGCTGCTTTACAAGCAATTGTCCTGGGTTGGCAGGTTCGCTTCCCAGTTGATGCTATGACACATGAGAAGAAAATAATACCTTATCTTTCATTGTTGTTTTACAAGAATTATTGGGGAAATCTTTGACTTGCAGTAAATTTAGATCATGATTATTTTCCTTTTTATTTATATATCATAAGTTTCAAACTTGGATTATGATTTGAAAATGTTCTGCAAAATTAAAAGCATAAACAAGTTTTATTCTCTCACATGAAAAGATTGTCACATTTATAATAAATGTTATAGAAACTTATTATAGCCACATCAATGAATTTTCAATATTGAAATACAAGTATAATGTATATACTTAACCTAGATGTAACTAAGGGGGGATTTGAACCCAGAATTTCAAGCTCCCTACAGTCATTCACTCTCTCCAGTATAACAGCTACACAAGACAACATACATATGAAAAAATTAATGTTCTCCAATATATGTATTTCATGCTGAACCAGCACTTGCAGTCCAGATTATTATCTCCCACATTGCATATGTTATGTGGAATAGAGGGGATAACTATAGCAAGCTTGAAATTCTGGATTCAAATCACCTTTACTCATTTTTTAATTAACAGTGACTTTATTTAGCTATCACTATATCAAGTTCTAAAAAAAACATTTTCCATAATTGTACAGTATGGTAAGTCATGCAATGCATGTTTTAATAAAGTAGTAAAATAATGGACTCTAAACATTTTAGTTTATCATTATCATCACTTTTGATCTGTCCAAGTTCAATTTATTATCTTCACCAATCCTTAGCCTTTCTTCTCCATACCACCCAAGCACACTTTCTCATTTCAACTATACACTTCCCGTATGGTCTCTTTCTAAGTCTTTTACAATCTTTAGGAATCCAGTTTAAGATTTTAACTGTCCATCTATTATCATCTCTTCTAGAAATATTTCCAGGCCAATTCCACTTCAGTTTCTTAATTCTTCCAATGAAGTCAGTAACACTTGTTTTTCTGTTACCTATATATTTCATTTTTAATCCCTTATTGTTATTCCTAATATGCATCTCTTCATATTTCATTGAATAGTCTGAAGTCTCAGTATTGCCTTTCTGTTAAGGGTCCAAATCTCAGATTTATAAATAACTGCTAAAACACATTTATTAAAACCCTTCCTTTTTAAACACATAAGCATATTTCTTTTTAATATTTTTTTTACCAAAAACACTAACCAAGATTAATTCTATGATATGTTCCCATCTATAGTAATAATCTGACCAAGGTGTATATAGTCACCAACTTCTTCTAATTCATCATTATCAATCTTTATTTCTTACTTTTGAGAAAATCCATTAAACATTACTTTAGTCTTTTTAACATTTATCTTTAATTCTATTTTTCCTACATTCATCTGATAAATCTTGCAATATCTTTTGCAATATTTTTTGATGCCTAAAACATTATTTGCAAAAACAATTACATCATCTAAATTTACTTTAATAGCTTCCCATTTTAATCCACAAAATACATCTTGCAAAACTGCTGTAAAATTTTTTGGAAATATGGAGTCACCCTATCATACATCCTTCTCATGGTTAATCAACCAAGTATCATTATGTAATCTAATTGTTGTGGTTGCATTTTTATAAATATTCTTCAGAATATGACAATATCCTGATCTATATCTTGATGATCCAATACTTTAGTCACTGAAGATATTTATACAACCAAATGCCTTTTCATAATCTACAAATCCAAAGCATTTGTCCTTTCTATAACTTCTCTTAATACTTGGATATGATCAACTGTACTACACTATTAAATCAAGCTTATTCTTTTAGTTGGTTAAAATCCAAAGTTTGATGTAGATGAGTTGTAATTATCTTGTAATTTCTAATATATTCTTCATTATCATTGTTAAATATTAATATTAATATTGCACTCTTCCAATCATCTTGTACCTCATTATCATTTAAACATTTGGTATATAACTTTGCCAAAAAGTTTTCTTTTTTTTTTTTTAAACTTTTTTATTTATACTATAATCTTTTTTTGTTAAAAAAAAGCTTTAGTAATAATAAATTATGCACAAATATTAACATATTTATAGTAAACTAAATGTATGTTACATAGGCAAAATTTGCAATTATAATAGTATAGGTAACACAATAAGCTGTTTAATTCCAATGAAGCAGGATCCAAAATTGAAGAGTGACTTGTTCTAAAATTAGATAATCATGACAACTAAAGTGAAAAAGAATAGAGTTAATTATTTTCAAGAGTAAAATCTGATGGAGATTGTTGATGGAAATAAAGATTTAAGTTTTGAAAGAGCACAACTGAGATAGATTGTTAATTGCCAAGTTTCAATCATGATGTTTCTAGATAAAAATTTGAGAGAGTAAAAGTATGAGTTAAATGATTCTTTGTTACTTTTTTTTTGTACATTATATTTTTTATTGTTAAATATTATGGAACAGCATGTGACCACATAGTTCTTCGTGTATAAATAATTACAAATGCATTGAAGGGTGAGTAGTATTATATATATATGATCAATAGATGGCATTTTACCAAAACCACCATACAAGTATAAATTTGTTTACATAAACGACAAAAGAGTCAGAATTCACTATCTCTTTCTCAGATCAGCTGATTTCAAGCTAATTTGCTATCATCAGTGAAGGATAGAGAATCAGCTGATCTGAGGGTGGGCAAAAGAAAGAGATAGTGAATTCTGACTCTTTTGTCGTTTATGTAAACAAATTTACACTTGTACGGTGGTTTTGGTAAAATGCCATCTATTGATTATAAATACAAGTGATAGCAGGTTACATGATTATAACTTGTTTTTGTTTTTCATATATATATATAGTAATCATTTGAGATTGATTGCACACTTATAAAACATGAAAAGACATAATAATAAGAAGTATAGGCAGGTTTAAAAAAGATATAGTATTTCTTTCAAGTATTTAATGCACAAAACACATGTAAGTTCAAGATTACAATTTTCTTCTTCTTCCTCTTTTTTTTTATGTATTGATTTCTATATTTACATATGATACCATTTCCAACATTCTTATACATTTAACAATGCTACTTTTTACACCAAAATTTTACTCTTTTATTGTATGGTTATATATTTGAATATTATACATCTGATGATGACTGCAAGACAGTTGAAACTGTAAGAGTAAAGTTTTGGTGCAAAAAATAGTATTGTTAAGTGTAGAGGAAAGTTGAAAATGGTATCATATAGGTTCAAGATTAACTTATATTAGTCACAAAGGAATACTTAATTAGAATTGTATCCTGTAATAAATTAAAAAAAATTTTCAACTATGATTGAGGAGCACAAAGGTTTTGGAACTTACTTAGAGTTTCAGAAACTGATAGGGTTGTCCCTAGATGAATGGATGAATAAGCTATTTTATTTAAAAATCTTTAAATGATCTGCCAATGAGATTTGATGTTATACTGATATAAATAAGTATGTTCAATGGCATGATCTGTGAAAAATGATTGTTTGACATATGAAATTTAAATAAACAATGGTATTGGAGGAAGATAGCACTAAATATATTGGATTAGTAAGTGTTGAAATATATATTTTGGCTCTACACAAAAGAGCATATTAAATTTAATCCTCCTTTGCATATAGAAAAGACAGCTGTTCTTATGGATAGAAAATGTGAAGATGAGCCCCAGATTTATAATTTTATTACAAAAAAAAATTATATTTGTTCACCTGCTTAAGATATCAATTATATATCTATCACTTACTTGAACCTTCCTTTTCTTCATTTAAAATCCTGATCAATTCAGAAGATTAGTAGACCCAGGAGGTACTTTTTCTTGTTCTTTATTGTTATATAATTCTTTCTATCATTTCTACACATTTCATGATGTCATCTCTCTCTTTACTAATAGTTCCATCTTTTTTTCTTATTGTAGAAATAAGTTTCCTACCAATACCAAGATATTGTTGAACATTCTTAGACTTTTATTCTCTTCTATAGCTTTCTTTACTTATTTATAATTATACTTTTTTATATCATGTTAATGCAAAACTAGAGACAAAAATTATTAAGAAAAACAATATTCACAGTTGATATTCTTAATCTTCAAAAACATTCCAATGAATTTAGATTAGAATTTGCAAATTGTTTTCAAATATTAATAGATTTTCAACATAATTCAAAACTGAAGAAAATCAATGAAGTGCCTTGGACCTGAGAGCACTGCACCCAGATCTTAGGATCTAATACAACCCTCCAGTAGCCACCTTTTATCTCTACATAATTACAAAACTATGAGAATGAAATTGAAAACATGATATTATCAATCTAAGCTTAATAGCTTATATAGTCATATGGGTCTGAACTCAGTTCAGCACCTATACATTTTGGTGTCTTTGGCTCTTTAACAACCATAGACGCAACTATTCTATTAGATAGGATTGGTGTTAAACCACTAAACATCACATGATCACCTTTTTGCTAGCACATAACTGTTATTAAACAGGCAAATCTCTCCATATAGTTGAGCCACCCTGTGCCAACCAGAGTAATCAATGGATGCCAGAAGGCTTGTGCATAAAATCCTCATCTAGTGCCTACTTATCCAATATCCCCAGGCTAGTTTCTAGCTTGTGGCCTTCCTCAGTGAGGAACCTTGGATCTGAGAGCACCACCTAGATCTTAGGATCTGAGTTCAGACACATATAACTATATAAGCTATTGAGCTTAGAATAAAAATATTATTGTGTTTTCCAATTTCATTTTTATAGTTTTTAGTTAAGTAGAGATAAAAGGTGGCTACTGGAGGGTTGCATTAGACCCTAGGATCTAAGTGCAGTGCTCTCGGAACCAAGGCTACTCACTGACAAAGGTCACATGCAAGAAACTAGTCTGGGAATATTGGATGAATAGGCACTAGATGGGGATTTTATGCACAAGCCTTCTGGCATCCATTGATTATTCTGGTAGGGTGGCACTATTGTATGGAGAGTTTTGCCTGTTTAATAAGTTATGTGCTAGCATAAGAGATGGTTATCATGTAATGTTTAGTGGTTTAACACCAATCCTGCCTAATAGGATAGTGGTGGCTATGATTGTTAAAGAGCCAAAGACACCAAAATGTATGGGTGCTGAACTGAGTTTAGACCCATATGACTATATAAACTATTGAGCTTAGATGAAAATATTATTGTGTTTTCAATTTCATTCTCATAGTTTTGTAGTTAAGTAGAGGTAAAAGATGGCCGCTGAAGGGTTGCATTAGATCCTAAGATCTTGGTGCAGTGCTCTCAGATCCAAGGCTCCTCACTGACAAAGGCCAGGAGCCAGAAACTAGTCTGGGAAAGCCTTTTGGCATCCATTGATTACTCTGGTTGGCACAGGGTGGCACTACTATATGGAGAGTTTCACCTGTTTAATAATAGTTATGACTAGCATAAGAGGTGGTAATCATGTGATGTTTAGTGGGTAGTCATTTTTTTTAAAAGAAGAAGGAATATAAAAATGATGAATTAAGAAGGAATGAATATCTAGAATTTTGTAAAATGGTGTGAAATTTTAGTTAACCTGTTATTTATAATGCGTGAATATTTTAGAATCTTCTAAACAACAAACCATTTGAGTTTTTTTCTTGTGTGGTTTAGTGCAGTAGTAGACAGGCAATCTTAAGACCCATGAATCTAGCTCAGTCTGTTAATCTGAGTGCTTAAACGTCTTATAATCTTCTGAGTCACAAACTATTTGATTATTTTTTATATTGTAAGTTATAATAGTAGTGATTAAAGTTAAAATAATTATGAATGTCAAGATTAAAAGAGAAATTGATTTGATATGAAATTTTGATTTTGTCTGAAATCATTTGAAGAATGTATTTTTAATTGCTATATTTTACCTTTTTTTATCACAATATGACAACTGAGGCCTCAAGTTAGCAACATATTGGGGGGTTGATGAAAATGGCGATTTTGTAACGAATGATCAGATCGCGACATGTATAAATTGATCGATGTCATTTATCGGTTGGATATGTCAGCATAGGTTTAGGGCGGTTCTTATAATTGGAAATGGCCATGAGCGCGTATTAAATCAGCACCAATAATTGTTTATATGTGTATCAGAATGCTAATGTATAAAAAACTTTTTTTTTAAATTTATTTTGAAAGAAAATAATATCATAATGCTAGATTTCAGAGAGTCGGGTAAATAGAGAAAACCATTTACATATTTACTTTTAGTAGGAGAAAACATTACAAACCCTAAAGATGGAAATGTTTACGTTTGTAAAATTAAAATCTGCCTACTGCTATTTATGCTCTCAAAATAGCAATATAAATAGTCAATAAAATTATAAATAAAATCTCAATTATGAATAAAATTTGTAATCTGATTGGAATAAGAATATTGACAACAAATAATTAATGGTAATTTAATATTTTAAATAAAAAACATATAGTCGTTTATTTTCAAAAACAACAATCCAAATCAAAAACATTTAAGTCATAACAAATACGCTTAGATGCTAATGATTCACATACGAGTTTTTAATTTATAGCCATTAATGACAAATTAATAGATAAAATTGATGAATCCTAAAGTCCAGTGAATTCTGTTGAAAATTTTCAACAAAGTCCCTTCACTGATGAGGACTATAGTCCAAAATCATACTGCTACCATCTAATGTCTATTGATTATTGGACCTTATAATAGACTGCCTGGAGTATATAGAAGAAATAAAATTGAGTAGATTATGTGTAAATGGAGAAAATGATCAGTTGTATGTTTTTTATAAATTTGTTAATATTACTTATTAATTTTAAAATAAAAATTACTTGATTTTTTTCTGCTAAGTTTATTCAATTTTATATGTTAGTATGATGTTAGCTAGAAATCGGTTGAAGCTATAATTTTATAATAAGTTTTATTAATTTTTATTGCTGTATTTGATAATATTTAGATCAGTTTCCAAGATGTTTATAATATTGTACATTATTGACATTAACCATTAGGTTTAATTAAATTTTATGCAGAGCTATATAGAAAATGTTTATTATTGAATAATAAACATTCAATTTTCAAAATATTAAAAACTCTCTTTATTATTAATATGTGCCATTACGTTTTATTATACTTTTGTGCATTTTAGGTTCTCCAGAGATCTGTATATAATTAATATTTGCTAATAAGCTTGATTATATTTTTTGCTATATTATCCAATTATTCAAAAAACTTTTATTAAACCTTTGTCATTACTTTTATCTATGTTTTGTGTACATTTTAAGGTGTTCAAAAGATTTTTTATCATTATTACTTCGTATTCGGTTTAAAAAGTTTTATTTTGAATTAATTAAACAATAACCATAATTGATTGTATATATGTGTGGCGATAGTAATCTGGACCAACTGATGATTGCTGGTTTAGCATGAAATACGAATATTGATGATTATTTATCTTTTTAACATGTGTGTGATCAGGTGGGTCAGCAGTATGAGATGGCATGGAGAGTTGAGGGTCGTATGAAAGTCTGAGTTCGAATCCTGCAAACATTACATATATATATATGCAGTTTTAAGCTTGTATAGTGTATTAATTTACAATAACCATAAATAATTTGTTTTATTAATTATGATTATTATATATACAGTATTGTTAGATTAACAATGGAACTAAGTTTCATAGATATAGGCAGATGCACATTAGATATAGGGAAGTGTTTTTGGATTTAAATAAAAATATTTTATTTTGAAGTTAAATAAAAGTGCTTTCATTTTATTTTAGACAGAAAATATGAATTTTTTTTATATGACCTTAATTTTTTATTGAAATAAAAGAATTTACTTGAATTTCAAGTGATTATGAAAGATCTAGAAAAGACCATATGTGGGATGGATGGATGAAATAAGGAATAGAGCTGTGGTGATGTAGGGAAGAGAAACTAGAGATTGAAGAAGATGGATTGAACTTGGAGAAACCTTCATCCTGAAATGGACTGATAATGGTCAAAAATGATGATGATGATCTAAACAAAGTTTGTAATTAATAAATTCCAAGTAGAAAAAACTCTAGAATGTTAATTAAGGTTGCACATAAAATAAATTGAAAATCAGAGGTAAAATTTATTTACTTATTCTTAAAATGGTTCATTTTTTTAATTTATAATTAAGCTTTGTTATACATTTTATTTCTTTATCTCATAATTTTAGTTTGTTTTAAAAGTAGAAATATTTTTACAATAAGTCTGTTTTTAATTATGGAATTAAAATTCTTTAAAAAAACCTTGAGTGTGAATAGTATGCAGCAGAAAGGAGTTCATCTTTTTTTCTTCATGCTGATCATCAAAATAGGCATCACCTTCAAACCAACGTGCCACTGTTAGAAATCTCCTCAGGTACCAACAAACTTTCCATGCATTGTTTGTTTATATCTAAGATCTCTTTCCTAAGTTTATAGAATCAGATTATTAAAATGATATTGTTCCTCAAACTAAAATTAAATCAATCATGTGCCAACCATAGAAAAATCTGCAACTATCAACGATGTGCATTTTTAAATATAAAAAAAACCATATGTAGAAGCCTGATTATGGTTCAATATATAAAATCAACTGAGGAAACATAGGATCCTGCAATGCTATCTTAAACTTTGAATTTCAATACAGAACTCTTAAAATAAAATATATAAAAAACATACATAACAAATAATAAATATTTTTATTATACTGTTGAACTTTCTTGACTGCTATGTAAAGACTGGTTTAAACTAATTATATGAAAATCATCTTAATTTATGGATACTTTATGAAGCTGTTCACTAGAGGGAGCTTACCAATAGCCCTGATTAAACTTGAAAGCATTTAGTAATGGGAATATTAGGTTCACAAAAAATGAACTGAATGAGGCAAGGAAGAGACTGAAAAGTGGAAAGGTGAGAGGTTTAGATGAGTGGGCAGCAGAGATGGTAAAGAATTTAGGGCATAGAGCAAAAGCAAAGTTATTATCATGTTTTAATAAGATGGCACAGAAGAGAGTTTTTCCGGGTAGTTGGAGTAATACAAGAATAAGATTATTATTTAAAGGAAAGGGTAAGGGTCATAGAAAGTTAAATAATTATAGATCAATAGCGGTAACATCAGTTTTATATAAAGTTTTCTTATATATGGTAGCTGGAAGAGTTGTAAAATGGATGGAAGAGAATAATGTAGTGGTGGAAATGCAAGGAGGTTTTAGGTCAGATAGGCATATAGAAGATAGTTTGTTTGTAGTTACACAACTTATGGAGATGAGTAGGAATTCAGGTAGATCATTATATATGAGTTTTATAGATATAGAGAAAGCATATGATAGAGTAAATAGAAATAGATTATGAGTAAGGTTAGCAAATTTGGGAATGGATGAAACTTTAGTAAATATTATTAAGAAATTATATGAAAATAATTATTATACTTATCAATTAGGGGATATAGAATCAGTTAAAGTTAAAAATGGGGTGGGATTAAGGCAAGGATGCCCTATGTTACCTATTTTGTTTTTGTTGTATTTGAGTGAAATTGAGAAACCAATAGAAAGACTAGGAAAAGGGATAGAGAGACCGTTAATAGGTGGCAAGGGAGTATATACTTTGTCAGGTATTTTTTTGCAGATGATATCTTTTTGTGTGCAGAAAGAAGAGAAGATATAGAAATTATGTTGAGGACAAGGGTGGGTAAAGAGATGGGGATTAAATTTAGTGAAGAAAAATCAAATATAATGATGGTTAATACTGAGGAAAGAGAAGATGTAGAATTTTCATTGGGGAATATAAAGTTAAATGTGGTGGATAGATATAGGTATTTGGGAATCATCTTATGTAATCAGGAAAATTGCTTGGATGAGTGGGAGAAAAAATTGGTAAATGAAGCAAAGAAAAGGTTTGGTAAAGAAATTAACAGTATTTTCATATAATAAATATAATGTATCTAGAATTGTATGGAAGGGAGTTGCAGTAGCAGGGTTAACATATGGTAATGATGCATTATGTATTAGTAAAAGAGTTTTAGATTATTTAGAGAAAGTACAAAGGAAAATAGGAAGACATGCATTAGATGCAGAGATGTGGACAGCAAAGGAGGCAATTCAAGGAGAAATGGAATGGTCAAGTTTTTATATGAGAGATGCAAAAAGTAAAATGAAAATGTTGGGTAGGTTGCATTTTATGGATAGTAAAAAAATAGCCAAAATAGTGTTTAATTGGGTTATGAGTAAAGGGCAGGAAAGGTAATGCAGTATGCAAAAGATTTGGATAAAGAATTTATATCAGTATACTTATATAAAAGGTGGGATGATTGTGTTAGGATTGTTAAGTGTTATAGTGGTAAGGAATGGGATAAAAGAATAGAAGCATTAATAAAAAATAGGAAGTTGGAGAGATGGAGAACTAGTATGGAGGGTAAGAAGGGTTTAAATATATATAGAACTAAACAGAACATTGGATGTGAGTTAATTTATGATAATAGTAAGGAAAGTAGTTTATTGTTTAAGGTTCAAATGACATCTTTAGCAACAAGAGAATATACATGTAAATGGAAAACTATGGGTGATTTAGTGTGCAAATTGTGTAAGGAAGATATAGAAAATATTAGGCATATGTTGATTGAATGTAAATGCTTGAAAGCAGAAAGGGTACAGATAATGAAGTTATGGGAGAATAGATATGAACAAAGTGATTATACAGAAAGTGAGTTATTGGTTTTTATGCTGGGGTTACAAAAAGATAAGGGGGATTTAGATATAAAGGCCATAGAGTTGATAAAGATTAAGTTGTGGAAATGGGATGGGGCAGAATATGGGAAGACTTAGAGTAGGGAATGGAAAAATAACGTGGCTAACAGGTTTATCTAGGCATAATTACTGAGATATTTTGACTTCGTTTAAGGAGAAGCCAAAATACATCACATCACATCAGCTTTAATTTATAAGTGCCGAAAGAGAAAGATTTTCTCTATTGGAAAGTCCTCATTCTTAGACCAATTTAAATTTACATATAAACTTCCTTTTAGCTATAGATTCTTATTATTATTTATTTCATTCGTGTTTTCTTAGTCAATATTTTTTATTATTTATTTTTAAACTAACAAATTTTGTGTAAATTAGAGTTATCGGAATCAATAATTTGGCTCACAGAGATTGACCTCTTAATATTTATTTAAGTTATTAGAAGGTAATCATATTTATATAAAACTGTGTGAAGTATAAGCTAGAACAGATAGGTCTATGTGAATCATTATTCAAAATTAATGTACTTGAACTATCAGATTTTAAATATTTTGTTAGGACCAATACTTTAAATAAAGTAGAAGAAGGAGATAGTTAAGGACTTTATAGGTACCCTTTTGAAGCTGATACTGAAATGTGCTTTTATATTATTGATTTGTTAACGTAGGTTCTATTTTGTAACAAAAGTTTTAAATAGATTTTAGTTTCATTAATGTATATAAACATACCCAATTATACAATTAAAAAGATATCAGTGTTATATATATATATAAGTAATAATTTACTAAGGCTGTAACCTTAGAAATAAGCATCTGAAAAATACGAAGGTAGGGACCTCTATAGGTCTTAAAACACAAGCTTACGCTATGAAGAAAAGAGAGAATCCTTCTTTACTTCAACCTACTTTTATATATAAATAGGTGAAGCTGAAGTGTTTTGATCTAAGAGTGTGAAGCTATTCAATACTTCACTAATTAAGTCCACAATTCTTATAATACATTAATACTCGCGAAATCTTACAATTTACTACGAGTCAATGAAAAGATCTTATAGTAAGAAATCTGTTACGATAATTTAAAGTTGTAATTATAAATTTTATTAAACGTCCCTACCTTCGTATTTTTCAGATGCTTATTTCTAAGGTTACAGCCTTAGTAAATTATTACTTAATATAATAATGGGCGTTTAATAAAATTTATAATTACAACTTTAAATTATCGTAACAGATTTCTTACTATAAGATCTTTTCATTGACTCGTGTAAATTGTAAGATTTCCGATTAAGTATAAGAATTGTGGACTTAATTAGTGAAGTATTGATCCACTCTTAGTCACAGCAAAACTTCAGCTTCACCTATTTATATATAAAAGGTAGGTTGAAGAGAAGGATTCTCTTTTTTAATGTAGTCCCTACCCTTCGTATTTTTCAGACGCTTATTTCTAAGGTTACAGCCTTAGTAAATTATTACTTAATATAATAATGGCGTTTAATAAAATTTATAATTACAACTTTAAATTATCGTAACAGATTTCTTACTATAAGATCTTTTCATTGACTCGTAGTAAATTGTAAGATTTCGCGAGTATTAATGTATTATAAGAATTGTGGACTTAATTAGTGAAGTATTGAATAGCACACTCTTGCTTTTTGATGGACCTCTTTTCTTCATAGCGTAAGCTTGTGTTTTAAGACCTATAGAGGCCCTCCTTGATTTTCAGGTTACAGCCTTAGTAATATTACTTAATATAATAATGGGCGTTTAATAAAATTTATAATTACAACTTATATATATATAGTAAATTGTTTTCAAAACGTTTCGTACCTTATTATACACATACCTATTGTTTACTTATGATTTATGTACTTATTCTTTAGATTTTGAAGTAAATGTTTTATTAGAATTAGTAATAAAGTGCACAATTTTATTTTTAGAGATATATATTTCTAATATTTACAAATTAGATATGTGGTTAATTATTGATTTGGTAATGATGATTGTCTGGTGTCTTACTGAATCCATATTGTTAAGGTATGTAATATTCATACAAGATGCTTGATTAGAATCTCTACTTGTGTCACCTGTTATGTAAAATTCTGAAGCAATATATGAACACACATACCAAACTTGGCTTTAATATGCACGACCAACATATTTATTAATTAAATGACTAATAGTATTGATGTATTATTGAAGCTTGATCCAAGATGGTATTCAGAATAAAGATATATTCTTGGCATAAAGTTTAGTGTTAGTATCCATTGAGATAATTTTATATATAAACAGATTAAATAGATGTTAAAATATCTAAATTAGTTATAAAATACAATAGCTAAGAATTATTAATTATAGTGTATGTTTGATATAACCTAATACCTTTATAATAAATTTCTGTTATTTTCTTAATTTAGTATGATCTCTTTTATTAATCATTATTGTTATCAAACCATCATATGCCATAATAAATTGAATATTCTAAAGGGTCTCTAGATTTCCACAACCTAGTGAACCTAAATTAAATTATTAATAGTGATTGAAGGCTTTGTAGGGATTTAAGATATGCTGTTCAACACTCAATAAATTATAAACTTTCTATATAAATGTCAATCGTTAAATATCCAGTGAAGACTGATAACGCTTTAATATAAAAAATTCTAGATTGCAAAACTATTAGCGCCCTCTGTTTATGGATGTTGGCAATATTTGCAGAGCTCTCAGCTGACTTATACTATATATATATATGTGACAGTTTGTTGAAAAAAAATATTTTTGAAATAACCATTTATAATTTTATTCTAATAACGATTTGCCTACATGATTTTCACTACGTATTTCTGACATATATGAGATTAGCACTATTTTAAAAAATAATATGAATTTTATCTACATAAAATTATTTTTTCATAATAGAATGTAATTGTTCAAGTTTAAATCTAATTTCAATTTTATCAAATTTATAATATACCACTATCTTCAGAAAGTTGATATTTATAATAATTTTCCAAATAAATAAGGATCTCAATAAAAGCGACAAACAATGGCTCTGAGATTTAATACTGAGTTGCAAATATCACTGTTAGAGGAAACTGTATTTTTCAATGTTCAAACAGCCAAGTTCATTTTTTTTTTTTTTAATGGTCATTTGTTGAATTATATCTTTTAATTAGCTTTTAATAAAACTTTTACTATTTATTAAATAATCTTTTGTTTATTATTTGGATAATAAAAGTAATTAAGAAACTCTTTTGAGTAGAATCATTTACTTCTAATTTAAATATTAAAGCCACCATTTTGATATATTGTGTGAATTAATGTTAATTTTTTTTTAAGTGTCATAGCATCGGCCGGGACGCGAACGCGCAGCCCGGACAACTGCCTGCAAGTGCAAAGCAGTCGCGCTGACCTCTCGACCACCAATGCAAGACAATTAATGTTAATTTCCAAGATTATTTGATGAGATTTTTGTTATGATTTAGGTGACAAGCTATTTATTTATTTACATGATTGTGTAAAGTTTGATTAATCAACTTTGTTATACATATTTATACATGTTTTAACATGCATATCTTGGATATATTATTTATATGTGTATTTTGTAATTAAAACGATTGAAAATATATTGGCAACAATAAAAGGTCATTGGGAAAAGGTAAGAGAAAATATTAATTATGATAAAAATATAATAATTAATAAAAAGGAAAGATAGGGTGTAAAATTTATTTTCTAATTTATATATGAATTTTACTTATTATCTATATCTAATTTATTTATTTCATTTCAAAATGTTCATAATTTGGTGGCGTTTAACATGTTGTTTTTTTTTAATCTATTGTTCTATGAAAATCCAAAGTGCATCTCTCTTCTTTACTATCTTTTATTGCACTTATAAATTACAAGTTATTGGTCTTATATTTCAAACATATAAAGTGATCCATAAATCGTGACTTAAAAATACAAGTTATTATACAATGGTCAAATATCCAATATAAAAATAATTATTTGTCCACAATGTTGTTATTGATATGTACTTAATATAATAATCAATCTAAATAAAATTGAAATAAACAACGAATTATATTTACAATTATTTAATTATCAAACCGGCTTTCATCTATTATTGAGACGTTTTCAAGATATAAAATTTTATACATCATGTGACCTATTAATTACAGCTGCTTTACAAGCAGTTGTCCCGGGTTCGCTTCCCAGCCGATGTTTTGACCCATGGATAAAGGAAATAATATAATTAACATTATACATATAAACCTATAAATAAATGACATAAAATAAAAAACATTAAAATAATAACAATTTTAAAACTATATAAATACATATATTTATATAACTATATAAATAAATATTCTACTCCACCCTCTCCTTTTATAAACCCTCATTCACAATTCTACCATGATTTTTTACCATAATTTTTAAATATTTCAATTATCTAATAATGCCCATTTTCCATCTAATTTTGCTGGATCTCTAACTATATTTATACATCTATCCAAATTTTTGTGAATGTATAAAGTTTCATAACATATCCTTTTTCAATAATCTTTAATATGTTTTATAACTAATATTCTTCTCACACTCCATTTTATGCCCAGTATCTAAATAATATATATATGGTCCTGACCTAATATCTCTCCTATTAATCATTCTATCATGTTCCTTTTCTTTATCACTTATCTTTCATCCTGTCTGTTCAATATATATATATATCTTATTACAATTTCCACATTCAATTTTATAAACCATTCCTCCCTTACTATTAATACCATCTATCCTATTTGTATTGCATAGCCATCTATCCAAAGACTTACTATTTTCCCAAGTTATTCTTACATTATCTGGTAACTTCCCTCTTACTAACTTTTTATACACTTTCCTTGAATACGAATAGACAGCCATTTACAACGTTTATATTTATTCTTACCATACTTATTTCTACTATTTATATTTTGATTTCTAAAAATAGTTTTGAAAAGGAATTTAAGTTAAAGAATGATAAACTTACATTAGATAAGAAAGAGGCATATGAGCAAAAATTAGAAGTAGAGAATGATTATGTCAAAACAGGATATAAAAGAAAAGTAATTAAAACTAATTTTAGAAATCAAAATATAAATAGTAGAAATAAGTATGATAAGAATAAATATAAACATTGTAAGTGGATGTTTATTCATTCAAGGGAAGTGTATAAAAAGTTAGTAAGAGAGAATAATGTAAGAATAGCTTGGGAAAATAGTAAGTCTTTGGGTAGATGGTTATATAATACAAATAGGATAGATGGCATTAATGGTAAGGGAGAAATGGTTTATAAAATTGAATGTAGAAGTTGTAATAAGGTATATATAGGATAGACAGGGTGAATGATAAATAATAGAGGGAAGAAACATGATAGAGTGATTAATAGGAGAGATATTAGGTCAGGACCATATATGCATTATTTAGATACTGGTCATGAAATGGAGTGTGAGAAGAATATTAGTAATAAAACATGTTAAAGATTATTGAAAAAGAATATGTTGTGAAGCTTTATACATTCAGAAAAATTTGGATAGATATGTAAATATAATTAAAGGTCCAAAACAATTAGATGGAAATGGGCATTATTAGACAATTGAAAGATTTAAAAATTATGGTAAAAAATCATGGTAGAATTGTGAATGAGGGTTTATAAAAGGGGGGGGGAGTAGAATATTTATTTATATAGGTATATAAAACTATATGTATTTATATAGTTTTAAAATTATTATTATTATATGTATTTTTTGTTTTTTATTTTGTCATTTATTTATGTTTATATGTATAATGTTAATTATATTGTTGAAGGCAAAATAATGTCTAATAGGGGGAGTAAATGTAATTAATAGGTCATGTGATATATAAAACTTTATATCTTGAAAAGGACTCAATAAGAGATGAAAGCCAGTTTGATATTGAAATATTTGTAAATATAACTCATTGTTTGTTTCAATTTTATTTAGATAAATTATTATAGTCGATGAAGGAAGTTGAAATATTAAATAAAATAATTATCAATAAAGCAAGTCATATTAATGCGACATTGCTTTTTATAAGCCTATATTTACACTCTTTGTATTAAATAAAATAAGTATTAAGTATATATAAATAATAATAAAAAATATTTGAAATTGATATAGTATATATGTAATTGTTTATTTATACATAATTCAAATTTAATTGATTATTTTATTATTTTAGAATAACTTATGGCTAAAGAAAAGGCAACCCTAGATAGTGGTATGGATTCCCAAACCACAACCCTCAATTTTATACAATGGTTAAAAAGGACAGGAAGAGCAGGTAAGCATTTTAAAAAAATTATTTTTTTCCTGTAAATGTTGTTAATATCAAAGTCAAAATGTTATAAAAGTGAAAATAATTTTATTTGTTGACTCAGAGAATGAAAACACATAATATGAATTTAAAATTTTAGATAGACTAAAAGTGTAATTAATCTACATTTATATTTAATATCTTTTAAAATACTAAAAGTTATCTAAGAAATCATATAACAGTCATCGCATGATGTATGAGCATGCATGTGTAAAACATATGTCGCACTCCAAGAATTTAAAAAAACTTTTATTTAGATAATGTATATATATAATCAAAATTACCCCAAATACAAAACTCAACCAGACTAGCCAAGAAAATAAAATCCAAAACACAACCAATGGTTTCATTGCTACAAGTAGACTTCTCAATTGTAAAGAACTACAAAACAACACTATATTTACATTAAACATTACCCACAATTCAATTTATTTCCCATCTACCTTTAATATTAAAAGAACTTTTAAATAAGTTAATTGCTTCAGAATAATAAATTTTCAATAACAAAGATTCTTTAATTCTTCTTTTTATTTTATTTCTCTCAAAGAAGACAACCTTAACTTCATCAAAATTAATAGTGTGGCCTGTATCTTTTTCATGGACATACAAAGCAGAACTAATATATTTATTTCTAACCCTACTTGCATGTACCTTTATTCTTTCATTTAATCTCAAATTATTCTGCCCTATATAAACCTTACAAAAACAAGGGATAATATACACTACACCAGGAAGTCTTCCTATCAAAAATTTCTTGGTGTAGTGTATATTATCCCTTGTTCTTGTAAGAAGGTTTATATAGGCCAGAATAGTTTAAGCTTAAATGAAAGAATAAAGGTGCTTATATAAAAATAGGGTTAGAAATAAATAACTTGATTCTGCTTCGTATGTCCATGAAAAAGATAGCCACACTATTAATTTTGATGAAGTTAAGGTTGTCTGCTTTGAGAGAAATAAAATAAAATAAAGAATTGAAGAATCTTTATTATTGAAAATGTATTATTCTGAAGCAATTAACCTATTTAAAAATTTGTTTAATATTAAGGGTAAAAGGGGAGTAAATGAAATCATGGGTAATATTTAATATAAATGTAGTGTTGTTTTATGCTTGCAATGTTTATATATATAATAAGAATATATTGGTATTTTTCTGGGTGATTAAAGAGAGAGATACTGGATGCTGGTAATTTTATATAATTGTAAAGGTGTAAAATTCTTTCAATTGTCTTTTTTTGTGTGTCTCTTTGCTATAGAAATTCTAACTTATATTCACTTTTATTTTTACTAGCATTTTTTTACATTAAATAAATGAATTGGAATTTATATATATATATAAGCTTTCAGATCGCATCAGGCACCCATGATAATTCATGTTGCATGTGTAATGTACAAAGTGCATTATCAAGATGGTTCTGCATGTAACACATTAATAAACTATTAATACAAACAATAAAATAATTTATATATCTAAATGAAAAATGTTGTTATATTTATATGAAAAAAAAAAAGATTTTTTTAAACTTTAAGTAAATAATTTTTTTAAAAAATTGTATATAATATTTCCAATTTTTAAAGCTGTGTTTTTTATCTTCCTTTTTTGGGGGAGAGGGAAAAGAATAAATTAAATATATGGATAATGACTGTTCCACTAACTTAAAAACATCATTTTTTTAGGGTTTATAATTATTTCATTAAGTAATTGCCTGAAAAGTATATATTATTAACCTTAAATAGTCTCATAGTCTAAGAAATTTACAACCAATCAGTAAACATGGGAACAACTTTAGCAATAGTATGCTATCAAACCTTAACAAAAATATTTTTTATGTGGGTGTGTGTCAAAAATACAATATAAAAGTATGAATTGCTTTGCTTTTACAGTTTAATAATAATGTACATGATTTTATATTTTTCTTGCTCAACTTTTTGCCATGCCAGACTGAAATGAGTTCAAATATATTTTCAGTTCAATATGCATATAATAAACAAATGAACAGCAGTTAAACTATTACATATGGTCCCATATGTAAAAGCAAATCTAATTTAGCCACAAGAGAGTGCTATGTTTCCCATGAGTGATGAAAGTTGAATCATATTTCCGTCATATTTTTTTATTATTACAAACAATTTATCTGACTAACCCAGGTTAATCTAAGATCAGTTAGACTCTGGTTGTAAATAGAGGTTACTGTTTGATGATTATATGAAAGAAAAATATGAAACATGTCTGAAACTTGAAAAAAAATTTCGCTTAAATTTTCCGCTTCATTTGGACTATTTAAAACCTCTGATGATAGAATGGCATGAAAATATACTTATCAATGCATCACAAAGTCCTTCTTTCTTGTGATGAATATGTACAAACTATATTTTTCTCTCTTATAGAGCTATATAGGAGTGAATATCTTTTTATTAATAATTGTCAAACAGAATTTAATTATCTCTATAAATCAACTCAATAGAAAAACATTGTGAAAAGAAGGCCTGAATTGATTCTTGGGCTTAGGAAATTACTAAGATCAACTTTTGACTCATGAAGTTAAGGTTTTCTCATTTTAGAAGTGTAAGAAACCATGAAGCTTGACTAATAATCCAATTCTGTTTATGTATGCTAGTTTATTGCAGAATCTGAAAAAGAAATTTATTGTTCAGAGTGGCAATAGTTGTAAATGGTAGTAGAAATTTTCTTAAAAGATAAATCAATACTGATCAATTTTCTTTGTTCTATCTGTAACTATTCAACCAATAATAAATATATAAAATAACTTGACTGCCCCTCAATATTGACATATATTCTCTGATATAATCTCAAACAAATTAAAACCATCGTTTATATAAATTAACACTAATTATATTTAAAGATTTGAACTATCAAATTTTTCTGGGTTTATTTTAAACAAATTGGTTACTTTAAAGCTTTTTGCAGTTTATCATAGTTTAAATAAAAGAAAACTATGCTTGATGCCTAAAAATCATCATTTGTAAATGTTATAGCTTAAGAATTATAATATAATTCAGTTAAATGTCTATCAATTTTTGATCTGGTCAATTGGAACTATTTTCTTTTACTGATTAATCAATATATGTATCTAATAATTGCTATAAAAAATTAAATAAAACAAATAAATATCTGAAACTATCTACCTCATTTTTCTCAAAGAAAATAATTTTTTTTTACAGATATTTGTATTTAATTTATTACTATTTGTAGTTTAAGTTGTTCTTCTCATAAGTAAAACCAAATGATATTCACAAAGAATCTTTCACTGATATCCATATATTGAGATAATACAGACCTGATTTATAAGATCTAAACCTAATAGTAAAAATTGTAATAATAATATTGACCAATGTAATAAGTTTAATAAAATCTGATAAATTATTAAACTAATTTAATAATATGGTCAAATTAAAATATGAATGAAAAGAAATTTCTAAAGATAAAAAGTTAATTCTAAATGATAATTAGGTGTTTAAAAAATAAGTTAGCATGAATAATAATTTGTTAGTCAAATTGGATTAACATTTTTACAACAATTTTGGTAAATTGACTTTACTTTTATAAACTATAAAAATATTAGTATATTTTTATTTATTTCATCAATATATTTAAATTCAAATTGAAATAATTATTACATGAATTTATATATATGAATTTTATTTAAGTGTACTGAATTGGTGCAACTAATGTCATATGTTGTTTAGAAAAGCAGACATAAGTCTAGCAATAGAGTGGTAAGCAAAAAGATTAACCAATCAATGAATAGAAATTTTGGTAATGAACAAGATAAGAAATAAAGTCAGATAAAATGGTAATCATCTGAAATCCAGGCACAGCTGCTTGATGGCATTGATGCTATACAAAATCAATTAAATGTAACGTTACTGTGTCGCAACTTTTTTTTTATATAACATGATTTTTTTTTGATTAAACAAATTTTTATTTCATTTATAACATGATTTCTTTTTCATTAAACAAATTTTTATATTCATTTTCGTTGTTTTTTTAACCTGACATTTTTCTTTATTCAACAAATTTTGGTAATTTAACTTTGTGTTTATTTTTCTGATTTTAAAACTTTTGACTGTTTCACAATGAAAAAACTTGTTTTAACCCTGCTGAAAAAATAAAATACAATTATTTGAGACTTGTTTTGACTTTGTTCTACCTTTTTTTTTTGTTTGACTAAATTGTTTATCTTCTTATTAAATCAAAAGTAACTTTAGTGTTGGGGGGGGGGGGTTGTTTTGAAACCCTCACCCTCCGATAAATAATTTTAACAAAAAGTCAATAATTTTTTTTAAACAACTTTTTTTCACTTTTTACTTTTATTTATATTTAATTTGAATTACCTTTTTTTTTTTTGGCTTCTACAATAAACTGCTTTTTAGGGGGTTTCATACTTTGTTATTATTAACAAAAAGTAAACAAAAATAGTAATTTATTTTAACCCCACTGAAAAAATTATTTAATACAAATATTTGGGACTTGTTTCGACTTTGTTCTACCCTTTTTTTTTTTTTGGTTGACTAAATTGTTTTTCTTATTAAATCAAATGTAACTTTTGTGTTTTTGGAGGATAAAAAATTGTTTTGAAACTTCCACCCCGACACTCGGATAAATAATTGTAACAAAAAATCTTTTTTTTTTTTTTTTCAACAACTTTTTCTTACTTTTTACTTTTATTTATATTTCATTTGAATTACTTTTTTTTTTTTGGTTTCTACAATAAACTACTTTGGGGGGAGGGGATTCATACTTTGTTATATTAACAAAAAGTGAACAAAAATAGTAATTTATTTTAACCCCGCTGAAAAAAAAGTTAATTCAAATACTTTTTGAACTTATTTTTATTTATTATTTTATTGCTGTAATAAAAAGTCTGGTATTTGGGAGTACATTATTTGCCTGAAAAAATGACACAGCCTCACTTTTTGCACTTGGCAATTCTGAAAAGTTTAAAAATTGCATGTTCTTCTCAGACATTTTATTGGTCTCGTATATTTTCCATGCTGAAATGTGACTTAGCACCTGACCTTTCTTGAAGCATGTTCAAACATACCCTTTGACAATTTTTTACATATTAATGTTTTTTAGGAGAGGGTGGAGACCGTATGACAATTATTAGTAATTAACAACACTATTTAAATACAAATGACATTACTCTATTATCGACATTTGAAAAGTTGTACCGACTTGCAATTAAAACACCCTCAAATGATATGGTAATCAGCTATGAATATAATGAATACGCATAGTTTCAAAGCACAATACAGGCTGTAATATTTTTGTGCAATGGCTGCAATAAACAGCATTTTTATGTGTTTTGACACATAAACAATGCCATCAAGTGGCCGTACTCGGATTTCAGATGATTACCAATAAAACTCTAAAGAGTTTATATTTATTATTGTAGATTTTTATTTCATGGCTGATCAATTTACAACTTTGATCGTAAGCACCTTATATTCACTTTTTTTATTCATATAATTTCTTCACAAGTGTTAAGTAAAAATTGCAATCTGCAAAGTAACTATCATATTTTTATGTGTTTACATTAGTCAATGGATTTTTAAAAAAAAATCAAGCTGTTTAGCTACTAAATAATATTTATCTTTCTTTTTATCTGGAAGACTTTACTTGTCTCTCTGCTCAACAGATTAATAGTTTTTAGTGAAAAAATTGTGATCTGTTGTTATTATTATTTAATTATTGTAGCTAATTTTTCAGAAAAATTTATACAAATAAAATAGATAACTATCAATTTAATGTACAGTTTCAGGAAGTCATTAGAAGTAAATTATTCCTGGACAACAATGTTTGTAAAACTTACCATAAGCAAATAATAAATATTAAAATGTTTTCATTTATTATCTTAATTACTTTACAATGTTATAATAACTCACTTTCACAATAACTAAAACTGACAGCATTTTGAAAAGTCACAATTTCATAAACTGGCTTATAAACATTCTGATACCAATGACTTTTGAACTGTTCAAGATCTTTTATCAAGAATAAAATTGAAGAAACATTTTTTAAAAAACACTAAAAAAGAAATTGATACAAATTAAAACAATCTTATATATAAAATCCTTATTTTCTCTGTTGTCTGATTGGTGAATGTATGTTTGTTCAGAAAACTGTCATGTGTCAAATTCACAACCAATTAAAAACACTATTATGCTTGCCCACATTATGAAGAATATTTTATTTGAAGGAAATAATGCCAGCATTAATAGTTTTCCTTGGTACTGTCAAATTCTCATATCAAATATAACAGGTATATTTAAAATTTTAATTTAGAGACTTAACTTGATTATGAGCATTTTATTCAAAACAAGTAATTCCACAAAACAAAAAAATTTGTTACAGCAAGCAATTAAAAAAAATATTACAAAAATGATGGTTTTTCAGGCTGGATAGGAAGTAATGCTGCCATTAATAAACTGTAATATAACAACAACCAGGTACATTTATCACCTTTATTTATATAAGATTAAAATGTTTGTTTAACTTACATTAAATCTTTAAAAAAAATTGTTAAAGCAACCAATTAAAAAAGACAACATTCTTTCCAAACTTTGGGAAGGATGGCCTTTCAGATTGGCTAGGAAGTAATTTCACCATTAGTAAACCATAATACAAAAACAACCAGATAGATTTGTCATATTTATTTATATAATATTAAGATGTTTTGTTTAATTTATATTAAATCTTTAAAAAAAATTGTTAAAGCAGTTATTTAAAAAAAACCATGGTCTTTATAGGCTGGGTACATCTGATATATATATATAATCACGAATGTATTACAAAAAATAAAACTTTATGAACATTTGCAATTTCAAAAACTTTTATTTTAAATATAATATTAAAATCAAGTGTTGATAGAAGAAAAAACCCAAGCTGCAAACTAAGTCATTCTAATAATTTAATACTTGCTAAAGTAGTTATCATTAGCCTACTTAGAATTGTAAAACTTGTCATCTTAAAAGCAAAACGAATTACTGATGTTAAGTTAAAAGTGATGGAAAAAAATAAAAATTACATTACCATCTTAATATATTTTCTATTCTACATGGATTGAAATATAATTTCCAGAGTTTCTCACAACATTTATCCATATTACAACTCTTTCCCAAATTAAAAAAAATTGCATTCCTATCATGCAGAAAAGTTGTAAATAAAAAAATCTCAAAATTCCTGCCTTCAAAATAAATTATGCTGATTGTTTATTCCTGCTAAAATTTATATGTATATATAAAATACACTTTAAAATGCATATTGTATTTGTATTTCAAATAAATAAATAACAATACTTATAATAAAAAGTCAGATGTCCCTTGACTTATATATAGCTTGCACTTATAAATATATAAAATTAAGAGCATGCTGATGAGCTCTAAACAAGATTTTTTTATTTATGATAAATGCTATTACAAGAGAAGGCATTCAAATCATTTTTATATTGGATTGTCCCCATCCCCATACCAGTTTCAACCTATGGGTCTCTTCAGTGAGGAGTTGGGACATTAGATTCAAAAAACCCAACTCAAGCATAGATGTCTAAAAGTTTCAGATCTTCTTGACAATTAACTTTTAGATAAATGCTTTGCTTGAGTTGGTTTTTTTAATCTAATGTCCCAAATCCTCACTGAAGAGACCCATAGATCAAAACCGGTATGGGGACAATCCAAGATAAAAATTATTTGAATGCCTTCTCTTGTAGTAGCATTTATCATAAATTTAAAAAAAATCTTGTTTAGAGCTCATCAGCATGCTCTTAATTTTAACAATACTTATAATAATATCTATAATATATATATACGTAAATAATATTTGAAATTAAGACTTATAACACCATGCAATATATACTTTTAAATACTTTTTAACCTTATATAAGTCCATATTTAGCCAAAATAAATGAGCTGTTTATTTTTGTGCCTCATTTATTAATACAGACATTTGACTAAAACGTCTTCCACGATTGATTTAAATATCCATTCTTTCTAACCAAAGTATTTTAATCAAGCTTCTATAGTAATAAATGTGGCAAGAGAATAAATGGCTGCTTTATTCTTGTTAAATATTGAGTTATGCTAGATTAGAATGTATTTTAAAATATTTATTATACAATGTTATGAGCTTCAATCTTGAATGTTTTATATATATATATTAAATCACTACAGATATTCTATTACATATATATGACATATTTTGCAGGTTCATCCATGTTAAAAAATTTAAATATTAAAATACTGACATTTCAACTTGATCACCCACTAGATGACTTGTGTGATCAAATCGAAATGTTGGTATTTTAATATTTAAATTTTTTAACACAAATGAACCCACAAAATATGTCTTTTATATATGCAACCCGTGAAAATCTTCATATCAACATATATATATATTATGCCTATTGAAAATGGAGATGTATTTCAGTGTAGGGCAGGATGTTGGTCTTAATTTTTTTCTTTCTTATTTGATTTTGGATAATGGAAATACAAACTAGTTGCTATGATAACAATAATACTAATATAAAAGTTTTTAAACAGGCAAATCTCTCCATACAGTAGTGTTTCTTTGTGCCAACAAGAGTAATCAATGGATGGCAGAAGGCTTGTGCATAAAATCTCTATCTAGTGCCTACTCATCCAATATCCCCAGACTAGTTTCTGGCTTGTGGCCTTTGTCAGTGAGGAGCCTTGGATCTGAGAACACTGCACCTAGATCTTAGGATCCTATGCAACCCTCCAGCAGCCACCTTTTATCTCTTAAGATCTAGGTGCAGTTCTCAGATCCCAAGATTCTCACTGATGAAGGCCACAAGACAGAAACTAGTCTGGGGATATTGGATGAGTAGGCACTAGATGGGGATTTTATGCACAAGCCTTTTCATTGATTACTCTGGTTGGCACAGGGTGTAACTATTGTATGGAGAGTTTTGTCTGTTTAATAACAGTTATAGAGATGATGATCATGTGATGTTTAGTGGTTTAATAAAAGTTTTTGTTATTAATTGTTTTATAAGATTATAAATTGATTTTATTTATTTTAAAAAAGAAAAATAAATATGTGAATAATAAAGTATATGGTTTGGATGATTTTTTTTTTGTTATATTTTTTATTTTTTTTTATTGCATTCACAATAGTAAATAATAAACACTACAAATAAATATTAAATATTTCAAATATGTTTGTACTTTTTATTTGTTAAATATTATACTAGGATATATGTATAAAAATATATTTTCAATGTAGAAATAAAACAAACTAACACCTTCTTTTTAAAACTTGATTTTTTATGACTATAATCATGAAAAAGAAATCCAACGTTTCGACTATTTTTTAGTCTTTTTCAAGGCACACTAAAATAAAATATATATACAATAAATATCACATATTCCAAAAAAAAAAAAAAAATTAAATTAATTAAAAATTACAAAATATATCCATAACCAAAATTTTCTTTTTTTTTTTTTACCTTATCTCACTCCCCTTTCCTATTACAATCACAACTTAAACACAACTAATTCCTTTTTAAAAATCTATATATATCAAATAAAAACTTTTAATTAAAAACCTATTATTTTCTTTTATCTTTTTCTATTAATATCCTTTTTAATTTTGGTTTTATTTCATTTATGTATACACCTAAATTAAATAGGATGTTAATAGAAAAGATAAAAGAAAATAATAGGTTTTTAATTAAAAGTTTTTATTTGATATATATAGATTTTTAAAAAGGAATTAGTTGTGTTTAAGTTGTGATTGTAATAGGAAAGGGGAGTGAGATAAGGTAAAAAAAAAATTTTTTTTTTGGTTATGAATATATTTTGTAATTTTTAATTAATTTAATTTTTTTTTTTTTTTTTGAAATATGTGATATTTATTGTATATATATTTTATTTTAGTGTGCCTTGAAAAAGACTATAAAAAATAGTTGAAACATTGGATTTCTTTTTCATGATTATAGTCATAAAAAATCAAGTTTTAAAAAGAAGGAGTTCATTTGTTTTATTTCTATATTTGATATATATGAACTATTTTGAAAAGAACTGTGTGCTGGATATATTAAATTATTTTCAATGTAATGTATTGAAAATATGGTGTAAATTGTTTATTTGTAGTTGAAATGAAAAATAGTATTGGTAGTGTAAAAACAAAAATTTTTAATTATATGCAATATTTCTCAAATATTCATTCTTATTAATTGAATAATACATTTTTTATTAAGAGAGCACTACTAGAAATAGCTTTATGAATGAACATAGATGGTTACCATGGTTACTCTGATGTCGATAAGGAAATCTTATAAATAAGACTGAAAAATTTGAACTAAAACTTTTCTCTCATTTTTGCTTTAAACAGAAACAAATATAAATTTCTTTACATGATTTTTTTATTTACCCTATAAGTATATAATTGATTTTAAAAATGGATGGGTAAGATTTAACATGGTTGCTATAGACCAGGGCAGCTTAGAGATGAAATTTTGAGAAAATGACAAATTCATTATGAAAAGATAAAATGATCAAAAATTGCTTCATTATAGAAACCATCAGAATGTTCTTTTATTTAAAATGAATGTTATATATATATATAGTGGGTTCATCCATGTTAAAAAATTTAAATATTGATATACCAACATTTCGACTTGATCACACAAGTCATCCACTGGGATAAAAGGTAGAAAGACAGTTATAGAGGTGCTACAATCACTGATTTGAAAAAAACGTTAAAGTTCCACCAATAGCAAAAATGTTAAATTAAGAATGATTTTTTTAAAAAAAATCTTTCCAAATAGGAGGATGCTTGCATGTATCATCTCACTTATTGATACAATCTGGCCGTTTAAATATCTCAATGGCTTCTCTAATTTTGCACTGGTAGAGATTATCACATCTGGATATATATATATATACATATAAAGGTGGAATACAAACAGCAGAAGATATACAAAAATCATATTTACTTGCTAGTGTGATTTTATTAGATCGAGTGATCAAATTTTTATGAATATGAATTAGTTTAATTTCCATTTCATTTATACTGTTTTTGAATAATACTTGCTTATAAAAGGATGTCTCTTCATATAATCATAAATATAAAATAGTACTTATGTATGTAACATCATATGAACCAAATATTATTATTTGAAAGAATGATTTGAACATATATATATAAAATATCAGAATCAACAAAATGTATTTTGAATTTAAAATTCTCAAACAATCATATCTTCTCTGGAACAAAGACATATTATTGGTTTTGTAGTTGTAAATGTAGACGTTGAAACTGTGATGTCATACTGGAAATACTGTATATAAAGACTTTCATTCAGGTTGTTTATTTATATCTGTCATTATCATTGGTAAATATTTTGTTTATCTTTATTTAAAATGTAAATTTATTGTTAAGTAATATATATAATTTTACGTTAATTAGTGATCTATTCACATATTAAAATGTAAAACAGCTATGTTTTTTGTAAGTTTAAACTTATATCTTCTGTTATAGTAATTATTATTCTAATTTAAAGATTCAATTTTTTTTTCTAGTGATTAAGAATTTAACTTTGGTATTCATATATATTGGAAGTTTAAAAAGATTTTATTGCATTATTAACTTTATTTTGTTCTCATAAAAATTTTACCAACAAAGAACGAGATTCATCTTTGTATATATATTATATAAAATATATAAGAAGTTATGTTTTAAACTCTTATATTTTGGAAAGTGGGAACATCTTGCAACATATTTATAATACATAGACATATATATTTAATTTTTTGTCATTAAATAAGTAGAAATTAATAAGCAATCATATATGTAAATATCAAATTAATATCAATTGATAATTTATTGTATATTCAATTAGATTGTATGTGTATATATTGATTGTTTATGATTTATTTATCATATATACATATTTTTTAAATCATATCATTGATATGTATTTATTAATAAATTTGAATTTAACTTAAATCAAATAAACTTATTTGATTATTATCCAGTTGTACAAATGAATTTATTGCTTCATAACATCATCTATATTGTAAAAATTTATTTGAAATAACTATATTTCATAATCCAGAAATCAAATTCCAGTATTAATAGGTGAGTATGGTTATATATATAAAAGACATATTTTGTGGGTTCATCCATGTTAAAAAATTTTAAATATTGATATTCCGACGTTTCGACTTGGTCACACAAGTCGTCCACTTTTATCACCCAGTGGATGACTTGAGTGACCAAGTTGAAACGTTGGAATATCAATATTTAAAATTTTTTAACACAAATGAACGTGCAAAATATGTCTTTTATATATGCAACCCATGAAAATCTTCATTTCAACATATATATATATAATGATATTGGATTCTATAGTTATATCTGATTAGATATAAAAAATTTATGGTAATCATAATAAAATATTTGTGTGTTTCATCTAAATTATTATTGTTTAGATAATTATTGTATTACGTTCATGGTTGATCATTAAGATCTTAATCTCATTCAGTTATAAAGCTCGTGATAATACATTTTGTTCTAAGTCAGAAATGATTTACTTTAATTATATCTAAATTTAAATGAGGTGGATTGTAAATCCAATTTACTATTAAATTTTAATATTCACACTTAATTTGTAATAAATGCTAATAATTATTTTCATGTTTTGATTGTTACAATACAGAGTTTTAATATACAAGAAATTCAAACTCAGACTTTCACATGACCCTCAACTCAATGCCATTTCATATTGCTAACCCACCTGATCACACACATGATAGACATATTTCATGCTAAACCAGCAATCATCAGTTGGTCCAGATTACTATCTCCACACATATATACAATCAGTGTTCAGCTTTATATTAAGATAACCAATCTTCGTACTTTAATGGACAGGCTTCAAACTACTCCAATCCACAACTCTTCAGCCATTCATTTTATTGAAAATCTGTTGATGGAATGTTCAAAACCCACAGTTTTAATAATTTAGTTACAGGAAATTTAAAACAAAATTGATATGATTAATTAATTGTACTTAAGTAAATATCCAATAGAAATCTACTGTTTCTTTTATATATTAGTATGATTGGATGCTATTGATTTAAGATTATCTAATAGATTCATTGATATTATATCATTATTAAGTATTTTATTTTATTATAATTAGCTTAATTAGCAATAGTAAAGTCTGCATAAGAATATAACATGGCTGAGTTAATATAATTTATTATTTATCATTTTGTTTTTTATCTTGTTATAAATAATGTGTTTAGTAATAGTAAATTAATATAAAAACATAGCATGAATAAGTTAACATTATTTATCATTGTACTGAACTAAGATCTAAAATTAATTATTGGGTCATATATCTATTTAAATATTATGAACATCGTAAACTTATAAGACATACTAAAGCTGTTATCTTAATTATTCATGAATTATTTTATTTAGATAGGAGCATCATTAAATTTTAGCATAAGTTTATTTTATTATAATTAATGTTTGATTAATTAGGTATATTAAAATGTAATTATTGAATGATTTAGCATTATTTTCATTTGTTTTTAAATGAAATATATATTCACCATGTATGATTATTTTGGGACAATAATATTTAATTTAATTGCTTTATTTAATTCTATTTTAAATAAGGTGTGTATTTAGGGCAGGGGTCCCCAATCCTATGCTCGTGGGCACCACGGCACCTGCAGACCATTTTACATGTGCCCATCGCTATCCGAACACGATAAAAAATTATTTATCTGATACAAATAAATTTAATTTTTAAAATTTCTTATAAATTATTGTATTATATTGTCATCAAATGTTGAAATTTTATTTTTGAAATAAATATTTTTTTGTACATTATGTGTATTATTAACAATATCCAACTATAAATTTACATTGAAAAAATAAATGGTGCCCACCACCTGGCCAGTATTATAGAATGTGCTCTTAAGTACAAAAAGGTTGGGGACCGCTGATTTAGGGTATCTGAAGTGATGATCTTGTTTGTTTTCTATTTATTCTAAATGCTGTTTCAATCCATGATATCATAATAAAAATTATCATCACTGCTTTGTTTTAGTGTAGTTGACAGATATGTTATTATTCAAAGGATTATTTTAAATACTGAATGATAATTTATTGATAGTATGTTTTAATTTAGTATATTATATTTATTATTATGAATAATATAATTATTTATGGATATTATAAAATTATTATTATTTGATTTACATTTTATTCAGTTATTAATATATATATGTGCTCTGCGCACAGGTAATGAAGCTATTAATAAATTGTCAAAATTTTTTTACTGCCAAGCGCTTTCGGGACTGTAGACTGTCCCGAAAGTGATGGGACTGTAGACTATCCCAAAAGCGCTTGGCAGTAAAAATTTTGACAATTTAATAATAGCTTCATTACCTGTGCGCAGAGCAAATATATATATTAATTTATTTAAGCGTTAATGAAGTAAAATCTTAACTATTTATTCAGTTATAAATGATGTCCAACTTCAGGGATCATTTTCATTTATTAGAGTTATTATTATTTCATTGCATATTTTCGATCTGTTACAAATGCTATCTAAATGATTGGGATTATAACAGAGATTAGCCGATGAACATACTTATTCTATTATAAATGGTTCTGAAATTTGCAGGGCATCATTAAACAGGATCATTTTATTATGGTTTTATCATATCTTATTTGTTACAAATGAATCCCACATCTATGGTGTTTATCCTATTACAAATTGTGCTCTAACTTTAAGGATATTAATAAGAGTTATTTATCATCATTTTTTTTATGTCAGTAATAAAATGTTGTCTAAAATCTAAAGGGCAACTTTTTATTCTGTTATTTTCTCTCTCTATATATATATATATAATTTATGTGAGAAAACTCAAATTATCTTATTTTTAGAAATACTTTCGACTATACATCTTGTAGTCTTTATCAACTATATAACATTAAATAATCAATAATATATATATATATTTTACCGTCCCCTATTAAACCTTGCACCGGTTCCCTATTAAACCGTTCCTAAAAGGAATTGTGAGCTCCAAAACAAACATGATACAGCGTAAAGATGTATTTATTTTTTCTTATATCAATAGTTGTTCATTATCAACACAAGAGGGCGCCAGATACGATGATTTGATTTACAATTTAATTTCTCGCATCACCTTACGTCATATCAAAACGATTTTGAAGTCTAATCCCTGCCCATAAGCTCGAACTCCCAGCATGGACCAATAGGGGTCACTCAGGGTCGCGATGAAATTGCCTTCAAGACTATTATTCTGGCAAATGACACAATATTAACCAATGGATAAGAAGATCGGTTGATTGACAGATCGGTCCCCGCATTGGACGGGATCATTGGTTATTTATAACTAATACGAATGTTCAGTTGAGGCATCATTAGAATAAACAACTTAGACGTTTATAATATCATCCCCCCTTTATCATACAGTCCAATAAATTTATTTATACTAGCTCTATTGACATTTACTTATATTTATTAATAATAGGCCCTCCCAACTCTTAAATCTATGTTAACTACATAATAAGTAAACATCGTGACTTACGGCACGATGTTTATGAATGAAATTTAAAAAAAAAAAAAAACAAAAGAAAAAATATAAGGAAGACAAATTTAAAAGTAAAATAATTAATTGTATGAATAAATGCTAACAATAATAATAACTTCAAAAAAAAAAAAATATTTAATTATAGAAATGATTTGAGGAATGCTCGACTAGTTTAAATTAAAAAAAAAATTTATTGATTATAAAAAATGAAACATTGATTAATAACTTTATTTACACGCACATACGCGCATTCTCGCACTCGCACAGAAAAGAACATATTATGTATAATAAACATGGCTGATAAAATATATTTCCTCTTTATACATTTTGAAAATAGGTGGGTGTTATAGTTTATCTGCGAAAGAAAATAATAATTAGGATCAAAGTTCATAACTGGAAAAGTCCTAAGATTTAAATATGAGGAACTATGTAGCATCTGATATTTTTATTTACGAAAGTTGAAATTAAAATAATAAGATTTAAATATGAGAGATTACAGATCATTTTATATTTGATATACGAAAGTCGAATTTAATTAATTATGAGATTGCCTTTTAAGTTTACGTAAAGAGTGAATGGAAGCATTATAAAAAAAAATGTTTACCTAGGATTTTGCGTAGTCTTCTGCTGCTTCTAATTTGGTGAGGGTTCGAACCTGATAGATGATGTTTCCATAATACGTGGTTATTCATTTCATATAAGTTCAGCGTAGTATGTTTGGACGATTCATGTATATTAAACGGAACAACGTCCTTAGACTGATTGGAGCACTATGTTCGGACGGTACTGTTGTTGATCATTCATAGCTATGGAGATGTTCTGGCGGGGTGGAGCGTCGATCAATCACTGAAGGGTTTCCTAGCCCATCCTGACGATCGACGCTCTAAATGTTAATTTCACAGTGATCATATTGGATAAACGGATAGCAAAAAAAAAAGAAAAGTTCTAGTTGTAGCTTCCGGAGGGATCTAGGAAAAAACTATAAGCATAAATTAAATTATTTTCTTTTCGATTTAGATTCATATTTATATGGGTTGGTTATTATCTGAGGATCGAATCTCCACCCAGAGTTCAATATTCTTTTAGTTGTCGTTGGGGTCCGTGTCCTACGTAATGTCCACTCAATCCATATGCTTGAGGCAATCTTAGGTTTAGGCAATCTCATGTTGCAATCTCAGTTAGAAAAATTCATACTTATTCACACCTTTTATGCATACATGTGTGCGTGTTTTAAGAGAACAATTTAAATTACATTAGTTTAAAAGTCGAGCATTTAATCTGTCTCAAAATCACTTCTATAAGCTTTTAACTTTCACTACAGTTATAATTTAAAATAAACCCCTTTTAATTACCCCCGCGGCATATACAAGTAGAAATCACTTATTGAGATTTAAAATGGCATATTAGTAATACTTTATATTTTATTTTTTTTAGAGAATATTATTATAGTAGATTATATGAAAGCCTTAAACTATTTAATCAGAAATATTAACATTTTATTTTACAATGTATTTTATAACGCATTGAAAGAAAACTACATCTATTTTTTATCATAAGTTGAAAGTGAAAGAAGAAAAAAATATAGAGTGTTTACATTGCTCGTGTGTGTGCGTATATACCTGTACCGACTTTGTCTCGGTACATATCCCCGCGATCCGTCTAAAATTAAAATGCGAGGCTTGGCATTTTAATTTTCACAATAAAATTCCTTATTTTTGACCCCGCTTTCCCTCTGCATGGTGAGGGGTTCGAACTTCATTTACTAATTTCAAGGCCCGGGCATTATATGTCCCAATCCTCCGGGTCCCTTCATACAATATGAAGGCATTGTTCCCGTATGCGCGTCCTATGACATAAGGTCCCTCATATAAGGGTTGAATTTTTTTATAAATGGCCTGTTCTGGCCGACTGACCGGGTTTGTCCGTACCATGACTCTGTCTCCTTCCTTGAATATTTCTACCACGATTCCCTGTCTTTTTTTTCGAACTTGGCTCATTTTCTGTAGTTGCCGTTTAGCTTCTTGGGCATCCCTTGTCCGATTTATTTTCTCCCTCTGAGGCCAGGGTCCTTGGGCATATGGGTATGGCCTCCTTCTCCCAAAGTGAAGGTGGTCGGGTTCAAAACCAGTTGACTCATTCCGGGTTTCGTTTATCATGCTCACAACCCGGGGCGTTTCCTTTACCCACGCCTTATGGTTTCCATGCACATATATTCTGAAAAGTCGACCCAGTTCCCGCATCACTCTCTCGCATGGATTGGCTTGAGGATTTCGAATAGACGTGAAGGCATGCTTAATATTATTTTTTTTTGTCCATTGTGCCCATTCTTTGGATACGAATGAAGTTCCATTGTCTGACAAGATTCTTTTTGGTTTTCCCACTTCCCTAAATTGCCGATTTTCCAGAACTCGAATCGCCTGCTTTGCATTTGCTTGACTGATCGGAAAGGCTGATACCAATTTAGAGTATAAGTCATATGCCACCAGCAGATACCTCCTCCTATTTGACATCGGCAGTGGCCCGTAAAAATCAATAGCTAGTGTGTCATTTGGCATCACATGATCACTATCTCATACTAGCACAATAATTGTTATTAAACAATTCAAAATACAGCAAAACTCTCCATATAGTAGTGCCATCTTGTGCTAACAAGAGCAATCAATGGATGCCAGAAGGCTTGTGCATAAAATCCCTATCTAGTGCCTACTCATCCAATATCCCCAGACTAGTTTCTGGCTTGTGACCTTCATCAGTGAGGAGTCTTGGATTGGAGAGCACTGCACCTAGATCTTAGGATCTAATGCAACCCTCCAGCACCCACCTTTTAACTCTATTTAACTACAAAACTATGAGATTGAAATTGAAAACACTATTAATATTTTCAACCCAAGCTCAATAGCTTATATAGTCATATGGGTCTGAACTCAATTCAGTACCCATACATTTTGGTGTCTTTGGCTCTTTAACAACCATAGCCACCACTATCCTATTAGGCACAAGATGGCACTACTATATGGAGAGTTTTGCTGTATTTTGAATTGTTTAATAACAATTATTGTGCTAGTATGAGATAGTGATCATGTGATGTTGAGTGGTTTAATACCAATCCTGTCTAATAGGATAGTGGTGGCTATGGTTGTTAAAGAGCCAAAGACACCAAAATGTATGGGTACTGAATTGAGTTCAGACCCATATGACTATATAAGCTATTGAGCTTGGGTTGAAAATATTAATAGTGTTTTCAATTTCAATCTCATAGTTTTGTAGTTAAATAGAGTAAAAAGGTGGGTGCTGGAGGGTTGCATTAGATCCTAAGATCTAGGTGCAGTGCTCTCCAATCCAAGACTCCTCACTGATGAAGGCCACAAGCCAGAAACTAGTCTGGGGATATTGGATGAGTAGGCACTAGATAGGGATTTTATGCACAAGCCTTCTGGCATCCATTGATTGCTCTTGTTAGCACAAGATGGCACTACTATATGGAGAGTTTTGCTGTATTTTGAATTGTGTCATTTGGCTCATACACGAGGATGGGTGTCGATACTCCCTCATTCGATCTATTCATTGGCTTTGTTTTGGCACATGTCATACATTTCTTTATTTCTTGTGTCACATCCCAGTGGAGATTTGGCCAGTAGAACCATTGTTCAATCCATCCGGCGGTCTTGTTGCCCCTGAAATGTCCTCTCTCATCATGTACCTGGGCTATAATATTCTGTCGCATTGCTCTCGGTATTATCACCCGATAATTCTGCCCATTTCTTGTTTGTCGTTGAAGAAGTCCATTTCTGACAACGCATTTCTTTCGATGGGCCCATAATGTATTTCCTCGACTATTTGGTATCACGTGGTACCTGCCAAAATCCATGACCTGTCTACACTCTCTATCTTCCTGTTGTGCTTCCTTAATTTTTTGAAGGCTATAATGCTCCCTGCTTTGGGCTCGTGTCATCGCTATGTATGGCCCCTCGTTTTCCTCAAGGCCTCGTCCTATGGGATATTGGCTAAGGGTATCTGCTATTATATTGTCCCTCCCCTTACAGTATTCTACCGTATAATCAAATTCCTGAAGGGCGAGGCTCCACCTTATTAGGCGGCTATTTGTCAGAAAACTCCTGTTCAGAAACTCTAAGCTTCGGTGGTCGGTCACGACCACCACTCTTGATCCTACCAGGTATTGCCTCAGTTTCTTGAAAGCCCATATGATGGCCAAGGCCTCTCTCTCTGTGACTGTGTAGTTCTGCTCGGCCTTCATGAAAAGTCTACTTATGAAGGCGATTGCTTTGCTCTGCCCCTTGCTATCCTTTTGAAACATCATTGCCCCCATTCCTATCCCACTGCTGTCCGTTTGTGCATAAAATGTACGTCCAAAGTCTGGATGTGCCAACACTACGTGTCTTAAAAACCCTTCCTTTATTTGGCGGAAGCTAGCCTCCTGTTCTTCTCTCCATGCCCATGGTGTTTCTTTCCTCAGAAGTCTGAGCAGTGGTTCTATCCCTTCTGAAAAATTTGGATAGTATTGTTTAAAGAAATTACACAGTCCGAGGAAAGCCTTGACGTCACGCTTCTTTTTGGGCTCTGGAAATTCTTGTATGGCTTGTATTTTTTCAGGATTAGGTGATACCCCCTCTTTACTGATAATATGCCCTAAAAACTTCACCTCGGATGTCATGAGCCTGCTTTTTCCCAGGTTTATTTTGATTCCTTTCTCTCGACATTCTTGAAATAATTTTCGAAGGCATTTAATATGCTCTTTATTATCCTCAGATGCAATGATGATGTCATCAACATACGTAGTGCTAAACCCCTTCACCTCCTCTGACAGCACTCTATCAAGGCATTGTATCAAGCCTGCTCCGCTATTTTTCAGACCAAATGGTATCCGGTTGAACTGATAGGTGATGCCATTATATCGGAATGCCGTGTACTGGCGGTCATCTGGGTGTAGGCTAATCTGCCAGTAGCTGATGGTCATGTCTAGAGTAGAAAAACACCTTTCCCATTGAACCGATTTATTAATTCGCTCATGGGGGGCGGAGCATTTGTGTCCACGATTGTGATTTTGTTGAGAAGCCTCACGTCCAGACACAATCGTACTGAACCATCCTTTTTCTTTGCTACAACAATTGGGTTGTTATATGGTGAGGAGCATTTTGAGATTACTCCCCCTCTAGCATGTTATTTATCTGTTTGCCTATCTCTGGCCGGTATTGAAAGGGGATCGGGTATGATCTAGATTGATACGGTTGATCCTGAATGAGCTTTATCCTGTGTTCGTAACCACTGATGACTCCAGGTCTGTCTGAGAATACATCCTTGTATTCCTCAAGGACATTCCCCAATTCCATCTCTTCTTTCTCTTGCTTTGTTCCGATCTCCTTCGTTACCATTTTCTTTTCTAACTCCATACTATGTACGGCCTGTTCCATGTTTTTTTGTTTGATCTTGTTCTATAAAAGGTACCATCTTTCCTGAGATCCGGGCTTGTTCTGTTTCGTAGTCGATGCTACATTTGTATTTTCCCATAAAATCGGATCCTAATATAACATCATGTATTAATCCCTGCATTACCAGCATGATTTGGTTATGCTGGTTTCCTGCTATTTTTATGTCTACCCATGCCTGTACTGCTTCCGCTTGGGCCCTTTTCCCATTTGCCAAGGTTATGCGCATTATCTTAAGCGGTAGTGTTTTGAGGTTTGGTTCTTCTTGGGTAAGTTTGCTGAATGTTTCTTGTGACAGAACTGATACTTGACTCCCTGAGTCGAGTAGTGCGTGAGTTTTCGTTTCCCCTATTTTAACCTCTATTTTAGGGCATTGAGGTCCACTTCTACTTCCTCCCTCTTCCTTTATGATCTTTCCTATATTGGCTATTTGACTTTCTCCCTCTTCCTCATTTTCATCCTTTATCTCTTCTAACCTCCTTATTACCTTGTCCATGTTATCTATCCCTGTCAAAAATCGTTTTGCCCATGCGGGTAATCCCCTTTGTGCTATTCTGATCAACCATTCCTCAGATGGTGCGCCTAAGTTTATTTGTCTTAGCTGTGCCATTCTCCTACGAAAAAATCCTTCCATCGTTTCTCCTGTTTTCCATTCCTCATTTTCTATTTCACGTAAGGCTCTCATTTGTCTTGCTTTCCCCCAATAGCTCTCCTTTATCATTTCTTCATACTGCCTAAATGTCTTCGGTTTTTGTTGTATCGATTTCCACCAATCTAGAGCCCCTTCTCGTATGTGGCTGACTGCTATGGCTATTTTACCTTCTTCATTAAGTGTTTTGTAAGCGAATAATCTCTCTAGGCTCTCTATGTGTTCATTTGGGTCCTCATTTCTCTTTCCCTTAAATGTTTGTACTATTTTTCCTATTTCACTTTCCCACATATTATCGTTATTGCTGTCCATTTATGATTTAATAAAGGAACAAAAAAAAATTTTTTTTTTATTTATGATAAGAAGTGATTAATCGACGTCCGCGCCCCCATCTCCCGCTATGTTTTTTTTTTTTATTTATTTCGCTCCGGCTCCAAGTGTTTTATTAAAAGATTTGCGATATTGTGAATCGCTGTATTTTGTTCCGTTTGCTATTTCCTTTTTCTCCCTTTTCCTTCCCTTTCTATTCGTCCAAACTTTCATTTACGTGAAAAAAAAAAAAGATTTTTTCTTCTTTTCAGTTTTGCGTCTTTCACGAGGTTCGGCCGCTTTTGGCTAATGTCTTGATTTGCTTCTCTCCGAAACATTATTTATATTAGCCTCACGTTTGGAAGCGCCATTTATCTACCGTCCCCTATTAAACCTTGCACCGGTTCCCTATTAAACCGTTCCTAAAAGGAATTGTGAGCTCCAAAACAAACATGATACAGCGTAAAGATTTATTTATTTTTTCTTATATCAATAGTTGTTCATTATCAACACAAGAGGGCACCAGATACGATGATTTGATTTACAATTTAATTTCTCGCATCACCTTACGTCATATCAAAACGATTTTGAAGTCTAATCCCTGCCCATAAGCTCGAACTCCCAGCATGGACCAATAGGGGTCACTCAGGGTCACGATGAAATTGCCTTCAAGACTATTATTCTGGCAAATGACACAATATTAACCAATGGATAAGAAGATCGGTTGATTGACAGATCGGTCCCCGCATTGGACGGGATCATTGGTTATTTATAACTAATACGAATGTTCGGTTGAGGCATCATTAGAATAAACAACTTAGACGTTTATAATATCATCCCCCCTTTATCATACAGTCCAATAAATTTATTTATACTAGCTCTATTGACATTTACTTATATTTATTAATAATAGGCCCTCCCAACTCTTAAATCTATGTTAACTACATAATAAGTAAACATCGTGACTTACGGCACGATGTTTATGAATGAAATTTAAAAAAATAAAAACAAAAGAAAAATATAAGGAAGACAAATTTAAAAGTAAAATAATTAATTGTATGAATAAATGCTAACAATAATAATAACTTCAAAAAAAAAATATATTTAATTATAGAAATGATTTGAGGAATGCTCGACTAGTTTAAATTAAAAAAAAATTTATTGATTATAAAAAATGAAACATTGATTAATAACTTTATTTACACGCACATACGCGCATTCTCGCACTCGCACAGAAAAGAACATATTATGCATAATAAACATGGCTGATAAAATATATTTCCTCTTTTTACATTTTGAAAATAGGTGTGTGTTATAGTTTATCTGCGAAAGAAAATAATAATTAGGATCAAAGTTCATAACTGGAAAAGTCCTAAGATTTAAATATGAGGAACTATGTAGCATCTGATATTTTTATTTACGAAAGTTGAAATTAAAATAATAAGATTTAAATATGAGAGATTACGGATCATTTTATATTTGATTTACGAAAGTCGAATTTAATTAATTATGAGATTGCCTTTTAAGTTTACGTAAAGAGTGAATGGAAGCATTATAAAAAAAAATGTTTACCTAGGATTTTGCGTAGTCTTCTGCTGCTTCTAATTTGGTGAGGGTTCGAACCTGATAGATGATGTTTCCATAATACGTGGTTATTCATTTCATATAAGTTCAGCGTAGTATGTTTGGACGATTCATGTATATTAAACGGAACAACGTCCTTAGACTGATTGGAGCACTATGTTCGGACGGTACTGTTGTTGATCATTCATAGCTGTGGAGATGTTCTGGTGGCGGAGCGTCGATCAATCACTGAAGGGTTTCCTAGCCCATCCTGACGATCGACGCTCTAAATGTTAATTTCACAGTGATCATATTGGATAAACGGATAGCAAAAAAAAAAAAAAAGTTCTAGTTGTAGCTTCCGGAGGGATCTAGGAAAAAACTATAAGCATAAGCATAAATTAAATTTTTTCTTTTCGATTTAGATTCATATTTATATGGGTTGGTTATTATCTGAGGATCGAATCTCCACCCAGAGTTCAATATTCTTTTAGTTGTCGTTGGGGTCCGTGTCCTACGTAATGTCCACTCAATCCATATGCTTGAGGCAATCTTAGGTTTAGGCAATCTCATGTTGCAATCTCAGTTAGAAAAATTCATACTTATTCACACCTTTTATGCATACATGTGTGCGTGTTTTAAGAGAACAATTTAAATTACATTAGTTTAAAAGTCGAGCATTTAATCTGTCTCAAAATCACTTCTATAAGCTTTTAACTTTCACTACAGTTATAATTTAAAATAAACCCCTTTTAATTACCCCCACGGCATATACAAGTAGAAATCACTTATTGAGATTTAAAATGGCATATTAGTAATACTTTATATTTTATTTTTTTTTAGAGAATATTATTATAGTAGATTATATGAAAGCCTTAAACTATTTAATCAGAAATATTAACATTTTATTTTACAATGTATTTTATAACGCATTGAAAGAAAACTATATCTATTTTTTATCATAAGTTGAAAGTGAAAGAAGAAAAAAATATAGAGTGTTTACATTGCTCGTGTGTGTGCGTATATACCTGTACCGACTTTGTCTCGGTACAATATATATATATACACCTAACAAATCATATATTCACCTAACAAAACCCAGAGCCTGAGTAAAATATGCTAAACCTGATCGAAAATGGATACAGAGACCATGTCGGATCAAGCGCCAACCTATGTACCCATACTCTGTGGATTAATACCCCATGAACAACACTTTCAATGATACATTTAAGTTCCATTTTATCCAGGTCCCAATGAACCAGGGGAAGCATAATATTCTATTAAATTTAATTACCCTATGCAGATCCTTAATGGATTGAGAAATAAACAATAAAATAAATCTAATAAAAAAAATTGATAAAATAAATATCATAAACATCATAAAAAATAAATTCATTAACTGATGGGTTTAATTGGATTGGAGTAAGGCAAGAAAGATAATGGGGATAAGATAAATTTTAACAAGATTATTATAATTGATAATGGCTAACATAAGATCATATAGAGTACCTTAAGTTGATGATTTAAATATTGTTAATTTAATACCATTATGCATTATACAATTAGACAAGTTTAATCAATTATTACTTAGCCAAGGATTTAATTCATGTAAATCTAATAACATTCATGCCTTGTGAAAGATTGATATCTATGACAATGTAATGTGCCAAATGGTATTCAACTCCCATACTGGTTTGCCAAAAGAATGAGGTTTATGTGTAATAACTGGAAACATATATCACATAGTATAGCATTAATATTGCTGATTATCTAAAACAAATGATTAATATTTGGGCATAATTGTCAATTCTAAAAGATATGTAAATCATGATTTGTCCAACCGGAGCTTCTGATATTTGTAAATAAATTCATGAATAATTAGTTTACAACGATTGGAATGGATTGAGTTAGCATTACACATGATTTTCCATCAGCAAGTTAAACTAAGTTCATTAAGGATTTGGTGGGACTATTAAGAACTTACATCTACATATAAAATGTGCAGATCATTTGAACTGAGAAGCTTGCTAGTGAAATAATTAATTTGGAGTATACATGGAAGTTTGAAAATCAGATAGGTTATTCAAACATATTGGGCTCCTACCTCAGTTACTTACTTGGTGCTTATATATGAACAATTTGGACCCTAGGGGTGACTCTTATCCACTGTTATGCAGGCAACTTATATAATTGGGCTCGCTTTTGTTGTTTATCCATAGAGGATAGCAAGGTAGAAATATAGGTATATATATAAATACAAGCAACAGCAAATTAATGTGATTATAACTTGTTTTTGTTTTTCATAAATGTACTTTTAAAGGTTTCTGCAATGATATATATTTCAGAGGCTGACTATGTGGTAAAACTGAACTGAGATCAGACCCATATAGCTATCTGGCTTGTTAGGCTGAGTTTGAAGACTTTACCAGTCTGAAAAATTTCATGCTTGCAAACTGATAGAAACTTTTTGCATAAACACTTGGAGTCAGTGTTTAGATCTAGTTTCTAGCCCTATCCTTCACTGATGATAGCAAATTAGCTTGAAATCAGCTGATGAAAGAGATGGTGAATTCTGACTCTTTTGTCATTTATGTAAACAAACGTACGCTTGGTCGGTGTTTTTGGTAAAACGCCATCTATTGATCATAAATACAAGCGACAGCAAGTTAACGTGATTATAACTTGTTTTTGTTTTTCATATATTTATATATCCACACCAGCCATGTACAAACATAATATATTGATTGTAACATAACTAATTATGCTTGCATTTGAAATAAGTGAATATCTCCATTGCCAATCCAAGTGAATTTCCAAAATAAGCATTGGAAAGCTAATGCAATAAAGAAGTGGACTGATTTAATAAGATGCTAACTCCTGTCCAACAAATAATTTTATCAACATTGTTAATTATCATTTAGTAATGTCTGCACGCATTTCAAAGAATATTAAGGTTAATTGTTAATTATGAAATGCATGTTGCTATATCTATGTGGTTAGAATTACATTTATTTGTTAAAATAATCTTCATAGATTATATGTTACAACAAATGGTTGACCTGTAACCAGAGTAATTATTTGTTATGGGATGAATTGGACTTCAAATCATATAACAATATAAATCATTATAACAATTGTAGGGTAATTAAAAATTATAATTAAGAAATATAATTTTGCAGTAGTAAGATTTGAATAACTAAATGTTACTCTATAATTATTAGATGGAATATATAATTAGTAATATCTCCCACCCCAAACTTAAAATATTTAATACGTTCACTATTATGAGTGGAATTTGGCACATTGCAACATGAATCAGTAAGAAATTTTAAGAACAAAAACATATAAAGATAGTAATAGGCATCACTGCTATCACAAAAGTAAAGATTAATTACAATTTAATAGGATAACCACAAGTTCACAATTTCAGAGTTTAAACAAAATTAACGATTTTACAGAGATGAATCTTCACTCAGGATTATAGAATAGCTATAGCTCTAGATTTAGATCCCCATAATTGCATTTTAGTGTTCATTTAGGTGAGATTACAGTTGGTTTCATCAAGAGTAGCAATCATTCTCCATAGAATAGGCAGCATATCTTTCTATGTGGGTAACATCAGCATGGCAGGTTCTTTATGGGACTTCTTCCATCATTGTAGGTGCTTGATATTTTCAATATATAGGACAGATATGGAGATGACCATTCTCAGGTTTAAAAAACAACAACTCCCACCACTTTTACTTAGAAATTTTACAGATCAAATGAGCGTGGATTTTGTTAGACAATGTTTACAAAAATTTAGCACTTCTCCTTTACATAGAAAAAAGTGAGCTATATATATGTGCCTTCAGTTAACTTATATTTTAGGAAATTTTTGCCTTACTGCAAAATAAGCCATTAGTATACCATGCCAGTATAAATTTTAGAAAATAAAATAACTCCTTTCTTTTGTCTAATTTTCAGCAGGACGTTGAGACACTTTGTTTTTACATGATTTTAGAAACATGTAATATGGCAATTTTCCCTTTATTTTATGATTCAATCTGTTTATGCATTTTAAATAATTTTGTTAACAACCCATCATTTTATTTTTTTGAAATTGATAATCATCTTTTTCTTTTAAAACATATGATTTTGGTAAAATAATTTACAGAGTTGATGAAATGTTTTATTTTGAGATGGAATATGTTTTAACAAATAACTATTGGTTTAATACTTTTTAAACTTCAATTAACATGCTATTCCCAACCAGATTTGAATTGTGTGATCCCTTTTTGCAAACTATTTTAGATATGATTTTTTTAAACTATAACAAATAACAAAATATGTTCTATATATATATATCACGGTGATATGTATGATTCACCCATATATATGCGATTTCAATAATTTTGAGTGATCAATTGTGTTAATTACAATTTAAATTTATAAAGCTATTACTTTAATCTATACATAATAACTAGATATCTGGCAATAATATATATATATATACACCCCTATAGATGTTTCTTGGGGCATTTTTAAGGTTTGAATTAGGTGTTGCATGTGACCCAGAGTCAATTTCAGGATGTAATCCAGATGAAACGAATATGCAAATATTCCATTTCAGTATATATATATTGTACCGTCAACATATAGATAGTCCAAATATATTGGTAATATTTTAAAAAAGCTTTTAAAAAAAGACAAAATTTAAAAATATTTAAAAGATGTAAATGAATTTTTTTTTAATTAGTGTAATTTATTTTTTTAAAAAACATACAATGAAAGTTAATTTTTTGTTTCATATTTATCTATGTAATTTAATAAAAGTTGAAATTGAAAAAAAAAGGCATGCAGATTACTAATCCAAATAAACAAAAAGAATTCCAAAAGTACAAAGATTATGATCAAGAAAACCATTAAGATATTGATGTGTCCATAAGTATGACTATATACATTACGACACAATGTTTTTAAATAATTAAAATAGCAAATAGTCTGCAACAACTCTATTTCTACAGTCATTAAGGTTCAGTTCCCTCGATGTACATTCAGGCTACCTACTACAAAAATGGTTTACAATGGGCAAGGTTTACACACATCTTGACTTTGGTCCAGTTTAGCTGCACATGAATGCTTCATAGTATAGACCTGCGACTGACCTTAAGCTCCTTACAGCTTCTGTCTCTGCAACAGTCTATCAGATATTTCACTTGAAAACTGCTGGAAATTCAACTCTATTCAGCTGCCATCCGGACAGTTTCCTCAGGCTATGGTCTCCCCATCTCTGTGGGCTCTTTCAGCTATATCCATGGACTACAATTCCACTGAGTGCTGTACATTAACTGAAAGCTCTGGCATGAGATATCTCCTACTGGAATTGAACAGGAACATCTACTGGAGATGCACTCAAATACTGCCTGACGTAGTTGTTACACGGTCTTTTTATAGCTTTCTGATAACTGCAACAATTAATTACATTGTCCAATAAGGTAAGGTCTCTTATCTAAAAATATTTGCAACCAGTGAATATTTCTTGGAATTATCATTCGCCATTACGTTAATGCCTTAATTAAATTCCTCAGTTATCAGTGTGTGATCTAAAAACAATCTCTCGAATACATACTAGTTTTTCTGGAGTGCATAAACTTGTATGCAATTTTTACAAAATACAACACCCTCCATTCCAGAAAAACTCTTGTTGTCATTCCTTAGTGTTTTGTTTTTCTATTCCTACTTAGAGGAAACATATTTCCTGTTATTTCACTGAGAAATGTTTGATTCAAACTGCTGCCGAACTTCTTTGCCAGTTACGTGTTCAATGGTGACTGCACAAGCATGGTTGGACTCAGCTTCCGATGTTGACTATGCAAGCATTTTATTTCCAAACTTTCACCATTGTTATATCACATAGACTTGCAGTGAATACTTTAGCTATTCACTTTCGTTGTTAATGTTTTACTAACTGGGATTTCCATTTTCACCCAGTTTCTCCATCTACATCTAAGCTTGTTGTACTGCAAAATTTATTTGCTACTCACAGGTTCCAAATGCAATTGCACTATTGATGTGTTCATAAGTATGATTATATACATTAAGACAATGTTTTTAAATAATTAAAATAGCAAATAGTCTGCAACAACTCTATTTCTACAGTTCATTAATGTTCAATTCACTCAATGTACATTCAGGCTAGCTGCTACAAAAATGGTTCACAATGGGCAAGGTTTAAACACACCTTGACCCCAGTCCAGTTTAGCTGCACACAAATGCTTCATAGTATAGCACTGCGACTGACCTTAAGCTCTTTCCAGCTTCTATCTCTGCAACAGTCTATCAGATATTTCACTTGAAAACTGCTGGAAATTCAACTCTTTATTCAGCTGCTATCCAGATGGTTTCCTCAGGCTATGATCTCCTCATCTCTGTGGGCTCTTTCAGCTATACCTGTGGACTACATTTCCACTGAGCGCTGTACATTAACCGAAAGCACTGTCTGAAATGATTAGTTAACTTTGAATTTTAGTTGTTGATTTTTAGAATAAATGATGTTAAAGTAATAATTATGATTTATTAAATACTAATTTATATCAAAGTATTTAGAAGTAGGATTTTAAAATAGTAAGTATAACTGACTAAGAGTAGCTGTAATTTTTAATTGATTTTAAATGTCAGTCAATAATTAATTTATTTTCATTGTATTAAAAATGACTATATTTAATGAACATGTGTGTGTGTGTGTGAGTGTATGGAGCATGCATGTGAAGTGTTGAAAGTTAAAAAAAAGATTCATTAAAAATGTACTTTGAAAAATTGGATACAATCAATCAATTTTAAAATTAAAAAAATAAGCTTTAAATAATGCAAGAGAAAGAATAAAGAAAGAGTATTTGAATAAAAAATGTTTAGTTTGAAAAACAATTAATAATTTTACTTAATAATTAATTTAATAATTATTTAGAGTTAATAAAAATTGTTGATTAACAAGTTCATTTATTGTCTAGACAGTCACATGGTAAGTTATCTGAATCCAAAGTACAGAGTTCAAGGTCACATCAATTAAAAGTCAATAATAACTATTAATTTAAATATTATAATGAAGACTTGTAACTTATTGGTTTAATAAATAGAAAATGTAGTACTGTATTAATTTCAGTGCATGGGTGAAGAAAATCAAACACACATACCAGTATAAAAATAGATACAACTAAAATTTTAAATACTTCCAGACTTCCACACTTCTACTTCTTCATTTTATTTAAATTTTAATTACATTCAGTTTTGCAGCAAATTGTTTGGTTTATATTTGACCATTTATTTTAAGTCAGTTGAAAAATTTAAAGTTTTATTATTTATCATTGTCATGACAGAGTAAATAACCAGTAAGTCATCCACACATTATTTCTTTTTAAAAGTATAGATTCAACTGATTTATCAAACAATAATTCTAAAAGATGTTGTAGAAAATTTTAATAGTTTCTGAAAGAATCGAAAGGAAAAATCATGTAAGAAAAAGAATAGTGTTTCATTGTTACAATATTAGCTAAATTCTGAACTTTGCTATGACTATCTACAACATATTTTAACTAATTCTTAATTAGTTATAAATACTAATTATTTGCTACTAAATAATCAATCTATGTATGCCAAGCTCAGATATGGAATGATGAATTTCTATAAGATTATTAAACCTATAAAAAAGGTTAAAAATTATTTAAAATTGTTTTATAAAGTTATCATAGAAGAAAAATTTATGAAAACTAACTTTTAAATTATCATAAAGATAAGACTATTTTTAAATTGTTTTATGCTAAAATATAAACCCCATGTGTGGGCTACGTCATAGAGAAGAAGAGACACAAGATCATTTTCTTCATTCCTGCAGTGCACTAGAAACAATACGTCACACAATGTTTACCACATATAGAAAGGCTATCATTTCAATTGATGAAATAATAAATACATTTAAAAAGGCAACATTCCTGCTATTCATGCAGCAACATATAGCCTTTATGCCTACTGGTGTACCAGATGCACTTTCGCACTTGCTAATAACCCCTGACACCACCCAGCAACATATTCAATAAAACTAGAACTGTTCATAAAAAGAGACAGCATCCTAGCTCAACCAGATGTGTTTGCAGCCACATGGTCACACTTGAAACAAAGATCCAGTCTATAAAATATAAAGTCTAATATGATAGATGATGACATTTTCAACATCAGCTTTTTTTCCAACTTCAAAGAGATGCAAGCATAAACTGAACTAAATAGAAGACCAAATTTAAAAACAAGAAAGAAAGTATGCAGAATTGATAAAGACTTACATACTGAAATTTTTTTGTAATTTGTTTTACATTTGTAACAAACCAATATAGTACTATATGTGACTCTGTAACTTTTTAGACTCAATAAAGTTTTGCTTTGAAACATCATCATCATCATCATCATCATCATCATCATCATCATCATCATCATCATCATCATCATCATAATAATAATAATAATAATAATAATAATAATAATAATAATAATAATAATAATAATAATAATAATAATAATAATAATAATAATAATAATAATAATAATAATAATAATAATAATAATATAGCTCTGAAAGCGCTTAGCCTTAAGAAATATTAATATAATCGTTGAATTTAATTTCACTATATACGTTAAGCGTATTTAATATTAAATAATAATAATAATAATAATAATACCACCACCACGTGTGATCCTGTTGTGCGTGAGTATAACATGCCAACGAACCTCTAAATAAAAAACTTTTTAAAAACTCAGAAAACTCAAAGGTAATTCTTTTTTTTTTTAACTTTAACAAAAAGTATTTCAAACATAAGTTTTAAAAAAATTGCAATTAAAAAAAAAAATTAACAATAGAAAAAAAAAACCGTAAATACACAGACTGAAAATCGTCAAGTATATATCAAACATGGCGGCGGCACAGATAAAAAATTCAAATGTAAATGGTGCCAATATAAACGCCAACGATGGAAACATCAATAGTAGTTTAAAGACAAAAGCTACTTTGCAAAATAAAGTTATAACAACTCACTCAAACTCGATTGCAGCTAGTAGATTTCGAGGAGTAACCAATGATGATATGAACGAACTAAATCTAGTTTATGAAAACAACTCTGAGCCCCCATCGACTATTTGGTCTCAGGAAGAATTAAGAACAATTAGCACTGAATTTAATAACACAATACCGAACAAGCTTTTCAACACGTTTAAAATTTTTTTTTCAAACAGATCGATTGTCCTAGCTGCAACTGATAAAAACCTAACGCTTTACAAATTCCCAAGAGAAAAGTTATATGAAGCTATAACAGAAAATGGGAGTTGGGAAACAATCTCAAGCATAGGGGAACACTATAACTCAAGATACCTAGCATTAGAATTCTTTGAAGACTATCAAAAAAATAAATTTTTAACTCAAATCAAAACAATAGGAAATTATGCTTTAATAGTAGTAGATCCAAACCTTAAAAACTTTATTACAGGCACGATAAAAAATACTTATTTTGGCTATAATATAAATGACTTTCAAAGTATGATGAGAGCGTTTGGCAAAGTATTATATTTAAAACCTATTTTACGTACTGATACACCGATTCCAGTGTGCAGTAACAGTTTTACTTTTAAAATCAAGCTTAATGAATCAATAGCTCCAGAGAATATCCCCACACAAGTCATAGATCAGGAAGCAATTTTAAATATATATATAAGGGGCTCAGGACCACAATGCTTCATCTGTGGTGAGCGTGGTCACCTTGCAGCAAACTGTAACAAAAATAAAAAAGAAAAAATATCACAGACAAAAGCAAACCCCAATTAACTACAAACAACCAATACAAACATCTATTCAAGAAAAAATGGAAACACAAGAGAGCATTAAAAACCAACAATTAGAGGAACTAAACAACAAAAACATAACTGGAAATGATCACATTTTGAATTTAACTGTTAAAACAAAAATAAATGATAAAACACTAAATCAAGAAAGACAACAAAATTATACAATGGAATCGATGGAAAACACCAATAAAATAGATAGCAATAGCAATGAGGAAACAGCACAAACACAGAACATACAAAGAACAAGAATTATAAATAAAAACTTCTGAAGCTATTATGGATTTAACTACACCATGCCTTCCCCAAATACAAAAAAATACCACACCTCCAAATAGAAAACCAGGCCGGCCACCAAAAAAGAATAGGACAGCCAAGAAAGCTAAAATTGAAGAAAAAAATAGTGACACAACAATACAAGATAACCATTCAGATAACTCAATGGATGAGGAAACAGAACAAAATTATGAAGACACTATAAAACAACTTTTTCTCAATTCAAAACCTGAACATAAATATAACCACCAAACACCAATTCAATGAAGTTAAAAATTGGCGCATTTAATGTTAGGGGTTTAAACTCAACCCAAAAAATTACAAAGCTTAAACAATGGGTTTCACTTACACAACCGCATATACTCGGATTAATGGAGACAAAAATCTATGCCAGATCACAAATTGACCCAGCAAAATATTTAACCAAAGAAGGTTTCTGTGCCTGTTCCAGAGACTCTTCATCACCTTCTGCAGGCACAAGCATTCTTATTTCAACAAACTGCCCTTTCATAGCTTTCAAAATTATATTCATAGATGCTAACTTACTAATTACAACTTTTCAACATAAAACTATAAACTTCAATATAATTTTGGTCTACCTGCCTATTCAAGATAACCGAATAACCATGATTGTGCCATCACACCAAATGCAGCGGTATATTCATGGTCTAACAAGTACATACAACAAAACATGTGAAACACTAAAAGAATATTTAAGAATCAAAAAAAGCAAAATATGCATAACTCAACCACATACATGGGCCAGAGCATACATTAAATGGGCACTGGGAAACCCACCAATCATCAAAGTTCCAATGGCAATAAAAACAAATAACGGCACATATACAGGACACAATATGATCCTTCCTATCTTTGAGCATTTTAAAACCAAACTGCAGTCTAAAGCACCACTTAAATTACACTCCTAGCTATTTGGACCAACAGAAACACAAAAACCTTTCACAACAAAGGACTTCCTGACAAAACTAAATATAATACCAAATGCATGCCATCCAGGAAGTCCTGGAATACCATTATTTATACTAAAACACCTAAGTAAATACACAGCACAATATCTATGCAACCTAGCAAATCACCTATCTCAAGAAATTCAAGATGTGGAGGGAGTTCATCCCATTGCAATAGTGCCATTCAACAAAAAAGCTAAAACTACCCCATCCCTCACAGAGCTCAGACCAATTTCCATGGAATCTTTGCCAATAAAAATTCTTGGAAAAATAATAAAAGAAACAATAGAACCACATATAATGCCACTGATATCAGAAGTTCAATTTGCCAAAAGAAACTCCTCCACAATTCAAGCGGCATCATTATTTAAAGCAATCCTGGATTCAACAAGACAGAAAAAAAATACAGTCCAATAGCAATTCAACTAGATATCGAGGGAGCTTTTGATGGAGTAGACATTTCCATATTGCTAGACATGCTTGGAAACACATCTATCCCCAAGACACATCTGTACATCATTGCAAATCTACTTCTCAATAGAGAAATACACATAACGTTAAATGGAAGAAATTCTCCATCATTTGTTCCTACCCAATCCATATCCCAAGGCTCTCCTCTCAGTTCACTATTATTTATTCTATATATTAACCCTTTAATAGAAAAAATTCAAAAAAACATTTACTGGCATTCAAGCACTATACAATATATAGCTTGCTTGGATTTTATGGACGATATCACAGTCTTTCTCAATTCAAAAAAACAATTACCGCAATTACAAAAAATTCTTAAAGAATATATGCAACAATACAAATTGAAGGTTAATCCAGAAAAGTCTACTGCTTGGTCCATGTTTACTGGAAAACCATGCACATCCATTTACAAAGCAAAACCAACCTGTTTTTTAGGATTCCCGTTTCATCTGGGAATAACCGGAATGAGGTGTTCAATACAAAATAGATTAAAAGAAGAAGTACAACGCATTGTCACCTCCCTATCAAAAACATATTTCTCCATATATTCTAAAGTCCAGCTAATAAACCAACTTATAATGACAAAAATAACATATTATTTACCAATAATAAAATTCTCAAAAGGTTTCAAAGCAAGGATTAAAACCATCTGCAACCCACTTCTATGGTCAAGAAAAGTGATTGCAATATCAACAAAAAGACTAAATCAACCCCTTATTAAAAATGGTTTGGGTTTGCACAACATTGACATTTTTTATGCACAAAAATTAAGTAATCTAGTAATTTACATTACAAACCAATTTCCAAAACTTAAATGCTTAATTCAAATTACTCCAACAGACAAACCACCCCCAACAGGTCTATATATATATATATATATATATAGCAGGTCTATATATATATATATCATCAATCATCCTTCAATATAAAACAACTTTTAACAGAACAGTGCAATATACACACATTCATATTGGAACATTCATGAACAAATTCAACAGGAAAGAGACCTAAATAACAATAACACAATACTCAGAATAAACAACAGAAAACTACTACATGAATACAAAAAGTGGTCAATAGAACCCAAATTTTTTGATTTCATTCTAAAAATAAATCTTATCGCAATGCCAGCATCATACTTCTTGCACCATAAAAGGATGTATATTTCAATAGACCCTTTTTGTGGACTATGCCACAAGGCTGAAGAGACTCTACAACACCTATTGTATCAATGTACTGCATTACACGATGTAAGAACAATGATGAGTGCAATATACCATCAGAAAAACATGACCATTGATCAAATAATTAAGGGTTTTAAAGGCAGATAAACATCCAACATTAGGGCAGCAACCTTTGTATTATATGCTTTTTGGTGTACTAGGTGTACCTAACTAATGGGCAACAACCCCAGAAGGCATCCGTCCACCTTCTACAACAAATTAAACCAGATACATAATAGAAATAAAATAATAGCAAATCCCCATATTTACGCAGCTACATGGTTTCTTATCAAACAACAATCAATGCTATAAGCACCAAAAAATTCAAGAACACTGAAAATTCAAAAACATTAAAACACCGAAATAAAAAAGACAATTTTTTCCTCTCTCTACAATTAATAATTTTTTATGTAAGAATTAGATAACTTTTTATTGAAAATATGAACTGAAGACTATAAAAATGCTTGTATACAAAACCAATGGTAAAACCACTGTTAAAAATCAATGTAAAATCAATGTAAAAAACTATGTATTTCTTTGATTAATAAACTTCCTTTTTTTTTTTGAAACATAATAATAATAATAATAATAATAATGATGATGATGATGATGATGATGATGATGATGATGATGATGATGATGATGATAATAATAATAATAATAATAATAATAATAATAATAATAATAATAATAGCAGCAGCAGCTCCATGCCTTTTATTATTAATAGTATTTTTAAGGCAATTACTTTTATGTGTATTTAGACACTCCATGAAAGAGAGTGTGACTCATTCATTCATCAACACCACCTGCATTTAGTACTAGGTATCCAATCATAATTTTACTACCTTATATTTTCCTTGTCTGCTATGCTTACAAGTTTAATGCTAGAATATATTTTGATATCAGATATGTGCAGTTTTACAATTTTTTATTAGCTTTACTATAATTTTTTTAAAATTTCAAATATATTATCAGTGTTGAGCATCATTATTTCCTAACTCCAACATAGGTATAGTTAAAGTCATATATGTTTTATATTGCATAATATTGGTTGTTATTGCATTAATATGTGTTAGCAATATCCACACTGATGATTAAGTAAAGTGTAAAATATATCATATTAGCATAGACAAAGGCATAGAGATATATTGTTTTACATTATGGGTACTGGATTTGTAAATAAATATTGAATTTTGTGAATAAGAAAACTATTATGTAGTAAATATCACTTGTATAATAAAATTGTAGAAATGATTTTTCAGATATATAGACCAATGTATTATTTAATAATATCTGTAAATTATAAATAGCAAATTAAAAGAAAATCATAATTATTATAAGTAAATATTTTAAAACAGGCAAAACTCTCCATACAGTATACAGTAGTGTCCTCAGTGTAAGTCAGAGTAATCAATGGATGCCAGAAGGCTTGAGCATAAAATCTCTATCTAATGCCTACTCATCCAATATCCCCAGACTAGTTTCTAGCTTGTGTCAGTGAGGAACCTTGGACCTGAGAACACTGCACCTAGATCATGTGATGTTTAATGGTTTAAATAAATATTTTATTATATGGATTATTATATTGTAAATAAATATTTTATTATTAATTAAACATGTTTTTGTTTTATTGCCATTATAATATCATTGCATAAGCAAATTATATTCATCAGAAAATCTACTTTAATAATATTTGTATTAATAATTTTTTAAGAGTACATTATCATTTTGCTTAACAGTTATTTGATTATTTTACCTGCATTCTTAAAAGATAAATGCTATATTATTTGCTTCATTTCAAGTGCACTTGTTATGTAGTTGGCAGCATAAAAGATGATCTTACTGCCTTCTATATTTTTTTGATATTGCTTCTTTAAATTTGCATCAGAAAATATAAGATTTCTGTGTTTTTATGGTCAATAAAATTGAAATAATTATATTTTAATAATTATAAAGTATTTAGAAATGTTACTTAAATATTTGACTATTCTGTTATTATATAATTTCATTTCTATTTTCTTAAAATACTAAGATTTCAAATTAACTAAAAGAAATGTCAAATGTCCATGTATAGATTAAATAGTAATCATCATATTCCAAGTGCATTTTATCTTGAATTTGAACCCTGAGATCAAGATATTCTAAACTTGTAAATTAATCTATATTTAAGATAAATATATTTTTAAAACCTGAGATTAAGATGTTTTAAATTTGTAAAAGAATTCATATTTGAGATTAAGATATTTTAAAACATAAGGCATGATATTGTAAAGTTGGAAAAGAACCTACCTATATTTGAGATAAAGATATCTTAAGAATTACAATAAAATATTTTGAATTATAAAAAGAACCTTGTATTTTAATAAATATATTTAGCTGTGGTCTTGTCTACAAGAAGATTGGAGTGATGTTTTAAAATCCATTTCATATGGTGCTTTTGTGTAACTGTGAATCATTGTTAGTTAGCCTGTGACCTTATTATCATTTGTTTAGGTTACATAGTTTTATTTGGTGACCAATATGGCAAGCTTGATTATAAGGCTTCTCTTGTGTTTCATTATTCTTTGGTTGATTGTTTTTTGGATTATAGAGTGATTTTTGGCTTGACCCACATTTGATTTTTGATGGGTTATAGAGTACTGATTTTTGTTAGGTGACAATATATACATAAAGAATTTCTTTAAAAGTAAGAACAGTAAAAAAGTGAAGCTAAATTATACAGGAAGCCAAACTTTATAAACGTCAAAAAATATTTTGAATAATGTTTTAGTATTCTAAAAATTAATATATTTGTTTGTGTTCATTATTACAAAATTTTAATTATTTATTATGGGTTGGAAAGAAATATAACTGTGAAGGCATTTATTTAAAGTTTACTTATCAATTATTTATGATAGTTCTTATTGTTATATTTTTTAAGATAATTTTTCCACATTTAAAGTTCTATTCAAAGAATGAGTGATGTAAATAGTCGCATAAAAAAAAACATAAGCTAATAGTAACATTGGATATTTGATACCATTATAAATGGTTGTTATTATACTTTTTATATTAAGGTTCAATATCGTATTCAAATAAAATTTTATTGTTCAGATATATAGATATGTTTCATGATTATTTATAGTGGCTGCTTAATAGATAGGTTTAAATGCCATTGAGATATGAATATGCTAAAATTTAAATAGACAAAAGTAACTAATTATAGATGTGAATATATGCATGTTAAATAACAACATTTTTTGTATTTAATGATTAGAACAGTCTTACATTTTCATGACTATCAAATATAAGTTTGATAAATAACCTATGTATGTTTCATGATAATAAGGAAACAATATTTTCTTCTTATAATTAATCAGATGGGCAAGAATATTATTTCAAAAATTTAGAGATTATTGCAAATATATTGATGCAGTATGGATCCATTTTTCACATTATAAGCAATCATACTTCAAAAGACTAATGATTAAATATTGGCATCTAAAATATATAAACTAAAGAACAATTTCCTGAAAAATATAGTAAATAAATGCATTAGACAATTCCCTTTCATTATGTGATCCAATTGAAAATATGAACTTTCTACCACTATATCTTAAAATACAAACCCATAAAGTTGTTTAAAGAAGTCCATAATATTATAAATAAATATTGTCTGCTAAATCCACTTGAAGTATAGGCATTGGATGTTACTAATGGATGTCTTTTTGTTTACAGAAAGTTAGAGATTTGTTATAAAAAGTACATATGTTCATGTTAACCATCATTAAAGAAAAATTATTATTAGAAAATATCAAATATGGAAGTGAATTATATATTTAAAATATAAAATATAATTTTTTAGATGCTTGCACTATTTCATGCCATACAGTATTAAGAATTAAAACAAACACTTTTATTATTAAAATGTAATAATTATATATCTGATAAATATACCCAATATTTTCAATTAATGTGTTTTTACCTCCTCTTTCACTTCTCCATCTCTCTCTTCTTTTCTACTTTCCAACTTACTCCATTAAATACTTTTAATTTCTTTACGTTCAAATTTACAGGCTAGTTTAAATGCATATTGTTACATTTATTTGTCACACTTGGAGGAATTAGCATATTTGGCAACATTCTATGCCATTTCTTTTGTTCTTTCTTCAGTGCTTTCTGGCAGCCGTTTATAATTAGACTGAGCAAGTGCATTTGCATTTGTGCATTGATTCTGCCATGGTTATATATTGACTCATTAATTTTAATTCTGCAACAGTTTGAGTCTATGTGAAATTACACACACTTTTGTAGAAAGTTTAGCCTCTATAATATCCACAGATATTACCCCTCAGACTTTTTAAATAATTTTAAATAATTTTAAGTTTTTTTCATCATTTTTAAAGACTATAACTGAACTTTTCTCTATTGGATGCTGCTTTGTTTTGAATTTGAGGAACTTTATTTTTTTATTTTCTCATAATTTACATTAAATAGGAAAGAAAAATTACATTTTATTTAAGAGAAAATATTGAAAGGTGATATGATTAATTGATTTATAAGAATATAACTTAATAATATACAAATTTTACTAAACCTATCAGTTTTTTTTATTTTGCTATAATATTTTATATAAAGGGCAATTTATACACCTTATTTCAAACACTTTATAGAAAAAAAATTATTGCAAATATATACACACACAATCTGATATTTCAACTGTCCTGTAATCTTCCTCAGAGCTATAATATAATGACAAAGTAAAATAAAATATATAATAAAATATCATAGCTCTGAGGAAGACTGTAGAACGGTTAAAACATCAGATTATATGTCTTATACACACAATAAAAAATTTTTGCTATAAAGTGTTTGAAGTAAGGTATACAAATTGTATTTAGCTTTATAATATAAAGAAACTTAAATTTATTTAAAAGTATTTAAATGAGAAAGTCAGTAAATAAAGATAAAGAAAGAGAAGAAATTAAAGCTTGAAAGAAAATATCTAATTGTAAATATTGGTTTTATTTATTCAGTTGTTGTCAATAAAATTGCTTATTTCAATTATTAATTTGTCTTAATTAATTTTTTTGTCTGTAGATGACTTCAGTCATTTTTGCATCAAAATTTATCACTTGCAGGCTTCTTGGTGGTTCTGCAGTGTCACTTGATGGCCAGAGTGCACATAACCAAACACTACCAATTCTTTAATAGAAGAAAATTGTTATTCATGTAATACTTAGCCAAAAAAAGTACAAATTATTTGCTTTATTATATTTTTAATCAAGTTCTTTAGTATATGTTTTATATAGAAAGAATTATAACTATGAATAGAGAAAGAGGGTATCACAGAAACTGAGTAATTAATGCTTGAATCCCACATTTGCATGCAACACAGGAATTATAAAAACCTGTTTATCTATTCATTTGTGAAAACAAATATGATACTACCAATTTGATGAATTAAGTTATTCTTTATATTTCTTCTTCCATTGTTTCCATCAATTTATTTACAATCTAAAAAAGGGCATGTAATAATGTATAGTCAACAATTTTCTTAGAAAACACATTGCACACATTTCAAAATACACTTTCTATCAATAATAAAGAGAAAAATAACTTTTCTTTCAAGTTGCATCTTTTCCAGCTAAGTGCTAAATAAACTATACCCTAAAATTTACCTATGTCAGTTAACACGAAGTAAAATTTTAATACTATTGTGACTGGATATTGGGGGTATTAGCATCCCAAGATACAGTTAGAAAAATGAACAAATTTCCCAAAGAACTAAAACTATTTTTCATACTTGTTATTTTTGTGTAACCTACATCTGTCATTTAGCTGTATATACCTGAATTTAAACTTTTTTTTATCTTGTACTTTGTCATTATGAAGAATCACCCCTGAAGATCTTATCTTATTAGCTTTCTATACAAACTTCCCTATTTCAGACATTTTCCCTGAAAGAACATTTTGCATTATTCAATTTTACAGTGTATATTCATGTTTTAGATGTTTTAATTTTCTTGGTGAATATTCTTTTTTAAAATTATCAAATTTAGAAACATTTGGCTATGAAATACATCACCAATAGCAAGATTTTGTCATTATATATTTATCACCTGGCCTTTTTCAGAATTTTTGTCGTATTTCTATAAAAAATTATTAGTATTATATATTACAGTTAATATAGTAGATTACCTACCAACTCTTTGATTAAATAATAAAGAAATAGAGACTATTATTTTAAACTTTTTCCTTATTTTAAACATTTAAGATGATGTATCTTTAGGAAAAAATGATACCTAATCAACTCATTGACAATATCTGAATTTCATAATGCCATGCCTGATTTTACTACCGATTTTAAAGATGACTAGACTACACAGTGTATTTATATTTGATGATGTCAATAAATATTTAATAGCTATTAAATATCTAATAACAAACATAAATAGCGTAAATGCAGAATTTTTTTTTTAATATACAGACATCTGTTATAAGTTTTAGTAATCAATGAACACTCAACAGTATATAACATCCCTAAACAATGAAGAATACAATTCAAATCTATAACTTTAAAGCATTCATTAGGTATCCAGAAGCTATTTTTTATTCATTTATGCTATTAAAACTAATAAATTCAAAAATTAGATTTCGAATTCATCCTAATGTACCTTTATACTTATGTAGATCTAATATAAGGTTAGTGTTGCTACACTGTAAGGACATCCATTTTATGCTAAATGCATTAATGCCATCTTTAAATTCTAGTTCTCATTGATGAAAGCAAAAATCAAAAGCCATTCTGACAAATATATCTTTTTTTTTTCATGTGTCATAGCATTCGCGGGAAACAAACCCGCTAACCTGGGACAACTGCTTGTAAGGTAGCTGTGTTGACTACTTACCAATTGTTGTCCAGTTATTAATCAAGTTTACAGTAGATGTCTTTAGAGTAAGATGAAGAAATACATATGAGAATTATGATATTGTTGTTAGTATTAACCTTCCTAGCCAAAAAAAAAAATGTACAATTGGTATAAAACAGATTTCTATATTTTATAGAATCTGACATGATGTCAGGTTTATATAAATATCTAAGTGGATTAGTTAGAGGCCAAAACTTTAAGAATGTTTAACTTCAAGTTATCATCATTATTATTTTGAACCATTTTCTATCCACCACAGGAAGAAGGTCTCTCCAAGTTCAATCCATCTTTTCCAATCTCTATCCACTTTGCTTCCACATTCTTCTAACACATTTTCCTATTTTGTCTATCCAAACACATGTAGTCTCATAATAATTTCAGGTTATAGAATAGTGTAAATGGATACAATGTAAATGCTATATGCAAAAGACAGAATCTGAACTGGAGATGATAATTTTATTTTATTATATCTGCTCTTAATAATATATGAGAATTATAAAAATAGGCAAAACTCTCTCCATACAGTAGTGCCACTCAAAGCAAGACAGAGTAATCAATGGATACCAGAAGACTTGTGCATAAAATTCCTATCTAACGCCTACTCATTCAATATCCCCACTCAGATCCAGGACTCCTCACTGATGAAGGCCACAAACCAAAAACTAGTTTGGGGATATTGGATGAGTAGTCACTAGATAGGGATTTTATGCACAAGCCTTCTGGCATCCATTGATTTCTTTAAGTGGTACTACTGTATGGAGAGAGTTTTGCCTATTTTAACAACAGTTATGAGCAAGCATGGGAGATAGTGATCATTTGATATGAGAATTATGTAACACTATTGTGGATATAAATGATAATGAGGCACAACATTTATTAATAGCCCTTGGTTAAACAAATTATGTAACCTCACTGCTAAATAGCAAACTAATCATTAAAATTTCTTTAAAAATATTTAACAATGCCCTAGAAGAGTTGTTCATTTTATAAGTTTATTATATTATCATTTTAGAGATATTATTTTATCATTTTAAAGATAAATAAATCAAAAAATTAATGATTGTCAAGTCAGCGATAGCTGCTTTACAAGCAGTTGTCCCGGGTTAGCGGGTTCACTTTCTGGCTGGTGCTATGACACATGAGAAAAAAAAATTAATGATTTAAAAATGCAACTTTTATAAAAAAATAAAAATTCTTTTTTTTTCATATGTCAAATGCTTTGACCGGGAAGCGAACCCCGGCCAGCTGCTTGGAAGGCAGCTGTGCTAACCTCTAGGCCACCAACGCTTGCATTTTTTGCTTTTAATTAAAGAAAAATCTTTAACATTTTTATGTAAACTCACCTTATTGGAGAATCTTTAAGCAGTGTTAATTAAAATTAATGCAGCAACATTAAATAAAATACCTAATTAACATTTACTCTTGACACGTAATAGTTTTTAAGATTATAAACTGTTCTAAAGAATTACATTAATCAATTTCTCAATCTTTTTTCTTTTTAAATTTTATTATTATTATATCTTTGTTAAAATTTTTAAAACAGTACGAGTTTAAAATAGAAAAAAATCAACATTGGAAATTTATAAACATTATAAGTAGAAAGTTGAATATTATCTGATGATGTTTAAATAAAGTGGGAACTTTGTAAAATTAGATAAAATGTAGGTACTGATTTGCTATTAAGAATTAATTTGAGTAGCAACATATTGTTCAGAGTTATTCTTAGAAACTTTCAATTAAATAAAGTAGTTACAAAATGTGTAACAACAATATTAATTAACTATGAAAATAGCTTTTACACTTATATCATAAAGTTAATTACATATATGTAGGGATTGTTTTACCATTTTTAGTCCATTAACGCATATTTATTTTAATAAAAAATTCTTTAGTAAAACAATATGTAACACTATAAAGAAATCATAGAAATCTTGTAACTTAATATATATCTGTCCACTATCAAAATTTAGGTTTGAACACTATTTATATTTTACTGATATGACTGTTATATATATATAATCTTATAACTGAATATTTATAAATACAGTAATCAGATATATGTAAAGTATAACTTGTTTAAACAAATTAATAAATAACTCTAAATATAAAATTTCATTTATAAATAAATAAAAATTGCATCATTTATAAATGGATATATAGGTGGAGTAGCAAACATATAGGGCAATGGAGATGCATGTTGGAAAAAGAACTAAAGAGCACTTGCTGTTATTAAAAAGGGTTCAGAAAATGAAACCAAATTGCAAAGTAAATAATAATGTTTCAGCATCCATTTTTTACGACTATAATAGGTCGTGTATTTATGGTTTTAACATCAATTATAATAATATAAAATTATTGCAAATTGAAAAAAATAACAACAAAAGGAAAATAAAAGAAGCTATGCTAATATACTAATACAAACAAGACTTAATCAACAGGCAGACAGCAAAAGTTAAGGTCACTGAATTGTGGGAAGGTTAGCCTTTCAAAGTGTTTGTTGACAATGACTACAAGAAAGCACTCCTAAGTGGATAAAATATCTGAATACTGTATTTATAAATAATCAATTATAAGATTGCATATTGTTGATTTGAGGAAATGCAGACACTGAATTATATTATATATATATATATGTGTGTGTGTGTATATATAAATATTAATATATAAAAAACTAACCAAAGGAAATACATATAAAAACAAAAAAAGACTTATAAATCCAAGAAATAATATTATATTTCAACCAGAGGACTGGTTTTCATCAGAAAGAAAAAAAAATACACCATTTTTTTCTTTCTGATGAAAACCAGTCCTCTGGTTGAAATATAATATTATTTCTTGGATTTGTAAGTCTTTTTTTGTTTATATATATATATAGACCAAAAATATGTACATATAAAATATTATATGTATCTATATGTGACTTTATGAAAATAAATACCTTAATAGACTAGCATACTTTTGAGATTATATTGAAAATCATGATTTAACAATATAGTAATTACAAATATGTGGGTCATAAGATGCAATTGATAAAATGTTTAATATATTGAATGACAAGTCACATTTGAAATGGTCCATTGTATATGAAAGTAGTTTATGACATAAAATATTGGGATTATTTTATGCTAGTAAAGCCAATAAATGACAGATTTATTTACCTGCAATCATGTATATTTTCTAATAAAGTATATAATTGCCATAATTTCAAGTATTTTTATATCACAATTATTATTTATATAAGTATAATGGTGGTCTAAAATGATAATGATAATTATTTAGAAGATTTAATAAAAATAACATGCACTTTTAATATCAAAGGAAATATTTTTATTGTAAAAGATTAATCAAAGTATACTTAATAAACATTGAATAAATAAGCCATATATTCCTGGGATTATGAACTAGATGAAAAGGATATGTCATATATTTCTGGAATTATGGAAAAGGTGAAAATAATATATCTAAATAATTTTTAATATTCATTGCAGGTCTCTAACAAAATTAAATAAAATAAATAATAAGAATAAACTTCATTCTTATAATAATCTTGGATTCTCCACTATTTATTATGAATTTATTTAAACGCACATTGATTACATAAGTAATATTTACTAAGGCTGTAAACCATAAGAATATACATAAGCTTGTGGTTAAGACCTGTAGAGGTCCCTAACTTCGCATTTTCATGTGCATATTCTTAAGGTTTACAGCCTTAGTAAATATTTATTATGGGAAAACAGAAACTGTAGTACAATAAAATTAAAGTTTAATCAAAAATTAAATTGCATTCAATTGAACAATTACTAGGAATTTTAAATGTAAATAAAATTTAGTCTCGTAATTGTTACTGAAGTGTAATATCCATGAGTATGGCATAAGATATTGTAACTGTTTTTATACAATGATACATGGTTTTTTAAATATATATATAATATTAACTGATAAATGTTCGTTTTTCAGTTTCAACAAAATAAAATTAAAAATGAAGCCTCAGGTGCCAAATCTTCTAATTAGAAAGTTTACTTTTGTTAAACTTATTAATGTACAATTATCATCATTTGCAAATTATTACTGCCATCCCTGCATGATCCCAAATGGATTGCATGATTTCTCAGGATTGTGGATGAAAACTAGCATATTGGATGTTAAAAGAGTAATATTTGGATTGAATTACAAAGACAAACTAAATGGGTTAATAATAATAATAAAAATAACTTAATTTATTAATAAAGAATAAACAAAACTTATGTATTGTAGGGTATTGCAACAAAACTGGAGATTTACATAAGAACTTTGTAATTTTTATAAATTGTATGTTTGGAGTGAGTGACCATTTATTTGAAATGACTTTATCATATTGCAATGCAGTTAATTTATTAAAGTTAATTAAGAGGTATCAGATATTTATTTAAAAATCTTTATCTCAGTGTTAAATTTGAAAGAAAGAAAAAAAATTAAGATTCTGCAGCTATGTTTTAAAATTGAACTTAAAATGTTTTGTGGTATGAGAAATGTCTACTTTTAATTATATAATTGATGGTAATAATTTATATTTGATTTCTCTTTAATGTAATCACAATGGACTTGTGTTTTAGGAAGAATGCATTTAAAGACAAATTGAAGATGCTTTTGAATGTCTTATGCTTTTAAAAAGGTTTTTCTATTAATCAAATCAATAAATAAATTATATACTTTAAAAGTAACTTTATTTTGAATAGATAAGCTCTATATGTCTTTTTAAAAGATTAAAGGTATATATTAATAAATGTTGAAATGTTATAGCTGTTTTTATCTGGAAAAGAAAAACATTTAGTGAAGGAATATATGTTTTAAAATCATAAAAATGGTAAATTTTTAAAGAAAAAAATATTTATTTTAATTCATGAACTATATAACTTCTTATAAATGTATTAAATAAATAATGTCTGCTGTTAATATTTTTGATTGATGAAAATGCAAAAATTATATTTACTGCAATCTATCTGCTCTACACAATAGCCAAAAATATACATAATGAAATGTTTTCATATAGAATGGATCTTGAATTATTTTAAGAAGATATTAAATGCCTGGATAAAAGTTTTCAGAAAGGACTGAAATAAACATTTTATCTGTTAGGATCATGAATATTCTTCTTAGATTTTACTGGATTTTAATATTATCATTTGTACATTTCTTCATATGGTTCCAGGATAAAAATATAATTGTGCACAATGCTCTTCAACTGTAACTAGGCAATGGTGTGAGATTCCTGACAAAAAAATTCCTGGAAAGCATTTCAACTTATGAGCAAGGGGGGAAAAATCTTTTCATAACTTTAAAACTTTATTATTAGTATTTTTAGTGTTAAGCCTAATGTTAGTATTTAAAATATTACAATTTATTTATTTTAAAACTAACTTGATTCCTTTTTGCTCTTATACAAATACTATATCATGTGGTTGTTCGAAGGTATTCATTTATTAATAACATTCTCACAGCGTCTGCACAATTAGCTTAACAGGCTGTCATTCTATTGTAACTTGTTGTTAGTATATTTTAAATTTAATCTTAAGATAGATTAATTTTATTATTATGTTTTAAAAAAAACAAATGGATATTCAGAAAGTTATTTTCTGAACAAGGTGGTTTAAAATCATAATTGTAATTGGTTTTTTGAATGTATGATCCAAGAAGCTGATCTCTATGAATGATCTTAATAATATAATGAGATCAACTGATCACTATCTCATACTAGCACATAATTGTTTATAAACAAGGCAAAACTCTCCATACAGTAGTGCTACCCTGTGCCAACCATAGTAATCAATGTATGCCAGAAGGCTTGTGCATAAAATTCCTATCTAATGCCTACTCTAGTTTTTGGCTTGTGGCCTTCATCAGTGAGGAGCTTGGGATCTGAGAGCACTGAACCTAGATCTTAGGATTTAATGCAGCCCCCCAACAACCACCTTTTATCTCTACTTAACTATAAAACTATGATAATGAAATTTAAAACACAAAAATATTTTCAATCTAAGTTCAATAGCTTATATAGTCATATGGGTCTGAACTCAATTCAGCACCCATACATTTTGGTGTCTTTGGCTCTTTAACAACCATAGCCACCACTATCCTATTAGGCAGGATTGGTGTTAAACCATTAAGCATCACATGATCACTATCTCATATGAGCACATAATTGTTTATAAATAAGGCAAAACTCTCCATACAGTATTGCCACTCTGTGCCAACCAGAGTAATCAATGGATGCCAGAAGACATGTGCATAAAATCCCTATCTAATGCCTACTATTCTCATAGTTTTATAGTTAAGTAGAGATAAAGGATGTTTGCTGGAGGGCTGCATTAGATCCTAAGATCTAGGTGCAGTGCTCTCAGATCCAAAGCTCCTCACTGACGAAGGCCACAAGCCATAAACTATTCTGGGGATATTGGATGAGTAAGCATTAGATAAAGATTTTATGCACAAGCCTTCTGGCATCCATTGATTACTCTGGTTGGCACAGAGTGGCACTACTATATGGAGAGTTTTGTCTTGTTTAATATATAATGAGATCATTGGTAATTTTTTATTATTAGTTAGATTATATTTTGCTTAATAATTTTTTGTATTTTTTTAAAAAAAAGATATATCCTAATTAGTATTTTAAGATTAATATTATATATTGCTTGAATTTAATATTAAATAGTGGACTGAAATGTTGATAAAATTATCATCATGTGTGTATTTTTATAAAAGAATTGATAGATATGGACAAATATTTGAAAACATCAAAGAATCTTTTAAAATATTTATTTATTGAGTCCTTGAATATGCTTATATCATATAACATCATTACATTATTAGTATATTATTTTTTATGAATGTTATTTGTTGAAATACAGAGAAAGATCTAATACCAATCTCTAAATTGTATAATAACAAATAAATGAATGTATGGAACAAATGTATGTTTTTTTAATCAAGATCATTTGTCCATGAAATTTTTTAAAAAAAAAACTATCTTGACATGAATTTAGATCTTTGTTGCTTCTTTAATATTGTGTTTTGGAAGTTATTTTAGAATGCTGTTTGCATATTTTTTGATATTGAGAGAGTTTATTCAGTGCAGAAGATATAGGATGGTGATCAAAAGATTAATATTTATATGAAATCTTAGGTGTTAGGGTTATGTTGAAAACTGTTGTATGTGTATTATATTTCCATATCTTAAAGTTATTGAAATATACAGATAACACGGGGCTACATATCTCTTTCCATGGACAGTTGCATTTCCTTGTTGTCAATAAGTGCTATAATAAAGCCATGACTTGAATCTTAGGTGCCTGATGAATATGGACCTATTATTATGATTTGCATTATCCCTGATGATATTATCTTACTCTTTTGAGTCATTATTGTTATTTATTCCATACCTACACTTTAATCACTATTTATCACCACATGAATCATCATAGAATATAGTTTTATTTGGTAAAGTAATGACTAAACCATTTGAAGTTGATAATTTTGTGAGAGGGCAAGATGAAGTATATAGAAATTTATTTCCAAATGATGTTGAGATGTTTAATAATTGTCAATTGATACTCAAACAAATAGTAGAGATCACTTAGAGCAAGCAGATGCATATTCAAATTGAAATGAAAGTGAGAATAGTGAAAATGATTTTGAATGATATAATGAATCTAAGAGTATAAAACAAAAAATAATATAAATGTCAAGCAATATAATTTATGGATAGTTCTTTTAAATTGTATTATAAATAATTTAAACCCATTTCAGTTACAAAAATTTATGAAATTATTTCTTAAATATTTTTGCATAATATTTTTTTTTATATATAGAGGGAAATATTCATATTTTTAATTAAAATTTTCTCATATTCAAATATCAGGATGGTACTTTGCTAAACTGCAAAGAAAGTCTTTAATATTTTTTCTTTTAATACTTTATATGTTAGACTTTACTAAGAAGTGTATTTTAAAATATAAACTTATATTGATGCATTTACATCATAAGAAATATATTTTATAGTAGTATAAGTATAATATTAAGTTTCTTATGAATTGGGAGATTTACTGTAACTGTTTCCAATACAAATAATAGGATACTATTTTACTGAATGAATAATGCATCTTATGATTACTGTTGTTTTATTTTGCAATGGTTGGAGTGAAGGCTATCTTATTTTATTTATTGTATTTATTGGTAATATTTACTATAAATATATATTAGCAATCAGGCTAATGCACATGTACCTTACAGATAACTATACATAAATAATACTAACATTCTCAAACACAAGATAAAGTCTTTAGAAAAGGTAGAATGAATCCATCTAACTTTTCGACCCAAACATTTAAGTATGGGCAAATCTTAAGTGTTTGGATATGAGAGTGTGACAATATTAAACAGTCACATTAAATTATTTTAATATGCTTGGATGTGTTTGAGAATGTTAGTATTATTTATGGATAGTTATCTGCAAGGCGCATGTGCATTAGCCTGATCGCTAATTTACATTTACAATTTATCAACATAGTGCTGTATAAATAAATACTTAATTATATATATGTTTAATTTCAATCAAGAATGATGTATAGTAAATTTTAAATAATTTCACAAGCGTCATTCATCCAAACATATTAAAATAATTTGAAATGACTGTTTAATATTGTCACACTCTCATATCCAAACACAAGAGTTGCCCATACTTAAACGTTTGGGTCGAAAAGTTAGATGGATTCATTCTACCTTTTCTAAAGACCTTATTTTGTGTTTGAGAATGTTAGTATTATTTATGTATAGTTATCTGTAAGGTGCATGTGCATTAGCCTGATCGCTAATTTACATTTACAATTTATCAACATAGTGAAGTATAAATAAATACTTAATTATGTATATATATTTTATGTTAAATAATGTTAATTCTTATTTTACTTTTGTAAATATATTTTTATATTATGTTATTGTTATATTGTAATAGTATAATATTGTTTAATTTATAAATAAATTTATTAACTGTTTTTGAAATATATCTTAGTCAAGTTGTGATTTATCTGTGTTGTTGTTGTTTGATTTTTCATTTTACATGCATTATCCACATAAATTAATAATTTAAAATATTATTTATTGGGCACATGATCCTTAAGTTTATTTAGATATTATTTTATTATAATTGATTAAGGGATTCGAACTAAGACTTTCACACAATCTTCAACTCTCCATGCCATCACATATTGCTGACCCACCTGATCACACACATGTTGAAAAGATAAATAACCATCAATATACATATTTCATGCTAAACCAGCAATCATCAGTTGGTCCACCTTACTATCCTCATACATATATACAATCAGTGTTCAGCTATATATTAAGATAGCCAATCTTTATACTTTAATGGACAGGCTTCAAACTACTCCAACTCACAACTCTTCAGCCATCCATTTCATTAAAAATCTGATGATGGAATGTTCACAGCCCACGTTAGTGCCGAGGTTTATTGTATATATGTGTGAGGATAGTAATCTGGACCAACTGATGATTGCTGGCTTAGCATGAATACATATATTGGTGATTATTTATCTTTTCAACATGTATGATCAGGGGGGTCAGCAATATGAGATGGCATGGAGAGTTGAAGATTGTGTGAAAGTCTGAGTTTGAATCCCTTATATTACATTATATATGTGCAGGTGTGTGTAAGTCTGTACAGTGTATTAATTTACATATTTAAAAACAGTGCATTAAAGGTCTGCCTATCCCTCGCATATGTATGTAGATGGATTATTCTCCAGTACAACATGAGGGGTCAGAATGACTAAATGGTCAACATAGGTAGGATGACAATCTTGGCACTAACATGGGCTTTGAACAGTCCATCATCAGATTTTCAATGAAATGGATGGCTGAAGAGTTGTGAGTTGGAGTAATTTGAAGCCTGTCTATAAAAGTACGAAGATTGGCTATCTTAATATATAGCTGAGCACTGATTGTATAAATGTGCGGAGATAGTAATCTGGACCAACTGATGATTGCTGGTTTAGCATGAAATACATATATTGGTGATTATTTATCTTTTTAACATGCGTGTGATTAAGTGGGTCAGCAATATGAGATGGCGTGGAGATTTGAAGATTGTGTGAAAGTCTGAGTTCAAGTCTCTTACATCTACATTATATATGTGCAGGTGTGTGTAAGCCTGTACAGTGTATTAATTTATATAATTGATTAAGTAAAAAAAAATATTCTTATTATTATCATAGAAGATTGGTCATTGGTAATTATTTTTTAACTGGTACAACACCAATGAGAGATATACTTGATATTGCCACAATATTCAAATATATTATATTTTTATGAATGCCACATTAAACAAAGAGAGATTGTACAATATTTATTTTAAATCTTATTATATTATTTATGATTTATTACTAAACTTTAATCATTACATAGACTTAATATTGAAAGTCATTAAGTTATTTTAGTTGCTTATGTTATTATTTCATAAGAGTAGTTAGATATTATATAAATTGCCTTATATTTAACTACATGGTAGTAATTAATTAATTCATTTTATTATTATTTTGTTAGAAGTGAACCTGAGATTATTTTTATTTCTATTTTTTTTTTTTTTTGGAGAATTTAAAATTTTCTATTGAAAGATAAGTAAGAAATTATTAGTTAATGCTAAATGCCCACTTAGTATTTTTACTAAGAGAATATTAAGTAATTTATTGTTATTTTGGTAGTAAATTTATAAATCATATTTTAGAATTATTAGATGTGTGTGTCTAAAGACATGAGGGTATTACGTGGTATTTTTGTTATGTGAATTTGGTGGGGTAATATTCTTATGCTATTGGGAGTATATCTTTTGGGATGTAGTCTCAATGTTTAAGCCAGTGTACCTTACCGAATATCTTACGTTAAGAGTTTCATAATTATATTCATTATTTTGATAGAACCATATTTTTATTTATAATCTTGAGCAAGTTTATAAGTTAAATTTATGATTGAAATAAATAGATCGAGTATTATACTTGGAACTTTTTTATGTTGAATTTAAGTGTTATGTATTTTATGTTCTTATATTTAATTATTAAAAATATTGTTTTATTAGATGTTATATTTTAATAATGTATCTTGAGCTAGTCTTAATGTTAATTGCCTTGATAGTTATTGTTTATGTAATATAATTGTACTTCAATACTGTTATCTCAGTTGGCCAGATTCTTTTGTTCAGTAGTTTTTCTTTAAGGAAAGGGTACAATACATATAATATGACTTAGTTGTTAATATGCACTAAAAAATCAAATAATATAGAAGTATAAATATTTTATTAATGAATGAAAATATGTGACACTATTTTTGGTAATAAAAAAGATAAACAAATTAAAGGTGTAAGAGGTTCTGAATAATAACTAACTAATGATTTTTTAAAACAAAAAAAAAACACTTTTTAACAAATTGGGGTTAATGAAATGAGTTACATCAGCTGACTTATTTAAAATTGATCTAGTTTGGTGGTCCTAGTGAAATATTAAAGTTATGTCAACAAACAATGTAAGTATAAACATTTTAAATATCGGGCTATATATATATATAATAAATTATAGTTATTAATAATAGAATAACATATATATAAAGGTTAAATAATAGTGCAAGTATTTTATTATAAAAGGAATATAATTTTGTCAATACAAAACATGAATATAGCGTTGGTGGCCTAGCGGTTAGCATAGCTCTTCCAAGCAGCTGGTCTGGGTTTGCTTCCTGATAAACGCTTTGACATATGAAAAAAAAATATGCATGACAGATTTTGAATGGGTTTTCAAAAAAACAAGAATTATTTTAAATGAATAAATATTTTTGTTTTGTGGTATATTTAATTATTGTTTCAGAAATTATTTTTTTAAACATTAATTTGTTTTATGTTTACATGTGTTTGAATCTCCAGGTTTACTTTATAGAAATAAATGAATAAAACACATAACAGCATTGGGAAAAAATGTCTTTTAATTTACAAATTTTATTTATTAGAATGGGAAAGGGGAGCACTAAAATTTACTTTGTGCAATGGTGCCTCTTGCCCACACAGATTTCAGTTACAGAAGTGGTAGGTTGAGTTTTGGATTCATCACAAATTCATGCTTAGTATTCTAAAAAAATAAATTACGAAGTTATTAAAAACTAATGTTTTATAACAAGCCTCTATTGTTAATTTTATTAATTAGAAAGTACTAATCTGAATCAGTACATTGCTCCAGAATTTTGGTTATTAATTAAATGCCCCCCCCCCCCGATTAACACTGAGCAAGAATAGAATCATCTTTTGTGCTAAGATAATGAATAATTCTCCGAAAACACATTGTGAAGAATAGTTCGAATATTTTTCAAATAGTTTAGATAATTAAAATGTATCATCATTTTAAAATAACAATTTTAACAAAAAAAAAAATTATTTCCGCAATAGGCAAAAAAAGATGTGAAGTATTACTAAAAAGAGAGATGACGTCATATAATGTGTAGAGCAATTCTATCAAGATTTATATAGCAATAAAGAACAAAAAAAAAAGTATCCCCTATATTTACTATATCTTTTAAATTTACTAGTATTTTAAATGAAGAAATGAGACATGCAATTTAATCTATGAAGAAGGGAAAAGTTCCAGGTAATGATAGAATTATAATTTATATTTTAAAAGAAGCAGGTTAAGAAATAGAAAAATTGTTGGCAAAGTTATATATCAAAGGTCTAAATGATAAAGATATATTAGATGATTGGAAGAATGCAGTATTAATATTAGTATTTAAAAAATGAGATAAAGAAGATATTAGAAATTATAGACTTATGAGTCTTTTATCAGTTTTATATAAAAAATTTACCAACATACAACTCTTCTAAAGTGAACTTTAAATTTTAACCAACCAAAAAAAAAAAAAAACTGGATTTAAAATGCTTTTTAATGCAAGGGATCATATCCGAGTATTGAGAAGAGTTCTAGAAATAATCAATAAATATGAATAGCCATTATGCTTTGGATTTATAAATTATGAAAAGACATTTGGTTTTATAAGCATTTCTTTAGTAATTAAAGTATGGGATCATCAATGTAAAGACTCAAGATATTGTCATATTATGATGAAGAATATTTATAAAAATACAACAGTTATGATTGGGTTACATAATAAAACTAGGGATATTAACATTGAGAAGGGTGTGCAACAGGATGACTCCATATCACCAAAACCTTTAACAGTAGTTTTGCAAGAAGCATTTTGTGGATTAAAATGAGAAGCTAAGAGAGTAAAAATAAATATATATTATTCAAGTCATCTAAATTTTGCAGGTGATATAATTGCTTTTGAAAATAATGCTTCAGAGCTTGAGTGAATGATTCAAGAGCTAGAAGAAAGTGAAAAAGTAGAACTAAAGGTAAATGTTAAAATAATGTTCAATGGATTTTCTCAAATAAAGAAATTAGAGACTGATAATGATGAGTTAGAAGATGTTATCAATTACAAATGCCTTGACCAGATTATCACTACATATGGAAACATAATGAATGAAATTAATCATAGATTTAAACTTGTTTGGAGTGCAAACAGGCAAAACTCACTATATATATTGCCACACACAGCAAACTAGAATAATCAATGTATGCCAGAAGGCTTGTGCATAAAATCCCATCTAGTGCCTACTCATCTAATATCCCCAGACTAGTTTCTGGCTTGTGGCCTTCATCAGTGAGGAGCCTTGGATTTGAGAGCACTGCAGCTTGCTGTGTGTGGCAATACGTTTAATGAGTTTTGCCTGTTTGAATAACAGTTATAAGCAAGCATAAGAAATAATGATCATGTGATGCTTATTGGCTTGTTTGGAGTGATTGCAAGAAATAACTTAATTTTAAAAAGAAGTATGCCAATGTGTTTGAAAAGAAAACTTTTTATTAAATATGATTTACCAGTTCTTGCTTATGAATCTGAAACTTGGACACTTAGCAGAAAAGCAATAGAGAGACTTGAGACTAATCAATGAAGTATAGAGAGGTGTACATTAGGAGTAACAATGAGATTGAAAATGAAATACATGGATGAGAGACCAAACAGGTATTACTGATATCAAGAGATGATTATAGATGGATATATGAAATCTTAAACTGAAATTCAAGAAATTGTAAAGTACACAGAAATAAACCCTATGTAAAATGGAAGATGAAATAAGGAAGTGTGCTGGATAATGTGGAAAGAAGAATATAGAGATCAGAAACATTAGATTGAACCCAATAGAGACCTTTTTTGAAAATGATGATGATAATAACAAGAAAATTATGATTACTACAATGGTTTGTATTTTGTCAAGTAATTAAGTAAACTTTTAGAACTAATGAATTTTTCTTATTGGAATGCTTTTAATAATTTTATTTTTTTAGAAAAACTAACTCATTACTGAATTCAAACCCAAACACACTTTATTATGTGATAAGGCTTTACTCATAGAAAAAAATGGCATGATCTCATTTTGCATCTTTGGATTCACTTTTTTAAATAATACAAATTAAAATAAATATTTTGATTATCATTTGAGTTATAATATAAAAATTGAGATAACTCATATAGAATTGAAAAGAGATATTTAGGCTGATGAAATGTGTAATGAGATGTGCTATATGTTAGCCTTAAAACCAATGTGTTTGATCCCAATTTATAAAAATAAAGGACTTATAAATAACTAGAGTAATTTGTATTGCTATTCATTGCAGAAAAATTTCTTTCAGATTTTAATATCATGAGATTTTTGCTTTGGTGTGGTCAAAGCATTTGGGTCCATTGAGAAGTTTTGTGGCCAAGTTTGAAAATAAATGGCTGAATTCATATTCAATTATTAAATCATGGTATGAGAAGCTTTATACTGGTGATGAAAAATCAAGTGGCATTGAACTGAAATATGGGTTAATTTGAACTAATTAAAAGTTTGTTTTTTAGACCAATTCAAATAATAATATACAAGAATGTTAATTTTTTTAAAGTAACATATTAATTATTCATTTTCAATAATGAATATGTTAAAATATGAAATGATATTAATTTTTCTTAAAATATATTGAGATGGTTATGTCTCATAACATACAACATAATAGTATGTGTACATATATATATGAAGTTGAAAGGAAAAGTAGAAATAAACACAAACAAATTTTTTTGTAGATCTTTTCTACAAAACAGTTAAGGATTAAATAATTTTGAATTTTAAAAATTTATTATAAATTAGACATTAAAAAAAATTAATTAATATTTTATTAATTCTGATTTTGAAATTAAAACAAATATGTTTTTTGTCACAATATATATACTGGTAATTATAAAATTCCACTATCAATTTTGATTACATTAAGAATTTGTTTTTAATTGAAGCTTGTATAACATATGATGATAAAAATTCTACAAAGTTGTTTTTAAAAGGATTGTGGAGAACTGAAAAGAGTCATTAACTTTTTCAATCAAGATAAAGAAAACTTACTTTTAATCACTGTATTTTTTTAAATTTCACCCTGACTACAAAAAGATTGAAAAAATATTAGATGACAGATGATAACAATAGCACTATTATGATGAAGTTATAACTGAAGGTGCAGAGAATACAAATCATCTGCTGCTAGTGTTACAATGGTAGAGTTTAGATTCATATGGAAGTAAAAGGACTGTTTTTATGTTTCATAGCCCATAATATATACTGGACAACTGGCTTAACTGAATTCCATCAAATGATAGACGCTAAATGGAGATGATTAAATGTCATCAGTATTGATTTATACCTTTCCCAAAAATGTCAATGGGACATTACACTATTCTACTGTGGACATGATTATAATGGATCAATTTACCAAAAAATTTCAGTATTACCATGCTGTTGTATGCTGCTTTATCTATAGGCAGAGAAGCACATACTAACTGTGCCATATATAGAGAGTGCACACAATAGACCTACTTTATAAATAGATTTTGGTAATTTTATTTTTAAATGACATTATTTTGAATATGTTTGCAATTAAAATCTTTAAATTATAAGAATTAAAAGTAAATAAGATTTGTTTAAATTTTTCAACTAAAAGTAAGATGCATTTACAGTTTTATTTTATTAAAAAAAGAAAATTCCGTCTTGCGTTGTTAGCCGAGAGGTATCGCAGCCGCCATGCAAGCAAGTAGTTGGTTGCAGACGGGTGTGGGTTCACGTCCCGGCAGATGCTATGACATATGAAAAAAAAAAAAAAAGAAAATTCCAAAAAAATCTTTCTGGATTAGAAAACCAATTAAGAGTGAAAAAACTTTGATGAATGGCTGTCAAAAAAGTAATATATATATATATATTGCTGAAGAAAAAAAAAGTTTACTTAAAATACCAACAACTTAGATAGCAAGAAGATAATAATAATATGCATATATGTGTGCATTGTTTATGTATATATATTTTTGACATTGAATTGTCTTGTGAAAATATAATATGGTTTAATAAGTTTATTTTATTAACTAATCTGTATTTATATAGATGTTAGACACATCCATATGTAAAATCATACTTTATGAATTATTAAAATGAATTATTGAATTTTATTATTAGTTCATCACAATTCTGATAAGTAATTTTTATATAGGCATATCTGTATGCTGATATATAGGCATTTTATGTAAATCTACTGAGACATTTGTAAATCACAATGTAATAACTTATTTCTTTTTGTATTAGTCAAAATCAGAATGCCAAGTTTATATTTATAGCATACTCAGCAGATTTTACTTTCATTTTACTGTTTCTAATTAATAAATTTATACTTCATTGTTAAAGTTATTCTATTGGATTTACTCAATTCTAAAATAGTTCTTAGAATATTACATTTGTATTATATTTATTGATCACTGCAACAATTATAGAGCTTTTGCTTACTGAGCTGGATTCATGCATAATGGTCTGTTATATAAAAGGAGTTTGTGCTTAGTGTTTATGGACATCCAGTCAATGATTTCATTACTTTTCTAATGCTGTATGGTACAAAGGGATATTTAAAATCCATGCACATTTATTTAGTGTAGTATTTATTAGAAGTTAAGTTTAAAATTGGCCATTCTGCTTGTAGCAATCAAACCATTGTTTGTGTTTTAGGGTTTTTTTGTCTAGTCTGTTTGAGTTGTGAATTTGGGATAATTTTGATTATTTTATTAACTAATTTAGCTTTAGGCTTGTAATGTATATATATATATATTGTACCCTTCATGGTCTAATTTAACATTCACAGTTGGATTTAGACCTTTTATGTACTAGAAAGCACAAGTTAATCAAACTATGAAAAGAAAATATATTCCGATCATTTACAAGTCTGGACATTTCAAGAATATAGTTATATTTTCTGATTAACTGACTTGCTATTTATTTACAATGTACACTGCCTGTGGAATCAGTTTTTTATTTATTTGAAAAGAGCACCAGATTTTTATACAAGAATTCACTGATCCACTGCATTGCATCATCATTTATGAAGCAAATTATTAAAAGGTTGGGAATTACGTTTTCTTATCATTTTAAATCTTTTATATGAATTTTTCCTGGGAATTTACAAGCATTAAACCACTAAACATCACATGATCACTATCTCATACTAGCACAAAAATTGTTATTAAACAATTCAAAACAAAACAACACTCTCCATATAGTAGTGCCATCTTGTGCTAACAAGAGCAATCAATGGATGCCAGAAGGCTTGTGCATAAAATCCCTATCTAATGCCTACTCATCCAATATCCCCAGACTAGTTTCTGGCTTGTGGTCTTCATCAGTGAGGAGCCTTGGATCTGAGAGCACTGCACCTAGATCTTAGGATCTAATGCAACCCTCCAGCACCCACCTTTTAACTCTATTTAACTACAAAACTATGAGAATGAAATTGAAAACACTATTAATATTTTCAATCCAAGCTCAATAGCTTATATAGTCATATGGGTCTGAACTCAATTCAGCACCCATACATTTTGGTGTCTTTGGCTCTTTAACAACCATAGCCACCATTATCCTATTAGGCAGGATTGGTGTTAAACCACTAAACATCACATGATCACTATCTCATACTAGCACAAAAATTGTTATTAAACAATTCAAAACAAAACAACACTCTCCATATAGTAGTGCCATCTTGTGCTAACAAGAGCAATCAATGGATGCCAGAAGGCTTGTGCATAAAATCCCTATCTAATGCCTACTCATCCAATATCCCCAGACTAGTTTCTGGCTTGTGGCCTTCATCAGTGAGGAGCCTTGGATCTGAGAGCACTGCACCTAGATCTTAGGATCTAATGCAACCCTCCAGCACCCACCTTTTAACTCTATTTAACTACAAAACTATGAGAATGAAATTGAAAACACTATTAATATTTTCAATCCAAGCTCAATAGCTTATATAGTCATATGGGTCTGAACTCAATTCAGCACCCATACATTTTGGTGTCTTTGGCTCTTTAACAACCATAGCCACCATTATCCTATTAGGCAGGATTGGTGTTAAACCACTAAACATCACATGATCACTATCTCATACTAGCACAAAAATTGTTATTAAACAATTCAAAACAAAACAACACTCTCCATATAGTAGTGCCATCTTGTGCTAACAAGAGCAATCAATGGATGCCAGAAGGCTTGTGCATAAAATCCCTATCTAATGCCTACTCATCCAATATCCCCAGACTAGTTTCTGGCTTGTGGCCTTCATCAGTGAGGAGCCTTGGATCTGAGAGCACTGCACCTAGATCTTAGGATCTAATGCAACCCTCCAGCACCCACCTTTTAACTCTATTTAACTACAAAACTATGAGAATGAAATTGAAAACACTATTAATATTTTCAATCCAAGCTCAATAGCTTATATAGTCATATGGGTCTGAACTCAATTCAGCACCCATACATTTTGGTGTCTTTGGCTCTTTAACAACCATAGCCACCATTATCCTATTAGGCAGGATTGGTGTTAAACCACTAAACATCACATGATCACTATCTCATACTAGCACAAAAATTGTTATTAAACAATTCAAAACAAAACAACACTCTCCATATAGTAGTGCCATCTTGTGCTAACAAGAGCAATCAATGGATGCCAGAAGGCTTGTGCATAAAATCCCTATCTAATGCCTACTCATCCAATATCCCCAGACTAGTTTCTGGCTTGTGGCCTTCATCAGTGAGGAGCCTTGGATCTGAGAGCACTGCACCTAGATCTGAGAGCACTGCACAAGATGGCACTACTATATGGAGAGTGTTGTTTTGTTTTGAATTGTTTAATAACAATTTTTGTGCTAGTATGAGATAGTGATCATGTGATGTTTAGTGGTTTAACACCAATCCTGCCTAATAGGATAATGGTGGCTATGGTTGTTAAAGAGCCAAAGACACCAAAATGTATGGGTGCTGAATTGAGTTCAGACCCATATGACTATATAAGCTATTGAGCTTGGATTGAAAATATTAATAGTGTTTTCAATTTCATTCTCATAGTTTTGTAGTTAAATAGAGTTAAAAGGTGGGTGCTGGAGGGTTGCATTAGATCCTAAGATCTAGGTGCAGTGCTCTCAGATCCAAGGCTCCTCACTGATGAAGGCCACAAGCCAGAAACTAGTCTGGGGATATTGGATGAGTAGGCATTAGATAGGGATTTTATGCACAAGCCTTCTGGCATCCATTGATTGCTCTTGTTAGCACAAGATGGCACTACTATATGGAGAGTGTTGTTTTGTTTTGAATTGTTTAATAACAATTTTTGTGCTAGTATGAGATAGTGATCATGTGATGTTTAGTGGTTTAACACCAATCCTGCCTAATAGGATAATGGTGGCTATGGTTGTTAAAGAGCCAAAGACACCAAAATGTATGGGTGCTGAATTGAGTTCAGACCCATATGACTATATAAGCTATTGAGCTTGGATTGAAAATATTAATAGTGTTTTCAATTTCATTCTCATAGTTTTGTAGTTAAATAGAGTTAAAAGGTGGGTGCTGGAGGGTTGCATTAGATCCTAAGATCTAGGTGCAGTGCTCTCAGATCCAAGGCTCCTCACTGATGAAGGCCACAAGCCAGAAACTAGTCTGGGGATATTGGATGAGTAGGCATTAGATAGGGATTTTATGCACAAGCCTTCTGGCATCCATTGATTGCTCTTGTTAGCACAAGATGGCACTACTATATGGAGAGTGTTGTTTTGTTTTGAATTGTTTAATAACAATTTTTGTGCTAGTATGAGATAGTGATCATGTGATGTTTAGTGGTTTAACACCAATCCTGCCTAATAGGATAGTGGTGGCTATGGTTGTTAAAGAGCCAAAGACACCAAAATGTATGGGTGCTGAATTGAGTTCAGACCCATATGACTATATAAGCTATTGAGCTTGGATTGAAAATATTAATAGTGTTTTCAATTTCATTCTCATAGTTTTGTAGTTAAATAGAGTTAAAAGGTGGGTGCTGGAGGGTTGCATTAGATCCTAAGATCTAGGTGCAGTGCTCTCAGATCCAAGGCTCCTCACTGATGAAGGCCACAAGCCAGAAACTAGTCTGGGGATATTGGATGAGTAGGCATTAGATAGGGATTTTATGCACAAGCCTTCTGGCATCCATTGATTGCTCTTGTTAGCACAAGATGGCACTACTATATGGAGAGTGTTGTTTTGTTTTGAATAATTTACAAGCATATTGGCCAAAGTAATTCTACATAATAAATTCTAATAAACCAACTGTTATAGTCCTCTCTTCTCTCAGAAGTGGACTATTCCAGATGCCTCCTTATCTGATCGGATTAAGCATTGTTTGCCACAGCCCAATAGGCTGATGTATAGATAAAAACATAGCTAATGATTATTACAGGCCAATAAGCAACAATGCTTGCTGAATCCAAAGGTTTTTAATAAGGGCAAGGATCGGGGTATAAATAGTCAGCCTTTTGTGAGGATCAAGGAAGAACGTGTCTAATCTAAACAGACTCTTTGTGTTCTCCCAGTGAAACTCTGCTAACCTAAACAGCAGCAAGTATTCCCATTGATAGCACTATGCTATTTAGTCTACACAGCTAGGCAAGTCTCACAGAGACCGGACATTGCTAAGACCACTCTCGGCTTGAGGCAAGCTGTCTTATACAGCTGGAAGAGTTATAGACCCTACCCATGAGGCAAGCCATCAGGTGTGGCTGGAAGCGATAGGCAGAACCCAGAGTTTACATTAAACTCCAATATTCAACTTGTAAGTATTCACTTGTGTATATTGGGTTGTATATATTGTATTGTATATATTTGTACATAATAATAAATATATTAATTGTAATACTTGTTTCAGTATTATTTTATATTATTTCCTGTTGGTTGGGTCTGTAATCCAGACCAAACACAACAGATTTGGCACAGTTTGACAAAAGATTTTTTTTTACCCATGGCTGGAAAAAGAAAAAACGTAAATACGTGAGTGCGCAATTATATAAACACTCGTAAGTTACGAAGCTGTGATTACTAAATCACACTTAGATATGGTCAAAGTAAAATATGTGAATACTGTATTTATTAAACAGTAATTATTAAAAATCACTTATTTCTAGCAAAATAAAAAGTAAAATACGTGAATAAGCAATAGACATTCATTGTATTTACTAAACAGCCATTGTCAAAATCACTTATTTCTGGGAGGAAAAATAAAATGATCACAAACACGATTGGTGGTTCATAAACCAATCAAATTGGCCTTGCTAAAAAAGACAGAAGCTCACCCTAGCGGAGTAAAAAATCTGTCGAACATAACCATATTGAGTGATTACTCACAAATATACAGAAAAAATATTTTTATCACATGATAACAGAAAAATAAAATTAAAAAATGGCTAATATAATTGGCTTGATGAAAGCTTTTTATCCAGAGTTCCCTGAGAACTGGTCAAGCTACAAAGAGTGCCTAATTTTTTATATGCAGACCAATCAGATCAAAAAGTCTGAAATAAAATTAGTGACACTGATAACTATAATTGTGTCGCAGACGTATAATATTTTAAAATCACAAATTGGGTCAGAAACACTGGCTGACTTGAATTTTGAGAAGGCGTTGGTGATTCTCACAGAATATTTTTTCCCCAAACTGCTAACAATATTGCAGAGATATTATTTCAATCTCTGTACACAGGTGGAGGGTGAAAAAGCTAGAGAATTTGCAATGCGAATCTGGACATTAGCATTTACATGCCAATTTAAAGAGTTCTTAAATGAAGCACTACGCGATCATTTCATTTGTGGCATGAACGATCATAAATTTAAGACTCAAACTATTAATGACACCGGATATAGATTTTGAAAAGGCTGTAGCTCAAGCCACACTGGTAGAATCTATAGTGTGTCAAGCAAAGCCATTACAAAAAAATGAATTATACTGTTCAAAAAGTTGAACATAAGGCTGAATCTGACAAGCACTCAGTTAGCTCAACAACAATAACGAGTGTAAAGCATTGTTATAGATGTGATGAGCCAATGCACATGCAAACAGAATGTCTACACCTTCATGCTGTGTGCTCGTTACAGAATGTCTACACCTTCATACTGTGTGCTCATTCTGCAAGCGAGTCGGTCATATAAGAGCGGTATGTCTAAACTTAAAAAGACAAACAGCCAATATAAGAATGAAAAAACCATTTCAAAAAACAACAAAGACAACAATAAGAAAAATAAACAAGTTGCCAGTATAAATCATATTAAGGACAATCGGTCTGGATTTATACATAGTATAATGATTAATGATACACCAGTGAGAATGGAACTAGACACAGGGTCTGCAGTGTCTATTGTTTCAAAAAAGACTTGGTCTATCATTAATAAAAATAATAAATATAATCTGCATCCTAGCACTAGGACTATAACAGATTATCATGGTAAAAAAGTAAAACTCTTGGGTCAGACAAGAGTTAAAATAACTATGCCTAACAAAACTGTACACCTACCACCGTTAGTGACATCAGGTGATCACAGCAATTTGTTAGGCCATGACTGGTTCAGTCACCTAGGTTTTACAGTGTCAAAGGTGAACCAGATCACAACAGTAGCTAAATTAAAGACTGATTACCCTGAAGTGGTCAAAAAAGATCTAGGTCTGTATCTAGGACCACAGTCAACAAAAAGCTGATAACAAAAATGGATATGGAAAATTGAAACACCAGAATTGCCAGAACACCACTAGCTTTGCAGATTAAAGTGCTATACAGGATGTATAGAGGACCCACTAAATGGATTCCAGCAGTCATAATCCAACAGAAAGGACTCCACACCCTTGTAGTCAAAACAACAGATGGATGTCAACATCATTACCATTGAAAGCAACTTAGACCAAGGAGGACCAACAAACCAAAGACAGCAGCAAACCAGAACCAGCACCAAAGCACTTTAGTCATCCTCCATCACACCTGCATGACTATGTTCTCTAGAGTAAATTTTAGCCAGGTGTAGGGATGTTATAGTCCTCTCTTCTCTCAGAAGTGGACTATTCCAGATACCTCCTTATCTGATCAGATTAAGCATTGTTTGCCACAGGCCAATAGGCTGATGTATAGATAAAAACATAGCCAATGATTATTACAGGCTAATAAGCAACAATGCTTACTGAATCCAAAGGTTTTCAATAAGGTCAGGGATTAGGGTATAAATAGTCAGCCTTTTGTGAGGATCAAGGAAAAACATGTCTAACCTAAACAGACTCTTTGCATTCTCCCAGGGAAACTCTGCTAACCTAAACAGCAGCAAGTATTCCCATTGATAGCACTACGCTATTTAGTCTACGCAGCTAGGCAAGTCCCACAGAGACCGGATGCTGCTAAGACCACTCTCGGCTTGAAGCAAGCTGTCTTATGCAGCTGGAAGAGTCATAGATCCTACCTGTGAGGCAAGCCATCAGGTGTGGCTGGAAGCGGTAGGCAGAACCCAGAGTTTACGTTAAACTCCAATATTCAACTTGTAAATATTCACTTGTGTATATTGTGTTGTATATATTGTATTGTATATATTTGTACATAATAATAAATATATTAATTGTAATACTTGTTTCAGTATTATTTTATATTATTTCCTGTTGGTTGGGTCTGTAATCCAGACCAAACACAACACTAACATTAATAACAAACAATGAAAAGTTGACATTAAAGATAAATATTTTATTATAACAATTCAAAAATTTTTAATGATAAATTATTAAATAAAATTGGAAAACACATACATACAAATCCAGATAATAATGTTAAATAATTAAAACAGTTCATTTCTTTTTAGTTCTCTTTTTGGAAGCCAATACATCAATACAATGTGTATAATAAATCAGTGAATGTCTCTATCAGTAGTATATTATAAGCTTATAGTTTCAGTTAGTGTGCAAACACTTAATTTAGTCACAAATTGGGAACGAGTAATCATAGCTTATTGGTAAGTTGTGTAGATTCTTGTAGTATACATGTATTTCTTGGGATCCCAAGCTCATTGGAAGTTAACTGATTTCTTTGTCAACCTTTTCATGTTCCTGGTCTGTTTAAAGGCTGTACTCAGAAGCTCTTTTGGGGTGACCTCTTCATTATGAAAGATGGTGTCCACAATACTTCATTCCCATTTCCCCATAAAGACTTTGTTCAGCAGATAAGTAATATCATGGACAGATGCATTCCACTACCTGGGACTCTCATGGGAACCTCTAGCTGAAAGAACAAGACCCAGATCGAAATTATATTCTTTTTATACTCTAGATCCAGTTTTGAAACTTCTGTGCATAATATTGTTATCAGAATGTGGAAGTTGATAATCTTATACATTTATTTTTCTTTTTAGTTCCAAGCTTATTTTCTTTATTTATGAATTACTTTTGCCATCTACTTTTTATGATGGTAATCTATTGCATTTGTACTTCTTTGTTTATCTGGATAAATAATCGGAATGTGCCTACATTTTTTTTCAGTTTTAACATTTATTTTTAATTAAACAGATAATATCAAACAAATACCTTTCATTGCATGTATTTAAAAATAAATAAATTATACTAATTAAAAAAAACTAAATTGCATCCATTGATGATCTTTAAATTTTACTTTTTTGTAAGTTTTTTTTTTAAATATTAGCAAATGCCAATATACTCATGAATCATGAATATTTTAATATAATTATAAGGGATTTGAAATCAGAATTTCAAGCTCCCAACATCTATCCAATACATCTTACAAAATGGAGACTCATGACCATATATAGGTGAAAAAAATAAATGATCTCCAATATATATATTTCATGCTGAACCATCACTCTTCAGTTGGTTTAATTCACTATCTCTCACACATATATACAATCAATGCTCAGTTTATATTAAGATAGTAAATCTTCAAACTTTAATGAACCCACTTCAATCATCTCCACTCTCCAACTCTTCAGTCATCCATTTTATTAAAAATTCGAGGATGAAATGTTCAAAGCCCTCCTTATTGATGCCAATATTATTGTCATACCAATGTTCACCTAAAGTCAATATAAAATGAAATGGATGGTGAAGAGGTGGAGAATGGAGAAGTATGAAGCTTGTCCATTATCTTAATATAAACTGAACACTGATTGTATATATGTGTTAGAGACAGTGATCTGAACTGAGGAGTATCTTTTTCATATGTATGAGGTAATGTGTATCAGTTGTATAAAATGAATTGGATAGCTGTGGGAATTTGAAAGTTTGAGATTAAGTCCCTTATGGTTACATTAAGTTTAGTATATATATATATATATATGTATATGTTATATTAATATATATATATATATAATCAAAACTACCCCAAATCCAAAATTCAAACAGACCAGCATAAAAATAATATTAAAACACTACCAAAGGTTTCACTGCTACAAGCAGACTTCTCAAGGGTAAAGAACTACAAAAACTACACAATATATATAATATTAAACATTATCCACAAATCCATTCACTTTCCATCCACCCTTAATATTAAAAGAACTCTTAAATAAATTAATTGCTTCAGAATAATAAATTTTCAATAATAAAGACTCTTTAATTCTTCTTTTGATTTCATTTCTCTCAAAGAAGACAACCTTAGCTTCATCAAAATCAGTAGTGTGGCCTGTATCTTTTTCATGGGCATACAAAGCAGAACTAAGATATCTATTTTTAACTCTACTTTTATGAACCTTTATTCTTTCATTTAAACTCAAACTACTCTGACTTATGTAAACCTTCTTACAAAATAAACAAGGGATAAAATAAACTACACCAGGAATAGTCTTTCTATCAAAAATTTCTTTTGTATTATTTAATAAATTATTCAATGTAACACCCCTTTTCTAAGCAATGTTCTTATTTACAAAAAATTTACTATTTCTACATACAATTTTATAAGAAGACAATTTAAATGGCAAAGAAATAAAATTATATTTTTCTTTAACCTTTACATCCTTATTTTTATGCTGGTCTGGTTGAATTTTGGATTTGGGATAGTTTTGATTATATATTGACTAGTTTAGCTTTATGCTTGTAATGTTTATATATATATATATATATATATGGTGCGGAAAAGAGTTGAAAGTGATATAAGAAAGTATAACTGTGAAATAGCAAGGAAAGCTGTAGAAGATGGATTAAACTTGGAGAGACCTTCATCCTGCAGTGGATTGATAATGGTTGATAATGATGATATATATATATATATATATATATTGCCTAATGTGAAAAATAGTCTTTTTATTAGTCAATGAAAAAATTATTTGAGAAAGTAATGGGAAAATTCTGAAAAATATGTTGCCAAGATTATTAGTTTCAATTATAGATAATAACTCATATGCTTCATCCTACAATCAATGAATATCAGCTGTTACAAAATATATTTCTTCAAACTAGTATGTAACTTTTGCCTTTATCAGATATTGTTATGAAATTCAATACTGTGGACTTAAAATCTTATTACAAAATATGGCTTTAGAATAGAATAAAGATTTTTGTTGGATTATGTATATAATGCAAATGAAGAATAACAGATGCTTTAAAAGTTAACTATATAGCTTTCATGGGTGTTGCAAACCATTTTAATGTTACAAAGATTATCTTAGAAGATTATAATATAAAGTTACAGTTAGATAAAAACTGAGGTCCTTCTGGAAGAAAGCATAACTGTAGAAATGGTTTGAAAGATGACATCACAATGTATAGTCATCACAAAATTCTTTTTAAGATAATTTCAAAAAAAGACTGCTTGTGAATTCATAAATAGTTCATGCACTGAAAGTGACAGACCTACAGTCATGATTAGAGTGACCAGACTCATTTGATCAAAAATCCGGACATAATGACCAATCATTTTTATGGCATTGCATTTTTTTATATAAAACTCCATTCCTATATATATATTCATTGTTGTAAATACACTTCTTCTTTGGCACGTTGTCTATTGTTTAGGATTATTAATATTCCTATTAATTTTATCACTATAGAAAATTAATATCAACAAAGAGCTAGTAAAATTATACTGACAATCAAAGCAGGTGCAAACACAGTTCAAATTTTAGCCTACAAAAATCTATCTGCACATGCTCCAAGCAAAGATGATCTTTGTTTTGGTGTTGGAATTTGTCTGAAGTTTTTATAATATTACTGTAGAGACTGAAATGGGAGGCCAAGAAACTAACATTTTTTGCAATGAATTATTTATGTAAGACAAATAATAATTATGAGTATGTGAAAATCGACATACAATGGTTCTGAAAAAACATTTCAGGGACACTGGGACATCTAATCAAAAATAGGGACAAATCGTGAAAAATCAGGATGTCTGGTCCACCCTAGTCATGATCTATGGAATTTGAGCTCCAGAACACATTTATTTTTAAAAATTTTCAAACAATTTAAAGTTTTTGATTGAGACTTGCTTCTTGATAAAAACAACAACAACAATTGATAAAGAAATTGTTTAATATATATATGATGCAGGTAATGTACCATGCTTAAGCAATGATAGCGAGCGATGACGAACTATTATTGATGATGATCGAGTGTTATTTCTTTGTTTCCTAGTTACTTTTTCAACATACTAGGAGAAAAAACTATAACGTTTTATTTTTCTTTGATAAAAAAATTTACTTTCTAAAAGAATTAATTTTCTATTTACATATATATATTGAAAATTGATTTTGTTAGAATATATTAATTTTTAAGCTAAAAAGAAATTAAAAATATATCCAAAATTAAATAAATTCTGATATTATCTGAATTAAAAAAAGAAATTAACCAAAAAAATATTTATATTAGTAGAGTTATTAAGTATTCTTCATTTCTTTTTATCTTTAAATTTTACCTATAGATGATATTTGGATACCTGGTTATTAGAAAAAAAATTATTTCCCATCAAGTTAATGTAAATCAACTCAACATATTTTTTGTTTCATATTAAAAATCGACTTTTAAAAATAATTACAAAATATAACATTAATTAAAATATTGCCTTTCGAAATATTTTTTTAAAAAGCTAAAATGAAAAAAACACGTAATTACTTTTTGATCTTTGTAAGTTCAAAAGTTAAAAAATAATTTTAATTTATTTAAAATAATATATTTAAAATTTTTAATATTAATAACAATCATAAAATTCGTTCCTTTGAAAAGCATGTGATGCTCGATTAACCAATTGAAAACTGATATTTTTTTTTCTCCAAATACTAAAAACTTTTCGTATAAAAAAAGCCAAAAGGCGCCAAAAATATTTACACGTGTTGAGTAGACATTGAGTAGTTTCAATTGGAACTTTATAAATCTGACCACATTATTATATATGTTTTTTTTGTTTGAAACTGTATTCTAAAAACATTAAGTATAACTTTATCAGATGATTTGGGAAATATTTAAACTGGAGATGGGAAGAGGTCGCATTTTTATCAGAGAAGAAAACATTTAGCATTAAAATAAATAGTATATAGTTTAAATCTGGTTATTTAATGAGTAAATATGTGATGGTGTTTAAAGATAAAGGTTATGCCAAGGAGAGAAGTCAAGATAGTAACTACTAAACTGATTCTCTAATAATCTGTCCAAAAAAACAGGTAAAACTCTCTATACGTATTGCCACTCAGTACAAGCCAGAGTAATCAATGCATGCCAAAGGCTTGTGCATAAAATCTTCATCTAGTGCCTACTCATCCAATATCCCCAGACTAGTTTCTGGTTTGTGGCCTTCGTCAGTGAGGAGCCTTGGATCTGAGAGCACTGCACCAAGGGGATTTTATGCACAAGTTTTCTGGCATCCATTGATTACTCTGACTTGCACTAAGTGGCAATACGTATAGAGAGTTTTGCCTGTTTTAATAACAGTTAAGAGCAAGCATAAGAAATAGTGATCATGTGATGTTTATTGTCTTAATCTCTGTCCAAGTAAATTCCAATCTCTTCTTCATTAACTATTTTCGCCTTGTATTGTTTAGCAGACATAAGAACTAAAAGTGTGATGGATTGATATAACTAGAAAAATAAACCATCTGAAAAAAAAAATTTGCTCAATTAATTGATACTAGAGTAACATATCACCTTCCAAGAAACAAAATGCAATTGTGTTTATTATAATATAAAGAAACTGTGAAGTAAAAAGCTTGATTTTGTTACTAACAATTATTGAAGTGCTGCTGTAAACACATGAAAAATGGTGGTAAAGTTTTGAACGGTTGTATTTGAGAGCTTGTACACTTTTGAAAAGTTATTTAAAATATTGAGACAATTGTTACAGTTTGAATCCATGAAAAAAAAGAGAATAAACTAATGTTTTTATTAGCATGTAGATAATGAATAATGATAATGCAAATAGAAGACAAATGGCTTTAAAGATACATAAAATTTTGATATGTTTCAATTGATAAAATATCATATTAAATATTCCCAGTGCTACATATTTAATAACTTATTTAAAACTGAACAGTAAGAATAAACCAAAATAATTGTCAATGTAACTATGCCCTTAATATATAAAACAAGTCACATGCCTTTAGATTAAATGCTAAATACAGCAGTGCTAATTGTTTTTGCTTGGAGAATGAATAGCAAAAAAATACTTTTATCCATTTCAGGATGAAGCTATTTATAAATTCCATTTTTTCCAGTCCATAGCTTTCTTTCTCCACATTACTTCAGGGAAATTGCCTTTTTCATCCAATTATCTCAAATATAATCTTTCTCTTGACAGTTTATTTAAGATTCCAACTGTTAATATGTTGTATTCTCCTCTAGCAATATTTTGTTACCAGTTTTCGATGATATCTCACCCCCATAATTTGCTCTCACTTCCTTTATCTACATTTTTCCATACTTTGCTGTATAATCTAAAGTCTTTTCCATTAAGCATCCATTTTAAAATGTATGTGTAATAAAAACCTTTCGTTTCTAGCATATTTTTCTATAATCAGACAAGTTTTAATTTTTATTATTCCAACCTTAATTTTAGATTTCGCTTTATTATGATTGTTCACCAGAATTCAAATTTTAGAATATTCTATATATACACATTTCATGAACAACAGATGAGTCAAAAATATTAATATTCTGTATATTATAAACATGACTTGATCTCACTTAGATCAGGACATTTTACCTTAACAGAGCCTTGCAAAGTAAAATTATTTAATCTATTAGATTTTATATTTTGCAGTCAATGCAATTATACTTTGTTTTTTTAATATATCTACTATCCAAATATAATTATATGGGCAATTTTGTGTATTGTTTATTTTTTATTGAAGAGCCAATCATAGTTTCAGATGCTTTCAAGAGAAAGCATAGTGCATGTGGTTTTGAATAGTAAGTACCAATAAGATCAGAAGAAAATAGAATCTTAGTGGGGAATAGTAATTCTATGCTACATAGTATTTAATAATATAGATACCACAATTTATAGTCAAAAGTGTATTTAAGTAATGAAAGATGATAGATTTAATAAACCCATGATGGTGTTTGTTAGGATTTCCTAGAATGAGTTCTGCATTAATACTAAGAAAAGTATTGTTTTTAACGTACTCTCACATTCCAGATTCTTAATTGAGCATCAAAGATGTATCACTGTTGAATAATTTTATTTGGCTTATTATTGCTAAATGTTATTTACAAAAGAAGATACAAATGCATTATCAGCATTGATTCATGATATTAATTTAATTAATAATTTGTAAAGTGCATACTCATTACATAAATAATATATATTAAAGATATAACCTTAAGACTATGCACTTAAAATGCGACAGTAGGGACCCCTACAAATCTAAACACCAGATTAATGACTTTAAAAGACAAGAGTGGCTACTCTAGTCTTTGACCTAATTTCTAAATATATAAGTGAATCTAAAGCATTTTGAATTGAGTATGCACTTTACAAATTATTAATGCAACTTTAAATTGTTTTAAAAAGATTTCTAATTATAAGAATTTCATACTGACTCATAAATCGAAAGATTTTGCATATGTTAGTTTGTTTAGAAATTGTGGACTTAATCAGTGAAGTAGTTAATAGCTTCATGCTCTCAAATCAAAATGCTTTAGATTCACCTATATATTTAGAAATTAGGTCGAAGATAAGAGTGGTTGCTCTTGTCTTTTAAAGTCATTAATCTTGTGTTTAGATTTGTAAAGGTTTCTACTGTCACATTTTAGGTGCATAGTCTTAAGGTTATAGCCTTAATAGATATTAATTTAAGTATATCTTGCATAGATCTTGTTTATTATTACCTTATTAAATTACACTGGATTAAATTTTTGTAAAAGTGCTTCTGTTAAAAAGGTAAATTTACTCAAGATCATGTACTCATATAACATGTCAAGGTTTTATGTCTTAACTTGATATTCTTAGTAATTGCAACTTCCAATGTATTAATATGAGTAGCATTTCATTATGTGACCATTAATACAGTAATAAAATCCAGTACATCATGAATAGTTACCATTTGCAGAATTTTTGGTTTTGGCATGTAAGAAACTTTTTAATTCAATAAAAAAACAATAAATATCATGCTGAAAAGTTCTATATATTCATTTGTTTTGTTTTTTTAATTTGAAAGTACTGGAAGATAATATAAGAAAGTAAAAGTGAAAATCTTACCATATAGCTAATAATAGGTAAATAATCGCCATTGGATGCAAAATTGTATTATCTATGGACCTTCTTTGTGGAAAAAAACAACTCTTGATCTAAAAAAAAATTAAAATTCATCTGGCTTTTCTATATTTTAGTTGACATCATTAAATTCTATCATTTCAATTGATTTTATTTTTCTTTGTTCAAAGACAAGCTTTGGAAAGGTGAACTGGAGACTTCTCAAAGATTTAGCTTTCTGAATATTTTGCTAGAGAGATGATATTCTTATAAAATGATGCATTGTTTTTCATCTGTTGGGTTCAATGATGTTTGATAAAAATTAAAAATATATTTTTAAAAAATGTTTATATACATACTAATAAAGTTTGGCTTTATTAATATGATTAATGTTGCTGAAACAGCTTCCAGAAATAATTATTTGCCACATTGATTTTTTTTTATTATAAAATATGGGGAATTTTATTCTGTAATTTGGTTATAACTCATATGATAAGGTTTAAAATAGAATACATTAAATGGTATTCAAAGAAGAAAAAAAGTTCGATGATGTTTATTATCTTTTTACAAATCTTCGAGTTTACATGATTATATCGTGTGCTACACAAAGTTTAACTCATCATTTTACTCGGTCACATACTATAACTGAGAAATTGAAACCGCAATGGACACATCATCTCCCCCCCTCCCGTCTAGAGAAGGAAAAAACCAGCGCCTGAAACAATCCCCTCATACCCTCATCAATGATTTGTTTTGACCATATTTTTCATCACAACATTATTACTCAAAAAGCTTAGAATGAATTAATTAATCATATTATTATTATTTCAGTTTGATCAAAGGATAGCTTAATGGTTAAAATTTGCTTGTAAGATTTTTTTTACTTTTTATCTTATTCATTATTTTTTTATTAGGGTGAGAAATGTATTAAAAATTATGTACAGTCTTACACTCACACCACCTCCTAACTGCAGCCACATCATCCTTTTTTTCAGTAACAATTTGAAAAAATATTAAACAAAATGTAAAATAATTAGAAATTCATAAAATTCAAACACCCTATCTCATAATCAACCATTGAATGTACTATCAAGTTAGTCAATAGTTGTTCTTTCTCAATTATTCTATTTTTGTTTTGTTTTATTTAGTATTTAAAAATTATAGTGTAATATAGCTGTGTATATATTTGGGAATAAATACGGTGGATACTGTATTACAAATTAAAATGACTTTAAGAAAAAAAAATTACAAAACGTTTATATCTTTAATAGTAATAATATTAGTCAACATATATATTTTTTTATATTTAGATATATTGCTATCAAGTTTAATTGTAATAAAAAAAATGTAAACAGACATTGAATACTAAATCCAAAAGGGACCCTTGTTGCCATCTTGGTCAAATAGCACAGCGGGGCCCGATTGGATTTTTTTTGCGGGGCCCTCTCTATATTAAATATTTAAATAAAATGCAAATTCAATATATATAAATCAAATATCATGGATCATAAGATAGGTAAACTTCTTCATACATTAAGATAGTACTATCCGATTAATTAAACGTTAGTCAAAAACGACACCTACGGGTATCCGTTTTCTATATTATAATGTATATATATTATAATAAACACAATAATAAATCTCATCCATCAATGCGAACTTAAAATAAATATATTTTTAATTATTTGAATAATTTATAATTTATCCTTTATCGTCAAAAGCAATTTGCTTTAAATTTCGAAAAATAACTTTAGTGCGGGGGGCCCCCTGAACACATAATATTCAACATCAGTTGAGATTATTTTAATTTTTCTAGTATATATTAATACATTTGTTTCAATTGTTTGCTTTCTGCTTTAATACGCTGTAAAATTGTGATAAAATTATTTGGACAATCAAAACTTAATTTCACCATGTCAAAACGTTAATGGATGAAAGGGCATTTTGAAGGATTGGTTATACTTCTAATATGTTTTGATTTTATTGATTTCACTGTCATAAATTTATTTTTATGTAGTTAATCTATATTATCTGTATTTCTTACTTAAAATCTGTTCCCACATGATTAAGTGCCGCTATAGAATAACAGACTCTAGAACTCTGGATCGATGGATCATAATTGAGCTCTATTACTTCCAGCACCTGATTTAATTATTACTATTTAAAATCTGATAGTGACAATGAGATTGATAGTACCTTTTATTTTATATGATATGATTTTTTGGAATTTAGAATTATCACATATCCTGACATTTTAATGCTTAAAAGATAAAATCCACTTCAAAATGATATCTAATATTCATTTAACTTTCCTATAACATCTCTTAAACTTAGATATGGCATATTATTTTGCAATTATTTTAAAATTTATCTTAATTTTTTTTTTTCTGGTTTGGGTACAAAGTTATAAATTATATGTAATTATCTTACTAAATATAAATATTATAGATTAAGATTTGTGTTTCTGATAATATATATGAATTGAAATACTTTATAGGCACAGCATAAGGCAATAATTTTTATGAGGAAAGGTTGGACTGTCTTTTCTGTTGTTTCATTTTTTATATAGAAAGTTGTCTGAAATAGTTAGGCTAGAAAGAATCAATATTGAATCGATAGCACAATTTACTTTAAATTAAGTTAATTGAAGTTATTAATTGATATGTCTGAGAATTTTTTCAATTTAAATATTGTCAGCATTGATTCAAATATTGAAAATATTAGTATTAAATACTTCTAATGTTTAATATGTATATATGCAATGCATCAGGATTAATACTTATGCAACTGGTACAATAGTGAATTGAAATATTCTCTAGCCACAGCATTAGTTGATATTTTTATGAGAAAAGATCTGATTACCTCACTTCCGTTTGCGTGTGTGTATGTAACAAAATACAATTATTTGTCTAAACAACTGTTTGTAATAATTCAACCAGAGGACATGTTTTCATCAACAAATTTAACCAAGTGATGTTTATCAAAAATTAAACATTATGTATATGTAATTGATCATATCTTCATTTTTTTTATGTATCCCTATTATAGTTTTTCAATCATTATTTTTTAATACAAAAGCAATGATAGCATACAAAATTGCCACCTAATTTAAACCATCGTAATTATCAGATGCTAGAAAGTGGAATGTATAGAAGAAATATTAACAAATATCAGCTATTTAGCCATATAAAATGTTATTAAAACTAAACACATAACACCAAAAGAAAATGTCACAAGAATTTATTAACTCTATATATAAAATTCATTGTTATTGGCTGAAACATTTTGAACATTGACTTAAAAAAAAGATTTATTACATTGTATATATTTTTATTGAATATAGCTGAGCATACTTTTGGCTTACAAACCAGATTCATAGTACTCCTGTATTTGCTGGATATGTATTATTAATGAAGTACTAATTATTTAAATTAGCTACTTAAATATTCAACTTGCTTGAGAGTTAGATACTGTTTTCCTTTTTGTTAATGACATGATTATTGTTAGTGATAAACCATATCTCTTTAACTTTTCTTTTTTTATTATCCCACTCTATGCAAACAATATTGACATTCATTGCATTGAAGATGTGGCTGAATTTTTGTTAATGCTCCCAAAAAACTGATTTATGTTTGGAATTATTTTTTTCACATCCATATTTATGTTGAAAGACTCTTATGGAGATATTTGCCCTCAATTCCCCATAATATACCATTTTGCATTCAATTTTGTACACAATCTGAAGTGTTTGGTCAGGGAGTAGTCTGTCTTTGATATCGTTTATAATCTAGTGCAGGGGTTCTGAAACATATAGTGTATGTTGTAGAACTATATATATATAATTAAAGTATATATTTTCAGTATAACAACTAGCCTGCTTGCTGGGTGTTCATAATTCAAACTCAAAAACAATTACAATTAGAAAATCTTGCATTTTTTAATCTGCCATATCTTTCTATATAGCTTCTCTTCACTATGCATTAAACAATTTCACTATATGTGCCTAATTCTGCAGTTTTTATTGCTCTGTATAATTATTTTTAATTTGCATAATTTGTCTAATTTTCTTAATTAGTCCTAATATGCATAATTTACTTATTAGCATACTTTTATTCAATCAGCATATGTGCATTACTAATTTTGTAGAATGTAATTTTATTTAGGATTTTGCTTTATTTACTTCCTGTCTAAGTATTATATACACAAATAAAGATTTTATTTATAATTCTTTCCAATATAATATATATATTTTTTAATCGGAAGTTGCAGAAAGTTGCTAGTATGTTAACAGATTGTGTAAGCAAAAGAAATGATGATCATGTGGTATTAACATTTGGACATTTTATGAATTAACTTTACTACTATATTCCCATATTTCAGTATCACTTTTTTAAAATAGCATTATGATTTTATTATTTCCTAAAGTGTTTATATTCTCTATAGATATCATTGACACTATTTTTTTATTTTGATTATTATTGTTATTTTTATGAGCTGTATGATTTTCTGTGTTCTATTATTATAGAAGTCTGTAAAAAATTGTCCACTTCTTATTCTAAAGTAATCTCTGCCAATATTATTTTGCAATTACAATTTCTTATAACATTATTTCTTCTATACTATTTTACAGAATTCAATTCCTTGTTTTGTTTGTAAATTTATTATTAAATTATTGCCTTTTTGTTCCAGCTATCTATATATTGTTTTAATAAAGTATTTATTATCTTAAAACATGTGCATAAAATCCCCATCTAGTGCCTACTCCTCCAATATTCTGAGACTAGTTTCTGACTTCTGACCTTCATCTTATTCATATCCTACAAGTACTTTTAACATTAAGTTTTAATTTAAATTTATTGGACTAATTAGTGATATTTACTATTGTATATCAACAAAACATCACATAACATTTTTTTAGTTTAACATAAGTTTATAGATGCAGTAATACTACCACTGAATTCCTTTTAAAACTTGAGTTCTCAATGGACACAAGATGGCAGTGCATTGATTACTAAATAGTGATACAATGATTAAGTGGATGGCATTACAGTAGAGTAAAGAAAATGAATTACTGCATATAACTTATTTTTTCTTTGCATCTTTTGTTTCTTTAGCATTATGTTAACATACATCACTATTCTTTCTCAAGTAAAATCTATTAATATGTTTATCAATATCTGCACTTACACACTATACTCAGAAAAGCTTAATATTATACTGAATGTGTACTTGTTGAGGCTTAGCACATTCGAGGACAAGGTATGTCCTCATATTCATAGCATTAATATATGCATAATAGGGTTTATATCTATCATCATCATCATCATTATCAACCATTATCAATCCACTGCAGGATGAAGGTATCTCCAAGTTTAATCCATCTTCTCTGATCTTTAGCTTCTCTTCTCCACATCGCCCATGCACATTTTCTTATTTTATACATCCATCTCACATGTGGTCTCTTTCTGGATCTATAAGTTTATTTATATTTATGTAAATTATACTGTCACATTTCTTCAAGAGAGGAAAGTAGGATTCCTTTCAATTTATAGTGTTAGGGTTGTTAGCTATATACCTCAGGTGTCTTTAATTTTCTATTTAGAGTCATTTCACTTGATGCATTCAATGTTGGTGGCCGTAGGATCAAATGTATGGCTCATTGCATGTTGGTGCTCGAGGAAGATAGACTTAATAATTCAGAATTATTTATGGCATGTTTGTAGAGATATCTGTGTTGAGATATCCTTGGAGGAAGGCAGGTGTGTGATTTATCATAATAGATAGCCCTGCATCCTGCCTGGGGCATGAAATTTTATGTATGGTGTATAGAATTTGGTATTTATGGAGTCTCCTTAGAATTACTTAGAAGCCTATTCATTGTAGGAAGAGTACGATAGCTTATTTGATATGTTTATGAGCAAACTTATTTATATTTTTGGCTACTCGCAGTATATATGGGAGCAATATCCAAGGTTTGCCATCCTTGGGAGTGTTTGTTTTTATTTTATTGTAAAATTGTTTAACTCTCCTTGTAAGGTCAGACTGCTGAAGCTATCCCATTTAGTTCATTAGATATTGATCAATATTTACTTTTCATTCGATTTCATACTTGCATAGGTGGTGGTTTATGTGAAGAAATAATGATAAACTAATATATTTGTAAGAATTAGTATGGATTATGATGTATGTACCCTCTTACTTGTATAGCCCCAAAATATATTTTGCAATTTAGCTGGAGTTTATCTCTCTGGATTTGAAGATCTAAATACTTTATCTGCCTCCACTGGTCCTCCCACCCAACTGTCAAGACAATGATGACTCAGTCTTGATGTCATTTTCAACCTTATTGATAAGGAACTATATCCGATTTATACATTTATAAAAAAATAAATATTTAATAATTTCTAATAGTTTTTAGGTTATTCAAGTTTTGTAACTGAAATATATGTATATAAAAAGATGCAACTTTGAAATTTTAATTATTTTAATTCATATAATATTTATTGAAAAATAAAAACATTTGTATATTTTAATCTGTATCGTTCAAATTATTATATAAAAATTGTTATAAGATATAGATGAAATAAATAAGGATATATTAGAAATATTCAGGAATCAAAAATATTCTTGCATTGGTGGTCGAGAGGTCAGCGCGACTGCCGATGCTATGACACTTAAAAAAATTCTACAAATTAAAATTATTTTTTGTTTACTATATAAACTCTACACAATATTATTCTTAGAAAATATTCATTTTTTGGTGGGATTATGGGATCAAGAACATTTTTGGATCATTTTGAAAGATGGAAGCTTGGATAAACTCTTTGCAAGAAAAGTATTAGAGAAATTATTACAGAGAGTTATTATTTGTTGATAATGATGATAAATTCATTCTCTTCAGATTATTCTCGTTGTCATAAAAAAGTAGACTTTAGATCACGTCAATCATCTGATTATAGATAAATCTTTTTCATAGATCTGTAACCATCTAGGATTCAGAATAGAATAATTCATGGTTAACAAAGACTGTAAAAGCTTTTTAATTTTGAATCTCGTTGTGCTCAATTTTATGAAACAAATTTTTAAAATGTGATAAACGTGAAAGATATGCAGCTTACAAATTTCAGATTATAAAAATTAATTAATCAAATGTTGTTTTTAATGTCAATTACTAAAAAATAATAGTTTTATCATTAAATAAACAATTGAAAGGATGTTCATTTGTAACATTCATGTGACATTCAAGCATCCAAAGTGACAAGCTGAGATTTATTCCAGAAATCTTTGCTTCAAATTCACCATTCTCCTAAATGATATGGAGTATTTATTGCTTACTAGTACATTATTAACTTGACCTTTTAAAAATACGAATGAGTCTAAATAAACCACTAAATATCACACAATCACCATCTCTTATGCTAGCACATAAATTATTAAACAGGCAAACTCTGCTTACAGTAGTGCCACCCTGTGCCAACCAGAGTAATCAGAGTAGCATAAGAGATGGTAATCATGTGATGTTTAGTGGTTTAATACCAGTCCTGCCTAATAGGATAGTGGTGGCTATGGTTGTTAAAGAGCCGAAGACACCAAAATGTACAGATGCTGAACTGAGTTCAGACCCATATGACTATATAAGCTATTGAGCTTAGATTGAAAATATTATTGTGTTTTCAAATTTCATTCTCATAGTTTTGTAGTTAAGTAGAGATAAAAGGTGGTTGCTGGAGGGTTGCATTAGATCCTAAGATCTAGGTGCAGTGCTCTCAGATCCAAGGCTCCTCACTGATGAAGGTCACAAATCAGAAACTAGTCTGGGGATATTGGATGAGTATCACTAAATGGGGATTTTATGCACAAGCCTTCTGGCATCCATTGATTACTCTGTTTGTCACAGGGTGGCACTACTGTATGGAGAGTGTACCTGTTGAATTTGAGTCTAAATAACAATAACAGAATGTTTTTATTAGCTAATGAACACTAACAACACAGTTGAGGTGTACTAACAAACTGTTATCTGCAATGACTGATATCCACTGTTGTTAAATAATATAGTGGTCTAATTACTGTACCATCTCAAATTAATTATAACTTTACTGTTAGTTTATTTAGTTATTTTTAATTTTATGGCAAATTCTTTTTATTAATATTATTAAAATAACATATATGTACCCTTTTCTATATGTTGTATATCGTTCTTTTATATTACTAATATATATAAATAATCATATTTCTAAAATTAAAAAAAGAAAAGGAATTCTAGATGTCTAATCTATAGTTTTATCATTTTAAAAATTCTTTTTATATTTTATATTTGCATTTTCAAGTGATTATATTCTAAGCCATTTAATTTTGTTATACTTTTTAAAAACATTAATCAAAAAATTTCTAAAAAGATTGATCTTATAATTATAATGTTAAAGAATAATCTTAAAATAGTAATTTATGAATGAAAGAACTAGTCTTTGTTTAATTAATTTTTCATGATTAGATGAAAATAATACTAAGTAATCAATCTTTGTTAATATTTAAATATTGTAGTGATTTTCACAGTGGAATTTAACTAAATATCACAGACTACGCTTTTACATATATTTTAAGTTAATAAAGTTAAACAAATGAATTAACATTTTAAAAAAATATATTTAAATGTATATATTTTTAAAAAAATCCAATTTTGCTTTTCAATTTATTTTTAATTAAATATCATGTAATGTAAATTTGAATAATCAGCATAGTATGTTTATTAATCCCCATTTCCAGATCAGGTTTTGATTTTAAATTAATGAGGACATGGGCTTCAATGCTAGATTGGATGGAACCAATACATTTAGGCATCTAACTACCACCTTTAATTCTTATTTTGACTATCAAACTAATAGCCTGAAATTCAAAACCTCAAGTCAACTTATTTGCATAGTTAGAATAGGATTTAATGAAAAACAAATTAAATATGACTGTTAAGCAGTTCCTAATTCTCATAGATTAAAGCAAGAGCCTGAAAAATGTAGTCTTGAGATGGAGATTAATAAAATTACATCTCATTTGCTAACTCTTGATTTCTATATAATTTGCTTTTATTGTGAACATAAAGTACTATGGTCAAGCAATATCTGCTAAAAAAAGATATAGAATCAGCTTTTCTGCTCAAAACCTAGGATTTGAGATCAGGCCATATGAACCTTAAAAACTTTTTATCGCAAGCCAACTTTTTTTTATATAGTCAATCCATAGCCAAACAGGATAACTATCCAATAATGATCTAGCTATTCTTAATTAAAAGAAAAAAAGTGCCAGTTTAGCCTAGGTTGCTCAGATAAATATTGATATGCTGCATGTGAAAGCTGTAATTATGATTGTAATATGATGCACTATAATCCATTGTGAATAAGTGTCTCATTTTTATGGATGTTGAGCTCATGGTTGTCTTAATTTTTAACAGTAGTTTATTATTGGTGGTAACATGCTCTCAAGTCTACTTCATGGAATGATTTTCTGCTTATGCTATTTAAATTGTACATTATATTTTAAAAGTGTGAATTTATGATTATTACATCATTTTAATCAGAATGAACTGGTAATATCATCATCATCATCAACTATTATCAATCCACTGCAGGATGAAGGTCTCTCCAAGTTCAAACCATCTCCAATTTTTAGCCTGTCTTCTCCACACCACCCCTGCACACTTTCTTAGTTCATCCATCCATCTCACATATGGTCTCTTTCTGGGTCTTTTACAATCTCTTGGAATCCAGTTTAAGATTTCAATTGTCCCTCTATTATCATCTCTTCTAGCAATATGTCCAGCCCAACTCCTATTCAGTCTTTTAATTTTTTCAATGAGGTAATAACACCTGTTTGTTCTCTTACCCATATATTGTGTTTTCGATCTCTTCTTGTTATTCCTAATATGCATCTCTCCATACTTCTTTGAGTGGTATAGTTGAAGTTAAATTATGATCTCATTAAATTAAAAGTTTGATATCTGACTTTATAGGAAAGAATGTATATTTTTTGCTTTATGGACAGTTTTTGCTTTTCTGCTGTAAATAACTAGATTTATATCTATCAAAACTGGATGCCAGATTGCTTGTCTATGGTACAGCTTAATAAAAAAAACTTTGAACTGACCTAGAAAATTTGAACTCCCTCAACAATTTTTAACTTTCACAGATTTGATTGTGAGCATGATAGTGAAATATAGTAATTGCAATGTAATATGATTTCATTAAAATGATATTACAATAAACTGAAAATATATTCAATTACTTTGAAGTCTGCACAACAAGACAATATACTCTATGATATAATATATTAAGTATTATCATATGAAACAAACTGAACAATAGTAAATCTTCAGAGTTCTCTTTATATTTTTTATAATATTTTGGGTTTATACTAATGTTAATAATTAAAAAAAGTGAGCCGACTTCTATTGGATATCTGTTTTGAGCTCAATCACACTATTCCAATTGCTACAATCATATGACACATATAGCAACTTAATTTTTATTTAAGTTAGTATTAATAATTAAGAGTTTTTTTTAATAATGCCTGTATTTCCAAGAAAACAGATTTATATAACATTCATTTTATATAAATAATCTTGCTTGTTCAAGTTAATGTCTAAATATTTAATAAACAAATAATGATGTTAGATAGGAAACAACTAAATTGATATTAAATTGTCAGTGTGATATTCACAATTTTATTATATTTTACCATATCATATTTTACATTTATAAAAACATTGAACCAATCTCACGACACTTGTTTTGAACTCAACTACTCTTGTTGAGCTGCAATGAAAGAAATCCAATCCCACATTAAACATAATAACTTCAAATATTAGATAATAGTGGCATTTTATGCTTCGAGAAGAATAATTTAAAATATAATAAGCAATATAAAAGTACAATTTCAATGTCTAACAAATGACTTTAAAATGATTGGTCGATTAAATCAGCAATCGAGATACAATCATGATCATTTTAGATATTTTTTATGCACAGATAATAACATGGGGATCTAAAATCTACATGATAAGCTTATTAAATCTCTGAATAGTATTTGAACAAATGGAGAGAATATTTTGACTATCTTTTGAATAATAATACAATAATTCAAGTGATGATTGTTTTTATATTTTGATAAAAATATGTAGTTTAAAGAAATTAAAACAAGCTTTTCATAATCTTTAAATAATATCTGCAAAAATTTTGAAATAAAGTGACGACAATGATATTTTTAAGGAAATATATAGAATCATGAAATTATATCACTTGTCTTAAAATAACTGTTATGAGATATTATTGTCATTACTGTAAAAGTATTCTCAAAGTTGGTGGCCTAGTGGTTAGCATAGCTGCCTTCCAAGCAGCTGGCCCGGGTTCACTTCCTGGTCAGAGCATTTGTCATATAAGAAAAAAAAAGATTGTATTAAATAAGCTGCTTCCAGATATATACATGAATGTTTATGAGAATCAATGTGATTTTAGAACAGACAATTCAATGTATACAATTTTTTGTTACTAGAAGGAGCACAAAAATGCTATGAGCAAACGTGTAATTTATATATTGCTGATATAAATTTGATTAAGACAATTGACTCAATTAATCATGTCTGAAATTATCTAGTTGTCTGTTAATGTTTTCTTCATGGCATATGAGAAAACACTTGTAGAAAGTGTAACAAATTTAAAATAAATACTGTTAAATAGAAAGTTATAAATAGGTTCAACTTTTTTCTTTATTTTTATGATTGTTATCTTTAGTAATAGTTCATAAGCAGCTTCATGAAGCAGTCATTTTCTAATATAGATTTGATGGAGTTTTAATTTAAACTAATTAAAAGTTTTAAAAAACTTCAAATTTTAATATGTTAATTATTATATTATTCTTATCATTAAAATTGGCAAAACTCTCCATACAGTAATGCCACTCAGTGCAAGCTAGAGTAATCAATGGATACCAGAAAGCTTGTGCACAAAATCCCTATCTACTGCCTACTCATCCAATATCCCCAGACTAGTTTCTAGCTTGTGGCTTTCATCAGTGAGGAACCTTGGATCTGAGAGCACTGCACTTAGATCATAGGATCTAATGCAACCCTCCAGCAGCCATCTTTTATCTCTACTTAACTACAAAACTATGAGAATAAATTGAAACACGATATTTTCAATCTAAGCTCATTAGCTTATATAGTCATATAGGTCTGAACTCAGTTCAGTACCATAAGCTAGAAAATAGTCTGGGATATTGAATGAGTAGGCACTAGATAGGTATTTTATGTGCAAGCCTTCTGGCATCCACTGATTGCTCTAGCTTGCACTGAGTGGCACTATGGTATATGAGCAAGCATAAGAAATGGTGATCATGTAAGGTATAGCGGTTTATTCTTATCATTCCAAATGATGATCTATAAATTGGTTTTAATCTTTTAAACACAATTTATAAATAATTTGATTCAGTAATTAATGTTTTAAAAACTTAATTGGTTTATTATTTAATGGTGAAACATTAATCTACAGTAAGTTTTAACTTGGTTAGTTATTAACTTGAAAATGTGAATACATTTTAAAATCTTAATAATGTGCTTCTTCTTTTAATAAATTGAAAAAATATATTTTATCACAGAGATGACTCAATTTAGTTGTTTATATACGGTTGTTATTTTCCCAAAAATTTGTGTGGAAGTGATATATGACCTTTTATTGCTGTTATTTGCAGTTGTTTAAAAATTTTATTTAAATATGTTTTGTGGGATTTGAAATAAATAATGGCTAGATCATAAATCATCTGTAGATTCTTTAGCTTGCTATTAAATATAATACTGCAATGGTGTGTTGTCATTGGATTATACATATAAAATGAAGGAATAGCAAGTAAAAAAGTGTTTTAAAACAGGCAAAACTCTCCATACAGTAGTGCCACTCAGTGCAAACCAGAATAATCAATGGATGTCAGAAGTTGTATGCATAAGAAATGGTAATCATGTGATGTTTAGTGGTTTAATACCAACGCTGCCTAATAGGATAGTGGTGGCTATGGTTATTAAAGAATCAAAGACACCAAAATGTATGGGTACTGAACTGACTTTAGACCTATATGACTATATACATAAGCTAATGATCGTGGATTGAAAATATTATTGTGTTTTCAATTCTATTCTCATAGTTTTGTAGTTAAGTAGAGATAAAAAAAAGGGCTGTTGGAGGGTTGCATTAGATCCTAAGATGTAGGAGCAGTACTCTCAAATCCAAGGCTCCTCACTGATGAATGCCACAAGCTAGAAACTAGTCTGAGGATATTGGATGAGTAGGCAATAGATAGGAATTTTATGCACAAGGGCTTCTGCCATCCATTGATTACTCTGGCTTGCACTAAGTGGCACTACTATGGAGAGTTTTGCCTATTTTAATAACAGTTATGAGAAAGCATAAAAAATAGTAATCATGTGATGTTTAGTGTTTTAAAAAAGTGTTTTACAGTGAAGCTGGTCATAGCTTTTATGAAAAATGTCTAATAAAATTGGCTGTTTTTATTGAGAAAAATTTTTCAAGAATAGTGTGGAAAATTGCAGTTAAGGAAGGTACTGCAGTCTATACAGAATTAAAGTTTGCTACTGCAGAAGTTAAAAGGCAACATCATAAGATGCCACATAAACAGAATGAAATCAAATTATGATATAGGGAAACATATTTGTGTTTTACAGAGGAATCTGTAAAATCATTGTAAAACTTGTTTTCAATTTAAATAAATATATAGTAAAAGTAACCATAATTATCTTAATTGAATATATATAGAAACTTATGAAAATATTTTCATTGCATACTGCTATCTAAAATAAAGTGTCATGTATCAAATCACCTCTAACATTAAGAAATTTACAGCTGCACTCTTTGTGAAATAAACATTTAGAACTTTCAAAATGTCGACTCTAAACGTTTATTTCACAGATGTAGCTGAAATTTTCTTAACATTTGAGGTGATTTTGATATATAGAAACTTATATGAAATAACAAATCACCTCTAACATTAAGAAATTTACAGCTGCACTCTTTGTGAAATAAACGTTTAGAACTTTCAAAATGTCGACTCTAAACGTTTATTTCACAGATGTAGCTGAAATTTTCTTAACATTTGAGGTGATTTTGATATATAGAAACTTATATGAAATAACTTGAATAGTGGGGAATAGTTAAAATGGTAATAGTAAGACTACTAATACATTATTAGTTCTATATTTTAAAAAAAATGTATTTATCAAAAACACAATCGTTATTATGCAAAACATGGGTAGGATGACAACCTTGGCACTAACGTGGGCTTGAACATTCCATCATCAGATTTTTAATGAAATGGATGGCTGACGAGTTGTGGGTCAGAATAATTTGAAGCCTGTCCATTAAAGTATGAAGATTGGCTATCTTAATATAAAGCTGAGCACTGATTGCATATATGTGTGGAGATAGTAATCTGGATCAACTGATGATTGCTGGTTTATTTTTTCAACATGTGTGTGATCAGGTGGGTCAGCAAAAAGATGGCATAGAGAGTTGAGTGTCATGTGAAAGTTTGAGTTCGAATCCCTTATACAGTATATTAAAAGAGGGATTGAAAATCATTCATTCTTTTAGTTTTTTTTAATCATTTATTATAAAAGTGTTTAATGAGGAGAATTCAAAAGTTTGCTTTCAGGCTCATTTTAGTAATCATGGATCATATGAGTCTACCAGTTAAGAAATAGCCAAAACCATATGAGAGAATACAGACAATATGATTCAGAAAGCATACAAAGAAGAACATCTCAATTATTTATTGCTTAGATTACAGAATTATTGAAAATCGCATGTAAAAAGACTAATTTTTATGACTCCCTTGAGACTTTTGAAAGGTCATTGCTTATTCGATTGAAGCTTGGTATACCAACAATGAAAAGATTTAAATGAAATCACTATTTCACAATTATAAAAATATGTTATTACATGCACATTTAAAATAACATAAGATGAGCTCTTTCCTTTAATTTAAACAACTATTAATCATTTAATAAATTTGTGTTTGTCTTATAAATTCAAAAATATTTACTTTTAAAATTAGTATACTCCAATGATAATTACATGCAAGAAAATTAATAGTTTATGTCTGTCTAAACTTTTATATTTCAAAAAATCAAAGATATTTAAAACAAGCAAAACTCTATATATACGTATTGCCACTCAGGGTAAGCCAAAGTAATCAATGGATGCCAGAAGGCTTGTGCATAAAATCCCCATCTAGTGCTACTCGTCCAATATCCCCAGAATAGTTTCTGGCTTGTGGCCTTCATCAGTGAGAAGCCTTGGACCTGAGAGCTCTAGTATCTAATGCAACCCTCCAGCAGCCACCTTTTATCTCTACTTAACTACAATACCTATATAGAGAGTTTTTCTTATTTTAATAACAGTTAAGAGCTAGCATAAGAATTGGTGATCATGTGATATTTAAATAAAAACGAACCAATAACTTTATATGCAATGAACTATAGAGGAAATCAAATATATATTTTAAGTAAATTTAGTATGTAGATTATCACTAATTGCCTTTATAATATTTATGTGAATACTGCACTAGTATAATAATCACTTTTATTTTAAAAAATTAATAAAGTAAGATATTTTAATTTCTGTGTAAGTCTTTGTTATCGGCTTCTCTCATACGCATTTCGTAGATAAATATTACATATTGTCACAAATTTCAGTACTTGGTAACTCCCCTAGGCTTTTATTTTCAAGTTAATCAATGAGAATAAATTGTTATATAATTAATTCCATCATATATATATATATCGAATTGAAGCTGACATTAATTTAAACATTGTTTAAGTCCCAGTTTATTTAAAATAATTATACTTTTATTAACTATTAAAATATCGGTATATATAAAGTCTAGTCTTATTTCTCACATTGTGAGATGATAACATCTGATACTTGATGAAGCTGTTTGGATAGAAAATCACATACTGGTTGAAGCTTTTTTTTGTCTAAGTAAAAGATTTTTAAATAATGTTTAGTTTTGATATTAAATGTCAATTACATTGATAATTTAATATGCTTTATTATTGTAGATTTTATATTTATATAAGGATGCATATAAATAAATAGAAAGATACGTTTGAAAAATGAAAGTCATTCTAATTGTCTGGATTTTTTTTTTTGTTGTTTTCAAAATGAAGACTTTTTCAAAATGTAATCATATAAATGTATAATTTTGAAAGAAGAAAAGCCAGTAAAACAAAAACTAGTATTGTTTCTATTTTAATAATACGCCTGAAGATAGAAATATTTAGTTTTCTATATTTCATAATTCATTGTCCAAATATTAGCTTAAAAGTTTATAATAAAAAAGTCAAACATAAGTCTTTTTTTTTTTTTAAATTTAATCTCATTCTTTATACAGCAGGGTCCCCAACCCTATGCCCGCGGGCACCATGGCACCCGCAGACCATTTTATGTGTGCCCGCCGCTATCCGAACACGATAAAAAATTATTTATCTGATACAAATAAATTTAATTTTTGAATTTTTTTTATGAATTATTGTATTATATTGTAATCAAATTGTAGGACATACTATACTTTTACAGCCTAAAAATATAATCGTCAATTATATATTAAAATTTAATTTTTGAAATAAATATTTTTTTGTACATTATGTGTATTATTAACAATATCCAACTATAAATTTACATGTGATGTGATGTGATGAACTATGGTTTCTCCGTAAACGAAGTCAAGAATATCTCAGCAATTATGTCCAGATAAAAAATAAATGGTGCCCGCCACCTAGCTGAAAAAATAAATGGTGCCCGCCATCTGGCCGGTATTATGGAATGTGCTCTTAAGTGCAAAAAGGTTGGGGACCCCTGTTATACAGGTTTGAGTTATAATTTAGAATTTAGGTTTTTAAAATAATCTCTAATATGTATATATGTTTGAAATTTATTAATCACATACTAGTTAAATATGTAAACAAACTACATTTTTTAGTCTTTTTTGTAAAAACAATTATTTTTTACATCCTCGTTGATTATATCAGTTGGATAAATCCCATATATGATCTCAAATCACATAGCATGGTTCTGAGTGTTTATACGAGTAAAATTATCATAAATTCAAAATTTTTTGACAAATGTGAATTAAATTCAGTCAGCTACTTTCTCTTTCATGTTCAATTAATCTCTTATCCTCTAAACAACTGATTTTATAATAAAACAAAAATATATTTATTGTTATTTTAATAACATTGTAACAATACTGTTATGGTATGTTATCCAGGGGTTAGATTTTACCCAGAAGGCCTGTATTAGTGGACACATTATTTGCATAAAATTAAAGTGATAAATATGAAAGCTAAAAGTTCTTAATGCTCAAAGATTGCATAATATCCTAGGTAATTAATTATTTAAATATCATCTTTTGTTTTTAACCACTAAACATCACATGATCACTATCTCGTACTAGCACTTCTTCTGGCATCCATTGATTACTCTGATTGGCACAGGGTGGCACTACTGTATGGAGAGAGTTTTGCCTTGTTATCTTTTGTTTTTATTATCAAATTATAAAAATCAATAAATTGATGCTTTTATTATCATTAGTAGTGTTAATAAAATAATTAAAAATTTTTTTTTTTGTTTTGAATCACTGGTAGGGAGTGCTATTTAGAATAATTGCAATATTTACAAAAAATTATACAAATGATTGTCTTGCTATCTTTTTTAAAACAAAATTAAAAAAAAAAAAATTATATATGTGTGGATGTAAAATCAAATTAAAGCACACTCCACAATCCTACAAGTTTACGGATTTAGTAAAAAAGACAAGAGAATGCTTCTTCTCACTATAAGTATATATCTTTTGGAATGAACTTCAACCATTAGAATGAATCAAAAGTTTAAATATCTAAATCCATTTACTAGAAGAATGACCTGACTGTTTACTTAAATACACTGCTTAATTTTAAAGTTTGAATATGTTCAAAATTAATATACCCTTAAAAAAACTTAAATCTATTACAATAACCTTATAAACATCTCACAATTGGATGGAGATTATTTCTGTCTTCATTAGAACATTCAATATAATATCTTTTAAAGTGTTGTGTAATTTTCCATGAGATGTTCTTCTCTGACAAGAAATCATTTCCACTCATTATGAGATGTCTATATGGGTTATCTTAAGAGATTTTATGCTGTATTTGTGATATATATTTAATTATAAATATATTTGAGTTATAAAACAAACTAATATGCAATTATAGTAATAAAAAGTTAATTTATTTCAATGGGGGGGGGAGAAATTTAGGTATTTAAATGTTTAGCTCAGTATACAATGGTTTATTTATGAACAATAATGTCTGATGGTTAAATCGAGGAAAAGTTCCTCAAAGATTCCTTGAGTGTTTACATAAAAATTTTGATATTAGAATGTTGGAAAAGGTTAAAAACTATAGAGAAAGGATGGTAAAAGAATATTTTTACATAAAAAAATATAAACCTGTTTTAAATAGAATTAATGGTGTTAGGTAGGAATATAAAATAAAATGTAATTAATATGGAATGTTTAAATTGTATTTAGGTAAATTGTTAAAGGATAGAGAAATAATTTACATTAGTTTTTAAATAGATTTAAAAGTATAGATAGGAATTGTAGATAATTGATATAGAAGTTAGATAAAATAGTTAAAGATGAAATAAATTTATAATTGGGGGTGAGTTAAATGAATTTAAATAGTATTTTGCTTACTGGTGTTTTAGATGGTTTCTAATATTTTTTTGAAAATGTATACTTAGTATGTAAAAATGAAGTTTGATAATAAAGGGAAAAGAGGGAGGAAGATGTAAGTAAAATATAATAATGTATAGTTGATATGTTTTATTATTGTGAATTTGATGTGTTAATGTTTGATATATGGAAGAGATTTGTATTTAGAATATTATGTAGAGATATGTATTTTTTTCTTATATGTCCTTGAAAATGACTGTAATGGGGGGAAAAAACAGTTGAAATGTTGGAAATGTATAATATGTGAATTTTTATATATATTTATATTGTTTATATATAAAAATAAAGTTTTTGAAAAGATGTTAGAAGTTTGCGAAGTTATTTATAATGTTGAAAAACATATATATTTTTTAAAAAAAGTGATTGTTTAATTTGTCATTGTATTATATATTGCTAAAATTAAACTGTTTTACAGAATAAGAAAATCATTGCAAAATATAATGAATTCATGGATGTTGGATGGCTCTCAAAATTAATGTTTCTTTGCTGATATGTGTTCACATCTAAATGAATTAAATGTGAAACTGCAAGGGTTTAATAAGATAATTGTTGTCATGTTTGATTTAATCAAAGCATTTGAAGTTAAATTACAAATTTTCAACCGTGATATTATTTCTTATTCCTTCAAATATTTTCCAAATCTAAAAATGTTTTTGACTGATTTAGAATCTCATGAGACGCCAGATCAAGTAAAAATGATGCAAGACTTGTGTGCTGTTATTCAATTGATAATTGATGATTTTTTTTAAAGATCCACACAGTTCAGACAATTTTCAAAAACATCAAAATTTATTTTATATCCAGACATAATGTCAATGGATAGTCTCAAGTTAGAAAATTTTGAGTGACTTAATTTGGAAGATATGGAAATGCAATCACTCAATTTTCAATTCAGTTCTGTATGAAAACAGAAATTTGTTGATTTGAGGAATGAGTTAGAAACAATGGAAAATGATTGATTATTGGACATATGACTATTGACTGCCTGGGATGCTATTTTTAAAACATTTAATGTTTTAAAAAAATTAGTGGCTACTATATTATCAATTTTCTTCTCTACATATGCATATGAATCATTGTTTTCAGGAAGAATTTGAAGACAGCTTGAGAAATAGAATGATAACTGAATCTAATTCAGCATGTACATTATTAAAAATGACAAAATATGAATGAAATATAAAACATTTAGCAACCAATGTACAACAGCAAAAATCTCATTAAATAATGTCTTTATGTTGATTTTATATTTCCAAAATTTTGTTTTTATTACTATTCATTTTTTAGTATTCTATTTTATTCAACTTGTGTTCTTCTAAATAAATATTCACTTACATTTAGCTTATTTAGAAATTTTGTTTAATTATTATTACTATTATTATTTTGTTTTATAAACTTTTAAAAAAACTGCAATAATTAAGCTGTTTATATTTTGATTTAATAATTGTATGACATGTCAATCATTCAATAGATATTTTTTGGAAATTTTTGGCATGCAAGTGTAAAAAAGGTTTGTCACCATTGTTTTATATCATTTAAAAGTGATAACCAAAAAGGTTTATTTTATAACAAGTCAAATGTGTGCCTGGTAATCAATTATTACATTTTTATATAATTTAAAATTTTTACAATTATTTTATGACAATTCTAATATGTCCATTTTAAAATTATAATGCATGTCTATGCAGATATATATGTGTTTTAATTAAACCTATTAGAACATATATGTCAACCACAATGTAATAAATTAAATTTTGCTTTTACATTAATCAACCTATATGTAAAATTTAATCATTTTTTTTACATTTTATTAAATGTCAATTGAAACGTGCATCTGTGCACATATCTATATAGGTGTTACATGTAAACCCATTAAAAAGTATGGTAAAATCAATATAATAATTTGAATTTTGTATAGTAATCAAAGTCACAAACCTTAGATGTGTATAGCCTTATTCTAAAGACCTTAATATCATTTTTTGTTATTGTTATTAATAAATTGTAGACAATTGTTAAAATTATTCCAGTAAGTAAATATCTTAGGAATTGCATCATCTTTTGATAACAGTTGCAGTTATAGAACTTATGTTCTCTGACCTAAATTTGACCATAATGGTCTGATATAAAAAGGGGATGTTTATTAGTGTTTATGGGCATCCAGTGATAACAATGATATTCACATCAATCATCATCATCTTCAATGGCACAAAGAGAATATTCATTAAAGTCCTTGCACTACATTTTATTTAGTTTAATCTTTATTGGAAATTAAATTTTTAGTTAGCCAGTAGATTAATGGTACTAAGTGTCCAGAGCATTGATGATGATCAGCATGTTTTAATGTCCCTGCATTATTTAAATATTAGATATTTTAATGGATAAGCACTTAAGTTGGTGCATCCAAATTAATAGTTAAACAATTGCCCCAAGCTGGCAATGGTTCAATAGTTAGTCTGATCTGCAGTAGACACATTTCAAATCCAGTCACAAGATTGACTGTTGATTTATTGATTGTTGATCATTCATGTTGCTGAATGGTTATTTCTGTTTTTTTTTGTATTACTTATACTTATTGATAATGCTGGTGAATTTATAATTACACTTTTAGTTGCTCTAACGAGTTAACTGGGCTGATCTCACAGAGATATATTGATCTCAATCTCCTATAATATAACACATATATTTAAATATTATACATTCTACTTTTGTGTAAATTTTATATTTAGATTTTGTTTATTTGGAGATGTTGATATTCCATAACCCCACCATCACCATTACTCCAGACCCAACCTACCTGATTTCCCCATTCTGCTATAATATATTTCTAAATGGTAGTCACCTTGACAACAATTTGAAATTCTTGATTGTTATCTATATTGAGATTGTCTAAGTGTTGATTGATTTCTAATGGTTTTATATATATAATGAGAAAAATGAATCTATTGTCTTTTTTGGGATGATGTTAAGAATGCATTTATAGAATTTGTCAACTAGAGCAAGTTGAAGAAACAAATTGTTGATTTGGATATTTTCATCACTTTTGATGAAATCGGTCAGAAATGATCTCTTATAAGATCCTTTCATATAATATCTTTATGAAGGGATATTTTTTTAAATTCACAAAATAAATACAGAATCTATTTAAATTAAGTTGGATGAGGCCATTTAAGTTATAGTGAATATATTATCCATTAAGTATCAATAAATCTTGGTGTCATGTTTTTTTTTTATGTAAATAATTTTTTCCCATATATGAATTGCTTTTTTAATTATTATAGTTTTACCTTTGAGGCTTTGGCTATGTTGAGGCTATTAAAATATGGTAGATCTGAATTTAGTTCAGTCCCATATAGCTATTTAAGCTAGATAGCTGGATTTAAAGACATTTTCATGTCCAAACATTTCAGAGTTTCTACTTAAATATTACATATGAAATAAGTGCTGGTTTTTTGAATTGATATTTTAGATCTAGTGTCTGAATATTCTAGCTCTCCACTGATGTTAGCCATAAGCTCAAAACCAGTTGGTCTGGAGATGAGAGTGTTCTGGATAGAGACTTTAAATATTTTCTCAACCACACTTATTAATTAAGAGCTTGTTTGAGCTACTGGTACGCTCTCTGTATTGCATTTTTGTAATTACAAGCTTATAAAAGTAATGTCTCATTATATATGACTTGCTTTATTAATTATTATAATTTTACCTTTAAGGCTTTGGCTATGCTGAGGCTATTAAAATATGGTTGACCTGAATTTAGTTCAGTCCCATATAGCTATTTATGTTAGATAGCTGGATTTAAAGGCATTTTCATGTCCAAAAATTTCAGAGTTTCTACTTAAATATACGTTTGAAATAAGTGCTGGGTTTTGAGTTTATATTTTAGATCTAGTGTCCGAATATTCTAGATCTCCACTAATGTGAGCCACAAGCTTGAAACCAGTTGGTCTGGAGATGAGAATGTTCTGAGTAGAGATTTTAAATATTTTCTCATACCACACTTATTAATTAAGAGCTTGTTTGAGCTATTGGTACACTCTCTGTATTGCATTTTTGTAATTACAAGCTTATAAAAGTAATGTCACATTATTTATGACTTATATATGACTTGCTTTTTTAATTATTTTTCCTACATGTTTGAATCTGATTAATGCCTAGCTCTGTGATAAATTGGAGAGCCAACATTTTCTGAATTGATCAAAGATCAACTTCTCATGTTTTATAGTTGAATGTCACATGTACTTCCAAGCAACAACCCATTCAATTCAGTCTGGTCAATAATTTTTTAATTATTCAACACATTTTAAATAGCTTTTCTTTTGTCCAGTTCCATTCCTGTTTTTTTTTTTTTATTAAATGCTTAATTTCTTTCCATTTTTTTTGTCTTCTACAAATTTATTATGCAGCTATAATCTGTGACTGTAATTTTTCAACAATAATAAAAGTTATTTAAGCTATGATGCTTTTTTAAAGAGATCTTTCTTGGTATGATTATTTGATTTTTTTGAAATAGCTGACTAAAAACCTTTTTTAAAAAATTTAGAAACAAAACACAAATATCAACCTTGATTAAATAATATTTTCATTTTTGGAATGGAACATTTCAGTTTACCATTCATCTCATAGATATAACTCATAATAGCATAATTGATTAATCAAATATTTGGCTTTTACCTTTTTTTAACATTTTGATATTATCATTGCTAGCAAATATTGTTGCTTTTATAAACATTGCCATCATTTTTTCTGAACTTGATTCACTACTATCCTCTGTTTCTAAAGTAAATACCTGATTTGTTCTTATTTTCAATATATTTGTGCAATTCATCTTTATTACGTATTGAAAAAATTTGTCAAGCATTGGTGGTCGAGAGTTCAGCGACAGCTGCTTTATAAGCACTTGTTCCGGATTAGCAGGTTCGCTTCCCGGCTGATGCTATGACACATGAGAAAAAAAATATGATTTTGTTCTATCTAGCATTTTTTTTTTGTATAAAATTCAGTCTTTTCAAAACAATTTTTATCAATATATTATGTCTTCTATAAAAAATAACATTTTTCTTTAATTTTGTTTACGCAGGTTAGTCTACTAGCAACCTAAGATCCCTAGCTCCATAGCTTTTTGATTTTGTGAATTTTTCAAATTTTAACAATAAATATTTTCCTTTGTCAAGCGTTGGTGGCTGAGTGGTTAGCACCGCTGTCTTACAAGCAGTTGTCCCGAGTTCGTGGGTTCGCTTCCCGGCCGATGCTATGACTCATAAAAAAAAAAAATCTTTTCCTTCTCATTATAAACCCTAATTCTAGTGAAAATTATAATAAACATACATTTTATCTATAATTTGAAAAGTACTGAAATACGTTTTGTAAATTGTATAAATTTAATTTATTATTAATAATAAAACACATTTATATCAGCACAAAAATTTTATATAGAATTAATAAAACTAATAATCAAAATAATACATTGCAATTTTGTTTGAATATTAAAAGTTTTTGAATTAATGGTGTTTGGATTAAAGATAATCTACCTATATATTAAACCAAACATGCTATCACTAAACTGTAAATTCTGTGATTCAATACTAGCGTTATAAACGCATAAACACAAAGCTAATATTTAATATCTATTAAACCATAGGCAAAATAAAAAAAGGCCTGCTTTATCGCAATAGACAACAACACCATTAACAGAAAGGAAACGTGTTATTCCATATCCAGGAAATGGAATCCTTGAACTTTGCATACATTTGCATAACATTAGATAATCAGTCACTTCACAAAGAACTATGATTATGAGGCCCTGTCTCTCGAAAGTTCTCAGCCTATAAATATTAGCTTTGTGTTTATGCGTTTATAGCGCTAGTATTGAATTACAGAATATTAATCAAACACGCAAAGTTTAAAATTAAGTTCGTATTCAACTGGAAATTATAAAAACAATAATTTAACGTTTAAAGTATCGAGCTTGTCATCTAATATTAAAATTAAATTGCATTCAGATAAAAAAATGATATACTTTTTGACTGCATTAAACTGTAAATCAGTCAAAGATAACTGAGTAGTATCAAATTAGCTAATTAGAGTAGAATTTCCAGTTAATTTTAAAATTTATCCTAGTATTGTCTGATTTATACTCTATTTAAAAGAATAGATACAGATGAAAAGTGTTTCCATTTTTATCTGAATGTAATTTTAACTTTAATACTAGAAATTAAAATAGCAAAAAAAATTTTTATAAACTAGTATCATCTTATGTAAGTTCTAGTAATCAATAAATGTTAGAAGGTTGTTTATCATAATCCCTATTCAGTGGATGGGAAGGCACTGGATAGCAATCATGATGCTCAATCTTCTATCTATTGATTACTAGATCCTACACCAGGTGACACTATTGTATTAAGAAAATTTTTGCTATTGCTTTAACAGTTTGTAATATTTACTAAGGCTGTAACCTTTAGAAATAAGCGTCTGAAAAATTCGAAGGTAGGGACCTCTACAGGTCTTAGCCACAAGCTTAGCTATGAAGAAAAGAGGGAAACCTTAGATAGTATGCTAGATACTTTAATTGTTGGTTAGCAATCAATTTTATATGTAGATAAAACTAATATAGCTTAATGTGATTAAATAAAAAAATATATAATCTTCCTCAGGCTCTGAATATATGTTTAATAATGATCAAGAGTATAATAAATCCACTTTTCCTTAAAAATTTTGATGTTTATAAGTTTATCCTTGCCAACACTGGAATGAATTTAATCTATGATTGAACTTGGAGAGACCTTCATCCTGCAATGGATTGATAATGGTTGATGATGATGATGGCACTAAGTTATGATAATTTCATGTTTCAATTATTAAACTCTAGTTTTTAAACAAGGTTATTAAAAGAGAAATATTGTCTCCTCCCTCTCCCCCTTAGATCTTTGACTATTATGGTATATTTTTGTATGACTGATACATTAAGTTCACCCTAAATTTTCACCAGTGTTGACAAGATAATTTTATGAACATCAAAAGCTTTAAGAGTAGGTGGATCCAATTACTCCTGATCTTTACTAAACATAGAATGTTATTTATTTATAGCCTAAGGAAGAATGGTGTACTTGAACCATAGCCTTTATTATAAATAATACAAAGGCACTATAACAGAGAATAAAGTATAAAAAATTAATTTAAGTAAATCAAATATACGTTCAGTCATGATTAAGACACATCAAAAATATACTTGAATTATTTAATTAATTTTTTTATATTTTTATTTTCTATCATTGTGCCTTTGCATATGTAAATGAATAATAGATTTTAATTTTTCATGGATTTTATAATGTAAATAAATTAAAGTTGCTGCGTCATTTCCATGTAAATTAGGTTAAAATTGTGTTTTTTTGTCTCGCGTTGTTAGCCAAGAGGTATCGCAACCGCCATGCAAGCAAGTAGTTGGTTGCAGACGGTTGTGGGGTTCACGTCCCAGCCAATGCTGTGACATATGAAAAAAAAAATTGTGTTTTAACTTTGATCTTATTAGGGAAACAATCTCCACTGATTTTCCCCAAGGCTGAATCACTTTTTAGCTCTATTGAAATTTCTGTATTTCACAATAGAACTCTTAATAAATGCGTATTGGGATAGGATTTCATAATCACATGATCACTTGAGAATCTCACTAAGAAAGTAAATTGCTTTGTTGCTTAGGAGTTCTCACGAACTTCAGATGTTGAAAGTTATAGAATTTAAATGTGATGTGTGAACTTTTAACTCTAAAATTCAGGGCAAAATCTCATTGCAAACTTATAAAAATTTAGATATGGAGAAAGATATTCATGAATAAACTAAATTGTTAAATTTTATTGGGCTGGGAAAAAGGTTATCTTTTGAATTTAATAGAATGAATGTAAACTCACATGCTTGTTTATAAAACTTTAATTATTATACACTATGATACAAAAGAGCCAAAAGATTTGTAAATCTGAGCCCAGTTCTTCAACTTCCAGTGATTGAAATTCTTTATAAACTCCTGAACAATAAACTATTCAACTATTATTCTTACACCAAACTCTCAAAAAATATTTATAAAATATACATATAAACTATATCCTTCTGCTACTATACAACTGCAGATTTTTCCAAATGCACAAACCCAATATCCCTTTATGTCTAATGCTGGATTTCAGAGGTGTACATTACTTTAGCACAGCCAAGTTAATAAACAGTTGTCTGTTTCATATTGTTGACTTTGGCAGATACACCATCAGTTCTTCCTTTGAGTTTGTTGGTAGAATTAAAAATAAAATACTAAAACTGGAAATGAAAATTGCAGTGCTTGACATCACCGAATTATACAGCTCCATTAATAGAAATAGGTCTATCAACATAAAAGAAGAGCTCTAAAACAATAATATGGAAAAAACAAGAATTGACTTTGCAATTGATTTCTTAAAATGGTTAAATAACAATATAGTGGCAACATTTAATAACCAATGATACCAAATGAATGATGAATGGCCAATGGGCTTACCCATGAGTGGCATCATATCAACTATTGTTCTGAATTATTTTGCAAAATGTATTATTCCTAAATATGAACAAACACTTTAAGTTAATTATATACACAAGATATGTTGATGACCTTTTTATTGTTGCTAGAGAAGAGATAATAGATCAAATCAAACTGAACATGCAAGAGTGCACTAATCTGAAGATAAATATAGAGATGGAAGATTGTGACAAGAAGACAAGATATTTGGATATGCAAGTGCAAAGGAAAGATAAATAAATTATCTATAAGATTATCATAAAACCAATAGAAAAAAGAGGCCATGTTGCTAGAGAAGAGATAATAGATCAAATCAAACTGAACATGCAAGAGTGCACTAATCTGAAGATAAATATAGAGATGGAAGATTGTGACAAGAAGACAAGATATTTGGATATGCAAGTGCAAAGGAAAGATAAATAAATTATCTATAAGATTATCATAAAACCAATAAAAAAAAGAGGCCATATACAACCCCTTTTGAACACACCATCTATTCACAAATTTGCAAGATTAAGTTTTTCTTATGTAGGAATGAGCCCCTTTGCAGATTTGATGCAGATAAGCAGCTAATTTGATATTATATAGAAATGATTTATTAAATATCAGTTTCAAACAGAATAGTATTGATAGGAAGATTAGACAATTCTACAGTAAATTAAATAACAATGTGTGTGATTAAACAGCAGCAAAATAGAATATTGTTGCCATATATTGCAAATGCCCATGGAAAACTACATGCAGTATTTAATAAAGAATTTCAACTATGTTTTCACACACACTCTTAATACTAATAGGATTATCAACAATACTAAAGATATAGCTACATCCAACAACATTTCTCAAGCTGTCTCTAATATTTCATTCCCGGACAACAATTGCACAGTGTCATACTATGGAGAAACAAAAGCTATTCTCCCAACAAGACTGTCCCAGCACAGATACTCTTACAACAAAGCCCAAACAGACCCAACATGCAAATCAATATTCACAATGCACCAAAATCAGCTGATTGTGCATGGGAACCTGATAACCCAAGAGTGATTTGTAGGGAGAGAAAATGTTAAAAGAAAAGTTGGAGAAGTATGTTTTATTGCCATGGATGATAAAGCTATAAATAGGAAAGATGTGTATTATAAAATGTCTAAGAAATGGATTAAATAGATTTACAGAGATGGTTCAATTAATTTACATGTATTTGCATATAGCAACCTAATTATGCTTAGTCTTTATTGCTTATGATTATGAGAACTAAGCTCTCTCGAAAGTGCTTGGGTTATGTATTTATAATTTACATTAATTTTTATACTTAAATAAGGCTAGAACCTCAGTACATGAGCCTTGAGTGCTCAATTTTAGCAAGAGAGACCTCTCCAAATCATAACACAAGATTCGACTTTATAAAGACAGGAGGGACCCTCTTATCTCTCAATCTATTTTTTTAAATATATAGGCAAATCTAAAGCATTTTGATTTGGGAGCATGAAGCTAATAAATTCTTCACTGATTAAGTCCATTATTTCTGTTAAATATTAACATTCATGAAATATTTCAATTTACAATGAGTCAACTATTCAGATATTAAATTTAGAAATATTTTGAATCAATTTAAAGTTGTAAATATTAATTCTTATTAAGCGTGATGTCAGCATGTAATACTTATATGAAGCTAAAATCTCAGTACATGCGCCTTGAGTGCTTAATTTTAGTAAGAGAGACTGGAATTTAACTTTAAAAAGCTTTGCTGTTATGCATTGATTTGCACATTAAAGTTATATAGTAGGCAGATATAAATAATTTTTATTTATATACTAATTATATAAATTAAGCTAATACTTTTAAATGCAGTAACTTTAATACTCCAATTTGAAAAGCAGTTTATATCGTATTCTAATTTAAATGATATATTATTTTTAATATTGAGATATTTTAAAGTTATTATTTAATATTGTAACATATTCATTGTATAAAAGCTCAACATTGTAACTTAACATGTAATGTTTTAACTAATGATTCAGCGATTGATGATGATTGTATATTTCTACTCTCTTTTCTGTAGACTTTTTAAAAACAGTCTTATCCATTGCATCATCATTAATTATCATGTTAAAATATCTCAACCATCAAAATTTCCATACTCTGCATGGCTTTAAATATGTTTATTTGTTATTACGATGCCATTTTATTAATTATTTCAAAGATTTTCAATTTTGTAATCTATAAGTGACTATATTGAAAACCATGATCTTATGATTAGTTGTTTGATAGTTCTCTGGGATAGAAGCACTTATGTGGATAGTCCAATGAGAGAGTTTTATTAAACAAATTAACTTTTTTTATTTTCCTCAGAAATTGATTCACAAAACATTATCTCTAAAGATCACGTTTTATTATTCCTAAACCATGCAGAGAAATAACTGATTTGCTTACAGTTCTTAGACAAGCATTCATTCAATTATCTAATACAGCTAACTATCCAATTTATAATTTTATTATAACAGACTTACATGAGCCTAATGTAGAAGGTTTTTAAAATGTAACAGAAACAATTAGATTATATAATGATACTGGGAAAGTCAACATTGAGAAAGGTGTAAGACAAGGTGATTCCATATCTCCAAAACTTTTTACAGCAGTGCTGCAAGAAGTATTTTGTGGATTAAAATGGAAAACTAAAGGAGTGAAAGTAAATGGAGATTATTTAAGTCATTTAGATTTTACAGATGATGTAGTTGTTTTTGCAAATAATGCTTCAGAGCTACAGGAAATGTTACAGAAGTTATCAGATGAAAGTAGGAAAGTAGGACTAAAGATAAATGTTAAAAAGACTAAAGTAATGTTTAATCGATTTGCTCAAAATATGAAAATAAAGATTGATTATGATGAATTAGAAGTTAACAGTTACAAATACCTTGGTCAGATTATTAATACAGAGGGAAACATAATGGAGGAAATTAATCATAGAATTAAACTTGGTTGGAGTGCTTTTGGTAGAAATAACTTGATACAAAAAAGGAAATATGCCTATGTGTTTGAAAAGGAAGGTTTTTAATGAATGTGTTTTGCCAGTTCTTACTTATGGATCTGAGATTTGGATACTTAATAAAAGAGCAATACAGAGACTTCAGACCACTCAAAGAAGTATGGAGATATGTATGTTGGGAGTAACAAGAAGAGATCGAAAATGCAATGTATGGGTAAGAGAACAAACAGGTGTTACTGACCTCATTTAAAAAAATTAAAAGATTGGGCTGGACATATTGCTAGAAGAGATGATAAGCATTTATTTTTATATAGCACTATGTTTACAATTGTATTACACTCAAATATCAGTCTTTCAAGCTAATTGTGCATGTGCTTTTTGCGAGTGTTAATAATAAATGAATACTTTCCTTTCCAATACAAGATATAGTATTTATGCAGGAATAAAATGAATCCACTTATTCCTACAACTCAAATGCTTATATATGAGCAAATCTGAAGTACTGGCAAAGAAAGCATGAGGATAGTATACTTCAGATTTGCTCATATTTAAGCATTTGAGTTGTAGGAATAAGTGGATTCATTTTATTCCTGCATAAATATTACAACTTGTATTGGAAAGGAAAGTATTCATTTATTATTAACACTTGCAAAAAGTGCATGCACAATTAGCTTGAAAGGCTGATATTTGAATTTAATAGAAGAGATGATAATAAATGGACAATTTAAATTTTAAACTGGATTCCAAGAGAAAAAAGACCCAGAAAGAGACCACATGTAAGATGGATGGATGAAATAAGAAAGGGTGCAGGGGTAATATGGAGAAGAGAAGCTAAAGATCGGAGAAGATGGATTAAGCTCAGAGAGACCTTCATCCTGCAGTGGATTGATAATGGTTTATGATGATGATGATGATGATGAATATAGAATGTAGGGTTTTCTCATTATTATTCTTTCTTCCAATACTTATCACCAATATTTGTCCACAAAAATCTGTTAAAAATTCAGTATTTTATAATGTAGTAAACTTTTCTATTTCATCTTCTCTTCTAAGATGCTTCATAGTTCTTGTTATTTAATTGCTAGTTACTCTAATGTATTGATTTTAATTTTCTTTTGCTATATGTTCAATTTATTTTACAACTATACCAATAATATGAGTTAATAATATTTTTTTACTTCCCTGTGTCACTGGTAATATTTATATCAATATAGAATTCAAAACAATAAATCAATGCAAGCAAGACATTAATAAAAAATTTCTCCTCAAGCATGAGAGCATGTTGTTTTTTAAAATTACATGTATATTCAAATACATTTATTTTAATTTCTTTTATTTATTTTTTAAATTTTATTTGCTTTATTGACACCAACTGACTAAAGTTTTTATTCAGTTCTTCAAATTTCTTCCTATTAATTATAGTGTCAGCTAAGTGTAAGCATCAGGTGTTGTTTGCAAAATAACACCTGCAAATCTGAAATGACTTGGATAATTATTTTCTTTTGAGATTAAATCTTTAAAAAAAAATTACTGAAAGTATTAAAAATAATAATTTTGAAGTCATTTTATCACCTAGGTCCTCTCTTTTATGGTTTTTATTTTATTTTACTAAACAATATATATATATATTAATATTCTTCTGCAAATATGGATAGATTAATAAGTTTTGGAAATAATCATCATTTTTGCAGCAACACATATTTCAGGTATTATAATCTTATGTATATGCTGTATATATTAAGCTTTTTGCTTGAAGTCAATTTGGATACCTAGACATTTTCCAGCTATTGTCTTAATATAATTTATTTTTGCAAATTTGAAACTTCACAATAAAATAATGAAGCTTTTATAACATTAAGTGACTTAGTAATTCATCATCACAGCTTTAACCATTCTAGTTCATATATCATCTTCTTCTGGAAACTTAAAATGTTTTGTACCCCTTTAGTATAATGTATTCTAATATTTCAAATTTTGAACTCTATCATAAAATAACAAAGGCAAAACTCTCCATACAGTAAGTGCCACCCTGTGCCAACCAGAGTAATCAATGGATGCCAGAAGGCTTGTGCATAAAATCCCTATCTAGTGCCTACTCATCCAATATCCCCAGACTAGTTTCTGGCTTGTGGCCATCATCAGTTATGAGCCTTGGATCTGAGAGCACTGCACATAGATCTTAGGATCTAATGCAACCCTCCAGCAGCCACCTTTTAACTCTACTACAAAACCATGAGAATGAAATTGAAAACACAATAATATTTTCAATCTAAGCTCAATAGCTTATATAGTCATATGGGTCTGAACTCAATTCGGTACCCATACATTTTGGTGTCTTTGGCTCTTAAATAACCATAGTCACCATTATCCTATTAGGCAGGATTGGTATTAAACCACTAAACATCACATGATCACCAACTCTTATACTAGCACATAATTGTTGTAAACAAAGGCAAACTCTCCATACAGATCCAAGTCTCCTCACTGATGATGGCCACAAACCAGAAACTAGTCTGGGGATATTGGATGAGTAGGCACTAGATAGAGATTTTATGTGCAAGCCTTCTGACATCCATTGATTACTCTGGTTGGCACAGGGTGGCACTACTGTATGGAGAGTTTTTCCTTTGTTTACAACAATTATGTGCTAGTATAAGAGTTGGTGATCATGTGATATTTAGTGGTTTAACACCAATCCTGCCTAATAAGATAATGGTGACTATGGTTATTTAAGAGCCAAAGACACCAAAATGTATGGGTACTGAATTGAGTTCAGACCCATATGACTATATAAGCTATTGAGCTTAGATTGAAAATATTGTGTTTTCAATTTCATTCTCATGGTTTTGTAGTAAAGTAGAGTTAAAGGGTGACTGCTAGATGGTTGCATTAGATCCTAAGATCTATGTGCAGTGCTCTCAGATCCAAGGCTCCTCACTGATGATGGCCACAAGCCAGAAACTAGTCTGGGGATATTGGATGAGTAGGCACTAGATAGGGATTTTATGCATAAGCCTTCTGGCATCCATTGATTACTCTGGTTGGCACAGGGTAGCACTACTGTATGGAGAGTTTTGCCTTTGTTTACAACAATTATGTGCTATCATGTGATATCATAAAATAATGAGTTCATTACATTATTAAGCTACATTTGAAAATATATTTCTTAAGCATTTTCTTTACTAATTTATCATTACACTGTTTTTTTTTCCTGATATCTTAATATGTTTATATTCTGGGAAATCATTGTTAGACATGAGCTCAATCTGTCATTTTCAGTAATCACATGACTTATGATTAGCTATGCAAACAAACCATTTGTTATTTAATATATTTATAGCCATACTAAAAGGAGGGCATAAGTTTCTGTCACATTTGACACCCAATTCGCAGAACTTTCTCTACTCACACCCTTTCAGCAGGGCTTATGGAAAATTTATTTCTAATACTTTTTTATAATATATATATAAGACATATTTTGCAGGTTCATCCGTGTTAAAAAATTTAAATATTAATATACTGACATTTTGACTTGATCACACAAGTCATGGGTAGATAACTTGTGTGATCAAGTTGAAATGTCGGTATATTAATATTTAAATGACTTGTGTGATCAATTTGAAACATTGGTATATTAATATTTAAATTTTTTAATATAGATGAACCCGCAAAATATGTCTTTTATATAAGCAACCAATGAAAATCTTCATATCAACATATATATATATATATGTGGTGTTTTTGAAATTTCAATAGCATTACATTAAAGTTGGATAAAATTATAAAAGCATGACATCAAACACATATATTTAGATTTAAAATTTCCCTGATTTAATACACATAAAATTATCACTTTATGATTTTTTGCAAAATTTCTTAGGTTAGATGTGTATTTCTAAGTTCTCCTTCTAAAATCAGATTATTTATCACAAAAGAAAAGAAAAATTGAAGGAATCCAATAATAAAGAATCTATTATCAATGCTTTCAATTTTTTTTTTTCAAGAAACAACAATAACAAAAAAAAAAATGCCGAAATATTCAAATTTTCCCAACTTTCAATAATTACATAAAATCATCACTTCTGTTATCTATATAAAGACTCTAAAAGTTAAATTTATATATTTTAATAAAAATTACCAAATTCTATTTTTCTTGTATTAAATAAATCCACATTATTATTATTATTATTATTATTATTATTATTATTATTATTATTATTATTATTATTATTATTATTATTATTATTATTATTATTATTATTATTATTATTATTATTATTATTATTATTATTATTATTATTATTATTATTATTATTATTATTATTATTATTATTATTATTATTATTATTATTATTATTATTATTATTATTTAATTTCATTGGTCCAAAGCAAGTTTATTAATAAATAAATAATTATTAATACTTTATCAGAATGCCAATTTTTTTTTACTACAGATATTCTATTTCTGCAAAATTTTGTTTGTTCTTTTTTATAAGGGTGGACATAAAGGAGACATTTTAGCCCCTTATTAACAGATTTATTCAAGATTTTTACAAACGGTGTCATTTGTTTCTATTTCTGTTGATTTTATATATAGGGTAAATTCCACTTTAGCAAACACTGAGTATTGGATTTCATTTACATCTAATTCATCAAAAAAAGTTAACCTCTATGTAAAAAAAGAAATAACTTTCTTTACAAGTTTGTTCTATTTGTTTTAATTTTTTTTTTTAAAAAAGAACAAAATGTCACGTTTTTCCATATTTATAATAGAATGAATTGTAATTAAACTAATGCGTATTTTGAACTATAACAGTTGCATCATTTTGTGTGAGTTATGTGTGAACAAAACATAAGAAATCTTTTGCAGATAGAAAAATGATAAAAGTATTTCTAGAAGCCAACAATTCATGATTTAATTCAGTCAGGAATATTATTTCTCAAAACATCTTACAGAAATTATAAATTCTGATTTTATTTTTCTTGCAGTTTCACGAATCTCCTGATATCTACCTGGGTCTCTTTTTACGCTGACTTATTTAACATGGTTTTGAAGTTACGCGATTCGTGTTTCACCAGAAGTTGAACTCCGATAATGCGCTATTACTTTAAATAATAAATTTCAAGCACTTACATTATATTGAAAGTAATAGCACATTATTGGAATTTGACTTTCATCTTAGTAATTTCAATATTTTCAGTGCTTTATAATAGTAAGATTTTATGTAATAATGAAATTAAAATCATGATTTCCACATTTTATGTATAAACACATTAAATTTTACAAGATTATAATGTGAATTTGTTCAAACATTGTGTGTGTTAATTTTGCATTTTAAATCACATTCTGTTTTTGCTTTTTAAAAAAGAACGTAATCAATTATTAATCATTTAGTGTCCGCAAGTTTATTTTTAAAAGGTGAGTAATAGCAGTGGCACAATTAAAATTGAAAATTAAAAACAAAAATAAGAATTTAATTTTTAGTAGTTAGATTAATTACTAATTACGTTGTCACCAGAAAACCATTAACACAACACGAGAGTGACGTTGGAACTAGTTGTATTTTCTCTTGTGAAGAATCTGTTTTTTTACCAGTTTGCAAACGAACCTGTTTAACGGCAAATAGCGATAATAATTAAAATGTGTATAAAAAAATGTAAATTACTGTAAATTATGCATAAAAATATATTGTTTTGAATAAAATTAAATATTATAGTTAAAAAAAAGTTTGTCTTGTATCAATTTTTTTCAAATTTGAAATTTTTTATTAGTCATATTTTATTTCCTTATTTTTTTTTTTTTGCGCGAATTTTAAAGTAATTTTACGTTGGTGCTTTGCTTTTATGCGGATTTTGAAAAATCACAGATTGCACATCCCCCCCCCCTTTTTCAATGTAAGTTACATCTATTTTTGCATGATTTCGTTTGCGCATGTTTTCTGAGGAACCTATCTATCGCATAAAATGAGACCCAGGTGTACTTGATATTCCTCTGTTTTGTATTTTTATAAAAATGAATGTGAATGTGAGAAAAAATTTTATTAACTATATTTTTTTTAAAAAGCACTTAATGAAGATGCTTGTTGCATTTTTAAAAAATATAGAGTAGAAAAACATTTGAACCTGCATTAATAACAACTGATGAAGTGTTGACAAAGACCGAAACAATCAATAGATTTTTGACTATGTATAGATGATGATTTCCTGAATTTTCTTTTATATCATTACATTAATTATTCACCAGCAGACACTGTTGTAAAATTTTTAAAATGTGTCTTATAGTGAGATTTTTCATAAAAATTAGAAATTCTCTTGAAGATAAGTCTTCGGAGAAGTATATTTTAGAGACAAAATAAATCTTAGTATCATGAATTGTTTTATCAAGTTGGGGAATACCTTTACAAAGATTCAAGAACCTATTAAAATGTAAGATTTTTTTTTAATTAAAAAGATGAGGTGTACATTAAACTTAGTGATGGCATTTTGTTGATGGATTTAGCTTTCACTGTTGACATAACTAAGCAGTTGAATGAATTGAATTTACAATTATAAGGAAGAAACAAAACAATAGATTAATGCTTTTAAAAATAAGTTAAAGTTATTTGTCCACTTAATAAAGAATATATTGAAAAGTTTCAAAAATATTTCTGATGTGAATTGTTAAAAAATGTAAGTGCATTCCACAAAGATAAATATTAGGGAAATAATAACTCTTCATTCTGAATATGAGAGATATTCCAATTGGACTAAAGGCAATAGTTATTTTCATAAATTATCCATTTGGCAAGGACGGAAAATATAAATAATAAATTTTCTATATTCGTCAATGAAAATAAAATTCTTTAAAACAACATAATTTTAAACGTACACAGTTCAAAATCTAAAAATCACTTTTGGAGTCTAATGGACAAAGAAAAGTATCCAAATTTTTTTAAAAGTTGCATTTAATTTAACATTGTATTTTAGTTCTACTTATAAACATCACATGCCGACCACCTCTTATGCTTGTGTATAACTGTTGTTAAAACGGGCAAAACTCACTATACATATTACTACACACAGCTCCTCACTGTTAAAGGCCACAAGTCAGAAACTAGTCTGGGGATATTGGATGAGTAGCCACTAGATGGGGATTTTATGCACAAGCCTTCTGGCATCCATTGATTACTCTAGCTTGCTGCGTGTGGCAATATGTATAGTGAGTTTTGCCTGTTTTAGTTCTACTTACCTAATGTCTTATTTTTTTGACAAAATTCCATTTCCATCTCATCAAGAACAACTTAGAATTCTGTACAAGTGTAGCAATTAGTAATTATGCACCAAGTTATTCAAAAATAAATGATAGCATGCAATGCAAATCTTTAATAACTTAATAAATTTTTAGGTTTCTAATTTAGAAATTATTTTATACTAGTTTTTTGTTGCTTATTGAATTTTTTGATAATAAATTGATATTAATTATTATTGTTGTTGTTGTTGTCATTGTTATTATTATTATTATTAATATATAAGTAGTAAACTATGATACTTAAAGAAAATTATAAGTAACTCTTAATGTTCAAGAGTCTGCCCATGATTGGAAGAATGCAGTACTAATAACGATAATTCCTAAACTTGATAAAGAAGATATAAATTACAGAATTTATCAATTTTTTGTCAGTTCTACACAAAATCTTTATCAAAGATAATTATAACTCATCTACAGTTGAATCTAGATTTTTACCAAACTAAAAGAAACTATTTAAAAGTAGCTTAGCACAGTGGATTATATCCAAATATTGGGAACAGTTATAGAAATAACTAATGAATATGAGTTGCCAATATTCTTTGGATTAGCAGATTATGAAAAGCCATTTGATTATATTATTTATTCTTAAGAATATTTATCAAAATGCAAGAGCAATAATTAGATTATAGATGATACTAAGAAGATTAACATTGAGAAAGTTATGGCAAGGTGATTTCACATATCTAAAACTTTTTATATCAGTTTTACAAGAAGTATTTTGTGGATTACAATGGAAATCTAAAGGAGTAATGGTAAATTAATCCTGCAATATTAGACCTGCTGGCCTTTTCACATTTGTATTAATCCACTGATAACTTTGTAAATCTTGTGATCCGACCAAAATACCATGTACACAGATCTTGTACATGATATTTTTGTAAAGATTTACAAAGTTATTGGCAGGTTGACATGAATATGAAAAGTTACAGCAAGTCTAATAGTGTATTGCAGAACTAAAATTAACACACCTAAAAAATTGTAAACATATGTATGATTTGTAGCAGTAATATTCAAACAACATTTTAGACCATAAATTTTATATCTTAAAAGACTACATCCCGGTATCGAATCAACTCCTTAATGTTAACTTTACTTACAATCACTAAATTGTAATTGTGTTTAAATAATATTGATTTATAAAAACAGATAAAATATACATGTATGCTACTTTTCTCTGTAATAAATGAAAGGAATTGATCGTGTTCAAACAACCAAATTGAAGAAAATAGAGGTCTAATTAAAAACAACATTGCAAACCATAAAAACTATATTTGCTCTGCCTCCCGGTGAAACTAGATTGAATCAACTCCCCGATGTACATTACTTTACAATAAAACAATGACTAAATTATAATTTTTTGTAAATAATATTTATAAACATAAGTAAAATATACATTTACGCTACTTAAACTGTAATAAATAACAAGAATTAATCACGTTTAAAAAAACCCAATTCAAATTTCAAGTTACCATTAAAAATGGACACACCAAGTGGAAATTTTTGCGCCAAAATGCTTGCAAAGTGTGTCGAGATCTTTTCCTGAAAAATACTAAGAAACGGAATTTTTTTGTAAAAAAAAAAGTAAACAAAATAAAACCAATAATTCCGAACAATAAAGGAATATAAATTATAAAGTTTTATTAGCACCTTTCATGCAGGGAGGGGGGGGGGGATTGGAAAAAAATATTCATCAACCTATATTTTTAAATTACTACATTATATACTAATAAGTTGCACCTATACTTTTTTTATGTAAATTCGCAAAATAAAACAAAGAATTCTCAACAAGAAAGAAATTCTAACAATTTCATTACCGCATTTCATGTAGGTGGAACAAAAAGTTTAGATAAATATTAATCAATCTTTTTTGTAAATACACACAATAAAACAAAAAAATTAACAAATCAAATACTTCAGAAGAGTAAAGAAATATAAATTATAAAACTTTTATTAAATTACAAATTACAATATAACAATTCGTCAATTGTTAAAACAGAGAATCTTTAATAAATAAAACCATTATTCCCAAGAGCTTTCATCTCCTACGACAGGTGTCCCTAATCCTATGCCTGTGGGCGCCATGGTGCCCGCATACCATTTTACGTGTGCCTGCCGCTAACTGAACACAATAAAAAATTATTTATCTGATACAAATAAATTTAATTTTTAACATTTCTTATAAATTATTGCATTATATTGTAATCAAATTGTAGGGCATACTATACTTTTACAGCGTAAAAATATAAACGTTAATTATATGTTAAAATTTTATTTTTGAAATAAATATTTTTTTGTACATTATGTGTATTATTAACAATATCCAACTATAAATTTACATTGAAAAAATAAATGGCGCCCCCCCCCCCCCCACCTGGTTGAAAAAATAAATGGTGCTCGCCACCTGGCCGGTATTATAAAATGCGCTCTTAAATGCAAAAAGGTTGGGACCCCTGTCCTACGAGTTTTTATCAAGGCAATATAAAAAATCCTATTTTTTTCCTAAGCGATAAATTCAACATTTCATTGCATTGGCCAGGAACAACTAATCGGAAAGCTGGTTAATTTTGAATTCATAGCACACGATGTATTTTGTATAAGATATGATTATTTAATCTTGAATTCTTTATTCTGTGTTTCATGCATTAATATTGTAAAATCCTTTGGATTACACATATGGCCTGCACTACTCTGATGAACATGCAGTATTCAAGGTCAAGGTATACATATGTAATGTATAATGAATATGTAAATAATAATAATAATTGTATAATAATAAGAGTATGTAAAATAAGAATAATAATTGTATAATAATAAGAGTACAATAATGTAGAAAACAGTTTGTTAGCTATTTCGATTACTCTCTGGCCTGCAAAGCAAAGTAATGAGGCTACTTTTACAGTATTCTCAGTAATACTATTTAGTATAAAGTAGCTTTTGATCCTCTGAACATACAGTGGCCAATCACTCGGATTTTGTACATTAAATTCGCAAATAGAAACTTGTGATATACTCACCATTTCTCTATTGATTCAAATCCACTTACATTTTGTCTCAGCTTGCTGTTTAGGCAATTATTTCCAGATTTGATCCTATGATGACCGAGCCAATTTTTAATGCAGTTCCGTTCTGGTATTGACTACCACTTTCAGATTTGATTCCTTTGTCGACTGCACCAATATGCTGTGTCTTATGACCAGCAAGTAAATAAATGGACAAAGGCAGAATTGAGATGGTAAGATTATAGTTTAATATGAATAATTTTAACTATATACATTGCCTATTGTAGGCATAATAAAATAATAAAAGGTCGTGGTGACCTGCATATAATAACCCTAGTCCTGCTTTTGGACTTACAGAGGCAGGAGTCTCTGACTTATAATTAAAACTCAGAACAATTAGATCAGGTTATGGGGATTTATATACCCCTCAAGACTTCTGAAGTCTTTTACATTTCTAACCATATATGGTGTTTTCACATACGTTTTCACATACACGCAGTGTTTTTACATTTCACACCATATATGATATTTTACACAGTTTTCTGACCCTATAAGGTCAGCTGGGCTTTTTATGATTTAACAACATTGTAATTTTACACAATCGTTATACATAATTGCTATACAGTTATTCTTATTTTACATATTCATTAAATTTTACAGTTATTACTTTTATTCTACATTTATTATTGTACTCTTATTATACAATTATTATTCTTATTTTACATACTCTTTTTATTATATAATTATTACTTCTTATTTTACATATTCATTATACATTACAGTTATCAGTTTTATTCTACATTATTGTACTCTTATTATTATACAATTATTATTCTTATTTTACATACTCTTATTATTATACAATTATTATTATTATTTTACATATTCATTATACATTACATATGTATACCTTGACCTTGAATACTGCAGAATATAAAAAGTTGAATAAAATGTATAATCTTTTCGTGCTCTATTATACGTATATTTATGTTTGCCTTCACCAACATAAATATACGTATAATAGAGCAAGAGAAGATGATACAGTTTATTTGGCTTTTTATGTTCACCAGAGTAGTACAGGCCATATATGTAGTCCAAAGGATTTTACAATATTAATGCATGAAACACACGATAAAAAACACAAGATTAAAGAATCATATCTTGCACAAAATTCATCTTGTGCTATAAATTCAAAATCAACCAGCTTTCCGATTAGTTGTTCCTGGCCAATGCACTGAAATATTAAATTTATCGTTTACGAGAAAAATAGGATTTTTATACTGACTTGAACTCGTAGGAGATGAAAGCTCTTGGCAATAGTGGTTTTATTTATTAAAGATTCTCTGTTTTAGCAATTGACGAATTGTTATATAGTAATTTATAAGTTGTATTAACTGAAGTATTATATTTATTTAAGACTTTTATTAATAAACCGCTTTTCATGCAGGCGGAAAAAATTACAGAAAAATATTCGTCAACCTATACTTTTTGGTAAACACACCAAACAGAACAATAAAACAATGAAGACATTCACTACGGTAGTGGGTAGCTTCCAAAATGTCATTATTTTGGACTATTTTCAAATACAAAAGAAAGCGCGCGCACACACAATCATTACTTATGAAATGATGAAAACAAAATCAATATACGAAAACTACTTACACTTATTAAATTTAAAGCAAATGAACTGAATGGAAAAAAAAGAATAATAATCAATGTACTTTAAAAAAAAAAAAAAAAAACACGTTGTGAAAAAGATAATGTTTTGCAACTGACAACTATAAATAACGCAAAATAATAACAATCAAAGTACGTTTTGAAAAAGAAATCACTGAAAATAATAAATTAACGCAAAATGATAACAATCAAAACACGTTTTGAAAAACCTAAATCACCTTTTCAGATCTTTTTCAATATGCATCGCATGGTTTATTTTTTTTTTCAATTTGATATCATCGCAAGATTACAGTGGATGTGAAAAGTCTCCTATATCTTCTATATTGCATGATTAATACCCAAGTACCAATGGGGATTATTTGAGATACTTAGGTTTTTCAGATAGGGTGATTGTTTTTGCAAATAATGCTTCAGAGCATCATGAAACATTACAAAAGTTAACAGATGAAATATAAAAGTAGAATTACAGAATGCTAAAAAAGTCTCAAGTCATGTTCAGTGAATTTTTTCAGAAGAAAATAAGATTGATAATCATGAATTAGAAAAAAAAACATGGGTCAGATTATTAATGTATATGAAAACATAATGGATGAAATTATCATAGAATTAAACTTGGAAAGAGTGTTTTTGGTAGAAATAATTTAATATTAAAAGGAAATATGCTTACATGTTTGAAAAGAAAGATTTGTAATATATTTTAGCAGTTCTTATTTATGGTTCTAAGACTTGAATACTTAATAAAAGAGTAATTCAGAGACTTCAGTCCAACCAATAAAGTATGTACAGATGTATGATAGAAGTAACAAGAAGAGATCTAAAATGAAATACATGGGTGTTCAAAAGATTATAAGAGTCTTAGGAAGAGACCACATGTGAGATGGATAGATGAATAGGAAAATTTTCTGGTGTGTTGTGAAAATGAGAGGTTAAATAGTATAGATATGCTACATGGATTCATTCAAAAAAGAAAATATTCTATAGCCCATATTTAACCTTAGGCCAAAAGTTTGCAGTCAAACTAATGCCAATCCATCTGATACATTGATGTATTCAATGCAGCATGAATACGACAGCACAGTACCATACTGTCAGGAATACACATCTGAACAGCATGGTTATATAGCAGAAATTGTTTCTCGTCCAGTACAGGAATGTTATATCTGTCTGGCAAGAAGAACAAAAAATAAACAGAAAACTCTATAGGAAGAGATTGTGGTCCTTTTTTCCAACTTACCATCCCATTCCATAGGCTAAAGGGGTGATCCAAGGAGTAGGGAATATGTCTGCTTCCGATGGTTGATAAGGGTGGGATTACTTTTTCCCAAGTGTGGCACAAAGATGATCCTGTACGTAGCGGATCTTCATACTAGATTTACTAATTACACCAATATATCCAATCCATTAACCCAATTTAACTGTGAAACAACTAATCAAAGATTAACCCTCCCTTAAACTAATATAACTTAACGAATCTATATAGCCATCCACATCCAACCTAAATTTAAATACATTTTAATGATTTAATTAATATGAAATTATTAAAGGAAGAAAAATGGAAATGATTATTAACTTAGCCAATTTATACATAAAATTAATTTAGAAAATTTTTTTAAGTCAGATAATTTCCTTTAAAGTTAAGTTTAACTTATTTTGCTTATACAAGAATATTGAAACAGTCTATAATGACAAAAGTTCATACTTTCAATGGTAGATTTCCTGGAGTCTGTTTGCCCATTTTTGTGATCACTTTTGTTGACTGTTTTTCCTTTGAAATGGAGCCACTACTTGCCATTCAGTTAGTCAAGAACTGTCTTCTGGAGGCATCAGCTGGTTGTCCAGAAATTAAATCTACTGCAGGCTCCCTCTGCTTGTAGATTAATAGTCAGCTTGTAGATTAATAGTCAGCCCTGCAACAACAATTATTTTGCCTTTTATATTTTTATTAGCCTCTTATCAGCAAATTTTTGGATCCAACGAGCAAGATGTCACTAATCCTAGAGTCTCTTTTTTGGTCTGCTCTGTGGCTTGGTGCTTCCATTGGTCAATCTTTAGTTTCTTTATTTATCTCCTATCTGGATTTTTAAAAAATATATATGAGCCCCAAGGGCTAGTTTGCTTTTCATTTAATTAAAAGAACAATCATTTCCATTTTGAGATTACAAGATTACAGGAATTAATTAATACCTGTTTCCATTTTTATTTATGTTACTTTAAAAATATATATTATCTTTACTTTTTTTTTATTTATAAAAAAGAATGTTCAAATTTTTTTTTTTTTATTTAAAAAAAAAAACTTTTAACATTTTCCATCTGTGCGAATATATATATATATGTTAAACCAGTCTTTTTAATTTTAGCTTTTAGTTTATAATAAATTTATTTTTATTTATGAAATTAAGTTTTTATTTTAATTTTAAATTAATGTAATGGCATATTGTATACTGTTACATTATATATTTCTATCTTTTTTCAAAATTAGTAATTCTTTTTATATAACTTTTCCACTCTTTAACTCTTAACTGAAAACAATTTTTAAATTTTTTATATTAACGCCCTTTATGAGCATTTTTTAAACTATTTTATTTTCTGTTTTCAATCTATACATATTTATTTACTTAATAAGAAATATTTTAATAAAATTAATGTTTCAAACTTAAATCTTTATTTAAAGTGGACCTAATATTTTTAATTATGATAGTTTTTTAAATGTTTTTAACCTTCTATTATTGTTAGTATAATTAACCATTTTTATACCACCTTTTTCAAATATATGTCCTGACTCTAATGAATGTAAATAAAGAGGTGATGTTTTATCATATTTGTGTTGGGTTAATGGTGGTAAATTAAATTCTTTGTTTCACCTACATAATTATTTTTGATATTGTTAATTTGATATGTTTTACATTCAATTTTATATACTTCATTTATACAATTTTTGTATATTTTTAATATATTTATTATCTAACGTATTAAGTATATTCATTCTTTTTATATTCATTATTTTAAATTTTAGTACATTATTAAATTTTTTATTAATCTTACTATAACTTTATATTTTTTTACAATAAAGTTTTTACACCAATATATTTATCTTTGTTGAGTTTACTCTTTTTATCATTAGTTATTTATTATTATTAAATCTGTCTTCTGGCAGTTTTATTTTATCTTCTATAATCTTCATTGGATATTATTATTTTTATGTTCATTGCATATTATAATCTTCTTTATTTCAGAAATAATTTATAACTCTATAAATTCTTGAAGTAAGGTATTTATTTATCATTTTTGTTTATATTTGAATTCTAGATAGTTATATATATTCAAATATTGTTTTTTTTTATATATGTCAAAGCATTGACTGAGAAGCGAACTCAGGCCAACTGCTTGGAAGGCAGCTATGCTAGCTGTTTTGGCCACCAACGCTTGATATTGTTGCTCTGATGACTGCTGAGCACTTAAAACTGTAAGCAAAGGAATACAAGTGTTTAATGAAGGTATAAATGGTATATATATATATATTAATTAATAAAACAAGTCATAAATTTTGTAACATGCTTTCAAGCTTGCATTTAAATGATCATTAGATGGAGCTTACCAATAGCTCTAAACAAGCTTTATTTTGATTAGAGCTATTGGTAAGCTCCATCTAGTGATCATTTAAATTCAAGCTTAAAAGCAAGTTATGAAATTTATGACTTGTTTTATTAATTATTATAAGTGTACTTTTGAAGGCTGTTGTGATGCTATATTGCAGAGGCCGAATTCAGACCCATATAGCTATCTGTTTTGTAGGGCTGGATTTGAAGACATTTATATGTCTGAAAAGTTCAGGCTTTCAAATTGATAGTAACGTGTTTTGTAAGTGCTGACTTTTGAGTTAGTATTTTAAATCTAGTTTCTAGAATCCCAGCATTTTACTGAGGTGAGCCATAAGCTCGGAATCAATTGGTCCTGAGATAGGGACTTTCCAATAGAGATTTTGAATTCTTTCTCTTTTGACACTTGTAAAATAAAGCTTGATTAAAGCTATTAATAAGCTCCATCTAGTGATTATATATATATATATGTATTAATGCATAATAGAGGTGAAAAGAAATTATAATATTCCAGACCTAGAAAAGTGTTATATTCTGAAAAATATTTATACAAATGCAACAGTAGTTTATGTTTATGTGGTGACAATAAGAAGATTGACATAAACATAAGATGGCATCATTGTATCTTTACAAAAACAATTTATTGAGAGATGTGATAATTATTTAAGTCACATGAATTTTTTTAGATGAAGTAATTACTTTAGATTAAAATAAAGTTTAATGGCTTTTTTTAAAAAAAAGTTTAATATTTATAAAAATTTAATAATAAATAATCATAACTTTAAATATAAGTAATTGAAATGGAAGTCATTCTACCTTCCATTGAATTATGTAAAACGTCAACAACTATGAAGATAGAATGATACCAATCTATCTTTAGCTCTGTTCGTAGTTGTTGATATTTACATAACTCAGTGGGAGGTAGAATGGTTTTCGTTTCAATTACTTAAAAATAATAAGACTGTTTTCTAGAATAGGAATGATAATTTTACCAGGATTTAATTATGAATCTGAGATTTGACCATTTAATAAAACAACAATACAGAAACTTCAGTTTACATATTGATGTATGGAAAGACATGTATTGGGATTAACAACAATATTGGCATCAGCATGGAATTTGAGCACTCTATCATCAGATTTTCAATGGTATGGAAGGCTGAAGAGTTGGAGGTTGGAGTAAATTGAAGCCTCTCCATTAAAGTATATTGCTATCTTAATATAAACTGAACATAAACTGAGCACTGATTATATATATGTGTGTGGGAGATGATAATCTGTACCAAATGATGAGTGCTGGTTCTGCACAAAATACGAAAATTTTGTGATTATTTATTTTTTCTACATATGTGTCATCATGTGTATCAGTAGTATGAGATAGTGTAAATAGTTGAAGGTTGCTTGAAAGTCTGAATTCAAATCCCCTATATTTACAATTAAATTCCAGGTATAAGAATACATGTATTTCTTATGTTACTCATTAAGCCTGCATTCTGCCCATCCCTCTTCTATGTATTTAAATGGTACTATCCTATACATGAGGTGCCAGAGTGACTTGATGTCAACATGGGCATAACAACAATATTGGCATCAGCATGGGATTTGGGCATTCTATCATCAGTTTTCAATAGTATGGATGGCTGAAGAGTTGGAGGTTGGAGTAGATTAAAGCCTGTCCATTAAAATATAAAGATTTGCTATCTTAATATAAAATGAGCACAAATTATATATGTGTGTGAGATAATAATCTGGACCAACTGATAAGTGCTGGTTCAGCATGAAATACGTATATTGATGATTATTTATATTTTCTACATGTGTGTGGTCATGTGTATCAGTAGTATGAGATAGTGTGAATAATAGAAGGTTGCTTAAAAGTCTGAATTCAAATTCCCTATATTTACAATTAAGTTTCAGGTATAACAATGCTTGTATTTTAAATATTTTTTTTGTAAATAGAAGTTCTTGTGAATCAAATAAAAACTTTTTTTTAATAATTCATTTATTTATGTATCTTTTTTTAAAACAACAAGTTTTGTTATATTAGATAATTTACATCATATTTGCGAACTCTGTGAATTTTTTTTTTAGTAAATAAATAACAGATTTATTAAATCTTTTACATTGCAATTTTTTATATTGCCTTGTGAGCTGAAGTAGTTTGAAGCCTTTCCATTAAAGTATAAGGATTTGCCATCTTAATATAAAGCTGAGCATTGATTGTATATATGTGTGGAGATGGTAATCTAGACCAATTGACGAGTGCTGGTTTAGCACGAAATACGTGTTTGGCGATATTGGTGATTATTTATCTTTCAACATGTGTGTGATCAGGTGGGTCAGCAATATAAGATGGCTTGGAGAGTTGAGGGTTGTGTGAAAGTCTGAGTTCGAATCCCTTATATATTATATAAATAATAATAATTGTAATTTTTTAATTCTTTTAATTGGCAAAACAAGATATAATGATAATTACATAAATCACAAATAGTATTAATTACATTATTACAATGATGATAAAAATATTAATAATTAAACAAATATCTTATTTACTGACACAACTAAATGCGGTGTGTTGTTTGTTTGTTTTTTAGCAGATTTTTCTTTCATGAATTTATTTTCTATAGGAATATTTTAACTTTCAAATGGCTTAGCAATTAATTTTAATAAAACTGTCAAATCAGTTAAATGCTTATATAAATATTTAAAAGTGCAACGTGACACTTTTTTTCCTAGTCATTCTTTAGCTTGATTTCTGTTTAACAATAAATATTTATCATAGATTTAAATTTTTCTCAGCTATTCCATAAGAAATTCTTATTTTATCTAGCTTTTGTTATATTTTTATTTTTAGATAACATTTTATATATAATACAGATATTGACTGGTTTTTGAAGAAAATTTATTTTTATATTTTTTTCTTTAATAACTAAGATATGTCGGAGAGTATAATAATAATGATATTGTAGGCTTTAATATAAAGATTTTCAAATCTTCTTTGTATTTAGTAAATAATGGCTATAGATAGTAATATCTATGTTATAAAAATTGAGATAAAGATTTAGGTTCTATGCTGAGATGATCATTCTTTAATCTTTTATTTCAGACTTTAAACCAGTATTTAAATTTAGTATCTGGAGAATAAACATTCTGAATCAATTTTTATTTAAACAAATTCATTCATTATAAAAACTGTCTATAAAATCATCTTTCAAGAAACTGTTTATGGGCCACATTGGTATTGTACCATATAATTGTAACATATCAATATCTATCTTTATTTTCTTTGAAATTCTTTTGGTATTAATAGGATATAGTTTTCTATTTGCCTTCATATGAGCTCAGTATATACCAACAGAACAGTTGTTTCCAAAAATACCTTTAAAAGGAGTTTAAATACTCATTGAAGCATTCACAAATTAAAGTTGTTGGTTCAAATTTTTACTGGAAATTATTATATGCTCTAGTTTCTCTTGTATATAAATAAAAACAAAGTATTCAATTTTTTTTAATGGAACATAGACACACAATTCAAAAACATGAAAATGTCTCTTTTGATCATGAGTACCAGTAACTAAAACAGCAAATTCATTTCCAATTTATTTTAGAAGTTGCATCACTATTTGAATAAACAATCTTGTTTTTTCAATAAAAAAATTGAAAACTCTTATTTTCTTGAATTCCATTTACATTTAAATATTTTTGTTACAATTTTCCAATTCGGAATTTTTGAAGCAAATTATAGTTTTGCTAGAAGTTTCAATAATTGTTCTATTTCACTTTTTGAGCATGGTTTTGTATTTTAATCCCAAATCAAACAACTCATTAACCCATTTCCCGCCTCTTACGAAGCTCCTCGTCGACATCTGACGTCACTCTAACTCTGCCAGTTCTTATGCTAAAATATTCGTTAGACAGGTATTGAATAGGTTTTTAAAAGTTCTGTAAGATGGTGCCCTCTTCCGAATTATTTTACAAGTAAAAAATAAAAAAAAACGCATTTAAACCTAAACAAAGAAAGAACATTACTTGTGATTGGTTCTTAGCATGCTCTCAGCCGAAAAAGACATTCTGATTGGCTGGAAAGAACAAAGAAACCGCCTGATCAAAGAAAATAAAGAAAAACGCTGAGATTTTCATTTCAAATATGATTTAAATTATTATAAAAGAATATTTTGAGAAATTACAAATTATTTTCAGAGAGAATACTAAAAAAACAAAATTATTTTCGAAAAATATTGAAGATTTTAGTAAAAATATTTAAGATTTAGTAAAAAGAAATATTTACTTTTCTATAACGTAAAAGTCGACCTTTTTGTTTATATTATAGCTTTTATGTTGCCGAAATTGAATATTTTAGAATAAATAAATAGCAATTTATTTTTGAAAGAACTTTCGTTCTCTTCATAACCTGAAAAATTAGTAATATACTTTTTATAAACGTATCTGAGTTGAATTTAATATTATAGGCAAATATGTTTTAACAATAGGCTTTGTCTTCAGTTTGTGAGTTGGCCAATTAAAAGATTTGATTTTTACCTCATACAACCAATAATATAATTAGCGGTTTAAGGGTTAATCTTTATTTTTGTTTCATTTTTGAAACAATTAGGAAATTTTGTTTCAATAATATTACAACTGTCATCCAATTGTGTGTGATTGATATAAGATATCAGTTACACTTATAACTCCAGAATTACATTATTGTCCACATACTCAAATCTTCCTAATATTATGAAAGATTACTATTATATAATTTATCTTTATTAAATATGAGACAGTAGAGAGTGCTTAAATACATTCATAATATTATAAGATATAGCTCTGTAATAAATTACATTAAAACCAAATTTACCTTTTTCATTCTTGTTTTAAATTGTTGCAATAATGATATCTGCATTTATTATCTGATTTCATAAATTTTGCTGCTTTGTTTCATTGTTGAATTTTCTTTCATAGATCCATTGTTAGTTTCTTCATTCATGTCTTTGAAATAATCTCCATATCAATTCCTCTTTACTTGAGTTCCAAGTTTTATAAATTTGTTATCTATCATATCTATAAAAATAAATTTGTTTATTATAATTACTTATTTTATTTACAAAATTCTCTTAATATTGAGACCATTATGGGTTTCATGGTATACACAACATAGTATTGTATATATATATATAAAGTTGAATGGAAAAAAAAAATAAACAATATTTTTTTTTGTAAATATTTTCTACATTTCACTGGAATAACAGTAAAGATTAAATAATTTTGAATTTATTTATTTTTATTATAAATTAAACATTTAAAAAGCCATTAATATTTTATTAACTGATTTTGAAATTAAAATAAGCATGTTTTATGTTAAAATAGATATACTGATAATTATAAAATTCCATATCTATTTTAGAAATCTTTTTAATGTAATGATTGTATAACATACTTTGATAAAATTCCACAAAGTTGTTTTCCGAAGGATTAAAGTAAATTGAAAAGAATCATTAAATTTTTTCAATCAAGATAGGAAAAACATTTTTACTTAATGTATTTTTCTTCCACACTGACTATAAAATAGTTGAAAAAAGATGAGTGGCTCTTGATAGTTCCTATAGTTGTCCAGATTAGGACAAAAACTACCATGAAGAAATAACTGAAGGCAAAACAGTGGATCCGGTGATTGGAATTAGTTCACAATGTTGGAGTTTGGATTTACTCAGAAGCAAGACCAAGATTTTCTGAATTCTCCATAGCTGATATTGTACTAAATGGCTTGCCTAATGTTTATACAATCCTAGACTAAATGGAGAAAATGAATTTCAACAGTTACCTGAATTATATTTTTCCTGATGATGACTATACGCCAGTCTACTGTTTTAAAAGAAACCAGCCTGCCAAGAGAAGCTATCAGGGTGCTGAAAAATTAGTTATATGTATACTGTTTTATCTACATGCAGAGAACCAGATAATCATAGTGTTGTATGTATATAAAGTACGGCTGGTGAGTTATTTTAAATAATTCCTCAAAAATGGCATTTAAAAGTTAAACAAGCAAAATAATTTTTGCTTAAGTTAAAGGTATAAAAATTTAAAAAAATATTAATAGATGATTTTATATTTCATAAAAGAATAAGTAAACTCAAGATTGGAAAACAAATGAACTTACTGAAGTATTTTTAAAGACATTTATAATTAATCAAAAGTAATCTGTCAAAGGTGTAATATGTTTTCAAAAAGAAAATATTTTACTATTAAAATAACAAATGGATATTATGTATATTTCAACATAGAATTAATTGTGAAAAGTATATTTGTAATAATAATAATATTTGGACAAATTATAAACATCATGTGCAAACACATATATGTTAAATCAGTCATTAATTATGTATTATAAAAATGAATTTCATTTATAGGTTTATGACAATTCAAATATGTTAATAAATTATTATACCGCACATCTGTGTGCTGATATATGTTTTATGTAAACCCATTATGAGGTATTTATATCATTAAAATGTGATAATGTTATGCACTTCTATGTGCAGATATCAAATGTGTGTTAGGTAGACACAAGTTAAAATTGATAATTTATTTTATTATTATATGACAATTCAAATATGTTCATAAATTATTATACTGCATATCTGTGTGTTATTATATAGATGTTTTATTAAACCTATTGGAACATATATGTAAATCACAGTGTGATAGCATATATTTTTTGTGTATTAATCCAAAATCAGAAGACTTAACTTATGTATGTATAATCATATTTTGCAGACCTTAATTTCATTTCTTAGAGTTATTAATAAACTGATATTTTATTGTTAAAATTATTCCAGTGAACTTACTCAATCCTAAATAGTTGTTAGAATATTATGTTAAATCATCTGTTGCTCATAGTAACAATTACAGAGTTTATGTTCTCTGAACTAGATTCATGCATAATGGTCTGTTATATAAAAGGGGGATATATTAGTGTTTATGGGCATCCAGTTGATTATGATGATCCTGGATTGGTATAAAGGAGATATCCTTTAAAGTCCATGCACTACATTTTATTTAATTTCGTATTTATTTGGAAATTATGTTTATAGCTGGCCAATACATTAATGGTACTAAGTGTACAGAGCATTGATGATGATCAGGATATTTTAAGATCTCAGTATTGTTGTTTTTATTGTTATATATTCTGATGGATTAGCACTTAAGTTTGTGCATCAAATTAATGTTTAAATAATCTGCCCAAGCTGGCAAGGGTTAAATAATTAGCCTGGTCTATAGTAGACCCATTTCAAATCCAGTCACAAGCTTGATTGTTGATTTTATTAATTTATTTTGATGGATGATTATTACTTTTGGGTAATGCTGGAAAAATTATACTTAATTATGATTATATTTAATATAGTTAGCTGAAATGATTTCTCAGAGTAATCTCATGCTCATTTCTCATGCTATTAAATTTTATATTAAATGTCTTGATGGTGTTTATGTAGTCCATAATTATTAATATAATCTCCTCTACATAGTTACAACACTAATTGGAAAAAAGTCTCTTTAGATTGATGAAAAGTTTTGTAAACAGGTGAGTAATATCAGAAAACATAATAAATAAAAGAATAAAAATTTCTTAAAATTTATCTCTTTTATAAAGTTATATACAATTAACAAACAGTATTTATCTATTACTTAAGATATACAATATCTATTAATAAAACAAACCATTTGAAATTATTATTGAAAATTTATTGTTTAATACTGAATATATAATATTCTTAATTAAAACTGACATAAATATTGAATATTTAATAATAATTGATAAAAAAGGCATGATTAAAGAAAAGAGAAGAACTTTGGAATATGATATTAAAGAAGGAATAAATAATGATTAATATTATGGATTTTTTTAAAAAAAAAGTTACAATCTTATAGAAGATTGAAATAAATTGAGATACTGCTGAATTTCACTGCACTCATTAAAATACATATCTGACAGCCAATCAGAATGTCATGATAGGAAAGATATGATATTACTGTAATCCAGAATTCTAAATGAGTCGTAATATTGTTGATGTTATTGGTTCTGGTATTGTAGAGAAAGCAAAAGCTTTATTGAATGATGAAGAATTACACAGAGGATCTGGTTTGTATGATTCAGATAAAAATGATGAATAAATGTATATATATATGCAAGCTAGCTGCCGACATCAAGAAAAAGAAGAACTTGATTCAAATTAAATCAAGGAAGATTAGGGGAAAGAATCCAACTCCATTCCTAGAACTGTTAAATCATGTACCTGAAGTGTTAGTTATTTAATATTACTATTAAGGATTTGTTATTTTACTGCCTATTTGTTATTTATATTGAAAAAAGTATTTTATTGGACATTTATTATTCTAATGCCCTGAATTTTTCAAATATTCTAAGATTTGGAATCCCAACCAAATTGCTTGTGTAGTTATATGTGCATTATTACCCCACAATTATGTACTAACTGTAGACCCTTTTAAATCCTTGGCAAAAGATGTTATATATTAAATGGTGTGTATTGTACCTTAATAAGAGAGTAATCTGTTCCCTTACTTGCAATCATGAACTTATGTCTAAATATATAAAAAAAATAATTTTTTAAAACAAATTTAAAGTTTTTACTATTTATGTTCAATATGTGACCAAGACATTAAATAATTACAATTTTAATACAAAATAGAGTTATTCATTTAAGAACTATGAACAAAAAATGTTTACAAAATCGATGCAGCCTGTAACTTATATCCATTTTTTGACTTGGAATAATGCCATGGGAGGGGGATTCTGCTCTCTTGGCTATCTGCATTGAATTAATTGCTCTTCTTCAAAGTGTTGGACCTTTCTTACCAATTCTCTGCTGATTAACTTTTTTAAATATTCTTTTAATCCTACGAGTTTTTCGTGATCTCTTGAATTTCTTTTTATCAATTAATTAACACTTGGAAAAGATTACTAAAATCTGTCATCCAGATTTGTTTCTTGCACTGAAGTTTAATTAATTTTACTTTAATTAACTTTTTTACAATTTATTAACATCACTATTTGTGATATATAAATAGTATATGTATTCACAGTCCAATTATTTCACATATATTGTTCAAATAAATTATTAGTGATATACGCATGAATGAATGAAATAAGAAAGTGTGCAGGGGTGATGTGGAGAAGTGAAGCTAAAGATCGGAGAAGATGGTTTGAACTTGGAGAGACCTTCATCTTGCAGTGGATTGATAATGGTTGATTTATGCTGATATAATTCTTTCACTTATGAAAACAAGATTATTTATACACTAAATATATATGAAGTATCCACGCGCGCGCTCACACCACCAAACAAAGCAACTTTATGACTTTTTTTATTTACTTTCAATATCTGAATTAGGAGTAGTATTCACTTTATTTAAATTCCTGAATCATTTAATGAAATGATTTTTATTCTCCAGACTAATGTCTGGCACTTATTCCTCTGAAATATTTTTTTTTAAATACGGGCATTTGCGGGGAGAGGATCGTTATTACTTTTTTTTTTTTCAATTTTTGTTTGAAAAAATGAATTAAAAACTAGTCAAAACATAATTCTTTATTGTTTAATATATTTATAATTGTACACCCACATAGCTTTCTCTTTTTGTGCTCGTAATATCAACAAAATTTTGAAATAGCAATATTTGGATTATTTAATCTGTTGCGAATATACTTTTGAATTAAAACTATTAATATTATTCAAATCGATTTGATCAGTTACATAATTTATGATTATATATTAAAAAACCTACTTTTTATTAGATTGCTACCCTCTCAAATACTTAATGCATTTCATTGAATACGGTATCTTTATCTATCATTTTATTCCATCCCCATTTTACTTTTACTGGTGTTGAAATTTTTTTTTTCTAGTTAGAGCGGATAAAATATTTTGCTTCATACATTTTATACTCGTACATATTTTATATTTTAATTAGCATTTTAAAATGTATTATTAGCAAAAAAGAAAATTGTAATTCAGTATCACAAATAACTTTTTTAAAGAAATTAATACGAAGCTCACATTGGCAGAAAAAATTAAACAGAGGCTCCATCTAATGGTAATTTTTACGTTTCCATAGGAACATTACATGCCATTAGCTGGAAATGAGAGGCCAGGCCTGTCTTACCTACAATTATGTCAGAGTCAAACTGTGATTAGCCACGGTAGAGTGGCTCAGGCTTCTTTTATTACATTGTTGCTAGCTTTTATGGACACTTGAGGAATATTTTCAAAACATGGAACAAACAGTTACTGTGGATGCTCTCCGCAACAGCTCCACTCAGCAGACAGAATGCTCAAGTAAGTGGCATAAAACTGTTGATTAAATTAATGTTGATCAAGAGATGAAGGCCAATTAATAAATATTTTGGCATTTGGACATTGTTTATTAATATTATGGTATAAGATCAGTAATTTTAATAAAACTCTTCGTTTAATTTTTAACTAATAGTCTGCTGTTTCCATAGTCTTTAAAATCATAAAGACACGATTTACTGTTATTTATGTTGCTCTATTGTTTTGATTAAGGAATTTCTGTTGAGACTCATCCAATCTCTTCTCTCAATAAATAGGTCAATAAAATACTCAGTTAAAGATTTTATATAATAATTATTTTATCGTAATAAAATGAATTTATTTTTTATAACCTAGAAATATACTCTATACAGTTTGTTTATACTAATATAGGATATTATATAGTTAAAATTAATGAGAATTAATCTACATATTTATTATACACTACAACTCATTTCTATACACATTCAAAATATATTCACGGGATAAAACATTTTTAAACATATCGGAATTATTTACAAAAAAAATATTTCCCTTGATTATGTAAACTCTAAAACTAACCAAAAAGTGATAACACGTAAAGATATTGATTTAAGTAATGATAATACTGAAAATGTAAACATATATTTTTCTTTCCCTAATGATTAAAGTTTTGCAAATCTATATGAATCGCTAATTGATACAAACGGCTTATATGTATATATGTTTACCATTTTCTTCTCTTTAAAATTTATTTACATTCTCCGTTCTCAAATATACATAAACAATTATTATTTCTTTCTAAATCTCAAATTTAATCTTAATTAAAATTATTTTAATCTATCTGACTAGAGGAAAGTTGTTTTAAAATCTGAGAATAATATATATATATTACGGATACTTCAATTCGGCCAGCGAAGTGCAGTTCCGTTAGAACAAGTTAAATGTTATACATGTTAAACCGAAATTTGAACTCCATATATATTTTTCGAGCCATAAATTTAAATATAGTAAGATCTCACTAATCTATTTATATTTAATGAAACAAAAAAAAAATCATTTTATCTATACAGAAACTTATATAATGTTATATTTATTAAGCTAGCAATTTATTGCCTAAAAATAAAATAATTTTGTAGTCAGTTATTTGGCTGATTATGTGACATTTGAACACCCATGAGACAAATTCACAACAAAAGTTTTAGACTTCTACTTTTCTCATCTAACAATCAATCCAAAAACTTTAACTCTTGATCCCACTATTTAAAGGCTTCTTAAGTGTACCTGATATGCTTAAGCACATTGCTACTCAACTATGAGACTGCTTAGAATTTATAGCTTATGTCTTCAGTCCCATATAATTTAACTCATAATTAATTAAATGCAGCTGTAGATAAGCTTTTAAATTTTGGTCTTGAAGTCAATACTATAGATTGGGATTAATGTGTAAACCAAGTAAAATATCTAAAATTATCTTCATTTAGAAAACTAAATAGTTATTCAAAAATTAAATGCAAACTTTCTATTAGAAAAATATTTTAGTATTAAAACGTTACATTTGATTTGTCTAAATATAATTTTGCTCTGCATTATTTATAGATCTACAATTAAACTTTTTCAATTCTTTATCTCAACTACTTCAAAAGCATTTTCTGTAATCCTCTTAGCTTTTAATTAATGTTGATTACTGTAGAATTCTCATATCCAACTTCTCAAAACCTGTGAATTCACTTACTCATGATTCAAAAAATATATCAGCATCATCAGTAGTATTCTGTCCCATAGACATGTTCATCCATTTTCCCACTCCATTCTCTTCATTGCCCAACTCTTCAATTCCATGTAACTCTTCCCATCTCTTATATCATTCAACAAAGTCAATCTTTTCTATCCTTTTTCTTCTGCTCACCATTCCCTCCAAAACATCTTTCATTAAACTATATTTTCTCCTTAATAGGTATCCAATCCAGTTTCTCTTTCTAATTTCCTCAATCACTCTACTCTTCACTTGTTATTTTATTCACCCATCTGGTTTTTTCCATTATTTTCTATGTCTACATTACAAAAACGTCCAATCTGTTCCTAATTTTATTACTCATTGTAAAATATATATATTAAATAAAAAACAAATAATTAGAAATTAGTAATAAGTGAAATTTTAACTTTCTAAATCATTAAATTCATGTTACAACTAGGTGATCTAATTTCAAATCTTGCAAGATAATGGTTGCTAATACTTTTTCATACACAAGCGTGTGCTTAAAATTGATTAGTATAAAAATGGATAAAAATTTATCTTTTGGATTTCATTATCATCATTTTTTGTCACAAGAAAAATGAAAAGGTTGTCAGGTCTTATTTTTGTTGATTTCTTAATGTGAATCTGTATAATAACTTACATTAAGAAGTTTGTACTAAGTGATATATATATATAAGTATATATTAGAAATGTATCTTACATATATTAGAAATGTATCTTACATTGTTTTTGTCATGTGACATATATATACATAAGTATATAGAAATGTATTGTATATTGTTTTCTTTTATCAGTTGATGTCTATATGTAATTTTAAAATTAAATTATATTATAGATGTGTATATATTGTATATTTTAATTGATGTATTTAAGCTGTATGTATATATGTATGTGTATTTAAAACATAATCTTTGGTGCTATCTATGAATTTTGTATATTCATGGGTGGACTTATAATCAAATAGTGTAAATATAAAAGACTTACTGTATTTTTAAAAATAATTTTTATTTATAAATAAATCATTTACTTAGTCAATTTTATATCTTTAATTGGCTGTGTAGCCCTAAATGTGATATTATAATGATTAAACTCAACAGATGGCTTACTAACTAAAAAGGGGGAAAGTATCAATTCAAATAAATTTAACAGATAACAAATCTGGTTAGTAAATAAGAAACAAACACTAGGGTAAAGTTATCAGTCACAATGAAAGAACTTAAAAAATTCATTTTTGTGTAGAGGTCTATGCTTATTATAAAAATATAATATTCAGCTCCTGAACATTATTTCAGTTATAGGAGAAAGAGTACTGAGTTTTAAAAGCTCTGACAATGACTGCTGGAGTTTTTATGCAGCCTGCCAAGACAGTCAGAAAAATCCACCTTGAACTGAGATTTCCTTCCCATGCACGACCGAAGATTCATCTCTTATTTTCCACTAGGATGGCCACATCAATATGCATGTGCAGTATAGATACAATGTGCAGTGCTTTTCCAGTTGATCTAGTTAATTTCAATTTTGTCTTTGCATTAACATATATATACATTTCCAACTTTAGTGAAACCATGAACCCTCTGGAAAAATGTAAAATCGATGATGAATGTCATGTGTTTAATGAAAAATGGACAAACCAATATTTCTTTGGTAATATATGGAATAAAGCAGTGTGATTATTGCATCATGAAAAAAAAGGTACGGCCCTCCACTAAACTTTGCTTCCACAAAGTGGCCCCTGATGCAGCCCTGCAGCTCCTGAGCCAAAACAATTGCCCACCCCTGATTTAAGGTGTATTGTATTATATATAATTCAGCAATGCAAATAAGAAGTGGAAGGAAATTTTAACATTCAATATTGTATCAACCCAAGTGAATAATGCTTTTTACAGTGCAAACTGGGTAATCAAATATTTATAAGTAACTTAGAATGTGAAATTTTGTATATAGGTGATTCAGCATCCAGCACTTCTGGTTAAATCTAGTTGTAGGAAATCTCATATAGCCCACCAGATCTAACATATGTGGAGCCTTGGGATGAGGGTTCACCATAGCAAGCAATCAATTAACTATCACAGCAATCTTTTAAAAAATGTTTGATTTTTTTTTCTAAAATCTTTATTTTCTTATTTTTGCATATTTATTGATGAAATAGAATATTGATAGCATCAAAGCAATTCACACGTAAAAATATACTGTATAAGATTTATTAATTATATAATTAAAACATTTCAATGGTATGCAATAATAAATTGCAATGATAATCATCATTTTCAAAAATTATCAACCTGCTGCAGGATGGAGGTCTCCAAATTCAATCCATCTCTGATCTTTAGTCTCTTCTCCACATCACTCTCTCATAATTTCTTATTTTATGCAGCTATCTCACATGTATTTTCTAGGTCTTTTACAATCTTTTGGAATCCATTTTAAGATTTCAACTGCCCTTCTATTATCATCTCTTATAGCAATAGGTCCAACCCAATTCACTTCAGTCTCTTAATTCTTTCAACAATGTCAGTAACACCTATCTGTTTTCTTATCCATGTATTTTATTCTCAATCTCTTCTTGTTACTCCTATAAATCTCTCCATACTTCTTTAAATGATTTGAAGTCTTTGTAATGCTCTTTTATTAAGTGTCCAAATCTCAGATCTATAAGTAAGAAGTGGTTAAACACATTTATTAAAAACCTTTCTTTTCAAACACATAGACATATTTCCTTTCAATATTAAGTTATTTTTACCAAAAGTACTCCAACCAAGTTTAATTCTAAGATTAATTTCATCCATTATGTTTTCAGCTATAGTAATAATATGACCAAGATAATTATAGTTGTTAACTTCTTTCTCATCATGATCAATTTTTTATTTTCATCTTTTGAGAAAATCCATTGAACATTACTTAGTCCTTTTAACATTTACCTTTAGTCCTACTTTTCTACTTTTATCTGATAATTCTTCTAGCATTTCCTGAAGCTCTGAAGCATTATTTGCAAAAACAATTACAACATCCGCAAAATCTAGATGACATAAATGATCTCTGTTTACTTTTATTCCTTTAGCTTCTCATTTTAATTCACAAAATACTTCTTGCAGAATTGCTGTAAAATCTTTTGGAGATATGGAATCACCCTGTCATACAACCTTTTCAGTGTTAATCTTCCTAGTCTCATTATGTAAACTCATTGTTTCTGTTGCATTTTTATGAATATTCTTCAGAATGTTATAATATCCTGGGTCTATACCTTGATGATCTAATGCTTTAATCACTAAAGAAATGGTTATAGAATCAAATGCATTTTTATAATCTACAAATCCAAACCTTAATGGCAATCTGTATTCATTGGTTCTTTCTATATCTTTTCTCATTACTTGAATATGGTCCACTGTACTAAAACCACTTTTAAATTCAGCTTGTTCTTTTGGTTCATTGAAATTCAAAGTTTGCTGCAGACGAGTTATTCTTATCTTGGTAAAAAATTTTGTATGAAACTGATAAAAGACTGATGTGTATGTAATTTCTAATATCTTCTTTATCACCTTTTTAAAATATTAATACTACATTCTTCAATCATCTGGTACATCTTTATGATTTAGACATTTAGTATATAACTTTGCCAAAAAAAAATCTATTTCTTTTATTCTTTTAAAATATTGACTATAATTCCATCATTATTTACCTTTCTTCATAAATTTAATTGCATATCTCACTTTTTTATTTAAAATCCCGGACAATTCATAAGATATATTAATTGTAAAAAATACTTTTCCTTGTTCTTTATTACTATGTAATTCTTGATAGAACTCTTCTACTCATTTCATAATACCATTTTTTTTTTTTTAATAATAGCTCCATGTTTTTTTCTTATTGCAGAAATAAGTTTCCTATCAATAACAAAATATTGTTTTACATTGAGATTTTTATTCTCTTCTACAGCTTTCCTTAACTAATTCACAATTATATTTTCTTATATCATTATCAACTCTTTTTCAGCAATTTTGCAAAATTAAAGATATTTAATCTTTAATGCATCATTTTTACATATTTTCATATTTTTTCATTTTATAAATTTTCTAGTCTCAGTAGAAATTTTACTGGTCAATTGCTGCTTTTTTCTACCAGCTATCTTTGTTGCAGCTTTTAAAAGTGTATCAGTTATTTATTTATTGATTTCATTCACATCTGAAGTGTGTTCAAAATCTGTTACTATTTGAAAATGATTTGCACATTTAAATTAAAATTCTTTAGAATGTTTCTGAAGGTTAGGAATATGTTTTTTTCAATAATTTTTGTCTCTATTTTTATATTAATATGTATCTTACATTTCACTAATCAATGATAACTTCCTGTGTTAAATTTATTAAGACTATTATAATCTTTAAACATGTATTTTCTCTTGGTCAAAATATAATCCAATTTGGCTGAACCTTTATTTGGATGCTTCCATGTGCATTTTATTTTAACATTTTTCTCAAAAAAAAAAAATTCACAACATAAAGTTTTGTTTTTAAACTTCATAAGTCCATGTACTCTTTCATTTATATCATAAACAAATTTATCTTCAGCACTTTCATCTTTCAATTGTTTACTAATACTAGTAATCTTCCATAACAATTGTAAAATGTTATTTGGTCCAAGTCTTTTGTGCATCCATATAAAAATTCTCTATAACTTCATCACTATGAGTATTTGTTAGGGCATAAACCTAAATTATCTGCATTTGGTATTTGCTATTAAGTTGTATAACTAATTTTGCCACTCTGTCCAATACACCATCAATCTCCATAATGTTGTTCTTTCACATTTTATTTATAATGAATTCTACTCCACTTGTATTTTCAATATTTGTGCTTTTGTAATGTTCACTTTTAAATCAATTGTCTCTTCACTCTTTGTTCTAAATTCACAAAGTTCAAAATGTCCCACTGAATATTAGACAGTTCATTTTTCAATTCTTGCAATATTCCTTCACTTGGAAGTGATCTGCAGTTGTAGGTATCTAAATAAAAAGTTATCAAATAGCAGCTGAGGTCACAATCAGAGATTTTTTAGCACCTTTCATCTTAGGTCACCAACTGCTGCCTTGGATGATGATGTTACAATCTCCTGGGAATAAGAGTCATGATTTATTTTTGTCTGTCATGATTGTAAATATTATTAGAAATTTTTTTTTCATTCACACACATAGTTATAAATTCTGCTTTCAAGAAAACTCAACTGATAATTTATTTACAAACTATCAGGCAACTGAGAAGAAAAACCATGGTGTTTCTTGATCTTAAACTTAGAAATAAAAAGCCAATAAACTGAACATGCTGGCACATGAATATTGGTGATTAGCCCATCCATGTTTATATACTATATGGATAATCATATAATAATAGCTGCAATGATGAATGTATCGAGTGGACATTAGGAATTTGCCCTGCTCAATTCCTTTAAGACCTCCAAGAAGAATCAAAGGATCTCCTTTCACTTAACAGCAATGTATGATTTACTTGCATAACTTTGAATCAGGATCTTCATGCAGAAGTCTTAAATAAGCATAAAATAAAATAAATGTAAAATTAAAATTTCATTCGGCATTTAATTAAAAACAAACATTCACTAAATACAGAATTAAAGTGTATTAAAAATAAATTAAATAATAGAGATAAAAAAAATTTTTATATTAAATGCTTTTACTGATTGTGCACTAAAAAGAAATAAAATAATTGTTTCTTCAACCACAATTGGAGTTTTTAGATTTATTTTGGAAAAAAAGCATGGGGTGGGATAGAAATTAATTAAATAAATCCCTTATTATAAAAAACAGGTATTTAATTAATTTCTGGACCTCCCTCTCATGTTTTATTTCAAGTTAAGTTTAAAAACTTCAATTGTGGTTTAAGAAACAATTATTTTATTTCTTTTTAGTGCATAGTCAATAAAGGCATTTAATATATAAAAAAAATTTCTCTATTATTTTTAAGTTTTAATATTTGCACAGTAAATGAAAATGTAAAACTATATTATACTTTAAATTGACTGGACACTTATAATTTTTATATATATATATCAGTAGATAATTCTGCTATAAATTAAAATATATACTCCTTATGTATATATCATATTTAGTATGTGAACATAATAATACATATGTATATATTATAAATGAACTTCACATAATACATATAATTTTGCTTTAAATCAATATCACACATATACATATATATTTTTAATGTTATAAATTTCTATTTTATACTCTTAATGTATATATTATATGTACATAATTATATATAAACAGTAATTCAGTAACTAAATTTTGTATTTAAATTGTTCGATTTATTTTTATTTTAAAAGTTGATTTTTAAAAAATGGTAAGAAAAAAAAATCGAGGTCTTTCTTAACTTTTTGCAATAGTTTTAAATAATATGATTTTTCTAGTTTACCTTTTTTAAAAACAATCAATTGTTTTATGATATATCCATTAAGAATTTAAAATGGTTTTAAAAGTGTTATTACATTGAAAGAAAAAATTTTAAATTGCCCTCTCAGAATCATTATTTAAAACAAATGAAAATTCTAAGAATAATTGTTAACTGCAAAACTTGAAACTATTGAATATTTTTTTTATATTTTTCCTACCCTCTGTTTTATATCTATCAAACTAGTTAACATACTGAAAAGATAAGTGTTTTAACTAGATTAGAGTGATATAATTTAGTTATATATCATTTTTCAAGCAAGTATATTGAATTTAAATATATTAAACCTCAATTTTAAAATTTCATTTCAACTTGAAAAAGTTCAAAAGTTAACAAACAAACAAACAAACAGATTTTCCAAAATCAATAAAGATATTTAAAAATGTATCCATTATCTCAGTACAATTTTTATTTATCTAATTTCTAAGTAATGTTTTCATACCTATAGAGAATTTAAAATTTTCCCCAAGGAACAATGTATCATTTTAAGGTGCAAACAATATTGATTAAAATAATAATAATAATAATAGTGATAATAATAATAATAATAATAATAATAATAATAATAATAATAATAATAATAATAATAATAATAATAATAATAATAATAATAATGTCTTTCTTAAAATTGTGTTTATATAGAGAATAAATTAAAATACTAGTTTATTACTTCACCTTTGATTAGTAATTAATTTAGATTGCGCTTTACGCAAAAAAGTGAAGCTTATCTCTATCTTATGCTTTCAGAGACCTTGAGTCTCCATAATCATAGCCTACTTTTAACTGAAGTTTCGCTGTGGTTTATGTCAAATTTATGCAAATTTTATAGTGACCATTTTCTGGAGATTGCAAAGCACGATTCTTTCCAGTTTATTGCCCAATTGTCACCTGCAATGGTCACTATAAAATTTGCATAAATTTTACATAAACCACAGCGAAACTTCAGTTAAAAGTAGGCTATGATTATGGAGACTCAAGGTCTCTGAAAGCGCTAAGCCATATAACTTGTTAATAAGATAGAGATAAGCTTCACTTTTTTGCATAAAGCGCAATCTAAATTAAAGAATAAATTAATGGAAAAACCAAAAACAATTAACAACCCTACAAACAAATTCAAACTTTTATTAATTAAATAACTATAAAAAATAATAATGGCATAACATCAAGTGTACCAAGAAATAAATTTAAAGGTATATATTATGTGAACTTAATTTTTATTGTTCCCAGCATGCCTCATTTTAATTTAATGAATTCTAATGCCCAAGAATACCAACATTTATTTGATTTAGAGAATGGCAATTATAATATTATAAAATTGTCACTTTTTAAAAAAAATATCATAGCATCTGAAATGTTTTTATTATACTTTATATAATATGCTTAATAAAATATTTATATATTTATTAATTATGACTTCTTTTAAAAAAAAATTAAGTTTTGATATTTTGATCAGATATTTAATGTCTATTATATATTTTGAATTAAGAATAATGAATTAAATTTTTTGCCATATGAAATTATTATAGACGTTTTTTTGTATGAAATTATTGATTTAGAGATATTGTGAGGAATGAATTGAGCTTATGTCCAGAGAAAAACAAGATTATAAATTATAACTAAAAAATGTGTATTATTGGTTGCTGATTTTTGATCTTTATGTATATAAACTAAATTATTAATAAGTAAAATATAATTAAAAATATTTAATTCTTTGTATTTGCCACTAATTATAACTGAGATGCCGGAATAAATTGTATTAAGAGGTAAACAGCAATGACAGACTACTAGCTGTAATAATCAATTGTTATTGTTCAGCCCACCATTTGTTACTGGAATTGCCTTTGATAATGAAGTTAGTGCACATATCTTGTCAATTTTAATGTTGTGCTTTCAGTTTACTTTAATTAGCATAACTCTCCCTCAGTTTATCATCAGTGCACAGTTCATTTTCAAAATGATCCACTTAAAAATAAATCATTTTCATTAAATATATTAACTAGTTTGAAATTTTCTGTATATTTTAGCATTTATTATTTAAATTACTCTGCATAATATTTAGCACAGCAGTGGAGTGGTTCCATCATCTGTCACTTTTGGTGCATAAATTTAGAACTCGAGTAATAAACTTTTTGATTATTATTTATATCATCTTTTGTAAATAAAAGAATATTTTTTAGGAATCAAATATATATATATTACTTTAATTAAAATTAATTAATTAGTTAATTAATGTTTATATTCTATAAATATAATTTGTCCAAACTTCAAACACTTTTTAGCAAAACTCTTTATTTGTACATACACAGACACCTACGTTTCAACTGACCTGCAGTCTTCTTCAGAGCAGTCAGTCGAAACGTAATGCCTGTGTATGTACAAATAAAGAGTTTTGCTAAAAAGTGTTTGAAGTTTGGACAAATTATATTTTTAGGATATTATGGCAAACAAAAAAAGTGTGATTTTGGTAATGTTTACATTACTTTAAGTGAATGTAACCAGGGCCAATCTGAGTGGTATACTTTTTTTCCAAATTATGATTACATTACAATCATTTTTACTTTTACATTCGGTGTATAATGAATTCATAATAACCTGGACTTCTAATAAAAATAGCTAATTTATTTTTTAAATTGGATATAGTATATTTATCAAATAATAAAATCCTAAATCTTTTTGTGATCTAGTACATTAATATTAATTTGTTTTTATTATTTCCATGCCTCATTGTATTAATTTATGTTTTTCTCAATAATTTTTATTAGTCATTCATTAGACTAGAGATAATCCAATAATAAATAATATTTCTGTAGTGTAAATTTCACTATATCACTCTCACACAAGGTAGACTCTGGTTTCTATCTGCTTTTAACATCTTGTGGAGAGATGTAATCATAAACATATAAACAAAGCCATGTAAAAAAGATGAGCTTTTTAACATAAGTTAGATTCTTATAAGTGCCTTTTGTGTTTTGATTTTGTTTTTTGCTAATCTTTGTAACTTTGTTTTGTCATTATTGAACTTTCTATATAGCAATTTTTTTTAAATTTATGAATATTTCTTCTTTTTTGTGTGTGTTTTTTAGTGTCTTGATTATATATCAACTTTAATATAATATAAGCCCTTCATTTTCTATACTGAAAGTTTTTTAATACAAATGCATATTATAGTTAATCATTTTTTTTTCTAAAAAAAAAAAAGTTGTCTTGCATTGGTGGTCAAGAGGTCAGCGCAATTACCTTGCACTAGCAGGAAGTTGCCTGGGTTGCGGTTTCGCATCCCAGCTGATGCTATGACACTTAAAAAAAAAAGTTAATGATGTTAAATATATATGTATAGAATGTTATCTTACATTCTGTTAACATTCAAGTAAAACCTATATTCAAAATAATTATATCTTTTAAATATTTTTTTACATAATAAATATTAATATTATTTACACATATCATTAATCTTACTAACAGTCTTTACAATGAAAGAAGTCATTATAGTGAGAAGGCTTTACAATATTTGCCAATTGTCAATCATTCTTTTTAGATTTATTTATTAGCTAAAGTAGCTAAATACCCATTTACCATCCAATATTGGATTGTTAAAATATTGTCTGCAGACTTGATACCTGAAAGATAAAAGCTAATATTGATTAATTAATTATTTTTTAAATTTGACCTAGATAGGGTTCAAATACAGGTTTTGAGCATCTCAAATGATGTGCTATTACTATGCTATGAAATTTCTAAAACAATTGAATTATGTGCATTAAGTGAAAGTAATGTCCTATATGCTTTAGTACAAAGATAGATTAATGGACTTGATTAAAGGTTCCATAAATTGCAGCTCAACCAGATCATTTCTAGTACCTCATAAGATCTCCCAAGTGATAAATAATTAGATTATTTTTTACATTGGAAGTTGTACCTGCATACAAACTTATTTCAGATAAATTAAAGAATTGTATTTAATAAAATAATATATTTAATAAAAATGTGAAAATAACTGAATTAAAGTTTGTAATAAAAAGCATAAAAATCTTTACTCATTACTTTATAAAATTTATTTTTAATAAAGACGAATTTTAATGTTTTTTATTTTATTTGTTAGAATATAAAGTCTATCTTTTTTAAAATATATATATTGTTTCATGTTGATTAATGTATTTCTTATAGTTTTGAACTTGTATTGAGTATTGATCTTTTTAAATACGAAATAGAATGTTAATCAGTGCCTTCACCAATCATTATTAACTGGGTATTTGAAGTTAATTCCAATTGGTTAAATGAATGGTAATACACTGTTTGCAAAAATGAAAAAAATGTTATTATAATATGATTAAGCCTCACAATTGATGGATGAAATGTCATCGTCTATAGTTACCTTTAACAATAACTGCAAATTTTGTTGTTTTGTGTTGAATAATACTGAGTTGTGCCTCTTCAATCAGTTTTTTTACCTGCTTTAACTAACATTAGCAATATTTGGATATCAGGAGACACTGTGTATATGTTTTTTTTATCTAAACAGGCAAAAGATTTTGCCTTGCTTGAGTTCTGACTTAAGAAATTTTGATTTCAATACTTTTGAGACCATGATTATCAATGTAAAATACTCAGCTAAATTATAGACTGAACATGTGGACTAAAAATAAGCAGAAGCACCCTTATCAAAAACACTTTTTAACACTATTAGCTTAACATTAAAATAAAAAAATGAAATCCAAGAGTAGAAGTTATTAAATTAGTCTTTGCAATAAATCCAAAAGTCATGCATTTTTGATCAAGCATTGTAGATGCTTGAAGATAATTTAAAACAACATTGTTAAAAACTATCTGTACTATTTTCTATGGTGGTAGATCATGAAAATAAAACAATGAGAAAGGAATACATTTAAAAGTCTTAAAACTGAATAACCCAACTTAGGAAAAAAATATTTTAATATAATGTAATTCAAAACAAAATTAATGAAAATTTGTTTTTGGACATCATAAAAATTAAAAAGAGAGAAGAAACTTATTTTCTATCAATGTCAGAAATATCAACAACAACAAAAAGTTATTTTTCATCCATTTTAAGAAAAAAAATATTGTAAAAGATAGCTATCATAAACAGTTGAGGAATTTTATTTTCCGACAATGGGTTATTTATAGGGTCATAAAAATTTAAATTTCAATCTACTAAAATATAGTTAAAACTTTCTCTTTTTTAAAAACAAACCAATACCTTTTTATATATTATATTATACATATATAATTTTAGTCTAGGTTTCATTTTAACAGATTATGTTCTTTATTTTTTTTCAACAAATGTAAATAATATTATCAAAACAAAGAACACTGCAAACTTACAAATATTAAATATATTTATTATAAGTAACTTGATACAAATGAATTGGTTTTGAAAGTATTAAATTATTCTTAATATCAAGTATCTGCCAGAAAGTAATAACCCACACGTTTTCCCATGCCTGAGCTAAAAGATAATTGGTTTTCAGAGATCAATCTTAGTTGATTAGATAATATATGATAGTAAAATGAATAATTTTTATAATATATATAATAGTAAATCTGCATTAAAATTAATATTATGTTACAATTTGCAGTTTAACTTAAATATTATTAATATCTAGAAGTAAAGAAGAATAGTAGATCTCTGTTAATATGTTTTAAAACAGGCAAAACTCACTATACGTATTGCCACGCACAGCAAGCTAGAGTAATCAATGGGTGCCAGAAGGCTTGTGCATAAAATCCCCATTTAGTGTCTACTCCAATATCCCCAAACTAGTTTCTGGCTTGTGGCCTTCATCAGTGAGGAGCCTTGGATCTGAGAGCACTGATGAAGGCCACAAGCCAGAAACTAGTCTGGGTATATTGGATGAGTAGGCACTAGATGGGGATTTTATGCACAAGCCTGCTGGTATCCATTGATTACTCTAGCTTGCTCTGTGTGGCAATACGTATAGTGAGTTTTGCCTCTTTTAAAACAGTTATGCACAAGCATAAGAAGTGGTGGTCATGTGATGTTTATTGGCTTAATATAAGTTTACAAATGAGATCGAGTTAAAAATAAAGTGCCATAAGTAGATGCAATATTTAATAAGCATCTATAGCAATAAAAAAATCTTAATACAAAAAACTAAACATACAGTATGTCAATCTAACAACATTTTTAGAGAAAAGGGATAATCTAATCAGTGTAATTATGTAGAATAATAATAGAAATTCAAATAGGTATTAAAGAAAATGCAAATTAACAAAATTAAAAAAATAAAATATTTACAAGTAAACCATAAAACTTTTTATATTGTTCTATTAAATATTTCTTCTTACTCATACATTTTTATGCGTAATAAAATAATACATATATTTTTTTTTGTGTCCATTAAATTTACAATATATATATTTTACTATTGCTGATTAAAGTTATAATTGTTTTAATGTGCTTGACAAATTTATTACATTATAGATTGACAAATCTCTTTATGTTCTATTAGCTTATATATACACTTTCCTGTGTGTAGACAAATTTATATTTATTTATATCCATGACCAATATGCATTTATTTGTCTTGATAACATACACATTAGTGATATCTTTTAAGTATAAATAGAATTTAAAAATCATTAAACAAATAATATTAATAAAATTATATATATATGAATATTAAAATCATAAAGCTAAACTAGTCAATAAATAATCAAAATTACCCCAACTTCACAATTCAAGTAGACTAATCAAAAAATAAATTCTACAACACTACCAGGGTTTTACTGCTACAAGCAGACATCTCAAGTGTAAAGTTGAGAAGTCTGCTTGTAACAGCAAACCATTGGTATTGTTTTAGATTTTATGTTTTGGCTAATCTGGATGAGTTATGAATTTGGGGTAATTTTGACTATATATGAATATATGGATACCAATAAATTGTAAAAATAATATTATTTTTTCACTCAAAAAATGTTGCAGATAGGTAGGCAAGTAAGTTTGTACAAGCAAAGAATATGAGCAGATGGTTTCAGGCAGTTAGTCAAGGTATCTGGGTAAATAGTATAGTTTTGTAAGTAGGTACTGAAGACTGAATGATGCAGATAGATAAGCAGGTGTAAATGTAGTGGCATTGTCAAGTAGGGATTAATTTATCAACATAATTGCAGACAGATTGACAAAGTTGTAGGTAGTTGCAGATGAGGATATAAGCATATAATTCACAGTGACTGATACAGGTGTCAAGCAGATGAAACCAGATGAATCACAGAAACAACAAGCACACATAGCTGGATAAGCCAGAAAACTATGTGAATCCAAGAATGCAGGCAGTCTGGGTCAGTAGATGGATAGTGCATGCAGGTTGATAAGTAGGCAAGCATTGGGATGTGAAAGCAGCTGGATAGTCATACAAAGTGAATAGAATAGCTGTGGCACAGTTCACTGGCACCAGCAGGTGGTCAGATATAGGTAAATGAAGCAAGCAATGCAGCTGAGCAGGTAGGTTGTTGAATTGGTGTAGGTGTGTCCAAGAAGATAGTGAGCAATGCAGATGAATATATGGGAAGATAAGGTTTCATGAGTTACCAAATGGGTTCAAATAGCCAGTAGTGGTAAGAAATACAGGTAAATAAGGCAGGGTGGTGCATATGGGTGAATAACTGAAGTAGCATGGGAAGGATAATGCAGCTGGTACAGGTAGGTGGATAGATGGGTTATGAGACAATGCATATTGGCAGGAGCAAAAAGCTGAGGAAAGTGAACTGTAAAATCTTTTAATAGAATTCTCAGATAGCATTAACTTAAAAAGCTGATTATTAGTTTCTAAATGCTTTTAATGTTTCACTTCATGTTTTAAGCATTTTGATTCTTCAGATTCTGACTATAGGAGCTTCATAATATAGTAATTAATGTTTTTCACTTGTTGTTGGCTTGACCAGTGTCAGTACTAGCATGGAAAACAAATCTGAATTTAGATTCATGAATCTTGAAAGTGGACTTATGCTCTAACAAACTAGGCTTTTCTGTCAAAGGCAACTCAGGCAAAAGAATTTTGTAAATCTATATGGACATGTTGAAGGTTATATTGAACCAACTAATCTACCAGATTTAATTAGTTAAAAATCTTAGTTCTAAACATAACAAGAGCTGAAATTTCTGTTCTGGGAAAAAACTAAACTTTACCACCCCATCATCTAATATCCTGTTATTAGACATAATGGCAACAATGAAGAATTATCTCAAATATTGTCTCTAAAAGAAATGGCAGGATTATCCTGAAGAGTACACCAAAAACTGAAACCAGACATCTCCTAGGATCTCTCAAACTAGATAATTCCATAATAATTCTTTCTGCTGACAAAGTTAAGGCTACATTTGTAATGGATACAACTGATTATGATAAAATGCTCCACTCTGCAGGCCAATACAAATAAGAGACAAAAAATAGTATTGGCTACAGAAACAAAATTACAAGCAATACTTAGAAAGCAGCAGATACTTCACTGATTTAGTAAAAAGTAAATTAGCATTATCAAAATCCCTCATTTTTATGGTTTATCTAAAATATATAAGAAACATATTCCATTAAAATCTTTTGTTAGTATTAAAAGTTCACTTTGACAAAAATTGTCAAGTTCTCAAGGTTCTTAATTCTTTGGCATACAAAACAAAGTCTTTTACATAATTCTTAGAATTTTGTGGAATTAATCAAGAACATGAAAATTGAAAGCACTGATATGTTGGCAGTTTTGGCATGGAAAGGTTACTTGCAAATGTACCCTGTGATGAAGCATTAATTATTGAAGGAAAGGATTAAATGACAGTAATAGTTTAGAAACTAGAATAACTGTTTCTATTCATAGTGTAATAGAATTATTAACATTATGCATAACAATAACAACATGCTTTCAATACGGCATAAAATTCTTTCAAAAAAATCAAAGAGATGCTATGGATTTATTATTATTCCTGATTAGAAACATTTACATGCAAAAATATGAAACCACAGATATAAATATTACTATGTGCCTGGCTGAAGTCTAGCTTCACTATGTCAATAATAAAATATGGCTATATGATGAAATGTTATTGCAAATATTCTGAACCACATCAATACATGTTTCCTTTCAATTAAATTTACAATAGAATCATAACAAGAATAAAAATTGGCATCTCCAGGATATCACATAAATGTAAAAGAAGACTTATTGGTAAAACAAATGATTAAAAAGGAACAAATTAATGATTAGAAATTAAAAATCAGATGTATCTAAAGAGGCAGAGAGAAGACAAAAATATTGGACAGAAAAGGAAAAGTATAAAGAAAATTTAAAAAAAAGTTGTTCACTCAACTATGCCCAAATAACTCCATAAGACAACCTAGTGTGTTAATTACTCTTGAGAAAAATAGGAAATTAGGAGGACAATCATTGTTAAATGTATGAAATTTTTACTGAATGCTGTATTTGATAAAATAATCTAATTGGTTAGAACATCACCTTAAAATCTAAAGTCCAGGTTTAATTCCGATGTTAGTACTGTCACTGTCTGGCGACCAACACCTGAAGAAAAGATGAAAATAATACTACTAACTTATGTATTATTTCTGACCATTGAATGTGTTTGGAAAGTTTGATTAAAGTTTGAATTTTTCTGAAAACATTTAACAATTAATATTAGATAATGGAAAATAGATCATTATATAATTACTACCTTGTAATATGTTGTCCATCCTTCTCATATATATATAAACTGATAAGTTCCTTTTTTCATACTACCTTGCAATAATTCTTTGATGTATTTTGATTAGTGCCAATTTTGAACTTAAGAATATTGTATTCATTGATTACTCAGCTTACATTGTGATTTTAATAATATAAAGATTTAAAAAATATTAAAAATTCAACTTTGCAGAAAGAAAACACAACAAATATATCACCAATACGATAAAGTCATAACTTATTAGTTGATGATTATTTTATTCAAAACATTTAGATCTTATGAAAATGTTCCTTGTTGATGGTGCTATTAGGAACACTAATTCACTCTATTTAGACTACTCCAGAACCTCACGGACATTGACTGCCAGGCTAGTTTCTAAGCATTGGTTTTTATCAGTGACAAACTTTTGTTATACATTTGTATGAGTCCACAATTCAAAAACATATTGTTTTAAACCCAAACTCTTCATTGGAATTATGGATATAAAACTACTGTTTAGTGTCCATTGATTTCTCAAGATATATAAAAAGGAAACCTTAAGTTGAATGTAAGCAAAGAAAGCCATGTAGTGTTTGTTTTTAATAATCCTACTGATAAAATGAAGTAATTTGATAGGTACCTGTTATTATATTTGTAATGCAGCCCATGGACTTCTAGCTTAAAAAGTTATAGTTGTTTCCCAACTTTAAAAGAAATATTAAGTCGTTATTGCATGATATATTACAAAGTGTATCTTTTTAGTGATTATATTTATCGTGTGGTTTTTGTATTAGAAATATTTGTATTAAATATATATTTGGAATAACATTTCTAATAGTACATTAAAGAATGACTACTAAGAAATTAATAAATTTGTAATTAACAATGTTTATTCGGTTTTCTAATGGATGAAAAAAAAATAATTCTCCTCACTTTAAACTTTGGTTGATAAGAAGTCAAAAAAATAAACTTTTCTCTATTTTTCATATCATAATTAAACTTATTATTAATGTTTAAATGATATGACACATTTTGAATATTTTGCGTGTTTTCTATAAATGTGGGGTTTATTGGGGTAGGAGTGGGGGTTTGAATTCTAGATAGTGGGCTCTCTATTTTTGCATTTTGCTCTTAAAAATTTAATTTATTATGCTTACATTGTCATTCAAAAATTTGCAAAATGTATTAAATTACTTTACATAAATCATAATGCTGCTTCAAAAATCATTTTTAAAGAAAGAATATCTTGTAGTCGTTAACTCTTTCTGAAAAATAGTTAAACAGAACAAAATTAACTCATGAAGTATGGAAAAAGATGATTCATTATATCTTAAGTTAAGTTATAAGCTTATTTGATTATTTTTTTAGTATCTCAAAACTATGTTTTTTTAATTTTTTTTTCCATTGTTTACAAAGTACTTGGAAACTAAAAATAAAATATGATAGATTTTAAAATCATAAAAAGATTAAACGAGAACAAGCATAAACACAACTAATTGTTTTCATATATTTGTTTTTTTTCCCATTAAAGTATGTCTTTTTAGAGTTCTAATGTTTTGTGTATAATAGAAGGGTGTCAGAATAAAGTGATTAGTAAATTTTCCTGCCATTTTTATTATTTGCAATTTAAATCTAAGTTTAAAATATTTGGGGGCTTTTTGGAGGATTGTGAGTAAAAGATTGATCTTCAATTGGTTATTTTAAAGTTTTTTAACTTTTACATTGAATACATTATCAATGAACATATCACAACACTTTATCTATCCAACAATACCCATCTTTATATTATGTATGCATATCTCTTTCTCCCTTTTTCATTCTTTTTTCCATAAAGAAACATTGAAAAAGCCAATACTCATCAGATTAAATAAATGTTGAATGGTGATACTTTAGTTTTGTTTCCTTGTTCGCTTTTTATTACATATCTATTTATAGTCCACTAATTATATGATTTATTTTGGGGTTGTATTCTCTAGTACATCATAATGGCTAACATTTTTTAAGCATTTTATTTATGAATAAAGTTCATACTTTTGATTTTTTGTTTAATTTTATATATTTTATTATAAATTAAAGAAAAAGTAAATTAATTAAAATTTATGTAATTAAGCATTTATAATAAACAAATAAAAATGTAAAAACAAGTTTCAAAATTTTTCTTATGATACAAAAGATTGATAAGTAGATTCAAATCTACCTAAGCTGTGAGAGATAATTTTAGTTGATTGAAAGATTGCAGTAGTTAAGTAGTTGTGTCAGATAGAAAATAAAATCCAGTTATAAAAAGGTCAGACTGGGTAAGTGTTGGCTGAAAATATTACAAAATAAATGGATAGCAACTATTTGGCTGTCTCTAAAGCTTTTAATTCATTCTGAATGAAGCTATATAATTTTTTTATGAAAATTAACCATATTATAAATAAATAGTTATATATTAAAACTGACCAGCAGATTTTAATCCTAGATTTAAAATTGATTTTGGTGTGAATCACTATTAAATTTATTTTTTTACAAGCTAAAGAAAAGTCATGTACCGGATAGATTGTCAAGTTGAGGGAACTTTATGGATATCATATTTTAATAATGTATTTTTTATTATAAAATTGTTATCTTAAATATTTAAAGCATTATTTTCTCATTTTCAAATTGATATTGATTTATGACTTGTATATAGATAGAGTATTGCTTTAAATATTAGTTTGCTACTGGAAAATATACTTTTCCAGATATTTTTAGTTAAGTACTTATAATTGTAAATTAGCAATCAGGCTAATGCACATGCGTTTTACAGATTTTAAACTACACCTGGGTCTCTTTTTACACGGACTTATTTAACACGATTTTGAAGTTACGCAATTCATGTTTCATCGGAAGTCGAACTTCGATAATGCGCTACTACTTTAAATAATAAATTTCACACCCTTATGTTATATTGAAAGTAATAGCACATTATTGGAATTCGACTTTCATCTTAGTAATTTCAATATTTTCAGTGCTTTATAATAGTAAGATTTTATGCAATAATGAAATTAAAATCATGATTTCCACATTTTATATATCCACACATTAAATTTTACAAGATTATAATGTAAATTTGTTCAAACATTGAGCGTGTTAATTTTGCATTTTAAATCACATTCTATTTTTGCTTTTTAAAAAAGAACGTAATCAATTATTAATCATTTAGTGTCCACAAGTTTATTTTTAAAAGATGAGTAATAGCAGTGGGCACAATTAAATTTGACAATTAAAAATTAAAATCTGATTTTTAATTGTAATTAACAATTTAAAAATTACTTATGGTGATTTGAAATTAATGTGATGTAAAACGAAATTTGATTTTTAAACAGAATTGAAAATTAAAAAATTAAAGACAAAAATAAGAATTTAATTTTTAGTTGTTAGTTTTAATTAAATTTTTTCCAGCAGTGGTGAATAAATGTCTTTTTATTATCATAAGTCTAAGTTCCTAAACAATTAATAAAATCTTTTGTCTCAAAGATTAATTACTAATTACGTTGTCAACAGAAAACCATTAACACAACATGAGAGTGAACTTGGTGCTAATTGTATTTCCTCTTGTGAGAATCTGATTTTTTACCAGTTTGCAAACGAACGTGTTTTTCGGCAAATAGCGATAATAATTAAAATGTGTATAAAAAATGCAAATTACTGTACTGTAAATTATGCATAAAAATATATTATTTTGAATAAAATTAAATATTATAGTTAAAAAAAGTTTGTCTTGTATCAATTTTTTTCAAATTTGAAATTTTTTATTAGTCATATTTTATTTCCTTATTTTTTTTTTTTGCGTGAATCTTAAAGTAATTTTACATTGATGCTTTGCTTTTACATGAATTTTGAAAAATCACAGACCGCACCCCCCTTTTTCAATGTAAGTTACGTCTATTTTTGCACGATTTCGTTTGCGCGTGTTTTCTGAGGAACCTATTTATCGCATAAAACGAGACCCAGTGTTTACATAAATGAATACTTACATTCTCAAACACAAGATAAAGTCATTATGAAAAGATAGAATGAATCCAGCTATCTTTTCAACCCAAATGTTTAAGTATGGGCCAATCTTAAGTGGTTGGAGATGACAGCGTGAAGATATTAAGCAGTCACTTTAAATCACTTTATTATGCTTGAATGAATGACGCTTGCAAAATTATTTAAAATTTACTATACATCATTCTTAGTTGAATTTAAACATATATATAATAAGGTATTTATTTATATAGTGCTATGTTAATAAATTGTAATTGTAAATTAGCAATCAGGCTAATGCACATGCGCTTTTCAGATTTTAAACTATACATAAATGAATACTTACATTCTCAAACACAAGATAAAGTCTTTATGAAAACACAGAATGAATCCAGCTATCTTTTCAACTCAAATGTTTAAGTATGGATCAATCTTAAGTGTTTGGAGATAAGAGCTTGAAAATATTAAGCAATCACTTTAAATTATTTATAATAATTATTCAAAAGTAGGTATGCATTTATAGTGATATTCTAAGGAATTAAATTATAGTAAATTTATAGTAAAATAAAAAAAACTCATATATTGGTGATATTATTTCATTGATTGAATTTGTTACTTTGTTAAATTTGAATTTACTTTTAAATTGTCAATGTGATTGAATTTTGTATATATTTAATATAAGTAATGTCTATTAAACATCTCAAAAAGTAAAATAAATACATATACACACACCTGCATTACACAGGCAAGTCAAAAATTAAAGATCAAAAATATTAAAAATGAATAGGAAATAAAACTGGAAAAGAATTTTCTAATTGGAAATAAAAAGAAGAAACTATGTTACAATACTGGGTAATAGTCATGAACAAACTTGAAAGGTTATTTGAAAAAAGTGAGGTTACATATCTCTGTATAAATAAAATATTTAAGTTTTAACATTAAATAGGTCATATTATTGAAATTGTATGGGTGTTGAGATAGGAATTTTGTCAAAATATTTGAAAAGAAGGATATTTGGTCTGAAATTGGTTTGATTTTTTAGTCATAATATATTGACTAATATAAATATAATATAGAACACACTTTGAAGATTTGTCATCAATTTATTTTATATATGTACACTCATTGAGCAATTTTTAAATTGTTAGCATTTGTATAAAATCTGTTTATTACATTTCTATTTTACTGCATAATAATGCTACAAAATTAACATTTAAATAGCAAGTCTGTCCAACAATTTCATTGCTCACTAACTTTTCTAGTTGCATTTTTAGCATTCTTGTTTGAGGTTTTTATCTAAGAATAGCTAATCCCCCATTTACTGACTATTGTTGAATGATTATCAGGGTGGGTTAAGAGCACTTAAAAAAAACTTAAGCCTGATTGGTTTTATCAGCCCAAATTCAAAGTCAAGTCATAGAGATAACTTAGAAATGCACTCCTTCTATAACACGAGGCCATCTTATTTTTGTATGTGTGTTCTGTGTATGTATGTGTAGACAATTTATTGTTTCAAAAACACTTAAGATCATGAATCGTAATGGTAGTATAATTTAAAAACAATTAAAATGATTTAGAAGATTTGTGAATTTAGAAACAAACATAACTAGAAGTATATACAATCTGGATATATAAAACAAATATTTAATTGAAAAAATATGCTTGTTACAAATATTTCGAGGGAAAAATAGATTTATAAAAGTATTTATTACTAAAGAATAATAAAGTTAAAATATTTATTTGAAAAGATTTCTAAACACAGCTACTTTGGATGTTATAATAATGAGTAATAAATAAATGAAAAGTTATTACTTTTTTAAATATATCATATTTCCTGTAATTGTGTGTATTTATATATTAATCTTTGTTGTCTAATAAAATATTTTTAAAATAATTTTTTAAACAAAAAAATTGCAATCAGTTCTTCCTGGATGCCATTATTTTGAAAGTGTTTCTACAATAATATACATTATTTTATATTAAAACAGGCAAAACTCTCCATACAGTAGTGCCACTCAGTGTGAACCAGAGTAATCAATGAATGCCAGAAGACTTGTGCATAAAATCCCTATCTAGTGCCTACTGATCCAATATTCCCAGACTAGTTTCTAGCTTGTGGCCTTCATCAGTGAGGAGCTTTGGATGCTCTCAGATCCAAAGCTCCTCACTGATGAAGGCCACAATCCAGAAACTAGTCTGGGGATATTGGATGAGTAGGCACTAGATAGGGATTTTATGCACAAGCCTTCTGGCATCCATTGATTACTCTGGTTGGCACCAAGTGGCACTACTGTATGGAGAGTTTTGCTTGTTTTAATAACAGTAATGTGCTAGCATAAGACATAGTAATCATATGATGTTTAGTAGTTTAATTTATGTTATATATTAAAATTTTTATTGTTAATCAATTATTTACAAATATATAACATATATACAAAACAAATAGGCAAACATATTGACAAGTGACAACACAGATGATACAATATGCTATTCAACTTCAATAAAGGATTTTCTAAATTTGAAGAATGTAATAATTTATGTGGGTAGATACTTAATTTGTGTTTACATCTAATTTATAATTACTTCAAAAACTAAGTTTGGTATGTTAATGACATTTGGAATTAAGGCTAAAATATTGTACAATTAAGATTGCCAAGTTTTATTCATAATATTTTGGGATAAAAAATTTACAGCATTTAAGTACATATTAACTCAACCTTTGCTATTTCTTTTGAGAACATAATCAAACAGTGTGAAAGTCACATAATTCTAAAAGTATGAATACTTATGCAAGCATTATAGAGATAAAAGAATTTAATAATTTTTTAAGCAATTACTTAAGATCAGTTATAATTATAAATTTTATTAAACGCACATTATTATATTAAGTAATATTTACTAAGGCTGTAACCTTAGAAATAAGCGTCTGAAAAATTTGAAGGTAGGGACCTCTACAGGTCTTAAACACAGTACAAAAATAGTAAAAATGGAAAGTATGAAGAGATTTGAAAGACATGTAAGCATACCTTCGACTATTATACTATTTATATGAAAGTTGATTTAATTTAAAGCAGTTAATAAAAAAAGTTTTGGTTCAAATTGTACCTTGAAGTAAATTAAACAGAAATTTTAATCATAACTTGACTGATGAACACAAAAATTTTGGAATTTATTCAAAGTTCTGATAGTAGGATATATTGATCATAAATGTCTGCAACCATAATTTAGTTTCTAAATGAGATAACAACTGCAGACTTTATATTATATTGGTCTAATAAATCATCATTCCCCAAAATATGATCTGTGAAAAAAGTACAACCTCCATATGGAAATGAAGCAATGGTATGGCTTTGAGGATTGGATTAACTAAGACTGCAATGTACATTTGCATTCTAATTTATAACTCAGAGGATTGAAGACATATTAAATTAAGATACTTTTTGCAGATGGGAAAACAAATAGTTTTAACTGATAGATATAAAAATTATCCTCAAATGTATGTTTTTATTACAAATATTAAATAGTTAATAGTAGGGTTAAAAAGATACATCCATGGATTATAGAAGCAAGCATAGCATTAACAATACAACCTTTTACAATGACAGAAGGATTCATTTTTGCATTAAATTTACTAATAATGAAATGATTCAAGTAATGATTTAATTATGTTTTAAAAAATTGATTGGAATGCCCAATAGGGATGAACTCAGATTTCTTAGAAGAATGATAATAATTTATGAACTGTAGATAACTGTTATGTGGATGACTTACAAATGTGTACTATGGATACAGTGAATATTTGGAGCTATTAACATGTGAAGGGCAAGGAAAATGATCTGAAGATCTCTAAAGATTATTAGGACATAATCAATGGAGGATATTACTTTGATAGTAGATAATATATTTAGATGTTAAAATACAGATTTATATGTGTTACTGCAGCACAAAATTAAAAATAAATTATTTTATTATAATTAATATAACTAACAATATTGTAATACTATAATATAGTATATTAATTATATATAGAACTATTGTTTTATTAACATTATTGTATTTAATAAAACATGAACTCATAAACACAACATTAGAATAATAATAAAAATTATTTTAATGATACTATATATGATTCTAAAAATATGTTGAGAAACCCACCCACCCCCAGACAAATTTTTTGGATGTGATAACTTTGACTGTAAGACTGCCAAGTTTTTTAGCTATGTAAAATGAGTCTACAGATTTTCTAAATATATATGTAGAATATGTTTTCTGAGGAAAAGATATTACCGAGATAAAATAAAATGAAAACCTGCAATTATGTAAGATATTGAAGTTTTTCAAAAAAGTAATGTTTGATGCAAAAAACTTAAAGGAGAGCATTACAAAATATTAAATAAACAGACAACAAACCATCACGTGATATGCTTTTCTGTTTCAGAAAGTAATTTGAACAGTTATTACAAAAATTATCCTTTGTATCTTTCTGGTGTTAGAATGGTTGTTATAATATGTTATGTTTTTGCTAATTTTTTTCATTTCTAGATTTATTAATTTTGCAATTGAATTTTAATTAATATTTTCAGGTTATATATATAAAAATATTGCAATTAATCTCCTATATTCTTTCATAGGGGAGAGGGGGGTCTTTTTATATATTATGTTTTATATAATGTTTTGACTTTTTAAAAATCTTTTTTTCCTCCATATGTCAAAGCATCGGCCGGGAAGCGAACCCGCGACAATTGTCTGCAAGCAACTGTTTGCTTGCAAGGCGGCTGCGTTGACCTCTCGTCTACCAACGCTTGACCGTTATTAACATAAAATGTATTATACATTTATTTTATATATTCAAATATGCACGTGTTTTATATCAAATATTTTACATATGTGCAAGTACATGCATACACACTAACACATATATAGGTATTTTAACACTACATGAATATAAAAAAATTATGTAATTTTATAAAATAGATGGTCTTTATATTAAATGTTTCCTTTATACGTAAATATATGCACCACATATACTTGTTATCGAAAAATATATATAATTTTAATTTTTTTTTGACCTATCAGTGTACTTATCTATTAATGTATATATACATTTATATGTACTTTCGTGTATATATTGCATTTAATAATGATAAATATTTTTGGCCGTTTTAGTGACCGCCGTTATTATAAAAATATTAATTTTTTCTACAGTACGGGATTTTTTCATACCTGCATTTCTATATGTAATATATAGGGGGTTTAAACTCAGACTTTCACACGACCCTCAACCATCCATACTAAATTGATAATTTTAAATCATGTAGTAAACTATAATTGCTCTTATCCTATTCTATTTATTATCTTTTTAATCATTTTGTTATATAAGCAAATAATATGTTTATATTAGTGACGACAAAAAAAAAATCAATACAATTTCTATTTATTTCTCCTAAAAAGCTCATTTATTTTGAAAGGAGTATTTATTTATTTACTTTTATTATAAATTATGTAATATTTTGATTCCTAATCTTTTATAGATTTTTATTTTTAAGTACTGTATTCAAAATAATTAGACAGTAATCTGGATAACTTCAAACTCTGTTTTATAATGTCAATTCCATTTCCGTCTTAATTGATGAGATTTCTTTACTTAATCCTCTAAATAGAAAATTATCATACCGTTATTGTAAAAAAAAAAGAAAAATATTTTTTTTCTGAGCTCCTTTACATTTTATAAACAAAATGTAATAATTTATGTAATTCTAAATAATGTTACTAAGAAAGAAAAACAATCTAATAACTGAAATTTTTATTTTCAAATTCATACTAATAAATTTTATATATGATACGTAAGTTACCGTAGCCATTTCAACAGTATATTGTACAGGAACAATAGACAAAAAAACTACTCATGATGGTTGCCTGCCAGGTGATGAGAAGTTTTCCATCCTTACTTTATTGTCTATGTAAAGTTATCTAGACACTCATTTTCTGACCAGTATTGGATGATGATTTAATTTGATTTGGGAAGGATCATATGGCAAAGAAAAATTTCAAGCCTTTTGAAAATTTTTACTCATTCAAACCAGATTCAAAAACAGAGCATAAACATTGCAGACAAGTCCATTTATACAAATTGTAAATATTGTAAAACAAAGAGCAAAAAAAAAAAATGCTTTTTTTATGCAGCTATATATGATTTGCTAAGGATAATCTCGCAAATAAATTTTATTTCTTATTTTAAATTCGTATATAACAGATTAGGTAAAGTAGCTAAAATGTAGTCTTATAAACATTTCTATATTAATATTTATATAAATACGCTATTGTTTATTTACAACCTGTCCTCCATTTTTAGTGATCTAGTTATCTTCCAACTAAAATCAACTATATATACAAAAGTACATGGCAGACGTAACTATACTAGTCTAATCATGAAAGCATTTAATTTGTGTCAATTTTCCAATTATTTAATAACATTTTGTAACCTCAGCAATATTTGATCTCTTTCATGCTTTCCTATAGAAGCTCACTTTAAATAATATATTCTAACTTATCTAATTATTCTTTTTGTTTGTTTGTTTGTTTGTTTATAGACATGTCTATAGATATATAAAAAAAGAGGAAAATGACATATTTATCATTCTTAATGTTAACATGAGTAGGATGACAAACTTGGCACTAACATGGACTTTGAACATTCCATCATCAGATTTTCAATGAAATGAATGGCTGAAGAGTTGTGGATTGGAGTAGTTTGAAACCTGTCCATTAAAATATGAAGATTGGCCATCTTAATATAAAGCTGAGCACTGATTGTATATATGTGTGAAGATAGTAATCTGGACCAATTGATGATTGCTAGTTTAGCCTGAAATATGTATATTAGTGATTATTTATCTTTTTAACATGTGTGCGATCAGGTGGGTCAGTAATATGAGATGGCGTGGAGAATTAAGGGTCGTGTGAGAGTCAGAGTTCAAATTCCTTTTACATTCTTAACTTTGTTATTAATATTTCTACTTAATAAAGTTTACTTCAAAACTTAAATTTATTTATCGTAAATACTGTTGATTATTTCATATTTTCTGAATATTTATTTTTATAATTTTTTCTGACCATAACTTACTATTTGTTAAACTAAATATCCAACACCATTAGATGCAGATATTTTTAAATCTTTCACATTTTTAATAAGCTGTTATTTCAATGTTACTTAAACTTGATTCAGAAATTAAGAAACTATGTTCATTCTGTCTAAGCGTTTATAACTACTACTTATTGTTTCAATAAATTTTATTAAGGCAAAAATTATATAGATACCTATGTTCTACATATTCAGAAATTAATGAACAAGCCTGACTTCATTAACAATAACACTGCTATTAAATAATTAAATATATAAACTTATTAAACCAATAATAAGGTCAGTTAATTGATGTCTTTTAAAAAAATATTCATGTTATATATTTTTTAAATATAACAGGAATTTAAAACATTTTAACATTAAAATAGTGTTCTCATTTTGAATGATCTTTACAATCCAGAAGATAATTAGTACAATGCATATAAAACTACTCTAAAATTCTGGCAATAACAACAAATTTATCCATGAGTATATGTGTGCATGTAATGTATTAACATTATTTTCCTTAAGCCCTTTTATAGAAGTTATATTTTATTGAAAGTGTTTAAGTAAAATAATGTCAATATATTACATATGTTTGTAATTGCTAGATATTTACATATTTGATTGTTTATTTGAAAGCAAGTTTTTTAAAAAAAATAATAAGTTTGATTATAAAATCTTCCTTGTCAGCAAACATAATAATCAATACATAAGAGGATTTAGTTAAATTATCACTAAAATTCATACTCATATTTTAAAATATGTAAATAGAAACAGACTTGCTGCATATATGATGTGATTTAATTAGTCTCATGTGAAGCTGGTGACATCAAATTTATTGAAAGAAACATGTCCTGCAAGAGATTAATTGATTTTTCAACTATTTGAAAAGGGTGTAACTTTCTGTAGAAAGTGTATTTAAAATAACAATATATTACATGTTTATGTGGTGTTTAATGAATACATATATATATATGTATGTTTGTACTGTAATTTAAAATTATGCTATAATCAAACAGTTTATTGCTTGGGAATTCTCAAAATTTTGACAATTATAGGTTTTGAGCTTGAGTCTTCCACTCTATCACTGCAAAGAACCATGTAGAGTATTTACAATCATGATTATGTGTGAAAACATTCACACTTTGAAAAAAATGCCCTGACAAAGCTCTTTTCAGTATGACATATAAAATAAGAGTTTAGTCTGTTTACATTAAAAATGTGAAAAATAAATTATTTTTGAGAACAATAAAAAAAATTTTAAATTTAATCTCTGTGCATTTACTTATAATATGTATCTATTTGAATATGTGTAGCTGAACTTTATTAATTTCAAGTCTACATCTATAATAAAAGTATATAATAGTAATATCTATGCTGTTAAAAATATTTATACCTATTTTTATTTTCATGGAAAGATAATCATTATGACTTATTTATTTATTTAGCATATACTTTTTTTGACAGTTTAATTATTTTGCAAGTAAAAATTCCAACTATGACATAGATTTTTAAGTTCTCTATTTTAGCCATTATATCTATATTTTAATAATTATTAATAATGCTGTTCATCTAATATGCCAATGGCTATTAAATTTTATTTATAAATAAAACATTCTGACAACTGTGTTTGGTCAACTTAAATCTGTTGATAAGACTCACATAATATCTTGGAAGAACAAATCCAATTGTGTTTACTGTGGATTTGGAAAAAAAATTGTTTGGAATCTTTATAACGAGTCAATTTTCTTAAAACCATAATTCTTTGGTTATTTGAAGCTATTCTTAGTTAAATTTTCATAAAAAGGATCTGATTTAAGATCAATATTAAGTGGCAAAAGTATATATCTTGAGTTATTAGTAAGTTGAATCTGTTTAATGGTTTTTATTAAATTTTCTGTGAGGCAACATTCCTTCTGATATCTGACAAAGGAATATGTGAAAGACCATGAAATCACTGCAAAAAAAACATTAGAGTATACCAGTAATATTTTTCATAGTAATATTTAATTAAGCATTGAAATTTAGTATGGACACTTTTTCTCTAAGTATGAGCAAAGTATTTATTTGTCAATCGAATGTGTCATTATAGCAAGTTTTCTAAGGAGCTAATGCATGCTGTTAAATATAAGATAATGGTACACGGAAAGCTATCTGAGCTTAATTTAAATGGACAAATTTAATTAGGTTAAAATGGTTCTTATGAACCATTAGCATGTTTTCCCAACATTTACAATTATATCTGAATGTAAGAATAAACAATGATTAAAACAGGTAAAACTCTCCATACAGTATTGCCACTCAGAGCAAGCCAGAGTAATCAATGGATGCCAGAAGATTTGTGCATAAAATCCATATCTAGTGTCTACTCATCCAATATCCCCAGCAGTGAGGAGCCTTGGATCTGAGAGCACTGCACCTAGATCTTAGGATCTAATGCAAAACCTCCAGCAGCCACCTTTTATCTCTACTTAACTATATAACCATGGGAATAAAATTGAAAACATAATAATATTTTCAATCTAAGCTCATTAGCTTATATAGATATATAGATCTGAACTCATTTCACTACCCATACATTTTGGTTTCTTTGGTAACCATAGCCACCACTAGGCAGGATTGTATTAAACCACCAAACATCACAATACTATCGAGTTTTGCCTGTTTTAATAACAGTTATGAGCAAGCATAAGAAATGGGGATCATGCGATGAATAAACAGTGATAGTAATTTTTAAGAAATATAAGATCCTATGTGTGAATAAGATAGAAATTATTATACACCTGTATAAAGAGTATTACAGGTATTTTTGAATTTTATTAAATTTAAAATCTGAATCTAATTTTAAAAGCAATCTAATGATAATTAATAATTTATGTATTTATTCAAAGATGATTGGTGTGAATTTAGTGCATATTAAAATTGAAGCTTTTTTTTTGTAACATAAATTTATGAAAGATATAGTTTGAAATATATTTGAATACATATTATATGAAGTATCTCTAAAAATAATTTGTATATAAACTTAAATTGCAATATGTGTTATATGGATTACTTAAAAAGGATATGTTTCTAATGTATGTATAGTGTGGGAGGTTCATTAGATTTCTGGGCTAATGGATGGATTTGATAGGAATGAGCTAAAGGTGAAAGCTGTATGAAAAAAACAAAAATTTTGCAAATATATATAATATTGCAATTCAAACAATTCTTCTTACACTTTTTTATTTATTTGAATTGCAATATTACATATACAGCTCAAAAAACAAACTCTTAACAAGCTTTGTAAAATACCCTCAACCTCAGACTGGTTTCTGTTACAGGCATCCTCAGTGAGGTGTCAGGATATTCAAACATTAGATTAAAAATGCAAGGACAAGCCCAGCACTTTATCTAATGTATAACTATTAAGTAGAAACTCTGAAAATTTCAGACATCCATATGTCTTCCAATCCAGCTATCTAACTTAAAAAGCATATGGGACTGAACTAAGTTCAGATACACCATATATTAATAGCTTTAGCAATATAAAATTGCCAAAGCCATTATAGCAAAAAATAAAATTTAAGTTAGATAGCTGGATTGGAAGACATATGGATGTTCGAAATTTTCAGAGTTTCTACTTAATAGTTATACATTAGATAAAGTGCTGGGCTTGTCCTAGTATTTTTAACATAATGATTGAATATCCTAGCATCTCACTGAGGACGCTAGTAGCAGAAACTGGTCTGAGGTTAGGGGTATTCTACAAAGCTTGTTAAGAGTTTGTTTTGTGAACTCAATACATAACATTTGCAAACATGAGCTTATTAAGTTAAGTCGTGTGACATCTGACTTGATTTTTTTTGGGGGGGAATTTCAATATTATATATGAAGCTAGCAGAAATAAAAGAAAGGAAGAAGAAAAGTATTTAGAAGAATTATACATAGAAATATGTATAATGTGATAAAAATTAGTTCAATGGGTTGAGTAATATGTAGATATGTGTGTGATTAAACACCAAATACTAACAAATTTATGCAACTAGGGGGAAATATTATCAATAGTTATATATTGAATGTATGTATGAAAATTTGGCATATGGGAATGCAATTTAAAAAAGTAACTTAAATATATATAAAAACATACATTAATTCTAATGTTATATATATGCGCTTAAATACATCTTAAAAAACTATAATTAATAAAAAGCTTTGTATGAAAGAAAAGAGAAAATTTATTAAGTAATTTTTATTTGCATTAAATATAACACTAATAGATAAAAATAAGTTCTTGAATAATGCAATTGTATTAACAGAATTTAAAAAGTATTCAGTTAAAATACATTAATTTTACAGATGAATTTTTTTAAAAAATTAATTAATAATGTTTGCTACCCATTTAATTCTAGTTAAAACAAAGATTTCATGGCATATTGTTAGAAAAACTGCCTATTATGCTCATGGCTGGATTAAAATTTCAGTGAACTTTGGATTTTTTTAAACTTTTAATATGAATTTAATTTTTTTTCAAGTATCTGCTTTATACCATCAAACATCACATGATCACCATCTCTATACTAGCACATAATTTGTTGTAAACAAAGGCAAAACTCCCCATACAATAGTGCCACCCTGTGCACAAGGCTTCTGGCATCCATTGATTACTCTGTTTGGCACAGGGTGGCACTATGTATGGGGAGTTTTGCCTTTGTTTACAACAAATTATGTGCTAGTATAGAGATGGTGATCATGTGATGTTTGATGGTTTAACACCAATCCTGCCTAATAGGATAGTGGTGGCTATGGTTGTTTAAGAGCCAAAGACACCAAAATGTATGGGTACTGAATTGAGTTCAGACCCATATGACTATATAAGCTATTGAGCTTAGATTGAAGATATTAACAATGTTTTCAATTTCATTCTCATAGTTTTGTAGTAAAGTAGAGTTAAAAGGTGGCTGCTGGAGGGTTGCATTAGATCCTAAGATCTAGGTGCAGTGCTCTCAGATCCAAGGCTCCTCACTGATGATGGCCACAAGCCAGAAACTAGTCTGGGGATATTGGATGAGTAGGCACTAGATAGGGATTTTATGCACAAGCCTTCTGGCATCCATTGATTACTCTGTTTGGCACAGGGTGGCACTACTGTATGGGGAGTTTTGCCTTTGTTTATCTGCTTTATAGATAATTCAATTGTTGGTTAGTATGTAGGTATCCAAATATTTTTATGTAGAGGGCAAAAACAAAAGAAAAACTGTAATCTTTATCAGATGGTATTTAACTAGAATGAAGAATATATTTTTCTTTACTGCATCTTAATAGAAATAGCAATGAAGCCTTTGTCTTGCTGTTGGTTTACTTGTTAATAAAAGTGTACTAGATTTTGGGTACCCTGTGAAATACTTAAATGAAAGAAAAAATTATATAAAAAGTTAATATCAAAGATATAACCAAAGACTATATTCAGAAGAAATTTACAACTATTATATGAAATAACTCAAGTGTATTGTATTAATTATTTCAGTGCATGATTTATTTCCTCAGATCAAGAACATAATTAATGTATGTTAGAATTTGGGCATCTTAAAGTGGCAACCAAGAAAATTTATTAGGGCAGAAAAATTATCTACATATAGTATAAAATGAGATCTGGAAATCCAGGAAAGAGAAGAAGGTACGATAAATAGTTTGCTACTGAAACTATTTTATACTGAATTAGTTGTTTTTTAATGATACATAGTGTAAAGAAGATACACTTATATCTCAAATACTTTTTATATAAGTTTAAATGTATGAAATAAACCTGAATACAGTAACTGAGATATATTGATATAAATTAATCAAAGATAAAATAAATAATTAAAAAAATAATCAAAATGGCTTTTTTTTTGCTTGACACTCATGAGAAATTTGAGCACCAAGAGTTATTTTGAGTTCTAGAGTGTGCCACTCTACTATTACACTGACCCATGCATGACAAATAAATCATTGTTTCTGTTCTATTAGCTGTTGCATAATGAATATAAATTATTCCCACTCTTCATAAAACATGAATGCTAATTCCTTGATAAATTAAACAATATATATATATATATGTGTGTGTGTGTGCTTTTACAAGAGACTGCTAAAATATTCAAGCTCTAAATAAAATGCATTTATCTAGTTTTTCAGATGTTTCAAACTTAATTAAAACAGGCAAAACTCTATGCAGTGGTGCCACTCAGTGCAAGACAGAGTAATCAATGGATGCCAGAAGGCTTGTGCATAAAATCCCTATATAGTGCCTACTCATCCAATAACCCCAGACTAGTTTCTGGCTTGTAGCCTTCCATCATTGAGGAGCTTTGGATCTGAGTAGCACTACTGTATAGAGAGTTTTGTCTGTTTTTATGAGCAAGCATAAGAAAAGTTGATCGTGTGATGATTCAAACTTTTGATTCACCAAACTGAAGATTGATCTGTGAAATATATATATATAGAGAGAACAAAGTTGCATTGGAATATATTACACTGCATGATAATTTATGATTTAATAAAGATTTTTTGGGAGGTGTGCAGGAAGTATAAAAGTTTGATTGATTATATATATATATACATGTAATTGATTATATATATATATGTAATTGATTATATATATATATGTATGAGTAATTGTTCACAAGATAATGTGATATTCTTGCACTCTATTGGCAGACTAAGTGCAATTAATTTTATTTAATTGAATAAATTAATTACAGTTAGTTGGATTGATGTAGCTACTTTTATGATAAACTACAAATGTTTTTTAAATATTCGTTTTTAATGAAAGGATGGTCATTTCAAAAAATAAACAAACTGACCATTATTTTGATACAAGGAGTTTTAAATTCAAACATATCAGTTTTAAAGTAGCTTATTGGTTAGAATAATGATATAAATTAGACTTTAAGTTACATTTAATTGTAAAAAGTTAGATATTGGAATTTTTGTTTCTTAATGTAACTTACAAGACAATAAAAACTTAATATAATTACATTATATTTGTTACAAAAATAAAATTGGGCAATAGATAGCATTAGTCAAATAAAAGAATTACAAAGTTTTAATAGTAAAAATTAAAATACACAGTCTGAAACTGCCAGTAATGATAAAAAATGATCAAATGGCAAGTAGCTTCATAGATATCTGCAGGTCCATGTATCTAATTTTTTAAATTTAGATGTATTGGTAATCAAATTCGGTGACATTTTATTTATTGATTTACAAATGAATAAATAAAGAATTTGCTTTTGAATTAGTTTTTTTATTTCTAAGCTGCATATATTAAAATGAATAACTTTATTATTTACTCTATGTATTGTGGATTGAATAACTAACAGATTATCTGATTCTCTTTTTGATCAATTTTGACACATCCAATGTTGCTTATCATAAAATGAATAAATAATTTATTTATAAATAAATGATCTATAAATAAATAATTTAATTTATAAATATTTGTTTATTTGTATAGTTTCAGTATTAATTTCCAGTCACTTATAACAATCTACTTTTGATTTATTTTCTGTTATTACTACTGGTTTTTTTTTAGAGAAAAATATTTTTACAAAGAAACACATAAGACATTTTAAGTTAAAATATGCAATATATATTGTAATGATTCTACAAATAGATACATATTTTGTTCTTTTAAAAACTTATTTTACTTGAATCAAAACTAATTTTTTTTTTCATATGTCAAATGTGTTGACCGGGAAGTGAACCCAGGCCAGTTGCTTGGAAGGCAATTATGCTAACCACTAGGCCACCAACACTTGAACTAATTGTCCCCAAGCTAGTGCTCAACATGTCAACCATAACCTATGGGTATTGGCAAGGATTTCCTAACTGAAAAATAAATGAAATAAAACAATAATATAATTAGTTGATGATAGTTTTTAAAATTATTAATGCGTTTTTTATGATTAAAGCAAATTATATAATAAAAATAAAAGAAGTATATATAATATAAATAATTTATGAATATATGATATTGTGTATCAAAAATGTGAACCCCCCCTTTTTTTTATTGAAAGATCATTGAAAATGACCATATTTATTGTTGAAGCGTTGTGCAAAAATTTATGATAATGAGTTTTGATTCAAATAAAAAGTTTTTAAAAATATTTTTTCAATCAACCAAGTGTAAGATAAATCTTTTTTTTAATTTTATAATGTAAATAAGTCAATTATTTTGTAATGAAAATAAGTTTTGAGTATAAATTGAGAGGATGAATATTAGTAGTAAATTGAATTTTGAATAAAATAAAGTGTTTAATTTAGATGAACCAGTAGAAAAAACGTATACACATTAGGTTTGGAATTCGAAATGAAATACAGACATGCTACCAGGAATCATTGTCATAAAAACTTAATATTCAAATCAGACTGAGGCTTTGAATGCAAATTGATCTGCATCGAAAGTGTTTAATTTAGATGAACCAGTAGGAAAAACTTGTTTTGTAATCACATTGCATTTACTGTTAGGATTGTGAATTGCATGAATAATTATTTAATTTGAGTCTATAAAATAATGTGTAAGTTTATTCAACAAACTATATTTACATTTTTTTTGTAATTAATATATTTTACATATTTTTTAATTAAAAATATTTTAATGCAATGAAATTCATTGACTATCATAAAGTTTCATTTAGATCTAATCCAGTTTTTTTCTAATTCATATCTTCTCTACTTTATATCACTCCAAAATTTTCATACTATCTATCTCACATATAGATTACTCTTGAATTCTAATTTAAAACTTTAGATATCTGTTATTTTTAGTGGCATATATCAGTTTGTTTTTCATCAATCAATTTTGCTTTTGATCCTTCTTTCTTATTGTCATATCTGATCTTGACTTCAGAGGTAGACTAGTCCAGATTCCTTCTTTATCTAATTGGATTGAGCATTCATTGTTGCTAACCAATGTGTAAACATGTGGATAATCATTGTATAAACATAAAAGGGTAAAACATACATATGGCAATGTGTAAACATGTGTGTAAAATCTTACCATTGGTTAATATAGGCCAATAGGCAATGAGTGCTCAATCCAATTAGATAAGGAACGAATCTGGACTAGTCCACTTTTGAAGGCAAGGTCAGATATGACACATCTCAACATATATATTTTGATATGATGATGTATGATTAATATCTATGTATTGTTTATCTATTAAGTGTCAAAATCTAAGGATTGTAATGTAATAGTTATTTCTATTAAGTCATTCAATCTAAGTTAATTTCATGAATAATTTTGTCCATTATATTTCATCTGTATAATTTATTATCAAAACAGAAAAAATCTCCATGCAGTAGTGCCACTCAGTGCCAACCAATATTTTTTGAAAAGTAATTAAATCATATTTTAGTCCTACTTTTTTGCTTTCACCAGATACCTCTTTTAATATTCCTTAAATCTATGAAGAATTGTTAGTCAAAATAACCACACATAAACAAAATCTAAATATTGTAATTAATCTTGGCATATTTATATTCCCTTATGTTATGAGAATGAATATATATATATAATTTTCAGTTATTGTGCACAGCTAGATGTAAGTCACTCCAAGTTTAATTCGGTTTTCACTGTAGAAAACTTGCTTATTTCATTCATTCATCTTATGCATGGTCTTTTTACAGCTCTTTTACAATCATTCCAATTGTCTATTTTTTTATCATTTCTTCTAGCAACATATTCAGCCCAGTTTCATTTCCATAGTAAAGGTAATTTAAAGTGATTTCTTAACAACTTCACGCTCTCATTCCCAGATGCTTAAGATTTGCCCATACATAAACGTTTGGGTAGAAAGTATAGATGGATTTATTTCTATCTTTTCACAAAGACTTTTTCTTGTGTTTGGAAGTGAGAGTATTCATTTATAGTTAAAAATCCACAAAGTGCACGTGCATTAGCTTAATGGCTGATTATTACTATTACAGTTTATAAAAACATCATGCTATATAAAATAAATATGTCATTTCATTTTCAATATATTCATACTTGTACATACTATTTGTTTAAATACAGTTACAAACAAACTTGTAGGGTATATGTACTCTATCTTCATGCCATGCCTATGATCAGAGTTTGAAACAAACAGAGTAATTCTGTTTCAAGAAACATATGATTTTACTTTTAAATACCTGCCCCATAGCCAATCCACATTACCATTCATCAATCATTAGTAATTGAGTATTTAGTTATTATTAACTCATGATTCAAACCCTAACTGACTGCAATTAATAAATCTAGTATGTATTGTTTTTGTCTTCACTAAATTTCAATAAAAGATTATTGAGCTCTTTGATCTGCAAAGAACTATTTACACACAAAAAAAGCTGTTTGCTATTTTATTTTATTATATTATATATAATTATAATAATAAACAGCATTGTTAAAAAAATTATTTTAAGAAAGCAAAATGTGGTGGAGTTGAGATGAAGTGTTCATTGATAAAAATTTGCAAATATTGCATTGGTTTTCATTATGCAATAGGCTCCTTGAATTTTGCTGATGGTTTAATCCCGGTATTTTTTTGTACTGTTTTGCTAAAGTAACTTATTTTTAATAGTCTGAAGAATGACAGGTGAGAATAGTTTACTATATTGAGTAAATTATTTCCTTAAAATTATTTAGAAATGGTTTTTGATTGAAAATTTCAAGATACGTATCAAGCTAATATAAGTTATTATTGAAAAGTTGAAAGATTGTATTCCAATAGATATCGTGATAATTTTTATTATTATTATAAAGAATTACATTAAGAAAATATCCTAAAAAACTGAAATCATTGTAAAATATTAATGTTGATATAAAATTTGGAAAATCTGTGACAGTTGTAGGAAACAATTGATAAAACAAAAACAGATTGCTGAAGAAAATAAACTATATTCTAGAATAACAGCTGCAGAATTTCTTTTTCAAGAATTAAGTATAAAATATTTAAATATTTTTTTATTTTGTATTGATGAGCTATCCATCATGAAAAAACACAAGCTTATATTTTGAGAATGCAAATATTGTTTTTCTTTGCTATAAAAAGTAATTAAAGTCATATTGAGATTAAACCTCATTAACATGGCTTCCCATTTTTTGATAAAACCATAATGTATATCTGTGTGTGTGTTTATTAGCTTATTATGTATATACTAAAAATAATAATTAAAACAGATAGACATTTTTGATATAAAACATGAAAAATAATGAAAGTTTAAGTTGGATCTGGAAGCTGAGGCTATTCTTCTATGAATTGTGAATTGATCGATATATATATATAAATATATAAATCAAATGAACTATAAGTTCATTTTACTATTGTAATATTTTTCTTGTAATATGAAGAAACACAGATCTGAAAATCATTTATATAAAATCAATTAATTTACAGAAAATTAATATAAAAAATAAAATATAATTTTTAGTCCATAAAATAAAACTTTCAAAAAGAGAAAAATATTGTGAGTTCCAGTTCCATAATCTCACTCACCATATCATCTGTTTTTTATAGCTTACATTGAAATGTGTGTATTTAGGAATAATGCATTCCAGACCCATGGTTTAGATTAATGTTGCCATCAAAAAAAATTATTTAAGCAAGAAAAATAAAATATGCAGTTAAATAGAGAAAGGCTTTAACTTTTATCATATTTACCTTCAATGTTTATAATAGTCAAATAGTGTAGTTTTTAGACTGTAGAGGGACCTCTCAAAACTCATCACAAGATAATGTCTTTATAAAGATAAGAACAACCATCCTATCTGTAACCTAAATTACCACTTGTATAAGCCAATTAGATATATAAAATTAATTGTTATACATCTTGTGCAGTTAGATTTGGATGAAACTTAAAATTTATCTTTAAAAAGCTCTACATTAAAATGTAAATAAACTTAAAGTATCCTAATAAAAATTTGCAGATTGTTAACTTTAGAACTTCAATTTTCTTGAAAGATGGTGATCATCTGCATCAATTCTATCTGCATTAAAAAGCTTATTTAGGTCTTATAATATTTTCTGTTCTTTTCCTGAATGTTGTGAACTAAACTTTATTGCAGTAAGCTGTTTTCAGAACTGTACTTATATTGATAAACATAGAAAAACATTATTGAATCAATTGCATAACTTTTTACAAATGATCACCTCATGGATTCTGTCATTTGCTATTTGCTTATTAGCAAAAATTTCCATTTGCTTTATGATGTTAAATTGCTCTATCTGAAAATCACTTCAACTATCTGTGCACTTTTTAATTGTTTTTTTTTTAAATAGTGTAGATCATTGTTTTAGCCATTTCAGATTTAGAACTTAAATTGCTAATTGGTTTACAGCTTTCTTTTTTAGAAAGAATCTTTTTTTCACTTTACCATTGATAAATTCTCGATTTAAAATAATATTTATATATATCAATATCTTTTTATCTCTGTAAAGTGAATAAGTGAATGGAGCAATATATTTTATAATTATTTAAGTCATACAAACATTAATATAGTCTTTATAGCTAAAAAGGAGCATTGAATATCTATATAATATTCCAGATTAACTAATAATAATAATTGATATGAATAAAAACTCTTCATCTATTAAATATAGTTTGCATTGCAAGGGATTTTAATAAACCCAAACCAAAAATGCTTTATTACATTAATGATACATACAATTATTTCACTTTCAGAGATTATCTTACAGAAATTTGTTACCACTTAGAATAAATATATAATATGCAAATATAGGTGACTAATAATAAAGGAGATAATTGACAGCAAGTGATTAAAAAAATGTCATTAGTGAAATGGAATTCACAGTAATACAATAATAACAAAATAAGACAAATGTTATTCATATAAAGAAATATTTTATCAAACAGTATATTATTTAGTTGGGAGATAATAAAGGATGGTGTTTAATAAACTATTTTTAAAGTTGTTTTAACATGTGTTGTGAACAATTCACACAAACTGAACTAAGTTATATGTCAGTATAATCTTAATAAAATTATAATTTATCAGCTAACTTTAAGTAGTATGCTTGACTCACTCACTACTTTGTAAAGCTTTATATTTATATTTTGCAATCATATGAATAAGTTTTTATTGTAAATATTTACCAAAACAATTATTTCAACAATGAGGCAAGTGGCCATATTTTTGATTAAATGGAATAATAATGAAAATAATGACTCTCAGTAGATATTATTATCTACTTACCACAATCTCTTTCAGTTGCAAAATAGATATAAATGAATAATGAATAATGCATATACATTCAACATAAATATTTAAAGAATATAAATTAATTTTGTGATAAATATTCTTCTATTTGTAAGAAATACCAACTAAACATAATTTTGTTTAAAACAGGCAAAACTCTCTATACATATTGCCACTCAATGCAAGCCAGAAAAATCAATGGATGCCAGAAAGCTTGTGCATAAAATCCCCATCTAGTGCTTACTCATCAAATATACTCAGACTAGTTTCTGGCTTGTGGCCTTCATCAGTGAGGAGCCTTGGATCTGAGAGCACTGCATCTAGATCTTAAGATCTAATGCAACCTTCCAGCAGCCATATTTTATCTCTACTTAACTACAAAACTATGAGTCTTAAATTGAAAATACTATAATATTTTCAATCCAAGCTCATTAGCTTATATAGTCATATAGGTCTGAACTCACTTCAGTACCTATACATTTTGGCATCTTTGGTACTTTAATAATCATAGCCACCACTATCCTATTAGGAAGGATTGGTTTTAAGCCAATAAACATCACATGATTATTATTTCTTGTGCTTGCTTATAACTGTTATTAAAATAGGCAAAACCCTCTATATGTATTTTACAGTATATTTGTATCTATATTTATAAACATACATAAAAAAATATATTCCAATGATCTTTCAATTTTCTACTGAAATTCCACAATGTTTTGCTGTGTGTATTTGTATAATTTGTATTTAGCTCATATATGAATGTCCCATTTTAGAGTTATAAACTTTGTTGACTACTTTTTAATTTAATATATTTTATATTTGCATTTAGCTCATCACAATTGTGTATTATTAATAATAATTGTTTATTCCTTTAAGTGATTTTACCAATTCATATTTTATTACTTAATATCTTTTTATTACCATGAGGCAAATTCGAATTTGATGTTACTGTACATATATTCTTCACAAAAAGATTGGATAGCCATTCCAGGCAGAAGGTTTATTATTCACCCCCATCTTGTTAATCATGGTTCAAAGTAAATTATAAGTATATCCAGCAGATTTATATATCTAAATTTTTAGTATGCATTAAATAAAATTCAGAGTTATTTTTTTTCTTTGTTTTGAAAAAGAATATTCTATAATATCTCATTTCCTTGGTACATCGTTATAGTATTTAACTTCTTTCAGAGTAAACTCATTTGTTTGTTCATTTATTTAATTTTTTTCCCAAAAATCTGTCTTTCCTGGTATTAAACTGTCTTTAAAAATATATATAATTTTATAAATTGGAATACAAAAATATATTAAAGTTATATTTTAAAAAAATGGACATTCCTTCTTACTCATTTGTTTTATAGGAAATAATTCATATTTTAAATATCACTTTAAACAGATTAAATATTTTAACCAGAATATATCTTTTTTTATTCAATATCAATCGCTTAGGTCAACATATAATTCCACACACACATATAATGACTTAATGCCCTATTTGTTTATATTTAAAGATTAATTAAGGGATTGTGTATGGAAATTAAAATGTTGAATATTCATATCGTATATTTAATATATATAAATAAGTAAATAATTATGATAAAGCAAAATAAGCATAAAATAAATTTATTAATCTGCTAAGCCAGGCTTTTGATACAGAGTATCTTTGTCAAAGCATGACTGAGAGTTCACTAAATGTATCAGCATTTTCACTGTGGTATTAGAGCTGCGACATGAATAATTATAATCGTTTAATCATTAAATTAATTAGGTTATTAAATCAAAAACATTTTAAAATCTACATTTTTAAAAAAAAAACAATTTAACAAAAAAAAAATACGAAAAGCATTAATGTGAAGAATAGTTAAAATGCGTGTTTAAATCAAATTGAGTGTGTTTGTTTGCACGTGAATATTCTGCATAATCTATTTTAATACATCGTACAGGCTTACATCTGCATTTATATATGTAATATATGTGGGATTCGAACTCAGACTTTCACACGACCTACAATTCTCAGTACCATCTTATATTGCTGACTCACCTGATCACACACATGTTGAAAAGATAAACATTCACCAATATACATATTTCATGCTAAACCAGCACTCATTAGTTGGTTCAGATTACCATCTCCACACATATATACAATTAGTATTCAGCTTTATATTAAGGTAACCAATGAGAGTTGTAGGTTGTGTGAAAGTTTGAGTTCGAATCCTGCATATATTACATATATAAGTGCTGGTGTAAGCCTGTACAATGTATTAAAATAGATTATGCAGAATATGCATGTGCAAATTTGATTTAAAAAAGCATTTTAACTATTCTTCACATTAATGCTTTTTGTATTTTTTTTTTTAAATTTTTTTTTTTTAAATGTAGATTTTAAAATATGTTTTTGATTTAATAACCTAATTAATTTAATGATTAAACGATTATAATTCTTCACGTCACAGCTCTAATACCACAGTACCAAAGAGAATTACACTGGGTGTAAATTTTAATGAACTTGCATGTTTCCATATGTAATAATTGTAAGCACGAAGTGACATTCAATCAAACAACGTAAGTGAAGTTTCATCACTTTGCTCTTACAATTGTCACATATGCAAACATGCAAATTCATTAAAATTTATGACCAGTATGATTATCTTTATATGCCAGTAGAAATGCTGATATATTCAGCCAACTCTCAGTCTACTTTGACAAAGGTATTCTGTATCAAAAGTCTGACTTAGCAGATTAATAAATTTATTTTATGCTAATTTTGCCTTACCATATTTGTATTTATGTTATCTCTTTTGTTACATCATTATTAGGATAACATGATCAGTATTAAATAAAAAAATAGGGTTTGAACTCAAATTCCACTATTATTAATATATATAAAGAATTTTTAAAAACTAATAAATATGAACATATTACAAAGAAAGATTAAATGCAATAAGCTCACAAAATATGAAAAAAAATTGTCTAATGCTTTATTTAAAATCTTATGTATATGATTGCTGTTGCAATCAATTATATTCATTAATTTATTGATTAGTTTAACATTTAATTTTCTGCTATTGTTATCATAATTTTGTTTTAAAATTAGTTATTTTTTGACAATAACATTAATTATTTTTCAGATTCAGCATTTATGACTCATAGCTAAAATTAATACATTATATGCATCTAAGAAAATAGCTTAAAAAATAAAAATATATCTATATTATTTTGACCATTAGAGATTTAGTGATTCCATGTTTAGAACATTGACATATTATTACCATAATTTTGCTTTGAATTTTTTATTTTGATATCAACATTGATTAGTTTTCAAATTCTGCTTTTAGGAATTTTGGTTCAAATTATTACATATATAAACCTAAAATATCTTTAAATATATATATATGTAACTTTCACCTCTAAAGATTATGAGAAGGGACCCAAAAATAACTGGAAGTGTTCCCTAGTCACCATGTCTATTGTACTACATGCTTCTGTTTCTAAATATTTCTTGCAGGGACACTTCTGCATCAATCTTCCAAATGACATCATTGTGTGAAATTGTGGTTATATGTAGCACATCTTTTTGTAAAGTGCATTTTACATATTTGTCAATTTTTGTAAAGACTGACAAGTTGGAACAATGTGAAATTCTGTTTTCTTTTAGAGAAAACATCAGGTAAAACAAATGTAATCCTTGAAAGATCTTTCAAGCAAGTTGCTCTAGAACAATACAAGTTTACATCTGGTTTAATAGAAGTGTTAAATTTACCACATCCCCAAAAAGCATGGTAAGTGAAGTTAAATGTTAAGATGATGATAATTTTTTTAAAAGTGTAAATGATGATTATTTACTTAAATTTCATTCATAATAACTAGTCATTTAAAATCTACAAGTTTTGAAACTTTTGCATGATGTGGTAAAATGTAAATGTCCTGTTTTATGGCAAAGTGAGGAGTGCATGTTTTATCATGACAGTAAGGCTGGTGCATAAAGGTGGTGTGTAAAGAGTTTTTAATTAAATTCAGCATGACCCAGTTTATCCATCAGCCACATTCATTCAATCTCACTTTGTGTGACTTCTTTTTAATCTCTCAAATGAAAAAAATGTCTCAATTTGTTTTTGCAGACTTAGAAGTGGTGAAGAAAAAAGACAGGCATGAAAACACATACATTTTGCAAGAGTTTCCAAATTTCTTTGAAAAGTGAAAAACAGGATTAGACTGGTGCATTGCATTAAATAGACTATTCTTTAAAAGTAATTCAATTTGCAATATCTAAAAATAAATATACATTTTTTTATTACAAGATTCCATTTATTTTTGGGTCCCCTTCATAACTAAATGGATAAGAAAGTTTTAGAACACAAAAATGCTAGCCATTTATTCTTCATAACATGGATTTGCATTTATTGTATAAATCATAATCTAATAAGAAAAAATGTGCTGCTCTCTTTGTTTAATTTATATTTTTTCATTATGTTAGATTTCAATTTATCATAAAAATATATACCCATTATTTCAATGATAATTATACCTAAATATTGATGAAAATGTTCCACTTTTTGTTCTTTTTTTATTGGTTTTTCCATATTCAATATATATGAAACAGAAATCATTTTAGTTATGCAGTTATTTTTATGCATTTTTTTAAATTTTTATATTAACAGTTTCAACTGAGCCATAGCTTTCTTCAGAGCCTATATTCTTTTTAATATTTTTATAAAAACTTTGAAGAAGACTTGTAAAATCTGTTAACTTGAAAATAAATAAATAAATATGCCAAAATAGGTGCTAAGTTAAGTGATGTACTATTTATATAGATATTGAAGATATATTATGCTTAAACTAGGCTTTATAAATTCGCTTATCCAGAAGTAGTAAACATAAAATCATATTAATTATATAATTTTTACTTTGTATAATTACAGTATGTGATATAGTTTTGATTTCTAAAAACTTCAAGCTGGATATTGTTGCTGAAGTAATAGAGATTTCATTGACATACAAATAAAGTTTAGGACAGTATCTTCCCTGTATGAAATATCATTCTCAATAATTTTAAAAAACACTTGCATTTTTATTTTGCTAAAATACCACTGAATATTTGATTTATCAAATTTAATAATTATCCTTTTTTTACAACTTCCCTTTAATAAAACTTGGCTTTGACTAAATTACAAAATGAGAAATAAAGGTCAGATATGAATAGTAATCAAATAGTTAGTTGCTCATGAGGACATGTGATGTTTAAGATTTCCATCTCTCATACTATTGTACTAAATTGCTCAGAATAGATTTATAATCAATATTTCTTTACATAGAGGTATCTTAAGATGGAAATCATAACTTGATCATCTTAAATCAAATTCAAGCTTTCATAAAAGCAACAAACTTTATATTTAAAATTCTTTGAAAAAAATCAAAATTAATATTATAAGTTGGTTACTTTTATGAAAATCTGGTATTCATTATGCTAGCCTTGATTAAAATGTATTTGAAGCTTCTCTTTTAAAATATATATATATACAAGCTATTTTATATTTTAAAGTTGAAAAACAATGATTGTTTTAGTTGGAAGATAAATTCAATTAATTCTAATTCTTAATTACATTTCTACTAACTAGAATGTTCCTTAATTAGATTTTTATTTGTTTTTAATCTATTTATTTGAAATTTTATCTAACTGTATTTTTTTAATAAAATATGTATAGGATTACATTTTATTTATTTATTTTATATATTAATTTTCCCATTGTTACATTTATAATTCTTTTGCATACATATGCACACATGCTTACAAAATTGGGGTTGTTTTCCTTTCTTTATTTTCTTTAACTGAGTGTACTTTAGGTACCAAGCACTATAATCTGATTATGGTGTTCATCACCAAAAGTAAACTCAGCAAAATAAACTAAAGAAAGGGGAGGGGGGACCCATTTCATAAGGCATCTGTGTATACATAGGCAAATAAGTTTTTTTTTTTTTGGACAAATGAAAATTACTTCCTATCTTGGAATTAATCTTGAGTAAAGACATAGCATGATTATTTATATTCAAAAAAGAATTATAGAGAAAAAAATATGAAAAAATTATAGAAAATGCACTTTGGATGATAGAAAAAATATCCACAAGATTTTCAAAGTTAAAATATTAAAGATCTGATAAATTTTATTTTATTTTGATATAGCACAATAAAGTCTAATAAGGGAAAAATCATAGGATTTCAATCATGCAAGAATAGACTTGGACCAGACATTATGCATATGTCAATTTTGAAATAATGTCAAAATTTTAAGTATGAATATAAAATTATTACAGCATAGATACCAATCTCCAAAGATATATTTTTTGGGGACTAATTTTAGTTACTTATGTCATTAATTCTGAGAAATTTCTAATAAAATAAAATAAAAAAGTTTAAATTCTGTTTTATTACACGCCTAAAATACATTTTATAAATAATTTTCACTTGGAAATAAAAGAGAGAAAAAAATTAGGTTTTAAAACATTAACTCAATAAAATCTAGTTCAATATACAATATAGATAATATGCTATTTTAAAATTAAATAATATAATAAGTTAATGGTCAAATTTTTAATTATCCCTCTACATTGCTTTAGTAGGGGGTAAGTGAAAGAAATAGCATTTATCGATAAACTTGCCAAGTTTCAGATGATAATGCTTTTTTATCTTTAGTTTTAATTTCTATTTCCAACTCATATTGGAAAGTTAACTACCTGAAAGAAATGTTCTGTGCATGATTGGAATATTAACTAATTTTGAGTTTACCTAGCCTAGATTTGAACCCATGGAGTGAAATTATAGGCAATTGCATTTATTAGTATACTATGAATATTTTCCTATATTTGTATATTTTTTTTATCTCTTTTAACTCAACAATAATATGAGATGTCATTTAAAATTTTTAAGAACTAACAGAATATAAAATTTTAGCTTATTTTATGATTTATTCAAGTAACATTTAAATTTGATTTTGAATCATATAATACACACATATTTTAAAAAAATATACTCCAATTAATAGATTAATATGTTCATCTTGAGATTTTTATTTTTATTTTTAAAATAGCATTTGAAAAAAAATATATCAAATATTTAATAGAAATTTGCATCACAAAATAGTGTACATATAAAAATAGTTTCAAATTATTGTCTTAAAACCAACATGAATGTTCAAGAAAGTAAAATGTTATAGATTTTTAACTTAGGTTTTAATTTTTTTTCTTCTTAATATTATAAAAAGCAACATGCAGACATAAATTAAAGATTTAATACAGTAGATAGCAAGCTTGCCATAAAAACAGGATTTCAGTAGCTGCGCAAGATTTGTCCAGGCCTTAAAATGTCCAGATTTGCAACTTTTTTTTGCTAATATATTTATATTTTATTCTTCCAGTACATTTAATTAAACATTATGTAGGGAAATTAATTTCCATGCTTCATGCACAAGTGTAAATTCAAATACATGCAGTACTTAAACATTGTAGCTAACTATATATATATAAATCACATGGTAACAGTCCAAGCTTGTCAATACCAGGAATCTTCAATCTTATTAAAACAGGCAAAATGCTTCAAGCAGTATTGCCACTCAGTGCAAGCCAGAGTAATCAATGGATGCCAGAAGGCTTGTGCATAAAATCTCTATCTAGTACCTACTCATCCAATATCCCCAGACTAGTTTCTGGCTTTTGGCCTTTGTCAGTGAGGAGTCTTGGATCTGAGAGCACTGCACCTAGATCTTAGAATCTAATGTCACTCTCCAGCATCCATCTTTTGTCTCTACTTAACTACAAAACTATGAGAATAAAATTGAAAACAATAATATTTTCAATCTAAGATTATTAGTTTATATATTCATATAGGTCTGAAGTCAGTTCAGTACCTATACATTTTAGTGTCTTTGGTTCTTTAATAACTATAGCCATGACTATCCTACTAGGCAGGATTGGTATTAAACCACCAATCATCACATGATTACTATTTCTTATGCTTGCTCATAAATATTATTAAAACAGACAAAACTGACAAAGGCCACAACCCAGAAACTAGTCTGGGGATATTGGATGAGTAGGCACTAGATAGGGATTTTATGCACAAGCCTTCTGGCATCCATTGATTATTATGGCTTGCACTGAGTGGCACTACTGTATGGAGAGTTTTGCCTGTTTTTAATAAAATTTATGAGCAAGCATAAAAATGGTGATCATGTGATGTTTGCTGGTTTAATCTTCAATCTGTTGACAAAGCAATCTATATATGACTTTTGAGCTAATGGTTGGCTGTGATAGGATTTAACTAAGGTGAAAGATGTACTGAGATAAGTATATCTTACTGTTGGAAATATATGTATGCAATGTTCTTCCGAAATACCAAATTGAAATTATAAATATTATATCTTCAATGATTTTTAATAAAAGTTAAAAACCCTCACAGAAAGTTAATTTTATTGCCATAAACTATCAACACTTCAATTACAAAGAGAATAAATCTAGTCCAGTTGTTATACAATAAGCTTCAAATTAAATTATTCAATTTTATAAATACACATGGAAAGATATCTGATAGACAAATAAATTGTATAATGAAAACTATTAGAAAATAATACATTTTTTTTAAATATAATATTTACTCCTATTGTAAATAAGAATTTCTATGATATAAATAAAAAAAATAAATTATATATGGAACACTAGAACAAAATCAGGAACATTCTATTTTAGAAATTGGTTGCTTAGCCATTACTGATTCAATGCAGGATGAAGATCTCTCCAAGTTTAGACCAATTTCTCTGATATGCAGTTTCTCTTTTCCACATCCTTCCAGCAAACTTCTTTATTTCATCCATTCATCTCATGGATTTTGGTATCATCAATACAGATAAATAACTGATGATAAACTCCCAATTGATATTGATGGGATTATTGTAAAAAAAATATATAGATATATAATTGTTTTGATTTTTTTTGACACCATGCATTTGTTTTGAGCAATTTTGATCTCAGAAAATGCTTGAAAGTAATTTTTATCAGCTCTATTTCCTTTCTATATCATGTTAACACATTGAAAATATTTCCATTAATTTACATGATAATAATATAAAAGCATTTTATAGAAAAAATAAATTAGAAAGTATGATCATAAACACTTTCATCAGAACTTTTATTTATTTTAAATTGTAAGAAAGTGTTTTTTTTCATTCTTCATTTTTGGTATCCTCTTTATGCAATGATTATTACGTGAACAATTTTAAATGATTTTTTTTTTCTAATAACTTTTTCCAAACATCACTGAGTTTATTTAATTCAAACTTTTCATTCAGTTATGATATATTTTATTTCTTCTAGTTATATTGGTCTCTTTTTTTGCAAGAATTAATGTTTTATTAATTTTGACATCATGTTTTGTTAATGTAATATATCAAGAAATGGCTTATGAATTAGATTCTTCCCTAATAACAAAATAGGTTCTTTTCTGATATTAATCGGACTGCCAATATATAAATGTTGGCAATCCTAGCTTGAAATTTCATAAATATATGATTTAAAGTAATAACGTGCAAGGCTGAAACCATTGTCAAATGCACAATAAATCTGATTGGCTGTCATATAAGCATCTTAAAGATATATTCGACAAATGGTTTCAGCCTTTCACATTATTATATAATCTGCTTGTGCTTAATAAATAAATATATTTAAATTTTAAAGTACGTTTAATTTTGAAATAAATAAGAATATTTCATTATCTTTTTTTTCTCTATATGTCATAGCATTGGCAGGGAGGCAAACCTGCAACAACCATTGGCAACCAACTGCTTGCTTGCAAGGTAGCTGTGCTGACCTCTCGGCTAACAATGCTTGACTACTTCATTATCTTTTTAAAAGTAATATACACAATTTTGCAATTATTTTTTTAAAAAAAAAATATTGATGACTTTTGTATGTAATGCATTTATGTAAAGCAAAATTATTTAATGTCTGAATACTTTTTCTTATTAGTTAAAGAAATATTAATAATATTGTTGTCAAAGTTGTTGCCAAGTAATATCTTTTCATCAAAACATAGACGTTTTTTTTGTTCTATTTAAAAATAATCTAGCCTAAATGTGCTTCTAGATGATGCAAACATAAAGAACCATTTTAAATTCATTTCTTTTAATTATAATATCTATAAAAGGAATTTTATTATTATATATATTTTTTGAGTAAATTTAATGTTAACATGAAAATATTCAGCTCATTAAAAATATTCATAATAAAAATGTGATCAACATAGCTTAACCAAAAGAATGTTTTAGTAGTTGAAAGTTTTCATAAAAATACATACCAGTGCTAGATAAACTGATAAACCCATAGCTAATCCTAATGTGTATTCATACATCTTATCATCAAAAACTATATATTGTAACAAATACATAAAATGTAAGAGTTACATACAAGTATTTAAAAATAAACAGAAATATATACATATTTGTCAAAATCAGGTGCCGAAAAAGACTTTTATGTATAGAAAATATTTATTGATATTTATATAGCTGTTGTAAAGAATTTATTTTTTGATTATTATTATATATATTTGTTTAAAATAAAAAGAGCTATCATTTAACCTAGTCAGTATGACTTGAAATACAAGAGGAGAGATTTTGAAATAAAGAACAAAAGACCAGTTTAGAATTAAAAATAAATAAATTAAACTCTGATCAAATTATACCAGACTTGATTTAAAATAAAATATAATAAAAAAAAATATAATGATAATTTAAGAGTTTTAATTAGATTTTCTATTTGAAAAAAAAATCTATAAGAGTAACCACTGACCAAATATAGTCAGTGAAAATTGCTTATCTTCTTTATAAAACTACAAATTCTAAAATGCTATTTTGAAACTACAAAATGGAAAAAAAGTAACTTATAAGTGTATGTGATAAGCTAAAAGTATTAATTTGAAAAGAGAAATTGAACATAAAATAGTTTTGGAATGTAAAATTGTTTTATAGAATTATTGTCTAATTAAATATAAAATAATTTTGTAAAGTTATCTAATCAAATATAAAATAGTTTTGTGAGGGATTAAGTTGTTATACTAAAAATCAGTAAGCTGCCAACCAATTAGATAAGTATTGTAATTAAAAAGACTAATTAATTAATAAAAAAGAAAGAAATCTGAAAATCTGATTGACATGGAAGATGGTCAAAACAATGGTTCATCGAGGGTATAAAAGCTAAAAATAGTATTAATTAGTTATTGAAGTTAATAATTCAAGTTATTCTACTGCTGTTATTTTGATATTATGTTGCAGGCCAATATTACCGACTGAGTTTTAAAGTCTCTGTTATTGTTAACTTCTAATTTTGTGGCTCCAATGATGTATAGGAATCTGTGGATGCTCTTCCACCACCATGCCTTATTAGATAAAGGGATGTTTATTCAGTCTTTTTATCATGGAGTTCCTATAAATTGTCAATATCCTGATATATGACCAAAATCCTGATCTGTCATTGCTGAGACACCTGCCCATCATATGTCCAAGACTTTTGTCTGGACAATTAAATTAAGATAGACACTTCCCTAGAAAGAAGCTATAAGTCATTAAGGAAGTCAGAAGCTAATGCAAGAACACTGTTCATGAGCTCATGATTTACAAACAAAGACATTAATGACCTAAAAGGGATGATCATGTCAAGAAAATCTCTAATCAAAACCTGAGTCAAACCTAAGCAAAAATCAAAGTCTAGACCTAAACTGAAATATGAGGGATAAGATTTATATTTTCTGTATAAACTTTGCTAAAATCTAGAAAATGCTTAAACTCTTACTTTCTAATTTAAGATCAAATTAATTCTGCTAAAATAACTTTGTAATTAATTCAAGTTTTATTTTATTGTTTTATAATTTGATATGTGTTAATTGTGTAAATAAATATGTTATTTAACTGTTAATTTGGTCTGAATTCTCTTCTCACTGAATCTCTCACTATGAAATTTAGTTAAGACAAAATTTGTTAATTGCATTGTTTTGTTTTTAAATATTTAATATCCAATCACTAATGAGATAAGTTTCTTATGTTTATTGAGCTATGAGAGAGGTCACACTAATTATCTAGAAGAAAACAACCAATAAATCACCCATCAGAAAAGAAATAAACAAAATGATTGTCAGAGAAAAGTCTTGCATTTGCTCCAAATTCTTTAGACTCCCAAAAATATATAAAACAGATATTCCTCTTCACCTAATATTGAGTACAATAAGATCTCACCCTTGTGCTTTATATAGGTATTTGTCTGGTGCAATATAACTTACCATACCATTTATAAAAATAATATATAAAAAATGCACATTTTATTTTTCTAAAAATTTTAAAAGTTTATGCATATTATACTCTTATCACTTTCAGTATTATTTCTTTATTTGCAAATATTCCAAATGGTGAAATTCTAAAAGCTCACTTCTCAGCATAGCAATGTTCTGGACCATATCATCATCTTAACTAATCATTATCTTTCAAAACATTTAGTAAGAGATTTTCAGTAGTTCTATAATCTCTTTCATCTCAGGGGTACTCACAGATATGTTTTTGGAGTATATAAAAATTCATGATTTAGAATCTGTATCTTTAAAACCTCTTTATGTGGCTCAGATACATAGGTGATACTGTATTTTTATATTGGACTATTTCCATCATCTAATATGTGTGTTGAATGTCTTTAGAAAAGTTGAATTTTAGTTAAATATTCCAAATGCATTCAACTGTTAGTAATATCACAGCAAACAGGTTAGAATATGCACCAATTGTTAGTAATATCACAGCAAACAAATGTTAGTAATATCACAGCAAACAGGTTAGTATATGCACTAACTGTTAGTAATATCACAGCAAACAAATGTTAGTAATATCACAGCAAACAGGTACCTGTTTGCTGTGATATTACTAACAGTTGGTGCATATACTAACTTGTTTGCTGTGATATTACTAACATATGTTTGCTGTGATATTACTAACAGTTGGTTCATATACTAACCTGTTTGCTGTGATATTACTAACCACCTGTTTTCTGTGATATTACTAACAGTTAGTGCATTGCACTAACCTGTTTGCTGTGATGTTACTAACATTTGTTTGCTGTGATATTACTAACAGTTGGTGCATATACTAACTGTTTGCTGTGATATTGCTAACAGTTGAATGCATTTGGAATATTTAACTAAATTTAAACTTTTCTAAAGACATTCAACAAACATATTAGATGATGGAAATAGTCCAATATAAAAATACAGCTAGAACACCATTATCACAAACCTTCAGAAAAACACATAGGTGATACATTTGTTATGTGATAACATATTAGAGATAATCTATATGATTTTTTTCTTATATGTAAATAATATTCTTTTTCATATTAAGTTTACAATGAAACCAGTCTGGTGGAAAGCCTTCATCCTTTAATGTACTCACCATCCAAAAACAAATTTAGAAAAACAATACATACAGATAAATTCTTATAAAATCAATATCATATTATTCCAGTATATCAACTTAAAATTCTTTTCACCATAACTATGCTACTGTAAATTTTAATACCTAATATATGCAAGTTGATATTGCTTAATAAATTCTATTCTATATTTTCCTACCCAGTATTCCCAGACCAATTTCAGGCTTATGACTTTCATCAGTGAGAGTTTTGAATCTTGACAGGATATCTGGTTTTTCAGGATTTAATCTTTCCTTCTAGGAGCCATTATTCACCTCTCTCTTATACTATGAAGCTATCATCCCAAACTGGGGAGGATATAAATGTCTTCAATTTAAACCAACTTGATTGTATAGTCATGTAGATCTTAAACCAGTTCAGTATTTTATATATATATATTATGGTGTTTACTTTTTAAACAAATATAAACATCTTTGTTCTTAGGTCAAGATTTGATTTAAAACTAATAAAATATTGCATGTCTTCAGCTTATATGTTGCTGTTTTAGAACATAAAATTTCTTGTACCACTTTTGTGCCATTTATATGCTGTTCTGTTTAAGCTGGTAGCTTGATGGTGTAACAGAGAGGTAAATTATGGCTGTTAGGAAGAAGAAGCATTGAATCTTAAGGTCTCAATGCACCTCTCAAAGATCCAAAGCTTTTCCTTGATGAAAGCTAAATTTGAAACTAGTCTGGAAATATATAATAAAACAGCACTGGAGAATAATTTATTAACCATTATCATTTGACATTTATCAGTTACTAAAGCTTATAGTAGATAATGTAAAGGTGGGGGGAAAAATTTGCTGCTAAAACAGCAACACATAAGCTGAAGTCATGTGATAAAGAGATATTTTATTGGTTTAAAACTAAATCTTGGCTATAGGGGGAGCTGTGCCTGCAGTTGTTTAAAAAAATAAAGAAACTGTAATATATAGAAACAGATCTGGTTTCAGATATAAATAACCATACAGACAAATTGTTTTATATTGAAAACATGCTTTTAATTTTGGGTTTATAGCTTTATATTATAACAGATAAATGACTTCTTAAAGAAAGAGGCATTAATTTCTATTCCAAGTGCACTGTTCTCAGATCCAAAATTCTTCACTGATGAAAGCTGTAAGCTTGAAACTTGTCTGAGGATATTGAAATGGTTATCACAGGATAGGAAGTACATGACATATTGGTGGGGGGAAAAATTATGTAGCTAAAACAGATGGAGATACTTGCAGTATTCATCCCATTATCATTCTATTCAAATCATTTGTAGACAAAACTCTCTTTTACTACAGCAGTTACTTTTTAAGTTAAATCACATCTGGAAAAAGTAAATTATATTAATATCTTATTAACTAATGGTTACAATAATGGAATTATAAATAAAGCTTTAATTTAGACTCTAAACAATCTATAAAAAAGAGAAGAAAAAACTGTACTTATTAGAGTCTATATTTCTTATATAAAAGCAACTACAAGAGATCCATGGAATTATGAAATTTCATATGAAAAGTTAGTGGAACTCATCTGGGTATGATCTATTATCACATTAGTGTTAGGATGTAAAAATTTTCTATTTTTCTATTGGCTGAATCTTTAAACTTGTTATACATCATTGCTTACAGCACCTCTACAATGATTTTCATAACATTCATTACCTAGTCAATGATTTGTGAAACCCAGCTGAAATGTCAGCATGTTAGATTTTGAGCTTATACTGCACATATATTTAAATCACTAAATACAGAAATTAGATTTGTAGAAAAATATTAAATAATGTAGCAAAATTATTAAATCTGGAACTAATGAATTAAAAAAACACAGTAATCCATTTAACTAGATTAAAAATATAACAAACTTATAGCAAGATAATCCTTTTAGTAAGCTGAATAAACAACAATAATAGCAAATTAAGTTTTACATAAGAATAGAGTAATTGTAGTCTGACTGAAATTAAACAATAGATGAAGCAGTTGGAAGAGGAATTGAATGATAAGAAAGCAGTTGATTGAAACTATGCAACAGGCGAAAGTTGGATCACAGAGAACTCCATATATGAAGATATACTGTGAGCTTAGAATTTTTTAATAAGTTGACTTTGCCTTATTATTATTATATAAGCTGTAAAGATAATCTGGAATAGCTATAAGCTTATATATATATATATTACATTTATTTGATCAATAACAGTTTCTATTGCTCCAGCAATCTTCTTCAGATCTCTTACTCCTAAATTAACTCAACTGTTATATTAATTTTGGAATAAAAGATCTGAAGATTTCTGAGGCAATTGAAACCGTTATTGATTTTTAAAAAATGCATAATGTATTGTAAAAGTAATAAAGAAAGTGATTTAAATTGATATTGATACTATATATACATGTGGGTGTTATATTTTTAGTGATGATCAATAAACAATAATAGTCATCAAAGTCCGGTTTAGATTTTTTATTATTAAAATTATGTATTTATATGTTCTATCTATACTGCTGTTATGTTCATCCAAGCTATATGCACGGTCATCAACTTATTAAGTGCATTTGATTCATTTGGATTTTAATAGAAATATCTTCACGTTCTTTGTAATTTTAAAAGCAGAGAGGATATAGATTTTGATGTTATTGTGTTAATTTCATAATACTGAAATTTTTTAATAACATATTAACACGAAAGTTTGCATATCTTTATGTTTTTCATTTGTTCAATATAAACAGGCAGCATTCTATTTTAATATCATCTACTGTAAACCTGAATAATCTAAAACTCCAAACTGACTTCTGGCTTTTGCTTTCTTCAATGAAAAATTGGGATTCAAAGCTTGAACGAATATAATTATTATAAAATATCATTAATATCTACTATTTCAAAAAAAGGGAGAAACCTTTCACTTTTTTTTTAAAATGTCGTAGCATCGGCCGGGACGCGAACCCGCAACCCGGGCAACTGCCTACAAGTGCAAGGCAGTCGCACTGACCTCTCGACCACCAATGCAAGACAAAACCTTTCACTTTATTGAAGAATTTGCTTCCTGTTACATATGCTTAATTACTTCATAGTGTTTATTTTAAATATGAACTACAACAAAATATTATAAACGTAGTTTGGATTATCTAAATGCGTAACAAGTATTATGAATAAAGACGTAGTTTATATATGTAACTTTGTTAATAAAAATATTTGTCAGTAAATCTTAGATAATTTAAAATAAACAAACATATGTCTGGTTTTTCATTATAGTGGAACAATAAGCTTTCATTAGATTAGAATGAAACTGTTTGAAGGAGAAATTGTGATCAAATAAATCCTAGAAATAAAGATTATTGAAGTACTGAAGGAGAAAACAATTAGTTACAATCAGTTTTCTGAAGAAGCGAGTACAGCTTTCTAAAAATAAAATGTTTCATCGCTACAAGAAAAATCTTAATTTTCATTGAGACTAAAAGTGGACGCCAAATGTAAACAATAAATAAACAGATGTTAAATTATGAATATGTCTAAACTAATTACAAACTATAATTAGGAAATAATATTGAAAATATATTTTTCAGGAAGAAAGTAAGTTGTGTAATTTATTTATTTTTTTGAAATGATACAAACATTTTTTTATTATAAAATGCAACTATTGAGAAGCTTGTTATTTCTATAAATTAAATATGGCTTAGCACTTTGAGAACTTATGCGGTTGCACGATTTATATATATACAAAACTTATTTACACTATTAACAAAGAGTGAGCAGTTGATTTGAAATATCTCTCAAGAAATGTCCCTGTAAGGAAATGTAAGTAACGGATAATTTATTCAAGTCCTAAACATACCCTAACATCTATGTATAAATGCTGAATTGTATTTAGTTCATCTTTCGCAGAGACACTTGAAAGTGTACACTTAGCTTTCTGAAAAATACAAAGCATTGGTGGCCTAGCGGTTAATAGAGCTGCCTTCCAAATAGCTGGATCGGGGTTCGATTTCCGGCCAACGTATTTTGACATATGGAAAAAAAAATCTTTTTGTCATTGAAAAGAAAAAGAAGGGAGAAAAGCAAGCAAATAATAATTGGAAGTAGGGTTGATCTATCCTGAGGTGAGCCTTGTTTAGGACTTAAAGTAAAAGAAATAGAAGTTAATTCCTATTATCCTTAGAAACCAATTAACTACATAAACTATAAAAAGACAACATTTTGCTTTTCTAATTCATCTTATTTATAATGTAATGGTATGGGGTGGTAAAAATCATTCCCATACAATGATCACAATCATCAATGAACATTGATAAATCAGCATTTATTTTTTATAGCGTCTGTATACATCACAGTCGTAGTAATAAGAGGATTCCTTTTATTGCTGCATAAATTCTATATCTTGTATGGGTCAGAGGGTATTCATTTATTATTTAACACTCGCAAAAAGCGTTTGCACAATTTGGTTTGAAAAAGCCGATATGAATATGATTACAATGAACATTGAGTAAATATAAAAGAATGAGCAGGTGATTCAGCATGAACTAACAATGTAGTAGTTATACTAATAATAAGTTATAAATTTCAAGTTATCTATTATACCTAACCTAAATAGCAAATCAACTGTTATGCCTTGTGATTGGATTTAAAAGGTGTACACATTATAAACAGGCTAATTATCTTGTTACTATAAAACCTATGACATTATGCACAAGCAATTTGGATGCGCATACTTAAGTGCTAATCTACCACTCATAACAAAAATAGTGCTGCGATAATGATGTATGATGATTATCATCAATACTCTGGATATATGATACCATTAGTGTGCAGGTCAACTATAAACTAAATTTTCTCTCACAATAAAATATGAACTACATTGAATGAATGATAAAGGTGATACTTTTGCAACATCCAGAGTTATCATTTGAATATCTAAACACAAACATAAACTTCTACTTCCATATAACTAACCATTATTGCATTTTTGAGCTAGCTCAAGACCCTAAGACTCTAGAGACTGTAACTGTGAACAAGGGAAAGTAAAAATTTATAGGATTACTTTACTATAATTAAATAAATACTCTTACTGGAATAATTTAAAAATCTCTAAAACACTGCTATTATGAAATTAAATCACACACACATCCATTCATTGAACAGATAGTAAACCACAAAACTGTTTTTAAACAATTATTTCATATCATACCATTTACACCTTTTTAAACACTTTATCGATACTTTTATTTGTATCAAACTAACAGTTTTGACTGTCCTGCAATCATCATCAGAGCTCTTGTTAATTCTATTTCCCAAACCCCCAAAAAATAAATAAATAGAATTAACAAGAGCTCTGATGATGACTGCAGGACAGTCAAAACTGTTAGTTTGATATAAATAAAAGTATTGATAAAGTGTTTAAAAAGGGGTAAATAGTATGGTATGTTATAATAGAAATCAATACATAGGAAAAGTAGAAAATTATATTACTTCCATAAACTATTATTTAATAAACTAACTGATTAATAATTAAAAAATATAAAAAATGACATGATAATATAATACAGATTTTAATTTTTATCAAAAAGTATAATTTCATATAAAATGTGATTATCCAGTTGATTTTTATTTAGTTAGTTAACTTTTACTTTCATTAAGTTGGAAAAAAACTTTCACAATCAGGGATAAGAAATTTTTAAATTAGCTAAAACTCTTTTTATAGTTTTGTAGGGAAAATCAAATGAAAAAAACATGTTAAAATGAAACTAATAAAATTATTTATTATCACTACTTTATTATTTCTAAAAAAAACTTTGGTTTTTTTTTATAGTTATAATTTTCAGTTTCTTTCCTGCTGCCTCCATTGTTGGATTCAACTTTTTTCCTTCTTGTAGGTTTATAGAAATTCTCCATTAACACATTTCTAGGTTAATGCTGACAGACAAATTTCTTCCTATTTTTAGGCTTAACAGATGCAGAATTTCTTCATATTTATAATTTTTCAAGTCAGACTAACACAGAAAGAGATGTTCATGCTTTTGAATAATAACAAGGCTTGTTGCAGATTGCTTCAGAGGTATTCTCTTAGATATTTTTAAATAAAGGTTACATGATGAGATCAATCATTCTCAGCTTTTTGCTAAAACTTAACACATGGTTTTCTTTAACTCCATTTTAAAAACCATTTTCTTTTAACTGGTAGTGTGCTCTCACAACTGAACTTTTGTTTCTGTCTTCAAGAATGTCTGTCACTACTGACTTTTTCAGAAGCTTATCCAAGACATCTATTATCTTCAACAGCTTGATTTAGAATGATGGTTTTTCACAGAATACATGTCTACTGATTTTTCCACTTCGCTATGTATATTTCTACAAATAATTTGAATGCTGAACAATGGTCATAATAGAACCTTGACAAAGTCCTTACACAATACAAAATTTCATTCATTTCCAAGACATAAAAGATGTGTCACAATTAGACATGTTTAAGAAAAAAAACTATATTTTGTAACACTAATGTTAAATATAGCCAAAATAATACAATAGACATCCTTCTTTTAATGATAAACAGATACTACCTAGAAGTATTTTTAAAAAACATAAAACTTACCTAGTAATCTCTAGAAGGCTTTAAAGACCTTAATTACTTCTCTCAATACAGCCTTTCAACAAACATAATTTTGATTTTAATTCAAATACTGATAGTTTTATAAACTTTTGCATCTGCAATGATGATTAATTTTTAGCAGTTCATTCATTGAGCATTAGTGTTATATTAAATCCTGATCAATTTTATCAAACACTAGGCAGATATATGTTACCTTGACACATTGAATGATGCTTTGGTCAAAAAGTTAAAGCAATGAAATAGTATTTGTTGGTAAAAGTGAAATTACTTTTTCATAGTAAACAGATTCAGAATGACTAGATGCATTGTCTGATAATAGCAAGACTTTAAAGTTGATTTCCTTTTTCTTCTGGTATTTTTTGACTTCAGACATGAAACAATCACGGAACTATTCAACAAGTGAAATGATTACAACCAGGGTCTTTTTATTGTATGACCAAAACAAATATAATTTTTATTCTAGTTTTTGAGAATGCATGATTTTTTATTTATTTACAAAATAACTCAATTTATTTTACACCTTGCAGCATCGCACCATAGCATCAGAGTTAATATATTTCTCCACACCTTAAAATCTTTGCCTGTTTTCTGTTTTGTTCATTTCCAGAACATGTTTTTCCTTCAATATTATTTTTAATTATGAAAATATAGCAACTAGTCTCATTATTATCAGATGCAGTCCCTCCAATTATTTTGTTATAAAGATTAGATTCATTTCAGAATCAATTTAACCACCTCTAATTAAATTGAATAGCTTAGATCCTTAACTAAATTCTTCATCATAGAGACTTAAGACTTCTGATGCAATAAAAAATGTTTAATAAGAACATTGTTGTCTTTCATATCATCTAACTATAAACTTAAAACTTTATCTGCTTTTATCAAAAAAAGGCCACCTACTTTGGTTACATATTTAACTATAATTGGGAGTGCAATGTGGCATGGATTTACTTTTCTCTTTTTATTATTTTTCATGTAAATGATTTTTTTAAAACATATAATTCATTTCAGAAAATGTTTTTTGTTTCATTAGTAAATAATTAAATTTTATTTTATCCCCCAGTGAAAGTTCTTTATAAATCCTAAGTGGAGTTTGTTGCTCATTTTATAATTACAAAACACTTTATTGTAGAGTTATAATTATTTATTAAGCACACAGAAAGTATATGTAAATACTTTTAAGACAGGCTTTAACCAGTATCCAATGTGCCTTGAAATTTATATTAGTCCCTCTATCAGCAAAATAAAGATATTGTTTGACTATTATAAATTTCAAGGTGCATTTGATACAGGTTAAAGCCTGTCTTAAAATACTTTATTATAAATGTTAGTATATACCACCATATGATAAAAATCAAGTCAGATGTCACATGACTAATTTAATAAAGCTTGTATTTATAAATTTATATATAGAGCTTGCAAAATAAGCTCTTAACAAGCTTTGAGAATATCCTCAACCTCAGATCAGTTTCTGCTTCTGGCATCGTCAGTGAGCTGCCACGATATTCAGCATTAGATTAAAAATACTAGGACAATTCCAGCACTTTATCTAATGTATAACTATTGAATAGAAAATCTGAAATTGTCAGACATCCATATGTCTTCCAATCCAGCTATCTAACTCAAATAGCCATATGGGAGTGAACTAAGTTCAGACACACCATATATTAATAGCATTAGCAATATAAAATTGCCAAAGCCTTAATAGCAAAAAATAAAATGATAAAAAAAGTCATATGTCATATGACTTAATTTAATAAAGCTTGTATTTATGAATGTCATATATAGAGCTTGCAAAATAAGCTATTAACAAGCTTTGAGAATATCCTCAACCCCAGACCATTTTCTGCTTCTGGCATTATCAGTGAGGTGCCAGCATATTCTGCATTAGATTAAAAATACTAGGGCAAGCCCAGCACTTTATCTAATGTATAACTATTGAGTAGAAAATCTGAAATTGTCAGACATTCATATGTCTTCCAATAAGGTAGCTGGATTAAAAGACATATGGATGTCTGACAATATTTTTAATCTAATGCTGAATATCCTGGCAGCTCACTGACGATGCCAGAAGCAGAAACTGGTCTGGGGTTGAGGATATTCTCAAAGCTTGTTAAGAGCTTATTTTGTAAGCTCTATATATAACATACCACTATATATATATATATAACTTTTTGGGGGGAAAGCAAAGAAAAAATATGTATGCTTACAATTATCATACTAAATTATATCTAAATCATGAAGAACATATGACTAAATGAATTTGTGAATATTACATTTAGTGAGAATGCTCCAAGTTTAAATAAAATGGCTGCCACAATACTCTGACTTGTAAAAGTTAATAAATTTGTGAATTTTATTGTTTTTATTTCTGTTTGTTTCCAATTTTTTTTGTGTACCATATAATTGAAGCAGCATATTTTAATACAACTTGTATTACAATTTCATTGTATTTTACTTTTTTTAAATAAATCAAAAATAAAATGCTAATAGTTTTAGTTCATAAGAAGTTTTAACACCAGAACTGATTCTGGGATTTCCCATTTCCAAGTTGGTCAACCGTGCCAACCATGCAAGGCGTTAACAAACTAATGATTTTAAATTTACCCAATTTTTATATTTTCAAATTTATATTGTTAATCTAGTGCTTATTTTAAAAGTCACTTAAATAAAAAGTTTTGTTTTATATTGTATATAAAGGTTACATTTCTATTCCCCTATAATTTTTATACTGACTTACCTTAATTAATTTATTGTAAAACTTAAAATTTATTTTATTTTTTTAAATATTGAATATTATTATAATATATATGTCTCTGTATATACTTGTGGTATATAAATTGTAGTAGAATGAAAAATGTACTAAAGCAAACATCGAATGGCAAATGGTCAGTAAAGTAAATATTATAACTTCTTATACTTTACAGCAAAATATATTTATTTATTGGGTGCTTGTCTTATAGATAAAGACGCCGTTTGATGGCGTCGTTTTCACACTAAAATTATCAAATATGAACATTCATGGGCCATTGATTTTAATCATTTTGATGTGTTTTTTGTAATGTGAAAATAAAAACAAAACAAAATCGTCTTTTTTAAATATTATTTTTTATTAACATATACAAATTAAATGATAATAATACATGTAAAATAAAATAAACAAATTACAATTTGATTCGTGTTTTTTATTTTGCTTTATTAGAAAAATCAATTTTCTATCGGAGATTTTTTTACTGGGGTTACGGCTTTACCACTATTTTTACTTCATATAGAATGACAACAAAAAGTAAAAGTTGTTACGGTTAGGTTTAGGGTTAGTTTTAGGATTAGGTTTACTGTTCTGTTGTTTGTAATGCTAAAATAAAAAATATCAAATCGTATTTTTGTAAATATTTTTCTTTAGTAACATCTATAAAATAAATGATAACAATAAATGTAAACTATATTCAACAAAGTATAACTCTGGAGAAAAGAAAGAAACTAAAACTTTTTTAAACAACAACAAAAATGTCTTCTTTACTTATTAATCATGTTTATAATATATGCTTTTTATGAAATTTATAAAAAAACAGTGCAAAATTGTACTTTTCTTACTGGATATTTTTGTGTTACCACTCTTTTTTACTTCAAAAATATACACACGGTAGAATCTTGTTTGTCTCGTGGAATGTTACGAACAGTACGTTACTTGATGCGTTACCTAATTCCAACTCACTTTACACAGATATCTTGTCAACATTTTCCCAATTAAAACTTCAATACTGTATGGTGTAAAAAGTCTGATAATTATTACTTTACAAAATCTGAACATTTCAATACTTTAAAATAAAAAAAAATCCAATGAAAACAACATTTCCATCCAATTCAAAAAAACACACTCTCTCACCAAGCCGTAACCATTTTATAAACTGTGCGAATTCGGTAAATGTATTTGCTGTGATGCGACATACATGCTGTACTGCGACATGACATAGCAGCCTGCAATCTGTAGCACAACAAAAATAGTTGTATTATAGGAAACGCGGGTTCGAATATGTCGGCCGTGGAAATGGCATTTTTATGTGTTTTAGCACCAAAATGGCGCCATAGAGCGGCATCTTTAGCTATAAGACTAGCAGCAAAATATATTTAAATTTATTGTTTACAGTTTCGATTGTTCCTAGCAATCTTCATCAGATCTACAAAATTTAAACATTATATCAACACACCCACATTTTCAATTTGATCGTATCTTTCATAATGTCCAAATCTTTCTTCACTATTTACCCACATATTATTCCTTATATTTAATATAATCTTCAATACTTTCTCTTCCTCTTTCCTTTTTTTATTTTTGCTTTTTTATATATAATAATAACATTTTACTCTTCTTACACTTTAAATATTAATGCTAAATAAAGTATCATATGCTAGTGCTCATCAGAAGCAGCATATACTCAGCATATTGCAGTTTAGGCAGACATTTGTAACTGAATGTAAAGAATATTTGTTAATAATCATCCTCATTAAACAAATATAAATAATGAGACAAATGAAATGTGAGCAATAATTATTTGTATATGAATGCAAAGACAAATTACTAAATACATATAGATAGATAAGTGCTTTATAGCTACGCATACATTAAATACTATATAAATATGAAGAAGCCAATAAGATAAATAGTTCACTTACATGGGACCATGAATGTGTATTGGCCTTAAATAAAATAGTCATTAAATGTTTTTCAAATTTACAGAGTCATTATTTAATAATAAGATTCTTATCTTTGGGTACCTACCATTTGTGGAATTCTAAAAAGAATTTATAAGATACACATTTCATCCAATTCCATGATTGATTGCTGCTAGCTACCTGAATAGCAAAAGACTCTGAAGAATTTGTGAATCCAATATTATATTTAAATAAATTTACTATAATGTTTTGAAATCATAATTAATAATTGTATTAATTGATTAGTAATTATAATAATAAAAGTGAATGATCTAACATAAATATTCTCTGATAAACAAATAGATTATTATATCTGTTTCTGATTTAATTAACAAAATCATGTAAATGGACATGAAGAGAGCAACGCTCATGCGCGCGCGCGCACACACACATCTAATATAAAAAATATTATAGTTATTTATTTTAATTTAAATTCAATCTACACACCAATCTATTTTAATAATATCACCTTTTTCATTTTTGCCTATAGAATGTATAATAACATATTAATTATTTAATGTAATAATATGTTGGACGATTTCCATCATCTGTCATTATGTTGAAAGTATACAAAACTTTAAACTTTATTTAAACTTTTCAAATACCAACAACTAGTTGTCTATTTGTAAGCTATTAGTAACTGTGTTGCCTAATTGTGTGTTATTACTAACAAGCTGTTTGTATTTGAAAAGTTTAAATAAAGTTTAAAATTTTTTATCTATTCAACATAATGATAAATGATGGAAATAGTCCAACATATTATCACATCACATGATCACCATTTCCTGTACTTGCTTATAACTGTTATTAAAACAGGCAAAACTCTATACATATTGCCACTCAGTGCAAGCTAGAGTAATCAATGTATGCCAGAAGACTTGTGCATAAAATCCCCATGTAGTGCCTACTCATCCAATATCCCCAGACTAGTTTCTGGCTTGTGGCCTTCATCAGTGAGGAGCCTTGGATCTGAGAGCACTGCATCTAGATCTTATGATCTAATGCAACCCTCCAGCAATCATCTTTTATCTCTACTTAACTACAAAACTATGAGTCTTAAATTGAAAACACTGTAATATTTTCAATTCAAGCGCATTAGTTTATATGGTCATATAGGTCTGAACTCAGCTCAGTACCTATACGTTTTGGTGACTTTGGTTCTTTAATAACCACAGCCACCACCACCCCATTAACCAGGATTGGTTTTAAGCCAATAAACACCACACAATTGCCATTTCCTATGGCATTCATTGATTATTCTGGTTTGCACTGAGTGGCAATACATAGAGAGTTTTGCTTGTTTTAATAACAGTTATAAGCAAGCATAGGAAATGGTGATCATGTAATGTTTATTGGCTTAAAACCAATCCTGCCTAATGGGGTCGCAGTGGCTGTGGTTATTAAAGAACCAAAGTCACCAAAATGTATAGATACTGAACTGAGTTCAGACCTATATAAGCTAATGAGCTTGGACTGGAAATATTACAGCATTTTCAATTTAAGACTCATAGTTTTGTAGTTAAGTAGAGATAAAAGGTGGCTGCTGGACAGTTGCATTAGATCCTAAGATCTAGGTGCAGTGCTCTAAAATCCAAGGCTCCTCACTGATGAAGGCCACAGCCAGAAACTAGTCTCTGGGGATATTGGATGATATTTCCATTTCTCATTGCTATATTTATACCTTGTTCTAGGTGTGTAACTATATGGGAATTTTATGCACAAGCCTTCTGGCATCCATTGATTACTCTGGATTTTACTGAGTGGCAGTACGTATAGAGAGTTTTGCCTGTTTGAATATTATCACATCCAATAGACCATTATCACAAACCCACAGGCAAATATTAATCGTTATTTTAGAACTTAGATTTATGTTTGACATAATATAATTAACAGTAAACAAATTTTTCTAAATATAAATTAAACAACCGCATTTTATGAAAATTTTCATAATAATATTTTACAAATTTTAATTTAGTATATAATTGTAATTTCTTTATCCTTTAAGAACTTTAAAGTGGTATATTTATTTATTTCCTTCTGTGAATTTAAAATTTCTAAAACTGGTTTCATTAACCACTTTTAGCATTGGTCAGCTATTCAAAATTATTAATCAGTTTTTTTTTTTTTAATAAGTAGAAGTGTAAATGAAATACTTTTTGATTGTAATGAAATTTGCTTTTCTTCACTATTAGTACTAGAATTAATATTTTAAATATGCGTAGTATATATATATGAATACTGCTGTATTTTTTTCTTATCATCAGTACATTTCTTCTATATATATGTACAATAGATTTTATATATAAATAATATTGTAATGGATTCTTCTATCAATCACAGATTAGTAAAGCAGGCAAAACTCTCCATACAGTAGTGCCATCCTGTGCCAATCAGAGTAATTAATGGATGCCAGAAGGCTTGTGCATAAAATCCCCATCTAGTACCTACTCATCCAATATCCCCAGATTAGTTTCTGTATTGTGGCCTTTGTCATTGAGGAGCCTTGAATCTGAGAGCATTGCACTAGAAGGGGATTTTATGCACAAGCCTTCTGGTATCCATTGATTACTCTGGCTTGCAATGAGTGGCAATATGTATAGAGAGATTTGCCTGTTTTAATAACAATTATAAGCAAGCATAAAAATGGTGATCATGTGATGTTTATTGGCTTACAACCAATCCTGCCTAATAGGATAGGGTGGCTATGGTTATTAAAAAACCAGTCACCAATATGAATAGGTACTGAACTGAGTTCAGACCTATATGACTATATAAGATAATGAGCTTAGATTGAAAATATGATAGTGTTTTCCATTTAAGACTCATAGTTTTGTAATTAAGTAGAGATAAAAAGTGGCTGCTAGAGAGGTTCAATGCTCTCAGATCCAATGCTCCTCACTGATAAAGGCCACAAGCCAGAAACTAGTCTGGGGATATTGGATGAATAGGCACTAGGTGGGGATTTTATGCACAAGCCTTCTGACATCCATTGATTACTCCGGCTTGCAATGAGTGGCAATATGTATAGAGAATTTTTTCTGTTTTAATAACAGTTATAAGCAAGTATAAGAAATGGTGATCATATGATGTTTAATCACAGATTATCTTATTCTACAGAAATACATAAATAGGTCAGTCTGTTTTGCAAATAATATGCATAGTATGTTTTGATTAACTGATTGACAAAATAAATTCTAATGGCCTTTAATTTATATCTAATTTCTATATTTTGAATTTAATTTGCCACAAACAGTGATTTTATACGCAGTGGATTATGAGTCGCTGATACATTGCAGTACATTCCCAAACTCTTACGATTATAATGTCCTACTAGCAACAATTACCTTCTTGGCTCTGCAAACTTATAAATTAAAAAGTCTCTCAGTGTTTTTAGTTATGTATTAAGAAATAGTATATATTGATAGGTAGAAGAATGAAATCTAAGTATTTTTCTTTATTAAATAAAAATAGATTATAACTAATATAATTATTTTTCATTATGTTATATTAATCTAAACAAACATTCACATTTTTATTTGTGAGACAAAAATAATTTAATTAAATTTTTAAATTTCTTTTAAATACAAAATATAGTGAAATTACCTTTTATAATTACATTTTCATTTAAAAAACATTTTTATTACATTAACTTAGAAATCTATTTTTCAGAAAATCCTTTTTATTTAATTTTAAATATCTTTTTTTTTAGTCAATTAGTGAGTATTTGTCATTCTAGACTCTTATTATTTATATAAGTAGCTTCTATATGTATACATGTATTATCAAGGTTACTCGTTTTCTATGCTATGACCATGAAACAAATCTGTTACATTATTTCTTCCCTTTGAGAAAACAAAAAGAGAAATGAAACGCTTTTGTTAATATTTATATATACGGGCATTATAAATATTACATGATCACCATTTCTTATGCTTGCTTATAACTGTTATTAAAATAGGCAAAACTCTCTATGCGTCATTGCCAATCAATGCAAGTCAGGGTAATCAATGGATGCCAGAAGGCTTGTGAATAAAATCGCCATCTAGTGCCTACTCATCCAATATCCCCAGACTGGTCTTTCATCAAGAGGAGCCTTGGTGCAGTAAATGAGGAGCCTTGGATCTGATAGCACTGCACCAATGCTCCTCATTGATGAAGGCCACAAGCCAAAAACTAGTCTGGGGATATTGGATGAGTAGACACTAGATAGGGATTTTGCCTTCTGGCATCCATTGATTACTCTGGCTTGCATTGAGTGGCAGTATATAGAGAGAGTTTTGCTTGTTTTAATATGGGCATAATATGAACTCATATAACCAACTTACCATAAACAATTTAAACTGCACTCAGTATATCAATAGCTATATTAAAAAGTATTGTATTCCTCAGAAACGTAAGGTTATTTTATAAAGTTAAATTAAATTTTTACATGTAGTGGCAAGAATTAGTATCATTATACTAGCTTCAAAATCAAACTTAACAAAAACTCTGTACATAAATTTTTTTCTGTTTATTTATGGCTGTTATTGTTGGAACAAAAGGCTTTATAAAATAGCATTTATATTTTATGGTCATTAATTAACTTTTTCTTACAAAATTCTACATACCAGACAGATATCTTATTAATTCTTTTCTTTAAAAATTATTAATAGTATCAAATGTCTTGAGATTTTCTAGAAAGCATTTTTCAGACGGAATTTTAAAAAGGAAAATCAACATTTAAATTATTTAATCTAGCACTGTCTTAACTGTAAAGTGAATAATTTAACATAATACCAAACTTATTTAAAACTAATATTTAATGTTTTATGTAATCACTAATTGATATCAATACTTATCTTTTAAGATACATAATGCTTGTACATACTACATATTTACTATTATTATATTTTTAAAATGGAACAAATAAAAATAATAATTTACAGCAAGATTTTTTTCTTAAATAGTGACTGATTAGACCTTTTATGTACATACTATCCAATGTTACATGCATAGCATGCATGAGTGTAAAAAAAAAGAATAAATAATAACATGTCTTTATATATTGTAATGGTGAAAAATGCACAGCTAAACATGAAAATTGGTCAAGGGTAATCAGCTTGCAGCTCCACGGTCAAGGGTAATCTGCTTGCAGCTCCACATTCCAATATCACATGATCAAAACGTTTTTCTTTTATATCCCGCTAACTCTGGTAGATATAAAAGACTCTTATCATATGCTAATTATTGCTATTGATTGCAATAAAAGACAAATGCTAGAATAATGAGAAATTAAGATTTATTCACTTATATACATAATCATCATGGAACAGTGAAATAAATATTAACATATTTGATTGAAACTCTTCAGGAACATTAGTCTATTGGTCTTTTACCTGGGGTTTAAATTTGGTGTAATGGCAATGATCCATTGCCGTATGTCTATTATTTAAAATCAATTATTTCATTTTTTCTACCTTAACTAGCTTGGAGCAAAATTCATAGGAATAGATTCATTAGCTCAATAGGATTACCATTATGCACAGATGATATACAGATTCACTGCACAGACAAACTGTAAATATTGATAACAATTAACCCATAACCAATCCCAACCCAGTTCCATGAATTATCAACCTCACTCACAAGGTTAAAAATATGCTAAAAATTATTTGTATAAAATATTCTATTAGGAGGCTGAGATTAATATAAATCAGTCAAGCATTGGTGGTCTAGTGGTTTGCTTCCTGGTCAATGCATTTGGCATATGAAAAAAAAAAGAGATTAATATAAATCATTTCAGGTTGTATCACTTGGAACTTCATACTAAGCAACTAGATTATGTGGATACAAGCAAATACTTGAGTTATAACAGAAATAATTGTCACATACACCAGGCAATCTTAAACAACTGTTTTAATAATAATAGAATAAGTATCACCAAATGTCCCAGGCAGATATCATGCATCTACCTGGCATTAGTGACTGAGAACGTATAAATGAAATGGTAGGATTGTGCATCTACCTGGTAAATAACAATAATAATATGTGGCCAAGTGCAAGTGGCAGAAAACAAATGCTTTATATTCATTTCAGGACATTCAAATTACATAACACAAAATATATGGCAGGAATGAGACATCTACCTAAAATAATGTTCAGAGTATCAAATGTCCCAGGAAGATATCATGCATCTACCTGGCATTAGTGATTGAGAACGTATAAATGAAATGGTAGGATTGTGCATCTACCTGGTAAATAACAATAATAATATGTAGCCAAGTGCAAGTGGCAGAAAACAAATGCTTTATATTCATTTCAGGACATTCAAATTACATAACACACAATATATGGCAGGAATGAGACATCTACCTAAAATAATGTTCAGAGTATCAAAAAGTGGGTTTCAGTAATGTATCAATACCACCCTGATCTACACATATATAAAACAGCCTGGAAAATAGAACATAAGCTCAAGACAGCATTTAAAGAAAATTTACTACTTGGTCTATCTGACAAATATCCACCCCATCTCTGACTATCCTAAATCTATAAATGCATTTACTATAAACTTTTATAATGATAAAGACATTTTTTTTTAATTTACTTAATTTGTTTATGAAGCTATTACTTTATCCAAAGGTCATTAATATCAGCATTATTTAGAATAAAGGTCAAATTGTTAATGTCTTTTAAATCTCTCTCCTAATGCTAGTGGAAATGATCATTAACTAAATTACAAAACAAAAGAGAAACTCTAGCAAATTGTGAGATGTGATGATTTGTAATTGTTTTATCATAGATATTTTCTTTTTATGTTACAACATCTGAATGGTTGATGCATCCAATAAACCAGAAATAATAAGATTAGGCAATCTACTGGCATTTCTGCTCTCTGAAATATATATATCTGCACCAAATCACAATATTCTATACAAAATTTTTAAAACAAATTCATCATCATCATCATCATCAACCATTATCAATCCACTGCAGGATGAAGGTCTCTCCAAGTTCAATCCATCTCCGATCTTTAGCTTCTCTTCTCCACAACCCCCCTGCACATTTTCTTATTTCATCCATCCATCTCACATGTGGTCTCTTTCTGGGTCTTTTACAATCTCTTGGAATCCAGTTTAAAATTTCAATTGTCCATCTATTATCATCTCTTCTAGCAATATGTCCAGCCCAACTCCATTTCAATCTTTTAATTTTTTCAATAAGGTCAGTAACACCTGTTTGTTGTCTTACCCATACATTGCGTTTTCGATCTCGTCTTGTTACTCTCAACATACATCTCTCCATACTCCTTTGAGTGGTCTGAAGTCTCTGTATTGCTCTTCTATTAAGTGTCTAAGTCTCAGATCCATAAGTAAGAACTGGTAAAACACATTTGTTAAAAACCATCCTTTTCAAACACATAGGCATATTTCCTTGTAGTATCAAGTTATTTCTACCAAAAGCACTCCAAACAAATTAAGTACACATATAGGAGATTAAATATCTTAACATTTGTAAAAGAATTTCATAAGAGCCAATAAATAAAGTTCATACAAATTACCCTTCTTTATCTTTGACAGTTCATGTATGAATATCAAGTACCTGCAAACTTCTTGCAGAACAGTTAGTATAAACATAGCTAAGTTTGCCAGTATTTAGTGAAGCTTCTCTGAAATTATTCTTGCTGATTGAGATGGCATTCCTTGAAATATGCTTCTGTTGATTTTTGTTCTTTTAATTTATTTAGTAGTATTTGCTATTATACAGGCAGCATATGAAAGTATTTTCCCTACTGAGTGCCATTTATGCCTTGAAAAATTATGGCTGATCTTTTTCCTGAAGTTATAGGATGCTTAATTTAAGAAGCATAAGTTCACATGTAACTGGACACAATAAACAATGGAATAGCTTTATAATACATTATGGCAGCTTTTCTGCACTTTATAGTGGAACTAAACCCACAGCCAGCTTGACTAGAATGGAGCAGACAGTGTGCTTTTCTACTCTTCCATTATATGAATAAACACAACATCCCTATTACTCCTCTCTCACTTTTATTATGTTATACTAATAATATTGACCATCTAAGATATCCCTTTTTATAATCCACTGAGCTGCTTTATCTATTAAATTAGTTTTTTATCATGGTTCAAGTTCATCCACTCTCTATTGGCTGGAGATTTGCTCTAAACTTTTCTGTGGTGTGAGGCTTATTAACCAATCATAAACTTTGCAAAAATTAGCTTTAAAAGGAATTACAGTAAAACAAAAGATAATACTTTGGCTAGACAACGTAAGATATCAATCTTTTAATTAGCCGATCTGATTATCAGCCAATCAATTAATTGTATAAAATAATGCATTTACATCCATCTAATTGTTAAATAATTCTGAAACTGATAATTATTAAAATATTTCTAAAGATTTTATAAACTGTGTTTAAATTATATATTTATTCAAAATCAATTTAGAACTAATAAGCCCTAATATATTTTATCTGCGCACATACCTACATATACGTATATTACGCCTAGTAAACAAAACGTTTAACAGCTTTTGACTTAAAAAAACGAATACCAATAAAAACATTGCTTGATTTTTTTAATTTACTGCAATATATTATAAATAATACCAGATTTTTATTCAAGTGTCATCTATTGTAGTAGAGGCTTGATAATAGTACATCTAAATTCCCATTCTTAGAATGATTTTTGAATTTTGCCCTTATCAATGAGAACTCTGGACTCAAAGTCAAACCTAATGCAGCAATAAGTTTTAATTTATTTCTATATTATTATTAAATTAATTTTTAATCCATCCAGTTTGAATAATTATATAAATTTGATCCAGGATCAGTCAGTATACATTTTAATACTCTGGCTTTTTTTTTCTTGGTTAGAAATGTCAGCATAAACAAAACATCACTTGATTTTTTTAGCGTATTACTATATATCATAAACACCAATAGCTCTCTATTCTAGCACTAACTATTGTAAGTTTAAATAATCTGTGACACTAGATGAGATGTGTAACTATGAGTTCCAGTTTTGAAATCCAAGTATTGATTGATAAAAGCATATTCTGATTATTCAATCTTGTAGTAGATGGTGCAGAATAGAGAGATGCTGTAATCAGTTTTAAAATAATAATTGTAAAGTACCACTGTGATGTAAATATTGTAATGTTTTCCATGTCTTGCTAGACCTCTATACACAATAAATGCACGAGTTGATCAAGTTATGCAAAAAGAAGGAAGTTTTGTTCCTATTTCTAAAAAAACATAACTACATTTTCTGATCAACTCGGTCTAGAATTGTTAAGAGTGCAATTGTGAGCTGAATCAGTTTTTTATTTATAAATGAGAGCACCAGAGTCACTTAGACTCACTGATTCTGCGCCAAACATATCGTAACTCATAAAGTAGTAATTATACAATCAGGATTAAAATTCTTGTTAAGTAGTAGAAGATATTCCCCTTTGACTTAATTAAGAAAATAAATCTACTTAGCGAAGGTAATTTATACACTAATTTGAATCTAAATAATCAAATCTAAAACTTAAATATAATAACATTATTAATTTTATACATGTACAATGAAAGTTATGTTAATAATAAAGATTTATTCTAGCTCAACATTTAATATTTATGATAAAAAAAATTATAATATTGGAAAGTATTATGCATAATGAATTTAATAATTTGATTCAAATATTTCTTCTTGAAGTAATAGCTAGTTTGTGTCTTATTTTTCCATGGTAACAGTTTCATTCACTACTCAGTTCACAAATCTTTAGATCAAAAAATTATGGGATAAACATTTCATTCAAATCTCAGTTCGTAAGGCTTTATATAAAAGTTATGGCTATTAACTTACCGGTAAGTTGATATTTAAGTAGGTCATTGATCATCCGATGTCAAATTCTTTCAATGGGTAGTCTGCAGTAGTTTTTTTTATTGTTTTATTCCTTCCAAATCTCTGATCGGTATTTAGGTAGAGCCAGACGATGATTTAGTGACTTATCTCAAGAGAAAGTATCAGAAAATGATAGAGTTCTACTCACTCATGGAGAGTGGTTTCAGTTCATATCTAAGTGGACACATTTTATTAATTTTTTTATTAAAAAAAATACAAGTTACTTCAAATTGCTCAACCCTCTCTGGAACAACAAGACAAACACACTTTTCCAACCTGTCGGCTCCTTTTATATCCCCAGATTCTTTTTAGAAGTTCTGTGCATATTATTTTTACCTCTTGTTCTGTTTTATAAACTTCTACATTATTTCTCATTTTTTTATTACAAAGTCTCTTTTCTCATTATGAATTCCTGCCATTTTTAATTAAGTCGTTTCTGATAGCAATTTTTTTCCCTTTGAAATTTCCTTTCACTATTTGAATCAATTATTTGGTATGCACTTTCCAATATCGAATTTATTTTAATTAAATTATATATAAAAAAAGAAAAATTAAATTTTCACTGTATGTTTCTTTTAAAACATTATATTATTAAAAAAAAATTAAAAATCGGGTTCTCTCTTTTTTATTTAAATGATATACAATATTAAATAGCAATTTGTATCATATATATAAATAAATGGTACAATACCACTGGGGCAGGGGAATGAGAATAAAAATAGAGGTTTAAACTAATTTTATTCTTACTAAGTCTTTATGGAGAACTTCTAACCCAAGTCCTAGTCTTATACTATTTCAGTGACCTAGCATTATAGGCACCCCTTTCTCTTTCACCATTCTCTAAAGTGAAATATTGGGACCATCTCGTCGGCTGATTTGGTAAGGCCCCTCATACAAATTTTGGATCTTTTTTAAAAATATGCTTCCCAGTTTGGCTCACGGGATTCATTTTGACCCATACTGTATCCCCTGTTTTAAACTTATCAGTCAGGATTCCTTTCTGCAGGGTCAGGAGCTTGGTGCAGTGTTCCAATTTTTTTCTTGCTTCTTCATGATCTCTCCCTTTATCAATGTTTTCTGGATTAGCGGGTAATGTAAATATATATATACAACCAAGGTACCGCTTGTTCGAATTGAAGTCTTACAGGTGCAATTCTGGTGGATTCATTATGAGTCCAATTTATGAAATTTAACATCCTTGGGAGTTGTTTCACCCATCCTCTATGGTTGGAAGCAGTATAAACCCTGAAGAGGCATCCCAACTCTCTCATCACCCGCTTGCAAGGGTTGGACTGTGGATTTCGTATGGAATGACACTATGTGTTTTACCTCCATCCTCTCTATCCACTGTTGCCAATCATAAGATGTGAAAAAAATACCATGCCCTGACAAAATAGCTTTGGTTCTGCCTACCCTTTTAAAATATTGTACCTCAAGGGCTCCTACAGCATTTCTAGTATTGGCCTGGGTCATCGGATATGCCAACACCCATTTTGAAAAAAGGTCATATACCACTAGTAGATATTTCATTTTCTCAAAAGTTGGCAATGGTCCATAGAAATCAACAGTCACCAGTTCATTGGGTTCCTTACAGATGATAGAATTCAATGGACCTTGATATGACTTGTTTGCTGGTTTTGACTTCTGACAGGTCTCACATGAGCTTACTATCCTGGCGATCTGCGCTCTCATATTTAGCCAATGGAATCTTGTCCTCAATAAGCCTTCCACTTTATTTACACCATAATTCCCATACAAATTATGTGTGTACATAATAAGTCCCTGTAAACTCTCTGCTATATTCATTTCCCACTGATCCCTTTGCAGGTCAGTGATGTACCACAGGATCCCTTCTTTCAGGTGGTATCTCTTACCAGCGTTAGTATCTGCTGTTTCTCCCACTTCATTTTTGTCTTCTAGTTGGTCAATAATTTTTTTGTAGGTAGGCTCTTTGCCATTGTACCTTTCCTAAGTGTCTCAATCCTTCTTCTACTACAGGGTTCATTTCAAATCATACACTTGTCAACAAATATCTGCTGACAAAATAAATTATACCCAAGGTACCATTCTGTTGAGCTTGCATAAGAGCTGCACCTAACTTGTACCCACTACTGTCTACCTGAACAATAAATGGTTTCCTTAGGTCAGAGTAAACCAACATCACTTGGCTAAGAAACTTCTTTTTAATAACCCTGAAATTGGTCTCATACTCTCCATCCATTTCCATGACATTCCCTTAAGTAATAATTACAACAGAGGCTCCATGTCTGAAGTGAAGTTTTTGTAAAATTTATTGTAGAAATTACACAGCCCCAAAATGATCTAACCTGTTTTGTTGTTCGAGTGACTGGAAAATCTCGCATTGCCTGGATTTTGTCAGGGTGAGGTCTGATTCCATTTGCATTAATTAAGTGCCCTAAGAAATTCACCTCTTCCATAGCCAAACAGCTTTTTTGTAAATTAATGCAAATATCCTTCATATTGCACTCTTGTAAAAACAACTTGAGGTGTTGTAAGTGCTCATGAGAGTTATTAGATGCAATAATCACATAATTCATGTAGATAGTGATTAACTTTTTGATCTCAGAAGACAGTACACAGTCAAGACATTTTAGCAGATCTGCTCCACTATTCTTGAGACCAAAAGGCATTCTGTTAAATTGGTTATATCAAAATGCCATGTACTTCTGGTCAGCAGAGTGTAACTTGATCTGCCGATAGTTAGCAGTCAGATCTAATGTGGAAAATATCTTCCCCAAAATGTATTTACCAACTCATTAATTGGAGGTGGAACATTTTGATCTGGCCATGTAATTTTGTTCAATTGCCTGACATCCAAACACAGTCTTATGGCTTCATCCTTTTTTTACAACCACCAATCAGTTATTATATGCTGATGAACCTTTAGTGATAATATCCCACTTCTCCATTTTAGCATATTCTCTTTCTATCTCAGCTCTATATTGGTATGGCACTGGGTATGATCTTGCCTGGTATGGGATACTGACAGCAATCTTGATCCTATGCTCATACCCTTTAATAACCCCGGTTTTATCTGAAAAATTTTGATTTATATTCAATTAGAACTTCTTTTGGGTCCCCTTTCCATTCTCCCTTCACTTTTATCTCATCAATCTGTGATTCTATTGAAGGATGTTCTATCTCAATCTCCATATTACATACGTTTTGCTGATTCATTCTCATCTGCAACCCAAACTCCACTTCTTCCCCTTTGCAAATAATCTTTTCATCTTTATAATTGACCACACACCCAGGTTGTGCATAAAGTCTGACCCTAATATGGCTTCGTGTACCAAACCTTTTAGAATTAATAACGTATGGGGTATAATTTTATCCCCTATTTTAGTTTGCACCCAAACTTGTTTTGAGCCCAATTGTGCCTTTTTGTTATTTGCATGCTTTTCACCAGTAGAGTTGGTATCTCTATGGGTTGGCTCTGCATGTGTTCATACATTGTTTCTGATATTACTGATATCTGGCTGCCAGAATCCCACAATGTCTCTACCTTGACATCGTTTATTTGCAAAACAACCTTTGGGCATTCTTGAGACATGTACTTGATCGATTTGCCATCCCACTCATAAATAAGATTATCTATCCTTTTTTTCCTCTGTTGTTCTACTGATCACTTTATTTCTTCTCTTTTTCCTCCTTTTTTATTGGTTCTTTTATTTCTTTAATATATACCCTTATTGCTTCTTTTAATTCTCTGACCATCTCTGCCATTTCTTTCTTTATATCTTTGAATTCCATTTTGAATTTGTGTAATAGTTTTCTTATGAAGGGTTCCATGCCTTCTTTCAATTCTTTTTCACCTTCTGCCATATTTTGAATATTTTTATCACTTATCAATTTCATATATGGCCATGTGGTTTATTTTTGCTATAGTAAACAAAATCTTAACTTCATCAGTTGTTATGATATAACTTCAATATTTTATTTTGTTTTGCTAATAGATTCATTCACCGACACCCCTCTCTTTTATCACCCTATAATCTCCCATCCCTCTCTACCTTTATCATCATTACTAACCTTTGATCAGTTTTATTTATTATTTAATTTATAAGCTATTATATTATTTCAATATAGTCTTATTTAAATCTTACACTCTTATCCTACTCTTAAAAAAAACTATTGTAATTGTACGCAATAACTTTTTAGACTTGCACACTATTTGTGTTCATATTTATTTTCCAGCTACGGACATTAAATTCTCAATTTTATGCTGTTTTTAAATTTTTTCAGGTTGTGGGTTTTTTTTTTTTTGTAGTTCCAAGTTGGGCCATCATTGTAACATTTTCCATGTCTTGCTAGACCTCTATATGCAATAAATGCACGAGTTGATCAAGTTTTGCAAAAAGAAGGAAGTTTCATTTTTATTTCTAAAAAAACATAACTATATTTCCTGATCAACCCAGCCTAGATTGTTACGAGTACAATCGTGAGCTGAATCAGTTTTTTATTTATAAATGAGGGCACCAGAGTCACTTAGACTCACTGATTCTGCGCCAAACATATCGTAACTCATAAAGTAGTAATTATACAACCAGGATTAAAATTCCCGTTAAGTAGTAGAAGATATTCCCCTTTGACAATTAAGAAAATAAATCTACTTAGTGAAGGTAATTTATACACTAATTTGAATCTAAATAATCAAATCTAAAACTTAAATATAATAACATTATTAATTTTATACATGTACAATGAAAGTTATGTTAATAATAAAGATTTATTCTAGCTCAACATTTAATATTTGTGATAAAAAAAATTATAATATTAGAAAGTATTATGCATAATGAATTTAATAATTTGATTCAAATATTTCTTCTTGAAGTAATAGCTAGTTTGTGTCTTATTTTTCCATGGTAACAGTTTCATTCACTACTCAGTTCACAAATCTTTAGATCAAAAAATTATGGGATAAACATTTCATTCAAATCTTGGTTCATAATGCTTTATATAAAAGTTATGGCCATTAACTTACTGGTAAGTTAATATTTATGTAGGTCATTTATCATCCGATGTCCAATTCCTTCAATGGGTAGTCCACAGTAGTTTTTTTTTATTGTTTTATTCCTTCCAAATCTCTGATCAATATTTAGGTAGAGCCAGACGATGATTTAGGTGACTTTTCTCAAAAGTGTCAGCCAATGATAGAGTTCTATTCACTTGTGGAGAGTGGTTTCAGTTTGTATCTAAGTGGACTCATTTTATTAATTTTTTTATTAAAAAAATACAAGGCACTTCAAATTGCTCAACACTCTCTGGAACAACAAGACAAAAGACCCTTTTCAAACCTGCCGGCTCCTTTTATATCCCCAGATTCTTTTTAGAAGTTCTGCACATCATCCTTTTACCTTTTGTTCTGTTTTATAAACTTCTACATTATTTCTCATTTTTTTATTACAAAGTCTCTTTTCTTGTTATGAATTCCTGCCATTTTTAATTACTATCAGAAAGTCGTTTCTGAAAGCAATCTTTTACCTTTGAAATTTTCTTTCACTAATTGAATCAATTATTTGGTATGCACTTTCGAATTTATTTTAATTAAATTATATATAAAAAAAATAAAAAATAAACCTTCACTGTACGTTTTTCTTAAAACAACATTATATTAAAAAAAAAAAAATTAAAAATCGGGTTCTCTCTTTTTTATTTAAATGATATACAATATTAAATAGCAATTTATACCATATATATAAATAAACAGTACAATATAAAATTGATGAAGGAAGACAAGTAAAAAAGATCGATTGAAAATTGGCAGTTTAAGTAAAATGTTTAATGTGAGTTTGTATAGTCAAAGCATAATCTAAAATATATTATTAATTATGTGTTGTTAAATAAAGATGAATTTGAAAAAATAAAAAGAATTAGTGTTCAGCTGAAGAGAAAAAATATGATCAGTTTTACATAGCAAAAATTTGACATATCTGAAAAGATAAGAAAAAGTTAATAGATATATAAAAATAAGCAATGAGGTTGAATTCAGTAGTTTAATATGTAGTATCTTAGGAATAATTATAAAAGATTGATATTTTAAAAGGTTGAAGTGTTGATGAATATAATGAAAAAGACTGCAAATAATTATTTCTTTAGAACCAATAGCATTAATAAAAATTTAAAAATAAACAAGGGAGGGAGAAAAGCTATATAAAGTATCAAGTAAAAGAGAAAAGTATGTAAAAATTATAGAAAGACTATTAAGAAGTGGTAGAAGAGGGGATAAAAACTTTTCCTACAGAAAAAATAGCTAGAATAAAATAAAGATGAAAATGAAATAAACCTAATAAAAAGTTAATGGAGGAAAATAATACGTAGAGGTAGGAGGTGTGAAAATTTTAAGCATATATGAAAACACTGTGGGAAGAGAATAAAACAGGTAAAACTCTTCATACAATAGTGCCACTCAGTGCAAGCCAGAGTAATCAATTGATGCCAGAAGGCTTATGCATAAAATCCCTTTCTAGTGTCTACTCATCCAATATCCCCAGACTAGTTCCTAGCTTGTGGCTTTTGTCAGTGAGAAGCCTTGGAATAGGAAAAAATATGTAAAAAAAAAAATTAATGAATTAGTAATAAAAACTTTGACTGGAGAAAAGTTATTATGTGAATTTGATTTATTAGAGAGTTTAATTTACACCAATATGGATATAGTGATAGATGCCAAATTGAATATTAGCAATACACAGATTAAAAGGAAAAAGCAAAAAAATACCATGATATGACCATTGAAATAGCAGTAGGTATAGGATGATATTCAAGGCTTAGTTTAAAAGAAAGTTGAAATAAAAACTATAATTAATAATAAAATTTCAGATGAATAAAAGACTGTGAGGAGTACATTATTATATAAAGAAAAATACTTTATGTTGTCAATTATCTTAACAAATAAAGTAAGGACTTGAATAGGAGAGAAAAATTTTGTGTAGAGATTTATACTGAATTCATTGTGTAAAAAGAATAGGGAATAATTTATTTGAGAATTAGTTATAAACCAGTAGTAATAACCTTCCTAGTTGATAAATTATTTAAATATATTTTAATGAAAAAAGTTAGGACTTGATTTTGTGAATTATTCAAAATGGATTTCATTCAAGGAGAAGGATAGGAAATAATTATTTATAGTATCTACTTTATTAAAATATTTTAAAAAAACAATATATTATTTACTATATTGTAGATATAGAAATGATTTATAATAGAGTAAATGGAAATAGATTGTAAGAAGTCATGAAAATATAAGAATGGACTTTGAATTCTTAAGATTAGTTAAGAATCTTCATAAAGATAATAAAAAAATCATTATTGTTCAAGTTGAGCAATATAAAATCAATGGAAATTAAATATGAAATTATGGAAACTTGAATATTTATTATTGCTTTATTTTTAATTTCTCTTTAAGGGATTAAAAATGGAATAGAAAAATGAAGGATAAGAATTGGGGTTTCTGTTTGTTAATACAAAGGGAATTCATAATGTGATAACTTTTTTTTTTTTGCAAACAATGTAGAAGATATGACATTGTTATTTGAGAAGTGTGTAGGAATAGAAAAGAGTATAAAATTTAAATTTATTTAAGAAAAATCCAAAATTTTCATATTTAATGAGAGGGATAAAAGTGAATAATGGAAAATTAAAGTATTTATTTTAAAGAAGTGGAGTATAGAAATTTAATTACTTTGTTAAATGAAAATAGGAATTGTCCAGATGGCTGGAAATTAGAGTAAGAAGAAAAGCAAAAAATAGAATGTGATGTTTAAAAATTTGGCATGCTCCTTATATAATAAATATATGTGGAATTATTTACAAAGGAGTGATGGTGCCTGTTTTAACATTTGGTGGTGATATACTTTGTATTGGCCAGAAAATTAAGTAATTTTTAGATAGAATACAAAAATAAGACATAAATATAAAATATGTAATGAAGTGTGGCCAGCAAATGAAACAATTCAAAAAGAAATAAGGTAGTTCTTTTTAAATGAGAGGAAATTAAAAATAAATTAAAATACTTGGAAAGTTATAATATATAAATGAAAATAGATTAATAAAAATAGTATTTAATTGATTATTTGAAGATTACAAACATATTGGGAAATCAAGTCCCGCAATATGCAAACTTAATAGATAATCATTTTATCTTCATGTATTTATATAAAAAAAATGAATAAACGTTTAGAGAATGTATTTCAGGTACATATTTAAGAAGGATGGGAAAATGGATAATAAATTGTTTAGAAAATTTTTTTTGTAGAATTATGAAAATCAAATATGAATATAAAAACATAATTTGGAGTTATTAAGAGAGTGCCAAAACTTATAACTGCAGTTTTGCAAAATGTATTTTGTGGATTAAAATGGGAAGCCAAGAGAATAAAAGTAAATGGAGATTATTTAAGTCATCTAAATTTTGCAGATGATGTAGTTGTTTTTACAAATAATGCTTTAGAGCTCCATTAAATGTTGCAAGAGTTATTAGATGTAAGTAAGAAATTAGGATTAAATGTAAATGTTAAAAAGATTAAAGAAATCTTCAATGGATTTTTTCAAAATAAGAAAGTAAAGATTGATACTGATGAGTTAGAAGAAGGTAACAATTATAAATATTTTGGTCAGATTATTACTACAGATGGAAATATAATGGATGAAATTAATGATAGAATTAAACTTGATTGGAGTGTTTTTAGTATAAATAACTTCATATTAAAAGGCAATATGCTTATGTGTTTGAAAAGTAAGATTTTTAATAAATATGTGTTATCAGTTCTTACTTAAAGATCTGAGGCTTGGACACTTATCAGAAGAGCAATACAGAGACATCAGACCACTCAATGAGGTTTGGAGAGATGTATATTAGGAGTAGCAAGAAGAAATCAAAAATGAAATGCGTGGGTGAGAGATTAAGCCGGTATTACTGATGTCATTGAAAAAAATTAAAAGACTGAAGTGAAATTGGGATAGACATATAGCTAGAAAAGATGATAATAGATAGACTTAAAATCTTAAACAGTATTCTAAGTGATTGTAAAAAACCTAGAAAGAGATCACAAGTGAGATAGATGGATGAAATAAGGAAATGTGTTGGGTGATTTGGAGAAGAGAGGCTCAAAATGGGAGAAAATGGATTGAACTTGAAGACACCATTCTGCAATGGATCAATAATAGTTGAAAATAGTGTCGTTCATTACTTGGTGCAAGTAAATACCATAAGATATGATAAATATTGGAATAAAGATTTTGATTGTAGATTAGTTTATGTGAGATGTAGGCAAAGGTATTGAACTCTTATTATAGGAGTATAGGATATTGAAAGAAAATCAAGATACACTATATAGAGAAATTTAAATGTAAAAGGGATAAAAGGGGCAACTTTTGTTTAGATTTTATTACAAAATTGGTGAATAATATGACAGGATAGTAGTAGTAATTAAATAGTTTTGATTAAAAAGGCATAGAAGGACAAAAAATGAAATGGGACTGAAAAAAATAATTTTATAATAAAAAACAAGAAGCAAATGAGTTTATCATGGCATGCAAGGGTTTTATAGGGTAGTCTTGTTTAACTTGGTTAACAGAATTTCTGGCATATAGATTATGCATAAAAACTCACTTAAGCCATTTTCATCATATAACATGTTACTAATTTATTATATATCATTGTGAATTCACATATATTTATACTTATTTTATCCTCACTGTTGAGTGCAATCATAGAATAAAGCTTCAAAACTAAAGTTTCTGGATAGATTTCTGTTTAGTCAAGTGGGTGTTATATTTTTCTAATGTATCATTTTATATGATCTTTTGAATCATTGCTCCTATGTTTCACTTCATATAAAACTAATCATCTTAAGAGATCAAAATACTATTAATCTATTATTAGAAGTATTTTGATGTCTTACAGTGATTAGTTTTATATGAAATGAATCATATATTATTGCCATTCATTTATAGATACACATATTTTTTGCAACATTTACTTCTGATATTAAGTTGAAGGAACTTGTAATTCTTAATAATGTGTTATTTAGTAAAATAGGAATATTCCTCAATATGCATATAATCATCACATATCATGTTAACATAATTGGTAGATTCAAATATCAGCTTTCAAGCTAATTGTGCATATGCTTTTGCGAGTGTTAATAATAATAAATGAATACTTTCCTCTCCAATACAAGATATAGTATTTATGCAGGAATAAAATGAATCCACTTATTCCTACAACTCAAATGCTTATATATGAACATATCTGAAGTACTGGGAAGGAAAGCGTGAGGATGGACCACTCACTTTAAATTACTATATACGATGTCTGAATGAATGACGTCAGTGAAATTGTCTTGCCAGTACTTCAGATTTGCTCATATATATGCATTTGAGTTGTAGAAATAAGTGGATTCATTTTATTCCTGAATAAATACTATATCTTGTATTGGAGAGGAAAGGATTCATTTATTATTGTTATCACTCGCAAAAGCGTATGCACAATTAGCTTGAAAGACTGATATTTGAATGTAATACAATTGTAAACATGTGCCATATAAAAATAAATGCTTATTTACATAATTGGTAGAGAAACTTACCATCAAATTCATATGTTAAATTCTTCATGGTTAATGCCTCATCTTTGGAGTGCGTATAAAACTCATCTTTGGAGTGCGTATAAATAAGCATTGTTTTTTAAAAAAGTAATTTTCCATCCTTATAAATGCTTTAACATTTTTGACATACAAACATACAGTGAAAGATAAATATACTTTTTTAAAAAAATCTTTCATCTTAGTATTTACATAATTTTTTATTATCTTATAATCATATTTAATGAAATTAATATTTATTTTGTACTAAAACCAAATAATCTTAATTATCCATAAATTGATAAGTAATTTATTAATAATTTTAAATGTCATAGAAAATCTAAAAAAAAATTAAAAGCATTTAATAATATCCTTGTAAAAATCATTCAATTTTAAAATCAATATTAAATTTACTGAAAATATTTTATTTGTGTATTTTTAGTTTTTAAGTTGTTGTTTTTTTTTAAAAAAAAAACTATTTTATTGCTGTATATATGTACTCTTCATGCCATGTCTATGATATTTATTTGAATCAGGTGACTAAAACCCCTTATTAAAATTAGAATTTTTCTATGAGATACCTGGTACATACCTAATGCAATTAATCATTTAATATGGGTTACTAATAATCGAATGCTCTATTGCTCAGACAGTTATAAAAATAGAAAAACATTTAAATCTCTCACCATCCATAATTTGATAAGCTACCTTTTTTTTATGGTTTTCTGTATACAGATATTTGAGATAACTTTACTTTGCTAGAATTACGTATAGATGCAATGTAGTTACAATAAATGCAAACTATACTTTACTGTGTAGTTCAGAGAGATGTAACCTTATGGATTAAAGAGCAATCTGTTACTCAAGTGCTCAGTCATCTCATGACTGATTTCTTTGGTGTCTAACTATTCAGTTATCTTTCTATAGTATTAACATATATTTTGACAAGTAGATTTTATTACAAACAACAGTTAGAGATTCACATTAATTTGCACTGATCATAAAAGTTAATAATGTATTTTAAGCATATTAAAATTATCAATGCATATTCATTATCATTTTTAAAAATGAGAAGAAATTTAATGTATCATGTTATCATTTCATATAATTTTTAAGTAGATAATAATATAAAATATCATTATATACTAGCAATAATTCTATATATATATTACTAGATGGAGCTTACCAATAGCTCTAATCAAGCTTTATTTTATAAGTGCCGAAAGAGAAGAAATTCAAAATCTCTATTAGAAAGTCCCTATCTCCAGATCAATTGTTTTTGAGCTTATGGTTCACCTCAGTGGAGTGCTGGGACTATAAAAACTAGATCTAAAATATTAACTCAAAAGTCACTTATAAAACATGTTACTATCAATTTGAAAGCCTGATCTTTTCAGATACAAAAATGTCTTCAAATCCAGCCCTACAAACCAGATAGCTATATGGGTCTGAATTCAGCTCAGTTTCACCATATAGTAATAGTCTCTGCAATATAGCATCGCAAAAACCATCAAAGGTACATTTATAATAATTAAAAAAAACAATCATAAATTTCGTAACTTGCTTTTAAGCTTGCATTTAAATGATCACTAGATGGAGCTTACCAATAGCTCTAATCAAGCTTTTTTTTATTATTATATATATTATAACAATAATGCAAAAAAGCTTTTTTTGGCAAATATTTTATGCTTTTTCAGTGTGTTTTTAAACTATTTTAAAGTTTCAATTTTCATTTCATAGATAATATTATTGTTATAATAAATATATTAATACATTATAAATATATTGTGTTGTTATTATTATTATAAATATATACAATTATTGCTGTTATATAATGGTATGTTATATTATATTATTTACTTGAAAATTATCATTTTATTTAAAAGTTTTATTTTATGAACCAATTTTATTTATATATAATAGATGCCTTACATTCTTTAATTCTACCTACCTTTCAATCCTATTCTATGGATGTCATTTGATATTTATTTATAAAATTAGAATATTATTTAAAGAATAGACAGATAAAAGTTTTCAGCTAAAAGGAAATAAAAGTAAAAAAAAAATATTTTTAAGCAGATAAATTTAGAAGGTTGAAATATTATCTTTATTAATATTATTATTAAACAAATCAAAATAATTGTAAATAGAAAAATCAATAAAATATCACATGACTATGACATAATTTCAGTATACTCTATGATGTTTCAGCACTGCACTTTTTTTTCACCACATCTATGCCACTTACTATAAATTTTAATAAATAATAGGATATAATAGGATAGGGATTTATTAAATACTATCATCTACATCTACTGCTTACAGTAAGTGGCATAGATGTGGTGAAAGAAAAAAAAGTATGTTGTTGAAACTGTAAATATATTTTGAAATATAATAATTGTCTGACTGACTTTTCAAACATAGTAGCAGTTTTGAAATTGCATACTACAGAAAAATAAGAAACAATTTAAAAACTAGATTGTGTATAATATAGCAAAAACTTTATTAAATACTTAGACATCAAATTTTTATGAATGTGAAAGGTGGCTGTTTGTGTGAACCAAACTAGCTGATATTGTTTGCATGAAATAGAATGACTGCAAAATTAAAGAATTTTGGTTTATAAAACATTCTAATCATATCATTAACATTAAAACGTGTAGTTTATCATTTAACAGTCAATGATTTAATTAATATATAATCTGCATTATTGAAGAGTAGTGATTAATTTATTGAGCGCTTAGAAAGCATATGTAAATAATTTAAACAGGCTTTAACCTGTATTCAATGGCTTTAAAATTCATAATAATCAAGCATATTTTGTTACTATCTTATGTCATGGTTTGGAAGGTTCCCTCTATGGCAAAATATGCTTGGTTATTACGAATTTTAAAGTGCATTGAATACAGGTTAAAATCCTGTTTAAAGTGTTTAAATCTGCTTTATTGTTGTTTTGCATTTACTGGCTTATAAGAAAAGTGTTCAGCATTGGAAGCCAGTTTAGCCTTTAATTTTATTTTATAACTACCATTAAGCCTAAAAAGTCAATTAGACAATTAATTATTACACATAACAATTAATATCATTTTTAATTAACATTATTTTTGTAAACATAAATTCTAAGCATATCTGGATTTATGCATCATAAAAATATTGTATATATATATTTTTAAAAATTTACATTTTTTAAAATTTCGTTATATTTATTTTAAGGCAACTGAAATAAAAAAAATATTTTAAACTAAGAAATAAGATTTAAAGCTTTTAGCTATGGAGATTAATGAACGTTGGTGATTAGATTCAACCATCTGCAATTATTTCTTTGAGGAAACCTTCCTGTAATTATTAAAATAATAGTCATGATTAAAAATATGTCTGGGAGTGTTTTTAATATATTTAATCTACAATAAATTGGTCTGCAGTTTATTTCTAACTGTAATTGCAAATCTTCAAAAAAAAAAAAATCACTATAAGATAAAAACAAATACTAATAAATTAATAATAAAGATGATATTTCACGTATCATAATTAAAAAAAAAAAAAACCTACAGTATAAGAAAAAAAAGACTATTATTTGTTTATTTTTGTTTTTATTATTTTATTAGAATTGAATATTTTATAAGACTGGGAGAAAATCAGTAAAGCTAGATGCACAATAATCAAATGTCCCTTTGTCTCTAGGATTTTTGATATCATAAACATGCTTGCCAATAAAATTCCTTAAATAAAATACACCCTAAATACATTCTGATGTCTTGTGCAGTTTAATAGAATGATGAAATAAACAAGGCAAAATTCTCCATACAGTAGTGCCACCCTGTGCCAACCAAAGTAATTAATGGATGCCAGAAGGCTTGTGCATAAAATCCCTATCTAGTGCCTACTCATCCAATATCTCAGACTAGTTTCTGATTTGTGGCCTTTGTCAGTTAGGAGCCTTGGATCTGAGAGCACTGCACCCTCATGTGATGTTAAGTAGAGTGATAAAATAATGTTTCCTGGATTGATTATCAGCTAAATAATGCTAATTGAATTGTGTTTTTGTGTTCAACATGCCACTTGGGTACTTGAACATCACATGACCTCCCAAGAAAATAACAGTATTCACTTATTTGTTTTCCCTTTTTAAAAAAATCATTTTTGTTTTCATTAATGTCTTTTGGGTTTTCACTTATTTACAAAAATTCTGTTCCAAATTTATATTTTAATATATATATGTAATAAAAGCATTAAGAATGCTAAGATATAAGAATTTCTAAATTAGTGGAAGAAATTAAAAAGTTACAAAAAGACATTGAAGACAGTAAAAGACGAAAATGAAAGAAAAATAAGAATAAAGAAGGAAATAAAAAATAAACCTAAAATATTTAATTTTTACTTGGATTCAGTAACTGAAGTAGGAAAATTGTGTGATAAATGTATAACTGATGTAAAAATGATGCATAAAATTATACATGAGAAAGCATTAACATTAAATCAACTTCAAGATAAAGTTGGGCACAAAATAGAAATAAAAAACTAAATTCAATTGAAATAGGAAAGACTTAATAATGTCTACACCAATTGACAAAATAAACATAACTATCTTTATTAGGCATGTGAATCTTTATATTTAATAATATATTTAAAATTCTCAGAGTACAAATATATTTATAAAGATAAAAGTGTTTACACATGACATAGATGAATATTCAATGAAACTTTTATAATCGCTGGTTATTTTTTTAGATACAACATATAGATAGATGAAGAAGGAAAGTTAGCTATGACCAGCAGGCATCAATCCATACAAAAGATTGCTGGGAGTCTTTGTTTTATGTCACTAATCTAAATCACATGTAAAGTGAGAGAAAAATCAAAAAACTGATTAAATGTTTCATAAATATTATATATCTAGTGTTTAAAGGATCAGAAATTAAGTATTCTATAATACAAATTAAAACCTTAGTAGTAATTTGATTTTTAAAAATGCTACTAAGCTTAGGACAAAATATACCAAAGTAATAATTATGTAAATTCCAGATAGCACACAAGCATAGATTATAATTCCTAGATTAAGTGATAATAAATTAAGTGATATTGGAAAAATTAATGAGTTATATAAAACACCATAATAAAACAATTATTCTTTCACTCCTTTTAAATTATTTTTAAAAACTTTTAAAATTTTATTCTCTGTTTTATTATTAAATGTAATTCTTGATCAGATCTAGCTGAGAACAATATTTGATAATATGTTATTCTTAATAAAAAATTATAAAATATGATTGGAATGTAGGATAAAATTTAGAGAATGTTGTATGATTCATAATAAAACAAGGTTAAAAATTATGAAAGAAGAAAGTTTATATAATATTTATTAATGTATGGATAATTTTGAAAAGAAGATAATGAATGAATAATTTTATTAATTTATTAACAGAAATTGTATAATTTTAATAGTATATACAATATTAAATTAGTTTAGGATAAAAACTAATGAATACAGAGAAACATTTATTTTAAGATGAAACATCTTTTGTTTTTAAATAAAATGAATAAAATTTTATGTATGTGGGGCTATCTTTTAGTAAATCCAGAAATAAAATAGCCAAAATCTCTCCTGAGATTTATACTATACATGAAAAAAGCAACAACATTAAAATAGATATATTAAAATTTCTAAGTTGTAAAGTTGTAGTCAGACAAATTATCATTTTATTGTGATATATAGTGTGTATAAAGGTATTATTATTCATGTAAAAGCTAAGTTTAAATGCACATGGTATAATAACAATTCATAGGCTGCCCTGTAAAGTCATTTTAACAAATTTGTAAAGATTAACCACTTTCTCAAAGAAACACTAATTTGTTAGACAAAAAATGCCCCATTGTCATCTAATTGCCACACTATTATATGACAAATTAATACTCAAAGGGGTAAAACATTATATTATCTACGATCTTCATAAATTATTAATAAAACCACAGCTTCCAGTTTCAAAGAGCAATCATTATTTAAATTTTAATAAGCTTGTAAATAAACAGCAGCTGTCAAATACATAACCCTAAGAGTATATAATAATATTCATAGAGAAGCTACTTTCAAATGCATATATCACTATAACAATTTATAAATCAAACACTAACCATGTCCTGCCATCGTATTGTATCTTTACCCTTATATTTTCACTAAAAAAAATCAACCTTGCATTTCTTCAAAACAACAGAAATCGTTTTATAAATGAGTCCATCTCTCTTATGAAAGTGTGTTCATAATAAAATATTTTTAGGACAGTAGCTATGATTCCAATATCTTTAGAATAATATATCCTGCAGCATCCACATCAAGCTTGCTGGGAAATATATCAGTTAAATTATAATCTTTTCCATTGTGTTTTTCAATCTTAATGGAGCATATTTAAATAAAATTTAATGTTTTATATTATATCAATAAAGATATGTGCGTCACTTAAATACTACAAATTGGAAGAAACAGCTCTTATGTATAGCATTGGTGAGTGGTGCAGTCCTTAAATAATTATAATGAAATACCTTATTTATTAATTACACCACATTAAAGTGTATTTAGAAATATATCAAGATATTTAAATTAATGTTCTTAAATTGAAAACAATCACTGGCTAACAAAAGATTTAAATGTTTAAACATTAATTACTAAATATAAGTTTTTATAAGTTAGATTCAATACATTAAGAATATTTTGTAGATTATATTTGGAATTGCAAAAAATAGTACAATCATTGGCATACAATTATTGTTTTTGCTTTTAATTAGTGTAAATTAAAAATTCCACCATTAAGTCTAACTTAAAGACAAGCGTTGGTGGCCTAGCGGTTAACATAGCTGCCTTCCAAGCAACTGGTTCGGGTTCGCTTCCCGGTCAACGCTTTGACATATATATATACAACAACAAAAAATGCCTATATCTTATATTGAATCCTACTTCTCGAAGCTGTCAATAAATTATATCAAAAATCATTAACTTAGAATAAAAAATTGAAGCTAATTTACATCCTTGACTTAATTAACGCTAAGTTTTACTTCAAATGTTTTAGCAGCAAAAGAACAAAGTTAAACATTATTACAAATCTTTTCAATTGAGTTGAATAAATTCATCAAATACATAAAAGCATTGTATAAATTATACTTTTATTGTGACAATTTTTTCTGTATCGTCTCTTTATTCTTTAAAATCATACTGAGTCTTTGATAACGATTCAATTACAACTGAAAGCTAAGATTCATAAAGTTCTTGAACTATGTTTCTATGTTAGATTACAATACTAATAATTGCAATCTTTTCTCTTGCCTTTATTTTTATAAATCGGAATAATTCTTAGCAATGGTCAAACATAAATTTGTCCACAATGTGTTAAAATAATTAATAATGATTCCACCATAATTGAAATAAAACAACTATATAGAAATAAATAGTATCCTTATTATTATTTAGTGTATAAAAAATAATGTGTATATATATAAAAACGAAAAAAAGGGGAGTATATATATATGTAAATAGGTTATATGATTATATAAAATGATTATAGGGTATATGAACACAGACTTTCACACATGTGTGGAGGTGATAATCTGGACTAATCGATGATTGCTGGTTTAGCATGAAATATGTATATTGGTGATTATTTATCTTTCAACATATATGTGTTTAAGTGTATCAGTGTTATTAGATAGAGTGGAGAGTGGTGGGTCGTATGAAAGTCTGTGCTCATATACCCTATATATTACATATATTGATACAGGCATATAACAAGCTTGTATTTCAGTTATAAAATGATTATGTACAATGAACATTAGAGGCAGTATTGATGGATATAAGGATCCTGTGTTTGTATTAGAAAAGTGTATTTTGAAAAGGCCTTAATATAGGGTAAAAACCAGTTCAGTAATAAAGAAAATATTTATTTCTATGTAATTGTTTTATTTCATTTGTGTTGGATTCATTATAAATTGGAATAATAGATCTGATAGTGTAATTTTTTGCCTTTATCTGTTTCTAAAAAAAATGTCAGTATTTTTTGAAGTTAACATATTACTAGAAACTTTTTAGTTTATCCAGAGAAGTTTTAATTTCATAATGCTGGTTTTCATTATCCAAATTTAATTAATAAATAATTGTTTTGTATCTATATTTGTAATGAGTAAGATATATATCACATATATCTTGCTCATTATCCAAATTTAAATGAAAAGTAGGAGTTATTTTTAGTACAACTTTGATTTTCACCTTGGAGTGTACTAGTGTATAATCTGTCCACCAATTTGCACCTGTAATTTTCTTGTGTATTATTAAATATTTTTTATATAGGTAATTAAATAAAAAAATAATTAGCCTTCAAATGTCTCTCCAAGAAATGTGGTAATAGAGTTATTATTCATTATGTTTAATAATTACTAGATGGTGAGGGTTTATGTCTCCAGCTTCATTTTATTATTTAGCTAAGAAAAATTATATGTTCATTTGTTGGACAATGTTTAAATGAGAAGTTGAATTGTATTGGAACAACTAAGTCTATTTGGAATTTGAAAAAATAAATTAAATTTTACTTAGTTCAAATCTGAATTCCAGAAGTTTGATATGGCAGCATTTTACTAAATGCTCTTTTTATGTTTATATGTAGAAACATTTTAAATATCATTATGTACTAATTTATAAAATATGAAGGACTTCAGACAATATTTAATTATATATATAAAACCTTTTAATAAATATATCATTTCAGGGCCAAGGTTTCTCTGCCATCTTCTCATAGAGAAATGATAAAGAAGATAGTATTCACTAGGTTTGTCAATTTCCAGATGTTGTTGATTGTTTTTATAAGCATACTTAAATACCTATTTCTGGACTATTATCAGTGTTGGATTGCTACCTGATAGAAAAATCCTGACTCTTGAATATTTTTAGTTTCATCTGGATTTGAACTTCAGACCATAAGCATGACAGTTAGATGTACACTGTAAAATTTTTAATAATATATATATATATATTACATACATAGATGTAATATCATTACTGTTTTAACATATATGAAGATATCTATTTTGATAAGTATTATATGAGAGTCAAGCTTATTGTTCTATTAGAAAATCCATCGTCATTAGTTTATCTTTTGAAATTATCAATACCATTTAATTATATAATCACAAAAGACTCAATTCTGAGTTTAAAATATCTTTTTTTTAATAATAAAAAAAGGAATAAAACATGATAAATTATATAAAATAACATCTGTTGTATTCCATATAATTACTGTATTTAAAAATGATTATTTAAAGAATACATATTAACATTTTTTCCATAATATAAATTTTTCTTCTAATGCAGTTAGCATATAAGTGCAATAACCATGAGTGAGTGAGAAAGACAATGACTATCAATGATCCATAACCTATTGGTAAGATTCCAGTATTGAGTAGATCAAATTTAGCTAACTTTATTAATAGATTTGGGGAAAATATTTGCTAAAGGTCTTGCAAGGCAGCCATTTTTTACCTTGTAATTTTTTAGTTGTTTGAAGTAATTTTTAGCATAGCCCCCCAAAATAAAATTTTGATTTGAGATGTATCTTAGATGTAAAATTATTAAATTATGTTTCATAGGTATTTTATTCATTCTTTGTAAAGAAAACATTGATTACACTTATTTACTTTTTTTTTAATTTTTATAATATTAATTCAATCATAGACAGTAGATACAACAAATCAATCAACCCCCCTCCCCCAGATATTATTATTGAGGTAAGTGTGTCATGCTATAGCTTTGAAGATTGAGAGAATCTCGACCAGGTTTCTCTATATATCTTATATTCGGAAACTTTTTTATCCCTTTCTCTTATTGCTTGTAGCTTATTTCTAAAAGCAATTAATGGTCTTCTTGAACTGTTTTCATAGATACATCTGCATCTTGTGCACCATATAGCATAGAGAACAAAGATATTGGCACGTACATCAACTTAGTCAATGCATTTTATAAGAAAACTTCTTTTGAGATATTTTAGAGAAATAATTGCCTCTAATAACATTCTAATGATGATTTTATAGGTATCTGATTTATGTGTTTGTTATTTAAGAAATTTGGTAGAAAATAAAGTTTTTAAATAATGATTTATAAAAAAAAAAATTAAGCCAGTCATCTGATTGGCTGTCAGATAAATTTTATAACGAGTGCTTGAGATCTTGCAGTATCTCAATTTATTTCAGTTTTCAACTATCTGCACTTCGCAAATTAAAATAATATTTACAAAATCTACTGTAAATCATGTTTGTCTTAAAGTTTGCGGTGATAGTATTTTAGTTGCAATTATATGGTGGACTATTTTCATTATCTAATTGTTTTTAGAAAAATTCAGATTTAATTTATATATTTACAAATATATTCATCTGTTTCTAATACCATGTAGATTACTATATAATACAATATTTAGAGTTGTATTATTATTCTCTTTTAAAAGAATAGATTCATGAATCTTAAATATCCTGGTTTGATTCCCATGTGAGTACGATTACTCATCAGGTCAGCAATACCTGAAGAAGGAAAACCATATCACTTGAAATATTATATATTAACCAGTGTGCTATTACTTCCATCTTGGTGTATTTGGAAAATTTAAATAAAGTTTGAATTTGTCTAAAAATATTTAATAATTAATGACTAGATGATGTAAATGGTCTAACATATAACAATTACTATTGATAATGTTTAGTTCTCGAGTAATTAAGTATAGAATCAGTTGATTATTAATCAAAGTTAGATGGTTATATATTCAGTCAGTCATGATGAGACTTAAATTGATTTCTTATATAAATATTGATAAATTATTAGTTGATAAATAATTGCTCTGGATATCACATGACCATATAAATACCCAAGTGTTAGAATGACCCCACTTTTCTCAGACTTGTAAATCAATTCAAACTATATAGAGAAAACATTACTTAATTCTATTTTTGATTAAAAGATAATGTAAAAATCATATTTGATGTAGAAAGTTTAAGATTATTGAGCCGTCAAGAGTTGATATCACATGATACCAATGCCCTTATTTTTTGTTGAAATGGATTTTGAATAATAGAGAATTCTCGATCAACTTTTGATATAAAAAGTGGAAAGAAAATTTTTGTTGCCTTAAGAAATGGTATTGGTATGCTCTACTTATAATTTAATGCATGGAGTATTTAGTGTGCAAACAGTAGATCTGCAGTAAATGTGAAAACATCAGCTTAGTCCCCTATATTAGACAGGAATGGCCAATCTTATAAGCATTGACTAACTCGCTATATATATAATTTATGGATTTTAAAGGAAGATTACATTGTCTTATTATTCTCCTTCACTTTCTTTGCATATCTTCATATAATCATATATATTGCTTATAACACTCTATTCATATACACGTTAATGCAACAAATTTTCTTCAGAACTTTTTTATTTTCTTACAGTTTTGACTGTCCAGCAGTCTTCATCAGAGCTCTATCTTCTTCACTGCCTTAAGGCAGTGAAGAAGATAGAGCTCTGATGAAGACTGCTGGACAGTCAAAACTGTAAGAAAATAAAGAAGTTTTTAAGAAAATTTGTTGCATTAACGTGTATACGAATAGAGTGTTATAGGCAATATAGAAGATTACATTGCAAAATAATCTATGCAATAATCATCATCTCATCTTAGCTTCATATCAATAATAATTTCTATCTTATTCAATTATTTTTAAATATTAAATAAATAAATATGTGAATGAAATTAAAATGTAGATATATTTATTTAATGTATAGATTTTTTTTTTGATAATTATCTTCTCACAAACTTTATAACCAAAAGTGTTAAGTTTTAACTAGGAAATAGCTTTACAAAGTTCTTTAAATCTTCCTTTATATTCATAGATTGGATAGTCATAAACTATCATAGTTGATTATTTATGTTTGTCATGACTTTTTCATGGCCATCCTACTTTTTCTTGTGGAATGAAAGTTTCTATTTTAAGAGTAGCTATATCTTATGATAAAGTTTTAGTTTGTTTAAAAGTCAGCAAATTTAATTTTATTATTAAAATCACTTTGACAGTAATAATGGTTTTAAATATTTTGTATATAATTCATTGTAAAGCAAGTATTTAAAACAGGCATAACTCTCCATATAATTGTGCCATTCAGTGCAAGCCAGAGTAATCAATGGATGCCAGAAGTCTTATGCATAAAATCCCTATCTCATGCCTACTCATCCAATATCCCCAGACTAGTTTCTGGATTGTGGCTTTCATCAGTGAGGAACCTTGGATCTGATAACACTGCACCTAGATCTTAGGATCTAATGCAACCCTTCAGCTACCACCATTTAAAACAGGCAAAACTCACTATATATATTGCCACACATAGCTAGCTAGAGTAATCAATAGATGTCCTCTAGCTTGCTGTGTGTGTCAATATATATAGTGAGTTTTGCCTGTTTTAACAACAGTTATACACAAGCATAAGAGGTAGTGGTCATGTGATGTTTATTGGCTGCCACCATTTATTGCTAGTTAACTAAAAAACTATGAGAGTAAAATTGAAAACACAGTAGTATTTTCAATTTAAGCTTATATAGTCATATAGGTCTGAACTCACTTCAGTACCCATACATTTTGGTGTCTTTAGTTTTTTTTAATAACCATAATCACTACCATCCTACTAGGCAGGATTGGTATTAAACCACCAAACATCACATAATCATCATTTCTTATGCTTGCTCATAATTGTTATTAAAACAGGCAAAACTCTCCATACAGTAGTGCACAAGCCTTCTGGCATTCATTGATTACTCTGGCTTGCACTGAGTGGCACTACTGTATGGAGAGTTTTGCCTGTTTTAATAACAGTTACGAGCAAGCATAAGAAATGGTGGTCATGTGATGTTTGGTGGTTTAAAGCAAGTCTTTCCAACTATTTTATAATAAAAGAGTGAAAATAACAGTGTATTTCCATAATATGAGGTTCACAGATTTTTATTAGTAATAAGGAAGAATTAATTCATAAATATATATAAAAGCAAATGTTATATATATATATTTTAATATAAATTCATTTTCCAACAAAATTATTTTAAAATATATCTATGCATTATTATTATTATTTGATCATTGGGAAAAAAAAGTAAGCGTTATTAGAGTTATGTTCAAGATAAGGATTGATGGATTTTATAAAACAATTGTAATTATTAATTAAGTACTTAATATTCTTAATTCACAGTAAATGCTCTGTATAGATTTAGCACCATAAGCAATAGAATGGAGAGCTGAATATTTCTAGATTGAAGTTCCAACTGTAACAAATGGTTTTCAATCGACATGCTTTCCAAAAACTAATCATTAATTATTTTATTCCCACATAATATTGACATATTTAAATTCTCATTAATCATTCATTCTTCTTTTTTATTAGTTCAAAAGTCTAATATCATCTATTTAAGTCAATAGTAAAACTAATGTATAAAATTAACAATTGTAAATCTCTAATATTTTAAAATCATTCCCATCTCAGTAGCCCAGATTTATTCAATTATTTTTTAAATGCTAAATTTTAAAATTATTTTCAATTTTTTCAACTGCTTCATAGTTTAATAATAGAAGTTATTATTATTAGATAACAAATTAAAAGTACTTATTGTTCTCTGTTTAATTTTTATTTTTTTATTTATGCAAATTAAATTTTATCTTATCTCGAATAATTTAAAAATTTATAATTAAAATATTTAACTGAAACACCCAGGCTTATTATATACTTGTGTCCATATATGTAAATATATAGGGTATATGAGCACAGACTTTCACACCACCCACCACTCTCCACACCATCTCATAACACTGATACACTTGAACACATATATGTTGAAAAGATAAATAATCACCAATATACGTATTTCATGCTAAACCAGCAATCATCAGTTGGTCCAGATTACCATCTCTACACATATATGCTATAAGTGCTCAGATATATATTAAGATAGCCAAAACTCATACTTTAATGGACCGGCTTCAATCTACTCCACACTCCAACTCTTCAACCATCCATCCAATTGAAAATCTGTATGATGGAATACTCAAAGGCCAATTTGCATTTTTAAAATAACTTATAAACAAAACAATATAAATTATAGCATATTAAATAAAAATTAGGTACCACTATATCACTTTTGAATTTTAGCAAATTATATAAACATCTTTTTCCAAAATCACTATTTGGTGTTTTGGGCTGTTCAAAGGCAAATTTATCATTGTTTTGATGGAGTTTATCCATTTCATTGCAGGTTATCTTTTCTTCTTTCACCAATAAGTTTTACAAGAAGTATAATCTCATAATATAACAAACTGAATGTCATGTATATATTTGTGAGTGTGTTTTTTGCTAATCACTGAATTTTCAAAAGTTTTTGCCGACTTAGCAATTTAAAAGCATCAAAAAAAATTTTTATCCAATTTTTTTAAGGTTCATATTTTGCATTGATAGAAAATCTCAAATAGCATAACAGCTTAAACATTTAAACAAAGGCAAACTCTCCATACAGTGGTGCCACCCTGTGCTAACCAGAGTAATCAATAGATGGCAGAAGGCTTGTGCATAAAATCCCTATCTAGAGCCTACTCATCCAATATCCCAAGACTAGTTTCTGGCTTGTGGCCATCATCAGTGAGGAGCCTTGGATTTGAGAGCTTAGGCACTAGATAGGGATTTTATGCACAAGCCTTCTGGCATCTATTGATTACTCTGGTTAGCACAGGGTGGCACTACTGTATGGAGAGTATTGCCTTTGTTTACAACAATTATGTGCTAGTATGAGATGGTGATCATGTGATGTTTAGTGATTTAAAACCAATCCTGCCTAATAGGATTGTGGTGGCTATGGTTGTTTAAGAGCCAAAGACATCAAAATGTATGGGTGCTGAATTGAGTTCAGACCCATATGACTATATAAGCTATTGAGCTTAGATTGAAAATATTTTTGTGTTTTCAAATTTCATTCTCATAAATTTTGTAGTAAAATAGAGTTAAAAGGTGGCTGCTGGAGGGTTGCATTAGATCCTAAGATCTAGGTGCAGTGCTCTCAGATCCAAGGCTCCTCACTGATGATGGCCACAAGCCAGAACCTAGTCTAGCGATATTGGATGAGTAGGCACTAGATAGGGATTTTATGCACAAACCTTCTGGCATCTATTGATTACTCTGGTTAGCACAGGGTGGCACTACTGTATGGAGAGTTTTGCCTTTGTTTACAACAATTATGTGCTATTATGAGATGGTGATCATGTGAAACTTAAACATTTAAAAACAGGCAAAACTCTATGCATATTGTCACTCAGTGCAAGCCAGAGTAATCAATGGATGCCAGAATGGCTTGTGCATAAAATCCCTATCTAGTGCCTATGCATCCATTATCCCCAGACTAGTTTCTGTCTTGTGGCCTTCATCAGTGAGGAGCATTATCTTCATTTTTAAAATTGTTATTTACATCTAAAATATTTGCTATCTTTTTTATTTGCAACTCCGAGCTATTAAATATCTTAACAACAAGATTCCTTTGTTTTTCAAAAAGGCAACTACTTTTATGTCTTCATTATTAATTTGAATGTCAATACTGTCATCATAATCATATTTAATTATTATATCATCTTGTGTAACTATTTTGCAGATATATTTTATATCTCAATAGTATACATTTTTTATACAATTATGTAATTATACCAAATTAGTACTGTTCAAGCTAATATGAAAAGGTAAAATAAAACTGATAAGAAAACCATGAAAGCATTGAGCCAGCTTTTGGCAGATTGCTGCCACAATCATAGTGCTGAATCTACAAGTATATTGATATTACAGTTCTAAGGTTAAGCCAATAAGCATCACATGATCACCATTTCTTACACTTGCTTATAACTGTTATTAAAACAGGCAAAATTCTCCATACAGTAATGCCACTTAGAGCAAGCCAGAGTAAGCACCAAAATGTATAGGTACTGATCTGAGTTCAGACCTATATGACTATATAAGCTGGTGAGCTTGGATTGAAATTATTATAGTTTTCTAATTTAAGTCTCAGTTTTGTAGTTATGTAGAGATAAAAGGTGGCTGCTGGAGGGTTGCATTAGATCCTAAGATCTAGGTGCAGTGTTCTCAGATCCAAGGCTTCTCACTGACGAAGGCCACAAGCCAGAAACTAGTCTGAAGATATTGGATGAGTGGGCACTGGATGGGGATTTTATGCACAAGGCTTCTGGCATCCATTGATTACTCTGGCTTGCACAGAGTGACAATACTGTATGGAGAGTTTTGCCTGTTAGTTCTAAGGTTACTAATTTTTTTTGACAATCTTGAATGCACACGTGAATTTATTCATTTCTTTCATTACATATTCAATATACAAGTAGAACAGGTAAGACAGCAAAGCATTATGACATCTTAGCCAATTTAATTGCCAATTTGTTGTATAAGAGTCATCAATATATCTAGTATTGTTGATATTTTTTTCACCAATCCTAAATTTGTATTTGTTTTCATACAGTTTTGAGTTCCTTTATTACTTATTTTGTATAAAAGTAAATAAAATGATATGGAACCTTGTCTAACTTTTTTCCAGTGTATGTTATAAAAAATCTCTTAACTACAGTTTCTCCTTTCATATAATTTTTTTATATATAAAAACAATAAAATCTTTAGATATACCTATTCCTAATAACATTTCATAATTTGACATCAACTATATCAAAAGTCATAATATCTCAAATCTTTGATCTTTTCTGGCATCAATTTCTGTGCCCGACAGTCCGTTATTAATCTGTGCAAGTCCAAGACTAATCTGACTTTTGTCTTTCATTTCTGTAATATTTTTCAGTATAGCTTATCAGAATCAGATTGCCTTTTTGGTAATACTTTTCTCATTGATATTAATTACCTTGATAATCTGTCTACTGATATTTTTTAACATGTTTACTCATGCCTGAAATTTTATTTTATTTTTACAAACTCTATGAAATATAATTTTGTTTTTCCAAACTTTTCATTTTTTAAAAAATAGTATTACCCCCCCCCCCCCCACCACCCCCCCCCCCCCCTTCCTTAAGGAGTAACCACGGCCCCCCCCCTACAAAACTCCCCCCCCAAAGAAAAATAATAAGGGGGGGTTCCATTAAATAATATTTACTTAAACTGTTTTTTTTTTTTAATTCTAGACATTTCTTGAAATTTTCTATTTATTTATCTTAAATCATCTAATATCCATTTTAAATTTGCCTTCTTTAATCAAGCGTTGGTGACCTAGCGCTTATAACTGCCTTTCAAGCAGCTGGCCCGAGTTCACTTCCGGGTCAATGCTTTGATATATAAAAAAAAAAATTGCTTTTGTGATTATTATTAATGCATTTTGCTTTCCATTATGATTTTCCGGGTTTTTCTATTCTGATTAACTTTTTCTCTGATTTCTTTTAATTATTTTTTTTACTTTTGCTTACAGTCATTGGTTTACTATCAATTACATTCAGAAATCTGAAATGGATTTCTGATATCTCTAATTGCAATAAATATAGTCTCAAAATTCTATCTTAAGTTGTTGGATCATCTTCTTAATTTTTTTTTCAGTTTATTTGCAATTTATACATGAATAATTTACAATGTGCTCTACAATTTACTTCATGCCATGATATTATTACTAAATCTTTCGTTTTTCAAATTTGTTTGCTGTAAATTATTTTGACTTCTTTGATTTCTTAAAATATATTGTTTCAAATGTTCCTATGTATAAGAGAATGAAGTAACATGAGACGACTGTCACTTTTTTCTCATAAAAATTGTTGTCTTAACAATGGTTAGAGGACATTTCATTTACCTATTATAATTATCAAAGTATTATGTATATATTTTAAGTACTGGAAGTATTATATATTATATATAATTATTTTTTATTAAAATATTTTGCAAATAAATTTTCAACAAAATAATTTCACTAATGAACTGAGTCATTACTAAAAATTTTTAAGCTTTTCAGATTTATTTTTGTATCTTATAATAAAAACAGGCAAAACTCTCCATGCAGTAGTGCCACTCAGTGCAATCCAGAGTAATCAATGGATGCCAGAAGGCTCGTGCATAAAATCCTTATCTAGTGCCTACTCATCCAATATCTCCAGACTAGTTTCTGGCTTGTGGCCTTCATCAGTGAGGAGCCTTGGATCTGAGAGAATTGCACCTAGATCAAAGGATCTAATGCAACCCTACAGCAGCCACCTTTTATCTCTACTTAACTACAAAACTATGAGAATTAAATTGAAAAGACAATATTTTCAATCCAAAGTGATTATTTAATATATTCACGCTTTCACTTTCAAACACTTAAGGTTTGCCCATACAAAAGCGTTTGGGTTCGAAAAGATAGATAGCCATTCTATCTTTTCCAAAGACTTTATCATGTAGTTGAGTGTTAGTATTTATTCATTTATAGTTAAGATCTTCAAAGCGCATGTGCAACAGCATAATGCTGTTTTAAATATTACAGTTTACAAACATCGCGCTATATAAAAATGATTTATTTACTTATATAGTCATGTAGATCTGAACTCAGTTCACTACCCATACATTTTGGTGTCTTCAGTTCTTTAATAACCATAGCCACCATTATATCCAGAAACTAATCTGGGGATATTGGATGAGTAGGCACTAGATGGGGATTTTATGAACAAGCCTTCTGGCATCTATTGATTACTCTGGCTTGCATTGAGTGCCACTACTGTGTGGAGAGTTTTGCCTGTTTTAATAACAATTATGAGCAAGCATAGGAAATGGTGACCATGTGATGTTTGATTATGTAATGTTTAATTACAGTAAAATGATCCGAGATATGAGGATCAAATTGTCTAAACAAGAATATCTCCTGTTATCTTGATGGATTAGAAATTGAATCTTCAAAGATTGGTCTTTTCTTTTTTTCATTATTTCTTTCTTTTCTTATCTTATTCCCTTTTTATTTTGTTCTCATTTCTCTTTATTTTTTTAGCTTACAGTGTTTAATCAGCAATTTAGAGTCTTGTTATGATCAGCTATAGATTACAACAGTCATCTTTCCATATTTACGTATTTCTGTAACTATATTTCCATCAATTCTGACTTCATACCTTATCTTTTGTTTTATGTATTTTTTTTGTTTTTCCTTTTTTTTTTTTTTATAATTAATATAATTGCTAATAATGATGTAGCATATATATTCAAATAACAATTTTTTTCATATTTTTAGACAGATTTGAAATAATTGAAATGTATAGTATTAATAAAGATAATGTGAAGTTAGTTATTTTTACATGAACAGTTATTATATTGTAGATCATATTTTAAATATTGCATGATGTATATGGAAATTTAGATAATAGTTGGTGGGTCAGTGTTAGATAATCTCTAATCATGATTCTTATATGTTTTTATATGTAAACATAAATATGTTTTAGTGATATTGTAAAGCTTTATAAAAATTCAAACTAAATATGACTATTATTCAATAATGTATTCTATGATTGATATGCAAGAGTAACTAAAATGTTAAAGGTTATTCACTCATATATAAATGTTTATGTCATCATTTTGAAATTATCAATCTACCGCAGGATGAATGCCTTTCTAAATTAAATCCATTTTATTCAACAAGTTTTTTTATTTCAATCAACTATCTCATATGTGATCTGTTTCTTGGTCTTTTACAATCTCTTATGATCTGGTTTAAATTTTAAGCGGACCATTTATTATCATTTCTTCTAAAAAAATGTTCATATCAGCACCATTTTAGTCTTTTAATTTTGTCAATGATATCTGTTTATTCTCTCACACAAGTATTATGTCATTGACCTTTTTAGATACATTCAACATAATAGTTCCATTCTTCTGATTGTGTTCATGTCTTAGATCCATAATCAGGAACTGGTAAAACACATCTATTAAAAACTTTTTTCAAACATATTTCCTTTTAATAATAAATTACTTTTACCTCTAAATGTAATTCTGGGATTAATTTTAATCATTACATTTTTATTTGTATTAATAATCTAACATAGTATTTGTCATTATTCATTTCTTTCCATGATTATCAATCTTTAATTTGTTTTTCAGAAAAAAATCCATCTTTGGATCTACTTTCATTAAAAAGTCTAGATGTATCTATATTTATTTTATTCCCTTACCATCTCATTTTAATCCACAAAATACTTCTTATTCAGCTACTGTAAACATTTTTGGAGATTTAGAATCAGCCTGTTGTATATCTTATTTTTGTTAATCTTCTTATTGTCCCCATATAATTTAATTACTGCTGTTTCATTTTGATAAATATTCTTCAAAAATTTCAATATTTAGGATCTACATTAATTATTCAAATCTTTAATAATTGTGGAAATTTTTATAGAATCAAATACTTCTTCATAATCTACCAAATCCAAAGCATCATTGGTCCTTTTTATAACTAATCTCTATATTTAGATATGATCCTCTATGCTAAAACTACTTTTAAATATAACTTATTTTTTGTTGTTGTTTGCTTTAATTTGATGGTCCTTGTTTTAAAAAGTTTTTATATATAACTAATAGAAACTTGAAAACTCTAATTTCTAATATTTTCTTTATCACTTTCTTAAATATCAATATAAATATTGCCTTCTTCCAATCATCTGGTACACATTTATTACTTAGACATTTGTTATATAGCTCTGCCAATTTTCTTTTTGTTTCTTTACCTGCTTCTTTAAAGATGTCAATAATAATAGTATAACTTCCTGGTGATTTTTTTCTGCACAATTTGATTGCATACCTCATCATTTCATTTAAATTGCTCGGCATTTCAGTAGATATTGTGGTTATTTTATTATTATTTATTGTTATATAATTCTTTATATAACCTTTCCACATTTTACAATTTTACTGCTTTTTTTGGTAATAGAATCTTTTTTTCTTATTACCAAGATAATTTTTCTTCCAATATCAAAATGCTATTTTATACTTTTAAATTTTTTTATTTTCTTCTTAAGCTTCCTTGCCAATTCACAGTTATCTATACTTTTTTATATCACTTAACAATAATATCATAACAATAATATTGGCATCAGCATGGGATTTGGACTTTTCCATCAGATTTTTAATGGTATAGATGACTGAAGAGTTGGAGGCTGGAGGATATTGAAGCATGTCCATTAAAGTGTGAAGATCTGCTATCTTAATGTAAACTGAGCACTGATTATACATGTGTGTGGGAGATGATAATCTGGACCAACTGATGAGTGCTGGTTTAGCACAAAACATGTATATTGATGTTGATTTATCTTTTCTACAATGTGTTTAAACATGTGTACCAGTGGTATGAGATAGTGTGGACAGTTGAAGGATGCTTGAAAGTCTGTGTTCAAATCCCCTATATTTACAATTAAGGTCAAGATATATGAAGAATGCCTGTATTTCAAATATTATATATATATATATATTACATTATAACTAGATTACATTGGGTCTACCACCTTAATAACATATATAATTTTATATATATGAGATTATATGTATTATAAAGATGGTAGGTATTTTGTAAACTGGGTTTGTTTATTGTTATAATAAATTTTATGTTTACCTTTAGTTTATATAAACAAATTTATCAGTCTATGTTTAAATCATATCAGCCAATAAATGTTCACATATGACAAGCTTTTACAAAGTTTCACAGCTTCTCCAAGATAATTATGTTATAGTGCCTTGTGCAGTTTAGCACAGTTAGAGAACATTCGACTTGTGTAGGATCGATTCTGGCACTCACAGTTTCTGGTTTTCAAACCTTTCTTATGAACTCCTAAGCAATAAATCCATTAGCATTTTTTATTTCATGATTTATGAACTTGCCCGAGTCATAAGTAACATTCTAATGTAATGTACAAAGCCTTTTATTTATTTATACTAACTCAGACCAATTAGATTTTAATAGATATATATTATTCAATTATAAGTATATTGTCTATACTAAACTTAATGTAATTAGAAAAACCTTTTATAAGTATATTGTCTATACTAAACTTAATGTAATTAGAAAAACCTTGAACAGACTTTCAAGCTCATTACATCTATGCATTTTATCTTCTACACCATGCACATGATCACATACATGTGAAAAAATAAATGATCTTCAACATATGTATTTCATGCTAAACCAGCACACATCAGTTGGTCCAGATCACCAATTTCTATGCATATATAAAATCAGTGCTCAGTTTATATTAAGATAGCAAATCTTCAAATCCTAGTGGACAAGCCTCAATCTTCTCCATCGGCAAACTCACCAGCTATTCATATATGCAAATATGATGATGGAATATTCAAAGCCCCTGTTGATGTCAATATTATTGTCATAACCATGTTATCTTTAAGTCACTCGGATTCCTCACATATAGGACCTTAATATGTCCACCTAAGTACATAGAAGAGGGATGGGGAGATTACAGGGTGAATATGTAATATTGTCTATACTAAACAATGTAATTAGAAGAGATTTGAACTAAGACTTTCAAGCTCATTGTAGCTATTCACTTTATCTTATACAATAGATGCATGTGACCACATACATGTGAAAAAGATAAATGATCTTCAATATATGTATTTCATTCTGGAGCAGTGCCCATCAGTTTGTCCAAATCCCAAGTTCCACACATATGTTCAAATCCCCTGTAATTACACTAAATTTAGCATAGACAATATATTTATAATTGAATACTACATATTCAGCTCTCTTCTGTGTGTTTGCATGAATATATTAAGGTCCTATACATGAGGGATCAGGGTGATTTAAAGTCAACATGGGTATAGAAATAATATTGGCATCAACAGAGGCTGTGATTGTTCCATTATCAGATTTTCAATGATATGGATGGCTGAAAAGTTGAAGGGTGAAGAAGATTGAAGCTTGTTCATTAATGTTTGAAGATTTTCTATCTTAATACAAACTGAGCACTGATAGAAGTTGGTGATTTGGACTAACTAATGAGTGCTGGTTCAGCATAAAATACATATATTGGAGATCATTTTCTTTTCACATATATGTAGACATGTGTATCAGTTGTATAAGACAGAGTGCATAGATGTAATGAGCTTGAAATTCTGAGTTCAAGTCCCTTCTAATAATATATGTAGACATGTGTAGAATGATATGTATCAGTAATTATGCAACTTGTATGAACATTTAGAACTAATAATTATCCATAGTTGTATAGTTCACTGTCTTTATATTTCAACACAGAATTAACTTCCTCATATAACTGAAGTCAAATGATTTAAAATGTATAAATTTCAGAAATTTAAGTAAAAAATAAAAAGGCTATCAAACAGATTTTTAAAAGCAAATTAGTAAATGTTGACTGGTACTGATGGAAAATACATTAGGGTGAGGAGATTACGACAACTTGTTATTTATTTACTATGTAATGCTTAAATTGCCCTATTTTGTTTAATTTATTTTAAAAAAAATAATTTTAGTAATTAGATAGTTATGAAATTTTATCAGAAAATATAATTGTAAGTGAAAAAGTAATTCTAATCATTATTAGAATGTTCTGAAAACAATGCTATTTATGTTCAAATTTTACATTCAAATTTATCCATTTTCAAAGTCTTACATTTGAAAATCAGTTTCTTTTTGTTTATTTTTTTGTAAAAAAAAAATATTTTCTGATATCACCACTGTGGATTATCAATGAATTTTCTGGATAATTTGAAATATTTAATCATTGTTCTATTTTCATTGCTTGTAAAACATTTCAAATGTGTTAATAGAAATTGTAATATATATATACTCTGACAGAATCACCTCATAATGATTGAAATACTTGTTATATTTTATTATGTATCTAATCTTTACATTTATTCTTATTATATTTTATTATGTATTTGAATCTTTATATTTGTTATTAAGAGTTTTAGGAATATTCTATTTCAAACAACTGGTAGCACTATCTTGGATATTTTTATTATTTTATATTTAGGTACATATGTGTTCTCTGTCTGAATGCAGTAGGATGCTATGATCATATGATAACACTTTATTTCTATCAGTGATATATTGTGTTTTCTTGTTATTCTCTAACGTAATGGAACTACATCATAACCCAATAAACCTGCTTTCATCGTTAAGATATTGAAAAACTTCTTTGACATTTTTTGTCTTCACAGAAGATGAGACACTTTTCAAATAATAAATTAGTAATATTTTTTCATCTTACTTTATTTTTGTTTTATGACTTTGATGGATAGCTTTTCAATGGAGTGGATAAAATAGTTTTAGGTGATCTGTGGAATGCAGTATGTTGCAATGTTAGCACTAATTTGTCTGTTTTTTAATGTTCTAGAACAATTTATGTCTTCAAACTTAAGATGTAATCTGCTAATATTTTTCTGGAGATATTTGGTCTGTGCTATTAATTTTTTTAACTTTTAAAAACTGACTAGGGGAGACACTGACATTTTAATGATTTTGATATATTGAAAATGGTAGTAGTTATGTTCACTTGTTGTAATACTGTTAAAGTAAATAATTTTAACATCATAAAAACAGACTTCTTCTTGATGACTTCACTGTTGAAATGGACATTTTTTATTAAAATTATTTATATATTCAAAGACAATATTTAGTTTTCATTTACTGTATAAGCATATCATCAATATATATATATATAACTAAACCATATATAGAGTTAATACCTAAAAATATTAGTATACAATTTTGCTGTGATTTGATACCATGTTTGGGTTTATTGTAGTACCTTAAATAGTATCTAGAACCAAATTTAAAATTGTTTTGAAAAATTAAAAATATTAATTCAGTAACAGTTGTGATAAATTCCTCTTTATAATTTTGTTTTGTTTTGGGAAACTGATTTAGAGTAATAACATGATGCTAGTCATAGAATAAGTGATTCAACAGCTAGAGATTCTTAGATTAATTCTCAACTTAATAAAGAAATAAAGACTTTTGTTAGTTGATCAGAACTGATGTATTATTTTTATTTGGATAGATCATTACAAAATTTTTTGCATAACTAATGATATGACTATAATTATGTGTTAGTACTATGTGATAGAATATCTAAAGCAATTCAACTCATTTGTTATGTATAGTGTAATATTTTTAAAAAGTTACAGATTGAATATAGTGGGGTTTTTTATTAAGAAAAAATTTATAGTGTCAGGTAGCTACATTTTGCTGATTACAATAGTTTTATATAGAAGTTCAAGGCTTTCAAACCAATCTGTGTGTCAGTCATCATATCATTTAGTTCAGTAGTCTGAGATGTTGTCTCATTGTCAGATATGGTAATCTGCACTTATGTGTCCACAAAAAGATGCTCTGGCACAAGGAGGTGATCTCTGTTCTTCATGTTTATTAGTATTTTTTAAGTTTTCCAAGGATCACTATGTTCTTGTCTGAAGATATGATGTCATCTGGTGATCCATAAGGCATGTAGTAGGCATGCCGCTAGCCTGATAGTTGCATACTTTCCTTCTTTATCAATTGATAGGATATTCCCACAGCCAGAGGAAATGCTTGTGATAATTTTGTTTCTAGTGTATCTCAAATATGAGCAAGCATAGAAGATGTGCTTCAGTATTTCTTCATGTGTATCTTATTTTATGAAATCCTCTTTGCATTATCAAAAAGTGACTGGTGGGCAAAGAGGACAAGTTAAACTTAATTATAAAATCAACCAGCTTTGGTCCTATCCACCAGTATCTTGACTTCCTGAGCATTTGCTTCACTGACAGTCTTAATCGGATAGATATCGGGTTTTGATTTGGGAAAAGGAGCTTATACACTTTCCCGTATGATTGCTTTGTTTTCTCTATTTGCTCAGTAACTGAAAATAGAGTCTCCAATTGATCTTGTAGCTCTTTGACCTATTTACTGGGTATGGATGGCAGCATATCTGTGGCTCTACAGAGTCTCCACTCTGATCCTGTTCTCTTTTATTGTAGATTTCTCTGAACATTGTAAGTGATCTTTGAACAAAAAACACTTTGATGGCATGGAGACCAAGTCCATTCAGGTCACATGGTTTCTGCACCTTGGCTAGACTGATGGATACAGTTTTCATCTTCCACATCATCTTGGTGCAGGCTGAATTTATAGCATCCTGAAATCCCTTGGTTGGTTTGAAGATGGCAAGTAGTAATTTATATGTGGAAACATCTTGCCTGGGAGTGAGAGGGAGATCAGTGAGAGGTAGTTTGTTATCTTCTTGGTTTTGTCCAAAATAGTGTTTTTAACATAAGAAATGAACCCTATGGTGTCATAGTAAGAACACTCAAGAGTTAAAATTTCCTCAATCAAAGCTCTATCTATAACTTCTGGCTCTTGAAGTTTACATGATAGTGTCCCTATAATTTTGGCAGGATGACAGGTATAATTAAATGTATGATTATATGTTATTGTAATAAATATTCATATATATAGTGATATGCAATAAGTATATTTTATATAAATATAGTATAAATTTATGAAGACTATTATTTGTAAGAAAAAAAATGTCAGTACTTCATTTTTAAGTTTTTTTTCCCATTGATTTTGCAATAAAATCAATGTGTTAAACTAGAAAAAATAAATTGAAAGTCAAAAGTGGATGTAGTTTATTAATGGATTTGTGTCACTTTAATGTAAAATTGAAATATATAAAATGTTCATTTTCTTTCTATACTTGAAAATTTATTCCCAAAATGAAGACAAGCAAGTCTGATGTTAAGATATAAAAAAATCTTTGTCATAAGTTTCATTTTATGAATCTTTTTTTTTATTATTATTATTATTATTATTATTATTATTATTATTATTATTATTATTATTATTATTATTATTATTATTATTATTATTATTATTATTATTATTATTATTATTATTATTATTATTATTATTATTATTATTATTATTATTATTATTATTATTATTATTATTATTATTATTATTATTATTATTATTATTATTATTATTATTATTATTATTATTATTATTATTATTATTATTATTATTATTATTATTATTATTATTATTATTATTATTATTATTATTATTATTATTATTATTATTATTATTATTATTATTATTATTATTATTATTATTATTATGATGATGATGATGATGATGATGATGATGATGATGATGATGATGATGATGATGATGATGATGATGATGTTGTTGTTGTTATGGCTATTAAGCGACTTAAAATTCATTCTAGTTTGGGAAATGATAATATTCCTTCATTTATTTACAAAGGGCTAGCTGAATTTATTGCAGTACCTCTTGCATTTATTTTTAATTTATCACTTAACTCTTGTGTTTTTCCTAATGTGCTTAAGTGTGCCAAAATGGTCCCAATTCTTAAGAATGGATCACGTGATTGTATTAATAACTATAGATCCATTTCTGTTTTGCATACTATTGCTAGAATTTTTGTGAGGTGTGTTTATAATAAAATTATTTTAGATGTTAATAAACTCATTTCTTCTTCACAGCATGGTTTTATACCTAATAGATCTGTAGAAACTAATTTGTTAACAATTTATGATCATATAGCTCATGCAATTGAAGACCAGCAGAGACTGGATGTTGTTTATTTTGATTTATCAAGAGCTTTTGATAAAGTAGACCACAGTATTCTTCTTCACAAATTATATCAAATGGGTTTTTCTACTAAGCTTGTTTATTGGTTTTAATCCTTTCTTCATGGTCGTACTGCATACATTAAATTTAATAATACTATTTCATCTAATTTTAAATGTAATTTGGGGGTTCCTCAGGGTAGTATTTTAGCACCTATGCTTTTTAACATTTATATGAATAACCTTAAGGATTGCTTAAAATCTTCTTATCTTTTGTGCTATGCAGATGACTGTAAAATCTTTAGAAGAATCACATCTGTGTTTAATTGCACTCTTCTTCAAAGTGATATAGATAATTTTAGTGCTTGGTGTGATCTAAATAATATGACTCTTAATTTCAGTAAATGTTCCTTAGTCTCCTATTCTAAAAAATCTGAAGTTTTGCATTTTTCTTATTTTATTAATTCTCACAAAATTATTTCTGTTGAATCCCAAAAAGATTTGGGAGTTATATTTTCTAGTAATGGATCCTTTCTTCCTCATTTGGAAATGATTATTGGTAAGGCTTTAAAAATTGTAGGTACTATTCTAAGGTTTGGTTATCATTTCAATGGTGATACAAAATTTAAATTATTTTTATCATTGGTTCTTCCCATCATTGAATATTGTTCAGTCATTTGGAATCCTAGCTCTAAACAGGGATGTAATTTATTACAATCAGTGTATAATAAGTTTTCTAAATATGTTTTTTTGGGAAATAAAACTGTTGTTCATCTTTCTTCTAGAAGACAATATAGAGATATTAAATATCTTTATAAACTTGTTAATAAAATAGTTCTTTTATCTAATACAATTTCTACTGTTATAATTAGATCTCATGTGCATGATACTCGGTCTGCTTCTGTTTGTTACATTAAAACTTGTCATTCCAATGTTCTTAGATTTTCTCCTTTGTTTAGGCTACCATATTTATATAATCAGATTTGTAGCAATATTAATTACTTCAATTTAGATTATAATCATTTCTGTAATGTTATTAAATTTAAATGTCAGATTTGATTGGTTTAACTTAATTTTGTTTATATATATATTAAATTGTTTTTATTTTATTTTGTTATGTGCTTTATATTTATCCCTTTTATTTATTTGTTACTATTAATGTCTTAATAATAATTGTTTATATGCTGATATTTAATTTTACTTTAGATTTTTAAATGTGTTAATTATCTTTTATTGAAATATGGCACATAATTATATTAATAATTTGTCATTTAAACTCATTTATGTATTTATATATTTGTTATGGTGCAATACTGTAATTGGCTTTATGCTGTAGTTTTGTATGGTAAATAAATGAATTGAATTGAAATGAATCGAATTATTATTATTATTATTATTATTATTATTATTATTATTATTATTATTATTATTATTATTATTATTATTATTATTATTATTATTATTATTATTATTATTATTATTATTATTATTATTATTATTATTATTATTATTATTATTATTATTATTATTATTATTATTATTATTACTATTTCTACTACTACTACTACTACTCCTACTCCTACTCCTACTCCTACTACTACTACTACTACTACTACTACTACTACTATTATTATTATTATTATTGTTATTATCATTATTATTTTATTATTATTATTATTATTTAAATATTTTATTTAAACATGAAGTGTTCTTTGTACACTGAAATATTTATATTGTATTTAAAACATACAGATTAAAAAAGGGGGGAACACATTCTGCACAGTTTTGATATTCATGGTGGGTCATTCATCTGGAAACTCAATCTTTTCCCAAGTGTCTCTGTATAACAGCTGAGGTGCAGGGGCTGAGTCTCTGACTTTAGCCTGTGTGAGTAGCTTGATGTAAATCTGAAGTGGAGTATTTTTAAAATGTCCAAACATTAATTTGCATCTGGTTAGCCTTAAGGTGAAGGTCAAGAAGATAGACAGTCTGATGGATGCATAGGTTCCCTGTTTGATCATGTTTTGAATTGATAGGACATTTCTGATGTCTAGTGAAACTTTGTTAATAATGAAGTTCCTGATAGGAGAGAAGGCAGAGCACATGTATAATAGGTGGGTGATGGTCTTATCAGCTGAGTGGCAAAGCTGGCACTGGGGTCCAATCTTTGAAAAACCCCTCCTGGCTGCAAGAAAGCAACTGGTGGGAAAAGAAACCAGATTGAGCTTAAGAAGAAAGTCAATGTGTTTGGATTCAACATACCAGTGATTCATCTTTTGGATCAAGACTTTGTTGGAAAGCCTCAATACATTTTGAGTCGGGGATTGATCTTGATGTTTTAATTTGTAGACAGTCTGGCAAGACTTTTTAGCATCAAGGGCTAGTTTGCTGGGATTCATGACTATAATGACTTGATTCCAGATTTCACCCATCCATTTACTTGTGAGTGGAGGTGGAGTATTAGTAGGGTCGACAACCACTGAAAGATTGAGGTTTGGCAATTTTAAGCATGTCGAGCACAAAAGGGAAATGGATTTTTGAAGGTAAAGGCTGGAGACAGAGTGCAGACCAAGACCATTAAGCTCTTTAGGCATTTGAGCCTTGGCCATGCTAATAGCCACCATCTTGCCATTCCAGATAAAATTGGAACACAGAGAGTTTATTGATTTTTCAAAGAACTTAGTGGGTTTGATGAGGGGAAGGTAATAGGACAGTCTAAAATAAACCAGTGTATTTAATAATGTAACTTTGCCGATGAGTGATAAGGAGATCTTGGTGAGCAATACAACTATTTTCTTTGTGTTATCCAGTATTAGGTTCTGAATTGCCTTTGTCACTGCCAGCCTCAACAATGCAATTGGAAAGCCCCAAAAAGGGAGAGGTTTGGAGAACACTGAAGGGATTGGTTGTCCTGTTCTGAAGTTCCACATTGATCAATCTGCTAGCATATATATTTACAAATTGGAGGAAGGCTGGCAGATAAGAATGATCAGGAAGAAAGACTGAAACATCATCCACATAGTAAATGTGATGTACTGTTTGTTTTAAGCTTGGAACATAGAATCCTGGAAGCTTAGCTTCAGTCTGTTTTAGCAGTTGATTCAGATATGTTATAAAACATGGGGTGGCAAGTGGAGATTTTTGTGGAATTGAAAAATGTGGTCTGAAACCTTCAGTTAGCTTTCCATCTAGTAAATTGAAGACTGACCTGTTGAGGAGGAAATTTCCTATTATGCGGATGAAGACATCTGGAACATTGTAATCCTGGAGGGTTTGAAGCAGAATTGAGGGAACCACTGCATCAAAAGTGGAAGAGAAATCTAGCTGAAATACTATGGGTTTAGCTTTTCTGTGAGACCTGACATGTTCAATCAGGAGGAGAAAGCATTGTACTACATCAGTGGTTGATAATCCCTTGCAAGCAAATTGGAAGTGGGAAATGTGTTTAAACAGTTGGTCTTGTACTGTGGACTCTATGAAATTGGCCTAATGTTAGTTAATTCAAATGGGTTTATATGCTTTTTTAGAAAGGGGAGATCCAGGATGTTTTGGAAATCTCCAGCTAGCACATCAATTAGCTGATGGATTATGGGTGCAAGAAAGTGAGATAGATGGAGGAGTACAAATCTAGGGATGCCATGAAATTTCTGGGTGTGTACTCTCTGGATATGCTTTTAGCTTTTGGATGATTTTTGCTTCTGTGATATTATGATTGGATCGAGTCTGTGTCATATTTCAAAATCTTTCATCTGTAATTTGGATTTGAAGTGCTTGTGGATTTCATCAAGCATGGTAGGACCACTGCACTGAACCTGATTTATGGTGAGCATTGGTTGCAGCTCCCAGAGACCATCTAATATAACTTTGGGTCCAGTTATTGCAGGAGGCAAGGAAGATTTGGGTTTTTTGTGGCAATATATTGTGCCAAGCATCTTTGTTTTTCTAGGTATTGAGTTTTAAATTCAATGATTGACTGAGGACAGATGTCAGAGGGAGAAGAATTATCAAGCCTCTCAGAAATTGCATCCAGCTCATCAAATGGTGTTTGGGACCTTTGGTTCTCCTGGTATATGAGTTGCCCTCTCAGCAATTGCATCCAGCTCACCCAAAAGGTGTTTGGGACCTTTGGTTCTCCTAGTATATGAGTTGATTAATTAGCTGAGAATTCCCACAAACAATGACGACCCTTGAATTGGAGGGAGAGAATTTTGACATTTTGGGATATGTATGCCTCTGAAAAAATACTTTCCAGAGTTGCAGATTTGTTTAATAGTCTGATTGTGAGAGAGAGTTGAGATTGAACTGAATAGTTTGAATCAAACATCAGTGAGAGTTGCATGGCTAGATGATCTGTAAATGGAACTAGATGAAGAGTTGCACTGTCATAATGAATTTCTGGCAAATAGTACAGTAGATCTATGAGGGAAGTTATTTGACACATGTAAAAGAAGAAGGCATTAGGTGGGAAACAGCCTTCTCCACAGAGAAAAACTCTGTTCAGAAGATGAAGGTATTTATGGTTGAACATGGTATTAACTCATATTAAAGTCTTCAAAAGCTATTGTTGGAGACTTGTCAGAAGACAGAAGGGAATTAATTTTGTTTAAGATTGAATGTGCAAACACTAGCTCACTGTTGATATATAAGTATATTATATTAAGTGTGAAGTTTGAGAAGGAGATGTTGATCATCAGGAAGTCTTTGTCAAAATATATAGGCCAATTTTTTGCTGATAAAGAAAGAAACCCCAGTGGTGGTTTGAGATGGAAAGTAGTGAAATGAGCCCAGTTGTTGCATTAGCTGTGGTATTTGATAGTTAGTGTTGATGTGTAGCTTTTTTTCTGCAAAGCATACAACTTGAAGCTGGGATTTCTGTAATCAGTTTTTGATGGCATAGACACATTTAAGTGAATTCAAACCTCTGACATTGTCACCACCAATTTTAATCTGCATAATTGTTTATTGATTAAGAAGTGATACAAACTGAATAATTATTGATCAGAAAGGTCATCCATCAGTGGAGATGACTGGAAAAAGGTAAATAGTTGTTATTTAATATTGATGCCTGGTTATCTGAATATAAAGGTCTGTAGTCAGTGAGATTTTGGGCTTGGTTAAGTGCTATTTCTGGGGTGGGCTGTATCTCAAGACCTCTGGTTCTTTTACTTTCTTTTTTTTTTGCTGCTTTTGATGTCTGGTAATTCTAGTTTGAAAGGATCTCAATCCTGGATCAAAATTGGCATTGGAAAGGTTATTTTTTTCTTTCTGGGACCCAGAGGAGTCTTGAATCTTTCTCTTGTTTGAAGTATCTTGATTGTTTTGCATTGGCTGAATTAGCAATGGAAGAGTGAGATTCACTTGATCAGTTTTATCGAGTTAAACAAGTATCAGATTTTAAGCCATTCTCTATTGATTGTTGAGAAGAAGTGTTAAATTATAACTGCTGGTAGGTTGACTCAGTCAAGCTTTTATCTAAATTTAAATGTTGTTCTGATGATTGTTGATGTGCTTGATGTAGAACAGGCTGTTGTATAAATACTGTATTTTCTACTTGTTGAGCAGTATTAGAGTCTTGAGGTGAGGTTTGGTTTTGGGAATTGGTGTTGCATTTGTGACTTTATGATTTTCTAGCTTTTCAGAGAGCACATTCTTTTAAGCATACCTCGACTAGGTGAGTGCGCTCTCCGCAAGAGAAACACTGAGGCTGCACTCCATGTATAGAAATATAAAGGGGGCACTTGGCTTCCTCTAGTGTAGATGGAATATCAATTGGAGTGTATCCCTTAGCAAGTTTGATGGTAAAAGCTGCAGTGTTGGAAGGTAATTCAAGACCAGATCTTTTCTCAACAAGGAATTTGAAACCCATAATTTCACCATATTTGTTTAGTGACTTTTGAAGATCTATCTTGGTAAAGTTGCGATAAGTTTCTTGCAAGGCCATAGGTGAGCCTAGGCCTGTTCATGTTTATTGTTATAAGGTAATGTTGATTCAGAGTCAGGTGCTGTCTCTTGAAGTTTTCTTTCTGTAATATGTTATAAAATTCAATGATCAAGTATCTTCTGTTTGGGTGATGATATACCCTTCTGATGGCATCACCTAGACTAAAGTCTTTCAGCAATTGGAAAAAGTTATCGGTAGGGAAAGTGAAGAGCTGACAATTATTATCAGTGATGGTGAGGATGAGAGTATTATCACTTACTCATGTAAAAAGGAGTGAAACAGAATTGATGGAATTCTTGAATTAAATTCAAGATTGATTCTTTGATGGTTATTCAATAAGTTTTGAGGGTCTGATAAGTTTGGAAGCAAAGAGTTCTCATTGTTGATTGAAATGGCAAGTTCTTCCTCATCCAAATCAAGTAATCCTAATTGTGGAGAGTAAAAGGAGGGAGTTTGCTTTAGTGTGCTGAATTCATTTTTACTTAGAACTGTAGCATAAGACTGTTTGTTACTATCGTTAAAGCCATGTGATGTTATTTTAGACCGTAGCAGTGGAAAATCGGTTTGGAAAGTTTGTTCTACTTGGGGTAGATGGTTGGTTCTTGTATTAAAATTTAGGTAATTGCCTGAGGAGTCAGATTCTGTAATTTTAACTCTGTTGTTTAGTCCCTGAGAACCTTCCTGTTTCAATTGATGTGACCATTGTGGTAAACGATTTTGACTATCTGCAGAAAATTTCTTATAGTTTTCATTTTGTTGCTGCTGTGATATGGTTATAGTGGGAAGTTGGCACAGTGTTCTATTGTCTAGATATGAATTTTTAGATCTTAAAAATGGGTCTGAGTGCCTTTTTGGCCATTCAGAAGATTGAAAACTGGAAAAACTGGAGACTTCCGGCAGAACACCATCTACTTTTTTAAAAACAATTCGGATTTGCCATGTCAATGCTTACGAGTTGTAAAAGATTATTTTGAGAGATGAAATCATACATTTTACATAGAATTTCATTAATAGATATTAAATTTGAGGTATTTTTGGTTTTATTAATATTTTTTGCATTACGATCGGATTTGAATTTTTTGTGGTTATTTTAATCATAGCGATTTTATTAATTTTCTGTTCTGGCTCACTGTTATAAGTTAATTGCTTTGGGAGACTTGTAATTCGCATTTTAGAGTCAGGAGAACTATTCTGAGTTTTACTGTTTGAACTGAGTTGCTTTCTTGAATTTTGTTGTAGTTTTAACTGGGGGCTTAAGTTATTGATATCAGAGACCTGAATAAGGTTAGTGTTAAAACATGCATTTGAAATTTCTTGAGCATTGGATTCTAGAGGTTGCAAATAGAAATTTGGGGCACTCATTTTAATGAGTTAATAGAAAATAAAAGAGAAGAAGCTAACCTAATAATTCCAGAAGCTCCGTTTATTGAGTCTTGAGTAAAAATAATAGAAATTAAAATTTTATTTCCAAACAATATGCTGAGATGATTCCTAATTGGCGCCATCCGAATCCTTATTATTTGACATTTAAAAATTAAAACATAGTTTAATACGGAAGCTTTTGAATAAACAAAAGAAAATTTTTCTAAAATAGTTTAATATTATGTCAATGTTAAAAAAGGTAATTAGATATGTGTAATTAAAAAAAATGTATATTTATTTATATCCAGGGAGATTCATAGGCATACTAATCAAACCATGTCATAATGATTAAAGGAGAATATTTCAAGTATTCAACTGATTAAACATGATTTAATCTATATTATAAACTACTTTTGGTCTATGTATAATAAAATCAAAATTTCTTTTCAATACTATTAATAATATGATATAGTTTATTGGATTATATATTCAATTTAATAGTTAATTATTACATAAAAGTAGTATAATTAAATTATATATATATATGGAGTGGATAAGAACAATCATTCTAGTAAAAATCAGTAATTACAAGTTGCATATAAAATCCATATTGTTAGTATTTATAACATCATCCTCAGAGCAATTTCTGACTTTTGTCTTTATCAATGAAACCGGGAGTTCAAAGATAAAATCCTAGGCCACATTGATAAAGACAACAGCCAGAAATTGCTCTGAAGATAAGGTTTTTAAATATTTAAAATAAGGGTTTTATACGAAGTTTTTGATTAAAGTTTTTATATTATTTAAGCTGGGAGCTAGGTGGTTTGTTACTATTATGAAAGACACATATTTATTTAATTTCATAAATGCTATTACAAATATTTATAAGAATAGCAAATGTTAAATGTTTTTTGAAGGGTCTGTCTTTAAGAACAAGCAAAAGAGAGTATTTGTAATATAGATTCTTGTTTTTATTGTGAATATACATGGGTCCAAAATCATTTTCAGACATTTCAATAACTTTTCAATTTTTTTTAAGGCTATAATTTTTATACTATAGTGTCCTGAATAAATTAACAAGACAAAATATTGGCCATAGTTATTCAATACTATGCATAGCTAGAACATAAAAAATCTTTTGCCTGACATTACATATGATAAAAAAAACCTGAAAGAATATTTGGTCTGTGTATAAGTGTAGTATCTATGAACTGTTGGAAATATTTAAAATGTGATTAATGGAAATTTGTAAAGACATTAATAGCTATATGGTTATATTTACAAGCTACCACCTATGTATTAATTATAAAATAATTTATGAATAATTTAGAGAAATGCATGTGTTCATCCAGATGAAAATAATAAAAAAATGACATGAACTTATAGAACAAATAATATTAAAACTAATCTTTAAAAGAAGACTAGAGGTAGGGATTTAAAATTGTCAGCATGTACTTGAAGATATACTTGAAGAAAACACAAAATATGAAATAAATAAATATAATCAAAAAGCTGTAAAGATATATTTTTGTTGCCAGGCAAATGCAAAAATAGTGTCATGAGCAAAGAAATTATTCATATATTTCTTTTATCAATTTGGTCAAAACATTTAATTCATTTAATAAACAAAGTTTATGGCAATATTGGAAAATATTAGTTTCTATGAGAGGAAGTTATTGATAATGAAAATCTAGAGCATTGGAAATAAAAAAAATGGTGCTAAAAATAGATGTGTTTTATTGTTATTTTTTATTTTAATAACAATGAACATTGCAACAGTTTATAAATGTCTTCATGCAGCAAGCATCCAAGATGTAGTAGGTTCAGTGGTTGAGTTTTTAATAAGCGCTGATTAAATGTACATAGCAAAAATTTTATTATTTTAACTCTACTCTTACTTAAGTTGGTAATTGTGCTATTCTTCTTGAATTAAGATATGATTTAAAGATAATTCTTTAGGTTCTGAATGAAGTCTATAAAATCTTCACCTTAATAATTAGTGTTCAAAGATTTCAAATGTTTCATACTCTAATGATAGAGAAAAAATTTCAATAATGTTTGACTTGGTTGTGTGAGAATATGGATCTTAGCAGCATGCTGGATAAAAGGATGAGATGAGTGCTAAGATGTGTCACAGACTCTGTGTTGTTGCATTTAACTAACTAAAGCTTCCAATGTTTGCCTGAAGGTTTTTGATGTTGGCACTTTAGTTGTATTTAAATATTGGACTATTTCCATCATCTAATATCAAATATTAAATGTCTTTAGAAAAATTTTAAAATTTATTTAACAGTTGAATGTAATTGGATAATTTAAATAAAATTTAAAATATTTATAATGGTATTCAATATTTAATATTAAATAAGGGAAATATTTCAACATATGAATATAACTAAAGCTTACATTTCATTATGGTAATATAAGATTTCCAGTTAAATTAATTTATATGTAAGACATTATTTTACCATATTTATTATATAAAAATGAGATTTTAACTTAAGTTATAATGTCAAAGTCATAAGACTAGTTGAAATATTTTTTCAATTCACTGCATGTGGTAATTTCTATTGTAAAATAACATGTATACAACAGCTGAGAGGTCATCGCAACAGCCTTGCAAGCAAGTAGTTGGTTGCAGATGTTTATGGGTTCGCGTCCCGGCCGATGCTATGACATATGAAAAAAACTATTATAATGTACAATAATATACTCCAACATCTCAACTTCATTATTTTATAGTCTTTATTAAGGAACAACTAAAAAATATATATAAAAAAAACAATAAATACAAATATTCCATAATACATATAACAAAATACAAATACGTCTTATCTTAAAACTCTTCTAACAAACAGTCTTAACTTTTCATTACATTTATTTATACCTTTCTTAAAATAATTCCCTATAATTATTTTATTAAATTAATTCATTATCCTCTTTTTCCTCAATTAATGTCCTATTCAGAACAGATTTCATTTCATTAATATAAATTCCTTTTATAATTCTTTTATAATACGATCTAATTCATTCTAAAGATTCTATTTAAAAAAGAATTTTAGAATGTATTAGATCATATTATGAAAGAATTATAAAAGAAGGAATTTATATTAATGAAAGGAAACCTGTAATGAGTATGATGTTAATTAAAAAAAAGAGGACAAGGGAATTATTTTTAAAAAGATATTTAAGAAATGAATGTAATGAAAACTTAAGATTGTTTGTTAGAATAGCTTTAAGATAAGAGAGATATTGTATTTTGTTATATATATTATGGAATATTTCTGCCTATTGTTTTTTATGTACTTTTTATTTGTTCCTTGATAAAATAAAAGTCAAAATATTGTAATATATTATAGTACATTATAATAGTTCATATTATAATAAATCGTGATTTATAAAGCAGAAGTTTGTATGTGGTTTGTTGTATATATATTGAAATTAATGGACTATTTTTAAAATAGAAGACTGTGTTTGATTTGTTTTTTTATATGTCAAAGCGTTGACTGGGAAGCGAACCCAGGCCAGCTACTTGGAAGGTAGCTATGCTAACTGCTAGGCCACCAATGCTTGACAACATGTTGAGTGGATTGGGTATATGAAGTGCACAAAAAGTAATAGAATACTAAATTTTATTCATTTTATAATAAACTTGCACATTGCTTTGTTAGAAAGGTAAACTTCAACATTATAAAAATTATCCCAAGGAAATACTAAAGAGATATTAAAGCAATATCAATTGCTTTTATTGGGAAGACATAGCTGATGATAAAACATAATAGAGAATTGTGGGTTGGAGTAGTTTGTAGCCTGTCCATTAAAGTAAGAAGATTAGCTATCTTAATATGAAGCTGAGCACTGATTGTATATATGTGTGGAGATAGTAATCTGGACCAACTGATGATTGCTGGTTTAGCATGAAATATGTATATTGGTGATTATTTATCTTTTCAACATGTGTGACTAGGTGGGTCAGCAATACAAGATGGCATGGAGAGTTGAGGGTCATGTGAAAGTCTGAGTTCAAATCCCTTATATATTACATTTTATATGTGCAGGTGTGTGTAAGCTTGTACAGTGTTTTAAATTATAGTATAGAATTGCAATCAGGCAAGGTGTTAAAGTATTTCAGATAGAAATGCTTATTTCAGATACTATGAGTATCATATAATATGTTCTTTATTGGTCAATCATGGATCATTTTATTTAATTATTATAATCTAATTTTTATCTTTGTCTTTTTTCTGTTTATTTTTTTATTTAATTTTTTGAAATTATAATATCCATACTGGTTTAAAACAAGACTCATAATGATGATGATGATGATGATGTGTATAAAAGAATCCCATTTTTAGATAGGATTGTAATCGTATTAGGTTTAAATAACACTTGCTGAGTCAAACTAATTCAATTTTTCTGAGTGTGTCTATTGAATAATATCACATATATAATCACAAACATATTTATAGATATATTATACAGTAGCAACTCTCTCCATTCGGTAGTGCCACCCAGTGCAAGTCATAGTAACCAATGGATGCTAGAAGTTTTATGCATCAAAATTCTTATCTTGTGCCTACTCATCCAATTTTCCCAGACTAGTTTTAATCTTGTCACTTTCATCTGTGAGGAGCCTTGGGTCTGAGAGCACTGCACCTAAACCTTTGGATATAATGCAACCCTCCAGCAGCTACCTTTAACTATTTAGTTAACTATAAAACTATGAGCCTAAAATGAGAACAATGTTTTCAAATCAAGCTAATTCACTTATATATACAGATCTATGTCCCCCATCAGTTCAGTATTATCAAGCACCCATTCATTACTATGGCTTCTATTGGGTGGTCACTGTGTGGAGAGAGTTGCTACTGTTTTAAAGATTATATAAGCATATGAAATTGTAATCATGTGATGTTTTAGTGGTTTAATACCAATCATTGCCAAATGATGTTGGTGACTATGGGATTATTAAAAAATCAAAGACACCAAAAAGTATAGTTATTGAACTGTTTTCAGATCTGTATGATTACACAACATTATGTTTTCATTTTATGCTCATAGATATATAGTTAACTACATAAGTAAAAGGGCCTGTTGGAAGCTTACATTAAATCCAAAAATCTAGGTGCAGTGCTCTCAAATCCAGAACTCCTCACTAAAGAAAACCACAACCTGGAAACTAGTCTGGGGATATTGGATAATTAGGCACTATATTTTGATGCAAAAGTTTTAGCATCCATTAATTACTGTAGTTTGCACTGGTGGCACCACTGCATGGAGGGAGGTGCTACTGCTTTAACAACTGTGTAAGCATAAGCGTGATTATATACATTATACTTGTTGCAATAATAGATTATATATATTTAAAATAAAAAAAAACACTTTTTTAAAAAATTAGGAATAATAATTAACTTTCGACTGCTTCATAAATATTTTTTGTTTGCATTAATCATTACAATATGGTTTTTATTGTCCAATGCAAACTGACTTTGTATTATCTGCACAAGTTATCAGTTCCCAAGTAAATTAACTAACCATTCAGAATTCAGTGATAAATAGATATCTTGATGTTATTTACCAGTGTATAAAAGTCCCAGGTAGTTAGTCAGATGTATATCACTGTGTTAACTGAAAAAATAAATTATATGATAGGACTTTTACCACTGCTAGAGATGTTTATACTCAAGCAACTCTTTTTTTTCTAGATTTTTATTTTGCTTTCTTTTTTAAAAAATAGTTTTATCTTATCAACTAATAAACAGTATAAAGTATAATCAATTTACACAGACGCTAAACTCTCCGTACATTAGAGCCATCAGTGCAAGCCAGAGTAATCAATAGATGCAAGAAGGTTTGTGCATAAAAACCCTATCTAGTGCCTACTCATTCAATATCCTGATTAGTTTCCAGCTTGTGGCTTTTACCAGTGAGGAGCCTTGGATCTGAAAGCACTGCACCTAGATCTTCTTGCATCTATTGATTACTCTGGCTTGCGTTGGTGGCGCTAATGTATGGAGAGTTTAGCCTCTGTGTTAACAGCTTGTGTAAACGTATGAAATTGTGATCATGTGATGTTTAGTGGTTTTAACCAATTTACTTGCATATATAACTATATTTTAGTGGCTTTGGAGTGAAGTGATGCATCTAAAAGCATATATTGAATAAAATTTAAAAAAAAAGTTATGTTGTGTTCTTTGGTCACATCTTGTTTATTTTATAAATACATATCAATCCAATTTTTTTTTAAATTTTTATGCTATTCGAAATGTCATAATCAAACATATTTTTATATTACCTTTTTTTATTATTATAAATTAGTTTTTGCCTGCTTCATATAAAAATAACTTCAACCATTTAACAGAGCCTCTTTTTTAACTTTAAATTTTTGCATAAAAAAAGTAGTAAGATTTAATCTCAAAGAAAAGTTAGACATGTAAAATTGATGCTTATTTTAAATATTTGAAGAGTCAAACATATTAGGAGTAAGTATTGAAAGATTTTTTCTTCACACGAATTATTGTTTGATGAAAATTAACCAAACTATTTTCTTTAGTCAATTTTTTAATAGTTAAATTTTATTAAATAATGTCTAGTGTTGACTCTTTAGCCATTTTCTTCAAAAACCTTAAAGAGAGAAAAAATAATAAATAAAATATAATGCTAACAAAAGAAAGTGGAAAATCTATTTAAATAATATATAAAAATTAATTATCATTAACCTTTATGAAATTGTATATTGAATAGAAAAGTAATTCCAAGTTTATTTTTTTCAAATGAAATATTTAGTAATGGGTTGTTTAGTTTGAATAAGAATAAAAATCCTTTACTATTTCTATATTGATTTTAATTATGCAGTTTTATGTTGTAATTTTAGAATTTCCAACTATTGTAAATTGTCTATATTAAAAAGCATCAACTCACGACTGGAAAAAACTTGATATCAAGGATACGTAAATAAGTCACAAATATTTCAAGTGTACGTCAATTATCTTATTGTTTTTAGGATAAAACTTGGGATTGGAAATCATGTTGTAACTTCTGCATTTAAAATAGTTTTAAAAAACATTAGAGAAATAATATCTTTGTAAATAAAAGTATTCAGGATTAAAAAGTTGACTTGCTCTGATAATGTTATGGGTTTGAAAGATGTTTTTTTTTACTTTCTATTTTACAGTAAATTAACGAAAATCATTTATATCATTGGGTCTTAGAGTTTAAATTAAAAACAAAGATTGTAAATTACATCAAAATTAGATTAGTATTTTTCTGTTAACAATAAGTTTATGGGCAATAAAATAGATGATTGCAACAGTTAAAAGTATTATTTGAAATGATGACATCAAGCAGATAAAAGTGTGCATATACCTACCTTCCAATCTATTTACAACCATCAAAACATCACATGATCATCATTTCATATGTTTACACATGCTGTTAATAAGAGAACCAAATTCCCCAAACAGTAGTGCCACCAAGTGCAAACTTTTGTAATCAATGGATGCAGGAAGATTTGTGCATAAAATGAGAATTTGTTAGATTCTTACTAATAAGGATAAATTGAATTACTTAAACATACAAATTTAATAAATGCTTTAAGATTAATTGTAATTAAGAAAGGTAATACGTTTACTGCTTTCTATAGTGCATATTTTTTTAAGTTAAATAATGTTGAATTTATTATTGTTGTTCTTATTGTTATTATAATATTTAATCCAAATAAACCCCAGTGCTGGGAAGATCATTATGCATTTATATAAATTGCAGATGATATGCATGTGTTGTAGAATTATTCTTGATAATATACATATATTGCTGTATTTGTTAAAAATTTTGTTTCCAATAATAATTTAATAAATACTTTCTTCAAAAATATAGAAATCTTTTAGTAAGTTATTATTGAAACCAGAACAAATTATCAGAGTTTTATTATTTTTATTTTTTTCAGGCTTTATTTTGTTAGATTTATCATTTTGTGGATTATTTACATACTCTAATTTATTTTCTTGATTTTGCCATTCAATTTTTGTATGATTTTATCTTCTGTACTATATGGGACTTTGATGTGAGTAACCCTCTTTCTTCACGTGCATCCATCAATGTTTTTACTAAAGTTAGCATTGTTATTATCAGTTTTCCTGATAATGAATTTCATATCTTTATTTTATGTAATTGTAGTTCCAGTTTTAAATTCAATTTCAATATCACTAATTTTATTAAAACAGATTCTTTTTTTTTTAAATTCCAGTATATTTTTTTAATTTAAGGAAGTATATATACTTTCTGTCATTATTTTTTTTGTCAGAAAGTTTCATCATCATCATCATCATTATTATTATTATTAGATTTCTTTAAATATCCCAAGTCTTCTAATTTTTGACATTCATTTGATTATAAACCTTAAAAACTTACAATAGACTTTAATTTTTTCCTTTTCCTTCTCTCATTTTTTCAAAACCAAAGAAGAAATTGAAAAGATAAATAATAATAAGTTTGTCCCAAAAAAAACCTCAATGAAAAGTAATGAGCTTTTTTAGATTTCACTTTGAATTTATAAATTATGTAATATTATGATAAATCCTTTTTTCAAATCCAAAAAATCTTTGATTGATTGGTCAATCTCGTATTCTTTCATGGTGTCAGAGCAGTATTTTAAAGAAACGATTAAGAGAAAATACTGTGTAGATAGTTGAATAGATCAATATCTACTTTTTTACCAGATGATATGAAAAATAATAACTTTAACATGTGATTTGTACAGTTCCCATGCGCTACTTTTTCTGTTACCGACTTTATTTTTATTGTCTAATATATCCTGAAGAATTTGATGGGTTTTACTGTTCTCGTACTCCACATGGTTTTGAACCTGATTTTACTGCAACAATCACAAGTGGTTTGACTTTCTTATAAGGCAGTTTGGAGTAAAAGAAAAACAAAGTAAGAATTATCTAAGTAAGAACTTAGATAATTTCAAAAAAATTGATTTTTATTGTACAGTAATTTATTGTATAAACACTAATTTAAATGTATGTTTTTCTCAACTAACAAACATTTTTATGTTGATTTTATTATATATTCTTGATAAATGCCACTTCTGTGTCCATCCAGCATAGCATTGTATCATATCACAGTAGCCAAAAGTCTTGCAACTCCATTTTGTTCTTCACTAGCTCTTACAAAAGAACTCGTACATTGACTTTTTATTTGACATCCACATTTTATTAATTATGAGATCCTCTCATGATATGCAAATGAGAAATCAAGTCAAACATGAGGCCATTGTATTTTTAATAAATTTAGTTGAGCAGTAATCATCATCAAAATGAATTTTCACATGAAAGAGATATTGTTTTATGACAGGATTACACAGTCATTAGTTTCAGTAAACCAACATTTCTAAATTTAGCGAAATGACTACCTGTGTCATTATAAAATAAGTTTCAAGGTAGAGAAAATTTTATTCGGTGAAGAATTCTCATTAAAGTGTCATGACTCTTCTTCTTTTCTTTCTGAACCTGCGATTGAAACTTATCAGTTTCCAGATATTTTTCCATATCTTTTCACTGTGTAATGCATTTCTTATGATATTTGGTGTTTTATGAGCATTACTTTTTTCAGGTACTTTTCACAGGTTGAACCTATTTTTCTGCTTCATTACAATCTGACTAGGACTAGAAAAGGCAACAGATATAATATGGAGATTTTTTTACAAGTGGAAAAGACCACTCATGATAGAGTTATCTCAACTCAAGTCTTGTTCATCAATAAATTATTTTTTAGAAGGAAACTTCATCATTGTTCTGAAAATATGTTCATTCCAGCTTTATTGTTTCTATTCTGAATGTGTCAGTCAGAATTGCTTTTCCACTTTTCTTGTTGAACTTCAGTCCTTTATCATGCTATTTAATTTCTTTTAGTGTGGTAATTCAAGGCTTTTTAAACTGCTCAGATCACTATATTTAATCTTAGCAGTTAAATCTTACCTGTAAACTTAATAGTGGCACCACCATCATCTGCCCTCCTGCTGTACCCACACTCTCTCTGAAACATCAATTTATCTCATCAAACTTGAATTTATTTGATATTAAGTTCTTTTCGATTATGGCATTCTTGCAATTGACTACGTTTATATTCTAATAACTTATATTAGAAGGAAACAACCCCATGAATCATATCAAACCATTTCATCTGAGCTTTTTCAAAAAAGAACATGAGAAACTTGCATGATTTTTTGGCTTTCTTCATTTCCAACTTTTGTCTCTTTTTTCATTTTTTGATGATATAAAATAATAAAATGTCACGTAATAAGAATGTTGAATTTTATACATCTGCATAGACTAAATTAGTCCTGGTTTATATGGGAGAGCTACTTAATACTGGAATATGATACTGTGATAATCAAACAGATTATGTATTTAAGAAAATTCTTTTGTTAATATTCATGGATAGCTTATCTCACTTTGATAGAAACTGCTCTGTGGAACCCAGGATAGATATGCAATATTATAGAGATATTGAGAATAATAATTCTAAACTATCTCACAGTTGTCTAATTTCTTTTTCAAGGAAAGATAGTTAATTTTACAGTCAAAACTAAAATCCTTCCCATAATTATCATTTCATATTTGGGTTGTTAATATTACTATTAACTTATCAGGTCCTCTGACAAGTTTAGTTATATTCAACCTTTGTATTTATAAATAAATAAAAATCAGTACAATAATTCTATAAATACAAATTTTCAATTTGGTCAATTAAAAGGAATTATTATGTCAGATTTTGGTGTTAAAATGTGTTACATAAAGTTGTTGTTTTTTTTAAAAAAAAAAACTTTAAAAATATAAATATATATTACATATTCAACATGGCGACTGTCTATACAAATCCTAATAATTAATGGGAAAATAGCGTCCATGTTTGTTTTAAAAACTGCCATATTTATATATAAAACCATAATCTTGGATAAAAATAAAAATTACTGTGTCAGGTAGGTTGAAAGTACAGTTTTTTTCTCGATCTAATATACTATTAAGCTTGAATTTTCTAGCCTTATGCCTACTATCAATGTAAATCTACATTCGTAAATCTAAGCAAATGATAATAATAAAAATATTTAAAAAATATTATAGCGATCAATTTCTCTAATACCGAAACTGATTGCAATAATTTTATACATAGTAAACCTTTTTATGCAAATATTGTAAGTGCTCATAGTGAAAACAAAGCTTAAAAACTATATTACAAATGAAAACATTTCAGACATTTATAATTTTGAAGATGACAATTTGTGCATTCCAAAACAAAATATTAATGAAAAAGATAATCTTAATAAAAACAATTTTGTATTAGTCAATGAGAAATTCAATGCATCGTTACCATATACTTTGTTAAAATTGTTTCAAAAATGATAAAACATTAATATTAGTGGTGACTCGAACATTAATATCACTTTAATGAAAATTCCAAAAGACGAATTTTATGAACACATAACAGAAAAACGTTTGCGGGTGGGGGGGGTTATAAAATTTTGGCACACCCTAATAATCGCTATATAGTTTTAGAATTTAATAATATCAAACAGAAACAAACTTTTCAAAAGAATATCCATTTTCTAAATAACAAATTTATTTGTTATATAAATACAAACTAACAAATAAAAGTAGAAAGGCAAATCAAAAAATCCCACATTAGTTTTACTAGTTATGATTTACAATCTTTATTAACCAATTATGGAAAAATCAGTAACTTAAATATTTACTTGAAAAAAAAGCCATAGTCCCTGACTTAACTAATACTGCTATCATCATCATCATCATTATCAACCATTATCAATCCACTGCAGGATGAAGGTCTCTCCAAGTTTAATCCATCTTCTCCGATCTTTAGCTTCTCTTCTCCACATCACCCCTGCACACTTTCTTATTTCATCCATCCATCTCACATGTGGTCTCTTTCTGGGTCTTTTACAATCTCTTGGAATCCAGTTTAAAATTTCAATTGTCCATCTATTATCATCTCTTCTAACAATATGTCCAGCCCAACTCCACTTCAATCTTTTAATTTTTTCAATGAGGTCAGTAACACCTGTTTGTTCTCTTACCCATACATTGCATTTACGATCTCTTCTTGTTACTCCCAACATACATCTCTCCATACTTCTTTGAGTGGTCTGAAGTCTCTGAATTGCTCTTCTATTAAGTGTCCAAGTCTCAGATCCATAAGTAAGAACTGGTAAAACACATTTGTTAAAAACCTTCCTTTTCAAACACATAGGCATATTTCCTTTTAGTATCAAGTTATTTCTACCAAAAGCACTCCAACCAAGTTTAATTCTATGATTAATTTCCTCCATTATGTTTCCATCTGTATTAATAATCTGACCAAGGTATTTGTAACTGTTAACTTCTTCTAATTCATCATAATCAATCTTTATTTTCATATTTTGAGCAAATCGATTAAACATTACTTTAGTCTTTTTAACATTTATCTTTAGTCCTACTTTCCTACTTTCATCTGATAATTCCTGCAACATTTCCTGCAGATCTGAAGCATTATTTGCAAAAACAACTACATCATCTGCGAAATCTAAATGACTTAAATAATCACCATTTACTTTCACTCCTTTAGTTTCCCATTTTAATCCACAAAATACTTCATGCAGCACTGCTGTAAAAAGTTTTGGAGATATGGAGTCACCTTGTCTTACACCTTTCTCAATGTTGACTTTCCCAGTGTCATTATGTAATCTAATTGTTGCTGTTGCATTTTTATAAATATTCTTTAAAATATGACAATATCCTGGATCTATACCTTGATGATCTAATGCTTTAATCACTGAAGAAATGTTTATAGAATCAAATGCCTTTTCATAATCTACAAATCCTAAGCATAATGGCAACTCATATTCATTTGTCCTTTCTATAACTTCTCTCAATACCTGGATATGATCTACTGTACTAAAACCACTTTTAAATCCGGCTTGTTCTCTTGGTTGGTGGAAATCCAATGTTCTCTGTAGACGAGTAGTAATTATCTTGGTAAAAATTTTATATAAAACTGATAAAAGGCTGATAGGTCTGTAATTTCTAATATCTTCTTTATCACCTTTTTTAAATATTAATATTATTACTGCATTCTTCCAATCATCCGGTACATCTTTATCATTTAGACATTTGGTATATAACTTTGCTAAAAAAATTTCTATTTCTTCACCTGCTTCTTTTAATATATCAATTATAATTCCATCATTACCTGGAGCCTTTCCTTTCTTCATACATTTAATTGCATGTCTCACTTCTTCATTTAAAATTCTGGGCAATTTGGAAGATGTAATAGATATAGGAGGTACTTGTTCTTTATTACTATATAATTCTTGATAAAAATCTTCTACCAATTTCATGATGTCATCTCTCCTTTTAGTAATAATTCCATCTTTTTTTCTTATTGCAGATATAAATTTCCTACCAATACCAAAATGTTGTTTTACATTTTTAAGACTTTTATTTTCTTCTACAGCTTTCCTTGCTAGTTCACAGTTATACTTTCTTATATCATTTTCAACTCTTTTCCGCACCATTTTACAAAATTCGAGATATTCAATTCTTTTTAATGCATCATTTTTGTATATCTTCATATTCCTTCTTTTCTTCATAAATTCTCTAGTCTCAGTAGAAATTTTATTGGTCAATTGCTGTTTCTTTCTACCAGCTATCTTTGTTGCAGTTTTCAAAAGTGTATCAGTTATTTTCATATTAATTTCATTCAAATCTGAATCATGTTCAAAATCTACTAATACTTGAAACCGATTTGTAAGTTCTAATTTAAATTCATTAGAATGTTTCTGAAGATTAGGAATATCAACTGTAAATATTGTTTTTCTTAATAATTTTTGTCTCTCTAGTTTTACATTAACACGTATCTTACACCTTACTAATCGATGATCACTTCCTGTGTTAAATTTATTAAGAACATTACAATCTTGAAATATGTATTTCCTGTTAGTCAAAATATAATCCAATTCTGCTGTACCTTCATTTGGATGCTTCCATGTCCATTTCCTTTTAACATTTTTCTCAAAAAAAGAATTCATAATATAAAGTTTTTCTTTTTCTGCAAACTCCACAAGTCTATGTCCTCTCTCATTTCTATTACCATAACCAAAATTACCCACAGCACTTTCATCTTTCATTTTTTTACCAATTCTAGCATTAAAGTCTCCCATAACAATTTTAAAATGGTGTTTACTCTGATCAAAAGCCTTTTGTACATCCATATAAAAATCTTCTACTACTTCATCACTATGAGAACTTGTTGGGGCATAAACCTGAATTATCTGCATTTGGTATCTGCTATTAAGTTGTATAACTAATCTTGCCACTCTGTCCAATACACCATCAATCTCCACAATATTGTTCTTCCACTTTTTATTTATAATGAATCCTACTCCACTTGTATTTCCAATATTTGTGCCTTTATAATAGAGTATATGTCCACTTTTTAAATCAATTGTCTCTTCACCTTTTCTTCTAACTTCACAAAGTCCAATAATGTCCCATTTAATATAAGAGAGTTCTTCTTCTAATTCTTGCAATCTTCCTTCACTTGAAAGTGATCTGCAGTTGTAAGTACCTAAATAAAAAGTCGTCATCAAATGGCAGCCTGGGTCCGCAATCAGGGGATTCTTAGCACCCTCCGCCTTCGGCCACCAACCGCTGCCTTGGTTGGTGACTTTACAGCCTCCTGGGAATAAGGGCCATGCTTTATTTTTGTCTGTCATAATTGTATATATGTATTGGGAAAATATTTATCATTTACACAAACATTCATTCTGCCTTATTAGGCACTGAGAAGAAAGACCATGGTGTTTCTTGATCTTAAACTCAGAGGTAAAAAGCCAATAAACTCACCATGCTGGCTAATGCGTATTGGTAAGCAGCCCATCCATGTTCATATACTATATGAATAATCACATATATTTGACACCATATTGAATAAAAATATTCAACCTTATGATATACTCACAATACACTCCAGGGATAATTTTCATCATATTTAAAGGTATTCTTCCACAATGTTTTTTTCAAATCCAAGAAACATTTCATCAAACATGTCAGAATTGCATTTGTTTGGAGTGTGGTTTCAAAAAATTCAAAGACCCATCAATGCTCAAAGAATATAAGATCACACAGTAAGGAAGAATTACAAATAACTTCAAAAATAACATCCCCAAATAATCCTTTGTTGAATAATGCCAGTTATACTGAACAATTCCACATCAGTTGAAGTAATAATACTAATAAACATGCCAATAAAAAATCATCATCACTTATGTTACTCAAAAAGATATGTCTATAACTGAATCAGATATGTAGTAGACAACCCAATAAGTGACAATATATCTGATACTGATATAAAAAGAGGATTTCTGAAAGTTGGAAAAAATAAAAGGCAAAAACTTCAGATAAAACCATTCTAAAAATAGCACAACAAATCTCAGAGGAAAATAACTCCCATAATAATAAAGATGCTATAACATTAATGCACACCACCAAACAAACTACGTTTATCTATTTAACAATGGAAAATCCTACATTTCCTGCAGTAGAAATAGAAATTCAATAAAAATTAAATATCATCAAAACTATCACATCTCAAAAACAATCATCTTCCATTGCTGAAAATGTTACAAAAAAAAGTATAACAAAGAAAAATCAAATCTTATATCACAATCCAATGTTCACACAAAAAAATGCCTTCACTTCTCATCCCATTTTCCAAGTAACAAAATCAATTACTCCAAATATTATAATGGTATATCAAGATTAATATCAAAATTGATTTTTTAAAAATAATGTGAAAACACAATTGAGTGGAAAAACCCAAACACATTTTTATTCTGTAGCGAGCAAAAATAATTAAGTCATTGTGATTTATTCTTACTATCAGTCTTATTCTTAATGAATTTAAATATAAATACAGATTTGCTCTCAGCAACTGACTCACACAATTCACTCAAATATAACTCTCATGACTGAAACAAAGTATTCATTACATTCAAAAATTAATCCCTATAAATATCTTAATAAATTTGGATTCTTTAAGTTATCACAATGTAGTGTATCTGCAGCTGGAATAGGAATGATTATACACCCTAATTGTCCATTTAAGCCATTTAAAATTTTATATCCTGATTCCAATATAAGCATAGTAACACATTATAATAATTTTTTCACAATAAACATAATCACAGTATACCTTTGCAACAAAATGGAATTAATATTGAGATTAATAAGGCAGATACATTTTCTTATTTCTTCTAATCCCTATCCTTTAATTTTAATCAGCGATTTCAATATGCCAGATTCAACTTTTGTGGAGAAATTCCTCCATCAGATTAATGCCAGATTCATGGGTGCAGAAGGATTCTTTTCCACAAATTCATTTTCTTTCTACACCAAAAACACTCCACACTCATAGATCTTTTCTACTCCTCATGACTTTCATTTTTATCAATCCAACATTAATACCTGTAAGCTTTTCAGACCATCTTATATTGGCAATTAAAATGGAGTTAAACTTGCAAAGTCAACTAGTATGTGGACTTAATAACACTACTAGATTATTTCTAAAATCCATCGCAACTCAAGCTGCCCTTTCAGAAATTTAATTTTTTTAAAAAAAAAAAAAGCACTATGGAATTAAACCCTGTAGAATCATAGTTCTCATTTATAAATGTCATTAAAATCTATCAAATTTTTATACTAGAAAAAATACCCTTCCAACTAAATTGGTAAAAGAATTGGATACAATACACCTTCAACTAAAAAATATTTCCCCTTTAACACCAACTATTCCTTTAATCATAACTCTCAAACAAAAATACACACACACACATAAGTCTTGACTAATTATCTATCTGTTAAAAAGTCAATAATATATAGGCAGATTCCCATAATTGGTCAAAGAATATACAATGGGCCATCAATTTTTTATTTATTAATATACAAACAAATATGAAAAGCAACAATACCATCATCCATTTTGAAAGATTCAAGTGTGATAACTGGAAAAAAAACGTGCTTCCCCTTATATACTGTCTCTTTAAATTCAAATTTCAAACATATTCCTATCCCAAACTTACCTCTTTTTTATTTGGATATTAGGTTGAACATCATGAATTACTAAATCTGATAGTGCCCTCACGTTAAACAGTATTCCTTGTAATACTCATCTAGGATCTCATGCAATACCCAAATTCCTGCTTAACCATCTCAACCACTTCACATTTCCTATAATTTACAATTTAATTATTCATTTATCCAAACAAATCTACATAATTCCAGAACATTATCCTATCTCTATGCTTTTCTTTCTTAAAAAAATATTCCTTCTCCCTTGGACAATCTTAGACCCATATCCATGCGTCGACTCCTTATTAAAATAGTTGAATTGCTTATTAAAGATAAAATCATCACTCCTCTCTTCATTATAAAAATTTCAGTTTGCAAAACAAAAAGGTTCAGCTACTCTATCAACAGGTATTCTGCCTACTGCCATGCCATTGAATATGAGTCTGCATTTGATTCAGTTCCTATACTTAAACTATTACAATTACTTCAGGAATATAATATACCAATACCATACTTCTACATGATGGCACATCTGCTTATAAATAGAGAAGTTTGCATAACTCTCTATGGAAAAATACTCAGGATTTCATCTACATAATTCTATCCCTCAAGGCTCTCCTCTTAACTCTCTTTTTCTCACAATTTTATATCAATCCCCTTCTTTTGGAAATAGAAAGCAAAATCCCAGGAATACATATTCCTATAATTAACCAAATTGTTAATCACATCTTCTATATGGATGACAGTTATTTTTCTCCCATCAAAAAAAAAAAACTCCTTCCCTTACTTGTTACTGTATTTAATAATTATCCTAACAATTTTTCATTTCACCTTAATAAAAACAATTCTTCTATTTGGAATATTCTTAAAGGTAAGACCATTCTTCCAATTTTTCCTCTACTCATAAATTTTTAGGTTTCCAAATTCACCTCTCATATAATGCAATAAAAACTGCTATTCAAAATCAGCTTACTGTTTCAGTAGAAAGCACCATTAATGCATTATCCAAAGCATAGCTTTCAATATACGTTAAGGCACCACTATTCAATATTTTAATATTTTTTAAAATTACTTATTTCTTACCCATTATTATATTTACTTCTTCACTAAAAATAATTTATACTCCCTTATCACTAAACTAATCTGAAATAAAGCAGTAGCTCTAAGCATAAGAAATATGCGAAAACATTAAATTCAATGGTCTCTTATTACATGACATTTCTACATTTTATCTTCAAAAAATCATTAATGAAATGACTAAACTAATTAATTTCTTCCCAAGTGTTAATAGTGTAATTCCTGCTAACTCTATTGACACTTCATCATCCATTAACAATAATTTTATCAAAACGTTAATAACTATCACACACTACTCTCTCACACACATAATCTATTTCTAAATAAAATTAATTATTGGCAAACATATGAAATTGAAAATAGTGACAGTTTATCAAATAATAGTCAATCTTTCTTGTTATGTAATAACAAATACATTATGCACCTGGAATCCAATATCTGAACTTATTAATAAAAATAAATGTCAAAAAAACATTTCTGTCAAGTGTTGGTGGCCGAGTGGTTAGCACAGCTGGCTTGCAAGCAGTTGTCCCTGGGTTCGCTTCCCAGCCGGCATTTTGAGACGTAAAAAAAAACCCTTCCAACTAATTATTTTCTCTTCTACAAGCAATACTTCACAAATATAGATCCATTGTGTGCCCTTTGTCATAGAAATGAAGAAACATTAAAACACTTTCTTATGGATTGTCCATCACTTCTTCCTTGTCATACTCTTATCACGTATGTGACTCATTCAAACTCACTAACAATCAATATAAAAAATATACAAAGTGGGTTGTTTTCCAATATAAAAATTACTATATTCATTTTTTTTACACTCTGGTTTGTAAGATGTTATCTAGCTTTAATTCCACATCTCACAATACTAAATCATTCTTTCTAAATAAAGTAAATACCATTAATTAAGACAAGAGATCAATTCCATGCACCAGCTGATATTTTTGGAGCTTCATGGAATCTGATCTCATTAATATCAACCCAGTGACTTGGCTATTGAATATACTAATTAATATGCATTAGATATATATTAATTATTACTCAATTATATGAACAACTATCTTATTGTTTTTCTACTTGAAATCTCGTTTGTTTCAATAGGACTTGTAAATAATCTCTAATGTATATAGTAAATCTAATAAAGTTAATTTAAAACTTAATATTTGATAATTTAATCTCGTTTTTTCTTAAAAATAAAAATATTGTTCGGACTAATTAAAATAATGATCTAGTGTACTACAAATATTGGTAGCGCATGGAAGAAATTAGAAACGGATGAGGAAGGGTTCTTAAAATAAACGGTAAAAAAACAACAACATATATATAACCTGAATAGTTTCACGGGTTTTAAAAAATCTTCATGGTTTCAAATGTTTAAAAACTATTTCTTACTTTTTTATATAAATGTATATTATAAGCCTCTTTCTCTATGCATACTATTGAAAAATCTATTACTAAAAATATTAGTTAACACGTTTGCGCAGTTAAGAGATCTCTTAAAAACTAAATACTAATCCTTGTTCTCAAATGAAGAGCAATCGATGTGTTGTTACATTTACTAAAATTAAAAAAGCTTAGTTAGTAAAGAGTTAATTAAAAATCATTTATATTTGTATCAGTTTCCCTCCCCCACTTAAAATCACCATACTGGAAAAATTTTAAAGAATTTTATTTTCACTAAAAAAAACAATAATGACATAGTTTTTATTGAGTCTAAATGACAGCCATCTAATTACGTAAAAGAAAATCAATAATAGTTATATAAAAAACTATACTAATGTAGATTATATATTCGATATGGGATCATTCTCTTTCTCTAATGCAGACATTATGTACTTTAGAAAATCATCTGTTTAGAGATATTATGACTAAACTTCGTGTTGCGATAATTATCATATTCAATTCTGATGCCCATGATTTGGGGTTTAAATCCTAACTGGAGTAAAATTGAGTAATCTTTTCAGATTTTAAAGATTGTTTTTTTTTTTTAATAATCTGTTCCATCATTAACCATTTAACATTACACGAAATAAAAATAACAAAAAAAAAACCTTTTTTTTTTAAATTAATCTTTATTAAGTCGGTTAAATTTTTAACAAAGGATTTGCTAGGCAAGGAAAGAAAAAATATATTTAACCAATTAGTCTTTCTGCTACCTACCAGGAACTAGTAATCAATAAATTTAAATATTTTAATCCGGCAACCTGTGATCAGCGAACTGCTGGTGTGGGGGGGGGGGGGGGGCAATGGTCTCACAGAGATTGTTTGAAAACATGTAGAAATGTTATGAGCTTTTACAGTAAATTAGAAAAAAAAGAAATAAATAAATGAAAGAAAGGAAAAACAAACCTTAAAAATAAACAAAAATTAAAATTATAAAAATAATCGTATGATAGCCGAAAAAGTAATCACCGTTTTAGGGTTTAAAACTGAGTTTTGGAGTTTTTTGTTCTTCTAGATTGTAATCAATATTTATTAAGGCTGTAAACCCAAGAATGTGCGCGTAAAAATGCGATAGTAGGGATCTCTACAGGTCTTAAACAAACAAGCTTACGTTTAGGAAGAAAAGAGAATCGTAAAGTTCATAAGATTAAGATGACCCTGATATATTTTAATTTACGTATTTTAAAAAAATGTAATGTTATATTTCCAAACTTTTTTTTTTTTGCATATGTCATATGCGTTAACCGGGAAGCGAACCATTAGCCCATAGGCCACCAATGCTTGACATTCCCAAACCTTAAAGAAAGCCCGTTCAAAAATTACAAAAAAAGTGACCGCATCTTTAAAAAAGTTTGAGAAACTCTAATATATAAGATGATTTTTTTTTCCATTGATATTTCCTATAAAATCTTTAACGTAAATAAAAGTAAGTACAGTATTACAATCTTTATATTTGCCGTTGTCCCCCCCCCCCCAAACCCCTCCCAATAATAAAATTTTAAATATAATTATACACATAGCTTTTCACTTCTTTTTCTTTTTAAATTATAGCTCCATGATAATAAATATATAAATTCAACATTAAATGTATGGACTGTGATAAAAGTAATGTAAATATGACTTATATAGGAACAAGTAAGAATAAATTAAAAACTAGATTAAGGCAGCATTTATATGATAAAAAATCTGCTATATATATTCATAAAAAGGAATTTAAGCATGAAAATTTTGATATAAGGCCATTGGAATGCGTTAAAAATATTAAAGAGAGAATAAAAAAAGAGGATGTATATAGAGATCAGTATAAACCAGTATTAAATAGAATGTTAATAAATAAAGATAAAAAATAAGATAATATAGGAATAATATATATAAAAAAGGGGGGAGGAATATAAAAAGAATGTTAATGGGTAAAGATTTAGAGAATAGATAGTAAATTTATATAAGAAGAGTATTAAATTATAAAGGTATTTTAAAAGAAATAATTAAAGATAAGGAAGGAGGTAAATAATTGTATTTGTAGATGATAATAATATTGTGGTTTTATTTGAATATTATATATTTGGAATGTATTAATATTTTATTTATTTGTGTTATTATTTTTATTATTATTATTATTTTTTAAAGGAAACTTGGTAATGAATACAGAATGTAGTTGAAACGTTGTATGGAAGAGAAATAAAATTATAGTTTGGAATAAAACAAGTTTTAAAAAGAAAAAGAAGTAATGTTGAATTTATATATTTATAATAAAATTTTAACTAAGTAAATTAAATTTTCAATTGATTTTAAATTTTGATTAATTTAACGCATATATTTGTTTGTTTTTATATAAATGTGTATTCAAATCTAAATAATATTTAAAGTATATTATTCATGATCATCAATTATCGTTAATTTTCACAAGTGTATATAACAAATCTAATCATATTTATCGTATCTTTCTGACTTTATTTTTCAAATACTTGTTCTATTCCCCTCTTTATTTTTAATACAACCAACAAAATAACCAATTCATTATATCAGTTAACTTTTTAAGAATCAATAAACAAATAGTAACCTTTTTTTCAATTCTTCTTAAATTACAAATTGTTTTTCATACCGAAACATTTCTAATTTATTTAAAATCCATCTATCTATTCAGGATGAACAATAGCACTTTAGCCATCTAAGAAACTAGCTAATTATTCCAATATTCTAATCTTATTCATTCTTGGTATAATAGTTGTTGCAAAAAATTAACTCTGGTTGCATAAATAGCATTTCAAACTATCAAACAATTGTCTAAAACTTTTTTTTCATAGTATTTAATAAAAATAATGAAATTGTTGAGGAATTCATAAGAAGTTCATAAACCTTAATCTTCCACTGCATTAAACTACGCAAATCATAGCCTTTAATAATTTAATTAAAACATAATTAATTTCTTATGTTTTATGCTTTTATATGAGATATCGAATTTACCACTTCATTCTCATTATACAACTTATTTTTTCTTTTTTCTGCGTGAATTTCTTTCTTTTTTCTTTTTTTCATATGTCAAGGTATTGACCGGGAAGCGAACCCAGGCCAGCTTCGAAGACAGCTATGCTAACCACAAGGCCACCAACGCTTGATGTGAATTTCTTTTTTAAATAAAATAATTATATAAATCACATTATTATAAAAATCACTGATAAATTCATTTCATTGCATCATCTATTTTACTGTTATTTTAACTTTCTTATCTTCAATCCCATTCAATTTTGGAACTCGGTGTTGTTTTATTTTATTACAAATTAAACTAAACCTATCTTTTTTGTAGTTTCTTTATTTCTCTATATTTTTTTCCTAGGTATCCTCTTTCAGTTTTATCTGTTTTATGCCCCAATCACCAGCATGCTTTCTCTACATATTTATACTCTCTATAGAAATCACAACTTTTCAACTTTTAAAATCATTTTATTAATCACATCATTACAAATACAACATCTTCATTACAGCATTACGTAATTTTTTTGAGCAAGTTACATATTTTATTTGAATATTTCAATTAGACTACATATTATTTATGTTAATATATTTATCAGAGTGAAAAGCTTTTTTAGTCTTACCACAATTAATCTTCCTTTTTCTGGACTGCTTCATATAAAATCATTTTATACATGGAACTAAAACAATACCTTCATCACAGTCAATTTAATTTGTTTCACAGAATCCTCAATATTCAACTTTTTCTTGTTCATTTCTTACAATAAATTTACCATCTTTTGTAATTCATTGATTAATATTCTAATTTTCCAAAAATGTATTCTAATAATCTTTCTGTTTTATTCTAATGTTTCATATTATTGGATATTAATGGATTGAGGTTTTAATCCTGAAGAGTTAATATTTTATAATTCAGTGAATTTAATTTCCTTTTTTTTTTTAATATTTAGTGTACATTGCCTTTTTTTTTAGAATCAATGGTTTATAAACAATGGAGAAGACCCTGTATGTGTGTGACAACTTTTTATTTAGGTATTTACAACTGCAGATCACTTTCAGGTGAAGGAAGATTGCAAAAATTAGAAGAAGAACTGTCTTATATTAAATGGGACATTATTGGACTTTGTGAAGATAGAAGAAAAGGTGAAGAGACAATTGATTTAAAAAGTTGACATATATTCTATTATAAAGGCACAAATATTGGAAATACTAGTGGAGTATGATTCATTATAAACAAAAAGTGGAAGAACAACATTGTGGAGATTGATGGTGTATCGGACAGAGTGGCAAGATTAGTTATACAACTTAATAGCAGATACCAAATGCAGATAATTCAGGTTTATGCCCCAACAAGTTCTCATAGTGATGAAGTAGTAGAAGATTTTTATATGGATGTACAAAAGGCATTTGATCAGAGTAAACAACATTTTAAAATTGTTATGGGAGACTTTAATGCTAGAATTAGTAAACAAATGAAAGATAAAAGTGTTGCAGGTAATTTTGGTTATGGTAATAGAAATGAGAGAGGACATAGACTTGTGGAGTTTGCAAAAAAAGAAAAACTTTATATTATGAATTCTTTTTTTGAGAAAAATGTTAAAAGGAAATGGACATGGAAGCCTCCAAATGAAAGTACAGCAGGATTGGATTATATTTTGGCTAACGGAAAATATATATTTCAAGATTGTAATGTTCTTAATAAATTTAACACAGAAAGTGATCATCGACTAGTAAGATGTGGATATGTGTTAATGCAAAACTAGAGAGACAAAAATTATTAAGAAAAACAATATTTACAGTTGATATTCCTAATCTTCAGAAACATTCTAATGAATTTAAATTAGAACTTACAAATTGGTTTCAAGTATTAGTAAATTTTGAACGTGATTCAGATTTGAATGAAATTAATATAAAAATAACTGATACACTTTTAAAAACTGCAACTAAGATAGCTGGTAGAAAAAAGAATCAATTGGCCTTGAAACTAGAGAATTTATGAAGAAAAGAAAGAATATGAAGATATACAAAAATGATGCATTAAAAAGGATTGAATATCTTGAATTTTGTAAAATGGTGTGGGAAAGTGTTGAAAATAATATAAGGAAGTATAACTATGAACTAGCAAGGAAAGTTGTAGAAGAGAATAAAAGTCTTAAGAGTATAAAACAGCATTTTGGTATTGATAGGAAATTTATATCTGCAATAAGAAAAAAAGATGGAATTACTACTAAAAAGAAAGATGACATCATGAAATGGATAGAAGACTTTTACCAAGAATTATATAGTAATAAAGAACAAGTACCTTTTATAAATATTACATCTTCCGAATTGCCGAGAATTTTAAATGAAGAAGTGAGACATGCAATTAAATGTTTGAAGAAAGGAAAGGCTCCAGGTAATAATGGAATTATAATTGATATATTAAAAGAAGTAGGTGAAGAAACGGATTTTTTTTTAGCAAAGTTATATACCAAATGTCCAAATGATAAAGATGTACAAGATAATTGGAAGAATGCAGTAGTAATATTAATATTTAAAAAAGGTGATAAAGAAGATATTAGAAATTACAGACCTATCAGCCTCTTATTAGTTTTATACAAAATTTTTACCCAAGATAATTACAACTCGTCTACGGAGAACATTGGATTTCCACCAACCAAGAGAATAAACTGGATTTAAAAGTGGTTTTAGTACAGTAGATCATATCCAGGTATTGAGAGAAGTTATAGAAAGAACAAGTGAATATGAGTTGCCATTATGTTTTGGATTTGTAGATTATGAAAAGGCATTTGATTCTATAAACATTTCTTCAGTGATTAAAGCATTGGATCATCAAGGTATAGATCCAGGATATTGTCATATTTTAAAGAATATTTATAAAAATGCAACAGCAACAATTAAATTACATAATGATACTGGGAAAGTCAACATTGAGAAGGGTGTAAGACTGGGTTACTCCATATCTCCAAAACTTTTTACAGCAGTGCTGCAAAAAGTATTTTGTGGATTAAAATGGAAAGCCAAAGGAGTGAAAGTAAATGGTGATTATTTAAGTCATTTAGATTTTGCAGATGATATAGTTATTTTTGCAAATAATGCTTTAGAGCTACATAAAATGTTGCAGGAGTTATCAGATGAAAGTAGGATTAAAGATAAATGTTAAAAAGACTAAAGTAATGTTTAATGGATTTTCTCAAAATATGAAAATAAAGATTGATTATGATAAGTTAAAAGGAAGTTAACAGTTACAAATACCTTGGTCAGATTATTAATACAGATAGAAACATAATGGCTGAAATTAATCATAGAATTAAACTTGGTTGGAGTGCTTTTGGTAGAAATAATTTGATACTAAAAGGAAATATGCCTATGTGTTTGAAAAGGACAGTTTTTAATAAATGTGTTTTACCAGTTCTTACTTATGGATCTGAGACTTGGACACTTAATAGAAAAGCAATACAGAGACTTCAGATCACTCAAAGAATATGGAGAGATGCATGTTGGGGGTAACAAGAAGAAATGGAAGACATAATATATGGATAAGAGAACAAACCGGTATTACTGACCTCATTGAAAAAATTAAAAGATTGGAGTTAGGCTGGACATATTGCTAGAAGAGATAATAATAGATAGACAATTGAAATCTTGAAATGGATTCCAAAGAGATTGTAAAAGACCCAGAAAGAGACCACATGTGATATAGATGGATGAAATAAGAGTGTGTAGAGGTGATGTGAAAAAAAGAAGCTAAAGATTGGAGAAGATAGATTGGACTTGGAGAGATCTTCATACTGCAGTGGATTGATAATGGTTGATGATAATGATGTATATATATATAAGCAAACATTATGGGTTATGAATTTTAGATTATTAATTTGACAATATAATGAAGTTAAATATTATGACTGCATTATAAATCCAATCTTGCATCTCACTGAAGATGGTCAATAGCCAGAAACTAGCCTGGAAATGAGTATCCATTTATCATTCAAATTTATAATATATGGTTTTGAAGCAGTGTGAATGGATTACTGCTTATAAAAGAATGTGATATATGGAAGCAAATAAATTTACATGATAGCACATACACTAAATATGTTACATTATGGAACTATGATAACAAAAATAAAAATATGTCTACAGATTGCAAAGTAATACTGTAATCAAAAACAATTTTTATCAGTATTCAAATTAAAAAGTATATAAGAAAAAAGTCAAAATCAGTGAATCAAAGTAAAAAAAAAAAGATTTTTGTATCTTATTTATTTTGTAAATACATGTTTAACATGTTGTCTGATTTTGAGGTGACTAATCCAGAATAAGTTCATAATAGTTTTTACATTTCATTTTGTAATTGATGTTCTTACATTGATGAGTTATACTTTGTTCTTCTTTATAAAATTCTTTTCATCTGTAACGTCAATCATTAAAAGTTTGGTAAGAGCAAAAATATTTTATATTTAATTTTTAAATTTTTTCTAGTAGTATATTATTATAATTACTTATATATATATATATATGTGTAATTATATAATTGAATATTTATAAATACAGTAATCAAATATATTTAAAAAAATTTATCTACTTAGTATCACTTTCGACTGTCCCTGTAGTCTTTATCAACTAACACTTTGAAAGGGTAACCTTTCCACAATTCTGTGATCTTAACATTCGCTGCCCTTCTGTTAAATAAGTCATGTTTGTATTTGTATATTAGCATAGCTTCTTTTATTTATTTTTTGTTGTTATTTTTTTAATTTGCAATATTTTAACAGTGTTGTAATTGAAATTAAAACCATAAATACATGAATAATATATTATGGTCATGAAAAATGGATGCTGAAACATTATTATCTACTTTGCAATTTTGATTCGATTTCTGAACTCTTTTTAACAACAGCAAGTGATCTTTAGTTCTTTTTTCCAACATACATCTTGATTCATCTATATATCAATGATCACACCTACATATCCATTTATAAATGATACAATTTTTATATTACTATACATTTCGAATGATCAAGTAAATTTTATAAGGAAGATTTATAAAGGTATATGTGATATTGCATTTTACACACCTCCTACATTAAAAAAATTAATAAATAATTCTAAAAATAAAACCTCATTTATAAATAAAAATTGTATCATTTATAAATGGATATGTAGGTGTAGTCGTAGATATATAGGTGAATCAAGATGTACATTGGTGTTGTTAAAAAGAGTTCAGAAATTGAATCAAAATTGGAAAGTAAATAATAATGTTTCAGCATCCATTTTTCACGACCATAATAATTCATGTATTTATGGCTTTAACTTCAATTACAACAACATTAAAATATTGCAAATTGAAAAAAATGACAACAAAAGAAAAATAAAAGAAGCTATGCTAATATACAAATACAAACACGACTTAATTAACAGGCAGGCAGCAAACGTTAAGATCACAGAATTGTGGGAAGGTTAGCCTTTCAAAGTTTTAATTGACAAAGACTACAAGGATAGTTGAAATTACTACTAAGTGGATAAAAAAATTTAAAATATATCTTATTACTGTATTTATAAATATTTATATAATTACATTTATTGCTTTGAAAAAGTACAGACATCGAATTATAATATTATTATTTATGTATATGTATATTAATATATCTTATAAAAAATAAAAAAATTGTATCCCAAAAGTTGCATGGCACAGCTTTACTCATGCATGAAAAAATTATGCATGAATTGATCATTTCTAATATAAATAGTTCTACATAATTTATGATTATATGTATATATTCAATATACATAATTTGTAATTAAGTTGATTTTGATTTGTGTTTAATATTCAATACTTAATCTTATTTATCTATTAAGATATTTTTCATTGTTTTGTGCTCTATATATTTACAAGAAGTTCTACAAAATGTTTTTTGTAAGTAGAGGGATTTGAACCCAGGATCTTTCAGTCTATTCGTCCTCTACTCCAGGGGTGGCCAACTTTTGTGCTCATAAGATCTACTTTTTATTTTTAAAATATGTTGCGATCGACTCATTGTCATAGGCGATCGACTTGTTGTCATAGGCGTAGTCTAAGTGGAGGGAGGTGTGAAATACATACTATTTTTATATATCTACCTAGTAAAAAAATAACAATTACATAACCAGCCAAAAAACACATGTCGGGGGAATTAAAGCAACATGAGTAATTATTAACAATATTTATTAGTTCAAATTAGCTACATTAAATCAAGATTAAAAATATTATTTTCAGTAATGATACGACTTAGTGGTCTTCACCTATTTAGAATTGAAAAAAAAATTAGAAAAACAAAAATAACAAAAAAACTTGAAAATCTTGACTTAATTTGCTTCACTCGTTACCCGACCGCTCTTGCCAGATTGGTCTCGCGATCGACCAAAAATGGCTTTGCGATCGACCGGTGGATCACGATCGATTTGTTGGACACCCCTGCTCTACTCCATCTCAAGCAATCAACATACATGACCACACACATGCGAAAAATATATGATCACTGTATGTATTTCATGCAGAATCAATACTCATCTGTTGGGCAGATTATAAGCTCCTATACGTGTATACAATTAGTCCTGGTTTATATTTGATATATATTATAAGAGTTTTTTTTTTTAAATAAAACATTGATTATTTTTAAAGTAAAACATTGATGATTTAAACAAGTATTAATGAATTTTATTGAAATATTAAAAATTTAAAGTCTGCTGTTACTTAAAGGGTCATTATCATATCGACTATGTAGAAAACTGTTTTGATAACTAGTTAATTGGATTGAAAAAAGAAATTATTTTTGTAATGCGTTCGAAAAAAACAGTTTTATTAAAGTAGATTAAAAGCAAGATTTATTATGTATCAGACTGTTAATCATTTTGAAATAATTAATTAAGTAGTGCATTTAAATCTATGATGTATGTATGTTTAATTTTCTACGTAAAAGCAGCTTGATATAATTAGGCAACAGAATATTGTGACCCAGAGATTATAAATGATCATTATTTGCTACTGCTTGCCATCCTCTTAAGCTAATTTGTTTTAGACTTTTTACATTAGAGTTGCATCATAAACTTTAATGAATCTCATATCATAAATAAAATGAATGAAATCGACTTAATATCAAAAAGATTCAGGCCTATTCTGATTTATGATTACTGGAATTGGAGCTTTTCCAGTTGATAAAGGAGATTTTCCTGAATTTGAATCTGTAAATAGACTTAAATTTAATTAAATAAGGACTAATGAAGAGTTTTTAAATGCTCTCATATTATTAATTATTAAGAAATGATGATCATGTGATCTTTAATGGTTATAACAAGATATAAATAAAACCAACAAGCACAAACTGGTTGAATTAGCTCGAATATTTATTCATTGATAGAGATAAAATTGTTGAACTAAAAATTCTAGTTCAAATTTAAAGACACAAAAAAATGGACGTTTGTGCAGCCAAAAAACAATGACATGAATTAATTAGAAGTAGAATTATTTATGATGAATGTAAAATGCAACTTATCAATTTTGATATAGCAATAAATCAAATGTAACATTTTATAAACATCTGAATTTAGTGAAATAGGGTAGAATGTAAAAATATTCTCTGCAGGTCGAAGAATCTAAGAATCAAATAGCAAAAAAGATAAATGATCAAAAATAAAGAACATATAAAAAATTAGGCTGTCTCTATCAGAAATTAATTTCTTTTAGCCCCAAACACTCCATAACATATGCCAAACAAGATATAAACTATCCCTTGATTTATTTTTAAATCTCTCTTATACTTTACTCCAGAGCCATCTATTATAAACTTGAATAATCAATAAACATAAATAGTAGTGCTAACCAAATTAATGTTCATTGACTAAGACTAATAGCTAGAAAGTAGTTTGGGAATTTGATTCATCTTATTTAATCTTTATTAAGTATTTATATTTACAATAGATGATCTCTGGAGTAGATAAATAGAATAGATTACTGTTGCTAATGCAATGTACAGCTTAATAAATTGAAGAACAATTTTAATTGAAAAGGCAATGAAATAATGTTATTGCCTTCTGGGAAAGTATGAAATTCAAGTGACTAAATAACAAATTGAGCGTGACAATTTCTTTTATTCAACAAAACTAAGATTTTATTTTTATTTCTTTATTGATAATCAAACTAGGAACTGTTAGGTTTTGAATGTATTATTTTATCACTGCATTGATGACAATTCATTTAAATTATGCTTTAATATACAATAGCATTAAAAACACAATATCCTTATTAAAAGTACCAATCTTAGAAGAGTATTTAATTTCAAGATATAAAAGCATTATGTTATATAGTAAATAGAGTGAAATATTAATAAAAATTTAGTTCCTAGTAATGTTTATTAGTTTATTGAAATTAGATGAGAATAGAAGTTTCAATAATATAAAACATCCTAATATTGGAAGAAAAGTTACTTCAGAAATAAAAAGAAAATATATAATTATTACTAAAAAGAGAGATTATATCATGAAATGAGTTGAAGAGTTCTATCAAGAATTATATATTAATAAAAAACAAGAAAACAAAGTATCCCCTATAATTACTATATCTTCTAAATTGACAAGTATTTTAAATGAAGAAATGAGACATGCAATTTAATCTATGAAGAAAGTAAAAGTTCCAGGTAATGATAGAATTATAAATGAAGAAGTGAATCATGTAATTAAATCTATGAAGTAAAAAAAAGCTCCAGGAAAATTTTGACAAAACTATTTACCAAATCTCTGCATAGTAAAGATGTGTCAGAAGATTAGAAGAATGCACAAGTAATATTGATATTTAAGAAAGATGATAAAAAGATATTAAAAATTACAAACCTGTAGTATTATACAAAATCTTTATCAAGATAATTACATAAACATCTAGAATAAACTTTGAATTTAAACCAATAAAAAGAACAAACTGAATTTAAAAGTGATTTTAGCCCAGTGGATGTTATCTAACTATTGAGAGAAGATATAAAAAAAAACCAATCAATATAAGTTGCCATTATACTTTGTATTTGTAGATTGTGAAAGGCAATTGTTTCTATAAAAATTTCCACAGTGATTAAAGTTATGGGACATCAACATATGAACCCAGGATATTGTCATATTCAGAAGAATATTTAACAAAATGCAACAACAATGATTAGATTACACATTGACACTAAGAAGATTAGGATTGATGAGGGTATATGATATGATGATTCATTATCCAAAACTATTTACAGCAGTTTTACAAAAATTATTTTGTGAATTAAAATAGAAATTATTTAAATCATCTAGATTTTCCAGATGATGTAATTATCTTTGTTAATAATATTTCAGAATCTCTGGAAATGTTTCAAGCATTATCAGGTGAAAATAAAAAATATATGACTAAAGATAAATACTACAAAGTCTAAAGTTTAATGTATTTTTTAGAAGAAAGTGTGGATGATTGATAATTGTAAATAAAAAGCTAACTTCAAATAGCATGGTCTGATTATTAATACATATAGGAACATAATGGATGAAATTAATTATAGAATAAACTTGGGTGAAATACTTTTGATAGAAATAACTTAATATTAAAAAAAATAGGCATTAATGTTTAAAAAGGAAATGTTCTTAATAGATATGTTTTACCAATTCTTATTTGTGGATCTGAGATTAGGACACTTAACAAAGAGTTCAGACATCTTAATGAGATATGGAAAGATGTATGTTGGAAGTAATATGAAAAGATCAAAGGCATAATCATCCTGTGATAGAATTAACAAATATCACTGATATCATTGAAAAAATTAAAGTGCCGAAATGAAATTGGTATAAACATTTTTTTTAGAATGGATGATAATAAATGGTCAGTTGAAAGTTTTAAAGCAGAACACAAGAGATTGTAAAAGATGTGTGTTAATTTTTAAAAAAAGGAAACAAAAGTGTTTTATATATAGAAGCTATGCACTGATTAGTTTTAATATATAGTTAATTGTTACATTTTCATTTACCATTATCAAACTTCCTCTACTCACAACTTTGACGTCATCCATTTCAGATAAATACAATAATGATTATTACTAATCATTTCGAAACTAAAGATTATCTCTAGCATAGATATAAACTTTAAACCCTCAGTTAAAGATTAATATATCTGATTTTTTTATTTATTTTACACACACAGAGTTATTAACCTTTCTCTTTCCCATGTGTAATATCTTATAGATATAATAAATACCTCCATACTTCCCCATTCTTTTTAAATTCACTTAAATAAAGATATAATAAAAAACAAATAACCCCCAAGATGCACTTCGTGCTGAACCAGCACTCATCGGTTGGCCCAGGTCACTATCTCTCATATATATCTTTATTATATGAAAAGCGTAAATTGTTACATATAGTAAAGATATATATATGAGAGATAGTGACCTGGGCCAACTGATGAGTGCTGGTTCAACACGAAATGCATCTTGGGATCATTTGTCTTTTATTATATCTTTATTTAAGTGAATTTAAAAAGAATGGGGAAGTATGGAGGTGTTTATTATATCTATCATATATACATATTTTACAGTTTTAAAAGCATTTATTAAAAATTTACTGGTGAATGAAAGTTTGAAGATCAGTTATTCAACTGTCCAATTAGAAGAAGAAAACTTTCAACCTAACTTTTGAAACAGAATTGCTGTGTTGTCCAATTGAATTAACCGCTTTCAGGAGCTACAAACTAAATAAACTTATTTCACATTCATACTTTTATTAAATAAATATAAAAATTAGAAATTTTGTTGAGTGACGCGTCATTCTTTATATCAGACATTTATCAAGAACATAACCGTGTATGTAAATACAAAATTTATACATAAAAAATGTATACTTTTTTGTTAATGTTTTGGTAACAGCTGTTACTTTATATATATATTTCAAATAACATTTTTTATATTATAATCAAGAGTGATTTACCTTTTATTATTTTCACAAGTTTTTTATTTTTTTTGTTAATATGTATTATTGAAAAAAATATTTATTTTCTCAACTTTTCTCAGTAAACAAAAGTTATTTTGTCAACATCCTGATCAGATGAATTTGCAATTCAACAGAATTTCAACTTGTAAATATTTAAATAAAAAAATGCTTATACAAATCAATTTGAAAAAAATTAATTACTTTTTTCAATTGTAGTATTAAATATATATACAAAGTATGGTTGCATTTTTTTGTTATTATTTGTTTCTATTAAATTCTAAAAAAATATGTATATTGATAATCAGGAATTATGGGAAATTAACTACAAATATTTTGTCAGATTATTAATACAGATGGAAACAATGTATGAAATTTATCATAGAATTAAACTTTAATAAAGTGTTTTAGTAGAAATAACTTACTATTGAAAGAAAATATGCTTATGTCCTTAAAAAAGCTTAATGGATGAGATTTCATCATCATCAACAACAACCATTATCAATCCACTGCAGGATGAAGGTCTCTCCAAGTTCAAACCATCTTCTCTGATCTTTAACTTCTCTTCTCCACACCATCCCTGCACACTTTCTTATTTCATCCATCCATCTCACATGTGGTCTTTTTCTAGGTCTTTTACAATCTCTTGGAATCCGGTTTAACATTTCAATTGTTATCAGTTCTTATATGATTTGACACTTAAATACTTGACAGATAGAAACTTTATACCATTTAATGAAGTGTGGAGAGAAATATGTTGGGAGTGACAATTAGAGATCAAATGTAAAATTCACAGATGAGAGAACAAATAGGTATTATTGGCATCTCTGATACAAGTAAGAGACTAAAATTGAGATGGTGTGGACATATTGCTAAAAAAAAGATGATGATAGATGGACAGTTAAAATTTTAAATTGAATTTCAAAATATTAAATTTTTTTTTTAATGATCACATGAGTTAAATGGATGAAATAAGAGTTTTCTGGTGTGATATGATGAAGAGATGCTATAAAAAAAAAGATTAAATTTGGAAATGTCTTCATCTTACATAATAGTAAAAAATGATGATAATATTATATAAAAATATGTGAGTATATAACAGAATTATATTAATGTATCAGTTGTAACCAATTTGATTGATGAAGAAGTTTTCTTATAATGGGAAGAAATTTAACAGCAGTAATATATATATATTGCTTTCTACATTGTAATAAACTTTTAAAACATTTGGGGTTTATTTACAACTCACTGTCATCAAAATACATTTTATATTTGTTATGTAGAAATAGATGGATAAATAGGTATATAAAGAGGGAAACATAAAGAAAAAAGATCTTGTGACATTTTGGTTAATGCGTTTATCTTCTATACCTGAAGTTCTGGGTCAAATAAAATTTGGATATTTTCTTTGTAACTCCAATCAAGCTCTAGACTGTTTTTTCAGAAAGCTAGCTTATAAACTAGTTAACCATCTTAAAATACCATATAAAATTACTAAACTCTCATTATCCAGCAGCTTTCAAGCTTTGTAAATATCTTTTTTGCTGAATTTTTTTAGGACTGTTAGAAAATCATTTACCATAGGAATGAAATATTCAATGTTTAGCTTTGCTTTTTACAAATGTATATATTTGTAGTTCTTACTCTCTTTTTCTGGAGTTGGAATGTTCCTCTCAGTTATAAATGTTTGTCAATGAAGATGATATACTTATATATTTATATAAGTATATATAGGTAAACTTTATTAATGTAAAATGCCAGAAATCTTCATGCAAACAGTTTTTTTATTTAATTTGATGATTAATGTACTAAAAAACAAAAAATATTTTTTTTCTTGAACCATAATTTTGGTTGTTGTATAGAATTTTAAATAAAATTATGGTCATTAATAAATTAATTAATTCAATCAGTAATATAACATTTATTTTGTTCACAAACTGTGTTAACTGAATTAATTAATTTTTGAATACCCAATGATTTTATTTAAAATTCCATATAGCAACTAAAACTGTGATGCAATTTTTTTCTTCTTTTTAATTTATTAATCATCAAACTAAATAAAATGATTTTTAATATATCTATTATTTTTTGGTATTTAGTGTTTGTAAATCTATTATTATATAGCACTGAAAATATTGAGATCATTAGATTGGAAGTCAAACTCCAATAATGCACTATTACTTTAAATATTATAAATCTCCACGCAGTGTTTGGTAAAATAAAATACATAAAAACATTTAAAAATGATTGCAAGATTGTTGTTTTTACAAAGGCAGTGGTTATAAGAAAGCAAGTTTTACATACACAATCAAGGGAATTAAGATTTCATCATTCATTTCATTTTTTTTCTGTTTTAATTAGCTATAAACCCTCATCTTCAATACTGTACTTTTTTTTAGAATATTAGCCATCAAATTAAATAAAAGCATTTATATATGTATTTATTATTTTTTTTTATGCAAGTTAAATTAATGACTGCACTCTCTATTGAGCATCACTTAAAACTTACTGATTTGAGTGGTGTTTGAAATGTGTTCCACCTTGCACTGTCATAAATATTAAATATATATACAAAATTTGAAGAAAATCTGTTTAGTAGAAGTAGGTTAAAAATTTGTTATAACATTTGAACCAAACAAACAGAAAGAAATCAAATACAAGCATTTAAAAAGAGATCAAGCATTGGTAGCCGAGAGGTCAGCACAGCTGCCATGCAAACAAGCAAAGAGATCAGCATTGGTAGCTGAGAGGTCAGTGCAGCCACCATGCAAGCAGTTGCTTGCAGATAGTTGTCATGGGTTCACTTCCCGGCCGATGCTTTGACATATGGAAAAAAAGTAACTATATATGATTATGATTGAAATCTCTTCCATTCAACATGATAAATTGTTACTTTTAAAATAAATTTTATTGTTTATGCAGAGTAAAATATTATTTATAATTGTTTGTACAGTTTTTTGATGTAAGAAAAAACAATATTTTAAGCATAGTTTGTATTAATTGTGTTCACATTTATATACAAATTTATTTCCCAAGAGGTTATAAGAAGTTTACCTGAAATGAGGAAATTGAAGCTATAATCCTTGGGTTTTAAACCCTAAAATCTGCCACTCTATCGTATTAACAATACAGGATTATGCAGAAATATCAAACTGTAAAATGTTCAATATATTTTAAAATATGTCCATCCAATACATATGTAGAAATTTCACTGTATATTAACAAACTGTCTGCATATTAAGAAACTGTCTGTGCATGCAAGCTAATTAATGTATCCAGTAGTGAATTTTTTGCTAAAAACTAAGTTGCATAACTGTTTATTATTAATATTATTTTTTACTCAAGACAATGTCTTTTCATAAATATAAACACTACTCTTTATCAGTCAAATAAATTTAATTACTAAGTTAATTAATATGAATATGCATTTTTGCTTTACTTTTGTTTTCTAAACTATTTAACGTTTTAATTAAACAAGATATTTTGCAATAAAATTGAAAAAACAAAACAAAACTATTCTATAATGACAGCAATATTACATAAAATTTTAATTTATGTACAAGAAAAAGTAATAAAAAAGCAATACAATTACAAGTTTAAAATAAGTTTAATCATAATGAGTTCATAATTAATAAGTTCATCGTTTATTAAATAGTTTAATAAAAATTACAAACTTTTAAATACTTGTTTTTATAAACCTTGACCTTTTCAATTTTTCCTTTGAAACGTATTACTACAATTATTAGTTATTCTTTTTTTTAATTTGGCCTTAAAAAGTGGCCTTTTAAAATTATTTAAAAAGCTTATTTAAAATAGTCAACTGAACAAAGAAAAATAAATAAATTTAATAAAAATCCATACATTCAATATATTTCATTTATGTGCCTTTTCCATATGGTCTAAAATGCAGGTACATCACCAATTTATCCATAAGACCAGCTCTAATCTTAGGAATGTGATGCTGTTAAAATTTATAATAATGATCAAGTGGTTTCACTTAGTCATAATATTATTTTTCCTAATTGTTTGACTTCGTTCAAGTGGAGTAAATAATGTATATATATGCATGTATGTTGCACTTAAAAATAATTTTAGTTTTAAATAGCTTATGAAATAAAATTTTATTTAAAATAACTATTTGCTACTGTGGTATTAATTTGTCTTATGGATTTTGTTATAACAAAAGTAAGCCATAGATTCAAAACCAAAGAGAATATGACATTTCTCCAACAATAGTAAAAACTACATGGATCCCTTCACAATCAATGTGTCATCTAATTATTTCAGAATCGTATAGTTTTCTGCAGGGATACCATCTATCACTTGCTGTGATGAAATAAATCATTCAATTATTTTAATTAATCCAGATTAACCCATAGTTTTTAGCATCTAGATAATACCTAAATGCTATTAATCAAATAAACAAGGATGGTATCTTAGTTTGTTATGGATAGGCTGTCAAAAAAAAAAAAAGCTAAGTCTTCTTGTGACATGAAATTTTTTTCAAGTTTCACCTGGCCAATATTAACCCAATAATAGACATGTCTCAGTTATAGCAATCAATATTTTAATTCCTATTATTTAGCTCACAAATTAATTTTCTTTGCAAATATTTTACCAAATTATACATTGTTTACTACTATTGTGGGCTAAAAATCTGATCACTAATAGTAATTACCAGCAGATACTACCCCCTCCCCATAATTGACTCCAATTGTTTAAACGGCATTACTATTTTTTTTTTAAATCTTTTTTTCATTTTCAGTAAAAAATACTTTTATAATTATTTTTTGTTTATATAATATTTTTTTTACAATTTTATTTTAAAAAGAATAATCCTGCTGTTATTCCTCTCAAAAATATTTTATTTTCTTCTAAATATCTTTCAACTAGTTGAAAGTTTGTAATTTAGTTTTTCAAAATTAAATCAATTATCAGATATAAAGATAAACAAGGACATCCATAATCTGCATTACCTCACTAACCTAGATTAAACACCTATTTACTGATCAGTATTGGATAGTTGGTTGCATTAGTTGGATTTTGCGGAAAATAAAAGTTTGCTAAGCACTTGAAAATTTTCAATGTTTCATCTAGACTAGACCCAAGTTTCATGTCATAAGCATGTGGACAATGGTAATTACTACACCATTCGACTGTTTATATGCATGTATTATAACCTTTAGCCTTGGCAGAAGCTATGTGTTCATTTAAATTTTTGTGCCAAGACATCTAATAAAAAATTATATAGCTTAATTTTGCTCTAAGTAAATTATTGTAATACTTTATAATGTTATAATTATTATATTTTAGAGCTGCTATATCAGTGTTTATCTATTATCCGGTGAAAAATATTTTTATATATAACCTAATGTATAAGAGCTTTAACTTAAGTGTTTCAGATATTAAACATCTTTAAATTTTTAAACAGTTGGTAATATAAATGATAAACAACGTAGTTTTAAGTTAAACCATTAAACATCACATGATTACTGTTTCTTCTGCTTGCTTATAACTGTTATTAAAACAGGCAAAACTCTCCATACAGTATTGCCACTCAGTGCTTTCTGGCATCCATTGATTACCGTGTCTTGCACTGAGTGGCACTACTGTATGGAGAATTTTGCCTAGTTTTGGGTTATTAATTTATTTGTAGTTTAACTGTCAAAATGTTTTTTTAAAAAAATAATTATATTAATTTTAAAAATTAAAAAACCAAGTTCAAACCTTATATTTTGATTTGCTAATGTTTAAAACTAAAGCTATAATATTTAATTAACTTTGATTGTAAAACAGAATATTATAGTTAAATATTTTAAACTAATTTATTTATAAAAAGAGTTTAATAATAGGATATTTTAAAGCTGAATATGTGAATAAATATTATATTTATTTAATATTGTATTTACTTTAAATATTCTTAAAAGTAATTTTAAAAAATCTATTCTGGGATATTTGTCTAGATTTAAAAGAATAATAAATAAATATATTGAATTGTGTTAATATGTGATTGGATAAAGATATGGTATAAATTTTATATTATGTAATATTTTTATTGTATCCTGCTCTTTTGTAATTTTTAGTTAATTATTTTATTCAAACCAGAAAGTGGTTATAATTAATTTGAAGTATCTATACAAAAAAAAATGAATTATTGTAAAATTAATTAATTTTGAGCAACAACCTTCTTTACTGATAAATAGGTCAAGGATTCAAATTAATCAGAGAAAAAATTGTTAGTTCAAAGGTAAATAAACAGTCTGGTAAAATGATCCTATGACCAAGGGTATAAATAAACTTCAATATGTTCTCTCCATCTTTTTTTCTTTATTTTTGCTTTTTTTGTATAACATATAATATTTTATTCTTCTTACACTTTAAAGCAAAATATATTTATTTATTCTTTACAGTTTTGACTGTTCCTAGAAGTCTTTGTCACATTTACAAAATTTAAACATCATATGAATACAACCATATTTCATACATATATCTATTATAATCTTACAATTTTAATAACTTAATTATTAACACTACTTTATTCTTTAAACTTACTATTCTATAACTTTTAACTTTTTAATTCTATTTTTTCCTTTATTTGTCTTATTTATTTTTATTCTTAATTATTATATTTATATGTACTTACTTTTACCTTTGCGATAATTGTAGAAATTCAGTGTAATATTATGGCAAAGGTAAAAGGTGAATAAATATAAATATGATAATAATTAAAAAAATAAATAAGAAAAATAAAGGATAAAATAGAATTAAAAAGTTAAGTTATAGAACAGTAAGTTTAATGAATAAAGTGATGTTAATAATTAAGTTGATAAAATTGTAAGATTATAATAGATATATATATGAAATATGGTTGTATTGATATGTTTAAATTTTGTAGATCTGATGAAGACTGCTAGGAACACTTGAAACTGTAAAGAATAAATAAATTTATTTTGCTTTAATGTGTAAGAAGAGTGAAATGTTGTTATTATATGGTATAAATAAGGTGAGACAGACATCTGATACCAGTTCATTCTCATTCTCTTCATTTTCTCAAGGTTCTCAATCAAGTTAATTTTGTTTGTAACAGTCGAATTTTAAAGTACTAAAATTTTAAAAGTGCAATTTTTTTAAAACTTTTATTTTTATTAATTCAGTATGTTAGGTTAAACTTATATTTGGGCACAATTGTCTGAACAGAAACATCAAAGGAATTGAAGTCTCTGTAACTGCCAATGGAATGGTAATATAATTTATTATTACAGTATTTAGAATAGTATTTTTTAAAATTTGCTAAGATGAAAAACTTCAAAAATTGTTACTGCTATTGCCATGACTGGAGAACAATTGTCAATTTTAAAAACAAGTTGAATATCTATGCTATCATTAAAATTTCCAAGGGATATATAATTCTCTTATTGGCAAGAACATTACAAAGAATGCTAATAATTTCTTAATAGTTCTTTCATAGGATTTGTTTAATTCAATATTATTTAAAATTAATTTTCCTGGAGTGAAAACAAAACTAATTCAAATAAGAAATATAAATTGACATTGTTAATATTTTAAATGTTCAATGATAATTTGACTCTGCTAAAGAAAAAGAATTGACTAAAATAATTTATACTTCAATAAAAATAATTTATTTGTGCTGCATTATTATTATAGAAGACATTATTATTTGAAAAATTATATGAAGATTTTTTTATTGTAACTATTTATGTTTTCTCTTCTCCTGAAAGAAAAGAAATCAATTTTTATCAAGCAGGGTGATAAAAACAAAAGAGAAAAAAAAGTCTTATAACAAAATATTTAATAGCTGAAACACACAGGCTTATATATACCTGTGTCTATATATGTAATATATAGGGTATTATGTTCTGTACATGAGGGGTCAGATTGACCTTAGGTCAACATGGGTGTTACAAGAATCTCAATCTCAGGGTGGCCTTTGAGCATTCCATCATCAGATTTTCAATTGGATGGAAGGTTGAAGAGTTGGAGTGTGGAGTAGATTGAAGCATGTCCATTAAAGTATGAAGTTTGGCTATCTTAATATATATCTGAACACTTATAGCATATATGTGTAGAGATGGTAATCTGAACCAACTGATGATTGCTGGTTTAGCATGAAATACATATATTGATGATTATTTATCTTTTCAACATATGTGTGTTCGAGTGTATCAGTGTTATGAGATAGTGTGGAGAGTGGTGGGTCATGTGAAAGTCTTGCTCATATACCCTATATATAACAAAATATTTAATTAAAATATGTGAATTTTAAAGTATTCCCTTAATAAAAATGACAATATCAAGTTTACCTGAAATAATGATATTTTATTTAATAAATTTGTAACTCTAATATTTGTGTTAATATGAAAATACATATTGAAGTGGAATCTGAGATTCAGATTGCGCTTCACAGCCCACTTCCAATCTTCCGCTACCAACCTAAATTCAAACCCTATTCTTGCATATATATTCCACTCACTAACACATTTGTTTGTATCTTTTTGTTTGAGTATTATTAACTAACATATGTATTAACGAAGATATTGGCATAAATATCTGAATTTAAACATGCAAAATAAAATTAATAAATGTAGCATCTGAAAATTCGTATACGCAATAGGGAATGGGGGATTAATTATCACGGACTTATAATATCAAAATATATTATAATTTCTGTATTTATTTATTTTATAAAAGTTATAGTAATTGTTTGTTAATTGCAGCTCAGATATCTATAGATATTGTAGAGACAAAAGTACTGAGCCAATATTTAGTGGAAAAGTTCGTGATATGTAATTTTATAAAATTGTGTTTTTAAATTATTTTTGCCATTAAACTCCACTTTTCTTTTAAATCCAATATGGAAGATGTGATTGTAATTAGTCAAAATTAATTAAAGGTGAGAAGCGTAATCTTGTATAATATTCTAACATAACTTTAATTAAAAGTTTCTCTAAAATCAAAAGTAGAAACTAAACTTAATTGATTTACTTTTGTTACAAACATTTTCTTTTATCAAAATTAATTAAAGTTTGAATACTTATCTAACAATGGCATCTTCCATCACAATAGGTAAAAGCTTGTATACGAATTCTTTTGGAAATTAGATTGCAATGACCAATCAGAAAGGGATTCCAAAAATACCGAGGCATGGAATTAATTACGAATCAATTTAGAGAGTAACTAGGACAGTCAAGGAGAGCAGTCACCAAGAAAATTTGCGTTCATTAATTTCAATGTGTACTGAGTAAATCTAAATCACCTTTCTCGCCATTCGAGATGGCCTTCCCTGCAATCTGTGCCCATGGATCCCGATACTCATAGACTATACTGATATGCCTGTTCGTTAAATCATAAAATTACTACCTGCCTGAATAACTATGTTTGATAAACTAGATATAGTCTCCGCGGGAATTGAAATCATCAAAAGAACCACCATGTGTTACAGAGGTAATCGTTTCAAATGCTGCTAGACTCTTAAAGTTACCGTGAATAATTTTAACTTTCACCTATCTATTTCTTTAAACATTTTGTAAATCTTTCATTTGTAAAATTTAATATTAGTTATGAATTAATTTGTAAAGTTCTTACCTTTTTGTTAATTGTACCTGGTTTTCTCTCTATATAACTTAGCTGTAATCTCTCCTACATTAAACCTCTCCTGAATAATTATTAGTTCTTAATGTCATGTCTATGCGGCAATATTTTATTCTCATTATTATGTTTTATACTTTCAGATACTAAATTATATGTCGATAATTTTCTCCCAGAATCGCAAATGCTTACGCTATCTCTTTTAATAAAAGAAAACCCTCCTTACTTTTCAGAGGGTCGTTAACCTAGTAGTTTTGAAAACAAATTTGTTATTCCTAGTATAGCGGGTGCCTGCCAGTCTGGGGAACTAAAATCAGAATTTGATAATTATTATACAGTGTTATTTTCTAAAACTAAGTAAAAATCTATTTTCTTAGAAATGTGTTTATTTGGTTAATTAAATAATAGCGCTAACTTCTAAAATCTGCAAATAGATTTATATGAGTAAAATTAATCCTACTTTATTGAAATCAATAGCCACCACCGACTATATATATATTTAATAATCTGAAAAGTATTTATTTATTCAAGCATTCAAAACCAAAGATTTATATTTATACGTTGTGGAAAGTTTACGTGTAGTTTAAAATAATACATAAGGGGGGGATCGTTTAGTTCTATGAGCTATATTATATTAGCATTAACTGTAATTCTTCCACATCCACGTAGTAATCAAATCATACCAGTACGAGGGATTTTTATTAATAAAGATAGGCGATAATTATTTATTCCTTAGCTAAATATCTATATATTTATATTAATGCAAGCGTTACGTGTATACCGGCCTTTCGTGATATATATATATCTTTGTGCTTCGTTCATTTTTACTTCTAATACCAAGGACAAGGTTTGGCAAACCTCTTTGGATTTCTTCAGCGCGAGATATTGTTGCATAGGGTTCGCTCTGGCAAAAGTCCAGCCTATGGCAATTCAATAAAGTGCCTTCTTAGTTGTTTATGGCCCGACCCTGCCGACGTTTGCAGAGAGTCGCATTTCATTAACGGTGAATTGAAGCATCTTCTTAGATCTTAAAATAGATCGTTCCATTGCCATCATACACGTACCGCTCTCCCATATTTCATTTTTGTTAAAAGCCTATTAATTCTCCTAAACCGTACTGTTATGATTATACTAAATGGATTACCATTTTTTAATATATATTTCATTCACACTTTCAGATACGACACTTCTGCCATTATTATTATTCCCCAAATTAGCTTCCCACACACGTTCTTATATAGCAAAATGCAAATATTAATTAAATAAAATTACCCTTATCATCCAACTGAATAAACTTACGTATTGGTATGATGCTGTTGTGCTTATTACTGGTGGATTCAAATAACTTCGGACCGTAGTCTAGCGCTATTATTAAAAATCTTATGTATCCCAGTCAATCGATAAATTATTGACATATAAATAGCCGCACTAGAATAAAGCCATGAATGATTTGTTATTGATGATTAAATATGTTCATTGTATAGTATTGTAAGGGAGGTTAATGTTGTCCAAGGGAGATAAACACCCATTTTATTGACATTGTAACACCAATAACGTGTGCAATCATATATACTCCACGTTGATTCCCTAAATTTTATATCTTTCTAAATCTCTAAGTCATTGTTTCATTCATTGAATAGAAATAATTTTGATGTAATATAACAAGGTTTCACTTACTAGATGATTGAAAATCGCTAATTATAATATCCTAGACATGAACCAAGTTCGAATAAGAGTCTTTTTGTGTCACGACTTTGTGATGCCGGCGGGGTAGGAATAAATTAGATCAGTATCATTGGAATTGTTGCTCATAAGTGGGTAGATCTGGAAAATAGGCAAATAGGGCAGAGTTCATGAATGTTCCTGACTTATGTATCTTGCACAGGATTGGATTCGGGGTACTTTTGCCTAGATGCTAGATCTTGTTATATGAACAGACGAAACCGACCGGTACAATATGTATAACTTAAATATATATAATATAATCACCGTAAATCAAATGAATGACAAACTTTTTATTGATATATAGATCTAGATCTGCCACTTCTTAGATATGGCATAAAATATCTCTTTTTTATTCATGGCATATACGTCAGAGATGATATAACATGCCTCTTTCACTTTTCTTCGCAATTTGTGCCACTCTCTGCACATAACATGAGGCTTGTCTGGACTGCACTGGTGTCCCATAGAAGCTGCATGCTGTACAAAAATTAAATAACTTTTCTATATTTTAATAATTTTATAAAACCTCCACAAATGTTTTAAAACTTGTGATTTTTTCTCTCTGTGTGTTGCTATGGAGAACACTGATGTCTTGAAGATCACAGTTGAATCAGACATTTTCTCCTTCAAATGTTCAACAATTAATAAATAATATTTGTCAGAAGTGCCTTAATGTATTATATAATATTGCTAATACCAATTTAGAATACTTTGCACAATGGTTTAATTTAATTTAACAAACCTAAATTTAATGATTTGTGATATATTTCCTGCAGTACTATGAACATTTATTAGACTTTAAATCTATAAATATATTGAATGAATGATCATTAACCTAATTTACCCAAAATATCCAAAAGAGGAACTTTCTACATTTCCTAATTATATTATTATATTTTAGTGATATTATCTTATATGATGGATGTGTTTTGCTGTTCACATGCTACTGCCAACAGTTTTCTTCATATTCAAATGAAGTGGAGAATTGGTCAAGAAGGAAGCATAAGAATATTATTATTTAATATAATTTATTTTATAGTAAAAAATTGAATTAATTTATATGATTTTATACTATGTTTACGATATGCATATATTATTTATCTTGTTATGTACTACATATTTTGAAATATTAAGGATTAAGGTTCTCAGAATAGTACATTATCATATAAACATATTTAAATAATGTGTCTCACTTTAAAAATATGAATAGTTTATTTATGAAGGTATATTATTTTGCTGTAAGCTGAATAAGCTGATGTATATTTCTATGATTTATTTATTATTTATTGCCTAATATTGATAGAACCATATTTGGTATTAATTATTGTTTATCATATTTTACATTGGATAACTTGTAAAATTTTGTTAGAAATAGAATTATTTTCTCTACATTTTCAGAGAGCTTTTATATGCCAGTATATTTTAAGTATGGTAGTTAGTCCATACCATTATTTTCCTAGCTTGTTTTTTCAAAAGAGATGGTAGCATTGAGTCTCTCTTATTATTTGTTGTCTCATTAGCTTTTATATAATCATAGCATATATTTTAGATATGCTAGCTAAGACTCTCTATTTTAAGGCAATTCCTATTTAGTATTTTGATCCTGGATGCATATTCTCATTATTTCCTGACTAGAAATAAAGTCCTAGGTTCTTTACTAGCCCTCAAAAGTAAGTATGTCATATGAGCTATGTTATCATATTTTTACTTTGTCTTATTTTATTATTGAAGATTGATTTTGTTGTAGTTTTAGTATGTTTAATAAAGCATGTGTAATATTTTACCATTGCTTTATCTGGAATTTTTATTGGTATTATCAAGGTTTTGAGGAATTCTACCTGACCTCTAGAGCATTCTTGGTTGGCTTAAAATGTGAATAATATATTGTAAACATGTAAGTCCTATATTTAAGCTTTTCTAATTCTCAGGACTAAATATAATAATCAATTAATTTTAAAATTTAAAAGTTTATTTTGAGCATGAATAGAGATAATATACAACTATGTTATAACTCCTTCATGGGTGGATTGGTATATTATTATTATTATTATTATTATTATTATTATTATTATTATTATTATTGAGTATGCTAGATATTCATATAAGATACACTACTGTATGATGATCATTAACATCATATAAATGAGTTAATAAATGAGAACTTTTGATAATTAAATAATACAAAATGTTACTTTATTATGCTGAATTATTTTTGCTAATCCAAGGGAATTTAATTTTAATAAAGCAGTATGCAAATTATAAATGTTATTCCTTCTGAAATTTTGCAGAAGCAATCTTATGTAAACATTTTGATCTATCTGGTTTCAAAGATGGATTAATTGTAAATTTTGTTGTTATTTTGCTGTAAATAAATATTTGTTATTATTTAAGTAATTTCTCATAGTAATTTATTCACATCATTCCATCTGTTAATTGGAAGTCATCCCATTTATTAAACAGAAATCATTTCAAACATTGATTTAACATTTTAAATCTTACAGAATGTTATAAAATTATTTTAAGTATTTGCTAAAAGAATACATGACATTTAAATTAATAAGAGTCACTTAATTGAATTATTTAAGCATTAATATAACATTTAAGAAAGATATGTTTACTTAATAAAGAGTTACAATTTGTTTTTGTCAATTTGGAACACTTTAATTAATTTGATTTGCTATCTGAAATTACAGTATATATTTATTCAAAGGATATTTTATATTGTAAGATCAGATTTAATATTTTATAAGATTTAATTTTGCAAGAATCAAATTCCTATTTAGAAGGTGTTTAAATTGATTTATTTGAAGGTGTTTAGGATGGCTACTTATCCATTCTTAATATCAGAGTGTAATCCTAGCTTATTCTTTATCACATTTTAAATTTAAGAAATCATCTTGTATTTTATTATAAGTAGTAGTAATTTTGTTATTGTTATAATTATGATAAGACATTAGTTTAGGGGAAGTATATGTCTTATTTTATCAAGTAGAATTTCATTCAACATTGACTAAATCTAAAGAGTCAAAAGAATTTATAAGCTCAAAATCCCTGAGATACCCTAATATAAGTTATGAACCATATTATTAAAATTATTTTAGTATTACAAATTTTACAATCAAAGATGGATCTTAGTGGCATGGATTTTCAAATAACATTTAAAATTTTATAAGAATTAAATAACGTTTTTATCTGATCAAAGTATATAAGATGCTTATAAGATATTTAGAAGAAGATCTTTAGATGAATTAAAAATGGTAATTGTATTAGATCCTTGTAGAAGAAGGAAATTTAAATGTAACCTCAATGGCATATGTTTACAATATTAAGATTCTTTTACTTATCCTAGTGTGAGTTGAGATTTCTTCTCCTCTTCATTTATTAATATAATATTATTTTGTATTTCACTATATTTATTATAATTAGTTATGCATTGACATTACTTAATCCAAATCATCACAATTTTGTAGCTAGATAAATCCCAATATTTATAATGGCTTAAATTAATATGCATGTGATTATATAGATAGTAAAGTTTAAAATTCGTAAATAGATTCAAACCATTATGAATCTAAAATCTTTCTAAGAGGGTTTTTTTTCTTCCAAATAATGCATTTTCTCTCAAAATCTTCTGAGCACAATTTACAATCGGACAAAATTGAAAAAAAAATCCAGTTTTATAATATCCCATATTTTTTTTAATTATTTAAAATATACATCATGATTATCAAATATATAATGTTATTAATATATAAACTTATTTATGGAGCAATTAATTCCAAATACATTGCAATAATTAGCAGGCTCTTAAAGAATCGTTAAAAAAAACTTGCTGAAAATGCTCACAATCTTCTTAACAATGTCAGTTCATTGGTCAGATAAAACTTTGATCTGCCCCTAGGTTATTAAATAATGAATGAATTAAGCATTAGGACTTTGGGCATTTGAAATTTTCATACAGTGTTTCCCGAAAAATAAGGACCAGGTCTTATATTAATTTTTGCTCCAAAAGACACCTTACAGCTTATTTTCAGGGGAAGTTTTATTTTTTCTTGTACAAAAATCAACATTTATTCATATACAAAAATATACATTTATTTAAAATTTTAAATCAATCTTCCAAACATGTTTTTTCAGCAATGCCTTCTCTAAATATTTTAATTTTCAGCTAGTGATTTACACTGGGATATTTACATTTATTTAAGTACAGAAGCCTGGGGTCAAAGTATTGTTCCATTTAAATCTACCATTAAATCAAGTGTTAATTGAAAACTTATAAGATAAGAGTCTTATATAGGGTATGTGATCACAGACTTTCACATGACCCACCACTCTCCACTCTATCTCATAACACTGATACACTTGAACAGATATATGTCGTCTTAACAAAAATGATTACAATTAAGAATGATTAAGTGCTGAAAAAATGTGAGCACAAAACTTCAGAAAACATTATTTTACACTTTATTAAGTATGATTGTTACAGCACATGGCTTATTGAATTACAAAGATTCATATAAGACACAACCACATCTTTTGTTATCAAAAGCATACATTGCAAACACTTTCCTAATTACTATAATAATTATAATTATTATAATAGATCACTTGGGTATTCTTTTTTAAAACTTTTTTTTTCATGTGTTATACCATCGGCCAGGAAACGACCCTGCTAACCCGGGACAACTGCTTGTAAGGCCACTGTGCTGACCTCTCGACCACCAATGCTTAACAAAAACTTTTCTTTAGGAGAAAGATTGATTTAACTTAAACTAAACTTTTAAATATTCAAGATTTTTTAAAAAAAGCTTTGTTTCTTAAATGTTTGTTCCTAAAAGAGTTTAAATAAGTGATTTTAATAATTAAAGTTACCACAATCAAATTCCAAAATTAAGTCAATCTTCTAAATTTAAGTATCAAATATAAATAAAATAAGTACATAAAATTGCATAAATAAAATTATAAATTGTCTGAGATGTTTGGATAGGTAAAATTTTTAATTTTTTTTAAATCTTACATAAAATCAATAAATTGGTTATCTTAAGAGAGAAAATTGTTTCTCTAAGCAGATAGAATTATGTTTGTTGAAAATAGTTCAATAGGAAAATACATAAGTAGCTTTATAATTTATATTATCATTTATTTAAAGCATTAATGTCAGTAATATCATTTATATATTCATTACTTTTTAATTTAATACATACATTGTATACTTCAACTAATGAAAATAAATCAATTTATCTGACTGACAATCTTAACTAGGGCTTATATTTGGGAGTAAGGCTTATTTTATAAAAATCCTGAAAAATCATGCTAGGACTTATTTACTCATTAGGTTTTATTTTCAGGGAGACATGGTATTAGCAGTTACTTCGTTGTTGTTGTTTTTTTTAATTGACTTCTCTTTTGAGAAGTTGAATAATGGCACTGTGAATATAATTTATCTATGTATTTATTCTTATTTTTGTAAAATTAATTTCAATATTTAGGTCTCAGTATGTAAGAAATGTATTAATTCAGCTTTTATTTGAAAGTATTTGATTTTTTTTTAGTGAATAATCAGTTATGGCAAAAGTGAAGAGCCTTTGGTTAACATAAAAAACTTCTACTGTTATAAGAGAAACTCATTTCATTATTATTTGTTATTAGTTTTTTTCCTTGATTATAAATGGAATTTTCATATTCTAGGAACAGATTTTGGTGCCTGAATGTATTCTTTATCAAAATTTGTTTTTCTGATAGACATTTTTGTTGAGAATCATTATATTTCATCAAAAATAAGTTTATTTATCCATAATGCTAAAAATGAATTCTCTTGTTAAATGTTGCTAATTAAGAATTACACTGATAAATTCATAATAATATCTTATATTCTGTTGCACTGAAAATATGTTATGCAGAATATTAAGTTTTATTATACCATGAATTGAAAAAAAAATGTTCTGGTGTATAATCTATTATTCTAATTTAACTTTTTCCTTACAATAGGCAATACTGCATCACAGATTACATTTGTAAATAAACTTTTCACATCAAAATTTACCAATATGTCACTGTTTTAATTTTTATATTTGGTTAAGTTCACAAATTGCTTTGAATCTACAACAAATGATTTGTGTTATGCATGCCAATTAAAGGGTTTAAAATCGTTCACAAGTTTTAACATTGATGAATTTTTAGAAGTGACAATATATTTTAATGGAATATGTTTGTTATGAATTTTTGATAGACTATAAAGATCAGGGATTTTGTCGAAATATGTATTCTTTTTTATTTTAAAACATATAGCAATGGATAGTGAAATTGTGGGAGGTTAGATGTAAGTTAATTCATCTTTCAAAGGAATACCATTCTATTTTGAAATTTCTTGGTAAAACAGTCATAAACCCTTTATAAACAACCATAGTGAGTCAACAAGTCAGTTGTTGAAAAAGAATTTTCAACTAGTAAATCACTTATTGTCTGATGATTTCAAATGATAAAAAAATCAAATGGTTTCTCACTCTGAAAGTCAAAAGTCATTCAGGTACTAAAATTGACATTTTAGCTTTGATCTAGGGACATTCAGTCTTTGAACTATAACCAGAAGTGTCCTAACCACAGAGAACATATTTGGGATATTATAATTTAGAATCTTTTGGTGTTTTATATCTACTTGAAAAAGGAATGGAGATGTGCAGGTGTGACATATTTTGAATTTTTTAATGTTCATTGGACTGATTTGGAAGAGTTTAGTGATTATGAGATCATCTAGTATGAAAATAATTGAAAGCCTAATGGCATAGAATTTTTATTATGCAAAAAAGAAATTGTATCATTATAATAATGATGACATCTAAATTCAAAGCAATCTCATTTAATATCACAGCAATCCTTGTATATCAAATAAGAGTTTGAAGAAAAACAATTTTATTTTCTTGATGATTTATCTCATAAAGATGTTACTATCATTGGAAATCATTGAAATTTTAAGATTGAAAGTGATAATAGAGAATGGATACCCATATGGTTTTGAAACTAAAAATGAATATGATGAAATATTTTTAGATCATACCAAGAATATGATATAATGTGCAACATATGATTCATTAAAAATATTATAGAAAGTAAATGTGGAAATTGATTGCCAAAAAGACAGTGAACATAATAGAAATTATATTAATAACTAAAAGATAATTAACATAAGTATAACTGTGCCATATGAACAGGAAGCAGATTAGTATCATAGATTAGTAAATAAGATGAAGTAAAAATAATTAAATAAAATTAATTTTTCTGAAACAAAAAGACTGATAATAGCAGTAAAATAATGGAAAATATTGGGATAAAAAATAAATAATTGTATGATTTGTTGTTTGAGAATTTATGTGAAAATTGTCAGAAGGTTCCAAGAACTGGAAATATCAGAACTGAGCTTTAATGAACCTGAATTTGAATATGCTATTCTACTGCTTTCAATAGGGCAAAAAATATTGACCAAAATATTTTTAAGATAAAAGTAGATTCAAAAATTGGAATTCTAAATAGGCAGCTGCTATTGAAGTTAATCCGAGAAAGTACTATATAATATTAAATCATCCATGCACTTTACTACTGTTACCCAATGCTTTATTTACCACTCTCTTTTACAGTTTATTGCCCCAGCAATCTTCTTCAGAACTTTTATATCACTTTACTACTGTTACCCAATGCTTTATTTATCACTCTCTTTTACAGTTTATTGCCCCAGCAATCTTCTTCAGAACTTTCATATCTCCTAACTTCAAAAGTTCTGTAGAAATGTGCTGAGGCAATCGGAACTGTAAGCTGTAAAAGAGGGTGGTAAATAAAGCATTGTGTAACAGTAGTAAAGGGCATGGATGATTTAGTATTATATGATATACATTTGGCAATGCAATAAGAAAGAGTAGTTATTATACTTCTTAAAGAAGATAATACTGGAAATAGAGCTTGGATAAGAAGAAAAAAGAATCTGAGAAAGATAAGGTTAAAAAAGATGGATCATGCAAGACACATTGAAACTATTATAGTAAAAATGGATGCTAAAACGCAGAAGAAACAATTCAAAATTATTGGAAAAGCTGTCTAAGGCAAGATTCAATGAAGTAAAAGCATTAAAAAAATAGAGAAAATAGTTAGAAAAATTATCATTATAAATATAAATTCGGAAAAGTAAGCAAGAAACAACAAATTCATTCAATTTTCTCACATGCTTGCTCATATTCATCCAAAAATAACTCTTCACTCTGTTGTAGAATCATTTATTGTAATTTTGAGTAAAGTATGAATCCTAGATGGTGTAATGTTATTATATTCCTATCATCATACTAGTTTCTTGATTTTGCTTTTATCAGTGATGACTAGCAATACTCTTAAGCATTTTGCAATTATTTTTCATACTTTTGTACTATCTGCTTCCTATTCAAAGAGTAAAAGAGTCCTTTAGATGAAAAAGGCTGAGACCTCTAAAAGATATAGAAATTGATTTGATGACAAATCCTGTACTTGAGTTTTGTTTTGTTTTTAATTTTATGTTATTGGTTTAAATAATATGAAGGAGGAAAAGAAGGCTGTTGGCTGCTTAAGTGTTTTAATTCCTTTTTTGAATCTAAATTCTCACTAACAAAAATAAAAGCCAGAAACCTCTCCAAGAGTGGAGATATTATAAGCATTATATCATCTGATGTCCATTGATTATTCAGGTTTATAATAGATGGCTGCCAATTAATCTTATAAGCACTTATCTTAAGAATATTATGATATCCTTAATAGTAAAGAATTTAAAAAAAAAATACAAGATTCACAGAAATCATTTTTAGAGGAATTTTTTTATAATTAATAAACAGTTTAATTTTATTATTAATAAATGATTGTTCTAATTATCTATTTAACAGATGCAAATTGTTTCATATGGAAACTTATTAAACACTTTCCGTAATGCATTAAGTGAACTCGTAAATATTTGAATTAGTAATTTAGTCATATCTTCGATTAAATGTCATTTGGTTGGTTAAACCTGTCCTAAGAAAAAATTCCAACCCTAAATGGTAACACCTAAGTATTTTCAAGATTATCAAACATTGTTTGGGTACTACTAGATTGCACACCAACTATTGAGTTATTAGCAAACTAATATACATGGATAAATACTTCATTAGGTTATTTAAAACTCTACTCCACAGTTATAATGCATAATGCTTGTAATTAAAACTCCCTCAAATTATAAAAGAGATATTTTACAGCTGAAAACATTTATTGGGATTTCAATTAAAGGCTTGTTGATATAATAGTTAGCATTTCTTATTGCTATTATTACGATTTTGTGACAGATCCTTGGTTTATTTCTGTATAAATAAAATTGATGAATAATTTTGCTAACCATGGCTTGCAATTATAAATTAAGGTTGCCCCATTTTAAGATATTTATTTAGATTCATATTTACCAATATTTATTAATTTTACAGATTTGGACTAAAAGACAATTATAATAGATAATCCTGTAGTTTATTTTAATTGATTCTTTCTCATAAGTGTGTTTTTTTCTTGAAATGATAATATTTTTTAATATATTGTTTTCTTGAAAGTTTGTCAGCTCAATGGATCATTTGGAGGATAATTTAAGTTTGTTAATTCATTCATAGCTAGAGATTATTAGAAGATTACTTATTGTTTAAATTTAATCTTTAAGCTGTGTGGCTTTTGATTGCAGGCATGAAATTAAGAGATAAGAATTGTTTTAGTCAAGCGTTGTTAGCCGAGAGGTCATCGCAGCCACCTTGCAGGCAAGTAGTTGGTTGCAGACGGTTGTGGATTCGCCTCCCGCCCGATGCTATGACATATGGGAAAAAAACAATTGTTTTAAGTGATTTATTGTGGGAAGTTATCAAAGATTAGGAAATCAATAGAACATGATAAACCATTAGTAAATGAAAGCATAGATAAGAATTTGTTTGTAAGATCATATTTGCATAAATGAAATATTCTGTCTTGCTTGGAAGAGACTTTTGTTAGACATAATATATAATCATTGTTATGGCATTCACAAAAATAAGCTTTCCAAAATTAGAAGTATATTCTTATTTTTCTCCTTTTACTGTCTTTGCATTTCTTCATATATTCATATATATTGCTTACAATAACTCCCCCCATATACACTTTAATATATATAAAAATCAGTTATTTTAAAAGGTAAAGGAGATTAAGATTGCTCTGATGAAGATTGCAGGATGGTCGAAACTGACAGGAAAATAAAAGAATCATTAAAAAAAATTTGCATACAAGTGTATATGAGGAGAGTTATTGTAAGCAACATAAATGAATATCTTTCCCAAATTACTGGTATCTATTTTTCAAAGTTTTTAGATTCGAATGCTAGCAACATAATTATTTATTTAATACTGCATATTTGGAAAGTATCAACATTTAAAACATTACACTTTGGAAAATAAATTAAATTTTTAAAATGTAAAGTGTGGTAAAAAGTAGTCATTGATGTCATTAAAAATCCAATTTTTATATCAGTAGATAACAGTATTAACATATGTGCCTCTAACCGCTTCAGCTTCACCTATTTATATAGAAAGTAGGTTGAAGTAAAGAAGGGTTCCCCTCTGTTCTTCCAAGGCGTAAGCTTGTGGTTAAGACCTGTAGAGGTCCCTACCTTCCAATTTTCAACCGCACATGCTTTAGGTTTATTGCCTTAGTAAATATTACTAGATAATAATAAATCACCAATATTTTTTAAGCAACTTAGAACAAAGGAAATACAATGCATATAATATACAGTACTGTGTTAATAACATAACTTACAGTTTAATATGTTAGGATTTTATACGAATTTATAATTATATACATTTTACAATAGATGACAGAAAAAAAGAAATGTTTTTACACTCGTGCTAAATTTAATTACTTGATTATTTATAAATATAGTGTAAAGAAATGCAGTTTGTCATTCTAAAACTTTTTAAAATTACGCGGCAAGGTTTATTGCCTTTCTTTTATTCGCATCAGTATTCTTTAAGATAGATTACTAAATCTAATTTTTTTATATGAAGTTGATTAAAACAGTTACTACAATAATAATTCAAATTTCTTTGTGGGAATTTGTTGCCAGAAGCTACATGTCAGAAACATGTAAATCTATGCCATCAAGTAATTGACTGGATGGGCTTATAAAATTACAACTATATTGTTAGTAATGGCAACGAAACATTAGTAGCTATTTTTATTATGAAACAAGGAGGGATGCCAGCTAATGATTGCAACATTTAAAAAAAAAACTAGTTTCCTCGAGTTCAAAATGATTAAATAATTATATATATAAAACCCATATGATATATTTTAATAAGTATTAATCATTTTGATAATGTAATTTATATTTGTTTGATTAAACTTGCCTGGAACGAATTATTATTTTTTAATTTACAATAACTAATGTGCGCATTTACATCTCTGAAATTTTGTTTAGTTCTAAATAGATACAAAAGAGGACAGTAATAATTCAATTATCTTAACAAGTTTTATATACCTGTAATGAATATTATTACTTCAAGCAAGATTACTTTAAGTTTAAACATTTTAATTTAAAAAGCAACAAAGAGATAATACTTTGAAATTATTTTTTAGATGTATATAAGTTGTCAAAAAAAAAACTTGTGTACATACGCATTACATTTTGAATAAAATTAAAACAATTTTAGATAAATACCAATATTGAAATTATTTTATTATTTTAGTACTGCTAGAATAATTATTTCTTATCTTCCTATACCTCTACTTACTTTTTTTTTTCTCATCGGTCGGGATGCGAACCCGCTAACCCGTTGACACCTGCTTGTAAGGCAGCTGTGCTGACCACTCGACCACCAACGCTTGACTACTTACTTTTTTTTATTTGTACTTTTAATTAATTAACAAAAATATTTTAAATAGTTTTGATATATTTATTTTAGAACGTAAATTATATTTCAAATATAGTCATTAATAAATTAATCACTTTATCAATCTGTTCCTATATTCCTAATTTTATATATTAGGAATAAATTCTTCAGCATTTGATCTGGATTAGTTATATTGTAGAATGAAACGTACTATTACTTTCCATAAATAATGTTTGAGATTTTATATATTTATGACATTATTTCTGTTTTTCTTTTATTTTGTTTCAATATTGTAAATTTATACAAAGATCACGCATTTTTATTGCACACACAAAAAAACTATTTCATTTTAAAACTAAATATAAGGTGAGATCGAATGTTAGATATGTAGGTGAGAGAAAAAAAACAGGTATTAATTTTTAAAAATCAAATGGTTTATTGCGTGGGAGTTCAAAAGAAGGTCAAATACCGGAAATGACAGAAATCATTGATATTAGATACTGTATTAAAGCTGGGCTGGACATATTTCTAGAAATGACTTTAGCTGATCTATTGAAATCCTAAATTGTTGAAAACATTAAATATATCTCGTTGCTATCTAAAAATAATTTAATAAGTGAAAAAATAAACATAATCTTTAAGTAGCTTTATGGAGAGTTTTGCCTGTTTTAGATTTATAAATAATGTATGTGTAATTCTTAAACTTTATATGTCAGGACCCAGATGAATTGTAAAGAGAATAAAGGTATTGCGATAGCTTTTCATAAAGGGGGAAATAAATATTGTTAGTAATGAATTTGCAACAAGTAACAACTACAAATATCTTGGTCAGAATATACAAAAGGAAAAATAATGATTCAAATTAATAGCAAAATGGTTAGCATAGTTGCCTTCCAAGCAGCTGGCCCGGGTTCGCTTCCCGGTCAACGCTTTGACATATGAAAAATAAAAAATAAATTAATTAATTAATCACAAAATTAAACTTAGATGGAATGCTTTTGTAGAAATAATTTAATATTAAAAGCAACATATCTATGAGTTTGAAAAGAAGTCTTTTAATAAATGTATTTTATTAGTACTTATATATCGATATACGATTTGCTTAATAAAAGAGCCATACAGAGACTTTAGACAATATACTGAAATATGGAGAAATATACGTTGGGAGCACAAGGGGTGGATTTAAAATGAATTACATGGCCGAGAGAACAAATAAGTAACTTTGTTATCACAAAGAAATGAGAGATTAAAATGGAATTAAGCTGCAATGCTGTATAGAAGAAATAATATCAGGTGGTATTTGAAATTTTAAACTGCTTTCCAAAGATTGTAAAGAATCCAGAAAGTAACCATGTATGAGAAGAATGAGATAAAAAAAAAATTCTGAAGTGATTTGGGGGGATATGGATTTAAGAAATGTCGTTAAATTTGGAAAGAATCATTTTCGTCTCAAGGAATAAAGATTGAAAATTATGATTATTATTATTATTGCTGTTTTTATCAGACATCAATTCCATTTCTGTTTTTTACATACTGACAGTGTTACTAATTCTGGTTGTTACATTCTGCTTGAGAATGCTATTTCCTGCTTACATGTTATTAAACAGTCACTGAAATTAATTTTTTTATTTACCATATTTTTGACTACTTTATATGGATTCTCAAAGGACAAAACCAGTTTCTCCTTAGTAACAAGTTAAAATCTTTATTGACGATATACAATGGTAAAAATTTAACCTTCGAATTTAATTTCACAGGTTGTCACTTTTCCAATCATTCTACTTTATTCCTACTTCAGTTTGTAGCAATAACCTAAGTTTTCATGAATGGCATTTTCTTCTATTTTTAATTTTTATCTAGTCTTTATATGATAATAGTGACAGATCTACTCCAATGTAAACTTCCACAATAATTTTTTGTTCCAATGTATTCCTGTTCATCGGAATGTGTTCATTATTCACGTTGTTTAATTTTTTGATACTATATTTACTTTCCCTCTTTCAGATTTATAGTCTGGCATTATTTTTGTTATCTTATTTTATAAATATCTCCCTCCCCCCCCCCCATTTCTAAATCTGCAGATTTTTTTGAAATGGCCATTTTTCCACATCAGGGTCATGTTAAAACAGGTCTATCTGTAACTGCTTTTTTTTATTACAATTAGGTATTTATCCATTTGTTTAGAGAGTAGAAATTCCACAGCATTATCTAATACAATTTTTTGCTTGACACATATTTCTATTGTGTATTTATAATTAAGGTTCAGCCCACTTAATAATAATTTTATAAAATTGTTGTCTATTATTCCGTGTAATAGTTTTTCTAATAATCTATTATTTAACTCTAGATTATGAAAATTAAATGTTACTAATATAGGTTCAGTAGTAGTAAATATTGAAACATTATAAATAAAATTTAAACCAGTTTTTATGTAAATCATTACCCAGCCAAAATGTGAATGTGAACACATTGCAAAAATACTCTCATAATATCTAAACTATATAAAAGTAGTTCATCATGTGAAATCTGTATCTTAGACAGAATCATAATATCATAAAAACCTAATGGAATATTACTTATATATATATAATTCATAAAAATTAGCCGGTATGCTACAAATATTCTTATGAAGCAATATCTATATAGAAGAGCCTCAAACCAGTCTGAGCATAAGTCAGTTTTCTTGAGTACCAGAATATCATTGGCCATACATTTGAACCATTATCTGTCACAATTGCTTACATTAAGAGAAATGACTTTAGATGAAAGATCAACGAAGCTTAGCACATAACTAATAACAATAATACCATAAACTGGAAGGAATTATGCTTCCCTCTCTTTAAGAAATGAACTATCTAATTTGCATAAGCTTTGAATATATTTTTGGTTTTATATATATATATATTCTACCATTTTTTCCCCATGATCATTATAATGGTATGAGCATGATGTTATAGAATATCCTCAAAAATGCTTAGCTGCCTGATCTTGTTATTCAAATATAGTGTTTCCTTTTATTATGTTTTAGTATATATAAGATATATTACATTTGTATAAGGAAAGTCTCATATTCTTATAATAATAATAATAATAACAGTTAAACTTTATTTTTTAAAAAAATAAAATGGTAAATGAAATGTTAAGCTATTGACATTCTGAAGCCATTGATATATCAAAACAACCCAATTTCATTGCAATTAAATGACTTACTTGGACAATACTCTTCATTTTTAATAATTTTAATAGGAGTATTGGAAGACATAGCCAATCTTCACATTTTAATGGACAGGCTTCAATCTACGCCACACTCCAACTCTTCAACCGTTCATCCAATTGAAAATCTGATGATGGAATGCTGAAAGGCCACCCTGAGGCTGAGATTCTTGTCACATCCATGTTGATCTAAGGTCAATCTGACCCCTCGTGTAATGATTTTTATGCAGCCACTATTCCCAATACTAGGCTTGATCCTGTGGAACATAATTTACTCCTGATGAAATGTACATGGAATATATATGTTAACACACTATTTAAACCAATAACAAAACAATAGTTTCTTACAAAATATTATAATATATCTGAGCACTTATAGCATATATGTGTGTGGAGATGATAATCTGGACCAACTGATGATTGCTGGTTTAGCATGAAATACGTATATTGGTGATTATTTATCTTTTCGACATATATGTGTTCAAGTGTATCAGTGATATGAGATAGAATGGTGGGTCGTGTGAAAGTCTGTGCTCATATACCCAATATATTACATATATAAAGTCTGTGTTTCAGTTAGTATGATATTAAAAAAAATATTTTCTCATATGTCATAGCATCCTTATAAAAAATATATGTGTGCCTGTCTATTTCCTGATGTTTAATATCATTAATATAACTTTAAAATATTTAGACATGCATAGTCTGACCATTACAATATATATATATGGCCAATATAATCATTAATAAAAAATCATGACCAAAAATTAAGTTTGTACCATTATGTAAAACAGATATGGGGCACGATAAGACTATAAATGGGGTCTCTTTTTTTCTCAGACATTAAAACAACGCATAATCTCCCTCTTTAAAAAATACCCTTTTTATTTTCTCAATATATCTCCATTGTTTTCATAGAATAATATTTCATTTTTTCTACTACTTGCAATATATAAATCCTTATAAATTTCAATAAATTTACTACTAAAAAATAAAACATTATTTGTAATTAGAGTGAAATCTACAAAAACCTTTGTAAGGATTCTGATTTATTCTGTAAATTATTTAAAAATATATACATAATATTAAACTCTTAAAAATTTATTAAAAACAGAAACCTCAATAAATCTTTTTTGTTATCGTTCTTCTTCTAACTGTATATATATATATGAAGTATTGTATTTATATATGGAACTATTTCCGTCATCTAATATAAGTATTGAATGTCTTTAGAAAAATTTAACTTTATTTAAATATTTCAGATACATTCAACTGTTCGTAATAGCACGCAGGTATGAACTTGTGGGCTATTACTAACAGTTCGAAGTATTTGAACATGTGTGCTATTACTAACAGTTGAATGTATTTGAAATATTTAAATAAAGTTAAATTTTTCTAAAGTTATTCAGTATTTATAGAGATGACAGAAATAGTTCCATATATAAATACAACTAAAATACCATCATCGTAAACTTTCAGGAAAATAATATTTGGAAATATTTTATGTGATTTTTATCAAATATAATAAATTATTTGTTGGATGAAACAGAAGCAGTCATATACAATAAGCTACAAATATAATTTTTTATAGATAAAAATTAAGCCTTTGAAGTACTTGCTGCAAGATATAAGTCTGGTGAAAATCCCTCCCAAAAAACCTGTAATAGAGAAGACAATACTCACTGCTCTTTCTAGTTTTCAGTTAATGAGTTTGATTACTTATCCATTCATACTTTTGTCTTCTAGATAAAATAGCGAGATACCCTTTTACTGACCAACATGGTTAGATTTATAGTTTATTTTGATCCAAATTGAATTCATATTGTATGGAGGACAGATACATGTGGTACCATTGCATGTATGCCTTCATTTTAAATATAAAAGTTATTTCATCACTAGTTTTTTAGTAAATAAAAAGGCTGCATTTATAAATAAAAAATTTGGACTCTAGCAATCTGTGAAAAGTATTAGAAAAAAGGGTGTGGTCCATTGCTCAAATAGTTAAGGATATGTTTGAGCATAATAGTTTTCATCAATTGGTAAGAGTAGTATATTTTTGCCTGCCATCTCCCTTTCATTGGCAATCAAAAAGTTTGCCATTCTTTATTGAAATTGATTAAGACAATCATTAAAAAATTAATCAATTAAGGAATAAAACTTCAGAAGTCAATCAGGTATTGGATAAGAAATTTAAATGACAGTGATGGTAATATCAGTGCAACATGATTTGGCTCTCAATGTTTGTTATATCAAGAAGAGCATTTTTATCTTCATTCTAGCGCCATCTATTGCAAAATAGAGTTATTGGTAATTACCAATTGATACAATAATTTAATCCTCATTCTCAGACTGCTTTAAAGGTTTTCACCTTTCATTAATAACAATCCAATCCTGAATCTAAAGCAGTTATGTAGTCAGAGAATACCTTTAATTTTTTTTAAGCTTTTAGTTTAAAATTTAAAAAACCATAACATCAGTAACTCTTCCTTTCAGTATCTCAGTTTTACTGTATTTGTTGGCATATTTATTCCTTGAATAGGAATATGAATACTAATGTAACATTATTTGACTCAAGCCTGCTTCTCTTGCTTCTATACTTATCAATAATAATAATAATTAATAATATAGATATAGTATAAGTTTTGAGTAGGTTAGGGTATGTATATATGGTATAGATATATTGAAGGTAGTATTTATTTATGTACATATAAATAGAGATAATATATGTATATGTAGTATAATTGATGAATATATATATATATATGGAATGTATGCATATATATATATATTACAAAGCAATCAAGTCATATGACACATAACCTAATTTAACAAGCTTGTATTACAAATGTTATATATAGAGCTCGCAAATAAGCTCTTAACAAACTTTGCAGAATATCCCCAACCCGAGATCAATTTCTGCTACTGGCTTCCTCAGTGAGGTGCTAGGATATTCAAGAATTAGATTAAAAATACCAGGACAAGCCCAGCATTTTATCTAATGGATAACTATTAAATAGAAAATTTGAAATTTTCAGACATTCTTGTGTCTTCCAATCCAGCTATCTAATTTAAATAGTCCTGGTCATTTTAATCTAATGCCTGAATATACTAGCACCTCACTGAGGAATCCAGTAGCAGAAACTGGTCTGGGGTTGGGGATATTCTACAAAGCTTGTTAAGAGATTATTTCTGACCTCTATATATAACATATATATATATTCAAAAGATGGCGCTTTACCAAAACCACCGAACAAGTGTAAAATTTGTTTACATAAACGAAAAAAGAGTCAGAATTAACTACCTCTTTCATTTGCTCACCCCCAGATCAGCTTATTTCAAGCTGGTTTGCTCTCCTCAGTGAGGGATAGAGTATAGAAACTAGATCTAAACACTGACTCTCAAGTGTTTATGCAAAACGTTTCTATCAGATTGCAAGCGTGAATTTTTCAGACCGGTAAAGTCTTCAAACTCAGCCTAGCAAGCCAGATATTTATATGGGTCTGATCTCAGTTCAGAATCACCATATAAATATCTGGCTTGCTAGGCTGAGTTTGAAGACTTTACCGGTCTGAAAAATTCACGCTTGCAATCTGATAGAAACGTTTTGCATAAACACTTGAGAGTCAGTGTTTAGATCTAGTTTCTATACTCTATCCCCCACTGAGGAGAGCAAACCAGCTTGAAATCAGCTGATCTGGGGGTGAGCAAATGAAAGAGGTAGTTAATTCTGACTCTTTTTTCGTTTATGTAAACAAATTTTACACTTGTTCGGTGGTTTTGGTAAAGCGCCATCTTTTGAACATAAATAACAAGTGATAGCAGGTTACGTGGATAACTTATTTTTGTTTTTCATATATATATATAAGTAATAAGATATATGTAAAGAAATGAGTCATTTAGAAGAGCATATAATGTTGTATGTTTATATGATTAGGTATTTTTGTATTGATATATTTATATATGTCTTCAATATAAATAATATGTACAACACATATACTAAAAAAAGCTTGTTTAAAACTTTAAAATACATCAACATAGTATACTAAGCATACTTTTGAACTATGATTATGACTACCTGTTAGTCAAAAGTATGATCAGCATACTATGTTGATGTATTTTAAAGTATTAAACAATCTTTTCTTAGTATTTATGTTGTACATATTGTTTATAATGAATTACATTATTTTGAGAAAAGTTTAAAATTATTGGAATTTTATGTAGCTCTGAGGAAAATTGCTGGACAGTCGAAACTGTCAGATGGATTAATTTTAATAAAATAAGCATTGAAAAAGTAATAAGAAAGGTGAATTTGTTTGATTTCTTATCAGTGGTTACTGGATAGTAATGTAATTTAATGTAGAAAACTTTAACAATCAATTGATGTATTGGCAATAATATTTTCCATTAAGGAAAAAAGGTATATATAATTAGAATAAAAGTGAAATATTAAAATATGTCGATACTGGTCTGATGTCCGATCTATATGCTTATATGTATAGTTTAGCTTGGATTAATTTCAAACTAAAAGTTTTTCAATAAAAAGAAAAATAGATGTGATGGATGCTATAAATTCTAAATTCTTACTGATGAAGGCAAAAATAAGAAACTGGTTTGGGAATAGGTATTAAACTGCACTGTACATAATGAGCATTGATAATTCAATCTTATAATAATAATAATAAAATGAATGCTAACAACATAATAATAATAATAATTTGTTGACAATGAAGTCTTACTGGTTATTTTCAATGCAATTATAAATCTAATTGTTTACATAAGCAGCAATAGAGAATAAAATTTGAGGTATAACTGAGATTGAATTCAAAAAATTCATTCATGACACAAAAACTTACCAAACAAAAACTGCAAAAATAAAAACTTGTGAAACTGAATCAACTGCTAAAAATTAGCATGGTTGTTGATAAATAAATATTCTATTAATAATTATATTTATCAAAATAAATATATAAATAAACAATATTGAAGGCATAAATATTACATCAAAATGGCAGTCATGTAAAAAAAGATAAAAAAATTTATTAAAATATTCAAAAGTCTATCAAATTTATCATGAAAATAACACATTATATGTTATTAGTTTCAAAATATTCAAAAGTCTATCAAATTTATCATGAAAATAACACATTACATGTTATTAGTTATATTCTGAAAGATAAACTAGGACAACATAAGGTTTACAAAACCAATTTCATGGAAAACATTTTGGTCAATTGTTCCAAGTTCTTAAACATCACTAATAACAAATGACGGTAATGATCTAGTCATCTATTTACATTTTGATTTTCTCTTTAATTGAGTCTTTAAACATTGCTTTAAATAGTGAGATGAACTAATTGAAAAATTATAATTTCTATGTAAAAATGGTGATTATCGTAGTGGTAATATTATAATTAAATTTTATAAATTCACTGTGTAATCTAAAATCTTTTAGTATTAGTCTTCATTGGCAGGTCTTTTTTTTTTTTGGAATTTATTTATTTCTTTTTTCAATTTTTTATTGGGTTTAGAGAAAGAGGGGATAGAAGAGTGGAGAGAGATTGAAAAAAACAGAAATATTTCTTTTATTGATTTACAAAATATAGCTAAATTTCAAATAACCATTTTTTTATTTGTATTTGAAAATATCAGTTTAGAAATTTGGATTCTTTTGTTGCATTTAGAAATTTCTTTCTTCTTTTCAAAAATGAGGGGGGAGATAGAGAACTATAGTCTGGACTTGGGATTTATACTAGTAATACTAGTATGACTATATTTATAAATTCACTGTTTAATCTAAAATCTCTTAGTACTGGTTGTTTTTTTTGACAAGACTTTTTTGTCAAACTTTTATTTTTTATCAATTCAATGTGAATTAATAAAAAAAAGTCAATGATAAAAAGGAAACAACATTTTCCCACTCCATTACTGCTTTATAATAAATATTTTTTTAACTTATTAGAAATTAGTTTGAAAATAAACTTTGTATCAATTTAAAATATTTTTATTTGTAAAAGTATTTATTTAAATGGTTATATTATTTTTTAGTTTTAAAAAAAAAGTTTAAATTAATAAAGATTTTATTTTAAACATTTTTTTGATTAAATCATTTTTATTTGGAGTAGATGATTGGATTTGTATTAATAATAATTAATAAAGCAAGTCATATATAACGTGACATTACTTTTATAAGCTTGTAATTATAAAAATGCAATACAGAGAGTGTACCAATACCTCAAACAAGCTCTTAATTAATAAGTGTGGTATGAGAAAATATTTAAAATCTCTACTCAGAACATTCTCATCTCCAGACCAACTGGTTTCAAGCTTATGGTCACATTAGTGGAGATCTAGAATATTCAGACACTAGATCTAAAATATAAACTCAAAACCCAGCACTTATTTCAAACATATATTTAAGTAGAAACTCTGAAATTTTTGGACATGAAAATGTCTTTAAATTTGGCTATCTAACATAAATAGCTATATGGGACTGAACTAAATTCAGGTCGACCATATTTTAATAGCCTCAGCATAGCCAAAGCCTTAAAGGTAAAATTATAATAATTAATAAAGCAAGTCATATATAATGAGACATTACTTTTATAAGCTTGTAATTACAAAAATGCAATACAGAGAGCGTACCAGTACCTCAAACAAGCTCTTAATTAATAAGTGTGGTTGAGAAAATATTTAAAGTCTCTATCCAGAACACTCTCATCTCCAGACCAACTGGTTTTGAGCTTATGGCTCATGTCGGTGATTGAATTTGTATTGAATATAGCTGCAACAAAATCCACAAAGCAATTCACTCTCATCCCTCCCCCTCTCTCTCTCTGACTTTTTTAAAAAGCCAATCTGAAGAAATTTAAAAAATTTTAAAGACAAAATCATAAAAGTTTTCAAAACAAGTCTTCAATTACAAATCAAAAGAGGTTGTTTGAATTAGATAATATTGTGGATACAATTCACTTCTTTCTCTCTCTCTCTCTCCTCACTTTTTAAAAAGCTAATAAGAAAGAAAAAGATTTACAAATTTTTAAAGACAAAATAATAAAAATTCCAAAATAAATTAGTCAGCCGTAAATCAAAAGAAGTTGTTTGAAATGCTAAATCAGTCCTTTCTGTAAATCAACATTAGGTATATTGCAATGAGAAATCCAATGAAATCTTGAAAATTTATAATTTATCTTTTTTAGAAATTGAAAAAAAAAAACAAATACTATTAAATGTTTACCCAAAAAAGACTTGTCAATGAAAACTAATACTAAGAGATTTTTGATTATACATTGAATTTATAAATTAAATCATAGTATTAAATCACTAAACATCACATGATCACCATCTCTTATGCTAGCATATCCATTGATTACTCTGATTGGCACAGGGTGGCACTACTGTATGGAGAGTTTTGCCTGTTTAATAACATAGTATTATTACTATGATAGAGCATCAATTTTCTAAAGAAATCTTCAAATTATTGATTAGTTATTCCAAATATTATTTCATGACATCAAAGCAGTGTTTAAAGACAATAAAATAGAAAAATGGAAATGTAAATAGCTAACTAGATCAATATCCAAATTAGAATAAAATTATACACTTGGGTCTCGTTTTATGTGGTAGATAGGTTCCACAGAAAACCCACATTAAAAAAAATCACACAAAAATAGACTTAATTTACCTTGAAAAATGGGGGATATGGTCTGTATTTTTCAGAATTCACATACAAGCAAAGCAATAAGGAAAAATTACTTTAAAATTTGCATTAAAAAAATAAGCAAATAAAGTATGACTAATAAAAAATTTCAAATATTTGAAAAAAATTAATATAAGACAAACTTTTTTTACTTTTTTTATTAACTACAGTATTTAATTATACATTTTCCATACATATTTTAATCATTACTGCTAGCATTCATTTGTAAACTGGTAAGAAATCCGATTCGATGTGATGTGATGTAGTGTGGCTTCTCCTTAAACGAAGTCAAGAATCTCTCACCAATTATATCCAGAAAAACCTGTTAACCACTTTATTTTTATTTGTGATGTGATGTACAACTACTGACACTTTTAGTCTTGTGCTGTGTTAATGGTTTTCTGTTTCTATATTACAAAAATAACATCACAATCAAAACAAAAAGATTATTTATTTCTGTTATATATAACAAAATACGGTTTAAAAGTTTAAATTTTTTGAATATTTATTGCGATATTTTTTATGTAAGTATAAATCTATTATTATTATTTACTCATTAGTATAAATAGAGTATTTACATAGAAGCTAAAATTCTAAATACAGCTTCAGGCCATAAATATAACATTATATTTTTGAAAAAAAAAGTATTTTAAGTCAAAATAAGTTATTAATAATTTAAATTTTTTGATATCTAATAAATATAGTGAAATATGAAAGATATTAAGAAGAAACATGAATCTCATAACTTCAAAATTGCATTAAAATAATCTGCATAAAATGAGACCCAGGTGTATTTATATTTATTGACTTTAAAAAGCTTCATGTTTAATACTTATGTGTATTTTATCTTTCACATTTTCAAATAAATGAAATAAAATATGCTTAATAAAAATAAGATTAAAAGTCTATTCTGATTTGTGATAGGCTGTTTGAAAATTTAGCTCATCATGAATTAATTATTCTTAGAACAGAGTGTTTAGAGTTTTTTATTTTTATTTTTGTTTTGTTTTACTTTATTAGAATGGAAAAATAAATTCGGAAAGCAAGTGTTAGTATTAAATGTTTTAAAATAACTCTATCCCTATCGGCAGAATAGCTTTTTACTGCATATACACTACATATAGTTTTTGTATGTGTAAATTAACATACACATGAAATGTATATAAATGTAGAGTTGGAAATTACTTTTATAACTCAATACATTATTATAAGCTTTGTAAAACTATGAAGTTGAGAATTATAAATTGGATTATTTTATTCAATATTTTTTCATGTGACTATTCTTCTGAAATATTTTAGATGTAAATATTGAATTACTGCTATTTTAATTATTTTTTTTAAAAATTCTATATTTATTTTCCTTTAACTTTGTTCACTGTTTTACTCTTAGTAAAATTGTTATTATTTTTTGTAATGAAAATTTTTTTTCAAACTCTAAAAGCATTGCAAACCTGCTTTACTAATATTTTTTTTTGGAATCTCAAGAGATTGCATGATAAACGAATATTTCGAATCTCATTAAAAAATATTTTTGTTTGAAACTTTTTCTACTAAGATCTAAATGGAGATTTTTAAAAAATATATATATTTAAATAAATTGACAGACAAAGCGTTGGTGGCCTATCAGTTAGCATGGCTGCCTCCCAAGCAGCTGGCCCCTGTTTGCTTCCCAGTCTTAACGCACTTGACATATGAAAATATATATATATTGAACGTTGGTTTTAAAAATCTAATTCTAATAAATGAGATTTTAATAAAAACTTTATTTAAATAATTCGATTATTATCAAACCCTTTTTTTACAATGCATTATATACATATTTTACTATCAAACAGTTTTGATTGCCCTAGCAGTCTTCTTCAGATCTTTTATTTTTAAACTAACCCAACTGTCCATTAATGGGCTAGTTTAGAAATAAAAGATCTGAAAAAGATTGCTAGGGCAATCGAAATAGTTTGGTAGTAAAATAAATGTACAGAGCATGTAAAAAAAGTGAATAAATAAAAATGATTGATATTAATATTGAATAAATTGGGCAATGCTATAAAAAAGATTAGAATTCATTTAAATAACTTTTTTTTAATGAATACTTGCTTGCGATTAAAGTTTGCTAAATGGATCAAGGAAAATTCAGTTTTTAAAAGAGTAGATGAAAAGTAACATAATAAGAAATATAATAAAGTACTGTAATGGGAAAAAAAAAGAACTGTTATTGCAAATAAATATTTATCTAAAGATGAGTAAAATTAATTGCATGATTAATTCTTTATTTTTGACTTGGTCAAAGTTTATAACAGCGTGCACCAAAATGATAACCTGGGCATAATATGGTCTTCTCACTTGACCTGAGAATCAACCTCAACTTCCACTTTCTGTTCAAATGCTTCCTCTTCATTTAATGTTAGTCTTATCATTTTTAACTTAAACCCTTTCAACGCAGCTAATTTCTGAGACTATGGCTGATATGAAATTTGGATCAATTATACCTCTTTTTTTATCTTTAATATAATGTTTAATAAGTATTTCACCATTAATTCCTTTTCTTAAAAAAATGTCTAAAGACTTTTATCCTTTTCCTCTTTTCCCATTGTAAATGGAAGATTGTATTTATTATTGTTCAGTTCTTTAAATGCATTAACAATACTTCTATTTCTTATTACAATTATATCATCAACATAATTATGAGTCTGTTTAATTTCTTTATATTTTATAAACTTATTAATTATATTTTCATCTATATAGTCAATCATAATCAATGACAAATTCCCATTAATAGAGCAACCCATGACCCATCCCTCAGTTATTTTTCAAAATTCTTCCCTGTATTTAGAATATGAAGCATCATTTATCATTCAAAATTCATCTTTAATAACATATAACCATGTTTTTAATATGTTGTTAAAGAAGCATTATTACTGATAAATGGTGCTTTATATATATATTTTTTTATGTGTCATAGCATCAGCCGGGAAGTGAACCTGCTAACCCGGGACAACTGCTTGTAAGGCCGTTGTGCTAACCTCTCGACCACCAATGCTTGACTGCTTTATATTTTAAATATAAACATCGCATGATCCACCATTTCTTATGCTTGCTCAAAACTGTTATTAAAACAGGCAAAACTCTCTATACGTATTGCCACTCAATGCAAGCCAGAGCAATCAATGGATGCCAGAAGGCTTCTGCATAAAATCCCCATCTAATGCCTGCTCATCCAATATCCCCAGACTAGTTTCTGGCTTGTGGCCTTCATCAGTGAGGAGTGTTGAATCTGAGAGCACTCACATAGATCTTAGGATCTAATGTAACCCTCCAGCAGCCACCTTTTATCTCTACTTAACTACAAAACCATGAGTCTTAAATTGAAAACACCATAATATTTTTAACCCAAGCTCATTAGCTATATAGTCATATAGGTCTCTCAGATCCAAGGTTTCTCACTGACGAAGGCCACAAGCCAGAAACTAGTCTGAAGATATTGGATGAGTAGGCACTAGATGGGGATTTTATGGACAAGCCTTCTGACATCCATTGATTGCTCTAGCTTGCACTGAGTGGCAATATGTATAGAGAGTTCTGCCTGTTTTATTTTAAATGTAATGAAGAATTTTAGAATATAACAGCATGGATTTTGGGTTGCTCTATTAGTGGGATTTTGTCATCAGTTATGATTGACTATATAGAGGAAAATATAATTGGTAGGTATATATATATAAAGTTATAAAATATCATAGATATGTTAATGATATAATTATAATAGGTAATAGTGGAAGTATTGTTAATACATTTAAAAAATTGAACAATAATAAATACAATATTAAGTTTACAATGGAAAATAGAAAAAGGGATTAAAGTATTTAAATATTTTTAAGAAAAGTAATTAATGATGAAATACTTATTAAACATTATATTAAGAATAAAGAAAAAATAGGTATAACTAATCCAAATTCATATCATGGTCTCACAAAATAGCTGTAATGAAAGGATTCAAGTTAAAAAATGATAGGCTAACATTAAATGAAAATGAGGCATTTGAACTGAAATTGGAAGTTGAGAAATATTATGTTAATATGGGCTATAAAAGAAAATATATTAAAAAGATTTTTAGAAATAATAATAATACAAAGATAGTGTAAGGCATGTGTATGCAAATAGGAAGTGGGTTTCGGTTCTATATTCAGAACATTTATACAAAACATTGATAAAAGAAAAGTTACCTGATGATATTAAAAGAGTATGGAAAAATAGTAAATCTTTAGGGAAATGGATTTGTAATGCAAAAAAGATGAGTAATACAATATTAAAAATAGGTAGGGTTAGTTTATAAAATTAGTTGGGAATTTGCAATATTATATATATATAGGTCAGACAGAAAAGACTGCCACTAAAAGAGGTAAGGAGAATGATAGGGTGATTAACAGAAAGAATATAATAATATCAGGGCCATTAATACATTTATTGGATACTGGATATAAAATGAATAGTGTAAAAAATATTCAGCTAATAAAGTATGTTAAAATTGTAAGGAAAAAAAATGTTATGAAAATTTGTATATTCAAGAAAATTTAAACAAATGTGTAAACAGGGTTAAAGGTCCAGCACAATTAGGGTGGAAATGGGAATTGTTAGATTATTGGAAACTTTAGAATTATAATTTAAAATATTTTTTTAGATTGTTTTGTAACAAAAAACACTTATTTATAATTGTTAATAAAGAAGAATATATAAATTTATTATTAAAGTTTATCGGCTTAATGTTTTTGAGGATCCATGCCTCATATTCATAGCCTTCATAAAATGTCTAGTAAAATATATGCAGATATTCAAATAAGCTAGTATTACGTAGCCCATTTCTTTGAGATTTCAAAGCATCTTTCCTATTAATAGTATGAATATGAGGCATGGATCCTCGAAAACGTTAAGCCGATAAACTTTAATAATGATTTATATATTCTTCTTTATTAACAATTATAAATAAGTGTTTTTTGTTACAGAATATTGAGAAGTAAAACTATATTTATTAGATTGTTTTCTAAATGTGTATATTATAAAAGGGGGATTGTAATAAGTTTAATCATCTTTATGTACATATATCTATTTTAATAATTATATTTATTTTAATGTAATGTAAATAATGTTCATTGAATGGAGTTGCATTAGAATTGCTGGTCATGTGATTTTGTAAAAAAAATAATCTTGATAAGGTTCCATTAAGGAATGAAAGCTGGATTGATATATTAATTTATTTATTTTATTTGTAGAGAGTTGTTTGTTTCAACTTTATTGTAAACTGATTATTTTAAATTTTATATACATTCTTCATAGCAAGTCTATCATTTTAATGCTGCAATGAATTGAACAGAGCATTTATATTATTTATAAATAAAATTATAATAAAATAGTTTAGTCAAGCGTTGGTGGCCTTCTGGTTAGTGTAGCTGCCTTCTAAGCAGCTGGCCCAGGTTCGCTTCCCGATCAACGCTTTGACCCATAAAAAAAAAGAAAAAAAAAGATTAAATGGTAAATATAAATTAATTTAATAGTAAATAAAAGGTTAAAGGCAGAACCACTCTGTAAGTAAAAGGCACCTTTGTGCAAGATAAATTCCAATGCATCCCCCCCCCTCCCAATGCCTTGAAACAAAATTTGTAAATTTAAAACAAAATGAATTCTACAAAATTTTATTTAACAAAAGATATGGAAACAATAAAACATTAAAAAATTATAATTATTTAATTTTTTAACACTTTTATCTTTTTATGTACATATTAACTCTTCGGGCTTTCGTAGTTACAAAATAACTTCTAAAATTGTTCTATCCATGTGGTAAATAATGATAATATTCTTCTGAAAACTTGTGACCAGATTCATCTTTAGAAAAATCCTTATTAACTATCCGACCAATATAAAAATTTCAACTAATTTTTATGTTCATAATTTTTGACCAAATGTCTGGATTGTAAACGTTAAAATTTAATGTAAAATCAGAAGTTTCAGTTTTTCACTATCAGAATTACAACTTTCTTCAACTTCCCTGTTTTAAGCTTCAGATAATTTATTTGATATGTAGTCTTCATTGTATCCTCAAAGTGGAGAGATTGGAATAAATGAATATAAATCTTTTACAAGCAGAATAAGAAATACACACAGGATACAATGATTAATAACAAAAGGAGTAATTTAACATTAATGCAAACAATTAATTATATATACAATGGAATTAATATACATATTTGGAATTAAATATACTCATATAATGTAAGTTACAAATTTAGGAAATCTGATATATATATATAAATTTATATTTGTAATTCTATTTCTAATTTACCTATCTTTACAATCTATGCAGCTCTGTTGGACATAAAAAACATAAGATCATAGTAACCTTTAGGACTCATTATTTATATCTAATATCTGATTCTCTGCCATATGACATCCAATGACTTTTCATTTGTTTCATCTTCAAAGTCTACATGTTCTTGAAGCTCCATTCCCTATTGCAAAAAGAAAAGACAAGTCTTTTTTTATTTCTTAGATACTGATTTGTCAATATTATCTTTTTTGGAGTACAATAGTTACAATAAAACTGACATAACTCTTAGATTCCAATAACAGATTATTAGGTGAACTTTAACCTGCATGTCAATTAGTTTGTTAACCAGTTAGTTACTACAAATATTAATTCGTTATTTCTCATGCATAACTTAATTTAGATTCTCTAATGTTGAATAATAAAGTATCTAGATTTATTTTTAATGTGCTTGTGTAAGATGATTAAATTATTAGTTGTGTGATACTACTAATAATAATTTAATCATTATACATACTATAATTTATACTTTTCAATCTAACATTTTAAATTTTCGTATTACATTGTTATTTGGAGCATTTTTAGAAGCTATTACATGCATTTGCATTTCATTTTAATGTTAGGTTATGCTGGGTTATTCTAAAAAAATCAGACGATTGATTTGTTCCACTACATTACAATGTTTAAAGTGAGATTATTTAGAAGAGCTTTCAAATGATGTTACATAATTACATTCAACAGATTGGCATTAAATAATATGGATATTCGATGCAATGAAGTTTGTTAAGAAATAAATACTTTGATATATATCTTTTTTTAAAAATTAATTGTTCCTAATTTTATTTTCCTTGAATTAAACTGTCATGTACAATCAAAAACAACAATTTTCTATTATATTTGGGATAATATTATGGATCATTTATGAGTTTTAGCTAGGTAATAAATTCCATGATGGTGCAAATTAAAAAAAAAAAGCAGATTAGAAAAATGTGTAAAAAATAATAGCATTTAAAAAAAAATTATCTTACTAAAACAAAAAGATACTTTCAATATTAAATATATATATATATTTGAGGCAGCACTAGAATTTATCTCATGGTCTAAACCAATAGAGCCTGACACTATTTCTACGTTGAAAAAGAAATATTATTATATGTTTGATAATGGCCTACTATACAATTCTTATCTAATGTACTATAAAATTATTGTAATTATTGAGGAGATATTTTTTAAATAAGTTTATTTTTGAAAAAAATATTAATGGTAATGCATCATTTTTATATAAACTAGAATATTTACCTTAAAATGTTTCAGAAATCTTAACATTTTCATTTACATGTAATTATAAATTTATTTAAACGCACATTCATTACGTAAATAATATTCATTAAGGCTGTAGCTTCAATCACATGCGTTTAAAAATGCGATAGTAGGGACCTCTACAGGTCTTTAAACCATAAGCTTATTACATGTAAATTTTGTTCAACTTAGCACAATGGCAGAATATATAATGTGTAATATATTTTAAGCAATTATCACAAGTCTAAATAAAATAATAATCCTTTCATATTTAAATAAAAAATATTTACAATCAAAATATTTTTCTAACAATGGAATGATTTGGAAATCTAAACATTTTCATTTATACATAAATGTTATTCATTAATGTGACATGGCACCCCCATTGATAAAGCATTTTTGTGTCCTGCACAACTTGCACACCCACACACAGCAGTCTTGATTAAAAGTTATATAAATAGAAAGAATAAAATATATCATCATCATCATCAACCATTATCAATCCACTGCAGGATGAAGGTCTCTCCAAGTTTAATCCATCTTCTCCGATCTTTAGCTTCTCTTCTCCACAACACCCCTGCACATTTTCTTACTTCATCCATCCATCTCACATGTGGTCTCTTTCTGGGTCTTTTACAATCTCTTGGAATCCAGTTTAAAATTTCAATTGTCCATCTATTATCATCTCTTCTAGCAATATGTCCAGCCCAACTCCATTTCAATCTTTTAATTTTTTCAATAAGGTCAGTAACACCTGTTTGTTGTCTTACCCATACATTGCGTTTTCGATCTCTTCTTGTTACTCCCAACATACATCTCTCCATACTCCTTTGAGTGGTCTAAAGTCTCTGTATTGCTCTTCCATTAAGTGTCCAAGTCTCAGATCCATAAGTAAGAACTGGTAAAACACATTTGTTAAAAACCATCCTTTTCAAACACATAGGCATATTTCCTTTTAGTATCAAGTTATTTCTACCAAAAGCACTCCAACCAAGTTTAATTCTATGATTAATTTCCTCCATTATGTTTCCATCTGAATTAATAATCTGCCCAAGGTATTTATAACTGTTAACTTCTTCTAATTCTTCATAATCAATCTTTATTTTCATATTTTGAGCAAATCGATTAAACATTACTTTAGTCTTTTTAACATCTATCTTTAGTCCTACTTTTCTACTTTCATCTGCTAACTCCTGCAACATTTTCTGCAGCTCTGAAGCATTATTTGCAAAAACAACTACATCATCTGCGAAATCTAAATGACTTAAATACTCTCCATTTACTTTCACTCCTTTAGTTTCTCATTTTAATCCACAAAATACTTCTTGCAGCACTGCTGTAAAGAGTTGGAGATATGGAGTCACCTTGTCTTACACCTTTCTCAGTGTTGATTTTTCCAGTATCATTATATAATCTAATTGTGGCTGTTGCATTTTTATAAATATTCTTTAAAATATGACAATATCCTGGATCTATACCTTGATGATCCAATGCTTTAATCACTGAAGAAATGTGTATAGAATCGAATGCCTTTTCATAATCTACAAATCCAAAACATAATGACAACTCATATTCGTTTGTCCTTTCTATGACTTTTCTCAATACCTGGATATGATCTATTGTATTAAAACCACTTTTAAATCCAGCTTGTTCTCTTGGTTGGTGGAAATCCAAAGTTCTCTGTAGACAAGTTGTAATTATCTTGGTAAAAATTTTATATAAAACTGATAAAAGGCTGATAGGTCTGTAATTTCTAATATCTTCTTTATCACCTTTTTTAAATATTAATATTATTACTGCATTCTTCAAATCTTCTGGTACATCTTTATCATTTAGACATTTGGTATATAACTTTGCTAAAATTGTTTCTATTTCTTCACCTGCTTCTTTTAATATATCAATTATAATTCCATCATTTCCTGGAGCCTTTCCTTTCTTCATACACTTAATTGCATGTCTCACTTCTTCATTTAAAATTCTGGGCAATTCGGAAGATGTAATAGATATAGGAGGTACTTGTTCTTTATTACTATATAATTCTTGATAAAAATCTTCTACCAATTTCATGATGTCATCTCTCTTTTTAGTAATAATTCCATCTTTTTTTCTTATTACAGATATAAATTTCCTACCAATACCAAAATGTTGTTTAACATTTTTGAGACTTTTATTTTCTTCTACAGCTTTCCTTGCTATTTCACAGTAATACTTTCTTATATCATTTTCAACTCTTTTCCATACCATTTTACAAAATTTGAGATATTCAATTCTTTTTAATACATCATTTTTGTATATCTTCATATTCCTTCTTTCTTCATAAATTCTCTAGTCTCAGTAGAAATTTTATTAGTCAATTGCTGCTTTTTTCTACCAGCTATGTTTGTTGCAGTTTTTAAAAGTGTATCAGTTATTTTCATATTAATTTCATTCAAATCTGTATCATGTTCAAAATCTCCTACCACTTGAAACCTATTTGTAAGTTCTAATTTAAATTCATTAGAATGTTTCTGAAGATTAGGAATATCAACTGTAAATATTGTTTTTCTTAATAATTTTTGTCTTTCTAGTTTTACATTAACACGTAACTTACACCTTACTAATCGATGATCACTTCCTGTATTAAATTTATTAAGAACATTACAATCTTGTAATATGTATTTTCTGTTAGTCAAAATATAATCCAATTCTGCTGTACCTTCATTTGGATGCTTCCATGTCCATTTCCTTTTAACATTTTTCTCAAAAAATGAATTCATAATATAAAGTTTTTCTTTTTCTGCAAACTCCACAAGTCTATGTCCTCTCTCATTTTTATTACCATAACCAAAATTACCTACAGCAATTTCATCTTTCATTTGTCTACCAATTCTAGCATTAAAGTCTCCCATAACAATTTTAAAATGTTGTTTACTCTGATCAAAAGCCTTTTGTACATCCATATAAAAATCTTCTACTACTTCATCGCTATGAGAACTTATTGGGGCATAAACCTGTATTATCTGCATTTGGTATCTGCTATTAAGTTGTATAACTAATCTTGCCACTCTGTCCGATACACCATCAATCTCCACAATATTGTTCTTCCACTTTTTATTTATAATGAATCCTACTCCACTTGTATTTCCAATATGTGTACCTTTATAATAAAGTATATGTCCACTTTTTAAATCAATTGTTTCTTCTCCTTTTCTTCTAACTTCACAAAGTCCAATAATGTCCCATTTAATATAAGACAGTTCTTCTTCTAATTCTTGCAATCTTCCTTCACTTGAAAGTGATCTGCAGTTGTAAGTACCTAAATAAAAAGTCGTCATCAAATGGCAGCCTGGGTCCACAATCAGGGGATTCTTAGCACCCTCCACCTTCGGCCACCAACCGCTGCCTTGGTTGGTGACTTTACAGCTTCCTGGGAATAAGGGCCATGCTTTATTTTTGTCTGTCATAATTGTATATATGTATTGGAAAAATATTTATCATTTACACAAACATTCATTCTGCCTTATCAGGCACTGAAAAGAAAGACCATGGTGTTTCTTGATCTTAAACTCAGAGGTAAAAAGCCAATAAACTCACCACACTGGCTAATGCATGTTGGTGAGCAGCCCATCCATGTTTGTATACTATATGAATAATCACATAGTAATAACAGCTGCAACGACAAGAACGTATGGAGTGGACATTAGGAATTTGCCCTGCTCGGTTCCTTTAAGGCCTCCAAGAGGAATCAAAGGGTCTCCTTTCAGTTAATAGCAAATTCCTTTCTGCAGCCAATAAAATATATACAGTATTGTATATAAAGATTTACGTTAAAAATAATATTAAAAAAAAACAACAATAAAGTTAATATTTATAAAGTTGTTAAAAATTATATATGTATATTTCTTGTTTTTATTAAAATACAGTTGTATTATATATAATCTATAAATGCATTGCCATAAATATGAGGCCATTAACAGGTATTGAAAACATTAAACTTGATTCAAAACATATTTATAATAAGCTTTTCTTTCAATGGCATCCAAACACTTGAAAGTTAAATTTACATTTGCATAAGAAAAGTTGCCACTCTTGTGAATGTAGATATATAGAGTAATATAAATAATGTATTACCTATTTTATTATATGTAATTTTATATTAAAAGGTGTATTAAATATATTGTCATATACTGTAAGGAAATATTATTAAGAAATAAATCAAATTTACAGCATTATAAAAAGTGAATAATGAATACTGTATTAAATACTATTACATAAATATATACAATTAATGCATAACACATCAAGAAGTAAAGAGAAAATATAACTCATTTTCTTGCCATGTGCATGACAGAAGTTAAATCTGGGTCAGGTACAATTTAGAATTTTTTCATGTTTTAAACCCACTTACTATTTTTTTCTTCAATTAATTGGACCATATGCAAATTGTTGAAGTGGGTACCTAGATATTTTTAGCTGGAGATAAAAACAAAGATTTAAATTCTCCAAAATAAAGTTTATCATCTAGCAATTAGCATATATAATAAGCAAAATCTTTATTGTTCTTTGTTAGGGGTTCTTAGAAAGGATCTTTATATTAAAGTGGGTTATTTAAAGCATTTTCACTTTTTTTATTTATATATATTGAAATGTTATAATCTCATTACCTGTAATACAATAAAGTAGTATTAAATAATTTAAGTTTTTTTTTTATCTTACAGATTATTGGACTCATATCTTTACATATTGTGATGCACAGAATAAAAAAAATAGACTTTTAAAAATATTTTATTAGATTGTATCAATTTAATATTTTTATTTTTTAATATTTACATTAAGCTCCAAATATGTGAAGAGTGCCTTGTATTCTGCCCATCCTTCTTCTATGTATTTAAATGGATAAGGTCTTATACATGAGGGGTCAGACTGACTTGAGGTCAACATGGGCATGGCAAAAATATTGGCATCAGCATAGAATTTGGGCTATCCATCATCAGATTTTCATTGGTATGGATGGCTAAAGAGTTGGAGTAGTTTGAAGCCTGTTCATTAAAGTATGAATATTTGCTATCTTAATATAAACTGAGCATTGATTATATATATATATGTGGGAGATGATAATCTGGACCAACAGATGAGTGCTGGTTTAGCATGAAATACTTATATTGGTGATTATTTTTTTCTACATGTGGGTGGTCATGTGTATCAGTTGTATGAGATAGGATGGATAGTTGATGGATGCTTGAAAGTCCGAGTTCAAATCCCCTATATTTACAATTAAGCTCCCAGGTTTGTGCCTGGTTTTCAAATAATTGTATTTTAATTATTTCAAAATAAATTAATTTCTCTTTGAAAATTGTAATCTCTTCTCTTTGCTTGTGTGGAGTTAACCTTAAGGGTCATATTTACATGATTTCTTAAAAGTATTTGCAGGCATATGATATTCCTATTATGTCCCAATATTTTACCATGTTTTAGGGAAAGATCACTCTGCACTGTTTGTTGATTTCCATACAAGATCTTTTTTTTAAAATCTCTAAATAAAGGAAAGTGGCATTTGTTTAGATAAATTGTTGGCAGGAAGAAATTGTAATTCTCTTTAAGCTTAGGTGCAAAAACAAAATGATCTGCTAAAGTGTTTACTGCTACAATATTCACTTGGGCTCTGTGACCAATAGGTTTGCAGAATTGGGTCAAATGTTTATATTTTTCCTTTGACTTATATTTATTTTAAACTAATAATTTTTGAATTTAATAAACTTTACAAATTTTATACTTATTTTACTTGTTGGCAAATGTTTCATTCTGTGTCCTGTCCCTCAATTGTTTGAACAATGTTAAAGATCTCTTTCTCTCCCTGAGTCTAGCTGGTAGCAGTTATCATCATCAACTTTTTGATCACTGTAAATTAAAATTTCTAGATCGGCAATAGCCTAATGGTAACCTTGGTGTTCAAAAGAAGTGGAATGTCTGATACAGTATAGCTATTGTTGTGAATAATATTTTAAAATATGTAGTAAGTCACAAAATGCATACTGAATTTAAAAAGTGATTTATTAAAGTAGATATATAATAAGCTAAAGTTATTTAAATTAGTGTTTGAAAAACAGTACATATCTGGAAATACTTCTTGATTAATAATTAACATTTAAATATATAGTTGTTTATATTCAAACAAATAAATGTATAAAGTTCAAGTATTATTATTTTATATTGATCTTTATTAAGTATTAATTAAATATTTTGTTAAGCGCATACTCATTACCTAAGTAATTTATATTAAGACTATGTGCCTAGATGTGACAGTAGGGACCTCTACAAATATTAACACAAGATTAATTACTTTAAAAGATAGGAGCGGCCACTCTTTATTAAATATTAATTAAATATTTTGTTAATAAAAATATCTTAGTTTTTTTATTTTCAGGTCAATATTTCTTTATTTGATGAATGACACTGATTAAACATCATGAACTCATGTTGTCATAGGCTGAGAGAATTATTGTTTCCACCATGTTCTGTAGCTTGTTTGTAATGCTTCTTGATGTATATATATATATGTTTTCTGACTAGTTGCCTTTTCCAAAGAATAGATTATACTCCATATACTGTAAATGTTTTATTTGGAAATTAATTTTGAATCCTGATGTTGACAATATTAATAAATCATAATCTACTGAAATACTTTTAATAGTTGTCATCATTAGTATAAGGAATAATTTTGGAAGCAATAAATTTGAAGGTAGTAATAGAGAAAGTTGGTTTACAGAATGAGAATGATATGCTATAAAGTGTAAAGATATGCATGGATGCTAAAAGTAAAGAAATGTTTTTATTGTTGGATGATTCATTAGTTAGAGAGTATGGAAATATATTAGCTAGTAAGGATAGACAAGAGTATATAAGGATCCCATCTTCCAGGAATTGGAGTTTTAAATATTATTATAGTGTTAGGAAGAGCAAACATATACAATAATATTGCAGTGTTTTGTAGAGATAAATGAAGTTATAAATAAAGACCTTAAAAGAACAAAACAATATTTTGCAGATATTATTATGAGTTTGACAGAAAGAAATGGTGGTATTATTAAGAAGATTTATTAGTATAATAAATAAAGTTTGTGAAATTAATTTAAAGATAAAATATTTGTTGAGAATAATGGTATTATTATTTTTAGACACTTGGAATGAATTCATTAGAAAAACAAATATATTTAAAATAAATGAGTTTATTCATTAATGAATAAATGGAAAGAATATACAGATAAAAGTAAAGATGTAATGTTATATGCAGATATAAAAAAATGATGTATTATATTTGGGCTTGCAAATACGATAAAAGATATGAAAGTTAAGAATAGAATAGTGGCAGAAAAAAGGATAGTAAATCATTTTTTGTGAAAGATGTTTGGAAATAGTTATAAGAAAATGATATTTAAAAGAAAGACCTAAAATGTTAATATAAAATGTTGTTCTATAAATATACAAAAGAGTAAAGATAGGAATCAAAAAAGAGAATTAAATGAGGTTTGTATAAAAGAAAAATTACATTTGTTACCTATAGTGGTTGTGAAATGAAGAAAAAACCGCAGATCAACTAAATAGATATAATGAGAATAAGAAAAGTACATATGTGAGTTAGACTGAAATTGTGATATATGGTAAAATATACTTAATTCCTGGAAATTGAGAGTTTGTGAAAGAATTTAGATCTAGTGTCTGAAGCTATTCTAGCATTTTTCTAAGGAGTGCCAAAGCACAAAACCATGACCAGAGGTTTGAGAGGGGGGTTCTGACAGAGATATTGCTTTTTCTGGCTAAGCATTTATCACAAAACTTGTTTAGCAATTGGCAATGCTCATTGTTTATATCTTACAAGTTTAAGAGAATGGGGGTCATGTGATCTATGACTCTATTTTTTATTTGACTATTTAATGTAATGAGAGTATTTGGGAAAGTTTATATAGAGATATAAATGAATTTTTAAAAAAATAATTACAAAGATATTGTTTACAGATAATATTGTAACAATGTGTATATATACACAGTATATAAGTACGTGTATATATACGAGTTACATGATATTAATAAAATAAAGAAAAATAAAATTATATTTCAATATTTTATTGTTTGAAAAAAAGATTAAAATAAAAAGTAAAAATCTTAGGGATTATGTTAAAATACTAATTATAACTTATCTTGTGTGTGTGTGTGTATTAAAATTTAACATATAATTGAAAACAAATTTCTACAAGATGTAATCATTTTCTGGACATAAATTCTAGACTGATTAATTAACAGTAGTTAATAAGGTAAAAAACAAAAAATGTAACTAATTAAAAAAATAAAGATCAAATGATTTGATATCATGGGTAAGAATTTGAGCAGTGGATGGAGTCGGAGAGTATACATACTGCATCACCTATTGTCCAAAAAAAAAACAACAACAGCAGCAGCAGCAGAAAAAGCTGAGAAGAAAAAAGAAAGGAGGAAGCCAGTTAGTTTTACAAGCAGAATTGACCAAAGTTAGTTGGTAATCCACTGAAGAGTCTATAAGCCAACCAAAAATGACCAAGTCCAGCAAGATGAAGCAATCTTCATATGGTCTCATGCTGAGAGAAAATGCATTGTTAAATCAAAGCTAAATGCTTATTCATTTTCCACTGCCCATCTCCTGAACACCAATATCCAGATGCAGTAATATATTCCTGACTTGCCTTTGCCAATGTTTTTACCCACCATGAATTAAATCTATGCCAAGAAACAAACAGTTACTGCAATAGAACCCCATTGTACATCTGAGAGGATCAGAAGACAGGGGTAATCACCTAGATACTATAAAAAACCCTAGGTAAATATATCTAGATATCATTAATAGAACTTCTAATTTTTATTTCAAGTATGAACTTTTAAATTTATTTTCTAGATAGAACTTTTAAATGTCATTTCTAGTGCTAACTTTTATATATGTAAATAAGCACATAGTTGTTTAAAATATTGTAATTTTAATAAGTGTTCATATTTGTGCTTTAAATGTTTAAATATTTCTTATATGTTTTTTTTTTTTATCTTTTAATAAATATGTGTAAATTATTGGTGTGGTTTAAATTTCTCTTTCTCTCAATTTACCGATGGGTGAATAAATAATCTTATTTAGATAGTCTGTGTTATGCTAATCTCATGTTTTAATAGCTACCCAAGGGTCAAGTGCTTGAGGTGTGTTCATGCCATCTCATGGATTAAAACCCATTATGAATATCCCCATGAGATGTGTCATGTACCCCAATCTGGAACGGTGACTGTGGTTTGTATATTTTTATTAAATCTCGGTCTGACAGAGGGTATGGTGAATATGTAAGTATTGATCATATTTGCTCTTCTCCTTGAATAGCAGGTCTTAAAGTAAAATATTAAAAATTAATATGAGCAAATAATGTAAATAATAAATATAATGGCCATAGAATAAATCGTAAAGGAGGATAAATCACATTACAATATGAATCTTCATACTAATGGAATTGATGGAGTGAGAAATATAAATGAAAGTTTATTAGAGAGGATATGTGAAAAAGATGGGTTAAAAATTAGGAATCTAAGTAAAATATATGATAAAAAGTTTATGAAATTGGAGCAGAATTATACATTGGTAAAGTTAGAAAAAAATAGATAAGAAAAAAAGATAAATCATTAATGAGAAGAAAAAAACATAATAATCATCAATTTTATATTGTATAGAGAATTAGAAATATCTACAAGATCAAGTAATGAAACTTATAGGAAGCTTGATAGAGATGGGTAAAAAATTAATAATCAAGTTATATTGATTAGGTTTAATATCATGAAAACAGTCATGAAACATAATGATTTAAACCATGAAAAATGAATGGATATTGCTGAAGAATATTATAAATAAACATACATTTAGAACCAGTAGGATTAATAAGAAACAATAGAGAGGAAAAACTTTAAAAAGTGTAATAGAAAGAAGAAAGAGTTGAAGGTATTATAAAGAGGGTTTTAAGAATCAAATGAGAGGAGAGAAATTGAGTTTATGGGATAGTTACTGGAGGATAAAAATGGCTAGAATAGAATAGTAATGAAAATGAAGTGAATTTAAAAAGAAGATAATGAAGGAAATTAACAATGCAGAAAGGAATTGTTATGACAAATTTTAGAAATATATAAAAAAGAAAAACAAGAAAAAGATGTTATATTATTAAATGAGGAGAGAGATGTTATACTATTAAATGAGAAGAGAAAAGATTGTGAGAATAGAAAAGAATTTGAAAATAGACTTAAATAAAATGAGAGTGCTTAATTTATGAGAAGTAGAATGAGTAATGATCGCAAAATATGCCAATTGGAAAAAAGAAAAACAAAAAAATTAAACGTATGATCTTGGATATGGTTTTTTAAAAATAAAAATAAAATTATAATTGTTAATAGGATTTTAGATGAATGGAAGATTGTGAGAATAGATTATTATAAGAAGAGAGGTAGCAAGATCGCTGTTAATAGCTATGGATTGGAGGAAATTTAGAAATGATTTTGTACATATCTTAATTGATTGAAATGTTTTATAAGAAAAATAAATCATTACTTAATGCATTTTTAATTATAGAAATATTTATAATGGAATGGATAGAAATAGATTGTGGAACTGCTTTCAAAATATGAGAATAGTCTTAGAATTATTAAGAATGATTAAGAATCCTTTGTAAGGATACTTTTTATAAGTACTAATTGGGGGAAATAGAATCAATGGAAGTTATGAAATTGAATTGAAACAGGATATCCATTACCAACTTTATTATTTGTTTTGTTTCTAAAAAATTGTAGGTTGAGATAATAAAAAAATTAATGAAAGGGATGGTGATTTTTATAGTTGGACCCAGGAGAATCTACAATATAGTGGATTTCTTTTTACTAGACACCATGTTTTGCAAACAGTGTAGCTAATATGAGTTGTTATTAGAAAAGTGTGAAGAGATGAAAAATATGAAGATTAAATTCAGTGAAAAAAGATCTAAGATCCCTATATTTAATAATAATAAAAAAAAAGTGAAATTGAATGGAAAATGAGAGATATTTGTCTTGAAAAAGTAAAAGAACATAGGTAGTTTGTTAAACAGAAAAAGGAATTATAAAGATCCTTAGAAATTGAGAAAAAAATGGGATTCCATTTATGTCTAGAATGTTTCTTATATCATAAATATTAGGTATAAAGAGTTATTTAGAAAGGAAGGGATTGTGGCTTTTTTAAAATTTGGAAGTGATACACTTTGTATTGCCAGAGAACTTAATTTTTTTTAGTTAAAATACAAAAATAATTAATAGATGCAGATTGACATGTGAATTAAAGACAGTATGAGGCCATTCAAGGTGAAATGGATAGACTTCATTTTTAATTAGGGAAATTAAAAGTGAATATGAAATGTTTGCAAGATTACAATATATGAATAAATAAGTTAATAAAAACTGTATTTAATTGGATTATGTGTGAAGAACAATAAATATATTGGGCATGCATTTGTGTAAAAAAAGGTAAGATAAGTAAATAATGTATTATAGATATATAATTATGAGAAAATAAAATAGATGTTAATTATAAAAAAAAAAATTTATGGAAAATTAATATGAATAAAAAAAATAGTTTGGTGTTATTTAAGAATAAAATAGGAAAATTTATGATAACACTAAAGAGAGTTCATCATTATTTTGTGCAAAAGCAGAAACTTTATATACCATAGAAAACAAAGATGTTATGGGATTTGAATTGTAGATGAATTTTGTGATTATGGGGGGAGGGGGTGTTGAATATTTATTTTTGGTATGTAGAATGTTGAAAGCAAATCAGAATAAATTGGTTGGAGAATGAGAGAAATGTAAAGATATTTTATGATTTTTTGTTAAGTCTTTGTAATAATATTTTGGGAATATAAAGTCAGGATAGTAAATTTAACAAAACAACTTTCATTATAATAGATTAGGAGGAAAAAATAAACAACCAGAGTTGGAAAAATAATTGAGTAATAAGCAATAAGTAAATGTATTTATTGTTGTTTGTAAAAGTTTTGGAGGGAGGAAATGTTTAATTTGGCTACAGGGTTTCTTGGAGTATAACCACTGCATAGAAATTTCTAAAGATGTTTAAGAAGCTGCCATCTTACATCACATCACTTTCTGGGGATATCTGATTAATTAGAAATAATAATTCAAGTTTTCTGTACATAATATAAAGACATAGAACATAACACTTTTTCCCACTACATGATATGTATATATTGTACCAGATTCGAATATGTGTCGTCGAAACACCGGCCTCTTAGGCAGAGAAGAACATACTCGGAGAGTATGTATGCCCAAACGATAGCTATAAAGTATATAACTAACGTTACATTTCCAGGACATAACTTTTTTTTGACTGTTGAGTTCAACACCAAGTTCAAAGCACTTTTTTGTTTCATGTAGACACAGGCGGCAGCTATCTATTCAAGGATGAATAAATAATGTACTTTGGACAATGGCCACTAACTCAACGCCTACACATCCACGACTAGCTCAGCTGTTTGTAATCACTAATAGATTATACATAATTAGTGGTTAAAAGAATTGTAAAAGGAATTTATAAAAAGAGATTGATAAAAAGAATTGACCGACAAATAAAGTTTAATTTTGAAGACAATTTATTAATTAACATTAATTTACTAAATTTAAACATCTTTATTACCATAATTTTTAACTAATATAACTCACACACATTTTAAATTAACACATTATAATATATCTCTTATGAAAAGCATAAATAATATTCGACATCGATAAATTATCTCACGTTCACAAACACGCACATCAATAGTTCATTTTATGCATAGAGTCCAAATTACTTGTCTCTGTAGGATTTACGAATTACAGTGGTGGCTACTATACATAAATGAGAATAATAAAATGTTTTACCTAGGATTTTTGGAACGTGGATATTGCTTGTTGTTGGCTGCTTCTGACGGAGTATATCTAATAAAGGATATCTAACCAGTTAGATCTGACATTTCTTGAGGAGATTTGATGCTAATCCATTGGTTTTATTCTTGGAGACATTTGAACATTTATGGAAGATTTCTGAGTTGTTATGCAGACATTATTTCACAGGCAGATTTTGATGATCTTGTTGGACTAAAGGGCTGAAGTAAAGCGTATATTCCCAAAAGCCACTCAGCAATGCATTTCTGTTTCTGGATATATAATATAAACTGCACTATTATCTGAACTGAAATAAAACACACTGGAAACTAAGCTGAACTGACGTCCGATAAAAATCTGGCTATTTATATATGAAAAGTGATTTTGTTTTAATAGCTTCCGGCAATGTGTTGTCGAAATTCCTAATCCTTTGACAATGTGTTTTTGAAGATTGTTTAATTAGTAGTAGCTTTCATAAACGTATTGTTTTTCTATCTTTAATTAGTAGCCCACCACTGTGTTTTTAAATATATTTCATTTTAATATTTATCTTGTGTTTTTCAATATGATTTTAACACGCATTTATTATATATCTTATTAACAAGCTTACATTTATTTTTATTTACCATCGCACATATATATGCATTTATTCTAATAAACTGGAATGAAAAGAGATTTATATTTTAACTTTTAATTTATAATAATAACACTCTTGAACTTTTATGAACTCTTAGTTTTACCTTTTCTAACCAAAACTCCCCCTCCATCCTTTTAATCAATTATTTTCTAACTTTTATTTCAAACTCTTTTGCGAAAATAAACTGTAATAAACTCTTCAACATTTAAATACGTTTTTCTTTTACGAAAGTTTATTTTAATAATTTTTTTAGATAAATTAGTATGTGCCAATTTTAATATTGGTACAATATATATATAAGTTAAGAGATTAACTGAAAGTACTTCTGTGATTTGTTATAGTTTTTATAAATATATAATCACTATTATATATATTTTTTTTAAATTACAATATTTATTCCATAATGGACAATTTATTTTATTATGTACATATATATATAAAAAGAGAGAGGTAAGAAAGGAAAGAAACAAAGAAACAAAGATGATTAAAAATAAGTTTATATGTATACATATAAATATAGGATTCCACTTTTATTATTAAAAGGTTGCCTTGACAACAGTTTGAGCTTAATATCTATATTGGGATTTTCTAAGTGTTGACTGGTTTCTAATAGTTTTATATATATATTGAATGATTTATATTAGTATATTTGTATTGTTTGTGATAAATAAATAATTAGGGTGTTAAAATAAAATTTTAAACTGGGTATGTGTATTCATAAGTCCATTATTCACAGTTTTATAAACATATATTTATTTATATTCACACCATAATTTAAATAATAATTGTTATGTTGAAAGTATGAAGCAAAGTGAGATGTTTATAATTGCAGTTCTTAACAGGCAAAACTCTCCATACATTAGTGCCACTCAGTGCAAGCCAAAGTAATCAATGGATGCCAGAAGTCTTGTGCATAAAATCCCTATCTAGTGCCTACTCATCCAATATTCCCAGACTACGTTCTAGATCATGGCCTTCATCAGTGAAGAGCTTTGGATCTGAGAGTGCTGCACCTAGATCTTAGGATCTAATGCAACCCTCCAGCAGCCACCTTTTATCACTACTTAACTGTTTTAGTAACAGTTATAAGCAAGCATGAGAAATGGTGATCATATGATGTTTGGTGGTTTAATTGCAGTTCTTCTGATTAGAAATGGTTAATTCTTCAAAATTGACACAAATTTGAATCACTAATTGGGTTGATTACGGGTTAGCTACTGGCAAAAAAAAAAAATCTTAAGTCTGCTTAAAAGACTTGAAAAAATTTTTACAAATTAGATTTAAACTTCAGATCATATAATGATATCAACATCTTCTACCACTATACCACAAAGTCTGTTTATTTTTAAGCTCATTTACTGACAAAAATGTATAAAATTTAAGCTATTAAACTTATTTTAAAACATTCTTTTTATTATAGCACATGTTTACAAAAGAATTAAAATTTATTCTATTTAAAACAGCTGTTTTAAAGTTTTATAATATTTTTCATCACATAATTTATAATAAGTCAAACTGATACCAGTAAATACTATTTTATAACGCAACAGATAAAACATTTTTATAGATATTTAATTATTAAGTATTTATAATAAAAAATAAATAATCATAACTTCTAAATATTTATAATTGCAAAGTGGCTCCCACTGAGGCGCTGTTGTTTTATAAGCTTAGTTTTTGTTTTATGGTAAATTTTGTCTCGTTTTAATTTATGTATAGGCTAAATGTTCTGCAATTACTATTAATATATTATAAATTTATTTAACGCACATTGCTTACATAAGTAATATTTACTAAGGCAATAATCCTAAAGCTCTCCAATGCGAAAGCTTGTGGTTAAGACCTGTAGAGGTCCCCACCTTCGCATTCTCAACCGCACATGCTTTAGGATTATTGCCTTAGTAAATATTAATATATTGTGATTGCAGAACATTTAGTCTGTATATAAATTAAAACAATAAATAAAATTCATCATAATATTTAGAAAACCAAATCAAAATCTAAGTTTATATAACAACAGAGCCCAGTGTTTAATAACTGTTATACTTCACTTCTATGAAATATCATAAAAAGTGTGCTAAAATGCAGCTTAACTGGCAATAAATTAAATCTTTATAATTCTGTCTTTGTTTTTATATTTTTCTTTCTTTTGAAATTTAGTAGATGAATTTCTACAAAATACAAAGACATACTTTGTTGTTAAAATAAGTGTAGAACTGATTTAGATCATAGCTGTATAAATAGTTTATATACTTTTACTTTATAAAGCATATTGTTTTTGAATTCTAGAATGTTATGCCTTTTTTTTCCATATGTCGCAGCATCAGCCGGGAGGTGAACTCACAACTGTCTGCAACCAACTACTTGCTTGCAAGGTGGCTGCGATGACCTCTCAGCTAACAATGCTTGATAAAAAAAGTTATGCCTTTTAATAGATGTAAAGATATTGTTTCATCATATCACTTTATTCTTTGATATGTCATATATGTTCTGTTTATATGAGTCAGTGTTATATGAGTCAGTGTTAACATTATCATTGTCCATTTCCATGTTATCTTTCTTTAATATTTTTATGTAGTCTGAAAAAGTTACATTTTTGTAGTTTTTTTTTTTTATAAAATTAATTACTAAATTTATATTGATAAGTTGCCTTGTTAATGCTGAATGACTTTATTAACATATTATATTTCAGGTAGTCTCTGCAGATATTTTGTACATCTGTATTGAATATCTCCTTTATAATACTTGGTGTATAACAAAGACTTAGATAACAGGCAAAAACTCTCCATATAGTAGTGCCACCTTGTGCTAACCAGAGTAATCAATGGATGCCAGAAGGTGATCATGTGATGTTTAAAGACTTAGTTAAATTTTAAGCATTTCAGACAATTAGCTGTTCGATATTCTAAGATTTAGCCTATTACAATGAACTGTTTGGTTACTTGCTTTTCAATAGACTTATTATGGTGGTAATATTTTTGCATGCCTGTTTTATCACAGTTATTGACTTTATATAATTATGTCACTTATTACTAATTTTTTTGATATTAAAAATAGCAAAATAAATTGATGAATTAAAAAAAAAGTTTTTTTTGGTCTTTTGATTATTTTAGTAAACATTTCTGAGGGCATATTTTAGAATTTGCAGAATGAATGATATGATGTATTTAATGTTGCCTGCAAACTACTTTTTTTAATTATGTAGTGCAAGAAATGTTGTTATGATCAAATAGTCAAAATAAGAGTCATAGATCAAGTCATAGATCACATGACCCTATCTCTTAAGCTTGTAAGTTACAAACAGTGAGGATTGCCAATTCCTCTACAATTACTCTTATTTTGACTATTTATAGTCTCTGCCAAAAGTCTTATGCAATTTTATATTGCTAAGACTACTAATATATGATATGGCTGAAGATCTATCAGCCCCATATAGCTATTTGAGTTGGATAGCTGGGTTTGAAAACATGTCTGAAAATTTCAGATTTTCCACTCAATAGATAACTTTTAGATAAGTGCTTGGCTTTGGGTTGGTATTTTTAGATCTAGTGTCTGAACCTACCCTGACACCTCTCTGAGGAGTGACAAAGCATGAAACCATGGTCAGGGGTTTGGGGAGGGGTTCCTGACAGATATTTTAAGTGCTGGCTCTGGCTAAGAATTTATCAATCCTCACTGTTTATTGTTATGATCAGATTCAATTACATCTTCCACTTCTATAAATTCTCTTGTTCTTGAGGGTATTTAATTGATCTTATATAATAAATTGAGCTCAATATAACAAAATGTAATACAGGATTTATTGATAGGCATCATGGTATGGTTTTGATGAAATTATCTGATTTGTTTTCTGTTTATATTTTTTTGACAGAACAAATATCTCTTTTTTAGTAATTTTTAATAATTTTGACAAAGCAATTACTTAATCCCAGTATTCAATTTATCAAGCAAATGTCCTAATTTTGCAGCTATTCTTTTAAATCAAATCCACTTATGATTATACTGGATTACATTTAATATCTTCATTAGCAGACCTAATCCTCATGTCATCTGTAAAACTAAAAAATTTAAAGACATTATATATAAGTGTTAACCAATCTTTTAAGTAGTTTTGGCTGTTTTTATACAAATCCAAAACTTTATCACAATAGAAAGATAGCAGGTTAGAAACTAGTCTGGAGAATTGGTTACTTTTATCATTTATATTTACTTATTACTCATACTTATAATATTACCCTGAAGTAATGGAATACTGCTACTAATTCAACCACTCTTTCAGTAATATCATTAGTTCCATTATAAAGTGTGTCAAATATGCTTTTCTTATTTATTTCTAAGTATCTTAGTATTTATTATGTTATTCATGAAGGAAGATTACTGTTGATAGAAAAAAATTCTATTCTTAGTATTATATTTGTTTGATTTTAATACTTTATATTTATTTATTAGTACTTTTAGAATGAATTATCTTCCGGTCATTTAGAAAGACACTATTTAGCAATACTGCTGTCATTATTGAAGTTCTAGTATTTCTTTATTGGGTTATTTATATTTCAAATACAATTCAAAACAACTCCTCTAAAATATATACTTTATATTATTATCAATTTTTTAATAGACAGAATTTTTAAACTGCATCAGGAATCATGGACTATAGTTTTTACTGACACTACTTGTTTTGAAATGTTGTTTCTAAGATTATTTTTCTCCAACTTCTGAAATATATATATTTTTTATTTCTCATATGGGTAAAGCATTTTGTTTAATTAAAAAAATTAATAATTTTTCTATATGTCATAGCATCGGCCAGAACGCGAACCCACAACCGTCTGCAACCAACTACTTGCTTGCAAGGCAGCTGCGATGACCTCTCAGCTAACAATGCTTGACAAAAATTAATAATTATAGAGATAAAATAAACCAACTTATTTTAAAAAACCATTTGATAATTAAACAACACGACATCAGAAGTAATGTTACTGAAATTATTACACAGAAAATGCAGTCTGAAATAATAAGCCACTTTCTTAGTACAATAAAAATAAAATAGCCTATAATTAGCTCTCTTCAAAGGGCTTCTCTAACATCCAAAACTCACATGACATAATCACCATTCTTTATGCTTACACAAACTGTTAACACAGAGGTAAAACTCTCCATACAGTAGCGCCACTCAGTGCAAGTCAGAGTAATCAATAAATGCAAGATGGGCTTTTATGCACTGAGTGGTGCTACCATATAAAGAGTTTTGCCTTTGTATCAAAACTCACATGGTCTACCAATTTGTAGGTGATGAAGATTTAGGTATTTTTTTTATCCTTGATTTACTTTCAATCTAAAAATACTTAGTATTCAATTTCGAAACATTATTGCATGGCTATCTGAACTAATTGCAGTCTAAAAAAATTTTCATTTTTATCTGATTACGATTTGAACCCTAAATAAAATATAATCTTATACTTAAATATTAAAATATGTTTGATTATATAATATTACTAATTTTTATTTATTGGTAGGATTGATTAAATTACAAATTAAATTTGAAAAATTTATATAATTTCTAAGAATATCAATATTTATATTTAAATTGTAATGTACTTTTATTTTTAAAAAAAATTCATTAATTTTAATCATATTATTTATGTTATTATAACTGCCTTTTTAATTTCCTTTGATTATTTAAAACAAACATTGCATATCTGAAAATAATAAATCAAATTCTCATTAACATTCCGTACAAAAATAAATTTATTTCCTGGAATGATAACAAATAAAACACATGAACAATAAAAACAAATAAATATCAGTAGAAATGGCAAAAAATATATATATATATATTATAAGTCAACACATTATCCGGGTTTTTTTTTTTTACAAACGAAAATGCTTTTGAAATTATTTATGACTGATAATATACTGTTATATAATAATTCTGCTTTCCATTTTATAAATGTAATTAACATACAGGTTTAAGACCTGTAGAGGTCCCTACTATCGCATTTTTATACGCATGTGCTTGAGGCTACAGCCTTAATGAATATTACATACAGTATATATAAAACTTCAGATTATTTATTAGATTTATAATAATTAGGCCTATATTGTGAAATAGAAATAAATTTAATTATTTTTCCATAATTACGATTATTCTATCAATTTTAATTAAATTGCTTTTTTTTTTAAAAGTAGACTGCACTTGGTAAAGTTAACAGATGGAGAAAGAATGTAAATTGATTATAAAATGAGTTTTATGTCAAAGTCAGTATTTCAAATATTTGTTTTACATAGAATAAACGTAATCGGTTGATAAAATTTTAAATATGTGCAAAGTAGAATAATAACTTATTACAAAAATATCTATTATTTTGGAACTATTTTTAGAAATGTCCATTTTTTGATATTTTGAGACTCATTCCCTTCAACCCAACTTTTGGCAGAGTTTATGGAAAATATTTATTTCTAACACTTCTTTCTATACAAGATATATATATGGGTGTTTTTGAAATTTCAACAGTATTACATTAAAGTAGGATGACAAGTCAAGCGTTGTTAGCCGAGAGGTCAGCGCAGCCACTTGCAAGCATGCAGTTGGTTGCAGACGGTTGTTGTGGGTTTGCCCCCCAGCCAATGCTATGACATAAGGAAAAGAAAAAGAAAAAAAAAGTAGGATGACAATTAAAAAAGAATAATACCAAGCACATATTTGTTGTATTTGAAATAATCCTGATTTATCGTGTAAAATCATCACTTATGATTTTTTGCAAAACTTTTTAGGGTAGGTGTATGTTTCTAAGTTCTATTTCTGAAAGCAGATTATTTATTGGCAAAGAAAAGAAAAATTGAATTACTGCAATAACAAGAGTATATTATCAATGCCTTTTCTAATTATTTTTCTTAAAAGATAAAAAAAAAATGCTGAAGGATTCGAATATCTAGCTTTTGCCAACTTTCAATCTCAGTAGTATAAACTCTAGTAAAACGTTTCAATTTAAAAAAAATTTTAAAAAAATCTTTATCTTTATATATTTTAACAAAAGCTATAAAATTACTAAAATAATAATATTCAGTAACTCAATACTAACACTATAAATGCATAAACACAAAGCTAATATTTAATATCTTATTAAACCATAGGCTGAGCACTTTCGAGAGTTATGGCTCTCATAATCATAGCTCTTTGTGAAGTGACTTATTATCTAATGTTATGCAAATCTATGCAAAGTTCAAGGATTCCATTCCCTGGATGTGGAATAACATGTTTCCTTTCTATTAATAGCATTGCTGTGAATTACGATAAAACAGGTCTTTTTTACCTTTCTTTTCAAATCATTTCTCTCTCTGCAGACTAAGCTGATTGTTTGTGGTTCGCATGGATGTCCTGCAAGCTTTTTGTGCTGTGTGACAGAAATGCCATTAACAGAAAGGAAATGTGTTATTCTACATCCAGGAAATGGAATATTTGAAGTTTGCATAGATTTGCATAACATTAGACAATCAGTCACTTCACAAAGAGCTATGATTATGAGAACCATGACTCTTGAAAGTGCTCAGTCTATGGTTTAATAAGATATTAAATATTAGCTTTGTGTTTATGTGTTTATAGCACCAGTATTGAATTATTGAATATTAACCAAACACGCAAAGTTTAAAATTAACTTTGTATTAAAATAATAATAATAATTTAATAACCCAATTACAAAATGAGAATTTAAAATAACTCTGATCTAATACATTACATAAAATTGTCATTTCCACTATTTAAACATAAGTCTCTAGAAGAATATATAATTTGAAAAAATATTTAAAAAAACATTAGTGTACTTTACAAAAATTATAAAATTACTTAGAAAATAATTTAAAATAACCTCCGTCTAACATGTTACATAAAATCATCACTTCTGTTACCTACTTCTGTCACTTCCATTACATACTTCCATCACTTATAATGTTATAGATATGTAGTGTCAATTAATTTATATGGTGCTTATTTAATTTAGAAATATTTGTTTTGATAATTTATCATTTAAGAACAAATATGAAAACATTGGAATAATCAACTTTCCAAGTGCTGTTTTTATATTAATAAGCCATTCTCTTTGTCAGATTGCCTTGCAACCATTAAAATGGGCCAATTGAACTTTATCATCCTTTGTCCTTATAAGATGTTGAGATTTGTGGCCAAGCTGCAATATCCAACAATCCCTCCTGGAGGCAACCAAAAAGATAAACATATCATTGTCTGGAATATATCTTTCCATATATGGTAAAGTCACATTATTAAACATGATGGTATTGAATCTTCCTGTGATTAAGCCCACTAAACAGTTCATCTTGAAAATTGCATCCTTATGCTCTGGGCTGTTCTGGAAAAAGAAAACAGTATCAATAAGCTACAGACAGATGCAATGACCCAGGTCCATTAATGGAGTGGGTATCCATGACATTTCTACCTTATTGTTCCAGAAGTCTTACATTTTTCTCCATAAACTAAAAATGAATCAAGAGAATGAAGAAATTCCTACAATCATCATTTCAACAGACCGGCTGCCACCACTGTGGAGAAGAAACTGGCTGGCTCTACAACTAAATGAACTTATGAAATGCATAACAACCAATAAAGACACATTTCAAAACAAATTAACATACTGGCAGGCCTTTAGTATAAAGCACACTGACCTAAAAGACCATCTCTCAAGTTTAGCCATCTCAAATGATAAATTAATAAGGAAATTCAAAAGATGGATTACTCTGGTTGGTACTGAGTGGCACTACTGTATGAAGAATTTTGCCTGTTTTAATAACAGTAATGTGCTAGCATAAGAAATAATGATCATGTGATGTTTAATGGTTTAACATCAATCCTGCCTAATAGGATAGTGGTGGCTATGGTTGTTAAAGAGCCAAAGACACCAAAATGTATGGGTACCGAACTGGGTTCAGACTCATATGACTATAGAAGCTATTGAACTTAGATTGAAAATATTATTGTGTTTTCAATTTTATTCTCATAGTTTTGTAGTTAAATAGAGATAAAAGGTGGCTGCTGGAGGGTTGCATTAGATCCTAAGATCTAGGTGCAGTGCTCACAGATCCAAAGCTCCTCACTGACGAAGGCCACAAGCTAGAAACTAGTCTGGGAATATTGGATGAGTAGGCACTAGATAGGGATTTTATGCACAAGCCTTCTGGCATTGATTGACTACTCTGGTTGGCATTGAGTGACACTACTGTATGGAGAGTTTTGCCTGTTTTAATAACAGTAATGTGCTAGCATAAGAAATAGTGATCATATGATGTTTAGTGGTTTAACATTGCTAAGTGTGACCACATTTAAACAGTCTACTAATCCCATTATTAATAAAAGAAAAAATAACCATAAAACTTTATCAATGTGTTTATGTATATACTGTATATAATTATATAATATTGATCTGCAATAAGAGTAAAGACTTTCTGGTTCACCTTGCATAAATTTTCACATCTGATTTTTTTTTACACATATGTAGTACAAATCTCAAAAGAGTTGGGAAAACAGTTAAGAAAGAAAAAAGTTTCAAAATAGATGTTAAAGAGCTATTTTCTTTATTTTTTTATTCAAGTGAAATTTTTCAGACATGTAAGCATTTAGATGAAAATACCTGAATTTAAAAGTTTATTTTAAATGCTTGATTTGGGAGTAATAAAGAAATCTTAGAAGCTGTTGACATGAAAAGTGATAAATTCTTTCTATCCTTTAATTAGTCAATTTGAAAATACTTGAAAGAAATCATTAAGCTTAGTGAAGATTTTAAGACTACTTTAAGTTTTATAAAGACAATAAATTCTTGTCAAAACAGTGCTGTAATAATTAGAATAGAAGTCTTAATTTCAGTAGCTTTAAGTTGAGTTTTTGAAATATTTTTGTTTTGTATGCATTCTCAATTGTATTATAGTTTTCATTTAGTTTCAGTTCTAACTTTTCAATATATATATATAAATCTCTGTGGGATAGAGGTAACAAATCGGCCTGCTATGCTTATGACTTAAGGTTTGAATCTGGACTGAGTGAATTTTTTTTTGCTTAGGATTTTTCTCTTATATATCTGGTTTATATCCAACCCAGAAAACCATCCATTATTAATTAGTTGATAAGTGGATATCAAGCTATTCTTAGCAATAGAGTAAAATAAGGGTTAAAACTGCTCAAATTTCTACTATCTGGCAAAAATCTTAATGAAAGTCTGTCGGGAAGGATTTTGTTCTGAAATGAAATATTTATTAAAAAGCTTGTTTTATATATATATTGAAAATAAATGTTGGTAAAATATAAACTATTTTGATAACAATCTGTGTGAACTATCTACATTTTTAATTCTACACTTAATGCATTGTACAGGCTTAAACCTGCATTTATATATATAATATATGTGGGATTCGAACTCAGACTTTTACACGACCCTCTACTCTCAGTGCCATCTCATATTACTGACCCATCTGATAACACACATGTTAAAAAGATAAATAATCACCAATATACATATTTCATGCTAAAACAGCATTTAGCCTTCCATTTCATTGAAAATCTGATGATGGAACGTTCAAAACCCTTGATAACTACATATGTCATTAACCATACTTTCAGTTGACGATTCAGAAGAAAACATTAAACAATAACTTAATAAATATTGATTATTTTTCCTAAAATCCTTTCTTTATGATAATATAAAATAAATTTATCATAAAATTATCTTTGAAAACATCGAATACCTATACTAAGTAACATATAGTTAATTTACCTGTCTAATATTCTTATGTTTTAAAAATACGTATATCTATATACAAAATTATAGTTCTTTTATTATAAAAAATATCTTACTTCATAATATTAAAATCAGCATGTAAAATAAAATCTAATCTTTTTTTACTGTATTACCCAATTTATACAATATAACTGGACGCAATAAAAAAAGATTAGAATTGTAATGCTTTGTAGAGAAGATAAGGAACCCTGAACATTGTGTAAAAAAGAGAAACATTGTGTAAAATCAAATTTATAGAATAAAAATTAATGCATATGATTAATACATTGTCTAATTCAGAATTCTAATAAATATAATTAAGAGAGAAAGCCTTTTCTTTACATCATAAGAGGGACAAATTCATTGCAAGAAATGAGCAGTGCATACATGGACCTACTGCTACATTGTAACGTCCATTGAATTAGTTGAAGTAATATCTTGAATAGGTTTGTATCATGACAGAAAGAAATTAAGATAATTCTTGATAAAAAAATAACATTATAACATTTCTCAGAATATAATAAAGAAAACTGTTTCTGACTGATTTAATTCAATACCTGAATGACTTAAACTTGTGTTTGCAAGAAAAGGGTCAAACAGTACCAAAACTTATTGAATACTAGTAAAGACTTGCTTCAAAATTATATATATATATTGGTATGATATTACCATGAATATTTACAAGTACTTTGCAAATGTAAAAGCCAATGCAAATCAATTTAACGTTAATAAAGATGAACTTTATGTTAAAGATCTCAGAGAATTTTCCAAAAGATGTAAAGACTTCCATATTGTCCTTCCTCACCAAACCAGAATTGATATAAAGATGACCTGATTTGACTTATCTCTTTTTGAATGGATGGACATTGATAGTATTGAAATAGAACCCATCAAATTAATATTATCAGAATTGTGAAAAACTAAATTTGTACAATTGCAGAAAACTGTTGAAGAAAACTGTCTGGAAAAGACTGCTGCTATTCTGAATTGTTGGATATTTTTACCTGAAAGATTTAATTTCTTGAAGAAAATCACATGTGCTCTGTTTTTACCATTCAATGCAACTTACTTATGTGAACAAATTTTCTCACATATGAAAAATTATTTTGAGTTCACAAAGAAATTGTCTAATACCTGAACATTCAGAAATTTGCATGAAGGTAAAAGTGACCAATTACATATCTGATATTGAGCAAAAAGATACAAGTATAAGGTTCATCTTAATTTATTAATAGCTCAGATTAGAATTGTTAATTTTTTCTTTTTTATACTATGTATTTTGTATTAAAAAAAAATTGTAATTTATAATTTGGAATACAATTTTTAATAAACATGTTAAAAATTAAAATTTAACAAATTATATGAGCCTATGTATTTTAAAATATTAAATGACCACATCATTAAAAGGTCACCTACCTCTGATTTAATGAAATAGTAGAGAGGTGAAGTAAAGTTTCTAAACTGTTTCCCTACTGAGGTTAATTGAAAAGAACTTGCACACAATTTTCTTCATTCTGCAGCTCACAGTACCGCTATGATTATGAGGCAAAAGGCCTCGAAAGCGCTTAGCGTGTAATAATTTCTGTGTATCTTGATAGCTTCACATTCAAGTGTGTCATACGCTTTGTTAATTTTGTATATTCAATGAATGTTTGAACATCTTCAGAACAATAGATGTTCTGATATTTACTTACCCAGCATAATGCACAATAACTTTTTTAAAAATCTGGAATCATGCATGTGTGCACTGCAATATTATAAAAATGTAGATCAGGTAAGTAAATAATCTTTTAGTTAGGATGTAAATGCCCTAAAACAACTCTTTTCTTAAAGAAACAATGGAAAAGAAATTACTCAACTAAATGAGGGAATTATCAATTACTTTAATTAAACAAATTCTTTTTTGTTTATTTGTTTTATTCTAGTAGTAAGAATATCTAGAAAATCCTTTACAATTCAGCAATGGGATATATAGGGTATATGAGCACAGTCTTTCACATGACCCACCACTCACCACTCTATTCATATCACTGATACACTTGAACACATATATGTCGAAAAGATAAATAATCGCCAATATATGTATTTCATGCTAAACCTGCACTCATCAATTGGTCCAGATTATCATCTCTACACATATATGCAATAAGTGCTCAGATATATATTAAGATAGCCAATCTTCATACTTTAATGATTAGGCTTTAATTCACTCCACATTCCAACTCTTCAACTATTCATCCAATTGAAAATCCGAGATGATCGAAAGCTCAAAGGCCACCCTGAAGCCGAAATTCTTGTCATACCCATGTTGACCTAAAGTCAATCCAACCCCTCATTTACAGGACATAATCCATTTAATACATATACAAGGTATGGGCAGACATATCTATTATGTAATAATTGAAATACAGGTTTATTATATACCTGTATGAATATATGTAATATATAGAGTATATGAGCTCATATACCCTATATATTACATATATTCATACACGTATATAATAAGCCTGTATTTCAGTTAACTCAGCAATTGATAAATTGCCTGTGGTTGCCAACATTTACTATACTATATATCAAATAGATGTTTTAAAGAGATGCTATTTATTATATTCTATGTTCATTACCAGTTTTACCGATTATTGATTCATTGCAGTGTTATCTTTTTAAATTTAATCTAATTTTTTTAAATCCATAATCTCTCTTCTTTATGTCATTCCAGAAAAGCATTCTTATTTGATCCATTCCTTTGACATCGTCTCTTTCCGAGTCTTTTACAATATCTTGTTATAAAAGTATAATATATATATACATTGTTTATTTTAGGTATTGTATATATTTTTCTGAAAATACCTTCATTTTTATGTGTATATTTAAAGTATTAGTTTATTTAGTAAATTTATATATATATTAAAATTTAGTTAAATAATTATAATCATATTGCATGATATATTTAAATTCTAAAATAATTATTTTAAATTATATAAAATGTTTTAGAGATAGATATTGTGGAAAAGCTTTTGTTAATTATATCACCCCCCCCTCCCCATTTTATTATTTTTTAAAATTATGCTAAAAAATGGTCTTCAAATTTTCATTTTTTTCTATTATCCAGAAATTATTTAACACACATAAAAAAATTAAAAGACTGGAGTGGAGTTGAGCTGGACATATTACTAGAAGAGATGATAATAGATGAACAATTGAAATGTTAAACCGGATTCCAAGAGATTGTAAAAGACCTAGAAAAAGACCACATGTGAGATGGATGGATGAAATAAGAAAGTGTGCAGGGGTGATGTGGAGAAGAGAAACTAAAGATCAGAGAAGATAGATTGAACTTGGAGAGACCTTCATTCTGCAGTGGATTGATAATAGTTGATGATGATGATGATGACATAAAAAAATTTTAAAATTAAAGAGATTTCTTCTTTTTTATTCACATCAGTTTGTTATGTTCAGAACTTGTGATTTTAATTCAAACTAGGTGACGCTTATCAATTTTTTAGATTCCAGTAATATTTAAAATTTTTTTATTTAGATAGTAATAGTATCGCCAACCATCCAGTCATCATCATCATTTTCTTCTATTATTAATTCACTGCAGGTTGAAGGTCTTTCCAAGTTCAGTCCATTTCCAATCTCTGGGTTCTTTTCTTCACATAATTCCAGTACACATCCTTATTTCATTCATCCATCTCACCTGTGATCGCTTTTTAGATCTTTTACAATTTCTCAAAATATGTTTAAGATTTGAACTGTATATTTCTTATCTTTTTTTCTAGAAGTATGTCCAGCCGAACTCTAATCCAGTCTCTTAACCCTTTCACTGATGTCAGTAACACTATTTATTCTCTCACCCATGTATTTCATTTTTGATCTTATTACTTCTGCTGTGCATCTCTCTATACTTTGTTGTATAATTTTTCTGTTAGGTGTCATATTCCAGTACACTTCCTTATTTTATCCATCCATCTCACATGTGATCGCTTTCTAGATCTTTTACAATTTCTTAAAATTATGTTTAAGATTTCAACTGTATATTTATTTCTTATCATTTCTTCTAGAAGTATGTCCAGCCGAACTCTAATCCAGTCTCTTAACCCTTTCACTGATGTCAGTAACACTATTTGTTCTCTTGCCCATGTATTTCATTTTTGATCTTATTACTTCTGATATGCATCTCTCTATACTTTGTTGTATAATTTTTCTGTTAGGTGTCCAAGTTTAACAACTGGTAATGCACATTTATTAAAAAAGTTTCTCTTAAACACTAGGCATATTTGCTCTTAATATTAAATTATTTATACCAAAAGACTCCAAGTTCAATTCTATGATTCATTTTGTCCATTATGTTCCTAAAATATTTGTAGATGTAACTTCATTTCATTCATTATTATCAATTCTTTATTTTTTTCTTTTGAGAAAATCCATTGAATATTACTTTAATCTTTTTAATATTTATATTTAGTTCTACTTTTTTACTTTCTTTTGATAAGTCTTATAGCATTTCTGAAGCTCTAAAGCATTATTTGCAAAAACAATTACATCATCTGCAAAATCTAGATGACTTAAATAATCTCCACTTAATTTTATTCCCTTAGTTTCCTATTTCAATTCACAAAATATTTCTTGCAAAGCTGCTGTAGAAAGGTTTGAAGACATGTCATCCTGTTATACATTCTTCTCAATCTTAATCTTTTTAGTATCATTATGTAATCTAATTGTCACAGTTGTATTTTTATAAATATTCTTCAGAATATGACAACATCCTGGGTCTATATCTTGATGATACAATGTTTCAATCACTGAAGAAATGTTTATAGAATCAAAGGCCTTTTCATAATCTACAAATCTAAAACACTACTGTATGGAGAGTTTTGTCTGCTTTAATAACAATAATGAGCAAGCACAAGAAATGGTGATCATGTGATGTTTAATGGTTTAAATCCAAAACATAATGGCAACTCGTATTCATTGGTCCTTTCTATAACTTCTATCAATACTTTGATATGATCCACTATACTGAAACAACTTTCAAATCCAGCTTGTTCTTTTGATTGGTTGAAATTCAAAGTTCTCTTTAGACAAGTTGTAATTATCTTAATAAAATTTTTATGTAAAACTAATAAAGCACTGCTATGTCTGTAATTTCTAATATCTTCTTTATCACCTTTTTTAAATATTAAAATTAATACTGCATTTTTCCAATCATCTGGTATATCTTTTAGACATTTAGTATATATTATACCGGATACTCAATCTATCTGAAACAGAGGGCGCCACCAGACCACTACATGTCTGGAAAATTTGTTTACTGTGATCAGAATAGATGATGATGATGGTTTGCGCTGACTAGACTCAGGGAGAAACAAGAGATCTTAAATTGTTTAGACAATTGAGACAAAAGCACAAAGACAAACGTCAGCCAAATTAAGTTTAAACATATTTCATAAATTTTATTATGAGAAAATAAATTATTAAATATAAGTTTATGACACAATAGATGGGGGTTAACTCAGGTGTGTACCAGACATACTAAAGGCAAAGCTATGACAGACTGACTGATCTTCTAATAAATTTAAAAGGGAGGAAGCAAATTTCATTCAGCAGAGGATTCACCTAAACATTGGTTTTCACTTTCAGATACCCAAACCATATGCCCCTGAAATAGATCAAAGAATCCAGCGCCGATGAGCTGTTCGAGATCTAAAAATTGGTCAGACAGCGAATGTCCTTATATCGGTATGAGCTGCACCTATTACTACGTTTAAAATAACGGTGATTGATCCACCTCAAGAACAACCGACAAACATGACTGAAATGAAGAAACGATTAAAACTGGTGAATCCCAGCCAAACGATTGGCGAAAATTACTTTAAAATTAATAATTAAAGATCCCACTAAGGGACAAGTAAATAATTAGAAAAACAGTTACATCTGCCCAGCATTTAAAAAAAATAAACTTACAAACAAATTCTGAGTACACGCTCTGACAAATTTAAAGCACACATAATAAATACAAAAAGAAATCTATCGGAGAGTGCACATGAGTACAAAATATCAAAAGTTTAAATACTCTAGCAGAACGAAAGTATTGCTCACCTGTAATTTAAGAAAGGATAAATTTTATCTTCCTGCTGACGACTTATAAAATTACAAAGAAAAACACAATTCTAATTTCCGCCTTTAGCGATATTAGAAACGAAATCTCCACCTGCGAAAATCAGACAATAAAGTCATCAGCCAAAAGAGTTTTGGAGGTTTAGCAAGAGGGCAAACATAGAGTATAAAATTAATTATTGAATACTAAATAATTACAGGTAAGCATAAAAAAATATATATACAAGACTGCTAAAGCATTTACAAAAGCGAGGCATAAAATATAAAACTCATTCGTCACTCTCCAATAAACAAAACTGAAAGCAAATTGGAAGCTTAAAACTAAGATTCCAAGACACACTATAAAATATTGGAAAACACAGCAAATATTAGATATGAGGCTATATTGATTTAAGAAGACATATTTATGAATAGATTGAGCGGAGATTTAATGAGAATTAATTTACCCTGGGAAGAATAAAAACGAAAATAACCTTTCGGTAAAACAAAGTTCACGTAGAGTGCGCACTTTTACTTAAGTTCATTTTCAGGTTCTTTAGGCATCAAGGTAGATGTAGAGAGGTTTCGGCTTCTTTTAGGTGTCCAAGGTGTTACTGGAGCAAACTTGGAAGTCAGGGATCCATCTTTTGTGGAGTTAGCAAGCCATTCGGGTGGTGGTAACAAGTATAGAATTTTTCATTTTGTTGCAGGCAAAAGTATTTAATAACAGCTGATGTCCTTTAAGAAATTAAATGTCCACGCTGATATAAATTCTCACTTGATAAACAGCTTAAACTGACACTCCAAATTTTCGGGGCTATTTATACATTACTCCATTTCCCGCGAAACACTTTACTTGTTGTCAATTTCTACGCCTTAGGCAGGGCAAATATTAATCTCCCGCTCAATCTATCTAAGAATTCCACCCAGGATTTATTGAAATGAAAACAACAACATAAAAATCAAATCTCCGCTATCAAAATTGTTTACAATAATTAAAATAAAAGCAACAGGAATGCAATTAGCTAGCCAGCTTGTTTTTAAATCAAATGGATTTAAAAACAGGCGGTATATGAAAACTATTTTAAAATAAATCGATAAACATTTTTAAAAAATCCGTTTTACATATAAACGCGTGTATACTTGGATACACGCATTCTTTTTAAATAATATTGCAAATTTAAACTCTACGTTTAATTAAAATTAAAAGCTTAATAAATTTCTTTTTTTTTTTTTGTTTAATAACAACACCATTGAACCGGATTTCAATCAGGTTCAATATATAACTTTGCTAATTTTTTTTCTATTTCTTCACTTGCTTCTTTTAAGATATTGATTATAATTCCATCATTACCTGGAACTTTTTCATTCTTCATAGATTTAATTGCACTTCTTCATTTAATATTCTGGTTAATTCAGAAAATATAATGGTTGTAGTAAATACCATTTCTTGTTTTTATTTCTAAATAATTCTTGATAGAACTTTACACATTGCATGATCTCATCACTTATTTTAGTAATAGTTTCATCTTTTTCTCTTATTGCAGAAATAAATTTCCTACCAATACAAAGATGTTGGTTTATACTCTTGAGATCTTTATTCTCTTCCATAGCTTTCCTTACTTATTCAGAATTATATTTTCTTATATCATTATCAATTTTTTTTTCATACCATTTTACAAAATTCTAGGCCATCAATCCTTCTTAATACATCATTTTTATATATTTTCATATTTCTTCTTTTCTTCATAAATTGTCTTGTCTCAATAGAAATTTTATTGCTCAAAGTCAAGCATTGGTGGCCTAGTGTTTAGCATAGCTGCCTTCCAAGCAGCTGGCCCGGGTTCGTTTCCCGGTCAACGTATTTGACCTATGAAAAAAAATTTTTTTTTACTGGTCAATGGCTGCTTTTTTGTACAAGCTATGTTTGTTGCAGTTTTTAAAAATGTATCAGTTATCTTTCTATTTATTTCATTTAAACCTAAATCTCTTCAAAATCTGTTAATATTTGAAAATAATTTACAAGTTCTAATTTAAATTTTTATATAATAAAATTGTTTCATTATATAAGTATAATTAAAAAGTACAATCATTCAAAATAAGTATTAATAAAATGCTAATTGAAAAACATGGATTAAATAATTATATATATAATATTTGAAACATCTCATAGATATTATTCCAGCCACACTCCTCCTTTAAATCAAGAATGAAAGCTCAAATTTTAGCACCAACATTGAAAAGGAAATTCTTTTTAGTGCAGTAATAAAATGCGAGCTCTTTTTTTATTTGTTTAAAGGGGTAGTGTTGCTAGGATAATATAGTTAATGGAGCATCTTAAATATTTTATATTGACTTCAGGTAGTGTTATGCATTGTTTCTCTTTTCTTCTTCTTTTTTTTTTTTACATATATGTACAATATATTGTTACAATCATTTTAAATTATTATCAGACCATTGTAGCATGAAGGTTTCATTAAATTTAATCCAATATCTGGTTCGTAGCATAAACCTCGGTTATCTGCAGTTGATATCTACCATTAAGTTGAATAACTATCTCGCCACTCTATCTGACACATCAACAATCTCCATAAAATTGTATATGTGAATGTAGGGAAATTTTTATAATACATTTATTATTTAATGTTTTATTAAGTAATAATTTACTAAGGCTGTATCCTTAGAAGTAAGCGTCTGAAAAATACGAAGGTAGGGACCTCTATAGGTCTTAAAACACAAATAAGCGTCTGAAAAATACGAAGGTAGGGACCTCTATAGGTCTTAAAACACAAGCTTACTTCATAGCGTAAGCTTGTGTTTTAAGACCTATAGAGGTCCCTACCTTCGTATTTTTCAGACGCTTATTTCTAAGGTTACAGCCTTAGTAAATTATTACTTAATATAATAATGGGCGTTTAATAAAATTTATAATTACAACTTTAAATTAATGTTTTATTATAAAGCATAATTTTTAATTGTAACAATTTTAAACTTTGTTTTCAAATTTTATTTGAAAGTTTATTTATTCAAAAATTAATTGAGGGATATTTTTTTTAATCATACAGTAACTTTTCCTTACCTTCCTATTGAGACTATCTTACATTTTCATTTAAATATTTCAAAACTTTTACTCGATTTCATTATGAAATAAATGGTAATTTTAAGTAAATGTTAAAAGATTTAAATCAGAAATGGCAGGCATTAGTTTAAAATATCTTAAGCGCTTTTGATACTTCAGTATCTTAATCGTAGTTTTATAAATAAATCTTGCTAATATTGTTATTATATGTACTTGCTTGTTATTTGTAAGATTTACATAAAGTTAAACAATATAGATACCTACCAAAGATCTAAAAAACATGGGATATAACCTCGAGAAAAAACTCAATACAACCCTGCTCTAATGAGAAAAATGGACTGTGCCAAAGATGACTCAGAAACTGAAAAATATATGTGCAAAAAAATATATGCTTCTGTTTGAAATACTATTGAATAATTCTAAAGACAAAATAACTAGGGAGAGTGTGCATGAAGTGATTTATAAAATCAAGAACAAAAATACTAATTGTTCAAATGCATATTATGTGAAAACAATGAGAAACTTGTCCACAAGACTAGTCCAAAACAGCTACTTGTATAAAAGGCAAAAAGAAGCAATAAATACTCTTCAATATTTTTAGATCATAAGATGAAGTCAGGCCATGAATTTGATCTCTCCAAGGCGACTATAGTATGCACTGAAATAGATGATAGAAAAAGAAAGATTAAGGAGGCATGGATTATAGCCAAAGACATGATGCACTATAAAGAAAAAAAGAAGCCAGCATACCTTTATCCAAAAAAATGGCCTCTCTAACAACATTTACATAAATTTAGACAAAAATAGGAAATTTAACTTTATGTATATCTTACAAGCAACAAGCAAGTACATATAATGACAAAATTAGCAAGATTATTTTATAAAGCTATGATTATGATATTTGAAGTATGGAAAGGCTTTAGCTTGAACCAAGATATTTTAAACAAATGTATGCCTTTTCTGGTTTAAATGTTTTAACATTTATTTAAAATTACAATTATACAGAAAATGAGGTAACAGTTATATTTATCGAAATATATTGTATTCCAATTTATCAATTTGCATAAACTGGAAAAATATGAATATACTATTCTGATTATTCTACTTGTCTGCAACTTATTATCCACAGTTTCAGTAATCTACTAGCTAAGTAAGTATCAATATTAATCATTTTTTAGTCAGCTACTTTCTCATGTTGTGCACTCAGCACGCAGTGAAGACGTGATTGTTTTCTTTCTTTGTCGATTAATTATTGTATTGTCTTTATCATAACTGTATTATTGTTTGTTTTTTATCAATTAATTTATTGATGTACTAATGTGCATATTTTGAAAATTAAATTTAATCGTACATGCGTGTGTGTATATATAGGTTAAACATATATATATTTTAGATTTACTTTTATTGATTCAGATGTCAACAGGAAGGCTTGGAACGTAATGAAGTTAGCGATTACTGTATTTGAAAAGAATGGTTATAAATAAAATCAAAAAATAATGTTTTAAAATTGAGAATCGTTATTGTTAAGTATTGAAAAGATCAGAGAGTGCTTTATTTGTTTGTTTTTTTCAACATGGAATATAATGAATTTTGAACAAAAAGTACGCTGTAATTTTAAAGAAGGTTAATTTTTAACAAAACAAAAACTAGAATTTTATGAATTATGCATTTGTATAATACACATTTAATTATTTTTTTAAAAAGCTCAGTATTTTTTTCTATAAAACAACGGGAGTTAAAAATGTCACATAATAATTGAAATAATTATGTGCAGATTTAATAAAAATAATATATATCAACGGTAAAAAGATGATAAAATTAGCGATAATGGTCTTTTGAGTAAATATAATAATTACAAAATGTCACATAGTTGATTGTAATATTACTAACTAATATTATATACAAAATATATTCAGATGCATGGGAAGTCATATGACATTCAATTATCCAAAGATAAGTTAATTATTTAATCCTGTTTAATTGATCAAATTGAGGTGTTATTTTTTTTTTACTTTTCCTCAGCAAAGAATTAATCCACGAGTCAAGCGTTGGTGGCCTAGCGGTTAGCATAGCTGCCTTCCAAGCAGCTGGCCCGGGTTCGCTTCCCGGTCAATGCTTTGACATATATATATATAAGAAATAATCCATCATTCTACCACTGTGCTATGTTAAACAGGACATTAAAACTCATTAATCCTTTCCTGAAAGCCACGTGATTATCACATTTATATTATCAGTCTAATATCAAATTTCTTATATGAATTCCATCATTTAATTGATATCATTTTCACATTTCTTAAATAGCACTGTTACTACTGCATTCTTTTGATCGTTTGGTACATCTTTATTGCTATATATTTTTTTGCCATTGTTTCTACTTCTTTATATGCCCTTTCTTAAAATATTGAAAATAATTTCTTTTTCATGTGTCAAAGCATCGTCCGGGAAGCGAACCCGCAAACCCAGGACAACTGCTTGTAAAGCAACCGCGCTGACCACTCGACCACCAACGCTTGACTGGAGCTTTCCTATTCTTTGTATATTTAATTGCAAATCTCAATTTTTCATTTATATACATTGGTATTTCAAAAAAGACTATAACTGTTATAGTTTGTTTTTATTAAACTTTTTTTTTGTAGAATTTTTCTGCATGTTTCACAATCCTCCTTCTTTTTAAATCACTAACAAGATATTGATTGAGACTTCTTTTGTCTGTAGCTTTCTTTGCAGACTCATTTTATATTTTGATAACATCACTAATTCTTTTTTGTACTATTTTATAGAATTCCAGGTATTCAATTATTTTCTCATTTAAAATATATTCATATTACTTTCTTTTCTTTTAAATGAGGCATTTATTTATATAGCGCTATGATTATAAATTGTAATAAACTAAAGATTAGCCTTTCAAGCTAACATAAGTGCGCTTTTTATGAATGTTAATAATAATAAATAAATACTTTCATTTCCAACACAAGATAAAGTCTTTGCTAACGAATAAATGAATCCACTTATTCATTCCACCCAAGTGCTTATATATGGACAAATCTTAAGTACTGGATATGAAAGTGTGAGGATAAATCAATCACTTTAAATTACTGTTTACTATGTCTGAATGAATGACGTCAACGGAATTATCTAGAATTTATGAAACGGCACTCTTAAATGAAACTAAACATATGTAAATGAGGCATTTATTTATATAGCGCTATGTTTACAAATTGTAATAAACTAAAGATTAGCCTTTTTCATGCTTGGTTGACAATTTGTTGGTGAAAAGGGTTTTTCGTTTGAAAAAATTGATTCTTTATGAATTGAGTCAATTGGACCTCAAAATATTTATGTAATTGTAGTAAAAAGGTCTATAATGATACAATTTATTCAGAAAAATTCTATAAAAACTTATTTGTTTAGGATAGTGATTGTTTTTATGTTATGGTAAATTACTCTTTTTTATATAAGCTTTCTGTATAGAAATTCATAGTAGCAAATAAGGTATCTTCTTTTTGATTTGATTCAAGTCTGAGCCATTATTGAAGTCTTTAAAATAATCAAATGATTTCTAGGTTTTAACTTTTTTTTTTTTATTAAAAAGAAACTTTATTGATAACAAACTATATACAAATATTAATATATTTACAGTAGAATAAATTTATCACAAGTTCACCAAGGTTCCTCACTGACAAAGGCCACAAGCTAGAAACTAGTCTGAAGATATTGGATGAGTAGGCACTAGAGAGGGATTTAATGCACAAGCCTTCTGGCATCTATTGATTACTCTGGCTTGCACTGAGTTGCTACTACTGTATTGAGAGTTTTGCCTATTTTAGAATAAATTTATGTTACATAGGTAAAGGTACGATGAACTGCAACCATAGTGGTACAGGTAATATAATATATTGTTTAACTCCCATGAAGTGTGATTAAAGAGTGATCTTTTCTAATGTTGCATAATCATGATAACTGAACTGAAAAGTGTATAGATATTTGGTTCCAAGAATGAAATCTGACGGGGAGTGCTAAAGGAAATAAAGGTTTAAACTATGTGAGATCACAACTGAGGTAGATTGTTAATTGCTAAGTTCTGGTCATGATATTCCTGGTAAATTTTGAAAATGTAAAGTTATGAATTAAACCATTTCTTGTTTTTTGTTAGTACATTGTATTTTTTATTGTCAAATATTATGGAACAGAATGGGAGTTACATAATCCTTAGTGTGTTGTTAATTACAGATGCACTGTAGGGCTGAAAGTATTTTTGATATATATATGTTACATAATCCTTAGTGTGTTGTTAATTACTGATGCATTGTAGGGCTGAAAGTATTTTTGATATATATATTAATTGCTTGAGGTTGATTGTATTCTTATGAAATACACATAGGCATAAAATGAGAAGGCTGGGCAGGTTTGAAAAAGTGTAACATTTTTTTTGGATTGTACAAAACACATGTAAGTTCAAGATTTAGTTTTAAATCAGTCATTGGAATTGTACCCTGTAATAAATTTAAAAAAATTCTATCATGATTGAGGAGCACAAAGGTCCTGGAACTCGATTAGAGTTTTAACAATTGGGTTGTCCATAAATATCTAGATGAATGTTATTTTATTTAAATCTTTAAATGATATGCCAATGAGAGATTTGATGTTATTACTGATCTGATAAATTAGCAAGTTTAATGGCATAGCAAGTTTAATGGCATGATCTGTGAAAAATGACTGTTTAACATATGAGATTGTAGCAAGCAATGGGATTGGAGGAGAGATGGTACTAAGTATTGAATTGGTAAGTATCACAATATACACTTTGGCCCTAATGTAAGTTAGAATAGATTTGGGCCATATCAAATTAAGCTCTCCTTTGCAAATAGGAAAGTATGCTGTTCTGATAAGTAGAAGATGTGAAAATGAGTCCTAGATCTATGATTTTATTACAGACATAAGTTTATCATAGGTCTTTTTAAAAAGCCACATTCATGGACTACAGTAGGTAAGTATTCCATAAAGACTAGCATTCCAGTATACAAACTTTCATAATGGGATACTGCATTTTGGACAAACTACATTCATTTTTTTTACTAAATGTGTTCATGATAAGACTATTTAAATGATGGGTCAGTTGTGTTTTAGACAGAATAAGTGGAATGTCAAGAAAGGATGTGCAATTATCCTTGAAGAAAGATGGTAATTTGTGGTCTGTAGATAGCTGCCACAAAGATAATTTGTATTGTGGAACCAGTTGATATTTGAAATTTATTTAAAATATTTAGAGTGGTATAAATGTTCTGGAGGCTTCTAAAGATTATCAGGACATCATCAATAGAGAATATGATTTGGATAATAGTTTCAAGATGAAGAAAAAAAAGATCAATCACTGAAGATCTTTTTCTTTAATCAGGGGATCTAGATAAATTGCAAATAGCAATGAGGTCTTTATGGAATCCTATATGGAGTGCCATGATTAGTTTTGAAAGTTGTTTGATAGTCATATATAATACTTCAGTTTAGTTGATCTATTAGTGAGATCGTTCATGATAGCAATCATCATATTATTATGTTCCAGACAAATGTTTGTGCAAGACAATGAAAAGATATTCCCAGTTGACTAGATCAAAAGCTGCTTTAAAGTTAACTTGGCATGCAACATAATCTGTAAGTTTGTCCTCTTAAGATTGATTCTTGTACTAAAAAAATAGCTTGGGAAGAATAGCAAACTGTTACCGCATAATGTAAAGTTGATAGTTTTGTCAGAATATGTTCATTTAGTTTTTTAAAATTATTTTTGTGAAATTTTTTGATCAATATCCTCAAGTGTAATAAATTTCAAGTTGTTTGCAGAGGGATATATTGTATTTGATTTTTTTCTGAGACAAACTATTATGTTGGTAGAAAAGTTGAGGATGATAAGATTGCTCAAACAGAATTTATTGCACTATTTATGTAGAATTATCATCATTTTAAAACATTATTGACCCAAAGCAAAATGGTTTCTCCAAATTCAATCCATCTTATTTGATCTCTATCCTCTTTTCTCCATATCAATCCAACAGACTTTATTATTTCATTCATGCATCTTACGTGGAATCTTTTTCTAGGTCTGTTACAATCTCTTGGAATTCAGTTTAAGATTCCAACTATCCATTATCATCATCACTTCTAACAATGTGTCCAGTCCAATTCCACTTTAGTCTCTTAATTCTTTCAATGTTGCCAATAACACCTATTTGTTCTTTCACTCATGTATTTCATTTTTGATCTCTTCTTGTTATTCCTAACATTGATTTCCCTCTACTTCATTGAGTGGCTTGAAGTCTCTGTATTGCTTTTTTTGTACATGTCCAAGTCTCATATCCACAAGTAAGAACTAATAATACACTTTTATTAAAAACCATTATCAAATGCATAGACATATTTCTTGTTAATATTGAATTATTTCTATCAAAAGCACTCCAACCAAATTTAATTCTATGATTAAATTCACCCATTATGTTTCAATTTGTAATTTAATAGTTATTAATTTTCTTCTTTTCTGAGCCAACATAATATTATGATATAGTAAATATATTGAAAGCATGCTAGGCAGCAATAAAGTTAAATATTAAAAAAATTACCTTTTCTGTGAATATGTTCATTAATTTCCAGATATTATGTTTCCATTTGTAGCAATAATGTGACCAAGATATTTGTAGTTTAACTTCTTCTAACTCCTTATTATCAATCTTTATTTCTTCCTTTGAGAAAATCCATTGAACATTACTTTAGTCTTTTTAATATTTATCTTTAATTCTACTTTTTTACCTTCATCTGAGAACTCTTGCAATACTTCTGAAACTCTACAGCATTGTTTGCAAAAACAACTACATCATCTGCAAAATCTAAATGACTTAAATATTCTCCATTTACTTTCACTCCTTTAGCTTCCCATTTTAATCCACAAAATACTTCTTTCAAAATTGCTGTAAAAGGTTTTGAAGATAAGGAGTCACCCTGTCATACACACTCCTCAATGTTAATATTCTTAGTAAAAATTGTTGCTGTTACATTTTTGTAAATCCTGGGTACATACCCTGATGATCCAATGCTTTAATCACTGAAGAAATGCTTATAGAATCAAATGCTTTTTCATAATCTACAAATGCAAAGCATAATGGCAACTTGTATTCATTGGTAATTTCTATAACTTATCTCAATACTTGGACATGATCCACTATACTACAACATCTATTAAATTCAGCTTGTTCTTTTGTCGGTAGTTGTGTATTTGGGGTAATATGGCCACTTGATGACATTGTTTCTCTGCAAAAGCACAGAAATATGCCATTTAACTTATAGCCTATAGAACAGTTCTGTTCATATTAGTCATTAACAGACCTAGATGGCATTGCGCACAAATATTATGGCCTGCTGATGTGCTTTGCATCATATGGAAATAGTGCACCCTTCACAGATCGCTACTGTATGATGTGAGGGGATATGGAATTCAACTGGCCATAAATGTTTTAATGTGCATTTGAAGTACCTTACCTGAAGTACTATTACATACTAATAATTGTAATCCCATCATTGCACTTCCCTACACATCTTGGAAGGTGAAAACAATTGCAAAAAGATAGGTCCCTGCCCCATTTCATGTAAGTCATACAAAAAGGCATGTTTGCGGGAGATCAGCTACGAGAGTAATAAAATGGCTGTGATTGTATGTTGTTTTGGAAATCATAAGCTTGGTTTGCTCAGACTAGGGTATGTATTGGTCAATCCATTGGCTCGGTGAAACCAGGGACCCCCCTCCCTGAACATACCATCACTATGTGCTGAAATGTACAATGCAATTAAAAAATGTAATTTAGAAAATATATGTATATGATGGGCCATAATGGTTTTATTTTTTTCCATATGAAGAACAGCTACAACACAAATGAAATGTTTGAGGTTGGATGTTGTTTTGGAAATCATAAGCTTGATTTGCTCAGACTAGTGCATGTATTGGCTGATCTTTTGGATCAGTAAAACCAGGGGTCCCCCTCCCTGCACATGTCAGCACTACACACTGAAATGTATAATGTAATTAAAAAACGTAATTTAGAAAATAATGTTCTCATAAATTTTTTAAAAATACTTTGAAAAATTGTCGGAGAACAGAAAGCAAAAAATTATCGGCCTGGTAACATTACATTTCATTATTTTTGCAAGCAACAATGCCATCAAGTGGCCACATTACCCCAAGTACACAACTACCCTTTTGTTTGATTAAAATGCAAAGTTTGCAGTAAATGAGTTGTAATTATTTTGGTAAAATTTATTAGAGAACTGATAAAATACTGATAGGACTGTAATTTCTAATATTTTCTTTATCAACTTTTTAAAAGATTTATATTAATACTGCATTCTTATAATTATCTGGTACATCTTTATCATTTAGACATTTGGTATATAATTTTGTCAAAAATTTGTTTATTGTCCAGCTCATTTTAAGATATCGATTATAATTCCAGCATTATCTGGAGCTTTTCTCTTTCTTAATAAATTTAATTGCAGGTCTCATTTCATTTAAAAGCCTGGACAATTTAAATGATATACTAGTTGCAGAAGATACTTTTTCTTGCTTTTTATTGCTATATAATTTTGATGGAACTTTTCTAAAAATTTTATGATGTCATTTCTCTTTTTAGTAATAGTTTTTTTTAATTGCAGAAATAAATTTCCTACCAATATTAAGATGTTGTTTTACACTCTTGAGATTTTTATTTTCTTCTATAGCTTTCCTTACTAATTCACAATTCTATATTCTTACATCATTATCAACTCTTTTTTGCACTATTTTACAAAATTAAAGATATTCAATTCTTCTTAATGTATCATTTTTATATATTTTCATATTCCTTCTTTTCTTTATAAATTGTCTCAGTAGATATTTTACTAGTCAATTGCTCCTTTTTGTATCCAGAAATCTTTGTTGCAGTTTTTAAAAGTGTATTAGTTATCTTTCTATTTATTTCATTCAAATCTGAATCGGGTTCAAAATGCATTAATATTTGAAAATGATTTGCAAGTTGTAATTTAAATTCATTTGCATGTTTCTGAAAATTAGGAATATCAATTGTGAATATTGGTGGTTTTTTTTCATTTTGTGTGTTTTTTGCATTAACTAATCGATGATCACTTCTTGTGTTGAATTTATTAAGAACATTACAGTCTTGAAATATATATTTTCTGTTAGTCAAAATATAATACAATTCTGCTTTACCTCCACAAACCTATGACTTCTCTCATTTCTATAACCATTACCAGTTTATATTTCAATTGTTTACCAATTCTGGCATTAAAGTCTCCCATGACAATTTTAAAATGTTGTTTTGTCTGATCAAAAGCCTTTTGTTTATCCATATAAAAATTCTCTACTTTGTCCTTACAATGAGAACTTATTGGAGTGTAAACCTTTTGAAATCCGCCATTAAGTTGAAATACTAGTCTTGCCACTCTGTCTGATACACCATCAATCTCCACAACATGTTCTTCAATTTTTTATTTATAATGAATCCTACTCTACTTGTACTTCTAATTTTTGTCCCTTTTTACAATAGTACATTCTCTTTTTAAGTCTATTATCTACTCACCTTTTCTTCTAACTTCACAAAGCTCAATAATGTTCCACTTAATATGAGATAGTTTCTTCCAATTCTTGCAATCTTTCTTCACTTGAAACTAATCTGCAGTTGTAAGTACCTAAATAAAATGTCATCATTAAATGGCATTCTGGATTTACAAGTAGGAGATTCTTAGCACCCTCGGCCTTTGGTTACTAACCATTGCTTTGGTGGGTGACTTTACAACCTCCTAGAATTATGGGCCATGAATTATTTTTAACTATTATGACTGTAAATATCTATTTAAAAATAATTCATTCATGCACACATTCATTTTAACTTCAAGAAAACTCAACAGATGATAGTTAAGAGCTATCAGCAAACTAAGAAGAAATACCATGATGTCTCTTGTTCTTAAGCTCAGAGTAAAACCTAGTAAACTCATTGCACTGGCTAATGCATGTAGGTGAGCAGCCTATCCATGTTCACATACTATATGAATAATCACATAGGAATAATAGCTGCAACAACAAGAATGTATGGAATAGACATTAGAAATTTGCCCTGCTTGGTTTCTTTAAATCCTCCAAGAGGAATCAAAGGTACTTCTTTCAGTTAGTAGCAAATTTCTTTCTGCAACCATTGTAGAATATGAATTATGATATAGTCAAGGTTTTTGTAGACATTATCTAGGATACTATCTGCAGATAGAGAAGTGGGTGTTGAGATGTATGATTTCTTGGTATATTTGTTGCTTTTAACAAAATTTTCTTGAGGAGATTGCATACTGTTGTGAATAGTGGACAGCCATAGATAATATATTTTTATAGTAGATTTTAGATGAATTTCCATGTCAACATTGGTGACAAATAGGAGAGAGTCATCTTTTGATAAAATAGGAATGTCAAAGGTTTGAGATGAGGTTCATCTTGCATAATTTATATTAGTTTTATGAGAGATTTGGTATTATTATTTTTAAATCTATTTTATAGCATTCTGGGTTGTATAGCATGATCAACTGATTAATTTTATTTTGCAGTCTACATATAAGAGTTTTGGTATCATTCTTTTGTGAAATGGTGTGTAGGGTTGTATCTATATCTTCAATATATTGTTTTATGAAGTTGTTTGAATGATAACTTGTTAATCAGTTTGAGCAGTAATTGTTTTAAAAAAATTTGAAAGCTAACCAAGTTTAACTAAAAGTACTGCAGCTGGTGGTAATAAAGACCTGCTATGATTGTATTAGAAAAATCATCTATAGTTAATGTAAATTCTATAGGAATCTGTCATTTAAACATAAACTTATAGAATTGTGTGTTAATTTGATAATCTATGTAATTTGAGAGTCACACATGCATGATCTGAAAATATAAACACTAGATAGATGGATTTAATTTTTAAAATTGGATGGAAGTACAGAAAAGCTATCAATGAGAGATGAAACTTGCCCTCCAATAAATAGAACTGTCTCAAATGATTACAAGAATGAATGAGATAGCAAAGCAATTTGATTAAGTTTAGATTATAATATGGATGTTAATTTATTACAAGAACAGTTGAAGTCATTGTAAAGGATAGTTATTTCAGGTCTGAGTAAGATTTTGTGTGGCCAATGAGGACTGTCTTGTTTACCTCTTTGGCTTTTTAGCTTGAGTATATTGGTATGAGAGCAAATTTGTCATGATTGATGGTTAAAAGGAGAGGACAATTGATAGCTTTTTTGTACCTCCATCCAATTTTAAAACTTAATGGAATCATTGTATTTAGCAAAACATTTACACCCTGTGTTGGTTTGGTGTTTGGTATATGTATGAAAATATTTTTATTTAGAGCATTAATTAATTAATTATAGATAGTTGAGTTGATGATGAAATTTTTGTTTTTGTTGGGACAAAAATATCACAATGTGATTCATTTGATCATAGCAATGTTTAAATTGTTTATAAAGTGTATTTGGGTTATTGAATCATTACTTTTTGTTGGCATGTTTAAAGCCTGGATCATGTATTTTAGCTTTTATTGTTGTTTTCAGAAGCTGAAAGGGTAATTTGATCAATTGCATCAAATGTGTTTTTTTATCTCATTGGTGGAAAATTTATTTTACATGTGGTATTATAGTTGGAGATGAGAATGAAATCCTGTGTCTCAGATGTTTTGAACCATGGCTTGCAAAATTAGATTAAATCTTATGTGCTGAGCTCAGATTGGTCCAGGTCTTTGTGAGAATGAGTGAGTTTATTCGAAGTATTTGCTTTGATGCCATTGTTTTTTTTTAGTTTGTTTATCTTGCATTTTATATCCTTTCAAATAGATACTATCAGTAGACATAACAAAGCCAGCAAAGCATATGCTGTAAGTTTTAACTTAAATTCATTAGAGTATTTCTGAACATTAAGAATATTGATATCTTTTTAATGACTTCTGTTTTTCTAACATTATATTGGTAGATATCTTATATTATACTAGTTAATTATCATTTCCTGTAATTTATCTATTAAGAATATTACATTCTTGATATATATAGTTAGGGAAAATAAAATCCAGCTCTTCTTTATTTTTATTTTCAAAAAAATATATAATTAACGGGGGGGGGGGGGATTCTACAAGTCCATTTTTTCTATTTTTATCTCCATGTCTAAATTTTAAAACCAACAAAATATCACATGATCACCATTTTTTATGTTTACACAGGCTGTTATTAGCAATAGCAAACTCTCCAGACAGTAGTGCCACCCAGTGCAAGCCTTAGTAATCAATGGACGCATTCATTGATTACTAAAGCTTGCACTGGATAGCTACTGTCTGGAAAGTTTCCTATTGCTAATATATCTAAATTTTCCTGCAATATTTTCATCTTCCTGTAGAAAAAAATTTGCTATTAATTGAAAGGAGATCTGATTCTTTTTTGAGATCTTAAAGGAAACAATTATGAGAAATTTTAATATTCACTTCATCTATTTTTTTTTATTTTTGTACCTGTTGATAACTGTGTTATCATTCATATGATAATTAAATATGGTTGAGCTATCCCCTATATTTATTTGCCAGTGTGACGAGTTTATTTAGCTTTATCTTAGAATTTAAAACTAAAACATCTTCTTAGATGCCATACATTTCTTAATTAACTAAGACATTAGTTGGGTTTTTAAAGGCAGGATAAACATATTCGTGTATATTTTTTATTTATTATTATTATATATAAAAATGTGATGAACTAAATACATTTTAGTGATAAAAATGAAAAAAAAAAAAAAGATAAATTATGTAGGACAACTATTGGGGTGAGGGGGTCAGTTTATTGTATTTCTAGAATTTTAAGAAGTTTATAAAAGATTAGTAAGTTAGAATAAGTGAGAAATAAAAATACTTTTTTAAAAAAGCAAACATAATTTCTCAGTAAGAAATTAAGTGATTTGAATGAAAAAAGTGGAAACTTTTAAGGAAAGTTTTGAATATTAATAATTAATGAACCATATCAAGAAAGATCTAGCCACAACAATTTTTTCTTAATTAAAAATAGCGTGCTAATACAAATGACTTTTATGTTATAATGTTGGCATAAAGTTATATCTGATTAAATGAACTTGGATTTTTTCCACTCATTAACAGGCTTAGAATTTTTTTCCAGATAACTGCGTTATCTAACTAATCCCTGGAAATTGATGAATAAATTAACCCTTACCTAGTCTTACAATAATTTGAATTCGCAGATTAATTATAACATCTTAAATATTAAGGAATAGTTAGGAGATGTATCATACATATTCTTAGAGATGCAGGTTTCTGTTTCATTTTTAAAACATTATTGGTTTTTAATAACTGATGTGAAAGATTTTGAAGCTAAGAATATTTCTTTCTTATTGTTTCTATTTTTCTGCATAGGCAGAAAAAAAGTATAATATAGAAGGGAGCGGGGGGATAAAAAGTATAAAAGAGGAATAAAAAAACCAAAATAAATTAAGAAATAGGATATAAGAGTGAAGAAAAATGAGATATTAAAAAATTTAAAAAGAGAAATATATTGAAGATATAACAAAAAGTGGGACTCTACGCATTGATTCATTATTTAAATATATAGGTCTAGTTTGGTTTTATTAATATAAATATTTCATGAAATGCATCTTTCTAATTAGCTTTGGGCACAAAAGTGTTGCAATATTTTTTAACAATAAGTATAATAATAATATTTACTGTATAATTATACTATTCTCTTACCAAAAGACTATTTGGAGTCATAAAACTTGTTGTCAATAAAGCATTACCTCCTTTCAAAAAAATAAATAAATCCCAATTTTATGAAAGAGTGATTCTATATAAAATATTGGCCTCATTGGATGAGCGAAAATTATTTCTGAAATATATATATATTGTGAGAAGGGGTAGTCTTAAATTTTTACATTGGTAAACACTATGATATAATGAAACTGACAGAATTTCACAACCCACATACACGCAATTTATCTAAGGGCGATTCATATGTTCTTTCCACATTCTGACGTCACAGAATACCAACTTTTTCTTTTACAGCTCATTGAAATCAGGAAGAAAACAAGACTCGTAATTATTTTATCTAAGTAATTGATTGCAAATAAAGATTACAAATTGTCAAAAGAGAACACTCACTATTCATGTATATACAACACAAAACATACACTGGCATGACTTTAATCATTCTATTTATAACTTAATTAAGGTAAATAAACCTTTCCAAATTTTTTTAAATTAATTTACTTTTAATTATGCACAGATATAATATATAATGGTGTAATGATTTAATATTTTAAAATAATTCCTATTTGATACTATTAATGTTAAATGAATGGATTCCAGTCTACTACACAGACATCTATCTGCTCTAATGTCCTCACCACTGTTCTAATGCTAATTGATACAAGTTTATGAATTAAGCCATTAAATATCATACGATCACCATTCTTTATGCTTACACAAGCTGTTTTTCACAGAGGCCAAACTCCATACAGTAGCACCATTCAGTTCAAGCCAGAGTAATCAATGGATGCAGGAAGGTTTGGGTATAAAATCCTTATCTAGTGCCTACTCTCCCAATATCCCCAGACTAGTTTCTAGCTTGTGGCTTGCATCAGTGAGGAGTCTTGGATCTGAGAGCATTGTACTGAGATCTTTATAGTTAGCTAAAAAAAGTAAATGGTGGCTGCTAAAGAGTTGCATTAGATCCTAAGATTTAGGTGCAGTGCTCTCAGATCCAAGGCTCCTCACTAATGAAAGCCACAAGCTAGAAACTAGTCTGGGAATATTGGTAAGAGTAGGCAATAGATAGGGACTTTATGTACAAACCTCCCTGCATCCATTGATTACTCTGGCTTGCAGTGAGTGGTACTACTGCATGGAGATTTTTGTCTGTGTTTATGAATTAAGGCTGATCTTACTAATTGACTGATGTCATCAATTACATATGATATTAGTATGCAATAGGTAATAAAATAATTGTAAAATATGGGAAACCACATCTGTATTACAATAGTTATATAAGAATGTGTACATGGAGAGATTATATGCCTATGGTAGAAATTAAACTTCTACAGTGTATGCAGCATACAATGACTAGCAGTTGCATACATATCACTATATGACATGTATGAAAGAAAAATGAATGGCATATGATAGAAGTTGATTATATTCCACACATCCCTGTTTAAATAAGATAATGATTGTAAGGGATCAACAGTCACAAATGATGTTACAATTAACAAATACTAATGTGTTACAAAGAATGAGAATCAGATGTAACTCATAATCTGAATTGATGAATACCAGCCATAAATTCTTATCAATAATACTAGTTAGCTAAAACTGACATCTATTTAACAGAACCCCAATCTATCTTATCTATGCAGCAGACTTGCCTCCCATTCACAATTTGATAAATTTACTGCTTTAACATATTTATCTTTTAAATAAAATGGAAGTAATGATTTAACTAATATACACCTTTTAACAGCATGGCAAGAGATTGCAATATAAGCTAATTACCTTTTTATAAACTTTTTACCATTAGCACAGACCAAATAGTGATGTGGTATTTAAATAGTACAAACTGCAATCTCTTGCCATGTCTTCTTGTAAATAGACTAATTACATAACTATACATCAACATATTTCATTAAATTGGAGACAATAATTAACTAAATATGAATTTAAAGTTTAAACTTATTCTTTCGAAAGTAGAATTGATTTTTAAAACCATAGCTATGGTGATGTAGTTTTAAATCACTATTTCACTCTTGTTTTGGATGTGTAGATATTAATTAGGTCTTGTTTTGGTAGCTGGTTCTCTCAGTAGCATTGTATATCAGACTTTTCCTCATCTTCAGTGGATCTATAGGGGACATGTGTTAGGATGGTTCTTTATATGCAGACAGCTTCACTTTTGGTACTCAGTGATGAGTTTTCAGCTTTTCCTCTGCCAGTTTGACAGAGTGAAGCAGAGAGTGACTTCTTTATTTTTACATGGTAGATTTTCTAGAACTATCAGATAAGAATTAATTAAAACAGAATAATAATAATGGCAGAATGGTAATCACTGGCAGGATAAAGATAGAATAATAGAAAGATATTAACGAATACAGAATAGAATACAGAATAAAAACCAATGTAATTTTCAGCACTATTTATATGATTTGGAGTTATCAGTAAAATTTGAATCGATCTCTTGTCATTTGGATTATTTTTGGCCATAAATAACTCCTTTACTTTCACTGAGATCCAAATTTATTTGTTCGATCTCTATTTACATGCTCTTATTTTTAGGCAGGAATAACAGCTTGTCATTTCTCCTAAAATTTAATCTAGTAATCTGTTTACAAGCAGTGTCATTTCCACCTTTTAACAAGTTAAATTTTGAATCAATTATCTTTTTACCCTTTAAAAACATATTTTGTATTCAACACAAAATAACTTTATAGTTAATTATACTATATATCTCTACCTATGCATTTACAATATACATTTAATTTTTATTTATAAAAAATTATTAAAATTTCAACTTTTAAATTTTGTTTGTATTTTTTAACATGTGGTCATGAAGTGTATATATGTGTGCATATATAGCTTCAATAATAAAGTTGGAAAGAAGGGTGTGCTGATAAAAATTGAAAAAAAAGGGGGGAAATTATCATATTTGGTTGTAATACTCTTTTCTAAAAGTCTGTTTTGAGTCATAAAATCAGCTTTTCAACATATTGGTATGTTTTATTACAAGGTTTTTTAGCAAAGACTTTTTGAAGTCATAAAACATGTTTTCTATAAATCATAACATTTTTTACTGAGATAAAATGTAGCTTTTCCAAAAACTTTTTGATTGACTATAGTATTTTTTATCAAGAGACTCATAAGAGTTATAAAATTTATAAACTGATTACTTGAAAAAAATAATATATTTCCTCCAAAAATATCTGTTTGTGATATATAAATAGAACTTATGCATGCTAAACATATGACTTTTATATGAATCCAGAATGGTTTAAATGTTTTTTTGGTTTGAGATTTTTTTTTTTCAGTTCAACATTCCATAATCTACCTAATAAACAACTAGAAAGTAAAACGAGAAAGAAAAACTTGTCAAGTGTTTGTGGCTTAGTGGTTAGCATAGCTGCCTTCCAAGCAGCTGGCGCGGGCTCGCTTCCAGGTCAACGCATTTGACTTATGAAACAGAAGAAAGAAAAACCATACAAACTCTCATGTCTGACAATTGGAAAATTGGTTGTCTGTATAAAATCTGTTAATAAAAATTGCTATAATCGCACATAATCTGTAAAACAAGTTTTATGACATCTAAAGAATCTCCTTATAAGAACTTCATAATTAAATATGATTTCCTTATACGTCTATAAATGATTATTAGAGAGGTTTTCGTCCTCCAATAGGCTATTTAAAGATTGTTTTACCCTTTTTTAAAATCTGCTAATTAAGATATCACGTGAAAATCAGGATAATTATTTTATTGCATTTTGTTTTTATACTATTATTTTTTTAAAATTTCAATACGTTTTATATATATAAATTCTGCCCAATGATGTAAGCTCTTATATAATGTTATCTTTAGCTGTAGTTGCATAATTACATTTCTTAAACTAATTTATTTATATTTTATCTTTGTTTTTCATTTAATTATAATTTCATTTGTAATATTTTGTTTTACTAAATATTTTAATAAAATTTTTGTAAAAGAAAATAAAAGATAAAAAGATGATTAAATAAAAAATGTTAATTTCATTATCTAAAAAAAAAAAGTTTATAATTAAAATAAAACAAGAAAAGATCATAATAATTAATGAGAAACAATTAAGATTAATGTTATAAACATGTAAATCTTGCTTTAAACAATTTCACTTTCACAAATAAGTAATAAAAACATATGTCAAAAGACAGGTCCACATTTGAACTACATCCCGCTCTTCCGTGTTTTGCTCTATCTTTCAAATATTTATGATTACTTCCCTCTTCAAGATTATTAATAGTTTTTATCTTTTACTTCTTTTCCTCATTTATCTTCTACATTCTCTTTCACTACATCTTTCATATAATCGCTTTTAATGCATCTTTTATACCTTTTTTTGCTGTTAAATACAGCTTCATTCTGCTTCTTTTTCTCTATCCCTCACAACAACAATTCTTATCGATTTATTTTTTTCAACACTTTTACATTTCTGATCTTATCTTTTCCAGTCTCCTCCAAATTTCACATCTCTAAAATCGCATGTAAATGATTTTATAGCTAATCAAATATATGATAGGTTAATGTAATAATACATTCTAATAAATCTATTTTGTATAATAATAACTCATAATAATGTACTCAGATCGTGTTTATTCTATGAAATAGATTTCATAGTCATTTATATTTCTGTCTTATTTGAATCAATAGTTTATTTATTTATTTTAGATTTAATATCGATCATTCATGAAATAACTTCCTTGTTTAACCACCGCAATTCTCACTCTCATTTGTTATCACTATTTCCATGATCAGTTTCCAACATTCCAAATTTTCTACAAGTTTTATCACATCTTACATATATTTTGTAGAGTTTATTTTTACAACATGCAAGAACAGCGATGAAACATTTGCACACCTGGTCGAAGAATGTAGAACATTTAAACAAATAATGATACAAGTATTCAAAATATCAATCATTAATCTAAAAAATATGATTAACAAACACATCAAGAAATTTGATCCACACAACTCTATGGTACTGATCCACACAATTAGAATAATATGGGAAATAAGGTGTTTATTAATATTCAATAATAAAAAATATAATTGGATTTAAAAACTTAATAAAGAATGGGAAAAATACTTTGAGAAATGCTTAAAATACTTACCAAGAAAACAAATGATTAAAATCTGGCGAGGAGCAGTACCTACAGCATATGAAATATGGCAATAAATAAATTATGAAAAGAAGATAAACATTAAACAAGAGCATAATAGCAAACAAAGATAAAATTAAGACAGACTAACAAGCAACAAAGTGTGACACTCAATTACTAAAACCTTTTATTAGGCTTAATATAAGGACATATAAAAAAGGGATTGTAAGTAACCAAAGACAAAAACAAAGATTGGAAAACAACAAAAAAACTTGTAAATGTGTATATATGTAGTACTATCTGCAAGTACTGCCACATTATCAGCAAATCTGTTATATTTAACCCTCTCATTCCAATGTTAATTTATTCTTTTTATATGACAACCTTAATGCAAACATATATTAACTATTACAAGGGATACATAACATTACCATCATGCAATTTTTTTTCTTTCATGAAAAAAAAATCATTTAATTATATGTGAGCATTTTATGACTCATATTCAAATTTCTTAATAATTTTTTTTTTGTCTTAGTATACACCTCTTTTATACAGGTACAACAACATAATGCAAAACACGTTATTAAATGATTTTTTAAGATCAGTAAACAAATATTAACTTTTTTTCTATTTTTATGTATACCTCTCAATTAGAGGTCATACTTCTAATTGATTCTATTGTCATTGTCTTTTTAAAATCTTTTTATAGTACAAAAACATGTTTAACTTATTTCATTTACTTATAAATATAGGGAACTTGAACTCAGACTTTCTAGCCCCTTCACTATCCACACTCTCTCATACTACTGATACACATGACCACGCACATGCAGTATACCTGTTATTTGCAATAACTTTTAACCAATGTATAGTATTTATACCAATATAAGCATTGGTGGTCGAGAGGTCAATGCGATTGCCTTGCACTTGCAGGCAGTTGCCTGGGTTGCGGGTTCACATCCCGGCCGATGCTATGATACTTAAAAAAAAAAAGTAGCCAAGAAGAAAAGTTTCTTTTAAAAGTATTGCTGAAATAGAGCTATTAAGCAAGAAATAAAAATCTCTTTGTCTGAATTCTCTGAATATAATGTTGAGCAATGATATCATTATGAAAAACGTGTTTTATAACCATTATCTTAGCATTGATACATTGAAGAAATCCAAGAATAGAAAAAACTTATATGATTTTTCAGCAAATTCAGCACCATGAATTCTTCTTTAACTAATTGATCACTTTTAAAAAAACTTATTGCTATTTACCTGTTCTATTAAAATTTTCTTTTTCTAGAGGTTGAATTTCCCTAACACAGCAGTAATATCAATCTTCAGTGATGACAGCCTTTAAACTCTTATAGCTATCTTCTATTCTGATCTTTAAGAGAAATTTGTGAGCTACGTCATTTTTAGATAACAGTTGTAGATCTTTTCCACTTTCATTGTAGACTGGGGAATTCCTAAATGGAGCTGCCTAGGTATACCATCTTTGCCCAGCTAAAACTTCACTCTCATATCTATTTCCAAACTGACCCGTAATTGTATTTTTCTCAAGCATTACCAGTTTATTAAACTTTTTTCATCACTTCTTTCTTAATTGTAAGATCTTGAGCTAGAACAAAAAAAGAGAAAGGGATTTGGAATCACAATTCCACAAATATAATCCCATTATTACATTATAGTGATAGCATGAAAGCCTTAGAATGACCAGCTTTGTGCTAAGTTAAATGATGAAGACAATAAGAAAAAAAGGAAGCAAGAAAAGATTATATTGGAAATAGTACTTAGATTTTGATTACCTAACATCCTAAAACTAGAAGAACACATTCTTGATCTGGCACTGTTTATTTATTTGCAGATAACTCCCATATGTAAAGCTCTTTCCACTCTTTACTACTTGAAAAACCCATCAGGAGCCTGAACATATTATCTAATATACTTATGGAAAAAGGAATATTTAATAATTTTACAAAATAATAAAAAGATATAAACAAATTAAGTGTAAATTTACTTTTTTTTAATAATATAAATAAAAAGTCTATGTTGTATAAGTTCAAGAAGTTACAAAAAATCCAAGTCAGATGTCACATGACTTAATTTAATAAGCTTGTATTTATAATACCAGTCTGGGATTGAGGATATTCTGCAAAGCTTGTTAAGAGCTTATTTTATGAGCTCTATATATAAACTCAAGAAGTGTATATTTGCAATTGTACAGCTAAGTATGCTGTTCTACTGTTTTAGGTCATCAATAGCTATTAATATGTAGATACTTTAGTTATAATTAAAGTCTTACCGTAGATAATGGTTAAAATTATTAAATGTCTATTTTATGAGTTGTACCTTTAACTCATTGAAGTAGATTTCTGCTGTTGGAATAAGTATGATCAATTGTTCCATTACAGTAAGTTTATATTAATATATATTAAGATGTTTATTAATAACTAAAAACAAATTTTAAATATTGATCCCTAAATAAACCATCTTACCAGTTTCAAAGCATTAAGAGATAAAAGATTGAATTTCTACTTATAAAATGAAGTTAAAACAGCTTCTATTAATAAAGAGATATAACGTTTACTCTTCCCATTCCATTCATCAATAGAATGAGAAAAAGAAAATTAAATATTTTTAAAATTGTTTTTCAAGACATCTTGTTCGGCATTTTTTTAAATATATATTTTGAAACTGATCAAGTATATGTGATATTAATTCTTCAAGAAAAATAATGTATTGTTTGATTTACCATGATCTCATTGAAACATCAATTCTGTTATTCTATTTTTATAAAATTATTATCAATCATTTAAATAAGAAAGTTTATTGTCTTTTAAAATACACCTTGAAAAATGTCAGCAGGTTTACCATGATCTCATTGAAACATCAATTCTGTTATTCTATTTTTATAAAATTATTATCAATCATTTAAATAAGAAAGTTTATTGTCTTTTAAAATACACCTTGAAAAATGTCAGCAGGTTGTAACTTTTTTTACAGAGGATTCAAGTGTGTATGGTGAAATATAAGAAGCTTTTTAATAAAGTCTCTTCTAATGGAAGAATAATGATGGAGAAGACAGCCCTCATCAGACTTAACAATACCCTGGTAATGAGGATTTGAGTGGTTTTCTATCCTTGATTAATCTTTATCTAAGAGCAGATACAAACCCATTTACAGATTGATGTTGTTAACTGGGTTGTGTATGAGATCTTGAATAAATAATTCAATTATCATAGAATCTATCTATGATTCAGAATAATACAAATCAAAATAATTTTTAATCATTTAAATATTGTTCCTTTAAAATCTATCTGTAGAAATTTTATAATATACATAAACAGATAATAAAACTCAGACACTGCAGACATATTCGTTAACTGAGATTTAAAGTATATTTGGGTAAATATAATCTTTAGTTTAATAAATGATTTGTAATAATTATTAATAACTGAAACACAGGCTTATTATATACCTGTGTCTATATATGTAATATATAGGGTATATAAGCACAGACTTTCACATGACCCACCATTCTCCACTCGAACACATATATGTCAAAAAAGATAAATAATCATATGTATTAAATGGATTATGTCCTGTACATAAGAGGTCAGATTGACCCTAGGTCAACATGGGTGTGACTAAAATCTCGGCCTCATGGTGGCCTTTGAGCATTCCATCATCAGATTTTCAATTGGATGGACGGTTGAAGAGTTGGAGTGTGGAATAGATTGAAGCCTATCCATTAAATTATGAAGATTGGCTATCTTAATATATATCTGAGTACTTATAGCATATATGTGTGGAGATGGTAATCTGGACTAACTGATGGTTGCTTGTTTAGCATGAAATATGTATATATTGGTGATTATTTATCTTTTCGACATATATGTGTTCAAGTGTATCAGTGTTATGAGATAGAGTGGAGAGTAGTGGGTCATGTGAATAGTTATTAATATATTTACATAAAATAGTCTATGTCAAAGTTGTAAGTTCAGAAAGTTTGATACTTGTAAAACAACTTATAGTAATTTGTTATCTATAAGCATGAAACAGATGAGGAATCTATATGTAAGAGATAGTAATCTGGGCCAACTGATAAGAGCTTTTTTAGTTCAAAGTGTGCATCTAGGGGTCATTTATATTTTGATCGATAATGCTCGAGTTATTAAAAAAAATCAAGTGAGATGTCAGATGACCTAATTTAACAAGCTTTTATTACAAATGTTATATATAGAGCTATTAAATAAGCTCTTAACAAGTTTTGCAGAATATCCCCAATCCCAGACCGGTTTCTCCTACTGGATGACTGAAAATTTCAGATTTTCTACTTAATAGTTATCCATTAGATAAAGTGCTGGGTTTGCCTTGGTATTTTTAATCTAATACTTGAATATCCTAGCACCTCACTGAGGACGCCAGTAACAGAAACCGGTCTGGAGTTAGGGATATTCTGCAAAGCTTGTAAAGAGCTTATTTGTTAGCTCTATATATAATAATGCTTGAGTTAAGGTGAAAACACACTAATAACAACAATAACTTGAAAACGTATATAATTAATTTATTTAGTGTTAGATGTTTTATTAGTTAATATAAATACTTGATTTATAAGAGAATTTTAATAAGCGATGCTATGATAATTTTGTTAAGGATTGGTAAAAGCAATCATGTATTAGGAATAATGATGATTATTTATTCTTTGGTGAGAATATCTTTTATAAGTAACTCTTTTTAGCCATAAAACTTAACTAACAGCTGATCACTTAACATTCATCTTATTTACTTTAGAGTTTTGTTCAGATGAATATATATATAAGCTAAATTTGAAAATCACATATTGAATTTTGTTTTTGCTTATAATTTAGTCTAATGTTAGACAATTAATTAATCCATCTGTTGATTGTTTTACAAACTGAACATATTTAGAAGTCAATTATGCAATTCTATAAATTACTTTTCTCTTTTCAGCTGCCACTTGTGTTTGCCATCGTTGGAGTGAAGTGCGTTTTAGACGAGCCCAGAGAGCTCCAAAAATTGGCGATTTACCAAGGTAAGTAAATATGCAGGTTTTAATTTTAGCATTTTTTCTTTCTTTTATCAAAAACTTTTTTCCCCCAATGCTTTTAAAAAAGTTCTATATATATAATGTTATTTATATATTTTTAATTTTGTTCTTTAGTTTTGCTTTTAATAATATATTTTTGTAATTTATTATATATGTGTAAATAATATTTGTGATTATTATACTATTCTTAAAGTATTATTGTACAATATTATTTTAAATAATTAAAAGGAAAAAAAACATCTCTTTGTGAGTTGTAGGTGATTCCCATATCTGTTATTTTTCCGTCTGATCTATTTGCTCCATTAAAAAGCGGTAACAACTCATTTTAATTTTGACTATCTTTTACTTTTTTAGCAAGCAAATGTAATTCTCCACTGTGTTAAACTTTCAAAACTCCACTTTGCAAATTTTACTCAGGTCTGAATATTTTATCCATTTTATGACACACATCTAGAAATTTATATGTGTAAATATTAGCAATTGTAAAGCATAACATATTTAATTAAATTTCACCTTTTTCTGACAATTTCACTTCTCTGATTTCTATTTCTCATTTTTGCACTCAGCGTCACAACTAACTATTATTATTAAAGTACAATTCCATTGTCCTGAGATGGGAACAATTTTTATTCTTTAATTACATTTTGTGAAACGGATAATATTGCATTACAAGAAATATGTAAATAATAATTAATAGTAGGGTTGTTAAGTGTGCTAGCCAAACAGTTTTAGATTTATTAATAACGTTTATAGTGAGTATACAGATGCAGGTGTTTAATGCCTTTAGCTCCAATGACAAGAAAGTGGTTTTGCAAAATACATATATAGTGAGAGACGGAGGTCTAAAATGTTTATACTTGTAGATAATTGTGATGTAACAGTGTTTGTGTTGAGAGGTGCATTGATTAATTTAAAAAAACTTTTTTAGCCTTATTCTTTTTCTTATAGTAATATTATGAATATCATCATAAGATTTTTAATTTATTATTCTATCCATTTTTTTTTTAATAATTCTATTTAATATATAGTGTATATGAGCACAGACTTTCACAGACACATATATGTCGAAAAGATAAATAATCACCAATATGCGTATTTCATGCTAGACCAACAATCATCAGTTGGTCCAAATTATCATCTCTACACATATATGAAATAAGTGCTCAGATATATATATTAAGATAGCCGATCTTCATACTTTAATGGATAGGCTTCAATCCACTCCACACGCCACTCTCAAATCGTCTATCCAATTGAACATCTGATGCTAGAACGCTCAAAGGTCACCCTGAGGCCGAGATTTATCTTTTCGACATATGTGTTCAAGTTTATCAATGATATGAGATAGAGGGGTGAGTGGTGGGTCGAAAGTCTGTGCTCATATACCCTATATATTACACATATATAAGTCTGTATTTCAGTTAATAATTCTATTTCTAACTTTATCTTTCTAAGTTTTATTTTTCATTTTCATATAAAAAGAAACTCTTCAAATCCAAGACTTTTTAAAAATATAGTGGTATTTAATAATAGAAATGGAAAGCATAACAATAATAAAATGAATAAAAAGATAATAAGTAAAATAAACCAAATTAAATCTAAAATCAAAATATAAAGAATAATTTGTTTAGTTTATTAAAGATTGATTGTCAGCTTAGTCATATTTACAGAAACTATGCAGTGTAAGGTAATTCACAACTGTGATTAACTTTTAAATTTCCCAGACAAAATGTTAAAAAGAGCCTACAACTGGAATAAGGTCTGAAGTCTCTAGAATATAAAAAACTAGCTCGGATCTGTATAACTATGCAAACAAATTGAAATAGATTCAAAATCTTGGGATTATATATATATTAAGCTATTGGGTTGAAATGTATGAAGAAGTAAAAGGTGGCTTCTGTATGCATAATTAAATTGTTTTTGGCTTTAAATTCTAAAATCTCTATAAAAATATGTTTGAGAATGTGGATATTATAATGTTATACTATCTGGAATCCATTAATTATTCAGTTTACTGTAGATGGCTTTAGAATAGATGAAGAAAACTGTTCTTGGATAATTAACTTTCTTTTAAAGGGAAAATAAATCATTTTTTTCAAACTTCTATTCTGGGTCTTCAACTTTGATTATAGCCATCACTTTCCTATTAATATGATATTGTTGTTAAGAATTGGTGGCTTATTGGTTAGCATAGCTGCCTTCCAAGCAGCTGGCCTGGGTTTGCTACCTGGTCAACGCATTTGACATATGAAAAAAAAAAGATATTGTTTCCTGGTATGAAAAAACTTTCTCATATTCTTTTATGATGTCTTAGATTCTTTTTCTATAAAAAACAATTAGATGATTTTAATATCTATTATATTTTCATAGTCAACATTATATGAAGAGTCTCATGATGTAGTGGTGATTAATCCACCATTCCAATCCAAATCTGAATAGAGTAAAATTTGAATTTTTTTACATTTGAAACAGGCTTATAATTTCTGAGTATCTAGTTTTTCTTAGAGAATAAACAAAGATGGAAACCCACCTAAAATCTTCACCAATCAGCAATTTTCAATTCGCTGATTGTCCTTTTATAATATGCTGTCAGTAAAGTTAATTGCACTACAGTAAACTGTTTAATTTCCACTTTAATTTTTACCTTAACTTTATTTTATAACACAAACATTTTGAAAAAAAGAGTATATTATTTTGTATGATAATCTACTATGAGTGAAAAAAAATATAACCATATAAGTTTTTTTAGGGTTAGTGCAATAATACTTATATGACTAAGATTGTCCTAGACTTACATTACATCCCTCTCCTACCCCACTGATAAGAATAGCTAAGCATTTGTTAATGGTAACTGTTGGGATGCTAAATAGATATACTATGTACTGGAATGTAATAAAATATTGAATTTACTTGAGTATTTTTTACTTTGTTTTTAGTCTCAGATCAATAGCATGGACTAAAACAGTAATAACAAAAACATGCCCCAAATAGGTTGTGGAGGCGACATACTATGGTGAGACACATGTGACACTGGCCACTAGAGTATCACAACACAGATATGTATACAATAAAGTATAAATCAAATCTGAAGGTAGCCCAATATTTTTGGAACATCAAAAAGCTTCTGGTCAGTGCAAAGTAAAAGCAGCATGTTTCATAGCAGACGACCCTTATGCCATCAATAGGAGAGGTGCCTGCTTCTCAATTTCTAAAAAATTAGTGGTCTAGACAATTTGCATACATCAACTTTGCAGAAGCTAATACAAAATCATTGTTAGCACAAGCTATGAATATGGTAACATGTAACTCCTGAAAGTGTTAAGCTAGAAAGTATTGAAAAAATAGCTTCACTGATGTGCATTGAGAAAACAACATATAGATTAAAAACATGATTTGTTTGTTTACACATATATAAACATAGTATATATGAAAATTTGTAATTATTGGTAATTGTATAATCCATGAAAATATTGAATTTAATGCATGAATCTATCAAAAGCCAAAACTTAAAATCGTAATATAATAAACAAATTTCAACAAATGCCACATTGAAAAGCTAGTCAATGCCAAGACAGACTTTTTAGGTGCAAAACAACACAAAAACAAAACTAATATATACTAATCTACTATCTTACAATACTAACTCACATTATAGTTATCTTTAATATCAAAAGAATTTTTATATAAGTTAACAGTTTCACAAGCATAATTTTTTAATAACAGAGAGTCTTTGATTCTTTTCTTTATTTCATTCTTTAACCACTAAACATCACATGATCACCATTCTTTATGCTTACAGAAGCTGTTTACACAGAGGCAAAACTCTCCATACAGTAGTGCCACTCAGTGCAAGCCAGAGTAATCAATGGGTGAATCCACTGTATGGAGAATTTTGCCTCTGTGTATTTTTATTCTTCTTATAGAAGACAATCTAAGCTTGCTCAGACATAATCTTAAGGTCTGCATTTATTCTCTACTTTTATGACCTGTCACTCTTGGTCAAATTATTCGATTTAGAGCTATTAACAAGTTCTTTATATGTTACATATTGGTAATGCAAGCTATATGGGTCATGTGACGTGACTGATTTTTACTAATAAATTATTTTATATAATAACCTTTCTCTAAATTATTTTTATATTTCCAAATATGTTATAATTCCTTTTAAAACTTTATAATAAGACAACAATTTAAAAGGCAAAGAAATAAAATAATCAACATACAATTGTTTCTTTAATTAATAGAGCAGTTGATAGCGACTAATAAATCCCTATTCAGTAGTGCCCTGTCTAATATCCCCAGACTAATCTAAGCTCATGGCTTTAATCACTAAGGATGAAACTAGTCTGGAGATATTAGATAAGACAACATTGGATAAGAATTTATCATTCTGGATAAGAATTTATCCAGCACTATCACCTACATCTGTTAATAACTAGAATTTATAGTAAGTAGCATAGATGTATTGAAAAAAAAAAAATATGGCTGAAACAACATTGAGAAAGTTGAAGTCATATGATAGAATAATGTGATATTTTATTGGTTTTAAATAAAAATTTAACAATTTTAAACTTATTAGTATCTGTACTATACTATAATTCCTCTTAAAATAACCATAACAAATTTATCAGAATAACCAAATTTTTAACAAATTAAAACTATTTATTTTTTCATTTCTATGACAAAAACTCTTTAAAGCAGCTACTTTATGAAAATCATGTTAATAATTATTAGTTTTAAAGATAGATCTTACATTTTTTTCCATGTGTCATAGCATCGGCCGGGAAGCGAACCCGCTAACCTGGGACAACTGCTATAAGGCAGCTGTGCTGATCTCTCAACCACCAATGCTTGACAGATCTTAATTTTTACTCTTAACATAACAACTACAGACCAAACAATTACTTTTAAATCTCTTATCATTACTAAATCTATAAACTTTAAATGAAAAAATTTAATCTGACTTTTTTTAAAATATGTTTTGCAGAAGAATTTTTTTATTTCAATTTTCTTCCTAATGTTTTGATCCTGTTATATGGTCATTGAAAGAATAATAACTAAAGAGTGTACAATAGCTCTAAAAAGATTTATTGATAAATGCTGCAAGAGAAAGCCATTTTAAAATCTCTATCTAGAAATTATCCCTATCCTCAGACTGGTTTCATGCTTTTGGCATTCCTCAGTGAGGTGTTAGGATATTTCAGACATCAGATCCAAAATACCAACTCAAAGCTATGACCTACATAGAGATTTTTAAAATGCTTTCTCTTGCAGTATTTACCAATAAAACTTGTTAGAGCTATTGCACACTCTTTTTATAATTACACCTGGGTCTCATTTTATGCGGTAGATAGGTTCATCAGAGAATGCGCACAAAAGAAATTTCACAAAAATAGACTTAACTTATCTTGAAAAATGGAGGATACGTACTGTAATTTTTAAAAATGGCATAAAAGCAAAGCAACAATGTACAATTACTTTAAAATTCACATTTAAAAAACGGAAATAAAATGCTGACTAATAAAAAATTTCAAATTTGAAAAAAATTGATACAAGACAAACTTTTTTTTTACTTTTTTTTATTAACTACAGTATTTAATTTTATTCAAAACAATATATTTTATGTGTAATTTACACTATTTTCAAACATTATATATAGAGTTCGCAAAAACAAACTCTTAACAAGCTTTAATAATACCCTCATCCTCAGACCACGGTTTCTGCATCTAGCGTCGTCAGTGAGGTGTTAGGGATTAAAAATACTAGAACTAGCCTAGCACTTTATTTAATGCCTAACTATTGAGAAGAAAATCTGAAACTTTCAGACATTCAAATGTCCAAAAATCCAGCTATCTAACTCAAATAGCTGTATGGGACTGAACTAAGTTCAGATACACCATATATTAATAGCTCTAGCAATATAAAATCACCAAAGCCTTAATAGCAAAAACTAAAATTAAATTGATAAAAAAATCAAGTCAGATATCACATGACCTAATTTTAATAAAGCTCGTATTTACAAGCTTGTTAAGAGTTTGTTTTTGCAAACTCTATATATACCATTTGTAAATACGAACTTTATTAAAATTAGGTCATCATCTGACTTGATTTTTTATCAATTTAATTTTAGTTTTTGCTATTAAGGCTTTGGCGATTTTATATTGCTAGAGCTATTAATATATGGTGTATCTGAACTTAGTTCAGTCCCATACAGCTATTTGAGTTAGATAGCTGGATTTTTGGACATTTGAGATGTCTAAAAAGTCTCAGATTTTCTTTCTCAATAGTGAGGCATTAAATAAAAGTGCTAGGCTAGTTCTAGTATTTTTAATCCATAACACCTCACTGATGACGCTAGATGCAGAAACCCTGCGGTCTGGAGTTGAGGGTATTATTAAAGCATGAAAGGTTTGTTTTTGCAAACTCTATATATAATGTTTGTAAATACAAGATTTATTAAAATGAGGTCATATGACATCCGACTTGATTTTTTATCAATTTAATTTACAGTATTTTACATTTTTTCATACATGTACAGTATTTTAATCATTATCATTATTTGAAGATATGCATGTTCATTTGTGAACTAGTAAGACATCAGATTCGTCACAAGAGGAAATGCAAGTAGTGCCAACTCTGGTTTTTTTAATTACTCTTATAGTACACTACGCTAAACTAAAATGTTTTCTAATCGCTGTTGATCCTTCCCATTTCTCTAAGCGATCTAAAATTGAAATTTTTGTTTCCAAACGAAATTGCAATTTTTAGTGTTTTTTCCTCTCGATTAGTGTAAATTAAAAGTTTAAAAATAAAAATAAAAACTTAGACTTATGATAATAAAAAGAGCACCTACTCACCACTATTGGGCAAAATTTAATTAAAACTAACAATTAAAAATTAAATTATGCTTATTTTTGTCTTTAATTTTTAATTTTCAATTCAGTTTAAAAATCAATTTTCATTGTTTTGCATCACATTAATTTCAGATCACGTTACATGATTTTTAAATTGTTAATTATAATTAAAAATGAGATTTTAATTTTTAATTGTCAAATTTAATTATATCCACCACTGTTACTCACCTTTTAAAAATCAAACTTGCAGACACTAAATGATTAATTGATTATGCACTCTTTTTTAAAAAGCAAAAATAGAATGTGATTTAAAATGCAAAAACAACAACATGCATAGCATATGCATGTATAATGTTTGAACAGATTTATATTATAATCTTGTAAAATTTTACTGTGTGTATATATAATGGGGGAAATCCCTGATTTTAAGTGAATTATAAACTTCTTTATTGCATAAAATCTATTACAGTACTATTATAAAGCACTGAAAATATCGAAATTATTAGATGGAAGTCAAACTCCAATAATGCCCTGCAATTACTCCTTCCCCCTCTTCCGAAAAACAAAAAAAAACCTTTTATAATTCTTTTTTTCTTAATTTATTTTTTTCTCTCTAAGTTATTAAAATCCATTCTCATTTTTTTTTTTTCTTCCCCTTTTCCTTTCCCATCCTTCTTTGTTTTATTTTCTATTCTTCTTACCCAGCTTCCGGGCGGCGCCTCTTGATTTTTCAAAAAACCAATGGTGAGAGTGGTCCACTTTAAGAGGAACCTCAAATTGAGCGCGAGAAAAAAAGTTTTCCTTTTTTTTTTTCTTTCCCTCCCGCGCCATGTTCCCTATCACTCAGAGTTAAAAAGTAATTTGGTGGCGTCTTCGTTTTTCCTAGATGAAAAACCAACTAAAAGATTAAAGTAAACAAAAAGAAACTTTTTGTTTTTCCACTTCTTTTTTTTCTCTCTTTTACCTGCCCGGCCCCTGGCGGCCCTGTTGGTCCGGGGGGGGGGTAAATATGACACGTGAGTATGCAAAATTTATAATATTTAAAGTAGTAGTGCACATTATCAAAGGAGCTTGACTTCTGATCTAATAATTTTTGTCTCATAAAAGAAAACCGTATGCAAAGATATTAAGGAAAGAAACATGAATCGCATTAACTTCACACAATCAAATTGAAAAAACCCGCATAAAAATGAGACCCAGGTCAACACCCAAACTACTATTAAATCAAGCACATGATGTATGACTTATTTTTAATTACTAGAAAAGAATAATCAGTGAGGAAGAAAATAAAAGGTAAAAAAGATTCATAAAATAGAACAAGGTTTACAAAGAAAAAAATGTGCATGAAATTAATTTGTTTTATATATATTTGAAATTGATAGGACCATATTTGAAAAGCAATGGTAGAATAATTAAGGAAGTATTAATTTTATTAAATAAATTTTACTAAAAGGATCAAAACCTAAATATATTTAATAATTCTTTTAATTTTATCCCTTTCTAATACAAACAAACAGTTCACTCCCTAGTAGAATTTTCTCTTCAAGATAATTAATATAATCTGAATAAATTAAAAGATGAAATAAGATAATCTATTTTTCTACTCTTTTTCAGTTTTATAAAATTTACTATTATAAGTCTGCTCATATACCCTATATATTACATATATGGACACAGGTATATAATAAACCATGTCATATTTTAGTTATTGCATAGTAGAGATATCTACCCATCCCTTATATATGTAATAAATGGATTCATGCCTGACTATGAAGGGTACAGATTGCAACTTTAGGTCAACATGAGTGTGACAAGAATCTTGGCCTCCAGGGTAGCCTTTGATCATTTCATGATCAGATTTTCAAGTTGGATGGATGGTTGAAGAGTTGGAGTGTGGAAAGAGAATTGAAGCCTGTCCATTAAAGTACGAGGATTGGCTATCTTGATTCATATTTGAGCACTTATAGCATATGTGTGTAGAGATGATAATCTGGACCAATTGATGATTGCTTTGGGTTTTAGCATGAAGTAAGCATGTATTGGTGATTATTTATCTTTTCAACTTATATGTGTTCAAGTGTATCAGTGTTATGAGATAGTGTGGAGGGTGGTGGGTCATGTGAAAGTCTGTGCACATATACCCTATATATTATAAGTAGAATATTTAGAATCCTCCAACAACAACAAAAAATCTTTAATAACCTTAATTTTATTTCTAAACAAAGATTCATTCCTAACTAATAAAAATCTCAATACTGCTTTATCTGTTAACAGATTGATGCATATTTTCTGTAAATATGTTCAGAAAAATATTCTGATAGCTTAACTAGAAGGAATTTAATAATTATTATGAAGAAAATGCAAATTTTTTAACAGAATATTTAAAATGCTATCCAAGTTAATTTATTTGAGCTAAAGTGTTAATAAATATCCAAACTCACAAAGTTTTTTCTTTAAGATTTATTTTTAATTTTATTGAAAGTGTTGTTGAAAAGATTTCTAGATACCTGAATATTTTTTTAAAGAATTTGTCACTTTTGATAATTACATACTTCATCTTCTTTTGAGGCTTTTGAAAAGATTAATAAAATAATGGGGTATGTGATAGTTTTGATTAAGTAAATATGTATCAATATTTAACAGTAATGAGGTTCTTTATTTTTGGGTTAGTAATGAATCTTTATTTAGAAATAAAATTAAGGCTATTACATATTTGCTGTTATTGTTGGAGGATTTTATATATTATACTTAAAATGGTATGTTTTAAAAGATTAAAAAATGGAAATAAAAGGTTATATTATTTTACCTTTCATTTATTTGGATTATATTAATTACTTGGGAGAAAAAAATATTAATTATGATATACAAATTAAAAAGCGTATGAAACACTTGAGTGAGAAGCTATACAGATTCAAAAAAATTACAATACGCTAAGCGCTTCCGAGACCATTTGCCTCATATTCATAGCGGTAATGCAAGATGCAGAATGAGGAAATAGGGCAAGGAAACAAAGCGGTATGCAAAGCGTATGCAAATGAGCTAGATAATATATGTTTAAAGTTGTTTGTTAGATATGTTAATGGAAAAGGGTAAATGATAAGAATTAGTAAATATATTTAATAGTTTTGATCCTTCTATAAAAAAATATTTTAAAATGAGGGTTTAGATTTTGTTTAATTAAAGTTTTTATATTTATTAGTGATAAGAGATTCAAAAAATAACTATTTGGATATAGCCATTATGTCAAAGTAAAGACCTGATAGCTTTTAATGTGATTTTTCATAAAGCAGCAACTTTAAGTGATTTTTGTTACAAAAATAAGAAAATGGTCGCGATCAGCCTCAAAGGCACTCAGCGACCAAGGAAGCTAAATGGTCTTGCTCTCCACTCCATTCAGGCATTGATTTACCAAAAAACCCACAATGTCATACACAACTTGGTAGCATCATATGGTTTTAACACAATTCTCCAAAAAACTTTCCTTCAAAAGGTAACACCCACTGACCGACCCTCACCAGACAGACAAACATGGATCACTAGAAACACAAGCTTTATCAAACAGCACTGCCCAATAAATGACTCCACATTCAATTCTAAAATATCATTATGGCAAGCATACACAATCCTCCATCCAATCTTACATCCTATAATCAACACATTTTATTACAATAATCAGAAACTGGTATCCAACTTTAAAAGATGGAGTCTAGAGGCCAAATACTTAGACTTCCTCATTAAATACAACATTAATGGACTACCTACTAATCACTTCCTCTTTTACAAACGTGGTCACAACATAGACCCTACTTGCAGCATTTGCATGAACGGCGATGAGACATTGGAACACCTTTTCTCACAATGTATGGGATTCAGAGTGATTCGAGAAATCATACTCTCCAACACCAAGATAGATTTCCAACTGATTTCATCTCTGAAAGATAGTATCAATACTAAAACCTATCCAATAATATGTCTCTCAGTGTTTTTGAACTATGCCATATGGGTTACACGTTGTAAACTAATCATGGAACACCCACAACCTAATATAAAACAGGTTTTTTCCAAAACAATGATTAAAATCCAGAAGAGAGACCAACTCCTGGCATCGTCGAAAACATTTGAAGACACTTGGACATTATACAATATGCCAAACTAACAACAAGGCAAAGGGGGGGGGGGATAACAATCAGATAACAAATATGTGAAAGATCTAATGTTCACACCATATTGGGCAACATAGACTCATCAGAACCCAAACGGAAATAACAAGATAGTTAGAACAACAATGTAAACCCCAATTGTATGATTACACATCACTGTATACATTAGAAATAATAAATTATTATTGAAACTAAAAATAAGAAATTTAACAATTCTAAAAAGATAGCTTTGTTTCAAAAAAGCAAATTTAATAAAGATTCGTCTGAAAGGTAGTGATGATATCACAAAATGTTTTGTATCTACTAACCTGTGTTATTTATTTGTGTGTTGTTATTAATAATTGTTTGTATTTCAAAAGTTTAAATAAAGTTTAAAATTTTCAAAACTATTCGACATTTAATGTGAGATGATGGAAATAGTCCCACATATTATTATATTTATAAAGACTACTTTTTTTAATGGCATTTTGTTAAATAGTAATTATACTATTGATAATACTCAAATTTATTTATGAAGTGCATTGGACATATGTAAGTAAATAGAAAGGATATGCTCTATAATAATTTATATAAGCTCAATGATGCTGTGTTGAGTATAGAGAAACTCTCAAATCCAAACATGATAGAGACTTGATAAAGATAAGAGAGGCCATAACCTAAATTCCGGTTTATATCGGTCAGTCTTGGTTTGAGACAGTGAAGACATTACTCTGTTCACTTTTATATCCATTACTTTCTTTCATACAATAACATAAGAAAAGCCTTTCTATTTACTATGATTTAATTTTAAGAAGTAATATAAACTTTGTAATGCTCAAATTTATTTATCAAATGCATAAGAAGTATGTAATTCAAACCTAACTCGAAAACTTTGCATGCAAAAATATACTTGTAAAATAATATAGGTGCTCTTGTACCTGAACGCAAAGCTACTTTATACTAAAACAAAATAAAATTATACTATTCTGCAAGCGTTCAGGTGCAATAGTGCCTATATTATTTTACAAGAAATATGTAATTAAATAGAAAGGATTTCACCTTTTCACATATGCTCCATAATAATTTATATAAGCTAAATGATACTGTGTTGAGTACAGGGAAAATTCTTTCTATTTAATTGCATAGTCCAATGTGATTGATAAATAAATTTGAGCATAATGTAACTTTTATAAAAATTAAGTTAACTCACAGTAAATCAAAAGATTTTGCATATGTTAATATATGAAAGAGAATAATGGGTGTAAAAGTGTACAGAAAAACACCTTCATCCTTTCAAATCAAGATGCTTCAGATTGGCCTATATAAATCAGAATTTAGGTGAAAGATAAGACAGATGCTCTTATCTTTATAAAGTCTCTATCTTGTGCTTGGGTTTGAGAGTTTCCCTGTACCCAACACAGCATCATTAAGCATATATAAATTATTACAGCACATATGTAAAAAGGTGAAATCATTTTTATTTAATTACATAAATCGTATATGCTTAATAAATAAATTTGAGCATTACACAGTTTCTATTAATTCTTAAAATTAATTCATAGTAAAAATTAACTCATAATAATAATTTTAAAAATAAGATTAAGTGAAAAATATTTTATTTTTTTCCTTTTAAAGTGTCTTCTTTTAAAGATTTAAGAAAGAATTATAATATATTTGAGAATCAAAAAATTAGCATATAGGAAGGATATTTTACTGAATTATTTACTGAATAGCAGTAAATAGAAAGTTGGTAGAAATGTCATATCAGGAATGATTTATATTTTTGCTTTTGTAAGAAATTATATATAAGTCAAAGTAGTTTGAGCTTAAATGAAATAGTGACAGTTCATAAAAGTAGAATAAAAAGTAAATACAAGCCACAAGATTATGCTTGAACAGGGAATGAAATAAAGAGAAGAATTAAAGAATATCTGTTATCAAAAGTTAATGATTCTGAAGCTGCCTTGACAGTGAAACCATTGGTTGTGAATTCTTAATTTTGGTTAATTTCTTAATTCTAAATTTGGTATTGTTTGTTTAGTTTAATGTATATATAGTTCTGGAGTGAGAGATGATTTGATATTAGCAAGCTTTTAGAGATGATGTTATTTTTTAGAATCCTCATATTTACATATTTGTTTGAGTTAATTTGTCATATAAAATGTTAATCACTGAGATAGCAATATCTTATCACTAAATAAATTTGGATAAAGCTTATTTTGATCACTAATGTGTGTGATTCAACTTAGGGATTTCATTTTTAATTAGTGATTATCTAATAACATCTTAGCTGGAATTTTTTTCTAGTTATTATAGTTTTCTATTTTCTTATAGGTACTCTTAAATATTAGGTAAAAATTTATTAATTTACCATATATATAGAATAAAAGATCAGATGTGAAGAAAAAGTCTTCTCTAATATTCCATTAGCGTAATCATAAAAAATGAGCATTACTTTGCAATTATACCAATTATACTGTAGTAGTGTTTAATGGATTTACTCAAAATGTGAAAATAAAGATTGATTATGATGAGTAGAAGAAGTTAACAGTTACATATATCTTGGTCAGATTATTAATACAGATGGAAACATAATGAATGAAATTAAGCATAGAATTAAACTCGGATAGAGTGCTTTTGATAGAAATAACTTGATACTAAAAGGAAATATGCCTATGTGTTTGAAAATGAATATTTTTAATAAATGTGTTTTACAAGTTTTCACTTATGGATATGATACTTGGACTCTTAATAGAAGAGCAATACAGAGACTTCAGACCACTCAAAGAAGTATGGAAAGATACATGTTGGGAGTAACAAGGAGAGATTGAAAACACAATATATAAGGTTAGCCTTTCAAAGTGTTAGTTGACAAAGATTACTAGAATAATTGAAAGTGCTCATATAATAATAATATTATTATATATATATGAGGCTTGAGCACTTGATAAAAGAGCAGTATAGAGATTTTAGACCACACAAAAAATGTGGAGAGATGTATATTAGAAGTAACAGGAGAAATCAAAAGTGAAGTAGTTATTACAGATATCATTGACAGAATTAATTAGGCTGTAATGGAGTTGGACTAGATGAGTATTTGATATCTTAAATTTTATTCTGGGAGATCTTAAAAGTAAGAAATCATATGTAAGATGAATTTATGAAGTAAGGAAGTTTGCTGTATTTACAGAGTAAGGAAGTTTGTTGAAGTGATGTGGTAAATGAAAGCTATGGATCAGAGAAACTGAATTAAACTTATGAGATCTTCATTCTGCAGAAGATTGATAATGTTTGGCTGTGGTGATGTCACTACTAATATCTCTCAATCTATGAATAAGTAGAATAAAGTATAATTTGTTGAGTTGCTTTATTAAAGCAATACTTATATATAGTTTAACAAAAAGGGTCAGATGGTCAAAATTGTAGTAAACAAAATAAACAAAGTCTTAAATGTGAAATATTGTTTGATATTATATTATGTCTAATGATGTTCACATTGAATGAATGCAAATATTTTATCCAACTTAAAAAACTGAAATTGTTCTTTATCACTTTGTTCACATTGTAAATTAAAATTATTAAATAAATTAATTTGTGACCAAAGTAATATGAAGACTATGTATTTATTATATACTATGGTAGAATATATATATAATCTCATAATCTATAAACAGAGAAAAAAGCAATGCAGTGACTTTTCCTACTATATATGGTTAATTAGAATATGTTTTAATAAGAACTGGTCAAAGTGTGCCACATAGTAAGGTTGCTTTGTTCAGTAGCCATTAAGTTTGATTGAACACCACCAGGTTCCCAATCTTCTTTAAAACATACACTTTAATTTTAGGCCTAGACACTAAGAAAAATACTAAATCATTATCTTGGTATGCTTCTTCTTTTTCCAAATTCTTCTTTACACATCTTTTTTTATCCCATAAATCAAATCACGAATCTATCCAATCTATGTATTGAATAAAACTATTATTAGAAAACACACATATAAGAGTATCATTTTAATAATCATAACAACAAGTTTATTATATTTGACTGTCATCATTGATTATTTAATATACTTCATTTCAAATTCATATACAAAAATTTATTAACTTTGCAAGGGATTAATTTTATTTTTACAACAATTTTTACAAAAGACATCTAGTTTTAAATGAGTTTGACATTCTTAGGCTATTCTACTTATATATTGTTTCTTTCTCTGAAAAATCACTTTCCAAGTCAATTATCTGATTTTAATGATATATAAATAAATAATCAAACTAATTAAAATTTAATATAAGTTGATTTATTATAAGAATAACAATTACTTTTTGACCCTACTGTAACATAAACAATGTTGTGAATACATCACACACATTTTTTTTAAACTTAATATGTATATGAATATGTTTTGAAGTTTGACCAATACGTTTCAGAAATGAATTTTCTTTCAAAAAATTATAAATTCTTTTAATAATTAATATCCTACTTCATAACTTTAGATTTTCTTAGTCATAATAATTAAGATTCAGCTTATCATCTTAACAATATTGCTCACATTATATAATAAATTTAAATACACTAGAGTTGAAATACTTCATAGATAGTATTAATTAATTAATTACTAATAAATAGATATGTCCATATCACTAAACATCCACTAAATAAAATCAAATACATTAAGAAAATTCTTGATGACAATAACCAAAGTTTCTATCAGTTGCAGTAGAGTTTAATTCAAGCCTACCTGCCCTCACAGTGTTTGGTTAATGAAGTATAATAATTGATGTTATTGTTAATGACTAATTTGAAACAGCTTTATCCTCAATCCATATCCACTACTGCCAGTTTTGGATATAAAACATGATTATTGATGTCAAAATAGACAAAGATAACTTGCTGTAAAAAAAATCTTGCTTTAATGATATTGAAATAATAATTTTAATTGGTCAATTTGTAGTTATTATTCTTATGCAACAAAATTAACATCAAGATTGTATTCCAAACAATGTTTTTATAAAACCAGTAATAGAAATTACAGAGCTATCTCAATTGCTTATCATTAGTAGCAATTAGAAATCTTTGAATAGCAGATATCTTCCCAGAATAAGATTGTGTGGCTTCTTTGATAATCGCGTGCCCTAGAAAAATTATCTTAAGTGAAGCTAATACACATTTTTGAAAATTTACAGTAATATATTTTTATCTTAACTCTCTTTCAAGAACAAACAAATATATTCCAGGTGTTTGAACAATTCTAGAAAGTAATGACAACATCATCAACACATTATCTAATAATATTTTTAATCTGTTCTGATTAAATTCTATCCAAGAATTATATGTATAACCTCATATGTGAAGGCATTGTACTTATGATCTCATGGATTCAAGAATATTTGCCAGTAACTTGAAGTCAAATGTTATTATGAAGATGTGTTTCCCTTTGAACTTAATGAGAAAATCTTGAGTTGCAGGTTGAATATCAGATTTGGGTATGATATTTGCATTTATATGGTGGGAATTATAAACACAAGAGAATTGATCCATCTTTTTTAACCACTACTAATGGATTTTCATAAGGAAAAGTTGTTTTTATACTCCCAATCAATCATAAGCTAGGGTTATTTTTACACTTCCACATGATATTGATGAAGAAATGGATATGACTGATTATAAAAATAGCCTTTGTTATTTTTATTCTATAAATATATTGTATAACTCCTGGTTTGCCATTTGTTATTTCTTTGTTAACAATATGAAATAGTTCCTGACCTTCACATTGTTGACATTAATCATTTCTTGATTGCAACTCATCTGATTATAATCATGACCTTCCAAATGGATAATACAATTTCTTGCTGATAACATACTAACATTTGACAAAAACATAGTTTATACTACGCTGATGCCAATGCAGAAAACTGATCCCAATATATCATAATATACCAATCCAAGTTTAATCAAGAATATATAATCCAAATGTTGGCTACATATTTATACATTTATCCATGATTTCTTATTATCTATTCTTGTCTACTTCTTTAGGTCATTGAACAAACTGACAAGGTCTTTTTAAAAGGATAGAATCATAAGACCTGGGGTAGCCTCTAGATATTTGTTATCAATGAGATCTGTTTTTCCATATCAAAAAGGGCATATGCAGTAATGTTTCTAATTTAATATTTGTAACAGACTATGACTGTTTTATCTGGGCTGATATAGCTGAATCATTCTCAAAAATAATGTTTTAAGTATATATAACATTTTATGTGAATCAGCGTCCATGTTTCTTTCTTTAATCTCAGAACTTCATTAGAAGGACCAAACCAACAAGACTTTATTCATTTTGTGTATGTCTCAAATTCTGATTTGGGTGCTTTACTTGACTGGTCTATAGGTCTATTTTCATGTTCATGAATTACACTCCCTAATCTCATAAAATATTGACCTAGTGAAAAAGATGACTTTTTCACTATAATTATATCTTAGATCTAAATCTCTTCATCACAAACAATATCCTCACTTTTTATTTAAAGACCATCATAGAGTACATTTTAAAAGTTTGAATATGTTAGTAATCAAACCCACATAAATGTGCTATTAAAGTTTTTAATGTAAGTTATAAATATTTTACAGTGAATGAAGTCAATGAGGAAATTCAGGGGTTTAAAATTCTAACTCATTGGTTTTGGCATTTTTACTTATTTATTCTGTAATACATCATTTTCCCCCAGTTTTTAGATATTTGAACAAAGTACTGGTTTACTTTTTAAATAGCATTTTTTTTCAGTTTCTGTTTATGTCTAGATCCTGAAAGTTTTTTTTTTTTTTACTAAACCTATCTTATCAATTAAATGAATTATTTACTGACACTAAATTTTTATTAACCAAAGAAAAAACATTTGCTAATATAATATTGTGAAAAATCAACTAAAGTATATCCTTTTTATTCTCCTCTACTTTCTTTGCATGTATTCATATATTCATATATATTGCTTACAATAACTCCTCTCATATACACTTGAATGCAAAAATTTTTTGAAATATAATTCCTTTATTTTCCTGACAGTTTCAACTGTCCTGTATTCTTCATCAGAGTGTTCTGAACCTCCTCTACCTTTTAAAATATACTTCTAAGAAGAAGAAAATTACATGAAGGATTAAAAGGATGAAAGGACAATATTTGGATGTATAATTATGGAGAGTTATTTTAAAAGGGAGAGGAAATTAAGAATGCTCTGATGAAGACTGCAGGACAGTCGAAACCATCAGGAAAATAAAGAAATTATATTTTAAAAAAACTTTGCATTAGAGTGTATATGAGGGGATTTATTGTAAGCAATATATATATATGAAAAATCAACTGACTTAGTCTTTCACCCAAAATCAATTAAAAGTCTATGATGAGAATCTGTTTTTGATTCAAAGTCCAATTCAAGCCTTATAGTGGAATTTGGAAAAGGAAATTAACTTAAGTTTTTGTAATTGTTATAGTCCATTAGGCAAATATTTTAATGAACATTTAAAACTTGATCTTAAGAACAATACAATACTCCATTAATTAAAATGATTAATTATGATTTGGGAATAATTTAGTGTGCAAATAAAGTAGCTAACCACATCAGGAGTTAAAAAATGAGAATTTTTAAAAGAATTAATTTTCATAATATTTTTAACTTTTTCTATAGTCTACTTTTCTCATCTTTTGTAATCCCCCAAAACTTGCTACCCAGTATGTTAGTGCATGCTGCACTATTAAAAGAACCAGCTTCTGACCAAATTCAATAAAATATTGTAGGGTTCTTATGGTGAGACTGAGCTGTGATCCAAGTCAGAACCATTAATTCCTGAGTCATTAATTCTACCATTACTATAAATCATAGAGGGCATGGAATCTGAAGCCAATTCACATAGTAAAGTCAAGCAGATTTATGAAAAAATTGATTATTTGTAGCCCTTTGGAAAGTTAAAAAAACAATCATCTTCTTAATCATATATTCATCATAAGAATTATATAAGCTCACCATAGATAAATTGAGTTACACACTTAAGCTCAAACCCCATGAATAATAACTTTAATTCTGTCACTCAGATACTCAATCTTTTTGTGACTTTCTTAAAAATAAATTATTGTTTATTTTTTTAATGATTACACAAAAGTATTAATTTACTTGTCATTATAACAGAAATATTGTTCATATATAGGTTTGAATGAATCTGATTATATTGCTGAATTATAACTGTACACAGATATAAAGACATTTGTCGATTATATGATATTTTTGTTTTAACATAGCACAAATAATGCTTTTTAATAAAATAAATATCAGTTTATAAAGTTGTATACACAAGTGTAAAACTCTAAATATCACCATTTTCAATCATTCTCAATCCATCTCAGGATAAGTATTTTCTCAGGTTAATACATTTTTAAAATGGAAACATTTCTTTCGGACATCATTCCAGTAATCTTTCTTACATCATACAATCAACTCATATGTTGTCATTTTGGGTACAACCTGTCAAGACATGGTCATCTCAGCTTTATTTTAACTTCAATGTATAAAATATATAACATTCTAATACATAAACATAAATTGGAGAAAGTTTTATTGAATAAGATCATACAAAGAATTTACATTTTTTAATCGAACATAAATAATAAATGAAGAAACAAAAATCCTTTATTTTTGTTGATGCATAGGGTATTAACAAAGGAAGATCTCAGAATATCGGCTGATGATCTTGTAATAGCCAGCTATCTTGCTATAAATAGATTAAATTGATGAGATTTAGGGTAAAATACTATGGACTTATATTCTTTTGTCCCATGAACTTCTCATGTCAATGATATTGTAAAAGAATGGCTCCAACAGATATTTATCCATTCGTTATTCATTAAAGTTTGGAATATCACCAATGACATTTCATAATAGTTTCAATTAATTAGTAACAGTGCAAACTTAAGGGAAGCTTTGGAGTGATGAACTTAAAATCTAAAAGTTTTTGGATTGAAGTTCAATCTATTATTTTTTGGTACCTGAATATCACAATACTTTTTTAGTGATTAAAAATTTAAGGATTTATTATTCATAATAGTTCTACTGCCTAAGTTTTTCTTTTCTTGTAGTGGCTAAATGCAATCAGATTTTAACAGCTTTTGGAGCAGATAAGCTATAGTGGAGTTAATTCTTTTGGGTATTCCTGTGTTTAGATCACTCCCTCCCCTCAAGAATTGAACTATAGTCCTTTGCATATTGGCAAACTACTCTTTAATTGAGATATATGATATCACATAATTGAGATATATGATATCACATAATTGATACTAATGATTTTTATATCAAATATGATAAAATATAAACATCTTTAAAAATAATACTTTTTAAAATACGTTTACGTCAGAAAAAATTAATTAAATCTCCGCTGAGTTTCAAAGAAGACAGTCAGAAAGCATTAATACTTAATAATGAAAATTAGTTTGATATTTATGACAATTTTTCTGTATTAATTCTTCTGATCACTTTATTTATGTCAAAGATACTGATTTTAAAATATTTTATTTTAAACGATATTATAATAAATTTTATATTTTATTTTAAGATTTCTGTTTGTAGGCAAACTGACTGTTATGATTAAAAGATAATCCTTGATCATCATTCAGAGATAATAAGCCAGTGGATAAACGCTGTTTATTCAAAATTTTAATTTTTAAAGCGACATACTAGCTTTAATGAGTTCTTTATATAATTATATATATAGATAAAGGAATTAAAATATATTTTAAATGTTTTATTCAATCCTTTCTGTTTGAAGGCAAAATAAAACAATCTTGAAAGTTATTATAATTTTATATTGACAAATACAGAACAATTGTTGGAAGATATGTCCTGGTCTAATTGAAAAGTTCTAGTTCAAATAGAAATGTATCTTGGAGGTAGGGGAAATCATTTGCCCATTTCAGATGTGTGTTTTTTTTCATGTGTCAAGTAAGTAAATTAGAACAGGGGTATTAAAATATATCTCAAATATTGCATATGGGAAAAGATATAGATGAAATTAAATTAAGAATACCATATGATTGTGTTAAACAAAAATAAGATATACTATTTGATTAAATTTCAAGTGAATAATTGGGCTGAGAATGATTTGACAATCTCTAGTCTAATGAATAATTAGTAATAATCATTAATATATTTATTTAAAATGGGTGATGCCAAATATGAAAGGGCAGAAATTTTGGCACTTGTAAGTCAAACTGAGTAATGTCGAATTACAAAAATTTTGTATTATAGGGAGGTATCCATAACATAATGTCAGTGGAAATTTTTTACTTAAAAAATCTGCTAATATAAAAATACATTTTTTGCTGAGTTGAATATGACTTTCCAAACAAATGGTAACAAACTTTTCAATAAGGAATTTATGATTAATTTGAGCATGGTTTTTATTGGAGAGTCAAATCCATATAGGTTATAAAGATTATCTCAATTTTGAAGAAGTACATTATAGTTAGCTACCTTGGGTACAGATTTTTAGAATAGAATATAATAGAGTTACAATTATGTATACATAAATGGATTATTCTCCTGTACATGAGGGGTCAGAATGACTAATATGTCAACATGGGTAGGATGACAACCTCAGCACTAACAAGGGCTTTGAACATTCCACCATCTGATTTTCAATCAAATGAAAAGCTGAAGAGTTGTGAGCTGGAATAGTTTGAAGCCTGTCTATTAAAGTATGAAGATTGGCTATCTTAATATAAAGCTGAGCACTGATTATATATGTGTGTGAGGATAGTAATCTAGACCAACTGATGATTGCTGGTTTAGCATGAAATCTGTATATTGGTGATTATTTATCTTTTCAACATGTGTGTGATCAGGTGGGTCAGCAATATGAGATGGCACTGAGAGTAGTGGGTTGTGTGAAAGTGTGAGATCAAATCCCACATATATTACATATATAAATGCAGGTTTAAGCCTGTACAATGTATTAATTAGGCAGTGTAGTGAAAGCTTTAGTTCACATAGAAAAAGTTAAATATGAGCATTGCATATTGTCTTATAAACTGACTAATGGCTGAGCATTTGATATTCTTGTATGATTTTGTGTTTCACTGATTACTTTGTATAGTCTCTTTTTCCATTGCTTTATTTTGGAATTAGAATGTCCATAATCATTTACTATTGGCTTGTGGTGATGGTGATAACATTTACTTGAAGATTCTTACTTTTACATCTTCAGTATTTAAAACCAAAGTATAAGGAATTGGTTCATTTATATATAGCATATATAATAATCACCAAACAAATATGATCCTAGCACTTTTTTTATTTACAGGTAACCAATCACAATTCTAAATCGGGATTTGGTTTTTAATTTGATGTGAAGAAACTATGTTTTATTATCAAATATTAAATTAATTTTTCTAGCGTTGGTAGCCGAGGGGTTAGCACAGCCGCCTTACAAACAGTTGTCCTGGGGTTCGCTTCCCGGCCGACAATTTGACACACAAAATAAAAAAATATTAAATTAATTTTACTCTAATGAACAGCAATTATTTAGTAACATTAATAAAAAAATTATGTCAAATGCATACTTTTTATTTAATTCATTTATTTTTTATTCATTATGTAATGACAAATTATTGTATTCCAATTCCTGGAAGTATTATTTCTGATGATTATGAAAGAAGCCTTAAGACAGACTTCAGTTTTATTACTGTAAAACTTACAATGAAATAATAATTCAGGAATCCATCTCATAATAATTTTTATCATATCATTATTATGCATGGCAGAAATTATAACAACGGTATGGGGAAATCTGTTTAATTTCATACTACAATCATCTTTCAAATTGATAATTCTCCATTTGAATCAATTCACACATTCAAATTTTGGTTTGGAAAACATTGTAATGATATTCCATAGCTCTCATAAATCCTTTTAATTATCTGATAATAAAGGATATTAAAATTGTGTGCTATTCTTTGCCATTTGGATATTAAAATTGTGTGCTATTCTTTGCCATTTTTCAGATAACTTGAATACTCCTTTGGAATACTAATGTCAAACACTAAATTTGTAAAGCAAATACTGGCTCTATACCTATGGTTCTCAATCTTTGCAGAATTGTGGAACATGTTTCACTTAATATTTTTCATGCAAAACCCTAACATATAAAAATTCAAAATTATTAAGATATTATTATATCTTGACCATTTGAAAATAACAAAAACGGACAGTATAAATTCAGGTCATTTGAACAATGACATATGTGCATTGTACCAGGTTTCATAGAAACTGACCAGACACAGCACATAGATACAGTCAGTCACACAAAAAATGCATGGCTCCAATAGCACAAAGTTATGTTATTTCTACAATTTTTTTTATGGAACACATGAAGTGGGTTTATGGAACATCAGTGTTCTGCAGAACATGCTTGGAGAACCACTGCTCTATAGTTTACATTAAAAAATCTTACTGATATCTCTATTTTTCAACCACTATATATATATATATATTGTATCAGAACAGTTGGATATATATATATATTAAGCTTCTACCCATATTATTGTTGCTTACTTCATGCACATATACAATCTCTCCTGCAGCTTCAAGTAAGTATATTTATGAGCATGGTTTAAATCCCATCTCAAGCGCCAATCTTACACTTTGATAAGAATTATACCCACCGAAAACATAAATAAGAATTCTCTATATGTATATATCTAGGGTAGCGTGTCCAGACTAGCTCTATATCAAGGTCTGGGGAACATGGTCTAATGAGAGAACAAAGCAAAGACAATTCCTGACTATGTCATATATTTCTCCATATACCATACAATAATTTACGTGTTTAAAAATTATATTACCTAGGCCAGAAGTTATAACAAAACTAGGCTATAAGTTACTACACTAGTTATCATTTAATTCTAAGCTTTATACACACCTATACATATCTTAATATTCATGCACACAACCCATTTATTCCAATACACACATATATGATTCATATATATATATATAGGAACAAAAGAGTGCAATTACACATCAGAGTTGTTTATTTAATGTTTTTTTTTATTTAAACAATATTTATTACTGTATTTAACATAGAGGTAACACAAGTCCATTCATTACTACGCATTCACTGAACATATATATATAGAGCAAATGTCAATTTACGTCAATTACGATCGAATGTCCATGTGGTCAAAGCTAACAGACTGCACATTTATAATCCTAAAGAAATACTGGCCTTATTGATATTTGTTGATCCTAAGGATGGTAAACAGTCCGCAATGTGATACGTCAAGTAGCTTATCATAGAGGTGGAATAGATAATTTCGCTCACTTAAGAGGTCCTAGCTGCATGTGCTTCATTGCCATTATACTGGATAAAATAGAGGTCCTAGCTGCATGTGCTACGTTGCCATTACACTGGATAAAATTTAAACAGTGAATTTCATAATCTGATTCAGGTGACTTCTACAATAACAATACACTGGGCCGGTCTAATGAAACCTACACTATTTAATTACCCCAACATTATGATGGGAATATTACTAAAACTTCTTAATCAATTACACGTTAATCTAATCCAAAATCCATGCCCTGTCTCTTTTCTTTCCTTCTAATCACCCTTATATTATTGAGAGCAAAAAAAATAGTTCTTTTCTCCTACACTCTTTAACCTCGCATTTTCCCTTATCTATTCATATGCCGCAAACCGGATCTTCCATTGTTTCAGAATACCAACTCGACCAGTTCTAAGACTTCTGGCAGACAGAGTCATTAACTCAAACTGCCTGCAGCAACTAATTCATTCTATTTCTGTAGCTTTATATGCCCAATGGTTTCATCAAGAACACGTGTTACCGCTAATATTATTAAAATGTAGAACTTAGAACATTAATGAACAACAAAATATATATGTATAACCAATAACAAATTTATACAACTCCGTATATAATTGCCTCTCATCAATCCCACATGTAACCATTAATATCTATACACTTTTTATAATAACACACATACAAATATATATATATACAGGCATACAGTCCATCCTTTAACATATTACGTATTACTTTCACACTCTTTGTAACACGGTTTGACTGACTATTTATACATCTTTTCATATATACCCAATCAATCCATATCAACACTCGCAATTAACACTCTACGTTGTATTATCTCTTGTATTTGAACCCAGTTACTGTTACATACCCCCTGGTGCAATAGCCTTCAAATACCTTCTGTGTATTTGAACGGCTTCTTAAATGACTCTTTTCTATCCTTTATCCCTCTCTGGCTTTGCGAAGGGCTTGAGTGACCGAGCATGGTATGACCCCTTTTCTTCCCACCTGGTATTCACCCAAAATGCATGAAATGCATGAAATCCCTGACTCTTTGTTATCGTAAATGGGCTCTCATATAGATTGCAAAAATTTTTGCAAATAAACTTTCTGGGTTCGCTTACGTGGCATGTCCTCACCATTACCTGGTCCCCACCTTAAAGGAATGTGATGAACTCTTGAAACCCTCTTTTCATGGTCTGCTTCTGTGAACCATTGACTGGTAGGCCTGCTGCCTATCGTTTTCTATATCGATGGGAGGTTCTTCTGGAAAATCAGTTTAGAACAACCTAGGTGCGTGCTTACCAAAATGCATATGTATTGGTGTGAAGCCAGTAGATTCGTTCACAGCCCAATTCATATAGTTTAAAATGTCTGGAAGTTGTTTGACCCACTTCCTATGGTCAGTTTGGATATAAGTATGGAACAACCTACCCAATTCCTTCATCATTTTTTCGCAGGGATTGGACTGAGGGTTATGGATCGAGGTTAACACATGTCCTATTTTCAACCATTCAGTCCATCTCATCCACTCCCTTGAAATGAATGGGGTTCCATGATCAGATATGATAGTTTGAGGTTTTCCCACCGATGGAATATGCTCCCTTTCCAGGACATGTATGGTGTTCCTCATGTTGGTTTGTTTGATGGGATATGCAGACACCAGTTTGTAGAGTAAGTCATAAACAACCAAGAGGTATTTCTTTTTATTGAAGGCTGGCAGTGGGCCATAAAAATCCACTGCAACGATTTCCTTAGGCTCTCTGGGAATCATGGACATCAGCGCTGTATAGTTCCTATTTGCGGGCTTAACCCTCTGGCAAATTTTGCACTGCCCGATGACTGCCGCAACTTTCCCACACATGCCTGGCCAGTAAAACCACCTCCTAATCCACCCTTCAGTCTTCATTATCCCATAATGGCCAGACTGGTGGTGAATATGTGCCACTAGTGTGGTCCTCATATAACGGCGGATGACTGATCTCCACTCTGTTGGATTTTCCTTAACTCTATGTTGTAGCACCCCTTGCTCCAATCTAAACTTCTAAATATTTTGCTCAACCCAACCTCCCATCAACTTACCCTTTTTACCTCCCAATTGGTCTATGACTGGCTGGAGTTGTTGGTCCTCTTTTTGAAGATACTCTAGACGCCTCAAATCACTTTCCAGTTCTTCATCTGTTCTCAGCCCTATACTTGCTACATACAAATTCTTAGTACCTAGATGATGTGATTGCATGTCCACTGGATTACGACTGAGGGCATCGGCTACCATATTGTCAGACCCTTTGCAATACCTCACTGTATAGTTATATTCTTGGAAGTACAGGCTCCAATGTACTAACCTACTGTTTGTAGGTAGCTGTGGTTGATAAATTTCAGACTCTTGTGGTCAGTAACCACGATGACCCCCGAGCCCAGTAATAATGTGTGAAGCTTCTGAAAGGCCCAAACAATGGCCAATGCCTCTTTCTCAGTGGTTGTATAATGTATCTCAGGACCTTTGAGTATCTTGCTCAGAAAATAAAGTACACTCGTTCTCCCATCTTCTTCTCTTGTCCAATCACTTCGACTATATCCACTCTTCCTCTGACTATAATCCTAGAAAATCAGAAATTTACATACATTTTCAAAACCGTCTTCACCTTTTAACTTGTTCTGTTCCTCTGTCCACTTCCACTCACTATCTTTTTTATCTTCACCTGTTCCATCCATTCCCAAACCGATCCTAATGGTTGTACACACCCAGTATCGATCTTTCTATCTAGTGTTAACCGTAATCTTACAGTGGTTTGAGTTACTCCCCCCCTCCTCTCAGTGGTTGTATAATGTATCTCAGGACCTTTGAGTAGCCTGCTCAGAAAATAAAGTACACCTGTTTTTCCATCTTGCTCTTGTGCCAAGGTCACTTCAAGACCATATCCACTGCTGTCCATCTGAACTATGAATGGCCTCAAAAAGTCAGGAAATGTTAGCATAACATGTTCAAGAAACCAGTCTTCACTTTTTTGAAGACTTGGTCCTGTTCTTCTGTCCACTTCCACTCACTACCTTTTTTTAATAACTTCACCAATGGTTCCATCCATTCCGCAAACCGATCCTGGAAATGGTTGTAGAATGTAGACAGGCCCAGGAATGATCGGATCTGCTTCTTGGATCTAGGTGTTGGAAAGTCACGAATGGCCGAGATTTTGACCGGGTGCAGTTTGAGTCCTTGAGCTCCCCATTATGTGCCCAAGAAAGGCCACCTCTTTCTGACACATGCCCTTTTTTCACATTCCTCTAGAAATAGTCCTACTTCCCATATGTTTTCCCTAATGTCCATCGAGGCTATCAGCATGTCATCCATGTAAATTGTGACCATGTCCTTTATTTCTGAGGATAGCACCTGATCCAAGCACTGGAGTAACACTGCCCCGCTATTTATTAGACCAAAAGGCATCCTGTTAAACTGATATGAATGGCAGTCATATCTGAATGATGTGTATTGGCAATCTTCTGGATGTAACTTAATTTGCCAATAACTGGCAGTTAAATCGAAGGTCACAAAAACCTTCTTTCCTTGGAACTTCCTCAATAATTCTTGCAAGGGAGGTGGTACATTGCAGTCTGGTACAGTCACTTTATTTAATTGTTGAACATCAAGACACAATCTAACAGATTCATCCTTCTTAACTACCACCATCGGATTGCAGTACACTGATGAGCATTTTGATATAACTCCCCACTCCAGCATCTCATCTATTTTCTCTTTCACTTCCTTTCGGTATTCATGTGGAATGGGGTATGATCTAGCTTTGAATGTCTGACCATCTCTTACAATAATTCTCTGCTCAAACCCTTGGATAACTCGGCTTGTCTGAAAAGACTTGGTGATACTTCGCCAATGTTCGCTGTAGTGGACTATCTCGAACTTTTGTTTCTATTTTCGTTCCATCGATCTTGCTATCGTTAAGTTTCTCTGGGATATCCTCCTCTAGATGAAGCATTTTTATCAACCATTGAGGTTCCTCTATGAGGAAACATACCACTTCACCCTCACATGTGACCTGGCCTCTCATAGTCCAGGTTACATTTGTATCTATATAGAAAATCTGATCCCAACAAGGCCTCATGTACCAAACTCCTCATTACAAGAAACACATGTGGGTACCTCCTTCCATTAATTTTTAGATCTATCCATATATACATTGGCTCTACTTTAGCTTTCCAGTTGTCCGCCATTGCTATGTGAACCATTTTTAGAGGGAGAATCGGTATTCCTGGTTGTTCCCTTCTAATTTGGTGGTATAATCTCTCTGATACCACCGATACCTGGCTGCCTGAATCCATAAGGGCTTCAACATCCATTGAACCTATCTTTATAGCGATGATAGGACATGTCTGGCATGCATATCCCAGAAACCGCTCTTCCCAATAACATAGGATTTCCTATTCTTTTTGCCTCTTGCTTATTATTGTCTGTGTCTCCTTTGGACCTAAGATTATGCTCCTCTATCTGTCTTCTTTCTGTATCTATTTCTTTTTGGCTCAGCATTTTATCAATCATCCTCACTGATCTTTCTCCTCTTTTTCCCAGCATCCACTTAATTTCATTGGGTAGCTTTCTGCATACCATTTCTACAATCTGCTCCTCTGACAGTTTGCATGCCTCTAGAGTTCTGAACGTAGCCACCTGCCACCTAAAAAATGTATGTATGTTTCTCCATTACCTTCTTGGAACTTCTGCCCTACCACTTGAGCCCTTACCCTTTCTTGTATTTCATCATTCCAGAATATATTGGCTAATGCTTCTTTATACTCCAGAATTGTTTGGGGTTGCTGACTCAGTGAATTCCACCATGTCTCTGCATGTTTCTCTAGATGGTGATATGCTATGATCACTTTGTGTTCCTCCACTATCTCATAGTACTTATAGTATCTTTGAAGGCTCTTGAGGTGCTCTATGGGTGTCTCCTCCCTTCCCCCTCCATATACTCTTATCTTCAATTCCATTGCCCTCTTTTTTTGTATATATATGGCTGTTATTACATTCGTGTATATCTATTACTATTTTAATTACATGCCAGGTTCGTCACCCCAGCTTTCTGTGGTCCACTGCATGACACACCTGATAGACCTTCTTCCCTCATTACTATCATATGGAATGATATTGATAAAATTCTTAAACCCCTATTTTATAAACCATGACTTTATATATATATCACAGAACAGACATCAATGCTATTTTCCCCTCTGACCACTTGAGAACTTTTCTACACATATATCCACACATCACAAAATATGCCAATATTTAACTATATTTCCAAATCTGTGTTTAAACTTTTTCTGTTTTCTCTGTCGTTTTTGTTTTAAATCACGTTAGGATGTTCTTTTAATACCTGTTCTCTACTATTTGCAGCTATGTTCATTGGGACGCCATAAGCATCTACCCATATTATTGTTGCATACTTCATGCACATATACGATCTCTCCTGCAGCTTTAAGTAAATATATTTATGAGCATGATTTAAATCCCATCTCAAGTGCCAATCTTACACGTTGATAAGAATTATACCCACCAAAAACATAAATAAGGGTTCTGTATATGTATATATCTAGGGTAGCATGTCCAGACTAGCTCTATATCAAGGTCTGGGGAACATGGTCTAATGAGAGAACAAAACAAAGACAATTCCTGACTACGTCATATATATCTACATATACCATACCATAATTTACTTGTTTATAAATTATATTACCTAGCCCAGAAGTTATAACAAAACTAGGCTATAAGTTACTATGCTAGTTATCATTTAATTCTAAGCTTTATACACACCTATACATATCTTAATATTCATATGCACAACCCATTTATTCCGATACATACATATATGATTCATATATATAGCAATGAAAGAATGCAATTACACATCAGAGTTGTTTATTTAATGTTTTTTTTATTATTTAAACAATATTTATTACTGTATTTAACATTGTAACGGTCAGAAAATGTGTGACTCGTAAACATAGTGCAGAATTCGACCACCATGCAGAACAGCAGCACCATCGAGTAGCGAAGCCACCCGTGGTACTGAGTTCGAACATAGTTTATCGGTTCCACAATACAATCCACGAAACAACGCATCTGATGTGACATTAGTAAATATTTCCTTAGGCACAGTGGTCAGGGATATGCAAGAGACTCATGATTTTATTCTCGAGATAGCCAATAACCAAACTAATATTAATTAAACATTCATATTTACATAATCGAGGAAATATTATATAGAATGGGTATCGAATAAATGAAACGTAACTGCAGACATATAGTTTAAAATTATTTATTAATACATTTTAATAAAATCATTTACTAATAAGATTTTAGGGATTCAAAGCTTCAGTAGCAGAATTTGCGACATGATTATATTTTACAGAATACATTTATTTATTTAGACATTATTTTATATTGAGGATTTCAGTAGCGGTATTTCCGAAACTGAAATGTTTACAAAAGGAATTCACTTATTTGTTTGCATAATCTAGCTACCTAAAAATTCTCGAGTAAGTATTTCTAATGCATGCCTTGGGGAATTTATACCTTTGCAATGCAAGAGTCTAAAGTAAGATTTAAGAGTAGCGGCGGACATATATTTATTTAATTAAAATATTTATTTATGACTAAGGGCAAACATTTATTTGAGAGTGAATTATGAAGATAATGCAGAGGCGGAGTGATATGTTTAGAATAATAAAATTAAGTAAAGGAATATGTGGTATGCTTTAGAAAGGCGATATGGAGTGGCAATATATTGAAACTGCAATGCCGCGAATGGGTTTATAAGAGTATAGAGCTGGACTCTGCCATCGGCCCGACGAAGTAAGGTGTCACATAAGCATAACCAGGGACAAGCGGTCCATGTCGCAGTTTTGCTGGCTGGCTGCATGACATTGTCAAGTCCTACGGGAGCACCCATTATGCCCGCTTGTGTAGGACGACTGGGGTTAATTTCAACCCTGAAAAATCCGGAAATTTCACGGCAGAATGGGTCATCATGTCTCTAAAACGTAACACATGTATAATGTACAAACGATTAGGATGAGATTTAAATAGATTTCTAATTCAGCCCTACATTATCAACATTTACTAAAGAACATTGGTGACTCTCAAAGAAATTTAATTTTCTGGAATTATTCATTAGATTTAATAAATACAAAATATATATAAACTGGGAGTTATTACAACTAATATGCCAGCCATTTGCGAAGTAGTAGACCCTGCATTACAATAAATGAGGCACTGAATGCGTGTCGATTTATATGAAAGTGAAGTTATTAAGGAAAGTAAATATTAATGAAAATTTGACACGCATTCATTGTTTTAAACGATCATAGATTTAAACTTTGAAAATAGAGACAATTGTGAGCATGCAATAATTAAATAATAAATATAGATAAAATGTAGATTTTAGAAATACGCACCCCAGATAAAGTGAGGTAAGCTAGATTATTAGAGAAATTTACATATTAAATTAATTATTCAATTTAGTTATACAAATGGTAGTTTTTACATTTTATAATTTAGATAAGTAGTATGAAGAAGAGCTATAGCATATTATTAGAGTACTCTAGAGTTTGAACACAGACAGGTACCTGTTTTATAAGAAATTTTCTGATTCCATTAATTTAGCAGCAAAAAGTTCACGAGTGGCAAGTTTTTCTTGTATTTAGATATTCATTTAATTTCATGGCAGCAGCAGCTTTCTCATTCATTTCAGGCAGCAGATCTTCATGGTGAATTTATGACAGGCAATGAAAGTTCAGCATCCGATAGGCCATCTCTCGATGGAGAATAATCTAGGTGCTTTACTCGGTCATACCTTGGCAGGAACAAATTATTTTTATTATTTTTGGAGACTCTCAGTGATCGAGAGCAAAGCTAAAGTTTAAGTGAATGTCTCCAGCAAGTCTAAGATGGCCTCTTTTTTTATCTTGATCTCTCATGTTTTTGTTAAGGTATTTTTAGGTTCTATTTAATCTGCCCCGAGGATAATCAACACATTTTGTTGGTTTTTAATTAAAGAAAGCTGCCGTTCTATTGTTTACATTTTACATTTACTAATTATATTTTGGGGAATTTTTCTTTAATTAATCTATTATCTATCACTAACCGATGCTTTTAAATTTCAAAAACAAAAAGGGAACATAAGATTATTTTAACTTTTAATTAAATATTACATCAGATGTTTTTAGAATTATTATTAAATGAAATTTAAACAAAGCAATAAATATGAACTTTATAATCCAAAATAAATGATTAAAATTATACAAAATCATATAACTAAAAGAAATCTAAATTATATTATTTTATCCCTATTTATTGCGTTTAATTTGAGATCGAAATGTGTGCGTGTTTATGCTGAATTCTACATATATTTATACATTTTTAATATTGTTACACACACAATTCGATATCAAAAAGTTTAAACTTGGGCGGGATAGACCGGTCAGTGAGAGACGACAGAAAAAGGTGAAACTTAAGATTCGAATACGAATCTTACTGTTTCATTTCCCCGTACTTCCCGTGAACAATTAAGGGAAAACAAAGGAGGCAAGAAGGTCAGTGAGAGACGACAGAAAAAGGTGAAACTTAAGATTCGAATACGAATCTTACTGTTTCATTTCCCCGTACTTCCCGTGAACAATTAAGGGAAAACAAAGGAGGCAAGAAAGAGAAAAAAAAATTTACATTACTAATTTAAAGACGAAAACATTATTATTGTTTTTTTTTACAGATATTGAAATAGAGAAAACAGAGATTACATGAAGCAATGAACAATTTATATACCCGGATCTAGAATTTAGTTTAATTAAAATGGCCTAATTTGGCCGTGTCTGGTTAAAATCACAGTAATAATTAGTTAAACTGAATGTATATATATAAAAATTCTTAGAATAGGATTAGTTAGTATAATATAAAAAAATTTTTAAGAGTAATACTAATTAAAACAATATATATAATAAAATTTCTATCTAAAACCCTATTTGACTAAAGTACAATCCATTCAACCAAGTTCATTATGTCAAGTTCATTTTAATATTTTCATATACGTTTAATCCGTCCTAATGGTCTAATATTTTTACAACCCCAGGTCGGGTGGATAATACCTACATGGTTTGAGATTACGGGCATTGTATGTCCCTTTTATGGTATCTCCATCTTTTAATAAATATGCATTTGGGCCACATGTGCGATCAATTATAAAGGGTCCCCGGTACAAAGGAAAGAACTTTTTATATATTCTTTTATCTCGGTTACTTTGTTGAGAGTTCCGTACCCAAACATAGTTCCTGACCTGGAAATGTTGGCTTCTCCGATATGCTCGTAATTTCCATTCTGCCCTTTCTGTAAGGCAGCGGTGTGCCTTGCATCTGTCAGTTTCAATATTGATTTCACGTTCACCCATGGGTAATGGCGTCTTGATCAGTAATGAGTCCGCTTTACCAAAATGCAAATGTGTTGGTGTCATGCCAGTGTCCACCTTCGTCTCTTCTTTAATGCTGACTTCCTTCTCCAGTTCTTGTGGGCCTTCATCGTCTGGAATGAGGTTTCTTTGCTCATCACACTTTTTCATATTTACTACACTATCTGCTTGCCCTTCTACTATCATCGGTTTGTCAAGTATTTCTAATTCTCTTTCCTTTTCCATATCTTTAATTTCTTCCTTTTTTCTAACTGGGAATATTCCATAATGTTCGTTGATCATTTCAAGATACACCAACATATCCCTATCAATTTTCTGTCGCTCCCTAACTCGTATCTCCTCCTCTTCCTGACTCGTTTTTGGTTCTTCATATCTTCTCGTTTCCTCGTGTATTTTCCTCCATCTTTCTTTACTCTCTCTAAATATTTCAAGTAACCTTAGACTGAAGTTCATTGATGATATTCTATCATTTTCTGCTTCCATTTTTCTTGATATTTATTTATTTTATACTGCTAGCATTTGACTACTCCCCACCAGAATATTGGCCCTATAACACTTTCGCTGCCCTCACCTACTCTACATTGCCCTATCTCTATATTGCTGTGTTTAACATATTTAACATATATATTATAGCGAACTACTGGTTACGCGTATAATAAGCTACTGCTGTCTATGATACATATATAACGAGCTTCTGCTGTCTATGCTATATATATAACGGCGTTTTAATAAAAAAAATTCAATGCTACTTGCCTTCTCATTTAACGACTGATTACTTTTTTTTCTTGACATATATATATATAAAGCAAAATATTTCATTAGATCCAAGTATTTTCGTTCCTTCTTAAATTACACACACATCCCTGCTTTCCTTAAATTTGTTATTACGCCTGCTGTCCTTTCATTCACTCGACCCACATTATTTCACTCGATTTACTTTTTTCATTATTTTTATCAAAACAAAATCGTATATATATATAGAATAATTAGCCAACTCGAGTAACGAATGCTAAAAGAAATTTATATGCGTTATATTTTGCTCAGGGTGTATATGGGTTTTTTGTATCGAAGGCCCCATGTTGGGCGCCAAACGCTAAAAAAAAAATTTAACTATGTAACGGTCAGAAAACGTGTGACTCGTAAACATAGTGCAGAATTCGACCACCATACAGAACAGCAGCACCATCGAGTATCGAAGCCACCCGTGGTACTGAGTTCGAACATAGTTTATCAGTTCCACAATACAATCCACGAAACAACGCATCTGATGCGACATTAGTAAATATTTCCTTAGGCACAGTGGTCAGGGATATGCAAGAGACTCATGATTTTATTCTCGAGTTACCCAATAACCAAACAAATATTAATTAAACATTCATATTTACATAATCGAGGAAATATTATATAGAATGGGTATCGAATAAATGAAACGTAACTGCAGACATATAGTTTAAAATTATTTATTAATACATTTTAATAAAATCATTTACTAATAAGATTTTAGGGATTCAAAGCTTCAGTAGCGGAATTTGCGACATGATTATATTTTACAGAATACATTTATTTATTTAGACATTATTTTATATTGAGGATTTCAGTAGCGGTATTTCCGATACTGAAATGTTTACAAAAGGAATTCACTTATTTGTTTGCATAATCTAGCTACCTAAAAATTCTTGAGTAAGTATTTCTAATGCATGCCTTGGGGAATTTATACCTTTGCAATGCAAGAGTCTAAAGTAAGATTTAAGAGTAGCGGCGGACATATATTTATTTAATTAAAATATTTATTTATGACTAAGGGCAAACATTTATTTGAGAGTGAATTACGAAGATAATGCAGAGGCGGAGTGATATGTTTAGAATAATAAAACTAAGTAAAGGAACACGTGGTATGCTTTAGAAAGGCGAAATGGAGTGGCAGTATATTGAAACTGCAATGCCGCGAATGGGTTTATAAGAGTATCAGGCTGGTCTCTGCCATCGGTCCGACGAAGTAAGGTGTCACATAAGCATAACCAGGGACAAGCGGTCCATGTCACAGTTTTGCCGGCTGGCTGCATGACATTGTCAAGTCCTACGGGAGCACCCATTATGCCCGCTTGTGTAGGACGACCGGGGTTAATTTCAACCCTGAAGAATCCGGAAATTTCACGGCAAATGGGTCATCGCGTCTCTAAAATGTAACACATGTATAATGTACAAACGATTAGGATGAGATTTAAATAGATTTCTAATTCAGCCCTACATTATCAACATTTACTAAAGAACGTTGGTGACTCTCAAAGAAATGTAATTTTCTGGAATTATTCATTAGATTTAATAAATACAAAATATATATAAACTGGGAGTTATTACAACTAATATGCCAGCCATTTGCGAAGTAGTAGACCCTGTATTACAATAAATGAGGCACTGAATGCGTGTCGATTTATATGAAAGTGAAGTTATTAAGGAAAGTAAATATTAATGAAAATTTGACACACATTCATTGTTTTAAACGATCATAGATTTAAACTTTGAAAATAAAATAGAGACAATTGTGAGCATGCAATAATTAAATAATAAATATAGATAAAATGTAGATTTTAGACATACACACCCCAGATAGAGTGAGGTAAGCTAGATTATTAGAGAAATTTACATATTAAATTAATTATTCAATTTAGTTATACAAATGGTAGTTTTTACATTTTATAATTTAGATAAGTAGTATGAAGAAGAGCTATAGCATATTATTAGAGTACTCTAGAGTTTGAACACAGACAGGTACCTGTTTTATAAGAAGTTTTCTGATTCCATTAATTTAGCAGCAAAAAGTTCACGAGTGGCAAGTCTTTCTTGTATTTAGATATTCATTTAATTTCATGGCAGCAGCAGCTTTCTCATTCATTTCAGGCAGCAGATCTTCATGGTGAATTTATGACGGGCAATGAAAGTTCAGCATCTGATAGGCCATCTCCCGATGGAGAATAATCTAGGTGCTTTACTCGGTCATACCTTGGCAGGAACAAATTATTTTTATTATTTTTGGAGACTCTCAGTGATCGAGAGCAAAGCTAAAGTTTAAGTGAATGTCTCCAGCAAGTCTAAGATGGCCTCTTTTTTTATCTTGATCTCTCATGTTTTTGTTAAGGTATTTTTAGGTTCTATTTAATCTGCCCTGAGGATAATCAACGCATTTTGTTGGTTTTTAATTAAAGAAAGCTGCCGTTCTATTGTTTACATTACATTTACTAATTATATTTTGGGGAATTTTTCTTTAATTAATCTATTATCTATCACTGACCGATGCTTTTAAATTTCAAAAACAAAAAGGGAACATAAGATTATTTTAACTTTTAATTAAATATTACATCAGATGTTTTTAGAATTATTATTAAATGAAATTTAAACAAAGCAATAAATACGAACTTTATAATCCAAAATAAATGATTAAAATTATACAAAGTCATATAACTTAAAGAAATCTAAATTATATTATTTTATCCCTATTTATTGCGTTTAATTTGAGATCGAAATGTGTGCGTGTTTATGCTGAATTCTACATATATTTATACATTTTTAATATTGTTACACACACAATTCGATATCAAAAAGTTTAAATTTGGTCGGGATAGACCGGTCAGTGAGAGACGACAGAAAAAGGTGAAACTTAAGATTCGAATATGAATCTTACTGTTTCAACATAGAGGTAACACAAGTCCCTTCATTACTACGCATTCACTGAACATATATATAGAGCAAAGGTCAATTTACCTTAATTATGATCAACTGTCCACGTGGTCAAAGCTAACAGTCTGCACATTTATAATCCTAAAGAAATACTGACCTTATTGATATTTGTTGATCCTAAGGATGGTAAACAGTCTGCAATATGATATGTCAAGTAGCTTATCATAGAGGTGGAGTAGATAATTTTTCTCACTTAAGAGGTCCTAGCTGTATGTGCTTCATTGCCATTACACTGGATAAAATTTAAACAGTGAATTTCATAATCTGATTCAGGTGAGTTCTGCAATAACAATCCATTGGGCCAGTCTAATGAACCCCACACTATTTAATTACCCCAACATTATGATGGGAATATTCCTAGAACTTCTTAATCAATTACATGTTAATCCAATCCAAAATCCATGCCCCATCTTTTTTCTTTCCTTCTAATCACCCTTATATTATTGAGAGCAAAAAAAAATAGTTCTTTTCTCCTACACTCTTTAACCTCGCATTTTCCCTTATCTATTCGTATGCTGCAAACCGGATCTTCCATTGTTTCAGAATACCAATTCGACCAGTTCTAAAACTTCCGGCAGACAGAGTTATTAACTCAAACTGCCCGCAGCAACTAATTCATTCTATTTCTGTAGCTTTATATGCCCAATGGATTCATCATGAAACACATGTTACCGCTAATATTATTAAAATGTAGAACTTAGAACATTAACTAACAACAAAATATATATGTATAACCAATAACAAATTTATACAACTCTGTATATAATTGCCTAACTCTAACCCACAACCCAGGCAATTGCTTGTAAGGCAGTTGCACTGACCTCTCGACCACCAATGCAAGACATAATTATTTAAAGTTAAAAACGTAAAAGCAAGATTGTTTCAATATAAAATAATAAAAAAAGCTATTAATTAGTTAAATTTAAAAGTAATTTTTATCTTACAATGGAAATGATTTTCTATAATGGTCTAATAGCAAACAGACCCTTGGGCATAAAGTCAGATAAGAGATAAATTAAAAAATACTAGTGATAAAATATGAGTCAGATAAGAGATAAATTAAAAAATACTAGTGATAAAATATGAGTTCCCACTTTAAAACAACCTGGCCAATAATGATAAAAATGAACACCCTAGCCACAGAAAACAGTCATCATTGCCAATAAGAACAGCACCAAGCCAGGCAAGATTAATCCTGGAATTTGATGATAAGAATTCAAAATGATATAAAAATAAAACTTTTAAGTAGAGATTTACATTTGGAATGCTCTTGCTGATTGCATGTTATTGAAACATATGTTATATGTGTATTGTGGATCTCCAAAATGTAGGGGTCATGCACTAAACATCTACCATAGGAAAGTATGAACTTTTGCTTTAAATGAACTTTAATTATATAATACAAACTTTTCCAAGTAGCGATTTTAAACGTCACTTAATTTTTAAAAAAAATTTCTTATCTGACTAAAATTTAAAATATTTATTATATTTTTTGTATATGTGTTTGATATCATTTCCATTCTCGTAAATTTTTTTTAAATTATTTGAAAATGGGTGTAAATGGCTGCATAGATTCATAAGATTATGTTCGTTTAAGGTGTATTAATTTTGGGCTAATTGTTTCATAGCTAAATTGGCGCTGGTGGATAGATGTACCGATGTTTTATATCAATGTAATCTGAATAGGTGCACTGAATACTCATTCCCTTGTATCGCGTTAGCATACAGGGCATAATATCCACCTGAATGTATGGTTCAAAAGTGTAGCCATCACATTGCCAATGGTCATAGACATCTTTCCTATGCTATTGATTTTTGTACCTCTCTGCTTGTGGGACAGTAAGGCGACAAAGATCACTATCCCCATTTATAGACCATCTCTTATACACATTTCAATGATTTCATTTTGTATCACCAATTGAAGAGTGGATCGTTCCTGTCTGTTGGTGGAATTTATTAATGATCATGGGGAAGATGTTCATTTCTTCCCACCATGATTCATTATTTTCTAATGATATCATGTTACAGATGTAAATTCCTGTCGGCATGATTGTATTATGCTATCAATCTCATTTTGTATTGGTCACATCAGTATATCAATAAGCTAGTATTGGTTTAAACATGAGATTTTAGCCTAAGGTTTTTTAAAAAGGATTGAGTTGATTATATGTGTAATCTATATAGCATATTTACGCTTAGCTAAATATTAAAATTGTAATAAATCTATTTAGCTAAATATTAAAATTGTAATAAATCTATTAATAAACAATATTTATCTAAATTGCATGTTGAAAATTGATAATAAATTGAAAGTATGCTAGCCTTTCTCACATGCGCAATTATAACAGAGAAAGCCAATCAGATTTTTAAAACAGATATCTAATAAATAATCAAGCTTAGACACGAGACAGAGATTTTGATAGAAAAGGTTGATAGCAACCTTTTCTAAACTTAACTTTTATATATATAAGCCAGTCTTAAACATCTTAGCCTGAAAGCTTTAAATATATAAACAAATACAATTATCAGTTATAAATATAATATATTACGGCATGAAATCTCAGATTTACTATACCACAATTTTCATAGCAGCAACATTTGTAAACAATATTTATCTAAATCGCATGTTGAAAATTGATAATAAATTGAAAATATGCTAGCCTTTCTCACATGCGCAATTATAACAGAGAAAGGCAGTCAGATTTTTGAAACAGATATCTAATAAATAATCAAGCTTAGACATGAGACAGAGATTTTGATAGAAAAGGTTGATACCAACCTTTTCTAAACTTCAACTTTTATATATATAAGCCAGTCTTAAGCATCTTAGCCTGAAAGCTTTAAATATATAAACAAATACAATTATCAGTTATAAATATAATATATTACAGCACAAAATCTCAGATTTACTATACCACAATTTTCATAGCAGCAACATTTGTAAACAATATTTATCTAAATCGCATGTTGAAAATTGATAATAAATTGAAAGTATGCTAGCCTTTCTCACAAAATCTCTCAGATTTACTATACCACAATTTTCATAGCAGCAACATTTGTAAACAATATTTATCTAAATCGCATGTTGAAAATTGATAATAAATTGAAAGTATGCTAGCCTTTCTCACATGCGCAATTATAACAGAGAAAGCCAATCAGATTTTTTAAACAGATATCTAATAAATAATCAAGCTTAGACACGAGACAGAGATTTTGATAGAAAAGGTTGATAGGCTTTCTCTGTTATAATTGCACATGTGAGAAAGGCTCAATTTATTATCAATTTTCAACATGCGATTTAGATAAATATTGTTTACAAACGTTGCTGCTATGAAAATTGCGGTATAGTAAATCTGAGATTTCATGCCGTAATATATTATATTTATAACACAATGAATGAAAATTGTATTTGTTTATATATTTAAAGCTTTAGGGCTAAGATGCTTAAGACTGGCTTATATATATAAAAGTTAAGTTTAGAAAAGGTTGGTATCAACCTTTTCTATCAAAATCTCTGTCTCGTGTCTAAGCTTGATTATTTATTAGATATCTGTTTTAAAAATCTGATTGGCTTTCTCTGTTATAATTGCGCATGTGAGAAAGGCTAGCATACTTTCAATTTATTAAATCTATTAATGTACCCATCTGTGCATATAATTTAAATCAAATATATTTAATAGTAAATTTAATCTTCAGATTTTTGTAATAATGTGTATGTAATAAAATGTTTTGTTGAATTAATTTTGGCAGTAACTTATTTTATATATTTTATTAATAATATTTAAAATACAAATTTTAATATTCAGAGTGATATTTTAAGCTCAGCTTCTTCCTGAGCTACTGACTGGGGCTTTCGGTTAGATAAAGTTACACCTCGCCTTTGCCGCCTTTATAAATTTTTTAGGTTCAAATAGCCTAGTGGCACCCTGATATGGCAGATTAGGTTTAGTAGGTTCCATTGACTGTTATAATATATATATTTGAAAATCAATAGATTTTAAATATAATTATTTTTGAATTATACTTAGGATAATGTATACTCCATATATCTTGATGATAATATAAGTTTTTTTTCTAAAATTGTTACTTTTATATTTATGATTGTAAGAAAATCCAGGAACCAAATTAAACATAGATATAATATAGGGAGTATACTAATACCTCAAACAAGCTCTTATTTTTAATAAGTACAGTAAGAGAAAATATTTAAAATCTCTATCAAGAATATTCTTATCCCCAGACCAATTGTTTTTGAGCTTTTATGGCTGACCTCAGTGAGGAACTAGAACATTCAGATACTGGATTTAAAATATCAACCCAAAACCCAGCAGTTATTTAATACATAACTATTGAGAAGAAAATCTGAAACTTTCAGTCATCAAAATGTTTTTAAATCCAGCTATCTACTTCACTGAGGTGAGTCATAAGCTCGAAACCAATTGGTCTGGGGATAGGAATATTCTCGATAGAGATTTTAAATATTTTCTCTTACCACATTTTTTAAATAAGAGCTTGTTTGAGCTATTGGTATGCTCCCTATATTACATATTTGTAAATATAAACTTTTTAAAAGAAATGTCATGTTATATATGATTGCTTTATTGATTATTATATATATTAAGTGTTTATGAGTGCTTATGCAAATACAATATTTTCTTTCTGGTTTATTTTAGTGTATCATTTACAGTATTTATTAGATACATAAATAACAAATTTATACAATGCATGCAATCGTACTACTGATATTTAATTCATAATCAAATATTCTAAACAATAATTTTATTTATTTATTGTTTCTTATATGAATAATTTATTATTAATTAAAAGTGAATCTCATGATTATTCATAGTTTATTGATCATTTTATATATTAATAACAACTTAAAGAATCTCTACATATTTTATTTTCATATTAAATATTTAGTTATGCAAAACATTAAATAAACATTTACATAATTTAATAATTTTGATATTATTTTGGTATTTCCTCATTTATATTCTATTGAGGACAATGAATAAATAATTATTAGAAGTAAACCTAATATCTTATTAAACACGAATTTATTTTCTTTAAAACAGATATAATTTCGCTTTTTAATCATTATCTTATAGATACTTCGTGCTAGTACTTGACATTTCAAAGGGGTTTTAAAAAAATTATTTATCTCACTCTATATATCTTTGTACCATTATAAAAAAATTGGTATTTATTTATAAATAGATAATCATTTTAGTATTATTATGGCATTACAAATTTTTGGTGTTCAACATTATGGGTTATTTGATCAGTTAATCATTTACTTATTATCGTACCATTACAATATATATTATACATGAAAAGAAAGAATAATATTTATAATAATATCCACAACGCTTCTTCTGGATGATCACTCAATATCTTACAACTAATCAGAAGCCAAAATAAATAATAAGTGCTGAAATAATAAATAAATGCTACGGGCTATGCTCAGAAGGATTTTATTAGATGGCATATGTGCTACGATGCAAAGAGCCATATGAGTAAGCATAACAATAAATAAATATCAAAATAATACATAAATTTAATCAATTTTAAGAGAACTATTACGCTCATTCTTACAAATTACAGGGATGCTTTTAATATTGAAAGCATACATCATAGAGTGGTTAGGTTATATTAAATTCTCTTTCACAACACCCCTTCCCCCCATTACAACACATTTGATAACCAGCATCTAATTATTGTAAACAGACCCACATTCCAAATCTTTTGATAAAGAATAATCGGGTTTTTTATATTTTGTGCTACGTTTTATTAAAATGATTTTTTTTGCAACACAATTTCTTTAGTAATATTAAAATCTCGGGGTTCTTTAATTAAATATTTATAATATTAAAAATTTACTCTTTGCTTTCCATTGAAGAATGGAATCCTAGCAGAAATATGAGAAGTCATACTCTTATCCATGAGATAATGTCTGCCTAATTGACAATAATAATAATAGTAATAAATTTAAAAGAAAATATTTTAATTAAAATAAAATATATGAAAAACTCTTAATTTGGAATAAAAGAAAAATACCAGGATTGCATCCAGACATAATAAGTCGATAAGGGATGTTATAGTCACTCAGGTTTTCTACTAATAACTCCTACTAAAATTTTCTTTATGAATTTAAGATAAATAATTTAAGCATTTAAACTTATGCTATATAATTGACTGTACTCTAATGAATAAAGTAAATAATAAATTATCATACAGTCATCTTCCTTTAATAAATGCAATTGGTTGAGGTGATCATTTAAATTTAAGAAAATGAATTATGTATCTATTAGATATTTTCTTAACATCTACAAATTAATTTGAACAAAGTGATTATAATATTCAGTTTTTTATTCATGTATTCTTAATGACCAACATAAATATAATTCTGTGAGGACTCAGATTGACTTTAGATCAACATGGATGTGACAAGAATCTCGGCCTCAGAGTGGTCTTTGAGTGTTTCATCATCAGATTTTCAATTGGATGGGTGGTTGAAGAGTTGGAGTGTGAAGTGGATTGAAGCCTGTCCATTAAAGTATGAAGATTGTCTATCTTAATATATGTCTGAGCACTTACTGCATATATGTATGGAGATGATAATCTGGACCAACTGATGATCGCAAGTTTAGCATGAAATACATATATTGGTGATTATTTATCTTTTTGACATATATGTGTTCAAGTGTATCAGTGATATGAGATAGAATGGTGAGTAATGGGTGGTGTGAAAATCTATGCTCATATACCCTATATATTACATATATTGATATAGATATATAATAAGCTTGTATTTCAGCTAATAGGTTATATAATATCAAGATTTCTGGATAATATGTGTTAATGATGATATAAATACTAGACATATTTAACAACAAAAACAACATTTATTTTGATAATAATGACAATTAAATAAATAACATTTTTGAAAATCTACAATATTTTAAAGCAAACTATTCAGACACTATGCGATACAATTCATTATATAGGAGAAATACTTTTTAAAGTTTACACATAATAATAAAAATAAATTTACAGATTAAATGATAACTGATTTTGTCTGACTAATGAAAATTTTTCTTAATATTAGCTTTATCACAAGAATTTCTATAATTTACATAACAATTATACTATTATGTCATCCCAACAATGAATATAACTAAATACTATACATGTTTTACCAATCATGAAGAAATAAATGCTAAAAGTGATGTATATTATTTATTGAGGCCCAAAAATACAATTTTAATTTTTAAATAAATATCTGTTTTACAGCCTGCAGTACTGGCAAAGCATAGCAAAGACAGACTTACACATCAAAACCATCTATAACCTACACTCAGAATATTCAAGAGTGCAACCCAAGAAAAGATGGCATTTCTCAGAACAAACAACAATATTAATTGCTATAAACAAAGTCATAGTGTTTTACCACATATGGCTTCATACAAGATAAACATGAAACAATACATCTGCAAGCTAAAGATAAGTAAGGCAATGAACCTAAATGATGGTATGAATTCAAAGGTAGCACCCACATTTTGAGGGCAAACATTATGCTAGAACTTTGTCTCTAAACATAAGGAAAATGAGAATGAACCATCAAAATACGATAGGAATAATAATAGCTGCCTTAAATAAATATGACTCATGAAATATACTATAATAAGAAAGATACGCATTACAATCTCTATAAAATATATGCTAGCAAAACATAACATCTACAAGAGAGAAACTCAGCTATGATCTCTTGGAAAAATATAATAATGAAATAAATATCCACAAGAGAGAGTCACATTTATCATCTCCTGGATAATATAATGACAAGATGAGCATGTACAACAAATACCCTTTAAGAGAGAGACAAACTTCCATCTTAAACAAATATCTACTAATTAATGATTGTGTAAAACTGACAATTAATATTTACTTGCCAAATCTGGCCTAATGATAACATGGCCTGAAATAAGCAACAAGAACATACCACATCTTCACTGATTCTGCATAAACTCATACATTCAAATAAATAAATTACTTATGATAGGGAACAAATAACACTTTAAAATTATATAGTATTAAAAATAGTAAATATTCTGCAAACTTCTGGATATTATAGTTTATAAATAATGCATAAAAATATATCAAATAAAAATGCATAAAAATATATCAAACAAAAATGCATAATATAAATAAAATGCATGGTAAATTACAATAGCATCAAATAACATTTAAAAATTATACTCAGTTTACCAAAATACATAAATAAAAGTCCTTCATCCTGGAGGTTCTACCATTCAACAGGAGGATATCACCTCTGCAATTACCATTCTGCAAACACAAAAATTTATCCTTTTGTTGAAAACTACAGCAAATTTAAAATTATATGTAAAGCATTAAAAATACTTCCTATAAGCAACAGATTTCCATGTGAAGATGGGTACACAATACAATTAATGGCCATTCAGTTTTTTGCAAAGAGTATTTAAACAGAGCACCAGTAATCTTTTGTATAATATCATATTCTTTTTTCATTCCTTAAATAATATAATTAATAAATATACAGAAGCATAGATATTCTTTGGATATAACACAGGTTTTATTGTAGATCAGATTTTTTTCATATTATTAATTATACTAATGATAACAATAAAGACAAAATATATAGAGCAGATTTGTAATAAATTTAGTTGCATAATAATCTTGAATAATAATTCACTAAAGAACATTTTATATTTATTTTATAGAGTATATGACTGTTACAAGTATTTAGTATAGACTATAGTTAAACAAAAATATAGCAATAAATTTTAAATAAATCTTATTATTAGAATATAAATTTTAAAGCAAGTGGTTAGGTAGTAATTTTCAGATGAAAAAGTAAATCAATTTTGATTTTACAGATTTAGGAAATATTTTCCTATCTCTAGTCTGAAATAAATATAAGACAAAAATTTTCACAAGCAAAGGTTTTATTCTGCCACTGGCAATACATAATTAAAATGTCATTTCAAAATTCAAATGAATAATTTATTAAATTCCATTTATCAATAAATAGGTTCTGCTATCTGGAATTCAAATAGTCTTTTCATGGAAAGATGCACCATTCTGAAGAAAATCATTATTTAAGGATATAACAATATTAAAATAAATATATTTTTTAAATATATATTGCTGAAGAATAAATATTTTAAAGTTGTTTAACAAATTTATTCTTTCCAGCATCTTCTAATATTTAAGCTAACACATTTTAAAACTATTAATAACTGTTAGGAAATACCAAAAGAGCCCAAAGTCTTTAACAGTCTTAATATTATTGCATAAAGAATGTTGACCTACTAATATAGATGTGTAAATAAAGAAATAAGAATCAATAAAAGTTATTACATAAACATGGTGAGCTATAGAAAATTTCCTAGAAACTAGTTTTGTATAAAAATAATTTAGCAATTGTTGAAAAATAATTATTTAAACTTCCTATCATGCTTAAAAATAATGTAGATTTCAGATTTCTTAATAAACTTTAGCTTAGAATTTTAGCACCTGGATAAAAATTAAATTAGCAATACATGTTTAACTTTAAATAAAATAAAAATTTGTTATAAGCAATTAAACCGAATAAAATTAATTATTAATCAAATAATTAATAAGTAAGTATGTGCAGGATGTGACTGATTTTGATGATTTAAATTATCTCCTACTTGACCTAATTTATTACAGTTCAAAAATTAATTAGTATCCTGGAAAACAAGGCTAAAAATACACTCATTTACATAATTGTCTAGTAATTAAAAAGAATATTATATTTTAAGACAATTATTTATACAATTAAAAATTATTACAATGAAATAAAATATTATTTTACATAATAAATTACATTCTTTTTGAATAGAATATTAATTTACATTATTTTTTCCAATAATAGCACACACTATTTAATAAATGCAAGTTCTTAGAACATTTAAAAACTTTTAAATAAAGAAATATAGAAATAATTGTAATGTTACAGATAAGGAAGTGAAAGATGAAATTGATAATCCAAGCATATTCACACACATTAACTAATGCTTTCTTTTATTTAAAATTAATAGCTTTTAATAATAAAAAATTACCTTTATCTTTTTTAATTATCTTAAAACTTATTTAACTGAATTAATTTTTATTATAATCATCATTAATAAAATATACTTTTATTAGCAAATGGCTTATATAAAAATACATTTTAATAAGCAAGTAATTTAAATATTAATACTCAGCATTAAAGATTTAATCTTAGTTATTAAAGTTTAATTTTAATATTGACTTTTAACATAATAGGGTCTCTATTAAAATAGTTTTAGCTCCTAATACCTTTTAACATTATTTCACTATTACACAAGGTAAAAATTTCCTTAACTTAAGCAATCTGAAATCATTTATTATCACAGATTGATTTAAAGCACTACAGTAAAAAATATATAAAAATGATTTTTAATACAACTAAGACTAATAAAAGTTTTTAAAGATGAAAAGGGATAAATTAACATTGAAATATCAGGCCCTGATAAAATGACTTGCAGTATAAATTAACTTACTGAAGTTCATATATATACTTAAATATATATATATATGAGTAAGAGAAAAAAAGGTGTTATTGACCTCATTGAAAAAATGAAAAGACTGAAATGAAATTGGGCTGGACATATTGTTAGAAGAGATGATAAAAAGGATAATTGAAATCTTAAACTGGATTCCAAGAGATTGTAAAAGACCCAGAAAGAGACCATGTGTGAGATGGATGGATGAAATAAGAAAGTGCAATGGTGATTTGGAGAAGAGAAGCTAAAGATTGGAGAAGATGGATTGAACTTGGAGAGACTTTCATCTTGCAGTGGATTGATAATGGTTGTTGGTGATGATTATGATACTTAAACAATTAAATGACTAGAAGTTTAGCTTTACTGATAAAGCTAAAGGTTACAATATATGTATAGATAATGTATGCACTATAGAAATATATGTAACCAATCATATATCAACTGTATATGGTGCTGCACATTTCTTGATACTGATGATATGAATTTGATGTCTGTTTGATTACATAGGTTTCTCCAATGCAACCATCATTTATTATGCATAGTTATCATGATGCAATGTTAACAGTTTATATGTTTTAAAATTGATATAAATTGCCTCCACCTTATATGATGGGTGATGTCCAATGGTCTCTGCTTTGTTTCATTACATTTACATACTGTGACTAGTTATTATAAATATATACTCTGCAGTATATTTATTGTTTCATCAGGTAATATAAAATTAATAAAAATGATCTCAGTTTGGAGCAAAAGTAAAATTGAGTCATGTTAAAAAAGGCTTCTTGTGATACAGTGATGTGCAAAGTAGAATTGAGATAATAAAATATATAGATTGGTTTAAATATATTCTACTTCAAAATCACTAATTATCATATTTTGTATAAGGATGTTAGTATGTCTGATGAAGTGTATTAGTCTTTTTTACATGTTATCTGTTTGGTTTAGTGCACTTTCAGTGTTTAGCATCATAATTATAATTATTATTTCATTCACAACTTTTATAGTGTCTATTTATTATAATTAATATGTAAATGGCCTAATTTCCATATTCTTCAAATTTAATAATTGAATGCTATTACAAATAAATCAAGTCAGATGTCACATGACCTAATTTAATATCCTCGCACTTCACTGATGAAGCCAGTAGCAGAAACCGGTCTGGGGTTGAGGATATTCTGTAAAGCTTGTTAAGAGCTTATTTGCAAGTTCTTTATAAAACATTTGAATGCTATTGGCTCTTTTGTTTATAACTTTTATCATTCTTTGTGATGTGTCAAACCTCCTTTATTTTCCTTCTTCTATTGCAAATAACAAACATTTAAAACAAAAGAGCTAATAGCAGCCACTTTTCAAACTGGTGGAATATGTAAAGTAGCCTATTTACATATAAAGAATAATAAATAGACACTATAAAAGCAGCAAACTGAATGAAATAACATAGCTATGATAATGGTACTCAACACTAAAATTGCACCAAGCCAAACAGATGACAGATAAATATCCCAATAATAAATAAACTTTGCAAGGGATACTAACTTATGTCTGCAAAGTTATTACAAATAACATGAACTTGAAATAAAATTACTAATTATTATATATAAATATTATATAGAAATTATGCCAGCAAAATTGCTCCCATGTAACTTAGTTTATTATGCATGAAATATCATTTGTCAAACATTTAAATAAATATATTTAAAATGGCTAATAGAACTTCACTGAAGTTTGTAAATAAATAACATATCAAATGTAATATTAAAAAAAAAACAGTTTACTATATATATATATTGTATCATAAGTGAAAAAATCATATAGTTGATTTTTGGAATAATTCATCAGATTCCACTCCATACTTACTTATGGTTATCTGAAAAATTGTGGAAGAAACTGTTTACACACGCATTAGAATATTGTCACACACTGCCATCAATAATTATTTTAACCCCCTAGATGGTCTATCTATAGTGAGAGCTTATTCTTTAGATAAATCAACAAATAATGATTCATTCTGATTACGATTGAACAATTAATTTAACAAATATTCTCATGAATAATAAAAATGTCATACTAACATTAGCAATTGATAATGGGTTTTTTTCTTAGCATGTTGAAACCACTTAAGGGCGTAATTTCTATGTAAACAAACAGAATTATAATGTTACCGGGCCGTTGTTCTTTTTTTTTTTTCAACTTTATAGTGCTTTTTTTGATTTACAATAAAATTTATTTAATAAAAGTCAAATAAAAAGCTAGAATTTAAAATATCTTAAAGTTTTGAACCTAAGCTAATCTATCTAAACACTTAAATAAATCTGACTCCAGTTTCCTAATAATATACTTTAGAATCATTAACTCTTATTTAAAAATTGATTTCTAGATATCTAATTGCATTATTTTCTGGCTTCGAATCCTAAGTTTCACTGATAAAAATAAGAATCAGTATCACTTTAAGGATTTAAATGCACTAATATCTACTAATCTCTGGTTACTCAAGCTAACTATAGATGGCACTAGAATAAAGAGTTGCTTTTATGTAAAACAGAAAAGAGATTTGTTATCATTAACATTTCTATTCGAGGAAAGCAGCCTCCTAACATAATAAAGAAATGAGGATACTAAAATATATAATTACTGACCTTTTTATAGCTATGAAAATCTCAAAAACATTTGATATATGCAATATGTAATAAAGTAAAACTAGAGTAAGCTAATTAATATTTATCTAAGCAGGCTATTGACAATTTCATAACATATTCATGATTATAACGTAATAACTTTAAAGATTGGAAATCAAATTATCATTATTTCTTCAATTGCAAACTATCAAGTCACTGGTTAATAACATCTTTTGAACTAGCAATATATTATGTTTTCTTAATCTTATTTACATAATAATCTTTCTCTTCGTAAATGATATTTATTTATTAAAATTAAACTAATGAGCTGTTTTCTTTTCATGATTAAGAAAAACTGAACTACTTTTAGGACAAAATTTTGATATATTATATAGATAGTTAAGTTTAATTCTTACTTTTAAATTGGCTCTGATCTCTATGTAGTATTCTACTAATTCCCACAGGCACATTTAAAGCATACTCAATATTTGGTCCATAAATATTAAGTTATCTTAGTAAATAATTTATTAAGATTGATAGGTTTATCATTTATTTAATATGTCCCCTTTCTATGTGGATTGCATGAATTAAAAACAAAAAATAATACATGACTTCACAATGTGTTTCAAAAAGTCTATTTATTTTATTGCCATGTAAAAAGCTTAAGTGATCATTAGACCATGTTTGTTAAATCTTAATTTTAATGTTATCTTATTGACATCCAGATCTAAAACTCTTTGATGACAAAGGCTATAAGTTCAAATTATTCTAGGATACATATAGAATGAGCATTTCTAGCTGGAAACTATTGATTGTTTAACCTTACTGTAGATGATGATTTTGAAGTAACATAAGTAGAGTTTGCTCCTGAAAAATATTATATAAATGGAATTATGTAGTTTGTTTTTGTATACAAATCCCAGTTAAAAGAAAATAATACCTTTACTTAATAAAAGGTTGAAGAGACCAAAATATGTAGATAATGAACTAACGTTAGATTTATATAAGATCTGAATATTAACTCGTAAATCGAAAGATTTCACGAATGTTAATGTCTAATAGAAATAGTGGACTTAATCAGTGAAGAAGTTATTAGCATCGTGCTTGCAAATCAAAATGCTTTAGATTTGCCTATATAATTAGAAAAATAGGTTGAAGATAAGAATGGGATGCTTGTATGTTGTGTTTCAGATTTGTAGAGGTCTCTCTTATAATAAAATTAAGCATTCAAAGCACATGTACTAAGGTTATAGCCTTATATAAGTATAACTGGTGAAATTAGTTGGCTTGGATTCAAAACATTAAGTGGTTTTTGAATTTCAGACTGATAATAATAAAAAGATAAAATGTTGGCTGCTGGATGAAAGATACATTTAGATCCAATGCTCCTGATGTGTCAAAGATCATAAGCCAGAAATGAATCTGATGATATGGATAAAATAATATGGGATAAGAAATTTGATGAGTATTGCCATCTAATAACTATTGATTATTTAAATTAACAATAACTTGGAGAATTGAAGTAGAATACAGTTTGCACTTGACTTTATGTGTTGTTAGTAAAATATTAAATATAAAGAATTATAAACTATTTAAAATATAGAAAAGTAGTAATTAATTTATAGAGCGCACAGAAAGCTTATGTATAAATAGTCTGAACAGGCACTAACCTGTATTTAATGTGCTTTAAAATTTGCAATAATCAAGCATATTTTGCCAATAGAGGGATCTTCCAAACCACGACCAAGATAGTGACTTTTATAAAGATAAGAGGGCCATTTTATCTTTAACCTAAATGTTCATTTATATAGGCAAATCTGAAGCATCTTGATTTGGAAGAATGAAGTAGTTTTAATCTCCACTGTTTAAATCCACTATTTCCTTTACAAATTAACTTACATGAAATCTTGTGATTTACAGCTAGTTAATATTATGATTTATGAGCTCATTTGAATATTAATATACCTATCAACTTTAAACTGTAGATCTACTAAAACAAAATATTTGGACCAATCAATGCTGATATACAATTATTAAACTATTTTTCTGCTGAATTGTCTTTTTGAAAATGTTTTTGTAATATAGGTTGACATACACAATGATACAAAATATGTTTCTGCAAACCAAAATATTTTGGCCTCTCGTTATCTACTTATCATATAGTCAAAATTTCTTGATACAAAATGACAAGCTAAGCACAAAAAATTCACACAATTGGCCAGAGTTTTATTATTATTTTTCTCATGCTGGAAACCAAATTCATACTTTTATTTGCCAGGATCATTAAAAAAAGAGTATGGTATAGTAGTAATTTTCTTATATCTATCACCATGGTTTCATAATGTGCTCATTGGTCTTTCAAGATGTTAATTCCGTAAGATGAGATTTATAAAGTGCTTTTGCTGTTTGGTTGTGACATATTAACTTAGAAGTTATTTAAAAGTAATTAATTGTGTATTATAAAGTCACTAGGAATCTAGAATGTCATTATAAAAATTGTCACTGTAAAAGTAATGAGAAATGATGACAAATCAAAAATAATTCATTTTATTTAAAGAGTGAAAATTATATATCTCTTTTTAATTTATCTATTTTTGCTTTATTGTATGCATTTATGCTTATTGAAAATTAGTTTGTTATAGTTTGGTAATATGATCTTTAAAACATGTGCATTTTAAATTTTAAAATTTACTAGATTTTAATAGTCTTTAAATTTCAAGTTATGTACTTTAACTAACTTGAATATTTTATTCCAATATAAATGGTATATTTTATGTTATATGTAGGAACTTTACAATATATTACATTCATCATGTGGTTATAGAAAGAAAAAAACAATCCAATAAAAAAAGCCGTTGCTTATTTTATAGTATCAACCAATTGAATTTTCAAATTTGATATTGGTTATGAAATAATCACTTTAAAACGTATAGGCTAAACTAACTTTTGATACAGCACATCTTTGTCAAAGCTAATAAATGGAAACAATGGAAAACTATAAGATATATTGTTTAATGTCAAGGATAGACTGAATTATAAACCAAGATTCGTTAATTTTATATCCCAATCGTTCTTTGGGCGCAAACAATATTGATCCGATTTGGTTATACACAAGAATAGCCACATTTTTTCATGTCATTAATGTTAAAGTTTATGTTTGACAATTGACACCCATTACGTTTATTTACCATTTGTATTAATGTTGTTGATTTGGGTTTACTGGCTTTAACGAAGATGTGCAGCTAATATAAAGCAAAGTTAGCTTATAATTTTAGAATTGATTTTTCCATAACAACCATTAAGTCTGAAAATTCAATCAGAGAATTAATTATTATGTTGTAATTTATATTTCTGTTTTATTGATTTATTTATATTAGCTTATCACACCCAAGACCTGAATTTGAATTCTGAGTAAGTGAAACTGGAAATTCAGATTCCAGGATTATTTTTTTAGTAATTAGCTCTTGATTAAATTATCTCACAACTAAATATTTGTCAATAAATATATTTTAGCTACATTTGATAAAAAGATAGAAAAACATCTACAAAAAAAACTTCAACCGACAGGTTATTGACTAACTAAAGCATTCTTGTCTTAACATTAAAATTATTTGTTTTCTTCGTAATATTCAATGCATTTTGGATAACGTTGAAGTGGCGAACTCAAAAATTAAAAGTTTCTCGATTTTCCCTCAGTTGAATAAAATAAAAGAAGAAAAAATATGAATTTGATCAGATGAATTAACCTGCCTCTTTGGTGCGTATGACTTCACAATGATATATTATTTACCCAGCACGGATTAGCTCCGTGACAGAATGACAGACTCATTAGCGTCTTCTCCAAGGAAAGAAAAAGAAAATATCCATTTAGTCAGTAACTAAATGTATTATTATATATATACTTTACAATTACATATGAGCACTGTATGTGTTAGATCATATAAGTTTTATCATGTTGTGTACGTAAGTTTATAACATACATAGAGTTTTAACTTTAAGATTAAAAAAAAAGAAAGGGAAAATAATATTTACTTAAAAATACTGTTTTCAGAGATGTAATTTAATTTTAGTTTCATATAGAATGGACTTGATTGCTTTTCCAGGCACTCAATGTTTCAGTCTTTAAAGAACAACTTTTTTTTTTTTTTGGTTTGTTTCCTTTTAGTGCAAATTACATGCTCGGTAATAAGAAAAGCAATTCTGATTTTATAAAAGTATTTTAGTCGCTATCTTTGCGTTAGTCTTACTTTCATGTTATAAGAAAAATTGCTACCAATTAGCTTTTAAGTTTAGTTTCCTTTTTTTTTTTTTTAATAATTGTATCTAACTGTTGGTCTTTTTATAAGAATATTTACATTATAAAAATTTAAATTTTGCAAAGACAAGTTCATAATTAATTATCTTGTAAATTAAATTTAGCTGATGAATAATTCACATTTCTATAAAAGATTATTTGCCAAAAGAAAACAACACTGCCAACTTATAAATTGTATAGGGAGGATATTCATTGATTTGATACTAGCGACATCTTTCTTACAATTCTAGAAACTATAAAGTAAGCAATAGTACTATAAACAGCCATTAAGAGGCAAATGCAATTAGATTCCTAATACATTTCTATTAAATTAGTCCTTTTTTCTAATAGAAAATATTTCTATTATAATTTATGCAACTTTTATAATTTTATTTTTTTCATTATGACTTATTTAGAATCTAAACCTTGAAGTTTAAAATGCATTTTAGGACAAATTTATTTATAGTCATAATATTAATAGGAAAATGATTATAAGTTTGAGTCCATTTAAATTTAGAATATATATATCATTTGTACATATATATATATACGGTCACCATGGCATTCAACAAATTTATGATCTGGCGTTAAAATCAGAGAAAATACAAGATTTTTTGTTCTTGTAGTCAATGCAATTAAATATCAAATATTGATTACTAATTATTTTTATCTTGAGAATAAAATAAGATTGGAAACATATGCAATCCTTCACAAACCAGCAATTGATAGCAATGAGTAAAGTCTTTTTTTTTTTTTTACTGTTTCTTAATGAGGGAATGTTGGAAAGGGCTTTGGTCTTCAAATAATTATTTAATGATTATTTTATTATCACATATACTTATAAAATATAGAAGAAAAGAATTATCTATTTACCAAAATCGCTAAAGTGAGATTTTATTCTTAGTCTTATTATTTTCTGATTAGGTAATTTTTTATAGATTTGTTTTTGTTTATATTTGATTTAATTAATTTTTTAATCTTCCTTATATAACAGATGTTTAGGTTTTTGCAGTGACCAAGAAATTAATTTCTCCGTCTGCTATAAATATGATGTTATTTTAACAATAACTTTGGTATTTTTTACATATTTAATCATATGGATAATTCTAAGAATTAAAAGAATTATACTATTTATAAGTAGTAAAATTTAGATTTCCATTTCAAAAATTTTAATTTATTCACTCTTGAAATGTAAATTAATCGTGCATTTCTAATTTAAATATTTATCACTAGTTGAATATTTGAGATTAATTTTTTTACAAATATAATAAACACCTTCACACTCCCCCATTCTTTTTAAATTCATATAAATAAAGATATAATAAAAGACAAATGCCCCCCAAGATGCATTTCGTGCTGAACTAGCACTCATCAGTTGGCCCAGGTCACTATCTCTCATAAATATCTTTATTATATGCAAATTATTTATCTAGACTAAATTGTTACATTTTCATTTACTATTGTCAAACTTCTTCCACTCACAACTTTGACACCATCCATTTTTGATAAATACACTAATGATTATTACTAATCATTTTCGAAACTAGAGATTATCTCTAACACAGATTTAAACTTTAATTTTAATTTTTTACCGTCATGACCATATGATTAAGACTTGTTTGATTTGAAACATATAGCATTGTGAGCTATTTGCCTATGATGTATGTGACAAGATTTATTTTTGAAAGAGGGATTATAAATTAACTATGTCACTAGTGTAAGCCCGAGTAATCAATGGATGCCAAAAGGCTTGTGCATAAAATCCCTATCTAGTGTTGAGATTTTATGCACAAGCCTTCTGGCATCCATTGATTACTCTGGCTTGCACTGAGTGGAACTACTGTATGGACAGTTTTGGCTGTTTCAATAATCGTTATGAGCAAGCATAAGAAATGGTGATCATGTGATGTCACTAGTGTAGTTAACATTTGTGAAGATCATTTAATTTATATATAAGGAGATTATTTAATTTATATATATGAAATAAAGTCAAAATACTTTCTCTCAGTAATCTTGATAGTGATACAAATTCAAAATGCAGAAAATAATTTTTTTTTATTTCGTATATGTGTTTAAACTGCGATTGTTAGTCATGAATCAAGAATAAGAAAAAAAGATAGGTATTGAAAAGATTTTACAATGTCATGTGTAACAAGATGCTTATGTTATCTTTATTTTTTTTAAATGTTAGACTACATCAGTGAGTTAACATCAATGTTCTTGTTATGAAAAACAAAGAATATGTGACAAATGAGTTTTTTTAACAATCTCAGATCACGTAATCTACAAGATATATATGAGTTAAAGTGGATGTATGTATATGGTTTGTGATTGAATGGTTTATATCATCATCATCATCAATCATTATCAATCCACTGCAGGATAAAGATCTCTCCAAGTTCAATCCATCTTCTCTGATCTCTAGCATCTCTTCTCCACATTACCCCTGCACACTTTCTTATTTCATCCATTTATTTCACATGTGGTCTCTTTCTAGGTCTTTTACAATCTCTTGGAATCCAGTTTAAGATTTCAATTGTTCACCTATTATCATCTCTTCTATATTCTTCATTTATATACTGATCTCAAAAGTGCTATATCAAATGCTATTAACATGAAGAATGCAGTAAAGAGCAAACCAAATTCTCACAAAGAATAAGATTTACTCGGAATATTATTAGTTCATCAATTGTGCTACAAAGTAAACATATTTCATTCAATAAATATATTAACAAAATTACTGAATACACTTGTGATGTCATCGTGAAGATTGTCATTTCCTGTTCAAAACTTTCTCCACAAAGCAATAACAGTTGTGCAAGCCATTTCATGAGCCTTACATTAAGTTGTCTAAAATAAATTATTTTTTGCAGTTGTTTATTTCTGTAAACAAAATAGAAGATATAAGTAAAATCAAAACTCGAAATAATTTTATATCTAATGCTAATAATCAGAACATTATATTTTAACAGAATAACTTATCTGTTCGATGTTTTGGGTTTCTCAAAGGAATGTTTATTACTATGATGGGACTCAATTCATCTTATCATCAGTCTTTTTTTTTCATCACAAGTCTTTATTAGCATTATACACTTTTCTAATGAATTGGACAAAATAGGACATCTTTATTCTGATCATTTGGGTTTCAAGAGAGGAAGTTCAGGTATAATGTACTTGCTCTCCATAATATTTTCAAAAGTCTTGTTGTATGATTAAAAAGTATTAAACAAAACTAAATAGGTCAAAATAAACACTAAAACTAGTAATAATTGAATGGATTATTGCTCAGGGATTGATGATAGACTGTGAATTTCACAATCCTTCTCCTTACTACTGCACAGTTCCATGCTGGATAATCCACTAATTTGCTGCTAAGGAGTTACATGAAAGTCTGTATGAAGTTCGAATTCCAAAAGGGACAGAATTGGGTTTTTTGGATCTTGAACTTCAAAGACCCCATGACTGCTCCCAAGCATGCAAGACAGTAAACAGTAATTATTTAAAAAAAAACATTAATTATTAAAAACCAAGTGATATTAGGCGAACTACATTTATTCAAATTTGGTGTTTGTGTTTTAAATAAAGTAAAATTTTATTGTAAACAAATAAAAGAAACCAAACTCATATTATTTGCAATGACAGTATTCAGAATTATAGCACAGTAGTGAATACAGCTTCCTGCAATAGAAATACTTTCAGGTTTGTTTCTGGGATAGATGAATCTTGAAATTGATAAAATAGGTTTATACATTTTTTTAGGTATACATTAGCCTTCTAATTTGCTACTCAATAATATCCAGATAATGGGTCTCTAGTTATCACAGAAAGTAAAGGTTCCAGGATAATCTGGGTTGGGCATTTGAGTGCCATTGCATCAATGTGTGCTGCCATTGTTACTGGTGGTGAATATTATATTCTTCTAGATGCTAAGTTATCTTTATTTTGGTTTGACAATTAGTGCTATTGCCTAGTTAATCAACATAACTTTGGTCAGAGAATTTATTATATGTATATTAACTATGGCTCACCCATGTTGACAATTCAAAAGAACATTATGGAATTATTGCCATGGTTACTGCATAATTTATACTTTGCTTCTTCTTTTTTAGAAAGATATGTTTTACAACTGTTTGTAATTTTTTTAAAGTAGTTTTTTTATTATCCTTCTTTATGCTAGTTGCTTAAAGGAACAAAAACATCTCTTTCACATTCTCACAAATATAAATTTAGAAATATTTATGGCATTGTGTTTAATATGAATTTTTAGACCTGTTTGTATGTTATGACTTAGTGGGCAGACACTAATCCCTTTAGATGTTTTTGAATAATTCAGGATATTAGTTACTAGTTGGTTTACTTTTGTTTTAAACACAGTAATAGTATGGAATGCCAAATTGATAATTTGGGAGAGAGAACCTGTTTTATCCAGGATTTGATTATGCTAGTTTATTTAAAATTAAATATCCAGTAATATGTTAGATGTAACAACTTGTAGCTATATTAAAATTATGATTTGTTTAGTAGTGGAGAGTTAATATGCAATTCGTAAATAGATCGTGATTTTACATATGAAAAAAATAGATTATAGTTAATTAAATATTTATAAATCAGTGTTTTATGTAAAATATGCTAAATTAAACAAAATAATTATAGACATTTAATACAATACATAGATCAAAACATGATAAAATAAAATATATTTTTGGTTTTAAATTGAACAGTTGGAGAATGGCAAAGATTGAATTTTGTTCATTAAAGTGTGAAGATTTGGTATCTTAATATAAACTGAGCACTGATTGTATATATGTGTGAGAGATGGTGATCTGGACCAACTGATGAGTGCTGGTTCAGCATGCAGTACGTATATTGGAGATCATTTGTCTTTTTCATATTATGTGGTCGTGTATAAGATGGATTGGATGGCTGTAAGGAGCTTGAAAGTCTGAGTTCAAGTCCCTTATAATTATTTTAAGCTGATTTAATAAAACTAGGGTCATTAACAAAAGAATGATTATAAAGAAAATCTAAGCTTTTTTTTTTTTTTACTTTGTATCAAAATGATTTGTTTTCTGAAGAATTTAGTCAGGATGAAATGAGTTCGGTAATATAGATAAAATCTCTGATATACTAATAAATGATATCCATTATGCACTTAATAAGTGGGATCTATATGATAACTTAAATAGTTAAAGATGATATTAATAAATCAAAAATATTGTAATTATATAAAATAATTACAATCTGTAGTTCGTTGGAAAACTGATTTTAAGATTTTTTTTTTTCATATGTCAAATGCGTTGACCGGAAGCGAACGCGGGTCAGCTGCTTGGAAGGCAGCTATGCTAACCACTAGGCCATCAATGCTTTTGAGTCACTCACACAAATATATCGGCATCCATCAAACACTCAACCTACATGCAACAATAATCACTAAATGAGTATCTAACTGTCGTTATTTAAGGATTAAAAGGAGGATGGGATATCACTCAAATGCTACCACCTTAAGTTAACAAGTCTGGTGAGTTCTACCTTTTTCACTGTTTTTCTATGAAGGGCTGTTGGAGAAATCTTCCTTTGCTCTGCAATAATCTATTTATTTTAAAAAAAGATGGTTTATCTTTACAGTTTTTTAAAATGCAAACAGTTAAGTATTAAATGCATAATAGTACCTTTAGTGTTTTAGTACAGTGGTAGAATGATGGACTGAAGAGCTAAAGATTCTTGAATCAAAGCTCACTAATTTCCTAAGCAACTAACTATAAGATTTACGTTTATTATAATAAAAGCAGTTTTTGTATTAAAAAAAAAAAAAGACTAGAAGATTAAGAATATCATTCTCATCATTCAAGTAAAATCCATTGAAAAGAAATAATGATGATGTTATCTTTATAGGTAACCAGTTCATTAAAGTTTATGATGAGATGCTAGAATAAAGAACGTGCTGAGTAATGACATACTCTGATGATGATGATGATGATCGCATCATACTATATTACTATCTACCTTCAGAGAGACTTGTGTGTGTGTGATCTATGCATGTAATATTTTTGCACATTATTTCAATCTAATAAATATTATTTGTTGTTTATAACTTAAAACCTTTTATAGAATTAATAATTTTTACTTTTATTTATTGCCATTTTAAAGTGAAATCAAATATATTAATGCTATTTATTAAAGTGAATTCTTTTTTTCTTTTCAAAGTTAAAATCCAAACCATATTAATATCTTTTAATGTCATATAAAATGAAAATAAAATGTTATTTCTTTCTTTTTTATATATTTATTATTCATATTTATTAGTTTTACTTTGCAACTGAATAAAATAGCAAGTGTATATGAAATAGCTTTTACTTGAAAAATTAACCCATATTTTATCATACCTTATCATTTCAATAATGTATTTATTATTAATATAAAAATTATATATATATAACTATTTATTTATCTAGCACCATGTTCTATTTGTAATAGTCATAAAGGAATCATCCTGACACATGCGATGTATGAATTTATAACGCTGAGAATTATTCTAACTTTTAAACACAAGATAGAGTCTTTGAAAAGATAAGAATGAATCCACCTTATCTTTTTTATCTAAATTCATATATATATATAGGCCAGTCTAAAGCATTTAGAAATTAGATCATAAAGGTGTTAATTAATTTTTTTAATTCCATTCACTGTATATTATGTAATATCTAGGATGTATGCGCATAGACTTTCACATGACCCATCACTCACCATTCTATCTCAAATCACTGATACACTTGGACACATATATATATGTGTTCAAGTATATCAGTGATTTGAGATAGAGTGGTGAGTGGTGTGTCATGTGAAAGTCTGTGCTCATATATGTGTTCAAGTATATCAGTGATTTGAGATAGAGTGGTGGGTTGTGTAAAAGTCTGTGCTCATATACCCTAGATATTACATATATTGATACAGGTATATAATAAGCCTGTATTTCAGTTATCACTATATATTAATAAATGATATTTGTGAAATTTTTACAATTTATTGCATGTCAGTATTAGATGTAATATTAAATATATATAACTAATTATGCAAAAAAGATAAGATAGATTCACATTTATCTTTTCAAAGACCTTATCTTGTGTTTAGAAAGTGAAAATATTCCTCAGCATTTATAAATTCATACAGCACATATATCACGGTGATTCCCTTATGATTATTAATATAAAAGTAAGCACATGTTAATTGAAATAAATTCAATGTACATTCATTTATCAAATTACTGCAAATATGTTGCACAATATTTCATAAATATTATTTAATAATCTCCATCCAGCAGTTATGCATAAGGTATTCCTTAGTATCCATCAGTTTCTTTCTTTGATTTCAGACTTAGAGCCTTAGAAATATATATATTTATAGTAGTACATTTCCACCATTTTTAAAACTATTTTTTTTTGGCATTAAATGGATAGTTGATTTTTTAAAAATTGAATTAACATTTTTATTTCATTATTTATAATGGCATTCAAATACAGTGGAGCTGAGAACTGCATCATATTTAGTTCCATACCCTTCTCATATTTAATCATGTATAGCATATAATAACTCTTTGTTTTGTAGATAAGAATAAATATTATTTATTGAACTCAAGTATATAATACATGCATATATTTATAACACAAATGCTTTTTATGTGTGTAATAAGCATATGTAAATTAAGATTATAGTATAAATGAAATTTTAAAAATTAATACTAATATAGTTATTAATAATAAATTGAGAGATACATTTATATATATTTTATTGAGTATGCGTTCATTCGTGCATTAGCTAAAGTAATAAGAATTTTAAAAAATTATCATTTTTATTTTAAAAAAGATAAATATCTGACTTTTATTGCTACTAAATATGCTCTGAGTGATTTTTTTTATGATAACTTTATATATATAAACATATTAGTGGTTTTCTTATCTAGAAATTATGACCTCTCAAATTTGTTTGTTGTTTTAAAATTAGTATCAATTTTAAGTATGTTCTAAAATTTTGTAAAACTTTAAGCATTGTGTTCAGAAAATATTTTATTACTTAAAGTGTCACACATCAATTTTTTTCTAAAGGAAGAATAAAATGTATATACTTTTAACATAAACCAAAGAAATTTTATTTGCATATATAATAGTATATAAGGTTCCAAAATGGGAAAATGGCTACTGGCTTATAAAATTTATTTACATTTTTTTTAAACATGATTGAATATGATGTTCAGCAAAGGAAGAATGACTGCTTGAATATTATAAAATTTGTGAAATTTAATGTTTTTTTTGTTTGTTTACATTTTTTTTGGATAGTATTGAAGTCTTATAATTAGATACAACAAAGTTCCTAGCTCACTGTCTTCTCTTTTAAGTATTATAATTTAGAGTTTTTACTCCTTTTTTTTTTTACTTTAAAAAGAATTTTGTTAAATGTTTAAAAGAGTGATTTACCTTAATTTAAAACTTTTTATTAAAAATCTTAATTAAAAGAGGTGTTTTTTTTGTTTGTAATTTTCTATTAAAAATATTATCAGTTTAAAAAGACAGGTTTCATAACCTACAAATCCCAAGCATAATGGTAACTCATATTCATTTGTCCTTTCTATAACTTCTCTCAATACCTAGATATGATCTACTGTACTAAAACCACTTTTAAATCCATCTTGTTCTCTTGGTTGGTGGAAATCCAATGTTCACTGTAGATGGGTTGTAATTATCTTGGTAAAAATTTTGAATAAAACTGATAAAAGACTGATAAGTCTGTAATTTCTAATATTTTTTATCACCTTTTTTAAATATTAATATTAATACTGCATTCTTCCAATCATAGTACATCTTTATCATTTAGACATTTGGTATAACTTTGCTAAAAAAATTCTATTTCTTCACCTGCTTCTTTTAATATATCAATTATAATTCCATCATTATCTGGAACCTTTCCTTTCTTCATAAATTTAATTGCATATCTCACTTCTTCATTTAAAATTCTGGGCAATTCAGAAGATATAATAGATATAGGAGGTACTTGTTCTTTGTTAACTATATAATTCTTAATAGAAGTCTTCTACCCATTTCATGATATCATCTCTCTTTTTAGTAAGAGTTCCATCTTTTTTTCCTTATTGCAGATATAAATTTCCTACCAATACCAAAATGTTGTTTTACACTCGTGAGACTTTTATTCTTTTATACAGCTTTATTTGATTCTATAAACATTTCTTCAGTGATTAAAGCATTGGACCATCAAGGTGTAGATCCAGGATATTGTCATATTTTAAAGAATATTTATAAAAATGCAACAGCAACAATTAGATTACATAATGATACTAGGAAAGCCAACATTGAGACAGGGTGACTCCATAACTCTAAAACTTTTTACAGCAGTGCTGCAAGAAGTATTTTGTGGATTAAAATGGGAAACTAAAGGAATGAAAGTAAATGGAGATTATTTAAGTCATTTAGATTTTGCAAATGATATAGTTGTTTTTGCAAATACTGCTTTAGAGCTGCAGGAAATGTTGCACGAGTTATCAGATGAAAGTAGGAAAGTAGGACTAAAGATAAATGTTAAAAAGACTAAAGTAATGTTCAATGGATTTTCTCAAAATATGAAAATAAAGATTGATTATGATGTGTTAGAAGAAGTTAACAGCTACAAATATCTTGGTCAGATTATTAATACAGATGGAAACATAATAGATTAAATTAATCATAGAATTAAACTTGGTTGGAGTGCTTTTGGTAGAAATAACTTGATACTAAAAGAAAGTATGACTATGGGTTTGAAAAGGTTTTTAATAAATGTGTTTTACCAGTTCTTACTTATGGATCTGAGACTTGGACCCTTAATAGAAGAGCAATACAGAGTCTTCACACCACTCAAAGAAGTATGGAGAGATGCATGTTAAGAGTAACAAGAAGAGATCAAAAATGCAATATATGGGTAAGAGAACAAACAAGGTGTTATTGACCTCATTGAAAAAATTAAATGAAGTGGAGTTGGGCTGGACATATTGCTAGAAAAGATGATAATAGATGGACAATTGAAATCTTAAGCTGGATTCCAAGAGATTGTAAAAGACCCAGAAGAGACCACATGTGAGATGGCTGAATAAAATAAGAACATGGCAGGGGTGATGGGGAGAAAATAAGCTAAATATCGGAGAAGATAGTTTGAACTTGGAGAGACCTTCATCCTGCAGTGGACTGATAATGATTTTATGATGGTGATGATGATGCTAAATTAGTATTATAAACTACAAACATTTCTTTTATTTGATAAGTAACAAGTAGAAATTTTTAAAACAATGCATCTTGATTTTTTTTAAATCTATATTTCATGTATTTTATCATTTTATCAACACACAAAATAGATTAAAATTATTTTACTCATAAAATTAACTACTTCTGTATCAGTAGTATTTTTTTTAAAATAAATCAAATAGTTGGGAGATCATGGCTTCGATCTAGAAATTGAACTTAAAATGAAAAAAGCATGTATGATTCTCACAATATATAACAGACATTAGTAGAATTGAATAATTAACTACCTTAGAATACATGTCTCTTTTACTATGCTGAAGTGAACAGAAAATAATCTTCACTCTTTTATACATAAAACAATTGTTTGGAAGTTTATAAGAAGTTTAAGCAGTGGAGATGGACTTTGAATTCAAAAGCTTACCATGTAACAAACAATCTTTTTTTTACTTTTTTATTGGAATGTATATTGCTAAAAGTTTAGTTGTTACAAACATCATTTCTCCCAACAAAAACAAATGTCATCAACTCATGCCTTTCCTTGCACAGGCATACCATATTCAACCCCCATGAATCCATAGAAACAGGAGTCTTTGCAACTATTAGATTATCAGTTTTCCTCATCTATGCACTCTGGTTGCTCTGATGTGCCATTATTTTTGACCAGAGAATGCACTCAGTGAATCAAAAGCTATTGGACCTAATTTGCTCTCTCAAAACCAGAGATACCAAACTAGCCCCACCTCCACTCCTCACAGACACTTGGGCAATCCTCTCAGACTCTGTCATAGGATTCAATCGTTCAAATGTTTGTGACCCATGCGGTGCTTGCTCAATGAAGACATGCATCTCGGACTGGCCTGGACTACACACCATTTTCCCTTTCCACTTCCCATTTCCTTTTCACATGTATCCTTCCCTTCTTACCATCTTGCTTCTGAAATTTCAATTTATCATATAATCACTCCCTTGTAAACCTTTTTCTAACTGTATTTGTATTTGTATTTTTTTTTTTGGTGAATAAACTTTCATCACTGAGAAAAAAAAAGATATTCATTTATTTCCAGTAAATAAAGTTATAGTCGCAATTTTGTACAAAATAAGCTTAATTCTCATTTTTGAAAATATTTCATTTCGCTTCAAAATGTAAATACATTTTTGTTTATTTCCACAAAATAAAGTTATATGTTGTCATTTTATAGTGAATAAAGATTTTTTTGTCATTTATCAAATTGACAGATCAAATTTGTTAGAAGATCCCATGTAAGCATTATTATTTTAGGAGATTGCAAGATTAGAAAGTTATCACTGGACTAAGTAATATTTTACAACAGGTCTAACCAGTAAGTGCCCAAAATCCATACCTAATGAATTATTTAGGAGTCTAGAAAACTCTAGACTTTGTATAGTTAATGGCAATAGAGAAAAAACAATGACTTCATTAATGTCTGCACTAAAAATTTGCTGACAACATAGGCAATGAAATTAATGTTCTGATGCAGCAGGTTGAATTCAACACCATTGCAGGCCAGTGGTCGCCCACCCATGTTTTAAATTCTGTTCATTTTTTTTAAGTGAAATGTATGTGGAAATTCCCCCCCCCCTCTTAGTTTTTATTATTTCTTGAATAATCATTTAAGTCAGTGGTCTTCAACCCTTGGTCCATGTGGACCGATGCTGCAGAAGTTTTTTACCAGTCGGTCCATGGTAGACTGGCAGGAAAGTTTGTAATAAAATAATAAGAGTTTAAACTTTTAATTAATATAAACAATTTTTATTTATTTTTTCATCTCATTTTTACCCAATTAAAAAAAAAGAAACAGAATGAAAACAAAATCTAATCAATCATACTTAAATTATTTCGTTTTTCTAATTATCACAGATGTTTATGGGGGGGAGGGGATAGAATTAAATTTTTTATTACTTTTCTAAAAAAATTCAAAATCAAAAAAAAGTTATTTATTATGCAAATTCCATATATATATAATTTCATCTTGTATATTTATCATTGTTGTTTTGATCAGTTATAACAATTATGCTTGTCTAAGGCTAAGCAGTTTACATCTTTAAGAAAATTTATCTATAGACTTCTGCCAGTCTGTGAAACCTTATCCTTATTTTTTCCGGTCCGTGAAACCTTATCCTTATTTTTACCGGTCTGCAGGTGTGAAAAGGTTCAAGACCACTGATTTAAGTAATTATATGCAAATGAAGAAGAAAAAAAGACAAAAGAATACAAAGTTATAGATGAGTTTTTGTTTTACATGATTATCTAAACCAATCTGTGAAATAATATATATATCATATACTGGTCCATTTGTTTGTTTATTTTGCATTTTGTGATAGTATTTTTTAATATCTTCTTCAGTCAGTATTGCTTTTTGAAATATCATAGTTCATCATCTAACTTAATTGCAGCTCTATATTGCATCCTATTCTCAGTCATTCATATCTTCTTAACGAAAGCAATTAATTATAACTTTTTTAGAATACTTTTGAAATAACCTTTGTAATGCAAATGGCATCTGTCTTTTTATGGAAACCACACTCAGGGGTTTTCTACAAAGTTTGTTATCCTTATTTGTTTTAGATGTCTAATTCAATTAAGATGTAACTTGACACTAAACATCACATGATCACCATCTCTTATACTAGCACATAATTGTTATTAAACAAGGCAAAACTCTCGATACAGTAGTGCCACCCTGTGCCAACCAGAGTAATCAATGGATGCCAGAAGGCTTGTGCATAAAATCCCTATCTAGTGCCTAATCATCCAATAGGCACTAGATAGGGATTTTATGCACAAGCTTTCTGGCATCCATTGATTACTCTGGTTGGCACAGGGTGGCACTACTGGTATGGAGAGTTTTGCCTTGTTTAATGTATCTTGACAATTGTAGATTCTATAGCATCATATTCAGTAAGCTGAAGAACATATTATTGGTCTTAAGATCTTACCATTATATTTTTAGACTCATATAAAGCATCCTTAAATGATTTCTTTAAAAATACCTTTTATGGTATAACTGCCACACACAAAAAATTTTAATGGATATTTTTTTGTTTTATTCACATTTAATTTTTGAAAAACCTTTTTTTTTACATTTAATACTTATAAAAATAAAATTAGTGTTTTTTTAAATACAGATATGATAATGATATTTATTGAATGTATTTTTTTTTATCTATAATAATATGTGTTAATACAAATTTTGTTTTGTTTTAATTTAAAATTCAGTGGCAGTTTAAAAAGACAGTTTAATTATTAATATTGACAAACCGTTATCACATTAATTGCTGTAATATAAAACTTTTGAAAAATATTTATTAGCTTTAAAAATAGAGAAATGACTAAAATAAAAAAATTCATTTCAAGTAAACATGTACAGTATAACAATTTCCTGTGCATATTGACATTGATTAGTCACATGACTAAAAATGACAGCGTCTAATTGTTACTATTTTGTTGAGATTTCAAAAATATTATGTTACGATACTGGATATTAAAAATCAAACAAATTTGATGTAAAAGTGTCGTCAACAACTTTAAATGATAATATGTCAAATATAAAGCATGATAAAAATTAAAACATTTATTATTATATGTAATTATATTTGTCTGTGTGTGTGTATGTTGGGGGGGGGGAGTAGCCTTATTGAAAAAAATATGTGCGAGTAACGTTATTGTTTTGAGTTAATGTAATTGGAAGGAATTTGAACTCACTTTCAAACTCCCTATAGTTATTCATTTCATCTTATACAATCGATGCACATAACCACATGCATGGTCCAGATCATCATCTCCCACACATACATATAATCCGTGTTCAGTTTACATTAAGATCGTAAATCTTCAAGTTTTAATGGACAGGCTTCAATTCTTGAGTCATTAAATAATTGTATGTCTTACAACCAGATGCTTACAAGATTCGATGCTAGTCATGCAAAAAGAGAACATTAATAAAAAATGTAACTTAATTTATATATATTGTCATTTCTCATGTCGATGAGATTTAGTTCTATGCCACCGATACTGAAATTTACAGATAATAGCAAACCGTATTATGAAAACTTTAACACCCACTCAAATATTTATGGAATTTTAATATTAGAACTGCTGTGATGAAACTTGATCTCAACCCTAAACCTAATCCTAACCCCAACCTTAACCCAATTTGGCTGTGATATTTCACTGCAGGTCTAATACTAAAGTACCATATTTACCATCAATTTGTTTCACAAGGAATTTATTCAGAAAAATTATATAGACAAACATACATATAAATAATTGAGATTACATTGTATATATATATAATTAAAAAAATTACTGTAATGGGTAAAAGAACTAGAATAATTTGGTGACAATGATGAAAATAAAGTAATGAGCATAACCCAATTACAAATTGGAAATCTGCTGTATGAGAGACCAGGATGCTGCATATATATCTGCTGGAGAGATTTTTTTCTCTTATTTTAATTATTTCAAGTTTATTTTTGAAATCATTTGAGCATTTTCTACTGTTACTATTATAGAGAATTATGCACCTCTCTGCCATAGTGCATAAATGTAGTAATGCAGACTTATGCAAAGTTTGCATTTGGAAATGATTGAGTAAATGTGCTGTTCTTTTTTTATGCACTGTATTTATATAATTTCTGTTATTCTTCTCTTTCACATTCTTTGCATATATTCATATATATATTGCTTACTACAGTTTTTTCATATTTTTTAATTTAAGCAGTGAAGCATAGAGCTCTGATGAAGACTGCTGGACAGTCAAAACTGTAAGGAAAATAAAAAAGTTTTTAAGAAAATTTGTTTGCATTAAAGTGTATATGAAAGAACTGTTGTAAGCAATATATATAATTTCTGGCAGGTAAACTTCTCTCGTGTATTCAAATTATTAATGCGTTTTTACTTCAGTGGCGTAATTGCGATGAAGTATAATTTCTGTATGTGCACTATACTGTAATCAGAAACATTGAATTTCTTTTTTATTTTCCTAAGTTTTGACTGTTATATATAGAGGTCATCTTCGGGGTTTAATATAGATGTCTATTGAAAATAATATATCCTACGAATTAAATGAAATAAAACAATAAGAATATCAAAATTAAAATTTTCACCATTACTCTTATAAACACCACAGCATTCACATTTTTTACATATTTTAAATAAGTAACTTTTAACCATAATTGTTATTATCAATTTTGCCACATGTTATAACCATACTTGGCTGTGGTAAGCTTTCTTTAACATCACTATATCTTTTCAAACTTTAGGTATTTTTAATTATTTTATAACTCTAAGCTACTACTCTTATTCATTATGCAAGCAAGTGAAGCTCAGTATTAAGGGAATTTTAAGGCTGAGGGTTTTCGGGAACCTTTAGTTCCCATATTCATCGCCTATCTTGTGGATGAAATAGAAACAATGATTTTATTTCAATACTCTTATTCATATTAATTTTCTATAAGTTCACATTTCTCTTTCTTTTATTCTCTTTTACCATCTTTCATGATTACAAACTTAAAAAAAATATTTTTATGGTATTACTCCATTTATTACTTAGAAATAATTCTCTATCTGTTGATATTATGTTTTGTAAAATGAGCAGATATATACACCGTGTGTGGCTGGGTCAAATGTCAAAACTAAATCATGGTTAAATTTGTAAGTAAATTAAATAATAAGCTGAAAAGCTGGTTTAATATCTATGTAAAATATTTCAGTAAAAAATAATTTATTGTAAGTAATATTTTGCATTACTCTAGTAATTTATTTAGATGAAGTTATCTGCCAAAGAAAACATTAGATAACATCAAGCAAGATTTTACTTCATATTTTCCTCAATAAAACTTATTCTAGGTTTTGAGTCCAAGCAATAATTTTTGATTTCCGAGCAATATTTACTTTGTTTAATTACCATTGTAGAATGCCTCCTTATACTTAATTGTAGCTTTTTTTGTAGAGGTGTATCCAAACTACAATGAATATTGATGTTTACAGTGATCAAAGCTTGCAAAAGTATAGATATTGAAAGTGAAATATTTACTAAATTAACAGTTTTATTAAAAAGATTATGCTTTCAAATAATAAATTAATACAATTTAGAATGTGAGTTTACAAAGTTTTTGATAAATAGGAAGAAAAGATGTTTTCCTGAAGGGTTGTGATGATGATGTTTTAGTTGTATTTATACATTGGACTATTTCCATAATCTAATAGAGTATTGAATGTCTTTAGAAAAATTTAACTTTAATATATTCCAAACACATTCAACTGTTAGTAGTATATGCACAATGTTTCTAGAAGTATTATTTCCCCCACTTCTTCAGATGTTAGATGCATTACCTTAAAAATTCAATACTCAAAGAATCTAAGGGTCCAGATTTGATTCCCATGCTAGTACTGTTACTGGTCAGCCTAGCAACACCTGAAGAATAGGGGAGAATAATACCTGTTGAGATATTGTGCATATACTAACCTGTGTACTATTACTAACAGGTGAATGTATTTGAAATATTTAAATAAAAGTTAAATGTTTCTAAAGACATTCAATACTTAAATTAGATGATAGAAATATTGTTTATATAAATAAAAATAATATAAAGCCAAGTACAAATCCCTGTGAATCTCCATGATTAAATAATTTAAATCACTAACAATACTCTTAATTTTGTAACAATTTTTCTTACACAATTGTGTCACCTAGTATAAGTTCTATTAATCAATTACATGCTGGAACAGAAGTGCACAACCTTGTTGGAGGTAGTGAAAATTTTGAGTTTTCATGTTGGATAATATCATTTTTTCAAAGACCTTATATCAAATCATATGTACTGAAATATAATGTGAAGATATATATTTGTATGTGGTAAAATTATGACTATTCTTATATGCTTATTATAGGATAGTAATAACATATAATGGATTGCAGAAAATTTCAATCTGAGTATGAGAGTTGCAATTGCAGTGTACCACTGTGCTAGAAACCTATCCAGTGCTTTCCTATCCAATATCCTCATATTAGTTTTTAGCTAATTGCTTTCATCAATGAAGAGCTTTGGATCTGGGAGCCGTGTATCTGGATCTTTGAATCTAATACCCCATCCCTTCTGTACTGAACTTTTAACTTTTTGCTTATCTATAAAGCTATCAACCCAAACTGAAAACCATTAACGTTTTTAATCCAAGCTAATTTGCATGTATAGTCATATAGATCTGAAATCTGTTCAGTATCTGTATATTTTGATGTCTTCAGTTTTTTATAATAACAATATTTATCTTTATCCTTTGATTACAATTGATATTAAGCCATTTTAATATCACTTGATCACTTTTCTTTATGCTTACACAAGCTGTTAAAAGTGTATCAAAATTTTCTCCACACCAGTACTATTAATTAATAGATGATATAGATGGACCTATCGTGTGAAAAAAAAATTGCTACTGTTTTAACAGCTTGTGTAAGTGCAAAGAAAAATTGACCATATGATGTTTTAGTGGTTTAATGCTAATCCTAACTAAAAAATAAAGGTGAATATGGTCATTAAAAAACCAAAGATGCTACAATATATGGATACTGAAATAGTCTTCCTGACTATATATGTGAATTAGATTGGATTGAAAACATTAGTGTTTTTCAGTTTGGGTCAATAGCCTTATACTTAAGCAAAAAGATAAAAGGTGAATGCTAGAGGGATGGTGAATTAGATCCAAATATCCAGGTGCACTGCTCCCAGATCCAAGACTCCTCACTGATGAAAGCTATAAGCTAGACACTAATCTGATGATATTGTATGTGAAAGCATTAGTTAGAATTATAATGCACAATCTTCTAATATCCACTGATTACTAGAGCTTGCATTAGATGGCGCTATTGCTACATAATTTTTTTTTTACTGTTTTAACAGCTTGTATAAGCATAAAGATAAAAAGTGATTAAGTGATGTTTTAATGATAATATTATGATTTTTGTTTGTTTTCTGATTTTGGGCTAATATTTTAATCACAAACAAAATGATTTTGACAACTAGGCAGATATAAATGATGAACAGAGTCAAATGCTTTAGATAAATCCAAATACATATTCACAGTTTTAAGACTATTATTCAGTGAAGATGCTAAATTATGATCTTTACTATAAAGAGCATCCAAAATATTCTTTCTGACAACAAAATCAAACTGATGTATAGAAATTGAGTTATGCATATGACATTATCTTATTTTATTACTATCCTCACACATAATTTAAATAACAGAGATGTTTAAAATAGGCCTATAATTATTAACAACTAATGGACCATCCTTTTAGAAAATAGGCATAATAACACCAACTTTTAAACACTCAGCAAATTATTGTTATTGTTATTACTATTATTGTCATCATCATTATTATTATTACTATTAATAATAATAATAATAATAATAATAATAATAATAATAATAATAATAATAATAACAACAACAACATCAACAACAACAATTTCAAATCACATAGGGTATTGGTTTTTCAAGATGGGTCATTATCTAAATTGTTCTTTGTAATCATTTGTATTTATTAATAAATTGTCTTATATACATATTATCTATACTTGATATGCATCAGAACATACACAACAAAATTTGTATATCTGACAGAATTTTTAGTAACAGTGTTTATATATTACAAGCAACAACAACATAAGTAATTAAGGCAGTAAAAAAAGTCATACAGGAATTGTAATCAAACTAAAAATCAACTAATATCATCTCTTTAGAAAATTTTCGTATGCTGTCCTAGAAAATGAACTGCATATGTAAAGTGATTACAATTTTGAACTAGAAATACCATCAGCATATTCATTTCATTTAGAATTGGCTTTCGAGTAGAAAATAGAGATTAAATCTTAAATGTTGTCAATAATAGAAAGTATAATATATATCAACCAAAGTCACAATCAGCTAGAAATCAGAACTGTATGGCCTATGGTTGAAATTATACATTGGTTGTGCTGATTCTTAGAATGGCAACCAGTAATAAATAATATAATCAAATGGTTTATTGCTCAGTTGGTATGAAAAGTTTGAGCAACAGAAGTGACAGTTCTGGTTTGTGATTCGTGGAACTTAAGTTTCATAGGCTGTCATTTGCCCATTGCACTAAACCATATAGAGATATGATAAGCAGCTATTAGTAGCAACAAATGCATTTTCCAAATGCATAAAAATGATTGATATACCATTCTTTTATGTGATACTCTCATTTGATATTTTCAAGGATTGTGTGGTATATATGCATTTTCAAAATACTTGTAGCGGCCTTCCCAGCAAATTAATTTTTTTTAAATCTGCTTTCAGAACAATATTCAGCATATTCACACACCATCATTTTACTCTTAAAATAAACAATATCTAGAAAGAATAATGTAGAAAGTAAAAAAAAAAAATCTAAGAAAACTAAAGGAGATTATAACTCAATCTATCTTCTATTTCTTTTCTTATTCATTTGTAACTCACTAGATAGGGAAGGTCCGCTGTGCAGAAAAGATGTTAAAAATTACAACTACTTTACAGACTTACAGGGCAATCACATTTACGGCAGTAGCACTAAGATACCTATGCTTAGTGCAATGAATATGACCAGCATGGTTGAAAGCAGAGCTAAGCTATAAATCTGTAAAGTAATTATAATTTTATAATCTTTCTTATATAGCGGACCTTTTCTTTCTATTGAGTTGAAAAGAAATATCTGTTTAAATTATAATTTTGTTAACTCAGGACATAACACTGAATGTGATTTCACTAAAACTTCAGCTGAAATAAATAAGACATTGAAAATTAATCTTTTAGTTCTCTAATAAGGCCATGCAATAAATCAATTTGTAATCTGATTTATTGTATGGAAAATTAAAACAGATTTCTGCTGTCATAATATGCAAACAGAATCTTGATATTTGGATGTAAACAAAAAAAGTGTAACTATATCAGTCATGACTACCAAGTCTAACCAGAAAAGCTTTTTAAAAAAAAGTTAAATAGCAACCAGAGCAGAATAAACAGTCAGGATTCTAATAACCAAAGAACAAACACGAACCTAGTCAGACTCAAGTCCTATATTGTAGCATGGCTGATAGATACAATAAGTACTATGCCTCAAGATTCTTTTTACAGGATGATGGAATTTCTCATATAATTAAGATACATCAGCATAAAGTCACTAAGGGTTTTTCATATAAATATAGGGAATTTGAACTCAGATTTTTAAGTAACCTTCAACTATCCACACTATCTCGTAATCACCAATATATGTATTTCGTGCTGAACCAGCACTCATCAGCTGGACCAGATTATCATCTCCCACACATATATACAATCACTGCTCAGTATAGTATTAGTGAAGTATAAATTTGTATCAAGAGGATGGTGTGCTATCATGCAGTTTGATAAAATATGGACATTGAATAATAGACTATTTACCAAATTAACAACCTTTTTAACAAGATTTTTATTCTTTGCTTTTGAAATTGAATGACTTCATTAGTATATGTTTGTTTAAAAATTATATTTCATTATGAAGATTAAATCATGATATAGTGTATATTTGCATGATAAACAGGAAATCGGGGTATGAATACGCACTGATTATAAATGGATAAAAGTTTATTAGCGGTCTGCAGCATTGCATTTTGAATAGTAATCTGAACTAAAGATATTTAACCAGCGGCTGCACCAATAAAAAAAATATTTCTTTTCAAATTAGTGAAGGAGTTATCTAATAATACGCCTTCTGACCTCAGCAAACGCAGAAAAGATAAATACTTCTGCATGCAATAATAATAATAATAAATTAGATTTGTCAAGCGTTGGTGGCCTAGTGGTTAGCATAGCAGCTTTCTAAACAGCTGGTCCGGGTTCGCTTCCCGGTCAACGCATTTGACATATGAAAAAAAAATTAGATTTACTATTGAGGCTGGCATTCCCTTCCTTCTTGGTTATTATTACAATCATTATTACTATTACGTTTGCTGCAATGATTAAAATTATTAATACTAATCGTATATTTGTCAACAATTTAAAAATTCATAAATGCATTAATGCGACTTAAAGAGGAATGCCAATATTGATTTTTTTCTTCATTGATAAAAGTGGTGTCTATTATAATGTCTTGTTTTGTTTTTAAAGTCGGTATATTGAACTCTTTTAATACTGCTATATAATAACAATGAGTAATAAGTTAAATAAGTTCAGAGAAATAATCGATAATCAGCTGTGAAGTGATTTACTAAACAATAACCGTATGGAATTTCCAAGTTGATTATAAATTATATTTTTTCTTCTATAATTCGCTTGCAATTTATACTTTCACATTAATTATCAAATGAATTTATTCTTAGATAAAATTTCAAGTAATCAATTTTTTTAAGACATGCATAATAGAACCAAATATTAATGTGCATATAAAATTAATGCAAATTTAAAAAAAATATCTATTTACCCAATGAAACTAATCAGAACCATGTTTGACTGAACGTCTTTGTCAAAGTTTTGCTGAAAATAATCTAATAGTTTTAAAACTTCAACCCAAATAATTATTTTATTGACAGTTCGATGCAAATTTAGCAATATTGTTAAGTTATTCAGTCACCGGAAGATTGTCGAAGAAAATTTAATATTATATGCTTAACGTAGACAAATTTCTTATATACAATACATGTGTCATTCGCGCACACACTTAAGCTTATAAACACCCATACCTTTATTCTTTACTATCCATAACCAAGTTTAAAGTTTATCAGAGCAGAATTTGAATTTTTTTTCAGATTCTAATCAGTGATGAAATCCCTACCCATTTAATATTGATCAGTAAATAGATATCTAGCTACTTTTACTTAAAAGATAACTTTGCAGGCTATAACTATTCTTGGTCAAGTCTATACCATTTTCTCCTTTTTAATTGCAAGAGGGTGGGTAAAGGTTTTTACTTTACGTGGGATATTTAAAGTCTGTTTTTTTTTCCATGTGTCATAGCATCGGTCGGGAAGCGAACCCGCTAATCCGGGACAACTACTTGTAAGGCTGCTGTGATGACCACTCGACCACCAACGCTTGACGATTACTACTTTTATTTAAGCAAAAACTGAATGCTGAATTTTTAAGTCTGTTTTATCCTTAAACTAGATTTAGGAATAGTTGTGTACATTCAATAATATGATGTGATACCATAATGTGAATACTAAAGATTGCAACTTGACCACAAAGATTGAAATTATTGATAATATATATATAATTGATAATATGTTATTGATAATATATATTGTAAAGGATAGCTTACAATGCACACATTCCTAAAAAGATCAAGCATATTTATTGAACCCAATCCATTTGGAATTTATAGTAATAGTGGGAAGATTATTATTTGTTATTATTATTACATATATACATATAATACACAATAAATTATTATATTTATAAAATAAAATACGATCAATATTTTAGAAAGTACTATTGTATATATATAAAACTATTTGATTAAATAAACTGTAATGTATATATATATATTTTTAATTTAAAATTGAATATTAATTAATAGGTAAATGAATGTGGGATGACTTGAGGTTAATTAGGTGGGTACATATGTGTGAAAATAAAACTGATTTTATTATTTTGTAATTTTTTTTTTATTTATAATAAATCTAAATGTATTTAAACAATAGGCAGTTAAAGATATGAGCGTTCCTGGAAATCTACGGCTGTGAAAATGTATAAAAACAAAAGACAGTTTACAAATCGTTCTTCTTATTGTTATAACAACTGTAACAAAAGACAGCAATTAAAACTAAAAATTTAGAACGCTAAAATGGAGTTTTTACTTTTTCTTTTAGTTAAATTATAAACATTTTAAAAGTTGAATACTGTAACTAAAAGTTTATCAAATTCAAAGGACAGAAAGTGAAAAGAAGTAAGAATAACTGATTAATTCTTAAATAATTAAATCGTGTTTAAAAAGTTGTTGGAGTAAATTTGAATTTTTTAAATCTTTTCAAAAACAATAACGAGAATTAAATTTGCTAAAAATTGGAGAATAAAGAAAAATGAAATAATTTTCTTAATATATATATAAGCACTTCAATATTATTAAATAAAAATATATGATTATAAATAATTATTAAAATGTACTTTAATATGAAAATGGGCTAGAGCAAAACATGCTATTGTGTGTCATGGTATTTTCCTGCCAGCTGCATTATATCTATATATTTCTACTTTATTGTAAACACACAAGAAGATGCCTTCAGTCCAAAGTAAACAAGGATTGGAATACATTATGGTGAATCAAATGAGGATCAAGATGTTTACCATTAAACACAACTACAGGAGACACCATTGTACCTATCTATCCTTGCTAAGGAGAATGATTTACTAAGTGAAACTGCTTTGAAGAACAACTTGCCTAACTATCAACTAATACTACTACTTCTATTATGATGATTTTTAGGAACTTTGTTCCAATTACAATTTTTAATCAAAGAATCAATATTGTAAATTTTTGTTTATTTATTATTTTATTTTTTATTTATACTATCTGTTGTATTTTCACACTCTGATGCTGAAGCCTCATTTTTCAGAATTAGCAAAGAAGAAAAAGGGGGATTATTCATTTTGATATTTTTTTTTATATTTTCATTATAAATAAAATTTAGGTAATATCACCTGCTTCACATCAGGTCATCCACATAAATATTGAGGTAAGATTCTCTAAATTTATATATAGGTTAAATTACAACACATACAGAATACATATTATATGTTTTATTTTGTGATTAACCAAGTACATATATTTTCCAGTATGTTTGACTAATCAACTGGGATCTGTCTCTATCATATATATAAATTGGGGAAACTTGTTAAATAGATTAACATTTGTAAATATATAATTTAGCTAGCCAGCATCTCAATTATATTAAATAACTAAAGTTGATTTTTCTATATAATTATGATTTGCAGAGAATGAGTGACATATGTGGATTTCTACCATGGGGTATAAGGGTTGGATCTAGAGGATAATTAATTAGTAAGATGGTAGAGGTTCATTTGTGACACATGTACATATGATGATTATTATATTTTTTTTATTTTTTTTTTATCATTACTATTGTCGTTATACTTGATATTTATTATTGTTAATAAATGTTTGAGAGTTTATATTATTCTGGTCTCTGGTTTATTGAGTTGTCCTGACCTTCCACAGTTTATAAATAATTATACATGCACACTCATCTATTTTTCTTATTATATAAAAGCTTGAAAATAAAACAAATATAATAAATGCTAGTTGTAACCTATACATAGGTGCAGGAGTTGCTGTGTATATTTGTTCATACCTGCTAATGGAGTTAAAAGCAATATTCTCTCTGGGTTTGAATATTAGGGCATAACGGAATTAAAAAGGGGGAAAGTGGATGAACTAACCTAAATTGCATTTAATATTATTAAGTAGGGATAGAGTTAGTCAATTAAAGGTTATGCAATCATTGGTTAAGCATTTTATCAGGTTCTCATTAGCACTCTATCAAATGACCCACAGTCTGAACATAGTTGGATGCAACTTTCTTCTCTTCTAAGCCTGGTAGGTCTCTGCAGATTGTTTCATTAGGGGTAATAAATTAGAGCATATTAACTTATCCCCACACCATATTGATACATCTGCATAGTAGTACAGTCTGCAAGTTAGTTGACCATCCATTGTATCTGGTGTTAGCAGTGTTTGGTGTTAGTTGTAATCGTTCCGTCTGTTATAATACATTAGATTATTATAGTCTTACACATGTAAAAAAATCATTTGACAAATATATTTGACGTCAAATGGATATTAAGATATTTTATGAATCTCAAATGAAAAAACTTAAATAATTTTTAGATTACAATATATCAAAACGATTATTAATTATTTAAGGAACATAAAAGTGCATTCAAAAACTTAATTTAGCAGTTTCATTTTCTGGTTACTATGGAAACAATTGTGTTTTTTTTTCTGAAACTACCATGTAAAGTAATAAGCTTGTGGTATGTGTTAAGTAGTGTACTTAGTTTAATAATAGGAGATCTCAGCTTAATGGAACACGAATTTTATAAGAATTGTTTTATGCTAAAAGGAATAGGAAAGTCACTTTTTATTTATTATAATCTGGCAATAGTTCAATGAGAAAAATGAGTAACTTATAAAATACTTGTTGAAATGATTATTAATCCTCTAACATCATCACTATTATTAGCACTCACATTATAAAAACAGGTTGTCAGAATTTCTATATGATTAATTAAAGGAAAGAAATATGATAGCATAAATATACAATCCTCACATTCTGCATCTTGATATGATACATGGCTTGAGAGCCTCATGATGATCAAACCTAAATAGGGTAAGGTATAGAGATGATTGGAGATTTGGAAAATCTAATATGTTTGAATTTTATATTGCCCTAAAATAGGACCAGGAGATATGCAAATAGCATGAGAACACAATGTTGATTTGAATCCTACATCAATATGGGGAGATGACCAATATCCTGAGAGAGACTCATAATAGTTGAATTTTACATTAATTTAACAAAAAGCAGGAATATCAACTATGTCTCTAGATCAATAGTGTGCAAACTGGAGGGTGGGAGGGTATGATCATTCACAGGGATTGCATAAACATTTTTGTGGGGTCATTAAATTTTTGAGAAACTCTTAAGTTTTGGATAATACTTTTTTTTGAAAGAATTTAGTTTTTTTTTTTCATATGTCAAAGTGTTGACCAGGAAGCGAACTGAACTAGCTGCTTGGAAGGCAGCTATGTTAACCACTAGGCTACCAATGCAAAGGGGCTTTAATTTTTAAAATAGATAAAAGTCACAAGAAAATAAATTGTTTTTAAATACATCATTATTTTTTTGTATAAGAATACGATTTTTTTCAAAAATTTCATTTCAAATCATATCTGCTTAATGCTAAAATATTAGGAAATATACATTTATATATTAATTAAAACTACTGTGATTTTATTATGAATATATTTACATACTCATACTTATAATTTAGACGTGATAAAAACCAAAGAATGTGTCACATTAAATTTTCTTCCGAGGAAAGGAGTCACAAATATAAAAAGGTTGTGCACCCCTGCCCTAGAGCCTTCACATGAGACAAGGAGAGGACTGATTGTTTGAAGACCTCATAATTACCAAGTTCTATACTAACCTAAATAATATAAAACAAAGAGATAAAAAATTGAGCAAGAATAAGATAAACAGTGCAGAAAGAAAACAAATTATTTCAATCTGAGACAATACTTACATTTTCACACAAGCTAAAATGTGGGAACAGAAAAATTAAATCACAATTATCCTTAACAATATGAAACTATTTAAACTTATTGAAATTTTAGTGCTATATTTATTTGTTTTATTGAGTATATATATATTTTTAAACAGTTAACTATTTACAGATGTACTTTATCCTCTTTCAGTTACCATGTATGCATAAAGTGGACAGTTATTAACTATGTGGTTGATGTTATTATTGAAAGTAAACATTTGAAAGGTGTATTATGTGAGAGTTCAGAAAGAAGCTTGAGCATTGGAGTTGAGATGCAAATCCATGGACCATGAGACCTTGAGCTTCCTCTTTATCACTCCATTAAACCAGGCAGTGAATTTGCATTATTTATTATAATTATATTTACAATATATATTTATTTCATTACTATTAGTATCACTGTGCAATTTCTTTTCATACAAGAATTTTGAAATAAAAAAATAATTAATAGTATTCAATTCACTCTACCAAAAGCATTCCAACCAAGTTTAATTCTATGATTAATTTCATCCATTGTGTTTCCATCTGTAGTAATAATCTGACCAAGGTATTTGTAGTTGTTAACTTCTTCTAACTCATTATTAATTTTTATTTCCATCTTTTGAGAAAATTCATTGAACATTACTTTAGTCTTTTTAACATTTACCTTTAGTCCTACTTTCTTACTTTTATCTGATAACTCTTGTAACATTTTCTGAAGTTCTGAAACATTATTTTCAAAAACAACTACATCATCTGCAAAATCTAAATAACTTAAATAATCTTCATTTACTTTTAATTCTTTAGCTTCCCATTTTAATCCGCAAAATAGTTGTTGCAGCACTGCTGTAAAAGGTTTTGGAGATATGGAGTCACTCTGTCTTGAACTCTTCTCAATGTTAACCTTCCTAGTATTATTATGTAATCTAATTATTGCTATTGCTTTTTTATAAATATTCTTAAGAATATGACAATATCCTGTGTCTACACTTTGATGATCCAATGCTTTAATCACTGAAGAAATGTTTATAGAATCAAATGCCTTTTCATAATCTACAAATCGAAAGCATAATGGTAACTGATATTCATTGATCCTTTCTGTAATTTCTCTTAAAACTTGAATATGATTTACTGCACTAAAATCGCTTTTAAATCCAGCTTGTTCTTTTAGTTGATTGAAATCTGATGTTCTCTGTAGATGAGTTGTAATTATTTTATAAAAATTTTGCATAAAACTGATAAAAGACTGATAGGTCTGTAATTTCTAATATTTTCTTTATCACCTTTTGTAAATACTATTATTAATACTGCATTATTCTAATCATCTGGTACATCTTTATCACTTAGATATTTGGTATATAATTCTTTTAATATATTGATTTTAATTCCATCATTACTTTGAGCTTTTCCCTTTTTCATAAATTTAATTGTATGTCTCACTTCTTCATTTAAAACCCTGGACAATTTAGAAGATATAAGAAATGTAGAAGGTACTCATTCTGCATTACTATATAATTCTTGATAGAATTCTTCTACCAATTTCATGATGTCATCTCTCTTTTTGGTAATAGTTTTATGTTTTTCTTATTGCATATATAAGTTTCCTACCAATACCAAAATGTTGTTTTACATTCTTGAGACTTTTATTCTTTTCTATGATTTTTCTTGCTAGATCATAATTATACTTTCTTATATCATTATCAATTCTTTTTCACACCATTTTACAAATTTCAAGATATTCATCCTTCTTAATGCATCATATTTATATATCTTCATATTCTTTCTTTTCTTCATAAATTCTCTAGACTCAGTAGAAATTTTATTGGCCAATTGCTGCTTTTTTTTCTTTTAGCTATCTTTGTTGCAGTTTTTAAAAGTGTATCTGTTATTTTTCTATTAATTTCATTCAAATCTGAATCATATCAAAAACTACTAATACTTGAAAACTATTTGCAAGTTCTAATTTAAATTCATTAGAATGTTTCTGAAGATTACGAATATCAACTGTAAATATTGTTTTTCTTAATAATTTTTGTTTCTCTAGTTTTGCATTAACACATATATCTTACTAATCGATGATCATTACCTGTGTTGAATTTATTAAGGACATTACTGTCTTGAGATATGTATTTTCTGTTAGTCAAAATATAATCCAATTCTGCTGTATCTTTATTTGGATGTTTCCATGTCCATTTGTGATTAACATTTTTTTCAAAAAAAAAAGAATTCATAATATAAAATTTTTCTTTTTCTGCAAACTCCATAAGTCTATGTTTTCCCTCATTTCTATCACCATATCCAAATTTACCTGAAGCATTTTAATCTTTTAATTGTTCACCATTTCTAGCATTAAAGTATCCCATTACAGTTTTGAAATGTTGTTTACTCTGATCAAAAGCCTTTTGTACATCCATATAAAAATCTTCTACTACTTCATCACTATGAAAACTTGTTGGGACATAAACCTGAATTATCTACATTTGTTATCTGCTATTAAGTTGTATAATTTTGCCTCTGTCCGATACACCATCAATCTCCACAATGTTGTTCTTTCACTTTTTATTTATAATGAGTCCTACTCCATTTGTATTTCCAATATTTGTGCCTTTATAGTAGAGTACATGTCCACTTTTTAAACCAATTGTCTCTTTACCTTTTCTTCTAACTTCACAAAGTCCACTAATATCCCATTTAATATGACAGTTTTTCTTCTAATTCTTGCAATCTTCCTTCACTTGAAAGTGATCTGCAGTTTTAAGTACCTAAATAAAAAGTTGCCATCAAATGGTAGCCTGGTTCCACAATCAGAGAATTCTTAGCACCCTCTATCTTCAGACACCAATATTTGGTAATTTTACATCATCCTGGGAATAAGGGCCATGATTTATTTTTGTCTGTCTTAATTGTATACATCTATTAGAAAAAAAGGTTTCATTCACATACACATTTATTCTCCTTTATCAGGTAACTGAGAAGAAAGACTATGATGTTTGTTGATGTTAAACTCATAAGATAAAAAGTCAATAAACTCACCATGCTGGCTAATGTGGGTTGGTGGAAACCCAACCATGTTTGAATACTGTATGAATAATCACGTAGTAATAACAGCTGCAACAACAAGAATGTATGAGTGGACATTAGGAAGTTACCCTGCTCGATTCCTTTAAGGCCTTTAAGAAGAATCAAAGAGTCTCCTTTCAATTAACAGCAAACTTCTTTCTGCAGCATAAGGTAATTATAGATAGGTAAATGAGTTTAACTATTCTTGCCTAGAGGTAAAACAAGAAAAAAACTAATAAATCCTCACCACCCAGCATTTCACTATTTCTCTTTGAAACGTTGTTGGAAAAACTTTCACTCTGTTTAAAACCATTGAAAGGCTTATTTATCTTATATATAAATAAAAATATTTATACCTGCATATATAGCAAAATATTGCATTACAAAAATTCGCTAACAATATTTATATGCAAGCAAAATGAATGGGAGATTATTAGAGTGTATTTTGATTTTCACATAACTTTTCATCATATATTCAAATCAATAGTCATAAATAATAATATGACTGGAATTTGCTTTAATTTATTGACTTTATTTATCTATTAGGTATAGCATGTATTTGTAAAATTATATGTATTCATTGATAGACTATTTATGTATTTTATATTTACAAAAATACAATAATTTCTTTTAATGTAAAATGTCATAATTTTATTGATTGAGTTTTGTTTGAACTGCCATAAAGTTTCAATTATATCTTCTTTTATTATTTTATAGATTTTTTTTTTTTCACTTAAAAAAAATCTTTGTTATTCAAGACTTATTACATAAGTCATTGGGGGCAAAAAAAAGAATATATAAATTGTATATCCAATATCCTACTAAAAACTTTTGCGAAAATCAATGTATATATAATAGCCAAAAAATAAGCCAGTCTTTAAGTAGTTCACTTTCTAACAACCAATCAAAAAAGAACAGTGATGAGTCTGATATTGCTACTTAATGGATACTGAGAGTTTAAACAACTAACCATTCTTGTTTTATGCTCTAACTAACAATAGCCAAATTCAGTACTGAGTAATTTAGGATGCCTAACTGATGTGACTCTGGGTTGATTATTCAAAAGAAAAATTATAAGCCTGCTTGGAACCTAAAAATATTCTCAAGTTTTACTTAAGGGGGCAGGGTTCTTTTTGTCATGTAATTTTACGGTGAAATGACATTCAGGCATCTTTTTAAGTGTATTTTTAATGTTTCGAACATAATTAGATAAAACGGTATAATACATACATAATTGCAATCCACATTTATATTATTTGAACAAATAAAAAATATTGCATTTTATGAATCAAATGAAATGATGGATTCAAAACTGACATTCTCATCCAATGGGAAGTGGACTCATCCATGCCCACATTGGTCACTTGTGGTCAACACCTGATTACAGCAGCACATGTGCAGCCAGTAATATCTGATGTTTGTGATTGAATGCACTTGCATAGTGATTAACAATGTGTGGAATATTTAATTTTATCATTTTTACGTAAATTTGATGTCATTATTTTTATTTTATTTATTTTTTAATGTCAAAGTTTACCCCATGTTTGAAAATGAAAAGCATTTCTAGTTACTTCCTAACCTTTGATCCCAGTAATAAAAAGTCCAAAATGAAGATAGAAAATATGGAAATATTGGGGCAAGTTGACGGTCTTGTATCATCTAAAATGGAGAACATCATTCAGCCATAGACACTAACACTAAGAAAATGAATCAAGACAATTTGTCAGATGAGAATTGGATAAAATTTTGGAAATCACTATAAACTTTTATTCATTTATATAAAGTTTTACAATTTCACTTTACATTTAGTTATCAAAAAGGCAAAACTCTCCATACAGTATTGCCACTCAGTGCAATCCAGAGTAATCAATGGATGCCAGAAGGCTTGTGCCAAAATCCCTAGCTAGTGCCTACTCATCCAATATCTCCAGACTAGTTTCTAGCTTGTGACTTTAGTCGATGAGGAGCCTTGGATGGTGCAGTGCTCTCAGATCCAAGGCTCCTCACTAAAAAAAGCCACAAGCTAGAAACTAGTCTGGGGATATTGGATGAGTAGGCATTAGATAGAAATTTTATGCACAAGCCTTCTGTCATCCATTGATTACTCTGTCTTGCACTGAGTGGCACTACTGTATGAAGAGTTTTGTCTTTTTAATAATAGTTATGATCAAGTATAAGAAATGGTGATCATGTGATGTTTAGTTACTTAATTACCAGTTGTATATTTGTATGTGTTTATTTAAATTTAGATTTGACATGTCCAAAATCAAAAAATTATGATAAATTTTGTTTAATTTTTTATTTGCTTCATAATTTGTCTAATAAATAATAAGTTAAAATTGATCTTCAACTAGTTTTCTTTGTACAAAACTTAAGTATATTGAGACAGTGATAATGTGATCTTAGTTAAACAAATATAAATGAAAGAAATTAAATAAGTAAAATTATAAAAAAATTTAAAAACTGCTACATTTATTTTTCTTAAGTATGTGTCTGTATATTAGGAATTTATTTTATTCATTAAGTTATAATTAAGAAAAACATTTATTATAATTACTTTAGCTTAAAATTTAGAAAAGAATGTTGTTGTTTATTTTTTAATTTGCTATCAAGCAGTGAAAAGTTATTTTCTTCCAAAGCGTAAGCTTGTGGTTAAGACCTGTAGAGGTCCCTAATATCGCATTTTTTACATGCATATTCTTGAGGTTAAAGCCTTAGTAAATATTACTAACATATTTATAAAAAAAAAAAAATACAGTGGGGTCTATTAAAATTGTTTTTTCAAAATTTTATTTATTGTCTGTTTGGTTCATTGAAGCTTACATTGAAATACATATATTTGGAGCAATCCGTTCAAAACAGAAAATGAAAAAAATAAATGAAACTATAAATGTAAAAATATATAAATAATTAATTGATAAAAATAAAACTCACTATTTAAAAACATCAAGCAAACTTTAAATAATAATTAAAATTCATAGATTGTTAAGGTCACAATAATCACTTTCTTGTGAGATATCTTTAAGAAGAAACATTTCCATGCCCTATAACACTATGTAACCTAACTCCTTTTTCTGAATCTAGGGAACCATACTTGTTTGGCAATAAACTTCTTCATTGAAGCAGCTTTGTACTAAGAGATTTAGCTTAAAAAAATGTAAATAATTGCTTAATCTTTATATAAATGTTTGCCTCATTAATACTCTCACTTGTCGATTATTTTTGATGAGAAAGAAGTTTCTGATAGGTAACATAAATTGCCCAATCTAACTTCCTTTCTGTTATATATACTTTTTCTACTGTATATTGTTGATTTAATTACATCATATTCAAAATTTAAATCATCATCCATTTTACAGCTTTTTTTTTAGAAATTTATTTAGTTATTTATTTGTAACTTCAAAACTGAGTAATGTTTTGACACTATTTTTTCAGTTTATGAATAAAAGTAATATTTGTATGTGTTCAAAAATATATTTCAAAAAAATGAATGTTTAATAAATTTCAGAAGAAAATCTAAATATAAATAAGCTCAGAAAACATGATATTAAAACTGAAATATAATCTTTTTTGTAACATTGTTTATCTCAACCAATAGCTGGTCATCAGTTTAGTAATTTCATGCCCAGCAATAAAAAAATTTCTATTTTATCAGACTTTCATTATGAATTTTTTTTAAAATCAATATTTGTTAGCATTCGAATCCTACTTTTATAATTTTAAACCACTAAACATAATGTTATCACCATTCTTTATGATTACATAAACTGTTTACACAGATGCAAAACTTTCCATACTGTAGTGCCACTCATTGCAAGCCAGAACAATCAATGGGTGCAGAAAGGTTTGTGCTTCACTGATGAAAGCCATAAGTTAGAAACTAATCTTGGAGTATAGAAAGAGTAGGCATCAGATGGGATTTTATGCACAAACCTTTCTGCCTCTATTGATTACTTTGACTTGTACTAAATGATGCTATTGTATGGTGAATTTTGCCTCTGTGTACTTTTATAATTCATAATAAAATTATTACAGTATATATATCTAGGAGAATATTTTTAAATAATAATTTATATATAACACATTTACCAGTGAAGACAGAAAGTGTTAGTTGGACTAAATTGATACTAAATTCTAGTATTTAGATTTTTACCATTTGTGCCAAAGTTTCATTTTGAAATTTCAACTCTATCAGATTTTAAATCTAGTATTTATGACTCATAGCTAAAATTATTATAGTATGCATATCTAGAAAAATACTGTTAAACAAAAAAATGAAACAACATTTTTATCACTAAAGATAGAAAATGGTAGGTGAACTAAATTGAATACTAAATTTTGGAAATTACATTTTGGAATCTTTAATGAAATTTCATTTTGAGAGGATTTTTTTTTTTACATTGATATTACCAGATTTAATTTTTTTCTTTATGGTTCATAACTAAAATTATTACAAGAACATGCATATAAAAATGCAATAGTAGGGACCTCTACAGGTCTTAAACCACAAGCTTACTCTTTGGAAGAAAAGAGAACCCCTCTTTTCTTCCAAAGAGTAAGCTTGTGGTTTAAGACCTGTAGAGGTCTCTACTATCGCATTTTTATACACAACCCCTCTTTTCTTCCAAAGAGTAAGCTTGTGGTTTAAGACCTGTAGAGGTCCCTACTATCGCATTTTTATACACGTTCTTGAGGCTACAACCTTAATAAATATTACTTATGTAATCAATGTGCATTTAAATAAATTTTATAATTAAAATTATTACAGTATATGCACTTAGGAAAATATGAGAATAATTTTAAATAAAATACACACAACATTTTAATTGATTAAAACAGGCAAAACTCTCTATATATATTGCCACTCAATGCAAGCCAGAGTAATCAATGGATGTCAGAAGGCTTGTGCATAAAATCCCTATCTGAATTGCACTGAGTGGCAATATGTATAGAGAGTTTTACATGTTTTAATAACAGTTATAAGCAAGCATAAGAAATGGTGATCATGTGATGTTAATTGATAAAGATAAAAAAAGTTATATGAAACCAAATTGATAATTAAATGTTTACACTGCAAAGACTTCTGCCTTTTTTCTTTACATTGCATGCATTTGTACTTGTAAAACTTTTAATTTAGTAATAAAAAAACATTTATTTTACTAATTAGTCATTCTACAGTAAACCTCATTATATTATGTTATAACTGAAAAGTATAAATAAATGAACAAACCATATTGGTTTGTATAATCAAAAATGTTCTATAAAGAGCTTATATAAACAGAATAACTGGATGAAATAACAATAGCACTTAGTGAACAGATACTCATCAAAAATGTTTAACTATTAACTGCATTTAAGCTGAATCTTGGTATATATGGTAATTATGATATCAGATCATAAATTATGGTGACAAGAAATTATTAAAGGCTTACAGTATAAAGCACTAATAAACCTTCAATTATTTGCCAATCAATTCTATTGGAGGGATGTTGGATTCTTTCATGAAATTATATTCTATATTTTTAATTAAAAAACTACTTACTGGGTTGACTGCATAGTTGCTTTCTCCTAAATTATTCTTTGCCTTTCAAATTATACTGATATCTACATGTATTTAAACTACAAAACAAAAATTGACTAAGTAACTTTTATGTCTAATTCTGTCAGCTGCAAGAATCTGTGATTTCTACACTAAAAAACTATAAAAAGTCAAAGTTTATTTTATGAAAGATGAAGAATTTTCCCCTAAAGTTCTCTTAAAATAATTATTTATAAACCTTGCACCTGAAACAAATTATATATATTATTTTATTTATTAAAATTTATCTATATAATATTTGTAGTACTGTAATTGGAAAAGGTACTGTGATTTTCTTCCAAAGCGTAAGCTTGTGGTTAAAACCTGTAGAGGTCCCTACATTCGCATTTTCATGCGCATATTCTAGATGTTTACAGCCTTAGTAAATATTAGCTTTAGAGATTGTAAATTAAGTCATTTCTAAATTAAAATGACAATATAAGGAAGGTAATTTCAGTTTATTATGATTTTAAGATCAAAACATTTTTTAATCTCAGTAATACCATAATATTTAAGAAAAGCAATAAATATTTCACTTATTATTTTGCAATAGCCAACTTTTAACATATTAAGACTATTTTGAGTTTGCTGATTAATATTTCATAAACTAAAATAATACTTTTTCTATATAATAACTTTAAGATTGTTCAACTATTATTTTATTATTAAATTCGTATTTTGTTATATAACATTATATTTATTAGTTGTCAGCATAACTACATTTGTCTTTTGATAATTACTGTAATCTTATGTTTAACATGATCTGGATTTCATAGATATTGCTTATAATAACTTCTTTCATATACACTTTAATGCAAAAAAAAGCAGAGGAGATTTGGGAAAGCTCCGATGAAGACTGCTGGACAGTTGAAACTGTCAGGAAAATAAAGCAGTTCTATTAATTTTTTTTTTTTTTGCATTAAAGTGCATATGAAAGAAGTTATTATAAGCAATATATATATATGAAGAAATGCAAAGAAACTAAAGAACAATAAGAGTATATGATCTGGATTTCAGAACACAGTAATCAGCAAGTGTATAGGTTAATGCTTAATTATATGTAAATTTGGTTCAGCATTAAAATGTGACACCCAAGATAATAAAAAAGCTATTGAGGTAGTAAAATATCTCAGAAATCATATTATTTCTTCTTTAATTAGTAAAGCACAATTTAGGACAGCCAAAGGATCATCATTAATATTCTAGCATAAAATATTATTATACAAGTTGATACTAATATTAAATCCGACAGCAGTTGAGTTGTAGTTTTACATACACTTTAATATTATTTTATATTTATTTAGACATCCACAATAAGAATAGTTAATAGTATATTTTGTACCATTATATATATATATGACTTTATTTGTTAATATATATACAATATTTTTGCGCAGTGAATTTATCAAATTTATATTAAATTTAATTAAATGTATCACAATATAATAATAGAACTGCAAATTTGAAGAAAATTAATTTATTTTCAACTATGGTTCTTATAAAAAAAAGCATATTTAAACAATGATATTGTACAATATTTCTTTAATCAAGCCTAATATAGATAGTGCTTGGACATTTTGTCACTCCAAAATATATATTATTCACTGTTATTTAATTCCACTATTACATATATATATACATCAAGATTAATACTCACACTATTTTATATTAAGTAAATGAATTACTCTCAATCCAGAGAATAAGACAAAACCTTTTTAAAGAAAAGAACAGACTGTTTTCTCTCTTTAGATTAGGTTTATCTGAAGCACTTTGGAAACCAAATACTTTGAATATCATTCTCTATGCATGACATAATATTGATCATTGGAAATATCTTATATTTACATTTCGCTTTTTGATTTAGTATTGACAGTGTGCAAATTTAAAAATTTCACAGATGCCAATTAAAATTATATAAATCAATTTAAAAATAGCTTTAAAAAGTAATATGATTGATTTTAAAAATTGATATTTTTTTCCCAAAGTGCTTCAGATAAGATAAAGAGAAGACAGTTTGTTCTTTTCTCTTAAAACATTTTGTCTTGTACTTTGGATTAAGAGTATTTTATATACTTAATAAATCAGTAGTTTGAATATTAATCTTGATGTGTTACATAATATTAATCACTGGGAATATGATATATTTATATATAAATACTTAAAAAACTTACTTGTATTGATGTAATAAACAGCTTATTCTACTTCACTTGTATTCAGTAATGTCTATATTGTGCTAAAACACAACTACATGAAGCTACAATAAAAGGAAAACAAAATATAGTGCAAAGTGCTTTCGGGAATGTCTGGTTCCATATTCCTAATGTATGATGGATGTGCTAGTTAAAGGTATATATAATTTAAGTGTATGAAAATTTATGCAATTTACACCGCCCATTTTTTATAAATAGAAAAGCAAGATTCCTTCCGGTTGATGGCGCTGGGATCGTCTGCGATAAAGCATGCCTCTTTTCAAAGGTATTTAATTTATTTTAACACAAGTTCTCAAAACTCAAACATTTTTTAAAGCTTTTGTAGAGTAATTGTACTGAATCCCCTATTCACCGTCTAGACTTCAAATCTGAGCTTGAAAAGCTGAAACAATTAAGGACCCAGTCAGTTTTCGAATTTTTTTTAGGTAAGCAGTCATCACCAACTTAGCAAACTATCTATTATTAGTCAGTGATTGGCTATTCAAGAAATCTTTATCATACCCTTTCTTATTAAACTTTATTCAGTCTCTTTAATTAAAAAATGAACACCAATTTTTATTTTAGTTTTAAAAAAATATTTTTCATTTTTTACTGAATCAAACATATAAACAGTATTATAAGCAATAGAAAACATACAATTTTTTAATGTGTTCTCCCCCCACCCAATGATTTAATATAGATATTTGTATAAAATATCTGTAAATTTTTTTTTTTAGTATTATATGTTACTAACATATCAAAAGATATGTATACAAAAACTATAATAGAATTTTTTTTACACTTTTTTTACATTTTTTTCCAAGCTACACTTTTTACAACAAAAAATGTTTTTCTTTTTTTTTTTTTTCAAAAAAAAAAATGTTTTTCAAAACCTACTTCTATTTATCATTTGTAGGGAGTTGGGGGGGGGGGGTAAATTAAGCATAAGATTTTTTTTTAATGTTATTTTTTTGAAGAGATAAGGAGAAGTAGGTTTTGAAAAATATTTTATTAATTTAAAAAATTGTAATTTGGAAAGGGTGATAATATAGTTTTTTAAACAAAAAGGAAATATTTTTATATTGTTTGCGAGTGTATATATATTGACATGTTGGTATAATGGAGTGTCAATATCGGTTTTATTTTTCTTCAAGTTTTAGGTATACCTTGATTGTTATGTATATTAGGTCGTGTTTGATGATAAGCTTTGATGACACATAATATGTATAGCTTATTGAACCTGCAATGTTCAATATTTTTAAACATGCATATATATATTATCACTCATATACTTTTTGTGTATATAGTTGCATATATAAATTAAATTATAGCAAAAACAAAATTTTAAAAAAATAAAAATAATGTGTTTAATAATAATAATAATAATAATAGATTGAGTAAACACATTTATATTGAACCAGATACTTTATCCGATTTAAAAGTTCTATCATGCAGGTTAAAACTAAATTTTATTTTTGTAAAATTTAAAAGAAAATAAATTAAAAGTTTATGTTAAAATCTTATATTTTTAATTCTCAATCGATTTTAGTTTAAAATAATTTTATTTTTTGTTTTTGTATGAGCTTGTTTTCTTTTAAGGTAATTAAAAGCAAGCAAAATTTAATTAATCTGATTATAAAAGTATTTTAATTAAAATACTTTTGATTTATTTTAAAGCTGAGATTTAGTTTTACATTTTTCTTTTAATTAATTTTGTAAGATAACGCCCTGGTCAGATGTTGTTTTTTTGATTGAGATTGTTTGAAACTTGCAATAAAAGATTGACAGGAGATAGTGATGGACATAAATAGCTATGGGTTATTTCAGATCATTTATTCAGATTCATAGACTATTTTAGTCACACAGCTTTTATTCTGTTTTCTCATATTATTCAGCTTCCTATTATTGAGGATTCATCCAGATTTTTCAGTTGTTGAACTGCTGCATAATTGAATTGATTCTAATTTTCTTATTTAATATTTGTGCAATGGAATCACCAAGCTTATCAATAATTCAACTATTTGCCATGATAGTGGTGGCCATCCAGATATCATGTGTATAATCTACATCATGAAGAATCTCCACAACATGATGTGCTAAATCTTTCCAAAGATGAACCTCCAGAGCTCCAAAATTGTGACTTCAATCATGACCTAAGTGCCTAGTCCAGATCTGATCCTGATAGTGCTTCCATTCTCCTGAACCTGCAGTGAATTAAAGCTGCCTTATAGGACTTTATAAATTGAACTTTGCATGAACAGCAGAACTTAATATTACTTTGAGGTAACTCATATTTTTATATTAAGACCAGGGTTAAATCTCTAGTTAAGTTTCTATCAAGTCTCAGCTTAATCTTAAAATAAATTATCTTTATGATGTGTGACCTATTAATTTAAATATTAATTATTTATGTATATATATTTTATGTATTAGAATCTTAGTGGCAAGATTTTTCATTTTAAAATGTTACTTATTTGAGAGAGTATGGTGAGTGATATTTTATATATTTAATGTTTTCTCTGTTATAATACTAACCCTTGATAAATACTTCGGCTGATATTAGTAATTTTTTTTTTTACTTATCTGTCCTTTTTGTTTTTTATTTGTTGTTAAACTTAATCAAACTTCTTTTATGTTTTCTGCAGACAATGGGATCTTTTGGTTGGTGGTTTATTGAGTATATTGTTCTATTTTTTTTAGTAGAGATTTTCTGTAGTTCAGATTATGTAGTCCATAATCTTTCCTTTTCTTGTGTGAGACCAACCTTGGCTGGTTTAAATGTACCTGACCATGGGCATTTTGCAGAATTAGGACATTCTTAGTTCTGATGTTTCTTTTCCAGGCTAAGAAAAGCTTGTCTGTGCTGTTCTGTTGGTTCTTCGCAAGCATCTGGTGTTTCTAAATCTCTATGAGAAAATTGGGATTGGTTTAGGCAAACTGCTAGCAGGAAGACATAAGCCCCTTTTATGTTGTAGATGAGAAATGAACTTATCTGTCTGGGTATTTACTGTATTAATGCTCTCAATACACTCTCTGATAAAATCTGCTATGAAAATATAGGTCAAGTTTCCATTTTTTATTCGTTCTCTGTTTAATAAATTTTACAGTTCTTTTAATTATTTTGGCCGATGTTTGTCTGTGTTTTCTCAATTCTCTGAACAATATTCATGAGCTCTTGCTCTCCCTGGGTCTGGTAAGTGCAAATCATTATCACCATTAACTTTTGATCACTGTATATAAATTTTTCAGGTATGTAGTGACCTGGTGGCACCCTCAGTGATCAAAAGGAAAAATAATTACCCAGTACATATATTTACTGTATGTGTGTTCACTCATTCAGATTTATTCATAAAATAAAAATAATAAAATAAATTACTTGATATCTTTATTTTTTTTAATAAAATGAATGGCAAAAAGTCAGATTTCCTTCACAATTAAACACACTCTGGGTGATATCCTTTTTTTAAAAAATATATTTTTTGCCTTTATACAAATGTAGTTGTCTCATTGTCAGCAGTCTGCAGCCTTTTTGTTTTGAAGTATTTAGATCTGTATCAACTTTAGAATTTCCCATTTCAGATCTTTGGTTAAACTCTTCAAAATTTATGTTTCTGGTATAATACAAGAAATGTTTTGCAGTTTCTGTTTTTTGCCTCAAAGTGATAACACTTAAAAAAGATGCTTTAGGAATTTTTTTTAATTTCATAAAATTTTAAACTTAGAAAATATTTTATTACACAAAATAATGTATCATATCAAAAAAAAAAGAATCCTGCATCATATTAAAATAAAATGTAAATGTTTTCAATATATACCAAAATATTATTAATAAATGTGATTACATACAACATTCAGAGATGGAAAAAATCCAGTGTATCGCAAAATTTTTTAAATATATGATTTTTTATATTTTTTGTACAGCATATAATAGAATATATTGAGACATCGTGACTTCATTTTAAATATGCAATATCTAAAAACGATTGTTTTCAGATACTTTATAGTGCATTTGTACTAATATTTTGTATTTATTTAGACTCTTAAAAATATATATATTACATGGTTGAAATATTAAAATAGTTTTTTTATTCGTAATATTGTTTTTAAAAAGGGGAAAAAAATATTTTCAAAAGAAAATGAAGATTGATTTTTGTTTTTTAATTAAATAAAAATTCTTAAATGCTTTCCATTCAGCAATTAAAAAATCTGGTGAACAATGCCTTCTTTTTTATTATTTCTCAATGGGGAAGCTGCAGATGATTTCTTAAAATATGTTTCAAGTTTTTATTTTGGATGAACTTATCCTCATGATAAAGAATATTCTACTGAGTTCTTGTGACAGTGTTAGTAATGAAGTGTTTAGAAAATAAAATAGATAATTGCAAAATAATAAAAAATCTCTTATAAATGAAAACATGATTCATTTCCTCTTCTTCATATTTCTGACAATCAAAATCACTATTTTAATCAACTGAATATAATGGACAGCACAAATGCCTCAAGGATTGAACCTCTCATTAGATGATAAAATAATAAAAGCTTCATTAATTAAAAATATGAAAAAATCTAAATCACAAATAAAAATTTGTTTAAATTTACACATTAATTAGAATATACACCTGGATCTCGTTTTATGTGGTAGATAGATTCCTCAGAAACCACGCACAAAAGAAATCGAACAAAAATAGATTTAACTTACCTTGAAAAATGGGGAATAGGTACTGTAATTTTCAAAAATCGCATAAAAGTAAAGCAACAATGTAAAATTACTTTAAAATTTGCATAAAAAAATAAGGAAATAAAATATGACTAATAAAAAATTTCAAATTTGAAAAAAATTGATACAAGACAAACTTTTTTTACTTTTTTTATTAACTACAGTATTTAATTTTATTCAAAACAATATATTTTTATGTGTAATTTACAGTATTTTTCATTTTTTCATACATGTAGAGTATTTTAAATGCTATTTGATGATATATAAGTTCATTTGTAAACTAATAAGACATCAGATTTGTCACAAGAAGAAATACAACTAGTGCCAACTTCATTTTTTTAATTGCTCTTATCGTCGACTTGCCCAACCTGAATGTTTTCCAATTGCTGTTGGTTCTTTCGATTTCACTAAGCTATCTAAAATTGAAATTTTTGTTTCCAAAGAAATTCATTTTTTTGGATGTTTTTCCTCTCCATTAGAGTAAACTAAAAGTTTAAAATCAAAATAAGAACTTAGACTTACGATAATAAAAAGACACTGACTTACCACTGTTGGACAAAATTTAATTAAAACTAACAATTAAAAATTAAATTCTTATTTTTGTCTTTAATTTTTTAATTTTCAATTCCGTTTAAAAATCAAATTTCATTGTTTCACGTCACATTAATTTCAGATCATGTTATGTAATTTTTAAATTGTTAATTATAATGAAAAATCTGATTTTAATTGTCAAAATTAATTTGCCCACCACTGTTACTCACCTTTTAAAAATAATCTTGTGGACACTAAATGATTAATTGATTATGTACTCTTTTTTTAAAAAGCAAAAATAGAATGTGATTTAAATGCAAAAACAACAACATGCATAGTATAGGCATCTATAACGTTTGAACAGATTTATATTATAATCTTGTAAAATTTAATATGTATATATAAAATGGGGAAATCCTGATTTTAAGTGAATTATGAACTTTTTTATTGCATAAAAATCTATTACAGTACTATTATAAAGTGCTGAAAATATAAAAATTATTAGAGAAAAGTCGAACTCCGATAATGCACTATTACTTTAAATATGACATGAGTGCGCGAAATTCATAATATTTAAAGTAATAGCGCATTATCAGAGCTTGACTTCTGATCTAATAATTTTTATCACATAAAAAAAACTACATACAAAGATATTAAGAAGAAACATAAATCGCATAACTTCAAAATCGCATTAAATAAATCCGCATAAAATAAGACCCAGGTGTATTTCATTTATTGACTCTAATGAAAATGTATTTAAGGATGTTTTCAATAAACAATCTAATGCTTTCGTAGATTTAATGATTTCAAGAACGATATTTATGACAGTGCATATTCTGATTCTTCATTAGTTAGCCTAATTGGACAAATTTGCCATAACAATAAATCCAACATATATAATTCTAACTATACTCTTAATAAAACTGAACTCATTCAGTTTGTTAGAGAGACAGAGTTAAACACTTAGTCACCTTCTTAACCATATAAGAAGCTTCATTATTTTATGGTATAGCTTCAGATTTGAAATGCTAAATTAAAATATGTTAAGAGGAGGCAGGAATGGAGATCTAGTGTTATCACTTGACCACAATGCCATGTTTCCTAGTATTCTCACTCTACTTTTTGATAGAGAACTATATGTTTCTTAAATAGATACATCATATCAAGTGAATATTAATTATAACAAAGGTCAAAGAATATTAGCTAAAAAAAATTTCAAAGCGATTTCAGAAAAAAACATTAGGTTATTAAAAAGTTTAATTCATTTATTCTTAGAAAGATCTCACTTACTCCATCAGCAGTTCATGGATAGTATTTCTGATTGAAAATAGCTCCATTTTCTGTTGCTATTGTTGTTGAAATAGTATTGTACTCTCAGTGTGTATTTTCAGATATCTTCCAATACAAAAGCAACATCTATGATAAGTTTGAGTAATTACTAATATGAGATTATAATATTGCATTATCAATTCCCCATCCCAGAACAGTTTCTAGATTTTACCTTTATAAATGAGAGTTGAAAATTAAAACTGGGAGCAATGCAATTATGCATTCTACTAATCTCTTTTAACTGCATTTTATTAAACAAACTAAAAATCTGAAATTTAAAACAATCTAAAAGTTTGAACCCAAATCAATTTGATTGAATAATGTTAAGTATTCCAAATATTTATTAATTGTAAATATAATTTTTTCTTCTTTAGGAATATTAATAATATCAATAAGTCATTTAATTGTTTACTTTACATAATATATGTTAAAATAAAAAGTGTGCTCTTCTCTAATACCATCAATGGAAAATTTGAGTTCAAATATATAGGTTCTTGAATTTTTGGATTTTAGTTTAATAAAATGAAATTTAAGATTTTTACATTACTTACGCTTTGAATTCCAGGTCTTATTTATAAAGACAAAAACCAGAATGTGTTCTTCAGATGGGAATTTAAATGCACTGCCACTAGTTATTCAAGCATATTATATACAGAACTATATTAGAAAGTTTCTCATGAAAAAACAAGTGAATTACGTAATATGGCAACTGAAATAATAATAAGTGTGGAAAAATATGCAAGGCTTATTTTAAAAGAAACTTTTAATAAAATTATAACTGATAATAAGAATAAAGATGAATGGAAGGGTAAGAAAATTAGATTATTGTATAATATTCATTAAGCCTATATAGCTCAAGCATATGCATATAAAAATGTGATAATAGGGACCTCTACATATTTACATATGTCTTAAGGAATATTGTTAGGATTTAGAAAGAGGTGAGTGAAATTTAAAGGGTAATTTAGAATGGATTTGAACATTTTACATATTGTATTTTAATTAATTATGGAAAGTCAACATTGAGAAAGGTGTAAGACAAGGTGACTCCATATCTCCAAAACTTTTTACAGCAGTGCTGCAAGAAGTATTTTGTGGATTAAAATGGGAAACTAAAGGAGTGAAAGTAAATGGAGATTATTTAAGTCATTTAGATTTCGCAGATGATGTAGTTGTTTTTGCAAATAATGCTTCCGAGCTGCAGGAAATGTTGCAGGAGTTATCAGATGAAAGTAGGAAAGTAGGACTAAAGATAAATGTTAAAAAGACTAAAGTAATGTTTAATCGATTTGCTCAAAATATGAAAATAAAGATTGATTATGATGAATTAGAAGAAGTTAAGAGTTACAAATACCTTGGTCAGATTATTAATACAGATGGAAACATAATAGAGGAAATTAATCATAGAATTAAACTTGGTTGGAGTGCTTTTGGTAGAAATAACTTGATATTAAAAGGAAATATGCCTATGTGTTTGAAAAGAAAGGTTTTTAACAAATGTGTTTTACCAGTTCTTACTTATGGATCTGAGACTTGGACACTTAATAGAAGATCAATACAGAGACTTCAGACCACTCAAAGAAGTATGGAGAGATGTATGTTGGGAGTAACAAGAAGAGATCGAAAACGCAATGTATGGGTAAGAGAACAAACAGGTGTTACTGACCTCATTGAAAAAATTAAAAGATTGAAGTGGAGTTGGGCTGGACATATTGCTAGAAGAGATGATAATAGATGGACAATTGAAATTTTAAACTGGATTCCAAGAGATTGTAAAAGACCCAGAAGGAGACCACATGTAAGATGGATGGATGAAATAAGAAAATGTGTAGGGGTGATGTAGAGAAGAGAAGCTAAAGATCGGAGAAGATGGATTAAACTTGGAGAGACCTTCATCCTGCAGTGGATTGATAATGGTTGATAATGATGATGATGATGATGATTTTAATTAATTGAAATGTCTTTTAAAAAAAAAATTATTTATTGCATTTTTAGATATGAAAAAGACTGTGATAGGATGGTTGAAGTTATAAATTTAGGTTATGAAGAATGCAAGATTTTTATCAAGAATAATTTTCACAAATATGAATTGGGATGTCTGTTATCACCTTTATTATTTATTTTGTTTTTAATAAAATAGGAAGTTGAGATAAAAGATTAAGCATAGAAGAAAGGATTCCCACACTTAGAGTCAAGAGAATATATATACTGTGGTAGTTTTTTTTCTGTGATAGATTATATGGCATTTTTACAAATTGTATAGAAAATACAATATTATTATTAGAGAAGTACAGAGAGATAAGAAGTAAGAAAATTTAAATTCAGTGAAAAAAAAAAATTATAGGTACTTAATGGGGAGGGTAAAATTGAAGGATAAAAAGTGACAGATATTTATTCTGAAAAAGTGAATGAATGTAGGTAATTAGTTACTTTATTATTTGGAAAAAGAAATTATATAGATAAATGGAAATTAGAGCTGTAAAAAAAAAAAGGAAAAAACAGAGTGGAATTGATTAAAAATGTTTCTCATAAAATAAATTTGAACTATGTAGAAATATTTGGAAAGGAATAATGGTGGCTGCTTTAACATTTGGAAATGATGTACTTTGTAATGGCAAAGAAATGTTTAGATAAAATACAAAGAGAAGTAGTAGATATACAGTAAGTAATGAATTGTGGATAGCAAATGATACTGTTCAAAAAAATGTGAAGTAAAAATTTCTGAAATGTTACAATATATGAATAAAATAAGATTAGTAAAAATAGGATTTAATTGGATTATGAGTTTTTAAACAATAATATATTTGATTATTTATTTATTTAATACATAATTTTTAATTAGAAGGGATTTGAACTCAGACTTTCAAGTATTAAACCACTAAGCATCACATGATCACCATTTCTTATGCTTGCTCATAACTGTTATTAAAACAGGCAAAATTCTCCATACAGTAGTGCCACTCAATGCAGGCAGATTCAAGGCTCCTCACTGACAAAAAATCATGAGCTAGAAACTAATCTGGGGATATTAAATGAGTAGGCACTAGATAGGGATTTTATGCACTAGCCTTCTGGCGTCCATTGATTACTTTAATTTGCACTGAGTGGCACTACTGATTGGAGAGTTTTGCCTGTTTTTCTTTCAAATATAGATAATATATTTGTATTTAAATATTACATTATTTTTAGTAAGTGAATAATTTATTATAATGATTAATCATAACTAAAATTGAATTGGGAAGCAGTGAAATTTTCATAGAAGTACAATTATCATTTGCCAGTTTAGAATGTTCAGAAATAGGATTAATATTTTTAACCTTCATCGACTAGAAAATTCTTGTTATTTTTAGTTATATTTTTGTTTATTTTACTCTTTTTAGAAGTAAAGCTTAAAGTTAATTCTCTATCAAAATTTATGTTTAATAATATTTTTGTTTAGTTTATATTATTGATAATATTATTAATAATAAATGTATAAAATATTACATTGAGCAGTTAAATAATTTCTACAATTTTTGGAAATCTAATTAAATTAGTGTTATTTGAAATAATTCATACAAATGTGCTTAAACCAGTTTATATGTGGAATAGGAGAAAAAAGAAAACTCTGGAATTAACATTTCTTTTGGATCATTACTGAAAAATTATATTTTACTAAAATTTTATTTGCATATATTACATCTTAAAAATGTAATTAATTAGTTTCATTATTGCATAATGTAAATTAAAAATTTAGACCCTAGACTAACCTCGTTTTAATAAGGTGATAGGTAATGGCAAACTATCTCTAATAATGATCAAGTGTTGTCTAGTTCCGCAGTCGGTAACCGTTTAGATATTGAGGATCACTAACATAATTTTTAAAGGTACAATTTAATACTAGCATTGAATAGTATACTGTTATTTATATGTTTTATAATTTGTCAAAGAATTATGTTTTATTTTGTTTTTTGTTAATATAATCTTCATTTTATTTCATATAAATAAATGAATGTATAAATATATATTTGTTACGTTTTATATGTGCAATTTTCTAATTCGTATGTACAAAAATTATTTAAAATTAATAACGAATAGTATTCTACTCTTTAATAATTTTTATAAATGTGTTTTCCTTCAAAATTCTTAATAAATATTTTGAGTTTTAGTTCACCCAATTACCAATGATGATCCGTAGTCAAATTTGATGCCTAATTAATTGTACAGAATTCGGTATTCTTATTTTGTTACTTTTTCTATGCCGCTGAACGAGTAGGGATTAATTAAACGCCTTTGAGGTCGATGTTTTGCAAGTCACAGTAATATTTTGTAACTTGTTCTATTATATATATAATAATAATATAGCTTAAACAAAATTTATTTTTTTATTTAAAAATTTTATTAAATGAGCTTAGCGAATTTAAATAATATCTGAATTTCTTTGTGGTCCATTAAAATTATCTCACGGACTATCAGCAGTCAACGGACCACCGGTTGCCAACCGCTGATCTAGATTATTTTTGGCTAAAGATTTTAAAATACATACATATTTTAAAAATTTAATATAAATAGAATATATAATTGAATATTTTATAACATGATATTTGATCACTAGAAATTACAGATTGAGCTGTGGTCCTTTTCAGCTGTTGAGTCTGGTGCTCTAGCACTGAACTGGTGCAATTGAATGAAATTAAAGAGGAAAACAACAACAAAAGTTAAATATGTATCAGTGTTGCCAATTTCTGTGTGCTAATTTTATATGCATGCAGATACAATTTTAAAGAAACATTATTTAATTTTTGTTAGATTTATTAATTCAGATTTTCAATAATCAAAGATGTTCTTTGTTAATATTTTAATTATAAAATATGCGAAAATATTATTATTGTTAATTAATTTTTACTTTGCTTTAATCATAATATTTTTAATATTTTATATAAATGCACAACCATGCATATAAATAAAAACTTTACATGGGTGTCTATGGGTCTAAGAGACATATATATATATATTATGTATATGAATATATGTGCAGTATATAAGTATTGTTCGTGTTTGAGTTTTTTTTAATAATCTGATGACATTCTAATAAAGTTTTACTAAGACTTGAATTATTAATATATTTGCAATAGTCTTATGGGTCTAGAATTTAATATTAAGCTGGAAAGAGAATTTTATTTATTTTTTTAAAGAAGATATTTTAGTTAATGTTGTTTTTCTTTTATAAAGATGTTATTTTGTGATCCTCAAGAGTATGCATCTTTTAAGTTTTAATACTTTTTTCTTAATATAAAGACTTTAACAGTTTTCAGATTATTAGTCAGTTGAGAATTGATGTGCAATTTATTATTTTAAATTTTAAGATAAATCTAATAGAACATTGAAATGATTTTTAAACATACAATAAAACATTATATTACGTTATCCTGAGTGATTTAAAACACTAGCATAGTAATAAATATTAGGTGTTTGGTTTGAAACTCAAACTGCACCATAAATGTCACGTGATATCCTGATAATTAATCACTCAGTTATTTATAATCATTTTTTATTAAATTAGAAATTATTACATTTGTTTTAACATTATACATAAACGTTTTAAAATTTTATTTTATGTCAAATATATTTGTAACTTTTTATGTATATGTTTGGCCATTTGCCATTTTATTAATCATTCTCATATTTTTATTTATGCACACTTAATCTTATATTATTAATCTTATATTTTAAAATATGGTTGAGGATACTGGTAAAAAGTAATCTATTGGTTTCTATTTCACATTTTAATGCAACCAAAGACAAACACAATTCCTCAAATTTCATATACTCTTTTTCTATATTTATTTGATATACATAAGTTTGTATCTTACAAATACAATATTTCTAGCAATCACTTCATTTAAGCTCTGTTTAATAATTATATAAATAATTTGTAATCATTTTTTATTATATCAGAAATCATTATAATTTTTTAAATCGTAGATACAGAATTTTTGAAATATTATAAATCAAGCCTATGTATAATTTCTTTTAGGATCATCTGCAAAGTAAAAAGTAATGAACCATGGCTATGAGTTCTTTTTATTTTATGTGGTACAGTCATTCAGTAGAGGAAATTATGATCCTCGTGTCTTTGTATTTATTATAATGTCACAAGTGCAAACTCATAATAGTGTTATATTTTATTATCACGTAGAAGAGGAAGCCTCCCATTGGTTTATATTTTGGCCTGTGTTAGGCAAATTTTGTAATGCAATGTATATTTCTGTTGAATTCACAAATGAATGATATAAATAAATATATTTCAAAAGACTGATGACATAAAGAGTGATTGAAGGTCAAATCAAACACAATATATATTAAATAATTATTATTTAAAGCTTATTTTGATGCTCGCATAATCACCATTCTTTATGCTTATACAATCTGTTTTTCACAGAGGCAAAACTATCCATACAGTAGTGCCACTCAGTGCAAGCCAGAGTAATCATCAGTAGGCACTAGATAGGGATTTTATGCACAAACCTTCCTATATCCATTGATTATTCTGGCTTGCACTGAATGGCACTATTATATGGAGTTTTGACTCTGTGTTATTTTGATGCTATGATAAACAACCTTCCTTTAATACATACCTTATCCAACCACATATACAGTTATACTTACACATTATAATAAATTATAGTTATGTTAAATAATAAAGTTTTATATTCCAAGTCCAAGTAAATGTCAAATTATTTATATTTTATTAATAACCTTCAATTATTATTACTATTATTTACTTGTAAATAAAGTATATTGATATTTGTTAAATTATTTTGACTTTCATTATTTTATATTTTCATAATCACCATCTAATTAGTAGTCTATGAGTAATGATATTACTATATTTTATTTATTCAAATATAAATAAATTTACTAGAAGGTAACATTATTAATATTATCACCCTTATTAACATTTATATTTTAAATATTAATGCTTAACTATAGTAAGATATAGTTTGGATGCAATAAAATATCTTTTGCTATTCAGCTATATCAATTGAAGTTTATCATAATTAGTAATATTTTATTAAAACCCTGAGATAACATTAAATCTGATTTATGTCCATTTAAAAAAAATAATGAAAAAAATCCACTAACTATATAATTATTTTTAGATTTATTTACTTTCCTATACACTACACAATTATATTTATCCTTTATAATCCTGAGATACCATTAATATACATTAACATTATTATAGGCTTCTAAAGCATATATTTTATTACATTAATTTGTTTACTAGTTAAGCTAAGATTTTGTTAATCACCATTTAGTTATTCTTGATTAGTTACAATTTGGCTCTCTGCAACAATAAAGACCATTTATTTAGTATCTCTACTTACTAGTTATTTGATCATTACAATATATAAAAGAGAAAGCTCATTTCAACAGACTTGCTAATTGCTGGTTGTGAGGGTTTGAGCAATTTCTATCTTTATTTTACACTCTAGCTAAAATTAGATACATAATTTACTGACTATTATTAGGTATTACTAAATCTATTTTGAATATGAAGTAATTACTTGAAAAATAATTGTAAGCCTAGTAAAAAAAATATCTGTATTTGATGCCTGATTTCAAATCTGGGTTATGGAAATAGCAAACAAAATGCTCCACTATTGCATCACAAGCTCATATATATATATATATATTACATTTTTGTGATATGACTGATAAAGTTTTAAATATATGGTTATAAACAGTAAAACAAAACTTGAATCCAAAAGAGACATTCATTTCTCAAAATAATTTTCATTACCCTCATTACTTTATTATTTTTGTTTTTGTGAATCTTTTTTTTATTTCATCATCATTTCCAATTATAACTAATTTGATGCAATATTTCTTAATGAATATTCTTTGCAGAGAGCTATTTTCCTCACTAAAAAACCAAACTGCAAGCTACTACTTGATAATAATTTTCTCACCATATTAATTATTGAATCTACGATGTAATGAAACATGTTTTTTTCTTGTAGTCTATAAATCATAAGCTGAAAAAACACTTCTTAAATTATCATATCTTCACTTCTCTGTTCAAATTGAATGGTGCATCCATCTATAGATATATTAAAAAACCTGGTGGTTTTCTTATAACTATTCTATTTTTATATTTAAACCATTACTTCTTTACTCTAACTATATAATAAGTGTACAAGTAATTATATACTGTCAATATGTTTAAAGGAATAATGATAGAGATAATTATACAAGTAGTTTTCATTTAATATAATCAATCATTCCATGACTTATTGCTTGAATTTTGAATTGTTTTTTTTTTCAGATGCATGTTTGTAATTTACCATGGTATCAGTTGTTTACATAAGTTAAGGGAAATTTTGTAGATGGTTTCTGTTTTCCTTTTAGATGTATATAAAAGTTATATATATATAAACAGATGTTACTGACCTCATTGAAAAAATTAAAAGACTGAAGTGAAGTTGGGCCAGACATATTGCTAGAAGAGATGATAATAGATGGACAATTGAAATTTTAAACTGGATTTCAAGAGATTGTAAAAGACCTAGAAAGAGACCACATGTGAGATGGATGGATGAAATAAGAAAATGTGCAGGGGTGATGTGGAGAAGAGAAGCTAAAGATAGGAAAAGATGGATTGAACTTTGAGAGACCTTCATCCTGCAGTGGATTGATAATGGTTGATGATGATGATGATGATGATAATAATAATATCAAAATGTCAAAAGTTAAATTAGTCATAATGATCAAAACATTATTACTTCTATTCTAAGTTACTAATACTTTCCAAAAGTAAATCAAAATTTAATGATGTAGTTTTACTTTTAAGATATACTTTTAAAATGGCAAAAATAGCATAAAGCTATATAGAAATGAAATCATTAATGAATTTTAATTTATTTTTAGTTACTATTAATTTTTTGAATAGGTATTATTTGTTTAAATATGTCTTAAATTGTCAATCTTAATTAAAAATTATTCAAAATATCTTGTAATCAATAAAATTTTAAAGCAATTTAAAATAAAAATTGACAAAACAACCCTTTTTTTTTTCACAATCTATATTATTTACTTGATGTTCTTTCCATTTAGGAGACTTGTTAAATTATCTTTCCTCTAACATCATTGATTCATTAATCTATAACATTCCCGTTATCATTTCCTTAATTGCAGCTTTACCCCATGAACTCAATTGATTTACCAAAATTAACAAAGAGCTTTGCTAATTGGTCAACAAGCTTTGTGATAAATGCTTAGCAAGAGAAAGCATTTAAAAAATCTATCAGAAACCACACCCAAATCCCAGACCAATGGTTTCAAGCTTTGACACTCCTCAGTGAGGCATCAGGATAGTTTCAGACACTAGATCTAAAAACACCAACCCAAAGCCAGCATTTATTTAAGAGTTAACCCTTGAATAGAAAATCTGAAATTTTCAGACCCTTAAATGTCTTCAAACCCAGCTATCTAACTCAAATAATCAATAATCTCATCTAAAAAATGAGAAATTATGATTTCCTATGGCAAAAAAAAAAAAAAAAACTTTATCATTAGATTCAAAATATATAATAAAAGTTAAAACTCCAATTTAAAAATGAAGCTTAATATTGAAAAAAAGTGATATTATGTGAATAAATATAATGTAAAATAAAAATGTTTTGGTTGTAATTTTTTAAAAAAATATATAGTTTTATAATTTAGTATCATTATTTTGATTTTTTTTTCATCAGACCAAGTTGATATTCCAAGTATATTTTAAATTTTATTTTTGGTACATTTTATATTCAGTCATCACTGTTTTTGATTTTGTAATTAATAAAATTTTGAATTTTTTCTTAGATTTTTAATTTTTTTAAAGAACAACAATCGTCCATTTATTTATTTATTATATAACTGAAATCTTAATTAAATAAAACTTAGATAACAAATGTAATGTGCAAACGATTGTTTTGATGACATCTCTGTATTTTTTTTTGTTTGTTCTTGCCATTTAATCTGGCACGTTTTGTCAAGCATTGGTGGTCGAGAGGTCAGCGACAGCTGCTTTACAAGCAGTTGTCCTAGGTTAGCGAGTTCACTTCCCGGCTGATGCTACGACTCATGAGGTAAAAAAAAATCTGGCACACTGTCTACTGAAATTCTAATTTCTGTAGATACAAAAAGATTAATTAAAAATTAGTTGAATAAAAAATGTTTTTAAGATAATGAACACTTTTTATTTATTTTTAAGTACTGTAATTTGTATATAGTTAAAGATTATTTTTAATTGTGTCAATAAAATTGGAATTTTCAAAACTATTTTTGCCTACAGTATGTAGAAGTTTTTTTTTCATACTGTAATATGAGGAGGATACTGATTCAAAATTATGCAAATAAATCAATATTTTGCTTACATTACTTTTAATTTTCATTGGATAAATTTTAAATGTTTTAATTACAATGCAAATAAATGTTATACAGCTGGAGGGTGAATTGCTTTAATGATATTACTATCCTATGATGTCAATAGTTCTGTTATTCTTCTCTTTCACTTTTTTTGCATATCTTCATATAATCATATATATATATTTCTTATAACACTTCTTTCATATACACTTCAATGCAAACAAATTTTCTTAAACTTTTTTATTTTCCTTACAGTTTAATTAAAACAGAGAAGAAGATTAGAGCTCTGATGAAGACTGCTGGACAGTCAAAACTGTAATGAAAATAAAGAAGTTTAAGAAAATTTGTTTGCATTGAAGTGTATATGAAAGAATATAAGAAATATATATATAGGATGTCAATAGTTGTAGGAAATGGCTAAAAAAAAATTCAGCTAAAAAAAAGTTGAATTAATATTTAATTCTTAAAGTATTTGGGTACAAATTAACGATGATCACTATAGTGAATCCATGCATAAATTTAATCCATATGTGGGGATTAGATCTATACTCAATAAATATATTTATCTGTAGCTACTATTTTTTCTGATATACACCCCTCCCTCATTTTGTATTACATATTAATAATCACATATTTATAATTTTGTAAAAAAAGTAATTTTAGAATAATTTCATAACACACCTACATGCATGTATATAATAAGTATACATAACTTTCTTTTATTTATTAATAATATATATATATAACAATAGTAAAAACAAATTAAATGTATCTATAAAAAAGTAGAAGAAATATCTATCTAAATGGGCAACTTGCTTTGTAAAAAAGTAATATATACATAGTAATATAGGGGGCTGTCTTTTAGCCTTCTACATTTATGAGTTAAGATTTAAATTCAAAGTGAAAACAAAATGTTTTAGGCATCTTAAAAATTTCTCTAAATGATATAAACTCATTATTTTTTCAAGAACAAAGCTAATTATCAATCCACATAACCTTTCAATAGTGATATTAAAAGAAAAACTTGCACTTTTATATAAATAATAAAAAAAAACATGGAAAAAAATTGGTTGATTAGTTGGGAAAATTATACTTTTCCCGATTTTATAAATGTTTGTGGAGAGACTTGGGAGTTTGTCCTACAAGAGGTTTTCTAAATAAGGCGATTATTTATGTGTGTTTGTATGTGTGTGTATATATGTGCATTTGTGAGATGGCGAATGAATGAGTATGGTAATTTGTAATTCTCAACCATAATTGTATTACTAGATTATAACAATCAAGATTTAATTCAATAATTTTAATTATAAATTTATTTAAACGCACATTGATAAGTAAGTAATGTTTACTAAGGCTGTAACCTCAAGAATATGTGTGCAAAAATTCGATATTAGGGATTTCTACAGGTCTTAACCACAAGCTTATGCGTGGTTAAGACCTGTAGAGGTCTCTAATATCACATTTTTACTCGCATATTCTTCAATAATTTTAATGGATACTTGGTTGAGTAAAATATAAAATAAAGTTTTGGATTTAAAACCAAGATTTGTATTTATAGTATAATTACTAACCCATGTTGTCTAAGGGTGTGTTATTTTTAACAAGTTGTTTGTATTTGAAAAAGTTTAAGTAAAGTTTAAAATTTTCTGTACATTCAACATTCACTTATAGATGATGGAAATAGTCAAACATATCACATCTAAGTTTTGTATTTCTATGTTAAATAACTGGATGATAATCCAGTATTAGTCAGTAAATGGATAACTAATTATTCTTAGCTTGAGCATTAAAAAAGAATAAATATCCTTATTCCTAAGTATGATGATAATGACTTCACTGGTCTTCTATAACAAACTAATGGAGATTTTTATCCTACAGTGGGATATTTAAAGATTAGATAACCTTTTTATTCTATACTCTAAACTTCTATATTTATGATTGATAATTTGCTGGAATCCTGTCTTAAAGATCTTTTGTACTTCTTGCTATCTAATCATTAAATCTAAACTGATTAAAAACTTTATGCAACATTTTATATTAAAAATATATTACAATAAAATATTTCCAGTCAAATTTGCTTATCCTGGAAAAATTCTAGTGGTCTTAATATTTGCATATTTTATTTCAATTTATCTATATGAAGAACTGCGTGTGAGCAAGGTCATAAGTTTATTTTTAACGAATTTAAATTAAACACTGTTTTTATATAATGATGAAAAAGTAAGATTCATTTTTAAAGTAAGAAAAAATATGTAAACAATAAATTCATTTTCTTTTGGAAATTTTAAAAGAACATTATTCAGTACAGAGTGATATTCTAGAGCTAATAGTCCTGAGATCAAACCCCAACTTGTTACTTTGCTTACGTGAACTTCATATGATCTCCAGAGCAAGTAAGTGGGCTTATAAAAGAACATAGATGCTATATAGTTTTTTAAGTATTTAACAGTGTTATGTATATATAGGTTATTTGTCCACAATTTATTATAATTAGGCAATAGGGTTAGAATAAATCAGTCACTTAAGTTTGGGCATCATTGTTAGTGCCTTGCATGTGTTGTTGCGGTGGTAGTTTCTGGAAAGCAAGATCCATGAATCGCAATTCATCTTTAATGTTTTTGGTGCTCAAACTTTTTATGTTTCAAAGGATTTTATTGAGCAAATGTTACATAACTTTTCATATAAAATATACTTAGGATAGCAATAGAATCTGCAATAATCTTACAATTAATGATATATGGAATTACATAAATATTTTTAAAAAACCAATGTTATAGTAGTGCTTCTGATAATTGGAGATAGCATTCTAGTGTCTCCGATGTCACATTAAGGACCAGGTATTAAATATTGGGTGGGGGAATCTTTTCATTCTTTGCTCTGATTAACACTAATTTAATCTAGAAAGTATTTTGGTGTTTTCTAAAATCATTACTATATTAAATAATTCATCTGGTGCACTTTGCCCTAATTTTGGAATATTCCCTTTGAAAACGATTTAAATACGGTTTTGTCTTGCATTGGTGATCGAGAGGTCAGCGCGACTGCCTTGCACTTGCCGGCAGTTGCCCGGGTTGCAGGTTCGCGTCCCGGCCGAGGCTATGACCCTTAAAAAAAAAAAAAAGGTTTGTTTGTATGTTGCAATTAAGAGTTTGGAATTGCTGGGTGTATATTTTCTAAAGATTGGAAATGAAAGTGATTCGCTGTGTTTCTATGTCAGAGCCCACGTTGATAATCAATCTTTTCTGAATTCCTGAATAATAGACCGTTCGATTATTTATTTATCATTGGTGATGAGTATAGCTTTATAAATAATTTTCTATTAATGATGTTTTTATATATTTAAATACTTATTTTAAAAAAAGATTATATAATAAATGTTTTCATTATTTTTTAAATTATATAAATATTTATAAAGATGCTTAAATCGTTTAAATTTAATCGTTGTTTTAATAAAATTGTTTTTTTTTTTCATTATTTCTTATGGAGCTCTTCTGTTTATTTTCAGTAATGGATTGATTTCCTTAACTTAAATTAAATTATATTAAGGAAAGAAATAATCATTTAAATTTCCCAGGTTCTCTAGAGAGATGTGTCAACTCATTAATGCATTTTGATTTGTTGCCGTAGTTAATTTTAATTAATTAATAAAAATTGAAATTGTAAAGTAGAAAAGCAAACACATTTTTATTTGCAGACAAAACTTAAGCTGTTAATTAATTTTAATTAAAATAGTATTATTATATAGTGATCAATTATATATATAATATATTTTTAAATTAATTTTCAGATTTGTTTGACTTATATTAACAAATTTAAAGTTTATTCACCATTTTATTGTTTCTGTTTTAAATTAAATAGGTAATAAAACGTGATATATTGCTCAGAAAGTCATAAGGTCAAATCATAACGCTAAAAAGACCGGATGAACACTATAGTTTAATTCAACTGACTAGCTGTAAATTGATCTCGAAATCATTACGCAGCTATACGTGACTTCAGGTCAAACAAAAACTTTATTAGATTCACATTTATATCATTAACAAAAAAAAGAAGAGAGGATTGATTATTCTCAAAGAAACTTTGGTTTAATATAGCAGTATATTTATCTAGTTTTTTATATTTAATATTTTTCATTTTGCTAGTTTTTACTTTATATATATGTCAAAGCGTTGACTTAGGCCGCGCTGCTTGGAAGGCAGCTACGCTAGCCGCTAGACCACTAATACTTGACAGTTTTTACTTTTTTAATGTTTAATTTTTACACTGTTTCATTGTTGAATTACCACTTACGAATTAAAGAAGTAGACCTCAATTGTGGATACATATTGTTTATAAATTATTTACATAAAATAAGTATTTTCTTAAAAAAAGAAAAACCTGTTGAGGCCAAACCTTATTGAAAAGCAGAATTTAGTAAGCTTCTTAATTGTAGGTTTAATTACTCTATTCTTAATTTTTTAACTAAAAATAGCTAGATACTTTATGTAGGACCAATTATGTAAAAGAAGAAGTGCTAAGCATGTTAAAAAAAATTTCAAATTTAATTACCCTAGATTTAAATTCAGCATATGCTGCTATTGCCCCATTACACCCAAGCATTATATATTTTTTATCATCAAAAATAGTTCTACATTTCAAAAAATATAATTTAGTTATTTTATCATTATGCGTTAGAACTAGTATTTTTAAAAAAGAAAAAAAACACTTGATAATGAAATATGGATTCTTAGCTTAAACTTTTTTTCCTTTTTTTTTTGCCGTTATATTAATTTTTAAAAATGGTAAAACAGAACCAAATACCATAAAAAGTGATGAAGAGAGAACTTTTATTGGAGAAAATTATAGAGAAAAAATACAAATGTTTAAATGAAACTGTTGAATAAAGAATAATCTGATGAGAAACTAAAAGTTTTTATCTTTTGACCTTTAATCACTAATAAATTACAATAATCATATATATATAATGCGCTAAAACGCACAACACACAAAGCTGAAGATAAAGAAATTTTAATACTATAGATTGATATAAACTAAGTATATGTATCCAAGTATGTACTTAGTTTATATTAATCTACAGTATTAAGATTTCTTTATCTTCAGCTTTGTGGGTTCATGCATTTTAGCGCATTTTATATATTTATACATTGGAATAATTAGTCACAAAGTCTAAAATTTTTGTTCATTTCAATAATCACAAATATATTTGAGGATGAATGTTATACGATACGTGATGTATTTATTATGAGAAAATAAATTAGATCTAGTAAGTAATCTTTACAAAAATGATTACAATTGTATTTTATAAGAAACAGCTTACCATATGATAACTGATTATATATTAAGTCTAGTATCATGTCTGCATGAGGATGATATCTGATTTGAATTTCTTTACAATTCTGGTAATGCTTTGTTCAGTGGTGCATTTTGTATTTCATTATTTATAAATACATGAAAACAGTCAACACTTAAACAATATCAATAACAATCAGCAATTTTAATCTGTTGAAGAGGCACCCTCTTATTTACAATAAAAATGGATACCCACCTTTATCTATGGTCCAATATATTTATATAGACCCTAAAGATTGCAACTTGACTAAAGAGCTGAATTAGGAACTATGGCAAATTTTTCTGTTATAATGTATATGTTTATCTATTATTAAATCAATATAGTTATAAATTATTGTTTCTTCCTCATGATTCACAAATATATGCAAGCCAGTTTTTTAAATTAATAATTTTTTTACTGGTAATTATTTTATTAAACCTGCTCATAAAATCATGCAAAACTCTCCATATTGTAGTGTCACCCAGCCAAACCAGAGTAATCAATGGATTTCAGAAGGCTTGTGCATAAATTCCCTATCTAGTGTCTACTCATCCAATATCCCCAGACTAGTTTCTGGCTTGTGGCCTTCATCAGTGAGGAGCCTTGGATCTGAGAGCACTGCTGGAGAGTTGCATTAGATTCTAAGATCTAGGTGCAGCGCTCTCAGATCCAAGGCAGAAACTAGTCTGGGGATTGGATGAGTAGGCACTAGATAGGGATTTTATGCACAAGCCTTCTGGCATTCATTGATTGTTCTGGCTTGCACTGAGTGGCACTACTGTATGGAGAGTTTTGCCTGTTTTTTTTTTACTTTTTCAAAAAACTTTTTGAAACTTTATTCAAAAGTGAAACAGTCTGAAGTTTTACACAAATGGTTGCTTGCTATTTGTTATTTCAGCCAATAGTATTTATTGATTTAGCTTTTTTAAAAAAAAAAAAATATACTAAAAACTTTATTAATAACATAAATATGTACAATTTATACAAGTAGTTAAACAAATGATAACCAAAACACAAAGAATTTAAAATATTTCACTATTAAGACAAACAAACTCCAGGCTATTAAACAGTTAACTCCAACTCAAGGAGGTTGACCTGTAACAATGTAATAGAAGGAGATTCTTAAGACATCAAGCAAATGCAACTCAAAAGGGTGAAGCATGTAACAAAATGTTTGATTAGCCTAAGGAATAAGCCACCCAGTAGAATTCTAACTTTTACTCAAAACAAATAAATGTTTATCTGATAATCTCACATAGAGTTATTCTGGGACCACCCCAGATTTGAGTCATCATCTTCCTAGGCAATTATCTCTGACATTGACTGAAATAAGTTTCCCAATCACTATAGAGTTTTCTCAGCCAGTTGAATTGCTTGTTATCAAATATCATAGAATATCATATATCATATTGTCTTAAGGATATGCACAGTTATCATTGCATTATGAGGGTTAAATTTCTCAAAGTATTGACTAAATAGAAGTTTTAAGTTGATGATTGGTCCTGTGGAATACTCTAGCTTTTATCTGTCCAAATGCTGAACATTCTTTGAATAAATGCTGAAAAGTTTTATCAACAGATTTGCTTAGTAGACAGATCGGATCCAAGTTCATACATAGCCTTTCATTTAGAACCTTAGCTGTTGGAAACAAGTCATTCATCAGTTTGAAAACAAATTTCAAGTAAGATTGGGCTGCATATATAGAATGGAATTTTTTCAACACATTTTTTTTATATATCCAACCATGTGTTGTCATGACTTTTAAAATGATTCATAAGTCTTTACATTTAATACCTTCCAAAGTTGGCACATTCAGATCATCCTGGAGATCCCTATAAGCAATGGACAGGTCAGTTATAAAGGATCTTCCCTTACATCCAATTTCATTAAAGGAGCCAACATAATCAACAAAAGGCATGAGAAATTGACTTTGAAATAAGTTAATAAATATATTTGCCTTGATGTAAGATATATATAGTCCAGGATCAATCAGGCCAAGACTTCCTTTTTCTATTGGCATTTGCAAGGTTGATATTGGGATCCATTTTGAAGTTCTACCCCAGACATATTTCTTTGCAGTCTGGTTTATTCTGAGTATTGTTTTGTTATGTAGGGATACCCAGGGTGCATAGTATGTCAAAATCACGGAAACAATGGAATTTAAAATTAATGCCCTTGTAATTTTATATAATTTAAGTGAAGAAAATTTACTTATTTTATCTTCAATTTTTGTAATAATTTATTTAAGTAAAAGTTCATCTTTGTCTTGGACATATATAATGGTATACCCAAGAAAGCAGATGGGAGAGCCATAAAGTTAGTTGGCATTTTTTTTTACCAGTAGCTAACTTCTAGGCTGCAGACTTTATTGGTTGAATAACTGAGCCAGTTTCAGCCTGAAAATTTTATAAGATATTCATCACAACTTTGATATTATAGCTGTTTTGAAATATTATTATAATATCATCAATGAAAGCTGTAACAGCTACCTGCAATCCCAAGTGTGGACGATAAAGGCTGGGAACAAGGTTCTCAATCTTTCGATGAAAGGATCTATATAAACTGCAAACAGAAGAGCCACCAAGGGAGAACCCTGTGGAATAGCCCTTTTGGGGTAAAAAATTCAGATCTCATAAAGTTTTTAAGAGAGATTCTACTATTTTTAATATAATTTTCAACTGCATCCACTAACCATATGTGATCTGGGATTAAAAGGCGGAGGGACTGAATCAAATATGACCAATTGACCATGTCAAAAGCAGCCCTAAAATCCATTTGAATAGCATAATATTGGGTTAAGTTTAAATCCCTGGCATATTTAATAGCCTCGTGAATTCTTAAGGCTGCATTTACTGCATGTCTACCCTTAATGGCATGATGAGCAGAAGATATTCTAGTATTGATAAGGTGATGTAATTCTTCAAGAGAATTCTAGCCAGAATCTTCAAGTCAATATCTTCTATGGAAATATGTCTCAGTTCATCAATTGATGGACTTTGCACTAATTTGTCATTTTTGAGGCTAAAAATTACTCTGTTGCTCATAAAGAGCCACTCAATTCTCTCATAACACAACTGCTTAAAAAAATCTCCACATTGCAAATCTGAGAGCATAGGCAAGTTGTTTATAAACAGAGGCTGGGATTGTGTCATCTGCCATTATTGATTATACCTTGAGGATATTAATCTCATCCTGAATATCCTGATTAGAAATATACTGTTTCTGTTCCCTGGTTATGATACTACTGAATTGATCAATGAAACCTGTGCTTATGCCAAATTTTATTTTTAACTTTTCAAATATGTAATTATCAACATAGATTCCAGAGGCAATGCTATCATTATCTTTTGTTATACTGGCAATACCCCTGGGGTGTGGGATGTATAATCTAGCATAGTTTAACATAGATTTTGATCATTTACTCAAGTTAGAAATTAATTTCCTGAGCCATATTGCATGAGCATCTTGATGCATAAGTTGATATAAGTTTTTGTATTTTTCTTGTAAATTATTTATTAATTGATGATTAGGTCTGAGGTTAGTAACATTGGGTAAAACTCTCTGAATTTCAGAGATTCTATTATTCATTTGATTCCTTGATAAAGTGTTCTGCGCATTCTTGTAACATATTTTAGAGAGATCTTTTTTAATTTTAAACCAAGCAATGCAGGGTGGTAAGCCTGAATATTTTGTATAATAATTAATGATAGTCAAGGTAACAGATAATTGATCAATCGAGGACAGAACACCATCTTTTATGTTACTCCTAATAGAAAATCTATATTGATTTTTATTTGACAATAATTATCAAGTACTAACTTTACACAGAGGTGATCTGAAAAACCAACCAGCGATGTATTAATAGTTGACTCATTGAGTTTATGCCTAGACACAAAGAAAAGGTCTATAAGAGAAGAGAATCTGCTATTGAAGAAAGTATATGCGTTATCTGGATATTTTTCATGCAATGGATACAGTGAAATTTCATTCATTTTAATTTTGTAATGCACTAGGAAGAGATCAGAATGTACAATTAAGGTCACCACCCATTATTACAATCTCTGGTTTTTGCAAGAACCTATTCTGAACATTATGGATTATATTAACAATATCATTACTCTTAGCTACAGAGTATGCAGCAATCAGATAGTGCAAGTCAGCCTGATAAACAAAGGAAAGTACAATATAGTTCGTTTGTAAAGACAATAACTGAATTTTTCAATCTCAGAATGCATATATATTAAAACAGCTGCACATTGGGTGGGTCTATCATTAGGTTTTAAAAGTAAAATATTCTGTTGAGATAATTTATCAATAATATAACCAGGTGTATTATGATTAATTTTAGTCTCAGTTAAAATTACTATTTCATATTTTTCTTTAGATAAATAGTCAACAATTTTATCAACCTTACCTGGGTTATTTAAATCTTTAATATTAAGAGTTAGTATATTGAGGGATTTGTTCATAATTACTGGAATTAATCGATCCTTTATCTACAAAAATATCACTTATAGTTTCATTAAACATTTCATTTGTATCCTTGTGATCAATTTCGATATTAAACTCTGAATTACTACCAACTGATCTAGCATTGTAGGGTTATTCTTAATATATTGGTATTGACATCAACTCCTTCTGTATTTATTCTATAATCAGTATTGCTATAAGCACACTCAGTAACGGTATCACTATTGATATCTATTCCATCACCAATATTTATTTCAGAATTTACATTGTTGGAAACACACTCAATCTCACTGGAACCTCCTGAACATAACTATTTACATAAGATGATACTTCAGTAGGCTCAGAGAGACTCACACCAATATCATCATTAACATCACAAAAATCATTATCAATATTTTTATTAATATTATTATCTACTATCTCTGCTCAGGTCTTAACATTATTAGTTACACACAAATGATTGCTTATATCGAACTTATTGCATTTTACCCAATTCCCAGTAACACAGTGCAGCTATATGACCAACTCTGTTGCATTTAAAGCACGGGGGGTCTTCCTTTCAATATAATAGCAATTGGCATTTGGTCTTTGAACAACCTATGTGGTATTTGATCTTTCACAATACCTTTCTTCAGCTTAAGGACACCTTTCCATGAGTTTGAAGGAATTTGGAAAGAGATACCAGGGGTCATCTCTCTTTCCAATGTAATTACTTTGGCATAATTGTTTATCTGGGTTTTAAAGAACTCAATGTTAAAATTAGGGGGAGGGTGTAAAACTCTATTGAATACTAAAGGATTAAGATCTTTTGACACATAATATATCTTATGGCCCTGTACCACTTTTATTAGACTCTCTGCAAGATCTTTCTATTCCTTATTAAAATATTCGATAGAAATAAAGCCCCTTGCTGAAAAGAAAGCAGTATGTTTAATCGTTTGTATTAAATCATTATTACTCAACAAGTTTAGATATTCATTTAAAACAGGCTTCTCTAAGATATGCTCACCATTTTTGTCATTCGTTTGTATTATCAAACTAAAAATGGAAGTATTAGGGGACATGCAGTTAATGAAATTTTTTTTCCAATATGAGTTTAACTTTATGAATGTTTTTGAGGGTAGTTGCGATAATGGTTGAGTGTGCGATAAATTATTATTTAATTCAACGAATTGCATTGGTTTGTTAATATTTTCAGCTGATTTATTTGATTCAATTTTATCATCTAAAAACTTTGTGTTATTGCTGGCTTCATATTGGCTGTTAGGTTGATTTTCGTTAATCAAACTTTGAGATTGAATATCTTCATTGAGGCTATCGGTTTTTCTTTTTTTACGCCAAGAGATGATGTTCCAATCAGCACCTTGACAAACTTCAATGTTACCATTTAAGTTCATAACATCCAGGCGACCAGCACTCTCAACAGCAGATGAGGTAGAAAATCTTGCTTTTTTAGAAATTATTTTCATATCTACACCATTTTGGTAAGTATTAAATTTCAGAGTTGTTTATTAAATCAGGGTTACTAATTACTTTTTTTAATTTAGCTTAATATTGTTAGCATTAGTAAAAAGACGCTGAATGTTTGAGACACAATTTTGTCATTCTAACCTTGGCTTTTTTGTTCGGGTGAGTATATACAGATTGAGCTCCCTCCTTATTATCTTTATCTTTTAACTCACTCACCTTATCCTCATGGGTCTTCTTGCCTTTTTTCCCATTGGAAAAGTGTTCCAGGGTAAATACAATATAACTTTTCATCAACTACTGAAACTTCACAGCCTAGTATAATGCTAAGCATGTGCTCAGTCTTTTTGTCTGTTTTAATAACAGTTATGAGCAAGCATAAGAAATGGTGATCATGTGATGTTTAGTGGTTTAATCTCATAAAATCATGTATGTTCATTTTGTAGTTCTTTTTTTTTTTTTTGCAGTTTATCTTCTTTTTCTAAATCATTATTATTTCAAGTTATAGCAATGAGAAATGGATATTATGGTTTCAGAATATATCAAAAGCTAATGCATAATTCAATAATCAAAAGCATAATTATACATTGAGGTTAGTTTTGTCTGTTGAAAATAAAAACAGATAGAGAATTCGTAGTTACAGAAATAAATTAGTGATGAAGATCTAAGGACGGTTGAAGAGAAAATGAATAAATAAAATAATTTTAAAAAATAATGAATATTAAACATATTACAATATATAAATAAAACACATTCTCTTTTTCTTTATAAATCTTGTTTTATTATAAAATAAATAAATAACATTCCAACATTTTGACTATATTTTTTTATAGTCTTCATTAAGACACAAATTAAAAATACATAAAAAAAACAATAAATATAAATACAAATATTTCACAATAATCTAAATAAACAAAGCAAAACTTTCCATACAGTATTGCCACCCTGTGCTAACCAGAGTAATCAATGAATGTGATGATTAATAATCTAAATACATATAACAAATACAAATAACTTTTACCTTAAAATTCTTTTAACAAACAATCTTAAATTTCCATTACATTCATTTCTTAAATATCTTTCTTAAAATAATCCCCTATCACCATTCAATTAAATCAATCTATTTTTTTTTCAGTTAACACTCTATTCATTGCAGGTTTCATTTCAGTAATATAACTTCCTTCTTTTATAATTGTTTCATAATACAATCTAATACATTCTAAAAGTATAGTTTAAATTTACTCATATGACTATAAACTGCATATTTTTTTATCATTTAAATGCTGTTTGAATCTTTTGCAAATTTATTATTTGTAGTTCCAACATAAAAAGAAAAAAGTATATCGGAACTACAAAGAATAAATTGGCAACAAGATTAAAACATCATTTAAATGATAAAAAATCTGCACTTTATGGTCATATGAGTAAATTTAAACATAAGAATTTTAAAATAGAACCTTTAGAATATCATCATCATCATCAACCACTATCAATCCACTGCAGGATGAAGGTCATTCCAAGTTTAATCCATCTTCTTCGATCTTTAGCTTCTCTTCTCCACATCACCCCTGCACACTTTCTTATTTCATCAATCCATCTCACATGTGGTCTCTTTCTGGGTCTTTTACAATCTTTTGGAATCCAGTTTAAGATTTCAATTGTCCATCTATTATCATCTCTTCTATCAATATATTACTCTTCTAGTAATATATTAGATTGTATTATGAAAGAATTATAAAAAAAAGCAATTTATATTACTGAAATGAAACTTGCAATGAATAGAGTGTTAACTGGGGAAAAAAATAATAATAAGTTGATTTCATTGAATAATTATAAGGGTTTGTTTTAAGAAAGATATTTAAGAAATGAATGTAATGGAAATTTAAGATTGTGAGTTAGAAGAGTTTTAAAGTAAGAGTTATTTGTATTTGTTATAAGTATTTGGATTATTGTGGAATACTTGTATTTATATTTATTGCTTTTTATGTATTTTTTTTGGTGTATTCCTTGATAAAGATTATAAAAAAATAGTTGAAACATTGGAGTGTTATTTATTTATTTTATAATAGTTCACATAATAAAACAAGATTTATAAAGAAGAAGAGAACGTGTTTTAATTATATATTGAAATTAATAAACTATTTTTAAAATAAAGACTGTGTTTGTTGGTCATTGATTTAAACATATTACTAAGTAAAATCAGAATAAGACAATTAGAGGATGTTTTAAGAAAGATTATCAAAAATAATATTAAACTAGATACAATAAGAAAAGGAAAAAAGAGGACATCAATAATGTTTTGTACAGACGGAATAGATTGACAAATTTGAGAAAAAAATGGCTGACAGAGAGGTATGTTGATTGGAAATTGGAAGATATTATAGACCATTCGGCATCATCATCAACCATTATCAATCCACTACAGGATGAAGGTCTCTCCAAGTTCAATCCATCTCTGATCTTTAGCTTTTTTTCTCCACATTACCCCTGCACACTTTCTTATTTCATCCATCTCACATGTGGTCTCTTTCTGGGTCTTTTACAATCTTTTGGAATACAGTTTAAGATTTCAATTGTCCATCTATTATCATTTCTTCAGTTTCTTAATTTTTTCAATGAGGTCAGTAACACCTGTTTGTTCTCTTACCCATATATTGCATTTTCAATCTCTTCTTGTTACTCCTAACATGCACCTCTCCATACTTCTTAGAGTAGTCTGAAATCTCTGTATTGCTCTTCTATTAAGTGTCCAAGTCTCAGAACCATAAGTAAGAACTGGTAAAACATATTTAAACTATTAAAAATTCGTAAATAGAAACTAATAAATAGAAGATTATTATTTTTAAAAAAATTTTGCAGAGCTTCTCATTGTCTTAAAACAGTTTTCTCCTTAAGTGAAGAGTTCATTAGTGCATGTTTATCATTAGAACACAAAATGAAAATACTTTTTTATAAATGAAAAAACATATTCATATAATATTTAGTTGCAATCAGCGCTTTTGAAATATAGTCTCAAGTTAATGCGCTGTTATTAGATACGTTCTTTCTTAGCATGCGTGCAGGTGCAGTATATTTATGCATAGCTGCATATTTACATGATCAAAGAAAGTAGCAACAGCTACATATATTTTTCACTGTGTTGGGTGCTTTTTAATAGAAAAATAAAATCTTTTTATGTTTTAATATTATTATTTAAAATATATGTAATTATTGGGAAGATAGAGCATGGAAATAAAGCGATATTTTTAATTTGTTTCAGATCTGGTGGAAGGTTGCCAAAAGTGCAATTGAATTTTGGCAACTATAATAATATTCACTTTTTGCATAAATATTTTTTATATGTTATAATTGAAATTATATATTTTATTTTTGCAATGGAATATTTGGCAATCAGATAATAAATGTCATAAAATAATTCTTTTATTACAGTAGTACTTTACTAATTAGTATTTGCATTGTGTTGATGAATTATTTTATGTTAATAAGCATTGTTACTTTTTTCCTTCACTTAAAATGTTTATAAAAGATTTTAAATAGGGGTCAACTCTTGATACAAAAGTATGACCTACACAAGTTTGAATAAAGATGAGTAAAACAAATTCATTGCAACAAATCATAATAAAAGATTTTCCAAGCCAAGACTAAAATCCTACTCATTGTTTGATAGTGAGGCTATAAAAACATAATGCAAAATGTAAAACATCTGTAACTATTAATAGAACTGCCAATAACATGTGATATAGTAAAATAACAAATTAAAAGGATTAAAATATGCAAATTATATTTTAAGTGAATTGCTACTGCTTAACTAGTTCTATTATTCAGTTCATATATTAAAATAAATCTTTTTATACAATTGGCTTGTTGTAAAGATTGAAATGTTTTTGTTAAAATACAGATATTGTTTTATTGAAATAAAATTTATTTTTTGTTTATTTTTCTTTTAGCTTTTATTTCAGTTGTTATACATGACATGATCACTATTTCCCATGCTTGCTCATAACTGTTGTTAAAATAGGCAAAACTCTCTCCATACAGTAGTGCCACTCGAAGCAAGATAGTAATCAATGGATACAGAAGGCTTTTGCATAAAATCCCTATCTAGTGCCTACTCATCCAATATTCTAAGATCTAGGTGCAGTGCTCTCAGATTCAAGGCTCCTCACTGACAAACGCCATAAGCCAGAAACTAGTTTGGGGATATTGGATAAGTAGGCACTAGATTGGGATTTTATGCACAAGCCTTCTGGCATCCATTGATTACTCTGTTTTACCTTGAGTGTCACTACTGTATGGAGAGAGTTTTGCCTATTTGTTATACATGACAAATGAATGGCGTAATTATTTATTGTTACATTTATTTATAGATAATTTATATTTTATTGAGTGTTCATTTTATCTTCTTCCTTTACATTTTCTGATTGATAGTCCTGTGTTAAACACATCATTTAAATTATCTACATTAATAAGTTCTTCCTTTTCTATATACAATATCTTTTTTTTATCTATTTGAATGGGGCTTTGTTCTTTATTTATAATATCATACTGAAGCAGTCAATGTCTAATCATCATTGAGCTTCATGCTTAACCATCTACACTAACCTCCTATGGGGCCTGCAATGCAGACCCCACTGTAAATATATGCCATTCACCCACACACTGTATGCATAATGATCCAAAAACATTAATAAGATATTTAGCAAAGTAAAACAGTAGGGTGAGTGATGCGTATATATATATGAACGAAGCAATAATTTTATTTATTGCTGAATATTAGATGTTTTCTTTATATAATTATAAATATCTTTTTATATATGTGTGTTTAATTAAACTAGTGGAATGTAATGACAAAGAAAGATGGGGAGGGCTTGAAATACTGAAATTATCTTTATCTACAGTCAGATTGTTTTCATTAATTAAAATTATAAATCTTAATTAAAATTCTCTTTTAGTTGTTTTCAAATCTCTAAAAATAGCTAAAATGGTATTTCCAGCTTTATCTGTTTTAGTTTGTTAATTAAATATTTTACTAATCAAACATGTTTTTGTAATTAAGAGATAGCTGTGGGCAATTGAGATTGCATTCTTGGTGGGATTAAGGTAGATAAAAAAAGGCCCATAGAACAAGAGTTTTTTTTTGGAGTTGAGATTTGAGTCAGTTGAGTTGAGTTTTTTTTTCAGTCAGTTACTTTGAAGGGTTTGAAGACCGTAACATTTTAAGAAGTCGAGAGAAGTTCAGTGCGATGAATTGTGAGTAGAAAAGAAGCACCTTTTTTCCTTCTTCTCTCGAAGAACTGTCTGCCTGCCACTGCCATGTTCCATCTAGCTGACCATACAACATGATTACTTCTAACTGCTGATTGCTAATGATGCCGCTATGCTGTTTTTTTTCTTAGGTAACCTTTTAACGTAGAACTGCCTTCATAAGTCAATACTTTTGTAATTTGTAATCTATAGTTCAACCTTCATATCTTAATATATATATTATTTTATAAGCTTCTGTTAAATTTTGCTTTTAAACTCTCTCTCAGTAATCTTTTATTAATATCATGTATTTTAACTTACCTTTCACGCTTAATTAAATTATATATATAAATATGGGCGATTCCATTAAGATGTTATGTATTTTGTTTAATGTATAAATATAATCTATTTTCTTTAATATGCCAAAATCGCTAAATTCGCGAGTAAGGGGGGAATTTTGCTAAATTGGCTGCTTTGAATTTGTCTTTAAATTTCTATTTTAAAAAAAATCATGAACCTTCACATAATTAATCCAATTCTTTTTTTTTTTTGCTGGTGCCTGAAGGGCGAATTCTACCAGTTAATATGTATTTGGGAATCGATTCTTTAAATATAAATGTTGTTATTCATTATGATTAGTTAAATGACTCAGAATTGAAAAATAGATTATTGCGCAAGAGGTTAGACCATTTCCAAACTTTAAATAATATTATAAAATTATATAAACGTTGCTGGCATACCTTTTCCTTTATTCTGATATTTTATCATTTCCATTTCTTGATCGTTTTGTTATTGGAGACATCGAAAGCTTGAAGCTCCTGTCCTACTTTTCGAAATCGTTCGTAATTAGAGACTCTCTGTGGAACGTAAAGTTTAGGAGGGTTATGATATTATGTGCTGCAGAATACAGTGCATCCAGATTCTGGGCTCTCAAACCCAGACCCTCTTTCGATATCGCTCCACCAGAATGCGCGGACATATCAACTCTAAGTTCGTTTTTCAAATATGCTTTAAAATGATAAAATATCCACAATCGCCATGAAGGCCAGATTTCTTTAACGTATGCTAGTACCGTTACTCTGCTCTTTAATTTGATCGCCGTCCGTCTAATCTTAGTAAGTCGCAATGATGTGTTAAAGATAATGATTCATTTCGTAAAATACGTTCAGTATGTTGATCTTAAAACCGCTTTCGTTTAAAAAAAGCGTTATCGATTCCCAGAGACGTAAATCAATTGGTATAATTTATTCTTGTAAATATTGCGCATTGTTTGTTTTTTATGTATACTTATTCTAAAGACACTATGTCCTAACAATGCCTATCAAACATATGTAATGATTTTAAGATTGTAAATAAATGATTGAGACCGTACATTTATATTTATTTGTCAAAATAATATGAAATTGTATCTGTACAATTATATTTATTAAATGAGTGATAGAGGGTATTTTATACAACAAAGTCCCAAGTCTTGTAAATAAACGATATTGTCCCAAGCGTGAAACTGGTTGGTAAAATATACATGCGTTTTTTAATCTTTTGTAATATACATATGCGTTTGTGTAAGATTTATTAAAAATATCTGTTTCATGTAAATCCTGGTTTGTCGTTTTTGAAGTATTATTTTCTAGTTAATATTTAGAACTATTTTCTTTAGCTAAGAGCTTAGCATCAATAAATAACTATAATAAATGTAATTCCTGGGCTACTCCAATCTCGATCATCACCTTCAGTCTGATCTTATGCTCTACCGCTTTGCTTATGGGCACGGATTTAAAATAATTTTACTGTGTCATCAGAATTGTTGTTCATTGGGTCAGAGATTCGAAGAATAGGCAAATAGGTTAGAATTCAGGATTGCTCCAGACCTGTGTATCTCGGGCATGATCGGATTCGAGGTACTTTTGCTTAATATTTGAATCTTGTTAAGTGAGCATACTATTTTGACCAGTACAGTGGATTTTTTTTTCCGGGCTTGGCTGCCCAAGTGAGGCTTCGATATAAACACCCACATACCCTGAGCACTGAATTCTGTTTATATGTATGTTTTAAAAAAGATTGTAAGAGATCATTGATGATAGACATGTATATTTCTTTCCTATCCGAGTTTGTTTTCTGATTTTATATATATAAAATGTGAAAATTTTGTATTAAAACCAATGTCCATGCGTTGCAACCATAAATATAAAAGGTTTTTGTTGTATCTGGTTTTGCAATTATAGAAAAATATTGTTTTCCATGTTGATAGCCACAAATGTAAAAATCTTGTTTTAAAAATGAAAAAAATTCTGATACCCATGTGTTACAACCATAAGTGATTTTTTTTCTGTATCTGGTTTATAACCATATAAAATGTGTTTCTTGTATTATATACATGAAAATGAAAATGTTTACAAATAAAACTCATGTACTTCAGCCATAAGTTATAAACCTTGAAATTATAACAAGGTGCACTTCATGTGTCATTCATTTTCTGTACATTATATATGTAATAGAGTTTATAATATGTAACATACTTATTTATATTTACTAGTTGAGTAGCCCAGATGTATTTGGAATTGTTTTTTTTTGTTATGTCCTGTTGGCTGGCGCCATATAAATGTGCCAACAGTAATATAATAAAATGTGTCAAAATGAGTTCAAACCAGGATATTAGGGGTTTGAGAGAGAGTTAAATTATATTTCCACTGTTTTTCTATGTATAATTGTCATGAGCAGAACATTATATTGTAGAAACAAATAACTAATCATTTTTTTGTAAGAGTCTATTATAAGTGCAGAAAAACAACCAAAAGTCAAGCAGCAAGGCAGTTGAATTTCAATAGGTCATACACATACATGTTATGATCAAATATTTTTTTCCGGTTATAAGCAGCAGTCCTCAGCAAAAAAAAAAATGGCAGAATGGAGACAGTTGAAGAGAGGAGGAAAAGAGGTGTATAATTCATGAAGAAATAATATAAAAAGGAAATCAGAAAGTATAGCAACCAAAATTTTATGCTTAAAGAATTCTTTAAAAAAGTAGAAGGGAATTTTAGTAAATAAAATGAGGCATCAGGAACTACCCATCACTGGACAATTTATGCAGATCCAGATCTTCTGTGGTGAACCACAGGAGAGTCCACAGGAACATATGGAAAAATCTGAAGGCAATGTTTTCACTCTATGCACTGAGCAGTGGGGAACAAATGGCCATAGCTAGTTAGCATTTGGAGGCAACCGCTAAAGACTGGTGGCAATCATTGACACACAAACCAACAGATCTCGAAGAATACTGCTGGGCACTATGCAAGATTTTTTGGAGTGAAGAAAGACAGGAGTATATTTTGCACACTATAATCAATGAAAAATTTCCAACTAATCACCAAGATACGTATGCACAATTCTTTTTAAAGCAAGCCGCAAGACTCAGATCTCTACCAGATATCACATGGTCAGAATCACATATTATCCATACCATATGACATTACATGCCGATGAAGGTGCAGGAAATGATGATCATAAGCCAGATCAACAAGATAAATGAAATGACTGAGTTTTTGGTTTCAATAGACTATGGATTCAGGAATCCAGAAACAGATGGAAGCCCAAAATTGAACCCAGAACAAAGGAAGGGGGACATACAGGAATGCCCAGAATATTTAAAGTGACAACGGAATCAGTTTAAACCAGATGGTAGCCAGATGACTAACATAATATGGGAAAAAGAAAGCATTGAGAATGTTACAACCACAAGCTTCTGTCCTATTATTGAAGTGATGATAGAATCCACCAAGGTATTAGCACTAGTGGATTCAGGAAGCCAAGCATCGATCGTATCAAAGGCATGGATTAAAAGTATAGAGAGAGAAGGGGAGATCATGCAATTGCCAACATGTCCCATCCAGTTGACCTTGGCTAATGGGAAAAGAATCATGAGCAAGAACAGTCAAATCTGGCTAGAGGTGAAGATTAATGAGAGATTGATGGGCCATACATTCTTGGTTGTATCTAGACTAATCTACGATGTGGTGTTGGGTTCCGACTTTCTAACCCAAAATCATGGAATTATCGATTTCTTCGGAAGAAAATGCCTGTTCGACAATGAATCAACACATTTCAAAGTGACCCACCAAGCCGTACCTGAGAAGCAAAGCTGCTTGATCCAGCCTGTTGATTCAGCATTGATTGAAAAAAGGTCCGTGACTCAGCTATTACAGAGTCCAAAGATAAAAGAAGTATCCAAAGCATATTAGAAAATTATGCTCAGGTGTTCACCCAGACTCCTGGAAAAATAAAGGGGTATATTCATAGAATTCGAGTGAAGGAGGAATCATACACCCAATCCAAAACATACCCCATCCCATTCCAATACCGGGTTGAGGTGGAAAAGCAGATTCCACAGATGATCGAGTGGGATATTATTGAGCGGAGCCCATCTCCCTATAACAATCCGCTGGTAGTGGTGAAAAAAAAATGGAGATTTGCGGCTATGTTTGGACGCATGGAAATTAAACAGCATGACCATCCCCGAGAGAGACATCCCGCCACCAATCCAGGAAGTATTTGTCCAGTTGGCAGGGCAGATGATCTTTTCTACCTTAGATCTTACTGCCAGTTATTGGCAGATGGCCCTAGACCCTCGTGACCGAAAGTATACCGCATTTCGGTATGGAGGACATACCCATGTGTTTAAGTGAGTCCCCTTTGGACTCATTAATAGTGGAGCAGGACTGATGTGATGTTTAAAACAAGTCCTATCCAAAGAGGTACAGAAAAATATGATCTGCTATGTGGACGATATAGTAATTGCATCGAAAAACATCACTGAACATTTGAAATGCCTGGAACAATTTTTCCGTGAATGTGCCCAAGAAAACATAACTATTAATTTGGAAAAGAGTCGCTTTGCAGTAAAAGAAATTACATTCCTTGGACATGTTGTAACTGAGTATGGGGTCAAAGTCCACCCTGAGAAAGTAGAAGCCATCGAGCACTTCCCCAAACCAAAAACTCGGAAACAGGTCCGATCTTTCCTAGGGCTTTGTAACTTCTATCACCAGTTTTACCCAAATTTTGCTCATGAGACAGGAAAGCTGATAGAGTTACTAAAGAAAGATCATAAATGAGAATGGACCGAAGCACATGACAAGGATTTTGAGAACATAAAAAAAACATTTCCTTAAAGCTGTAATGTTGTGTCACCCTGATTTTACAAGGACCTTTTATGTCCAGACTGATAGTAGCAAGCAGGGATTGGGGGCTGTGTTATTCCAAATTAATGAAGGAAAGCATCAGGTGCTCTATTTTTCTAGCCACTCCTTAAAGGGAGCCGAAGTACACTATACCACCAAAGAACAAGAAACCCTAGCAATCGTTTGGGCCTGCCAGAAATTCCGGCAATTTCTCCTGGGGTCTGACGTGGTCATAGTGACCAATCACAAATGTTTGGAATTCTTGAATAAGAGTTTCCTTACTAATGATAGATTGATCCAGTGGAGCCTGGCCCTTCAACAGTTCCAATACAAAGTGGCTTACTGCCCAGGGCGTGAGAACATTGTGGCAGATATCCTAAGCCACCATCCTGTTCCTGCCAGTATCCAAAATCCCCAGCTGAGTGACCAGACCCTCAGAATCATGGCCACGACCACGAAGACCCCTATAGAAACTGATTTGACAAATCTACAATATTGGCAAGATGACCAATGTGCTAACATTATTTCCAACCTGGGAACTAATCTACTAATGTGTACAAATAAAAGAAATGTGCAGCGATACTCCCAATTCCACTTAAAAGATGGGATCCTGCAATGTAAAACAAAAGACATTATGACGCCAGATAAGATTAGGATGCAACTGGTCAAACACGTCCACAAAACCTTGGGACATTATGGGCCACGGAAAACTGAGGAAGCCTTGAGACACCAATTTTACTGGCCAGGTATGTACACACAGATTCTCACAGTGTTACAGAAATGTGCAACATGTGCCCAGACTAAGTTTCCGAACAAGTCTTATGCTGGAACTGTGAAACCCATAACTGCATCAAGGCCCAATGAGCTAGTTGCAATCGACCACTATGGCCCGTTGCCCAAATTTAGAAAGTTCCAATATTTACTCGTGACCTATGATGTTTTTTCCAAATATGTGCGAGCATATCCTGTCCGGGCTGCAGACTCAAGGAATACGATTCGGACCCTCCAAGATAAACAATTCCCTGAGGTGGGAAAACCTAATTCTATTCTATCAGATCATGGTTCAGCCTTCACCTCTAAGGAATGGAAAAGCTGGCTTTTGAAGCAACAACTCACTCATCGGTTGACATCGATTAGGAATCCCCAATCTAACCCATGCAAAAGAGTCATGAGAGAACTCAATCGTCTCTTTCGCACCTACATATCAACCAACCACCGGGATTGGGTAAATAAAACCCCCGAAATAGTTAACTGTATAAACCAGATGATAAATGAATCTACCGGTTTTACGCCCGAACGCCTTCACTATGGGAAGCCATGTCGCAACTTATTTCCAAACCTGGTGCCACTAGATGAAATAGTTATTGACCCTATTCATGACCAAGAAGCTGCTAGAAGATGGTTGGCCCAGGCAGCTGAAAATTGCATAAAGAGGGGACGGAGGCAATGTCACCAATTTCAGGAAGGCGATCAAGTATGCTTGAGATCTCCCAAGACTAGCAGTGTAGTAAAAAAGGAGTTTAAAAATTTTTTTCCCTTGTATAGTGGACCATACCTTGTTCAGAGAAGATGTCATGAAAATGCTTTTCTATTGGAAGGAGAAAATGGGTTTAATGGCATCTATAATGCACAACAATTGAAACCATACACACCACCCGATCCTCATACCAAATATTTCAGTTAATGAAAAAAACAGCAAGAAGTTGAAATAAAAATATAAAAAGGAATGAAAGATTCTTTCTTCTCCATACTAAAAACTTGATTCAAATAAGAAGGCAGTTTTGTTTTTTTTTGTCCACAAGGAGCAAAGTTTTCATGCTCATTTAGTAAGGTTGTTTTTCTCACCAACATTATATTAGACTCCAACAAAGGTATTTTTTTTATTGATTTTTTTTTATCACTTTAAGTCGGGAAGAATGAAGCAGTCAATGTCTAATCATCATTGAGCTTCATGCTTAACCATCTACACTAACCTCCTATGGGGCCTGCAATGCAGACCCCACTGTAAATATATGCCATTCACCCACACACTGTATGCATAATGATACAAAAACATTAATAAGATATTTAGCAAAGTAAAACAGTAGGGTGAGTGATGCATATATATATATATACATGAACGAAGCAATAATTTTATTTATTGCTGAATATTAGATGTTTTCTTTATATAATTGTAAATATCTTTTTATATATGTGTGTTTAATTAAACTAGTGGAATGTAATGACAAAGAAAGATGGGGAGGGCTTGAAATACTGAAATTATCTTTATCTACAGTCAGATTGTTTTCATTAATTAAAATTATAAATCTTAATTAAAATTCTCTTTTAGTTGTTTTCAAATCTCTAAAAATAGCTAAAATGGTATTTCCAGCTTTATCTGTTTTAGTTTGTTAATTAAATATTTTACTAATCAAACATGTTTTTGTAATTAAGAGATAGCTGTGGGCAATTGAGATTGCATTCTTGGTGGGATTAAGGTGGATAAAAAAAGGCCCATAGAACAAAAGAGTTTTTTTTTGGACTTGAGATTTGAGTCAGTTGAGTTGAGTTTTTTTTCAGTCAGTTACTTTGAAGGGTTTCAAGACCGTAACATTTTAAGAAGTCAAGAGAAGTTCGGTGCGATGAATTGTGAGTAGAAAAGAAGCACCTTTTTTCCTTCTTCTCTCGAAGAACTGTCTGCCTGCCACTGCCATGTTCCATCTAGCTGACCATACAACATGATTACTTCTGACTGCTGATTGCTAATGATGCCGCTATGCTATTTTTTTCCTTAGGTAACCTTTTAACGTAGAACTGCCTTCATAAGTCAATACTTTTGTAATTTGTAATCTATAGTTCAACCTTCATATCTTAATATATATATTATTTTATAAGCTTCTGTTAAATTTTGCTTTTAAACTCTCTCTCTCAGTAATCTTTTATTAATATCATGTATTTTAACTTACCTTTCACGCTTAATTAAATTATATATATAAATATGGGCGATTCCATTAAGATGTTATGTATTTTGTTTAATGTATAAATATAATCTATTTTCTTTAATATGCCAAAATCGCTAAATTCGCGAGTAAGGGGGGAATTTTGCTAAATTGGCTGCTTTGAATTTGTCTTTAAATTTCTATTTTAAAAAAAATCGTGAACCTTCACATAATTAATCCAATTCTTTTTTTTTTTTGCTGGTGCCTGAAGGGCGAATTCTACCAGTTAATACGTATTTGGGAATCGATTCTTGTTATTCATTATGATTAGTTAAATGACTCAGAATTGAAAAATAGATTATTGTGCAAGAGGTTAGACCATTTCCAAACTTTAAATAATATTATAAAATTATATAAACGTTGCTGGCATACCTTTTCCTTTATTCTGATATTTTATCATTTCCATTTCTTGATCATTTTGTTATTGGAGACATCGAAAGCTTGAAGCTCTGTCCTACTTTTCGAAATCGTTCGTAATCAGAGACTCTCTGTGGAACATAAAGTTTAGGAGGGTTATGATATTATGTGCTGCAGAATACAGTGCATCCAGATTCTAGGCTCTCAAACCCAGACCCCTTTTCGATATCGCTCCGCCAGAATGCGCGGACATATCAACTCTATGTTCGTTTTTTAAATATGCTTTAAAATGATAAAATATCCACAATCGCCATGAAGGCCAGATTTCTTTAACGTATGCTAGTACCGTTACTCTGCTCTTTAATTTGATCGCCGTCTGTCTAATCTTAGTAAGTCGCAATGATGTGTTAAAGATAATGATTCATTTCATAAAATACGTTCAGTATGTTGATCTTAAAACCGCTTTTGTTTAAAAAAAGCGTTATCGATTCCCAGAGACGTAAATCAATTGGTATAATTTATTCTTGTAAATATTGCGCATTGTTTGTTTTTTATGTATACTTATTCTAAAGACACTATGTCCTAACAATGCCTATCAAACATATGTAATGATTTTAAGATTGTAAATAAATGATTGAGACCGTACATTTATATTTATTTGTCAAAATAATATGAAATTGTATCTGTACAATTATATTTATTAAATGAGTGATAGAGGGTATTTTATACAACAAAGTCCCAAGTCTTGTAAATAAACGATATTGTCCCAAGCGTGAAACTGGTTGGTAAAATATACATGCATTTTTTAATCTTTTGTAATATACATATGCGTTTGTGTAAGATTTATTAAAAATATCTGTTTCATGTAAATCCTGGTTTGTCGTTTTTGAAGTATTATTTTCTAGTTAATATTTAGAACTATTTTCTTTAGCTAAGAGCTTAGCATCAATAAATAACTATAATAAATGTAATTCCTGGGCTACTCCAATCTCGATCATCACCTTCAGTCTGATCTTATGCTCTACCGCTTTGCTTATGGGCACGGATTTAAAATAATTTTATTGTGTCATCAGAATTGTTGTTCATTGGGTCAGAGATTCGAAGAATAGGCAAATAGGTTAGAATTCAGGATTGCTCCAGACCTGTGTATCTCGGGCATGATCGGATTCGAGGTACTTTTGCTTAAGATTTGAATCTTGTTAAGTGAGCATACTATTTTGACCGGTACAATACCCATCATTTTTTTTATCTGAAAGATTGGTAATATGATTGTTGCGTAGTTGCTATTTCTGTGATCTTTTTTTATAGTTTGGGCCACTGGTGCATGCCTGAGGGAGGGGGGATATCATGGCAATTAACAGTTTATTCTAAATTTTTGACTTATTAGCCTGAAAATAATTTTTAATCTTATCTTCTTATAGTTTATAATTCACTAAAATAGGTATGCTTTATTAATTCTAAAACATCTCTCTGGCCTTTTTATGGCACTTTATTGATGTGACCTGGAGATTTTTTCCAGCTATTTTTTTTTCAACTTCAGGCAGATGTTTTTGGGGTTGTGTAAGTTATGCATGGAATATTGGAAGTACTCTCCTTTTCACATTTTGGTAATTTTCTTGAATTCACTCATTTGTTTTCCAGAATATTATTTAATAAACACTGGGGGAATGTATAAAATAGTATCTCACTGCTGTAAAGACAGAAATAATGACTGAAATCTTATAATATACTTTGATTTTATATATAAAAAAAAAAACATAATATAGGAGTAATCTATGATAACTATTCTATGCAGGCTAGCAAGTTATTAGACTGATGGAATCAATGATTTAAAGTTGTTGAATCAGTTTCTAACCAAAGAAAGTTAAAAAAAACATTAAGTTTAATTAATTGAATAGCATGCTGTATTTTAGTCTACCAGAAAATACTCAATTATTACGTGATCTTTTGATTACGTAATTTTCAAGCCTTGTTCACTTTAATTGTAGAATGATAGATAAAAATAAATAAAAGGTTTTTAAAACCAATTCTCAGCTAAATAAAGTAAAAAAAAACTATTAATATGTCATTTGATTCTAACTACTGTATATTGTATTCAGCCTATTTGTTTGTTTCTCATGTATTTGTTTTGTTGATAATAATTTTGTCCCTTGAAGTTTAAAATGCTATTCTCCTGTAGACATAATAGTGATAAACTATATTACAGTCGTCTATAAATGTTAATAATAAAATATTTTAAAAATAAACAAAACAAATACAAAAATTTAAGCAATGTAAAAGAAATACAATAAAAATAAGAAAATGATGTAAAGGATCAAAAATTAATAGAGGAGGAAAGGTGAAATTTGTTCATATATTTCAATACAAAGAGTTTAATAAATAGATGTAAATAATCACGTGCAACGATAGCATTGTGGGATTGAAAAGCACATTTTTTTCTGTAAGCTCTTTTGTTTTTATTTGATTTTTAATTTTTTTTTTTTTTTTGCCTTCTCGTTTTGTTTTTATGTATGAAGCTTTGGAATATTCGTAAAAAGGTCATATATCATATTTCCTATAATATATATCAGGTTAATGCAGCTCTAAAGGATTTTATGCCCTCTCTAAGATCTATGTAATAAAATGAAAACAGAACGATATGTTCAAACAATAAATTAATTTTTTAAAAGCTCTTATATTTAATTACATGAACTAAAATATATACAGTAATTTTCTACATACATAGCTAATTTATAATTCTCTACACGCATATTATGCCTTTATGATGATGAAGCATTTGAGATATGAATACAAACTCAACTTAATAATTCTCTTCTTCCAAACATAAATAATTAGTCATATTCGCCCACCAACTAAACCTATCTGCAGATATTTTTTTTTCTTAATTTAACAAAACAGTTCTGTTTCTTTATCCGGATTGTGTAAAAATTTCGTTTTTCTTTTATAACTCATTCAAAAATATAAATAAACTGCTATATCCAAGAGTTTATATCTTTCTAAACTAGTCAGACACATAAAAATAAGACATATTTTTTATATAATATTTTAATTATAATCAAACATAGAAACAATAATATTTTACATATAAGTTAGTAACGATTACATTTCATTAAAACACTAAAAGTCTACAATTTTACCATATTCCCGAAACTTTAGTTCGACCATTCTAACCTACGCCTATGCACACTTTCTTTTTCACACTCTATCTTAATTCCCAAACTGAGAGAGAGAAAAAAATGTAACGTACTTTTATATACCTCCATTTATCGACATAATTCCAGGACAGAATCGATAACCTCTATTTAATTTAAATACTAGAGTAGCTAAATTTTACAAATTTTCAAAAAGTTGAATTTTTTAAATTTTAAAAATTTAAATCTAAAGCCTATTTTATACAGAAAATCACTTCCAACCTAAATAAAAAACAAAGATTGAGACGAGAAAAAATTTCAAAAAGTGGGAATGAATTAATTAGCTAATTCAAAAAACTATCTAAAGAATACAATATTAGCGACATATCACTAACACAAAACAATTTTTTTAACTAAAATAAGAAAAAAAATTAAAAACAATAAGAATTCATTAGTACAGCAAAGCTTACAAAATTTATAAAAAGTAATGAATCAAACAAGAGTAGTTATGAAATACTATTTATTACAAAACATTCAAAACATTACGATTTCTTTAACAAAAGTATAATAAAATACAAATTTTCTCCAGAAAAAGAAATTCGAAATCTCATTATCAAAAATACAGATAGAATTACTGAAATGGCAGAGAAACTTCAATTACAGAAAATATCTCAAAATCCAGTTCTTTAATTATTAGAAAAATATAAGAGATTAAATTTTTTTTGTTATAATAACATGAGGACACCAAGAATTTTACCCTCTTCACGGAACAACAATGGGAAGATATTTTTTGTATGGAGAATTTTAGAAAAACTTAACTTGCCTGTTGACAAGCTTGTTTCTGTTACAACTGATGGTGCTAAATCGATGACAGGTGAAACTAAAGGTTTTGCGTCACGACTAGCAAGGAAATTACAAGACGAATATCCAGATAAACCGAAAATCAAAGCTTTTCATTGCCTCATTCACCAACAAGTTCTCTGTTTAAAATTATTAAAAATGGATCAAGTACTTAAAACAGTTACAAAGATAGTCAACTTTATTCGATCAAGAGCACTTAACCATCGCCAATTTACTCGTCCTTAAAGATTTAGAACCGAATCGAAACTTCCTTATTACACGAGTGTTGGTTGTCTGCGCAATGCTTAAGGCTTCTACGATTTGGAGGAAATAATATTATTTTTGAAATGAAAGATGAAACAACGAAAATATCAATTATAAAAGATCCATTGTGGGTACAAGACCTAGCATTTTTAATAGATATTACAGGCCATCTGAATAATCTTAATATTACATTGCAAGGCAAAGACAATTGATAACGAATATGTATGATGCAGTTGCAAGCTTTGTACAAAACTGAATTTGTTTAAAAATCATTTGCAAAAGAACGTTTTGACATTTTCCTACATGTGAGCGTTAAAGCACAAAACAAAGTTGCCGTTTTCACATCACTCTGCAAAATTGAAAAATAAAGACGAATCGATAAATTGATGATTTCAAGGAGTTGAAGAAATTTTTTTTCAGGGACCTTGCCTTTGAAGTCAAAGCTCCGACCGAACAACTGGAATTAATTGATTTCCAGAAGATTCGATTTTAAAACCAAATATCGAGAAGTAGGAACCCAAAATTTATTCCTATTTAGGTGAAAGATACCCGGAAATTAAAAATTTGCTGCACAAATTTTAAGCTTTTTGGAAGTACTCTTATGGAGAAATTATTTTCATGCAGAAATTAAATAAAACAGCTTACAGATCAAGATTAACTGATAAACACTATCTGCCATAAGAAAATTGCTGTTCTCGTCTTTGAATCCAGATATTGAAAAACTAGTGAGAGGAAAACGCTGGCAAGTTTCCAGTAAAAACAATAAATTGTAGTTTTATAAATATGTAATCAGATAAAATAAAGTTTAAAAAAGCAAACTATACAATTGTATATTATTGAAGTGAATTCACTAAACACAAAAGCTTTAATTACCTATCTATCCCTTTTCACTTTCAAAACAATTTTAAGAAAATTGTGGATGTGGCCCGCGAAACTTACCGTAGCAAAGGGTGTTTGAATGAGTTTGAGCGATATATATTAAGGTTATAATCTTAAGACTATGAGCTTAAAATGCGACAGTAGGGACCTCTACAAATCTAAACACAAGATTAACGACTTTAAAAGACTAGGTAAACAATACATTATTGAACTATAAGTTAATAGTATTACGATTTTGAAAATTTTAAATGCCTCCATCATCTTATTGCAAAAATAAGATATAAAATTATATATATGAATTCAGAATTATAGGTTACTCCAATATATGATTCCTTTCATCTGCTGTGTTGAACCCTTCAATTTTATTATCACACTTCAGAATAGGACAGACTTTATTTGCATTATTTTAAAGTAAGAAAGATAATATATGCACAATTATTAAATGAAATGCTTTTTACAAACAGTAATCAGAAAATTAATTATATTCTGAAGGTAAGGATTATAATCAATTCTATTTATTTATAAACATTATTACTATTACTTTTATTATTATATAATTTAAATGATCAGTTTTACTTTTTAAAGATTTTTAGTCTTTAGATATTGCTCTAATTGTCTCAAAGTTTTTATATGCCAGACAACACCTCTTTATATTTTAGGTATTACATTTATTTTCTCAATAATACAAACTTCTATTAAATTTTAAAATAAATATATTATATAACTTTGTAAGTTATTAAAAAAAAATTTAATTTTAAAATATCATATTTCCATTCACATGCCCTATATAAACAGATATATTTTAATAATATCATTAAATATTTAATTGTTTATTTCATAAATAAAGCAAGACATCAGGAAAATGCAAATAACCCCATGAAATGCTTTAACTAAAACAATCTCAGATATTATATATATGTAAAGAAGATATTATTTACATTATGAAGTTTATAATTATTAAATTGCTGCTTTTAATAATTAATAAATAAGCATTATACAATTACAAATATATTCTAATCACATAAGGGTTTAATTTCATTTTACATAAATCTTATCAACTGAATTAAATATAACTAATTAAATAATTAGTACAGTACACAGTTATTACTTATAATAAATGAAAGTATTTATTCGTAAATATACAAAATACATTGTTATCATTAGAAGCCACTCATAAATAAGTGCATTCATTCTAACTCCAGATTTAAAAATAAACAAAGCTTCAAAACAATATTGAAGCATAAATGTCTCATGATAATCCTTTAATCTGTTATATCTTGCAATACTATTTTTTAATTTCTTCAGTGAACTTTTAGGTTTTAAAATATTTTAACATTTTATATATAGGGGTTTGAACTCAGACTTTTACACAACCCTCAACCATCTATGCTATCTAATATAGCTGATACACTTGATAACACACATGTCAAAAAGATAAATAATCACCAATAGACATATTTTGTGCTAAACCAGCACTCATCAGTTGGTCCAGATTATTATCTCCACATATATGCACAATCAAACTCAGCTTATATTAAGATAGCCAATCTTCATACTTTAATGGACAGGCTTCAAACCACTTCACCCCACAACCCTTCAGCTATTCATTTCAATGAAAAAAATCTGATGATGGAATGCTCAAAGCCCACCTTAGTGCCAACGTTTTCATCCTGCCCATGTTGACCACAAGTCACTCTGATCCCTCATGTACAGGACATAATCCATTTACATACTTATATGAGGGATGGTCAGACCTTACAGCACTTTATTTTGAAATATGAATAACATTTTATGTAATTGTAACTTTCTATTATATCTTATCCTATCATACTCTTTCTAATGAAACTATTCACTATTGATATAATTTTTATAATATGAATAGGATTTTATAAGCAAAATTCTAACCTGTAAACTATGATAATGTGAGATTTCCACAAGTAATTTTTAAAAAATCTACTTATCAGATGTACCAAAAATATTGAAAGTGTTTAATAGGTAATTGAAACTTTTTTTAAAATTCCATAATAATATAACAAATGTTTAAAGTTAAAAAATATTTTTTTAAAAAAAATATATTATTACTTTTACAGTATTGAAGGATTCCTTTCTGGAATATCAATATTTGTCTGTGCAATAATTTACTTATTTTGTCTATCTAGTTTAAAAATTTATTTACAGATGTCTTTGTCCATAATCACTTACTTAGGATAGAAAAGGTATATGGTTATGTGGATTATGTATAAATGTGATAAAAGAGGTGAAAAAATGGTTTTTAAGTGTAGATAATTTAAAGAGAAAGTAAGGAGAAATGGATAAAAATGTAGATGATGATAGAATGGAGTATATATTTAGGGGAGTGACGAGAGATATGGATGACAAAATAAGTAGTGAAATAGGAATAGTTAGGCAAAGAATAAGTAAGATAGAGGAAGAGGTAAAGGATGCAGAAGTAAAATTAAAAGCATTAGATATGAAGTGTGAACAGATCAAGAAATAGAAAAAATAAGAAGTTGATAAGGAAAGTCCAGAAGATGGAAGATAATGTTACAGATAATGTAGGAAAAGTAAACTATGAGACAGTCTTGATATGGGACTTGCTAATTAGAGGATGTGGAGATGTAATTGCAAGGAAAAATAGAAATAGGTATGTAAGAGTATGTAAAAAAAATTGAGGGAAAAATTTGTCAAAGCCATCAGCAAAAGTAATGGATGAGTACAAAGAATTGATTAGTAGTTTGAATAAGGTTAAAGGAAGAATAGGAGTAGTTGGATTACTACCAAGATTCCACAATAGGTATATGTTAGATAGGGCATGTTCTATAAATGAGAGATTGAAAAAATTATGTGACAGAAATAATGTTATGTTTGTGGATGTGTGGGATTTTTTTATTAGTGAGAGGGAGTTATATGTTAAAGATGGATTGTGTTTAGCAAAATAAGGAAATGAAGCATTAGGGAGTTTGATTTTTGAAAAATATTATAGTTCAGGAAACTTATAAAGGGGGGTAGGGTTTTAAATTACAGTATTATCAAAAAGAAGGTTAAGAATGGATGAGATGTAAGAAGCAAATAAAGGGTAGCTGATTTAGATATAAATGTAGATGTGGAGAGGGAATGGGTCTGTAAAACTAATGATAAACAAACTAATTACAAATGTAATAGAAAAGAAAGAGTCAAAAGAATTTATAAAAGAGTAGTAAGAAAGGAAGAAATTGTTAAAATTGGATATTTGAATATGCAAGGTGGTAGGAGACCAGAAAAGTGGCTGGAATTAAACAAAGCAGTTAAAAATGAAGAGCTTGAGGTATTAGCAGTAGTGGAAACACATCTAAGAGAAGAAGAACCTACACTGGAAGATTTGGTATGGCAGGGTATAAATAGAAAAGAAAAAGAAAAAAGGGTGGTGGTATAGATGTTATGTCAAAAAAATATTTAAATACTGTAAAGTGTCAAGAACATTTGTGGTTTGAGATAAGGTTAGGAAGACAAGAATGGATGGTGGCTATAGTGTATATGGCCACTGGAGATAGTCAAACTATAATGGAGTGGAACAGTAGCATATATGAATGCCTAGTTAAAGATATACAGAGTTTCAAAAAAAAGGGAAAAGAAAATAATGGTTATTAGGGATATGAATGGGCATATTGAAGAAATTGATGACATGGATAACAAGAATGGACAGCTTTTGAAATTTTTTTGTCAGAGAGTGAATTTGAGCATTGGAAATTTATCAAATATTTATGAGGGGCAATACACATGGTCTAGAAATAATATATTTCACACAATAGATTATGTATTAGTAGAGAAAGAGGAAATAAATAAAGTATGGAAAATTAAAGTGTTTGATAATGAAGAGAGAGTATGTAATAGTGATCATAATTTCTTTATAATAGAAATGGTTAGTAATGTGATGGAAAATAGTAATAAAAGTAGAAAGGATAGTGAAAGATGTGGATGGAGAATGAATGATAAGAATAAGTTAGAAGAATATAAAATAAAAGTAGAAAAAATCATGGAAGAGTTTGTTGGGGGTGAATATAAGGACTGGTGTGGTGAAGTAGAAAAAGTGGCAAATAGGGTTTTAGGTGAGAATATTCAGAAGAATAAAAGTAATAGAAAATTGAGAATTAGTACAAGTGTTAAAGAGAGGGAAAAAGCATGCAGAGAATATAAATGTGCTATTAAAAACAAAGAAAGTGAAAAAGATGTTAATATTAAATGGGAAAACTTTTTTAAAAAAGAAATTGATTTAAATAGATAATTATAAAGAGAGAATGAAATTAAATAGTAAATTATTGGAGGATATTAATAAAAGTGGAAGAGATGGGAATAAAAATATTTTGGAAATATATTAAAAGAAGGAATGCAGGGGAGAAAGAAATAGTATTACTAAATAATAAGGAAAAAGAGTTTAATTCTAGACAAGAATTAGAGACAATCTTAAATAAGTATGTAATGGATATAGAAAAGATGTTAGATGTGAAGGACAGAGTGATAACAAACATAAAAGCACATAGTAATGGAAATATTAGTTTTACAGAAAATGAATTGAATGAGGCAGGGAAGAAAGTTGAAAAGTGGAAAGGCAAGAGGTTTAGATGGATGGGCAGCAGAGATGGTGATGAATTTGGAAAATACTGCAAAATTAAATCTATTATCATGTTTTAATAAGATGGCACAGAAGACAGAATTTCCAGATAGCTGGAATAATACAAGAGTAAGGCTATTATTTAAAGGAAAGGGTAAGGATCATAGAATATAACAATTATAGACCAGTAGTGGTAATGTCAGTGTTATATAAAGTTTTTGCATATATGGTGGCTGGAAGGGTGGCAAAATGGATGGAAGAAAATAATATAGTGGGAGAAATGCAAGGAGGTTTTAGAATGGATAGGTATATAGGAGATAGTTTATTTGTAGTCACACAACTTATAGATATGAGTAGGAATACAGGTAGCAGTTATATATGGTCTTTATAGATATAGAGAAGGCATATGATAGAGTAAATAGAAATAGATTATGGGTAAGTTTAGTAAATTTGGGAATGAATGGAGCTTTAGTGGATCTTATTAAGAGATTGTATGAAAATAATTACTATACATATCAATTAGGAAATATAGAATCAGTTAGAGTTAAAAATGGGGTAGGACTAATGCAAGAATGTCCTATGTCACCTATTTTGTTTTTGTTATATTTGAGAGAAATGGAGAGAGCAATAGAAAGACTAGGAAGAGGGGTAGAGAAATCATTAATAGATGGCAAGGGAATGTATATATTATCAGGTCTTTTATTTGCTGATGATATGTTGTTGTTCACCGAAAATAGGGAAGATATGGAAGTTATGCTGAAGACTTGTGCAAGGATGGGTAAAGAGATGGGAGATTAAATTTAGTGAAGAAAAATCAAAAGTAATGATGATAAATGCTGGGGAAAGAGAAGAGAAAATTTTTATTGGGGGATATAAAGTTAAATGTGGTGAATAGGTATAACTATTTGGGAATCATTCTTAAGTAATCAGAGAAATTGCTTGGATGAATGGGAAAAAAAATTGATAAATGAAGCAAAGAAAAGAAAGGAACTGATAAAGAAATTAATAGTGTTTTCATATAATAAATATGATGTAGCTAGAATTGTATGGAAGGGAGTGGCAGTAGCAGGGTTAACTTATGGTAATGATGTGTTATGTGTTAGTAAAGGGGTGTTAGATTACTTAGAAAAAGTACAAAGAGAAGTAGGAAGACATGCATTAGATGTAGATGTATGGATGGCAAAGAAGGCAATTCAAGGAGAAATGGGATGGTCAAGTTTTTATATGAGAGATGCAAAAAGCAAAATTAAAATGTTCAGTAGATTGCAATTTATGGATAGTAAGAGAATAGCCAAAATAGTATTTAATTGGGTTATGAGTAAAGGACAGGCAACAAGATGGGTGAGAAAGATAGTACAGTATGCAGAAGATTTGGATAAAGACTTTATGTCAGTATACTTGTACAAAAGGTGGGATGATTGTGTTAGGAGGATTGTTGAGTGTTATAGTGGCAAAGAATGGGATAGAAGAATAGATGCATTAATAAAAAATAGGGAATTGGAGAGATGGAGAACTAGTATGGAGAGTAAAAAGAGTTTAAATAATATATAGAAGTAAACAGAATATTGGGTGTGAGTTAATTTATGATAATAGCAAAGGAAAGTAGTTTGCTGTTTAAGGCTCAAACAGGATTATTAACAACAAGGGAATATACATATAAATGGAGAAATATGGGTGATTTAGTCTGCAAGTTATGTAAGGAAGGCATGGAAAGTATTAAGAATCTGCTAATGATTGTAAATGCTTACAAGCAGAAAGGCTACAAATAATGAAGTTGTGGGAGAATAAATATAATCAAAGTGATAATATAGAAAATGAGTTTTTGGTTTTTTTGCTGGGTTTAGAAAAACAAAAGGGGGGTCTAAATATAAAGGCCATAGAGTGGACAAAGTTGATGTTGTGGAAATAGGATAGAAAAGAATATTGGGAAAACTTAAGGTGGAAAATGGAAAGGAAAAGTAAAGTGACTAACAGATTTCTCTGGACATAGTGGCTGAGAGATTCCTGACTTCGATAAAAGAGTAGCCATATCACATCACATAATATAGATGTAAATAATCTGAAGAATATTATCTGAATGTATATAATTAAATAAAACTATGCATCATTTCAATAATTTCTCTTTTAATGAATTAAAATTCATATTTATTTTAGAAGTCTAAAATAAAGTAAAAAATATTTTTTAATATTAAAACTGCACATAAAATTTTAAAAGTATAAAAAAATATACATTGAATTAAAATATAAATATCTTTTTAAAAAAAACACGTTAGCTTAATTATTTTACTCAATTATAATTTTAATGACTGGGTTTTTTCCTTTCACTTTCCTATTTTTTTTTTTTACGAATTTATTAAGTGATGCTTTTAATTTTTAAACATTTCGATTTTTTTTTTAGATTTTAATATTTCGCTAATAAATAAATTTGCATTTTTAAAAACTGTTTTTTTTTTTTTAATCAACTTGCTTTTTTAATTTTTAATTTTTTTTTGTAATATTATATTTTAATTCATTTCTTTTACTCAAATGTAGATAATTTGCACATTGTTTATTAAGAATTTATTGAGTAAAAAGTAAATCATGAGCTTTATACCCACAAGAGATATACAATTTCTGCCCCTAATAGTGAAAGTTATCAATATATTACAACTAATTTGGTTTTTAGAGTTAGCATAGATATTTATCTGGCCAACCTAGTTTAACATGTGACTTTACCTCTAATTAGTGGTAGTTGTTTTTTTTCATATGTCATAGCATCGGCCGGGAGGCGAACCCACAACCGTCTGCAACCAACTACTTGCTTGCAAGGCGGCTGCGATGACTCTTCGGCTAACAACGCTTGACGCCTCTAATTAGTAGTTTCATTTAATTTTTAATTAAATACAATTTGTTTAATTCGCAACAATTTTTTTTTAAAATAAAAGACCATCTTAATGATACTGTTGCACAAAGCAAGGACCTGTGTTACCAAAACATCATTTTCTCTGTTTACAATTAGAATATGGCTTTAGGAGCATTTTTTATTCTATTTACTCTACTTTAGAGGCATTTATTGTGTGATATACCATCCTAGCCAAAGAATGAAAAGTGCCTATAGTTAGCACAAAACTGAGATCTCTAAAATATACACTTATCAACCTAGTTTCAGATTTATATAACTGAAATATACAGTGGGTTGGATTCGTAACATTAGAATTTTTTTGAATTTCAAGCCATTAACTTATGATATAAAAGTCCTAGGTGGCTTGTAGATATATAGATACATTAAATCCAAACCCTTCACTGATAAAGCCACAAGCCAGAACTAATATGGGGATGATTATGTGATAACACTCCACCTAGGATCCTCTGATTACTCAAGTTTACAGTAGTTGTTCTGAAAGAGAGCATACAGTTAAACATAAGCAGAGAAAGTTATTTGATGTTTTGTTAAGTTACAATTTTCTGGTAATTGTTATTAATACCAAATTAAATATTTTTATTGGCTTTAAAATATCTATTTAGAAATTATGTTTAATACCTATCTTTAATCTATTATTTATTTATATAGCGCAGACTTCATATGTAATGTTATAAAGAAGGAACAAACCTCTTGTCATGCGCTTCATGATTCAACTGTGAGCATCGGTTTGAAAAGCATAAGTATATGCTTATGCTTATAAGCCAACCTTTACTTATTGTGCTAAGCTTCAATCTGTTGTGTTCCTGAGTTATAAATTGTTAATTGAACTGTACAAATCTATTCATTCTATAGAAAGAGAGAATCTCATTTTTAACCACCTACGATGAAATGCATAGTAACTTTTGAAATTGCTGTAATAAATAGTATATTATTTATTTATATAGCAGACTGTGTGTATAATATTATAAAGAAGGAACAAACTCCTGGCCATGCGCTTTACATGCACTTACCCATGAGCATCGGTTTGAAAAGCATAACAGTATGCTTATGCTTAGAGCCTATATATATATCATCGCAGGTAGTTAAAAATGAGATTCTTATCTCCAGTTATAGAATGAATAAGTTTGCACAATTCAATTAACAATTTATAACTCAGGTACACAATATATTGAAGCCGTGACTTCAGCATGGTGAGAAAAGGTTGGCTTATATATAGATAAATTCTAAGTGTAAGCGTACACTTATGCTTTCCAAACCGATGTTCATGGGCAAGTGCATGTAAATTTATGAAGTGCATGACCAGAGGTTTGTTCATTCTTTATAATAATGACTATGTTTATTTTTTTTATTACATAAACATTATAGCTTTAATTGATTTTAATCTACTATTAAAATTGACAGTTATAAGCCAATAAACATTACATGATTACCATTTCTTATGTTGCTTATAACTGTTATTAAAACAGGCAAAACTCTCTATACGTATTGCCACTCAGTGATTACTCTGGCTTGCACTGAGTGGCAATACATATAGAGAGTTTTGCCTGTTTTAATAAAATTGACAGTTACTTTATGTGAATTTAAATTTTTAGAAATATTGCAATTTTAAATTACATAAATAAACTTTTTGTATAAAATTATTTTGATATGAAATTAACAACCTGCTTCACAAAAATAAATGATTACATAATGTATTCCAAAATTTTCATTTAAAAACTAAAAAAAAAAAACATTTTATTTGTGTGTGTGTGTGCAAGCATTTTATAATATTAAGGAAAGTTTTTTTTTTTTTTTTTAAGTGTCATAACCCGCAACCCGGGCAACTTATATATATTTTTAAAGAATTGTTTGTTAAGTTAGATTTAAACCAAGGGCGTCTGTTCAGTATTTTTAATTGTAGGCTTACAAATAGCTTAGTTTTTTTAAAAATAATTATTTAATATTTATGAGAGGAAAAAATGATTTAAATGGTAAAAATTTTAACATTGTGGAATTCATAAAAAATTTATGGAACACAATATTGTCTGTGACAGGTTTTTCATTATTAATTTTTCATTATTAATAAGTATTCCCTGTGTGATGATATTTTTTATTTCAATTTATAAAAATTTGCATTAATAGGTTTCAAAAGTCCAATATAAAACTGCTAATATGAAAAAAGCAGGGTTCCACTAAAAAAGACATGGGCTCTAAAGTAGCTACTATTGTTCTAGTCCATATGGCAATTAATGTTGTTTTTATTGATTAAATCAACTTTTTAAATTAATGCCCAATTCAAAAATCTAAATTCTGCAAATAAGAAAGTAGTAATAATTCATAAAAGTCAAATTCTGATATCTTTTCAATTTCTTTGGTTTTAAATATCTTTATATTAATTTCAAGCATATTCCTAGAGTTGATATTTTAGAGTTCCATGCTTAGAGCTGATGGATAAATTCTTGTAAAACAGAATGTAGGCAATTACATAGAAGAATAAATAATGATACATGTTCTAGTTAATTCACATATATAAGCAAAAAATAGTATATGCGAGATCTATAAAAAAAAAATAAGAATCATATATAATTGCAATCTTAGCAAAACATGGTATGGAACATAAAAAAAATAAAAAGTAACAATTAATATATATATATATATGTCAAATATTTGTAAACTCTTATAGGAATTGACAATTATTCAACACAAATACCCCAAACCTCTCTCATTGATGACTACAGTGAAATGATTAAGAAGGTCACATTCCAAGTGGCTTTAAAACTGTCTATTGGTCCCGACTCTGATCTCTATCTTTAATGTTGGTTAATTTGTTTAGGAAAAGAGATGCTTTCTGAAATGTTATTTTGAATACAAATGAACACTTCAGAAATCAAAGAGTAAATATTAGAAAGGTTGTAACTCTAATGGAAGGGAGAAATATTATGAATATTATCTGTTAAGTTGCCAAAGAAGGAATTTCTGAACAAGTTAAAAGAGCACGTTAAACTGTGATAAGTTTGCAATGTAAGACAGGAGAAAAAGCAAGTGTTTCAATGTTTTTTTTTGTTTTAACAAAAAAGAAATTATTTGGCAATGTACTTAAATTTATTTCAATAAGAAAATCCAAGATATTTAGGTTCCAGTTTCAGTGCTTGAATTGTTTTAATAATGTATATATTAGAAAATTCTTTAAAATATTGGAATGCATTTTTAAATTTAGTATTATTTGCTATTTCGTAAGATTCTCAATATTTAATTTTTTGACAAACATTGATAAAACAGTGTAAATATATTTTGAACATGATTTACCAAATCTTTGAAAGATTAAAAGAAAAGAAATGGGAGTTTAAATGACATATGACAAAAACAATACTTGAAAGTAAAATGAATACTTGAGAAGAATATGTCATTTTTCAAGTCATAATAATAAAATAATAACAGATAATTTGTTCTATATTTTGACCATAGCTGTGGCTTCAATTTGAATAGTATAAGATAGTGTATGTCTAAAATTAATTAATTTCAGTGCCTTATGCATCTTAGCACCATAACATTTTAATTTCTTACCAAGTTGTTGGCATAGTTGTATAGACTAGATTTTAAGCTAGTAACTATTTGTTTTTGTAGCCTCAGCATTTTATTAACTATAGCTACAATAGTATATTCCAACAAACACCATTTGACATTTCTGCTTACATTAAATTTAAGCTTTTAGAGATGTTCTCTTTATTCTAATTCACAGACATCTAGCATAAATAAAAAAATTAAAAAGTGTCTGCTTAATATAAGGTCCAAAAATTAGTCTGGTAATATCAATTTAATAGCATTACTATTTAGTAACTTCCTGATTACCAAAACTTCTGATGGAAAGCTCTGAAATAGATATTTATCTTAAAAGCATTAGATAAATACAGTCAGAAAATGATGTGATGATTTATTAGTATTATCAAACCCTTTCACAAAGTAAACAAACAATGATACAATGTATTATTCAAAATATTATGCAATATTTAGTTATCAAAGAGTGATAGATATATGGATAAGAGAACAACAGGTATTACTGACCTCATTGAAAAAATTAAAAAACTAAAGTGTAGTTGGGCTGGACATATTGCTAGAAGGGATGGTAATAGATAGACAATTGAAATGTTAACCTGGATTTCAAAATATTGTAAAAGACCCAGAAAGAGACCACATGTGAGATGGATGGATGAAATAAGAAAGTGTGTATGGTGATTGGAGAAGAGAAGCTAAAGATTGGAGAAGATTGTTTGAACTTATAGAGACCTTCATTCTGCAGTGGATTGATAATGGTTGATTATGATGATGATAGATCCAAAAGCTTTTCAGTTATAAATAAAAAATTCAATTTGGTCAACTAATGCAATTGTATTGCTCTATCTGATATTTGCTGCCCAAACATGTCCTATTTTGACTAACCATCAGAAAACAATTTAATAATCAAATATATATATATATCATCATGATCATTTTAACCATTATTGATTCATTTTAAGGATGGTCTTTTCAACTTTAGTATTGTTTCCAATCCCTCGCTTCTTTTCACAACAACTCACCAGAAAATTTCTTTATTTCATCCATTCATCCCACATATAGCATTTTTTAGGTATTTGCAATATCTTAGAATCCAGTTTAAAATTTCAACTATTCATCTATTATCATTTTTTTCTTGTAATATGTTCAGTCTAGCTCCATTTTAGTCTCTTAATTTTTTTAATGATATCGGTGACATATATATTGTTTATTATTAAACAGAATTTTAATAATATAAGCTTTTTATATTAAACAAAATCTCATTTTCTGGTATTATTATATATTTTTTTGAATAACACTTGGAGAAAATATTTTTGTAAAATCATAATCATTAATGAAACTATAACATTTCTGTAATATTTTGTAATTTATTGAAAGGTAAAAAAATCAAAATCTCTCAACCAAAACTTAGTTTTGAAATAAAACTATTTCTCACTATCTAAGCTTTCAATAAAAATAAATCTGTTTATTTATAAAATAGTTTGGTATTTAAATTACAGTGTAGAAAGTTGGAATTAATATTATGTAAATAATAGTGCTACAAATGTGTGAGGAATGGAACTCTCATTTCTCATCCTAATATATTATTAAGCATTGATTTCTCATCATCTGTAATTCTAAATAGGACTATGAGGAATTACAAAATATTTGTTCATACATATTATAGGATAGATTATAAATGCATGAAAGCCTAATGTGGGAAAAAATGATATAAATAAATTTATACTGAGTATGTATTTAGATTATTTTAGTTATATATATAATCATATATACTTTCAAATTTCCAATCCATCACATCTACTTAAAACATATAACTAAAGATACTACCTGAAAAAGATAAATGACTTTATATATATGTTTCTAGCAAATGAAATGTAATGGAGATTTTAAAAAGTATTTAAGATATTAAATATGAAAAAAAAATGGATGTTTGTAGTTGCATTAAAAATGTCATTTGCTTGTGTTTAATAAAATGATACATTAATTTTTTAATAATGTTTAAAAGTTATATCTGGGCAGAAAATAATGTGACAATATTATCTAGTGTAATAAATGATTGATTGAAGAAAAGTGTTGTGCTATTAACTGAAAGGAGACTTTTTGATTTCTCTTTGAAGTTTTAAAGGAATTAAGAACAAGGAAACAAAGTATACCTCTAAAGTTATTGCATCCTCTGAATTGCCCAGAATTTTAAATGAAGAATAGACATGCATTAAAATCTATGAAAAAGGAAAAAGTTTCAGGAAATTATGAAACTATATTTTAAAAGTATCAGGTGAAGAAATAATAAAAAAAATATTAACAAAATTATATATTAAATGATTAGGAGAATGCAGTAATAATATTAATATTTAAGAACAGTGATAAAGGAATTATTAGAAATTAAGAACAAGCTAAATTTAAAAGTGGTTTTAGCACAGTGGATCACATCTAAGTACTGGGAGAAGTTTTAAAGAGAATCAGTGAATATGAATTATGCATGTTTTGAAGTGGTAGAAAAAAAGCATTTAATTCTATAAGCATCTTAATTGGGATTAAATTATTGGTCAATCAAGATATAGACTTGGATTATTATTAATATGTGTTCAAATGCATCAGCAATGGTTGCAATGGGATACTAAGATTAACATTGAGAAGGATGTATGACAGGATGATTCCATATTTTCAGAACTTTTTATTGCAGCTTCATAAGAAATATTTCATGGATCAAAATGGGAAGCTAAGGGATTATAAATAAATGTATGTTATTTAAATCATCTAGATTTTGCAAATGATGTGATTATTTTGCAAATAATGTTGTAGAGCTTCAGGAAATGCTGTGAAAGTTTTTAGAAGAAAGTAATATATGATTTTTCTACAGTATATGATTTTTCATACCTGCACTCCAATATGTAATATATAGGGGGTTTGAACTCAGACTTTTACATTACCCTCAACTATTATTCATACTATCTCATACTGCTAAGAAAATAGGACTAAATGCAAATGTTAAAAAAAAAAGTAATATTCAATGGATTTTTTTCAAAGAAAGAAAATAAAGTTTGATAGTGATGAATTAAATGAAGTTAATGACAGTAAATACTTTGGTCAGATTGTTAATACAGATGAAAATAATGAATGAAACTAATCACAGAATTAAACTTGAATGGAGTGATTTTAGTAGAAGTAACCAATATTAAAAAGACATAAGCCTATTTGTTTGAAAAGAAAAATTTTTAATAGATGGATTTTACTTCTTTTATTTATGGATCTGAGACTTACATACTTAATAAAAGAGTAATATAGAGCTTCAAACCTCTTAACAAAGTATGGAGAGATGTAGGTTGGGAGCAACAAGAAGAAATTGAGATGAAATCCATGGCTGAGAGAATAAACAGTTATTATCATTGATGTCATTAAAAGAATTAAGAGACTGAAATGGAACTGGGTTGGACATATTGCTATAAGAAATGATAGTAGATAGATTGTTGAAGTTTTAAATCATGTCCCAAGAGAGCATAAAAGATCTAGAAAGAGATAATATATGATATGGGTGGATGAAATGAGGCAGTTTTCTGATTTGTTGTGGTATAGAGTTGCTAGAAATCAGTACTGTGGTATTAGAGCTGCCTTTGAAAAATGGTGATTTATCATCATACCTACAATTTAATTTATAAATTCAATGTGTTATCAAAAACCTGTTATTCTTAGTTTTCATTAACAGATTTTGTTGTGTTTTGGGTGAACTTTTAGTAGTATTTTTTTTTCAATATCTAAAGAGAAGTCAATTTTCAAATTTTCTTTGGATTACTTTAGAATTTCAAAGTTCTTCTTTCAATTTATAATAGACAGATTTTTTTGGGCACTATTCTATGTTAAACATTTATTAAAATGAAATTGAGATTGCAAAACCTCTCATGCTCATTACTATAACAGCCAATCAGATCATAAATACAAGATAGAGAATTTGTATTTATGATCTGATTGGCTGTTATAATAATGAGCACGAGAGGTTTTGGAGTCTCTCAATTTAATTTCAATACTGTTTGTGCTTTATAAAAATAAATGTTAGTTAAACATTTATGTAAATATTTTCTTTCTTATTGACTTTTTGATGAAAAATGAGGAGAGAAAGTTGGGGGGGGGGTAAACAGCATCTGTAGTATTCTATAATTCAAACAACCTGTTTGATTTTGTTTTCAAATATTTTTTTCAAGTTCTTTTTTCTTATTGACTTTTAAAGAGAGGAGATGTGAACAGCAGGGTCTATTTCCTAATTCAAACAACTTGTTTTGGTTTCTAATTGACATACATATTTTGTCTTTAAAAAGTTGTATTCTTTCCTTGAGGCTTTTTTTAAAAAGTGAGGAGAGAGAGAAAGCAGGGAATTGCTATGTAGACTTTAATTTATCTCAATACAAATCCAATCAAACACTCCAAATAAAAACAAATTAAATGTCTATGAAAAAAAATAGTTTAATATAATTGTTTTTATTGATTTAAATTTTTTTGTTGTTATAGTTTTTAGTTAAAAACTACAACCATTTAAATGAACAAATCTAGACTATTGTTTCCAGAAACATTTAAAATCAACAATAAAGTTTATTTTGAAACTAATTTCTAGCAAGTTAAAAAGAAAATGTTCTTGTAAACCATCAGCAGAAAAATCTTTGTTCATTTTTTTTTTTATTTTTGACTTTTTTTTAAAATTTACATTGAATTTATAAAAAATAAAAGTTGGCCAAAAAAGATCTGTCAGTGAAAATTATGAGATTTTAGATTACATGATGAATTTTTAAATTTAATCATACTAAAATTACTATTTCTGTTTTTTCCTATCCTTACTTTTTAAAACAAGAAACAAAACAAAAGAACTTTTATATTTTATTCTACCAAACTAGGTCAATTTTAAATAGCATCACTGTCATAATTCTCTTTGTTAAAAAGAAAGTTGTTTTCAAAAATCTATTTATCATTTTTAAATCAGTATCTCTCAGACACAAAACTTGTTTATTAAAAACAAAAATACTTTCACTTGTTTTTGTTCAATATTAAAATATCTACACTACTATATTATATTTTTAATGCTTATTAATAAGTCCTATTATATATTATACTTTATTATATAGTTTGACAATTAGGGATTTAGCCAGGATTTATTTAAGGAAAGAAATTTTAAATTTTTATACTTAGATTAGAAGGATTTTGCACTTTATTTTGTTTATTCATAGGTTATGTTGGATAACTATAAACAAAAAAAGTCAAACTACTAGACACATTTTATAGACTTTGTCAATACTCCAATCATATAGCGGTTTACATTAAATAATATCAATATCAGGAAATTTGTTAAGAATTAAATATTTTAACATGTAATAATATATTTTTAAAAAGTATGTTTTTACTCATTGTGTTTTCCTTAGATTTGGATTGTAGTGTGGATTATGGATCAATTACAAGGTTTTAGCAAGGAAAAGCAGTTTAGTAAAACATGTAAAAAAAATAATATGACATCTAAAAAAAGGATAATATTATTATTAAATGTAGAAAAAGCTATTTAGTGAAACATGTAAAAAGATAATACTGCATAATAAAAAAGAGAGGAAGATAACGTTATTAAATTTTTTTAGCACAACATAGCATTAGATTTGATCCCAGATCTCACCTTTTGGAGGCAGCCATTTTGTCCAATATTCTAAATTAAAGAACACATTTAAGCCTTGTAAAATATTATTAATAAAGAGAATTTTATCATATGCAGAATTGTTGTAATTATGAGACAATATTTTTAAAATAAGTTTTATTCTTAAATAAATTATTAATAATAATATGTCACTTTTTATAAAAAAAAAATTAGGATATTTAAATAAAAATGATTGGGAAATCTAAACATTTTCATTTGCATATAAATTGTATTAATTATAGTGATGAAAAGGCATCAGCCTTTGCAGTTTTGTGCAGTGATAGAATATATATGAAATGTATTTTGAGGTTAGAGCAATTGACACAATAATAAATTTAAGTAAAGAAATATCCCTCTTATATTTAAATAATAAATATTTACAATCAGAATGTGTTTCTAAGAATTCGGAAATCTGTACATTTATATATAAATTTTATTAATTATCATGACAAAATGTTATCAGTCAGTTCAGTTTAGTATAATGATAAGAATATATATGTAGTATATTTCGAACTCATACTTAGAAATTTGAAACCTATATAATTGGCACAAATAAGGAAAGAAATATTCTTTATATATTTAAATAAAAAGTATTTATACTAAGAAAGTATTTCTAATGATAAAAGGATTTGAAAATGTAAACAATTTTATTTACATATAAATTTATTAATTGTATTGATGTCTTGGTGCACCAGTGATGAAGTACCTTTGAGCTCTACACAATATGCACAGACACTTATGGCAACCCTAGGTGTATACACAAAAAGATCTTGTGGCAGAGATGTTTTACATCTCTCTGCTTGTTTGTGATTCAAAGTTTAAATCTAGATTAAACTTCGATATTTTCTTCAGGTTTTAAGAAGACTTACAATTTAGATAACCAATCATTGCTAATGTATTTATCTTTCTAATTACTGGTTGGTAAATGAGTATCTAGTTATTATTAGACTTTTAGATGTAATTATAGGGGTTTGAACACAGACTTTCAAACTCCCTTCAACTATTCAATCTATCTCATACAACTGATACACATGACCACATATGTGAAAAAGGTAAACGATCTCCAAATGTGTGTGGCCATGTGTATCAGTTGTATGAAATAGATCGAATAGTTGAAGGGAGCTGGAAAATCTGGATTCAAATCCCTTATAATTACATCTAAACTCCAGAGATATAAAATATACCTGTATTTAAATAGTAGCTTTTAGATAAATAAAATAGGAAAATAATTTTATAGTAACTAATTATCCAAAAGTTACCTATTCTGATAAGCAGTGTAGTCTCTTCCATTCTTATTTTTTGTATGGATATTAGAACACTCGCCTTTTAGTGACTGTTTTATTTATTTCCATATATAGATGTTGTAAAAGACCCAGAAAGAGACCACATGTGAGATGGATGGATGAAATAAGAAAGTGTGCAGGGGTGATGTGGAGAAGAGACGCTAAAGATAGGAAAAGATGGATTGAACTTGGAGAGATCTTCATCCTGCAGTGGATTGATAATGGTTGATGATGATGATGATATATATTGCTTTAAAATATCAATGGAAATAAAGTTTCAATTTTATTGTAGATTTTTTTGCGCATATATATATATATTGTTTTGTTTTTGAGTAATCAGTCAGGTATGTAAAAGGATACTTTTTTAGTTAGTGTAATTCATTTGATGTTTGCGCTAGTTTTTCTTAAAACTACTTTAATTGGTTATATGGTACTTTTATTAAAGATAAATTCTTCTAACGATTGTTAATGTGTTTACTCTCACAAACGCTTATTGATGGTTGCAGTAATGATATTTCTTTTTCACAAAATATTTCAAAAGACTTCCTTTTTAAAGGTCACATCCATAGTTTTTTTTTTTTAAGAAGTCAAACTAAGGTAAAGAAATTTTATACAATTATATATATATATGAATCCAAATATGCGAAAAAAAATTATTAAGTCGTGTGATGCACTTTTCTTTTTTATTAAAAATATATATTGAATATATTCCTATCAAATCAGCCATTCTAAATCCTGAAGAAAAAAACCAAAATGGAATGAAAAGTTATAAGAAAGAATAAGATTGGAATCAGAATTGTTTTGTGTATGAAATTAAAGAATAAAAATAAGGTTGCAAAAACAATTATTTTCCCTGTCATAGAATTCAAATAGATGAATGATGTCAAGAAAGACTTACTACAATCGGATCCTATTCTAATCTATGTGATGGGAGACCATAAAAATACAAAAATGGAAAGAGAATGAGAATAAAAAATAATGATGATGATAATAGAATTATAAATGTTAGAAACAAATAAGTTTTTAGTAAATTAAATTAGGAAATTGATACCTTAGTTCCATCTTTCATTATATATGTATGAACTTCGACAAATAAAATATTTTTAATTCCGCTAATAATAATTTAATTAATGCATTTACAAATAAAACTTTAGAAGCTAATTGTAAACAAATCTAAAGAATATTTACTTTAACAATAATAAACAGATTTTTGTGTCGGATAGAGTGGTTTTTCTCCCCCATATGTCATAGCATCGGCCGGTACGCGAACTCACAACCGTCTGCAACCAACTACTTGCTTGCAAGGCGGCTGCGATGACCTCTCGGCTAACAACGCTTTTGCATTATATGGATGGAAACTTAATACAGTACAACAGTATCTATGATTTCTATATCCACTATTTTAATTGTTTATGTCGCGAAAAAAAAAAATTCACAGGTCAATGCATAATATCTATACACACTTGTATATCGATACATGTGCGTGCTATATACATTATCAACATATATGTATACATATCCGCATGTATGCATATTTTTACAAAAAATTAATTACGATATAAAATATACAAGTAAATATATTTTAAAAAAGTAAATATATGCGTGTATATGTCTTTAAAATGCATGTTATGTTACAATTCCCTATTATCCATAAATTATGATAATTACATCGTGGCTTTGAATCAAACATTGCAGATATGTGGAGAAAGGGAAAAGTACTGCAATGTAATAAAACAAAAACCTGTAAATGATGAAGAATACTTGAAGAAATATATTATTCACTGCAGATAAACTACAGCAGGTTTGCAAAAGTTTATAGGAATTTTCTTATTATTTTACTCTTCAGCTATAATTAGATAAATATTTATATATTTCCCAGTATTGTTTATTTAACGTATGGGAAATGAAGAACCACACAGGAAGTACTTGTATTCAAGCAACAAAAATTACAGATTTGAATTTCAAAATAAATCTGAAGGCAACAATGCGTTTGTGTAAGTCCTCTACCCTTCAGTCTAAAGATTAAATTTTATTAACTAGAAAGAAACTTCGAAAATATGCAAAGTTAAGTTGATAAAATTGTTATATTATTCGTATAGTATTTTTTTTTCTAAGTTTTATCAATACTGTGTAAAAAAGAAGCCATACCAGTGTCATTCCTATGAACAGGATTTAAATTGGAATAATGTTATTTTAAAAAAAAAAAATTGTTAGCCGAGAGGTATCGCAGCTGCCATGCAAGCAAGTAATTGGTTGCAGACGGTTGTGGGATCGCGTCCCGGCCGATGCTATGACATATGAAAGAAAAAAAAATTAATCAGGCTTAGAATTTTTCTTTCAGATTGGATAAGTAAATGGATGTCTAATTAAGTATTCTTTTAGCTACGTATCCATAAAGCAAAGATGTAAATCTGATTAAACCCTCAATATCTGAAAATTGATAAATCTTCTGAGGATTATTTTTTCCTTTATTATTCCTCTGTGAGGAGTTTTGTCCTATAGTGAGCTAATTAATGGCTCTTTTACCCTTTTTAACTTATATACATGTATATAGATATTGTTTAAAATAACTTGTTATATTTATTTATTTTACAAATATGCAAATGAATGTTTCCTTTTTTTTTTTTAATCTTAAAGTAAAATTCTTTGTGATCATCCAACTTGAACATTTCTAAATATTCTTATTCTGCCGAAAATTAATCTAGAAATTATTTCTGCCACATTAGAAATCAACAATGAATGTGAGAAAGGTTTCAAATGGTATGAACATTTTCTGAGAGAATATTTCATCATATTTACTGTTAGAACAGAAACGTTTGATTTAAATATCTCAGAATAACGAATAGAAATGCAAACTTCAGTATACTATTGAGTTTTTACATTTTCAATATCTTATATAATTTTTATAAAACCTTTTTTAATTACTTTCCATTTACAGAAAGCAATTACTTATCTTCTTTCTTCTTTTTTATGATTATTTATTTCATTTATTAGTTTTACTAATGTTCTAATTCTTATTTATTTTATTAAGGCATTTAAAATTACAATTTGGATAAAATCATCATCCTCATCATTTTAATCATTATCAATTCATTGCAGGATGAATATCTCTTCAAGTTTAATTCAGTTTCATCAATTCCTAGCCTCTCTTCTCTATATCACCTATCACCTTTTCTTATTTCATCTGTCTCATGGGTGGCCTCTTTCTAGGTTTTTTTTTTTTTTTTACAAACTCTTGGAATTCATTTTAAGATTTCAAATGTCTATCTCTTATCATCTCTTCTAGCAGTGCATTCAGTCAGCTCTTTCAGTGATGTCAGTTGCACCAGTTTGGTTCCTCACCTATGTGCTTTGTTTTCAATATCTTCTTATTTACCCCTAACACCATCTCTCCATATGTCATTGAGTGATCTGAAGTCTCTATTTCTCTTTGTTAAGGGTCCAAGTCTCAGATCCATGAATAGGAACTGATAAAATACATTTATCAAATACCTTTCTTTTCATATTTTACAGATATAATTCCATTTTAAGACAAGTTATTTCTATCAAAAGTACTCTATCCACGATTTAATTTTATCATTAATTTCATCCATTATGTTTTCATCTATATAATCTGACCAAGATATTTGTAGTTAATAACTTCTTCTAATTCATCAATATCGATCTTTATTTTTTTCTTGAGAAAATCCAATGAACATTACTTTAGTCTTTCATTTGATTGCTTTTACAATATTTCCAGAAGTTTTAAAGCATTATTTGCAAAAACAATTACATCATCTACAAAATCAATAAATAATCACCATTTATTTTTATTCCTTTAATTTCCTATTTTAGTCCACAAAATATTTCTTACAAAACTGTTGAAAAAAGTTTTGGAGATATGTCACTCTGTCATTTGCTTTTCTTAATGTTAATCTTCCTAGTATCACTTTATAATCTAATCTTTGTTGTTGCATTTTGATAAATATTCTTTAGAATATGACACTATCCAGAGTCTATATTTTGATGATCCAATGCTTTAATCATGAAAGAACTAATTATAGAATCAAATGCCTTTTATTTAAAATTCTAAAGCTTAACTTGTATTCATTGATCTTTTCTATATCTTTTCTCAATGCCTGAACATGATTCATTGTATTAAAACTATTTTTAAATTCAGCTTGTTCTTTTGATTGATTTAAAATTCAAAATTTGATGTAGGTAAGTTGTTATTATATTGGTAAAATTTTTGTATAGAATTGATAAAAGACTGATGGGTCTGTAATTTTAATATCTTCTTAGTTCACCTTTTTTAAATATTAATATTAAAGTGATATTTTGTCAATAATCTGGTATATCTTTATCATTTAGACCTTCAATATATAATTTTGCCAAAAAATTCTATTTCTTCATCTGCTTCATTTAAAAATAGATTATAATTCCATTATTTCCTGGAATTTGTTCCTTTTTCATAAATTTACATATCTCACTTCTTAATTTAAACTCCTGGTTACTTCAAAAGATTAAGTAATTGTAGGAAGTACTTTTCTTTGTTATTTATTGCTATATAATTCTTTATAGAACTCTTCTACACATTTCATGGTATTTTTGTTTTTAGTAAAAGTTCCATCTTTTCTAAACCTCACATTTATGGCCTTTTTTGATGCTCTTCCCCTCGATTTACTCCTTTCTGGTAAATCTTCTTTTATCATTTGTTACTTTTTTATACTAAGCTTTGATAAATGAGCTATCAGGCTGCAGCTAAAACATTTACATGGTTTAAAATTACATCTGACTTTAAATATGGTCTGTCACGTAGGAATGATCTGCTTCAAGTTTGTTTGTGCCACTCATGACCTTGTTGCATTTATCTATATATTTGAGGTATATAACTCACATTATTGAAGACTTGCATGTAGTCTAACATAGTTTCATGGGTTATCCCACACATAATGACAATGTTATAAGTTAGCATCATTTTGCTTAGGAGCATCTGTCTAAGCTTCATATCTTGGATGCCTCATAGCAACTAATACAATACTGTTTTCAATATAATCTTTGAAATTGCATTCCTTTGCCAAAGTCCATAGTATTAATTCATGTTCTCATATGCTTTCATTTTGTGATTGCAACCCATGGAAATGAAGATGCACTGTAAAATTTTGATGTTATTGGCTTGAAGCCTATGGGCATTTAATATTATCAATAATTCTTAGTACAGGATTTTAGATCATAAATGTTTTTTTGATTGTAGGACATCTTTTCCTGTCATCCATAAGAGGATGGTGAACATAAACTTGTCATCAGTAATTCCATGTATTAATATATATTTTTCTACTTGGTTTATGTATATCTGCCACTATATCAGGTTCTTCACATCAAATGATGTTATCATGCTGTTCTGCATTTCTCTTCATATATTAATCACTTGATATGTATGGACAAATCTTTACACAGGTTCTTCAAGACTGCACCATTTAATATGTACAAAGCCAGACTATAACAACCATACATTTAATATTAATTTAAATTGAAACATACACACAAGTTGCATTAAATAATTTAACAAATTAATTCACTTTGGAATATATATATATTAGTAATACTAATAAATTAGTAGTTCAACTGGTGACTGGCTAGTTGAGAATTAATAGCAATATAATTATGAACTATGTCTATAGACAGACAAATAAAATAAATAGCTAGCTTGTTAGAACTCATCTCTAATTCCAAGATTTTTTAAAGTCTTTAATAACTATGGATTTTCTTTAACTTTCATAATTACAAGTGGCTGGCTGTTCACTAGAAATTTTTTAAGTAAGCATCTCGCCACTCACTCATTCCTTGAGTCAGTTTAATTAGATTTAACTGGAGCTCTTTTCCACTGCTATAACTTCTCTGCAACTGCACTATCACATTTTATTCTAGTTTTTTTGAGTTACACTAGTCTGCTTTTCACTTGATTTTTTCTTCTTCAGATTTCACTCCATTCTACATTTTCCTCCTTTAGAAATTTTGCAGGCAATTTATATACTTTGCTAATTTGCATATTGTTAGATTTTATTAAATGTAAAGTAGACTATTGTCACATGCAGTTAGTCTAATTCTCTTTTTTGCATATAATTATTTTTACAGTAGTCAACATTTCCAGCATTAGCCAGATTGTACACACAAACACATATACTTTATTAATAAATATATAACTAGTCGGTATACAACAGCCATGACCCTCTAAGTTAAAGTACTAGTGTGGAGCAATATTGGAGTTAGACATCAAAAATGTGATGGTCAGAAAATGACCATGATAAAAGGAATAGAGACTTGCTTGATCATCATCAGTAATCCTAAATGTGGCCATTTGGGAAATATCAATAATAAATGAGAATTTATGGTTAACCTTGATAGTTCTTTGACATATATGGCACATTAACAAAGAGTTCTGTGGGTAAAATCCATATATATATATATACAATTATCTTTAATTGCAGTGGTTATATCACTATGATAAATTATCTTATGCATTAAAGTCTCCATTGCACCTCAGCATCCAAACCTGCCTTAATTTCTTAGCCAATATGTGGTAAAATATGTGTTGTGATGTGCTATGACTTCTTTAATGAAGTCAGGAATCTTTCAGCCATTATGCCCAGAGAAACCTTTTAGCCACCTTCCCTTTCCAATTCCCACCCTAAGTTTTTCCATATTCTTCTTTATCCTGATCCATCCCATTATCATCTTTGTCCAATCTATGGCCTTTGTATCTAGATTCCCCTTATCTTTTTCCAAACTTAGCATAAAAACCAAAAACCCACTTTCTGTATAATCACTTTGTTTATATTTATTCTCCCACAACATCATTGTTTGTATCCTCTGCTTGTAAGCATTTACATTCAATTTGCAGATGCCTAATATTTTCCATGCCTTCCTTACATAACTTGCAGACTAAATCACCCACATTTCTCTATTTATGTGTATATTCCATTGTTGCTAACGATCCTGTTCGAGCCTTAAACAGTAACCTACTTTCTTTGCTATTATCATAAATTGACTCACATGCAATATTGTTTTTTTTCTATATATATTAAACTCTTTTTATTCTCCATATTAGTTCTCCATCTTTCCCACTCCCTATTTTTTATTAATGTATCTATTCTTCTATCCCATTTATTGCCATTATAACACTCAAAAATCCTCCTAATATAATTATCCCACCTTTTGTACATAAAGTCTTTATCCAAATCTTCTGCATACTATACTACTTTTCTCATCCATCTTGTTTACTCAGTTTCCAATTAAATACAATTTTGGTTATTCTCTTACTATCTATAAATTGCAATCTGCCAAACATTTCATTTTGCTTTTTACATTTCTCATATAAAACTTGATCATCCCATTTCTCTTTGAATTGCCTCCTTTGTCATTCAAATATCTACATCTTAATGCATGTCTTCATACTTTTCTTTGTGCTTTTTCTTAATGCATGTCTTCATACTTTTCTTTGTGCTTTTTCTATGTAATTTAATTCTTCTTTACTAACACATAATGCATTGTTATCATAAGTTAACCCTACTACTGTCACTCCCTTCCATATAATTCTTGCTACATCATATTTATTATATGAAAACACTATTAATTTCTTTATCAGTCCCTTTCTTTTCTTTGCTTCATTTATCAAGTTTTTCTCTCATTCATCCAAGCATTTTCTCTGATTATTTAAAATGATTCCCAAATATTTATACCTATTCACCACATTTAACTTTATATCCCCCAATAAAATTTCTTTATCTTATTTTTCTCCAACATTTATCATCATTACTTTTGATTTTTCTTCATTAACCTCATCTCTTTACCTATTTTTATGCACATCTTCAGCATAGCTTCCATATCTTCCCTACTTTCTGTGCACAAAAAGATATCATCAATAAATAAAAAATCTGATAATGTATAAACCCTCTTGCCATCTATTAATGGTATCTCTACTGCTCCATTTCTCTCAAATATAGCAAACAAAATAGGTGACATAGGGCATCCTTACCTTAGTCCCACCCCATTTTTAACTCTGATTTTATGTCTCCTTATTGATACTATAGTAATTATTTTCATACAATCTCTTAATAAGATCCACTAAAGCTCCATTCATTCCTAAATTTACTAAACTTACCCATAATCATTTGCTCTATCATATGCCTTCTCTATATCTATAAAGACCATATATAACTGTCTACCTGTATTCCTACTCATATCTGTAAGTTTTGTGACTACAAATAAACTATCTTCTATATGTCTAGCCAATCAAAAAAAAAACTTGCATTTGTTTCACTATATTATTTTTTCCCATCCATTTTTCCATCCTTTCAACCATCACATATGCAAAACTTTATGTAACAGCGATGTTACTGCTATCAGAGTATAATTGTTTATCTTTCTATGGTCCTTACCCTTTTCTTTGAATAATAGCCTTACTCTTGTATTATTTTAGCTATCTGGAAATTCTATCTGATAATAGATTTGATTTTGTCCTATTTCACAAATTCATCATCATCTTTGCTGTCCTCTCCACTTTTCAACTTCTTCCCTGCCTCATTTAATTCATTTTCTGTAAAACTAATATTTCCATTACAATGTGCTTTTATGTTGTTATCACTCTGATTCACATCTAACATCTTTTTTATATCCATTACATACTTATTTAAGATTGTCTCTAATTCTTATCTGGAGCTACACTCTTTTTCCTTATCATTCAGCAATATTATTTCTCTCTCCCCTACATTACTTCTTTTAATATATTTTCAAAATTTTTTACTCCCATCTCTTCCACTTTTATTAATATTTTCCAATAATTTACTATTTAATTTCATCAACTCTCCATAATTATCTATTTTAACCAACTTGTTTTTTTTTTTAAAAAAAATAGTTTTTTAATTTAATATCAGCATTTTTTTCTGGAAGATGATCCATAATTAACCCAGCTAACAATTTAACATTGATAATTAAACAGATAGATTTCTATAAATTTTTAATGGAAATAAACCAGGAAAAACTGCTCAATCCCTTACTATTCAGTAATTGAGACGATTGTTTCTATTCCTTTATAAAAGTCTATCGTAGAGTGCTTTGCTTTGGAATGTATTATTTAAGGTCTGTTTTATTTAATTTAGTAAATATCAATGATAATAATAATAATAATAATAATAATAATAATAATAATAATAATAATAATAATAATAATAATACTTGAATAAGTTATTACACGTAGAAGCACTAGGGATTAGTGAGAAATATCATATGAATAATGACAGAGAAAATGCAGCATTGAAAAATAGTATTGTTTGATGTTTATTTTGCTTGAATATTTGCATTATTATTTTAAATCAAATTCCAATGCCTAAAAATAAAAGAAATTATTTGGTTGGTTTCAGGCTATTGGGATATGTGAAATTTTCTGGTTTTTTAAAAAATAGATATTTTATCCTGTTATTGTAAACCCAAACATTATTAATCAAAAGTATAAATAAAAATACCACTTTTGCAATCTGTAATTTTGTTTATATGTAAATCTTTCTATATATTAAATTAATTTATTTATTAATAAAAATATAAAACTTTAAAATATATCCATTAACTGTAAGGTTAAAGATTATCTTCGAAATTTTATTTGAATAGTAACAGTTTTTGAATAATTAAATATTTGAATTAACGGTAATTTATCTACCTGCATTGTAAACTTGTAATCGTAAAATTTACAAAGCAATGAACACCATTATTATTTGTTAATCTGCTTCAGTAGAAGTCGTTTGCCTTTTCTAATTTTACCGTATACTAAAAGATTGTGACAAAAAGGAAAATATTGTTAATTCCCAATTTGAATCTCTTTCAAACCTGAATATTAGAAAGATCAATACCAGATTTAAATAGCAGTCTGTTTTTTAATTATCTATTAAAATAATCAATAAACGTTATAAAAAGTTATTGTAGTCAGAAATTGCTTTTATTTTGTAATTAGTTTGATCGTATTTTTGTTAATTAATTTAGATACAATAGCAATCTCTAACAATAGTAGTCAGTATTATCTACATAACGGTGAACAATAAAAGATTTATATACAATACTGTATATTTTCTTTTATCTAAACTATAAATCTATCATGATTAACATTAGCATAGAAGCCGTCGTTGTTCACATTTCTATCATCAAATAGCACATATATACGTATATATAAAGCTGAGGCGGGTGTGTTGGTATTTAACATATATTTGCCGAAGGGATTTTTAAATCAGTTCTTTTTTATATCTGATATTCCAAATTGTTTTTTCCCCATTTTATTACAGTATAAATCTACTTATTTTAGATGGAATCACTTGCTTATGTGTGTGTGTGTTTGCGTGCATTTCTGTATAGTATATTGGATTCCTATATATTAGGTTTAGCATATCTGCCTATCATACCTATGACCTCAGTAAGAATTGGAGCAGCATAAAACCTAAAAAATTTTAGATGCCAATCAGGATTAATATTTTTTTCGAGATGTGTGGATAAACTATTTACTATTGTTAAATTAATGACCCAAAACTTCACTCCCTAGCCTAGTGAATAAAGCATTCTTTTTTATTGCTTTACTATGGCGGTTTTTAGTAGAAGTTTTTGTTGTATAGTTGATTATTTATTTAAAAGCTATTACATATATGTAGAAGGACCTCATGGTATTGTACTATGAGTCAGGGTTTAAATTAGAATTAAATTTATCGCCCCCCCCCCCAAATAAATAAGAATGTTCATGCAAGCTTTTGATTTTTATTTCAAATAGTTTACTTGTAAGTAACTTAGGTTTGACATCTAATTATTGGGCAGTAAATGGGTATTATATACCCATTTATTGTTCCCTAGATGAAAGCAAGAAAATATGCCAAAACTTCATTATTTGATTGTTGATTATATCAGTTATTGTGGCTTCATTCTGATGACTTTTGATACTATACAGTGGGCTTCTTAAAATTATTTTAGGTACTTATGTATTAGACCTGCAATGCAGAGGAGATGGTATACCTTTTACATCTGTGATAAATGTATAATCTTGTTAACATGTCAAATTTAAATGAAATAAATCCTGCAATGTTATCCAATCTCATATGAAAACGTGTTTTTTTTTATCAAAATGGGTTTTTTTTGTTGATATTTTGACATTTTCAGTTATTGTCCATATTTCATTCTGACAAGAGCTTAATTTCAATTGCATTTTTGTTTCATTCAAGTATTTGTACTTTATTTCTACTTTTGAATTAGTCCAGTTCTTTTGATTTTAAATGAGTAAGTATATATAGTTTTCATTTTGATTTTCTTTTTATAATAATTGTTTACGATCATTTTCATGTGAAACACAGATATAATTTCATGAAAACAGAAACTGGGTTTCACACACAAAACACTGACAGACTATAGGATTCAGCAAAATGGCAAAATAAGCAGCTGTGAGGGACATCAAGGCAACATCTTGACTCATACTTAGCCAAATTTATATGGTGTAAATTTCATAAAAATGACAAGGTATTCATTTGCATACTGAATGACATAAAAAAAATTTCTCCAACAGAATGAAAAATTAATAAAAGGGTTGTAATTTATATTTCTTTATTTTGTAATTTTTTTTTTTTTGGGGGGGGGGTTAAAAAGTACATTTGTTTATTACCATTTTTGTAGGAAATCCTATTCAGGAAATATGCTGCACAATCACGTGTTGAGTAAAACTCCATTTTGGTAGAAAAATTTTTTAGTTGAAATCTCCATTTTGTATCAAAAAAGTTGATCTATTTAAAATAAAGTAGAAACGACAAATTGCTTGTTTCATCATGACAATTCCTGTTATATAAGAACTGTATGTGTATTTCTGACTATTTTTGTAATATAGTAATTGTTTTGTCTGTATTTAAAGTAACATTTGGGAATTGTTTACTGGTGTTTTTTTTTTACATATTTTCATATGTCAAATCAATATTTTTTTACTGTTGTTAAAAATGTACTTTTTAAAATCAAATATTTTAATTCACTTAAAATACAATACAACAGACAAATTAATTGTTTCATCGTGACAATCTCTGTTATATATTACATGATAAGTACTGTATATTTTAGTTATATTTCAGAGTATTTTTGTATTTTAGTATTGACAGACAAATTGATTGGTTCATCCATCAATCCCTATTATATATGTACATGTGTACACGTTATTTTGGTCATATCAAAAGATTACAAAGTTGTCAGTAGATTGATACAAATGTGAAAAGGCACTGCAGGAGTAATATGTGTTGCAGATCTAATACGTATTAAAACCTCAAATAAATAATTTAATTTTTCATTTATATATATTTGCATGTCTGTGGTTGTTTGGATTTTTTTTATTGGTATAAAATGCCATAACAAATCTCATTGAGTTATTATGGGAATATTTTGAATAAACATATTTCTGTGATCTAATTAGAATTTTATTAATTTTCAATCATTAAAATTTTAAAGCACTTTTTTTTTCATATGTCAAAGTATCGGCCGAGAAGCAAACCCGCAACAACTGTCTCCAAGACACTGTTTGCAAGGCTGTTGCACCAACCTCTCAGCTGCCATTCAATATTTTTAGCAGCTTACATCTAGCATGTATATTGTTTATGAATATTTACAGTAAAAATACTTATTTTATTGCATTCATTTTAAATTATTTACTCTAAATTATTGTCTTTGTAAATCGTTTATTACCAAAATAGTGAGCTGCACATATTCTATTATACTTGCAATCTGAACTATAATAAATTATTCTTTTGCAAGATTCTGAGATGACATAAATCACTATCAGATACTGTATAATATTTATATTATAAACATATCAATATGTACACTTTTTAAATGACTTAAATGTTTGTTATACAATTACAGAAATCTAAAGTTGTTTTTTTTTTGGAATATATTTTATTAAAATGTTAGTATGTAAGACAATTTTTAAATATCTTACCAAAGGTCAAAGGCTTTATCTACAATCCCTCATGAAAGAGTTGTTATGGAAAGACTTTCCAACTAGTGGATGGCAAGAGATTGGGTTTTTTTTTTTCATTACTATTTTATTCTCTAACTAAGAATAGCTAAATATTACTTAAACCTGTAATGATTGTTAATTAGGCTGACTACATGCACAAAAAAAAATCTTAGACCCTGAAATATTTTTCATTGGCCTGGATTTGAACCCAGTCATAAATATAATTGGCTGATGTTCTACTGTTACAGTGCAAAGTCCTTTCAAAATATTGGGTTTTTTTTTCCTATTTATAAAAATAACTAATTTCTTTTTCCTTATTTTTAAATACAATATATATAAAATAAAAATTACAAATATTATTCAAGGTCCTTATTAGCAATATATATATAATGGCAAATCACAAAAATAATTAATTCTTAATATAAAATCTGTAGAACAAGACAAAAAAGTAAGTTCGATTTTGATTTCGAGATTAAATAGATAACACCACTAATATTATATAATTTAAATATCATAGGAGAAGGCATTTGCTTCACTTAAATTAAAATATTTGTGGAAATGATTAAAATTAGCTGGTTGTTCATTGAAGTTAATTCATTATTATTCCATCTTTTATATGATAATTATAAAAAGAAACGTTATTTCGGATGAGAGAGTGTTTAAAACATCTAAAATAAAAAATTAGTAATAAACAGGAATAAATAAAAATATGCATACTAGCTTGGACTTTATGTATTTCATTTTTGAATTTGGCTGCCTTCAGAAACAGTCGTTAAATTATGAATCGATTAAAAACAAAAATTTTCTCTTCTTTGCCTTCTAAATTTACTATGTAACAATAATGTGAAAGCTAAAACCTTCTATAGATGCACTTTAAAAATGCTTATGTGACAGCAATCAGATATAACAATGACTGTACATGGAACTCTTAATTCTAAAACACAAGTTAGAACCATCAGAAAAAGATGGGACCCACCTTCTTCTATGCTTAAATTTATATATAAATAAGCCAGAGTCAAGCATATAAACTAAAAGCGTGAAGCTTAAATACCTTCACATTTAATTCACTAAATATTATATATAAATAAACAACATGAAATCTTTCGATTTACAATGAAGCAATTTCACATTGTTTATTTATATATAATATTTAATGAATTAAATGTGAATGTGTTTTAAGCTTCATGCTCTTAGTTCCAGATGCTTGAGTCTGGCTTATTTATATATAAATTTAAGTTAAACCATCAACATCACATGATCACCATCTCTATACTAGCACATAATTTGTTGTAAACAAAGCAAAACTCCCCATACAGTAGTGCCACCCTGATGATGGCCACAAGCCAGAAACTAGTCTGGGGATATTGAATGAGTAGGCACTAGATAGGGATTTTATGCACAAGCCTTCTGGCATCCATTGATTACTCTGTTTGGCACAGGGTGGCACTACTGTATGGGGAGTTTTGCTTTGTTATAAATTTAAGCATAGAAGAAGGTGGGTCCCATCTTTTTCTGATAGTTCTGGTTTGTGTTTTAGAATTAAGAGTTCCATGTGCAGTCATTGTTACATCTGATTGGCTGTCACATAAGCATTTTTAAAGCGCATCTGCCTAAGGTTTTAGCCTTTCACATTATTACTATGTCAACTGCTTGCACTTAATAAATTTTAATATATTTACGTAAGAATAAGATTTAATAATTATTATTTTAAAAACTTAACTGCAGAAAGGGGTTTGCTGTTAATTAAAAACTGACCATTTAATTCATTTTTAAGGCCTTAATTGAACTGAGCAGGACAAATTCGTCTACTGCATACATTGCCATTCCAGCTGTTATTAATATATTATTATTCACGTAATAAAAAAAATAGATGGGCTGCTCTCAATGCTCATCATCCAGCATGAGCAGTGCACTGGCTTTTATTTCTGAGTTTAAAATCAAGAGATACTATTGTCTTTCTTCAGTTGCCTGATTGCTCTTAGTATAAATATCACTTGAATTTTCTTAAAGGCAGAGATGAATGTCAGTAAATGAACTTTCTATATATATATATAATGACTGATAAAATAAAATTAAGGTCATTATTTCCAGGCTGATGTAATGTCATCAGCCAAGCCAGTAGTGGGTGGTTGATGGCACTGGAAGCTGAGAATTCTCTAATTGAGGATTCATTCCATTATTTGATAATGATCTTTCATTTAACTATTTGCAACCTTGCAGATCACTTGTAACATTAAACAAATTAAAAGAACTCCCTAATATTGAATAGGATATATTGTAGAACTTTATTAAGTTAGAAGCAATGATGAAGAGACAATTGATCTAAAAAATAGTCATGTATTTTACTACAAAGCCAGAAATGTAGGAAGCACAAGGCAAGTGGTGTTCATTATAGTGGAAGAACAACATTGTAGATATTGGCAAAAGGCAAGTGATGTTCATTGTAAATATAAAAAGTGGAAGAACAACATTGTGAAGATTAGAAAAATTAGTTATTCAACTTAGTGGAAGATACCAAATGCAGAGAATTTACATTTATGCCCCATCAAATTTTTATGATAAATAAGTGGAGGATTTTTATTGGTTGTACAATAATATTTTTGATTAGAACCAAACAATATTTTAAACTTATCATAAGAGACTTAATGCCAAAATTAGTAAATGATTGAAAGAGAAATGGCTATGGGTAAATTTGCTTATGGTGATTGAAATGAGAGAGGATATAGATTTATGGAGTTCATAGTAAAAAAGTATATTATGAAGTTTTTCACTGGAAAAAATGCTAAACAGAAAGGGGTATAAATATACCCAAATGAACATACAGCAGAATTGGATATTTAGGTTAACAGAAAGTATGTATTTCAAGATTTTAATGCTCTTAATAGATTCAACACAAGAAATGATCACCAATTAGTGAAATGTAAATTGCATGTCAATAAAAACTAGAGATGAAAACTATTTTAAAAGAGAGAATTAACTGTTGATATTCATAATCTTTAGAAAGCACTCCAATGAATTTAAATTACAGTTTGCAAATTATTTAAAAATATTATCAGACTTTGAATATGGTCTAGACTTGACTCAAATCAATAAGGAGATAACTTATACACTATTAGAACAAGATAATGGGTACAAAAAAGCATCAATTTACCAGTTGTTTTTTATTGAGATAAGAGACTATATAAAGAAAATAATAAATATGAAACTTTTAAAAATGTTTCTTTTAATTGAATATTTAGAGTTTGTAAAATGATATGAAAAAGAGTTAATAACGATGAAAGAAAATTGAATGGTGAATTGGCATTAGTAATAAAGAACAAGAAAACAAATTATACCTTCTAGTTTTACATTTTCTGAGTTGCTTAAGCATTTAAAAGAAAAAGTGAAAATGCATTTAAATGTAAGAAAAGGATATAATTGATCAGAATTGTAATCTATATTTTAAAAGAAACAGGTGAAAAATAGGAAAATTGTTTACAATACTGTACTGCAAATGTGTAAATGATAAAGGTGGACCAGTTAATTGGAAAATTTCAGAAATAATATTGGTATTTAAGAAAGATAATATATATATCAGGAAAAAGAGACATCAGTTTTTTATCAGTTTTGAGCAAAATTTTTACTAAGATGACTACAACTTGTCAAGCATTGATGGCCTAGTGGTTATATGGAAAAAAAAAAAGATGACTACAACTTGTCTACAATAAACCTTTGAGATTTTAATCCATCAAAAGAACAAGTCAAATATAAAAACAGTTTTATCACTGTGGATTAATCTAGATATTGAGAAAAGTCAATAAAAAAGACCAATAAATATGAGTTGTTATTATGCTTTGGATTTGTAGATTATGAAAAGGCATTTATTTCTATAAGCCTTTTTATTATGATTAAAGCATTTGATCATGATACAGACCCAATATATTGTCATCATTGATTAGATTGCATGGAAATAGTAAGAAGATTAACATTGAGAAAAGGTGAGCTACAAAGTGATTCTATATCTCTGAAATTTTGTACAGCAGTTTTACAAGAAGTATTTTGTGGATTAAAATGGTTAACTAAGAAAGTAAAACTAAATGGATTTGCAGATGTTATTTTTTTAAGAAAAAAGATTCATGGAATTATCAGATGATAATAAAAAAGTAGGATTAAAGATAAATGTTAAAATGTCGAAAATAATATTCAGTGGATTTTGTTCAGAAGAAAATAAAAATTGATTTTCATGAAATACAATAAATTAACAGCTATAAATTTCTTAGTCAGATTAATATTACCAATAGAAAGAAATATAATAGATGAACTTAATCTTAGAATTAAACTAGGATGAAATGCTTTTTGTAAAAGTAACTTAATATTAAAATGTATTTGAAAAGAAAGATTTGTAATATAAGTGTTTTACATGTTCTTATTTATGGATCTGAGACTTGGGCACTTAACAGAATAGCAATACAAAGACTTCAGACCACACAATAAATGATGTATGATTATACACTAAGAGCACAAGGAGAGATCAAAACAAAATACATGGATGTAGAAACAGGTATCATTGATATCATTAAAAAATTTAAGACTGAAATGAAGTTGGGTTGGACATTTTGCTAGAAGAGATCATAATAAATCGACAATTAAAGTGTTAAATTGTATTTTAATAGTATAAAGACTAGAGATTATGGATTAAAGAAACTGGATTAAACTTTGAGTGATCTTCATCCTGAAGTGGATTAATAATGGCTAAAAAATGATGTTGAATCTAAAAATTGAAGTTTTTTATTCAGACAATTATGAAAAAAAATAAAATTCAGCAACATTTTGCTTCAATAGTTATCAGATTGAGACAATGAGTCTTAATAGCTTTTTAAGTGTGTTTAGAATATCTGTGGTATTTATAACAAACATAGCATTTCTTTATTACAGAATCATACTCAAGTTTATCATAAAATACTTTTGAGGGGGAAGTTTGTTAATATTTACTCATTTCATATATGCAGATATTTTCCATACAATATATAGATGCAATATCATCATATATCCCCACTCCAATTATATTAAAATTTAAATTGGTTGCATTGCCTTAATAGTAATTTTTATATGAAGCTGCTGTCTTCCCATTATTGCTGTGAAGTTTTGAACATTACATTAGTTCAGTGGTATTAATTGTGATATGTATGTAGTAATTCATTTTTTGTGATATGAGAGGATGTCTAGTGTGGATATCTATCAAGACTTTGTGCACAGCATAGAGAAAGCATTTGGTTGTAAAGAAGTAGGTAAATAACAGAGTATAGAATGAAATTTTTTGTGATCTGAGAGTGTGTCTGGTTCCAATATTTATCAAGAGACATTGTGCACAATATGGAGAATGTATTTTGTTGTAAAGAAGTGAATAAACAGTGGAATATGGAATGCAAATATTTTCAATTGCCAACCAAAAAAGCTTCAGAAGTCAACCATCAGTGGAAAATTAATGCTTATAGTTTTTTGGTATTTTCAAAGACCAATTTTGAAATATTACTAGGAAAATAGTTCAATGATCAACAATTCTTGTTACAGTGAAATGCTCACTGAACAGCTGATACCTAAAATTCAGATAAAATGCAGAAAATTCCTATCTTAAGTTGTTATGTCATTGCATGACCATGCACATGTATATACCATAAACCACATATTCCAAACACTTAGTTTTAAGGTGTTGGAGTTTCCCCTATTGTTCTTGATTTTTTCTTATTGCACTATCACCTGTTTGATCTCCTGAAAGAAGCTCTTTGAAGATGAAGATCAAAGCAATGGGGCATTTGTAGTTTACAGGTCAGCCCAAAATATTTTTTAATGAGGGAATACAAAAGTTTGTTGATAGATAGATGAAATATATTGAACAGCAGGGAGATTATATCAAAAAATAATGTATTTGTCTTTTCTGAAAGTTAGTTAAAATAAATTCTACAACAAAAATGTGAATAATTTTTGATCTTACTATCATAAGAAACAATGTTAAATAGAAAATTTTTGTAGCTGTTATTTAAGACTCTGGAAGAGGGGTAGTCTTACTTCAGAACAATAAATTTGGTAAAATAATGGCACTACATGTAATTATTTTAATTGGAGCAATCACTTGAGTATCACAACAGCACACTGCAGTATATGTATTGAACTCCAACATTTAAATCTACCTTCAATCAGTTTCATTTGGAATGTAATTTTAAGGTAGAATGCAATTAGAAAAGATGATGAAATCTTTTTTTAAAAAATTCTGCAGAAGACAGCATCACAAGATGTCAAATAAATGATAATGTGTGTCTGTTCATATAATTGCATTACATTGATTAATGTAATTATAAATATGCGACATTTTTCACATGCATTAGTGAAGCTATAATTATACTATAATGTGTAATAGGTCTGCTTAGCGCTTTCGAGATATTTATTAATTAGTATAGTTATCACAAAAATCATCTTTTTTGTGATTTTCGTTATATCTTCTTTTCTTTTGGAAATAGCATGACTACACTTGTTTATGAATGGCTACTAATGATGAAGCGATCATTATTATCAGATTATGATCCTGATTCGTGTAAGCCTATATAATGGTTTTACCAACTTTCTCAATTTTGTCTGTTTTTGCAAAACTGAGTGAATGCTTAATCCTACCTGTCTATATTCTATGTGGATTTTGCTATTTGCTTATATCTAATCAATAGAATTATATACATAATGATAATCATTTTAATAGCATCACTTAATTTAATCAATGGTAGGTTAGTAAATCCAAGAACTCTGTCATTTCCAATTTTCATAAAACCCATGATCTCTTACGCTAATTAACTGATCAGTTCTTTATATGCTGTAGTAATTAATTTCATTTTTCTTTTAGATGTTTTTTTTTTTTTAATTTAAATATTGCTGATAATCATCTATTTTATTAATGCTGTTTAAACATTTCTGAGTAAGCAATACATTTTGTCAGCTGCATCTGGTGATAACAACTTAAAAGAATAATAACTCCACTGTTACAAGATAAATGAAAGACCACACATATCCAAAATAAAAATAAACCACCCAACTTTAAAGTTTATAATAAAAATAAAGATAACAAACAATTAAATATTAATCTTAAAAAAATTACAAAACGAATAATTAAAGAAGTGCAAATCATTATTAAAAAATAAAGAGCTAACTCAAGAATAAAATGATTTATAATATTATTTATGCTTGTTGTTGTAAGCGACAAACCTCGAACAATTATTGCACTCAGTTTGAAAATCCATCAAATTAATATATAATGCTTTTATGAAATTAATTGCATTTTGGAGAAAGCTTTTAAATTTTTATTGAACTTCAGTTTGTTTCAAATGAAGTCGTATATATAAGTTGATGATGAGTTTATCTTTTATTTAGGTCTGAGAAAGTACTTTTACAAGACTAAACAAATTACACAAGCTCATTACCATTTTGTTTACAAAACATTATGTGTGAAAACTGTATTGTCTATAAAACTACTCTAGACATTGTGTCATTACTAACCTGTGTTGTCTATTTGGGTGTTATTACTAACAAGTTGTTTGTATTTGAAAAGTTTAAATAAAGTTTAAAATTTTCTATACATTCAATATTAACTGATAGATGATGGAAATCGTCCAAAATATTATCAGACATTATGGAATAACACCTTGCGATCTTGCTAACTTTTCTAATATTAATAGATTAGCATTATCGCAAAAAAAAAAAAAATCTAGTAGATGAAAACTATATAAAAAAAGAAAAAGTGATTACAAATGTATATATTTTTAAGTGTCATAGCATCGACCCGGACGCGAACCCGCAACCCGGGCAACTGCCTGCAAGAGCAAGGCAGTCGCGCTGACCTCTCGACCACCAATGCAAAACAAATATATTATTTTTGAATGATATAATTATAGAAAAAAATGTATTCGATAATACTTTCAAAAACCTAATAACAAGTGAAAATGAATCTCAGAAAAATGAATTCATAATTAGATACAAAATATTGTAATTAAAAAATTTATGAAATTATAGGAAAATAAAAAATCAATTTAAAAATGTATATTAAAGAAAAATAAAAGAAAAATTAATAACTTAATAAATAGCAATGTATGTAATATGATGCAATTATTATTTATTACTCATAATTAATATATTTTTGAAGTGAAATTACTTTGTTAGTATGATTTATATATTACTATTTAAAATCGAAAAATTATAAATACACAAAATGTTTATGACAATTTTTTCTACATAAAAGCACAACTATATTTTGTATATATTTAATCTATATAAATAAAATAATAATGAATATTTTTTTCCGATGATTGCTTTTTGTGAAATCAATTAATTTCCCAAATTCAATCTTCAGTGTGGATTATCCATAAACACCTTCCCCTCTGCTGCTAAACCTAAAATGGTTGACAAGTCATTTTAAAATACCTTTTTTAATCAGAAGATTAAATGATATTTTATGATAAATTAAACATATTTTTTATTACATTGCAATGAACAGGTATCTAACTTTGTGTATTTATTGTTTGCTTAAAGGATAAAAAGATCTGATTGGAACATTTTTATTATTTACTAACCATACCTGGCCATGCTCTGCTGTAGCTCAGTCTGATTAAATGAAAAGAAAAAAGAGAAAGCATACATTTCTAATATGTTTAATTTCACAATGCTTGTGGATATACAATATTTTTTGTTGTTCCATTGTCTGTGCAGATATAGAGATTGTCTGGTTTGCCGACTCTAGAACATGCAATATATAATTGTCCATGTGAGTTGCCGACTCTAGAACATGCAATATATAATTGTCCATGTGAGTAGCAATCCATGTCTAGATCTAAATCACACAATTCTAAAGATTGGCCCTGAGCTTTGTTGATAGTGATTGCAAACACCAATTGAATTGGGAATTGTAATCTCTTAAATTGAAATGGCATATCTGTTGGAATCATAGGACTGTGAGGAATGAGGACATCTTCACCTTTGAGCCATTCTTTGTCTGTTTCACTTGTTTACTGATGCCCGTTCTTCCTCAGTTTGATTTGCAATTACTCATTGTACTGTTTCCGCTCTGCGAGTACTATGACTTTAAGTTTGATCTTCTGTGAGGCATTATTTGGATGAACTAAAGCAGATCTATTGCACTGAAAAGAAGAAAGAAAGTTATAACAAAAACATATAAAATTGCAAAATATTAAAACAGGAAAAAAACAATGAAAAAAACAAAAAAATAAAATAAAAAATACTAACAAAATATTTTAATTCAAATGCAGATCAATTGACACAGCTCAATTCCACCACCAATTGTACTGAAAAATAAGAAAAACAGTTTAAAAAATGAAATGAAAAAAATAAACTATACTCACAAAATGAACATTATGATAAATGACACAGTGCAATTCCAACATTATGTCACACGAAATAATTAAATCAAAATTAAAATAAATTGAAATCTATGAAAATTCAATTTAACAATGCAATCGGAAATGTTGAAATGGAATCGTAAAATATTTGGTATAGCATGTGTTGCTTTTAACAGATAGCACTGTTTTTCAAAAAAAGCATGTTTTTACCTATCAGAGGTGTGATATCTATATAATAGTAGGTATATAAAAACACACGTATATTCAAATGCCACATTGTGTCAAAATTTCAAAGCAATCGGTGAAGAATTTTAAGAGATTTAAGATTTTGAACAAACGAACATTTACATTTTTATTTATATAGATGAATATGGGTTCCATCGTAAAGATGATAATTAAATAAAATAATGCTACAAAAACATCATATGGCTTTCTCATATTCTTACTCATATGCTTGCACAAGCAGTTATTTTTACCCTAATTCATTGGACACCACATGGCATAATAGTAGTATCAAATACTTATTCCAGATTAATTTTTTGCCTTTGTCATTGAAGACTAGGATTTAAAGTTGGAACTAATGCATTTATGCATTTAGTAGCCTGTGTTTATTTTCTTGTATTAGTCAAGCTAATATCCTATATTCCAAAACATAAGTCTACTATTTTGTCAAGTTTAGTATGGAAGTGAGACATATTACATTCCTTACCAGCATAACTATAATGGTATTAAAAATTTTTTGTTTAAGAAAGCTCTTCATGTTTTTAAAAATATAGTAGCAAGATCATAAGACCACTCTGTATGCTTTTTAACTGGCTAGATGATACACTATTTAATCTATTAAGGCATTTCTTCATTGAATTTTGAATGTGAATTGAATAAATAGCAATGGATTTTTTAAAAAAAAGGTTTTTTCTAGTGAACTCGAGATGATTTTTTGATAGTGGTAACAGTTGTGATATTGTATCCTTTTATTAGAAGAATATAGATGGATAACTATAAAGATCTCTGATGAAGACTGCTGGACAGTCGAAACTGTAAGGAAAATAAAGAAGTTTTTAAGAAAATTTGTTTGCATTGAAGTGTATATGAAAGAAGTGTTATAAGCAATATATACAGTATATGTAATTAAAAGACAGCATCACAAAGTATCAAATAAACAGAAACAACCAGTGTGTGATACATAAAGATGCTCTTGTGTTTAGATATTGGTTTATATAATCACCAAAAAACTCATCTTTAACTTTCTATATATTTTTTGTCTTTTTATCTTTTGATTACTTTTTTCTACAGCTAGAATGACTATACCCAGTTACAAGTGAATGCTTATAATTATTATATCTTTATTAATATGTGTAGGTATATATTTGATTCTGAAATTTTTATTATATGGATTTCTGTAGTTATTATTAGAGATATGAGGGTTCCCCATTGCTTTCTTTATACAAAAGATTTATTTATCCCTTTTTAAAAATTTAATGTTGGCATTTTTCATTATTTGTCAAGTATTAATCAAAGTTCGGGTTAAACAGAGTGCAGGAAGTCAAAAGATCATAACAGTGTGGCTTTCTTGGAAAAGTAAATATTAATGTGATACTTGAAAAAATATTTATATGATACTTTAAAAATAACAGTTTCACAAAAGAGCTTTGAATAACAGTTTCACAAAAGAGCTTTTATATCGCTTATAAACTATATATGGCTTCAAAGTAAATATATTTTTCAAATAAAACATATTCAATAAAGACTAAGGCTTTAATTAAACTTTTTTTAAAGAATTATAAAATAATATATATTCATTTTTTTTATTTAATTGCATATTAATTTGAGAATATATATATTTATTATAAAGTAGTAAAAAAATTAATATTAGCAATTGATGCTGGAGATATGTAAAATTTATTAAAATATGCAAGTGATTTATTGTTCAAAAAGTCATGTCTCTTAAATCTGTCACTATACCAAACCGTACAGGGCATAACGTTATTCTATTAATAGCCACCCATAAATGGCATGGCCATCGTGACTTCCAGTAAAAAAAAAGACTCAGGGAGAGGAAACAGGTTTTTTAATTTTTGTGATAGCTCTACAAACCAATCCATAAAATACAAATAAGTATTAATATCATAGTATTAACTTATTCATCTATTTGTTTGACATACTATCTATTTATGTCTTATATATCAAATCTTTTTATTTAAAAAAAAAATAACAAAACTTTAATTCCTAATCTATATCTCAGTATATCCTACCAAATAAAAGCTTTCACTATTTCATCTTATTAAAATATCTTTGAGGTAATCTTGATAATAATAATATCTGCCTCTTCTACAGAAGCCATACTTTTTATTTATTTATTATTATTATTTTTTAATGTGTCAAAGCGTCGGCCGGGAAGCGAACCCCGGTACAACTGCATGTAAGGCAAACTATGCTAACCACTCGGCCACCAACGCTTGACTACAGAAGCCATACTTAAATTCACCTAAAATATTTTGAGGGGAATATAAAAATAATGCTTAATAAGATATGTAACTTTTTTATATAAAATTATATAATTTTTTATTTAGATAAAAATAATTTTAATTCCATTTTTAATTATCATATATAATATTTAAAATATTATTAAATTTTGCAAACAATTTTTTTTTTTAATATCCAAAATAACTTTCGTCTATTTGATTTTAAACAAAAATAAATACTATCAAGATTACCACAAACAAACGACATTACAGTTTCAAAATATATTTAACTGAGGTTTAAAGTTTATATCTGTGCTAGAGATAATCTCTAGTTTCGAAAATGATTAGTAATAATCATTAGTGTATTTATCTGAAATGGATGGCATCAAAGCTGTGAGTGGAGGAAATTTGACAATGGTAAATGAAAATGTAACAATTTACTCTAGATAAATACTTTGCATATAATAAAGATATGTATGAGAGATAGTGACTTGGGTCAACTGATGAGTGCTGGTTCAGCACGAAATGCATCTTGGATGTCATTTGTCTTTTATTATATCTTTATTTATATGAATTTAAAAAGAATGGGGAAGTATGGAGCTGATTATTATATCTTTTGAAATATACTTACATATCATTTATTTTTTTCGTGATAAAAATTAATAAAAAAGACTTTGATTAATGAAAGTTTTATAGCATAGTTATAATGATGTGCAAACGTCCTCAAGGCAGTATTGTTAACATATACTCATCACCTTATAATCTGGCTTACAAGTTTGAACTAGCTGACTCAACTCGCCATCAAAATCTGTTCAGCAAATGGTGTTTGGCTATTATTATATCATTTTAATAATAAATGTTGTTCACATGTATGCTGCTGTTCTGATTGTAAAACCAAAAAAATACACATGTAATATGAGTCACATTAAACACTGATAGAGTTGTGTTACATTATTACAATTTTTGAACTCATGGTTTGTATTGAGTTTATATGTGCCTACAGTTTTAATGTGTATCTTTTATGATTGTTATTGAATAACACTTCATGTATGTATATTATGGTAAAGCATTTTTATAGTAGAAAAAAACAATCTAGCATAAGTTACAAAACCTAGCATAATCTTATAATGGCAGAACATTCAAAAATTAAAAAAAAAAAGATGAAAATGTTACTAAACTGTAAATATAATTTGATAATCATTTTGTGTGATATAAATTGTTCTAAGATATTGCTATAAATAATACAATCTTTTATGGAATTAGAAAAGTGATTTTTTCCTTATAATTTATGTTTTTATGATGCATGTTGATATCAAGGCATTTAACAATGCACCTAATCACATCTTGTTCACAATATAATATTTGTGAATTGTTGTTGAAGCTATCCTGTATCTATTAGCAAGTGATATCAGCTGTAATTTAAATATTTAAAATAAATTATATTTTAATATGTTGTATGGATTCATGATTGTATATATTGAAATTTTAAACTGGATTAAAAGACCCAGAAAGAGACCACATGTGAGATGGATGGATGAAATAAGAAAGTGTGCAGGGGTGATGTGGAGAAGAGAAGCTAAAGATAGGAAAAGATGGATTGAACTTGGAGAGACCTTCATCCTGCAGTGGATTGATAATGGTTGATGATGATGATGATGATAATGGATTCATAATCAGTCATTATAGATTTGAAAAGTCCAAAATACCATAGCTGTGTGTAATATTTTTCATCTACTGGATTATAATAAAATTGTCTTATATTGGAATCTATCTGAATTTTAATTTCTACCTTCTAACCGTAGGAGGTTCTATATTTTTTTCTATTTTCATTGTCCTTTTTTTAGTTACCAATTTTCTTTTAGTTGATTTGGCTTATATTTCCTGAATGCCTATTTGGGTAGCAATGATATAATGTTATTAGTGAACAATTGATTCTCAACAGTAACATTATTTGAAACTGCTTGAAAGAAAACACATACTACATGTTGAAAATTTTATGAATAAGCAGAATGTCATTCACATAATTTTGAGAGGATAATCATTTTTAGCATCTGATAATACCAATATGATTTGGCTGAAAAAAATGTTTTTTTAAAATTAAATCATTTAAAGATGTAAATACTAATACAGTAAAAGAAAAACAACAATTAATTAATTAATCAGTTTTTTGAGGGATCATGAGACATTCTAAGTATCAAAATTTGCATGAACTTCAATTTAGGAATCTTTAGAACTTACCATTATATCACTGTGCTAAACTGGTAGAAAAGGATAGAAAAATGTTTTCGTCCAATTACTAATGGATTAAATATTTTATAAAATAAAATTATAATCTTACTATTTACTCTAATACTTTTTAGCAGTTAATATATTAATCAATTTATAGCACTTTAAGATGCTAATGTCTAAATAGTTTTTTCCGTAAATTGCCTAAATAATTTAAGTATTTTATCAGATCTTATCCTATTAGTTTTGGTACTTAAGACAAACCTTAAAAGCTATGATATTTAAAATTATTGAAAACACTTATAGTACTTATTTAAAATGGTTTATAAAATAAAACAATCAATGTAATGCAAAATAATAAATTCAATATATCTTATTTTAAAATATAATCCACAATCTAACAATATGATTATTGCAGGGGTCCCCATCCCTATGCCTGCAGGCACCATGGTGCCCGCAGACCATTTTATGTGTGCCCGCTGCTATCCAAACATGATAAAAAATTATTTATCTGATACAAATAAATTTAATTTTTAAAATTTCTTATAAATTATTGTATTATCAAATGTTGAAATTTTATTTTAGAAATAAATATTTTTTTGTATATTATAAATTTACATTGAAAAAATAAATGGTGCCCACCACCTGGCCAATATTATAGAATGTGCTCTTAAGTGCAAAAAGGTTGGAGACTGCTGGACTATTGTATAAAACAAAGAAATATTAGAATAATATAAAATACTATTGCCAAGCACTTTCAATTCGAGTCTTTATCAAGGCTATACATATATATATACAAAATTTAAATATATATATATATATTTTTAAATTATACTATTGTGACCGGTCGCCTTATTCAACCGTTCATATAGGGATTGAGAGCTCCGAAACAAACATGATATAGCGTAAAGCTTTATTTATTTTCCTATACCGATAATTGTTCATTATCAACACAAGGGGGCGCCAGATACGATGATTTAATTTACAATTTAATTTCTCGCATCACCTTATGTCATATCAAAACGATTTCGAAGTCTAATCCCCGCCCATAAGCTCAAACTCCCAGCATGGACCAATAAGGGTCACTCAGGGTCGCAATGAAATTGTTTCAAGCATATCATTCTGGCAAAAGACACAATAATAACCAATGGAGAAGAAGCTTGGTTGATTTACAGATCGGTCCAAATATTGGACCGGGTCATTGGTTATTTGCAACTAATACGAATGTTTGATTTATGCATCCTTATATAAAAATTAGAAGCTTATAATATCATCCCCCCGTTATCATACAGTCCAATAGAATTATTCATACTAGCTTTATTGACATTTACTTATACTTATTAATAATAGGCCCTCCCAACTCTTAAACCTATCTTAACTACATAGTAAATAAACATCGTGACTTACGGCACGATGAAATTTAAAGAAATAAACAAAACAAAAAAAATAAGAAAGACAAATTTAAAAGTAAAAAATAATTAATCGCATGAATAAATGCTGATTATAATACTTAAAAAAACATATTTTAATTATAGAGAATGATTTGAGGAATGCTCGACTTGTTTAAATAAAAAAAGAATTTATTGAATATAAAAAAAAATGAAACATTAATTAATTGCTTTATTTGCACGCACATACACGCATTCTCGCACTCGCACAGAAAAGAACATATTATGCATAATAAACATGGATGATAAAATATGTTTCCTTCTTTTACATTTGAAATTAAGTGTGTTATAATTTATTTGCGAAAGAAAATAATAATTATGATCAAAGTTCGTAACAGGAAAAGTCCTAAGATTTAAATATGGGGAACTATATAGCATCTGATATTTTTTTATTTACGAAGGTTGAGATTAAATTAATTATGAGATTGCCTTTTAAAGTCTACGTAAAGAATGAATGGGAGCGTAAAAGAAATAAAGTGTTTACCTAGGATTTTGCGTAGTCTTCTGCTGCTTCTAATTTGATGAGGGTTCGAACCTGTTGGATACTGTTTCCATAATAAATGGTTATTCATTTTATATATAAGTTCAGCGTAGTATGTTTGGATGATTCTTGTATGTTAAACGGAACAACGTCCTTGGACTGATTGGAGTACGATGTTTGGACGGCACTGTTGTTGATCATTCATAGCTGTGGAGATGTTCTGGCGGCGGAGCGTCGATCAATCACTGAGGGGTTTCTTAGCCCATCATGACAATCGACGCTCTAAAGGTTAATTTCACAGTGGTCATATTGGATAAACCGGATAGCAAAAAAAAGAAAGTTCTAGTTGTAGCTTCCGGAGGAATTTAAAAAAACTATAAGCATAAGCAAAACAAAACACAGAATGTAAAAAACTGTAACCGAGTTGTGTCAAGACAAAGACTAAGACTCATATTTATATGGGTTGGTTATTATCTGAGGATCCAATCTCCACCCAGAGTTCAATATTCTCTGAGTTGTCGTTGGGGTCCGTGTCCTACGTAATGTTCATTCAATCCATATGCTTGAGGCAATCTTAGGTTTATGCAATCTCACATTGCAATCTCAGTTAGAAAAAATTCATACTTATTCACCTTTTATACATACATGCGCGCGTGTTTTAAAATAACAATTTAACTTACATTAGTTTAAAAGTCGAGCATTTAATCTCAAAATCACCTCTATAAGCTTTTAACTTTCGCTATAGTTATAATTTAAAATAAACCCTTTTTTAATTACCCCCACGGCATATACAAGTAGAAATCATTTATTGAGATTTAAAATGGCATATTAGTGATATTTTATATTTTATTTTTAGAGAATATTATTATAATAGATTATATGAAAGCCTTAAATTATTTAATCAGAAATATTAACATTTTATCTTATAGTGTATTTTATAAAGCATTGAAAGAAAACTACATTTATTTTTATCATAAATTGAAAGTAAATCAACTATAGAGTATTTACACTGCTTGTGTGTGTGCGTATATACATGTACCGACTTTGTCTCGGTATACTATATTTCATTTTTAGGTTTATTCCCATTCAGCAATAGAAACAGTTTGCCTCATTGCTTCACCTATGGTAGGAGTCATGATTTATTAAGTCCAGAAATTTATTTATAATAAAATAATATCATTTAGTCTTATTCTAAAATTATAGTATCATGTTCCAGGGCTCAAACTTTATAGACCGAAGCGCAACTCTGATACTAACAGTGCTTGAACTTCTTATGACCTACAAACAATAAACCATTTGTCTGTCCTACATAATTTGGTGCATTAGTAGAGATAGATTCAATTATTTATGATCACAGATATTTCCAGTGTTTAAACTTCTTATACACCTTCAACCAAATTATAAATCCATTCAGTTATTTTTGACCTATATGGCTGTCAGATAAGCATTATAATTATAATAAGCGTGAGAGGTTTGCAGCCTTTCAATTTAATTTCAACTGTCTGCGCTTTATAAAATAAGTATTATTTACATACATTACTGCAATTTATAACATCTAAAAACTACTGCATAGTAAATCGTAGGATTTCACACTGTATGTTTGTAATTTAGACTCAGTGAGTTAAATGTGAAGATACTTAAAGCTTCATGCTTTTAAACCTAAATGCTTAAGACTTGCTTAGATATAAAGAAAGACAAGTAAAGAAAAGGGTGGATTGCCCTTTTCTTGTAAAATTCTTTGTCATGTGTTTACGGTTTGATCGCTATTCAGACAGCCATCTTAACATCTGATTGGCTGTCAGATAAGCATTATAATTATAATAAGCACAATAGTTGATATAGAAAAGTTTTTTGTGGAGTACAAGAGTTATCTGATAAAAATTAAAAAGTAAATGCTAAGAAGACTAAAGCAATGTTCAGTAGTTTTTCACAGAAAAAGAAAATCAAGATTGTTATTATGAATTAGAAGTTAACAATTATGAATACCAAGCTAGATTATTAATAAAATGGAAACATAATAGGATGAAATTAATCATAGAATTAAATTTTGTGCAGAGTGCTTTTGTAGAAATTATATAATATTAAAAGAAAATATGTCTTAAGTATTTGCAAAGTTTTTTAAAAGATATTGTTTATCAATTGTGAAACTTGGACATTTGATAGAAGACCAATACAGATCTTTCAGATCATATAAGAAAATAAGGAAAAACAAATATTGGTAATAATAAGGAGAAATCAAATATATGGGTGAAGAAAATAGACATTATTTCATCACTGAAAGAATTAAGAGATGCTGGGCTGGATTGTCATAAAAAAATGATAATAGATGGACAGTAGAAATCTTAAACTAGATTCCAAAAGGTTGTAAACATCTAGAAATAGATGTGTGAGATAGATGAGTGAATGGAATAATAGTTTTCTGGACGGATTTAAAAAGCAAAAGCTATGGATTAATGAAGATGGATTAAACATGAGAAGATTCTCGTTGTACAGTTGATTGATAATGTTTAAAAAATAATAAAGATAAATGACCTTATATGTAAAGATAAACCACTAAACATCACATGATTACCATCTCATGCTAGCACATAACTGTTAGTAAACAGGCAAAAACTCTCCATATAGTAGTGCCACCTTGTGCTAACCAGAGTAATCAATGGATGCCAGAAGGCTTGTGCATAAAATCCCTATCTAATGCCTAGAACTAGTCTGGGGATATTGGATAAGATAGGGATTTTATGCACAAGCCTTCTGGCATCCATTGATTACTCTGGTTATCACAAGGTGGCACTACTATATGGAGAGTTTTTGCCTGTTTATGTAAAGATAACATATCCATAAGCCATACTGATGACCTTATTCCATTCTGGTTTTATAAATCTTGAAATTTTTTTTCATATTTTAATTTAAGTCCCCCCTCCCATAAAGCTAGTTCATATTCAATGTAACTATACCACCCAATAATCGGCAGTAAATGGGTATATAACTATTTCTTAACTAGAACATAAAAAAGTGGAATAAGGTTGTTTAAATAAGTGAAAGAGGTTTAAAAAAAGAAACTATTTTGTTAAAGTTACACACTGTTAGAAATATTTTATAACGTAATCCTATGAATTATTTATTGAATGATAACGTTTTCATAAAATAAACACTATTTATATAAAAACAATATTAATATATTTATTTTGAAATATACATATATTAATCAAAGTCTATTCTTTCTTTACCATTAATGAAGCTCATTTGTCTGCTTTATAAGCTTTATTTCTTTTAATAATGGATATTCAATCTGTCTTCTAATTAGATCTTAAAGCTAGATAATATGTGACAAAAGATAATATGACGGAAAGCGATTCTAATCAAAGACAAGAAAGTTGTTTCTTTTTCTCTTGAAAATCAATTCTTATTATTTTTAATGAACCTTTTTATTTTGCTAAATAGAGGATATAAATAAAGTTTAAAATCTATGTTTCAGATTATATTTTTAACTATTATTTTTTTCTAAAAAGCTGCCTTTTTGTTTGTTTAAAAAAATAATTTTATTTGTAGCTTATTATAGATTTGAATTTTTAAAAACTTTTGCAGAAAATTAAATTAAAAGACTACTAAGGGCAATGTGAGGTAAATATAGATGCATTTATGTTTAACAAATTGTTTGGTTAGTCATTTCAAATCTCATTTTTTAAACTTATTTCCATTTTTGTTTTCTGTTTTTTTTTTTGGAGTTAGCATGGCCATACTTATTTACAAGTGGTTCCGAGAATATTTGTTTACCATGTCTTCCCAGCTATCTGTAGAATTTTGATCCATAGTTAATAATTTATTTATTTATAGTTGGATTAAATAAGAAAAACCCCAACCTCACAACGTAGCTAACTTCCTGAGTAGTGTTTGCTTTCCTAATATGCCGAATGACACTGGAAATATCTATAGGAAAATACTTAAAGATTATAAATAAAAAAATATAAAACTGATAAAGCACAAGTTCTGCAAATTGTATATGCTGTTCAATGTAATGACCTACAATAGGCCTACATATTCTGCTATATGTTATGGTGAATGCAAGCCAATATAACAATAAGAATTAATAATAAGAATTAAGCAGCAAATATGTGAATATTTTTAAATAATGAAAAAAAAAACATATTTTTGATGTGCAAAGAGTTACACTTATTTGTGTAGAGTGAAATGACTAGAAGTGAAAAATAAAAGATGTGTGGTACATTGCTAACTATGGTAATGTTATAAACAAAAGATTGAACAGTAGAAATCCAATGCTCTCTGCAGATGAAATGTAATTATCTTGGTAAAAATTTTGTGTAAAACTGATAAAAGGCTGATAGGTATTGCATTCTTCCAATCATCTGGTACATTTTTATCATTTAGACATTTGGTATATAACTTTGCTTAAAAAAAGTATTTTTTCATTCTGCTTCTTTTAGTATATCAATTATAATTCTATTATTACTTGGAGTTTTGCCTTTCTTCATACATTTAATTGCATGTCTCACTTCTTCATTTAAAATTCTGGGCAATTTGGAAGATATAATAGATAAGACATACTTGTTCTTTAGTCTTCTACCCATCTCATGATGTTATCTCTTTTTTTAGTAATAATTTCATCTTTTTTTCTTATTGCAGATATAAAGTTCCTATCTATACCAAAATGTTGTTTTACACTCTTGAGACTTTTATTCTCTTCTACAGCTTTCCTTGCTAATCCACAGTTATACTTTCTTATATCATTTTCAACTCTTTTCCACACAATTTTATAAAATTCGAGGTATTCATTCCTTTTTAATGCATCATTTTTGTATATTTTTATATTCCTTTTTTTCTTCATAAATTCTCTATTCTGAGTAGAAATTTTATTGGTCAATTGTTGCTTTTTTCTACTAGCTATCTTTGTTGCAGTTTTTAAAAGTGTATCAGTTATTTTCATATTAATTTCATTCAAATCTAATCATGTTCAAAATCTACTAATACTTGAAACCGATTTGTAAGTTCTAATTTAAATTCATTAGAATGTTTCTGAAGATTAGGAATATCAACTGTAAATATTGTTTTTCTTAATAATTTTTGTCTCTCTAGTTTTGCATTAACATGTATCTTACAACATACTAATCGATGATCACTTCCTGTGTTAAATTTATTAAAAACATTACAATCTTGAATTATGTATTTTCTGTTAGTCAAAATATAATCCAATTCTGCTGTACCTTCATTTGGATGCTTCCATGTCCATTTCTTTTTAACATTTTTCTAAAAAAAAAAAAAGAATTAATAATATAAAGTTGTTGTTGTTTTTCTGCAAACTCCACAAGTCTATGTCCTCTCTCATTTCTATTACCATAACCAAAGTTACCTACAGCACTTTCATCTTTCATTTGTTTACCAATTCTAGCATTAAAGTCTCCCATGACAATTTTAAAATGTTGTTTACTCTGATCAAAAGACTTTTTGTGCATCCATATAAAAATCTTCTACTACTTCATCACTATGAGAACTTGTTGGGGCATAAACCTGAATTATCTCTATTTGGTATCTGCTATTAAGTTGTATAACTAATCTTGCCATTCTGTCCAATATACCATCAATCTCCACAATGTTGTTCTTCCACTTTTTATTTATAATGAATCCTACTTTACTTGTATTTCCAATATTTGTGCCTTTATAGTAGAATACATGTCCACTTGTTAAATCAATTGTCTCTTCACCTTTTCTTCTAACTTCACAAAGTCCAATAATGTCCCATTTAATATAAGACAGTGATCGGCAGTTGTAAGTACCTAAATAAAAAGTCATCAAATGGCAGTCTGGGTCCACAATACTTTTCATTATTTTTAATGCTTTGTGCATTTTAATAGATTGGTAAGTTTGAAAGCTAAAAAGTTGATAGATCACTAATTACTCTGGTGCTAAGAGATCCCACGACTCCCCATCCCAAAATAAATAACTATAGGATTATATATGCAGTATATATATAAATAGTCTTGTTTTTTTTTTTTTTAAACTTCTTACCAATATTAACATGTTGTGAGATTTTGCTTTACATATATATATATTTAAATATCTCCAAAATCCAATTCTTTTTTTAATTCAATCCAGCTTTTATAAATAATCCTTAAAATATTTTATTCTTTTTTATTTTATTTTTAATAAATATAATGTTCATAAATAAAAGTTTTTATTTTTCCTATTATTCTACATAAGAAAATTGTTACATTTTCATTTACCATTATCAAACGTCCTCCATTCACGGGTTTGACGCCATCCATTTCAGATAAATACACTAAAGATTATTACTAATCATTTTCGAAACTAGAGACTATCCCTAGCACAGATATAACTTTAAACCTCAGTTAAAGATTAATATATCTGATTTATTTTTTAATTTACACACACGGAGTTATTTACCTTTCTCTGTCCCGTATGCAATATCTTTATAGATATAATAAATATCCTCCATACTTCCCCATTCTTTTTAAATTCATAGAAATAAAGATATAATAAATGACAAATGCCCCCCAAGATGCATTTCGTGCTGAAGCAGCACTCATCAGTTGGCCCAAATCACTATCTCTCATATATATATATCTTTATTATATGAAAAGTATTTATCTAGAGTAAATTGTTACATTTTCATTTATCATTGTCAAACTCTCTCCACTCACAGCTTTGACGCCATCCATTTCAGATAAATACACTAATGATTATTACTAATCATTTTCGAAACTAAAAATTCATTAGTGTATTTATCTGAAATGGATGGCATCAAAGTTGTGAGTGGAGGGAGTTTGACATTGGAAAATGTAACAATTTAGTCTAGATAAATAATTTGCATATAATAAAGATATATATGAGAGATAGTGACCTGGGCCAACTGATGAATACTGGTTCAACATGAAATGCATCTTGGGGGGCATTTGTCTTTTTATTATATCTTTATTTATATGAATTTAAAAAGAATGGGGAAGTATGAAGGTGTTTATTATATCTATAAAGATATTACATACGGGACAGAGAAAGGCAAATAACTCCGTGTGTGTGAATTTAAAAAAAAATCAGATATATTAATCTTTAACTGAGGTTTAAAGTTTATATCTGTGCTAGAGATAATCTCTAGTTTCGAAAATGATTAGTAATAATCATTAGTGTGTTTATCTGAAATGGATGGCATCAAAGCTGTGAATGGAGGAAGTTTGACAATGGTAAATGAAAATGTAACAATTTACTGTAGATAAATACTTTGCATATAATAAAGATATATATGAGAGATAGTGACCTGGGCCAACTGATGAGTGGTGGTTCAGTACGAAGTGCATTTTGGAGGTCATTTGTCTTTTATTATATCTTTATTTGTATGAATTTAAAAAGACTGGGGAAGTGTGGAGGTGTTTATTATATCTATATAAGAAAATGTGAGTATTTAATGTAAGGAAATACGCATGTGATTTTTTAGTTTGGTATATTTTAGGTTACCTTGGCAACGACTATGTGACTATGTGAACAATTGGGAAAATAATAAAATATTTTATTTATGTAAGTTAATATTGTTTTATAAATTTTGCTGCCAGAAATAATGTATTCTGGCTGATAAAAGAAATACCAGTAAAGTAATATTAAAACATTTATTGCATCTATTTATTATAATTGTTAATTAAAATATAGGGGATTTGAACTCAGACTTTCAAGTACCCGTCAACTATCCACACTATCTCATACCACTGATACACATGACCACACATATGTAGAAAAGATAAATAATCATCAATGTCCGTATTTCGTGCTAAACCAGTACTCATCAATTGGTCCAGATTATCATCTCCCACACATATATATAATCAGTGTTCAGTTTATATTAAAATAGCAAATCTTCATACTTTAATGGATAGGCTTCAATCTACTCCACTCTCCAATTATTCAGCCACCCACACCACTGAAAATCTGACGATGAAACACCCAAATACCATGCTAATGCCAGTATTATTGCCATGCCCATGTTGACCTCAATTGTTAATTAAAAGAATTCTTCACTAGCCATTACAACTGGGGGAATTATAAATGGGTCGTTGTTGGCAGTAACAACCAGAGGTTTGGGGTGAGGGTATTGATAGTATTGGTCATTAGCGGTGTCCTATTTCGAATTTGAGCACGCTTGATCGCTTTTAACGAAACTGTTGTTTCAAAAGTGACATAGTAACTTTGCCTGGTTGGTAATCTTTTTTTCAAATGGATTTCGGCTTTTTACCAGATGTCTTACCCGTCTGTGAACAGTCGGTTGTATTAACCTAGTTGAATGGTTGTTTTCTTTGTGTGATTGTTTATTCGTTTACTTTATTCTTGTTTTTGTAATCAGTTGTATTGTATATCAAATCTGATTTAGATAGATTTATAATTTGGACAACTACATTATTGAGGGCAAACCTAAGATGGGTCCACAACTGTTAACTGTTAAATCACTTAAATAAAAACAAAATTTAAAAGGATAAAATAATTATTTATTTATAAAAATATAGAATGCAATTCTTAATTTAAGTACTTTTAATAATAAAAAGTAATCGAAAGGTTTACTGCTAAGAAGCTCATAAATTCAAGTATCGGAAATGACCCATGAACTTTGAACTTCAAAATTCATTACAGATGCGCTAAATCATCCAGAATAATACTTTTAATATCAATATTAAATAAGCTTTATTTTTTAAAAAATACTGCGAACTTTAAATTATTATTTGATACTATGTTTTGCTTGAATTTATCAACCCTGTTTTAATCTTATTATCTTTTTAAAACGCTGAAAGATTCGAAAGTTTCATTTCAGCTTCCCATTTATCTTCTATTGTAACTGACAAGCAATTGCCTGCGATATGAATCCTGATCTTATCTTATTCTGCCAGGTCTTTTTCAATCGTGAAATATTTTTAATATCTAATATAAAAAGCTTTTAATTGCTTTAAAACTTGTTTTCATTTATAGTGCAGAAATCCTATATTCTCTTACTTAAAAAATAAAAAGTTTTATGAATTGTTTTTACCGTAATTATCATGTTAATAATGAAATTCCCACTTTTATATACATATAAAACAATGTGAAAGTTTTTATCTTAGTATTATTTATATAAAAAAGAAAGAGAAAGTATGGAGATTATTAAAATAATCGATAATAGCATACGGATGCGTAAAAATCAGATGTAATAATCTTTAACTTGGAATAAAGTTTATATCTGTGCTAGAGAAAAACTCTAGTTTAATAAATGATTAATGACAAACGTAGTTAGGTTTATCAAAAATGTACGAAGTCGAGATTGTGAGTGGAGCAAATTTGGCGGTTGTAAATAAAGATGTGACAATTCGCCATAGATAAATACTCTTCATGTAATAAAGATATATAGGAAAGCGAGTGACCTGGGACAACTGACGAATGCTGGTTCAGCATAAAATGCATCTTGGGGGTCATTTGTCTTATCTATATAAAAAAGAAAGAGGAAGTATGGAGATTATTAAAATAAGGAGTATTATTTGTGACTAAATTATTTATAAATAAAAATACTGAGATAAAGCATGACCAACCTTTTCATGCATCAGGCCTCAAGAGATATTTCCCAGTCATACACCGAACCACAAAATTTTAAAATATAATAAATATTAGACTTTTTTTTTTAAAAAACAGTATTCTATTCTTTTATATATTACTAACTATACCAGTGGTTTTGCTTGTAGTTAATAATTAAAATATATTTAAATAATATTTACATGAAATAATAATACATAAGTTATCAATAACAGATAAAAATAACTATTGTAACACATTTCTGTAAGCAACGTTGTAAGTCATTTTTAATTCCTGTTGATAACTCATGTTTTATTATTTCATGTGCATGATCTTTAAATAAATTTTAATTCTCAGTTACATTACATTGTTTTATTTAATTTTTTTTTAATAGCATCGGCCAGGACGCGAACCCGCAACCTGGGAAACTGCCTGCAAGTGCAAGGCAGTCGCGCTGATCTCTCGACCACCAATGCAAGACTAGTTTTATTTAATTAAAGTGAAAGGCTGAAAATCTCTCCCATGCGCTTTTAGAATGCTTATATGACAGCCAATCAGATGTAATGATGACTGTATTGGGAGTTCTTACGTTGCAAAGCAAGTCATTTATGTATATATAAGGAGAATACATTCTGAACAATAATAATTTTTTAATATTTTATTATATAAATTCCATTTTTGATGTATTGAATAATAAATTAAAATTTTCATCATTAATTCTCTTCATTTCTCTAGCTGTCTATTATTGTTATTAGTAAGTTTGATAATTAAAATATATTTACATATTCCACTTTCAAATTCTAGCTGTACCCTTGGTTAGTAGAAAACTTGATCATTAAAAGATATTTATGTATTCCATTTTCAATTTTTGATATATTTAATATCAAATAACATTTTTACTCATTAATTCTCCTCACTTCTCTAGCTGTCCCCTTGCATTAGTAGAAAATTTGATAATTAAAATATATTTTCATAATATTTACAAGAAATAATTACCACTAGCAGAATTGAAAAAAAAAAAAGTTTTATTAAATACAATAAACAATCATTTTAAAATTAATTATTTTATATTTCTCAAGTGATAATTTTTAAATGGCTATAAAATTTTAATTTCATCATAATATATGCAAGTGAGAAATTAAATATAGGTAACCCATCTATATATAACACAGTAGATATGCTCCTAAACAATACTGTATTATGTGAAACTATGTTATATGAGACCCAGAGCCAGTATAAAAGGGGGGGGGTTAAATTTCGAATAATAAAACAAATTATTTTTAAAAATCCATACAAGGAACACAAAATGAAAACATATATAACAAGTTATGTATTTATCTAGTGCTGTGTTAATTTGTAATAACCATTAAGAAGATCACCCTTTTACACATGCATTGTATAGATTTAAACATTGAGGAATGCTCTCGCTTCTAAACACAAGATACAGTCTTTTGAAAAGATAAGATGAATCGATCCTATATTTTTTATCTAAGGGTATATATATAGGCCAATCTTAAGTATTTAGAAATGAGAGCATGAAGATCTGCCTATACATATACGTTTAAGTAAAAAAAATAGGATGGATTCATCTTATCTTTTCAAAAGACTTTATCTTGTGTTTAGAAGAAAGAGCATTTGTCAATGTTTAAATCTATACAGCACATGTGTAGAAGAGTGATTCTTTAAAGATCTGTCACAAAATGAAAATAAATAGATTACTGTATAACTATTTTCCATTTAATAACCTTAATTTAATAATTTTCTTCATCATCACTGTTTTGTACAAATAAAAATAAACATTTTTTCACTCAAATGATATCAACTTCACTTATTGAATTTCTTTCATCATTTGCTTCTTCTGCACTCTTTAAAAAATCTGTAAATTTGTTTGTTTGCTGTTTTTTACTAGAATATTGTTGTTTCCTGGTATGGAGTAGAAATGTTTGCAGCTCCTTTTTGAATTTCCGGCTTCTTTCAGCCAATGGGTCTGCATTTAAGAAAAATCATTCTAGATTTTCAGCTAAACTTAGTTTTTTTTCTTAATTTTTTTAATGTTAATTATTTTTTTTAATGTTAATTTATTAACATACAATCTTCATCACTCCTGTTTTTTTTTTAATTGACTTGATTTACAACTTCTGATGTTATTTCCAGGAAATATTTATTCTTCCATCAATAAATCTTGAATATCCAGAATAGCCATATCCTCAAAACCATAATCACTGTTTGATTTAGTACCACCAATTTTATTTTCCAATGATTCAAGCCCATCTTCTATTTCAACTGATGATATTCAAATCTTTTTCCATCGTGCATTTAATGTTGATGTTTTTAGTTTTTGCAATTATAAGGATAGGATTGCAATAAAATGCTTAATTGAAATGTGCTTCCAAGCTTCCATTTTATCAATTGTTCTCAATTCATTTATATCTAAAATCCATTATAATGACTGTTTGATGTAATAAGTTTTAAAGGCATAAATAATACCTTGATCCAATGGCTGAAGTAATTGGGATGACTCAAATCTTGTGACCTGGAGCATTATCTAATACTAACAGCACTTTGAAATCCAAGTTCTTTTTTAAATAATTTTCAATCTCATGCACAACATACTTTAAAAACCATTATATAAATAAATCTCCAATTAAACATCGCATGATCACCATCTCTCATACTAGCACATAATTTTTGTAAACAAAGGCAAAACTCAGCTGTACAGTAGTGCCACCCTGTGCCAACCAGAGTAATCAATGGATGCCAGAAGACTTGTGCATAAAATTCCTATCTAGTGCCTACTCATCCAATATCCCCAGACTAGTTTCTGGCCATCATCAGTGAGGAGCCTTGGATAGGTGCAGTGCTCTCAGATCCAAGGCTCCTCACTGATGATGGCCAGAAACTAGTCTGGGGGTATTGGATGAGTAGGCACTAGATAGGGATTTTATGTACAAGCCTTCTGGCATCCATTGATTACTATGGTTGTCACAGGGTGGCACTACTGTACAGAGAGTTTTGCCTTTGTTTAAATCTCCAATTACACACATTTTTGAATTTGCTTTCCAATATATGGTAACATGTTTTTATTTATACCTTTAAGAACACAGGAATTTGAAAATTTATGAACAAGCAAGGGTTTTATTATAAAGTCTCCTGATGCATTATTAGATAAAAGTAGCATTACACAATCTTTAGATATCTTAAATCCAGGTGCATTTTTTTTTTGTTTTGATATAAATATTCTATTAGGCATTTTCCCCATCAAAGCCTAGTTTCATGGGCATTAAAAACTTGGTATGGTGTGTATTTTGGCTCTTCATTTAATTTTTGAATTTTTTCTCAATACATCCTGGCAGCTTCATGATCAGATATAGTCACCTAGAATTCTTATTCTATTAATTGCAAAGTGCTTTTTCAAATTTTCAACCCATTCTTTACTTGCCACAAAATCTGGGCTGATAGAAGATTCTCTATTTTCTTTAAGATTTTTGTAAATTTTAAGTGCTTATTGTTTAATGATATTTCAGTCCAATAGAATCCCTTTTTTTTTTGACAACTATCATCAATCCAAATGCCAAATTCCTTTTCAATTTTCTCAATTATTGGTGCATGGGGATGAGCTGCATATTTTTTCAGATATTAAAGATTCTACAGCAAAAGCACTTCTAATTTTCATTTTTGTTAATAATTCAGACTATTGCTTTATGTAAATTTGTTTTTGCAATATGTGATGCTTTTTCTCTGTTTATAAGATGATCCAAAATTTACATTTATATATCCAGAGAAATAAATTTTCTCTTAAATGGTTTTTTAAATCTTTATCAGGCATAGTTTGGAACTGAAATTTAATTTTCCAAAAATTGTTCTTAAAAGTAAAAAGATGCTCTTTAACACATACCCAAAAAAGCTTAAAACAATTCCTCCCAAATTCTCAAACACTAGAATTTCTTACAAATGTTATTTTCTGTGATTCATGATTGAACACCTGAAATACAAAATATGCACTGATGTGCACTTAATTTGGAGAAAGAGTCTTGATAAAATAAAATTTGGGTTTTCAACCAATTGTATTTTATTTTTGTATGTACTGTGTGCCCAGAGTGTGTAATTTATATTTCTAAATAAAGTATATATTGCAGTATTGGGATTTGAATTTAAACCTAGTAATGTTATCTCCAAAAAAAAAAAAAGGGAAAATCCATTAGTTTGGTTTCAACTCTAGAAATTTATTTTATCTCATGACAGAATCTTTAAGATTAATACTGGTTATTCTTAATCTAAGGGCAATACAGTAAAACTATTGACATATATATTACATGTGATAATATGTTGGACTATTTCCATCATCTATCAGTAGTAAATGTTGAATGTATAGAAAATTTTAAAATTTATTTAAACTTTTTAAATACAAACAACTTGTTAGTAATAACACAACACAGTTTAGTAATGACACAACATTTTGAGTAGTATTATTGCTGGCCTGATTGGTGACAGTATTCACATAGGAGTCGAACTTGCATTTTTAGATTCTCGAATATTGAATTCAAGGCAAGTGCTCTAACCAACTGAGCTATTCTATAAAAGGCAACAGATAGTAGAAATTTCATATATCTATATATGAGGGTTGGTTCAAATTCTTCTGAGTCCTTCAATTTTTTTTTTTTTTGCCAAAAGCAAAGTTAATTAAAGAATTTTTTTAAAAAAAAATTTCTAAGAGCAAGGTTAATTAGAGGCTTTCATGCATTGGGTATTGCCACACTGGATCAATTTATAGGATTATTTGCCATTGTCATATGAAGCTTCTTTTAATTTTCTTTGTATTGCACCTTTTTCTCTCCAATATTTTTGTATTTTCCCAATTAAACAACATATGGTCATTAGAATATACATGATCTGCTGCTGTAGACATATGTATTTTTTTTATTTTTTAATCATTAGTTTGTCTTCTTTCAATCACTGCTGAACAAGGTAACAGGTCTCACTAATATATTTCCTTCCACATTCACATGGTATTTCATAGATGTAGATTTTGTTCTTCAGCATTTCAGTTTAGGTTTGGCAAAATTAAAAAATTCCTTAAAGTGTGGTATAGCTTTGACAAGCTTTTCTATTGTTATATTGATATAGGTTTTATTTAATTAGTCTACCATTCCTGGTTTCTATGGATACACTACAGTACCAATAATTGTTTTTATTTTAGTGTCTCTTTTCATTGTCTATTAAAGATTTCCTTGATGATGACTAATGGATATCCATTTTTCATGAGAATTTGTTCTATATGAATCTTTTTATTTTTCAAATCACTGGTTTCTGAACAAATTTTCTTTTTTCTGTTCCATAGTGATAGTATAATTCCATATTTAGTGCTTCCAGTATGATTGGATGTATACACCAAATACTTGCCAGTGTGTGTTGGTTTTTTATACACTGTTGTTTTCACTTTGCCCTCTAATTACTGAAAAAAAAATTGAAGGACTCGGGAGGATTTGAACCAACTCTCGCATATAAATATATGAAATTTTTACTATCTGTTGCTTTTGACAGAATAGCTCAGTTGATTAGAGCATTTGCCTTAAATTTGATGTTTGAGAATCTAAAGGTGAGAGTTCAACTTCTATGCGAATACTGTTACTGCTCAGGCCAGAAACACCTGAAGAAGAGTAGAGAATAATACTAGTCGTAATGTTCTGTAATTATTAAAATTGGGTTGTGTATTTGTGTGTTACTACTAACAAGTTGTTTATATTTGAAAAGTTTAAATGAGATTTAAAATTTTCTATACATTCAACATTTACTGAAAATAATGGAAATATTCCAACATATTATTATCATCTGTAATACACCATTGTCACATACCTTCAGGCAAATACATATATATTATATTAGTGATATATTTATAAAAGTGTATAAATAGTTTTATGTGATAGCAATAATATAATAAAGTAAATACTGATAAATTTATTTACTAAAGATTTATTTACTGCATGCAGTTTCAAAATAATCTTTAAACGTCAATAAATAAGACATTAAACTCTGTTAAGGTATGTATAATTTATATGTTGGTATGATTAAAAATATTAAATTATATGTATACAAAAGAAAACAATATTTTTAAATATTTAATTTATTTAAAACGTATTCAAATATTGATTATTGTATTTAAAATAGATGAATAGGAAGGAGTGTTAAATTTATTTTAATATAATTTGAATATATTTTGTATTTTAATTTATAAACTTCCGTATTATTATTTTAAAACGTATTGTACAAAATGTATATATTTAATAAAGTGTTGTAAAAACATTTTAATAGCATGGAAAATCAGTTCGTTGGAAAATAACTTTTATAAAATGAACAAATAATGGATTTGATTTTGAATAAGTAATTTCTATAGAAACAGATATAATTAAAAATTACTAAATAAAATATCATAGAAACAATATCCCGGAGATGATGTATTAAGTAATCTTAAATAACAATGATTTATTTGCATGTTTTCCTTACAGATATATAAGATTTACCAGTATATTACATATATTAAATAGTAGAAATACAGTGTTATATAAGAGTTTCCGCAAATTTCTTACCATGTTACAGTGAAACTGTATTCTAAATGGCATGTTATGTGAGGATTTCCATAATTTATCTTATTATAGGGGATTTTTTTTAAAAGTGTCATAGCATTAGCCAGGACGTGAACCCACAACTCGGGTAACTGCCTGCTAGTGCAAGGCAGTCGCGCTGACCTCTCGACCACCAATGCAAGTCTTATTATAGTGGATTTGAACACAAACTTTTAAGCTTCCTTAGGTTATCCACTCTATCTCATTTAACCAATACACATGATCACAAACATATGAAAAAGATAAATGATCTCTAATATATATATTTCATGCTAAACCAGCTCTCATCAGTTGGTCCAGATCATCATTTCCCACGCACATATATAATCATTTTATATTAAGATAGGAAATCTTCAAACTTTAATGGATATGCTTGAAAGTCTGTGTTCAAATCCTCTATAATTACATTTAAATTCCAAATATATGATTTATGCTCATATTTTTTTAAAAATTATCTTATTGTGTTAGAGTGAATTCATGTTATAGGCTATTGTGTTTTAGTAGGGTTATCTGCATTCCAAATGAAGTTAAAATATATTTATTCAATAAAATTTTATCTGGATTACCAACAATTAATATCTTCATTTCTGTACTATATATTTTAATAAGAAGGCCACAATATCTGACTTTATCACCTAAGAATATATTTAAAAGGAAATAAGTAAAAGTTTATACAAATTCAGTACTTCTCTTGCTGCATCTGCAACATTTAAAAATTTACTTTTGCATGTGTTAAATCTATTTTAACTGACATTACAAGTTTATCGATTTCATATTAAAAGTTTATCAAATTCAGTAGCATTTTATTTGCTGTACTGATGCCATTTTAAATTTTACCTTAACACATGCTAAATATATATTTAAACTGAAATCGTAAAAGTTTATCAAATTCATTATGATAGTTGATTTAAATTGTCATTAATCAAATGAGAAATTAAATACTTGTTTACAACTGCAATTTAATTATTTTAAAATATATTTACAAAATCAAATTTTACCTTGTTTAAGCCAAAACTACTTTTCATTTAAAAAAATTTCCAACTCTGTAATTTTAATCAGTGCTGCCCTCTTCTTGGATTTTTATAACATCATTCTAATATAAATTTTCTATGCGTTTTTATATTGCAAATTAATCATTTTTAAACACAATTAAAGCAAACATCTATATGCTATTAAAATTTTATATAAGAAAAGGAAAGAAAATCATGCAAGGTTCTTTAATATTGATGTAATATTTGTTAAGTTATAAAGTCACAAACAAACTTTCACATTTTTATATCAATATAAATATAGATACTCTTAAATTACTATAATTATTAGTCTTTTATAATTACATCACATACATAATACTTCTATTCAAAACTGATTTTCTCATGTTTATTTACTGTATAAATTTTCTTTTAACCAATTTTTTTTATAAGATGTCATATTTTCTAAATCTTTATGTGAAATTTTAAATGCTTAGATTCTTTCATATGCAGATGTATATTATACTTTTTATCTATAAAATACTGTTTTAATATAGTTTTCAATTTATTTTTTATTGTTTCTATATATGAAACATTTTAATTATCTCTCTTACAATCTAAACAATTGACAATATAAATGCCATTCATATTTTTCAATCCTTTTCCTTTTTTTTTATAACATTTATTAATTTTAAAGTGCATTGAATACAGGTTAAAGCCTGATTAAGGTATTTACATATGCTTTCTATGTGCTCAATAAATTAATTACTACTCTTCAATAGTTTATAGCAGGGTTGGCCAATTTTTGTGCTCATAAGGTCTATTTTTTATTTTTAAAATGTGTTGTGATGGACTTCTTGTCATCAGCAATTGACTTCTTGTCATAGAAAGTGGAGGGAGGTGTGAAATACATACTATTTTTATATATCTATTTAGTAAAAAATAATTATTTAATGGGCCAAAAAACTGATGCCTGGGAGATTAAAGCAACATAAGTAATTATTAATATTTATTAATTCAAATTAGCTACATTAAATCAAGATTAAAAATATTATTTTCAATAATGATACGACTTAGTGGACTTCACCTATCTAGAATTGAAAAAAAAATTAGAACAAAATTAACAAAAAAACTTGAAAATCTTGACAATTTGTTTCACTCATTACCCCAACAGCTCTTGCCAGATTGACCTCGCAATCAACCAAAAATGGCTTTACGATCAACCGGTGGGTCACGATCGACTTGTTGGCCACCCCTGGTTTATAAAATTTCCAATATTAAAGTCATAACATTTACTCACTGTAAATTGCAAGATTTTGCATAAGTTAATTTGTAAAGGAAATAGTGGATTTAAACAGTGGAGAAAGAAACTACTTCATGCTTCCGAATCAAGATGATTCAGATTCGCCTATATAAATGGAAATTTAGGTTAATGATAAGATGGCTGCTCTTATCTTTATAAAAGTCACTATTTTGGGTCATGGTTTGGAAGGTCCCTCTATTGGCAAAATATGCTTGATTATTACAAATTTTAAAGTGCATTGAATACAGGTTAAAGCCTGATTAAAGTGTTTACAAAGTTTTTAAAACAAGTACCATAAAGGAAAAATTTACAACCTATATAATTCTATATAAAAAAAGAATGAAAAGCATTCAATATCCATCTAGATTGGCCAATATTTCTTGAGCTGTAAAGTCCCCCAAAAAAAGACAAAGAACTAAGTTAATATATCAATGTGAGATTTTATTTTAATAAATTGTTCTCATTATTTACACAAATACATAGAGTTTGAACTTTTAATACAAAATGAATATTGTCATAAATATGATCTATATTGAATGTGATGTAGACAGCCAATATGAAAATATATAGATATTATTAAACTTGATAAGAATAAATATAGAAATTATGACTTAGGTATTAGTCATGCAACATGAAGCACATATTAGACCTGCTGCACCTTTTTACATTTGTATCACTCCATTGATAACTTTGTAATCTTGTGATCTGACCAAAATAACATGAACATGGATCTTACACAAGGTATTTTTGCAAGATTTACAAAGTTATTGGCAGGTTGAATATGTATGTGAAAAGTTGTAGCATGTCTAATATGTGCTTCACATTGCAGGACTAAAAATAGCACTTTCACACAACTAAAAGTATAAAAATGTGGAGCAGAATTATATATGACACACAAAAAAGTATAAAATTTATACCAATATAACAATAGTAAATGGAGTGGAATTTAAATTTATAACAATAATAAAGATATATAAATTTGAGCAAGAAATTGATATTAAAAAGAACCTTTTAAAAAAATATTGATTTACCATACACAAATATATACGACTTTCACACGAAAAACTTTTAATCTTGTAACAATAGTTAATCGATATTAAAAAGAACATTTTAAAAATAAATATTGATTTGCCATACAGAAATATATATGACATGCACACTGTAAAATTTATAACAACATTAAAGATATGAATTTCACACAAAAAAAAGCTGATCTTAAAAAGTACACTTTCTCAGCCCAAAAGTATAAAAAATACCATTACGCTAACCCCAAAATGTTATTTTAAATATGGACAAAATAATCACTAAATTATTTTTTAAAATATTATTTACAAAAAAACATAAAATATACACATAAGCTACTTACCGTCTAATATATAACAGGAATTGACACATTGAAACAAGAAATTTGGCATTTACATTTTTGACATAAAATTAAGATCTCAACTGAAAATTTTCTTCCCAAAATGGAATTTTACTGAAAATATGATTGCACGGTATATTGGCTGAACAGGATTTTCCACAGAAATGCTAATAAATGAAAGTATGTTTTTAAAAAACAAAAAAATTCACAAAAATAAAGAAATATAAATTACAACACTGTTATTAACTTTTTATCCTGGTGGGAATTTTTTTTTATGTCATTCAGTATGCAAATGAAAGTGTCATCATTTTTATGAAAATGATCATAATCAGAATTATGAAATTATGAAAAGAAAATCAAAAGGAAAAAATGACACTATGTATACTTACTTAAAATCAAATGAACTGAAGTAACTCAGAAATAGAAATAATATAGAAATACGTGAAGAAGCAAAAATGCAAATGAAATGAAGCTGTTGTCAGAAAGAAATCTGGACAATAACTGAAAATGTCAAAATATCAAAAACAAAAAAAGATCGCAGGGTTCATTTCACTTAAATTTGATGTGTTTGCAAGATTACATACTTATTGGAGATGTCAAAAGGCATACCATCTCCCCTTTATTGCAGGACTAATACCTAAGTACCAAAATTACTTATATAAAATACAGAAATTATTATATTATTAAGCAATCGTAAATTTGGTATATGCAACCTCTGGTAACAGGTTGCCCATGGATATTGACTCGAACAAAATAACTATATTTTATTGACTACTTAAATACTATGGAAAATTTGGTTTGCCTTTCATTATGTATAATATTGTTGATTTAGAATTCATTTAATTAATTCATCATACCAGTGATTTGGGGTTTCAGTAAATGCTGTGTGTGTAGTTAAAACTATAAAATGTGGTTTCACAAACAAACAATTCCATTGTCACTGTTAATATAGAAAAATGTCTAATGGCATGAGAAACTTACAATAACTGCCTTTTACAAAAAGAAGAAGACAAAAAAGAGTGTATCAGAAATAATATCTAGCCTTTGATGAACCGATACCCTATCTTACAATTGAACAGGAGGCATTTTTAGTCAGGCACTTTATTTGTTATTCACAGTTGGCTTTTATATATGAAGTCATTCCACTATCTGTGTCAAACCTGTCAGTAGCCTATATGTATTTGTATTTATATATTACTTTATGTTATCACAATCTCTGAACATTTTTGTAATCTCTTATTTATCCTACCTGGAGATGGTCACCTAGCCACATGTAAATAAAGCAAGAGCTAAATTTAATCAAATGTTCACTTTGATCTTTTTCTTTTATGGTTTCAACTTTCACCTAAAAAGATAGAAAAAGTTAAAATAAATGTACATAATAAGTAACACAATCATATGATAATGTTTTTACATTGTCAATTTTCACTATGGGATTTGCAAATTAGTTATCTTAAGTAAAATTTCACACTTCATAATTATAATATAACATAATTTTAATTTGTTGGATGCCAAAGGTTGTAAAAATACAATGCATTTATATCATTAAATCACCTATTTGGAAAGAGGTGTGGTTTTTATTACTTCCTAAAATTAGTCAAAGCATCACTTGATCTTGTTTTCAAACATAGTATGACTAACTTCATAAAAAAATATATTTTAATATGTAATAAATAATAATTAATATAAATAAATTTAAGTAATAAAAAACTTTATTTATGCATCTATATCCATGCTGATTTTTTTATACTAGCAGTTATAATTGCATAGGATGTATAAAGATATGATTATACATTATCATATTATACACTGTTGATATATATATATTATAAAATGGCTATCATTTCTCCAACTCAATGCTTTTTAGCAAATACTATCTTATGACCAGGTAGCAAGTGATGGGGGAGAGGTAGACTTTTGCTGTCTTATAAGTAAAGATATCTTTACTCACAAGATATCATTGGGGGGAGGTATGGATTTTTGCTATCTTATGAGTAAGGGTATCATTACTCACAAATTTGAGAGAGGACTTTTTATATCTTATCAGTAAAGATACCTTTACTCACAAGGTAGCACTGGGGAAGGGAATGGACTTTTTTGCTATCTTATGAATAAAGGTATCTTTACTCACAAAGTAGAATTGAGGGAAAGATGGACTTTTGCTATCTTATGAATAAAGGTACCTTTACTCACAAGGTAACATTTGGTGAGAGATGAACATTTTATATTTTAATTTTCAACTAGCCATATGCACTGGATCTATTTATTATGTTAAATGTATATACATTAATACTTTATAAACACATCATTCTCTCTTCTCCTTACGTTCCATCCTCTAGAAAAGCTTAAAATATTAGTAAGAAAATAAAGTTTTGCCTAATCCAAATACAGAAGCTGACCACTGCTTAGTGTGAATCTTAGACCCTGTCTTAATGCTTTTCGTGACAAAATATAATAAAATTTTTTAAAAGGATTGAATTTCAAACATACAAGATTATCAAAAAAAGAAAAACAATGAGCAGAAGTTGAATGCTGGTAACAATGCACAGTTTTAAAATATATAAAAGAAATTAAAACATTGATATGCCATTAACTACAGACAATGACCATCACTTCTGAAAGATTTCAAATGAATTAAAAGTACATATTTGTAGTTAAAATTAACAGATACATATTAACATGACTCCTTTAAATTATGAAATAGGATTTACAGACACGGATTTATACCATTGTATATAACGAAACTTTACATTTTTGTTTTTATTTTTTGGCAACGGCATAGTAGAAACTTATTTGTATAATTTAATTTTGGGTTCTTATGGCAGAATGATTTACATAAGATTACCAGAAATATCCTAAATATCAATGTTAGAATGTGTGCCTTTTTGTATAAATACATACTTCTTATTAATAAATCTAAAAAAAAAAATCATGCCAATGTCACATCTGTTTGTATTCACAAATTGCTCTTGACAGATTTATTTATAACTTGTACTGTGTTATTTCTAAATATAATCTTTTCTATAAGCTTGTCGAATTAGTTGTATCATTTGCTAAATATAGTATACCCCCATGATATAGAAACAGTACATTTTCCTGACACATCATGACTTGGATTTATATTCAAGAAACAAAACACTTTTCAAACTCTAATCAGGGTTAGAGTTTTTTTCCAGATATCAGACTTATAGTCAATCCAGGCAATCATCCAGTTTTGGTTAGTAAATAGATATCCACATGGTCTTAGTTAAAAAATAAAATAGAAATTTAAAATTACCCACACCCTGACCATTTGACAATTAGTAATCCTAATGCAGTATGAAAAAATGTCAAGCCTGTTCTATTTTACTATGTAATGCAATGTTTTTTTAATTGAGTTAATGTTGCTCTTTTATAATTAAAATGCAGTTTTTGTCGTAAGCATTTCAAAATGGCGGCCGTGAGCGCATACTAAATCAGCACCCCATAGTCTTTCCCTGTAGCCTCACTACAAATTGTCTAAATGATGCAAATAACTCATTGATATTTATGATGTGTCTAAAATTGATATTACACAATAAAACTGTTTAAGATAACTAAGCAAGTCTTGTACTCTATATTGCATAATTATTCTATTTGTTTTCCATCAGTAGCTATTTACTTAAGAAATTCAATCAAACATCTTTTTCCCCCCTCAAGAGCTTTATTGTCTTGGTTTAAATCTTTGAATTTACATGCTTACGTCGTGTGTAATAGAAAGTTTAACTCATGATTTTATAAAGTGTATGTTGATACATCTATGGTAACAGAGAGATTAAAACCGTCCCGAACACCAACATCTCCGCTCCCAGGGGAGAGAAAAACCACAGCCGGCACATCCCCTCATACCCACAGCCCGGTGCCCCCTCCCAAAACCCTGGGAGTTAGACCCTGGGGACCTCCCGGCAAGTTGTCAAAGTCTTGTAAATAGAAAAAACATTATTTTTAATCTAGATTTAAATTAATTATTTTCTAATCATAAACTGATGAACTGAGTCATCTTTTTTTTTCTCATGTGTCATACGATCAGACGGGAAGCGAACCCGCTAACCCGGGACAACTGCTTGTAAAGCAGCTGTCGCTGACCTCTCGACCACCAATGCTTGACAACTGAGTCATCTTGATATTAGTTTTATTTAATTTAGTAACACAAAAAAAATACTTTTTTTTCTTTCTCATATGTCAAAGCATCAGCCGGGAAGCAAACCCGGGACAACTGCTTGGAAGGCAGGCCACCAACGCATGGTTTTTTTTTTTTTTTACATGCAGTTAGTAATACAACATAGCAATAAGCATAGAAAGCTTTGTGGTTTAACACAATAATATATTGGCTTTTGAATCGCCTCTCAGTTAAGTAAATTAAAACAAAAAAAATTCAAATTGGTCAATGAACAGAACTGTTATACTCAACTTGACATTTATAGAATTGTATCTGACGCGTGATTTTGCTAACTACAGCATTTTTTTCTATTTAATAAACAAAATTAAATATCAGACGTCGTATTTTTTAGTTTACAAATATATATTATTTATGCAATACTAATGATGATTAAATGTTTCCAGTTAATTATATTCTGAATATTAATGTGCTAAACTTGTAATAAACATTTAAATTGAAATTAATTAAGTTATTTTAAATAAACAATCGCTGAAAAGTTGTTACATTTAACACAGGATAAGTGATATGTAAATAAACAATTGAGGCATTGACTTATGATTGTTTATTCTGTGATTTGTTTACTTATTTTCTTGAAGAAGTTGATATGTTAAACACACACTGACAGAGCTATTTAAAATTCCTTTTTAGACTTGTAAATTAACCTTTAAGAAAAAAAAAATCATTCTACCAGAACTTTAAAGAGATGACAAAAAATCATTTTTAAAAAGATAAAGTTGTATTATATGCTTTGCTTTACTAGTAACATTTTAATACAACGTCATTGTTATTCTTAATCAATGCCATTTTACTGCAGAATAAAAGCTTTTTGAATATTTAATCTAGGGTTATTAATTCATAGCTTTCTACATCGCTTCAGCAAACATTTTTCATCTCATCCATCTCTCACATAGTTTTTCACTAGGCTTTTTACAACCTTTGGGCTCCTGTTTAAGATTTTAGTGGTCAATCTACTGTCTCTTTTTATTGTATCATATTCAGTCAACTCTACTTGTCTCTTATCAGTAATATTTGATTGATATCTTATTCATATAGTTTGCTTTTGATCCCTTCTTGATAAATCTATATACATTTGTCCATCATCATCATCAACCATTATCAATCCACTGCAGGATGAAGGTCTCTCCAAGTTCAATCCATCTTTTCCTATCTTTAGCTTCTCTTCTCCACATCACCCATGCACATATTTTTATTTTATCCATCCATCCATCTCACATGTGGTATCTTTCTGGTTCTTTTACAATCTCTTGGAATACCATTTAAGATTTCAGTTGTCCACCTATTATCATCTCTTCTAGCAATATGTTCAGCCCAACTCCACTTCAGTCTTTTAATTTTTTCAATGAGGTCAGTAACACCTGTTTGTTCTCTTACCCATATATTGTGTTTTCAATCTCTTCTTGCTACTCCCAACATGCATCTCTCCATATTTCTTTGGGTGATCTGAAGTCTCTGTATTGCTCTTCTATTAAGTGTCCAAGTCTCAGATCCATAAGTAAGAACTGATAAAACACATATATAGGAATAGACTGATTTTTGAAAAAGTACGGACATTGATCCATTAAAAATGAATTTGGAATCATTACACGAATTCAAAGCTGACGATAAGAAATTCTGCCAGAGATGGTTGACAGTCCAAACATGGTCGTTAATAAGTGTTGTGGTTTGAAGTTACCCAGATGTAACAAATAGGTTACATCTATGATTTAGTCTTGAGGAATTGAACAGCCATGTTATAAGTGGAAGTAAAAGTTCAATTTTGATAAGCTTAAAACAAATTATGTATAAATTGAAATTTGTTCATTTAGAGAGAGGAAGATTATATGGATCAGAATTTAATTGAGTGATTTATAATAAAATTTAGTCTAGACAGTTGAAAACTGAATTTAATATGTTATTAACAGAGAAAACTGTAATTTAAAAAATGTAATAGAAATACTCAATGTTACTTTTGTGTAATTCTATCGTTGTGTTATGTATTATGATTGAAATTTTGTAATTGATATGTATATTTTGGAAATCTGTTTGCGTGTGAATAAAGTCCAATTTTGAAAGTAAATCATAGTAATTTATTTGGAAGAATTTATTTCATTTTTAACTTAAATTCCAACCTCTTATGCTTTTTTATGTTCTGTATATTACAATTCTTTTTGTGTATTTTATATTGGTTTTTTTTAATTATATTTTTATTTATTTTAGTACTAAAGTTAAAAATACCACTATCGCTTCTAAAATGAAATTACAAATGCAGAAGCTACTTCATGATATGTATGCTTTTAATTTCAGTAAATATTAAAATAAAAAAGTTGTTTAATAATAGTTTAATTTTTATGTTATTAATGATTTAAAATTAATTATGTATAAACAGAAAAGTATGGAATTATATAGTTGTAAAGAACAAGTATCTCCTATATCTATGACACCTATATCTATGACATCTTCGAAATTGCCCAGACTTTTAAATGAAGAAGTGAGATATGCAATTAAATGTGTAAAGAAAGGAATTACTGTACTTATAAGTACCATGCGCTAACCAATTGCGCCACTGCAGCCTCACCGGAATTACTGTACTTGATTAATTTTCATACGATATTCTTGCAAAACAGTCTATAATGTGATTTTTTTTTAAAAAAGCAAAAAATATATATACTAGTTTTATTCAGAACAATATATAATTGAAAACAAAGTTTGATTATATGACTATATATAGTAGCCATAGTATAATCACTAAATTAATTGTTGTTCAATCGTAAATGCTAATTCCCAGAGCAAAAATCCTTACATCGTAAATCTAAACTATTTTGGCTATTTAGAAAAAGGATACAAAAATATGTTGTGTATTATGTAACTAGTAATCAATTTTATATAATCAAAGAGTACCAAATACAACTGGAAAATATTTCTTATTTGCTAAACTTTTTTTTTTATATACATCAAAGCATTGACCGGGAAGCGAACCCGGACCGGCTGCTTAACATTTAATCAGCTTTTGCATTTTGTCACAAATGCTAAAAAAATCAGCAAAAAAAGTTGTCAAGAGTTGATGGCCGAGTGGTTAGCGCAGCTGCCTCACAAGCAGTTGTCCCGGAGTTTGTTTCCCGGCCGACGCTTTGACATACGTATATAAAAAAAAAAAAAGGTAAAAAAAATACAAATTTCTCTTATTGCATAATTAAAAACATACTTTGATCATATGTAACAACAAAGTACATTAATAGTATATTTTAAAATATGAATATTATTTCCAAATCATTTTTTATTTAATTAATTTCTATTTAATATTTTCAAGCTAAAAGATTAGTCTAATAAAAAAATAAATTAGAAAAAAAAACCGATTTAATTACAGTATTCTCATTGTTAAAATTACAACACTTTTTGATCTAATTTTTATTTATTATTGCACTTGGAGGAGAAAAAAAAATAGCAACAATATTGAAAAAATAAATTTCGTTTTATTGGTTGGATAATTACAAAAAGAAAAAATATTGACATGGATCATAAAGTGCACCAAAATATTTAAAAATATATTTTATGTTGACCTAACTTTTTTCTTTATGTTTCTTACTTTAACAAACCATGCTTTTTGTGTCAAAATTCAAAATAGCAGAATGTAAATTAATGTTTTTAAAAAAAACTGCATCAAGTAATATGTTTTTGCTATACAATATATTTATACATGGGTTATTAATTTATTTATTAGTAATATATTGGTTTACTCATTAATTTATGTATATATATTTCAATTTTAAGTTGTTTTTTTAAATCAGATTTTTAATATTTTTTACATTTTGAATTTAATTAAACTTATCTCAAATTCAAAACCAGACTAGCCAAGAAAAAATAAAATCAAAAACACAACCAAAGGTTTCATTGCTACAAGCAGACTTCTCAAGTGTAAAGAACTATAAAACAACACTATATTTATATTAAAATTACCCACAAATCCATTTACTTCCCATCCACCCTTAATATTAAAATAACTTTTAAATAAATTAATTGCTTCAGAATAATACATTTTCAATAACAATGATTTCCTAATTCTTCTTTCTATCTCATCTCTCTCAAAGAAGACAACCCTAGCCTCATCTAAAGTAATAGTGTGACCTGTATCTTTTTCATGGACTTATAAAGCAGAACTAATATACACCTGGGTCTCGTTTTATATGGATTTTTTTAATGTGATTTTGAAGTTATGCAATTCATGTTTCTTCTCAATATCTTTTTATATGGGTTTTCTTTTATGCAATAAAGAAGTTCATATTTTACTATATTTATTAGATATCAAGAAATTTAAATTATTAATAACTTACTTTGATTTGAAATACTTTTTTTTTTCAAAAATATAACATTATATTAGCAGTTAACATGAATATGGGCTGAAGCTGTATTTAGAATTTTAGCTTCTACATAAATAACCTACTTATACTTATGAGTAAATAGTAATAGATTTATACTTACAAATATAAAAATATTGCAATAAATATTTAAAAATTTTACTTTTAAAACATATTTTGTTAGATATAACAGAAATAAATATTCTTTAAGATTTTTAAAATAAATAACATGGATTTGTAAACTGAAAATAATCTTTCTAATGATATTGTATAATCTTTTTGTTTTGATTGTGATCTCATTTTTTTAATATAGAAACAAAATGTGAACATTTAAAATTTATTTCAGTAGTAAACAAAAATATCTATCAAATGAAGACAAATTTATTATTTCTGATAAGTAATAATATGTGTGACAAAGAAAAACATCAGAAAATGCTGAAATCTGGGAGAGTTTGCTGCAATGAACAACCTCTTAAATTCCAATGAGAGCTAAATAGTTATATACCTAGATATTGTGAGCTTTATAAACAATTAGTAAAATCATAATCTCAAACTTTAATCACCAATTACATTGTTGACAGAAAACCATTAACACAGCACAGCACTAAAAATGATGCTAGTTGTACTTCCTCTTGCAATAAATCTGATTTCTTATCAGTTTACAAATAAACTGCATATTGTCACATAGTGATAATGATTAAAATGTATATAAAAAATGTAAAATTAAATACTGTAGTTAATAAAAAAAAGTAAAAAAAGTTTGTCTTGTATCAATTTTTTCAAATATTTGAAATTTTTATTAGTCATACTTTATTTCCTTATTTTTTTAATGCAAATTTTAAAATATTTTTTCCTTATTGCTTTGCTTTTATGTGATTTCTGAAAATTACAGAACCTATCCCCCATTTTTCAAGGTAAGTTAAGTCTATTTTTGTGTGATTTTTTTAATATGGGTTTTTTGTGGAACCTATCTACTGCATAAAATGAGACCCAGGTGTATTTATTTCTAACCCTACTTTTATGAACCTTTATTCTTTCATTTAAACTCAAACTACTCTGACCTATGTAAACCTTCTTACAAAAACAAGGGATAAAATACACTACACAGGAATAGTCCTTCTTAATAAATTATTCTAAATAATACCCCTTTTCCAAGCAATTTTCTTATTTCCAAACAAATTACCACTCTTACATACAATTTATAAAAAGACAATTTAATTGGAAAAGAAATAAAATCAAATTTTACTTTATCATTTACATCCTTACAAATATTACTATTAAATAAAATACTTTTAATAAATTTATCAGAGTAGCCAACACTCAAATAATCTTTATAAAATTGACCTTTCTGAAAGAAATCTACCCCACTAGAATTATTTAATTTCTTATTCCTATAAAAATAATTTCCTAATGCAGCTACTTTATGAGATACCGACTGATAGCTATCAGGTTTAATTATAGACGTTAATTCTTTACTTTTAACAAAATGACTGCATACTAAACAATTAGTTTTTACATTTCTAATCACCAAAAGATCTAAAAAAATTTAACTTAACAAAATCTAACCTCCCTCCTACCACATATCTTATAAAATAGGGGTAGTTAACCTTTTTATACCCCAACCCACTTTTGAATCTCTGTTAGTAATAAAAAAAATTTAACTGCCCACCAGTTCCATAGTAATAGTGATTTATAAAATAGGGAAGTAATTTTACTTCATAAAATTTATAAAGCAGAGTTACAGCAAGGTAAAGCATATAATAATAATTACTTACCAAATACTTTATGTTGGACTTTCTCTAAGTTTGACAGAATAAATCTTTATAAAACAACTTACTGTAGTTAAATCTATCTTTTTATTTATACTTTGTATACATAGAAGTATGAAGTCTGATGAAATTACATTTAATTAATTAAATTATTAATGGGATCCCTGAGGCTGATGCTGAGAAACTAAATACTGTATATCTGGCTCAATTTTTGTAAGGAACAAACGAAGGTCTCCTTTTTTGAAAATATTCAGGTGGTTTCTTTCTTTGGTCATAATATGATTAACAGCACTAAAGCCTATTCCACAAGATATGAGGTAGGGAAAGGTATCAATAAACTGAATATCATTTTTCACATATTTGGATATAAGACAGACATTTTTTTATTTTGCCATAGGTTTTTATATCCATCACTATCAAATTTATGTTTACTTTCTTCATCATATTTAATTTCTAATAGTTCTTTTTGGCAAGTTGTAGCAGCCTCTTTAATATTTGTGGTAAAAGGATTTTTCATCCAGTTATACATCTTCAATTTCAAAATATCTTCAAATCATTTTCCATGTCCAATTTAAGTTTGTTGAGGTAATTTACCGAATCTGTCAATATCCTCTGGAGTTATCTTTTATAGATGATAATTCAGGAACCTGATGAAATTTTCTCTTCAATAGATTATAATGAAGTAGTTCATGTTTGACAATAAATAATGATACAATATTTTGGCAACCTATAAGAGTTTTATTAGCTCCTCGAAGCTGCAAATTGTAATCATTAAATCTCTTGAAAATATCTTCTAAATAAAAGGCATCATTCTTTATTGCTTTTAACTGTTGACATAGATTGGTTTCATAATTACTTTCAAAAAATTGTATGACACTATCATATAATGCTACAAAACGAGCCAAAGATGAGCCCTTTGACAGCCACTGAACTTCTGTGTGCAAAAGTAATGTATTAAAATCTTCATTATTGTGCTGGAAAAGCTGTCAAAACATTCGATCATTTTTTGCATTGGATTTGGTCTTGTTTACAATTTGAATTATTATAGTTAATGATGAATGGAGACTTATACTTAGATGTTTTCCTACAAGATGTTGTTTGTGCACTACATAATGAATACATAAAATATTTGGCCCTTCTTTCAAATAAGCAACAAATCCATGATAGTGGCCTACTACTGATGGTGCTCTATCAGTAGCACATGCAATATTATTCAAAGGAATATTATTTTTTGTAAAGTATGATTTCACAGTATTAAATATAGATAATCCTTTTGTATCTGTAATGAGATTTATTGCGAATAGCATTACTCATAATCTATTGTTCTCATCAAAATAACATACATATGCCATCAATAAAGCATTATCATCTTCAATGGTAGACTCAACCAATTGCATGGAAAATGGAGAGTTTTGGAGAATACTTATAAGTTTTTTTTCAACATTAACTGCCATTTCTTCAATTCGTCGTTTTTACTGTGCTATCTTTTAGGGCCAACATTTTCAAAATTTCAGACATATTTTGATGCATTACTGTTGAGATAAATTCTTTTATAGAGGGTATTATTACAGTTTTTCCAATATTATAGCTTTTACCACTTTTTGCAATTAATTGTGAAATGTGACCAGAGGCAATTAATCCATCTTTGCTGCATGTTATTTCTTAAATTATGCAATGATTGTTGAACAATTTTGAAATTTTTTATATATTTCCTGAAAATATTCAATAGGCTTGTCTTTATCATTTGGATGCTTAGTAGCAAGATGTTGGCTTCATTGCCTCATTGGATAATGTTTTATGACCCAATAAATACATTGTGTGTTGTTTATTTACAACAGATTCTATGAAAACTATCTTTAGATACTCTGGTAAATAGCCATGAGTGTATTTCTTTTTTTGAGACATGCACTCACAATATTTCATAATATTTTGTTTGAAGCCGTGGGACAAGCTCACTCTCACAAATCTAACTGCATACTGACCAATGCAACCACAAACAAAAGAGACTGCACTATAAATCATCATCTGTGCATGCTTCTTGCACATTGTGGATTGGATTTGGGGAGAGGGGGAGATGCATGAGCTATTCTGGGATAAGACTTTTGTTAGCAATCACACTATAGCTCCATTTAGTTTCACTTATGTAACATGAACTAAACTTATGTGCGGAGACATTGTAACGGTCATATTTGTTTATCTCACTAACACACTGCAGAATTTAAACCCAGACACCAAACTCAACACTAGAAAGGGCTGCTTCCCAGAAATCCTAAGTTCGAATCCAAAGTCTATGTTCCACAGCACCACCTACATGATAACGCGTCTGATGCTACTAATAATATAATCTTTTTATCTGTGCCAGTGGTCAGGGAAAAACAAAGAGACTATATTACAATATAAGCTTGGGTTTGCTAACTAAACATCTATGGATGGCACAAAATAGATTATAAAAGTGATATAGACCTAGACAGTAATGTGGATCAAGAAAGTAAATAAAGAATCAAAAATTAGTAAAATTTCAAAGATTTATTAAGCTATCAATTATATGTGTGCACTGTCTGCATATGTAAGACTGCAATGTTTACTAACTAAAATTTGTGTTTTAAAACAAATGTCAATCAAAATTTACATTACAGCTTGTTAATTAATTCTCTATACCTCTGGATAATACAATAACATTATGATAATGTGCCTAAGAGAGTTTGCAAAGAAGATATGTGAGGTGCTTTAAGTAAATATCAGAAATCATTGATTAAAAGGTTTAAAACAGGAAAAACTTTCTATACATATTGCCACTCATTGCAAGCCAGAGTAATCAATAGATTCCAGAAGGCTTGTGCATAAAATCCCCATCTAGTGCCTTCTGGCATCCATTGATTACTCTGGCTTGCACTGAGTAGCAATGCATATAGAGAGTTTTGCCTGTTTTAATAATAGTTATAAGCAAGCATAGGAAATGATGATCATGTGATGTTTATTGGTTAATTGAGATTTGTTGTAATGTTCTAAAAAATGTTTGCCAGTGATAGCTTCTTTATATTATACTCTCTATGGGATGATATAATTATTGTTGATGGCAAAAAATTTATGGGGTATTTCAAATGAAACCAATCTGTATTTTTGAAATATATTTTTATGAACAAAGATTTATAAACAGTTTATTGGTATTTTCACAAGGAAAACATAGATTTGAATCAATTAAAAACGAAATTAAGAACATCTTTTTGAGTAATAGATTTACATTAGACTAACATAAAAAAATAATAATCAAATGATTATTCAAAAAATCATGTTGAGATTTTATTCAGGAATATTTACCTTTCAAATCTATCACTTTTCATGTGTCATAGCATCGGCTGGGAAGCGAACCCACTAACCTGGGACAACTGCTTGTAAGGCAGCTGTGCTGATCACTCAACCACCAACACTTGACAAATCTATCACTTTACCAATAAAATAATTTAAACTTGCACAGAGCATTATGACGATATATATACAATTTGACAATACAAATAATATTGTTTTTGATTTAGTAATTAATGAATAAATTATGCAAATACTTTATTTTCCAATTATGGTTATCAGCTTTGGAATATGGATCATTTTGGTATATTTATAAAACCTTTTCTAACTGCCGTACAGTTAAGCACTTTCCTTTCTGTTCTTAAACTTTTTTTACATTTTCAATTACAATACTTTACATATATTTTTAATAATAAATATTCTTTGTTTGTGTCACAATACATGAATACTGAACATACATATTATATATGAGACATCACTTAAGTTATTAAATTTAATATTTAGTTTTTAAGTCTGCTAGTTAGTATAAAGTTTCATGGGGTAAAGCTAATATTTTAGCAGAATGATCAGGTAAAGATTACTGTCAATGCTTGTTGTTGTGTCATTAGGATAATATGGTCTGCTTGGATCATATATGGTATAATTTTGAGGTTATTGGTAACTAACTACAAGCTTTGAGTTAAGAGCAGGTACATCAGATGGTTCCTATGTGAATTGAGATATATCTTTAGATAAATATCAGTTGAAAATCATAACAGTTTAGAACGTTTAATGAGATGCAAAACAGATTGTACTGTATTTAATAATTTGAAATATAGGACATATTTTAGCATGTTTTTCACATGAAAGTAAGACATGGACTTTCTATTACTATATAATAAATGCATTGGTAGTAATAGATTATACCTTTGAATAGCCTGACATATATATGAGATATGGGGTCCTCTGAAATAATAACAGTAGCAAAATAATATTGCTAATATAGAGGAAAGGCATGAATTTTAACCCTCTTTAATAAAGTCATATAGCAAAAATGATACAATATAAATATAATATGTTTAATATTTAGAAATATTTCACATTATCAATATTTAAAATATTACATTTCTCTCAAAACATGTTTTATATGCGGGATTCGAATTCAGACTTTTACACGACCCATAACTCTCAGTGCCATCTTATATTGTGGACTCACCTGATCACACACATGTTGAAAAGATAAATAATCACCAATATAAATATTTTGTGCTAAACCAGCACTCATCAGTTGGTCCAGATTACCATCTCCACACATATATACAATCAGTACTCAGCTTTATATTAAGATAGCCAATCTTTATACTTTAATGGATAGGCTTCAAACTACTCCAACCACAACTCTTCAGCCTTCCATTACATTGAAAATCTGATAATGGAATGTTCAAAGCACACGTTAGTACCAAGGTTGTCATCCTACCCATGTTGACATTTAATCATTCTGACCCCTCATATACAGGAGAATAATCCATTATTTATCTTTTCTACATGTGTGTGATCAGGTGGGTCAGCAATATAAGGTGGCACTGAGAGTTGTGAGTCATGTGAAAGTCTGAGTTCGAATCCCGCATATATTACATGTATAAATGCAGGTGTTAAGTCTATACAATGTATCAAAACATGTTTATAAATTCATTATATATATATTACATCTAGTATTTTATTGAGGAATACTAATGAAAAGAAAAAGTTAATTGAATTTTACTTTTTTTTTCAGAAATCAATTGCAATATCATGTTCAAAATAAAAACTGCCATATATTTAACACATCCTTCCCCCACCATAGTAATGCTTTCAATCAATGATTAGTTCTGATAACATGTGAGTTAATTAATATAAATATATACTTGGTTTTTAAAACCTCTAGACATATATAGCTCTGAAGAATATTCTTCCAATACCTGGAAAGCAATCCATCATTGAGCATTGAGGAAATTTTCTTGTTAAGATGTTATCTAATATTTTAAAACTACAATGGTAAGATTATATGTTTTACCATTTATTAAAAGTAATGATATCCTGAAATACTAAGTGATAAACCTAACATTTTCCCTTATTATGACTAAATGCCTAATTTCATGTGTAGTTTTGAATTAAGATGTTAGTAATATTTACTGAGGCTATAACCTCGACAATATGCTTGTAAAATGCGATAGTAGGGACCTCTACAGGTGTTTAACCACAGGCTTACGTTATGGAAGAAAAGAGGGGAATGGCAAATTGTTCTTTTCTTTAGTTTTTTTACTTAATAATTCAAATATTAAATATGCGAGATTTTTTTTTTTAATCTTGTAGTTGCTTGAATAGTGGCACTTTTTCCCCCCATTTTTTTTCTAAATAATATTATCAGCTCCGTAAAGTTAATCTGATAATAGGAACTCATGCTCAGTGAGAATCTTCTTTGGCTGAAATCTAAGTTAAAATTGAAGAGAATGATAGGCGCATCATCAGAACTATTACAATCCCCTCTAGATATTATTTGTTGGAAAATGTAATGCAGAAACAACAGGACCTCTTTGTTGCTTTCCTTCATGACATTCACAGTACTTACCAACACCTCCAGCGAAATTATTTACTTTTCTTTTTTTTTTGGTTTGTAGCAGTTTTTTATTCAGATTGTTTAAAAAAATTTTAATCATCTGTCAATTGCAAAATTATTTGGATTAAAAATACACTTAACAGACATTTATTTTCATTACTTGTATTGATCTTATAAAGAAAAAGTAGTTTCTTACTTGTTCATTAAAATGTCACAACTTTTATTCTACTATTGTTTATAATATAGGGGGTTTGAATCAGATTTTCAAGCACCCTTCAACTATCCACACTATCTCATACCACTTATACACATGATCACCCACATGTAGAAAAGATAAATAATCACCAATATTCATATTTCTTGCTAAACCAGCACTCCTCAGTTAGTCAAGATTATCATCTCCCACACGTATATATAATCAGTGCTCAGTTAACACAATAAAAAAACCAAACATATTTCCATTACTTGTTCCATTTATCATTTAATATTTTCAGTAGTGGATTGATGGCTCCATTGGATATGTAAAAAAAAGTACAGACTAATTGGTGCTGATTTGTTCTTATTAATTTCTCTTTTGGCTTGTGACTATATTTTTAAAACAGTTGACATGATAGACGCATTACGAGTTGATGTTTATCTCAGTACCTGCTGTGATTAGAATTGCTATTTTTTAATATGCAATGTGTTAATAAATTAACAATTTTTTAAGTTATTATTTGTTTAATAATGAAACAAATTCCACTGAGATTTTTTTCTTTGTACAATTACTAATAATTGTTTTGGAAAAATCTTGTAGAATTCGTTGTCTCCATGCATGATTAATTTCTTACTGGCTTAATTAGATTAATTCATTGTTAAGTTTTACTTTTTGCTGAAAGGAAGTTTTGAAAAACAAAAATGTAAGTATAAATTAAAAGTATTATAATTTTACTATATATAATACAAAGTTAGAAAACTAAAATTCAAAGTAGATATAAATAAATATTTGTAAAAAAATAAGATTCATGGTAAACAAGTATGTTTTCTTACTATCGATTATTTAAAAGCATGAGATAGTGTGGAGAGTGGTGGAGCATGTGAAAGACTGTGCTTATATACCCTATATATTACATATATAAACATAGGTATATAATAAGCTTGTGTGTTTCAGTTATATGAACTACCTAGTAAGGAATTCATATAAACCTAATAAAAAAATTATAGAATTATAGCTGAGATATTTTTGGATATATATTGTACTTATATATAAGATAAATAAAGACAATTCATTAATAAACAGCTAACAATAACATAAGTGCAATACTGTTAATCAAATACCTTTGTTATTCATAACTTTTGTTCCAGATTAATTATTTTCATTGATTAAGAATAATCCAAGAATATATAATGCTTTCTATCATTCTTTTATTATAAATATCATTTTTTATATCTCTAAGAGCAACAATCTAAATTAATATTAAAAGTAATATATATATATTCTTATGCTTTTTTATTATTATTTATATATACAGTAAAGAAACAGAGTGAATAAAAACTTATTGATTAGTTTGGCTACCTCTTTTTTAATTTAACAGATATGGTTTTAGAAAATGTTGCAAACTTCCTTTTAGAAGCTGATTTAAAGATAAAACTACTTTTCACTCAATCTCCACTTAAGTCTTTTAAATAGTCTTTAAAAATATAAAAAAAAAAAACTACTTAAGCAAATAGAAATTTAGTATTTATGTCAATTAGGTTTATTAATTTATAGGTATTTATTTGTTTGTTCTTCATGAAATGAAGTCTGGTATTCAAGTGGAGACATTAATTTTATATGCTAACGCATACTAATGCCAGGTGGGCCATAGAAAGACTGTCATCCATTTTAGATCTAAAACTCTCAGATCCAAACTAGTCTGGAGATATTGGATGAGTAGGCACTAGATGCCCAAGCCTTTTGGCATTCATTGATTATTCTGGCTTGCACTGAGTGGCAATACGCATAGAGTTTTGCCTGTTTTAATAACAGTTAAGAGCAACCATAAGAAATGGTGATCATGTAATTTTTATTGGCTTAAAACCAATCCTGCATAATAGGATAGTGGTGGCTATGGTTATTGAAGAACCAAAGACACCAAAATGTATAGGTACTGAACTGAGTTCAGATCTATATGACTATGTAAGCTGATGAGCTTGAATTGAAAATATTATATTGTTTTCAATTTAAGTCTCATAGTTTTGTAATTAAGTAAGAGATAAAAGGTGGCTGCTGGCAGGTTGCATTAGATCCTAAGATCTAGGTGCAGTGCTCTCAGCTCCAAAGCTCCACATTGATGAAGGCCACAAGCCAGAAACGAGTCTGGGGATATTGGATGATTAGGCACTAGATGAGGATTTTATACACAAGCCTTCTGGCATCCATTAATTACTCTGGCTTGCACTGAGTGGCAATACGTGTAGAGAGTTTTGCCTGTTTTAATAACAGTTAAGAGCAAGCATAAGAAATGATTATGTTTATTTGCTTATAGTTTTTTTACATTTTTCCATAAATTATTTTTTTGCTTTTATTAATTTCAATATTTTTTTATTTATTCAATTAATATGGAATTTATTATTATTATTTTTAAATCACAATGATTTCTTGTGATTTATTGTATACAGCTTTGAAAATTTCTATAAAATTTTCATACATAGTATTAATGCCATTAATTTTTTTGACTTCATTCCAGTCAGTTCCTTGTAAAAAATTTCTAATTAGTTTGGTATTATATAATATCAATCTATTTCCCACTATTTCTGATATTCCATTATATTGTATTTTGGGACTTTATAATGAAAATCTTTACAAAAAAAATAACATTGATAATGAGTTAGTATGTATTTATGCTTTTTTATTACTCGAATTATATATGATTTGTGGTTTTTTATTTATTTTGCTTGTGTTTCAGTTGTGTTATATTGTTTACTTTTTCAGTTTTTTTTTTTCACTAAATCACATAAATAGTATATATGTAGCTAGTATTTTTAATTTACCTTATTCCTCGTGGAGCAGAGGGAACCACATGATTTGTCAGCACATATGACTTGTAAATAGGGGGGGAAATCCCAAATGCTTCTCTCATAATCTGTAATCAAGAACTCAAAAAACCTCCAAATGTTAATCATTTTGCAAACTCCATTTGTCAATTTTCAATATATTTCTAAAGCAGTTCTATGTATGACTAGTTACCAATGAGAACACTTTGTTGGCATTGGTACAGCAGCATGATCTGCTCATTGTAATGGTCTAAGTGCAGATCACTTCCATTGTAGAAAAGAAAAACACCAAGGGAGAGAAGGTGCCAATTGTGATGACCTTTTAGTTTGTCTTAAGTACCAAGTCCTTTTACATGATGTCAGCAGCTAAATAATTAGCAAATTAAGCCTCTGTGAAATGTTGGAACTAGTTTTCTTTTCATGATGAACCTATTCATGAACACAATCACCAAATTGAGTGACAAATCTTCTGCAACAATAGTGAATTGGATCAACTTCTGCATGGAGGTTTGTTCATGCACTACATTGATCCAAGGCAAGGGCAAATGATGGTACCCATGGAGAACTTATCCAAATATATAAAATCAGATTTTCTGGTCATTGGAGTGCTTCTAGTTGACCAACTTTCACTGTAAATTGGAAATACTACAGACTTTGAGTAGATAAACTCTTGATTGCCAATATATCTGCATGCTATGCTTGTACACTCAATCCTGATTCCTGGATACCCAACTTGAGTCCCATCATTGAGAAAAGAAGTGCATTTGGCTGCATTATCAACTCAGATAAGTGACTGGTGACTTCAATGCTATGGGATTTTAACATTCCAGCATTAGTCTCCAGTTGCATAATATCAACATGGTGATGGAAACACCCACCCAGGTGACTGAACATTTTTGAATTGAAGCCAAATAAGTTAAAAAAAATTTCAAGAAAATAAAAACATCCCTAGAACTATATTGCAGTCCTACCTGGATATTTTCTGCTGTTGAATGTGGCAGCAGAACAGCAACAGAAATTTGGCCCTTTTTCTACTCTTGCTTCAGGACATTTATTTGGCTTGTCCTACCAATGAAAAGGTTCACTTGTTTTTTAGTTATTATTGTTTTTTAGACTTTTTGATTAACAAAACAAAAATTTAAGTCTTGCGTTGTTAGCCGAGAGGTATCGCAGCCGCCATGCAAGCAAGTAGTTGGTTGCAGACGGGTGTGGGTTCGCGTCCCGGCAGATGCTATGACATATGAAAAAAAAAAAAATTTAATTGAACTCAGGTTAGCAAATATAGGCTTGCTTAGCAGGCGATTATCAGGGGTTTTAACATGATGCATCCATATAGATTGTTGGAAAGTATAATTAAAGTTATTTCTTTTCATTGCAGTCCTGCTTTGTTATACTTGTAGAATAATTGTCAATGGACTCTAATTCTCATTAGGGATCTATTTTAATATATTAAATTAATCTTACACCTTCCTTTGGTTACTAATATTTCAGTCAGCGATTGGTAATAAAAATCTACTATACAACTTTCTTTTGGGCCTCTCTGACAACTTCAGAATGCTGTAGTTATGCATGACAAGTAGAATAATTGAATGAATTATCAGATTGACAAACAAGTATGTAGCAACAAATCAAGTTCCATTACATAAGTACCACCCACAATATGCACCACTCCACCACTTCTTGACCACTAAATTCAAGCCAAATTTGTTTTCCAAATATATATATATATAATTGCATAGCATTTAATTAAGTTATTTCTTAATTTTAGGTTAAAGAATTTTATAAAAGAAATATTTTTCATTTTCTTCTTAAATTTTCCACGTTAGCTATGTTTTATACAATATGAATTTTCATAATACATTTAAACAAATTCTATGTCAATTTTTTGCATTTACATTTTCAAAATAAACATACATCATCTTTATGTAAAATGGTACACCATTTGGTAAACAAATAGTTCTTTCAGAGGAATCTTTGTCACACTAAATCATTGATTATTATGCAATATAGTTACCCCTTATCCTAGCAAGATTAAGGGTTTTCAGAAATTATGATTTTATTGTTAATCATACATAACTGTGCTAAAAAAATTATTAAAATTTTGTTTTATTTTTGTAAGAGACTATATTCATTTAAAAATAGTAACAATCCATAATGAATAATATTATTCATTATTGGATTATCTATAGTCTTATGAATAGTTAATAAAAAGTATTAATATAGTAACAATCCACTTCAATGTGGCATCGTATTAAATGCTAAAATAGCATTAACTGATTATTTGAGAATTTCTGTGAATTTCTCTTTTCAGTATAAAATCAGAAAATAGGAATAAGTTATAGTATTACTAGTCATAATGTCTACTCTTCACATTTACATCTAAATTTGAGACAATTAAAAAGATAATTTTTTCGAATTTAATTAATTTAAAAAGCTTACAACTTCACATTATTAATCGTCATGGTTTGTGGCCATGTGTGGAGATGGTAATCTGACCAACTGATGAGTGCTGGTTTAGCATGAAATACGTTTACTGGTGATTATTTATTTTTTCAATATGTGTGTGATCAGGTGGGTCAGCAATATAAAATGACACTGAGAGTTGTATGTCGTGTGAAAGTCTGAGTTCGAATCCCGCATATATTACATATATAAATGCAGGTGTAAGCTTGTACAATGTATAAGAGATTTAAAAAAATTCAATTATCTTGCTTTGCAAGTTCTATAATTAGAAAGCATATTTAAACTTTATTTTTAACTATTTAAATTTATATTTAATATCAATATGCTATAGCTTATGAATTACTTAAAATTGGAAACAAAAGTCTAAAAAAAAAAAATGGATTAAAAATAGTTGCATTTTAATGCAGCTGAAAAAAAAAATCCAAAATATTCACTCTGTATTATATATGTATGTTATGTTAACATTTTGTAAAAAAAAAAAAAAACACTTTTCTATTAATACATGTTAATCAAATGTTATTTTGTGGAAATTGTCAGTTAAAAAAATAATAATAATGGAAGATGTAATATTCATTGTAAATATAATATTTTCACACATAAATCACCCAAGTATAAGTTAATGATTTCATTGCATCCATCGGGTTCATTTATCCATAGTCAACACTTCATTTAATTGCTACAAATTAGATTTTGTGTAAATGAATTTACTCTATATATGTGTAATTGTTTTTGTTCATTGTTAAATAGTTTAAATATATCTGTATGGTAAGATTCATTCCTCTTTGTTTTAATAAAATAGAGACTGAACCTAAAATGAGCTTTTTCTGTAGATGTTGTATGTAGTTTTATTAAATCGAAATTTGGGCATAAAAAGGCCATTTCTTATAGTTATTGCCGTAGAAAGGTATAAAGATTACATTTGTCCCATATTAAATATATGCAGGTGTCTATACTTTCTAAAAACTTATGAGTTAAATAAATGTTTTATATTGATAGGTTTATCCATACATAGTTATATTTTATCAAAATAAGTCATAGATCATGTGACCATATTCTCTTAAGCTTGTAAGTTATAAACAATGAGGATTGCCAATTCGTCAACAAGCTTTCTGTTAAATGCTTAGCCAGAGAAAGCATTTAAAATATCCCTGTCAGGAACCTCTCCCCAAACCCCTGATGATGGTTTTGTGCTTTGGCACTCCTCAGAGAGGTGTCAGGGTAGGTTCAGGCACTAGATCTAAAAATACCAATCCAAAGCCAGCATTTAACTAAAAGTTATCTATTGAGTGGAAAATTTGAAATTTTCAGACACCTACAAGTCTTCAAACTCAGTCTGGGTTCGCTGTATGGCAAATGAACTTGATTATATAACTGTATTAATATTATAATAAAATTAAAGATTAAAATTAAATTTAGCAACGAAATCTTGAACATTTTATAATTAATTATTATTTTCATGCATATGTGTGAAGTAAAATAATGATATAAGAGATTGGAGATAAGGCTTTGTTTAAAAAAAAAGTTATTTATTGACGGATAATTACATTTTGTAATCAAACAATTGTTATTATGATGTATTAGCCTCTTTAAATGTAATACATAGTCCACATTCATTCATTGGAAGTAACTTGCGTTTTTCATGATCTAGTCAAGTATTGAAAATAGGGCTGAGTATAGTGGTCATCTTTTTTTTTTCACATGTCATAGCTTCGGCCAGGAAGCAAACCTGCTAACCCAGGATAACTGCTTGTAAGACAGCTGTGCTGACCATTTGACCACCATCGCTTGACAGGTTATCATTATTTTATTAAATAAAATATTGTTAAAAACATATTTCTTATCTTTAGTCAGGTGGGACTCATATAAATTAGTAAATAAAAAATGTAAATCATTGAAACATGTTTAGCCTGACCATTACATAATAATGTTGCTATTCATAAATGTTTGGCACTAATATGAGGCTTTGTTTTTTAGTTGTTGTAAACTCCTATTTGCTTGAGTTGGATGAATGGAATGGTTGACCAGACAATTTTTTGTCTGCAAGTTGTAATTATATTATAAAAACAATAAATTGTACACAAAGCAAGTTATTCAGAGAAAATGGTATTCAATTACAGATCAAGTTCCAAGATGTGCCAGGGAATGATGTGCAGTTGATGGCAAATCCAGTTATAAGTATATAGAAAATAATGAGTTTATTGTGTATAAAAAATTTGAAGATTAACAAAATGCACAATGAAAATAGAAAGAATAAGGAGGCACAGGAAATGACTGAAGTAGACAATTTAGAAACAAGCTATGAAGAAAATAATATAGGGAGAAAGAAGATTATCCAGATAGTGATACATGCAAGCAAATAGAGAAAAAGGGCATTAACGAAGAGTATGAAAATTCCTGCGAGTACTATAACATCATCACAATTAGATATGAAGCAGATGATTAGTACATTATTCAAACAGATGGAACATAATGAAAAACAGGGATTTAGAAATACAAGATCAGAAAGAACATAATCAAAAACAGGGGGATTTTGAGATGGAATATAATCAAAAACAGACAGATTAGAGATGCAAAAACAGATGATGAAAATCATTTTGACTAAATGTTAGAAAAATTACACCAAAATCTTGAAGAAAGTCAGTGTAAGATAGAAGGACAGATGGAACAAATAAAGCAAAATATAGAAGAAAACCATGTTCATATAAAAGAAGGAATAATAGAGGAGCAGGAGAAAAAATAAAAAAATAAACATGTGACAGACAAATGATTTAAAGAATTACAACACACCACATCTCAAGAAATCAGAAGTAAACAAACAGATCATATGATATTACACCAAATAAATGAGCAAAAGACAGAAATGGAAGTTATGTTAAAACTTTATAACCAAGTGATACAAGATAAATAAAATAGAAAATTTTTAAAATTCAAAGCTGATATGATGGGAGGTCTCATAGAAAAGATTGAAAATTTAGAAGAGCACATGCATGCACTATCTATAGATTATGAGAGAAAGGAACTGAAGGTGAATGTGGAGGTGAAACATGGCCCTAGCAACAATATTAACTCTCAATAAACATGGGAAGGTGAAACAACCCAGCCAATAATAGTCAATAGGAGAGGACAAGCAAACAATAAATAACATATCACCTAACATGAACAACAGTTTTATATCCTAGTTGATATAAGTTAAGAGCTTCAAAGGATTTCCATATCTAAATCCACTTGACTATTTAAATGGACTTGTTGAACTGTTTGCATTTCATAGTCTAACATATAATGAAAAAAATATTATTATAATAAATTATTTAGGTGGTGCAGCCAAGGATTGTTGTAATTTTAGCACCATCTAGAAACCTATGATGAGAATGAATAGACAATAGTACAAAGCATTTTGAACAAGGAGCATCAGGATAAAGTGAAGCAGTAGATATCTCAACACTGATATAAGGCAATGTCTGGAAAAAGCTTATAACAATTTTCTAAGGCAGGTGGCATGATTAAGAATATGTACATTTTCCCCTATCAGAAAGCTGTATTATTCATCTTATAAGACATAATTTGCTAACTAATATTCAACACATAATGTTGGCTAACAACTGGTTGACTATTGAAATAATTACAGATTTACTAGATGCCATAGATCAGGAAATACCTTATCCAGATTAAAAGAATTATTATGAATTTCATGTACAAGAAGATGGATCGTTCTTGTCTTTATAAAAATCGCTATCTTGTGTCGTGGTTTGGAAGATCCCTCTATCGGCAAAATATGCTTGATTATTGTGAATACAGGTTAATGCCTGTTCAGACTATTTACATAAGCTTTCTGTACACTATATAAATTAATTACTACTTCTCAATAGTTTATAGAATTTCCAACAGTAAAATCATAATATTAACTCTCTATAAATCGCAAGATTTCATATAAGTTAATTTGTAAAGGAAATAGCAGATTTAAACAGTGGAGAAAACAACTACTTCACACTTCCAAATCAAGATGCTTTAGATTTGCCTATATAAGTGGACATTTAGGTTAAAGACAAGATGGACCATTCTTGTCTTTATAAAAATCTCTATCTTGGGTCATGGTTTGTAAGATCCCTCTATCGGCAAAATATGCTGGATTATTGTGAATTTTAAAGCACATTAAATACAGGTTAATGCCTGTTCAGACTATTTACATAAGCTTTCTGTGCACTATATAAATTAATTACTACTTCTCAAGCACTTGTACTGTAAATTTTAACAAACCTAACCAACAGAGATTTAGTCATACACCTGGGCCTATATATTATGCACCACCTAGAAAAAAAGACATGAAGCCTTCTGATAAATGATAGACCTGCTTTCCAGTCATCACAAAGAAAAGAGTCTTCAGATAAAGAGCATTAACAATCTACATCTGAATGATCTTATATTAATGACCAATAGTTGGGAAAGAAAGTGAGAAGTTAAGATAACCACAATCTCTTTTTTTATATTGTTTTTTTGTTTCAAGTTTGAGAATTTGAAATAAACAAGGTATTATTCAATTCACTGTTGGACATGTGATTTACCACATGAGTGAAAGATTTTTTAAAAAATTAAAACTCTCTTATTAAAGAATGTATTACAAATAATGCAGTTAGATAAGAGATAAAAAATTTGGGCAATTAAAATGTTATAAAAGTTAATCAGTCAAAAAAACTGGAATGGATTGTTGAAAACAGAAAGAAGTAAAACTTATGTAAAATCAAATTTTTTTCCCATATGTCATAGCATCGGCCAGGACATGAACCCATACCCATCTGCAACCAACTACTTTCTTGCACCGTGGGTGCCTGACAGAGATATTTTAAGTGCTGGCTCTGGCTAAGCATTTACCATAAAGCTTGTAGAGGAATTGGCAATCCTCACTGTTTATAACTTACAAGCTTAAGAGATAGAGTCATGTGATATATGAATTGATCTATGACTCTTATTTTGACTATTTATGTAAAATCAATTTTTCTTATTCCATTTATTTTGGATTCTCATTTTATTTGAATGCTTAGTGAATAAAAGGCAAAAAACTATTATCTGCTAATCTAACCTGGATATCTGAAAAACATGACAAGCTAATTTAGAGTAAATCTGGTTAAAATGATGAAGCAATGCTTATTTCAAATTGCAAAATGGTGATTATTAAAATATTGTATGGTACTTATGAACTTTTTAATACTTGCCATCAGAAGAAAACAAACCACAGTTATCTTGCTTTGTAAGTTTATATTTAATACCTATACACTATATCATATGAATTATTTAAAATAGGAAGCAAAATTTTAAAAAAAAGTTTAATTAAAGTTAGTTGCATTTTAATGTAACTGAAAAAAAAAGATTTTATAAAGAACTTTTGTTTAATATATGCTAACCAAGTGTTATTTTGTGGGAATTGTACATTAAAAATAAATAAATAATGATAATAATGGAAGTTGTAATAATTATTTTAACTGTATTGTATCCATGCATAAATCATCCATCTGTTAAATAATTAGGGTAATTAGAGGAGATTGGAACACAGACTTCAAGCTTTCTTCAGTCACCCACTCCATCTTATACAACCGATATGCATGATCTAGACCAACTGATGAGTGCTGGTTAAGCACAAAATATGTATATTGGAGATTATTATCTTGTTCACATGTATGTGGTCATGTGTATCGACCATATAAGATAAAGTGGATGACTGAAAGGAGCTTGAGAGTATGGGTTCAAATTTCTAATTACATCTAACTTACATATATATTATACTTATATTTAAATATTATAATTAGGGCAAAAATTATTAATAGCTTTAAGTTGATGATTTAATTGCATACATCATGTTCATTTGTCCATAGTCAATTCATCGTTTGATAGCTGAAAATTAGATTTTGTGTATAAGAGCTTGCAATGTATACATGCACTTGTTTGTACATTGTCAAATAGTTTAAATGTATTTGTATTTGTATGGTAGGATTCATTCCTAACTGTTTTAATAAATTAGAGATCAGATCCAAACAAGCAATTCCTGTTGAAGTTGTATAGTGTTTTATTAAATCGGAATTCAGACATAAAAATGGCCATTCTTTATAGCTATTGTTGCAAAAAGTTGTAGTTGATACATTTGTCCCATATTAAGTATATGAAGGTATCTATCTATACTAGGAAACTTATGAGTCAAATATGCTGTACAGCAAAATACTGGATTATATAATTATATTAATGTTATAGCATAATTTAAGATTAAGATCAAATTTAGTAAAGAAACCTTAGAAGTTATTTTATAATTAAGAATTGTTTTCATGAATGCATATGAAATAAAATAATGATATAAGAGAGAATGGAGAAAAGGCTTTGCAAAAGAAAAGTTAGTTTATGTTGACTGACAATTATACTTTGTATTCAAACAATTGTTGTTATGATGTATTAGCTTCTTTAAATATAATACAGTATGGCCTGTATTCATTAATTTGGGAGTAACTTATGTTCTTCATGATTTAGCCAGGTATTGCCAGTGTGTAGTGGTCATCATTGGCTCAAAAAAGAAGAAAATTTGTAACAATTAAATAAAATATTGTTAGAAACATATGTGCTGGTCTATTTCCTGACATTTAAAGTCAGGTGACACCCATTAAATTATATAAATAAAAAAACGTAAACCATTGAAACATCTTAATCTGACCATTACAATATAAAGTAGTGTGACAGTGTGGGTCCAGTTACATTGGTAAGTCCAATGAGCATTGAAAGAACTCATGAACTTTTGTGTAATAAATTTATAATAATCTTTGGGTAGATTTCAATCTGCATTTGCAGAATATTCAATTGTTTGTAATAAAAGATTTTGCTTTGACAGTATTTTTATTTTACATATGGAAAATTATTTGAAGAAAAGAAAAAGATGTATTTTATAAATATGAGAGACAATTTATTAAATAAACAATCACATTCATATCGGCTTTTTTCAAACCAAATTGTGCAAATGCTTTTTGTGAGTGTTAAATAATAAATGAATAACCTCTGACCCATACAAGATATAGAATTTATGCAGCAATAAAAGGAATTGCTGCATAAATTCTATATCTTGTATGGGTCAGAGGTTATTCATTTATTATTTAACACTCGCAAAAAGCGTTTGCACAATTTGGTTTGAAAAAAGCCGATATGAATGTGATTACAATTGTATACAGACGCTATAAAAAATAAATGCTGATTTAAATAAACAATATAAATATATTAATATACATTATGGAAAGTTGGCCATTCACATGGAGATGTTAATGTTGTTTGACATTAATGAGATTTTTTTTTAATTTAAATTTTAACTGTAAAATCTTACTCAGGATGGAAGACCCTGTAGAGTTTATTCTAGTTTTTTTGTTTATATATACATACAGAGGCAGATAGAAAGAGAAAAGAGATAAACAATGAGCATTGCCAATTGCTCAACAAGCTTTGTGATAAATGCTTAGCCAGAGAAAGCACTTAAAATATTTCTGTCAGGAACCACCCTCCCATCTCTGACCAATGGTTCATGCTTTGGCACTCCTCAGAGAGGTGCTAGGGTAGCTTTAGACACTAGATCTAATAATACCAACCCAAAGCCATCTCTCGGCCCCATATAGCTATTTGAGTTGGATAGCTGGTTTTGAAGACATGTAGGTATATGAAAATTTCAGATTTTCCACTTAATAGATAACTTTTAAATAAATGCTGGCTTTGGGTTGGTATTTTTAGATCTAGTATCTGAAACTAGTATCTGAAACTATTCTAGTGCCTCTCTGAAGAATGCCAAAGCATGAAACCATTGGTCAGAGATGGGGGGGGGGTCCTGACAGAAATATTTTAAATGCTTTCTCTATCTAAGCATTTATCCAAAGCTTGTTGAGAAATTGGAAATGCTCATTGTTTATATCTTACAAGCTTAAAAGAATGGGATCATGTGATCTATGACTCTATTTTTTATTTGACTAGAGAAAAGAGATGTTTTGATATGGATGAAATTAAAATGAGAGATAAGGAATTTAGTAAATCAGATTTTTTAATGATATAACAGTACCTGCAGATAATGATAAGTTTGGCAAAATGTTAGTGGGATTGACAAGGTTTCGGTTAAAACCAAATGCAAATAGTTAATAAAGAAAAAATTAAAGTATAGGCATTCCATAGGTTGTTATAGAGCATATTTATGTTTTAAATATTTATAAGTTGGTTAAATGATGATGAAAGTTGTGATAAAAATATTACAATAAAAATTGCATTGATTAAAAAAGAATTTTTAATAAGGATAGAAAGCTATTTATGTTTGATTAAAATTAGATCCCAAAAAGTCTTGTTACATATTTATGTGACGTGAAATTTTATTTGGACAAGAAACACAGACTATCAGAAAAATATGAAAGGTTTTCAGATATTGAATTCTTAATAGACTTAGCTGACAATATCACTATTCAAAAGCTTTAGCACATTTTTTTAAAAATATCTTTTCAGCGCTGATTATTACATTCATAAAGAATCGTGGCCAACTCCATAATTGGACAACTGTGATCTTTATTTTTGAATATACATCTTTACATCTAAAAATCTGTGTTTTATGTTAATCTATTATAAATATCTTCTAGATTTTTTGCTGTTGATGAATAATTCTGTAAGACAAAAACTGTCAACCACATTTATGATTTCAGTGTAAATTCGTAGTCAAGAGGTGACCCTATTATAATTATGATCTTATTATTTTTAAAACCCAAAATCATTTTTTAAAGTAAAAATATTTTTTAAGGTAGAAAATAAAATGATTTCAATCGTCTAATATATATATATGTAAAAAAAAAGGTGTGTGAGTAGCTTGGACTATGAGTGTTGACTTGAACAAGTGACAAAAATGCTTTGTTTGGTTTAAAATAGTGGTCGAGTGGCACAATTTGGTTCTCAAAGTCCATGTCTGTCATTTCCTGTGCTTGAATTTCTTATGAACACCTGAAAAATAAATCATTTGATTATTTTTGATGACAAAAGGTACTTCAAAGTTTAAGAAAATGATTAGCAACCATTAGAAAGATGGTTGATAAGTTAAATCGTTATGAGTGGGAAAAATCTGTGGTAAACTAAATATATCATATGTAATCATATGGTCAGTAATTTAAAAGATCATATAAAATTTGAGCATCCTATTAGCTGAGTGAGCACAAGTTTTATCCAATTTGACAATCATTTTTTTTGTATGCATCTTACCGCCCATGAGTCCATATGCAATCCACCATTACATCAAATAACTCAAAGTTGTTAAGACTTAGAGATCTGGATCAGTAATATGAATTGCAATTGAGTATTTGATTTTTGCATAATGTTTTTTTAAAACTAAGCATATTCAAAACAGGAAAGGTTTTCATGATTAAATTTAAAATATTCTAATAATGTATTAATGTGAAATGCACTAAAAAAATAAAACACACTATCTGAGATTATTAAGATTAAATCAAGAGACGATCTGGTCCTTAGCTATAGTGAAGCAAATCAAGGCAATGCATATTGGCCTTCAATCTTAATTTTTTTTTTGTTATATATACAAAAAAGTATCAAATCTGAAATTGTATATGAACTACTCTTCGCCCTGTGCCTAAATTAAGACTTGAGCTTATTATTAGCATGATTTTTAAATCTACATATTATTTGTGTAAGTTCAGTTTATATATCATAGGAAAGAGAAAGTTTCTCACTTTTAAATAACTGTGGCACTGAATCATTCATTTGTATATATGTAATAATTAATAAGTGATTTTATATACATGTAAAATTGTGGAAGGTACTTCTATTCACACATCTGCTAGAAAATTGATGTTCCCCTCTCTTGTCAATAATTGTTTTAAAACCATAGATGGTCCACATATGGTCAGAACTTATTATTTAAATAAATCAACAACTATTGGCCATGCTTCAATTGAGGTTTGAACTTGTAAGCCTGATTTTTAAATCTACATATTACTAACACAAGTTCAGTTTATTAAAGTATATGGTATAATTGTAAAGAATGAACTTTTTAATAATTTTATATAAGCAGCCAATGATTTTAGCTATTCCGTCACCCCTGATATAAAATAATCAACTGAACTAGTAAATTGTTTTTGTGATTTTACACAAGTTAGAGTTGCAGACTCAAATAATGAGTGTCAATTGAGTAAAATATAAAAAAATTCAATTAAATGAAATTCTTCTATTTAAATTGCATTTTGGATACTCAAATATCACATGATCCACTGAGTTATTAATCAAATGATAAAAAAATATTAAATTAATTTAATATTATGATTCATGATGCTTTTACTTTTATCGACATTTTTTATGAGTTGTTTAGAGATCATGTGACATTTGAGAAACAGTAGTGACGTGTTGCGATTTGATTCATGAACTCTTAATTGTTTTACCACTGCATAAAGCAACCCAATATTTTATTGGATGCTTTACTTTTCTTAATATTTTTTAGTGCTAAATGATTTAATAAAAGCGTGCATAAAACAAAAACAACCAAACAAAAAAAAAAAAATTTAATACTCATTAATAAATTTATTTAAATAATCATGTTTCTCTAAAAACAATTTTCAATTAAATAAAAGAAAATTTAATCAACAAATATAATCCAATCGATTAAATGTTTTACAAGATTAATTCCCAAGTGAAGAAAGAAACTTTAGTTCATTAATTAAGAGTTGAAATAATCAAGCTCCATTATGTAATATTAAGTTTTAGCATTTGATAATATTTTTACATTATATTATATAAGATAAACAAATCATTGTTTACATTTAAAATCTAATTACGTCTAATATTTTACAACATAAATAATTATTATAAATTAAATGATAACTTGAATAATATGATGTGACATTAATTAAAATAAGGTTAGTATATAAATGTATCCTGCCTACAACATGGGTTTGAATTTGGACTAAGAAAAACTTGGAATTTTTTTTAGGTTTCAAATACTTCGTAGTTTTTATGGATACCTGTTTATTTTTAGATAAAGAGTAAAACAAAAATGGAAAAACACTAAAATCCTCATCAAGGTTAATGCTAACTTTTTTTCTTATTCATCTGTGAAAAAAATTGTGGATACCTTTGTTTTATAGTGGAGATTAATTTAAAGACTGTTATATATAATAAATTTTGAATGCATGTATCAAAAAAAATTATTAGTCTCTCAGTGATCAATTACTATCTAAAAATGTGAAAATTATCTAAAGATGATCACTTAGTAATTTTTTGTTTAATTTGTAGATTAGTGTTGCTTTGAGAGTTGTAAATTATTTTTATAATATAAATATTTTTGACTTAATGATTATTAAAATTATTAATGTATGTATATGAATATATTTATAATTTTTTTTTACTATCTAGATATGAATTTTAACAAAGTATTTTTTGGGTAATTGATACCTTTTTAATTTTGTTGTTGTTGTGGTGGTGGTTAGCATTAGTACTAATCACTTGAAAATAGGGGTAGGAATCCTCTGGTGGTAAAAATGATACTTTTCAGAAATTTCTGATTGTAATCTCTCTAGAAAGAATAAAAACCTAAGAGGAAAGTAAATTTTATTATTATTATTTTATATATATTTTTTTTCATGTGTCAAAGCATCAGCGGGGAAGCGAACCCGGGTCAACTGCTTGTAAGGCAGCCGTGCTGATCACTCGGCTACCAACGCTTGACTATTATTTTAGTACAGATTTTTTAAAAAATGTGAAAATTTTCACTTCCATAAATTTAAATGTAAAAAACCACACCCTTTCTTCCATTTTCTTTTTATTATTAACAATCAAAAGAATCCACATTACAGTTCTGATTTCATTACCACAGATATGAAGGGATTCATGATGATGTAATTAGCACATCCAGATGAGTTTACAACAGGCTGTGGTTTAAATATAAATTAGATCACTTTTGAAATTTTTTAGGTTATGAACAAATTTAGGATTTTTTCCTTGAATAGATGGCCCATATAATTAATACAACTATTTGATAGCAATTATATTTTTAGTGGAAAGATAAAATGATCTGACTAATCCAGATTGATGAGTATTGATGGACTAGTTAAAAATAAAGTATGATTCTGATATAATGTAACCACTATTAGGGAGTGGGTGGGTGTGTCTTATATTTTTATGAGTATTGAAATTATGATTACTTTTATGTTACTGCAAATAGAATAGTCTCTTGCATTAATTATAAAAATATTAAACTTTTGATAATGTAAACATATCAGCTACACAAACATAGAGTCTCTCATCAATAATTACTCAAGAATAACTTCTCAGTGACTGCAGATAATATTGGTGGTAATATAACAACCATATGTAGTTTTATGCAAATTTTACATTTGTCTTTATTAAAAATGAACTTTTAATGTAAACTTCTAAGTTTCTAATTCACTTGTATTTATTATTGTACCAAATATTACTCAAGAACTGATTATAATTAGACATTTCTATTCAAATATATAAACTTCTTGATAAAGCTAATTTAATTAACAAGTATAATTTTGTTCTTCACTTAATGAAAAGACTTGTCTACTGACTAAAACTTATTAATAAACTTTCTAAATATTTTACTATTAGTTTTTATTTCTGTCTTGATCTGTAGTTAACAAAAAGTTATCATCAATTGTTGAAAATTTGGGACCATTAAAGTGCTCTGTAAGAATTGATGTAAACAACATTAAAAAAAGCTATTCAGATTAATGGATCTTAAAAAATTCTTCCCAATAGAATATAATTTATGTATATCAGCATATATAAATACCCACTTCTGAAAAATGTATTGCCAGATTGTTTCGCATTTTTATGAAAAATAAATTCAGTTTCAAGCATTGATTATTTTATAGTGGAGAAATATTATTTCTGCTCACAATACTATAGGATAGCCTGTTTGTTAAATAAAAATTTAGCTAGATTAAAATTACTAAAAGATTACACACATGTAATGGTCATGTGACAATATTTAAGATATTTGAACATGGATGGGCTGCTCTTTAATTAAATTAGCCCTTTTAATGAGTTCACTGGCTTTTACCTGTGACAAAACAAAAAAAAACACTTTTTTTTCAACATACAAAATTAAATGAGGTCCTCGTTCCCAAAAGAATATAAAGACATTAATAAGGCAGATTTTGGCAACCAAAGATAAATGGTACACTAATTTCTTGTTCACAGATATAGAATGTCATTTAATGATAATCTTTAATTTCTTTCTGGAACTGTAAATCACTTTAAAGAGAAGAAAGAATTGATAAATTAGAAGAACTGAAGTACAAATAAAATATTATTTAGCTTTGATAAAAAAAGATAAGAGCAATATAAGGGCATTGCTGATTTATTACTTTGAATAGTAAATAGTTATCCAATTCAGTGCAAGATACCAAATTCAGGTAAATACAATTTATGATTCAAGTTTTTTATCCTGATGAAGAAGTGAAGAATTTTTATGTAGATGCTGAGAATACTTTTAAGCATGCCAGACATTTTAAAGTTAACAAGAAAGATTTTAATGATTGAACAGAAAGATAATTGAAAGAAAACACTCTTGGAAGAACATTTTGAGATAAAAACAGAAATGAGAGTAGAAATGAATTTGTGAAATTTGCAGAAAAAGAAAATCTGTATATTATCAATTATTTTTATGAGAAAAATCCAAAGAAGAAAAGAACATGGAAGCTTCCAAATAAAAATATATCTGGGTTGGATTATATTTTGATTAACAAAAATAAGCTTTTTGAAGCTATGATATATTTAATAGATTCAGTACAGAAACTAATCATGGATTAGACAGATGTAACATAAATGATACTGCAAAACTAGAGAAACAAAAGCCATTAAGAAAGACAATAATAACAATTGATATTTTAAATCTTCAGTAATATTCTAATGAATTTAAGCTAAAATTTTTAGATCATTTTAAAATAGTAACTGATTTCCTTCATATTTGAATAAATTCAGTAAGAAAACTTTATATTCCAACTAATATTAGATTATAAGATTGTAAAAGACCCAGAAAGAGACCACATGTGAGATGGATGGATGAAATAAGAAAGTGTGCAGGGGTGATGTGGAGAAGAGAAGCTAAAGATAGGAAAAGATGGATTGAACTTGGAGAGACCGTCATCCTGCAATGGATTGATAATGGTTGATGATGATGATTAGATTATAAATAGTGAATGTCAAAAAGTAGCATTTTATCAGTAAATTTTCTATTGAGATATGACAATGCACAAAGAAAAGGAGAAATATAAAAATATTTAAAAATGATTAATTTACAATATAATGGAATACTGTAATGCTAATTTTATGGAATCATTATTAAAAATGATACATAGAAAAACTAATTGTGAAATGACAAGTAAAATTACTGAAGAGAATTAAAGTTTCAAAAGTAAAACACAACAACTTGATATTGAAAGGAAAATTGTTTCAATGATAAAAGAAAAAGAAGATGAATCACATAATGAAATTTGAACTAGACTTCTACAAAGAACTATTTAACATATATATATATATAATGAGTTATTTATTTATATAGTGCTATGTTTTAATCTATAACAGTTATTAGGGATCACTCTACTACACGTGTGGTGTAAACTAATAAACACTTTTAAGGAATACTTTTCTTTTTAACCTAAAGTATATATATCAAATCTTAAACATTTAGAAATGAGAGCATGAAGATATTAATTAATCACTTTTAATTCCGTTTGCTATGGTTTAATTATTGATATAGCATTATATAAGTAATGTCATTATATCTATATATATATGTTTAATATTACATCTAATATTGGTATCCATAAATTGTACATATTTCATAGACTTCAATAACTAAATCATAGCAAGTGATTAATTAATATCTTTATGCTCTCATTTCCAAAATGTATTGATACTGAACTGATGTCATATCTATATAACTATACAAGTGAATGAATTTGGGTTGGAGACATTATTGTATTTTCATCTTTAATTAATCAAATAGGCAAAAGGTGGCGCTAGAGGGTTGCATTACATCCTAAGATCTAGATACAGTGTTCTCAAATTCAAGGCTCCTTACTGATAAAAGAAGCCACAAGCTAGAAACTAGATTGGGAATGTTGGATGAGTGGTCATTAGATAGGGATTTTTTGCATAAACCTTCCTACATCCATTGATTATAAAGGCTTACACTTGGTGGTGCTACTGCATAAAGAGTTTGGTATTCTTCTTAAGATACTCTGTACTTAGAGTTGTTACAGAAACTTAACACTTCGAAATATATAATGTGATTCCATTTCTGAAATAGATTGCAGTTACCAAGTGAAAGCATTCAGGAGTATTATGTATAACTGCATGAGCTAACAAAGAAATGCCAGTTCAAATGTTGGATCAAAGATATATAGTTAAACCAGCTGCTATGGGATATGAAAGATATAAAGCTTAGACTATTAAGTAAGGCCACACTTGCAATAAAATTCAAAATTACAGCAAATGCTATGAAATCATCCATATCAGTAAACAAGTCAAAAGTACAGATGAGTAATCGGAACATAAAAGAAACTGTTTACATTTGTTATTATTGTGGCACTAAAGGACACATCAAGAAAAAAGTGTAAATTTAGAAATAAGAAATGTCATTTAATGTTGATTGAAAGATCGTTTCTCTCAAGTTTGTAAAAACAAATCGAAAATGGCTTAAGCAAATTTCAGTAAGTAGTGAATGAGAAGAAAATTTTAGAAAGTGATGACATGTGATTTATTAGAAGTGATAATATGTGACCAAATTATTAAAATGAAAATTAATAGTGATGCAAGCACATGTTTCTCATCACTCAGATAGAATGAACAGCCATTAAAAGAAAATTGAATAAAAATATAATAATCAATAAGACAAACTTGGTTGATACAAATGTAATGCTAATTGCATTGACATAATAGACATAATGATAGCACCAGTAAAAATTAATAGATGAATAAAAATTTTACTTCTATATGTCATATCTAAGTATTTGAACCATATATTAGATCACAACTGGTTCAAGTTTTTTGGAATTAAAATTATTGAAAAAGAGAAATGGAGAAATGGATTTCTTCAACTCCTTAAATTCAGACCAGAAGACTTGAAAATGCAATATGTGGATATAGAGCTAACTTCAATCTGCAACCAGTCATCTGTAGACCAAAAAAAGTTCCATTCATTCTCAAACCTAAAGTGGAAGATGTTTTAGATGAATTAGTGGGGAAAGGTATTATTTTACTTATGGAAGAATCTGCATGGTTTTACACCCATAGTTATTATTTTAAAAACTGCTGGTAATGTAAGAATATGTAGTAATTATCAAATAATAGTAAATAAGAACATTAATAAAGGTGTTTATTTGCTGTCAAATATTATTGAGGTATTAGCTTTTTTACAAAAACTTCTATTTTTGCCAAATTGAATTTGCAGTCAACATTTTATTACATCCTAATTTAAACACATATTAAGGGCTGTTTCATTTAAGAAAATTGTCTCGTGATATAACTATAGTGCCTAATATTTTCCAAGACAAAATGGAGTCTTTTAAGAGGAACATAAGGAGTTATACTCTATCTTGATGATATTTTAATAATCACTGAAAATGAAAGTAGTTATAAAGACAGGAGAATGTTAAGTGAAACTAGATTAAATGCCTCTAGATGTATATAGTTAACCAGAGAAATTAAATTTCTGAGACACATTATAACAGATAAACACAAATATCCCAATCCAGAGAAGGCCAGGGCAATTAAGAATAAACCAATGCTAAAAAAATCAGAGTATTGCAAGCCTTTTTGGATCTAAATTTATTTAAAAGTTTCCTGAAAGGAAAATGCTATATAGCAACTTTTCTCTATCAATTACTAAAGAAGAACCTGAGATGGATATAAGGAGTTTATCAGGGTTTAGCCATTAGAAAAGTCCAAGACTTGCTGGATTCTAATCAACAGTTAGCGCATTATCATGATAATCAAGAAGTTATCATTACCATGGACTCTTCAGACTTCAGAGTAGATACTGTAATTTTTCAAAGTATATGGAAGTACTGCTAAGAAAAACAATAGACCTAACTAGATAGAGAGGCTTTAGCAATTGTATTCATGGTTAAAAAGTTTCACCCATATGTGTATGGACATTCCTTTAAAATCTTTACATATCATTGACTTCTATTGGGAATAATAGGAAAAAGAAAAGTCTCTCTTAAAATATGCCAATTAATGTGTGTTATGATGAATTAACATCTTGGATTCTTACAATTTTGAATTAATGTACCAGCCAGGACAATAGATAAAGCATGCTGATGTTTTTTTATAGAACTCTGGATAAAAACAAACAAGCCCCATATATAAATACAATGAAATCTAAAGTAGTAAACAGTAAAGTCATAGCATATTAGACAAAAAGAGAATGCTGGATACCAGTTAGATATGAAATGGCTAAAGCAAGATTGGCTAAATAAATGACCAAATAATGTACTTCAGTAAATTTGGAACATACAAGGATGCTTATGTCCATATAATGAGTATATCATCATGCTTTATCAAGTTTTAATTCCAAGTCAGGAGAGGAAATATGTAGTAAGCTGCTACACAATGGACACTTCTGAATTGTTCATATGAAAGAATTAGCTCAGTTGTATGCCTGGAAGTCTAACCAGAATGGTCACATTGAGAAAACTATCAAGATATGTCTTGTCAATGAACAGCGAATATCAATGATGGAATTACAACTATGGTTGGAAGCTACTAAACCATAGCAAAGGATCACTTAAACCATGCCATGGATCTATATGTCTTGTTATCATTAACATGGTCTCTAAATGAATGGAATACAGGACAATAAAAATATGTAAAGTATATATTCAAAATATTGAATGAACTTTATGATCATGATTATTCTAAATTATTAATCATGGATAATGATGCTTTCAGGAGAGATGAATGATTTTCTAAACAAGAATGTAGTCCAGCATTTACTAACACTCTCTTACCACTTCTGAGTCAAGCAGACTAAACAACAGTAAGATGCACTGAATAAAATGGAATAGGCTAGTATTTATGAAGTGTTAATTAAAACAATATTTTACTCAGCATTTCACATTGAATTCCATGATCACCACCTCCTGCAGAACTACTGATGAACAGATAAACTAGGGAAAAAGCGACTACAAAGTCAGATGAATATGGACTACATCGAAAAGAAATGGATAATGGGAATTATAACTAAACATATGTATGACTGAATTAGAAGATGGCTGAAAAGTAACAAGACATATAGACAATTTAGGAATCTGTTTATGAGAGCGATTAATGCTAGGTAAAGAAATGACAGCTTCATTCTCCACTCTTGTTGAAGATTATATAAAACAGTGAAAATATCAGTGCAGAAGCATCTGTTAAAACTGAAAAAAATGAAAAAGTGAAAAAGAAAAATCTATGAACTGAAATCTGTATATTGTAATAGTAGACAACAAAGGAAGAAAGAGAAACTAATACTGAGAAGAATGATGAAGCCATGTAAATTATTTATAATTGAATTTTATAGTAATCTGGAGTGAGTGGAGGTACAGTTATCTTCTGACTATAAAAACATGCACCCTGATAATATGAAGATAAATAAAGTAACATGAGTGTATCAGTGTGTGTGTGTGTGTGGGGGGGGATTAATCAGAAATAAAAGTACATTCTGCACAATACTAAACATTATGCAAAAAAGAAAAAATGTAAATTGATATGCCAATTTATAAAGAAGACTTAATGTAATTAATTATACAAATTAGAAAAAGCAAATGAGAGAACTGCTACATTACATAAGTTTGTGAGCAGATTAGTATTGTGCATAAGCAATGAACAAGACCAGGGATCAAAAATGATTTGTCAAGCATATATGCAGTCCAGTATGCAGAAAATTTAACAGTGAAGAATCAACGGGGTTTGAAAGGTATGGGAAAAAGAATGTAGCATTGTAGTTAATAGTATGAAGGGTGCGTAAACATATTGAGGAATGAAAACTAGTTAGCATAATTGTCAGGGAAATGCTATATTTCCTACTTATAGTTGCAATTTTATTTGAGGAGGCAACTGGCAAAACACTAGTTGAAGCTACTAATACTTATATCTTATATTAAGAGTAATAAAGTTTAAATTCATTGTGTATTTATTTTCTAAAAATAAATTGAGTGTAAAGCCAGTCTCTGTATACATCAAAATGAAAATTATTTAAGTCATATAGATTGTATAGATTATGTTATTGCTTTTGTGAACAATACTTCATAGTATAAGGAATCTTAAACAAGGCAAAACTCTCCATACAGTAGTGCCACCCTGTGCCAACCCGAGTAATCAATGGATGCCAGAAGACTTGTGCATAAAATCCCTATCTAATGCCTATTCATCCAATATCCCCAGACTAGTTTCTGGCTTGTGGCCTTCGTCAGTGAGGAGCTTCTGGCATCCATTGATTACTCTGGTTGGCACAGGGTGGCACTACTGTATGGAGAGTTTTGCCTTGTTTAATAACAAATTATGTGCTAGTATAAGAGATGATGATCATATAATGTTTATAAGGAATATTACAAGATTTATCTTTTTGAAGCAAAAAAAAAGTACGATTAAAGATAAATGTTATGAATGAATATTCATCGAATGGTAGATGTGTTATCATTGCTTATAATGCTCTTTGTTTTAATGATTGTATTATATACATAAGTTATTTCTTTTTCTATCAATGAGCATATAAAAACTTGCCCATTCCAATCATTATATAGCATACTAATCATTTATTGAATTAAAAACAATTGTTTATAGATTAGCAAAACTTTATATAAGCTGCTAGAATACACGTTACATTTAATTAAAAATAGTGGCCTTAGATGTAAAAAGGTTAGTAATCATATTGTTTAAATCGTTTATATAAAATGTCACGATAAAGTAAAGCCGCTTGTTCATTTGATGTATTGATATTTTTTTAAAAAAGGCAAAAATTAAATACTGCATATATTTTTTTAGAAAGTCATTTAAATTTGTTTGCTTTTTAAAAAAAAATTATAATAATTTTTAATTAATATTTATTCTAAAGTTTTATTGTCCACATGCTTTACAATTTACAAAAGTTAATTATATTAATTATAGTTTTTTATTAAATATATTCCTGAGGCTTTATAAAATTCACAAATGAAAACAATAAATTTAAATTAGTAATGAAATGTTTTTGTTTTTCAGATTTTTAATTTTTTATAATAAAATAATTACCTACTGGTAAAATAATGAGTTATTTTAATAAAAACAATTATTTCTCCCACTTTCTGGCTATTAATAAGACAAAAAAATTACAACCTTCCAAAGAGGAACAATGAAAAAGTTGTTACTAACCGGTCTTGCTAGATGGATAAAATTTGAATAGTTTACTATCCTTGTTTGTTTTTTGATCCGATGTTGTGTTTATGAAGATTGACTATGAATGAGAAATAAACAATGCCTGGCAAAGAGCATCTCCTATAACATTACAGGATAGCATTTTGTTTATTTAAAGATTAGAGACTGTTTTTGGTATAGCCTTTTCTGTCTCCCTCATTTCCTTTTTCATTAATTCAGTTAGTATAGGGTCTGGTTATCATAAGACTTTCATGCTATCAATCATCTTTCTATATTAATTGTGAAAATGGAGTTATGTGCTTCTATTCATATTAATTGTAAAAATGAGATTATGTGCTTGTGCAACTATTTTAACTAACATCATTTCTGATGCCAACTCCTTTTTATATATTTTTTAGCTCAAGCCTTTGAGAATTAAGAAAGCAATAATAATGGCAGGCTTAGTAATCTAGCAGTTGTTGGGTGTGCTTTTTATTCAAGGCAATCAATAATGACTTGGATGAAGACATGGCAGCCCTACATAGAACTTGTCCATCTATTATGGAAGGAAAAGTAACCTAGAAAATTGAAAGGCCTGTTTGACACAGTCTGGCTTGATTTTCACCCGTGTGGGCTAATCATTGCACAATAGAAATAATGATCAACAATAGTAGAAAAGCAGGTGGCAATGGTAGTATTACAGAATAAGAGTTACAATTCTAATTTCTTTTTCTCAATATATTTTCACAATCATTCGTCAAATACCAAAATGGAGGACTTCATCAGTGGCCAAGCAGTTTTCAAGATTTCATATTAATAAAACAAATGAATGGCTACAAGTTTTTTGAAAGAACTGATCAGTCAGTGAAAGAAAAATGTATGATAGTAGATTTGCTGTAAATACTAGTATCTTATATTTTTGGAGATTTTCATTGTATCAGTTAAAGATAAATGGTATTCAAACTTTTTTGAATAATTCTAGTAGAGCACATTTTATTAGTGCTTATGTTCCAATATTATAATTAGACAATTTAGAGAAAGAAATCTGTTATTCGTTGCTGCAGAGAATAATTACAGCAATACCATTTTTTTTTTCTAGGAGACTTTAATGCACATGCTGATATAAATAATAGATTTTGGCCAAAAGTGTTGAAAGTAATGCCATTGGTATTGTAAATTCCACGGCCCGCTGTTTTTGAATTTTTGCTCAACATATAGATTGATTATCACAAACATTTTGTTTCAAGAGAAAAATCACTATACAGAAACATGGATGCATCAATATTCCAAACAATGACATTCTATAGATAGGAGTTGGAATACAAGAGCAGTTCACATTCCATGAATCCTTACAAGTACAGATTGTTGAACAGGTCATAGATTAGCATACTCCAAGATTAAATTGATAATTTTTTTAAAAAATAGGTCTTATTTCAGTAATATTCCCAAGAAAATTGATAACCATTTTTTACATATATCTACAATAGATAATAAATTTCAACAGCTATTAAAGCCCTAAAATTGCTAATTTGGATTTTCAGGATTGCCATATTACTGAGGTATAGATATTTTTTGGAATTTTGCTAAAAAGAATAATTATAATTGAAATTCTGACAGTGATCTTATTAGTAGTATTTTGATTTTACAAAACGTGGCATTTTATACATGTAAGAATTATAAATTAAATGTGAAATTTTATAACAAATATTGAGATCTGAATGTAGAATGTCAATGACTGACAAAAGTCTTAAAAAATGTTTGATAGATTAAAATCGCAAAGAAGATGTAGGTATACACTGATTGTGGTCATTTTAGATTATGTTTCATGTTCTAAAAGCAACATTTGAACTTGGAAGATGACGTCATAATTCTATCAGTGTTTTGAACTGGTAACAAAGTATTTTAAATCTTTTAAATAATGGTACAAGAATTAAGATGATGACTGATATAGATTTGGATGAAGCTATAGTTAAAACAACTCTTTATAATATTAAAAATGGAAAGGTGAAAAGTCTTGATGAAATACCTGGAGCAACTTAAAAATATGGTATATTCAAAAAAATTTAATTTTTGAGGAATATATGAACCCATGAAATTGTATCACCTGTTTTAAGGATGTGTCCATTATTCCAATTTTTAAAAATAGAATGAATAAACAATTTTGTAATAACTATTGTGGAATATCATTAAAAGATATTATCAAGAATTTTTTTGTATAAGTTGCTTACAGTCATAGATGAGGGATTACCAGAGAATCTTTGTGATTTTAGAAAATCAAGAAACAGCATAGATATAGTTTTTGTTGCCAGGCAAATTCAAGAAAAATAGTGAGAACAAAAGAATGATTTATGCCAGCGGTCCCCAACCTTTTTGGCTTAAGAGCACATTCTATAATACCAGCCAGGTCATGGGCACCATTTATTTTTCAGCGTAAATTTATAGTTGGATATTGTTAATAATACACATAATGTATAAAAAAAATATTTATTTCAAAAATAAAATTTTAACATATAATTAACATTTATATTTTTATGTAAATTACTAAATTATATATAATATTACAAGTCAATGTGATCTTTGGCACTGCACTTCATAGGCAATTGCTTCATAATTAAGGGAGTATGATGATATTCCTACTCATAAGCAATCATCAAGATGTTCTTCACTGGGCTAGTGCAGTCCACAAAGAAATATTGCACTTGGCAGTCTGAGAGATAGACTCTTTTATGCTGTAAAAGTATAGTATGCCCTACAATTTGATTACAATATAATACAATAATTTATAAAAAAATTTAAAAATTAAATTTATTTATATCAGATAAATCATTTTTTATCATATTCAGATAGTGGCAGGCACACGTAATGGGGATCCCTGATTTATGCATTGCTTTTATTGATTTTGTCAAGGCATTTGATTTAATTAATCAAACATGTCAATGGCATTGTTGAAAATAGTTACTTAGCTAGCAAAATATATTAAATATATTATACAGCTTTTACATGGTGGAAAGATTGGAAGTATATAATTGCAGATGAAAAATCGGATGCATTTCAAATGAAAACTAGCATTAAACAAGAACATGTATTTGCCATAATATTATTTTCAATTTTTATAACTGTTTAGAAGTGAAATAGAGATCAAAATGCAATCCATATATTTAGGACCCATTAGAGCCTTGCAAAAAAAAAAACTGCCATATGCAGAAACTAGTTTGAAAAAATTAGTGAGAACAAAATACATCTATTGATGTACATTTGAATAATTCATGATGTAATTTATTAATTGTAGTAAAACTTTTAATTCCATTAACCATGTTAAATTTTAAAACTTACTGCTTTATAATTTTTGAAAATTAATCTTTGCTTCTATATTAGTAAAATAGTTAGATTGGACCCCATATATGTGAGCGATGGTAAAGTATTAAACTCTGAAGTATACGGTTCCCAAATCAATTCCTACTCTGGCATTTCCAGCACTAAAACCTGTTATGAAATCCTGAACAATAAAGCAATGCAATTACTTAATATATTCAGTTTTATATTGAATAGGGACTTGGATCAGTCATATTGGAAGGTGACAAACATAGATTAGGATTAGTGAACCCTAACTCTAATACTAATTCTTGAATGCCAAAAATATGATTATAGCTACACATATATCCCAAAAGCACATTCAACTTTAGATTATAAAAAAGAAACAAACCACTTTAAGCAAATGAACAAAAATATGCAAACTTGAATTACAAATACAAACTAAGCTATATATATATGTGTGTGTGTGTGTGTGTGTAAACAATAGGAGTAGACCACTGTCCCTAGACTATGATTTAAAAGCACTCTAAATGTTGAACAAAGGATCAAGAATAGAGTGAATCTTAATTGAATCCACCTATTCTAAAGGAATCCATCTATTCTTGGTTACTCTGATGTTTATAAGCATACCTTTGTCAACATTATTGGTAATTCAGAATGAAATTAATTCATCAACCAGATGGAATAAGAGAAGAAAATGATTTAAAACTTGATTTGGATTTTTTTTGAACATTTATTATCATCAAATAATTGATCACAGAATGACTTTGAAATAGTTTTAATACAAAATTTATGAAAAAGACTTAGAAGTAGTAGAGACATATCTTTCAAAATAAAGATCAGAATTAATTTTTCAAAATATAGTACTTTCTATAATTAGATATAAATGTGAAAAGTAGACACTGAAGGAAGATATCAAAAGTATTAATGTTTTGAATCATATTGATGATGAAGATTTTTGGAAATATTATAGAATGGTAAAGAAACTAAACAAAGAGCTTTCCATTTATGCAGAAAGTTAAACAGAAACAACTTCTAATTTATGTTTTGTTTTTAACAAAAAAAGGTTACCAATATCCGTTGAACTACTGATATTGAATCATTTCACCCATAATTAACATAAACCAAGTACAATTGTTTGGAATCCTTATTCCTATAATTGACAGTTATCCTATTTCATGATAGAATTTTTTTAAAAAACAGACCTTTGTGAAGTATTAGATATCCTGAAGAAAATATTAATAGAATCTCTCCAATTTTCTATTGTTATGATAGGTTTAACAAACTCATAATAACAGCTGCCAGACTTTATTCCTCCCGAGTCCTGAAAGGAATTCTTTAGTCAACTTTTGTCTAATAAATTCTGACAAAGTTATAAAATCACTGGATGATGCCAGAAAAAGTGGAGAGAGAATATGGAGAAGCAAAATCTAATCATAAGATTTAGTCACTTTTATAAAATTTTGGCAACTAAAAAAGATCTATTACTGCTAACCAATATTATATGTCAAACTTCTAAATCTAAGATTGATAAAATGAAAAAAAAAACATCATTGGAATAGAATTTCAAACTTTTTTTTGACAATGTTCCATCAATACCAATCTAATAAACTCTATAAGTATTCATAAATTTGAATTTGCCCTTGATTGTCTTAACTAGAAAAATTCCCTGGGGGGAGATAACATACTTTCAGAGTTTTTAATAAATTTAGGATCTAAAGCCAAAGCATGGTTGGCAAAACTATTTAATAACATTATTCATCTAGAAACAATTCCAAAATATTGACATAAGAGCAAAATTATATCAATTTTAAAACCAAATAAACCTAGCTATGATTCAAAAAATTACTTCCCAATATCATTATTAGGTGTTCTCTAAAAGCTTTTTAAAGAAATCATATGAATAATATTTTTTTCAGTAATTGAGAGTCAATACTTATGGAGTAAAATAAAGTTTAATCCAGAAAGAAGCTGTTGTAAAACAAGTTTTATCTTTAACAACTCACACTAAAAAAAGATTTTAAAATAAAGTACTAGTGCTATCTTTTATTGATCTAATCTCAGTTGTGATGTTGTTTGGGAAAATGTTCTTTTTCTAAAAGTTTTTGATAAGATGCTCTCTGATAGGAAAATTCAAACAACAATAAATGATAATCAATTAGTTCAAAATTTTATAAATCAATCTGTCAAAAAATTCAGTTTTTTCAGCTTCTTTTATTTATTATATTTATCAGTGCTCTTCCAGAAACACGATGCATGAAGTTTATTTATATTGTTGATATTATTGTGACTTCTAAAATAAAATTTCTTTTTGAAATAGAAAAGTTTCTCAATAAGGATATGAAAAGATTGGAAATGTCTTTCAAAAACTAAGAAAAAATCAAATGGAGACAGAATACTTAAATTATCATCTAAGCATCTCATCTTCTGATTATTATCTTTTGAAATAATAGATTAAAACACTATTCTCCTCCTTATTATTTAGGAATAATTTTGTATTGTAATTTAACATTTTCTTTATTTAGCTAACCTTAGATCAAAATTAATTTCTAGGAATTATCTCTTTGAAAAATACTTTGCAGACAGTTTCTTTAACGCTAATGTATTCTCCCAGTAAATATTGTGCTCATGTTTAAAAAAAATATTCCAAGCTAAATTTTTTTTTATTCACATAAATATTGCAATGAAAAATATTATGGGTGGTACATCCAGTTTCATTCCTTTACAACAGCTTTTTGTTCTTTCAAATACTTCTCTACAGATATCAAAAGAGAAGTTGCTTTACAAAAAATCTATAAAAAGCTGTTAAGCAGATTAGATTTGCAATAACTCAAGACATAGTTTCACTACTTACGATTCCTCTCAAAATAAGATCCCATTTTTAAATGTTCAACAAAGAATCTACAATGGAAAAATTATGGGTTAAAAAATTCAATTCTTATCATATTTGGAAATAAATTTCTTTTTTTTCAGATCCAATAATAAAGCTAAATGGAAGGAATCTCATCAATAGATTTAGGTCAAATCATGGTTGATGTGCTCATCAACTTCATAAATGGAATTTATCAGCCACATAGTAAAATTGAAGGATTTAGTAAAGTCATGGGAGAATAGTTCTCCTGAATTGAATTTTTGCAGCTTGCTTAATAATATTTTGCTATTAATAGTACGTTATTGCTTGAGGGTTTAAAAGAAGTCCAAGCAATAGCAGTGCCAGGACCAAAATCGATATAAGGACTTTCACTCGATATGAGAACTTTCACTCTCCAGAGTCTGACATCTCTACCAGACAATCTATTTTGTTAATAGATAAACTGCCAACATTCTAAATAATAGTAACAAAGGATTAAACATAAGCCTTTTCCATAGTTATTTATACATCTACGTGGAATCTTTTATCAGTGCTTGCAAGTTAATAAATCAAGAATGAAAGAAGTAACTATCATCATTATAATAAAAATATATTAATTTGTTTTATACAACAAAAAATTACAAAAACGTAAGCTTGTGGTTATGACCTGTAGAGGTCCCTACTATCGTATTTTTAAGCGCACATTTTTGAGGTTACAGCTTTAGTAAATATTACTTACGTAATCATCAATGTGCATTTAAATAAATTTATAAAAACTAGAAGTACATACATAATTTAATTTCTGACCTTTTGTGATTTCTAATTTAATAAATATAATTACTCAAGCGTTGGTGGCCTAGTGGTTAGCGTAGCTGCCTTCCAAGCAGCTGGCCCGGGTTCGCTTCCTGGTCAACGCATTTGACATATAATTACTAGCTATTCTTATGCATTAAAAGGAATATGGTATTTTAGGTAAATTTCTTTTTGATTTACTTATGTAATCGTTCCTATAGTAACAATAATTTTATTTGATGTAATTTATTATCTTATATGTATTATTGATGAACTGTACATTAAGGATAAAAGGGTACTTCTACCATATTATTTATCTTCAACAGCTTAGTAATTGACTAAATCAAATTACAATAAAATTTGATGTACAACTTATTGAATTTCATTATTAAGGCCTTAAAAGTAAAATGATCTGTTTCTACGTTACTCATTTTCAAATCTGAAGCAGTATTAGAAATAAACTGTTGGCTCAAAGCAAATAAAGTATACTTCACAGAAAGAATTTTCTCAACATAATAAATTATAGTACTAAAATAATATATAAAGATTTGTAAATTAATTTTAAGTAAAAATTAAATATCATTTTACTATTATTTTTATATAACCTTTTTAATCTAAAGATTTTTTTAGTTTCTTTTTTTCTACAAAGTTTTATAAAATTCAATTATTTAAAGTACAAAAAATACCTTTAAAATGGAATTACATTTCCTTTTAAAAAATACAAGATTAAGATAAACCTCAGCTTTAACAGAAGAAATTTTCTATAAAATATATCCCGATGAAGAAATGTTATCAAGTTTTATGTTTTTCCAATTAAAATTATTATTTGTGAATTATTTTTTTATCACATACTTTAGATTTAAAATAAACTATTAGAATTTATTAATATAACATTTAAAAATGTATATATACACAGTGAAAGTTCAAGCTAAAATCCAAATTTATAGTTCTTTATCCCTCCTACATTTCCATAAAATAATGAGGTAAAAGCATTATTCACTTCACTTGCCAACACCCAAATGATATAGGTTCTTATAATTTTTTATCCCCTAGCTAAGAATATCTAGATATACATTTGGTGACTAGTAACTGGATTGTTAAATGAGTTAGCTATTGGTTGGTTACTTGAAAGACAAATCTGGATCCTGTTTGAAATTTAGGATTTTTTCTCATTCTGCATTTAAACCTAGAGTCAGCTTTTAAATAAAAGATATGTAAGAAGCATTGTTATAATTACATGCAGCTTATTTATGAGAATGTGTAACTTTATGAACATATAAGATAACAATATTAAAGCATCAATACTCCATCTGTAGTATTTTCTATATATATGCACAATATAAAAGCATTTAGAATATGTCAAAATTTTCAATATTAACAACAAAATATAATTTACAAGTTTCATAAGTTGCCATATCATGCTTTCTTTGCTAATCTCCTCTTAAAACAGGCAAAACACTATATATATTGCCACACACAGCAAGCTAGAGTAATCAATGGATGCCAGAAGGCTTGTGCATAAAATCCCCATCTAATGCCTACTCATCCAATATCCCCAGACTAGTTTCTGGCTTATGGCCTTTGTCAGTGAGGAGCCTTGGATCTGAGAGCACTGCACCTAGATGGAGATTTTAAGCACAAGCCTTTTGGTATCCATTGATTACTCTAGCTTGCTGTTTTGTGGCGATATATATAGTGAGTTTTGCCTGTTTTAACAACAGTTGTACACAAGCATTAAAAGGTAGTGGTCACGTGATGTTTATTGGCTAATCTTCTCTTGTTTATCTATCCTTTACAATAGATTAAATAAATACAAATTATCTTCACATAATCTTTATTATTGCATTCATTTAATATTTGTTAAAATATTTATTGTGACTTTACATAAAATAACATAGTTTTATGTTTATTTTCAGTCTTGTTTGAGTGTGAAGTTTACAAGTCAAATGGAATCACATATCAATGAACACACCTTCAACAAAACCTATTTCTTAAGAAAATATATATATATTTCTTTTTATACAATTTATCCAAACTTCAAACACTTTTTAGCAAACTTTATTTGTACATACACCTACGTTTCGACTGACCTGCAGTCTTCTTCAGAGCTATGATATAATGAACAAAATAAAAAAACAACTATATAATAACACCATAAAAAAAATTTTTTAAACAATAAAAAAACTAAAAACAACATAAAATATATATATTAAAAACCTGAAATAAATAATCAAACCCATATAAAACAATTAATATAAAATAAAATGTACTACATAAATAAAAAATAAATATAAATTATACATGTGTATTCTTAACTTTATACATATATACATTCAAGGACAACTATTAATCTAAATATTATCTATTTTATTATTATTAACAATCTACTAATTATCTGTATTCTTCATAAACTTAAATTTTATGATTAGTAACTAAAATTCTTTTAATTTTAAATCATATTTATTATTTTCTTACTCATTCTTCTTTTAAAATTAATATTTTATATTTATTATTGCTAAATATTTAAAACCTATAAACTTTATAATCTTTACACTTACTAAGGTTATTCTGATCTTCTAAATAAAATAATGAAAAATCTTTTCTTTTTTTCAAAAAATTATCTTATACCCTAGCTCCCTCTATTACATATTATTTAAACTAAATATATATCCCCTACAACTCTTTATTTATATATATATTTTTTTATTTTATTTTTTTACACTTTAACTTTTATTATATAATACTCATAAATTTATATTATACTTCTTTATATGTTTTTATATATATAAACCCTACAACTTTATTTACATATATATTTTTTTATATATTTTTAACTTTTATCATTATTTTTATATAATTCTTATAAAAAAATTTTATACTGTTTTATATGTAAATATTATGCTAAGTTTATTAATTTATTTATTTATTATTATTTTTTATTATTTAATATCTATAAATATACCCAAATTTATTCTCCTATTTAACCTAACATTTTTTATCACCCCCAACTTATTTATTAACAATTATCTCTTTACATATTTACCTCTATATATCTTATTTAATAATTATACCAATCTCATCCTAATCCCAGAATCTCTATTAAATTCTGGTTTTATCTTTCTTATTAATATAGCTTCTTTTATTTTTTTTTCTTTAATACTTTTTGTATATAACTTCATTTTTATTGAACTTTGTGTAAATTTGTGTCCTGTTTCTTTTGTATGTATATATAGTGGTGATTTATTATCTGCCATATGTTGTTTTAGTCTTGTTTTTATAGAATTTTTTGTTTCTCCCACATATTTGTTATCAATCCCACTATCTAGACATTGTTTGCATTTTATCACATATACTCCATTAATTATTTCTTTATTATCTTTATTATATCCTATATATTTGTTATCTATCAAATTTAATAGGTTTTCTCTTTTTTTATTAACTATTTTTGTATTAATTATTCTTTTGTATCTTTTATTAATCTTTTTTATAATTTTGTTAAATTTATTCACTATGATATTATTATTTGTTTTTATTCCTATATATCTATCTTCACCTTTCTTTTTTCCTTCACTCTTTTCATTTTTATTTATCTTATACTCTATTTTTCCAATACTTCTTTTAATTATATATACAGGGAAACCATTCATTTTTAATTCATTGATTATTAAATCTTTTTGTATATTATAATCTTCTTTCCTTGAACAATACATTGCAGCTCTGTATATTCTTGAATATATACAACTAATTTTATATTTCCTATCAATGTTGGAAAACCAATTTGTTATTTTGTTACCAATATTATTCTTTTTATAAACACTTGTCTCAATACACCATTTTTTATCTATCGATTTCTTTTGAAACATTATATCCAGATATGCAATTTTATTATTCTCTTCCTTCTCAACTGTAAATTTTATATTCTCTTCTATTTTATTAATATCATTAATAAACCAGCTTATTTGTCTTTGGCTTTTATTAAAAATCATTAAATAATCGTCTACATATCTGTTAAAAACAAAGGAGCATTTTTATTTTCTGTTATATTTTTATCAAATTCATTCATATAAATATTACTTAAAATTGCACTAAGAGCTCCTCCCATTAACAATCCTTCTTTTTGCTTATAGAATTCTGTATTATATTCAAAAAAGTGTTTGAAGTTTGGATAAATTGTATTTATATGATATTACGGCAAACATAAAGAAAACTGTGATTTTGGTAATATTTCTTTTTCATGAAAACAATTTATTTAACAAAGATATAAAATGCATGTCAGTAAATTTAATAAATAGAAACATGAAAATAATATAGAATCTGCAGGATCATATTTTCATATTTTTCATAATAAATAGAACATGCTTTATTTATAGGAAAATGAAAATAATGTAAATTTTAGCAAACTAAAAAACTAGTCCCCAGTGGTATAAGTAATAAATAAGAACATGACAATAATATTGTTTTCCTGAAAGTTTGTGATGATAGTGTTCTAGTTGTATTTTTATATTGGATATCATGTCTTTAGAAAAAATTAACTTTATTTAAATATTCCAAATACATTCAACTAGCACATCAAACAGGTTAGTATATGCTCAATGTTTCAAGGGGTATTTTTCTTCTCTCTTCTTCAGGGGTTGCTGGCCTGACCAGTGACAGTACTAGCATGGGATTTGAACCTGGACCCTTAGACTTTTGAGTATTGAATTTTAAGATAACATTCTAACCAACTAAGTCATCCTGCCAAAGGCAACAATCTGTAGGAATTTCATATACTTATCTATGGAACATATACTTATCTATGGAACCTAGATAGATAAGTATATGAAATTACTACAGATTATTGCCTTTGGCAGGATGACTCAGTTGGTTAGAGTGTTATCTTAAAATTCAATACTCTAGAATATAAGTGTCCAGGTTCAAATCCCATGCTAGTACTGTCACTGGTCAGGCCAGCAACACCTGAAAAAGAGGGGAGAAAAATACCTCTCAAAATGTTGTGCATATACTAACATGTTTGATGTGCTATTACTAACAGTTGAATGCATTTGGAATATTTAAATAAAATTAAACTTTTCTAAAGACATTCAACACACATATTAGATGATGGAAATAGTCCAATATAAAAATACAATGACAATAATATATTTAGCAACCAAATCATAGAGTGATTAAACACAGCAATACATAAAAAATTAAGTGATGGCAATAAGTGTGTTAAATATAAGCAATTTTTAAGAAATGTAGTACAGGTATGAGATCAAATATAAATCCATAAGAAATTAAGTTCAAAATAGAAACCATGAAAATAAATAATGTTTTAGTTATAAAGTAAAATGCAAATCCATTAAATACTTACATAAATCTGTATTTACTTAAGCCACATTTACATAAATTGGAAACTACTTATATCTAAGCTAATAAAACAAGTTAAAAATGGCGCAATATCATTTACATTGTAAATATTTAACTGCTTGCATAATTTTTTTATAGATAGAATATGTTAGTGTGAAGTTTTTCCTAGAGAAATTACAGTCAAGAAAAGCTTTTATTTTCTTTTTACTTTAGTCTTATCTATTATAAGTTTTAATGTCATTATTATAAGCAGTAGTATTTGTTCTCTTCTTCAAAAGTCATCAGTCTATTATTAAATTCATTTTTTATATTTAAATGTGTAGAAGCACAAGAAAACATTCTGTTATTATAACCATAAGATTAAACAATTTTTAAAATTTATTTAATAATTTAGACAGATTATCTTAAATCTAATATTATCAAAGTTTTAGAAAATATTATTCCAGCTTATACAATATTTTTCAGGAGTAATTTTTTTCTTCTATTCCAATACCATTTTTATGCCTAATTACCACGTTGATTTGGGGAAGGTTTTTATTTTTGCAACACTTTTTTATTGCATTAGAAATTAACTTCAGTAAGAAATCGGGCAAATAACTATTTTTATTAATGAGAACTATTAACAAACATATTTTGTATGGCTTTTTTTCCTTGCCATTATGAACAGTGTAATGTTGTTTGTTTTTTTAATATTGTTTGTTGTAGAAAATTATGCTGAAATTTAATTTCTAGCTTTATTTTTTTCCATTGAAAGTATAAAAACCATGAAACTTATAATTCCAGTTAAAGCTTTTGTTTAAAAAAAATACATTTTGATAATAGAAAATATATTAAATTCTAGTTCCCCCAGTTTTATAATGTCAATTCTGAAACTTCAATCCAATAAAGAGAAAAAACAAATTACATAATTCAGTTGTTATACAAATGATATTGACAAAGTTCCTTTTTAAAATTCATTTTCTCATTATCATTATCTATAGATAAACTGACTAGTAAAAAAATTTAAAACGTTTTAAGCTTTGCTTAAACATATAATTATTTTAACATTTAATTTCATTATAAAACAATATTATTTTATGAAAAACACTTTCAGAAAGCATTGATAGCCGAAAGGTCAGCGCAGCAGCCTTGTCTTGCAAGCAGTTGCTTGCAGACAGTTCTTGCGGGTTCGCTTCTCGGCCGATGCTTTGACATATGAGGAAAAAAAAATATTTTGTAATATATATTGTATCAGTATAAAATAAAAATAAATCAATAATTCATACAAATTAATTTGCTTAACATGCTGAATGCCAAAAATATAATAGAATAAATAATTATCTTAACCGGATAGTGATTACAAAACATTAGCTTAACCTTTACTAATCATTTAGTCACTACAAATTTGTTATCTTAAAACAAATGTTATTTCTTCATATCTCTTAATTCTCTTTGTATAAATTATATTAGTTATTTATTCAGGTGGTACCATCGGCTTTAAACTTCGGGAATCGACGGTACCTATATCACCTTCAGAGGTTTTTAAAAAAATTGCACACACACACACACACACACTTTCTTTTTTATTTGGAATGGTCCCTTAATTATTACTCAAATGAATAAACGAACATTAACTACAGAGAGAAATTTAAGCGAACAATTTATTTATCAAGTCATAAATATAAATTGATATTTTCACTAAATACATTTATAAACAAATTATTATTAAGAAACAGAAGTGGTATTTGTTTAAGTTCTTTTTCAACTTAACTATATATTTACAAAATAAATCCACTATCATAATATAATAACTCTATACTGCAAATGATATTTTCAATTTCTTTGTTACATATAAATATGATATCTCTATATCAAATAAAATTATTATTACCATCGTTGTTATTATTATTAAATTTGTGTCTATACCGAAGATTATTAATACTAAAATCAATAAGATCAATGATATATATATATATACTTTTACAAAATGATCTACTTTTTAAATTATCCCAACTATATGTTAAACAAACATTATTAACTCTATTATCGTTACTCGTAGGATGTGATGGACTAGATTTTCTCACAATATTTAATTTATTTTCAAAGACTTTCCATTATCACATTTTTTACTACAAAAATCTTTTTCATCTGTAATAAGTTTTTAATGTCTTGAACTATTTTCCAATAAAATACACAAATGTATTTTATTATAAACATTCATCCTCTTCATTACGTAATTTTTTTTTTTTCTTTTCAATAGTTTTTTTTTTTTTTCAAGTGTCATAGCATCGGCCGGGACGCCAACCCGCAACCCGGGCAACTGCTTGTAAGGCAGTCGCGCTGACCTCTCGACCACCAATGCAAGGCTTCTTTTCAATAGTTATCATATAAAACTGCCTTTTTTTTTACAATTCGTAAATATCTGTAAATAATCATCTTTGATAAATTCGAAACAATCTTACACAGAGCTAAAAATGTATCACCTCTATTGACTTTTCTAATAACAATCTTGTCTATATACTTTTTATTATTTATAATATTCTCATTATTATTTTAAATATTATTGTTTACATAAATACTACTGCTTTTACTAATGTCTACAAATTTTCTAAAGTTCAACTTTAGATTTTACCTTTGCTTCACGTACTTTAGTATCTAAGGTAATAAATTAGGGATTTGAATCTGGATTAGATTCCATAAATTCATCCATTATTAATAGCTTGAAATTTTTAATTTCATTTTCAAATCTCTCTTGCAATTTATCTAACTTATCTTCAGGCTTTCTCGATTCAGTTTTTAACTCACTAAATCTAATATCAAATATTGGACTTCTTTAATTTTATATCCAAATCACATTTTATATATATAGAGCCTGCAAAACAAGCTCTTAACAAGCTTTGAGAATATCCTCAATCCCAGACCGGTTTCTGCATCTAGCATCGTCAGTGAGGTGCTAGGATATTCATTAGATTAAAAATACTAGGTCAAGCCCAGCACTTTTATCTAATGTATAACTATTGAGAAGAAAATCTGAAATTTTCAGACATTAATCACATTTAAATTCTTCATATCTAGCATTTTTAGTATTAAATTCAATATTAAATCTGTCAAATTTATTATTAAAATCAGTTCTTAATTCTTGCAGCTTATCATTTAACCTTTTTGAATCAACTTTTAATTCTTCCAATTTATTAAGAATAATTCTCAATATCTGAACTGCCAATTTCAGACCCTTCCAACATCTCACTATTAATAGCATTCATAATTATATTAGTCAATAATTACAAATATATCAATAAAATATGAATACTATAATTTAAATTAATAAAATTAGTATTTTACCAACATCTGTTCATCAGACAACTATGGTTAGCTAAGAATCTGTAAATAAAACATCATCTCAAAGTGCATAAAAATATTTAACCACCATTATTATTCTGTAAGATGCTTTCAATTTCTTTATCTACTTTATAACACAATTATAAAGTTCACTCATAAATACTTAATGTAATTATTGATAAAAAAATTAAATTAAATCATCAAAATATTTATTATGTTGGAATATCAAATATATATTTTTTACCTTATATAAATAAATTTTTTCTTGCAAACAAAATTGGCCACAACATATAACAATAATCTCAGGTATTTTTTTTATTTAAGCCCACACTTGGGATGCCAAATTGTAACAATACAAAATAAAAAGTCAATAATTCAAATGAATTAATTTGCAATAGAATAAATAATTGTTTTATCATACCCGGATAGTAATTAACAAAACATTAGTTTAACCTTTAATAATCATTTAGTCACTATAATAGCAAAATATAACTAATGAACTGTTCTCAGATTAATTATTATCATGACACATGATATAGCACCAAAATGTAATAATATAAATTAATTAATAAATATTAATTAAACCTCACATTTACTAGTGCCAAATGTAATCATACTTATCCTTGATAAACGGTCTTATTTAGACTCTACTTGGATTGCCAAAGATAATGTTAGTAAAATGAACAACACATGCAAAATGTTTATTTAATGTTCTGACTAGCTAATAGCATAATATATAAATAATAATAAAAAATTATATAGAGTCTCAAAGCTTATATTAATGCTAAGTGTAATAATTTAACTGCCAAAAATCATGGATAATCATTTTAATTACTAAAGTAAAATTTTATTAATATACACAATAATAACAATAAAACAAAAATAAAAAATTTAAATAGCAAATAAAATATTTCTTGTTGAATAATTTAATTCAGAATTAATCAAAAAATTAAATTTTATACGTGTTATCATCATCATCATTATCAACCATTATCAATCCACTGCAGGATGAAGGTCTCTCCAAGTTTAATCCACCTTCTTCGATCTTTAGCTTCTCTTCTCCACATCACCCCTGCACACTTTCTTATTTCATCCATCCATCTCACATGTGGTCTCTTTCTGGGTCTTTTACAATCTCTTGGAATCCAGTTTAAAATTTCAATTGTCCATCTATTATCATCTCCTCTAGCAATATGTCATGTTGTGAATGATATACTAAGAAAAATCAAAAAGAAAAATATATTATACAAGCATAAATATTGCAAAATACATAAAAATATATTTTCAAAATTTAATGAATATTTCTTATCACAATAACAATAGGCTTATTAATTTATATACATAATATATAATATAAATATTTATTAAATCTATATTTTCATTAATATCACATATCAATATTTATATATACATTTTTTTTAAATATATATATAAATGAAAAAATCAAACAAACATACTTTTATTTAATAAATTAAAATTATAATTAGAAATATATTGTTTTTGATTATTTATTTTAATCATTTATTTTTGGAAATTCTATATTTCCCTGATATTAAACAAACACATACCTTCTAAAAACAATGAATATATAAAAAAAAAATAACACTATTTCTTTAATTTTGCTTTTATACTCATAAGGTTTATCTGTTAAATTATAACTCTATGGAAATAATATATATTCTATACCAAACTATTATGATTTACTCATATATTTTATATAAATACAAAAATAATATTTATTTATAGTTCAAAATTCTTTAGAGATTCTGCTGAAAATTCCATAATATTTCCTGCAATGTGTAGATAGACATGTATTTAATAGAATTACAAAATTTTATCTATTTTAACATTTTTACTTTTTAAACAAAGCAATTCATCATTCAAATTTTTATAGCATTAAGAATGCTTTATTTAGGTTATATAAACAGTAGTTGTAATTTTTTTTATATTCCATGAATTATAGCATTGTAATTTAATATTTAACACAATGAGATGATTTTTAACAAATCTGATATTATTATTTAGATTTTCAAAAAATATGAAGTTTTTTGAGAAAATGTTTACAAACTTAGACCATCATATCCATAATTTTTACATACATAGCACAAATTTTTATGTGATTTAATCATCAAGACAAAAATTGAGAGAAAGAGCATACAAACTAAGATCAGGGGCTTAAATAGTTTTCTCTTGATAATGTTATTACCCTAGATATTGTTTCTATGGCATTTCATTTTGACAACTCTAGTTCAACTTATTTCTAGGGTCTTTGCTGTTAACAGTCAAATTCATCCATATATCCACTTAATAAAAATTCTTACAAATACATCAGCATTCCTTGACATTAAAGTATTTTTTTAAAAAACTTTATAAAAATAAATATTACAATATGTTTTAAAATAATGAATATATATATATGCAAATAAAAAACAAAACGTATTTTACAAACCATATAAAATTATATCTTTAATAAAATGTAGACATTCCTTTATTTATTCAACTATTTTATATACTATAATCAATATTTTTAATACCCATTTTAAATAAATTATATATTATATTGGACACCTAAAATTTAATGTTTTTGAATTATTCCAAAACATATAATACATATACATGTATACACATACTTTAATAATAATGTAGTATTTTGTTTGTTTATGTTTACACATTAATCTTCAAATGTATGCTGCAAATAAAATATCTTCAAATGTATTTATTAATATGTACTTTATTTAATTATTACTATTATAAAAAAAATCATTTAAATATTTTTATTAATTTATCCCTAACATATATATATATTTGTTATTAACTTTATTATTTCAGCCTAAGAATAAAATATTAATTTTAAAGTTTTGCTGTGAGGTAATTTTGATACATGAAGTTTGTTAGAAAATATGTACACTATTTTATATAATTACGTGGTGTCAAAATTACCATCTGAGGTAAACTGATTGATTATTTTAAAAATAATTTAGAATTAAAAGAAAAGAAAAAAATTAACAAAATTTTTGATGTACATAATGATATCAAGTTTAAATTCAAGTTATAAATGTATAATATATATAAAGATTTAAATAAACCATTGCATCACAAAGTCCATCCAACATAGAGGAACAGTGAATAAAAAAATAGTATTTGCATGAATTGCAAAGTAATGGATGGTGAGTGTCTGAGTGCTGTTTCATTTTTATTTTACACACTATATATTTGTTTGTTAACTAATATTGGGTAGTTAGCTGGATTAAGTATAAAACAGCTGCCTAAAAAAATTGTACACCTACTGAAAAATTTTTCATGTTTTTGGCCCAGATTCAAATTTAGATTATAGCCATGGATGCCAGATAAGCTACCATAGTATTATAAGACTTGATATTATTTTTTTTTCTTTTTACTGAAGCTAATAATTAAATAAATTTGTTGTAATTAGGTTGTTATATTTGTTATAATAATTTTGTTTAACTTTAGATATTTATCTAAAAAAATTGAGAGAAAATATTTATACGGTTAATATGGAAGCTTCACTTTAGCTCAACCTAAAGAGTTTTGGAAAATTATGAAAGATTTTAATATTAATAAATCTAAAAGGCTAATAAGTTCATCTTTAATGCCTGATATTAATAAATTTTATGATTATTTCTCAATGCTGGATAGATATACTTTTAATGAGATAAATGATAAGGATGAGAACAGAGACAGAAATTTTATATGATATTAGAATAGGGTTTATAACTAAAGAAGATATTAAAAAAGCTGTTAATCAAATGTAAATTCTCATCCTGGTTTTGATAATATTCCTGCATTCTTAATAAAAGGTTGTGTGGAGATTCTGTCATGTTCTCTGGAATATACCTTTAATCTTTCAATTGAAACAGGTATTTTTCTTTCTTACTTGATAATTATTAAGATTATACCAATACATAAAAAAGGATCTCATTCAGAAGTTTCTACACTATAGACCAATTTCAGTTTTATCTATTTTTTCAAAAAATATTTGAGAAGTGTATATATAATGGTATTATTGAACAAGTTAATTCATTGGTTTCAAGTTTTTAACATAGAATTTTATCCTATAGATCTGTTGAAACAAATTTGCTAACTATACATGATCATATTGCTCAGTCTGTAAATAATTAAGCACAACTTGATGTAATTTATTTTGATTTAAGTAGAGCTTTTGATAGAGTTATTCATTCTAAACTTTTAAATAAAATGTCTGATATGGGTTTCTCATTGAATTTGTTAAATTGTATTATGTCATTTTTGCAAAATAGACCTTCTTTTATTAAATATAATAATAATGTTTCACTTGCTTATGTTAATGAATTAGATGTTCCACAAGGTAGTGTATTGGCACCATTATTATTTGCAATATATATAAATGATTTGGATAGATATATAGTGAAAGATAGTCTATTATCATATGCTGATGATTGTAAAATATTTAAATTAATTACTTGTTATAAGAATCATTGACAGCTTCAATCTTCTATAGATAGCTTTTATGAATGGTGTTTAAAGAATAACATGCATATAAATATAGAGAAATGTTGTGCTGTTACATATACAAGGAAAGTTCAATACTATGTAGACTCATATTATATACATAATGAAACTATTGAATATAAAAAGTATTATAAAGATCTTGGAATATGGTTTAATCAAAATGGAACTTTTACAATTCATGTGAATAATATTTTATGTAAAGCCAATAAAATAATGGGTCTTATTCTTCGTAATGGATGTTACTTTTAATATTTTTATTAAAATACATTTATTTAAAACACTTGTACTTTCTATAATGGAGTATGGATCAATAATATGGAACTCAAATAAATTATCTCATATCGATAAATTACAGTCAATATACAGTAAATTCACTAATATATAATTAACGCAAAAGATGTTTGTACAAATTTGTTTCATAGAAGAGTGATACATGATATGAAATTTTTTTATTTAATCATTTATGGAAAAATTTTCTTACATAATTGTATTTCAAAAATATTAATAAGAGTACCTCATGTGTACAAGGAATAAGAATTTATTTAATATCAATAAATATAAATGTAAAACTTTATACTTGGCAACATTATACAGACTGCCAAATTTTTATAATATATTTTTTAATGGCATTGACATATTTTTAGTAGATCTAGACATTTGTTGAGGAAATAATTACTTTATGAAATATTTAAGTTATAATGTATTTCTTTAAATGTTTTTGTTAGTTGTTGAAATAAAAATAATAATAATAATAATTATTATTATTATTGTTATTATTATTATTATTATTATTATTATTATTATTATTATTTAAATATACAACATTAATAAATGAAGTTACTAAAAATGAATTTTATGTCATCCACATATGTTGTTTTATATTCTTAAAGTTTATTAACATGGATAATTAAAATCATAGAAAAGTTTTAGGAATATTTATAATATGATTATGGAGAAATGCAGAATATATTAATGATAATAAATTGTAAAGATAAGATCAGAAATATTGAAATATTAGAGCCAAATACTAAATTAAAAAAGAGGTAAATAATTTTTTATTATTGATAAAAGATAAATATGGAAAATGAAAAAAACTATCCATATATTTAGAAAAAATGTGCGCATTATCTTCAGGTAGATGTTGTCTAATATTTATGTCTTTTGCCTGAGTGTACGCACAGATATTAACCAATATACTTTTCCCAGTAAAATTAAACAAGACATATATCACATATATATACAAAACAAAATGGCCTTCCCATCATTGACTTTAAAAACCAACTTCTTTTAACATCAAAGGATGTCTTCAGGAGATTGATGGCCTCAAATTCAATAAAATTAATCATCAGAATTGTTTTTGCTCTTTTTTTTAATTCACTTTTTTCATAAAAGATAACCTCTACATTAGTCAAATAATATTTTATGATTTGCATTCATTTCATGAATATACAAAGCAGACTTACGATATATATTTTTAACTCTATTATTATCAACTTTAACTCTTTCTTTAAGTCTTAATTTACGTTGATCAATATAAATATTTGACAACTGCAGGGAATCTTATAAACTACACGAAGAACAGATTTGCTATCAACTGAGTGTTTTGAACTATTTAATAAAGAATTTAAATCAAAGCCTTTTTTACAGGCCACTTTCACACCACCCAATAAACTGATTTATAAGAATAGTTTTTTTTATTGTGTGGTATAAAAATGGACTAGAAGAAAGCCTTAATTTAAACTCATTCTTTTTCTGATTTATTATTTTTTAAAAACTTAACTTGTTACCTTGAAAATTCAAAATGTATTTTTTATTAATTGTAATTGAAAGAAAAAATATTGAAACTAATTTTTTTTTTGTATTAAAGATATTTTTTAAAAGAAATTTTATATTTGTAGATTATATATAACCAATTAACTGTAATAATTGTTAAATTCTCAAAAAAAAAAAAAATGCAAAATTTATAACTATTGCCTTTTTGATTTAATTCATTTTTATAGAGATGTTAATTATATGAATTACTTAAACTGTGATATTTTATTTATGATCTTATTGAAATATAATTTATTTATTTAAAGTTATTGTTGCTGTTTTCCACATTTTCTTTTTAACATCAGACAAAAAAATGTTTTTTTCATTTTTTTTATTTGTAGTCAAAATAATTTAATTTTATAAAAAAGTAGAAACAGAAATATTTTTGTTTCCTGCATTAATTGGAGCTATACCATATTTATTAATAATCACTGAAAAAAACAACTGGAACCTGCTAGAACATAAACTAAACATGAGACTAGCTGTCAGACAGCTGTGAGTATCATTATACCCACATAAGAGGCAAGCTGTCAGGATATAGCTGGAAGTGTTAGATAAACCTAGAGAAAACTTGATGTCCCTTATGTTAATAGCTGCATGGCAACTAATCACTATACCTCATCCAATGTATCAGGTGTAGAATATAGCTAGCATTATTATATATGTGTAAATGTATTATATATGCCAATAGATTTGTAAATATTGTATATATACATGAAATAAATATTCAATCGTATTTATACAAGTCTGTATTTATTACAATCACATGTAAACACAACATGTAGAAAATAAAAAAATCCACAGAGAAAGCATAGTAAATAACAACATGGAAACGACCTATATTAGCAACAAATCAATGCAGAATCAATAAGTCTTGTTTATATTTTATGTAATAAATAATAATGTTTTTATTATGAGAAAATGAAACTATTCAAATGTATAATAAGATAAAATTAGTCCCTAGTAGTAATGTGAACTAAAACAAAAGCATGATAATAATATATTTAACAGTCAAACTAATGCAAAATTAATATCAATAATGTTTTAACAAGCATAGCAATACATAAGAAGGTAATCGATGGCAATTATTTATATTTTACCATACATCAACATGTTCTTACTTAATATTACTATTGCTATGAATTTTAATTCGTTTAATAAATAACCTATTTTCATGCTGTATACAACTTGACAAATTAAATTTTAAAAAGTAATCCATACTTTTTTTTTCATATGTCAAAGTATTGACCGGGAAGCGAACCCGGGCCGGCTGCTTGGAAGGCAGCTATGCTAACCACTAGGCCACCAACGCTTGACTAATCCACCATACTTTATTTTCATTTTTTTATAAATTAAACATTTTTATGTACTACTCAAAATATAAAACAAGGACTATTCATTCTTTATTAGCTTAATTGCTAAATATAGTATTTTTATGTTTTTATTTCATTTCTAAATAAATTACTTTCAAAGTATTAGTTATATACGCATTTTATTTCTTATCTATTATTTTTCTTCTTTGGTCATTATAGTATACTATGAAGTTCTCTTAGTGGATAGATTTATGACTATAGGAAGTCTCAAAATAAAAATGTATAATCAAGCGTTGTTAACCGAGAGGTCATCGCAACCGCCTTGCAAGCAAGTAGTTGGTTGCAGACGGTTGTGGGTTCGTGTCCTGGCCGGTGCTATGACATATGAAAAAATAAAAATGTATAGTAAAACAACTATCATTTTTCAAAGAGGGTAATTGGGGCTAAATAAAAATTTAAGAACTATGTTGAAAATATTCTGAAAGTAAGCAGCAACTTTGTTTTTCTTGTAAATTGTTGGAAGAAAATAAAATTTAAGTATTTAAAAGATAAAATATTAACATTTAGATAGACCTCTTTCTATTTTTATATTAAGATTTGAAAATAAAATAGCTATAATTAATTAGAATATTTTAATAACGTAAAAGTGACAGCTTATTAAGACTGATGTTTCTTAAAAGCATACTCTATATATTGCGCCTGAAATGCAGATACGTGAAGCTATAATACGAATTAATAATTGCTTACTGCTTTCGGGAGCTTGGTGTTCCCATATTTATAACTTATACCAATGATTGTTGTAGTTATCTTTTTAATAAAGATGCATGCAAATGTATGCAAAATAGCCTAGATCTCTCATTTTTTCAAAATGAAGAAGCAGGCATCTCTCTTATTGATGGTGTTGGGATCAACTACAATGAAGCACGCTTCCTTAATCTTGCTTTTGGTACCATTGCGCTCAGTGCACACCATTTCAGCTGTGGATGGTTCAAACACATGGCCTGTGGATGTTTGATGTTCGAAAAATATAGAGCTGCCCTCAAATTTGATTTGAGCCCTGTTATATAAATATCGATGTTGTAATACCCTGGAAGCTATTTCAGCACATGTTTCCCCATAATATGCCGCACTGCCATCATTTTGGAGGCATATGATTTTTAAACATCTTGGGATGTTTAGTCAGGTGCAAATTTGTCTTTTGAATTATTAATTAATCTGTTAGTGGCCAGTAGCATGTGAAAACTAAAATTAAAATCTGTAGTAAGTGTTTTAACAAGTTTTTTTAGCTAAAGTAGGTATATATGGTAGCAGCATACATAGTCTCTTCTCTTGGCTGGGTTATATCTTAGTTTGTTATAAAATTGTTTGACTTTAGTGTTTAAATCCAACATTCATCAGGTCTCTAAGATAGCATGTTAAATTGTTTTTCTGTCCGATTCAAATCTGGAGAGATGGTGATTTCTAAACAAGAATACTGCCAAACTTGCTATTTATGTGTTCCTGATGCTTTTGACTCTGGGTGTAAGTAGCCATGTATTTCAAGTGGCTTGATGATCATGCAGTAGTTGAGTTGTATTGAGTTTCTTTGTATATCCTGATGATACCAAGTTAAATTATCAAAACTGATAACATGTTCAAAAAATAATTAGAAATACAATTTTGCATGATAAATTGTACAAAATAATGTATTTACATATATTCAGATAATTAATACCCAGCAGACACATTGAATAATTTTTGATTCATCATTTATGCATACAGTATTTTTTCACATACACCATTAGTCCCACATTAGCACTGTACAAATACAGATGCTGTTCAAATGTTGTAGTTCCATTTAATTTGGACAATTTGCCTGTCACACAGCACCATATACAAAAATCAATAAAAAAACGTATTCATAAAAAATAAAAGATTAAATAGTTTTACTGATATATTTTAAATGATTGATAATTATTACTTTCAAAATTAAGAATTTACTTTTTAAATATTTTTAAGATAGTGATTTTTTTTTTCATTCACCATCAGATAAAAACTGAGAGACTTCTCGCGAAATGGCACTATAATATCAAGTTATTTATTGCATTTATTTTTGAATAAAATATTTAAAATATACATTGTTCTTTGTTTAAATAAACTATTGTTTTATATAAATGAGAGAAGTTAAAAAAGAAGTTAGTTAACTTTATCAAAATCTTGAATTAGTTACAAGTGCATTAAGTAAATGTTAATAATGAAATTTAATATAAAAAAAAGTTTATTTGATGAAAAAAAATACTGGTATCTAATCACTAAAATTAATAATAACCCCCATTTTTTAACTTATGCTATTATAACAAACCTTCTGATAATAGCATTTTTAAATCTCGTAGGTCACCACGATCAGAAAATCATTCCACAGATTAGTCATGCCAGTGTCTTTGTTGCCATGACATCATTCATCTAATCTTCAATAAAATCTTACTGGCAGAAAACATGTTAAGCATAATATGTCATAGCTTATAAAATACTAAAGTACCTAGCATTTTATTCCAAGCCATGAAATGAATTCTAAAAAATATGGATAAAAAAGCATTTAAAATATATAGATATGGGTACTCACAATATATACATGTTGAAAATGTAAATAACACATATTTATAGATATGTATACATGCCTATATATGCATTGCAAATTTAAAAATGTAGAATTTTTTCTTTTTTATTCAATTTTTTTTTCATTGTGAATAACTAAAATGACATATATGGGATATTGTGGATAAAAAAGATTTTTGCACTGGATTATTTGAATTAAATATATCATAATTAATACAAATGATTTTAATTTATAAACTGTAAGTTATACTTTTCTTATATTTCAGTGAATAATCATTAAATTGATTTTCATCTACAGTTTTTAATAGATTTCTAGTATTATTCTTTTTTTTTAATCTATCATTTATTTTTTCATATCCTTTAAAAAATGGATTAAGAGTTTATTATGTGTATAAATATATGTTATACAGAACAAATTTTAATGGCAATAAAAGGATGTCATATTTTTGTAAATTACACTAACTTAAAAATGCTATTTATCAGAATTATACTTTAAAAAATGCTAATTGTACTTTATATATATGATAAACATTAACTACCAGCTTATATTGAGTAATCAGTGAGTGATCTACCAAATTTTAAAGACAAACATCATAATTATTAGGTATGAGTTTGCCATAATCTCACCTCTAATATTGTTGATAATGTGTGTGCACACATTGACCCTGCATAGTTTATTGAACAGAATGTGGATATGTCTAATGATGATACAAATAATGTCTCTAAAATAAAAGCATCTATTAGTAGGTTTGTTATTTATATTAAACAGGCAGAACTCTCCTACAGTAGTGCCACCATGTGCCAACCAGAGTAATAAATGGATGGCAGAAGGCTTGTGCATACAATCCTCATCCAGTTCCTACCCATCCAATATCCCCAGACTAGTTTTTGGCTTGTGACCTTTTTCAGTGAGGAGCCTTGAATCTGAGAGCACTGTACCTAGATCTTAGGATCGAATGCAACCCTCCAGCAGCCACCTTTTATCTCTACTTAACTACAAAACTATGAGAATGAAATTGAAAACACAATAATATTTTCAATCTAAAGCTCAGTAGCCTATATAGTCATATGGGTCTGAATTCAGTTCAGCACCCATACATTTTGGTGTCTTTCGCTCTTTAACAACCATAACTACCATTATCCTATTAGCCAGGATTGGTGTTAATCCATTAAACATCACATGATCACCATCTCTAATGCTAGCACATAACTGTTATTAAACAGGCAAAGCTCTCCATACAGTAGTGCCATATGACTATATAGGCGATTGAGGTTTAAATTAAAAATATTGTGTTTTCAATTGCATTCTCATAGTTGTGTAGTTAAGTAGAGATAAAAGGTGGCTGCTAGAGGGTTGCATTAGATCCTAAGATCTGGGTGCAGTGCTCTCAGATCCAAAGCTCCTCACTGATGAAGGTCATAAGTCAGAAGCTAGTCTGGGGATATTTGATGAGTAGGCACTAGATGGGGATTTTATGCACAAGTCTTCTGGCATCCATTTATTACTCTGGTTGGCACAGAGTGGCACTACTGTATGGAGAGTTTTGCCTGTTTAATAACAATTATGTGCTAGCATTAGAGATGGTGATCATGTGATGTTTAGTGGTTTTGTTATTTGTAAATGATAAATAATTATTATTCGTAGATAATTTTTAAAGATGTTTATATTTGTGTTAACTTAAATTTATTCTCTGGGAATCTTAAAATATTAATATATTTTAAGCATTAGAATATTAACAATGAATAAATATAATAGTAGTCGTGTATTGTACCTCAAATAAAATTTGAAACTAAATACAAAATTAAAATGCCATTTGCATTTAAACCTATTTTATATAACACAAAATAAAAAATGTATTTTTGTTATAAAATATGTTTAAATGTTTAATAGTAAATATAGCCACATTAAATTTATTAAATATAAATTGTTTAAAACATTTTGGTAATCTATCTTTTTTTTCTCTGTTGGAATTTTTTTCATTTATTTGGATTCTTGGCTATTATTAGTTTCACAATTAATCATCACTTTCTGTCTATATATTATTTTCTCTTTCACTTTTTTTCAATTTTAAATGTTGTTTATACCATATTTGAGATTATAACACTTGATTGCTGTGACACTGATTTGGCAGGTTTATGAATGACTTGCTTTGAAACTGCCTTGGTCTACAATTTAGGACCAGTATATAGTCTTTGATTAAAAGCGATTGTAATCCAACCCGCCATAATGGTTACAATTATAAATTTTATTAAACGCACATTATTATATTAAGTAATATTTGCTAGGGCTGTAACATTGATTGTGCAATTATTATCAGTTATATGTCTCAAATAGGAACATTTGTAAAAACAATTTTGACATTTAACATATTCAATACATAAGTATTTGTCACAAAGTCTTGTAAGCAGAATGACCCATGATGCACTTTTCTTTCTTGATTTTTAATCACAGTTTGAAAAAGTTAAGTTGTATTAATCTTATACCATTTTAAATCATATAATTTTTGAGCTCTATAATTATCATAATTTTCAAAGAAATTTCAAAGAATTTACAAAAAAAAATCAAACATCCATATTAAATGATTTTTCAATGATTACAGATTTTTGTTTTTTTGCTTCAAAATGTTTAGGATTATTCACAGTTAAAATCCTATTATTGTTTTTTAGTTATTGCCATTAAAAAATGTATACTGGTAGTAAGAATATGGATTTGACTATTTTTCTTTGATTAATTCTTTTTAAAAAGATTGTAAAGAATGCTCGAGTTAGATTTGCATGTTAACAGACATTTTTTGATTCTGAAATTTTTGGGTGAATAATGAAATTATTAATATGACTGTGTATTTCCCAGGTTATCTGAAGATGTTACGCATGATAGCAATATTGATAGTTTTATTTTTATGACTTGACAATAGTCTTCTGACACAAAGTCAAATATACTGAAAACAATCTCTTATATAAGAATATTGAATTTTAAAGGATTACTTATCAAGCCTGTCAAATTCCATCCAGTGAGGATTTTATGTTTTTCCATCTTTGTTTTACATTTTATTAAGTATTAAAACTCATTTTCTGGTCACTACTACATTACTATGCAAAAAAATAAGAGTGGATTGAAAAAAAAAGATTTTTAATTTGGACTGGTACCTTGAGAGTATAATCTAAAAAGTGATTTCTAGAAGAAAGGTACATTAAATTCAAAAGGTAGAAACACACTGTTCAAAAATTCCAGAAAGCTTCTCATGAATAAAAGCCTTAAGCTAGAAACTAGTCTGGGGATATAGAGTAGGATAAGATTGGATAAGGATTTATTAAGCTTTATCATCTGGTTTCTATTGGTTATTAAAACTTATATTAGATGATATATAATAAAATGAATAAAAAATTCTTAGTGGATAGTAACCTGTCACCTAAAATCATGTGATGCATTATTGGTTTTGTACTTATTCTTGCCAAAGAATGCTTCCATCTAAGTTCATAAAAAAACAGGATCACTATAATATGTAGAAACTGATCTAGATTTAGATCTATATAACTATGCAAGCAAATAAACTTGGATTGAAAAAAATTTTGGTAGTTGTAATTTACATCCCATGTGGCCACAAGAGGCACTGTTTCTGTGTCAACCACAGAAATATTCAGAGTAGGGGGCCATAAGCAGTGATGCAATTTCCAGCCACTAGGTGATGCTGTTCACCATGCGTACACACAGGAACCTTATGCCAAGTAGCTCCCAGCACTACTGCCCACTTGGTGGTGCTGATAGCCATAGGTAAACCCATCTAGCTTACATTGTCTGCTACCAGCAACTTAGCCCACTAGGTGGCACTGTTTCTCCAAGCTACGCATGGAAAAACAGCACCATTTAGAAGCGATATTGTTACTCACTTTGTAGGGTTGTTTTATATGCACATTCTTAAAAAATCGATAGTGTATAATGTGAAGGTATGAATAATATAGAAACCACAGCTATTTAAATCTGCTTTCAGACTTAAGATGGTTACATTGAATTTCACTCTCTGATAAATCTATGTATTTTTAAATTTTTTTCTTTTAAAAATCAATCTTTTTTTTTCTCTAAAAATGTTTTTTCTTTTTTTAAAAAGGTAATTTTTTTTTCAATTTGGACTAAAACTAAAAAATAATTGTTAGAGGGAAAATGTCTAATATCTAAAAGATCCAAGTGCACTATTAAAAAAATTACTGATGAATGGTATTAGCTAGAAATTAATCTGGGAATATTGTGATCAGGCAGCATTGGATAAGGATTTAGTAAACACTGCTCTCTGGCTTCTCTTGATTACCAAAGATTACACTAGATAGCATAAAGTAGAAAGAATGTAAAAAATTTCTAAAAGTTAATGTTTTATATATAAATATTGGTGTATATTCAAACTTAATTTGTCAGTGAAAGAGATTCTGGTTAGATATGAATAAGATAAACTCTATATCCAATAATAACTTTAAAACTAATTATGCAGCAATATTAGCCTGATATTTAACTATATTAGAGTTAATATTGCTCATTCAATTCCATTATTTTAGGTTTACTACAATAAATAGATGTTTTGAATGAAACTGGGTTTGTTTCTAAATTTTCTTCCATGAGATTACTTTTTGACATTATAACGATCCAAATGAAGGTGAAGATCGAATCTAACCACAATCTGCACTACACGGGCGCCATCTGGGCATTTGAGCCTAGAAAAATTTATAAAGTAGGCAGATACGTGCTGATAAGATTCCACTTTATTTAAATATTCAGATCGTTAGCCCAAGTCACTAGCTCAGCGGAACAGCAGAGATTATAAAATATAACTTTATATCTTAAATATAAAAAAATAAAAGCCACCGCTAGAAATTAACACATAAAAATATTTATTTATGCACATATAAAATCATTCTAATTTGAGGAATAAGTTTAACATTTTAGATTTTTATATTAATCTTTAATTTTACATTTAAATAGATTGCCATAATGAATTTAATATTTATTTAGTGAGTCGAGTATGAATAGACTATATAGATTGTATTTGAAAAGAAAAATGTTCTATCCCTTATTTAACCTTAGGCTAAAAAGTTCGCAGTCAAACCGGCGCCAACCCATCTGATACATTTATGTATTCGATGTAGCATGAAAATACGACAACACAAAATACTATACTGTCAGGAATGTACATCTGAACAGTAAGTAGAGTTAGAGAAGACATTGTCTCTCCACCAACAGGAATGCTACATCTCTTGGCGAGTAGAACAATAAACAAAAAACTCCATAGAATGGACTGCGGTCCTTTGCCAACTTACAAACCCATCCATAGGCAAACAGAAGGTGTGTGACATATATGTGCAATTCTTCCCATAGCGGATCTCATACTACATCTACTAATTACACAAATATATCCAATCCATTGAGCTAATTCAACTACGAAACGAATAACCTAAGATTACCCTCCCTTAAACTATATATAACTTTACAAATCTATACAGCCATTCAAGCCCGACTTAAATTTAACATTTATTATGTTCGCACAGATGAATTTTATAAAATTTATTGTAAAGATCAGCTGCACAGATTCCATGGTCAAAAACATTCCAAAATAAACATAACCGATCAAAATACCAAGTCATCGATAATGTCAATTGCATAGGGAATACAAAAAAACCCAATAGCATTCATCGTAAGATGCCACAGTGACATTGGTGACTTTTATATTCCAATCGACTATGAAACAGCAACACAATTTACCGCTAATGAATCTATGTAACATCCATACCCAACTTTAAATTTCATGCATTTAAATAATTTATACGACAAGTATTAATGCAAATAAAAAAACAATAAAATGGAAATGATTTTTTTTCAAAGCAAAACATATAAAATTAAACATTATCAATTGATTTTAAACTTAAAAGTCAGATAGAAGTTCATAAGCTTGAACGAAAGTTCTTAATTATTTTTAAATTTTAGAGTTCACGTCAATAGCTTACAGTAGAAGAATCACTGCTCTTGATGTATATTTCCACGGAGTCTTTATTTGAAAACCCGGTCAGATGTTCCGGAGGTAGCATTAGCTGGTTCATTTCGGTATCACAGTCAGTTCATTTTTAAAATAGAGAGAGTGTGATATGTGCATCCTATCACGACCCTCGAAAAACTCCCAGGAAAACTGTATTTCTCCTTTTATAGTATCCACACAGATTCAACCAACAAAACGTCACTAATCCATCCTTTTCATTCGGATCCGGGCTGAGGCTTGGTGCTTCCATTGGTCAAGCTAATTTCTCTTTATTCTCTTATCTAACTTTTCATCTGACCTTTTAATTACACAGCTTTTAGATAATTAATAAATAATCATTTCCATTTACAGATTACAGGAATTAATTAATACCTGTTTTTTTTTTTTTTTTAACTTACGTTATTTCTTTATTAAAATATTTCTCTATTTAAATCTTGTATTTTTTTTATCAAAAAAGTACGTTCAAATACTTTTTTTTATTTATAAAAAAAAATATTTTTAAAGTTTAGTATCTGTGCGAATATATACGTTTAACAAACATTTTAATTTTAGCGTTTAGTTTTTTTTTTAATAGATTTTATTTTTATTTGCGAACTTTAAGATTTTATTTTAAATTAATGTAACGACATATTTATATATCGTTACAACATTAACTATTACATCCATATTTCGTCCAATATTCATTAAGTAGTATTAGTCAATTTTAATCCATCCTGGTTTCCTTGATTTATAGAATTGATTTCTGGCTTTCAGGTTACTTGTTATGATTGTTAATAAATTAAATATAATTTTTTTTCTAAAAACAAAATATTTGGTGATTATTTTATCATCACCTTATTAAAATAGGAGTGTCTACTGAAAATTATAATGTAGCCATTTCTGTGAAAGCACAACACCACCATCTTTAGGGAAAAATATAGGATGTCCATAAGTTTATTATTATGAATATCTACAATAATATATAACAACTTTCCCAACTTACTCATATGCTTTGTGGAACAGTAAACCGAACTCTACTCCAGAGTTATCTGCTGTAAATCCAATTAATCATTGGGTACCAGATGATGTAATGTTCTGAAACTTATGTATTTCCACAGTATTTTTTACTTTTTTATATTATTCAAACTAATAGCCTGAAATTTAACCTTCCTATCCAAAGGATGAAAAGATTTACACTTGGCATAAAAACTCAAGTCTTTAAGTGAGATGACTTAGATTCAAAAACTTTAGGATTTTTTTAAAATTTTACATTATTATCTTGAATAGTATAAAGAAGTAAAAAGGGTTTACTAAATGTGTAAATGCATTTGTTTCAGATTTGAGTTTGAGAGAGGCAAAAGACAAAAATCAACTTGAGAAATAGATATTATAGCATTGTACCGTTTAGTATTTGGTGACTAGTCAGGTTTTTAATAGATGACTCTTGACTTTGGTGAAAATTATTATTATAAGCATTCACTAGTAGCTTCTTCATTCTTATCATTATAGATTAATATTTTTATTTCATTTGTAGAATATTATTCTAATCTGTTTTAGAATTTTTATATGTGATAGTTTGAGATTTTAATAGATTTTATGGCATATGACTTATCAAAGTGATTACAAGTTTTGCATTTATTATTGTAAGAAATTAAACGTTTTCTTTCTTTGATAAATCCATTAAATAACAATGTTTAGAAGATTACCTGTATGTGATTTGAATTTTAATGTAAATTTAAAATTGTCAAAACTTGTTCATGTATAATGAGTCACTTTAAAACTTTTTTTTAAATTTATAATTAATGGTAAAACCTTTCTAACATGTGACATCTTTTGAGACATGGTATATTTTATGCCATTTGAATTAACAAATCATATGATGCTATACAAATTTGTTAGGAATGACTTAACAATGGTCTTTAGCTAAAATATACAATGTTTTTGTGTTCAGTTTTATAAATAGAATCACGATAATCAACACAATTATTTTATGACAAAATACTTTCCAGGTTGTTTTCATATGTACCTTAGCTTTACAAATAAATTTTATAATAATTTTTAGGTCTTGAATAAAGGTTAAGCATCATTTCAAAGCCCATAAAAGCATGACTCTTTCCCATCAGCAAAACAAATTACAATCATATTTTTTTGTTTTTACAGTCAGATCATTAACTCTCATCTGAGTGACTTTTATTTTTCAGGATCAGTCTAGCTTAATCATTTGCCAAGCAATACTGCATAGCTATGTGGATTAATTTTGGGCCAATTATTATTACTTTGTGTCTGCTTATAATCTCAATTTCCAAGATTTATGCTGCATGTTTTTAATATATGATCATAAATAACATTTAGTATTTTAACAAAACTGAACATGTTATATGAGTTTATTTTAATGTCCTTTTTTAAATATGGTTTTTAAACTAATAGACCATTTATATCATTAACATTGAAAGAAACATTTTAAGCTGTATTTTTAATATCCAGAAAATCTACATCAGTATTAATTTAAAGCTTATTGTCTTCAAAGTTATTGGCAGTGTATTTTTTATATTAAATTGTTTACTTATGAAAACTTGATAGGAAGTGCCTAGTTTTTGTAACATTTAATGAAATGGGGCTACAACTATTTGACAAATGTTTCTCTGAGAATTCTTGAAAATGTATACTTACAAAAATACTAATATTAATATTTTTTTGTTCAAAATCTTTACTCTAATTGCATTGGATACATTAAATCCTTTTTAAAAAACACACTCATTTCAAATGTCATAGGAAAATAAATAAAGACATTGTGGAATGTGCATTAGAATGAGTGTATTTTATTCCAAAAATAATTTTTTACTTTTTTTTTCTAGAAATCTGGTTACTGGTACTATTTTTTGGTAATATTAGTTTTAAACCACTAAGCATCACATGATCACCATTTCTTATGCTTGCTCATAACTGTTTTTAATAACAGTTATGAGCAAGCATAAGAAATAGTGATCATGTGATGTTTAGTGGTTTAATACCAATCCTGCCTAATAGGATAGTGGTGGCTATGTTTATTAAAGAACCAAAGTCACCAAAATGTATGAGTTTTGAACTGAGTTCAGACCTATATGACTATATAAGCTACTGAATATGGATTGAAAATATTTTTGTGTTTCCAATTTTATTCTCATAGTTTTATAGTTAAGTAGAGATAAAAGATGGCTGCTGGTGGATTGCATTAGATCCTAAGATCTAAGTGCAGTGCTCTCAGATCCAAGGCTCCTCATTAATGAAGGTCATAAGCCAGAAACTAATCTGGGGATATTGAATGAGTAGGCACTAGATAGGGATTTTATGCACAAGCCTTCTGGCATCCATTGATTACTCTGATTTGCACTGAGTGGCACTACTGTATGGAGAATTTTGCCTGTTTTAATAATAATAGTTTTAAAATGATGACTTTTGTCATAAACATTTTCCTATTAATTAAAATCTAATAACAGTTTTTAGTATAAGTTATACATCAGTATTGCAAAATAGTATGTGAAATAACCAACCAATTTAAAATGGATATGCTTCCACTTCATTTTATTTGTTTTTGTCTTTAAGTTTCTGTTGTAGATTCAATGAAAACTTACTTCAAGGATGGACTCATTGAAACTATAAAGCTTTCTAGAATCAGATTTAGAACATATTCTAGCTGACCAACTAATAAGCAGCCAATAATACAAATAGACCAATAATAAACTGGTCAGTGAATCTTATATAGCTTAAATTAAGAGAGGTAACTTATTTATAAAGATATGAGGCCTATTTGAGAGTAGTTACTTACTGGAGTTTTAGTAGGTACACATATAGTAATAATCATTCAGAACTCTAAAATTATTTCCTAAAAAGTAACTCAAGTTGCTTATTATTTGTTGAATGCAGTCAGGCATGCGCAAACTTGCAATGAGAATCTGGTTATAATAAATCCATTTGACCTTTCATGAGCCAACTAAGATGTCTGTGTTAATTTTATTTAGATGAATCACAATATTCAACTAACATTTTAAGTTGCTAAGCAATCAAATAAAATTTTGGAATATCACCAAGCCTAGTGAATAGCAACTTAAATAACTAGTGTATAACTATATTAATATAAATATCTTAAAACCAATCCTGCCTAATAGGATAATGTTGGCTATGGATATTAAAAAACCCAAGACACCAAAATGTATGGATACTGAATGGGATCCAGACCCATGTGACTATATAAGCTGATGGGCTTGGTTTAAAAACATTAAGGTGTTTTCAGTTTAAGACTCATAGTTTTATAGTTAAGTGGAGATAAAAGGTGTTTTCTGGAGGGTTGCATTAGATCCTAAGATCTAGATGCAGTGCTCTCAGATCCAAGGCTCCTCACTGAGAAAGGTCATAAGCCAGAAACTAGTCTGGGGATATTGGATGAGTAGGAACTAGATGGGGATTTTATGCACAAGCCTTCTGGCATCCATTGATTACTCTAGCTTGCTGTCTGTGGCAATATATATTGTGAGTTTTTGCCTGTTTTAACAACAGTTATACACAAGCATAAGAGGAGGTGGTCATGTGATGTTTATAGTATTAGAAATGCTTAATTAGAAAGGAACAAACACTGAAAATTGCTTCATGCATGATGGAAAGAGGGTGACTACAAAGGCTATGATTGATTTCTCAAAAGAATTTGATTCTGGCAATCCAGAAAATTGTTCAGAATATGTAGATTGAGTTGTTTTTTTCTCAAAACAATCCAAGTCAAAAAACCTGGGCTAAGTTTGGTGACATGTAAACTTCAAAAATATTGAAATTTCTTAGAAATATCTGGACCCGTGAAATTGTGTTATCCAATCTAAAGGATAATCTTTGCCAACTCCATGGCCTTTAAATCTAATTCCCTCTTATCTTTTTACCAAACCCAGCATAAAAACCAAGAACTCACTATCTGCATAATCACTTTGTTTATATTTATTCTTCCACAACTTCATTATTTGCAGCCTTTCTGATTGCAGGCAGTTATATTCAATTAACAGATGCCTAATATTTTCTATGCCTTCATTACACAACTTGCAGACTAAATCACCCACATTTTTCCATTTATGTGTATATTTCCTTGTTGGTAAAGATCATCTTTGAGTCTTAAACAGTAAATTACTTTCATTGCTATTATCATAAATTAACTCGCACCCAATATTTCATTTACTTCTATATATATATTTAAACTCTTTTTACACTCCATATTAGTTCTCCATCTCTCCAACTTCCTACTCTTTATTAATGCATCTATTCTTCTATCCCATTCCTCACCACTATAACACTTAAGAATTCTAACACAATTACTCATCTTTTGTATAAGTATACTGACAGAAATTCTTTATCCAAATCTTCTGCATACCATACCACCTTTCTTACCCATCTTGTTGCCTGCCCATTATTCATAATCCAATTAAATACTATTTTGGCTATTCTTTTATTATTCATAAACTGCAATCTACTGAACATTTTCATTTTGCTTTTTGCATCTCATATAAAAACTTGACCATTCCATTTCTCCTTGAATTGCCTCCTTTGCCGTCCACCCATCTGCATCTAATGCATGTCTTCCTACTTCTCTTTGTCTAAGTAATCGAATACCCCTTTACTAACACATAATGCATCATTACCATATGTTAACCCTTCTACTGCCACTCCCTTCTATACAATTCTAGCTACATCATATTTATTATATGAAAACACTGTTAATTTCTTTATCAATCCCTTTCTTGTCTTTGCTTCATTTTTTCTCCCATTCATCCAAGTAATTTCTCGAATTACTTAAGATGATTCCCAAATAGTTCTATCTATTCACCGCAGTGATCGTTCTTTCCTCACAAGCGCTTTTAAACAGTGGTGTTCAATCTGTAAGGATACGCTCGCCCCAGCCACAAGATAGACTTGTTAAGGAAATATGAGCACTTGTGAGGAAAGGATGATTACTTTCAATAGTTTGTTATAATCTGAAACATAGCTCTTGTAAAATTTATGAAATAGTATTTATTAAAAGTGATAAAAATATTTCCTAGTTTAATTTCATTGTTAGTTTTTATGAACTACTATATGTTTTTTAATTTTATATTGTTTTTTTAATGTTTACTTTTCATTAATTATAATAACATTTTACAATTTGAAAGTTCTTTCTTTAATTATTTTTTTTTTAAATAAATTTTTGCTAATTATATCTCTTGTCAGAATTAGAAAAATCTAGTTTCTACACCTGTTTATTTTTTTTATATGCCAAAGGCATTTTTATATATTTTTGATACCGTCTGCCAACGCCTATAAGATAAAATAGTAACAATCTTTCACCCTCATTTGAAATTCTATTCTATATAAAAATCTAGAAACAGTTTGTCTACCTTTTATTTTCTGATACTAAATGTTTAATGGGTAAATAAAATGCAAATACATTCATAATTATCTTTATTCATATGGTCTGCTCTGTTTATCTGTGAATCAACTTTTTACTGATTAAAAATTTGAAACTTTTTATTTTGCACCCTTATATTATTAATTAGTTTAAACATTTTAACTCTTAAAAAATAGAGAGGAAACAATTGGGAGGAAAAAGATGTAGAAAGAAATAAAAAAAATCAAAGGTATTTTATATATATATGATCAGGAAACGAACCCGGGCCAGCTGTTTGGAAGGAAGCTATGCTAACCTCTAGGCCACCAACGCGTAACAAAAAAAACCAAAGGTATTTTTGTGGTGACTATACAATCAAATTGATGAAGAACAAATACAATCGTACATATCGTATTCTTATACTTTTATTGCATATATATATATATGTATATTTGACTTGCTAAGTTCACTGCCCTCTTACAATTTTTCACTAAAAAATCAGGTTATAATATGTCTTTTTTTTTTGTTCTTGCTAGTATCTTTGATTTCACATGTCAAAAAATAATAATAATCCCAATTTAGAGAATCGATTATTTTCTCCTAGTATAATTACTGTTTTAATGAACTGAGCTTAATATTTAAGGATCAAGTTTCAAGACCGTAGTATTCAGTTCAATCTCTTAACTTGATCTTTTTATTTTACAATCATAAATATATTTTTAAAGGTTAGTAATATGATTTGAATTTTGGATAAAACAATATACAATGATAAACAGAGAAAAACTAAAACAATATACAATGATATTATACGTATGTTAAGTTTTCTGATAATGTCGGTTGGGTGATCTAGGTATGCTAAGTAATAGAACAATACAGCTAAATAATACCTACCTGATCATCACCAGAAGTAGTTTGCCATTGCGTTCCTGATATAGTTTATTTTAGTATCTCAATTTTAGATGTTACAAAGTAAATTTTACTAATAATTCTGCGCTAACACGCTTGTTAGAAAAGTTTGATTTTGTTTATAAGCTTATATATGCTAAGCTCTTTTGAAGTTCTTAGACTTCATATTCATAGTTCTTAGACTTCATATTCATAACTGAGTGAACGATAACGAGGAAGATTATTGATTGCCCTCAGCTATGAATGTGATGTGATGTACTGTGACTTCTCCTTATACGGAGTCAGGAATCTCTCAGCAACTATGCCCAGAGAAACCTGTTAGCCAATTTACCTTCCCTTTCCATTCTCCACCCTAAGTTTTTCCATAATCTGCTCCATCCCATTTCCACAACATAATCTTTGTCAAGTCCATGACCTTCATCTTTTCCCAAACCTAGCATAAAAACCAATAACTCACTTATATATAAAGTCTAAGAATTTCGAAAGCGCTTAGCGCATATAAACTTATAAACAAAATTAAATTTCTATACCAAGCCGTTTTAGCCAGAATTATTAGTATTATATAATCTAAGAGAAGTCTATAAACAAATAATATATTAAAGTAAATTTTAATGAACTTTATAATGCAAAGAACTATTTTTATAAGAAAACTCTTCTCAATTCACATTTAATTGAAAACATTATCTAAAATCTCGTTTAAAGGTAAGTTTTTGATTCTCTAATAAGATCTCTCTACTTTAATGTTATTTAAGAATTTTTCTCCATCTTCTAGATTTTTTAAGATTCATTATAGTTTCCAAAAATGTTCTACAAGTATTCTGAATGTTTGAAAATTTTCTTAATTTCTTTACAATACTCTTCAACATATTTTCATTTTTATGAGATTTTTTACTTTGCAAACAGTTCATTATTTCAAACAACTCAATGTACCTTGTCAAGCGTTGTTAGCCGAGAGGTCAGCGCAGTCGCCTTGCAAGCAAGTAGTTGGTTGCAGACGTTTGTGGATTCGCCTTCCAGTCGATGCTATGACATATGAAAAAAAAAACTCAATGTACCTTTTTGAAAAATTTTTCAAAGTATATGTAAATAAAAGTAAACACGAAGTTAATATCCATAGAATTGTGACACACTATTAGTGATAGTCATATCATTACAATCATTTTTTAAATATTATTTTTAAATTATCTGACCAAATTATTAAATTAAAAAGAGTTAGATATCAATTTATCGACCACTGCTGAATGCCTACGTGAAAGAAAAATTCTAAGCCTGTTTGTAATTTTTCTAAGTTTCACTCGGATTTAAACTCAAATTATGGTATAAGAAACAGATGCACTAATCTTTATGCAACATCTTCATGTAATGATATTTTTTATTTTGTTGCCATAGTCTTACAGGTCTAGCAGTCTTCTTCACAGATGGAATTAATGAAATATATTAATTTCATCATCATTGTTAGTATTCTAATTCTAGAAAAAAATACAAAGATAGAACAGATACGCATTAAAAATATAGAAATAGACATTTTTTGTGCAACTAATTAAAAACAGAATTGATGCTGTACAAATATGTACTCTCTTTATCATAATTATTGTAAATATCAAAGGTTCATGTTAACAAAAGAAAATTTAGAAAACAATAAGAAAAGAAGTAATGATAATAAACTTAGAACAACAGTAAATGCTAGAGTTAAATTAAGGATAAAAGAAAAAAAGTAGTGTTATTAACCCACTCTCTCCTTCATTTTAAATCTCTATTATAAAAGATTGAAAATTGTTGAAGTAATTGTTTTTTATTCAACAGTTGTAAAAAATGACTAATACATAAATTGTATCTGAGAAGTTAGAGAAAACGAGTTAGGAAATGACAAATGTTTCTGATTTATAATTCTATCTTACTCTGAATCTATGGATGTAATCATTTACAGAATGTAATTACATTTTTTGGACTAATCTGTTATAAAATGCATCATTTCACAAATAGTTTTCTAAACCTAAATTTGTTCCTTTTCAATAAAAATTAAATATATTTGATTTTTGTTTAAAAAAATTAAACAATGTAATTGATTAGAAAGGTTGATAGTATATATATGTGGATGTGTTTATTTTTTATGGCAATTACATTATCACAGACCATGTAGAAAACTATCCATCATTAATGAATTTGCTCAAACCAGCACTACCTAGTTATTGACCAGCCTAGTGAGTACTGTCTTTTCCGTCACTATTTCTTTATAACTGGACTTTGTCAACTAAAGGATAAAAATATTTATTAAATGGATAATCTCTAGGCTAATGAATGACTAATAAAAATTATTAAGATTCTTCCATCAAGTGAATTACATTGAACACACCAGTTCTCATTCATTCTCTGCAGTTAAGTAATGTTAGGTTCAATTAGTATTTGAATGGGTGATCACCTGAAAAACCCAAATGATGTAGGCTAGTTATAATTTCCTATTTATGTATTAAAGAATGAGATCTGGACCAACTGATGAGAGCTAGTTCAGCATAAAATGTGCAAATTGGGGATCAATCTATTTTTTTCACATGTCTTGGCCATAAGTTTATGATTACACCCTCCTATTAGGTGTTTAACATGGAAAGAAACTCTACCCTGCATGAGGGTGGTGTAGTAAATAATTACACTGCATAAATATTAAAGCATGTGAATATATTTTATCATGTAATTTTAGCTATTTTCAAAACATCAAATAAATCATAATTATCAAGTGGGAAAATAACAACAAAACTAAACATTCAAATATTACTATGCTTGATGATAAAAACTGCGTTGTTTAGTTAAACTAGTAGTAACTGTGATTTGGAGGGTGGTTTTAAAAAACTGAAGATGAACTTTTATTCAGTGTTCCTTTTGTGCTTGATTATTAAAACAATAGAATGACTAATAAACAAATTTTAAAAAAGAGAATGCCATGTTTGAAGAAACTTATCACTTGATAAAACAGAATGGAAATCATATGACAATATTTTAGAAGAGAATCAATTAGTAGTGTAATAATATAATAAAAAGTAAAACAGCTTTGAAGTTAACACTCTGTGATAAAAAATTCTCTACAAAATTCCCTCTTTAAAAAAATATGAAGAAACTATTGCTCATCTGGCTCTCTAATAACTAGATGCTGAGGATTTTTATTAGTATGTCCAACTAGAGTGGTTGGGATACACCAATTTAAATGAAAAGGCTAAGTTTTTGGAAAATGAAATAAAAATAATTCAAATTTTTTCTAGCCTAAATGTGAATCTCTGGCAAGTAAATAAGATAAAGTACCATAAGACTTTCCAATAAATATATATAAATATAGGGGATTTGAACTCATACTTTCAAGCCCTTCACTATCCACACTATCTCATACTATTGATAAACATGACCACACCCATGCAGAAAAGATAAATAATCACCTACATATTTCATGCTAAACCAGCACTGATCAGTTGGTCCAGACTACCATCTCCCATACATATATATAATCAGTGTTCAATTTATATTAAGATAGCAAATCCTTACACTTTAATGGACAGGCTTTAATCCACTCCAACCTCCAAATCTTCAGCCATTCATACCATTGCAAAATCTAATGATAAGAATTTCCAAATCCCATACTGATTTCAATATTGTTGTCATGCCCATGTTGACCACAAATTATTCTGACCCCTCATGTACAGGACAGTATCCATTTAAATATATATGGAAGAGGAATGGGCAGAATGCAGGCTTAATATGTAAGATATGTGCATGAAATATGTATATTGGTGGTTATTTATTTTTCTGCATGGATGTGCTCATGTGTAAGTGGTATGAGATAGTGAAGGGACTTGAAAGTCTGAGATCAAATCCCTATATTTACAATTAGGCTCCAGGTATAAGAGTGCCTGGTATTTCAAATCTTGTACATATAAATAATGGATTCTAACCTATGAATTAAAGTTAGAAGATATGACAAATGTTCAAGCAATTTTTAATCGACTGCAGTCATTAAATTTATTCTTTAAATGATAATTAATCTTTAATTTCATACTTTTTAAAAATAGATTTTTAGAATATTATATATCATAAATATTGTGAATTATATATATGATAAAATAAAATCTCAAGTATTCTTCTAAAAAGTCTATGTCATGTTTAGACAATAAGAAGAAAATGTATGTATATTATTCCATACCCACTATCTATTGAGAACTTAAATAATCAGTAGTTGCTAAGTAGGTTAAAATTTACTCATTAAATGTACACACTCGCAGATTAAGTTTTGGCCTTAGTAAAGTGTTTGGATTCAGACGGGTATCCGATTTTTTGGGATCTATTCACATTTCATCTAACAAACATGTTTTATTCTTTTTGTATTATCTGGCTATTAGCCTGAAATTTAAAAGCATATCAACATTTTGAATCCAAGTTAAACATATGAATAATAAGTTGTTGTTTTTTTGAAAGGGGGGAGTGCTTAATAAATGATGACATCATGAAATGCTCTGAAAATTTTTACAACAGCAACAACAACAACAATAATAATAATAATTATTATTATTAGTAGTAGTATTAGTATTTGTATTATTATTATTAAATGACATTACAATTAAATCAATTGTAACGGGCACATACGACGTTACATTGTTTTTTATTAGTAAACATGAAAAAAAGAAAAGTTCGCAAATAAAAACTTCTTTTGTTTAAGAATTAAAAATTGAAATTAAAAAAATCATCTTAAACTCGTATATATATATAATCGCACAGATGAAAAAAATTATTAAAATAAAACTTTATTAAAAATAGAAAAAGTATTTTAAAAGCAAAAACTTAAAAAGATTTAGAGATAAAAATATATCTTTAAGTTTGGAAAACAAATTAATTAATGTTATTGAAAAATGGAAATGATTATTTTAATTAGTCCAAGTGAACTAGCCCTTGGGCATTTAAATGTATAAGCAACGGTCAGATAGAAAAATAATAGAAACTAATGGCCAATGAAAGAGATCCATCGGGGAATCGGACCTTAATGGAAGGATCATCATCATCGATGACATAATGTCCATTGAATCCTAAAGTTATATATAAAAGAAAAAGTTTGATAATAAAATTTTTTGTTGAGTAAAGAAAATAGAAGAGATGTAAGTCTATAAATTAGATTTCTAACAATGTAAATATCTAGACAGATATAATGTATATCGTATATAAAATATGAGTTTATTCCAGTAATATAGAGAAAAGAAACTATAGATCAGAAAAAGATCAAACTTGAAGAGACATTCATTCTATGGTGGATTGATAATGGCTGAAAATGAAAATAAGTAGTGTGTATATATATCTTGTAATATAGCTGCAATCATTTTTTTATTAAAAAAACGAAAAAACATTTTTTTAATAACATGGGCTTTGAACGTTCCATCATCAGATTTTCAATGAAATGGATGGCTGAAGAGTTGTGGGTTGAAATAGTTTGAAGCCTGTCCATTAAAGTATGAAGATTGGCTATCTTAATATAAAGCTGAGCACTGATTGTATATATGTGTGGAGATAGTAATCTGGACCAACTGATGATTGCTGGTTTAGCATGAAATACGTATATTGGTGATTATTTATCTTTTCAACATGGGTATGACTAGATGGGTCAGCAATATGAGATAACAGAGAGTTAAGGGTTATACGAAAGTCTGAGTTCGAATCCCTTATATATTACATTATATATGTGCAGGTGTGTGTAAACCTGTACAGCGTATTAATTTAATAATTTAAATTTTTTTTTGTTAAATATATCTTAATTTGTTTTTTTAAATTCATTTTTGATATGTTGATATTTTATTTAGTAGAGTGATGAAAGGCGAATTAATTTCTGACCATGAAATATTGGTACTTAATTTGTAATAAAGTGTTCTTTTTTGGAGCAAATTACGGATTAATGACAATCGTAAATCTTTTATGATTACTAATTTTTACTACTTTCAAATATTAAAACGTTAATGGTTTTAACATATACTATTTTCTTTGTGTGTTCTCCTTTTAACATTTTAGTATTTGACTATATTGGAAATGTAATAATCCTAATTCTGCTTTTAAGAAAAATTGCAGATGTAACATTAAATTTTTCAGAAAATTAAATTCTAGCATTCACCATAATAATATTTAATTATTACTCACCCCTCCCCCTAAATCTCTATTTAATTATTACTCACCCCTCACCCTAAATCTCTGAATCACAGTAAAATTCAAATGATTTTCAAATATTTTTAAAAAGTGATTACTTTTACGTGATATTTTATAACTTATTAAATAACTTGTGCGGCAATTCAATGCTGGAGTTGTGGTTTAAAGAATTAATGTTTATCCAGCTGAATGAAAGTATACAAAAAAGTAAGCTCAACTTAGATCCTAACTAAACTATTGTCTCAGCCTGTCTCTTTGAAGCCAAATATCAATCATCTCCTAAGGAACTGGTTATATGATTTATTTCCATTTGTTACATTTCAATAATTCTAACATTTCTTCAATAGAAATGTTACATTTATTAAACAAATTATTTTTTTTTATTACTAAAAAATAAGTTATCGTAACTTTTGGCAATATTCTACCACTTCCATGACTACTTTTAATTAGAAGGTAAAATAAAGATGAAAAATTGCTTAAATCATCATCACCTGGCAATTGACCATTCTTGAAAATTTTTCATCTCTTTTTTTCCCACATAACTTTGCATGTAATGGCCTATTAAAAATGCAATTTTATTTTGACTTAAATCATAATGTGATATCATCATTAACACTCAATGGTAAAATAGTCAATTCAGAACTGAACTTCCGGGATCGATTTTCATTTGAGTAGTTTAATTTTTGAAAAAAAAAAAAAAAACGGTTCTAATTTTTTTTTCATATGTCAAAGCATTGACCCGGGCCAGCTGCTTGGAAGGCAGCTATGCTAACAACTAGGCCACCAATTGCCACCAAGATGCTTGAATGTATCATGACTTGTCGAGAAATCTCCATACAATTAGTAGTTTTTGTACGACTAACTTGTTTTTGTTTTCTTCTGTATTAATCATATATGTGTGTTATACATACTTATGTATGTGTGGTTCAGCATGAATTATATATATTGGAGATCTTTTATCTTTTTCACTAGTATGAGGTCGTGTGTATCGGTTGTATAAGATGGATTGAATAACTGTAGGTAGCAAAAAAAAAAAAAAAAACTATTCATATTGCTTTAAAACACGTATACATACATATATTTGAATCAATAACTTATTAATATCATTTTATATCGTATTTGTGTTTTATTTAAATAGAGGTAAAGTATAATTTAATATCTTTTGTTTTTAATGCATTTTGATGTAATGAGCTTCTCAAGTGTAGCTGAGAACTTCAAACGGTAAAATGAATCTTGTCAACGGAATATCTAGCAATGACACCTATTACTGTTGCAGTACTTTATTGCCTATTATTTCAACTTTTCTCTTGTCGGAGAACTTAATTACGTTATTATAATTTAGAAATATTTTTTTGTAATTAGAGTGGATTTGAACACATACTTTCAAACTCCTTTTAGCAATCCATTCCATTTTAATACATGATCACATACATATGAAAAAGATATATGATCTTCAATATCCATATTTTGTGCTGAACCAGCATTCATCTGTTAGTCCAGATCATTGTCTCCCACACTTATATATAACAGTGTTCAGTTTATATTAAGGTAGCAAATCTTCAAACTGTAATGGACAGGCTTTAATCTTCTCCATCCTCTAACTCTTCAAGCATTGTATTATTGAAAATTGGATGATGGAATGCTCAAGCCTTGTTGATGTCAATATTATTGCCATATCTATGTTGACTTTAAGTCACTAATGACTTCTTATATGTAGGATCTTAATAGTCCATTTAAATGTACTGTATATCGGAGGTTTATCTTTTTTACATGTAGGTGGTCATGTGTATTGGTTATATAAGATGGAATGCATAGCTGAAGAGAAGGTAATTTAGCTTTAAAAACTCTTGAAGAACCTGATATAACTATTGAAGAAGCTTCTATCTTAGATTGTATGAGTAAAAGTTTGGTGTACTTTTAAAACTCTTTCAAAACTTTTAAGAATGAATATGCAAATATTGTAGGAAAAATGCAAATGTTTAAAAATATCCACTACACATCATTTTGAGAAATTATTTTCTGATTTGAGTTTTGCAGTGAAGCTATAAACTATACTTTATCAATATGTATGACTTTAATTATATGCTATTCAATAAAAAAAATGTTAACAATGAAATAAAAATATAAATAAACAAAAAAAAAACTACTAAAATTCATAAATTTAATGTATTTTATGATAAGGAGCAGCCATTTTTCTCTTTCTGGGAATGATATGCAAGAAAAAATAAAATTTATAAATAAATTTTACAATATGCTAGAAGCAATTTTTTATTTTGAAATGCCATACATGATCACATTTTTTAATATAATTTCTTTAGTTTGCACATACATTTTATTTTTATTTTAGTATTCTTTTTGAATTTAATAAATTGTAATCCACATAGTAAAATGTTTTCTAAGTATAATGCTAAAAGTTTTACAAAACACTTATTGAAAAAAAAAAGTATATTCTTCAGTGTATTTAATTGTGATTAATGTCAGACATTTTGCTATTCTTTTTTTTTTAAAAAAAAATAAAAATGTGGTCTAGTATTTTTTTTTTCTTATTCTTATTTTAGTGAATGGATGAGTAAACATAGTTAATAAAATATATGTAAATATGGCGTCTCAATTTATTATCAATAACTGTATCATTATTTTTTTAATTTTCTTTATAGTATAATTTAATTTATATACATATACCCGATGTACCCACCCAAATAGGTTGTAATTTTTTTTAATTGGCTGCTTTAACAATTTTTTTTAAAGATTTAATGTAAATTAAACAAAAGATTGTAATATTATATAAATAAATCTGAGAAGTCTAGCCAGCCTGAAACTGTCATTTTGATTTCAATTATATGCAACGAAAACTATATGTAAATACGGTACAATAGCATTTAGTTTTTTCCTATCACTAAATATTACAAAAATGAATTTATGTACTGTATTCACATTTTCTTCATGATGAAAATACTATATCTTTGTAGTTAAAAGCACATGTACTGATTTTTTTCCCCAGCATTTTTTATTAATGGCAACTTCCTTCAGATAAACGTAATAATACGCTAACCAAAACTAAATGTAAATATGGTACTATGGTATCTATTTTTTTCCTCTCACTAAATATTACATTTCAAACATAAATTTGTGTAGTGTAATCACATTTTCTTCATGGTTTAAATATTATACCTCTGTAGTTAAAAGCATATATAAGTACTGATTTTTTCCTTAGCATGTTTTTTTTATATTAATGGTGACTTCCTGTGCATAAAATAATATGCTAACCAAAACTAAATGTAAATATGGTTCTATAGTATCTATTTTTCCCCCTCACTAAATATTATATTTCAAACATGAATTTATGTACTGTAATCACATTTCATGTACTGCTTTTTTCGAGTGCTTTTAATTAATGGTAGAATTACTTTTGCTATGCATAATATTTTTTTTAATTGGTTGTGAATTTGACATTCATACATGCAATAATCAGAAAACAGAGAAAATAGGGATTTTATGTATAAGATTATACATACAAAAATAGCTGTGGTACATATTTGTGCATGTTGACAGGTATTGCACACTTCTATTTTAATAAACAATATGTACAGTGTATTCAAGGAGGCTTGGAACAAAATATAATGGATGTTCTTCAAGAAGTATAATAACTACTCTTTCTTATTGTATTGCAAAATGTATATGATATAATACTAAATTGTCCATTCACTTTACTACTGTTACACAATGCTTTATTTCCCACCCTTTTTTACAGATTAGTTTCGATTACCCCAGCAATCTTCTTCAGAACTTTATATCTCCTAGCCTCAACTGCTAAATCTTCTTCAGAACTTTATATCTCCTAGCCTCAACTGCTAAATTCAAATGAATTTAGCAATTGAGCTAGGAGATATAAAGTTCTGAAGAAGATTGCTGGGGCAATCGAAACTGTAAAAAAGGGTGGTAAATAAAGCATTGTGTAACAGTAGTAAAGTGAATAGACAATTTAGTATTATATGGTATAATGAATGTTATGGATCCATACTGTATTGCATTCTTGAACAATGATTAATCAAATTATAAATTATTTCTGTGAAATGAAAGTGCAATAATTAAAAATTATTTTTCATTTCTTGAATCAAATGCCATAATTGATTTTTTAGAAGCAATTAAATTAATGGTAAAACCTAATATGAAAAGGGATGCATTAATATTTTCTTCATAATTTCAATTTCATTTCTACAATTTAGGCACTTTTTTAAAAAAGCTCCATAATTATAAACATTAAAAAAATGCTTTTTAAATGATTTTATTTAACTTCTCTGTTATATTGGTTTGTTTGGATCAATTCTTGCAACTGATTCTTAACCTACTCCTATCAAATACATTTTCTTTAAATTTTGTATATGTGTTTGATATTGTTGACAGTCCAATATGTTGATGGGTCATATTTTGAACCTCATTCAAATTGGTTGATTATTAAGTGATGCACAATAGATGGCACTGCATTAAAAAAACAACAACACCCACTTATTTGATTAAAAGACAAAGTGTTGAAGAAATTTTATTGGTATTTACAGTAAATATAAATGGAAAGAAGAAAAAAGATTAATTTTTTTTTTTTATTGTTTACAATAAAATTTTTTTAAAGTGCCGCCTTCATAAAAGCAAAAGTAAATGATTTTTCATCTGTTTCAATTGAACAGATTTTCTTGACATTTTGTATGTGTTGATATAAATGGCAACGCAATATTTCAGAGTTGTTAGTGATACCTGAACAAATAGATGAACAGACAATAGATGGCACTGTCGTTAATTTAACTCATACTGTTGTTTGGTTTGTGCACTTTGATGTAAACAAAAGATATTGAATTGAAGAAATTTTGTTTCCTAATGTAGGACTTTTAACTACATTACAAATATAAGGAAATTGTTTCTTTAATACTCAGAAGAACAATAATAAAAAAATTAATTTTATATGCTGGAAATATGGTGACATTACTTAGATTCTCATTTTTTTAAAATTTGAATGTGAATAGCTTTCCTTTTTATAATAAATGATTTAAAAAAAAACTGAAATGAAATAGGGATAGATTTTTTAATAAAAAGTGAGTTGGAAAATGTCAAAATACTAAAAATAAAAATAAAAAAACAGAATGTATAAAAAATATTAAAAAGTAACTTTTATTTAATTTGATGACTAATGCATTAAAAAGTAAAATTTTGAAACTCGGTGTTGATTGTTATATATAACTTTAAATAAATTGTGAGCTGTCCACAAATTAATTAATTCATCCAATACCAAGAGCATTTAGTTTGAACATACACGTTCTAAAAAATTCTGACTGTGCAAAAAAAAATTCAATATATATGAAGTAATATCTGTCAAGGAAGGAAAAATAGATATTATAGATGTGGCGTTCCTGGATTGGTTCCATTAGAGAGTAATAACTCACCTACAAGGGGATTGATAACAATTGGAAATACAGAAGACCCAAGGATGCAATTAGGGGCTATTAAAGCCTCAAATGTCTCAATGTATAATTCACTTGAAATTACTGGAGTCTCCATTATCCCAATGGACATTTCATCCCCAGAGCCACATAGTGAAGATAGCTCATCCTCAGCCACCATTATAGACATGACCCCTACAGATACAGGAACCACTGAAGATGATGAATTCTCTCCCCTACAAGGAATATAACCCAACAAATCTATCAAATGCAAGAATCATAGGAAATTAAGATCAGAACTTGAAGGAGGTCATTCCCATATTGGTAGAAGATCATTAGAAAATTTATCACCAGACCTAACTGAATGAGACAACTTAGACCCCACTGATCATGCAGAAAAGAAAAGGAGGAATCCCAGTCTAGTGAAGATCTAATATCAAAAGAAATCAGCAATGATCAAATCAATCTGAAGCCTATAGCATTTACAAATAGGTCTATGAAACCTAAAGTGGATCTTCACTCACCACTGCCCCCCTTAAGATGATAAAAATATCTAATAAAGATATTATTTCTAAGGACTTAAACCTACATTAGAACATTAGCAAAAAGATTTTACAATGGAACTGTGCAACTTTTCCTTTGTTTACTCTTTTGCTTTGTTAAAAAACTTTCACCTAATTATTACCTAAAAATGTAAACAATAAAAATGTATACAATAAAGATTTTTTACCTTTAAAAAAAAACATTGTAATTTTCCCTTCTAAAATAGATTAGATAAAAAATATTGATTAATTAATTAATTTATGAATGCGTTATGATTTTATTTAAGTTAAATACAATAAATAAAAGTGTTCTTGAAGAAAAAATATTTTTTTTGCATTAGTATTCAAATTAAATAATGGTGTTTTTAAATATTCATATATGTATTATTGTTTTTTTAGTTTCCATTGTAATGATTTGATTTTTCAGAAGTTCAATCTTATCATTCCATTTTGTTAATTTTTTTTAGTATTATTAATCAGATATAATTTTAACATTAGCTATTTTTTAAGATGAAACAAGAAATAGCATTAAAAGAAATCATTTATGAAAGCAAAACCAAGAAAAAAAATTAAGTAAATATTATGTCTAATTAATATATGTAAAATAATACTATTAACTTTTTTTTGAAAGTAAAATTGTAATAAATCATATTTTATTTTTCAATTCAAACAATGAGAAATAGGGAGGGGCATAATTTTATTCCCCTTTATAATGTTAATTTTGGCAAGAGCTCTGAAAGTGATAATACATAACTATTTACTGTATTCATGTTCCAGTTTCTAATTAAAATACATTTTTATTTTTAATCAAGAAAAATATAAAGTGTGTGTCAAGCGTTAGCACAGCTGCCTTACAAGCAGTTGTCCCGGGTTCGCTTCCCAGACGCTTTGATATATGACAAAAAAATATATATGAAGTGTTGTTAATTTACAGTACTTTTTATTTATTATTGCCAAAAGTAATTTTCCTTTTTTTATATTTTGACCGTCAGCTATATTTTCATTTTTCAAAGCCATTCATCATTTGTCATTTATATTTTGAACTTTCGATAATGCTAAAGTATTTTACTTCGTTAACATGATAATTTTTTTATGCAATTATTTAACATATTTTAAGGATATTAATTAGCATTTTTATTTCAGTTAAGAATTTGAAATATAATATTAATTATCTGAAACTTCTAATATATTAATAAATGTTTAATACACTTTTTTAATGTTTGCATTTATTGATTTACTTTTATAAATCATATCCTAAGTTAAAAGACTGTAAATAAAAAGGAATTTCTATCAAATTCAATCACTTTAGATTCAATTTAAATATCAACTTTTGCCCAACTCTTCAAAATGGATTTTAAAATTCTAAGAAGTCCTAATGATTTCAAGAAAAGAAAAATGATGTATTTAGTTTCCTCGCAATTGAATTACTGTTACGTATATATATATATAAATTTTATTAGAAATGTAAGAGTCGTTTCTAAATAATAATAAAAAAATTATGAAAAATGCTTTTATTAACAGGCAAAACTCTTCATACAGTCGTATCACTCAGTGCAAACCAGAGTAATGCCTACACATCCAATATCCCCAGACTAGTTTCTACTACTGTATGGAGAGTTTTGCCTGTTTTAATAACAATTATGAGCAAGCATAAGAAATGGTGATCATGTGATGTTTGGTGGTTTAAAAATGCTTTTACTTATAACTGAGATTATTGAAATAAGTAGTTGTCAACCTAGTGCTGATCTCTATCGACGTAAAACCATGACATTTTTATATTTTAATAATAAAAAGTAGTCACTCAATGGTATAACAAAAATAAAGGATCCCTTTCAGAAATAGGCTAATTATCCAAAAACTTGTTTACAGAGATATGTTTGTATTAACCTTCAACAATCAACCTTAACAGTTTTTAATTCAGAACAACTTATTATTTTATGTTACATAATATCAAGTTAAATCACAAAACAGATTAAAAAAATGACTTACTTGCCATCTACCCTACAAGTTCTTAACTAATAGTCACATAGAATAAACAGTAATAATAAGTGTGAAATATATTTAAATTTAAGCTGATTTGACATGAACTCTAATAACATCTCAGCTTATTTAAAATTCACAAATTGTTATAGTTTGTTTATTCTACATGTCTATTTAAGAACTCAGATATCATATGAAAAGTAATTTATTTTTATCTGCTTTATAGTTTAACTTAATTCCAGGTGATATATAATAGAAAGGTATGCTAGATTATATACCATTAATGTTCATTGGTGATTGTTTTATATGGAATCCAGTCTAGAGATGTGTTTGTTTTCATTTAGTACTGCTTCCATATAATGTTTCATGATTTTACTTGATGTTTATACTTTGTCTTTTAATTTTGTAAAATAGATGTCACTAATGTACTGTAAAATATAATTAGTGCATAAATAGCTTTTTTTGTTCCGTATGTCTTTATTAACATTATGGAAGCTTCTTTAAATTACTTTAATGTGAATATTTTGTAAAGACATTGAAAAATGTTACTTTAACTAAGAAAAAAAAAGACTTGCTATTATCTATGATGACATAATTTATAAGAGAAAGAAATGATAATTTTATGTTTTATTATAATGTGGTATTCTGGAACTAATTGCTCACCAAACATTTTGTAATATTACTGCCCTGCATTTTTTAAAATATATTTTTCATTTAGTTTTATATAAAATGTGAAAGTGGGTTCTTTCTTATTATTTTGTATACAATTAATCATGATGGTTTCTAGAATAAAAGGTTCCTAGATTAAAATTCCATGTGCTCTAACATCTAATGCCTTACCAACAATAACTATCTACTTTTATAATTTTTAAAATATGAATATATTAAAAAGATGTGTATTTTACAGAATTATACATTATTTTATAAAGATAGTGTAATTATTATCTCCTCATTTATAGTAGTATGACCCCCCTCTCTATCAACAATAATGACCGCATCATAAGTGTATTTGCTTTTTTTTTAAATACAGATTCTACATTGATTTTTATTTGACCAACCCACTTTCTAGTAAATTATTTACCAACCAGAGTATATCTGGTTTTACTATGAGCTTAGTATTTGGAAAAAGAATCTTAAGTCTGAGTGTGACATGAAAAAATTGCAAGATTCATTCAGATTAGACCTAAATATGAGGTGATGGATATGTTTTAATTTCTACAATATAAAGCAAAATTATGTTTTAAACCATTTTTGGATATGATTATTAGAAAAGTTGATGTTATGAAATTGTTAATATAAAAAGATTTATTTTTAAAGAATTATTTGTTATTGATGCAGAATAATCAATATTTTTATTATAAATATTTGTAAATAAAACCAAGATCTCAATATAAAGACTTTTCCGGCACTACTCCTCAAGTACTGAAAAATATTAAATGGACATTAAACTGCAACAGCTACAATGTAATCTGATAACATAAATGCTATAAGTGACATCTCATACTGTTCCTCAGAAAAGTATCTGTTTTATATAATTATCATTCAAAATTTATTTATTTTCTTTATAAGTATTTATTCAACAAATATTAAAATATTTGTAAAAAAAATAAAAAAAAACATCATAAAATCGCAAAAATGGAGAAATAAAATTATTTTTGTTTAAATAGCTTCTAACTGGAATCAGTTGATTGATTTCTTACAATCAATTATTATAATGAAATAAATTTGCTTTTTATTATTGCAAGCATTAGTTTCAATATTATAATATTTGTCTAAAAAAGTAGACAGAAATAGTAATTTGCAAAAAAATAAAGAAATCTTACATTTGTTTGGAAAGTAACATCAAAACTTTTAATAAATTTTTTTCAGGAAGTATAATTCCAAAATAAATATGTATCAATGTATATAGAGAAAACTCTCTTTAATCCTAATAGCATGCTTACGACTACTTGGTAGTTAGATTCATAGCAATAGTTATCTGAGGAACTTGTGATATTTATTAAAGCATAAACAAAATAGGGGATTTGCATAGGATTTGAATGACAGATGTAAATAAGTTCATTTAAATGAACTATTTTTTTGAAACAGGGTGCAGGATTCACTTTTGTTTATTGTGTTTATGTTTTTGGCAATATTCCATGCCTCCTTAACTTTACATTTAGCATGTTCCATTCAGAACAGACAATGCTGGCAGATGTAATTTCAAAGGTGTGGCAAAGTTTGGACTCATGCTCTAAAAAAATGGATTTAACTTTCATGCTCTCTTTGACCCGATTATATAGTTATCCATGCTGTGTGATTCTTGTGAATAAATTAGCACAAAATTCTCCGTAATAAACTACCAGTCATGCTGTGCATTTAATTATGGGAAATCATGTGCCAATTTACTCCACACAAGAATTGCACAGCATGAATACCTATAAAATCAAGCCAAAGTGAACACGGAAGTTAAATTCATTTTCTTAGAGCATTGGTCCAAACTCAGCCACAGCTTTGAATTTACATTTGCCAGCATTGTCAGTTCTGAATATATGCTAAATGTAAAGTTAAGGAGGCATGGCATATTGCCAAAAACATAAACGTAATAAACAAAAATGAATTCTGCATCCCCTTTCAAAAAAGTAGTTTTAATGAACTTATTTACATCTATCATTCCAATCTTATGCAAATCCCCTATTTTGTTTATTCTTTAATAAATATCACAAGCTCCTTGGATAACTATTGATATGAATATGACTATGAAATAGTCAAAAGCTTGTTAGGCAAACGATACTATTAGGATTAAATTAAGCTTTTCTTAATATACATTTGTATATATTTATTTTGAATTTTATTTTGAATTCAATTTGGATAAGATATCATTAAACCCAAAAATGGGGCAAAAAACTTATAGTGCATGAGCTAAATTCAAACTAATTTGATTTTTTCAAACTAGAAACATACTAGAAAGGTATTGAGATAAACTGTTTAATTAAAAAAAGTACATGAAAGGAATTTTAAAATTTATGACAGTGTTACATACTGGTTAAAGCCATTGCAGGTTAAATACCAAGCCAACATTTTTTTTACTATATGTTAAATACAATATTGTAAACAAAACAACATCTAAATAATTACTGCAAGAAAAATGTCTTTAACAGTTCATCTTAAAAGAATGGTGAAGGAGAGACATTTCTCACTATGCTTACCATTTGTTGGGTGGAGAGGATCTGAGAGTTTTTCTAGTTGCCTTAATAATTTTTATTAATCATTCATTAGATTGGAGATTATCCAATAATGAATAATATTTGTGAAGTGTAATTTTCATTACATCACTCTCACTCAAGGTAGGAACTGGTTTCTTTCCACTTTTAACACCTTGTGAGGGATGTAACATATGATCAAAGACAAGATCTGATCTCCAAGATGCACATTTCATGGTGAACTAGCACTCATCAGTTGGCCAGACCACAATCTCTTACATATATCTTTATCATTGTTCAGTATATATAGATAGCATATTACTACAGTTTGATTAAATATGCTGCCCTCACAACTTTGACTTAAATCACTTAATTAAATTATATTAGTCATTCATTAGACTACATTATTCAATAATGAATATTTCTGTAAAATAATTTTCACTACACTACTCTCATACAAGCTAGGCACTGGTGTCTATCACTTTTAACACCTTGAAGAGGGTTGTATTCCTAAACATATGATCAAAGAGACAGGAAAAAGATTGATAATCCCCCAAAATGCACATTTCATGCTGAACCAACACTCACCAATTGATCCAAACCACAATCTTTTACACATATCTTTACCTTTGTCCAGTATATATAGATATCAAATTATTACAGTTTATTTGATAAGTGTCAAATATCCTGCCCTCACAACTTTGACACAAATCACTTAATGAAAATATAATTTTTATTAGTCATTCATTAGATTAGAGATTATCCAATGTGCATTTTGGGGATCATAGATCTTTTTCACATGTCTTTGATCATATGTTTATGATTATATCCCTCCTCAAGGCATTAAAAGTGGATAGAAACCAGTCCCTATCTTGTGTGGGAGTGGTGTAGTGAAAATTACTCAATAGAAGTCCAGATTAAATAGCTGTATCAGATCCGAATTTATAATTATATTGGATCTTTTAACATTCTTGTAGTTAAATTTTATTTAATTATCAGTTAAGGGTAAATAGTGTAATTATTTTTACAGAATTAAATTAGATTTTTATACAATAAATATTTTACTTTAAATCTTATGTAAAATATTGGCTAAAAATATATTTTGACTAGAATAAAATAACCATTGTTGATAAAAATACTTAAATAAATGAAATATAAAATAAAATAGAAATTGTTGGTAAAAATGCTTAAATAACTAAAATAATTAGAAAATAAGATGGAAAAGATACAATTAGTTTTAGAAGCCATAGTGTAAAATGTTCAGGATAAATTAGAAAATGGAAAATAACATAATGGAAACAAGAAATAAAAGATAGACAACAACCCATCAAACAGATGAAAAAGATAAAAGAAAAATGTTAGAAGGAATAAATAAAATTAGAATAATGCTGTGTTTATTAGACTTCCCAATGTTTATAATTTCCAACACATAGATGATATATTTGATCTTTTAGGAGTAATGTGAAATATTGTTAAATTTGATTTTTATCAAATAGAAAATTCAGTGTGTGTCTAGCAAATTTAATACATCTAATTTGCACAATGATTAAAATATATATATTAAACAGCATATAATTTTATCATTTTAAATATTAAAAAAAGGACATTGTTTTACTTTCATATTATGAGTGAACGCAGAGGCAAAATTCTCCATATAGTAGCACTATTCTATGCTAGCCAGAGTAATCAATGGATGCAGGAAGTTTGTGCATAAAATCCCTACTTAGTGTCTATTGATCCAATACCTGACTAGTGTCTAGCTTATGACTTTCATCAGTGAGGAGCTTATTCTGGCTTGCACTGAGTGGCACTGTTGTATATAGTTTTGCCTCTGTATTAACAGCTTGTGTAATCATAAAGAATGGTGCTCATACGATGTTTAATCAATTAATACCAATGCTGCCCAATAGGATTAATGATTACTGTGGTTATTAAAAAACCAAAGACACCATAATGTATAGATGCTGAACTGAGTTCAGATCTATGACTATATATACAAATGAGTTTGAATTGTAAACATTATTGTGCTTTTATTTTGGACTCGAAGCTTTATAGTTAACTAAAAAGGTAAAAGGTGGCTGCTGAAGGTTGTGTTAGATTCTAAGATTTAGATGCAGTATTCTCAGATCCAAAGCTCCTCACTGATGAAAGCCACAAACTAGAAACTAGTTTGAGGATATTGGATGAGTGGGTACAATATAGGAATTTTATGCACAACTCTTTCTGCATCCATTGATTACTCTGGCTTGCACTGAGTAAAAAATGAGTGATCATGTGATGTTATGGCTGAATACTTAACAAATAATAATGATATAAATATACTTCTTAATGACATCTGAAGCTTTAGCATTTCATGATAAAATTCAAAATTTGCGATGATAAAATACATTACAGATTAGAAAATTATCATCATCAATAATAATAAAACCTAATAGTTTTTTGCTCAGAAATTAATAAGAAGTTCAAGCACCATGAAGCTGGAATCTTGATCCATGAATCTTGAGCTCCAAAGTCTGTCACTTTATTATTGCACTAAATCATGAAGTAAACTATCAGCAATATTATTTTGTCTAGTTATCTTTACTTCACTTAATATTAATGATGATAATAATATTTTATATGATTTGTTGTTCAGGAGATTATGTAATATTCAAGAATTAAAACAGGCAAAACACTATACGTATTGCCACTCACTGCACGCTAGAGTAATCAATGGATGCCAGAAGCTTGTGCATAAAATCCCCATTTAGTGCATACTCATCCAATATCCCCAGACTAGTTTCTGGTTGTGACCTTCGTCAGTGAGGAGTCTTGGATCTGAGAGTAATATATATAGTGAGTTTTGCCTGTTTTAAGAAGTTATATGCAAGCTAAGAAATGGTGATCAAGTAATATTCAAGAATCAAATAGTGGGTTAAGCAAAATAGTTTCACTTAATTAATTAAATTGATTTTTTACTTAATTGAGAATGAATAATTGGATCTATACCTGTTGATTGGTCACTCTAACACTTCTCTAAACTGAACACAGTACAACTTACCTTAACATGCATATTTGGAATAATATAGTCTCCAAAAAAAACAAATTTACAAAATAGAAGAAATGAGGAAAAATAAATATTGAAATCAAACTATTAAAGGTATGAAGGTAAGCAATGACACAATGGGAACCAGTTGTATTGTAATGTGGATTTGTTATTTAACTTAAATTATTAGCAAAAGCAAAACTACCATTATCTCTAATCATATCTTTACTTTTATAGATTTGAATAAAATTATATTAGTCAACATTTTCATGTGAAAAATAGGTTTCATGATGAAGAAATTAATATCTCTGTCTTGTATGTCTATGATATGAATGTTCAAATTTGAACTGGATTAAAATCCCATAGCTAGCTTAACTATCCACCAAATTTGGAAAATGTGTGATCTAATTATTCTTTTTGCTAGGGGATTTAAAAAATTGAAATAAACTAATCAGATGTTTATTATCTTCTCTATTGATTCTCAAATGCAACATGATGGAGATATCTTTAGTTATTATTATAAGATATAATCATGTCAAAGTCAACCCTTACCGCTAATGTAATTTTTAAGAGACTTCTCTGCTTCTTTCAGGACATACTTTTCAAAGAATCATTTTTCTAGTAAATTGAACCTCATGACATATTAAAAATAGGACATTGGGGAGGGGGGTCATTTGTATTCAAGTGAGTTTCTGTCTAATCTGTTAATGCCATTAGATTCTTAAAAGACGTAGACAGCAGCACAATTCATAAGAATCAATACTTTGTCTATTTGTTTTTTTAAATCTCACTTGCTTTTCCATCAACATCCACAGTTGAAAATATTCTTTTAGATTTTTTACAGAAACTGTTTTTAGTATTAGAGCGCTATAATAAATTAGTTTTATCTTTAAATTATTCCTGTTAATATATTAAATCATTAGATTCTATAAGTAAAAAAAAAAGGTATAATTATTTTTTTCCCTTCAGTTTTTCTATAATCAGACATTAATTAAACTATAGAACACTTAAAAGTTTATAATAAAATTAATTGATATATTGACTTCCTTTTGCAACTTATTTTCACCAAGATATCACAGTCATTAGAAGTAAAATCCAGAAACAGGAAATTAAAAAAAGTATATTTGATTAATTAGTCTTTTCAGGTGTTAGTTGTCATGGTTAATTCAATTTGATGAACTATTTGATTATATAACTGCGCGCGCCATAGAAATAATAATAATATAAATTAATTTGATTTTAGAAAATATTTGATCAAATTTTAGTTTGGAGCTAAAATTATTCATTCTGCTCTAAAACAATATTGAATAAAATTTAAAATTTATTTTGAATATGAATATTTTAATAGTTAATACTGTAATATTTTACAATAAAGTCTGCAATTAAAAAAACAAATAAAGTAATTATCGATTCGTTTTAAATTTACTTTATTAGATTTATTGTTACATTTTTATTTACCATTGTCAGTCACTCCACGCACAGCTTTGACACCATCCATCTCAGATAAATACAATATGATTATTACTAATCATTTTCTAAACTAAAGATTATCTCTAGAACAGATATAAACTTTAAACCTCAATTAAAGATTAATATATCTGATTTTTTAATTTTAAACATACACCCATGGAGTTATTCACCTTTCTCTTTCCCATGTGTGATATCTTTATAGATATATTAAACAACCTCCATACTTCCCCATTCTTTTTAAATTCATATAAATAAAGATACAATAAAAGACAAACGATCTCCAAGATACATTTCATGCTGAATTAGTAGTCATCAGTTGGCCCAGGTCACTTCTCTCACATATATATTATATGAAGAGTATTTATCTATAGTAAATTGTTACAGATATAATAAACACCTCCACACTTCCCCATTCTTTTCAAATTCATATAAATAAAGATATAATAAAAGACAAATGACCCCCCAAGATATATTTCATGGTGAACCAACACACATCAGTTGGCCCAGGTCACTATCTCTCATACATATCTCTATTATATGCAAAGTATTTATCTAGAGTAAATTGTTACATTTTCATTTACCATTGTCAAACTTCCTCCACTCACAACTTCGACGCCATCCATTTCAGATAAATACACTAATGATTATTACTAATCATTTTCGAAACTAGAGATTATCTCTAGAACATAGATAAAGTTTAAATCTCAGTTAAAGATTAATATATCTGATTTTTTTTAAATTTACACACACAGTTATTCATCTTTCTCTGTCCTGTATGTAATATCTTTATAGATATAATAAACACCTCCACACTTCCCCATTCTTTTCAAATTCATATAAATAAAGATATAATAAGAGACAAATGCCCCCAAGATGCATTTTGTGCTGAACCAGCACTCATCAATTGGCCCAGGTCACTATCTTTCATATATATCTCTATTATATGCAAAGTAACATGGTCAAACTCACTCTATTATACGTTGGAGATTATTTACAAGTTCATTGAAACAAAAAAAGGTTTCATGTAGAAAAGCAATGAGATAGATGTTTATATAATTGAGCAACAATCAATATATATCTAATGCATATTAATTAGTATATTCAATAGCCAAGTCACTGGATTGTTGTTAATGAGACCAGATTCCATGTAGCTGCAAAAATGTCAGCTAGTGCATGGGTTTGATCTGGTCTTAACTTTATTTTAATTTTTTTTACAGAAATTTAGTATTGTGAGATTAATTTAGATAGCATCTTACAACCAGAGCATGAAAAGAATAAATGTAGTAATTCTTATATTGGGAAAAAGACCACTTTGTATATTTTTTATGAGGCTGTTGATTGTTTGTTAAGTGTGAATGAATCGTGATAAGAATACAACAATGAAGAAGTGCGGAACAATCCATAAGAAAACGTACCAATGTTTCTTCATTCGATAGACAGGGGGCACATAATGGATCTACATTTGTGAAGTATCACTTGTAGAAGAGAAAATAATTAGTAGTAAAGGTTTAATTAAGAAGTCCAGATATTTGGATTCCACTTGATATCTGAAACGTTTTTATAATGTATTTGTTACTATATAACAAAAAGGATTGACTATATTACTTGATATACTATTATTTTCAATTTCATATGTTTATTTAGAAATAAATTGTGTGAGAGAGTAGTGTGTTACTTATGAGAATTATTAAGGTTTTGATAAAATTGTTAATGGGTGATGGAGTGTCCGTAGAATTAACAGGTATTACACTATTAACATTTGGGAAGAAACTAATTAGTTTAGCCATTTCATTAATGGCTTTCTGAAGATAAAATGTAGAAATGCCATGTAAGAGAGACAGTTGAATTTAATATGTTTTTGCATATTTTTTATGCTTAAAGCTACTGTTTTATTTCAGATTAATTTGGTAATAAGGGATATAAAATTTTTTTGAATAAAGAAGTAAATTTAATAATGGGTAAGAAATAATTTTATTAAGTATTAAAATTTTGACTAGTGATGCTTTAGCATATATTGAAAGGTATGCTTTGATAATGCACTAATGGTGCTTTCTACTGAAACAATAACCTGACTTTGAATAGCATTTTTCATTGCATTATATGAGAGGTGCATTGTGAAACCTAAAAATTTCTGAGTAGAGAAAAAATTGTAAGGAATGATTTTATCTGTAAGAATATTCCAAGTAAAGATTTGTTTTTATTAAAGTGGATTGAAAAATTGTTAGTATAATTATTAAGTATAATGTTAAGTAAGGGAAGGAGTTTTTTTAATGGGAGAAAAATAACTAAATAATCCATATAGGAGATGTGATTAACAGTTTGGTTAATTATAGGAGTATGTATTCCTGAAATTTTGCTATTTCCAAAAGAAGAGGGTTGATATAAATTGTGAAGAAAAGAGAGCTAATAGGGGAGCCTTGAGCAATAATGTGGATGAAATCCAGTTATGCAAACTTCTCTATTTATAAGTAGATTTCCCAGTATGTAGAGGTATGGTATATTATATTCCGAAGTAGTTGTAGTTGTTTAAGTGTAGGAGCTGAGTCACATACAGACCTCACATTCAATTGCATAGCAATGGGCCCTGTTTTTCTACATTGTTTAATGTGGTCTATTATTACTTTAAACAGAATAGCTGCTGAAGTAGCCAAACCTTTTTTTGCAAATTGAAATTTTGATAAACGAAGAGGAGTGGTTGAATTTTATCTTTAATAAGAGATTCAACCATTTTAATAAAGGAATGGAATCATGGATATGGATCTAAGATTGTCCAAAGGGGAAGGAATAATATTTTTTTAAGGAAGGGAACCATAAAGATAGGATAAAATTCTAGAATTATATGGATTTGCTTGGATATTAAATTATGAATTATTGGAATTGTGAAGTGGTTGAGATGGCTAAGCAAGAATTTGGGTATTTCATGAGATCCGGAATATTATCAGGAATGCTGTTTAACTTCAAGGCAATATTAGAATTAGTAATTCCATGATGTTTTGCATAATGTCCAAATAAAAAAGAGGCAATTTTCTGATTGGAATAAGTTTGGATTTAAAGTGATCCAAATTTTCTCCAGTTATCACATTTGAATCTTTCAAAATGGATGATCAGTATTGTTGCCTTTGGTTTATAACTAAGGGCCCATTGTATATATCCTTTTGATTAATGATGGGAATCTGCCATATATATTTTTGACTTTTTGATAGATAATTAGCTAAGGTTTGTTGTGTGTGTATTTTTTTTTCATGTATCAAAGCATCGGCCTGGAAGCAAACCCATGAACCCGGGACAACTGCTCGTAAGGCAGTTGTGCTGACCAATCGCCCACCAATGCTTGACTGTGTTTGTATTTTTATTTGAGAGTTATGATTAAAGAAATAGATGTTGTTGAAGGGGAAATATTTTTAGTTGAAGATGTATTTTATCCAATTCTTTTACCAATTTAGTTGGAAGGTTATTTTTTCTAGTATAAAAATTTATGATAGATTTGATGATGTTTATAAATATGAACTATGATTCTACAGGGTTTAGTTCCATAATGTTTAATTTTTAAAAATAAATGTAAATTTCTGAAAGGACAGTTTCAATTGTCTTGGATTTTAGAAATAACCTAAGTGCTGTCAAGTCTGAATACTGGTTGACTTTGCAAGATTAATTCAATTTTAATTGCCAGTGCTAGGTGGTCTGAAAAGCTTACAGGTATTAATGTTGGATTGATAAAAAAATGAAAGTCAGGAGAGTAGAAAAGATCTACGAGTGTGGAGCGTTTTTTGGTGTAGAAAGAAAATGAATTTGTGGCAAAGAATCTTTCTGCACTCACGAGTCTGCCATTAATTTGTTGGAGCTATTTCCTCACAAAAGTTGAATCTGGCATGTTGAAATCACCAGTTAAAATTATAGGATAGGGATTAGTAGAAATAAGCAAATTTATCTGCCTTGTTAATCTCAATATTAATTCTGTTTGTTCTAAGGGTATACTATGATTATGTTTGTTGTGAGGGAAGTATGATAGTGTGTCACTATACTTATATTGGAATCAAGATATAAAATTTTAAATTACTTAAATGGAGAATTTTGATATATAATCATTCCTACTCCAGCTGCAGCTACATCAGATTGTGATAACTTAAGGAATCCAAATTTATTAAGTTATCTATATGGATTAATTTTTGAATGTGATGAATATTTTGTTAATCTAGAGTTATATTTGACTTCAATTGTGTGAACCAGTTGCTGAGGGTAAATAAGCATTGAGGTGAGTTAATGCCCCTTACATTAATCTGTGTTATATTTAAATTCATTAAGAATAAGACTGAGTATTATGTTTTAGATTTTATACTATATTTAAAAATTAAAACCATAATTAAATGTCTATTTTTTAATTTAATCATTTTGATAGTAAGAATAATCCACAATGACTTAATTATTTTTACTTGCAATACAGAATAAAAAAGTTTTGGTTTTTTTTTTTTATATCAATTGTGTTTTCATATTATTTTTAAAGTCAATTTGATATTAATTTTGCTATACCATTATAATGTTTGGAGTGATTGATTTTATTACTTGGAAAAAGGGATTTTTTTTTGTTTAACACACTGCGTTCTAATATAATATTTAATTTTTTCTTTCTTAATACATAAAATACTTTTTTTTTTTGTATCATTTTCTGCAATAGAAGAGGATTGTTCTTGAGATGTGATTTTGCCGATATCTGATTTTTGTTGAATTCCTATTTCTACTATAGGAAATGTAAGATTTTCTATTGATAAATGGTAAACTTGGTGGTGTGTAATAATGATTCAGAATCTTGATTATTATAAGTATTTTCCTCTGGGATTTGTTGTGCTTTCCAACTTTTAGCAATTTACCTCTTTCTTCGTCAGTATCAGATATATTGTCACTTCAGTGAGTTATGTTATGTATTCCATATCTGATTCAGTTATAGACATATTTTTGAGTAACAGGAGTGATGGAATGATTTTTCATTGTTGTGTTTATTAATGTTATTTCTTCAACTGATTTTCAACTGTTTGAGTTATGTTCAATGTGACTGTTCTTATTCAACAGTGGATTATCTGGGGATGTTGTATCTGAGGTTATTTGTGACCTTCCTTATTGTGTGATATTATATTCCTTGAACATTGGTGTGTCTTTGTATTTTTGAAACCATGCTCCAAATACGACTCGGGCATGTTTTGATAAGATGTTCCCTGGATTTGCAAAGAAAATATTGAGAAGGAATACCTTTAAATGTGATAAGGTATAATATAAGGTTGAATATTTTTATTCAATATGATGTCACATGTAGCAGTATTAAGACAGGGACTGTGGCCCTTTTTCAAGTAAATATTTAAAGTTACTGATTTTTCCCCATAATTGATTAGTAAAGATTGTAAATGATGACTAGTGAAATTAACGAGGTAATTTTTGATTTGCCCTCCGAGTTTTGTTTGTTTATATTTATATAACAAATAAATTTATTTAGGAAATGGTTATACTCTTTCGGAAAATTTGTTTCTGTGTTATATTATTAAATTCTAAAACTATATAGCGATTATTAGGATGTGCCAAAATTTTATAAAACAACCCCCACAAATGTTTTTCTGTTATATATTCATAAAATTCGTCCGTCGGGGATTTCATTAACGTGATACTAATGTTCTTCGCCGCTAATACTAACGTTTTAGCATTTTTAAAACGATTTTAATAAAATATTTGGCAACGATGCAGTGAATTTCTCATTGACAAATACAAAATTGTCTTTATTAAGATTATCTTTTTCATTAATATTTTGTTCTGGAATACACAAACTGTCATCTTCAAAATTGTAAATTTCTGAAATGTTTTCTTTTATATTGTTTTTTTTTTTTTTTTGGTTTCGTTTTCATTATGAGCACTTAACAATATTTGCATAAGAAGTTTTACTACGTATAAAATTATTGCAATCAGTTTCGGTATTAGAGAAATTGATCTCCATAGTATTTTTTAAAATATTTTTATTATTATCATTTACTTCGATTTCCGAATGTAGATTTACATTGATAGTAAGCATAAAGCTAGAAAATTCTAGCATAATAGTATATTAGATCGAAAAAACGACTGTACTTTCAACTTACCTAATACAGTAATTTTTATTTTTAGGTGTGATTATGATTTTAAGTATAAAAATGGCAGTTTTTGGAACAAACACGGACCCTATTTTCTCGTAAATTAAAAGGATTTGTAAAGACGGTCGCCATGTTGACCGGAAATGTAATTATAGATTAGTTAAGCATTTACACATATATATGAACTGCAGTCGGTATAATCTTAACTTCTCTTTGTACACATGCTAATATTTATAAATAGTATGTTATCAATAATAATTTAAAAAAAGAGATAATAGTAAAGATAACCAATCACATGTTTAGCACCTGTAGGAATAATAAAGCTTCAACTACCAATAGTGAATAAAAATGTATTTTGATAAAATCCATAATTTAAAAAATAGTAATAATAACGGTAAAGATAAACACGTGCGCGGTTTCCAGAAGTAGGACATCTTCCCCCCCCCCCCACTTCCAGTGACGCCAATTAATTTTTTTTTCTTTTACAATTAGTTAGCAATATTCATCCAAACAATTCAGATTAATCTGAGATCTTTATCCTCTAGTTAAGAATTGTAGCCATAGGTTGGCTATGATTGTCTACCGGAAAAAACATATTTACTGTTTTTCTCTTATTTTTGATATTATATATGTGTGTATTTATTTGTTTGTTTGGAAGTTGATTATTTAATATTCGCATGATAGATATTTCTAGATGAAGGAGCTGTATAATCATATCCTATTATGCTACTATGGTAACAAAGCAAAGCTTAAAACAGATAATGGATAAATGTACAAAACATTTTTAGTTTTCAAATTAATTTGACAAAAAATGTTTCTCTGCATTGAAGTTTATCTTACTTTATATATATATTTAGAAATTATGAACTTTATCATTAATTGATGAAAACTTGCGCATTAAAAAATGTGTGCATATGTTTGCTTAAAGTAGTTTAATCTTTATATATATATTTTACTTATACAAGGGATTTCTGTATACTTATATATATGAATGGCAGAAAATTTAATGCTAAGATTATATTGTTAGCTTAATTGATTCCACACATGTACTTGACTTCATGCTTATGTTTGGCCTAGGACTCAAATTCAGGCTGGCTAAAACTTGTAACTTTTTCAGGTCACAAACAGGCAGAAATTGTATTTTCAGATAATCAGACTTTAGCCATCTAGTAATCACTAAATGGATATTTATTTCGATTTGTCAAATAGTTGCAAAGCACTAACTTAAAAAAAAATACAAATATGATCACAATATATTATGACTTTTACCAATGAGGGAAGTGTCATACTCTTACAATAATGAACCTTAAGTTCTTTTTAAAATTATTATGAATGAATAATATCTATTATAAGTGTTGAACTAAAAATAGAGATAGATTAAAGATTAAAAAAGATATTAACAATTTGTAATTGTAATAGAGAGAGAGAGAATGAGACATCATCAAATTTAAACTAAAACTTGCAAATCACTTTCAAATGTTAAAAATCTTTGAAAGTGTTCCAGGTTTAGTAACATTAATAAGAAGATAACAGATACTTTATTAAATGTTGAACAAATAATAGTAACAAAAAGCAGGAATTCAACAGTCAAAACTTTTTTTTGAGCATGATTATGGGTGCAATAAAGAAGGAATATAAAAGTACTTCAGAGAATTCATTTAGAGGTATTGAAAATGTGGGATTCTGTAAAATAGAATGGAAAATAACTAATAAATGTTTTAAGAAAATGTAATTGAAAAATTGCAAGAAAAGCTATAAAAAGATTTTGTCTCAAAGATATAAAATTGATATTGAATATAATATCGAATAAAAATTATTTTGTTAATAAAAAATAAAGATATTACAAAATATCTGGATGAAAGTGGCTCAAACTGTAACAATAATGCATCTTAATAACATGAGGTATCATTAAAATTTAAGAATTGAAATATTTGAATAAACTACGCTAAGGGGACAATATTTAATGATAATCTATCATGGAAAAAATAAAATGATCCATTGCTTAGGAATTAATATGAATTTCAAGCACCAAAAGAGACCGAAGTGAGCTTCACACTTATATACCTTTACACAAATCGGCAAAATGTCATTAACAGATCAGACATTTATTGGTAACTTTCATATAAATAATGCTTCTGAATGAGTCTTATGTAAGACAAGATTAGAAAAAAAAATCATTTTAAATAAGATCAAGGATTATAAATCATCAACAGATGCAACATGTTTTAGTGGGGGGGTAATTGACATTACTAATAGGTTATTTAAATCACAAAACACAATTTAATTCACTTACAAAAAATAACAGCAAACTATTATTTTTTAAACTTAGCATTGTTTAAACATATAACATACATTTTAGAAATAGAAAACAATCAAAGGTGCGATCATATATGAATATGATATGGCATTCAGCGATCTAGCTAAAAAGAAAGTATAACTTCATGAATGAAGTAGCTATTATTTTTTAAACCTAGCATTGTTTAAACATATAACATACATTTTAGAAATAGAAAACAATCAAAGGTGCGATCATATATGAATATGATATGGCATTCAGGGATCTAGCTAAAAAGAAAGTATAACTTCATGAATGAAGGCTAATTTTTTTTATGGAGTATAGCAGACAATAAATTGAGATAATTTCTAGATGATGTAAAACTCAAGTATTCATATTGTAAGGAAAGAATTAGCATAAAAGTTAGTATTAAAAACAGTGTGTGAAAAGAATTTCAAAATAAGCAGTAAACTACATTTTGATGACAACAAGTAAAATACTATTTCTATAGAAAGAAAACATTTAATTCACAGTTACAAATAGAAAAACATGAGATGTGAGATTTGTAAAAAGAAAAGTCAGGTTGAGATAAGCATTCAGAAATAAGAGCATGAGATAAAAAAAAAGTCACTACATATAATAATTAAAATAAACTGGATAATGAAATTAAAATAATGCTTCAAAGAAGTTATTCCGATTAATATTTTACTTATTATGAATGTATAATGGAAAATAATATCTCAAGGAGACTGGAAATATCTACAAATATGAATCCATTGTAGATTAAAAAAGTAATCTTCATGCAAATGATATATATATGATTTCATATTATTATTATTTTCGGGATATTCCGTGTGGTAAAATAGCTAAATAGCTGACGTTTCGGTACAATAACAAGTATCTTTTTCAAAGCATTCTCTTTCTCAAATCATATGAATGCATGTGAGATTTAAAATCGTTTTTATCTTTTTGTTTCTTCTCATACTTAAATTCTATTGGTTGAGAAATTTTAAATTTTGTTTTGTCCTCCAATAGCTTCTTCCAAATGTTGTTAATCTTCTTTAATTCACACCTTTCGTTTATGCTCTTGGGCCTTTTAAAAATCTCTACAGCTTCTCTTAGCAATCTCTGGTCTAATTTGTTTAAGGCTGAGCAAGGAAATAATAATATACAACCAGTTAAAGTTTTAATTATATAGAATGCAAAGCTTATAATTTATAAACTACTAAAGGTACTTACATCCAACGCAAAAGGAGAAGAAATCCAACCTTTGGTTGCCAACGGAATATCAACATTTGAAAAATCTGAATGGGCAATTACAGTTGTTGTTATAACAAATGCAGATGATTCATTATGCATTTATGGCAATTATTCCATTACCATGAATAAAAATCTATGCAAAAATGCATAACCCATAGTGAATGATGGGAAAGTATTAGCATTCTTGCAAAATTGTTCACACTTTGCAAAACTGAATATGAATGCAGTATTTCATAAGGTCTCAATAGATGAAGAATCAGCAAAAATCTTAACGAATATAACACACATGGGCTTTTTTAAATATAATTTATTTTTTGAAATCATTATAGTGCTGAATATTTTCTAGGCAAAAGTGCACACTAATACAAGGGATAGGGGGTTATACTCTACTACAACAATATATTAATTGTTAAAAATTCCAAAATCACATTCAGAATGTAAGAAAGGTGTCTAACCATTTGATAAATTGACAATATAACTTAACCCTGAAAAGTGTATTGGGAAACCGAAGAAATTTTTTTTTAGTTCACAATATATTGAGATACATTAAAAAATCAGACCAAGCTCATATATCTACAAATGTTAAAGCAACTTCAAACCTTTCTAGGTCAGGATAACTTTTGCAAGAGTTTTTTTTTTTAAAAGGAAAGGTGCATGTGGCACAACCATTGTATAATATTCTTTGAAAGAATCAGAGATTGAAATGGGCAGAAAGAGCAGGAAAATGTTTTTAAATAGATTAAAGTTCTACTAGCTTTTAATAATTTATTAATGCATTATGATAGTGGTCTGGAAGTACTGTTAACTGCAGATGCCTCTGAATATGGAATAGAACCATTGATCATTCAGCAACCAGTTGAGGATGAAAGATGTATTGCTTTTATATTGTTTACATTGTCAAGATCTGAAAGAAATCACAGCCAGCTGTGCAAAGAAACTATAGCAAGAATCTTGGGGTGAAGAAGTTTCATCAATACTTATATGATTGATCATTCAGAATCAACCCTGATCATAAAGTTCTAGGTATCTTGTAAAAAATTAAATCACTATCTGTACATCTAAGTCCACACAAGCTGCATTGGCACAATACTTATCAGCATATGATTTTGAACTCATTCATCAAAAAGGTGATCACCCTGTCAAAATTACCTGACATCTGTAATTCATAAGAGAAAAGCTTAAATGAAGTATATAGATATGTTACACTCATAGTCATTAGACAAGAAAACTGTGGCAGACTGATATCTAAAGATAAATGGCATTAAACACCCAATGCCAAAATTTTGTTAATTTCATTTCAGAAAAACAAAATATTTTTCAACTTTAAAGGGATGTATTCTAATGGGAGATAAGAGTGATTCTCTCAAGGGTAGGAAACAACTTTTAAAAATAAATGTCAGAGTCATGCTGGTCTTGTTCATGCTAAAGCTCTGGCTAAGGAATTCATTTTGTGGTTGAAAAATTGATGAGAATATTTGAGTTATGCCAAAGTTTGACAAATCTACCAAAAAAAAAAGTTTGATACCATAGTCACATGAATCATGCAGATACTATTAATGGACAATTTGTTCTTGTGGTTATGAATGTATATTCCAAATAGATTGAGATATAAGATCATGAAAAAATACTGGATCTGTAAAAATCATTAAGAAACTAAGATAAATATTGTCATGGATTTTCAGAAATAACAGTGAATGATAATAGAATTGGGATAATGTCCAAAACATTTGAAAATTCCATGGAAGAAGGAGATGCTAAGCATATAAAAGTATCTCCATATCACCCAGAATCCAATAGATTAATTGAAAAGGTAATTCATTGCTAGAGTCTTAGTAAATCAAGTCATACTGACATACATGAAACATTGGTTACAGCCATGTTACATCAATATGCAATGCTATCTTTTACAATAGGTGAACATAAATAACAAACCTGTAACTCATGACAAAAGTATGATTAAAGTAACCAAAAATTAACCCTATTGACAAAGCCAAAAAAAAAAAAAATTGTTTATTGGAAAAAGTAGCATCATTGAGATTTTATATAAACAAATAGCTATAATGTAAATTGAATATAATTGCATCTTTAGAAAACATAGATCACCTGAAATATTGCAATAAAACTGGTATTGTGATAGAAGTTGTAAAGTGAAGATAGCAGTAGTAATGTTATTCTGCAGAAGAAGAGTTTGACTAGAGAAAATTCTGAAGGTGCTGAAAACAAAAAATTATCAGAGTTCATCCAGACACCAATCCAGAAACTCCAAAAGATGAAGTTCAAGATGATCCACCAGAAAAAAAAAATCACCCAAACTTCTCCAAGATTATATATGAAATAAAATGTAAATGAGCAAGAAAAGCGTAGTTCTGAAATAAAGTTGAGATAAATGCAATGCATTGCAGTCAGGATTATTTTAATATTAGTCTGTAAAAGGATTATTAATTAAGATTATCTGAGGTTGTTTTTACAAAACAACCTATATTAATTACTTTTGCTAAAAGTCCATTATTTAATTAATTATTTCAGATACTTGGAAGATAATAAATAAGTTTATTTGCTAAGGATTTAGGGAGGGCTAAAAATCTTCAGAGAGAAAAAGCTCATATTCCAGAGTTATCTACCTCTTGTAAGTCCCGTGTAGATGCAGGGAAACTATTTATGAAGTCGTATACGTCTTTATTTTACTTTTTCTGGTTAGTCTTTGTAATAATTTAAATAAATCATACTGATATGATATAAAAATATCTTTATTTAACGGCAATAATCAGCATAATGGAGTAAACTTATTTCCATTTTTGATGATCTTTGTATAAAGAATATTTGTAAGTAACTATATATATATATGTGTGTGTGCACATTCGTGATATTTGTGTGTTTAGAATACATTTGTTATTAAGATTTATGTCACAAATTTTTGGATCAGTTTATTTTAACGATACATTCTTTTCACACATTCAATGTTCTATGTATGCTGGCTAATGCGGGAATAAATCTCAGCCAGGTATTGAGATTAATCCGCCATACATACCATAATTAAACTATTATTCAACTTTTTGTTGATTAATCAAATTACAGATTGATTTTCTAACATTCATCAGTATCTTTTCCCAGGTGGCAGCAGTTTTTATTTTATTTTATATCATATCTAAATTTTATTTACATTTATTAATGAATATTAAGTTTATATTGCAGTTTTATAGAGGCGTTTAATTTAACAAACTTAATTGGTGAATTATTTAAAAACACGTGAATACAATAATATAATAAAAGCTTCGAATTTATTGCATTTTATGGATTGTACTTTATTAAACTTATCTCTCTCTTGAAATTAAAAAAAAAATCTAATATATGAATAGTTAGCTTTAACGGTAATATTTTATGCACTATAAAACGTTAAAAATGTTTATTATTGTCTCTAAAGACTCATTTCGCGTCAAAGTTTAATAAAAAGTATTGCATTAACAGCGTTTTAATTAAGCAATATATTATAAATATGTTGATATTAGGTATTAAATAATTTGAGAAGTTAACATTTTTAAGCGAAAAAAGGTGCAAAGCAATTTGTTTATTTTATTATTGATAATCAATTTCACTTTTCTGTCCCAGGTAGGGAAAATAAATATCCTTATGAAATGAGTCTTCCCGATAAGTCTTCTTTCTGGATTACCAATGATTACAAATAACGGATTTAATAAGATTATGAATACCAACAAGAATATCACATGACTTTTTCATCATCATTCTTAACCATTATCAATTCACTGCAGGATGAATATCTCTCCAATCTACTCCGATCTCCAACCTCTCTTCTCCACATCATGCTATCACACTTCCTTACTCATCCATTCATCTTACATGTGGTATCTTTCTAGGTCTTTTACAGTATCTTGGAATCCAGTTTAAGATTTTGAATGTCCATCTATTATCATCTCTTCTAGCAATATTTCCAGCCCAATTACTTTTCATGTGATTACTTATATACATCCACCATGCTCTAAATCTATCATACTCTAAACACTGCTTTAAGTTTAAATAATTAATGAACATCAAGTGATATAGTGCTATAAAATCCCCATCTTCATACTAATTTCTGGCTTTTATCCTTATCAGTGATAAAAGGACCTAATACATCTAAGAGCCATCTTCTGTTCCTTCAAACGAATGTCCTGAAGTTTAAAAAACAAAAAATGACATGATATCTAGTTATTCTGAGTATGTCTCTTCCAGAACAATTCAGGAAATTAAAAAAAGGATATATAAAATTATTATATCCTATATAGTCTATAAATATATAAAAATTATTAAATAGCCTATTGAAGGATCAAAGCTAAAGCATTTTCAGCAATCTTCCGAATGAAAAAGTATTGTACACAGTCTTATCAAGTACATAAAGATAACCAAATAATTTTGGATAGTTATTTTGATTGGTAGTCTATTTAGAATATAAAATAATTTTTTAAGGTTTTACTTAACCTAGATTCTAACCCAACATCACAGGCATGATTTAGAGATATCATTATATATATATAAAAGTATAATAATGTTAAAGGCTAAATGGGTTTATAAGTAACCATTAGAAACCAGTCAACACTTAGACAATCCTAATATCAAACTGTTGTCAAGGCAACCTCTTTTAGCTATAGTGGTGGAGTCTCACCTCTGTCAATGATCCCATATATTTATATAGATGCTAAAGATTGCAACTTGACTACAGAAATTAAAATTATTGATAGAAAGAAGATTAAATAAACCTCCTTAAACAGGTAAATGTAACCGGTTCTGAATGCAGACTATAAATAGTCACTTATAACATTACAAATTGCAATTATAATTTTCAAATTGCACCCAACAAAGCATTACTTAAATAATAAGTGTAATAATGCTCAAGGTTAAATGGGTTTATAAGTAACCATTAGAAAACAGTCAACACTTAGACAATCCCAATATCAATAACAATCAGCAATTTTAAACTATTATCAAGCTTGAGCACCTAGAAAGATACCACGTGTAAAATGGATGGATGAGTAAGGAAGTGTGATGGCATGATGTGGAGAAGAGAGGTTAGATATCAGAGTAGATTGGAGAAATATTCATCCTGCATTGAATCGATAATGGTTAAGAATGATGATGAAAAAGTCATGTGATATTCTTGTTGGTATTCATAATCTTATTAAATCTGTGCAATTTTAAATTTATGATTGCAGTTTGTAATATTATAACTGACTATTTATTAGTCTGCATTCAGAACAGGTTATATTTACTTGTTTAAGGAGATTTATTTAAACTTCTTTCTATCAATAATTTCAATCTCTGTGGTCAAATTGCAATCTTTAGTGTCTATATAAATATTTATAGGGTACCATTAATAGAGATGAGATTCCACCTCTATTGCTAAAACAAGGTTGCTTTGACAACAGTTTGAAATTCTTGATACTTATCTATATTGGGATTGTCTAAGTGTTGATTGGTTTCTAATGGTTACTTATAAACCTATTTAGCGTTGAAAATGATTACACTTATTATTTAAGTAATATTTTGGGTGCAATTTGAAAATTATAATTGCAATTTGTAATGCTATAATTGACTATTTATTAGTCTGCATTCAGAGCAGGTTATGTTTACCTGTTTAAGGAGGTTTATTTAAACTTTCTATCAATAATGTCAATCTCTGTGGTCAAGTTGCAATCTTTAGTGTCTATATAAATATATGAAACCATTAATAGAGATGAGATTCCACCTCCATTGCTAAATGGAGGTTGCCTTGACAACAGTTTGAAATTCTTGATTGTTATCTATATTGGAATTGTCTAAGTATTGATCTTTTCTAATGGTTATATAAATACATATATAATATAGAAATAAAACAAACTAACTCCTTCTTTTTAAAACTTGATTTTTTATGACTATAATCATGAAAAAGAAATCTGATGTTTAAGTTGTGATTGTAATAGGAAAGGGGAGTGAGATAAGTGTGCCTTGAAAAAGACTATAAAAAATAGTTGAAACGTCGGATTTCTTTTTCATGATTATAGTCATAAAAAATCAAGTTTTTTAAAAAAGGAGTTAGTTTGTTTTATTTCTATATTAGATATATATGAACTATTTTGAAAAGAAGAACTGTGTGCTGGATATATTAAATTATAAATACATATGTATGATATATTTTGTGGGTTGTTAAAAATAGTAATATAATATATCTGTAAAATCTTCCTATCACCATATATATAGACATAACTGACAAATTATTTCAGTAAAAAAAAAAAAGTTTCTTAATTTTTCACTCATAAATTAATGAAAGTATTTTTAAAAAGTAATTCATACTATTTTATGTTTTTTTGAAAGCTGTTGAATAATTTGGATATTATATAAACAAACTTTACATTAAAAACATCCTTTTCCAATATAGGGCCAATCTCATTATGATTATCACTGCCAAAATTTAATCAGAAGTGCTATTTTTTTTTTTTTGCTCCAACATAAAAAAAAATAATAAATATTATTTATTTAGATTCTGAAATAAATTGGATATTACCAAAAATATAACTTAATCATTCTTTAACAAAATTTAAATTAAAGCAGCCAACTAATTCACTGGTAACAAGTTATTACTATCTTCAACATCACACTAAAATAAACAGACAATTAGTTCTCTCAGAATAATTATTTCATAACATATAAAACATCTGAAGACAGATGAGGAATTGTGTTGAAAGAGCTGATTGGTTAATTATTTTAGTGATGTTAAAATTGTTAAGAGTTTGTCACCAGGGAATTGATTGGCTAATTTAGTTTAAATTATGTTATAAATTAATCTGACTATGTTATTATTAGTTAGTAAAATGCATGTTTGATTCATCAATAATATGAATAAAGTATAGCTCAAAACTATAAAAAATATTAATTTTCAATGTAATAATACTAACATTGCTACTAACAATAGTGCAAATAATAAGAAAAATATTGAACCTGAAAATTATACTACTGAAAAACCATTATGACATCGTGACAGAATGCAGTCAATGTACTTTCTGTTATTCCAATATATGTTTTATATAAAAAATAAGTATGATTCAACTACTTCATACTCATATTTCTTACAACACATTTAGGTCAATAAAATGGTTGCACAGCTCCACTTTTAAAGTAACTAAGCTATTTACAACATTTCATTAGCAATAAATTGTTTCCAAAGATAGATCTTTTCTATTTCATACTTTTTAAATGGAAATACATCAATGCCATAGTTATGAAACTGAACAATCTCAGATATATGTATGTAGCATTATCCACCTATTGATCTACTTTGAAATTCTAATACCAGAATTCCTCATTAAGTTAAATAACTTTTGGCCTTATTTATTTTATTTAGAGATGACAGACATGATTAGAAATTTCTTAATTAGTCTGTCTTTTACAAGCAAAATTTGATTTCTATTTAAAGACTATAGATTACTTAAAGTTAATTAGTACAGTCAAATAAACTAATCTTATGCATTAATTTTTGGATCTTAAGGATCTCTATGGTTTCCTAACTAGTTTATGAAAGATCCTGTTTAAAAATGCATATCACTGATTAGATTTCATATCAGAATAACCAATCATCTATTACCGTGGTTTTCGTAGATGCTTGAGTTGCATTACTTATTATTAATTTGATAATAATCACAGGAGAGCAATATCCATCCACAATATTAAGATGCATAATAAGTTTAAAAATCTCTATTATATTTCTTTCTCAATATACAAATGTATGTTTTTATTACGATGTATTATCTTAATTTGATTGTCTCTGCATTGCATTGAATGAAGAGACCATTTCATGTTAATATAATTCAAATTTTTATTATATTATTATTTTATATGCCAATATTGTTTCTTAAAAATATAGGACTACAATCATAATATTTAATGAGTTCTTAAAATCATTAAGATGTTTATTTATTACCTTAAAATAATCTCATGGTTAATTTACTCATGGATTCAAGGGTGCATTTGAGTACCCAAATATCACATTAATAAACATAACAGTTCTATTTAGTTAATCTAGTTTTTTTAAAACTATTACTCCCCTGAGTTGTCCAGGAATTTTGATCTCCCGAGTCTGAGCCTAAACCGCACTGAACGTTTTTATAATAACGTTATTTTAAAAACAAACTAGAAAGCTACATTACTAATTACTCGTATATAAATTAAAAGTTTTACTTAAAATAAAATGGATTTATAAGATATCAATATTAAAAAAAGTATTATAAAATGAAATGGATAACTTATTTATGGTGTTTATTAATTAAATATAAATGTAAGTACCAGTGTGTAGAAACTTTGTCCAAAAAAAAAAAACAAGTCTTTTTATTTTATTTTAAAGATTATGCCCTGAAGGTAAGAATTTGAGGTCATCAAAGTAGTGTGAATCCTAAGATGAGTTTTATAACTGTCGACAAATGTTATTAATTTATAAATTTTATAAAAAGTAACTATGATATTTTATTTTCATTGAGTAAAGATTCTTATTGAGTAAAGATTCCAGAATTCTTGAAGGTAAGATATTTTTATTTATAATCAAAATGTCCTTAGATCTGTAATAATAGTAAAACAAATGTGATATATATAAGTATGACTGTATTGTTTTTAAAAACCTAGAAAATTAATTAATTATTTAAGTAAACAATTATTTTTATTTTTGATGAGTACTTCAATACAAGTTTATATAAATATTGAAGTTCATTAAGATCTTTTTTTAAAAACTTTTATCTCATAAACGAGAAAAGAAATTTGATGTATTACATAGATATGTCCTCAAGGAAAATCGTTGTCACGTCACTGTCTAACCTAAAGCGAAGTACACGTTTTAAGAAAATTATTAGCGAATATGCAGCAGTATATAAATTTTAATTTTAATTGACAATTTATTAAGTGATTTAAAAATTTTATTTACTCTGGAAAAAAAAAGTGGTAAAATATTGTATAAATAGTACATAAAATATGGGTATATATTTTATACATATATAGATGCAGCACGTGTGTACATGACTAAGTACTCAGGGTCGGAATGTTTGGTTGAAAGCTAAGAGAGTCTGGCTATTTGAATGAAATTTGTGCTCAGAGCTAATATGGCTTTGATGTCCAAACGTTTACAAAAAAAAATCAAGCAACTATTCATATGACAAATAAATAGCAATTAGATGTTATCCTACATATATACATAAGTATATAAAACTTTGTAATGTAATGACTAGGCCATATACCCACCAGCTGAAATTTGAATCCGCTCTAGTTAAAATGGAAAAACCATGTCACATTTTATTCAGGTTTAAGTTTTTTCTTTTAGATAAAGAACCCATATATAACCCCAGTACCTATTCAAACTTTGTCAGTAAATGGTTATTTAATTGTTTTTAGAGAGTTAAACAAGATTAAAGCAAGACAACTAATAAGGAAGCTGAATAATGCTTTTACTTTCCTTTTTTTCCTAGAGAGTTCGAGGGAATATTATATTTTAAAATAGGCAAAACTCTCCATACAATAGTGATCATGTGATGTTTAGTAGTTTAATAGTATATTTTAAAATGTTTTATTCTTAGCTCTTATAAGTAATTATTCATAGTATGTATATAATGATCATTTTCAAATGTTATCAGTTCACTGCAAGATTAAAATCTCTTCAAGCTTAATCCTTTTACTTCTAACCCTAACTTCTCATTTCACAATATATCAGAAAACTTCCTATTTCGTTCATCCATACCATAAATCATTGAGATCCAATTTAACACTTTAACTATTAACCTATTATCATCTCTTCTAGCAATATTTTTATCCCAGCTCCATTTTAGTCTCTTAATTGTTTCAAGAATGTCAGTGAAACTTCTTTGTTTTTTATTCATGTATTTCATTTTCAATTTTTTTTGCTACTCCTAACATAATATTTTTCCATACTTTGTCAAATGGTCTGAAATCTTTGTATTGCTCTATTGCTATGTGTCCATATATCCACAGGTAAGAACTGGTAAAACATATCCATTAAAAACTTTTTCCAAACATATAGATGTATTTCCTTTTAGTCTTAAGTTATTTCCACTGAAATCATTCCAGCCAAGTTAAATTTTGTAATAAATTTTATCCATCATGTTTTTATCTGCTTTAAGAGTATGCACAAGGTACTTGCAGTTGTTACCTTCTAATGCATGATTATCTATAATTTTTTCCTGAAACAATCCATTGAACATTACTTTAGTCTTACTCTCTTACTTTCATGTGATAACTTGATTTTCTGAAGCTGTAAAGCATTATTTGCAAAAATAATCCACATCACCTATAAAATCTAGATAAATTAAATAATCTCTATTTACATTTATTTCCTTAGCATTTCATTTTAATCCACAAAATGCTTCTTGTAAAAGTACTGTAAAATATTTTGGAGATATATAATCACCATATTTACCTTTCACCATATTTTTAGTATTATAATGTAATCTAATCATTGTTGTTGTCTCTTGATAAATATTCTGGGTATAGCTATATCTTGATGATCCAATGCTGTAATCATCGTAGAAATGCTTATAGATCAAATGCCTTTTTATAATCCACAAATCCAAAGCATAATGGCAGCTCATATTCATTGCACATTCCTATAACTTCTTTTAATACTTGGATATGAGCTATTGTGCTAAAACCATCTTTAAATCCAGCTTGCTCTATTGGTTGATTAGAATTTTAAGTTCACTGAAGACAAATTGTAATTATTTTGTATGGTTTTTGCATAGAACTGATTGAAGGGTAAGTCTGTAATTTCTGATATTTTCTTTTATTAATTCTTTAAAATAATAAAATTACTTCAACTGATGCAATTTATCATTTAGACAATTGATAAACAACTTTGCCAACAATTTATATATTTCATTCATAAAGCCCTCCCTTTCTTAATAGATTTAATTATGTCGCTTCTTTATTTAAAATGCTGAGAAATTCAGAAAATGTATTAATTGTAGGAAATGATTTGTTTTCTTGGATGTTGAAGATCGGAAAACTGATTTTCAGAATTTCTATATTTCTTTGAATGATCTTTGCTGCTTGGATTATGAAAGGATTGATCTACTAAAACGTCAATATAATATCAATATTAGCAACAAACAATATATTTTTAAGAAATTCCCCCCCTCCTTTCTTTTTTACTCTTAAAAAATTAAATAAAAGTGGCTTTGAAGAAGACTGCAAGACAGTTGAAATGTTAGATTGTATATAAATATATGTGTACAATAAAAACTTTTTGCTGAAAAGTGTTCCTGAAATGTGTTTATAAATATGTGCAATGTACAAATATTTTGTAACTTAATTTATATAACTTTTAGATATGCCTTATATCATTATGTATACTTTTTTTCTTAACAATATGCACTTTGGTTAAACAATTTTTGAGCTTTTTCACAGTTTTTCTCTTAATTCTGAACAAAGCCATTCAAGCATCTGCTGTTCAAGATTTGCTGCATGACAATACACCAATCATTTATAAAAGAAAGAGTAACAGTATAATCTCTATATATTAAACTATACTCACCGTATTTTACTCTCATTATTTTCCTCCAAAATAATCTATTTCAAATTTGAGAAATCAATGGACACTAACTGTCTGCTATATCCAAATCTCTAGACTAGTTTCTAATTATCATCCTGGACATATTGCTAAAAGAGATGATAATAGATGGATAATTGAAATGTTAAACTAGATTCCAAGAAATTGTAAAAGAGCCAGAAAGAGATCACATGTGAGTTGGATGGATGAAATAAGAAAGTGTGCAGGGGTGATGCGGAGAAGAGAAGCTAAAGATCGGAGAAAATGGATTGAACTTGGAGAGATCTTCATCCTGCAGTAGATTGATAATAATTGGTGATGATGATGATGATTATGGAAGAGCATTCAAACATTTTAAGATTTTAGATTCAAGCTAACTTGCATATTGAATAATAAAAGTCTGACTCCAAACTATATACTATATAAATGACCTCAATTGGCTCATTATTAGCATCCTTGAGCTTTTGGTAATATATCTTTAACAAAACTTTGTATGCCTTTTCTTTGTTTTCTTTAATCTTATTTATTCTATTGTGGGATTATTAGTTTGGTATTTTACTGAATTTGTTTTACTATACAAACAGTGTTAGCTTGAGTTTAAAACCTTAAACTGTTTTAATCTCAATTTTTAGCTTGGAGACTATAAACAACTAAAAGTGGCTGATGAATATACAAGCACAATATAATACTTTGCATTGATAATGACCAATAGTCAAAAACTAATTCCAAGTTTTTTGATAAGGCACTACCATCATATCCATTTATTATACAAGTTTACAATAGATGGCTCTGGAGTAAAAAAACCAGAATGAATTACTGCTCATATAAGACATACGTTTTTTTTTCTATACATTATTTTTTAGTTGTTTTTTTTTTTTAAAAAAAAGATTATAATTTTTCCATTAATGCCAGTTTTATAATAGATATTTTTGTTTTAGCTCAAATTCAGATTAAGACTAAATTATAACCACAAATAATTAAAATTAATATTTAGCAAAAATGTAAAATTCTTGATTTTTATAGTCAAAAGACAATGCTTTAAAAATGAAATTATTTTAATTGAGTAACTAAGTAGTAATATATAGGCTAATTGAGATGTCAGAATAAATTACATTAAAGAAATGGCAAACTACCATCAACAATAGTTGTGTATTATTACTTAGTTATCATTCTATTTTTATTAATTAACAAATTTTTTTAAACAAAAAAACTTAGAATACTTGCATAATATTTTAAACATATCTGATGTGAACCTGAAATTGGTCCCATGATTTAACATTTAGAACATTTTCCTATCAAAATCATGATCCAGACCTGGTAAACTTGGATCTTTTTGTTAGGATGCAAAACTTTTTTTTTTTCAGATAGATAATATACATCAAATTCAGATAGCCATTGAACTATTCTTATAGAATTAAGACCCCAGGTTAATCTAAGTTACTTAGAAAACTATAAAAGTCAAATAAAATAGTTACTACTGGGGGGGCGGTCATATCCCTATGGATATTGAGTTCACGGTGGCGTTCACCTTTTTTAATCAATCTTATTTTGTATAAGCTTGAATAATTCTAGCATTATATTTGAAAGGATATTAAGAATTTAATTAGTTTCTACTTCAAATTTTTTGTAGATCTGAAAACTTATACACAAATTTCAAGGCAGTAATAGTTTTATGCTTTATTGCTAGCATCTTGATGTACCCATTGCCACTTTCATCCCAAATGCATAAAGAAACTGGAATTATAGTGAGGTTATCATATCTATTATATTTTTAACAAACTCCTTAACAGGTCATCAAAATTAGTGGACAATAGCTCATATTTTGTTTACAATATGTGTTGATTACTGAGCTATCTTATATATACATAATTTTTCAACACACACATACATATAAACATAGTCTTTTATACCTACATATATGCGTACCTGTAATATAACTTAATTTTAAAATGGTAATACCCATCCAATTTAAAATTATAAATAAAAATAATTTTTAAAAAATTAAAAAATCTACAAAGTTCATATATTTACATATGTATAGTATATGTATATACATTCACTCAACCACACTCCTTAAAAACTTTATATATATATAATTATAAAAAGGAGTTACTTTTCTTTATTTAATGAAAGGATAATTCATTTTCAAACATTACAGGATAGATGTACTTTGTGAATTCTCTTTATACTTGGATAAAATTATTATGATCATTTCCTTTAAGTTTTAAAAGCAATTTAAAATTTTTGAAGGTAAAAAAGTGAAGAAAAAAACCTAGCATACATTTATTGGTTTATGAAAAGAATTTATAATTATAATTTTTGTATTATAGTTATTTAGTGTGCAAAAGGCATGCATGCCTTTGAATAAATTTAAGGATATGTATAAAAAATATATGATGTTTAATAATTTCTTATTTCTAGTTAATTGTTAAAGCTTGATTTATCATTTTGCATTGATATCTTTATAGTTAAAGTTTCATCATTTGAAAAAATGATGTTTGTTATTTACAGTCATAAAAAAGTAACTGATGAGTTCATATTATCGAAACTCTCAAAGAGTATTGCAGAAAAGAAATAGTGGTTGTTTATACTGAAAAGTCTTCTAATTAATTAATAAATTTTAATGTTTTTATTTTTTTCTTTATTTACCTTTCTTTTGGGACAATGTATAATTAAAATAGTATATTTTAAGACAGTGGATAATTTCACTATATAATAAGGTATTTAAATGAGATATTTATTTATATAGTGCGATGTATATAAATTGTAATAAACTAAAGATCAGCATTTCAAGTTAATGTACATGCGCTTTTTTATGAATGTTAATAATAAATGAATACTTTCATTTCCAGCACAAGATAAAGTCTTCGCCAAAGAATAGAATGAATCCACCTATTCTTTCTACCCAAATGCTTAAGTATGGGCAAATCTTAAGCACTGGAAATGAAAGCGTGAAGATAAACCAATCACTTTAAATTACTCTTTATCATGTCTAGAAAAATAGGTTGAAGATAAGAGTGGCCCGATCTTGTGTTTAGATTTGTAGAGGTCTCTCTTGTAATAAATTAAGCTCTAGTAAATGGAGAACTAGTATGGAGAGTAAAAAGAGTTTAAATATATATAGAAGTAAATGGAATATTGGGTGTGAGTTAATTTATGATAATAGCAAGGAAAGTAGTTTATTGTTTAAGGCTCCAACAGGATCTTTAGCAACAAGAGAATGTACATTCAAATGGAAAAATATGGGTGATTTAGTCTGCAAATTGTATAAGGAAGGCATAGAAAATATTAGGCATTTGTTAATTGAATGCAAATGCTTGAAAGCAGAAAGGGTACAAATAATGAAGTAATGGAAGAATAAATATGAACAAGTGATTATACAGAAAGTGGATTATTGGTTTTTATGCTGGCTTTGGGAAAAGATAAGGGGGATTTAGGTATAAAGATCTAGAGTTGACAAAGATTATGTTGTGGAAATGGAATGGAGCAGATTATGGGAAAACTTATGGTAAAGGGAAGGTAAAGTGGCCAACATGTTTCTCTAGGCATAGTTGTTGAGAGATTCCTGAGTCCGTTTAAGGAGAAGTCACAGTGTATCACATCACATCATTCAAGGTACATGTACTAAGATTATAACCTTATTTAAGTATTATGTGCTGACATTGTGCTTAATAAGAATTAATATTTACAACTTTAAATAAGGTATTTTGTAATTTGATAAGTGCTTTTCACTTGAGATATATTTGCAAAGTTTTTATATAATTTTTCATTTATGTAATTCAGCACTGTGTTCTCACCCACATTGTTTAGTCGAGTGGTAAATTGGATGAGAATAGAGCTCAAGATCCGTTGATCGCTGCTCCAATTTTTATCACATTAATACTTGAACTTTGATGGATTCCTGAGCAATAATTAATAATTTAATGTGATTTCAGTCAGACATTTGTTTAAATAAAAATATAGCAATTTACAACAGAAACAATATTATACCCTAAGAATGTATACTATTTAATATTTAATTGAGATATTTCTGGGAACTTCACAACATATATTATCTTGAAACACACTTTTATAATTATAAGTTATCATGATACTTTGTTAAAATTTTGGTACTTGTTAAATAGCCACTGTACATCATTTGGCGGTGCTGTTTCTGTGCAAAAACACAGAAATATGCTGTTTACGCAGCCAAACTTATGGCATATAGATCAGTTTTGTTCATATTAGCCATTAGCAGGCCTAGATGGTATTGCACACAAATATTATGGACCACTGACATGCTTCACAACACTTTCCAAATAGCACATACTTTACAGATTGCTACCGTATGAAGTGAGGGTGTATATAATTCAACTGGCCATAACTCTTTTAATGTGCAGTTGAAGTAATGATCTTAGACCCTAGCTGATATACTATTACATACTAATAATTGTAAGTCCATCACCACACTTTTCTACACAGCTTGGAAGGTGAAAATAATTGCAAAAGAGTAGAACCAAACACCATTTCCCAGAACTCTCACAAATAGGCACGTTTTCATGAGAAGAGCGAGACAAATTGTATGCTTGGTTTGATCAGAGTAATGCATCTTTTGAACGATCCTTTGAATCAGCAAAACCATCATCCTCCCTGCACATTCCAGTGCTATGTGCTGAAATTTAATTTAATGGAATTTAATTTAATTCGGGCCGATTAATTTGTTAATCAAGTGTTTTTTTTATTCGTTTAAATGTTTAATTTACTATTAGAAGAATAATGTACATTTGTAAATAAAAAGAAAAGTTTTGTTTTGGCCCATCCAGAAAATGTTATATTAAAACATTTTTGCACAGAAACAGCACCACCAAGTGATGTACAGTGGCTATTTAATAAGTACCAAAATTTCAATTATATTTGTGGCCTTTTAGTGCATTGTGAATAAATATATCAAAGAGTGGATTAAACTGTTAACAATTAGTACCAAAAATATTATTACCTTCTACTATTATGTATCTATTTGTACATCAAAGTTTTACATTGGCATAGTTACTAAAATACTTAAATTTAGAAACCAGTTATATCCACAATATTTCAAGTTTGATTCTGGACTTTAAGTAATTAACAAAATGTAGAAAATGAAAATTGATTCATATTAAACATTTTCAAAATATGTGTTTTAAGTTCTCTTATTAAAAATGGGTGAGTAATTAAGCAATAGAATATTACAATCCAGTGTTAACACATAATCATTATCAATGATATTTTACCATTCTCTAACACGATTTATTGTAGTATCTTAATTTCAAAGCTATGTTATAAACTTTAAGAAGACTGTAGCATTAATAAATTACTAGAGTAATGATTTTTGTTTTGTAGGCATTGCTTTTTAAATTATAAATATAATTAAATATGCATTTTTATCTTGAAAATTTATTTATATTCAATAATAATTTTTACATTTGATTAAAATAATTTTTTATTAGTTTTAATTTTTTTAAAAATTTTTATTATACATATTTAAAATATTAATTATGTTCAATTTGTTCTCTGTGTTATAATAATTCAAACAAATATATATTTAAAAAGATTTATATATATACACAGTATAAATATGACAAATTAATATGTTTAAGCTGTTTTATAAAAGAATTAATTCAATGTGTTTTACAAATAATTCAAGTGTAGATTCTTTTTAAATCACTTGATCACCATCTCTTATGCTAGCACATAACTCATTAAACAGGCAAAACTTTCCATACAGTAGTGGGGCCCTGTGCCAACCAGAGTAATCAATGGATTCCAGAAGGCTTGTGCATAAAATCCCTATCTAGTGCCTACTAATCCAATATTCCCAAACTCGTTTCTGGCTTGTGGTCTTCATCAGTGAGAAGCCTTGGATCTGAGAGCACTGCATCTAGAATGAGTCTGGGGATATGGACAAGTAGGCACTAGATGGGAATTTTATGCACAAGCTTTCTGATATCCATTGATTACTCTGGTTGGCACAGGGTGGCACTACTGTATGGAGAGTTTTGCCTGTTTTTTTTAATCAATAGCTAAATAGATTTACAGTATTTCATTAAGTATAAAACATTTTTAAAAAGGCTATTTCAGAACAAATATCCATCCAATATCTCTTCATGTAAGAACAGAGAAGGAAATATCATACTTATTAGGTGTGACAATTGCTAGGTGGTGGGAAAATTAATGTTTTTTTTTAGCATCAAGCTAAAATAGCTAGGTACTCATTCCTAACCAATTGAAATGGTATGTTGTCTAAAAGTCTATTACATATAAAAAAAATCCTCTTAAGCTGGTCTTTTCAAGTTTTATGTAGTTGGATTAAAATCCTAAGTTAATCATTATAGCAGAAAGTCTAATGATTTCTTTATTGCAGTGCAACTTATAAAAACTTTTATTAAAAAATTTAAATGGAAACTAAATGTATTAATCCTATTATTCACTCTAGTCAGTCATTACACACAAAGTAATTGAATGAGTTATTGCTTGAAGGTTTATAGTGACAGAGCAGGGGCCATGATTCATAAATCTTGAACTTCAAAGTCTGTTACTCTATTTTTACACTAAACTACTCAAAGCTCATTAATATTTCATATATTTATGTGGTATAATTAAGTACACGCCTATAATAGTTAAAGTGTTTTCAAAGTTCACACAATTTTATCTCCGATAATTTTTTTTTTCCTGACATTAACTTATTCTAAAACAATGACTCAATAAATAATTAAATGGTTGTTGCAATCGATGTTCTTTTACCATCAAAGTGATTATCTTGCATTGGTGGTCGAGAGGTCAGTGTGACTGCCTTGCACTTGCAGGCAGTTGCCCGGGTTGTGGGTTCATGTCCCGGCTGATGCTATGACATTTAAAAAAAAAAAGTGATAAGTTGAGCTAAACTGCATCTGAAAATGCCACAATTAATATAACTATAGTTTTAATTATAAATTTATTAAACGCACATTGATTATGTAAGTAATATTTACTGAGGCTCTAATCTCAAGAATATGCATGTAAAATGTGATAGTAGGGACCTCTACAGGTGTTTAACCACAAGCTTACACTATGGAAGAAAAGAGGGGAACCCTTCTTTACTTCAACCTACTTTCTATTTAAATAGGTGAAGCTGAAGCGGTTAGATCTGCGAGTGTGGACTTAATCAGTGAAGTATTGAATAGCTTCACACTCGCAGACCTAACCGCTTCAGCTTCACCTATTTAAATAGAAAGTAGGTTGAAGTAAAGAAGGGTTCCCCTCTTTTCTTCCATAGCGTAAGCTTGTGGATAAACACCTGTAGAGGTCCCTACTATCACATTTTACACGCATATTTTTGAGGTTATAGCCTCAGTAAAAACTATAGTTTATGGAATCTTCTTAGTAATACAAATTAATTTAAATAAAACAACTATTACTTGAAATGAATATACAACCACACATATACATCATATTGATAATTACATATTCTAAAGACAAATGCATTAAGCAAAAAAGAAAGTAAATGGAAGTCTATAATTAAATAAAATGGATTTAGTATTAAAACATGTATAAAGTGCCATTTGAAAAACAAAACAAGGGAATTAAAGTCACAAAAAGATGTGAAAAACAGATCTTTTTTTTTTTTTTAATAATTCGGTAATAAAATGATTGTGTGATTAGTGATAGGTTTTTAAAGCACAGATACCTTGATTAATTCCTAATTCAATGTAACAGTTTGGTGTTAGAATATTACATGGCTTCCCAAGCAACTAACCATGTAAGAATTTTTTTAGCAATAAAAAAAAATATTTTCACAATTTTTTATAATTTGATTCATTAATTTTAATGACACCATTATTAGATAGACACATTTTAGAAAAATATGTTAAGAAATATGTAATGCTCATAATATTATTGATTATTTAATATAATCTAGATGAAGGGTGATTGAGAATGTTTGAGATTTGATTGTTATCATCATCATCAACCATTATCAATCCACTGCAGGATGAAGGTCTCTCCAAGTTTAATCCATCTTCTCCGATCTTTAGCTTCTTTTCTCCACATCACCTCTGCACACTTTTTTATTTCATCCATCCATCTCACATGTGGTCTCTCTCTGGGTCTTTTACAATCTCTTGGAATCCAGTTTAAAATTTCAGTTGTCCATCTACTATCATCTCTTCTAGCAATATGTTATACTCAAACTTTTTTAATTAACTTGAAAAAATACTGTAATTGGACTGAATTATAAAAAGTAATACAAAAATCACAACTTTGTCGAATGAAACTTTGTTTATATTTTTTTCTGGAAAAAACAACATGTCTATCATACTTCTTTTCTAAAACCACACTAAATTAGTGCTACTATTCAATAAAATATTTGAAAAGCACTTTTACTGTTTCTTTAATTATTACAGCAGAATTTTTATCCTCCTTATTTTTGTAAATTGGAACAATTGAAACATCCTTAAGATGATATTTATAACTTCATGCAATTGTGTAATCCTAAAAAAAAAATTATTACATGTCATCACTACATATTAAGAAATTTTCAAATACTCATTCAGATCATTTTTTTGCTTTAAAGTTACCTAAAACTTTTAACTTCTTCAATTTGGGTATTTTTTAGTCTCAGTAGGTTAGATATGTTTTTGTTTTGTTTTTTTAAGTAAGCATCTGATTTTATATCTTCGATCAAGAACTATATTAAAATATTTCCTCCTCACAGCCGTTAAAATATTATTATTATTTATGTAATAGTCAAAATTGTGTGTTTTTGCTTATAGTTAGTATAAAAGTTATTGTATTTATGTATTGTATAGGGTATATAAGCACAGACGTTCACACGACCCACCACTCTCCACTCTATCTCATAACACTGATGTACTTGAACACATATATGTCGAAAAGAGAAATAATCACCAATATACGTATTTCATGCTAAACCAGCAATCATCATCTTTGCTTAAGAGAGAGTAAGCAATGCCATAATTTCAATTGAATGATCACATACATTACAAGGATAAAAAATATAAATAATAAAATAGTTTATTCCTCAGGAGTTCATAAAAAGTTCGAGCATCGGAAATGAGTGCTGGAATCGCGAAACAACGATTTCTGCCACGCTACTGCCGCACTAAATCCTACAGCAGTATTAAATTGATTAAATACGAGTGTCTTTTACCAACGACTATACATAATGTATGCAAGGAGCGAAATTACATATATGTATAAAGATGGGTGTGCACAAAATTTCATCACATTTTCTTGCACTCCCTTGAAAGTTAAATTATCTCCAGGAAATGATTGTAGTATTAAAAAATAAGATTTTAACACCCACACTTCTAAAGTAGTTCCTTTTTTGGAAACTTTTGGAAAACAAAAGAGAAATGTAATGATTCAGTCAATAAAGACTCACTCAGAGAATAATAATTTTTCTGTAGTGAGAGTGGGTTGAGGAGAAGATTAATCTTTCTGTTATTTGTTGCAAATATTATTTTACATGATTTTTTTTTTCTGTTTTAAAATTTTGGTTAGATATATATTCACTGATACCTGTATGTATATACTGTACATATAAACATGTATCTACATGGGCTTGCAAATAGATTATACTACATATATTACTAATCCGTGATAATTATTGTCAGAAATTTTGATTATTTTACTTTTAAAGTCTGATTCCACAATTCCACCTCGCTATTTATCCCAATCAGGCAAAAAAAAAAAAAAAATGCAAGAAAATAAATCTGTAGAAGAGTAAAATGTAAAATCATAATTTTTTTTTTAAAGTCTTGATAATGAATAATAAGAATGATTCTATAAAGAATAATTCTGTACTTTTTTAAAACTTTAATGTCTTCCATATTTTGCATTCATTAATTAAGAAGCTGACATATGGTTTGGTGTAAGGGATGAATTATGGATTGCTCTCTGTTGTTTAGCACAAAGACGATTTGAGACTTAAACGTTTCTGTAGCAAGCTTGGACTTGAGATTACTAAAACTCAAACATCGAGTAGCTAATCATTTAATTGTATGGATTAGCACAGAAGTAGAAAAGTGGATGTAAAAGTTAATTCAGCTTATTTCTTTTGTTTGAACGTCAAATGATTCCCCAAACAATAGAATCGGAAGATCCCAAGATCACTTCTGGTACTCACAGGTCAGGCCTCTAACTTTCTATGAACTTCTGAGCAATAACGCCATATATCTTTTTTTGAGTAGTGTCTTAAAAGCTAAAAATTCCTAGATCAATTTATATATATATATATGTCAAATGCATTGACCAGGAAGCCAACCCACTCCAGCTGCTTGGAATGCAGCTATGCTAATCACTAGACTGCCAATGTTTAACAAAAGGTCCTAGATCAATTTTTAGCCAAGTAAAATAAAAAACAAACTCATTTTGGTTAATTGAATGGAATTCGGATTGCCCGCTTGATTTACTGCAATGATAGTCTGGGTGACTCTGTAATGTAGCTTTCTCAGATTAACTTCAGTTCTAGTATTCAGACTCTTTGAGCAATAAAATCAGTTGATTATTTATTTTAACGTTTTAATGGAATTATGTTCAATTTACTATTTGAATGCTTGTGCATATGACGTCTTAAGTAACTATTCAATAATTATTGATTAATTAGTTAATTGACATATTTTAACCTATTTATTTTTAATAATATATTAAATAACTTTGTATATATATTGCTTATAATACTTCTTTCATATACACTTCAATGCAAACAAATTTTCTTAAAAACTGCTTTGTTTTCCTTACAGTTTCAACTGTCCAGCAGTCTTCATCAGAGCTTTATCCATCCTCTGCTGTAAGGAAAATAAAGAAGTTTTTAAGAAAATTTGTTTGCATTGAAGTGTATGTGAAAGAAATATTATAAGCAATATATAAATATATGAAGATATGCAAAGAAAGTGAAAGAGAAGAATAATTAAATAACTTTGCCTAAAAGTATGGTTTTTTTTTCAAGAATAAAAACTCCATAATTACTTTATTAAAGAATTTATGGCAAGTTATCAATAAATGCTCTGATTTAAGATAAAAAATATTAAGATAAACCTATTTAGACATTATTAAAAATAAAACATTTGCAAAACTCTATGCAAAGCAAAAGTCTCTTCAAGAGCTTTTTATAGAGGTTCAGTGAAGTTTAAGTCAATATTCATAGGGCTTTCTAACTACTGACTAATGAGAGCTTGAATAATTTTTATACTTGTTTTATCTACTAAGTTATAACTAACTAGATACCCATTTATTGACCAATATTGGATAGTTAGTTTGATTAGCTATGGGCTGACTATCTGCAAAAATATAACCTTTTTTAAAATCTAAAAAAAACTTCAAATTTTAGTAAGCTCAAATTAAAGTCTGAATGGCAGGTGGATCCATTACCTCTCTATACTATAAGGTCATATTAATCTATTTATTATACTTATATATGAACTCATGTAAATTACAAATATGTAAGAGGTATACATAAAAAGTGTATAGTAAAAAAAAAATCCTTAAATGTTATAAACTAGCCAAAACTATAAAATCAATGATGACTTAAATATTACCAAATGCTATATACAATTTAAAACAATAGTATGTAATAAATATATGGTTATCTGTGTGAAAGATTATGATGTTGCAATTTTCAAGTAGCAAGTTAAATTCAACAGTTTATTTAATTGGACAAACAAATTCTAGATACAAATCTATCTTTTAAAGGTAAGAATGTTGAACTTCAAAAGTACCAAAAGTCCTTAAATCAGTGCTAAACGGAGGAAAATAATATGTTATATATGAATTTAATCAAATGAAAAAGACTTCTGCTTAGCTTGCCTATCTTGATCTGAATTATTTTTATTAAAAAAATATTCCTATATAATAAAATAAAATTATATTTCACTATTTTCATTTTTAACCATATTTTTTCTTTGCAGAATGATGATTTTTCCAAAATTAATTCAATTCTTTACTATTAAATTATTATAATGTTTAAAATGTTACATTTCAAAACTTTCACAATGGGAGACTTCAAAAGTCATTACTGTTATTATCCTATAATGACACGAGAGTTATTGTTGATTCCAGGACATATTTGAATGTCTGCTTTAAATTTAAATTTGCCACAATGTATTTAAAATTCATAGCAGCAATAATGACATTAAAATATTAATAATTTCCTGATATTTTTATTTAAAATACTCAGTTCATATCAAATAAAACAGGCAAAACTCACTATACGTATTGCCACACATGGCAAGCTAGAGTAATCAATGGATGCCAGATGGCTTGTGCATAAAATCCCCATCTAGTGCCTACTCATTCAGTATCCCCAGACTAGTTTCTGGCTTGTATGTGGCAATACGTATAGTGAGTTTTTCCTGTTTTAACAACAGTTATACACAAGCATAAGAGGTGGTGGTCATGTTATGTTATGTTAAGTATATATCTTATCAAACATTTTAAAATTATTTTAAGTTTACCAAAGATAATGATTACTCTCATAATAATAATATTTTACTTCAATGAACAATTTATTGTGTTGTTATTCTAATAAAGGATATTATATTGCTAACATAAAATAGCATAAAATAATTTATTATGACTATTTTTATTTTTTCCCATAAAGTTTGGGGTAATAAAATAATCAACTTACAATAAACTGTTTAATAAATATTATGAAGAGTCCAAATTATTCAATTTACAAAAGGAAATATTAAATATTCTTGCAAATAATTTATTTAAGTTGACTTTAAATGAACTTTGTTTGCAATAATATTAGAATACCCATAAGCTCTTTAAGAGATTGTTGTGGTTATAAATATGACCTTTGAAATAAATACTTTTGTGATTTTGGCTAAATGTGATTTAGAAAAGCATTCTCTTGCAAAATAATTTTACAATAAATTAAGATAATTCTTTTGATGGAATAATTTTTGGAAAACCTGAATTTAAATGTTAAACTGATATTTATTGCAAATTAATGATCATATTCTAAATCCATGGATGTTTATTTAGTCAATGAATGTACCATATATGTATCTTATTATCTAATAGTATAATTATTTGAAATTTTATTAAGGATGTATCCAGATAACACATTCCATATTTCATAGTTATATCCTAGATTTTAACATTATCATTATATTATATTTTATGATGAATATGTTTGCTGTCCATAAGACTTTATTTGTCAAATTTACCTACTCTTGTTCCAGTGTAATGATTATGGAAAGAAAGAAGCAGAAGGACTTATTTAATTTATTTATTTGATGGTTTAAAAAAGGTTGAATTTTATTTGTATTCATGATTTTTATATATCATGTTATATTTCATGTGCATATTATTTTTATATTATATACTATATTTTGAAATGTTTTAAGTTAAGTTCATAGAATAGTGATTTATCATATTTGCATATTTTAAAATAGTATGTGTTTCTCTTTTTACTTATGAATTACTTATTTATAAAGGTATATTGTTATGTTGTGAGCTCAGTAAATAGGTGTATGTTTTTATTATTTATTTTATGATTGTTTATTGTCTAATGTTACTGGTACCATATTTGGCATTAGTTATTATTATTTATCATATTTCACATTTGTTAGCTGTAGTATTTTTGTTAGATGTGTAGATTTATTCTCTATTTTAAAAATGCTTATGTATGCCAGTATATTTGGAGATGGTAGTGTATTATTATTTTGCTTGCTTATTTTTACAAGAGATGGTAGCATCAGCCTTTCTTTTATTATTTATTGTCTTGCTAGTGTTTGTGTGCTCATAGCATATATTTTTGGAGATAGTAGCTTAGACTCTCATTTAAGACAATCCCTACTTAATATTTTTGTCCCTGATGTGCATTTTCATTATTTTTCTGACTAGTAACAAAGTCCTAAATCCTTTATTAACCCACAAAAGTAGGTGATTTTATAAACTATGCTATCATACTTTGCCTTACTTTAGTATTTGAAAATATATTTTCTTTGTAATTTGTAGTATGTTTTGTAAAGCATATGTAATATTTTATCTAGCTTTACTTACATTTTAATGGTTTTAGCAAGGTATTGAGGATTTCTATCTTTCCTCGATAGCATTCTTGGTTGGCCTAGATGTGAATGATTCATTGTAGATGTGTAAGTGCTATATTTGAGATTTGCTAATAATGAGGACAAAATACAATAAATAATTAATTTTTAAATTTTTTTAAAAATTTATTATAGGCATAAATAGATAATATATAGTTGTTTTATCACTCCTTCATCTCTGGATTGGTAAGCTATTATTATTATTGATTATGTTAAATATTCTTAAAAAGGACACTACTTATAAAGGGATATTATCATTGGATGAATGCATTGCTAAGTGAGAACTTTTTAATAATTAAACAATAGAAAGTTATTTTAATTGGCTGGAATATTTTATTAATCCAATTGAATTTTTTTATATTAAACATAATGTAAAAATTTTAATCCTTCTGTCATAAATTTTGAGGAAGTACTCAAATATGGAGTAATTGCAATTTTGTATTTGATTTTCTATAGAATAAATATTACTTTTATCATTTAAGAAATTTCTCATAATTATTTGTTCACATCATTCCACTTATTATTCAGAAATCATTCCATGTATTGAATAAAAATTTAAATGCTTACACTTAACATTGAAACTAGTAACAATCACTTTAATAAATTATTTAAGCATTAGTAGAACATCTAAGAAAGATATTTTCTTAATAAAGAATTATAATTTGATTTATTACTTTGGATCAATTTAACTAATTCAATTTACTTATTTGAAATAACTGTGCATATTTATTTTAAAATCATTTTCATATTTGAAGATCATATTTATTATTATATGATAAAATTTAATTTTACAAGAACCTAGTTTTCTATTTAGAAGATGTTTAAGTAGATTTATTCTAGGACATTTAAAATGGATATTAAATCCCTTACTCATTTTTAATATCTTAGTGTAGTCCTAGATTGTTCATTATCTTATTCTAAAACTAAAATATCATGTTTTATTTTATCTAAGTTGTTATTGTTGTTGTTGTTGTTGTTGTTGTTATTATTATTATTATTATTATTATTATTATTATTATTATTATTATTATTATTATTATTATTATTATTATTATTGTGATAATGATGATGATGATAAGATATTAGCCTATAGAAAATGTATGTCTTATTTATTTTATTAACTAAGATTTCATTCAATGTAGAATACATTTGAAGAGTCTAAAAGAATTTATTTTTATAATTTAAATGAGATCATATTACCCTGAGATATCCTGTTTTGTTTCATGAACCATGTTATTTAAATTTATTTTGATAATGAAGAAAGTATATTCAAAGATGGATTTTAAATGGCATAGATTTTAAAGAGCATCTTAAATTTTATAAGAGTTAAATAATATTTTTATCTGAGCAGAGCATTGAGATGCTTAGAAGGTACTGAAGATATGGATCAAGTTGTAGGTGTAGTAGATATTTGTAAAAAAAAGAAATAAAAATGTAATCTCAATGGCATATGCTCACAATATTAAGAGTCTTTACGTGTGCTAGAGTAAGATGAGATTTCTCTTCCTCTTGATTTATTAATAATGTTGCTTCATATTTTCATATTTTATTATAAATTCTTCCACTGTTTATCTTCTTATTATAGCATATGGCATTTGTTTTTTAAATGCACTGAGTTTAGCTACATAATTGTATGAGATATTTTAGCTTATTTGTCTACAAGTTTCTAGGTTACAATTTGGCTTGACCAATACGGTAGATTGATCATTGAGAGTGTGATAGTTGTTATGGCTTTTTATGACTCATCATCATCTTTCTGTCTCCCTCTTTCACAGGTTACAATATATATATATGATAATAAAATGATTACATTTAAGAAATAAAAAAAATAAGTGCAAGAAGTAGGATCCCATTATTTAACTTCTAAAAAATGTCAACTTACAATAATAAAAAAAGTAAATGTTCTACAGTATTGAATTTTTTCTCTCTATCCTTTATATATGTTATCTATCTATCCTTTATATATACATAGGTTATGAATTTTTGTCTTATGATATTTAGTTCAATTTAAGCAACAAATCAATACAAATAAATGCAGGTGGTAGCCTCACATTATTTACCGTTGAAAAAATGGTGAATTACAATAATTTAAAAATAACTGTCTTTTCTACAATGCTTTATAAATTACTTTAAACAATATTAAACATTATCCAATATAATAAATTACTTTTTAAAATGATAGCACTATGCATAATAAATTAATAATTTTTTACTAAGTGTTTTATAAACTACTTTAAACAATATTAAAAAGTATCCAATACAATATTTTAAACAATCTTAAAATACATTTTTATTATTCTTTGTACATACAATGCATCCTAATATTTTATAATTTTTGTGGCGAATAGCTAAAGTATGTTATACACAATACACGATAACACTTCAAGCAGATTGGGGAGAGTACCAGTCACTTTTTTACTTGGACACAAACATTACATCACTGCCATAGTTAATATTTCTTAATGCAGTTCATTAATTAAACTATATCATCAGGTGGTGCTGTAGATTAAATCAGTCTTATTTCTCCTCCCCATACATCAACATAATATTTATTAGTTAAATTAAAAATGCATAATTCTATTCAGGGTATATAATACTGAAAAAGACATAAATGCATACATATTATATACAGAATGTTAGAAACTATATTATTTGATACTAATTATCATATATAAATAAATATTATATACAGTTATTCAAATTAGAAATGCATGATTCTGATCAATAGAATAAAAATTAACAATAAAATTCTTGGGAAAAAATGCAAATTTAAATATATTATAACTTCTAAATAGCATGCCAGGAACAAATTAACTGAAACTAATTATTATTTACAAATTATTATTATTTGTAATTAATCAACTTTTTATTTCATACTTCTATGTTATGAGATGTCTTGGATATATTCATCATCATCATCAACCATTATCAATCCACTGCAGGATGAAGGTGTCTCTACAAGTTCAGTCCATCTCCGATCTTTAGCTTCTCTTCTCCACATCACCCCTGCACACTTTCTTATTTCATCCATCCATCTCACATGTGGTCTCTTTCTGGGTCTTTTAAATCTCTTGGAATCCAGTTTAAGATTTCAGTTGTCCATCTACTATCATCTCTTCTAGCAATATGTCCAGCTCAACTCCACTTCAATCTTTTAATTATATATATATATCAGTATGCATGCTTAATAATTAATAATATTAATTAGTTTATCACATGCAAAATATATGTAAATGAAATCCTACAAATTGATTATTCAGTAGTATAACTAATCATAAAAGTTATATTTTTTGCGATATTGCTGTTGGTAACTCATGTATTATTTTATTTAAATAATATGTAAATATAAAAGCTGCAGACATAACTATATATTAGATTTTATTCTACTAGAAGTGAATGAAGCCTCACATACAGCTAGTCTTCTATATTTAGTAGATCTAAAATAATTCCCGAAAATAAATCTTATTGGGATTATAATGCAAATGTTCTAACAATGATATTCTTAATCCAGACATATTCCATTGAATACTGTACTACTATTTAAAAAACAGTATTCATGCTAAACTGCTTGATGGGTAATTAAATATCTCAATATATTGACACATTTTTGCATCAAACAGCTGAACAATTATGGCTAAGAAATGAAGTTCTTGTGAGGCTCCAAACAGTCAACTAGATTCAATTTTTTTAAATATTACTACAGTTTCATCTATAGGTTCAAGATCATCAATGATCACTATGCTTATCTGCTTCAAAATGGAATTCGATTGTCTTTGGGTCATGTGAATGTTGACACCATAAATCATGACTTATTAATTTATGCATATAATTATAGAATCAAAAATTTTAATAAAGTTACTAGAGATTCTACCTTCAGATGAAAAGTGTTCAGATTTTTAAAATTTCATTTATGAATACTTTCCTGTTTAAAACAATAAAACATTAGCTAAATAAATAAAAATTGTAGAAATTAAACCAGTAATTCTACAATAAAGAATAAAGATTAATTGAAATGAGAAACAACTGAACTTTTACTGAGAATGCAGCTTCATTTAGAACAGCCCAGAAAATCTAAGCAGTATTATTGATCCAATTGGCAATTTCTTATGTTGTCATAGTTAAATTATTATTTTAGATATACTAAACAATTTTATACTGGCACATAGTCTTGAATTGTGTGAATAAAAGTATCTGAAAAAGATAAAAATTCCTACAATGCATTTCTAATTAAACTACCATTCTTCAATTTGTCTAAGAACTTCTTATATGTTTTCATCATATATTCAACATCAAATTACTACAATTTGATTTACAAGTGCCAAACTTTCTGCAGCCCATCTTTATGGTGGCCCACTTTAAGTGAAAACATTAATGATTATTACCAATCATTTATTCAGCTAGAGATTATCAGAACATTCCTATCAAGATATAAACTTTAAACTCAGTTGAATATTAAAGTATTTGTTAAACAAAACCACCTGGTATTATTATCAAAATTCCATTCCTTAGCCAGTTGGAAAGTGCTGCTTCAGCCAGAAATTTTTTCCCCTAGACGTCTTTTTTCATAGATATTAAGAATGTGTGTTAGAATAGGATTTTTAGCTGTATTCAAAAGAGATGGAGTTGGATAAATACTGTGTTGTGATTATGTTTAATAACAAAAATATTAATCTTTAATTGACCTTAAAGTTTATATCTAAAGCATGGTATCAAAGATGTTAAAGGCAGAAAGTTTAGTTCTAGTAAGCTGCAGCAATTTTATAATGATAAATACTGAACAAATGATTGTGTGAAAAATTATGACTTAAGTCAACTAACGAGTTCCGGTTCTGTTAAAATGTGCCTTGAGGATCACTTATCTTTTTTCAGATATCTTTATTTATTTGTTTCTAGGATGCAGTATGGTAGAAGTTGTAAGTGTATTTAAAAAAAAAGATCCTACATATAAAAAAGAGGGCTGGAGTTGGATTAATAATACCATATCCTGTGTTTAAAACAAATATATTAATTGATTTAACAGGTTTATATCTGAACAGAAATTATGTGATAATCTCTAGTTTAATAAATGATTTAATAATAATCATTACTGTATTTATCTAAAGTGGATAATGTCAAAGATGTGAATGATGCAACGTTGGTGCTTATAAATCACATTATAGTAATTAAGACTATATATTAAAAAATGAATATATTTAATAAGCCTTTGAAAGTATAATTATTGAAGGATATAATTTGCATTTTTAATATAAATGATTTTCTATATACATCATTCTCAAATAATTTAGGGACTGCTTTCTTATCCATTTTTATCATCTTGTGGAAGAGTGTAATCATAAACATATGATCAGAGACATGTGGAAAATATTATGATTCCCAAGATGCATATTTCATGTTGAATCAGAACTCATCAGTTGACCCTGTCTTACACATATCTTTATCCTTTTTCATTCTCTGTAATGAAAATTTCACTACAGAAATATTATTCATTAAGTGGATAATCTCTAGTCTAATGAATGACTAATAAAAATTATTAATATTTGAAAACATTTTTAAAAATGTCTGAAAATTTATGGCAGTAAATACCAATTATTTATATGTAAAAACTGCTTTTCCAATTATATATAATTTGTAGACCACATAGTTATAGAAAACACTTATTTATACAGCAGTACATGTGCTGATTTGAATGTGAATGCAGTTATTATATGATATATCATTCTGTAATAGAAGAGAAATAAATAACATAGAAGCTTAAAAAAAGTAATTGCTTAATTATTTTAATAAAATATATAATGTGTAGTTGCTAAAATATTGGGAAGATCAGAGCAAAATCAAAGTAATTAATATTTAATTAATAACGCAGCTAGCCCATTGACCACCTAACAATGTGCTGTGCACCACAAGCAGTGATTACTACATATTAAGAACAACAATGTAAGAATGGTTAAATAAAATACAGCTATCAGAAGGTATTTATGCATATTGATATGTTATTTGGTACAGATGCTTTGACTGGTGGACTTGTTGAAAAGGAATTAATAAATTTATAGACTCAATATCAGTAAGAATATTATTTTTCCACCAGTGATGGCGGCAAGGTTTTTATACTTTGTATCAACACTCATCTGTCTAACAAAGTATTTAATTTAGGAACTTTACTCTCTAAATAACACACCTAGATACTCATTTACTGACCAATATTAGATGTCTAGCTTAGTTGGGTATAAGTCAACTACCTGAAGAAAAGATTGTAATTCTGCTTGTGATCTAAAAAAATGTCCTTCCTAGTTCGGAGATATATTATATAGTTAGTAATGAGAGATATATAGTTTATTTAAAAAAATTAGTATGTATTAAACAAAGTATAAATCTTAAACTGATCTTTGCCAATTTTAATTGAAAGAGTTTCTTGATGACTCATGAGATGTAGAATATGATAAAAGAATGGTAATTAATTTTAGACAAAATATAACAATTCTATTTCTACAGAAAAAAAAACTCATTAACTTTCCAATATAATAATAAACAAAAAAAGTAAATTTGTCAAATTTAAACTAAATCGATGTTATTATGTAACTTTGTACATAAAATAAATTTCTACTAAAAAAAAAAAATTATTGCAGAAAATAAAACTAGAATATTTTTGTTCGTAATTAGAATCATGAACTTTTTTGTTAACACTGTTACAATAGTTTATAGTTTAATGTAAACACTATAATTTAAACCTTCAAACATTTTTATAAACATTATAATTCCGCTTGTAAAAATCTTAAAATATTTATGCTAATGATATTTTTTGAAATAAATATTTATATTTTTTAAGTGAAACTAAATATGATGCAATATATTATTTATAGTTCATATTTTATAATAATATATGATTTGTTTTATTAACTTGAATAATAGAAGTTCCTATACATCATGAAATGATATTGATACTTCTTATACTGACATCAATGGTCTTGAATAATTATTTAATGCCTTGGTTGCATTTTTGTTGCGAAGTTCTCTTTTCAAAAGCACGTGTATAACGTTTGATTTTTGTAGAAGTTTCTCCGTATTGAAAATGCATTTAAGTTTAACTATAACAAGTATTTATATTAATGTAAGTAATTTATATAATTTAATTACAAGTTTAATTTATGATATATATGATAATGATGATAATTGTTAAATCAATTGCGTATAATTGCTTTTAATAACCGTATGGCTTGGTTGTTCAAAAATCCTGTGATGTTTTAACCCACAAACAACAGGTTGAACACAATAGTTCTTTTCAGTTGTATGTTAAGGTCTTTGCCCATAAAATGCTATGACAAGTTATAATAATTGTCATCAGTAATAATTTATCATTGCTTGTAAATTTTAGTATCTAAATTTTAAAACAAAAATTAATTTTAATGAACTCCACATTATTAAGATGTAACTGTTAAATAACGAAATGTGTGGTTTATATATGTAATAAAATCAGATATTCTATGGTAATATCCCACACAAACTCAAATATATATATTATTATTCTATTTATTTATTTCAAAGCACTTTTTCGAAGGAGCTATGCCTTCATTTTCAAAGCATAGCTCCTTCGAAAAAGCGCTTTGAAATAAATAAATAGAATAATAATATACATTTGAGTTTGTGTGGGATATTACCGTAAAATATCTGATTTTATTATTAAGATATATGATGACTCAACAGACTTTATTTTAATAGCTGAGAATCAATCCAGTATGCATTACATCAAATATAATCAGGTTATAACCTGTTCTCTTCAGTAGGAATATTCCTGATAATAGATAATATAGTAGAAATTTTTATCATTGTATTAGAATTGAATTTTAAAGATATTACTTTGTCATGATTTTCAAACATGTCCACATAATTTTGGGCTTAGTTTCTAGGTCTGTAATGATATTCAAGCACTATAATGTTAGGGTGATCTCAGTTAACCAATATGAGATTTTTTTTTAATTTTACGTAGTAGGGATCAATTTAGAATTTTTACTTTTTGGGTCTACATTCTACAACTTTGCTAAACTATACAGAGTAAATCTCATCCATGTCACACATTGGTTGCCTTCATCTATTAACAAGGCTCCTGCTGTCACTAGTCTTATTTTTAAAAAATGTGTGCCTGTTGGTAATTACGACTATGAAATTTATCTACTTTAAGAGATTTTATTATCAACTAGAATTAATTCTCATAAATATTGTAATAGCACTTTCATTTTGAGGCATTAGTCTTTTTGCAGCTATATATATATATATGATCAATAGATGGCATTTTACCAAAAACACCGTCAAACGTAGTTTTGTTTACATAAACATCAGAGTAAGCATTCACTATCTCTATCTTTAATTCCACCTTCAGATCATGATTTCAAGCTGATTTGCTATCATCAGTGAAGGTTAGGAATAAGAAACTAGATCTAAACACTAACTCTGAGCATTTATGAAACAATTTCTATTCAGCTTGCAAGCGTGAATTTTTTAGACACGTAATGTCTTCAAACTCAGCATAGAAAGCCAGATAGCTATATGGGTCTGATATCAGTCTAGTATCACCACATAGTGAAGCCTCTGCAATATATATTGCAATATATATCATTTGCAATGATATATATATATATATATGCGCAAGTATATTACACAAACTTATTCATAATAAGCACATTGCAGTATAAATTAGTAATATTTGTTCAGTTAAACTACTACATTTTATTTAACATTAGATATAGATTGTAATTTCAAGTAAAACTGTCTATAATATTCTTTATGTAAGTGCATAATAATCACCTTTTTTTAACCTTTTACTTTTATAATTTTTAGAAATGTTTACATGAAGGTTTATGAGGATGACATTTTAGTTGCATTTATATGTTGGACTATTTCCATCATCTAATATTAAATAGTGAATGTCATTAAAAAAATTAATCTTATTTAAATTTTCCAATTACTAACCTATATGCTACTTTTAACAATTTAATGTATTTGGAAAGTAAAGACATTCAATATTTCATATTAGATGATGGAAAAGGAAGAAGAAGAAAATGATGGAAATACTCCAACATATGTATACAATTTCTAGAAATGTAAATATAAATGTATTAATTTCATTGTCCATAAACATGTGAAAATGACTGAATTAATGTACTGTGACCAAACATCATCAATTATGATATTATATTTGTATGTACTATTTCTTAGCTCAATTTATGATATAAAGCTACATCTTTAAGAAATTCAAGTTATTATGATATATAATGTTCTTTAGTATCTTTAGTAGAAGCTATTAAGGTGCTCTTACAAACTAGACAAACCCAAGTAAGATTCGGTTGAAACAGTAGTGCTATATTATCAATAACAAGGAAATGCACACATAAATATACCCTAAAACAGTATTCACATCCTAAGCTTGTGAGAATCATCATTTTAGTATATGTATAAAGCAGTGGTCTTCAACCTTTTCACATCTGCAGACCAGTAAAAATAAGGATAAGGTTCTGCGGACCAGCAAAAATAAGGATAAGATTTCGCAGACCGGCAGAAGTCTATAGATAAATTTTCTTAAAGATAAGCATAATTGTTATAACTGATCAAAACAACGTTAAATATATAAGATAAAGTTTTATATATATATGGAGTTTATATAATAAAAAACTTTTTTTTTAATTTTTTTAGAAAAGTAATAAAAAATTTAATTCTACCCCCCCCCCCCCCATAAACATCTGTGATAACTAGAAAAACAAATTAATTTATGAATGATTGATTAGATTTTGTTTTCGTTCTGTTTACTTTTTTTTTTAATTGGGTAAAAATGAGATGAAAAAATAAATAAAAATTAGCTATATTAATTAAAAGTTTAAACTCTTATTATTTATTATTACAAACTTTTTACTGCCTATCTAGCTCGCGGATCTGCAGAAAAGTTCCGCGGCCCGGCAGGGTTGAAGAACACTGATATAAAGTATAAGTTACGCAAGTATTTGCCAAAAAAAAATATTATTGACACAATATTATTCATATATAGAACAGTTAAGTAAAACCATAAAATATATAAAAGTGATATACACAATTACAGATTGATCCTTTTTTCCCTCTCTCTTTCTCATCAAGAAAGGCAATTTATATATACTAGAGAAACGACATTTTTATGGAAATCTTAATCAATTATTTTTTTCCATTGAAGAATTATGTATGCATGTAATAAAACTTTTTTATATATTTATCTTATGTAAATATTTTTTGTTTTGTTTCTTTATTTTTTAGAGCATGTAGTAACAAAAAAGGAGAATTGCTTTTAGAAGTACAATAAATAGTATAATCTTTAAACATTAATTACATCAATGCAAATTCCTCTAATTTCAAATCTGCATTGCAAATAAAATAAATCACATTTATTTGCATTTTCAAGATCTTATAAGGTAAACAGCCTTTGAGAATGATATTTATTAGGGTAATTGCCAAACCAGACAGTTTATAACTTGAATTATATAAACGAGTCTGTGTAGCGATCTATATGATTTGAATTCACCTTAATAAATATCATTGTCAAGATTTGTTTCCTTCTAAGATTATGAAAATATAAACAAAAATAAATTCATTTTTATTTTGCAATGCAGATTCGACACCAGAGGCACTGCATCATTGCAAAGGAGAAGCCATAATACATCACATCACATCTTTTAATTTATGTATATCAGCATTGTATTATTTGGCATAAACTACAATATATATTGTATCATTGTCACCACTATCTTTAAAGATTAATTGCTTTGGAAATCAATCACTTATCACCTTCACACTATCAAATGCATTTTCTCATTGCTTTAAATTGATGTGACACCAATTAAATTATGTAACTAAGCAACCAGCTGATATAGAAACAAAAGTATTAGTTTTCTGTAGGAATGTATTGAGTTGAATTCAGATACCAGAGATAGACCTTACAGTATTTGGATTCTCATAAAGCTATTATTCTTTCACACTGATAGTACAACTTATCATAACCTATGACCTGAGCTTGATTCTAGTAGTGATAAAAAAAAAATTCATGTTCAAATCAGGATAAGATTTTTCTTTCATGTAAATGGTCATTTGGAAATCTTCAGAGAGAAAACTTTTTTTCACTACCCAATAATTTACATTGTTGCACCATGGGGGCTATTGGAGATGGCTTTGTCTTGTAGCAGCCTATTTAAATTATTTTTTACTTTTTATCTATAAATATTTTCTTCGTCTTTAATAGTATTTGATATTATGAGGTGATTAATGGTTGTCATAGTTGCTTACAAGTAATACAAGATTTATTCCAAATATGATGATATTCAATATTTGATGTATCAAATTCTAAAAATTGTTTGAACACGAAAGAGTCTCCCAAATATCAGAAATCAACTTCATGAAAACAGAAAAACTATTTTGTTGAATGATATAAAGTTATTGCAAATTTAAATTTTATATTGTATTTAAACCAGAGCATTGAAGTATTTTTTATTGAGCATAGTATAAAATATGATACTGGGTGTATGTATATTCATAGAATTATTTTCAGGAGCTTCCATGTAGTAAAACTTTAATTGCTAAATAGCTGACATTTCAGCACAATAACAAGTACTCTCCTTAAAGCTTCTTCTTATGATTTGAGAAAGAAGAAACTCTGAGGAAAGTACTTGTTATTGTACTGAATCTTCAGCTATTTAGCCATTATATTTTTACTACATGGAAGCTTCTGGAAATAATACTACGAATTCATTTATCTGTGAGAATATTAGGATTAATACATATATAGGCAATTTCTGAATTTTGTAGTAAAATAATTCAAGGCTTATAGGACTGGTTTCAGGGAAATTCCTTAATTTACTGTATTCAGCCGCTTTAAATCTTTAATAGGCTAAAATCTTTTTATAAGCAAAATGGACTTTGTTTTCTTTATTTGAAAGTATATTTAGGATTTAATATATGTATAATCTACCTTTTCATAGTTTATTAGCATTTATGTAGCTCTGTGAGAGGTCTAGTTACTTCCATTCTGATTACATGTATATATTTGTAATTTTATATATAACTATAATCTGGCCAATGTTCATGTTATGCTAATTTAAATTGCTAAAAACATTTTAGAGTATTTAAAACAATATTTAATAAGAAATACTAACTTTAAGATCATCCAATTTGTAAATTGATGTTTTAAGACACATCTTTTTGTTTGTTATAATTTAAACAATTGAAGATGAGAAATGTGTTATAAATTGGTTATAATGATTATATTTGTAAAATAATTATTATAGTATGTAAAATTATATAGATATAACATCCATTTGAAAAAATTTATTTCATTTAATATCTGTTGCCTCTACATATATATATATAAGTTATTTTGGTTTTATTCTTTTAAAAACTCAAATTATATAAATCCATCCATATTTTTGTAAATAATTTCTGGCATATAAAAAGTGCAAAAGAAAATTATAATATTCAAATCTATACAGCCACAATTTTATCTGTGATTTTGATCATGGGATCATCTTTTGTGATATATTCTAGTCATGTTTTTTATTTAAAAAAAAATATTTCCATAAGCATAAAGATGCATCTGAAAAGAGTATATAATATATAAAATTCACCTTATACAATGTTATTGAACAGGCAAAACTCTTCATACAGTAGTGCCAACCTGCACCAACCAGAGCAATCAATGGAAGCCAGAAGGTTTGTGCATAAAATCCCCATCTAGTGCCTACTCATCCAATATCCCCAGACTGGATTTTATGCACAAGCTTTCTGGCATCCATTGATTACTCTGGTTGGCCCAGGGTGGCACTATTATATAGAGAGTTTTCCCTGTTTAAAAACAATTATGTGCTAGCATAAGAGATGGTGACCTTATGCAATGTTCATGGAACAGATCATTTATGTAAATAGAGAATTGCCTATATATGCATACACCAAATGTAGAATCACGTGACTTGCTTAATTGCAACTTCTGCAATAGGAGTAATTTACCCTATTTATTTTATTTTAGAACCATCTAATATAATCTTAATTAATTAATAAATGCTAGATGGTAGTGCTACTTACCCATTCTTCATTCATCCTAGATTCAAATTCTCATTTATTTAGAAAAGAGTGCAAGTAATAATGAGGTTACTTAGAAAACTTTTATAAAGTATTCTGGAATCTAACTTAGTCTCAAATACACACAGCACAGATATATTATCTTTAATACATATAAATTAATATACTAAATAAAATTATTATTATAAAAACGTAAAATAAAGATCTAAATCTACCTGAAATAAGAATCAAAATAATATATCTTTAAAACCTAATCGTTTAAACAAATAATTTTTCCGATATATATATTGTATATTTAAAATTCTAATTTAAAAAGTTTATTTTCTCATCAAGATTGCAAATTTTGTTATAAACGAAACTAGAATTATTATTGAAAGTTTATTATTTTTTAAAGAAGCAAAAAATTGTTATAATAATACTATATCTTACTATTTCCAAAAAGATCTATAATCATTGAAACAGAAATTTCCACTTTCTTCATATTTTTGAATAAAATATTAGCAGAAAGTATTGAATTTTAATTTTAAAAATCTTTTAATTTATTACATCGCCTTTTCTTATCGTATTATTTTCTTTCAGAGATTAGTTTCATTTCGGGTTTTTCTAAAGTTTATGAGACGAAAAGTCTTTCCTTTTGTAGGTGACATTAGAAGAGATTTATAAAATTCAAAATAAACATTATACTTACAATAAGGATCTCTTCATGTCAGAAGCGTTGTTTGATTTTCTTACAATGTATTTCATTTCTACTTATAATTATTTTTTTAAATTCACATAGAAACCTTTTTCTTTACAAATTTTTATGAGTGAATATAATGCAATTTGAATATAAAAAAATTTTGTACACTATATTAATCTTATTTATTTATTAATGATTCATACTTTGCTAACCATTTGATAAATTCTTTTGAAACAAACTCCACTTTTCTATTTTTTCTTCTTTTATGCTTTCAGGTAGCAAGTTAATTAGCGATTTATTCTTGATCAGTAAATGAATATCTGCCTTTCGTTAACTCCAGAGCAAAACTCACAGATAATTTGCACTGGCCCCTGTGTTGATAGTACAGTAAAACATGATTACAATATATGATGTTTAATATCTCTTACATTGAGTTCATTCTACTCAAGAATTAATTTAATTATAAAAAATATTTTAGATATTGAGATAAAATAAACATTTTTGCTGATTTTCCAAATTTATATTTCATGAGAAATATTTTTTTATCAATTTTAAATATCTTATTATGGTACTACAAGAGTTAGCTCAACAAACATTTCAAGAATTTTATTTTTATACTGGACTATTTCCATCATCTATATGTGTATTGAATGTCTTTAGAAATGTTTAACTTTATTTAAATTTTTCAAATGCATTCAACTGTTAGTAATAGCACATCAAAAAGGTTAGTTTATGCACATTTCGAGAGGTATTATTCTTCCCTCTTCTTCAGGTGTTGTTGGCCTGACCAATGACAGGACTAGCATGGGATTTGAACCCATGTCCTTAGATTTTTGAGTATTAAATTTTAAGGTAGTGCTCTAACCAACTGAGCCATCCTGTCAAAGGCAATAGTCTGTAGTAAATTTCATATACTTACCTATGATGTTCCTCCTGATTTCTCCACTTTTTCCTAAGAGCAAAGTTGATTAGTGGTTTCCATACATTATGTATAGTCACACTAGGTTGGCTTATGGGATTTTTTTGCCATGTGAGCAGCTTCTTTAAATTTTCTTTTTTGTTTCTTTTCTTCTCTATCCAATATTTTTGTATTTTCCCAATTAAACATGTGTTCATTGGCACATACATGTTCTGCTACCTTAGACACATCTATTTTTTCCCCTCTAATTATCAGTTTGTTTTCTTGCAAGTGCTTTTCAATAGGATGATTGCTCTCACCAATATATATTCTTCCACATTCACATGGTATTTTATAGATGCAGTTTTTTCTTTTCATCATTTCAAGTTTAGGCTTTGTAAATGTTAGAATTCTTCATAAGGGGTACTGCTCTGGAAAGCTGTTCTGATGTTATACTGATTGCAGATTTCTGTAATTTCAAGAATTTTTTTTCAAATATTGGCAATATAAGGACCATAGATAGGAGTAGTTTCTCTTGTTTTTGAGTTCCCAAGTGATATTAAATCTTTTTGATCAATCATTTGTTATATGTTTGAAATAGAAATGCAATAAGATTAAAATTAATTTATTCTTTTGTTTATAACTTTTTATAATTACTTTAGTCTTACCAAAAATTACAATTAAGCAGAAAGAAAATTAACACACGTGTATCTTTTAGAATCTTGTTTCTTTTTGAACAGACGTAGATTTTATAACTTTCTTAGGTTTGGCTGCTTTCAATTTTTTTTTTAAATTTATCACTCATTTAACAGTAGAATTGTTATTTTTAGAAATGCTAAACTCAAAAGTTGTGCCTGTTTCTTTGCTTTTAATCTTAATCAAAAAAATATCATGCTGTTAAGTGTTGGTGGCCTAGCGGTTAGCATAGCTACCTTCGAAGCAGCTGGCCCAGGTTCACTTCTCGGTCAATGCTTTGACATATAAAAAAAATATCATGCTTCATATATTTTGAACATCATTGTTGAATTGACAGGGATCTGTTTTTTAATGGCTTGCAAAAATGAACCTGCATGTGTACCATCTCGGCAGTTTCGGGTTGAAAAATGGCAACTTTAGTTTATTTGCTTCCAGATTTGTTTTTATTTGATGACTTTGATCCCAGAACAGTAATAGTTTTGGCTTCTTCTGTCATAATAGTGATGATACTTAAGCAAGGTTATTATTTTTGTTCCACGAATAAACTATTCGATACATTTTTTCAAGATTCTAATATTTAATATAGTTATGAAGTATAATACTTCATTTTAAAACTTTTTCTAAGTAATGAATTCAACTCATTTATATATTAAATGTCAACTTTATACAAAAATCATCAATGTAAGAGATGAAGCTGTATGGGCATGTATGTTAAATTTTATCAGCATGAGTTTTAAGAAAAAAAATGAGTACTATATATTTTTAATGTCATGGATAATGATCACTGCATATAAAACTTTAATATTATTAATATAGCATTTAATAGTTAATTATATTTGTATTCAAAACTGGCAAAATATGTATAAAAACTTTAATATTGTTTGCTTTACAACTGTGAATAACAAATAAATGGTGTATAATCAAGAACTCCCGCTGACTTGTGGGAAAAGATGTGGTTCATCATAGACTAGATACTGATTCTAAAACAAATAGCCTTTTGTTTCCTATTCTTTTCTTCTTTAATCATCAAAGTTAGTGTAGGGGTTGGCCATCATGTGTCTTTCATTTCATCTTCATCTCTATATACTAACTGTGACAAGGCATTGGGTCTTTGAGAATATCCCCAATCCCAGACCAGTTTCTGCTACTGGCATCATCTACAAGCTTCTTAAATAAGGTCATGTGACATCTGACTTGATTTTTTCTTGTAATTGTGTCTTTATACAATACATTTCAATTAGTTAAATACATTCACAATATTTCTGATTAATTTACTTTCTCATCCTAGAGCAGGGGTCCCCAACCCTATGCCCGTGGGCACCATGGTGCCCACAGAACAATTTATGTATACCGCTGCTATCCGAACACAATAAAAAATTATTTATATGATACAAATAAATTTAATTTTTAAAATTTCTTATAAATTATTGTATTATATTGTAATCAAATTGTAGGGCATACTATACTTTTATAGCATAAAAATATAAACGTTAATTATATGTTAAAATTTTATTTTTGAAATAAATATTTTTTTGTATATTATGTGTATTATTAACAATATCCAACTATAAATTTACATTGAAAAAATAAATGGTGCTCGCCAACTGGTTGAAAAAATAAATGGTGCCCACCACCTGGCCGGTATTATAGAATGTGTTCTTAAGTGCAAAAAGGTTGGGGACCCCTGTCCTAGAGAATTAAGAAAACATTGATAAAGACAAATCTAGTATGATGATAGTCCTTAGTTGAGATCTTTGCTAGAGGCACTAAACTCATAGTTGAATATTCTTGGAACTGAATTTGAGATAGGAATTATAGCTAACAAAGATTGTTTATTAGGCAGCCATTTTAAAAGATTCCTCTGTCTGTCATTGAAGTGAAAAGAAACTAGATAATGTGGTTTAAAAATAGCCTGTCTAATGGCTAAGTTGTTACACATAAAAAATCTAGTTGTTCTATCTAGAAAATTACTCATTATAATGTTATTAGTAGTGATAAATCAGGATTCAGTGGTAGTATTAAAGATAAATATCTATTTTTTCTCTAAATATAGGTACATGCATTTGTGCGAACTTTACTTGATACAATCTCTTTAAGACCTGAATTGAGAGATGCACTGGTGGTTAAGAAGCAGTCAAGGATTAAGATCATTATAGTTGTTCTTAATCAAACATCTTGAAGGGGAAAAGAAATTTAATAAAACAAGTGGGTGGCTAAAAATTGTTTTTGTGAGAACATATCAGCAGTGAAAGCAGAATGCATAATATTGAATTTTTTAAAAATTTACTTTCATCATTATCAATCCACTGCAGGATGATGGTCTCTCCAAGTTCAATTCATCTTCTCTGATCTTTAGCTTCTCTTCTCCACATCACACCTGCACACTTTCTTATTTCATTCATCCATCTCACATGTGATCTCTTTCTGGGTCTTTTACAATCTCTTGGAATCACGTTTAAGATTTCAATTGTTCATCTATTATCATCTCTTCTAGTAATATGTCCAGCCCAACTCCACTTCAGTCTTTTAATTTTTTCAATGAGGACAGTAACACCTGTTTGTTCTCTTACCCATACATTGCATTTTCGATCTCTTCTTGTTACTCCCAACGTGCATCTCTCCATACTTCTTTGAGTGGTTTGAAGTCTCTGTATTGCTCTTCTATTAAGTGTTCAAGTCTCAGATCCATAAGTAAGAACTGGTAAAACATTTGTTAAAAACCTTTCTTTTCAAACACATAGGCATATTTCCTTTTAGTATCAAGTTACTTTAGTATCTTCTATTTTTGGAATTTCTCATTTTACCTAACATCTGTGCTCCAATATTACATTCAAAGAATTCAGAGAAAAAAAATCTTTTATTCTTTGTTGGATAGTTTTATTACAGCAATACCACCAAAAGTATCATTTTTTTCTCTTTGGAAATTTCAATGTAAGTGTTGTACAAATAGCAGACCTTCATCAAAAGTTGTTGGAAATAATAATATTGCTGCTTTAATTCAAATAGGTCTCTATTATTGAATTTTTGCACAACACATGAACTGAATAAAGTCTTAGTTTATGCTTATAAAGCACAAACTACTCTTTCTTATTGCATTGCAAATGCATGCCATATAATACTAAATCATCCATGCATTTTACTACTGTCACACAATGCTTTATTAACCACCTTCTTTTAATGTTTACAGTTTTGATTGCCCCAACAATCTTCTTCAGAACTTTTATATCTCATAACTGCAGTTGAAGTGTTAGGAGATATAAAGTTCTGAAGAAGATTGCTGAGGAAATTGAAACTGTAAAAGAGGGTGGTTAATAAAGCAATGTGTAACAGTAGTAAAGTGCATGGTTGATTTATTATTATATGGTTATAAAGCATAAACTAAGAGTTTAATTTATGCTTATAAAGGAACAAGGATGCATTCAGGTTTAAAACAATGGCATTTAATAGTTTTGTATTATAGTTAAGAATCAGAATACAAAATAAGTTCCTATTATGGGAGCATTTACAAGTATAGATTATTGGATGAATCATAGATTAGTATGCTTCAATATTAAAATAATAGAGAAATTACAAAGTAGATCTTTTCTAATCATATTTGCAAAAAATTTATATTAGTTCTTTATCTACTATATATACTAAATTTCAATGGTTTTAGACAATAAACTTGCCAATTTGGATCTCCAAGACTGTCATAATACTGAAGCATGTAATTATCTTAAGAGTATATTATAATTACAAGTAAATATATTCTTGGGTTCATTAAAAAAAATCATGACTGGTTTTTTGATAATGATCTTATTACTAGATATTTGATTTTAAAAAATGTGGCATTTTCTGTTCCACATAATAATAAATAAGTAATTTCATAATAAATATAAAAATGTCAAGGCAGTTCAGTGATTGACAGGGATGCTTTAAAACGATTGGTAGACTAAAACTGCGAAGAAATTACAAACATTCACTGATAGTGCTCACTCCAAATCTTTTTTTTTGATGCACGGAAAACAACATATGGATCTGAGAGATGGTATTACAACCCAATTTAATCCATCAATGGTTCTCTCTTATATAATGACAATGATATTTTGAAAAGGTTGGAGAAGTTATTTGATTATCTCTTGAATACTGATAGAAGAATTGAGATGATGACTTTTAATGAGATATCCATTTTATTTATTCATTTAGTTTTGGACAAAGATGTCCACCTTTTTTTAAAATAAAAAACTTTATTGATAGCACACTATATACAAATATTATACATATATACAGTAGAATAAATTTATGTTACATAAGCAAAAGTATGATTAAAGTATAACCATAATGGTAGTACAACAAGTTGATTGATAATAATACAATAAAATGTCCGCCTTAATGACACCAAAATATCTCTATGTAATCTTAAAAATGAACAACTATAGATTGTAATAAAATATCTGGAGAAGTTTTAAAATATGGTAGTGATGGGTTGGGTTCAAAAATATTGTATTTTTTTTTTAAAAAAAAATGGAATCATGGAGCTATGTTACTTAATCTTAAGCATGCTTCTATTATACCAATTTTAAAAATGTAGGGTATAGACAAGATTGTGGAATATCATCATTAATCAATATAATAAAGGTACTTTCAAAGTCCTTGTTGAATAGGTTGCTTCCAGTCTTAGATAACTGATGTGGTTTTAGAGAATCAAGAATCATAATATACATGGTATTTGTTACCAGGCAAATGCAAGACAAGAGTCAGGAATGAAAGAGTGATTTACTTTCAAATGCCTTTATTTGTGCCTCAAGACAATTCAAGAGGCATAAGTTTGGATATTACAATGCAATCAACAAGAATTGTTACAAACAAATTTAGGGAGTGTCAGTGCATGTCAAGCACATCCGCACCCATACAATTGATTCCGTGCATATGATTTTTAAACATTCAAGTATAAACATATGGATAGGTGAGTGGGTTTTTATGATTCCAGATGTGCAGTGATACAAAATTCATCTGCCCTTCCAGACTCACACACATAAACCCAACTTCTTATGCTTAAATTATTGTTCACAAAATTGTCCAATTATACATGTCCATTTATCCATTAGTTATTTAAAAGAATTTGTTATATCAACTGCAATGTTAAACTTTCAGAACACTTCTATTTGTGCCTCATGACTATTTGGGAGGCATAAGCTTGAAAGAAACAAGTCAACCACTTCAGTTGTGGTGGAAATATTGTCCTTGGATTGTCCAATTATATACTGCTTTTATTGATTTGGTCAGTATATTTGATTCAGTTAATCAAACAATATATTGGTTGTACACCAAATTTTATTGTATTCTACATTTTCCACATGGTGGAATGAGAGGAAGTATTATTAATACAAGTCGACAATCTGAGGCATTTGAAATGAAGACTGGTGTGTTAAACGATGATCAGAGCAAGTATAGTTGACTAAAAGATTATATGATGTTTAAGCATATGATTGATAGTTTGATTAATCGTTTTTATTTATTGATCAATCTGAGATTTTTTTTAAAAATTGACTCACATGAAATCAGTCCAATAACTTTTAGTCCTCATGCTGTATTGTTCTAGTTTATGTAGGGCACTAATAAAGAAATCAATAGAAATTATTAATGATGAGTTAGATTTGGGTTAGTACCAAAATGAAATATGTATCTTTAACAAAACTATAGCTCTGCTGTGTATTTTAATGCAGCGGCAGAACGGCAGTCTCTGGAGATAAAGTTTCCATGGATCATGGTTTTAATTTCTCCCATTTCTTGTGTGCAAACTTCTTGTAAATTTTCAAATAATAAATCATTTTATTATTTTAATAAAAGTACATGAGGGAAATATAGTTGTTCCTTAGAATCAGTTTTGTTTTATTTCATTATGATCTGTAAAAAACAAACAAACACACACACAGTATGGTAGCGCTTTTAGAAAATCGAAGTTTAAACAAACACGCACACATATAAAAAAGTTCAAGAGTTTATTTTAGATATATATTTCTATTACTATTTTAACTTAAGCATGGGAAATTATATTTTATTTGATGCAAAAATCAATAATAACATCCTTCATATAACTGTATGAAAATAAAGCAAATAAAATAGGAAATAGATATTCTTGAAATAAAATCTAAGAAAAAAAAATTATATAATTTTTTTTATATATTGTTAAAGTAACCAAATTATTAATAAAAGCTCATTATGTTATTCATTTTTAATATCTATTTAGAGAAAATTATTGACAGAAGGAATAAATCACTGCTTTATTGATCAGCTGATTTGATGGACGAGACGCAATTCTAAGGACTAAATAATCGTGAATTTGAATATAAATTGATACTGCATTTAGATATATTACATATACAACAAACATTGAAATGTCAATATATTTATAATAGTATAAACGAAATTGAATAATTGATTATGTAATTAATGAATAATAATAATAGTAAAAAACAATGCACAGTTTAAAACTTAATTCGAATATTTATTTGAAATTTAATTAAATTATTAAAATCAAATAAAAAATTCATGTGTAATAATTTGATCAAAGCTAAACGTATTTTAGTTTAAAACGTTTTCAATATAATTTTTTTTCATATGTCAAACCGTTGACCGGGAAGCGAACCCGGGCCAACTGCTTGGAAGGCAGCTATGCTAACCGCTAGGCCACCAACAATTTTATAGTTTTCCGCGCACCATATAGTAATAGTAACATATCCTTTTCCCATGTCCACAGACTGGACTCAAACTCTGGCAAAATAAAAAAAGATGTGTTTCAATTCCCAATCAGGTTTAAGATGTTTTTTTTTTTTTTAAAGATAAGTAGTTTATAATCATCTCAATTAATTATCCCATGTTAGTTGACAAAAGAGTATTTAGATATTCTGAGTTGGGATGGGGGGTGGAAAACTATTTAAACTCTCACCTTTCAGATATTGGCAAGTGTTTTTTTTATTTTTTATCTCCCTATGAGAGACTGTTGAGAAGCATTTGACCTGCAATGGGCTAACTAAAGGCTCTTTTACTTTTTGCATAACCAAAATATTTTGTAGTGAGTTTTTTTAAAATAAATTGTATTAAAAACTTGGCAAAGTAGCAAATCACAATGATATTGCTTAATTGCTTTACTTGTCGTCATACACAAAATGTTTCATACAAATTAATACCCCTGAAAATATTTGAATTATTTTGCCTGATAATTAATCTCAGGTTTTTTTTTTTAATTAATGATATTTTTTATATTCAGAATTTAAACAATATTATTTACATCATTAAAAATTGAAAATTTGTGTCAAAACTCTAATAACATTTTGTATGTCTTGCGTTGTTAGCCGAGAGGTATCGCAGCTGCCATGCAAGCAAATACTTGGTTGCAGACGGTTGTGGGTTCGCGTCCCGGCCGATGCTATGACATATGAAAAAAAAACAAAAACCTCTGATATCATTTTGTATTAACATTTAATAGTCACTTCCTATGCTCAAATTATAAGACTATTTCTGATATGGGCAATTACGTTGAATTTAGGCAATATTCTAGTACTAGATTGACATATGGAACATAAATTTTTATCACATTTACTTGAAATATTTTTTGTTTGTTCATTGGTATGTTTTGTTTTGTTTTTAGTAAAGGAGAGATTTTGCGACTCTTGTTCTCCAGCTAGTTATCATTTACAGAGCTGCTAAATTGCTTATGACTTATTAAAATTACTAATTCATATTGAGAACTTTTCAACATAGTTCATAAAAGATGACAATTTTAGAGAAATTTATGTGAATAAATCCACTGGTGTGGACTTTTTTTTTGTTGTAGTCATTTGGGCAAAAAACTTAACATACAACTATAAGAAATAATACATGTAACAATAATAATAATAGGAAAACGAGGATGGCAGAGAACGTTTCAAATCAAGTGCAAAATAGAGGGGGAAATGCAAATCAAGAAAACAGCAGTATAAATAAACAACTGACGGAAAAAGAGAACCAGTTAACAAAGAAATCACCTCAGGTGATTTGGACTATATGTCACCCAAAATATCACAAGGGATAGAGGAAGTGAATGCCGTTGAGGGCTTCGAAAAGTTTAAAATTGAAAATAACGTTATCTAAAAAACGAAACCGATTAATAAGAACAAATCTATAAAATATAAATTTGAAACTAATGAGAGAAGTAAGTCAAACAAATTATTTAATGTTAATAACCAAGAATTCAAGTATGAAGAGGCATTACAATCAAAAATGAAAATCTATGCAAATGCAGTAAAAACTAGTGGGGATAGAAGTATGTGGTAAGTAACATTATACAAGAGGTTTATGATAATATATTGGATTTAATGGATGAGGAAGATGATCAATCAACTGTTTTACTGAAATCATTCAATGAATAAGGATTGAGAAATTTAAGGAATAAAAGCGAACAATTCTTTTATCAAGAACATAATCACAGACAAATTTAATTGACACGCTGGATGCCAGACACTCCAGCTGGAAATATCTCTATAACATTAATGGAGTTTTGCTGTAATATTTGCGGGCGCGGGTCTGCACCCCTTATTTCTTTCTCAGGGGTCGATAATGGCGGTCGTTGGGAGTCTGTTTTATGGGTGCGGGCTGTTGACAATTATTGCCGCTACCCGGAAAGCCTACTGGGAGGGTACAGGGTCAAAGTTTCCAGCGCCGTTTCCATTCTCATGGGTTGCTGCGCCCCTTGATGGATTGTTTTCTAGCAGTGCAGATCTGTGCTCGTAACTCGTTTAACTCTTTTATTGATATAATTGTGATCGAGGGTATGTACTTTTGTAAACCTGGTCTTTAATTGTTTCACCTTGTAATATTGAACAATGTATTTACATCATGTAGCGGGTGATCAGTCACCTGCATTTTTTCTTAATAATGAAAAAAAAACAATAATAATATGTGTGAGCATAGACTAATGTAATGCTAGAGTGCGGATTCTCTTAGATCATAGCTCCATTCTGTTACAATGCTTAAATTTTTTATAAACTCCTGAAACAATAAACCATTCTCATATTTTTTAAAATTATATCCTTATATATAAATATCGGTACCATAATATCATGTAATAAATCCATAAAATAAAAATATTAACCAATAAATTAATAAATCATAGAAAAGAAGTACCTTCGATTACTTAATATATACCTATATACATATGTGTCCATAGCTCGGCAGGTTATGCGGTACTCAAACACCAAAATCTTAGGCTGAGCTTCAATACAAGAATCTTTAGCTCTCGATTTTGTCCCTCTACCATTGACTAAACTACACACTGCATATATATCCACTAAAAACTTAATACTAAAAAACTTTTATCTACTTTGACGTACGAATTAACCATAAATGTATATATATATACACACATACCAACGCGCCGTCTGTTCTTCGAAGATCTTGCAACATTAGAAGGTTTTCATTTTTTTTTAAAATCTCCTTAATATAATTTTTTTCGTATATACCTTTTCCTATACTTCATTTAAATTTATTATTTTAATGAGATTGTTTTAACTACAAATTAACATAAATAAAAATTTACTAATGTCGATGATCTTTTTTTAAATCTCTAATAATTTTTTTGGATTTTGTTTTTAAGTTTTTTACAATTTGCAAACTAATATTAGTCGCTAACTTTTTTTTCTACAATATTTTTTTTTTCATTTTTAACTCCCTTATTTTGTTGATATTATTGTTTTCGTCCCTTGTCAAACGGAGTTCAATATCCTCTCTACCTTTTTTGAAAATGGAACGGTCTCAATTCAATAAAGATTGAGTAATATTTTGCACCATTTAAGAAAACCCTTAGTTAGTCTATAGTAGTACTTATATAAGGAGAAATCAAAGAGGAAATGACCAATTGCTCGCTCTGGTTTTGCACTAAGGATATTTGCTGTTCTATTTTTGAGCACGAAGAACAGGAAAGCACATGGAGTAAAAATGACTATATTTGATTCTCCTTTATTCTTTTTAAATTTTGACTCACAGTCACCCAGATGTCAGACATAGATTATCAACCTCTTAGTTTAACTGCATTATCTCACTGGCTTTTAGTGTAAGTATATTAACTTTGTAATTATTTATTTTATTGTTATTATTTAATAATTAACGATCGAGATTAATATGAGTTTTATACATTTTTAGTGTTATTAATTCTGTTTTCAATGAATAATTGTTTTAATATGCGGTTGCTTTTTTTTAAAAAAAAAAAACCCGCAACTTTCGTATGTTTATTGTTCTGTGTATTCTAATCAAAATTTAAAGTTTCAAAACTTTTATTTAAAAGCTATGCTCCCCCCCCCCCCCCGTTTCATAGCAAGTACAGTATTAAATTACATTGATTTTCATGTTATAAATACGTATATTTTTAAATCTAAAATTAATACATACTGTGTATATTATAAACATGGGGGGGGGGGAGCAATTGTATAAATATTATTCTAAACTTAGTATATGACTAATTACCACCATCTAATATGTTTTTAGAAAAATTCAAACTTTATTTAAACTTTTCAAATACATACAACTTTTAGTAATATCATACAGGTTAGTATATAACAATATATTAAGTGGTATTTCTACTCTCTTCAGATATTGTTAGTCTAATCATTGATAATACTTGCATAGGAATCGAACCTGGATGTTCTAACCAATTACGCTATTCTGCCAAAGATTGAAAGTTTAAATAAAGTTTGATTTTTTTCTAAAGACATTTAACTTTTAAATATTAATATGATGAAAATAGTCTAATGATAATTATAAATTATTTAAAGTTTATTTTAACTTAATTAACCGGTCGTAAATAATTACTGTAACTATCGCCTAATACGTACTTTGTTAATGTAAAACAAGTTTGACCTATTTAGGGTGAAAGGGGTCATTCTATGTTATCTATATTTTATAGTATTTTTTCACAAATTTCTATCACAAACTATTCTGTCTATTAAACGATTCCACAGATATTTATCCCTACATCCCAATCCTAGTTTTCTCTACCATATTTTTTATCCGCTACTGAAACAATTATTATTTATTAGATGCCTTAAATCGACCTTGACTCCTGATAATTATATAAATAACATTTCTTTAGAATAATCTTGCAGCTATGTGATTTTTTCAGGCTGCTCAAAGATAATTCTTTATTGTAATTAAAATAAAATAATTTCATCCTTATTCTGTGTGCTTTAAGAGAAAATTCAAGAATAATCTGTTTATATATATATACCTGTTTGTTTTTGTTTCTTTTTACTGTCTGTGATATTCTCAAAATTCTTCATTTATATCACAATTCATATATATATATTCATATTATTCACATTCAGTGTCCTGCTTTCTCATCCATGGAGAGTCACAGGAAAATACCGTATCTCATCTAGAATTAGTCTTAATATATTATTATTAGTTCTACAGCAACATCACGTGACATTCTTTGCTTACTCATCGCTCTAGATCTCTTTTTACATGCTTGTTTCTTCATCTTTTTGCTTATACATAAATGTTTTTTTTAATTAAATGTTTTAAATATACTTTTTATGCTGTAATATATTAAGCAGCAGGGTTTTTTTTTTTAATTTTTATTTTTGAATTTAAAAGTTTTATTTTGCAATTATAAAAAATAATGCACAAAGCAAATTAAAGCTTTTTTAAAAAATATATATGTATTTCTATAAAAAATAAGGCATACATTTTAAATTTTAAAAAAAAAATTAATTTATTGCCTAGAAATTTATAAGCACATAAGTGAGAACTGAATTGTAATACATGGATCTTGAATTCTAAAATGTGCTACGAAATTTTTTTTTTTTTTACAAACTATTCACACTTACAACATATAGATAAAAAGATTTTAAAAAAAAATCAAATGATCTCCCAAAATGCATTTTTGGCCCAGATTCTTGCTCATGCATTTATTCATAATTACAGTTCAATATTTAATCTCAACAAACTGGTCCAATTTAATTTGTAACTGTGACATCATTCATCTTTCTAATTTTTTTTCCAATCCAAATTTGATTTTTACATTTTTTTTTTGTCAAACTTTATTGTAATGCCATAAGCTCAAAAACAATTGGTCTGGGGATAGGAATGTTCCAGATAGAGATTTTAAATATTTTCTCTTATTGCACACTTATCAGTTAAGAGCTTACTGCACTTATCAGTTAAGAGCTTATTTGAGCTGTTGGTACACTCTCTATATTACATATTTATAAATACAAGCTTATAAAAGCATTGCCACACTATATATGACTTGCTTTATTGATTACTATAATTTTACCTTTAAAGCCTTGGCAATGATAAGGCTATTAATATATGGTAGATCTGAATTTAGTTCAGTCCCATATAGCTATTTAAGTCAGATCGCTGGAGTTAAAGACATTTTCAGGTCTAAAAAATTTCAGAGTTTCTACTTAAAGATTATATATTAAATAAGTGCTGTTTTTGAGTTGATATTTTGGATCTAATGTCTGAATGTTCTAGCTTCTCACTGAGGTGAGCCAGAAGCTTGAAACCAAATGGTCTGGGGATAGAAACATTCAAGATAGAGATTTTAAATATTTTCTCTTACCATACTTATCAATTAAGAGCTTGTTTGAGCTATTGGTACATTCTCTATATTACATATTTGTAAATACAAGCTTATAAAAGCAATGTCACACTATATATGACTTGCTTTATTGAATAGTGTAATTTTATACAATTTTATACTGGTCTGTCTTCAAATGTACAATACTATAAATAAAAATATGTTCTGTATTTTGTGGTTATACATTTATTTCGTCCAATATTTTAACTCAGTAGCAAATTTTTTCAGATGTCCCCCAAGACGACTGTTAGCTATTTAAAACTTGGAGAAATAAACATCAGTAAAAAAGACAATTGAAAAATTTGTTTTTTTGTGGGTGTACATAAAAATTTGCATGAAGTTTGAGTATTGGAATTGGTAGAATCACTGAACTGCAATCTAATGGGTAATCTCTAGTCTAATGACTAACTAATAAAAATTCTCTTAATTCATGTTTCAATTCTAAGCTGCGAGAAAGGAAAAAGAATCATTCCACTGAAAGGCTATTTTTACAAAAAGTAATGATGAATAAACGATCATTCTGTCTGTTGTGCATATATATAAATCAAATTACATCTATTCAAAATTAAAAATATTAGACACCACTAAGATTTTTAATTTTGAATAGAAGAAATTTGGTTTTATAATATTAACCAGTTTAGCTTTTGTCATTTATATAGAATAATGTAATTAAAGGTGTCAGGCAAAATGCAATTTTGAGAAGTGTTGAAATGTCCAAGTGCCATCTGTACTGAATTTAATTAAACATCTATGCATGCAATTATTCAATCGCAAATTAAGAAAATAGTTATATTGGCATTTTCTTAATATAGACAGAATGTAATTTTATCACCTAAAAATTACCTATCTATTTAATTGTATTATTGGATATTTTATGATGAATTGGAAATTCTCAAAGTATTAAAATGAATTCTTAGAGATTCTATCTTGTGAATATGATTAATGGCTAATTTAGATTATGCTTCTATAAAATGATGTTGGAATCTCCTAAATATCATTGTTGTTACTTAGCTAGCCTAAAAATAACATGGGTTATAGATGAATTTGATTTCAATGATATCATTTATCTGCTCTGTGATTGAATAATGATGTACATAAGTTGCTTAATTAAAGTTTGGTTAAATATCACCTATTTTATCATCTAAAAATTATGCACACATATCAGCTGTTAAAATTTTACTCATACATTATAGAAATATTATTTGCATTAAGTAAAAAATTTTATGATATTTTGAGAAAAATATGTCAATAATTTTTCAGAAATGACAATATGAATTAGAATTATAATATCTTAAAATATGACAGAATTGTCAGAAAATATGTATATCATTGAATGAATTTTAATTTATGTATCTTTGGGAGTAGAGTAACAAATTCTTTATACCGTAGTACCACCCAGTGCAAGTCTTAATTATCAATGGATGCAAAAATGTTTGTGCTTAAAATCCCTATCTGGTGTTTGCTCTTCCAACATCCCCATACTGGTTTCTAGCTTGAGGCTTTCATTGGCAAGGAGCATTGATTCTGAGAGCACTGCATCTGGATCTTATGATCTAATACAACCCTCCACTGATAAAATCCACAAGCTAGAAATTAGTCTGGGGATATTGGATGAGTGGGAATTAGATAGGAATTTATGCACAAATCTTCTTGCATCCATTTTTGTTTACTAAGCCTTGCACAAAAGCAAAAACATCAAAATGTATAGGTACTGAACTGGGTTCAGATCTACATGACTTTACAAGTGAATGAGTTTGGATTGAAACATTATTGTGTTTTCATATTTGGGATCATAGCTTTATAGTTAACTAAATACGTAAAAGGTAGGTTTCTTACCGATGAAAGCCACGAGATAGAAACCAGTCTGATAATATTGGATGAGTAAGCACTAAATAGAGATTTTATGCACAGGCCTTCTTATATTCATTGATTACTAAGGCTTGCAGTGGGTAGCATTGTTATATGGAGAGTTTGTAACAGCTTGGGTAAGTATAGGATATGTCCATGTGATCTGTGGAAGTGATAAACAGTTCAATACAATATTATATGAATGATCAAATTATGATAGTTCTATTATTATTATTTCTAAACATAAACTCTTCCATTGTCTATGGGGAAAAGAATAAATAAAATTATCTGACCAAATGTTTTCTCTCATCCATTGTTCATGAAACAACCACATTTATTCATAGCATTCTCGTTAGAAATTAATAATTGTAATATAAGCTTGCCTATAAATAAACTTATTGAGAAGCTCTTGATAAACTGTACTGTGTTATTTTTATATTTTAGACTATAATTTTTCATAATGACACTTTGTTCTTTTCAGCATTGATTTCTAATTATAAGTGTTTGTAGGAGATTTTGTTCATCCATTGTTAATAAATTCAGTCATTCTATGGATGATCCTGAAACTTTAAACAGTCCATAAGTTTTAGAGCTTGGACAATTTAACTCTTCTAAAACTCAGACTGATTAACATATCTACTTACAGGTTTTTAAAATTGATATCAATATTATTTCTAAAGCATTCCTAACATCTCCTTAAGTTTCTGCCAAACCTTTATTAATATGTTTCCAAAACTATAGTTATCAAGTGCTAATGTGATAGATGTTGCCATTATTTTTTTTTTTTTTACAAAACAATGCATTATAGCAATTTTAGGATTTGCACCTACTTTATGATTAGTTGTATTTATATATTGGACTATTTCCATAATCTAATGTTATGTATTGAATGTGTTTAGAAGCATATAACTTTATATATTCTAATTACTTTCAACTACTAGTAATAGTCTACAGGTTAGTATATGCATAATGTTTCAAGTGGTATTACTCTTCTTTTCTTCAGATGTTGTTGGCTTGACCAATGACAGTACTAGTATGGGAATCAAACCCATACCTTTAGATTCTTGAATCTTGAATTTTAAGTTAATGCTCTAACCAAGGATCTATCTTGCCGAATGCAACAATCAGGAGAAATTCCATATACTTATATGATGTTCCTCCTAAATTTCTCCACTTATAAGAGCAAAAGAAGAGATGAATATATGAAATATCTGCTGAATGTTGCCTTTGGCAGGATAGCACAGTTGTTTAGAGTGTTACCTTAAAATTCCAGATTGAAAAATTTAAGGATCCAGATTCAATTACCATGCTAGTACTGTCCCTGACCATGCCACCAACACCTGAAGAAGAGAGGAGAATAATACATCTCAAAATGTTGTCCATATGCTATTCTGTATGCTATTACAATAGTTGAATATAGTTGGAATATTGAAATAAAGTTAAATTTTTCTAAAGACATTCAGTACATAATATTAGATGATATAAGTACCATCATCATAAACCTTCAGAAAAACACTTTATGATTAGTGCATTCTCATGCTATGCCCATGACTTGTGGTTGAAATAAAGCTCACAAATATCCTGTAAGAATTTGTAATAAATAGATTATCTATGGCCAAAACCACTGGTAATACAGTATTTAGAAGAATAATGATGAGTTCTTCTACTGCTGTATCTATAACCTAGAATCTGAATGCAAACTAGGTGAACTTGGATTTTTTTAAGATCACAAACCGATTTAAGATTCTTTTTTGATAGCCAACTCATAGTAAACCAGGTTAACTTTCCACTATTGTTTAATATATTAGCTTGACAGTAAATTCTCCATGTTGACTGTAAACACTATAGTGTGGTGTTTCATTAGCATGATAGAAGACATTTAATGTTCTTATGGGCACTGAATCATAGGTTACTTTTATCTTGATTATGATGAGTTCAACTACTGCTGTATCTATAACTTAGAATCTGAATGCAAACTAGGTGAACTTGAATTTTTTTTTAAGATCACAAATCGATTTAAGATTTTTTTTCAGTAGCCAACCCACAGTAAACCAGGATAACTTTCCACTATTGTTCAACATATTAGCTTGACAGTAAATTTCTCTATGTTGACTGTAAACCCTGTAAGGTGGTGTTTCATTAGCATGATAGAAGACATTTAATGCTCTTATGGGCACTGAACCATAGGTTACTTTTATCTTGATCTTTCTTTATACTGAAGAATGATCTGTGTAGTTTAGAACAGTGGTAGAGTCAAGGACTTGAGTGCTTAAGATCCATAAGCTATAGCTTGGCTCAGTCATTTCTGTGCCTAAACATCACATATTTTCTGGAATAACAAATTAGTTGGTTTATTTTCTTTTTTACTGAAAAATGAATTGGTAAAATAATGCCATAAAACTTTTGCCAAATAGCACTTGACTAAAATATTAAAAAAAAAATCTAACATGATCTTGTTTTTTTGTTGTTGTTTTTTTTTTAAAAAAAATGTATTTCAAGTGATGATAAGTTGACATTGCTGATTGTTTTTATAAATACAATTATTAAGGAAGTATTGAATAATTTATTTTTTTAATTTCAGTTCTGTAAAATTATTTTCTATTTGACACTTTTTTATGACTGTAAATATTAATAAAAATAACTCACCAATAAAACTGGAGATTTAAAAAAACCTTCAAATAATATAAGCATAAAAGGCCATGCAAGCTAAATATAAATAAGGAATAATAATTGTAAATATGATCTAAAAAAGGGTAATATTAAGTGACTTTCATTGTTGTGTTGGCCCTGCATAATTTAGAGCTGTGTTAACATATCAGACTCTAGAACTTTAGATTCTAAACTAAGGTTCAGTTCTCTCATTTAGGGTTCAAACTTAGTATGAATGTTTATGTAAATGGACAAAAAGATAGCACTACATTATAGAAGTATACCAAACAAATCATTGTAAGACTTTTCATATTTTCACTGTCTGTATTAGGAACAGTAATTTGCCCCACTTACTCATCATTTATTTGTTGATGTTTAAATAATTAAAGATCACTAGATGACAATGCCATATACACATTTATGTGTGTCCATTATGCTTTTCACTGATAAAGGTTAATATCCAGAAACTTGATTACTCAAACATAAAATAAGCATTTATGAAAATAATTACAGAGGATTACTGTTTCTTATGTTAATAATATTTATTTTATATAAAGCGCAGATAGTTAGTTGAAATTAAATTGAAAGGCTGCAAACCTTTCGGGCTTATTATAATACTTATCCGACAGCTAATCAGATGTTATAATGGCTGTCTGAATAATGATCAAACCATAAACCACAAGACAGATATTTGCTTCTTATGTTGTAAAATAAATCATATTACCACAGTAAGATAACATTCATCTTGCTATATCTCAACCATATATATTAGATTTTTTTCTTTTCAAAATTTGAACAACAAAGTATTCTATATATATATTTCAATAACTTTAAAAATATTAATCAATTTTTTCTTTTGAAAACATTATTTTATTTGAATCAAAAATCATTAACAAAATCTGTTGCCCAACTTTTCAGTCATTAGATGCAGCAGTTTTTGTAACATAACCTTACACATACATTAACTATTCACACTATTTATATCTATTTTTTCATATTTATTTTTTATATATACTCTTATTACATTTATAAAAAGAACCTATTAAATAAGAACTTTTTAATTTTTGGATTCAATTCAGTATCATTTTGTAATTCAATAAGTTCTCCTAACATAACATTAACCTAAAAAAAAAAAATCCACTTCTTTTTGAAGTTTTCACAATACAACTGTTTGGAAGTCTTCAGAACTGGAAGATGAAAATTTGCTCTTTCAAATTAATATATTTTCCAGCATATAGCTTGCATTATTTCTTACATAAAATAATTCTTTTAAGAAAATTGATTTAATATGTAACTAGTATCGTAATAGAAATAGTGAACTCTTATTTACACATTTATTTAATATGAATAAGGAAAAATTGAATGCCTACAGTTGTTTACAAATGAATATATTACTCAATCCAAAATAAGTTTTGGAACATTACCAACACTTATTTATGTTGCATTTCCAAATGATTGTAAAAATAATCTATGATTATCACTCATCAATTTTTTCTATCCCAAACAGGTTTGGAGACTAACGTAATTTATATTATCTTAAATTATGTTTAAATATTGTGGATTTTGAAAAAAAGTGCCAAATTGTAATTTTGTCTATGTTAGGACAATAATTTATGGTAATTTACATTAGAATTATCTATTATAAGCTTGAGTAATCAATGGGCATAAGATAATAATCATTTATCCAAATCCTCAGACTAATTCCTGGCTTTTTGCTGTCTTCATTGAAGAGGAGATTACACTTACATATCAATGTTTGATTCTCACACTGTCTAAATTAACAATCCAACATTCAAAATCACCTGACATTTCTGCATCTCATTGAAAATGACCAAGTAATCTGGGCATTTAGATATATCACTATCAAGTAGAATTCATTGAATACTAAGAAAAACTTAAGGTGAACAGAGAGATATGATGCATTATTTTGGTATAAATTCTTCCTATTAGATTTTTATAACAAATGTTACTAAAGATAATATATTTTATTTTCATAAAGTTATTACTATTATGTTTATCTTTTTCTTGATATCAAAAGTTTGTAATGTGGTACAATAGATTAACTTTTGACAGCTACTAAACTTTAACAAGTAATGGCATTTGCATAAAATCTTCATTTTCAATGTAAAGCCACTAGAATAGAAAGTTATTATGATATTAAAACTTAGTTTCTGTTAATAGTAGTATAAACCACTTCAGAAGTTTCCTGTTTTTTTAATATTTGGTCAATCTTTTTTTAAATAAGTTTCAAAGCTGTATTAACTACTCTTATTAATGATTTTTCATCATATATAGCAAACATATTTATAGGTGAGTTTTTTTGTAATTTAAAAAAATTGTTCAATAGAGTAAAATATAGATACTCTTGTATCAGTTTTTTTTTTCATATGTCAAAGCATCGGCCAGGAAGCGAACCCATGGCAACCATTTGCAAGCAACTGCTTGCTTGCAAGGCCACTGCGCTGACCTCTTGGCTACCAAATGCTTGACCTTTTGTATCAATTTTTAATTGCCTTTTATGCAATAATTCTTCATTAACTTTTTTATTCCTTTCAAAATATATATCAAAGAACAGAGATTAGTTGCTTAGTAACATTTTATCCATCTGTATACAAGTTCTGTTATTCATGATATTCTAGATCACTTATTTTCTTTTTAGATATTATTTATGCATCTTCATATGGTGTCTTTTCTCATTATTTATTATATGGTGTGTCACTTTATGTAAAGTAGCACTAATAACTTTTGACACTCCAAGATATTCAACATTTCTTCAATTGTTTTTGCATTGCTTATATGAATTCTTTAAAAATTATACTCCTCATATACTCCTCATACATACTTTTTATAATGCTTTATTTAATTCTTCTATAACAGCTTCAATTGTATAGCAGTCTTTTTCAGATCTGAAAACAAAGGAAGTTAGAAGTTCTGATGATTGTTAGAAAATGAAACTGTTATAGGGGAATTAAATAAAGCATTGTTAAAAGTATATTGCAGATAAAATTAATTCTTCACCAATAGTAAGTGATGTCAATTAGCAATTAGCAATGAAATACTGTATGAAATTCATAAATTACTGTTTTATTGTGATGTACAATAAAACTTGGTTAAATAATGGTGTTTATTTTTAAATTTGTCATAAAAAATTTTGAAAGAAGTCTAATTGCATAGTTGAATTATTGTCAAATGTTCAAGTAAGGCAGAAGGCTTCATAACCTAATTTGAAAATCACTTTTTTAATATAAAGCACAATTAGTAATTGCTTATTTGTTTAGTATATATTTATAGATTGCTATGGAGTAGTTTCATCAAAGAATTACTGCTACTGAAAACATATCGAGTGTAAGCAGACAAAGGCATGACAAATTTCAATGGTATATGCCATATTAACCAAAAAGTAAAAGATACCTATGGTTAATATAAAACTATAATCACTAAAATATGTTGTTACTATTATAGTGTCATATCTCTATGATTATACAAGCAAATAGGTTTGGGTTCAAAATCAAAGTAATTTTGGCATTTAGATTCTTAGATTGATAGTATAAAAAATTAAATGTTACCATAGGTCACGTGACATATGACTTGATTTTTTTTTTTTGTAATATATACAAGTCTAAACTTTTTCACTGATAGAAGATCTTGATAATCAGAAACTGGTCAGGCGATGTGGATGCATAACTATCATCTGCTATTCATTGATTACACGTTAATGTAGATGGCTTTGGAATAAAATAAAGAGTTGATTATTGTTTCTACAGGCTTATTTATTGGTGCAGATGTAAACCTTAAAATAAATATTCTGAGCTATTTTGGATACACTCTTTTAGATAGAGAGAGAGAAGGGGAGATAGTTAGGTAGGCAGGTGGTGAATGTGTGAATTGTTAGTTTTCTAAAGTAACTATGTTTAAAAAAAATAGTAATATATATATAACTATTTGTTAACTTTGATTTCTAAATATTTAGAATATAATTTTTAAGCAATAAAAATGAAAGTAATAAATGAAGTTAAGTATTTTTCGGTTTAATTAAAAAGGATACATTTTTCATTACTCAGTTGTTTAAAATAAAAAGTTTTAATAAATCTTTAATGAATAACTTTTCCATAGTAATGAATCAATATTGATTATAATAATGACAACTACTATACTAAATTTTTACTAAAAGACATCTAATAACTTAATGAGACATTAATAAAACAAAAATATTTAATATAAAACTGAAGCCAGACTGAAGTACACTTAGGCTGTGATGATGAATTGATTGAGCTACTCCCTACAATGATCTATATGCACTACAATAAAGTCTGTGTTAGTTTCTAATGAGATTCTTTTTTTTTTGTCACTCCTCGAATTTTTGCATTCTCTTTCTCGTTCTCTCTGATCTCCAAATCCTTCTAGTATCTCCACCTGGGTTTTTGTCCAATTCGATGAACATTAATATAGATATTATTATTATTATTATTTTACTTATGCTATATTTGTATTCAATCTAAAATTTAAAGTTTAACTCTTTATAGAAATGTAAACTAAAATTTAAATAATACTGTATTCTTTGAATGTTGATGTAAATACAAAAAAAAAAAAAAGTTAAACATTTGAATCGTAAAAAAGATGTAAATTAAAGTATCATAAATATAAAACCTAGTTATTCGTACATACTAATATCATACACATGTTCATAATCTAAACTTTATTTCAGCCCCCCCCCCCCTTTTTTTTTGTCACAAGTACTATAACTAATTATTATTATTATTTTAATGCAAGATTAAATAGCACACGATTTAAACATTTTCTATGAGACATCAAATGGTAGCTATCATTATTCCGAGCCATTTAAAATTCTGTTAACTATACAAGTTATTGACGAAAACATTTAGCTTAATAGTTCTATCTTAATTGTTTAACTAAGAATAATTTTTAAGTTGGCTATTTTTCAAAAAATATGAATCAGTAAGTCATATGTTCATTCACCTATGCTTATTTATGGATATGATAAATATATTTAGGTTCTTTTAATGTTTGTAATTAGTATTAGGATACATATAAAAGATTATACTCTTTTCAAATTTTTCATCTCTTCTTAATGACCTTACATTCCAAATGCCAACTCTCAATTTGCCTTCTTTCAATGGATGATCGTTATGAGGGTTTTGTACATTTTTAACCTGAGTAGTCTCATATCTACTCCTGCCAGGCAAGCATACACCAAAGTTAATCTTAGTTAATGTTTCAACACCAATCTGGCTGAATACTTATAGTAAAAAAAACAAGGTTATAAGGCAAAATAGTTTCCCATTGCCTTCTTTAATAGCCTTTTTTACAGGCTCAGTGCACTAGCTATATCTCAAAAAGTGATCATCATTGATATCTTTCCTCCTCACCATTGTTAGCTATAATGATCTTCTGCTGCTTTGAAGAATTCTATTGCTAACCCAGCACCCCATGTTTTAATGGAGATCAACACTCACCATTACACCTTCCTTGTCATAAAAAATGTAGCATTTTATAGAAGTCAATATGCTACCATCTTTTTCTCTACTTCCTGATAGTGAACATTGTTCCATTCTCTGTGACTGCTTATATATATATTTACTTTGCAAATTGACAGCTAACCTTCATATCTGAAGGTCATCCCTCTATATACAACCTGAGGATGTTCTGTGTAGCCTGGGATCTATGCCCTGAAATTAGAGATAGCAAGAGCATCTGGGTTAGACATGTATTAAGAAGAAAGAATAGTTTAATGAAAGATGTTTTGGAGGAAATATTGAGTGGAAACAAATAGGAAGGATGAAAATGATTGGCCTTTCTGGCAGATATAAGAGATGTGAAGTGATATGTTGAATTGGATAGCTAGGAAATGAAGAAAACAAAGAGAAATAAATGATTTTGTGATATGACTGCTCTCTGGATCTCTCCATAGGACAGAATACTATTGATTGGTTGATACACAAAAATGATTATAATCAATTAATATTTTATGCATTTTGACTTTCACTGGTTGCATAATAATAAGTCAACACTAATTTCTTACTACCAAGTCAAACACAGGTTTATAAAAATAAATAGCTGTGAGAAAACAGCAAAAAAAATGATAGTAGCTAGAAAAAAGTGATTACAAAAAAAATATCTGATGCATTTTATGTGTCATCAGTGATGATACCTCACAAATACTCTTACTTAAGAGTCTAAATAAATTTTTAATCCCCCCCCCTCTCTCTCTCTCTAGGGACTATTAATAATGTAATAATCATATATTTAACTTATTTATTGATTATATTAATTACAATTTAAGCTGAATGTATGATCTTGATAATTAAATAATATTTATGGTTGTCATCATCATTAGTTAACTGGCAAGAAAGATCAATTTGGAACATTAATCTCATAAATTATTCTGTCCATTTCTTTAATCTTCAGACATTCATAACCACTGTTTTTTTTTTAAATTATCAATTTGTTTTTTCTACTCCTATCTTTCTTATTATTACCTCCTGATTCTAATTGTATATCATAATCACAAAATGGGTCCACAAATGAATTATGTACATTTGATTTTTTTCCAAATTCTAAATAGTCATAGCATTTTTACTTTAAGTGATGATTCCTGGCCAACCTAATGCCAGTTACCCAATTATTGATATAAATAGCTTGTATCAATTTTTTTTATCTAAACAGTAGAATAAATATGGAACACTAATTAAAACTCTTACTTTTCTTTAAGGAACCAATGGGAGATTTTGTTCTGTTGTACCCTATTTAATGATTGTTTTGTTTAACATTTTTTACTGTAATATGCACATATAGCACACATAAAATATGATTTAAACTTAAGATTTTAAGTATAGTAGGCTAAGACAATGATCATTAATTATATTACAATACTTTTGAATGTGTTCTTACATACATATCTATATATATGTTATTAAGGCTCAAGGCTAGATAGGTTTATAAATGTAAATTCATTTATTATTTGAATAATACATTGTTGGAATGCAGTTTGAAAGTTATAATTGCAGTTTGAGTTGCATTCAAAATAGGTTGTGTTTGACTTTTCAATGTGATTTATTTAAACTTCTTTGTATCAATAATTTCACTTGGTCTGATCAAGTTGCAATCTTTAATGTCTATATAAATATATTAGACCATAAATAAAGGTGTGATCCCACATTTATTGTTAAAAGTAGGTTGCCTTGACAACAGATTTAGATTGTTGATTGTTACTGATATTGTCTGCTTTCAATTAATTTATAGAGATGAATTTTATATGTTTGTAGTCATGTACTGAAACTATATATAAGGTATCAAAATGAATGCTATTATTTAACTTTATTGAATCTAAAAAACAAAATAATGTAATCAAAATCTTTAAAGAGTTTCATTAATACATAAAATATTAATGTCATTAATAATATTTTAAAGATTTAATGAGATTTAATAACTCCTACACGTCTTCTACATTTCATAATTAGAAATAAAGTCTCAAGGCATTAAAGCTAATTTTATTTGTTGAATTGAATGAAAAAAAAAGAATTATAAAATTAAACGAATGTTTTTCTGGATCTGACAGAATGACAACAAACAGATGCATAGAGAAAGTTTATTATTATATAAGGAATAAATAAAATTGTAAAAATGATCATAAAATCATTATTTTTTAAAAAATGTAACGAAATATATTTTTACATTACTAACAATTGGTTAAGAAAGCCAACTATGACTACATTTGTAATGTTATTGAGATCAATTCCTAATATAGTAAAATAATATGATTAATTGCTTAAAAGATTGTGACATTTAAACACTAGAAGTGATAGGTTGATTTTCAGTCCAGGAATCTTTTGCTTTCAAATCCACTACTCTTTCACTATACTAAACTATATAGGATAATTCTAGAAAAGTGTTATAGATAGTGTAATTGTCTCACATAATATTATCTTGTAAGTCAGTTATAAACGGATAGCTTTACCTGAAACATGACTGCTTAGATTAAACTCATCAGAGTCAGATCTTGATATAATAAAATGTTTTTGATGTATTTTTAATAGTAATGAAGGATTAATAATGGGGAAAAAACATGAACAAAAAAATGTCTTCCTTATATGGTTATTCTAGGTAGAATTAATATCATCAATGCAGTTCAATTAATTAGACACCATGATGATAGTGAACGTATGAAGTAATTGATAGCAGAAAATAATTGTTTATTATTCAATACATTTGAGACATCATTACCAAAAGAAAGTAGACAAATATTTTGGTATCATCATTAATAACTGAAACACAGGCTTATTATATACATGTGTCTATATATGTGATAAATAGGGTATATGAGCACAGAATTTCAGATGACCCATCACTCTCCACTCTATCTAATAACACCAATATACTCAAGCACATATATGCTGAAAAGATAAATAATCACCAATATACATATTTCATGCTAAACCAGCAATCATCAGTTGGTCCAGATTATCATCTCCCACACATATATACTATAAGTGCTCAGATATATATTAAGATAGACAATCCTCATACTTTAATGGACAGGCTTCAATCTACTACACACTCCAACTCTTCAACTGTCCATAATCTGGACCAACTGATGATTGCTGGTTTAGCATGAAATACGTATATTGGTGATTATTTATCTTTTCAGCATATATGTACTTGAGTGTATCGATGTATAGAGTGGAGAGTGATGGGTCATCTGAAAGTCTGTGCTCATATACCCTATATATCATCATTAATGATTTGATGGTTTTGCACATCAATATGTCTAATCTCATGTTTTTTTGATAAATTAATTGAGCCTTTCAAGAGATCATAGCTTGTTTGAGCATCAGAAGTATCAAGTCGAGCTTCATTACATAAACCTTTACCTTTTAACTCTGTTATTCTACCACTAACTTAACCACACCAGCTTATGATTTAAAAGTCAGTTATATATTTTTTTAACTTTTTTCGTCCTTACTTTACACCGTTACTTTCATCCATTATCTTTCTATTTCTGAGTTTCACCCTTTCCAATTATTATTCTTCAGTAATAACTGAAACACAGGCTTATTATATACCTGTGTCTATATATGTAATATATAGGGTATATGAGCACAGACTTTCAGACAACCCATCACTCTCCACTCTATCTAATAACACTGATACACTCAAGCACATATATGCTGAAAAGATAAATAATCACCAATATATGTATTTCATGCTAAACCAGCAATCATCAGTTGGTCCAGATTATCATCTCCCACACATATATACTATAAGTGCTCAGATATATATTAAGATAGACAATCTTCATACTTGAATGGACAGGCTCCAATCTACTACACCCTCCAACTCTTCAACTGTCCATCCAATTAAAAATCTGATGATGGAAATGCTCAAACGCCACCCTGAGGCTGAGATTGTTGTCACATCCATGTGAGGTTCAGATTGGCCTTAGGTCAAAATGGGTGTGACAATAATCTTGGCCTCAGGGTGGCCTTTGAGCATTCCATTATCAGGTTTTTAATTGGATGGACAGTCGAAGAGTTGGAGTGTGTAGTAGATTGAAGCCTGTCCATTAAAGTATGAGGATTGTCTATCTTAATATATATCTGAGCACTTATAGTATATATGTGTGGGAGATGATAATCTGGACCAATTGATGATTGCTGGTTTAGCATGAAATATGTATATTGGTGATTTTTTATCTTTTCAGCATATATGTGCTTGAGTGTATCAGTGTTATTAGATAGAGTGGAGAGTGATGGGTTGTCTGAAAGTCTGTGCTCATATACCTTATATATTCTTCAGTAAATAATTGAATCATTTTTAACAAATTTTTAGAGATAACAATATTCTTTCAACTAAATATTTTTATTTTCTTTCAACACATTTTTTGAAGCCACCAGTCTTTCTTTTTCTCTCTTTTTCTCTTATTTTCTAATTTTCCAAATTTCATTGAACATAAAATATTTCACAAGCCTCTTTTTTAACTTTATTGACTACAAAATATACTTTATTACTAAAATTTTTTTAAATCATTACAGTCACTCTTCAAATTCCTTATTTGATATTTACATCATTATTAATCAACTTTACATGTATTTAAAAACATCTATTTGACTTCTTTTATTCCATTAATCCATTCTCCTTTCTTTTATTGATTTAATCATTCTCCTTTCTTTTATTGATTTAGTTTTATTTTAATTTATTTTGAATCTATTCATTTTGGAAGTTTTATTTATTTTAAAATCTTTTTCACTACTTGCAAGTTTTGCCATATAATCAACAAATCTTATACAACTCTATTTTATGCTTTTTCAAGATTAGTGAAAAGTGTTAATATAAAATAATGATAGTGTTGGAATATAGTTTTTACTAATATCATTATTTATTGTTGTGTTTAAAAACTAATAAAGTAGATAATTATAATTGATTTAGAAAAGTTTATTATATAATTCAATACCGAATGTTGTTGTTGTTCTCTACAAAGAAAAGATTAACAATATTAAAATTAACTACAACTTAGCACTGCTTTCAACAAAATGGCATGACTAGCAATGAAGTGAAGTTTCCATGGTAACAATTATAAATATGGCATCACATGATATATTACTCTGACTTGCACTAAGTGGCACTACTGTATCGAGAATTTTATATATTTTAATAACAATTATAAATATGCTACTAAGAATGTAAAAAAAAAAGATATTTCATTCACAATTATATAATTATTTCAAATAAAATGTATGTTGTGTGAAAGTGAGACAGGAAATCACTTAGGATTTTTTACTTAAGAATGTTTCACAATAATATTCTGAAATACAACAGAATCGTAAGTTGATTTCTAAATTTCTGATTTTTTATATGTAATACTAATGAATGTGTTATATAACTTATTTTCATGGATTATCCATCTGAAGCAAATGAATTGTAGTAGATTTCCTAAAAAAAGTACATTGTTCCAAAAGATAAGGATTACCTTTAAAGATTATCTCAAAACTATTCTAAAAGAGTGTAATAATTAATTGTAATTATGTCCTTTGCTATGAAATATTACAATTAGTCAAGACATCAAACAGATTTTAAAAAATTAATCTATATATTTGTGTTTATAGATTGGTCTGTTAATCATTGTAAAACTCACTTTTAACTTGAGTTTTTATCTTTTTTTAAATTAGACTGGTCATTCTCACTTATCATTGACTAGTGATGATGATTTTCTAATTTACCTTATAATCCATTTCTCTTCAGCTCAAACACCATTATAACTCTAATGGGGCAAAACACAGTTCAATTAGCCAGCCAGGATTTTTTTTTAGGTGAGTTGGGAATTGACTGAAAACAGATTTTTTTTAAAAGTATTGTTTTAAAAGTCATATATCTTGTATTGCAAACATGAATGTTTATTGTTTTATATAAAAAAATCATTTTTTAGAAAATGAAAATATTGCTAATTCGAAATCTGTTCACACTATTAAAACGTATTTCTTACTGAAACATTATTAGTAAAATCATAGGAACTCTAATTTAAAAATCCACTTTTAAAACAACAACAAAAAAATCTCCACATTTTTTCTATAAATTATGTAAAGAGAAATAGTAACTTTAAAATGATTTTTAAAAGTATATATCTAGAAACGAAAATATTTAAATAAACTAGTTCAAAATATAATAACACCTTCTTAGAAAACATAATAAGTAATTAATTTTTTCTGAATAATTTTTTATACAAATAAGGTATTATTAGTATAACCAATTGTCTAGCGCAAAAGCTAGAGTGGTAATACTGAATCACAGCCATAAGATTGTTTTTTCAGTATCTGATCTATAATCAATTCAGTTAGCCATCTAAAATACTATTAATAAGACTGAAAGATTTTACTAAAGTTAAATTCATTTTCAATTTTTTTGGCAATGCCCCAACAATAAAACAAATAATTAAAAAAACCTCTGAAAAATCTTAATTGTTTTATAAAATTTCCTTTAAATGTGGTTTAATATTTATAGGATAAGCCAGGATGTTCTATTTTAATATGCATACAAGCACAAAAAATATTAAATTAAAATAACCAGGCAAATCAATCCAAACAGTTGTTAGAAGTCAATCATATCATACTCTTCAAAGTAGTTGTTGCAGGTTACATCTCAAGTTATTGGAATAAATATAAAGATCGCACCCGCCTTGCAAGCAAGTAGTTGGTGCAGGCAGGTGTGGGTTCGCATCCCGGCCGATGCTATGACATATGAAAAAAAAAGAGCAATTCTGTTAATAAGACCATGATTGATTTTAATACTTGTTTTTCAATTTTAAGATTTTCTTCATATCAAAATTTTATAGATATAAAAATTACATAAATCTTTATCCAGTTGAAAAAATTTTAATATAAGAAATTTATATTATAATCAATCAGCTTTGCTTCTTAATAAATAAAAAGAATAGAATGTTTGTCACTTAGGAAGTCACATGATATTTGAGTTCTGGAAATAACAGAGAAAATTGCAAAGTTTGTCATTCTACCACTGCACCGAACCATTCAGGAACTGTAAGCACAAGTATTTTGCTTCCACTGTATTTATATCTTTTTGTTTTTCAAATTATTAGTCATTTTTGAAAATATTATAAGGTCAGAATAGATTAGTTTCTCTTATATATGGATAAATATTTAAAACAGTGAAAAATCTATATGTAATCATTTCTACCTGACGCTTACTCTTTATCTCATTTTTCCTCACTGCTTATTTTTATTGCTTTAGGTTTACTTTTATTTTAAACCTTCTAAAAATTCTTTCAATCTAATATAAAGTTATGGTTAAATGCATTTCCATTGTCAAGCGTTGGTGGCCTAGCGGTTAGCATAGCTGCCTTCCAAGCAGCTGGCCCAGGTTTGCTTCCCGGTCAACGCTTTGACATATGGAAAAGAAAAAAATGTATTTCCATTATCTGCACATATTGCCTCTTCATTAACAAATCTGATATAGTGATCCCTTTTTACCTCTAATGATGATGCTCTTATTATCAAACCTATTTGTTAACAATTTATCTAAACTGGTTGCATAAAATATTCCAGCTTTACACCCTCCCTATATATATAATTTTTCAATGTGAAAACCATTATTCCTTCAAACATATTCTGATTTATATACAAATTTACTAGCTGATGTCTTTTCTTCTAACATATTTTGTTTTCCTTAATTAATGTTTTTATAATTAAGGAAAACAAAATACAAAGCCCACCTCAAAGCATTTACAAAACATTACTCATCAAGCTAACTAAATGCTATATAATGATGGTTTTTAATGAGTTTTTTTTTCTGTTTTACATTTTGGCTAAAAGTAATGCTAAATTATTTATCAATTTTTAATTGTTTAGCTGGCTGATTGAAAAAAAAAAGTATTCAAAATCTGAAAAATCTTTTTACCAGTCTTATCCAGTTTGGATTCAAATTCTATGACAAGGGATTGACAGGCATATGTCTTGCCACAAGGACTTTCTATCACCAATAGATATGAAGAAAATACTCATCTACATCAGGATTAAACATTTTTAGAAATGTATTTATTTGTTTAAACTTGAAAATGAATAAGGAGTTAGTAGTAATCTACAAAATGTTTCAATTTGTTTTAAAACACATTATTCAATTACTGTATTAATTTATAGAGATAGCAAAATTTAAAATATATATATATTAAGCAGAGGATATATATTTCCACACACATAGGACTTTTTGCTTTTATCAAATTATTAAAATAGAATATTTATGATTGTAATTGTCAAACTAAAGATTTTCATACCATAATGAGTTGCATAATCACTTTCCATATCTTTGTGATCTGAAATCAGGTATTGGCTAAGATTATTTTTTTAGAGAATCCAATTCAAAGTCAATACTCATTCTGTTTTGATTTAGTAAATGGATATCTAAATATTGTTAGCTGGAAAGTAAAAATTCTCAAGTTAATCTGAACTTTATCAGATGAATAATAACGCTCTGAATGAAAATCCAAAAGAATGATATCATTATGATAAAGTTTTTATTATCTGGTGAGATGTCATAATCCTACCTGTGTTGACCTCATGACTTACTTTTATTGTCTAAAGATATATATATATATGCACACTTCTAAATATATGTATATCACAATTACATTAGTGATATCTAAATTTCGTACTTATAAATCACATTGATTGTTTTTTAAAACAATGGGAGTAAATTTTCAATCAATCAACTCAAAGGAATAACAGAATCAATTTTATTTGACAAATTTAAAATACAGTATAAATATTACAAAGCATCAGATAAGAGTTCAATTACTTTTGAAACAATCAAAATATTATAACTTACTTGATTGTCCGACTGCTGATTTTTAACTCTCTTAATATGTAATAAACATTTATCTATATTTGAAATATATTTCAGGTTGTCATGATGTAGTGGTTGTGTCCTCTTCCATGCCATATAGCATAGATTAAAATAGGAGATAAATTATCTGATTTCAAATTATTCTTCAAGTAGTTAGTTTATAGCCAATGCATCTAACATTCAATATTAGTCACGTAATGGGTATCTAGCCATTTTTGACAAAGCAATAAACTCAGAATGAAAAATACCAGATTTTCCGCATTTATAGAGTAATACTTTTTCTGTTATTGTTCTTTTATAAGAGTTTGTTGTCTTATAATGGGTTATTTAGAGGGAGTCTTAAATAACATTTATTGACACATATATAATACTATAGAAAAAATGTGTACTAAATAATTTTCTCTCATGCCATTCTGCGATTTTCCTAATAAACACATTAAGTTGTTATTTTTCTTTAGATTAATAGGAAATTGCAGAAAAATCCAATTTCTAATCTTAGATAACGCGATTATTTTCTTATTTTTACAAGCTAAGACTAATGGAATTGATCAAAGTTTTATGAATATTGAGTTCTTTATATTTCAAAACAACAAAAAAAATCAATTATCGATTTTTTTTTTTTCACTTGTTTTTTTGAAAAAGAGAAGAACGAGTTTCAATATCATGTCACAAATCTTTAACATCATAAAATTAGTTTGCAATGATTATGTTGTGATATATACGTTTTGTAGCAATATGTATTAAAAACATTTGTTTTTTTTTAATAAAATAAAATATATTACGCCAGCAATGTGCAACCTATGGGTCATGATCCCTTAAGGAATCGCAGAAAAATTATTGGGGGTCATGAAAATTTTAAGAAGTTCTTATGTTGGATAATAAATTTTTAATTGAAAATTAAAAGCCTAAACACTGTTAAAAAATGCATGAAAACTTTTTAATTTATTATTGACCGTCTGACCACTTTTGGGTTTAAACACTTCCTTCTTTATATTCCAATCTGCTTTGTGTAAACAGCACATCATAATGGCACTGTGTTTATATTGCACCCATTTCTCTAATTCACTCTCGGTGTTTTGTTCTTCATGCTAATATCTTCCTAATGTTGATACATAGTACTATGTTCTAGAATGTGCATAGTTTCTAAAACAGACTAAAAAAGTTGTAATTGTTACAAATCAACAGATCTACTAAGAAACGAGTATTATACATTTTTTGTTAACATGCAATTTTTTTTAAGATCTTATATCAAATCATATGTACTCAAATGTAATATAAAGATATATATTTGTATGTGCTATAACTACTTTTATTATTAGTACCCTTACATGCTTATAATAAGATGGTAACAGTATATAATGGGACATGTCAAATTTCATCTAAGTATAGAGGTCGCTAATGTAAAAGATTGCACACCACTGTATTACACAATATATTACATATTTTTTAAATGTGTTACCTCTCTCTCCTCCTTTTTTAAAATAGTGCAGCAAACTCATTACTCAAAATATTTATATAAATACATAGCTAGTTTAATTTTGATTTAAATCAGTAAGCTTTGACATCATTATAATCAGTTTTTTAAAGTATAGGTAAATAAATACCTAGCGCCAATTATCTCTATAATAATTTCCTGCTTCACAATATGAAATTATTAATCCCCTGTTTAAGTTGCATTAAAATATTTTATTCTATCCATTTGTTAAAAAGAGTGAATAGAAGTTAAACATTGAGTTTTTGTTCAGGAGCCTTTTTCTTTTAAGGCTGTCCTTACCAGAGCCCTTATAGAACTAATCTTTATATTCATGTTAGTTGCATACCTTACATTAAAATAATGATATCCATTCTATGAATCAATATGAAATGATTATATGAGTTAGCTATGCATCAGTTATTTGCAAAGATTTGAATTTAAGTCATGACAATACAAGACAGTTCATTAAATATTTAAAAAAAAAAAACAGGTGAATGGTTATCTATTCTTGAGTCCAAGAGGAACTCTAAATACTATTATTTTTGGTATTTAAACATCAGATAACTTCTTGAACAATTAAACCAGATGAATCTTGGAAAAAATGTGCACATGGCAAAAAGATTTAGAGTTTTTTTTTTTTCAGCAGCTATCTTATAGCTAATCCAATTATTATCCATGTATTTGACAGGAAGTTGGTATCTAGTATTATCATCATCATCTAGAGGATTATGATTTCAGGTTAATCTGGGATAATTAAAGATAATATGTTAATTGTCTGAGTTGGACTGGATTTCAGGGTATGAGTCTCTTGACATCCAAAATGTACCTAGATTGCATATAGGGAAATGGTTGTGTATATGAAGATTATCTGTGAATAAGCAAAATAAATGTAAATAAACAAATCATTGACAATGGGACAACTTTCACTATCAGGAAGTGGTGAAAAAGAAAGTTATCTCTACAAAATTCCATTTGGATAATGGCAAATGGTTGACAACCATTAAATAAGTCAATATCCTGCTGGATACTGAGTCAGCAATACAGTTTTTCCAAATCAGCAGATCACTAAAGATGACAATGATGAGCAGAAAAGGACTAGACAGATCAGCACATTAAACCTTTTATGAAATTTATTGTTGGAACAATAAGGCAATTGGAAACCACTTTGCCTTATAATTCTCTTGTTATTTTTTATGAACATTTTTAAAATATTCATTTAGTTTGGTATGAATGAGGAAATGACCAATGAAGTTTTGAAAGGAGTAAATGAAAAAAGATTTACTGAAGAAATTAGAGATGGAAAGAGAAACTGGATTGAATATATATTAAGATGAAATAATAGTTTATTTAAAGTTGTTTTGGAGGGAATGGTGAGTGGTAACAAAAAGAAAGGATGAAAAAGATTGTCCTTGTTGGATGATAAGAGTTAGGAAATGATATGTGAAATTGAAGATCTGGGTAATGCAGAGAATAAAGTGTAGAAATGGGTGAAATTTGTGATGTAACTGCTCTCTGGACCTGTCTATAGGACCAAATACTGTTGATTAACTGATGTAGGCTGTAAAAACAGGCAATATTATTGTATAATAAAATGGACTTTATTATGAATTGTGAAGATGTAATAATATAGGCATTAAGCCATAGTTTCACTTTTTTTATTCTCATATTGGCAAACTCATTTTCAGTAGAATTAACCTTCAAATATATATGAGTGTATTGAAAGATGCTATAGTAATTTTTGGTAAAGATTATTGGAAAATGGTATCAAGCTATATTTGTTGGGCTTTAGTAGTATTTTTTGATAGATCATAGTACTTTTTGTCAAGAAATGGAGTATATTGCTTAATACATGCAATATATATATATATTAATTTTAGAATATGCACAGCATATTCAAGTAAAAGTTTTTATGGGTAAAAGATCTGAATTATATTTTGGATTCATCCATGTATATATTTGTTTAAATATAAGCATTAAACTGTCATTTTAATTGACTATCTTCAACCAAATAGTAGATATTTAAAACTGAGATGTTTAACAATTAACTAGTCATTACTTGGCTGTGAAGCCATTTAGAGATATTGAAGAAATGCCTCAAATGATCTCTACTTCATGGAAGTTAGCTGGAAGTATGATCATATTTAAAAAAAATCAAATATATGCATGGATATTTATATTTTTTCATATTTATCAGTTACTAAGTCATCTTAAAGATGGCGGATGTTATTTTATGAAATGTTGAGAATACAAAATAGCCCCCAAATACTTTATTTACATCATATAACCATGACAACATTAAATATAATATATCTGTAAGTAAATCTAAAAGTGTCTTTTAATATTCCACAATATGGTAAAGGCATTTCTGATAGTTTACCATAAAAGAAGAGTAAAGGATAAGTAAATGGCAAGTTTTTAATGTTTTTCATCCTTGTTTTATTCTCTAGCTAAGAATAGCTAAATATCTATTTATTCAATCAATATTAGGGATTAGTTGGCTATCTCAAAAAATATTCTACAACTGATTATAATCTAAAAAAATTAACTCCAAATTTAAACTCTGAATGAAATGGACATGGCAGACGAATGCACAACACTTCAAACACATACACACGTATTTAGGAAATAAAAGTGTAGAATTATGTACACATTTAATTCCACACCCACATTTATTTATCCATAGTCTAAAGACCTCTAAGCGAAAATGATAATGTAGTCTTTATATATATATAAAGTTCGTTTTTATCTATATTTCAATTACATGATGTATTAATTTAGAAATTTATTTATTTTTATGAATGTAAAAGATGCTCATATGTTCATGTCATAATCTTTTGAAACAGATTTTTAACTTAATTGGTAATTTCATATTACAAAAAAATAAGATAAATTTTTTTCTTCTATTTTAAAATTACGTTTGTTGTCAAGCGTTGTTAGCCGAGAGGTCATCGCAGCCGCCTTGCAAGCAAGCAGTTGGTTGCAGACGGTTGTGGGTTCGCCTTCCAGCCGATGCTATGACATATGGAAAAAAAAATTATATTTGTTTTTTTTTATATCAACTCTTGAAATTGATTCTTTCTAATTTAAATTAGTTCTTCCCGATTATACTGTTTTCATTAATTGACTTGATTATTGATTTTTATAAAAACATATTTACCTTTTAATTTAGTACAGAAACAATTATTCTTTATTTCTGAGTTTATTGTTAGTACAGCATTAAGAAATGTTATTGCATTTGCAATAATGTCAAAGTAGAAATGATATCTGAAGAATAATCTTGCAGCATATCAGATAACAATCATTTTGTAAATCGGAATATTTAAATAAATTTGGAGTCATAATTTTAAAAATAGGTAGGAGGTTAAAGTATGGTGCTTTTTTGAATTAAATCATCTATTACGATTTCATTGATAAATTAATATTTAAACTGAGAAATGTAAAAAGAAAAAAAACATTTTGTGTGCATGCGTGTATATATATATAATTAACTTATTCATTCAGTATACTGAATGTTTTAAGCCAATAAACATCACATGATCACCATTTCCTATGCTTGCTCATAACTGTTATTTAAACAGGCAAAACTCTATACGTATTGCCACTCAGTGCAAGACAGAGTAATTAATGGATGCCAGAAGTCTAGGGTTATTGGATGAGTAGGCACTAGATGGGGATTTTATGCCCAAGCCTTTTGGCATCCATTGATTACTCTAGCTTGCCACTGAGTGGCAATATGTATAGAGAGTTTAGCCTGTTTTAATATACTGAATTCTTACTATAGTAAATAGAGGAATTTGAATTTAGGATTTTCAATATATTTATCCCCATTCCATCTCAAACAAGCGATATACAAGATCACACACACGTGAAAAGATAAATGATCCCCAATATGTGTATTTGGCACTGAATCAGCCCTCATCAATTGGACCAGATCATAATTTCACACACATATATATATATACAGTAAGTGCTCAGCTTATATTAAGATAACAATTCCTTAAATTATAATAATAAATAGTGCTAATACGCTTATAACGTAAAGTTCTATAAATTAATAGCAATTAACCAAATGGACAGGCTTCAATCTTCTCACCCTTCCAACAGTTCAACTGTCCATTTAATTGAAAAACCAACAACGGAATATATTTCTGTCATCAATCATATTGTCAGTTAATCATTGTTATTTTTTTACTTAGGGATTGATTTAGAAAGTTTTTGCTTACCCATAAATGTTTGTTATTTTTCGTCAGTGGCCTAGTGGTTAGCATAGCTGCCTTCCAAGCAGCCAGTCCAGGTTCACTTTGCAGTCAATGCATTTGACACATGAAAAAAAAAACATTATATATCCATGTAAATATATATTGGAAATAACTCTCCTAGTGCAGTAGAACACATTCATATGCTATGTTTGCAACTTAGAATTGAATTTGAATTGAGTCAAACAAAATATTTTAATATGAAGTTGAACTTTTCTCCCCCAAATTGACTGGAATGTACTCAATTTAGCTAATCATTCAAAGTACAACTGCAACATAGATATTTACTGTTCTTATCCAGAAAATTAAGCAAGGATGGAAAAACACCCAACTTTCACCACTGAGCAAAGTTGATAAGAAGTCTTTCCACTTTTTGTCTGGAGGTTGGTGGACATTCTCTTGCTCTGCAGTGAACTATACCAAGACTATTTCACATGAATAATAAAAGGCATCCATGGTTAATACACCTACTTGCAATTTTCATAATCTGGATCAAAACCAGGCCAAATAAAATTTGGTAATTGCCAAATAGAATTCTTTTTTTATTTTTTCATGTAGTAACCCAAGTATTTATCCAAAATTATTTGGGGAATAGGTATCTAGTTGTTTTTATAGAATAAAGCAGGAATGATAAAAAATTATACAATCCCTACCAGCAATTGGCTTACCTTGTAAGCAATGATTTTTCTGCATTTTTTTGATTGGGGAGGGGGGTGTAGTTGGAGAAGCCTTTGGTCTATTTAAAGACTGTTTAATTTTCTTACATGCAGTTAGAACTAAAATGCAAAAGTGACACAGACTAACTTCAGAAATTGTGTGTATGTGTGTATTAAACTCTTGGCTTGAAACAAAACAATATGATACTCATCGTCTGAGAGTCATTAGTGAAAACTAACAATAATGTTTGAAATTTAAAAAAAAAAGTTTAATTTGTATTTAATTAACTTATAAAGTTTAATAGCAAGTTCTGATATTAAATTAAAAAACTTTCTGTTAAACTCACTGTTAAACAATTAAACATCACATGATCACCATCTCTTATACTATCACATAATTGTTTATAAACAAAGCAAAAACTCTCCATACAGAAACTAGTCTGGGGATATTGGATGAGTAGGCATTAGATAGGGATTTTATGCATAAGCCTTCTGGCATTCATTGATTACTCTGGTTGGCACAGGGTGGCACTACTGTATGGAGAGTTTTTGCCTTGTTTATAACTCACTGTGTAATAACATAGATACTTCCTTTTTTTTTTTATAAAACCCCCCCCACTTTTATTATACGGGAAAAAAAAAATTTATTTTAAAAAAAAAAAATAATAAAAAATTAATATCTAAAAAAAATAAAATGTGGAATAATTAAAATTTTTAAAAATTTTTAAAATTTTTTTCATTTTTCCTTTAGCCCACCAAAAAAAAAAAAAAACAATCCACCCCCCCAAAAAATAAGGAAAGAGGAAGGGGGGGAGAAAAAAAAAAGAATCGAAAACACAATGTAGGGGTAAGAGAACAAAAAGGGGGTCCTCCCCCCATAAAAAAATAAAAAAATTGAAGGGGGGGGGGGGGAAATATGAAAGAAGGAAGAAAAAAGATAGAAAATTAAAATTTAAAAAAGGTCATAAAAAGAGAAAAAAACCCCAAAAAAAGCACCCAAAAAAAGGGGGGGGAAAAAAAAAAAAAATATAGGGGTGAGGTGGAGAAGAGAAGCAAAAGATCGGAGAAGATGGATTAAACTTGGAGAGACCTTCATCCTGCAGTGGATTGATAATGGTTGATAATGATGACACTGCAATAAGTTCAATAGAGGATATGTAATTGCTCTCAACGATATCACATAACTTTTCTTACCTTATTTATTTGCTTCTAAGAACCGTTTTCTTTACCTTACTCTAGAGTCTTCTAATGTAATGCCATAATATCTACATCTTCACTGGGAAATTAAAGTTCTTACTGATCAGGCATCTATTAATTGTTGAGAGTATATATAGAAGAGAGATTTGAGTAGAGTGAAGAGAACTGATCTTGGAGGGTGTTTTAATGTTTTGATTTATATAAGTAATAAATCTTTAATATGCAATAAATTAATTTTAAATAGATATAAATAAATCAGGGAAGATGGTTGTCATATTACATGAAAAAAAAAAAGACAAACCATTATGTAGTATGGAGGAAAAATCTTTTTTAAATGCAATAGATCATTGCCGATAATGCATGCAAATATAATAGTTATATATCTTATGAAAATATAGAAAGGCAAATGAATATTATTAAAGCTTTATTATTTAATGCTGTAATTATTTTTATAAAGTAACTTATTTTATTATAGCTAAACTGTACAGTCGTACACTTATTTTATGAATAAACCACCATCAAGAAACAGACATTAAGTATATAATAAATATGTTAATGTGTCTTAAATAGATGTAAATAAATCTGAAGAAATATCAGCTTTGTTGATGCGCATTAAGTTATTTACCGCTACCATTTACATGAAAAAAGTTGACCAATCACTTCATATTATAGATGAATTTTATGATTTTTTTTTTTAAGCTGTCTTGGAGCAATGCCAATAATTCATGCAAATGCAATACTTATTGTAAATGTTGTCATGGTGATTAACTTGGAGGCAAATATTTATTGCTGTAATTACCTTCAATAAATTAGCCAATTCCAATATGACCCTATAATAATTAACACAGAATCCGAAACTGATTTAATTAATCAACTTTGATAAAGAACCAGATATTAAAATATGTAACAAATATATGAATATATTTTAAATAGATACAAAAAAATTGAGAGATGTCATCCACAATCAGTATGTATATTAGGTCTTTTTATAGTAACTGAACTCTGTTTTGATTAATGTTTAGCTATATTGGATTTAGCTAATTTATAGAAAGGGATCATATATTTCAATATTAACAAGGTATATGTCATTTCAGCATTTATATTAGTCAACTTATATATTAAGCACCTTTCAACTATCCACACTATCTCATATCACTGGTACACATGATCACACATGTAGAAAAAATCAATAATCACCAATATACAGATTCCATGCTGAAACAACACTCATCAGTTGGTCCAAATTATCATCTCTTCAACATATATATAATATATAGTCAGTGCTCAGTTTATATTAAGATCTTCATACTTTAATGGATAGGTTTCAATTCACTAACTCTTCAGCCATCCATACCATTGAAAATCTGATGATGGAAAGCCCAAATCCCATGCTGATGTCAATATACATGTATTGGTGATTATTGATCTTTTCTACATGTGGGTGATCATGTGTATCAGTGATACAAGATAGTGTGGACAGATGAAAGGTGCTTGAAAGTCTGAGTTCAAATCCCCTACATTTACAATAGGCTCCAGGTATATGAAGAGTGCCTGTATTTCAAATATTACAACTTATATAGATTATTGAAGATATACATCACTATTGGTGCTGAGGCTTCTAAAGATTTATTTAATGTTTTAATGTTGTAAATTCTATAACTGATATGTAGTACTAGTATATTACATGAATAATGTAAATAAATCAACAATATAAAATATCCTTATATAACAGCACTAATATATATATAATAATAATCATACACATAAAAGCTCTTTTCTGCAAATATTAATTTTTGCCTTTTTCAATGTGCTTCAACTAATTTACAATTACGATCTGCATTGCATACATAGCGACATCTAAGTGAATAATTTATTAAGAACATTTTGTTTTACATCATTAAAAATGCTAATTTTATACAAGAAGTCATTAAGGCTATATAAAAGAATAATAAACAGAAAAAAGTTAATGGTTCTGTTGAAATTTCAATTTAATTACTTAAAGCTATTAGGAAAAGAAAAAGCCGTTTGAAAGAATTAATTGATTATTTGGAAGCTAAATGAAAACTGGCAATCAGCTTGTAATTGACATTTGTAATATCTAAACATATAAAAGTAAGAGTATTTTATTATGCTTATCATATCTATAAAATATGATAGTAATAGATTGAAGATTATCAGATACATATCACAGGACTAAGAAAATCATTAGCATCATTAGTAACCACTCATAAAATCACGCCTGCCTTTTTTTTAACACCAGAGGGGGGAAAAACCATAAGGATACAATGACCAAAAACCTGCCTCTTGCCAGATGACAGCTAAAAACTGCCATCCTGCTGAATATCATTATTGCTTTCTCAATCCAGAAATCTTTTGCAAAAAACAAAGTGAAACATTTGGAGTCAGTTCTGTTGTGTTTGAATTGATGTTTGGAATACAACTGCATGGATGCATAATTCAGTTGTTACAGTCAATACAGAGATAATGATCAAGTGTTATCCTGACGTAAGCAATTAGGAAGTATCACATGATCACTATCTTCCATGCTTGCTCATAACTGTTGTTAAAATAGGCAAAACTCTCTCCATACAGTAGGCACTAGATAGGGATTTTGTGCACAAGCCTTCTGGCATCCATTGATTACTCTGGTTCACACTGAGAGTTTTGCCTATTTTAACAACAATTAGTAAGTAATTGTATGAATAACTGTTTGATAGGTGATATACTTGAGCACAATTTTGGTAATTGAGCATTTAACTTCCATTCAATTAGTCTGAATCAAGTTTTTAAATCTAGATTGGTCAGTAAAAAACTGCTATTTAAACTGCACAAAACAACATAAGTGGTCAAATATATTATTTTCTGGACACCATCAATATTCAATAAATATTTAACTTTATGCCATTACTTGAGATGGGAAATATTGTTATGGTTTTAGAAAGATATTCTTAATCTTCGGAACTCCAGAAAACACTGCCACAGAGATTCCTCAAAATTACAACTGCCAGACCTCTATTTTTTAACATAAGTTAGTATTTATTCAAACAGCTGGAAAAGAGAATAGTTATTTATATCATACACACAGATTTGTTAGATAGTTATAAATAATACCATTCAAGAAATGGTTATATCATTGATTACTTAAATCTTTCAGAATGTTGTATATTTTATTACTAAGCATGAATTTATATAATGAAAAACTATTTATAAAATTAAGTAGTTTTTAATTTAGAATGGATAAATGTAAGTAAAGGGTTAAGAAGTGTTGTTGTACTCCTTATAAAAATGATTAATGAATATTGCAAAGCAAATAGTAAGATAATATTAAAAATAAGATTTCACTGCTTGAATATAATGAGAGTGCATTTTAAAGAACAGATATAGTTTAGATTAAAAATAATTGCGATTAATAAATCTAAAACATAAATAGGAGAAATATAATACTCAACTGAGTTTATTGGTATGGTTATTATTGAAAAACATTTCCAAAGTTGGATAATAATCGCATGATCACCATTTTTTATGCTTGCTCGTGCTGTTAAAACAGGAAAAACTCTCCATACAGTTGTGCCACTCAGTGCAAGCCAAAGTTATCAATGGATGCAAGAAGGTTTGAGCATAAAATCCCTATCTAATGCCTAGTCATCCAATATCCCCAGACTAGTTTTTAGCTTGTGGCTTTCATCAGTGAAGAGCCTTGGATCTGAGAGTAATGCACCTAGATCTTAGGATCTAATGCGACCCTCTAGAATCCACCTTTTATCAATACTTATCTACAAAAACTATGAGTTGAAAATTGAAAATATTTTCAATCCAAGCTCATTAGCTTATATATTCATATAGGTCTAAACTCAGTTCAGTACCCATACATTTTAGTGTCTTTGATTCTTTAATAACTATAGCCACCAATATCCTGTTAGGCAGGATTGGTATTAAACCACTAAACATCACATGATCACCATTTCTTATGCTTACTCATAACTGTTATTAAAACAGGCAAAGTCTCCATACAGTAGTGCCACTCAGTGCAAGGCAGAGTAAACAATGGACACAAGAAGGTTTGTGCATAAAATATATGAGTACTGAAAATGAGGTCAGACTTATATGACTATATAGACTAATGAACTTGGATTAAAAATATTGTGTTTTGAATTTTAAATTTATAGTTTTGTAGTTAAGTAGAGATAAAAGGTGGCTGCTGGAGGGTTGCATTAGATCTTAAGATCTAAGTACAGTGCTCTCAGATCCAAACCACAAGCTAGAAACTAGTCTGGGTATATTGGGGATATTTGATATTGGATGAGTAGACACTAGATAGAAATTTTATGCACAAACTTTTTTGCATCCATTGATTATTCTGGTTTTCACTGAGTGGCACTATTGTATGAATAGTTTTGTCTATTTTAAAGTTGGATAAGGTTGACGAAAAAGCTGAAATTAATAAAAGATTTGACAAATTTTTGTATAATTTCACTTCAGCCGGTTGCTTTATTTAAAAAAAAGTAAAATAAACTAGTCTTTTGAAAGTAGATTTATAGTAGAAGGGCAAAATAAGTCATATAAATTATACACGAACTGTTAAAAAAAAAAAGTGTAATAAAAAATTGAGAAGAATCTAACTGATTCTGTTATTAAAGAGATTAATTAAGAAGAATATAAAAATCAATATTTAAAAAAATTTAGGAGAGAATTGAAAAATCAAAGCAAAAAAAAAAAAGTTATGTGAATTTGAAAAATCTGTTTTGAGAAAATGAGTGATAATTTATATTTAGATAGAGTAATTAAAAAATTTTTATATACCAAGTTTTGTAAAGGTATGAATAGAATTATAGGTAATAGCAAAGAATATAAATGTAATGTTAAAATAAAAAATATTCAAACTAGTGATTCCATTCTTTTCACATGTGTGTAATCAGGTGGGTCATCAATATGAGATGGCACTGAGAGTAGTGGGTCGTGTAAAAGTCTGAGTTCTAATCCCGCATATATTACATATATAAATGCAGGTTTAAGCCTTACAATGTATTAATAAAGAATTTAGTACATCTATCTATAATACTTGTGATTTGAATATAGGCCAAATAAAACTGGTAATTCAACTAGTCTTTAACTTGGATTAAAGTTTATATCTGTGTTAGAGAAAATATCTAGTTTAATAAATGATTAATAATAATCATTATGTTTTATTATGTGTTTATCAAAAAGTTGATAACGTAAACGTTGGGAGTGGAGTAAATTGACACTTGAAAATAAAAATGAGACAATTTGCTCTACATAAATACTCTTCATGTAATAGAAATACATATGAGAGATGATGACCTGGCCCAACTGATGAGTACTGGTTCAGCACGAAATGATCTTCGGGTTTATTTGTCTTTTATTGTATCTTTATATGAAATTATTTATGAAATAAAAAAGAGTGGAGAAATATGGAAGTTGTCTAATCATTCAATATTGCTGGTTTGTGAATATCTAAAAGATAAACAAAGATGAAAAATGAATGATTGTTATTAGCCATTGACTGATAAGTCAGATGACTAATATATATATATATATATATATATACTGGTCATCTTTAGAAGTAAGATGATAATGACATTTTATTGGTTTTTCTTATAATAGGTTATTTAAAGACAATTTTTATCATCTTTTTCCTATATATGTATATAAATTTTAGTTCACAAAGTTAAAAATTAACAGTATTAGTCTCTCTGCATGGTATCATTATAGAAATCTGAATTTAAATTCGGAGTAGAACCATAAATTGCAAAAAATGTTCAGTTAAATGTAATGTAAAAGTATTTTCAGATAACTGGGCCATATGCAAAACATAACCGAAATTTTTCATTTCAAAGTCATTAAAATTATTTTCCAGATAGCTGAAACATGAACAACTTAATTATCCCAAATAAGTATTTAGTTAAGTTCAGTTGAAGAATAAAATGATAAACTTAAAAAAAAAAAAAAACTCTCAACTACCAATAATCAAACAGTGCTTAAAAAAATAAAAGTATTTTAAAATTATCTTGTCACTTTAGGTGTTTGCATGTCATAATCTTCAAAATGACTAGCAATTTGATTATTATTAGTAGTAATAGTACTAGGAATTTTACTATTATCGTTAATATTTTACTCCGATTATAAAAAGTGTCATTTATCCAGTATTTATCAATTCTTTTTTATTATAGAAAACGCCATTTTAAGATTTCCTGCAAATATTAATTGTTTTTTATTTCTTTCATTGTTAATTTTATTATCTTTTAAAAATGTAAAAAAAAAAAAACCTTATAAAAATTCATTTTAAATTTTATTAATTTCTGTTTGTAACAATTTTAATTATAAAAGATTTAAACAAAAATTAGTTTTAATAAATATAGACTTAACTTTGTTTTTCGGTATATTTACTTATTAAAATATTCAATAACTTATATAATATTTTATAATTCTAATTGATTTTTAATTTTAGAATTTATTGATTTTACAATTGAATGCAAGTATGAAATTGCTTATATGTAAGGTTAAAAGTAAAACAGCCTTTAAAAAGCGTTGTTAGCCGAGAAGTCACGCATCCGCCTTTCAAGCAAGCAGGCGGTTGCAGACGGTTGTTGCGGGTTCGCCGCCCGGCCGATGCTATGACATATGGGGAAAAAAAATTGCCTATTTCAAATTGTCAAAAGCCTCCCTAGAAATTTTACAATGAATGATCAGTGAAGTATATGGTATTAGTTGTTAGACTAATCACTAGGTGATAAAGATTGTAATGTTTTTTTTTTAACATTTTTTTTTTTATTCATGTTCTAATAAAAAATAGCTAGCTGACCATTTATCAACCAATAATCAGGATGGATAACTAGATTATTTATAAATTAGCTAGCTGAAAGCAAAATCCCATGGCTGTTACAACCAGAAAAAAAAAACACTTCCCACTTTTATTGGCATGGAATTCAAATTATAGATAGAATAGAAAACAACAGATATGAAAACACTTAGTTTGTTAATTGGTGGTAATTTGCCATAGCTTGTCATTATTATCACATAATTTTTATGGTTTAAATAATATGTAATAGAAGGAGCTAGGGTATAAGAGAATTTTTTGAAAATAATGTTGTTTTTTAAAAAATTAAAATGAACTGGATAAGTTCAAAAATTATAAATTAAAAAATAATAATAAATATAAAATATTATTTTTAACAGATGAATGAATAAGAAAATAATAGATATTATATGATTTAAAATTAAAAGAATATTAGTTAATAACCATAAAGTTTAAGTTTATGAAGAATAGAAATAATCAGTAGATTGTTAATAATGATAAAATAGATAATATATTTAGATTAATAGTTGTCCTTGAATATATATATATATATCACTTAGGAATACACATGTATAATTTATATTTTTATTTATGTTGTACATTTTATTTTATGTTAATTGTTTTATTTAAGTTTGATTATTTATTTCAGTTTTATTAGTTTTTTTTAATATATTTTATGTTGTTTTTAGTTTTTTATTGTTTACATTTTTTATGGTATTATTATATAGTTATGTATTTTGTTTTATTTTGTTCATTATATCATAGCTCTGAAGAAGACTGCAGGACAGTTGAAATGTAGGTGTATATATATATGTACAAATAAAGAGTTTTGCTAAAAAGTGTTCAAAGTGGTTTGGATAAATTGTAAATAGTTAATTGCTTGAGAGGCCATGTAAAATTTGAGTATCAAAAGTGACGGATTGACTTTGGTATAAAAATCTTATTTTTGAATCTACCACTTTAAATACTGCTGAAAAGGACGTGACTTATTAAATTAGGTTACTTAGGGTAAAATGTAGCTGATATAATAAAACATTAAAGTTTATTAACTAGCCATAAAATTAAAATATAATTTAATAAAAAAAAATTTAACACATTATAAAATATATAGGTATTGTTGGGCACCATACTGTGCCAGTAGCGCTTCAGTGCCCATCAAGAAGCATGCAATCAATAAATTTCTTTTGAAGAAATCACTCAAAATATATAAATTTTAAAAAAGTACACACACACACGGGGAAATTGGTAAAATACATAAAATACCCCCACTCTAAGTGATTAATTGAAATGGCTCAAAAATAAGTAAAATACAAATTAAAAAATTGCTCAAAAGTAAGTAAAATACAAATTGCAAAAACAGAAATTGCCCCCCCCCTCACTAATTTAAAATTATTATTTTACAGAAATTCATAAATTTTAAAAAAGTGCACCCACATACATCGAAAACAACAATAACACCATTTGTATTCATAACACATTCCTTAACAGAATTCCAAGCCTTACTTATATAACAACCCTAAAAGTCCAAATGAACAGTTTAGTATTTAATTACTGCTGAAATTTATCATACAGTAAATACTGCTAATGATTGAACAACAATTTTCTTATGGCTATGATTGGAATAAAATCTACTTTTCAATGTATCTACCATTTTAATTTTGAAGCATACCAATCTATAATCTCTGTAACAATCTTCACTTATAGGTGTTCATGTAATATGAAATTCTCTCATATTCTGACTCACAAATATCATGTAATTTATTTAATGTCATTTTTCTGAATTTGGATACATCCATGTTTCTTTATAGTGCTTTTTTCCTGTCAAATAAAAGTGTGTGTGGTGTATTAATGATCAGAATATTATAATGTGGGATAGATGAGTGGACTAAAATTACATGCAGTTGGTTATCAACAGAATATGTGAAATGGAATATTAAAATAATGTAAAAAAATACAGTAAAATACTCATTAAATGACTTGAGGAAGCAAGTTATTTTATGGCAAAATAAAGATGAACAATTTTTGTTATTTAGATTTTACATTGGGAAGAAATGAGAAATCAGATTTAAAAATTATGAAAAGAATTGGAAAGGACAGTAAAACTATTGTTACCCATATATCTATACTGTGGGGGTACATTTTAAATAGAATAAAAATCATGGTTTATGCATCAATATTATAAAATAATTTTTATATGGGGCAGAAACAATGAATAGAATATAGTAACACTAGATTATTCAAAATTGAAATAATTTTTTAGGATATTGAAATGAAAAATCAAAAGTGGTAAAAATTTCAAATATTTTTATATAAAAAGAATGAGTTCAGAAATGTGATTTTATAAAAAGAGGATGAGACTGTATAATCAGTCAGCTTGTAAGATTAGTGGTTAAGTTACCATAATTAATAAATATAGGAAATGAGAAAAAAAGAGAAGGTCTATTTACAAACTTATATTCATTAATTCAAATTTAATCATAAACTATGACTACAAAAAGAAGCCGCATGTGATAGATATTTATAGAAAAAATAAATTAACTATAATGGATAATTTAGTCCACATTTAAAGCACCATCAGATTAGCTTTATATGTTAACTTTTATATGCAATAAAATAGTGAATACATGTGTTATTCAGGCTTATTTTTGAATTTTATACATTTAGTAATTATTGTATTTGTACAAAAGATATGTGGACAATTTTATGTCATTATACTATCTTTCTCCTTGTTTTTTTAATCACTGTTATTTTATTCAAAATAGGATTACTGAATAAAGGGGAAACTATTGTTTTTTTATTGATATCAGTTATATTAATAATTTTTGAAAAGTATATTATATTAAGGTAGTCTTTATAACATTGTTGTATAATAATAATAATAATAACAACAATGTGAAAGACTAAAACCTTCGACAGAAGCGCCTTAAAATGCTTGTGACAGCCAATCAGATGTAATAATGACTGCATGTGGAACTCTCAATTCAAGAACACAAGCCAGAACATGCGAGAAAGATGGGACCCATCTTTTTCTTGTGTTTTGGCTTGTGTTCTTGAATTGAGAGTTCCACATGCAATCATTATTACATCTGATTGGCTGTCACATAAGCATTTTAAGGCACTTCTGTAGAAGGTTTTAATTTTTCACGTTATTATTAGATCATCTGCTAGCGATTAATAAATTTAATATATTTACATTGATGTATAAATTTATAAAAAATTAAATAAAATCATTTCAAAATATGTTTTTATTTAATGAAAATTACTTTATAATTTTTAATATTAATTACTAGATAAATGGTTTTGAAGCAATGTTGTGAAGTTATAAAATGTAAAAAAAAAAAGAGGATAAATTTAAATACAGGTGTAATGCTATTAATCGGACACTCTTTAGTTTTTAGCTGTTTCTGAACAATGATTATAAAAACATGTAAATACTTTAATGATTCAACTTTTAACCAGTATTATAAATCTCCTATTATTTTTAAAATAATTATATCCTGTTAAAAAATTAAACAAGTATTAGATATAAATAATAATTATTAATTTTACTATTTATGGTATTGGATATGTCTACAGTATATTCTGACACACTATACTTATCCTTACACTATTACAGCATTTTATATATTGATAATAATAAAAAATGATTAGTTTTTCTCTCACTTTACTAAATATAAATATTAAATAATAACACACTATAGTTACTGATTATAATATCTATTGGATATATATTTACAACATATTCTCTATGTTAAAACACTTTTATGTTAGTACAGTATTAAGTAGTAATAAATAAACATTTATCACTTATTATTAAACTTTAGGCTGCAGAAAGGAGTTTGCTATTAACTGAAAGGAGACCCTTTGATTCCTCTTGGAGGCCTTAAAGGAACCGAGCAGGGCAAATTCCTAATGTCCACTCCATACGTTCTTGTCGTTGCAGCTGTTATTACTATGTGATTATTCATATAGTATACGAACATGGATGGGCTGCTCACCAACAAGCATTAGCCAGTGTGGTGAGTTTATTGGCTTTTTACCTCTGAGTTTAAGATCAAGAAACACCATGGTCTTTCGTCTCAGTGCCTGATAAGGCAGAATGAATGTTTGTGTAAATGATAAATATTTTTCCCATACATATATACAATTCTGACAGACAAAAATAAAGCATGGTCCTTATTCCCAGGAGGCTGTAAAGTCACCAACCAAGGCAGCAGTTGGTGGCCGAAGGCGGAGGGTGCTAAGAATCCCCTGATTGCGAACCCAGGCTGCCATTTGATGAAGACTTTTTATTTAGGTACTCACAAATGCAGACCACTTTCAAGTGAAGGAAGATTGCAAGAATTAGAAGAAGAACTGTCTTATATTAAATGGGACATTATTGGACTTTGTAAAGTTAGAAGAAAAGGAGAAGAAACAATTGATTTAAAAAGTGGACATATTCTTTATTATAAAGGCACACATATTGGAAATACAAGTGGAGTAGGATTCATTATAAATAAAAAGTGGAAGAACAATATTGTGGAGATTGATGGTGTATCGGACAGAGTGGCAAGATTAGTTATAACAACTTAATAGCAGATACCAAATGCAGATAATTCAGGTTTATGCCCCAACAAGTTCTCATAGTGATGAAGTAGTAGAAGATTTTTATATGGATGTACAAAAGGCTTTTGATCAGAGTAAACAACATTTTAAAATTGTTATGGAGACTTTAATGCTAGAATTGGTAGACAAATGAAAGATGAAATTGCTGTAGGTAATTTTGGTTATGGTAATAGAAATGAGAGAGGACATAGACTTGTGGAGTTTTCAGAAAAAGAAAAACTTTATATTATGAATTCATTTTTTGAGAAAAATGTTAAAAGGAAATGGACATGGAAGCATCCAAATGAAGGTACAGCAGAATTGGATTATATTTTGACTAACAGAAAATACATATTTCAAGATTGTAATGTTCTTAATAAATTTAACACAGGAAGTGATCATCGATTAGTAAGGTGTAAGTTACGTGTTAATGTAAAACTAGAGAGACAAAAATTATTAAGAAAAACAATATTTACAGTTAATATTCCTAATCTTCAGAAACATTCTAATGAATTTAAATTAGAACTTACAAATAGGTTTCAAGTGTTAGGAGATTTTGAACATGATTCAGATTTGAATGAAATTAATATGAAAATAGCTGATACACTTTTAAAAACTGCAACAAACATAGCTGGTAGAAAAAATGAGCAATTGACTAATAAAATTTCTACTTAGACTAGAGAATTTATGAAGAAAAGAAGGAATATGAAGATATACAAAAATGATGTATTAAAAAGAATTGAATATCTCGAATTTTGTAAAATGGTACGGAAAAGAGTTGAAAATGATATAAGAAAGTATAACTGTGAAATAGCAAGGAAAGCTGTAGAAGAAAATAAAAGTCTCAAAAATGTTAAACAACATTTTGGTATTGGTAGGAAATTTATATCTACAATAAGAAAAAAAGATGGAATTATTACTAAAAAGAGAGATGACATCATGAAATTGGTAGAAGATTTTTGTCAAGAATTATATAGTAATAAAGAACAAGTACCTCCTATATCTATTACATCTTCTGAATTGCCCAGAATTTTAAATGAAGAAGTGAGACATGCAATTAAGTGTATGAAGAAAGGAAAGGCTCCAGGAAATGATGGAATTATAATTGATATATTAAAAGAAGCAGGTGAAGAAATAGAAACAATTTTAGCAAAGTTATATACCAAATGTCTAAATGATAAGGATGTACCAGATGATTGGAAGAATGCAGTAATAATATTAATATTTAAAAAAGGTGATAAAGAAGATATTAGAAATTACAGACCTATCAGCCTTTTATCAGTTTTATATAAAATTTTTACCAAGATAATTACAACTCATCTACAGAGAACTTTGGATTTCCACCAACCAAGAGAACGAGATGGATTTAAAAGTGGTTTTAGTACAATAGATCATATCCAGGTATTGAGAGAAATCATAGAAAGGACAAACGAATATGAGTTGTCATTATGTTTTGGATTTGTAGATTATGAAAAGGCATTCGATTCTATACACATTTCTTCAGTGATTAAAGCATTGGATCATCAAGGTATAGATCCAGGATATTGTCAAATTTTAAAGAATATTTATAAAAATGCAACAACAACAATTAGATTACATAATGATACTGGAAAAATCAACATTGAGAAAGGTGTAAGACAAGGTGACTCCATATCTCCAAAACTCTTTACAGCAGTGCTGCAAGAAGTATTTTGTGGATTAAAATGGGAAACTAAAGGAGTGAAAGTAAATGGAGAGTATTTAAGTCATTTAGATTTCGCAGATGATGTAGTTGTTTTTGCAAATAATGCTTCAGAGCTGCAGGAAATGTTGCAGGAATTAGCAGATGAAAGTAGAAAAGTAGGACTAAAGATAAATGTTAAAAAGACTAAAGTAATGTTTAATCGATTTGCTCAAAATATGAAAATAAAGATTGATTATGAAGAATTAGAAAAGTTAACAGTTACAAATACCTTGGTCAGATTATTAATACAGATGGAAACATAATGGAGGAAATTAATCATAGAATTAAACTTGGTTGGAGTGCTTTTGGTAGAAATAACTTGATACTAAAAGGAAATATGCCTATGTGTTTGAAAAGGATGGTTTTTAACAAATGTGTTTTACCAGTTCTTACTTATGGATCTGAGACTTGGACACTTAATAGAAGAGCAATACAGAGACTTCAGACCACTCAAAGGAGTATGGAGAGATGTATGTTGGGAGTAACAAGAAGAGATCAAAATGCAATGTATGGGTAAGACAACAAATAGGTGTTACTGACCTTATTGAAAAAATTAAAAGATTGAAATGGAGTTGGGCTGGACATATTGCTAGAAGAGATGATAATAGATGGACAATTGAAATTTTAAACTGGATTTCAAGAGATTGTAAAAGACCCAGAAAGAGACCACATGTGAGATGGATGGATGAAATAAGAAAATGTGCAGAGGTGTTGTGGAGAAGAGAAGCTAAAGATCAGAGAAGATGGATTAAACTTGGAGGGACCTTCATCCTGCAGTGGATTGATAATGGTTGATGATGATGATTAAACTTTAAATTCATCATCATCATCATTAACCATTATCAATCTACTGGAGGATGAAGGTCTCTCCAAGTTCAATCCATCTTCTCCAATCTCTAGCATCTTCTCCACATCACCCCTGCATGCTTTCTTATTTCATCCATCCATCTCACATGTGGTCTCTTTCTGGGTCTTTTACAATCTCTTGGAGTCCAGATATATATAAATAAAGGGAGTAATATCACTCTCTCCCAGGCTATGAATTAAAATCACTCAGAATGTTGAAAAAAGATTAAGAATAGAATAAATCCACCTATGTTTGGGAGCTCCGATGTTTATAAGCCTTTATCAACATTGTTGATAATTCAGAATAAAATTAATTTATTAACCAGATGGAATATAACTCTTAAAATTTATTCAACTCGTAATCAATTATACAAGGCTGGAAACAGCAACTCTCTTTTAAAAGCTTAATTGTAATAATTAAATAAGATTTAATATGTAAACTGTAAATTAAGCATAGTCACAGTTTTGTATGTATGATAAGTTTCATAACTCTTAAGAGTCCTATTCCATCTGGCTGATAAATTAATTTCATTCTGAATTACCAACAATGTTGACAAAGGTATTTTTATAAACATCAGAGCAACTAAGAATAGGTGGATTCATTCTATTCTTGATCCTTTATTCAATATTTAAAGTGCTTTTTATTCATAGCCCATTATTGCTTTAGATATTATTGAGATTTTTTTTTTCCATAACTTATTTCCAGGAATGAATTTTAAAATATAGCTTTTTAATTTATTTTTTTTTGCCTAATTTTAGTATATATTTTTATAAGCGGTTAATAGGAATTTTTTTTTTATTTTGTAGAAAAAACAGAAAAATACATGTAATATTAATCTGCTGCTCATTTCTGGCATTTTTTAAAATATAGGAATTATTTTTTTAAAAAAGGTCATTTACAATAAATATATTTTTTAAAAAAGATAAAAGAAAAAGTTTTCAGTCATATTTTTTTAATAAATAAAAATCACGAACAGCTTTCTCAGTTAGACTTATTTTACAGATATTTACTAAATTCTGTTTTTGTTTTTCAAATGTATATTTATTAATTTATTTACTCTTTTATATTTTAGTATGTTGATGAATTTAAGAGTAAATAAAAAATAATATTTACATAAAAACTGCATTTCATAGTAAAATAATAAGTTATTCAATTTATATAATTATGAGTAAATTGAATATTTTTAAATACAGTAATCAGATATATTTAAAATTTTGTATCCACTTAAGAGCACGTTCGACTCATAATCTTTGTCAACTAACACTTTGAAAGGCTAACCTTTCCATAATTCTGTGATCTTAACATTTGCTGCCTGTCTGTTAATTAAGTCATGTTTGTATTTGTATATTAGCATAGCTTCTTTTATTTTTTTCCATGTGTCAAAGCATCGGCCGGGAAGCAAACCCATGACCCGGGACAACTGCTTGTAAGGCAGCTGTGCTGACCACTTGACCACCAAATCTTGACTTCTTTTATTTTTTTTATGTTATTTTTTTCAATTTGAAATATTTTAACATTATTGTAATTGAAGTTAAAATCATAAATACATGAATTATTATGGTCATGAAAACCTGCTGAAACATTATTATCTACTTTGCAATTTTGATTCAATTTCTGTTTTCTTTTTAACAACAGCAAGTGCTCTTTAGTTCTTTTTTACAACAAAAGAAAAATAAAAGAAGCTATGCTAATATATAAATACAAACATGACTTAATTAACAGGCAGGCAGCAAACATTAAGATCATAGAATTGTGGGAAGGTTAGCCTTTCAAAGTGTTAGTTGGCAAAGACTATGAGGATAGTCGAAAGCACTCCTAAATGGATAAAATTTTTAAAATGTATCTGATTACTGTATGTATATTGCTTTGAAAAACTACAGCCATCAAATTATAATATTATTATATGAGTAAATAAATAAAATAATACATTCTATTTTTAACTATCAAATAAATCAAATTTTTTTAAATATTATATAATTTTAAATAAATAAACATTAGAATCTCTACATTCAAGGACACTTTTTTTTCATGTGTCAAAGCATCGGCCGAGAAGTGAATCCACGAACCCAGGACAACTGCTTGTAAGCCAGCTGTGCTGATCACTCGTCCACCAACACTTGACCATTCAATGACACTTCTTACTCAGATTATGTATTTTTTCATTTCCATCATCTATAATTCAAAAACTAGCAAAATATTTTTTGTGTAAGATAGAAAGTAAAGCAATCTTTAAATATCCCATTAAAAAACAAATGGTCTCTCCAAATATCTCTCATAAAGAAACAATGTAGAGAATATATAACCAGCCTTTTATTATTTGGTGAGGGTTTTTATTTTTACCCTCTAGCTAAAAAATAATTAAATACTGATTAACTAATTAATATCAAATGGTTAATTGGTTTAGATGTGGGCCAATTACTAAAAAAAGTAGTTTTTTCCCCATATGTCAAAGCATTGACCAGGAAGTGAACCTGGGCCAGCTGCTGGAAGGCAGCTATGCTAACCACTAGGCCACCAACACTTGACAAAAAAAAAAGTCTAGTTTGATTGGAATCTTTAAAAATGTTCAAATTTACATAGGCTCTATGTATGACAGATGCCAATTTTCTTATGTGGAAACATGAAAGATATAATTGATATTTTTAATACAATTGTACTAGTTTTTAAATTATGTACAATGTTGCTGAGACATTTTTCTTTAAAACTAAAGATTTTAATACTTAGTCATTTATTGTGTTTTATTGTTTTCTTTTCATAAATTGCGAATAGGTATTAAACTGAAGAATTTCAGTTTTATTGCTAGTTAAACAGAAAATACATTTATGCTTTATACCAGGGGTAGGAAAATAGCAGCCTGAGGGCCACATGTGGCCCACTAAGAGTTTTTATGTGCCCTGCCAAGACAATCAGAAAAATCCGCCTTGAACCAAGATTTCTTCCCATGTGCGATCGAAGATTCATCTCGTATTTTCCACTAAGATGGCCACATTAATACCCATGTGCAGAGTTGATCTAGTTAATTTTGTCTTTGCATTAGCAAATATATACATTTTCAACTTTAGTAAAACCATGAACCCTTTGAAAAAATGTAAAAATCGGTGATGAATATCGTGTGTTTAATGAAGAATGGACAAACAAATATTTCTTTGGTAATACAGGGAATGAAGCAGTGTGTTTATTGTGTCATGAAAAAAAGGTATGGCCTTCCGCTAACCTTCACTTCCACAAAGTGGCCCCTGATGCGGCCCTCCACCAACCTCTGTGCCCCCCAAGCCAAAACAATTGCTCACCCCTTCTTTATACTATTCAAATGTTTAACAGCAATTTATTATATAAGTGCAGTTTGACTCTTGGAGGAAATTTATTGTCAACAGCTACTTATGATATTGTGTGGTTTTTTTAAAAATAAGTAGCCATCATTAAATTCAACAAGACAAGCTAAGCATGAAGTGTCTTTCTTCTTCTTTCAGAAGAAAAGAAGTTTAAGCCCATTGAATATGTTAAAAAAATATGCATAGATATTTGTATATTTGCTTAATAAAATGATTAAATGGATTTTTTGCTCAATAATTTATAAGAAGTTCAAAATCCATGGTTTTTAAGCTCCAGAGTTCATTACTATGACTCTGTACTAAATCACACAGACCTAATGATTAGCCTATTAATTACAGTAGATAAAACCACACAGTTGATATGTATTTACATTTTCTCATATATATAAAACAATAATAAAATTTAAAACCCTCAATGCACAGAAAACTTATTTGTAATAAAAATTGATCATTTATTAAATGTGCTTTTAACAACTTTTACAATTTGAAGTAAAAAAAAAAAAAAAAGAATATGAGATTGGTGATAGAAATGCTAATTGAAGAGGTGATTTTGTTAACATCAAAGTCATTTTTACTAGATCCTTCTGTTTCATTGTTTATATTTATGTATTAGAAATTGTATAAATCTAAACAATCTTAGTTTTGTTGTTAGCTAAATAGAATGTGATAGTGCTTTACGTTCTTTTTTTTTTTTTAAGTGTCATAGCATCAGCCGGGACGCGAACCCGCAACCCGGGCAACTGCCTGCAAGTGCAAGGCAGTCGCGCTGACCTCTCGACCACCAATGCAAGACTGCTTTACGTTCTTTATTTAAAATGGTGTCACAAAATTTAAAATAACTCTTTTTATATGTGATAATATGTTGGACTATTTCCATCATCTCTTCATTAAATGTTGAATGTATAGAAAATTTTAAACTTTATTTAAACTTCTGAAATACAAACAAGCTCAGTTGGTTAAAGCATAGCCTTAAAATTCGATATTCGAGAATCTAAAGGTGTAAGTTTGATTCCTAGGCTAATATTGCCATTGGTTAGGCCAGTATCCCTAAAGAAGAGTGGAGAAGAATAGTATTTAATGTACTGTGTAATTACTAAAGCTGTGTTGTCTATTTGTGTATTTAAAACAGGCAAAAACTCACTATATATATTGCCACACACAGCAAGCTAGAGTAATCAATGGATGCCAGAAGGCTTGTACATAAAATCCCCATCTAGTGCCTACTCATCCAATATCCCCAGACTAGTTTCTGGCTTATGGCCTTCATCAGTGAGGAGCCTTAGATTTGAGAGCACTGCATCTAGATCTTAGGATCTAATGCAACCCTCCAGCAACCACCTTTTATCTCCATTCAACTACAAAACTAGTCTGGGGATATTGGATGAGTAGGCACTAGATGGGGATTTTATGCACAAGCCTTCTGGCATCCATTGATTACTCTAGCTTGCTGTGTGTGGCAATATATATATATATAGTGAGTTTTTGCTTGTTTTAACAAGTTATACACAAGCATAAGGGGAGATGGTCATGTGATGTTTATTGGCTATTTGTGTATTGTTACTATCAAATTATTTGAGTTTGAAAAGTTTAAATAAAGATTAAATTTTTTTATGCTGTAACATTTAATGATAGATGATGGAAATAGTTCTACATTTATCACATCTACTATATACCATTACCATAAACCTTCAGGGAAAAACTCTTCATATTTTTTCAAATTGTATGAAGTTAATGAATCAATAGACAGATTGATTTCATTGAAAAAGTGAGATTTAGTTATAATTTCTCTTATAATTTAACTGTATAATACTTAGAGAAAACATGTTGTATCTAAAATCAGGTATTATGATCTCCAAGAATGACTTTATAAAGTTTATAGAAAGAGTATAAAATTTCCAAATTCAATGCCTGAAATTCTATGTTTATTTTATTTATAGATTTAATTCTATTTTCGCAATATAGATTGATTCCTGAAAATTATGCATAAAAGAAAAATGTGTAAAAAAGTACATTGTATATATGGGAAATTAGAAAATTAGTTCTGGATCTAAGAAATCAATGAAAATAATGAAATAAAGCATATGAAAAATCTTATTAAGATCTTACATTTTGTGTGCTATCAAATTTTATTTCATAGCATTAAACATAAATAAAAATGGAGTCTAGTATTATAAATTTAATTTGAACAACAAAGGAATGTAAAGAATTAATGAACATAAAAAATGGGCAGAATATGTAATCCGAGTTATACATAAGAATTTATTTTATGTCACTTCCTGACAACAAACACATATGGCTGCTAATTATCGCAATATCATTGCCATCATTAGAATTTGCAATATCACTGCAATATATAATATACCACCTTACGTTTGTCTAAATATGATAATATAAATCATGCTATCACCCTAAAGCTGTAACAACAAATAGAAAAATAAATTAAATGGCTGAACACTTTCAAGATGTACTTCTCATAATCATAGCCAGTTATAACTCATTCTTTGAAATCATTATATAAATACAATATGCAAATTCTATGCAAATGAGTCCTTAAGACCATCCTTTTCATATATCATCTATTAAATTTTGACAAAAGTAATAAATCAAATCTTACTATATAATATTCAATTGTCCACTTTACTACTTTTACAATGCTTTTATTTTCCATCCTTTTCTACAGTTTACAGTTTCGATTGGCTTAGCAATCTTCTTCAGAACATTATATCTCCTAATCTCAATTGTAAACTGTAGAAAAGGGTGGAAAATAAAGCATTGTAAAAGCAGTAAAGTTCTTGGACAATTGAGTATTATATGGTATACATTTAGCAATGCAATAGGAAAGAGTAATTAGATCAAATATTGTTATAATTTTTATCATATTTTTTTTAACATCAGCACCAACAAGGTACTTTTTTAAAAAAACCTAACATCAGAAAAGTCAAAATGCAAATAAAGCATCAATATCAACGAGATGCTTCCCATTTCAAAACAAAATGGCAAAAACATTACAATGCAGACAAAAAAATTTCCCCATTTGTTGAAAAATAATGGGAAATAAAGAAATGAAAATATTTTTTTTAATCAAATAAGTTGATAATAACATACAGAAATTGTTTTTTGATCATATTTTTTCAAAATCATTTTAAAAAAATTTGTGGTTAAAACAGAATTAGGTATATATGGCTTAAGTATATTTATATATTGAGTGTTTTTTCTATTGTAGTTCTTTAATAACCATAGCTACCACTATCCTATTAGGCAGGATTGGTTTTAAGCCAGTAAAACCAAGGATCCTCACTGATGAAGGCCACAAAATGTATAGGTACTGAACTGAGTTCAGACCTATATGACTATATAAGCTAATGAGCTTGGATTGGAAATATTATAGTGGTTTCAATTTAAGACTCATAGTTTTGTAGTTAAGTAGAGATAAAAGGTGGCTGCTGGAGGGTTGCATTAGATCCTAAGATCTAGGTGCAATGCTCTAAGATCCAAAGCTCCTGGCTCCTCACTGATGAAGGCCACAAGCCAGAAACTAATCTGGGGATATTGGATGAATAACCACTAGATGAGGATTTTATGCACAAGCCTTCCTGCATCCATTGATTACTCTGGGTTGCACTGAGTGGCAATACTTATAGAGAGTTTTGCCTGTTTTAACAACAACTATGCTTGTAAATTACTTTGTTATTAGCATTGATAAATTAAAATAATAAAATCCTGTGGAATTCATTAATTGTGTAAATTGAAATTGGCTGTATATTGTATATTAAAATTATACAGTCTATCGTAAAATTATAGCTCTAGTCCTAACAAAATATTTTGCAATCAAGCCAAATTTTCCAAAATTATTTTAAAATATAGCAAACTGGAAGTTACCGTATTTCTGTAATTAGTTATTACAATTTATTCTTTAATAATAAATATTTTTTTTCCAAAAGTTAAAACTTTCATGATGTATATTCAAGCTGCCATGCATTTGTTTTGTATATCCCAATCAACATTTTTCTTTGACTATCTAGCCAAGGGATCCATTTTATTCACATTCATTCTCTTTCATACAATTGTGATATATATCTTCAACTATAGCTTGTAAATCATAATCACTTACTTAAAAAGAGATCAAGTGACATTCAAGAACCAAGCTGATACATTGAAACTTTTATGTAATTTTGTATATATGCTAAATTCTTTTCAGAAGGCAGGTTGCTGTTTCTAGGCAACAGTACTTTATGATAGGAAATAACACTTGATCATCATTGGTGGTAGTTTTCTATTGTCCATCACTTTCTTAATTTATTTAAAATCTTTTAATTTTAGAGATACATTATAAATTTCATTGAGTTTTTATATCATCAGCTTGAATAACATACTATCAAAAGACTTATGTTATATATAGAGTTTACAAATAAGTTCTTAACAAGCTTTGCAGAATATCCCCAACCCCAGATCAATTTCTGCTACTCGCATCCTCAGTGAGGTGTTAGGATATTCAAGCATTAGATTAAGAGCTTATATGTGAGCTCTATATATAACATTTGTAATACAAGCTTATTATATTAGGTCATGTGACATCTGACTTTATTTTTTTTTTGTAATATCAAATGACTATATATTAGATCATCTTGCATGAGTGAGTAAGTTCACATATCAGAAATAGATCATGGGACTACATAGGCATTGAATGCCAACCATGGACTACTCAGTGTCTTCATAAGGCAGCAACTAAAATTGTGTCAGTTTTATATATGAAATAATTTTTGTTCTGAGTAATAATAAGAGAGCATTATTTATTAGTATTAAAGTAAGATTTGTCATATTTAAAAATTTGAGCAATGTTTAATATTGATAGAAGCAATTCTTAATGGAAAATGCATTATTTTATTTTATTTTTTTGCTATAAAAAATTGTTAAAGGCTTTCATTGTAATAATCTTTTAACATTACTGAGTTGATATTTACATTTTTTGTGTACAATTTTAATCAATGTCGTTTAAAATAATAGAATTATATAAAGGAAAAAAAAGAATGATATTTAAAAATAAAAGTTCTATTATTTGTGTTAATAAAGATGCTATTACTCTTACTAATTTTTAAAACATTTGAGAGGACAAAAGTTGAATATATTTAACTATCTACCTAACCATTTCTCTTTTCTTGTATTTACATCTATAATATATTTGTAATTCAATATAAAATGTTTTCTGTGTTTAAAAGGAAGTATTATTATATGTAATATTCTTCAAAGCTAAGCAAGCTTTCAACCATTTGTAGTCATATTCATAGCATAATTACTCTACTGAAGATAGTCTTATTTATCCTGTCAGTGTCAAAGATGTGATATTTAAATAAGATGTATATATAAATAACCTAATTTAAATAGACCATTTTTTGATCGGGGAATGCAAGATTTTTTTACTTAATAGCATGGGCATTGTTTGAAATATGCCATGCTTTTTTAAATTTGCACTTATTGTCACTTCATTTAGAACATACAGTCTAAACTTTTGCTGGGTCAAAGGGATGGCCATGCTTGATTTCATTTTCTAAAAAGATTGATATAATGTCAAAGTTGGCCTTAGCATGGTTATATTGATATGTATGCTGTGCTATTCTCCGATAGTTGACCATGTCTTTCCAAAGTAAACTGCTTGCAGACCAAATTGTTGCAATCATCCTATATGTGATCTGTAAGGCCTGTTCTGGGTGAAGCCTATATTGTTTATGAATTGATTTAGAGAAGGAAGGATCCTGAAACTAATGTTGTATGTGTCTGAGCAAATATTATATAGTCTATAGGATAATCCTGGAAAAGATAGTAGGTTAATCCAGGGTCTTGTATCAGGCTATGGTGGTCTATGTGTAATATTATAATAAAACTTCTTGACAATAATTGAGAGATTTCTGTCTGTATCCTATTTCATACAAGTGTCTAATGTACCCTTTTATGTTTGTTTTGCTGTGGGCTTAGTATTTACATAATGCGAAATTTTTATATAGGAAACTTTTAAAACCTGCCAATTTATGGTGGACTATTTCCATCATCTAGAATTAATTGTTAAATATCTTTAGAAAAATTCAAATTTTAAATCTTTTTAAATGTATTTAACTGTTAATAATAGCACACAGGTTAGTATATATCACATTTGATAATTGGAATCTCTTTTCATCAGGTGTTTCTGGTCTGACTAGTGTGAATCCTAGCATGGGAATCAAACCTATGATTTTTAGATTTGTGAATATTTAATTAAAGGTGACATTCTAATTAATCATGTATTTATAAAAATATCTTAAAATTATATAAATAAATACATTTTAAAAGCACTGAAAATTTTTAAAATGTCAATACAGTAATTGTAAAAAAAAAAATAAAAACATTTTTTCTTTTTACTTAAAAATTTTTTTAAGTCCATCTTTTTATTACATACATTTATGCTAATTTTAAATTTGAACTAAATATATTTAATTGGCAGCCTATTTATTTTGAATCTAGAATTAGCATGAAATATGTATCTTGGTGATTATCTTTTCGACATATATGTATTCATGTGTATCAGTGATAAGAGACAGAGTGGTGGGTGGTGTGAAAGTCTGTGCTCATATACCATATATATTACATATATTGATATAGATATATAAAAGCCTGTATTTCAGTTAATAGGACCTAAAGAAAAGAAAAATATTTGAAACAGTTTATATTAAATTTAATAAACATTTATTAAATAAATTTATCATTTATGTGAATATTCTTTTCTTTTTTACTAATTCATTCATTATATAAATATATATTTTTGTGAGGTGTTTGAACATAGCAATTTAATATACTAGCATCTCACAAGAATAGTAGATTAAGGACCAGATCTTGCTGTTAAGCAAATTAAGATGCAAGTACTTTATAGGCAGCTTTTTTTAGCACTAGCATAGTTAACTAATGAATTCTATATCCCTCTTCTGCATATTCAATTAAATATTACCCTAAGAAATATTACTGCTATATCCTAATCTTGAAGTGGTTTCTAGCACATATTTTTCCAACAATTATCAGAAGTCTCCTAAAAAAAAAAAGTATATAAAGCTATCAAGTAAATTCAATTTCCTATTAACTCAGGATATAGGTTTACCACCCAAGATTCTTGTGAAATGAAGATATCTTTTCTGGATGTTCAACCAAGAATATATGACCATAGAATTACATGTGGAAAAATGGACTTCTTATGAAATTCCAAATTAATTTATTTTTCCAGATCCATAAATAAAGCCTGCTAAAATTATTTTTTTACTAGAGTCTCATCAACAGATTTAGGACAATCCATAGTGATTGCAGTCATCTACGGTATAAACAGAAATTAACTTACACAAGATGTGGACAAATACAAACCACAAATAACCTAGTTAATGGTTGTCAAATCTATGGGCAAATGATAGAACTGAAGGACTTAATAAAATCCATATTGATTTATCTCCTGGTGAGAATTTTTGCAAGTTCTTTTATGATATTTATGCTACTAAAAAAAAATCCATATGCTAAATAAATAAATTTCTCATACTATTTTAAGAAATAAAATGTTTATCGCCAAAGATTAGATGCTGCTTCAACTGCAATAGTCTTTTCTGTCTCCTCTCAGCATTCTTGAACCATGCTTTTTTCCACTTCTCCTGACATTTCTCTGTACTAACTTTTATGTTTCTATTATGTGTGTTGTTCAATCATATGGATAACAATTCTGACTCAAATCTTTTTTTCTTTTTCATTTTTCTTTTTACACAAGCTTTCAGCATTGATAAAGCAATATCTAGAATTTGGTTAGCAGAATAAGAATTTATTCATTTGTGAATAATTTAACACTGACATGATGCAAAATAGGAAAATCTCTCATGAAGATAAATGTTTCTGTGGTTAAAAAATAACTTAACTATGAATAAAACAATTCATAATGCTATAAAATATTCAAATTTAAGTTTGAATAAAAAATCTAATGTCAAAAATTATAAATCAGGAGTTATTATTAAGATGAGTGATATTTGTGTATATCTTAAAAATACAAAAAAAAAACAGATTAATTTCTGTGCGGTCTGCTATCTCGATTTTTCAGAAGGGTGTACCATTAGAGAGGGTAAATCTTAAGCTTTTAATTTAATACACAAATAACAGTTTTTGTTAATCCAAAAAGTTGTAGAATGCTTAGAAAATTGACCAAATTACTTATACATAATATTGTTTATTATGATGAAACGTTTCTATGAAGACAACTCTAGCGACTGAATGTTATTCTGAAATGTAGCACAATTTGATTGATACATTTATAAAGATCTTTAAAAATATATGTGTACATCTATATATCAATAGAGATGGAACTATTAGTCTGTGGATGTATAATGCACACACACAAAGAAATCATCACATGATCACTATTTCTTATGCTTGCTCATAATTGTTATTAAAACAGGCAAAACTCTCCATACAGTAATACCACTCACTAAGAGGAGAGAGATGAATAATTTTGTTATGAACATATTGATCCTACTTCTAAAATAATAATAATAATTATTATTATTATTATTATTATTATTATTATTATTATTATTATTATTATTATTATTATTATTATTATTATTATTATTATTATTATTATTATCATCATCATCATCAAGTCAGCATTAATTCTTGGTGAAGATGTTTGCTTTCTCAGCTGCTCAAAAATTGTTTTCTTCTTTCACCACTAATTCATTCTTTTCAAGCAATATCCACTTTTATGATGAATTTGATCAGCTCACTATATGACAATATAAAACATTCTATCTGATTATTTGGTTTGGGAAAGAATTAAAGTCTAATCTGATCAAGTATGCACTAATTTATTTATCTTGCTGTGAGATTTTCAAAAGATGTGGTCATTAAATAACCTTATTTAAAAAGTATTCTGTAAATAAATGTATAAATTATTTGCATATGAATATAGTTATCTAGCTTTGTAAAAAGCATACAGAAATCAATTTGTTCTGGAGGAAAATAAATTGAAAGCTAGTGAGAACATTAATAAAATGCATGATATAAGTAAAGTAATACTCTTTCCAATTAATAAACTTCATACCTCTGCATTGAATTTTTGTAAAACTTGAATCATCAAAATATTTTAAAAGTTGTTGGTCTAGATAAAAGATTTGGGCATTTATCAGGATCTAGAAGTCTGCACATCCAAAAATTTGTATCCTATTTTTGGACCATATATTCAGTCCCAAAATTAATTTTTTTTTTGTAACTTATATCTGATTTTGTTCCAAATTCAGATGCAAAAGATCTTTAAATTTAAGTTTAAAACAAAATATCATTTTGTTAAAATCAATAAGGGTCTACCAAAAGGCATAAATTGTTAATGTGTCCAATTACTTTGCGTGGATCAATAACTTCTAAAGATATTTATTGTATGAATTTTTGATGTTATTGTTATGAAGCCAATGTATGTCTTATATTTTCTTAAGATCCTTAACTTATTGTGCTTATAGTCAATACTTTTCTAATTTACAATTGTAGTTATTTCTTTTAATTCATAGGATTATTCATATTTCTTTTTACAAGTGTATATATAGTTATATATGTTATTTATCAAATGTTATTTACTTTAGATGAATCCAAAAATTTTGGAATTTGGGTTGGAATTCCTCTCAGTTCCTTTTTTTTAAAAATAATATTCACACTCTACATTTTCTATCATTTTCATTTACAACACTACTTATTGGTTTTTAAGGTCCTATTATTCGTCTGTTTTTTGTAAGGTAATTCTAAATAATAAACTACTCTCTATTGCATCTTTTTGTGTTAGAATATATTCAATAAGTTATATCCTTTTTATAAAACTAATCACGTTTAAGAATTTAATTTTTGCTTTGGTCGAAAAGTCTAATAATTTTATATTAATTGCAAATCCATTAAATTTCATAGTTTCAAGTATGAAAAATAAAATGAATTAACTAAATTTTTTTTTAAGTGTCATAGCATCAGCCGGGACGCGAATCCGCAACCCGGGAAACTGCCTGCAAGTGCAAGGCAATCACGCTAATTAGCAGTAATAATTTTATTATTCTGTCAAAATGAACTCCTTATCATTGTAGCGTATAAGCAGTGGGAAAGTTTTATTTAAGGAATCTCCATAATACACTGAAAATAGTATCAGAAGACCAATCGATCCGGTTGTTCTTCACTTTGCTGGACAAGATGCTACTGGACTAGGAATGTGATTTGAATGAAGTACAGATTTCCCCCAAAAATATTTTATGATCAACTCCAGCACGACATTCAACTATAAAATTACCTAAAAAGCAATCTAAAGAAGTGACATTGGTTGGGGGGGGGGCTGAGACTTGAATGCATTGGAGATTTACAAATTAGGTCATACGATGATATTTTTTTAGAAAGAAAAGTTTGTGCAGAAGAAATTAAAAGTCAGTATATCAGATTAGCAACATTGGGCCCAGCATATGATATATATATATATATTATTGTATTTTACAGATTGATTTGTACGGCCAGGCAAAACTTATCTTGAACTTTTTTGTGTATTTTTCTGAAGTTAATAAATCAAACACTTTTAAGCAAAAGGATATTCTAATGATAATTATAAATATAAATAATCTATCATCGTGTGCACACACACACATATGTCTACTTAATGTATAATATTAAATAACCAATTGAAAAAAAAAATTGGTCTTTTAATTATTGTGGCTAATATGGGAATTTTCTTTAGTATAGCTGTTTCAGTATATTTTAAATTCATACAATTCAAATGTAAAAAATTAGCTATAAATGAGTTTCAATATAAAATACTTGTCAACAGATTTGCAAAAACTAAAAATATAAAAAAGCACAATTTTCTAACTAAAATAAGTTTAACTGTGGTTATAGATACAATCCTCTATTTACTTACAAGTATTATATATAGGGTGTATGAGCACAGATTTTCACACGACCCACCGCTCACCACTCTATCTCATATCATGGATACACTTGAACACATATATGTCGAAAAGATAAATAATCACCAATAATACGTATTTCATGCTAAACCAGCAATCATCGGTTCAGATTACCATCTCTACACATATATGCTATAAATGCTCAGATATATATTAAGATAGCCAAACCTTATACTTTAATGGACAGGCTTCAATCTACTCTACACTCCAACTCTTCAACCGTCCATCCAATTGAAAATCTGATGATGGAACGCTCAAAGCTACCCTGAGGCCGAGATTCTCGTCACACCCATGTGGACCTAAAGTCAATCTGACCCCTCATGTACAGGACATAATTCATTTAATACATATACAGTACAAGTACATAATAAGCCTGTATTTCAGTTAATATTGCTTAATATGATTTAAATTTTGGATAATACTTTTAGCATAAACTAAAAGATGAAAAAATATTAAAATTAAATACAATTCAAAATTTTTATTATTAGTCCTTTTAGCAAATAATACATGCTTTAAATAAGTTCTTCTTTATAAAAATAATAATCGTTATTTATCTTATTGTACTTCAAATACTAAATAAATATAGTATATATATATTAGAAGAAAATGCTAAAAGATCTTATTAAAAATTGTAATAAATTGTATTGTTTTGCATAATGATTCTATGGGGGGGGGGAGTAAATTCTCTAACTCGATTGATTTAAATTTTACTTAATTATTATTGCAGACGTAAGTGGATTAAGATTTTAAAGAGAATGTTTACAAATTGATGACCACTTTAATTAAATTAAAAAGTAAGTAATAAGTGTTATCTTAAAGGAATTGTGAAAAAAGAATGAAAACAATCTATTTGGTAAAAGAATTAGTGCACGATTATGCGTTTATTCCATATTCTCTCATTCTTTATTTGTTATTGTTGGATGTATGTATGAGAAATTGAATGGTTTATCCCTCAGGTAGTCACATGATGTTGGAGTCCACCCGGTATTAAATTATGCAAAATATTGAAAAAGAGAGAAAATAAAGACAAACAGAATTTTTTTATTCTTTTTTTGTTTCTGTTTTTAATTACCATCTAATGAAATTTTTGTATTTTTTATTTGACAATTTTCAATGTAGATGAAATTTATCTATTAACTGATTATAAATATAAGGGATTTGAACTCAGAATTTCAAGCACCCTTCAACTATCCATACTATCTCATACCACCGACACACATGTCCACATACATGTAGAAAAGATAAATAATCATCAATATTTGTATTTCGTGCTAAACGAGCACTCATCAGTTGGTCCAGATTATCATCTCCCACACATATATACATAATCAGTGCTCAGTTTATATTAAGATTGCAAATCTTCATAGTTTAATGGACAGGCTTTAATTCACTCCATATTCAACTCTTCAGCCATTCATACCATTTAAAATCTAATGATGGGAAGCCCAAATCCCATGCTGATGCAAATATATATATATATACATACATGTAGGTGATGATAATCTGGACCTACTGGTGAGTTCTGGTTTAGCACAAAATATGTATATTGGTGATTATTTATCTTTTCTACTTGTTGGTGATCATGTGTATTAGTGATATGAGATAGTGTGGATAGTTGAAGGATGCTTGAAAATCTGAGTTCAAATCCCCTACATTTACAATTAGGCTCAAGATATGAGAAGAGTGCCTATATTTCGAATAAACTAATTATCATCTTTCTAACTTTTTTTGCCCTGGTTTTTGTTTTATTATTATTACATTAACTTTTAGATTATCAAATATCAAATTTTTTCTTAGTTTTTATATATTATTATAACCTCTTTATATTCATATTTATAGTGATAATTTTTGATATTAAACCACATTATTTTCATAGAAATACAATTTTTTCTTTCATTCATTCATATCTCGGTTTTACTTGTAAACTGATAACTTTTCATATAGCTTTTGTTTTTTTTTTTGTTTCTCTTTTATTTACATACCTATATCAGAACTAAGTTTTTTCCAGTATTTTTTTCATTTACAAAGTTTCAATTTTTAATTGGTAATTTTTACAGTTTTTCAAATTTGAATTTCATTTATTTTTTACCATGATGTTAATTTTATTTGCATTCTTATTTGTTGAGGATGAATAAGTTTGTTTATTTCAGGACAATAAGGTAAAACGATAAAGCAGCCCACAGTAGATCAATAAATAGACATTAAAAAAGATAAGAAAAGACAGTAATCATTAGTCTTTAAAACTGCTAGGTAATGAGGGCTTCCATCCTTGTTTAACTAACTGTAGCTAAAAATAATTAAGATATCTATTTACCAACCAATTTTGGATGGTAACCTGGACTAATGTTTTAGAATGCTATAAGCAAACAATCTAAAAAAATCGTAATCATGTTTTAAAAAGTGTTAAGTTGCTTGGCTCAGATTTAAATGCATGTTGTAGGGATAGTTGGCAAATGTCTTACTATGGCACCAAGCAGTTTTAATCATGTATGTACTTAACCTTTTAAGATTAATCTATAGAAAAATATTTAGATAAGTTTTATAATCATCCTTGTTGAAGTATTAATAAAAAATTTATATTCCACAACATAATAAGTTTTATTTTTATTTTAGGCTTATTACATTATTACATAATTTTACACTTTTATCTTTATAGGTATGGACCTGTTGACTGCTCCTCCTCTCAAGAAGAAGGATCTGATACTCTTTGTAAGGATATATTTCCCAAAACCACTAGTCCTACTATGAGACCTCCTTTAGATCAATCATTTATTTGTACCAGTAGTGCTTCTAAACATAATTTGTATGGACAAAAACTTGCATCATGGGAAGAGCCTAAAGGTATGTTCCGAAATAATTCGGATATTACTGCTGATTCTGGAACATGTTCAGTTACAGAAAGTCCAGATGTTGTAAATGGAGATGAAAGTACTATCAAAAGGTTATCCACTGATGACCCAGAAGCTGAAGATCCTGAAACATTAGTAGAAGACTTAGAAAATATGTGTATAAAGGAATCTCAAAATGTCATTCCTGGATGTACATCTACTCAATCTGGTTTTCGAGCACGTGCCTTTAGCAATGACTCATTTGGTATTCCACCTATTTTATGCCCTGGAAGTCTTAGTTTATCAAATGGCTCTTCTGTACATCGTAAAGATGTGCCTAAAATCCATTATTCAAATTCACAAGAAAGGTTAATGACTATTAATTCTGAACGGCCTATTTTTCCTTCATTGCCTTTTTCTCCCTATGGTTCTCCTTGTTCTTCACCAAGATTTTGCAGGAGACCAATGAGGGAATCAAGAAGTGTATCCATTTCTGAAAAAGATGACTACATTCAACTTAATCAATATCAGTTAACTGCAGAAATCGGTCAGGTAATAAAATATGAGAATACTTATAGTTTAATTTAAATTTTATTATAATTTTTACTTTTAATAGATATACATACATACAATTATTTGACATGATATTAATTTATTATGTATTATCATCTATAAGGTTTTGAAACTTTTATTGTTACCATATTATTAACAAATTGATTAATCTCAGTAAGGTGTTTTGGGCTATGCCTTATCATGTAGCTGGAAATAATTAACAGTTTGTTAGAATATGATTGTTATAAAATATTTTATTATTTAATACGATATATTGTTGTATATGAATAAGCAAAATTACTGAAGAAAAAGAAGAAAGAAGTATATATAGAATTATATAGAAATAATGCACGAAGAATTAATATTACTTTGATAAATTACATATTCACAATTAAATGAAACTGGAATTAATTCTAAAATTTATTATACCAATATTAATTATATAGATAAATATTAGGTTATTGTTCAGCTTATAGTATGTTTGCCATCCCATATAATAGGTATACATGTAACTGTATACTGAATTATAACAGTCTGGCTTGGGAATTATTGTAATGGTAAATGTCTTATAACAAGGATTAATATATGACTTCATGTACCCTTCTAGCTGTCCCTAATGCTTCCAGCTGTGTCAGGTTTAGTATCTAGAGCTTCCAGTTTGACCTCAAATGTACCTCACTATTTTTGCAATCAAATATGGGATAATCGGTGTAATATTCATTGTTACCTTCCCTTACCTTCAAATGCACTACCAGTTTGTAGCCAGGTCCACTTCCTTAATGGGAGCAAATAGATTCATTGAGCATCTTCAACTATTGGCTTATTTTTTTTCATGTGTCATAGCATTGGCTGGGAAATGAACCTGCAACCTGGGACAACTGCTTGTAAGGCAGCTGTGCTGACCACCAACGCTTGACAACTATTGGCTTATTTTTATCATTTGTTATGTTTTATCTATACATTTAATCAAAGGTCTGTAATGACAATGCTTAATTCAATCAAGATAAAGATTGCAATCTGGACACATCCATTACTTGAAGTAAGTTGAACCATAACAGGTTTACTAATATAGTACTGATATTGATAAAAAATCAAGTCAGATGACCTAATTTTAATAAAGCTCCTATTTACAAATGTTATATATAGAGTAAGTTAAAAACAAACTCTTATGAAGCTTCAAAAATACCCTCAACCTCAGATCGCGGTTTCTGCCTCTAGCGTCATCAGTGAGGTGCTAGGGAATAAAAATACTAGAACTAGTCCAGCATTTTATCAATGCCTAACTATTGAGAAGAAAATCTGAAACTTTCAGACATTTAAATGTCCAAAAATCCAGCTATCTAACTCAAATAGCCGTATGGGACTGAACTAAGTTCAGATACACCATATATTAATAGCTCTAGCAATATAAAATTGCCAAAGCATTAATAGCATGCTTTGGCAATTTTATATTGCTAGAGCTATTAATATATGGTGTATCTGAACTTAGTTCAGTCCCATACGGCTATTTGAGTTAGATAGCTGGATTTTTGGACATTTAAATGTCTGAAAGTTTCAGATTTTCTTCTCAATAGTTAGGCATTGATAAAATGCTGGACTAGTTCTAGTATTTTTATTTCCTAGCACCTCACTGATGACGCTAGCGCGGTCTGAGGTTGAGGGTATTTTTGAAGCTTCATAAGAGTTTGTTTTTAACTTACTCTATATATAACATTTGTAAATAGGAGCTTTATTAAAATTAGGTCATCTGACTTGATTTTTTATCAATTTAATTTTAGTTTTTTGCTATTAATACTTTGGCAATTTTATATTGCTAGAGCTATTAATATATGGTGTATCTGAACTTAGTTCAGTCCCATACGGCTATTTGAGTTAGATATCTGGATTTTTGGACATTTAAATGTCTGAAAGTTTCAGATTTTCTTCTCAATAGTTAGGCATTGATAAAATGCTGGACTAGTTCTAGTATTTTTATTTCCTAGCACCTCACTGATGACGCTAGAGGCAGAAACCGCGGTCTGAGATTGAGGGTATTTTTGAAGCTTCATAAGAGTTTGTTTTTAACTTACTCTATATATAAGTACTGATATTATAAATAAATATGCTAATACTAAATTGGCAATTGTATAAACAAATTATATAAGAACCATTGTTTAAATTGATCATACAACAAATTTGCAATACTACCTAGTCATCACCATCATCAACCATTATCAATCCACTGCAGGATGGTCTCTCCAAGTTCAATCCATCTTTTCCTATCTTTAGCTTCTCTTCTCCACATCACTCCTGCACACTTTCTTATTTCATCCATCCATCTCACGTCTTTTACAATCTCTTGGAATCCAGTTTAAAATTTCAATTGTCCATCTGTTATCATCTCTTCTAGCAATATGTCCACCCCAACTCTGCTTCAGTCTTTTAATTTTTTCAATGAGGTCAGTAACACCTGTTTGTTCTCTTACCTATACATTGCGTTTTCGATCTATTCTTGTTACTCCCAACATGCATCTCTCCATACTTCTTTGAGTGGTCTGAAGTCTCTGTATTGCTCTTCTATTAAGTGTCCAAGTCTCAGATCCATAAGTATTCAAGTTTATTTATGAAGAAATGAAAAAATAAATCCATCTTTTATTTGCAGTCTTAAGTTCATATAATGACAATAGATTAAAAGTGTTTTACAAGTGTGTTTTTTTAAATTTCACCCTTATATGTGATTTACAGTTTATATAAGAACTTAGCAAATTAAAAAATGCATTCTTTTTTATTTTTTTCTATGTTATATTGTCTTTAATATGATGTGACACTATGAATTTGTTAGCTGGATAATTTAAATGCAGATTATTGTAAATGTTTATATAAATTTAATAATACAGCACTTATATGCATTGTTAGCTATTATAAATAAATATATTATAAATTACAATATTTTTACTACAAAAAAATACATCATATGATAATTTTCTACCATTCTTGTTTTGCCTTATTTAATCACGCATCCTGCTTTCTCTATAATTTAATCTTGAGAGTGTTCACATGTTGTTAATTGCATTAAATTCAGTACATCTTTTATTTAAAAATTAATAATTATCTACACATTATTTTTTTATTCTGCTTGTGTTTATATTACAATTGTTTATATTATAAACTATTTTTTTTACAAAGAATCTGAACATCATTTGCTATACATTTGACTACTCATATATAAAGATTAAACCATATTGAAGTTGTACTGTGATAACTCCTACGTCAATTAGAATCAATCTGTATATCAATACATGCCTCTATATACAATCATAGAAATAAATGATTTCAAATGCAAATGATAAGCTTTAATAAGATGGAATATTATTAAAGTGTCTGTGGAAAATGAAAAATATTTTTATGAGTAATAATAGTTTGAGGTTAATGTTAAATATTACTATTTAATAAAATCAACCATTTAATTTTTGTATTATTACTCTATACTATATATATATATTTCTTATATAGAGTATATAAGCACAGATTTTCACATGACCCACCACTCTCCACTCTATCTAATTACACTGATACACTCAAGCATATATATGCTGAAAAGATAAATAATCACCAATATATGTATTTCATGCTAAACCAGCAATCATCAGTTGGTCCAGATTATCATCTCTCACATATATATACTATAAGTGCTCAGATATATATTAGATAGACAATCTTCATACTTTAATGGACAGGCTCCAATCTACTACACACTCCAACTCTTCAACTGTTCATCCAATTGAAAATCTGATGATGCATGCTCGAAGGCCACCCTGAGGCCAAGATTCTTGTCACACCCATGTTGACCTAAGGTCAATCTGATCCCCACATGTAAAGTACATAACCCATTTAATACATATGCAAGGATGAGCAGATATAAGCCTGTGTTTCAGTTATATATATTTCTTATAAATTTTCATGCGCAAACTTACTAAACCTATAAATAATTTTTAAATAATAAAATCTAGTTTGACTTATTTATTTTCATTTACTTGTTGATCAATTTTTGAAATATGTAATTGCAGTGGTTCACTTTCCCAATGCATTTATTTATTTATATTTTAACATGTTAAGTGGGGATTTTTTTATGTATAAATTATTTAATTTAATGCTTAATATGATAAATATCAGTAGCGTTCTATTTTTTTAAAATTAGATTGCAGTTTTTAATTCATCTGAATAAATAAAAATGACACAAAAATATTTATCATTCTAAGTAACCAATTCTCAATTTAAAAATATTATCATGTATTAAATTTTAAATAAATATTTTTTTTTTGTTTAAACAAGCATATTTACCATCAATATTAAGATAGTTTGCTATTATTACACATAACTAAACATAAAGATATATATAGTCAAAATAAAAGTCATACATCACATGACCCTATTTTCTTAAGCTTGTAAGTTATAAACAATGAGGATTGCCAATTTTTTCAACAAGCTTTGTGATAAATGCTTAGCTAGAAAAAGCATTTAAATTTTCTCTGTCAGGACCCCCTCCAAACCTCTGACCATGGTTTCATGCTTTGGCACTCCTCAGAGAGGTGCTGGGATAGGTTCAGACACTAGATCTAAAAATACCAACCCAAAGCCAGCATTTAACTAAAAATTATTTATTGAGTGGAAAATCTGAAATTTTCAGACACCTACATGTCTTCAAACCCAGCTATCCAATTCAAATAGCCATATGGGGCTGAGAGATCTTCAGCCATACCATATATCAGAAGTCTTAGCAATATAACATTACATAAGACTTAAGGCAGAGACTATAAATAGTTAAAATAGGAGTCATACATCACATGACCTTATTCTCTTAAGCTTGTAAGTTATAAACAATGAGGATTGCCAACTCTTCAACAAGCTTTTCACTATATCACTCTTTTGCAAGATAGTGGCTGGTTTCTATCCACTTTTAACACTTCTGAGAGATGTAATCATAAATATATGACCAAAACATGTGATAAAAATCTATGTTTTTGTTATATTTTTATGATTGCATCCCCCCACAAGGAATTCAAAGCAATAGAAATCAGTCCCTATCTTGTATGAGAGTAGTAATATTTTCAATTATTAGAAAATTGCTAATAAAAATTATTAATATATATATATTACAAATTTACTTTGTAAGTACAGATATTTTTAGCTAGATCTTATATCAATTATTTTTCAATAAATACATATAGATTATTGATAATTTTTATTACCTTAAAAATTATTTCAATTCATTTAATCTTTAAAATAGATTTTAAATTAGAATAGTTATAATAATCAATATATAGATCCATACAAAAGGGTCTCATAAAAATAATTAAGTGATTTATTGCTTGAGATTTCATGATATATGATAAAATTGGACCATGACTCATAGAATTTGAGTTCCAGAGTTTGTTATCCTATCATTATATCAAATCACATGGGTCAAAGGTTTTCATTGATACAGTAATACTTTACATTTCCAAATTTGGGTCTGAAACTAGAATGAGAATAAAATGAAATTTTTATTACACAAATATCAAATCTTTAAATATATACGGAATAAATTAAGATAATATCAAATCTCAGATCATGATCCACGATTTTATGATAGCCATTGCAACATTGATGAAAAAATCAAATCAATCTTTATAGAATTTATAGGGTTAACCATCCCTTTTCAACTGCCATGGGATATCCACATTAAACATAGCAATTAATTTTTTTTTCAAATACCACTAAGATGATTCATTTGATGTTAAAATTTGAAACTTTAAGTTAGATCTTATTTTAATAATGACCATTTCACAAAAATTCACACACACTCAAAGTTTAGTTATATTTTACTATTTTGATCATGCAAAATTCTTTAAAAAAATAATACCTTATAATTAGCATTTGAATATGTATGATTCTTGGTGAAATTGGCATTAATAAAATAAGATTTCTAAATTAAAGTTTCAAATTTAAACAACCAAATTTAACATGTGACTAGTGTTTGAGCAGAAATGAAGTTAGTATTGTTTACACAGAGGCAAAACTCTCCATATAGTAGTGCATTTACTGCAAGCCAGAGTAATCAATGTATGCAAGAAGGGTTGTGCATAAAAATTCTATCCAATGCCTACTCATCCAATATTCCCAGATTAGTTTCTAGCTTATGGCTTTCATCAATGAGGAGCTTTGTGTCTGAGAGCACTGCATCTGATTTTTCTGGCTTGCACTGAGTGATACTATTATATGAAGAGTTTTGTTTCTGCATAAATAATGCTAACTTCATTTCTGATTAAACACTAATCATATGTTACATATGGGGGTGTTTAAATTTGAAACTTTAATTTAAAAATCTTATTTTATTAATAGCAGCTTGTGTAAGCATACAGAATGGTGTTTATGTGATATTTAGTGGTTTCATATTGTTTATTGTCATGGTAGGTAAACATGTCCTGCACAGATTAGCTTGGCTTTTTCTTTAATGAGTTATTTCTAAAGCAATATAAAATTCTAGATGGTGTATTGAAGATTTGATATCCATTAAATACTTTTTTTATGGAACATAAGAATAAATGGTAGTCTTTTGATCGCCGGTCGTGGCCGCTTGACAGTGTTGTTTATATATTAAAAGTATTTAAATTTAACTTAATTTTCCTCTAGCTTTATTATAGTACCAGGGTTCTTTCAGATTCTGTTTTACCCCATTCTTCCTAATATACAAAAACCACTAATTATTAGATTCAGACATAAATGATTCATATTGGCAGTCAAAAATTCTCTCCAGTTTATTTGTGCAAATAATCCCATACATATCCTCATCATTCTTACAATATTATATTTAAAAAACCTCAATTTTGAATCATGAATCTTTTTTTCCCTAATTCATCACTTTCTTCTTTGCCATCTTATTCTTACTATATTTGTTCTCTTAATACAATATATTTATTGGGATACTTGATGACTCCAATTGTATTTTCATATTTTAGTTATAACTATATAGAAGATAAGCAAACCTCCATACCAGTGCTGTTAAATAAGATGTTAAAACTACACAGATCCTCTCATTCCAGCCACAAGATAAAATCTAAGAAAGTAAGAGTGACAATCCTATTTCTGAACTCAAATGTTAATTTATGAACCAATCGTAAGTTTGGAAATAAGGCAGTCACTCTTATTTTCTTAAAGACTTTGTCTTGTGGCTTGGACAAGAATATCATTGCAGTTTTAAGATTTTGTTTAATGGCACTGATGTGGAGGTTTGGTTACATTCTAATTAGTTACAATTTAAACATTGGACTTGTAAAATCTATAGAGTATTATATTTTAATTATCTGCAGAATTTTCAGATGAAACATCAGTATTGGCTGTATAATATTTTTATAAACTAATACCTTAAAATATGATGACATTCTTTTATTTCACAGTATTTGAAGCTACTCTATTTATTTTGAATTAATTGTATTCTTTTTTTCTCTTTACATTAGCAATGTCATTATTTTGTATTTTCAACTCCAACATTTAACTATTTTTTCTTGGTTTTACTAAATTATACATAAGATATTCTCCAATATTAATATCTATATTTGTTTAATTCTGTGATTTCCTCATGAATAAGTCAGTGTTCAATGTACTCTATCACATTTTATCAATTTTTTAATCTAGTAATATGATGAGATTATTTAATCCAGCATTTACCTTAAAGATTTCACTTTCTTTAATTTCATGTCTTACAGGAACCCAATGGCACTTTAAAATAATTGCTATTTTCTTAATGATGTAATTTTTAAATTGTGTGCCTTAATTATTCTGATAGTTTTTAAGCAACACAAACTTATCTGAGTCTAAGTTGTACAATGAGTACCATTTTCTCTTTTTGCAATATTGTTTATTTAAAGAATTTGTGCATTTTGATTATCTTTGGCAATTTAAAAAATCATTTAAATCTAATTCCAACATTGAAAATTATGTATCTTGTTATAAAACTAAATTTAAAAGAGAAGTACATTTTTGTTATCATACTTCAAAAAACTACTACCATAACTTACTGCTGAAAAAGCAAGTCCCATTAATTATAATTGAAGTTATTATCTTCAAAATGAATCAAATTTCTTACATCAAATGATGAAAATATACCATATCCTTCATTATTCATACAATAAATATATTTTTAGGTTAAGAAATGTATTTATGTTTCAAAAGGAATTTTATTTAGGAAAAATTACAAAAAAAAAATACATATAACATATTTGGGGTAAACATGAAGTTACCAGGTCACAACAAAATTAGAATTTTGTTTCAAATTTTTCTCACCAGAATGTTTCTTGTTAAATTACTGGTGACCTGGTAAGTTCATGTTTACCATATTTGGTTATATGCCTTCATATCGCTGTTTAATAGGGCTAAAGCTAACATGCACTTAATATATTCATATAATAAAAGAAATATGTTACTATATGCATTTATGGATAAACAGGTTGCAATTTATCTAATTTGTCTTATGCAATTCCAGTCTCTAACCCACCATTGTAAAGTTGTTGTTTTTTTTAGTTATAAAAATCATACTTATTTGCATGTGGGCTGCTGCTGATGACATCATCACCTTCATTTTACATCTTAAATTAACAAAATTTAGAAATAAATATAAAAAAAAAAAAGATGTCCGTATAGTATTTGTAATTATGTCTCAATCTGACTGCTCTTAATTACAATAGATGTCTCCAGATTAGAATAGTGTGATTATTGTTGTCAGGGACAGATTGCATGTGACTTAAGAAATTATGTGATGTTATGTCATATTGATATTCTAAGATTTGAATTGAAGTTAGTTAGGTATTCAGTCACTAGCAGTATAATAGAAATATTTTATAATGTAAAATACAAATAATAATCAGAATACTGTTTTGTGGAAAAATATGATAATTCTTTCAAGATCAGTTAAATTTCATTTTCTTTAAGAAAAGTAAAAATTATTATTAACAAACATTAGTTTTCCAATTTAAAAGTTTTTTCAATCATACTACTAATATTAATGCAATGTAATCATAAATCATATATTTTTTTAGAAAGAGACCACAAAGTATATTTTAAGAGATAGTATTTTTTAATATTATTTGATCTTTAAATTTTTCATGAAGATGAATAATAGCTGAAAGCCTTATCTAAGGATGAGATTCAGCACTGCCATCCAGTGATCAGAATAAAAGAAAATGTTAATCAATTCAAAGATTGTGTGATGTCTGAGCATCAGAAATGACAATTTGACTAACTATTTGTTCAATAACTATTAGTTCTTGGGTCTGTCTTTTTTTTATTATGATAAATTAATTAAGGCAGTGTCGATTGTTTGCCCTTGAATTAACAAAACAGAGAATGAAATACTGTTTACAATGCAAATATTGAAAGTAAGCAGACAAAGTCAAAGTTTAGCATAAAGTATTCTTTTGCAGGTTTTATTATATTATTTTAAATATTATGACAATGATGATGATGATGATGATAATAATAATAATAATAATAATCCCGCAGCAAATCTCTGCTGAGGTAAGAAGCAATCCTTAAGTTCTCCGATGTAAGTATTTATTTTTTTCTTTTGTTCCAACTTGTTATTCGCAAAACAAACATAATACAGGAAAATTCGAATCATATAATAGATTAATAGTGTTTTTTGAAAAATATCGGTGTGTTTTCATATCTTTTTTAAAAAAAAAACATAGTGACTTGAGCCAGAATAAATCATGGCTACTGCCCAGTCAAGCGTGAGCGAATTAAGCACCAATACGAAATTAACAACATCCTTAGTTTCAACATTGCCTATTTCATATGCAAAAGTACTTAAAAGTAATAGCAATACTACAGCACCAACCCAAATACCGCATTTCCATAGAACAAACACAAATGATATAAAAAATCTTGATCTAAACACTCGAGAAGAAAATCAACCCCCAGCCGCAATCTGGACAAAAGAAACACTTGAAAATGTGATGGACTGTTTCAGTAATACGGTGCCTCGTATGTTATTTGAAACATTTTGCAGGTTTTTTTCACCAACATCGTTAGTACTCGCAGTAACCGATAATCAATGCTCATTATATCGTTTCCAAAAAGCTTTATTATATGAAGAAATCATGCAAAATGCACTATGGGAAACAATCTCTTATATTGCTGACCATCCAAATTCTCGATATATAACCATTGATTTTTATACTCAGCAGCAAAAAGAACGTTTTCAATCCACTATTTTAGCACTTGATAATTACGCACTCGTAATTATAGATGAAAACTGGAAAAATATAATTACTGGAGTGCTTAAAAATACTTATCTTAAATACAACGTACAAGATTTTCAAAAAATGATAAACCCATTTGGAAAAATAATTGTCCTACAGCCTATATATTTAAAAGACACACCTATAACGATATGTAGTAATCGTTTTGAATTTAAAATAAAACTACATAAAAACGTAGACACCTCAACGATTCCAACACAGATTACAGATCAAGAAGCGACCCTCTCGCTTCACATAAGAGGTCTAAAGCCACATTGTTTTGGCTGTGGACAGAGAGGACACCTAGCAACTCAGTGCAATAACACAAAAAGCAATCACTGTGAACAAACTAAAATCCTCTCCCCAGAACAACCCAGTGATGATGAAAATAAAATTTATAATAACACTACATCCATTGGCAACCCAATAATAGAAACTGGAAAAAAACATGTTCAAACACCCACAAACAAAAATGATAATGGAGCAGAATTGTCTATCCCAAAGACCAACCAAAAAAATAATAACACAAAAACTAACACAGACACCCAAGATTCAAACGAAAATAACTCGCAAGAAACCACAACACAAAATACAGCAATTATATCACAGGATCAGCATCTCGATAAAACAAAAGGTGTACCAAGTAAAAATCAACAAACAGAAAATAAACACACACAGCTATATAATGAAAATATAAATCCAGATAATATAAAGATACCAATAATAATAAAAACTACAATTATAAACAAAACTGCATCAAACATAATGGATGCAATAGAAGTCCCTCTTCCACCTATTCAAGAGAATACACCAGAGGGAAAAAGAAAGCCAGGTAGACCACCTAAAAACCATGAATCCAAAAAGGCAAAAAAAAAATAGACCAAAAGCACAACTCATCAGACATATACAACTTAGAAAATGATGAAATAGAAATGGATGTAAGCCAACAACAAATGGACACCTGTTCAGTTTCATCACAAATTGCCTGTATAGAGTCTGAACCAATATTAAATGAAAGAAAAACTGATAATAAACCCAACAATGTCTTAAATATGTATCAGCATCCATCTACTGCAATATAAACAAAAATTTAGTATTAAAAATAAATAAAAATCTATACCCTGTTAAAAAATTATCCTAAAAACATGAAGATAAAAATTGGATCTCTCAACATTAGAGGTTTAAATGCCACCAAAAAACTTTTTGATCTCAAAAAATGGTTACATACAACACAACCACACATACTGGGGCTATTGGAAACAAAAATATACAGCAGCTCTCAAATTGATCCATCAAAATATTTAGTCAGCCAAGGTTTTTGTGCCTGCTCAAGGCAATCATCATCACCATCAGGTGGCATGGGCATAATTATATCCCACAACTGCCCTTTCGATTCTTTTAAAATTATATATATTGACTCTAATCTTATCATATTAACACTCCATAAAAATATCACACTTAACCTAGTATTTGTATATATACCACCAGGCCCTGTCATCATCTCCAGAATAGCAACAATAAATTCAATGCTTACAGCAACACCAAATCCCATAATACTCCTGGGAGATTTCAACATGACCTACCAAACTTTTGTCACCAAATGGATCCATCAAATAACAACCCCACTTATGAGTGCTGAAGGTTTTCTCCCATCAAACTCAATATCTTTTAATAACAATAGATATAAGTCACTTATTGATTTGTGTTTCTACTCACCAATGTTACATCATTATTTTAATCTTGAACTCTGTTCATCTATAATCTCAGATCATGCTGCCCAGTTCATCACCCTCGACCTTACAAAAATACAGAATACAACAATATCCCTCCAAAAGACTGTGCGAATACTTCTTCCAGCACAAACAACTGAATTCTTATATTCAGAAACATATATAATGCTCCAAAAACTGCAAAACATGTCACTCGATCCAGTACAAAAGTATATAGCATTCACCAATATACTTTCTTTCAACATCAATCATATTACTTGCAATTCAACACCCCCCACCAGATTATTAGCTTTGGCAGATGAACTACATAAAAGAATAACCATTTCCAGACCAACTACAGATAATCAAACACAAATTAAAAAACTTACAGAAATGTACAACAATACATGCAATACACTAAAGCAATATGTAGCAATAAAGAAGAAACAAATATGCCTTACACAACAACATACTTGGACCAGAGCATACATACGGTGGACATTGGGATACCCATCCACAGTCAGAGTGCCTATGGCAATTAAAATAGATGGCTCTATAACAGCTGGACATAACATGATAAACCCAATATATCAACACTTTAAAAAAAAACTGCAAAAACAGAGTGTACATACCAAATGAAGACATATTTGGAGACCCTGAAACAGACACACCAATAACAACAACTGACATTGTATTTCAACTTGCAACAATAACAAACACATGTCACCCAGGACCACAAGGAATTCCCAAATTTGTGTTCAAACATCTTAGTCACTTCACAGCAAAATACCTGTGCGATCTAGCCAATTACATATCCCAAAAAATTTACAACATACAAAGTCTATACCCAATTGCAATTGTTCCATTTAACAAAAAACCAACAGCAATATCATCTTTATCTAATCTACGACCAATTTCAATGGGACCTTTAGGAATAAAAATTCTTGAAAGAGTGATAAAGGAAAAAATAGAACAACACATACTCCCTGTGTTATCATCAGCACAATATGCCAAAAAAGGATCATCCATTGGCCAGGGTGCCTTAATGTACAAAACAATTATTGAAGTAGTAAAAAAAAGAAAGAAATATGCACCAATTATAGTTCAACTAGACATTGAGGCAGCTTTTGACTCAGTGCCTATAGCCAAATTATTAGACATGCTGAAAAAAACAACAACACCTCCATCCCTACTATATATAATAGCCAATCTGCTATTCAGCCCTGAAATTCACATCACATTGAATGGGAAAAAATCACCAGCCTTCAGACTGAGTCAATCCATCCCACAAGGATCTCCCCTAAGTGCCTTGCTCTTTACAATATATATAAATCCTCTAGTAATAGAGATACAGAAAAAAAAATAAAAGGCTTTCAAATTCCAAACACTCTTTTAAATATATCATGCATAGCCTATATGGATGATGTAACAGTTTTCCTCCCCTCTAAAAAGAATCTCCCCATATTACAAGAGATAATCAAGAATTATACCTCAAATTTTAATTTAAAAATTAACACAAATAAAACTGCTGCATGGTCAATATACACAGGCAAGCACTGTACAGAGATGTTTAATGGTAAACCATCTGCTTTCCTTGGTTTCCCATTCTACCTTGGAACCAATGGAATGAGGCAAAAAATTCAAAATAAATTAAAAAAAGATGCTGAAAAAAATCACAGCCTCATTTGAAAAGTCATACCTGTCAATATACGCAAAGGTAGGACTATTTAATCAACTTATAATTACAAAAATTACATACTACACACCTATAATCAAATTTATTCATATCTAAAATCTCATCAATCTGTAACAAACTAATATGGAAGAGAAAGACAGTGGCAATCGCTTTAAAAAATCTGAGCAGACCACCACATAGCAATGGACTTGGACTCCATACAATCAATGTTTTTTACACACAGAAATCAGTAAATCTAATAACAGCAACCATAAAAAGATTTCCAGACCTGGAGTGTGTAATCAGTATAATACCCACAGACAGACCACCCCCTTTCATATGGATATCTATCCACATTGATTGAAGAACTCAAGCCAATATACAACAAAATATCACTCAATAATGACAACAAATATACATACTGGGACATTTATAATATACTATATCCAAACCAGACACCTAATCTACATCCATCCGTTCTTGGAATAGACAACCGGCAACTACTGCAACAGTTCAGAAAATGGTCATTAGAACCAAAATTATTTGATTTGCTACTTAAGCTTAATCTCAATGCTCTACCCACAACCCATTTCCTTAGATTTCGTAGATTCTATACAAATACAGACCCCATGTGTGGACTATGTCATAGAAAAGAAGAAACCCAAGATCATTTTCTTCATTCCTGCAGTGCCCTAGAAACAATATGTCGCACAATGTTTACCACATACAGAAAGGCTATCATTTCAATTGATGAAATAATAAATACATTTAAAAAAGGCAACAGCCCTGCTATTCGTGCAGCAACCTACAGCCTTTATGTCTACTGGTGTACCAGATGCACTTGCCAATAACCCTCGACGCCACCCAGCAACATATTTAATAAAACTAGAACTGTTCAGAAAAAGAGACAGCATCCTAGCTCAACCAGATGTGTTTGCAGCCACATGGACACGCTTGAAGCAAAGATCCAGTCTATGAAATATAAAGGCCAATAAGATAGATGATGACATTTTCAACATCAGCATTTTTTCCAACTTCAAAAAGATGCAAGCACAAACTGAACTAAATAGAAGACCAAATTTAAAAACAAGAAGAAAAAAAAAAGTATGCAGAAAAGATAAAGACTTATATACTGAAAGTTGTAATTTGTTTTTCATTTGTAACAAATCAATATATTACTATATGTGACTCTGTAACTTTTTAGACTCAATAAAGTTTTGCTTTGAAACATCATCATCATCATCATCATCATAATAATAATAATAATAGAGCGCCACCTGGATACAAACCTAGTAGCAGGTAAGCAAAGAACCTCTTAGTTTTTTTGTTAATAAAAGGCAATTTATTTGCTAATAACTAATAAAAATGTCCAATAAAACAATTTAAAACACTCAAATATTTATTTTGATTGAAAAAGAGTAAAAAAGGACAGAGAAATCCAGAGAGTTTTTTATCGAAAATCCGTACCTAATGCTAATAGACAAACGCATAGTTAAAAGCTAGTGGATCTAATAACTAATGCCAAAATCTCAGGCAAATTTAATTTTTTAATAAGAGTAGATAAAAAATCAAATCTACAAAACTCAATAATTTTGCGGCTAACTGAATTGTATTGGTTATATATATTAGTGTTTGAAACATACCTTTGAAAAATAATTGAAAAACTTAAAATGGCGACCGCGCAATCTATTAACCTGGTGGGTGGTCCATCGCAGGGCACAAGAAAGTCATATGCTTCTGTAGCAAAAAAAGCCGAAGATTACGTAAGCCCGGCAAAAGGTCCTAGGTTCAGGAAAACAACAGCAGATGATTTGGAAAACATGAATCTTATGGATCAAAATAAAAATGATCCCCCCCTCTCATATTGAATGGACAGATGAAATGCTGGAACAAATTGGAGAGAAATTCAACAAAACAATACCTCGATCACTTTTCCTGATGTTTAAACGTTTCTTCACCGATAAATCAATAGTACTCGGCTGTAACAGATAGTCTTTGCACACTATACAGTTTCCCCAAATCCCTTCTAATAGAAACACTTCATGAAAATATGCTTGAATCGGTACAATGCTTAGGCGACCATCCAAATAGCAGATATGTGGCGGTCCAGTTCTACGAAAATGCGCAAAGAGAACAATTTAGAAATCGAAGTAAGATGCTAAGTAATTTCGCACTAATAACAGTCGATGAGAATAAGTATAAAAATATCTCTGGAATTTTAAAAAATACGTATTTTGGCTACAACATGGAAGATTTTCAAAAAATGATGAATCCTTTCAGAAAAGTCGTTTTCTTCCAGCAAAAATACATTAAAAAAGCAGCAATTCCCGTACTAACAAATAGCTTTGAATTCAAAATTAAATTGAATAAACAAGTATCCGGAGAATATCCCCACACACATAACCGATGAAGAAGCTACACTATATATTTACGTCAGAGGGCTTAAGCCAGGTTGCTTCCATTGTGGAAGAAGAGGACATATTGCAATGGAATGCAATGAACAAACACAGCAAAATAAAAACAACAATACATCAAAAAACTCAGGATATGTTACAGAAAGCGAAGACACAAATAACCAACTAGACGAGTTAAACTACCCTACACTACAAAGCAACCAGGTAAACAACATATCTAATAGAAATGAAAGAATTAGCAATCCAGTAAACACTATAACAAGAGAAATTAAAACAAATAAAGAAAATCAAAGCAGTGAAAACCCGCCCAATTTAAATAGAATGGAGGAAAAAGAAAACGAGAACCTACCAAAAGAGCTTAAAAGAAAAATGAATGAAAATGATGAGCAATCAGAAAGCATAATAATAAATAAAATGACCACAGAAATCATGGATAGAATAACAGTACTATCCAATGCTAGAAAGTACATCAACTGAAAGCAGGAAGAAAAACGCATAAAACAAAAAAAAAACAAGAGAAAGTAAGAAAATTAAAATGAACGAGGAAGAAGATAGTCAGATTAATTTAACGGAAGAAACCACAGCAGAAGAGATGGAAATAGAACTAACCACACCAGAAGAAAAAAAATTAAAAAAAACACCACACTATAGCACACGTATCCAAACACAAACAGAATCACCACAGGAAAAAAACATGCAAACAAAAACGGCAGAATAAACCATGGTCCAATTTAAATCTCCCTCGCATTATAAGTTAAACTCAATGAAAATTAAGATAGGCGCAATAAATGTTCGGGGATTAAACTCGAAAAAAAAAATACAAGAAATCAATCACTGGATACAACAACTCCAACCTACCATATTAGGACTCGTAAAAACGAAAATCTATAATGGATCGCAGATAAATCCAGCACAACTTATGAGTAAAATGGGTTTCTGCGCATGCTCTAGAGGTGGAACAGAAGAAGTCCCTTTACAACGTTTAAAATAATATACATAGACGCGAATCTATTAATAACCACATTCAATAATAAAAACTTCTCAATAAATATTATTTTTGTATATATACCACCAGGGCCAACTGTAATTAACAGAATAATAACAACAATTAACTCAATCCTCTCAAACAATCCCTACCCAACTATTCTTACGGGAGATTTCAACATAAGTTATAAGAAATTTATTACGAAATGGATACACCAATTAACATTTCCACTCATGAGTGGAGAAGATTTTCTACCAACTAACTCGATATCCTTTTATAACAATAGACACGGAACTTTAATAGATCTAATGTTTTTTTTTTTCCCAATGCTGCATCATTCAATAGAAATATCACTTTCCCCAACCCCATTTTCAGACCATGCAGCGAGATAATAACGCTAAACATAAACACACTGCAGCACAATAATTAATTTGCAAAAAACGATCAGGATCCTACTACCAGACAATACTACGGAGTCACTTTTTTCAGAAATTTATATAATGATAAATAAAATAAATCAGCTTGAATTAGACCCGATATCCAGATACATAGCTTACACTAACACCCTTTCATTTAATATAAACCATATCACACAAAAAGCAATTCATCCCTCCAGGCTAATTACATTAGCAGATGAAATATACAAAAGAATCAGTCTGTCTAAACTGGTTCAACAAAATCAAACAAACATAATTAAACGCACCCAGCTCTATAAACAGACTTGCAATAAATTAAAACAATATCTAAGCATAAAAAAGAAAAAAATTTGCCTAGCACAGCCACACACATGGACATGCAGATATATTAGGTGGGCTTTGGGGTACCCATCCATAAATAAAGTTCCCATGGCACTGGAATCGGAAAATAAGATTACAGCAGGATTTAACATGATTGCACGTATATATAACTATTTCAAAACAAAGCTAACTAAGCATGTACAATTCACACCCAAAGAAGATTATTTTGGAACAACTGAAGATGAGATGCCATTTAAAATTGAGGATTTTAAGGTAGTGTTAGAATAAATCCCACTCACATGTCATCCAGGACCTCCAGGCATTCCACAGTTTGTACTTGCACATCTTAGCCAAATTACAAACACATACCTGTGTCAATTGGCAAATCAAATATCACAAAAAATTTATAGCATACAGGGATTATACAACATATCAATGGTACCATTTATGAAAAAACAAGAACCTATTACCAAGATCACCAACTTAAGACCCATCTCAATGGAGCCTTTAGGAATTAAACTGCTAGAAAAAGTAATAAAGATGAAAATTGAACCATTTATACTGACAAAAATATCACAACATCAGTATGCAAAGAAAGGCTCTTCCACAGATCAGACAGCACTACTCTTTAAAACTATAATTAACTCAGTAATTAAGAAGAAGAAATATGCTCCAATTGCAGTACAATTAGATTTTGAAAGTGCTTTCGACTCTGTAACAATAAAAATCTTTCTAAATCAACTAAAGGAAATACAAATACCACGATCAATATTATATGCAATAGCCAACCTACTTTTTAAACAGAGAAGTACATATCACACTTAACGGAAGAACATGATCATCATTCTATCCCACTCAATCAATACCACAAGGGTCACCACTGAGTACACTACTGTTCACCTTCTACATAAACCCCTTATTAGAAGAAATTGAAAAAAAAATACAGGGAGTGTTAATACCAAATACAAAAAGATACATTCCTTGTATAGCTTATCTGGATGATATCACAATATTCTTAACAAAAAAGCAACTACAAGAACTACAAAACATCATAGAAGAATATACAAAAAAATTCAAACTTAAAATCAATATCAATAAGTCAGCTGCTTGGACAATTTTTACAGGGAAAGTAAACAAACAAATTTATCAAGGAAAGCCCAGCAGTTTTCTAGGTTTTCCATTTTATCTGGGAATGAATCAAATGAGGACAACAATACAAAACAAACTCAAAGTGGATGCAGAAAGAATCACAGAATCATTATCCAGATCATATCTATCAATATACACAAAAATATCATTATTCAATCAACTCATAATGTCAAAAATAAGCTACTATTTACCAATAATCAGTTTCACAAAACCGTTTATGGCCTCAATTAATTCATTTTGTAGCAAACTACTATAGAACAGGAAAGTAGTTGCCATTTCAATAAAGCAACTTAACCAACCAACAAAAAGGAATGGTCTGGGACTTCACTCAATATTAGTGTTTTAGACATAGTCAAAAGATTTTCAGATATTGAACCAATATTGAAGATCACACCCACAGATGGTCCACCACCTACAAACAATTATATCTTTACATTGCTTGAAAGCATTGAGAGCATCAAAAACAAAGTAACACTGAAAAGTCCAATAAAATATACATATTGGCAAATACATGATTTCCTAACACAAAAACAATCTGAGACTACCCAAATATCTGTATTGGGAATTGATAACAGCCAATTACTTAAAAAATTTAGAAAATGGTACCTGGAACCAAAATTTTACGGTTTCATAATCAAAGTCAATTTGAAAGCACTACCTACAAGTCATTTTATTAGATACAGAAGATTCTATATAAATATAGATCCCTTGTGTGTGCTGTGTCACCGGGATGAGGAAACACTGGACCATTTCATACATAATTGTTCAGGACTTGAAAAAGTAAGACAAATGATGGTTGGTGGATATTGGGAAAATGGAACCACTATAAATGAGATTCTACAAACATTCAAAAATAATGGAATACTCACCTTAAGGGCAGCCACTTTCAGCCTATATGCATTCTGGTGTACCAGATGCACTTTTACACTGGGCAACAACATGAGAAGGCACCCTAACACCTATAGAAACAAATTGCAAAAAATAAAAGAGACAGCATTATTGCACCACCTAATATTTTTGCAGCAACGTGGTCTCTTTTTAAAATTCAGGCCAATTTATAATAAAGGATATAATAAAAAAGGACAAAGGCAAACATGAAATTCAGTGTTGCAAGAACATGAAAAAATTACTGAAACCATAATCATTGATTTATATTGTACATAAACTTGGACAATAAATATTTCATAAAGTGTAAAAAAATCAAAAACATTGTGAAAGCCATTATCTAAGTTCTAAAAAGTCAATTTTTAAGTGCAAAGAGATTCTAATAAAATATACAGACTGTAATGTAATAACTGTGTAAACCTATGTATAACACTATGTATAATCAACAACCCATGTAACCACTTGTTTTTGAATAGTTACCTTTAAAACATAACAACAACAACAACAACAATAATAATAATAATAATAATAATAATAATAATAATAATAATAATAATAATAATAATAATAATAATAATAATAATAATATTATTATTATTATTATTATTATTATTATAGAATCTTGCATTTGTGCTTACTTAAACTTACACTTTTGAAAAGATAATATTATTAATAATAAAATATTTATAAATATATAAATGGTATATTAATAAATAACAAAATTATTATGAAAAATGGTCTAGTGGTTAGCATAGCTACTTCCAAGCAGCTGGCTGGGGTTCACTTCCTGGTCAATGCATTTGATATATGAAAAAAAAAAGTTGAATAATTTTTGAATATTTTGTTTGCGATCAATAATAAATCAATATTAGAATAATAAGTATGCATATATCAAGTGATTGAGTAAAAATCAAATAGAGTTAACTAGGGGTGGTCAGCCTTTGTTGCACGTATCAAACAAGATTCATTGAGAGATATGTGGCACTTTGCATAATAATAAAAGTTAAGCACAATTCTTATAAAGCAAACTAATTTGTGTTAGTACTCGGGAAGAAAAAGCTTATAAGCAAAATTTAAAATCAATAACTGAAACTAGAAAAAAAATTATTCAGCAGTTCATTCTGAAGGTACACTGTTCTCATTTTCCAGGCCAGATTAAAACCATACTAGTTTTTAATTTTTACTTTATAAATGTTCATCTTCCACAAATCTTAGTTTTGTTCTTTATGAAAATTATTTTCATTATGAAATTGATAAAAACAAAACAGAATGAGGTTTTGAATAACTGATTTTAATTTGACAAATTTTCTATTGCTTCATTTACAAAACAAACCCAAAATCTCATTAACGTAAATAAAATTAAACTTTAATTTTTTTCTGTAATATATTATTATACTATGAAGAAAAAAGAAGATAAATATTATTTATCCATAACATAATGTATTTTATACAAAAATGGCATATGAGTCAAAAAGTAGTTTGGTACATGTGAACTCGTGTGATAAAATTAGTGTTTTAATCCAAACGTTTTCTGCCCCAGTGTATACACTTGTAGTGAGCTGTATTTTTTATAATTCAAATGAAAAATTGTAAATTGCTTCTTCAATGGCATATGTAGATATTATTCTATATTTTTCATTTAATTCTTGATGTGATGATGATCTTAATAAATATTTAACTATATTAAATTTTGAATTTATTTCATGGATTATTTTTAATAATTTTGGTCCTACATAGAGAAACAAACAAAACTCTCCATACAGTATTGCCACTCATGTGCAAGCCAGAATAATCGATGGATACCAGAAGGCTTGTGCATAAAATCCCCATCTAGTGCCTACTCATCTAATATCCCCAGACTAGTTTCTGGATTGTGGCCTTCATCAGTGAAGAGCCTTGGATCTGAGATCACTGCACCTAGATCTGACAAAGGCCACAAACCAGAAACTAGTCTGAGGATATTGGATGAGTAGCACTAGATGGGGATTTTATGCTCAATCCTTCTGGCAGCCATTGATTACTCTGGCTTGCCATGTTTTAATAATAATTACAAGCAAGCATAAGAAATGGTAATCCTATGTAGAGGTTAGCATATTTTTAGAAAAATTTTCTAATTACTCAATCTTTTCTAGGTAATTTAATTTTTTTCATGGACTTTGTTCGTAATCACCCCATCTAGCTATTGGTTGGTAAATAGATACTACCTGACATTAGCTGCAATATAAAATAAAGAAGGAAAGTCTTAAAAACTCATTATCTGGAAGTTGTCTAATATTATGTCTTTTTATTCACCATTTTTTAATGCAAGTATCTGAAGACATTTTTGCCAAGCAGTAAGCTATTTAAAAGGTTCTTTTTATGTTTTACGTACATGAAAATACTCCACATAGCTATGGTGAGCTTTCAAATAGTGTATTGAAAACTTTATATTTTATAAGGGATTAATTATATGTGATGGTTCTTAAAAAGTTTCATGAATAATAGTGATTGAATGTATGTCTATTACTTGAGCTCAAATTTGTAATAGAGGCATCAGATTTTTTTTTTAAGTATGGTCAAAAAAATTTTTTAAGATAGTCTATCAAGACAATTAATTATATCATACATTATGATCAATTATCTTCCAGATCATTTTGTTTGCTATTTTAATTCAAAAAAGTCTCTACCAGCATTCAATCTTGGTTGATAAATAGATACTAAGCTATTCTTAGTTAAAGAATAAAGTTAATTTATGAACAATGTGAATGAGGCAATGTACCGAACATTAAAAAATGTGATTAAATTTTCACCAAATAGGAACTTTGTTTGCTATTTTAATTCAAAAAAGTCTCTACCAGCATTCAATCTTGGTTGATAAATAGATACTAAGCTATTCTTAGTTAAAGAATAAAGTTAATTTATGAACAATGTGAATGAGGCAATGTACCGAACATTAAAAAATGTGATTAAATTTTCACCAAATAGGAACTTTGTGGATATTTTATTAACAAAGATGGTAGTTCTCTTGAATTTTATGGAATGGTAGAATGCTGAAATCACAAGCTAAAAGTTTAGAATTGATTCTCTCAGTTAAGTAAAACAAATGTAATGGACATCTTATGTTCAACTGCCACTTGATTGCCTAAATATTACTGACTTCAAAGCAATTAATTAACTATATAATTATATGGATGATCAAGTGTTCATAATGCATGAGCATTTGATTCTTTGGAGTGAATAAATCTGATCATTATTAGATTACTTATATTTTTTTAAATTTGCATACGTTTGTTCGACTGCTTCTGCGCAATTAAGTTCTTTCTGGGTGCACTTTTAGTGAATATATGCAAATTTGAATCATAAATACAAATGAAGGAAAAACCAATATTATATATGTGTATATAAAATATAGAAGAAAAAGGCAACAACTTTTTAATTTTACTTCATTAACAAAGTAATTTATTTTCAAGAAAAATTAGATGTCGAATTCATACTGTTTTTATTTATGGTTACTTACGCCATTGTCAGAAAGAAAGAAAATACTGCAATTATAAATTTTCTATAACTATCTAAATCAATATATAAAATTAATGTTTATTTTATGACCACATAGTTAGTTAGTTAGTTAGTCAAAAGCTAATTATTTTTTACATTTAATTTCCTTTAAAATAAAAATAAAGCAATTAAAGAGGGGAATAACCTTTAACTATTATTTGTGAAACAATTTTCAAATTATATATAGACATTCAAAATATATAAAACTCTGTCATTGGTAATTATAATAATAACTACAATAATTCAAAAATAAAACATAAGAGGAACAGTTTTCTAAACAAAATTTCGCAGTCAAAACAGCGATGCCAATAGTTATAATCTAAACATTCGGTATATTTTTCTGAAGCTTATACTAAAATATAAATTGTTTTCTTTTTAGGATATTTTATTTTTAAACCGTTTTAGTTGTCACATTTTAGTTTATGCGAAAACATTCATGCACAGACATCCTATTTGAGAGAAAACCACAAAGTTGAAATAATTTTTATGTTAGTTCTCTGAGTGATGTTTTTTTTTAAAGGGAGGACTTTCAATTTATAGCTTTTTTATTATATACGATCTAATAAATTTCGGTATCCATTTAGTTATCAAGTGATCTATCTTTTTCTGTGTCTCTGAAAATGTTATGAGAGCCAATTTGGGAATTCATTTTTGTCCATCAATTGTTATCTCTTCAAGCAACATGTCTAGCTCAGCTTTACTTCAATATCTTATTTTTTCTGCTGGTACCAACAATGCCATTTTGATTTCATTTTTGATAATTATAACATATAACTCTTTATTATATCATCATTAATATATATTTTGCTTTTCTATTAATTATCTAGGCCATGTCATCATTATCAACCATTATCAATCCACTGCAGGATGACGGTTTCTCCAAGTTCAATCCATCTTCTCCGATTGTTAGCTTCTTTTTTCCACATCACCCCTGCATACTTTCTTATTTCATCCATCTCACATGTGGTCTCTTTCTGGGTCTTTTAAATTTCTTGGAATCCAGTTTCAGATTTCAACTGTCCATCTATTACCATATCTTCTAGCAATATGTCCCAGCCCAACTCCACTTCAGTCTTTTAATTTTTTTAATGAGGTCAGTAACACCTGTTTGTTCTTTTACCCATATATTGCGTTTGCGATCTCTTCTCGTTACTCCCAACATGCATCTTTTCATACTTCTTTGAGTGGTCTGAAGTCTCTGTATTGCTCTTCTATTAAGTGTCCAAGTCTCAGATCCATAAGTAAGAACTGGTAAAACACATTTATTAAAAACCTTTCCTTTCAAACACATAGGCATATTTCTTTTTAGTATCAAGTTATTTTTACCAAAAGCACTCCAACCAAGTTTAATTCTATGATTAATTTCATCCATTATGTTTCCATCTGTATTAATAATCTGACCAAGGTATTTGTAACTATTAACTTCTTTTAACTCATCATAATTAATCTTTATTTTCATATTTTGAGAAATTTGTATTCATAAGTAAATATAATTATATGCTCATTCTGCAAAGGCTTTTTTTTTTTTTTAGTATTTATTCGTTTCATTTGAAAAGTTAATTTTAGGATTGATTTTATCCATTTTATTTGATCAAGATATTTATAATTATTAATGTTATCAGATCATTAGTTTCCTTTTTAAATAAACTTATGAACATAACTTAGATGTTTCAATACTCATATTTTTTTTCTCATGTGTCATAGCATCAGCCGGGAAGCGAACCCTCTAACCCGGGACAACTGCTTGTAAAGCAGTTGTCGCTGACCTCTTGACCACCAATGCTTGACAAATTTATCTAGTTATTCCAGTAATGCTTTTACAACTGTCATATTATTAGAAAAAATAATCATAACAGTTATAAAATCCTGATGTCATAAGTAATCATCATAATAATATATTGTGCCAAGGCCAATTTGGCACATGTATATAAAATAATTTTGTCTAAAAAAATTATTAAAATAAAAAAAAATCTTTTGTAAAAGAGTTTGAAATAAAAGATTAAAAGTGGGAAGGGGTTTTTCTTAAAGTCAAACTAAAAGTGTTATAAAAGAAAGTAAAGTTTTTCTAAATTAGTATTCCTATAAATAAGTAATTTAAAAAAAAATATAAATCTCTTTTCATTCAAGCTTATTATAATAAATTATATATGTGCGTGCGAGTGTAAATAAATATATGCGTGTTAGAATAATATTAAAAAAGGAAAATATATGTAAATGAAAGTTAAAAAAGAAATTACATTTGGAAAACACAGTGATGGCTATTAAGTTAAATAAAGATTTAAAAAAACCACACCAGCAGTGGGCTACTAATTAAAGATATAAAAACAATATGTTTATGAAAGCTACTACTAATTAAACAATCGTCAAAAACACGTTGTCATAGGATTAATTACTAATGGAATTTCGACAACACCTATTGCACCTATTGGGAGGATATTAAAATGAAAACAATTCAGATACATAAATAGCCAGATTTTTATCGAAGTTCAGTTTTTCAATCTAGTTTGCAGTGACAGTCTTGTTTCAGTTCAGACAACAGTGCAATTTCTATTATGTATACATAAACAAAAATGCATTGTTGAGAAGCTTTTGGAAATATACGCTTGTGCTTCAGCCTTTTTAGTCCAACAAGTTCATCAAAACCTGCCTGTGAAATAATGTCTGCATAACAACTCAGAAATCCTCCGTCAAATGTTCAACTGTCTTCAAGAATAAAGCCAATGGATTCGCATAAAATCTCTTCAAGAAACATCCAAATCTAACCGGTTAGATATACTCCATCAGAAGCAGCCAACAATAAGCAATATCCCCGTTCCAAAAATCCTAGGTAAACATTTATTTATTATCATTTATACGTAGTAGCCACCGCTGTAATTCATCAATCCTACCGAGTAAAGTAATTTGAACTCTTAAGCATGCATAAAATGAACTATTGATGTGCGTGTGTGTGAATGTGAGATAATTTAACGATGTCACATATTATTTATGCTTTTTACCAGATATGTTATAATATGTTACTTAAAAAAAAAAATGTGTGTGTGTTAAATTAGATTTATAAAGATGTTTAAATTTAGTCAATTAATATTGGGTAATAAATTATCTTTAAACTTAATTAATGTTAATTAAAATAAAATGTCTTTAAACTTAAACTTTATTTGTCGGTCAATTATTTTTACCAACCTTTTATTAATCCTTTCCACCACTAATTTTGTATAATTTTGTTATTGAATTAAAATTAGACTGAGCTAGTTTTAGGGAATGTTTCGAGCGCTGGATTATGAGCCTACTGCCCGAATACGTTAGTTATTAGTCTAGCTGGCACCCTGAGGCTTACCTCGAAACAAATAAAGTATTTGGATAGTAGGGGTTTGAATCTAGCAGCTGAAGTGGGCCATTGTTGATAGTTAAAGCTATCAATAAGATCTCCCATTTTGCTCGAACGTGCCGGTTCGTTCATGTAACATTTATAAGATTATAAATGTATTAGGAAGGAGTTTGAAACCTGCCAAAACTTATATATACATATAAGTAAATGGCTTCAGTGATTCAACCCGGTACAATATACTCCATGTTTACTTTAAATGTCAAAATATTTTATGTTTAAGAACTATAAAAAATTTTGAAGACAAAAATGACTCTGCTATAGATCCTTATTATGATCACTATTTTAGTATCATGATAAATATAATTTCTCACATTTTATGTTTATATATTAATGTGCTAAAACCTTATCACATTAAAAATATACAGAGAATCAAATGCCTTTTTCATAATCTATAAGTCCAGCAACACATTGTTAGCTTATATTCACATTCCTTTGCCTTACATTTTATACTTGAATATAGGCTGCTATAAAATAGTTACTTTTAATTTATCTTACTTCTTTGGGGAGAGGAGTGGCTGAAGTTTATAGTTGTTTATAATCAATTTATAATAATGTTTTACTCCCTAGCTAAAATAAGAATGCAACCTGATTTTCACCAGTAAAATCTATTATTATATTTTTCCATTTGCAAGTAATCATGAACTATAAATATAAAAACAAACCACCATAATTATATTTATTTGAATAGGAAAATTTATTTACAACAATAATTAATGTTTTGGGTGAACCTTTTCTGTCATTTTCAGAACTACAAAAAGAATTTCGATGGAAGTTTGAAAAATGAAAATTAAGATGATAAAAATCATTTGAATGGATAATAATGTTTTGAATTTATTTATTATTTATCATCTACATTTTTAATTTTTTCTGGTTTTTTATAATTTATTTTTCTAGTTAATTCCGAAGATAGCCAGCTGGGTTTAGTCAAAATATTAATGCTGTGAATAAATGTTTTTTGTTTTTTTTTTCAAAAAATAAAGGAATATCGTGATTTGGCTTTATATTTAATTTGTGTTCTTAATATATATGTGATGTGATGCACTGTGACTTCTCCTTAAACGGAGTCAGGAATCTCTCAGCAGCTATGCTCAGAGAAACCTGTTAGCCACTTTACCTTCCTTCTCCATTGTCCACCCTAAGTTTTCCCATAATCTGCTCCATCCCATTTCCACAATATAATCTTTGTCAACTCCATGACCTTCATATCTAAATCCCCCTTATCTTTTCCCAAACCTAGCATAAAAACCAATAACTCACTTTCTGTATAATCACTTTGTTCATATTTAATCTTCCAAAACTTCATTATTTGTACCCTTTCTGCTTTCAAGCATTTACATTGAAGTAACAGATGCCTAATATTTTCTATGCCTTCCTTACACAACTTCCATTTACGTGTATATTCCCTTGTTAGAACGATAGTGATTCAAGCATTCCCTGGTATCTTAAAGTCCAAATATGCTTTCCTGTGATTAATATTTATTCATTTTTTTAATTTTTCAATTTTTAAAAAATGGTCAAGCGTTGGTGGCCCAGTGGTTAGCATAGCTGCCTTCCAAGCAGCTGGCCCGGGTTCGCTTCCCGTCAACGCATTTGACATATGAAAAAAAAATTCTTTTTTTTTTTGCTGGATGTAGTTTAGGATATCTTTATCACATTGTTAAAACGCAATCTGCTCATTAATTCTTTATATTATTATTTAATTTGTTTAAAAGCTATTATTAAATCATTTACTCTGTTGTTACTCAAATGTAACAGAATTAAATCAATTTAATCTAATTTTGGGGAAAACTCTGGCAAATGTCTTTCTCATAGATCTTTAAAATAATATTTTTTTTATTATTAGTTGAAATTATGATATAACTTTTATTTTATAAGTAAAATGATTCTTTTTTTTTGTTTCAAATTTTAAAAATCAATATAATCTTTTTTGACAATTTATAATATTTATATAATTGAAAGAAATCGTTAGGAATTATAATAGCGTTGATGCTCTAGCTCTTTAGTTACAAATACAAAAAAAAATTTTTTTTTTTTTAAAGTGCATCATTTTGTTTAAAAAAGTTGTCTTGCATTGGTGGTCGAGAGGTCAGCGCGACTGCCTTACAAGCAGTTGCCCGGGTTGCGGGTTCGCGTCCCGGCCGATGCCATGACACTTGAAAAAAAAAAAGTTACATACAGTAAAAACACTACGCGATAATATACACATACATAAAATTTTTGTGTATGTTTATAAATATTTATTTGTGTATACATGTGCTTGTTGTCAATATTAAGCTCCAGCTAGAATGTTGTTAAAATTAATAACAAGCAAATGTATACACAGAAAAGAACTTCAAAGCATAGTCACATCTTTGATGCATATATGTATAATAAATAGATCTATTCTTGCATACATTGGTCTGTTGTTAATATTAGTATTCAACTGGTATGTTGATGTAATGCTAATATTAATTACAAACAAATGTGTATTTAAAATTTTTTAAAAAATATATATTCATATCCTCTGCTTGCTTTGTATGGTTTATGGAGTGTTGGAAGTGTCAAACTCTGGAACCTAGAGAATGACGATTTTCAGATCAATTCCAGTTCTGGTATTTTCAATGCCCAAACTTTTTATGAAGTCCTAAGCAATAAAGTTATTTATTTATTTATCTTTTATCAATGAAAGTCGTTGCTTTATACACTGTAAATAAAAATAATATTTACATTCAATTATGCAGTTTTAAATATTAACACCATGATAATTATTATTTTTCTAAACCACTAAACATCACATGATCACCATCTCATACTAGCACATAATTGTTGTAAACAAAGGCAAAACTCTCCATACAGTAGTGCCACCCTGTGCCAAACAGAGTAATCAATGGATGCCAGAAGGCTTGTGCATAAAATCCCTATCTAGTGCCTACTCATCCAATATCCCCAAACTAGTTTCTGGCTTGTGGCCATCATCAGTGAGGAGCCTTGGATCTGAGAGCACTGCACCTAGATATTAGGATCTAATGCAACCCTCCAGCAGCCACCTTTTAACTCTACTTTACTACAAAACTATGAGAATGAAATTGAAAACACAAAATATTTTCAATCTAAGCTCAATAGCTTATATAGTCATATGGGTCTGAACTCAATTCAGCACCCATACATTTTGGTGTCTTTGGCTCTTAAACAACCATAGCCACCACTATCCTATTAGGCAGGATTGGTGTTAAACCACTAAACATCACATGATCACCATCTCATACTAGCACATAATTGTTGTAAACAAAGGCAAAACTCTTCATCCAGTAATGCCACCCTGTGCCAACCAGAGTAATCAATGGATGCCAGAAGGCTTGTGCATAAAATCCCTATTTAGCGCCTACTCATCCAATATCCCCAGATTAGTTTCTGGCTTGTGGCCATCATCAGTGATGAGCCTTGGATCTGAGAGCACTGCACCTAGATCTTAGGATCTAATGCAACCCTCCAGAAGCCACCTTTTAACTCTACTTTCAAATTTTTGTATTTATTATAAAGTTCCACATTTATTATTCTGCCAAACAGAAAATGTCACATTTCTTTTAATCAAATTACTAATAACAGAATCAATGTCAGAAAGCCAGTAATTATTATTCTTTTTAGTGAACTCCAAGAATAGATTTATTTGTATCTACAAAACATTCCTTAAGAGAATTCCATGCTTTAGTGAGTTCTGAAGATTCAAATTACCAATTTTAGGGTTTATTAACTCTTGAATTTTAGTACATATAACAGATTTCTCTAGAGATTGAATATTAATTTTCTTGTGAATATGAATGGAATAATATCTATTTTTAATCCAATTATTATTTTAATCTTGGATCATACTAAACTATAATCTATCTAACAATCTCTAATTGTAAATGCTTATATATGAAATTCTTTAATATTCTGACTTCTAACAATAGTGTAATTTACTTAATGCCTTTTTATGTTGATAAATCCATGTTCTGAAAAGCAATTTTTCTGTCTTAACAGTATTTGTGATACTCAATACATGTGTTAGTAAAAATTCAATAATAACAAAGGCACTAGATGTGGATTTTATGCACAAGCCTTCTGGTATCCATTGATTAATCTGGTTGGCACTGAGTGGCACTACTGTATGTAGAGTTTTGCCTGTTTAATAAAAGTTATGTGCTAGCATAAGAGATGGTGATCATGAGATGTTTAGTGGTTTAACACCAATCTTGCCTAATAGGATAGTGGTGGCTATGGTTGTTAAAGAGCCAAAGACACCAAAATATATGGGTACTGAACTGGATTCAAACCCATATAACTACACTAGATGGAGATTTTATGCACAAGCCTTCTGGTGTCCATTGGTTACTCTGGTTGGCACTGAGTTGCCCTACTGTGTGGAGAGTTTTGCCTGTTTTTAATAACAAACTATTTGAATTTACAGCAAGTGGTATTATTTCTACCAATATATGCATTATTAAAACTTTAAAAAAATTGACTTTTAACTGTATTGTTGGAATATTGTGGTCTAACATGAAATAAAAGTCTTCCTTCTCTGAATTATCTGATTCTATAGTTGGATCATACACATTAATAAAATGAGCACCATTGTGCAATGAGAGTTTTAACATTGATAGAACAAAAAAATCCAACAATAGAAGATATTAAATTAGATTTTAAAACTAATCCAACATCATGCACTCTCATGTCACTGACTAAGCTGTCTTTCAAAAAACTTGTAACCATATATCCATTCTATTAAACTTACTTTTTTTAGACTTTTAATATCACTAAGTGTAGTTATATCAATCTTATATATTGACAGTCCATTAATCACCTGTGCACTTTTATATTCTAGTATTGAAGGGTTTGTATAAAGTTTACACATGTGTTGTATCTATACTTAAAAGAAAATTAGATTTATAATAATTACCACTAATACAATACTGTTTTCTGCTTTACCACTTCTATTGCTATTATTATTTCTATTGCTATTATTTGTACTATTGTAAGAAGTAATCTGCCAGTCACTATGGCTTAGCCAGACTATGAAATAGACTGTTTTTATCTAGACTTTTCATTTACATGATACTCAGGGAGTCCCTAAATAGAGCTGCCTAAACATACAATCTTTATCAGTCAAAACTTCTTTCTTACTCAATCCCAGTTCTAAACTGATTTATTAGGGATTGTATTTCCTCAAGAAAAATCACAAATAAGGACAATTAGCCTACTTAATTGTCCTCTTTATTGCTTTCTTAATTCTTGTGGGCTTGAGCTAAAACAAAAATAAAGAAAGAGGAAATTGGAGCCAGAAATAATTAAAGAATGGAAATGTTGTTGCACATAATTCAGTTGTCACAGTTTGCATGAGATTTTTTAGTGTTTATAATGATTCTGGTCCTATTATAACTTAAATGATTAAAAGAAAGTAAAACAGAAACATAATCTTTGATGAGCCAACATCCTATCTGTAGGATACAATTGCATTCATATCTAAAGATCATTCCACTAGTTGTCACATGGGATGCTGATCAATAGTTTGAGCACAGCCTCTGATAATATTATTACAAATGGAAAAATGATGAATAAAATTAATTATAGAATTAAACCCAAAAAAATTTTTGTGTGTGTGCTTGAAAATGGAGATTTTTAAGGTTTTACTTGTGCTTGCTTATGGATGAGAAATTTGAACATTATGAGAACAATGGTGGTATTATAGATATTGTATAGAGGTATGGAGTAACAAGGTTGAAATAAAAGTAAAAGGTATGGATGAGAAAAAAAAACATATCATTGAAAAAATAAAGAGGCTGGTCTGAGTTGTACAATTAAAGTTTTACTCTGGAGAGTCTAGGAAATAATTACCTGTGAAGTAAATGAAAGAAATAAAAAAAGTTTTCTGAAATGAAGTGGAAAGGAAAATCTATAGATTGGAGAAATTGGATTAAAATTCAAGATTTATTCTGCAGTCAATTGATAATATTTGAAAATGATGATGATGCTAATACAGCTAATACAGATTGTAAATGTTTAAGTTTCCAGAAGTTTATAACTACGTATTTTAAATGTGAGAGATTTAAAAGAGTAAAGATTAAGAGTTGTATTGTTAAATTATTTTTAGTCGGATAAAATTTTCAGTCCTGAGAGATTTGGGTCCGAGAGTGTTAAATATAGTATCATGTGTATATTGAACATAGAAATATAATAAAGGCATTTGAAAGTAGAAATATAATTTATAATAAATTAAATAATTATTTATAAACTGGTTAAAAAAAAATCTATATTTGTATAAAAATTAATAAAGATATATTTATTTGTATTGAGGATTTAAAAATAAATTTTAAAAAAATATGTATAAATTTTTTTTTTTCATATGTCATAGCATCGTCCGGGAGGCGCACCCATAACCGTCTGCAACCAATTACTTGCTTGCAAGGCAGCTGCTTTTTGCCATTCAAACAATAAAAATTTGGAAAATGCAATTCTATATATATGCATTGTAGACTCATAGCGTGTAGAAATGCAATCAGAACGAACACACAATTTGTTTACATTTATTTGTGTTAACTTTTGCTTTCTTCATCATATTTTCAAAAAATTAGTGCTACTAAATAAGCTCTCTTAATACTTCTTCATTTTACTAATTAAACCTCTAACCAATTGCTCTAAAGCCTGTTCATTTTCTTTTTCTACAACTTTAAATAATTTTTTAGCATTATTTTTATCACTCCATTTTTATTTATTTTTTTACAGTTAAAAACATTTTTTTTTAGAAATCTTCTAATTAACTAATGCTTAAATAATTTTTGTTTTAATTACTTCCTTTAAATAAGTATTGTTCATCTAGATATGAGGTTTTTCGTAATTATGTTTATTTGTCCGTCAGTTTTATCATTCTAAATAGTTAAAAGAAAGTCATATATATATAAAAAATTTTAAAATTGAACTGTGCCACATAAAACATACATTTTAGTTGGATTTTAATCAGCTTAAGATTTTACTTTTTGATATCCAGCCCGGATAGCTATTTAGAATTAGTCAATAAAAGATATTTAACTATTCTTAAGGAAAGAGTAAAATAAGATTGAAAAACATTCTAATTTTCACTATTTGACAAACCTGTTGATTTTTGCCTCCTTCTTCATCGTTCTGTATGAGGGACTGTTGTAGAGAACTTTATCCTGACTGGGCTATTTAAGGAATAGTTTGTTTTTTATTATGTATATATGCATATTAAAAGTCTAATAGCATTATTAATGTTAGGTATTATTTTCTTTCTCAATACAATCATGAAATTTGCTTTATTCTATAAAGGAAAAACATAAAACTTAATTATTTCATTAAGATTATTCAGTTATTTATTTTTAGAGTTCAGAACAAAATCATTTGAAATATTTTATGGTTATGTATAGATGATTATCATAAAATAAAATATTTTTCTTTAATGGGTTTTGGTCTTGCTGTTGTATGACAAGATTTTATTCAGAACTTTGAAGGATATTGTCGAAATATAAATTCAGTTAAAAGTTTGAAATTAACTATTGAAGTTTGAGCAGTTGTGAGGGCAAATCATTTTCTTAATCAATTGTACACTTAAAATAATGATAATTTTAATAAAGATGATCCCATTACAATTCAAGTATATTTTTTAATTTTAAAACCTAATTGGTATCTAAAATACGAATTAAATGATGTTACAACAACTTTTCAAGCATTAGCAAGAATATAAATCATTTTGGAAACATTTTGCATAGTTTAGAATAACCACGATGAATAATTTGTATTTTTAAAATGATAATAAAAATATAAAGATTATCTCAGCGACATTCTAAAGAAGTGCAGTGTTAATTGTTTCGATCGGGAATATCTGGCAGAGAACAGAATACATTGTGAGGGGATATAACTAGACATGGTGTTGAAATATTTCAGAAAGAAAAAAAATTAGGGAAGTCAATCTCTATAAATCTACGCGCGCATCTCCCGGTAAAAGTTTATTATAAATCTACTCGTACTCTCCCACCGGAAAAGTTTTTTTGCCGGTAAGAGTTTAAAAAAAAAAAAACTCTTACGGCGGGAGAGTGCGCGTAGATTTATAATATTTAAGAAATAGCGCATTATCGGAGATTGACTTCCGTTTGAATAATTTCAGTTTTCAGTGCTTTATAATAATAGGTTTAATATCTATGGATGTATTTGTAATTCACAGATTAATTTGTATAGTCATTTCAAAACTAATTTCTAAAGTTGTTGTTCATCCTATCTTTTTTTTTGAAGTTGGAATGACTAAGTTCGTTTATGAATTTACAAAAATAGTATAGTGTTTTTCTTATAATTTAATTATCTACTGTATTATTATTTTTTATGATCTTAAAAAAATATTAACTTTGTTAATACCACGATTTTTTTTAAATAATTGATTTATTAGTTATTTATAAATAAAACTTTCTAATGCTTTAAAAACTTTGTCTATTTGGAAGATTAACTTTAAAAAATGTAAATATTTTGGCAATGTAATTATAACTTCTATCACATTCTATATAATCTTTTCCTTTCGTGTTTTTCTTATATCCATTTGTTTTGCTTCCAACTACAAAAAATAGTTCTAATTACTGAATGACAGAAATATATTGAGTGAGAAAGAAAGATAAAGCGATGACTTATTTGTAGCGAATTATTAAATTAAAACTTAGTTAAGTATTAAACATGTGTTAAACATTTAAATGACTATTGATTTTTTTTTTTGCAATATATATACACATTTTAGTATTATTTATATGTGTATGTATATATGTTTGTTTTTGTTCTAGTGTAGATACGTATATAAAAATAATTAAAAGTAATTTTTTGAATAAAGTAATTTTATTACAGTAGAATTTCAATTTTATTTTTAAAAAGCGATTATCATTCAATTATTTTATCATGCCACATTATTATAATGAAGAATATCTTTCTAGCACCCTCTATCGTAGACTTAAATAACAACTACCTAATAACTACTAATTATTTAAGCTTACAATAGTTGCTTTTATTTATTTAAAAATCAAATAACACTGCATTTGTAATCATTGATATTAATTAGATTCTAACAACCCACCCTTAAGCTATCATCAATGTCAACCTGTATTCAAGGCAATCTCCTTTTAAAATAAAGGTGGTACTACCTTTATCCATGGTCTGATATGTTTATATAGACACTAAAAATTGCAACCTGACCAAAAAGTTTGCAATTAATAATGCCAAAAAGTTTTAATAAACCTCATTAATCAGACAAATATAATATGTTTTGAAAGCAGACTAATAAATAGTAAATTATAACTTTCAGATGCTGAAAGCAGACTAATAAATAGTCATTTATAATTTTCAAATTCCATATATAAAGTTTATATTTACTAAGTCAATAAAGCCAATTACTCAAAGCTTTAATAGGTTTATAAATGTAGATAATAACAATCAAACCTTAAGCTATTGACAATCTCAAACTGTAGTCAAGGCAATCTCTTTTAACAATAAAAGTGGTACTATGGTCTAATATGTTTATACAGACACTAAAGATTGAAACTTGACCAAAGAGTTTGAGATAAATAATGCAAATAAACATTATTGTCTTTGCATTATTAATTTCAAACTCCTTGGTCAAGTTGCAATCTTTAGTATCTATATAAACATGTCAGATTATAAATAAAAGTGGTAACTACCTTTATTGGTAAAAGAGTTGCTTTGATTACTGGTTGAGTTTGTTGATAACTTAAAGATTGATTGTTTTTTTTGTTTTTGTTTTAAGTGTCATAGCATCGGCTGGGACGCGAACCCGCAACCCGGGCAACTTCCTGCAAGTGCAAGGCAGTTGCGCTGACCTCTCGACCACCAACTTGGAGTAATTGGCTTTATTGTCTTAATAAATATACACTTTATATGGAATTTGGAAGTTATAAATGACTATTTATTAGTCTGATTTCAGAATCTGGAAGTTATAATTGGCTACTTACTTATCTGCTTTCAGAACAGGTTATATTTGCCTGATTAATGAGGTTTGTTTAAACCTCTTTGCATTGCAATCTTTAGTGTCTATATTAACATATAAGATTATAGATAAAGGTGTATCATCTTTATTGTTAAAGGAGGTTGCCTTGACTACAGATTGAGAATGTTGATAGCTTAAGGGTTGATTGTTATCATCTACATTTATAAACCTATTAATACCTTGGATAATTAGTTTTATTGTCTTAGTAAATATACACTTTATATGAAATTGTATAAATAACCATTTATTAGTCTGCTTTCAGAACAAGTTACATATGCCTGATTAAATTTCTTTGCATTAGTAAACCTCAAACTATTTGGTCAAATTGCAATCTTTAGTGCCTATATAAACATATCAGTCCATAGATAAAGATGGTATCACCTTTATTATTAAAGAAGGTTACCTTGACTACAGGTTGAGTTTGTTGATAGCTTAAGGGTTGATTGTTATCTGCATTTATAAACCCATTAAACACCTGAGTAATTGGCTTTATTGTCTTAGTAAATATACATTTATAGTCTTGCATTGGTGGTTGAAAGGTCATCGTGACTGCCTTGCACTTGCAGGCAGTTGCCTGGGTTGCAGGTTTGCATCCCGACTGATGCTATGACACTTAAAATATATATATATACATTTATATGGAATTTAGATGTTATGTATGACTATTTATTAATCTGTTTTCGGAATCTGAAAGTTATAATTTTTTTATTTATTAGTCTGTTTTCAGAACAAGTTATATTTGCCGGATTAATGAGGTTTGTTTAAACTTTTTTGCCTTATTAATCTCAAACTACTTGGTCAAGTTGTAATTTTTAGGATCTATATAAACATACCAGATCGTAGATAAAAATGGTACCATTTTATTGTTAAATGATGTTGCCTTGACTACAGTTTGAGATTGTTGATGATTTATGGGTTGATTGTTATTATCTACATTAAAGCCTTGAGTAATTGGCTTTATTGTCTTGCATTAAATTAATCTTAAAGATGAAATACTTTTATATTGAAGCAAAAGTTATCTGTAAATATTTATATATATGTAAAATGATATATAACTTTAAAATTACTACTAACCTGCAATGTATGAAGTTTTTGTCTAATTTCACGATCAGCAATGTAATAACTTTTTTTTGAAAGAAAACAAGCACTTGCAAAAATAAATGAATAGAAAACTAATAAATAAATGCAAAATGCATATTAGACATATCTGGAATCATTGAACAACATATAGAGAATGGTTCAGAGATAATTATGAATATATTATGAAGTTTTCACCCTTTTAGAAAATACTAAATGTAAATAAAAAGAATAAACTTGATGAAACACCAAAAAATTAAATAAGTCTAATAATTTAAACTGAAGTTGTTTCAGTTGAATTTTAATTGTTTAGATGAGTTAATATATTGGCTAAAAAATAATATTATTTTGAGAAAAGTGTCATTCTCCTATGGGCTCTGATCTCATGTGTATAGAGACTGTACTTAGGTATTAGTCTTGCAACATAGGGGAGATGGTACTCCTTTTCACACCTGCAATAATTAAAAATTATAAATTAATATATGTTATTGCAAATATTGTAATAAACTAATGATCCGCTTTTCAAGCTAATGCACATGCGCTTTATGAATCTTAATAATAAATGAATACTCTCATCTCCAACCCAAGATAAAGTCTTTGTGAAAGAATAGAATGAATCACCTATTCTTTTGACCCAAATGCTTAAGTATGGGCAAATCTTAAGTACTGGAAATGAGAGTGTGAAGATATTAACCAATCACTTTAAATTACTTTTACTATGTCTGAATGAATGATGCCTGCAAAATTTACTAGAATTTATGATACGTCATTTTTAAATGAAATTAAACATATGTAAATGAGATATTTATTTTATATAGTGCGATGTTTATGAATTGTAATAAACTAATGATCACTAAAGTGATTGGTTAATATCTTCATGCTCTCATTTCCAGTACTTAAGACTTGCCATACTTAAGCATTTGGGTCGAAAGAATAGATGATTCATTCTATTCTTTCACAAAGACTTTATCTTGTGTTGGAGATGAGAGTTTTCATTTATTATTAAGATTCGTAAAGCGCATGTGCATTAGCTTGAAAAGCTGATCATTAGTTTATTACAATTCATAAACATCGCGCTATATAAAATAAATATTTTATTTGCAAATATTATAATATAATTCCCCATGTATTCCAGTGCTTTGCACTAGAAAAACCATCTCCCCTCACCGCAAACTATGGCATTGCGGATGTGAAAAGGCATACCATCTCCCCTACATTGCAGAACTAGTTTGCAGGGAGGGAGAAAGATGGCTTTGCCATCACAAAGTGTTGGCATACACGGAATTATATTATAATATATTTGTGATGATGTATATTAATTTATATTTTTTAATTATTGCGAATGTGAAAAGGCATACCATCTCACCTACGGTGCAGGACTAATACCTAAGTACCAAAGAGACTAACAAGCTGCTCTTTTATGATGTTATAGTAATTTTAATAGTAAAATATTTACTAATCAATAAAAATATATAAATTAAATGGGTTACAGACATATAATTTACATAAAGAAAAAGTAATTCATGGTTAATCACAATGACCTGTATATCAAGAAGTTATGGATCTATCTCAACTAAATATGACGAGTTACATGTGAGTTTAAGGAATCTATTTTTTAATAATGATATTAAGATAATACATAATTTAGAATATGGCCAGTGTATTATTAGCTTCAAAATACCATTGAAAAGAAAATACCAAGATACCATTAGATTGTGAAATTATTAAACAATCTTTAAACAGTAGATTGAGGCTGATGTTCCAATATATGTTCAAAAATATGGCTATACTGTTCATTGTCTCATTGTATAATATTTAACATATAGATGCATAAAAATAGAACAGTTTATTAGTAATCTAAGAAGTTATGGTTTAGGATTTATAGGCCCAATTTCATAATAAGAAAGATGATGGTAATAGACATTTGTAGCAAGTGGACATCATAAAGAGAGGGATAGCTCTATCTCTTAACAGCAAAGTTTTAACATCAATGAATAGTTATTATATTCACAGATAGTCATGTCGTCAATTGCACAATAATGCCTTTCATGAATTAATAATAGAAATAAGCAAAAAATTTAGACTTTGTGGTTAATTATTCCAATCTATAAATATATAAAATGCAATAAAACACACGAACACATAAAACTGAAGATAAAAAAATTTTAATACTGTAGATTGATATAAACTAAATATATGTATCCAAGTATGTGGCTAAGTGCTTTTGAGGGCTGAGGTCCTCATGTTCATAGCCATCTTTTAAATAAATAAGTTGGTTAAGAGTGCTGCAAATTTATGTAAATGAGGTAGTTAAGTATTCCATTTCCTGGAAATCTTATAACAAGAGTCTTTTCTGTTTATAGAGTTGTTATCTTTAGCAATAAAGTAAGCTTCCTATATTTTTCTCTTGAGATCGTATCGCTCTCTGCAAACAACCACAGGGTCTTTAGGTTGGCAATCATGACCAGCTATCAATCTACAGTATTAAGACTTCTTTATCTTCAACTTTGGGTGTTTTAGCACATTTTATATATATATTTGAATTAATAATAGTTAAAAGATTCATAATTTCCATTTATATCCTGGACAGCATAAGCTGAAAGAAATACAGATCAAAACCTGTTGGCAGTAAATACCACAAACTCATTATGTTTATAGATTTGGCAAGAACCTAATTAATTATGATAATTGCTGGTGCAGATAAGAGTTATTAAAATTGTGTTAGTGATTTTAGTTAGTAGTGAATATATTGTTTACTTTTAACTGATAAATAAAATTTGTCAGAAGAGAGCATATTTATATTGAACTTACTTAGAAATTCTCCAAATAATATAGATTACCAGAAAATCAAATACTATAGGAGAAGAAGTTAAAACCATGAAATATACTGAAAATGTTGAAATATATAACAGAAGTCAGAGTTGTTGTTTTTTTCTTTTGACAGACAGTACTATAAAGCAATAATACTAAAAGGTAACACTTAATAATCTGGAAATATTTATTGTCCCAACAAAATGGATTTTGTAAGAATACACACAAGTCTTTTGATCAGACCAAACATTTTAAAATTGTCATTGGAAAGTTGAATATTAAAATTAGTAAACAATTGAAAGATATAAATGCTATAGATAAATTTCATTATAGAGATAGAAAGAAAAGAAGATGTAGATTTATGAAATTCATAGAAAAAAAAAGACTGAATAATATGAATTCTTTCTTTGAGAAAAATGCAAAAAAGAAATGGATATGGAAACATCCAAATGAAGGTACAGCAGAATTTGATTATATTTTGACTAACAGAAAATATATATTTCAAGATTATAGTGTTCTTAATAGAGTCAACACAGGAAGAGATCATTGATTACCAAGATGTAAGACATGTATGTGTTAATGTAAAACTAGTAAATACAAAAATTATAAAGAAAAAATGGTATGCACAGTTGATATTTCTAGCCTTCAGAAACATTTCAATGAATTTAAATTAGAACTGGAAAATTGTTTAAAAATACTAACACATTTGGAAACTAGTTCAGATTTAAATGAAATTAATAAGAAGGTAACTCCTACCCTATTAAGAATTGCAAAAAAGATAGCTGATACAAATGCAGCAAACTACAAGTAAAAGAAAGAAGGAATATGAAAATATATCATTATGAATAATTTGTAAAATGATTAGAAAAAGAGTTTCTAATGTATAGGAAAATATAATCATTAATTAGCAAGAAAAGCTATAGAAGAAAATAAGTGTCAAAAGTATAAAACAGTCTTGGTATTGGTAGGAAATTTATTTCTGCGATAAGAAAAAAGATCCAACTGTTGCTAAAAAGAGAGGTGACATCATGGAATGTGTGAAAGAGTTCTATGAGGAATTATATAGTGACAAAGAATAAGAAAATAAAGTATTCCCTACAATTACCATATCTTCTAATTTGCTCAGCATTTTAAATGAAGTGAGAAATGCAATTAAATCTATGAAGAAGGAAAAGGCTTTAAATAATGTTGAGATAATAATTAATACATTAAAAGAAGTAGGTGAAGGAATACAAAAGTTATTGGTAAAGTTATGTACAAATGTCTAAATGATAAATATAAACCAGATGATTGGAAAAATACAGTAATAATGTTGACATTTTAAAAAAATGACTAAGAAGATATTAGAAGTTACAGATCTGTTAGTCTTCTATATAAAATGTTTACCAAGATAATTGTGACTCACCTCTTGCACACTTTAAATTTTAACCAATCAAAACAACGAACTGGATTTGAAAATAGTTTTAGCATAGTGGAGGTATTAGGAAAAGTTATAGGAAAAAACAATGAATATGAAATGTTATTAAGCTTTGGATTTGTAGATTATGAAAAGGCATTCAATTCTATAGGCATTTCTACAATGATTAAAGCATTAGATCATCAACATATTTATGCCAGGATATTGTCACATTTAAATAATATTTATCAAAAATGTAATAGCAGTAATTAAATTACATAGTGATACTAAGAAGACTAACATTGAGACAGGTGTACAGCAGGGTGATTCCAAATCTCCAAAGCATTTATAGCAATTTTACAAAAAGTGTAGATTAGAATGGGGGGTAAATGGAGATTATTTTAGTCATCTAGATTTTGCAAATGATGTGATTATAAAAAAAAAATCTTGCAAAAGTTATCCGATGAAAGGAAGAAAGAGAACTAATGATAAATGCTAAAAAGACTTAAGTAATATTAATGGATTTTCTATATAAAAAAAAAAGAAAATAAAGATTAATAATGATGATTTAGAAGAACTACAATTACCTTGGTTAGATTATTAATATAGATGGAAACATAATGAATGAAATTAATCATAGATTTAAACTTGAAGTGCTATTAGTAGAAGTAATTTAAAACTAAATGGAAATATGTGTGTGTTGAGCAAGAAAAGTTTTTAATTAATGTGTTTTTCCAATTCTTACTTATGGATCTGAGACTTGGACATTTAACAGAAAAGCAATACAGAGACTTCATATCTCTCAATGAAGTATAGAAAGATGTATGTTAGGAATAACAAGAAGGGATTAAAATAAGATTCATGGTGAAAAAACAAACTGATATTTATCATTGAAAGAATTAAGAGATTGATGTGAAGCAGGGCTGAGCATTTTGCTAGAAAAGATGATAATAAATGGGCATTTGAAATTTTAAGACTGCATGTGAGATGAATAGATGAAATAAAGATATTTGCCTTGGAAAGAGATTCATCCTGAAAGTGAGATGATAATTATTAAAATGATGATGATGGTGATTTTATAGATTAATATATTTCAGTGATAATAGTAAAGAATTGAAATAATTCTAATACTTCTGTGTAGGATGAACAGTAGAATTAGAATGGACAAACTACAAAAATAAAGTAGGTTCTAATATTTCTGCAGAGTAATTTTCACTACACCATTCATGCAAGGTAGAGACTGGTTTCTATACACTTTTAACTCATTTATAGAGGGATGTAATTATAAACATATGACCAAAGATGTGGAAAAAATGTATTGTCATCAAGATGCACATTTCATGCTCCAGCAGCACTCATCAGTTGGTCCAGACTACAATCTCTTACATATATTTTTACCATCATTCAATACATATAGATAGCAAATTTCTACAGTTTAATTAATAAGTATCAAAGTTGCTGTCCTTACAACTTTGACAGAAACTACATAATGGAAATGTATTAATAATTATTCTCAGTCATTCATTAGACTAGAGATTATTCTATAATGAATAATATTTCTGCAGTGTAATTTTCACTATATCACTCTCATACAAGGTAGAGACTGGTTTCTATCACTACGTATGACCAAAGATGTGAAAAAGATCTACGATCCCAAGATGCACATTTTGTGCAGAACCAGCATTCATCAGTCAGCCCGGACTCCAATCTCTTATATAAATCGTTATCATTGTGCATTTTTACACTACAGAAATATTATTCATTATTGGATAAACTATAGTCTAATGAGTGACTAATATAAATTAATATACATGTCGTCTTTTGTTTTGATGATGAATTAAAAAAAAAAGTTTAGCACATACATATATACACTATATAGAAGCACTTGAATTCTTGCACCGAACAATGATAGGTAAAATACGCTCTTCTGGCTTCTGTAGTTTGCTAGTTATATGATTTTGAAGCTGATTTATTTTAATCACACCATTTATTTTTCATCTTCTTTACCTTTGTACGTATTTGCTTACATGAGCTTATTTATAACATATTAGTTACGCTTCTAGAATTTTTTGGCAATGCTTGGGCTATTCAGATTAGAGATTAACTCGCCATTTTTATAATTTTAAATTTCCGTAAATATTTATAATTGACTCATATATGGCTTCATTTAATTTGAAGATGGATTCTTTCTTTTTTTTCTGTTTTTTTTTTAAATTAAATTTTATTTGTATAAAAATTAAACATTATTAATTCCAATTTTAGAATAAATAAGGAATAAATTTAAATTTTGTTAATGTAATTTCAGAACGAAAAACAAATGTGAATTAATTTAATATCTTTTTAATGTCTAACCTCGCAATGGGTATTGAAACCAAAAGAAATTACCCCCCTTCCCAATAGTAATAAGAAAACGAGAAAAGTAAACATTATAATTAGCATTACAGAATCTACAAGACTGAACATATGTTTTTGCTTCACCCACACACTATTTACTGATTGTTTTTCGTTTTTAAAACTAATTTGTGTTTCTGTTATGTAACTTCTGATGTCAAAAAGATAAAAACAAATTGTTAATTAAAATGTTCTCTGTTATAATTATTTTAAGATAAAGCATTTTGTATAATTATTTACAAATTTTTAAGATCCTTTACATCATTTTAGCGTTCTATGTGCATATATATATATGTTATTGTATTTATTAATATTTAATTACAAGATTATATATATACTGAAGAGAGCCACAGCTCGAAACCAGTCTGGGGATGGGGACAATCATAGATAAAGGCTTCAGGTATTTTCTCTTGTAGCATTTATCATAAAATAAATAAATAAGCTTGTTTAGAGCTATTAGCAGGCTCTTTAGATATTATATATATATAAGTATAGTTTATTGATTTTCAATTCATTGCATAAGACCTTTCAATATTTAATTCAGTTTCTCAAACCCTTAGCTTTTCTTTTTCACATCATTACAGAATACTTTTGTATTTATCCACTTATCTTGCATGTAGTCTGCTTCAAAGTCCTATAAATCTTTTGGAATACAGTTTAAGATTTCATAAAGAAACTTTTATAAAAATTTATATACATGTTTACACATGTTGAAATGCTTTCAATATAAATAAGATTTTAGATACTTATCATAATATAATATTAAAATGACTAGTTGCAGTGAAGGTTGTCTAAAAAAAAATATGGGTTCCAAATCCCAAATTTTGTACATTTCATCCTAAAATATCAAATAATATAGTTTCAAAAATTATTTCAAATAATTTTCAATCTGGAGTTACTTTTTGCAAATTCAAATAATGTGTCTAAATTAGGATAGATCATCAAAATTAGTCATGAAAGAATTTGTGAATAAATCCATAAAATTTCTCCATTTTTTTTTTGTAGAATTTATGTATTATATTGTGCTGAGATGTTGCTACAAAAATAACTTATCTACTAGAAATAAAATAAAACAAAAAGCTAAATAATTTTAAAATAGCCCACTATTGGCTAAATATTTATCAAACAATCTTCCAAAGAAGAGTCGCAAAGAAAAATGCAGTACTTAATACTGGCTTGTGAAGGTTTTAATAGTTTTTCACAAAAATTACGTAAACACTACATATGTGCATAAATTTATGTAATGTAAAAACCAGTCTTTAAATTTTATTTTGATATTATAATATTTATCAGATTTATGATTATCTTTTAAATATAAGAAAATGAACATACTATATTTAGAATTGTTGGTATCTAATATGTATTATTCGTCAAAAAATGATGCTGTTGATGATATTCAATCTAGATAATCATCCAATTATTATTTGGTAAATGAGTAGGCATATAAGAAGGAAAAGAAACTCTAAAACCATCATCATTTTATGGCTTAACCCTAACAAGCTTCAAATTTATTTTGGGTAAATTTGTTTTAATGTAAGATACTGAATGTTTGTTTTATGTTTCTTGTAAGAATTCCCAAATTCATTTCTTACATTGTATTATACCGGTTCGAATCCCTCATTTCCGTCTCCATTGAAGAAAATGACGTATATATCTGTACGTCACAAGCATGAAATGACGTGTACATTTAAAATGAGAGATCGATAACAATCTTCGATAATACCCGGGGTTAAATACAACGAGTATTATGTTTCTAATTATTAGGAGAAAGAAATTTGATTTCAATTAAAAAGCAAAATCTTTCCCTGTTAAATCACTTATATTTCCACCCCAATATCTATTTGCCCGGTAGACGTTTTCCCTTGCTCTTCACATACCTTTAAAAGATTGTATTAATTTCACAATCCTTAATGCCACCTCCAACACAATAAAAGAAAGCAAAAGTTAAATAATTTTCCCCTCCCTTTCTGTTGAGAGAGTATGCAAAAAGGTTATCGTACATACGTTTAATTTGGATGAAGGAAAACCAGGTGAAAATATTCTAATTTAACTCCCCGATGGCTAGCTCAATTCTAATTCTCTATCCCAGGTACTTTGAATACGTATTGCTATAACTTTTTATAGCCGTGGTCAGCAAACATCGCAGATAGGTGATTACATTTTATTATGATTAATCCTCTTTATTTTATAATAGATTATACGACAACAACTAAATTATGAGAATATAATTTATTTAAATAAAATCCCCCCTCCACCACATATATATTTCAAACATTAGAATATTGAATATGTTCAAGATCTACAAAAAAAAACAATCCATTTTCTAATTTATATCTAAGTTAATTTAATTGCTATGATACAAATGGTTAAATATGGATGCCAATGTGTGAGTGGTCTATATTCCCTATCCTTGCATAAGACAACGAATGTTTCATTTTATAAATTCCCAAAATACTAAAATAGGCTATACACAGATCTAACCCCTTGAACTTTTCCCACTTGCACATATAAACTCTTAAAATTAGATATACCTTTAACTTTGAGTAAGTAAATAATAATAATTTACGTATATATATAAAAAAAAATTTTTTAAAAAATGTATGGGCCGGCTATATATATACGTAAGGTGACGCCGCCATGATTGACATTAAGAAGTAAAGGTGAAATGGGATAAAAGAACAAGAAATAATAATAATCTTATATTTAATGGGTTTGTAATTTGATCTGTGTATAAGCCATATTATTTATAATATTTCATGTAATAACAAAAATTTAATATACATTTATCATATGTTAGTGACTATTACAATTATCCGGGTTATATACACTTTAAATAAAAAAATACAGATAAAGTATATAAAAAAAAAATTATAAACATTTTTTTTTTTTACTTTACTCATCTTTATCTGCTTGCTCTCTAGGTTCAAACTTCTGGGCGGACCATCTCAACTTCAATCAGAGTATACTAAGTCTCTGACACATCATCTTGGCGACCACATATCTGAACTGGCGGGTGTACTGCTACGGTTCTTCCTACTCCATGTTTTTGTAGGCTATCAGATGAAACTTGTTGGTCATTTTAAACATGGCACTCCAAAATATTTCTTTTCTTCTTGATTTATTGTGGAACGGAGTATGCTTATATGATTTTCCACATCATATATGGGTATTGGCTGCTTCGGTTAATATTTGTGCGATCACCAGGAAAAACCTTCTACAGAAGTTTATGTTCGTTCAGAAAATTGGGTGAGTTAAGCTTCTTCTTGCATTAACAAAAATATTCAGCAATCCCAAAAACATATTTATCGAAAAGAATAAATATCTGATATAATCTCCCATACCGTACAGGTAGGTTACGTATCTCTGTCCGTTCAATAATATTATTTTAAACCACATATAGCTTCATCTTGCTTTCTCTTTCAATATTAATCATTAATATTTTACACCACGCATGGATTTGTGTGGCTTTCTCTGTCCAACACTAATCAAAAACTAAACTTTTTGTTCACCTCCCAGGTAGGTTATTGTATATCCCCATCCGCCCACAAGTTTTAATGACTTACACCCCCCTTCGAGCTATTGCGTCAGATAATCTTACCTTTTGGTACATTCTTTATAAAAATCTTGTTTCAAAAGTCTCTTTTTAGGAATTTCAAACTCCATATTAGAGTAATAGACCACCCACATTCTTTAGACATTTGGAACTAATTTACAAATTAATTAATTAAAAAAAAAAACCTACTTGATTACATACAAAAAAGTAAAAATAGAAAAACAAAGATTAATCAAATCCACCTTTTTAAATGGAAGATTCTTGTCAATCACACAAAGAATATTTTTGTATATTTTCAAAATAAAAGAAAAAACATTTTAAAAATTATCAAAAAGAAAAAATATATATGGAAAACTTTATACATATACGTATTGCATATACGTTTACAAAAAAAACAAATGCGATACCTTTATATTGTTTTATACATATTAAAACATTTACAATAAATGACACATTTATAGTGGGCTATTATTTCAAAATAAATAATATATGTGTTAGTTGTGTACGCAAGGAGATGGGAATCTAGTATAGACCAACTCTCATTGTTTATTTCTTTTTACTTTATTTAATTTATTCAATAAATTTAGCTGTGCCAAATTGTTGACTACAGCCATCTTGTGCATGGATGTTTTACGGTCTGGCACAGTATGTTCTTATAAAAATAAGATTAGTAAAATTTTCAATATTAAATGATTATCTAGATTGACTATACATTGGCTCACATCTGATTACAAAGTAAAGCCTTTTTTTCCCCTCTAAAAATCCACTAAAGTAATATATCTAATACTTAATAAAGAATATTAATATTATAATAAAGAATCACATATACAAGAAAACCACAAATATCCACATATTTTATCATTAAAAACATATACTTTTATAAACATAATCAGTTATATATTAAAAATTTACCTGACTATGGGTAACCCATTATTTAATTAAGATATAAGATTGGTTATGTTATATTCATTTTTAAATCAATTGGAAGAGGGGGATATTTATATAAAATGAAATTAAATTTTTATCTTGTTGAAATATATTTTGGTATTGTGTAATAATTACTAATTTCATAAAGTAATATTGTCTTTACAGACAATGAGACTTCAGCAAAATATTGACAATTTCTATGGAAAAAATTTCCGTCTTTTAAAATCAGGACTTTTTTAAAAGACAAGAGAATTTTTTGTTTTAAAGATTTTTAAATAAGATCTTCATTACTGATTATATGGATTTTTTCAATGTTATGGCTGATGTATGGTATTTCACAATTTTTTTGTTGTTTAGCTTTGAACATTTTTGTCACACTATATATTATGTAATGACAGTAAGATTTGTAAAAAAAAATGAAGGGTAATACAGCATCGATTGATTCACGCCATAAGATGGTGCTGTTGCTAGTGAAAAACGAATAGATATAACATTACCGGGCTGATTTGATTATTATTATTTTGTAATGTTATCGTGTTGTTGTTTTTTTATTTGGATTTTTTTGGACCATATTTTCTTTTTTTTTTAAATAAATAAATTGATTTTTAAATATTTTTTTAAATAAGTTTTGTAAAAACTTGTTGTTTAACAAAATTGGATTACGGTCTTTTTTTTTTTTAAAGTAACTTTTTTTCCCCCCGCTTTTGATTACGGTCTTCTTTTTTTTAAAGTAACTTTTTTTACTTTTTTTTGGCTTTTTACTTTCATTAAACTACCACAAAGACAGTTCTTCTGGGTAAGGAGAATATTTCTCTGTTGAAGAAAGGCCACAGCATCTGCTTCTGTAGTCTGCCATTGAAATGTTTTGATCTCAAAAAAGTGTCGGAAAGTGCACGACTTGATCGTGGACTTTGCTGAATTGTGTCTAACACTCCACATTAACTGAATTCTGACCCCTGACAATGAAACCAGGGGCGTTTGGAAAATCATTACAATTTTTACGAACGAAAATAAAAAAAAATGTTATAATATAGTTTTCGACATTCAAAATACAGAAACCTTCACATCATATCCTGTACAATAGTTAAGAGTAATGTCTATAGAGAGTCTTGCATACTCGTCACTAATAATGTTCAACATACTAGAGATGTTGGGGTAATGGGTGCATTTCAACATATTAATGGTTGAACAGTTTACTAGGCCGTAAGATCTCTGAGCGGCCTTGTAAACAGCATATTTATGTGCTTTAGCGTAGAAACAGCGCCATCTTATGGTGTGGATCAATCGATGCTGTATTACCAAATGAAGTTGCTTATAATTTATATATTTATATGTATTCTTATTAACTATAAATACATAGTATTATATTTATCACATTTTGAAATAGAGCAAATGAAATCTGCTTAATATTAATAAAATTCAAGTCTAATTTGATTGTGATTAGTGATGTTGCATCTTGGCAAACTAAAGAAAGAGAGTTTATTGAAAAATTATTTTTTTGTCATAGTTCTCAGTTTAGGATTTGACTGTTATGTAACAGTTTATATCATACTTAAATAATGAGTTAAATTGAGATTTTTAAAATATTCTCACTCATAATATTATAATAATATTTATGAATATAAACAGTACAGTAGTAAATAAGTGTAATTAGAAAGATAATAACAGCTTTTATTATGTGCAATCAAAAATGTAGCAAAATAACTTTTTATAGACTTTTAAATTATTCATTTATTTTTAGTTATTATGTTAAATTTAGGAATTATTATGAAGTTTGTGTGAAATCTTACTTGTATATATTAAATAAAATATTATATATACACCTGGGTCTCTTTTTACGTGGACTTATTTAACATGATTTTGAAGTTACGCAATTCATGTTTCACCGGAAGTCAAACTCCGATAATGCGCTATTACTTTAAATAATAAATTTTGCGCACTTATGTTATATTGAAAGTAATAAATAGCACATTATTGGAATTCGACTTTCATCTTAGTAATTTCAATATTTTCAGTGCTTTATAATAGTAAGATTTTATGCAATAATGAAATTAAAATCATGATTTCCACATTTTATGTATACACACATTAAATTTTACAAGATTATAATATAAATTTGTTCAAACATTGTGCGTGTTAATTTTGAATTTTAAATCACATTCTGTTTTTGCTTTTTAAAAAATAACGTAATCAATTATTAATCATTTAGTGTCCACAAGTTTATTTTTAAAAGGTGAGTAATAGCAGTGGGCACAATTAAATTTGACAATTAAAAATTAAAATCTGATTTTTAATTGTAATTAACAATTTAAAAATTACTTACGGTGACTTGAAATTAATGTGATGTAAAACGAAATTTGATTTTTAAACGGAATTGAAAATTAAAGAAAAAATAAGAATTTAATTTTTAGTTATTAGTTTTAATTAAATTTTTCTCAGCAGTGGTGAATAAATGTCTTTTTATTATCATAAGTCTAAGTTCATAAACAATTAATAAAATCATTGTCTCAAAGATTAATTACGTTGTCAACAGAAAACCATTAACACAACATGAGAGTGAACTTGGCGCTAGTTGTATTTCCTCTTGTGAGAATCTGATTTTTTACCAGTTTGCAAACGAACGTGTTTTTCGGCAAATAGCAATAATAATTAAAACATGTATAAAAAAAATGTAAATTACTGTACTGTAAATTATGCATAAAAATATATTATTTTGAATAAAATTAAATATTATAGTTGAAAAAAAGTTTGTCTTGTATCAATTTTTTTCAAATTTGAAATTTTTTATTAGTCATATTTTATTTCCTTATTTTTTTTTTTTTGCGCGAATTTTAAAGTAATTTTATGTTGGTGCTTTGCTTTTACGCGAATTTTGAAAAATCACAGACCGCATCCCCCTTTTTCAATGTAAGTTATATCTATTTTTTGCATAATTTCGTTTGCGCGTGTTTTCTGAGGAACCTATCTATCGCGTAAAACGAGACCCAGGTATATACAATTAATAAAACAAGTCATAAATTTCGTAACTTACTTTTAAGCTTGCATTTAAATGATCACTAGATGGAGCTTACCAATAGCTCTAATCAAGCTTTATTTTACAAGTGCCGAAAGAGAAAGAATTCAAAATCTTTATCGGAAAGTCCCTATCTCCAGACCAATTGATTTTAAGCTTATGGCTCACCTCAGTGGAGCACTGGGACTCTACAAACTAGATCTAAAATACTAACTCAAAAGTCAGGACTTAGAAAACATGTTTTTATCAATTTGAAAGCCTGAACTTTTCAGACACGTAAATGTCTTCAAATCTAGCTTAACAAACCAGATAGCTATATGGGTTTGAATTCAGCTCAGTTTCACCATGTAGTAATAGCTTCTGCAATATAGCATCACAAAAACCTTCAAAGGTACACTTATAATAATTAATAAAACAAGTCATAAATTGATTACTATTAATTTTGTTCTTGCATTAGTTTAAAAAAAATTAAAATATGCAAAAATAATGAAGTCAAATATATATAAAAGGTATACATTTATCTACACACACATATATATAATGATAGACCTACGGAACTATGATTTTGACTTATTTTTTTATTCATGTGATAAAGAAATATTTCAGATTTGTTCTAGAAATAAATTTATGTATATTATACTTGTACAAGATATATTTTTTATAAAATATTTACAGTGCTTCTTTTACTGAATATTTCTAAACATTTCATTTGTATCTACTTTAATGATATTTAATATTAATTACTTTGTTATTATCTACAGTTATATATATATATAACTTAACTGTTTTTAATAACTTTAAAATAATCCAGCCAATCAATTGTCATAAAATATTTATTATTTAAAGACTGCACTGTAATTATACAGTATTTCAAACTTTAACATCTAATTTATCTTTTATTTGGTATTTATAGAGAAAACAGATCATATATTTACTATGGAAGACTAGCAGTTTCATATTTAGATAAAATTTATTCCGTAAGATATATAAACTGGAAGAGCTGATTGGTTAGTTGTTGTTGTCTTCTAAATTGTGATATTGTGTAAGTGTAAATTGCTCATCATCAACAGTATTCTGTCAAATGGACAGGTCCATTGAGTAATCATATCATCAATTTATCCATTTTTCCATTCCATTCTTTTCATTGCCCAGCTATTCAATCCCATGTAAATTTCCATCTCTTATATCATCCAACAATGTCGATCTCTTTTGTTCTTTCTTCTTATTTCCACTCACCATTCCTCCAAAACAACTTTCATTAAACCATAATTTTTTCTTAATATATCCTGTAGAACTACTCATAATAAAACAAGGGAATTATAAAGCAAAATGGTTTTCCATTTGCCTTCTTTGCCTAGCAATAGTCTTCATAACAGGCTTAATGCGCTAGTCGAATCTCAAAAAATAAACATCTATCTACTACTTTCTCCTCACCATTGCCACCTATACTGATCTTCTGCTGACTTGGAAGAATGCTGTTACTGACCCAGCTGTGGGTTGACTTATGTAATGCCAGTCAACACTCATCATTATAGAAATTGTAGCATTTTATAGAAATAAACATGCCATTATCTCCACTCCTTTCTGATAGAAAATGGTGTCCCATTATCAGTGATTGCTTATTTACAATATTTTATTTATTTACAGTAACCTTCATATCTGAAGGTCATTTCTCTTTCTACAACCTGCAGTTGCTCTGGGTGGCATGGGACCCATGACCTGCTATTCAATCCAGTGTAATGGCAACAAATTAATTTGCCGTATAGTTTAAAGTTATTAAAAATAATAAACTAAAGATCAGCATTTCAAGCTAATGCACATACACTTTATGAATCTTAATAATAAATGAATACTTTTATTTCCAACACAAGATAAAGTCCTTGTGAAAGAATAGAATGAATCCACCTATTCTTTCAACCCAAACGCTTACGTATGGGCAAATCTTAAGCATTGGAAAACTAATTATATTATTTCCAGTTTAATATTATATATAATTTATTTATATATAGTTACTGTGCTAAATATACATATAATTTTAGAAATTAAATCTCAATGCAATAATTATTATAGGTAAGGTAAGTGAAATATTATTTAATCATACCATAAGACACTATTTTTTTCCAATAAAAGTTAAAATTGAAATAATTCTCAAACCTATCAATTAATAAGGTTAATCAATATAGTAATATCTGAAATATATTTTATAATTGGTTTAAAATTCAATCCCTCAGCCTAAGCATTTAGATTTCTTTCTATATAAAAGAGGCAATGAAAGATGAGATCAATCTTTTATGGAAAAAAATTATTGTTTTATGCAATGGTTAGAAGGCATTTCAATTATCTATAATAACTGTTATACTAAGGTTTAAACACAAACATTATATATATGTTTGCATATATGTGCATTTAAATAACCAGTATTTATCATCAAAAAGATATTGATTAATACTTATGCAATGAGTAAGACATTTGTTTGAATATTTCATTTAGATAGTATATTGGTTAAAATTGCATTTCTAATTTTCCTTTAAAAAATATAACCATAAATTAGGATCCCTTTTTTTTTTTTGGTTTTTGAATATAAAATCATTCTTTAAATTCTGATATATTATAATTAATAGTAAGATTTAAAATGGAAATATTACTCTTAATAACATAATAAATTTTAATCAAATGGTTTATTTTTTAGAGCATTGTGATTTGAAAAGATAAGTTGATTTTTGATCTAGAAACCTTTAGTTCTCTTGTTCATCATTTTACCACTGTGCTAAATCATGTAAGGAAGTATAATTATTGTTTTTAAGATATGTGATGTAATGTTAAAAAATTGCTAAAATTATCTTGTTTTTGTTGATGAATAATTAGAAAAGGGGAAACAGATAGCAGTTTCAGTAAAAGATGTTGATGATAATGAAAATAAATATCTCTCTAAAAATGTTCTACAATTGGCTAATCAATATATATATATAATTATTTACTAAACTTTTAAACATCAAATGATCACTATTTCCCATGCATGCTAATAACTGTTGTTAAAAATAGGCAAAACTCTCTCCATACAGTAGTGCCACTCAAAGCAAGATAGAGTAATCAATGGATGCCTGAAGACTTGTGCATAAAATCCCTATCTAGTGCCTACTCATCCAATATCCCCACACTAATTTCTGGTTTATGGTTATAGTTATAAAAGAACCAAAGACACCAAAATGTATGGGTGCCGAATTGAGTTCAGATTCATATAACTATATAAGCTACTGAGCTTAGATTGAAAATATTTGTTCATTTACAATTTGTTCTCATAGTTTTGTAGTTAAGTAGAAATAATAGGTGGCTGCTGGAGGTTTACATTAGATCCTAAGATCTAGTGCTGTGCTCTCAGATTCAAGGCTCCTCACTGACGAAGGCCATAAGCCAGAAACTAGTTTGGGGATATTGGATGAGTAGGCACTAGATAGGGATTTTATTCACAAGCCTTCTGGCATCCATTGATTACTCTATCTTGCTTTGAGTGGCACTACTGTATGGAGAGAACTATTTTTAACAACAGTTATGAGCAAGCATGGGAAATAGTGATCATGTGATGTTTAAAGGTTTAACACCAATCCTGCCCTAATAGGAATGTGGTGGCTATGGTTATAAAAGAACCAAAGACATCAAAATGTATTGGTGCTGAACTTAGTTTAGACCCATATGACTATATAAGCTGAGCATAGATTGAAAATATTTGTGTTTACAATTTTGTTCTCATAGTTTGTAGTTAAGTAGAGATAAAAGGTGGCTGCTGGAGGGTTGCATTAGATCCTAATCTAGATGCAGTGCTCTCAGATCCAAGGCTTCTCACTGATGAAGGCCATAAGCCAGAAACTAGTTTGGAGATATTAGATGAGTAGGCACTAGATGGGGATTTTATGCACAAGCCTTCTGGCATCCATTGATTACTCTATCTTACTTTGAGTGGCACTACTGTATGGAGAGAGTTTTCCTATTTTTAATTATTTACTAAACAAAGCATACATGATTCTCAATTTACTTTCAATACCTGCATTAGGAGAAGAAATTCACTTTATATATCTACTCCAGAGTGTTCTGTTAAAAGTTTGAGTAATCAAAGAAACACTAAATGATATTCCTAACCAAATTACCAGAAATGTTGTTGGATACTGGCCTTCATTTAGAAACCATTTTGTATTTTTATTATTGAGATTCAACCATCCTCTAGCTATATTGCTCTGACATTTTCCCAAAAATTAATATACATATACAAGGAAATTGACTTGGGTTCACTTGACTTAAAGGTAATAATTATATTAATAACATCACTGTTATAAAGATCCTTTGTGAAATTAATAATTTATTTTATATTAGAAATGATAATCAGAAGCACAAAGTCATTCCTAATTGTAATAATATATTTATGAGAAAATTAAAAAAAAAAACTTGAATATCTTATGCAAAGTGTTTTATTAGTAATATAAATGTTTGGGCATTTATACAGAAAAGGTAACCAAATATTTTTTCTAAACATTTTTGTTCATGCTTAACCTGCTTTTTATATATTACATATCATATTCATAGATCATTCATTTCTTTAGTGTTCTTAGTCATTGAACATGCTTGATATCACACAGAAAAGACATATAAGTTTTGGAATTACGTTAAGTGTTTTTTATTTAAAATATATTGATCACACCAGCATCACATCAATTTCTCAGTTTATTCTTTGCTTCCAAGAACTGTTTTCTTTATCCTATTCTTAAGTCATATACTGTGTATGTTGTAAACTTGAAGTATAAATAAAAACCAGCTAATATAGGACTTTTATATTTATATCCCTAGGTTTTTTTAATTGTTTTTTGTTTTCATTAATGGAGATTAATCTAAAGAAAAAAACACTGATGCATTTAATATTATCCTCTTATTCCTTTAAACCAGTAGTGTGCAATCTTTGTCCACTTGTGATCTCAATACTCAGACTGAAATTTTACATGATCCATTATATGTTATCATCCTATTATAAGCATATAAGGATAGTAATAATAAAAGTTGTTTTATCACATACAAGTATATAACTTTATATTTCAGTACACACGATTTGATATAAGCTCTTTGAAAAAACTGATATTAACAAAGAATGTATATGATAATATTAAATCTTGCTATCACACACAATTTAATATTATCATATTGAAGACAAACGTAAAGTATAAATCTATAGGTTATTACTTAAAGAATGTATAATAATTCTTCATCCTTAGTAGATCTGTTGATTTGTAATAATTAAAACATTTTAGCCTGTTTTAGAAAATGTGTAAATTCAAGAACATAGTACCATGTTTCAATGTTAGGAGGATATTAGCTTGAAGAACACAATCTGAGAGTAAACAAGAGAAATGAGAGCAATCGAAGTAAAGTGTCATTATGATGTGCTGAAGGACATATTTAACCACAAAATTGTCAAACGCACAATAATGAGTTGGGAAGTTTTCATGTATTTCTTAATAGGGTTTAAGTTTTTGTTTTTTCAATTAAAAATTTATTATTCAACATGATAACTTCTCGAAATTTTCACAACCCACAACAATTTGTCTGCGGCGCTTTGAGGAGTCACATCACCTGGCCTTAGATCCATATAACTATACAAACAAGTTGGCTTGAGTTTGAGTTTCGGTAATTAGCTTAAATAGTATAAAGAAGCAAAATGGTTGCTAAGAAGCATAAGAAAGAACATCACCTTTAGTATTAAATACTAAGTTCTCAAGATGAAAGCAAAGGAGAAAAATTAGTATGAGAATGTAGATAATATCATCATACCACTCAAGTTTACAATAGATGGCTGTAGAATAAAGAGAACTATTCTTGATTTATATTGATCATATTTTCCTAATATAATCTCATAATCCTGAGATTATTTTAGAAATTATTTATTATTTAAATTGTTTTTGATAAGTAAACTTTATCGTGAATTATTTTACTTGAAATATTAATTGCTTATTAAAAAATAATCACAAACGTTCACTTAATTGATTATCATCTCAATCAAAAAATTAACGTTTTTCCTGTTTTCTTAAAAACAAAACCTGATTAAAAAGAATTAATTGCAAATGTAAATGGTATTTAGTAAATGTTTGACATCATGACATCGAGAAAGATAAATAATTGATATTTAATTTTAATATATTTTTCATTGTTTACAAGTTTTATTAATTATTTTCTTTTATAGACGATTCCACGTCATAGGTAGATTGATTGACATGAAAATTATTTGTTTAAATTTTTTACAATATTATGCACTTATTGTATATATGTGTAGAGATGATAATCTGGGCCAACTGACGAGTGCTGGCTTAGCACGAAATACATGTATTGGTGATTATTTATCTTTTAGACATATATATGGTCAAGGGTGTCAGTGATATAAGATAGTGTGCAGAGTTGAGGATCGTGTGAAAGTCAGAGCTCAAAATACCCTATATATTACATTGTTTGCACAGGTATATATATATATATATAGCCTGTATGTTAAATATTAAATATTATATGTTGTTTTACTTAGAAACATTCTTATAAATAAAGTCTAATAAAAAATTTTAAAAGCATTATAGCATAAAAAGATTATACATTTTAATTTGTTTATTTTCTAAAAGCTATGTATAATTCTCTCAGAATATTTTTTTTTTTGAATAGAAATTATAAGAATTTATTAAGTAAAAATATAAGCTCTGAAATTTTCTGTAAGTTAGTTATGTAACGGATTTAGGAAAGCATGAAGATAATTTAATTCATTTATAAAATAACTTGGAAATTATTTTATATTTTAATATATATAAATATTTATTTTTCAAAGTTTTTTAAATCTAGTTTATAGATATATTATGCTTCACTAATGTTAACAAACAGCAGTTACCTAAAATCAAAATAATTAAAATGTATTTTTTTAGTTTGAAATTTACTTTGTACTGCAACAGTGATACCTTTGACATGGGTTCAAATTCAGTCTGGATAAAACTTAAAAATTTTGTAATGGCCAATTAGACATAGGATTGTAGTTAACTATCCAATATGATTCTGATAGAGAGTATTTAGCATATAATATAGAGTAGCAAAAATCTCATCCATAGGTTTATGTCTGTGACAATTTATTTTTATAAATTCTATGCTAATTTTTAAAATCATCTCTATAAAATTGTATAATAATTAATATTATACTATTTTTTTATTTATTTAAAAATTGCTTGGCACATCAATCATTTGACAACTATTATTTGTAAATTTTAGGCACACTCACTTAAAAAAAGATACTTTCATATTAGTCGGCAACAAGATATCTTAGTCCAGCAATAACTTTCTAATCTTGCAAACTCGGAAAATACCATTTACACAGGAGTTTCTGACAAACTTAATCAATCAATTAAACATTTATTTGGAAAACATAATCTATAACTTTATTTTCAGGAAATGAAATAAACATCCACAAACACACATCTACATTTTTTGATGAGAAATTATCTTCCATCATTTAAATTTATAAATATTTATTTTGGTAAATGGACACCTATAACTTCATTTAGTGACATAAAACAAACACACTGTTTTTTTTTGTGAGAAATGATCTTTCAACAAGTAAACTTTTAACAATCTAGTCTTGCGTTGTTAGCCGAGAGGTATCGCAGTCGCCATGCAAGCAAGTAGTTGGTTGCAGACGGTTGTGGGTTCGCGTCCTGGCCGATGCTATGACATATGAAAAAAAAAAAAAAACTTTTAACAATCTAAATTTATTATAAGTGGTAAGAAAGCTAAAAAAAATAATTTAAATATATAGAACCACATAATTCTATCCATTTACAAAATGTTTTTTAGCCCGTGGCTGCAGACTGAAGTTTCTTGCCTCAAACCATGTTCCTTTATGAATGGCTACTCTCTTTTAAAAATCCTGAATGACACTGGAACATTATCCAAATTGTGGACATGAAGTGCCAAATTTTAATCATTTACTTTTGGAAAAAAAATACTATGCACATTCATTTTGCAAAAAAATCCTGTGTCACTTTTACTTTTGCAAGATGATCGACTACTCATGCCAGCATCCTTTCATAACATTACAGCATAGATTAAATCATAAAATGAACCAACATTTTGACTAATTACTTTTTCCTTATCAAAATATTATCTAATATTTACTTACAAAATCTTGTGTTTGGAAAGGAGAGTATTCATTATAAATATCATTCTATTTGTAAAGCGCAAGTGCCGTGGTTTAAGCTACGGTGTTATTATATATATTATAATTCTTAGTAGATTGTAAATGTGTTTAATTCAGTCTTTATATACACACTTGTTTGTTGCTAGTGACTTTCATCATTGCCAGACTAATATGAAAGTACCTAAAAAGGTTATCCACTACTGCACTACCCAAAACTTAAATTTGAACAATAAGTAGTAATTAGAAAATGCAACTTCTTAGCAAGCTAAAGCTTGGGTTATCTTTTGCATGATATTTGTACACTTAAAAATTGTTATCTTTTGCATGATATTTGTACACTTAAAAATTGACAGCCTATTAAATGATTTTCTATAAAGATATGCCATTAGAGATATGCTTTCATACTTTTTGCATACTGAAGCAAGGTTTTTTTATTTTGTAATGATTCTAGTATATCAATAAATCATTTTAAAAATAGAAAATAAAGGAAGATAAATTAATTACTTGGATTTAGTACTGTAGCAATATAAAATTGTATGTGTATGGAATACAAAATGAAATGTATAAATAACTTGCAAAGGCATGAATAACAATTAATGCATAAAAAACATTAAAGCACCCCCCTACTGAGTTCTATATAGGGTAAAATATTAAAAAAAAAATAATAGACTCATTAAACAGATTTCAGAGAAACTTTATAAATGCATAATATTATGCATCAAAAAATATTAATATGCCTAGGTCTTTATTCTTAATAAAAAAGTTCTATGAAACTGATAAAAGACTTAGGTAAATTTACTGATATTTTTTTTATATACTACTGCCAATAATATATTGATTAATTAGTGGAAGTAGCCAATTACTATCCATCTGAAGTTATACCACTTCTAAATGTTCTACAGAAAATTGTAAAACTACATTATCATAGAATTTTTTATTACTGTGTTACTTTAAATGAAAGAAATATTCTCCATAATGTACAAGAATACAATGCATTAGAAAACAATGATGATAGTAGTGAATTGTAAGATATAAATTAAATTATAGTCTTCTCATTTTGCATCTTTCTCTGTTGAACAGTAAGTAATTCACCTGAATCCTAAGATTCTTTGTTCTGTGTGGTTCAATGCAATAATAGTTTATTGATCACAACCAGATCTGCTTACTTCCCAATGCATGTACTTCTTGTGAAATCCTGGGCTATAAACCAGTCATTTATTTTTATTTAATTGATTTTTTAGAAATTATTGGTATGCAAAAAAACAATTTAATTATATTCCACAACTTCATCTTGATTCTAAGATATATGATTTTTTTTTTCATTTTGATGGGGGGGGGGGGGTCCAGTCTAAAGACTTGGTAAAACTAATCAAATATTTTATTTAATATGTGGTTGCCTTCATTATTAACATGGAGGTTTAAGAAAACATTAAGATTAAGTCAACATGAAAATTCTTTTTATCTGATCCATCAAAAGATAGTTCTATAATGTTAAAAATATATAATTGCGAATAGATTGTGGGCTTTGATACTGTTGCACAAAGCCAAGACATGTCTCACTTTTATTCAGTGAGCTGATTATATCTATTAATCTTTTTGAAAGTCTAAATATTTTTATAACTTATTTATAGTCAAGGGACTCATTCTATAATATTAAGTGAATTTATTTATTTTGCTTTTGATTCAAATCCAGGATAGGTGAAATATGATTTTTTTTAATGTTCTAAGGTTACCAATCCTATTATTAGTTAATAAATAGGAATCTGTAATTTAAAATAAGAAAGGAAATAAACATCAGCTTTTGCCATAGCAATCGAGAAGTCCGAGATTTTTGCCCTAAGTAGTATAAGTGAAAGTTATTAAACTTTTTCCTATCTGTCTTTGTCTTTAAAATAATCATTATTGGGGGGGGGGTATAATTATAATTTTATTATATATTTTGTAATATATACTTAGAACTATTTATTAAAATCTTTTTTTAAACACAAAATGTAATTTTATAAATACTTTTAACTTATTCTTATTTTTTAAGGCTTTAAATAAAAAAAAGAAAATCTTGTCATATGATAACCCATTTTAAAAAATACTTCATCATTAACTTTTTTTTTAACTTTGTTTCCAGGATATTATTTCAGTCTTTCTCTGTAATTCTAAACATTGCCTTCAAACATTTTCTTAGTTACCTGCAGCTGATGGATCAATTTCTTTTTAAGGCTATTTTTATTCACACATCAAAATTAATTATATATTATAAATTTATTAAAAAGTATTTTTTAACAAATAAATTAGAAATAAAAAACGGATAGCATTTGAAGTTGTCAAAAAATTTCTATTACTATGCCCTATTACCTTTAATCTAAATTTTTTTAGTCATATCAATTAATAATATTGTTTGCAAATAAATGTTAGTTATATATATATTTAAATAAACAATGACATTGAAAATAACTGTAAATAAAATGAAATGATGTCAAATCTTCAAAACGGCATTTATATTGTTTTTTTTTGCTTTAAGTTAATGACTTATAATTTGAACTAATATTCACGGAATACTGTTTTGGACAGTTTTCATGTATGCAAAAAGATGATTAAGCACAACACCATAATGTTATGATGATTTAATTAATGCTACAGTTGTAATTAATAATTTATAAAGCCATACTCATTACTCTTGTCTTTTAAAGTCGTTAATCTTGTGTTTAGATTTGTAGAGGTCCCTACTGTCGTATTTTAGGCGCATTGTCTTAAGGTTGTAGCCTTAATATATATTAATACTAACGTGTAAATAATTAATTTTGCTGAAACTTTAATCGAGCGTAATAATTTATTTAGCTATAGATTTAATCATTCAATATTATTATAAAAAAATGGACGTTATTTAACCATGTCATGTCATTAAGAAATTGTACTGAAAAAAATCTTTGTTTAAAGTTTGACTGCTAAGTTAATTATTCATATTTTTGATGAAGAGATCAGTTGTCTCTTTACATTATTAAAAAGCTTGTTTATCCAAAATACATATCGTGAAGAGTTGATTTGATTCTTATATCAATATAGCAACTGGAGAGAACTATAATGTAAATGTGCTTTGAAGATTTGATATCTTTTTTTTTTCATGTGTTAAAGCATCCGCTGGGAAGCGAACCTGCGAACCCAGGACAACTGCTTGTAAGGCAACTGTGCTGACCACTCAGCCACCAATGCTTGACAAAGATCTTTATGAACTATTTTTACAGTTAAACAAAACTAATAATAATGCAACCAATTACAAAAAAAAAAAGCATCACACAATTTTTTCTAATTGCCTTCAACTTTTATATAAAGAGCAGTAATTCACTATTTTTTTATTCTAGAGCTATTTATTGTAGGCTCAAATAGTTGTGTTTTATTCAAATCAATATGCTAGGTTTTGGTTATTGGCTTTTTCATGAGCAACCTATATATCTAGCAGCCAGCATTACTTTTTCTATTCCATTCAGATCAGTAATCTAACATTCAAAAACATTGTAAAGATTTGAATCTAAGCTATATGTCATTCTTATTCTAAGCCAGCAGCTATGTATATTAGTTACTTCAATTTGTGCTAACTAGTACTGTTCACCATTATGCCTATGTTTAATGCGTATTGGTATATTAAATATATCTTGTTTATTGGCCATTTCCCCCATAATGTAGAAGTTAATTCATTTTATTAATTGTGTTGAACAAAATACCACATGATTAAGCTTACTTTCAACACTCGACCTATTCCGTTATTCTACTTCACTCATTTTTTCCGAGCTTAAATAATGAATGAAAACTAATTAAAAATACAAATAAAATTATCAGTCTTCATTAGTGAAGAGCATTGATGGGGCTAATAATTATGTAAACTTGTAAATTTGTTGGTTCACTGTTATTGTTTATTAATTACTCGTGTTTATAATAGATGGTTCTGAATTAAAATAGTGGAGTGGATTATAGCTCCAATTGCTTCTCAATTATAATAGACTTTAAGCAATAATAAATAACATTCTTCCTGATAATCTTTTTAAAAAATAAAATGTTATAATAATAATAATAACATTATCATCATCATCATCAACAACGCTATCACAGTGTCCATCAATTAATTAATTTTAATGAAAACATTTTAGTTGAAAAATCTTTTTTTTTTAATTGCTTGAGAATTTATAAGAAATTTGAACATTGGAAGAGACAAAATTTGACTATCCTTAGCCTTAAATATCAGAGTCTGCACCACTGTACCAAACCACAAAAGACTACATGTGTATTTGACAATAGTTGTGTGAAATTTCATTAGCTATTGCTTCTTAACATCTCTAAAAGTCTGCAACCAACGTCTTGCAAGCAAGTAGTTGGTTGCAGACGGTTGTGGGTTCGCCTCCCGGACGATGCTATGACATATGAAAAAAAAAAATTAAATTAGGTGTCAGGTATATTTAATTTTAATCTTTTTATTCAGTCATGTTGAAGCAATCATTGTTATTGTTATTTAAAAAAAAAAACAAGCAAACATGTATAATTAGTTCGAGATGGTTACAGTTAAAATCTTTTAATTAAAATGTTTCTAACAATTCTATTGGTTGGATTTAATTGTTTTTATTTCTGATGAAAGCCTACAGATATATCTACAAACTGAGTAAAAGTATGGGGATTACGTTACATTATAAATATATAAGTAAATTATATAAAATTACGTATAATTTCATAATTACTTTTTAAATTTTTAAAAAAGATTATCCCAGATATGCATTTGCATTCGCAATTTTTACTATGTATAATTAAACATACTGTGTAAATGAAATAATGTTAAGAAAAAAAAATTATATATGATTTTTCTGATTTTATATTGTGGAACTGAGTTTACTTATACTGGTTATAAATATAGGGATTTGAACTCAGACTTTCAAGCACCCTTCAATTATCCATACTATCTCATATCGCTGACACACATGACCACATACATATAGAAAAGATAAATAATCCTTAATATACGTGTTTCGCGCTAAACCAGCTCTCTTCAGTTGATCCAGATTATCATCTCCCACACACATATATAATCAGTGCTCAGTTTATATTAAGAAGCAAATCTTCATACTTTCATGGACAGGCTTCAATCCACTACAACCTCCAACTCTTCAACCACCCATACCATTGAAATCTGATGATGGAAAGCCCAAATCCCATGCTGATGCCAATATTATTGCCATGCCCATGTTGACCTCAAGTCATTCTGACCGCTCAGGTATCAGACCTTATCCATTTAAATACATAGAAAAGGGATGGGCAGGATGTAGGTTTAATGTGTAAATATTTGAAATTTCTTCACATACCTAGCTCCAGGTATGTGAAGAGTCCCTGTATTTCAAATATTTACATATTAAACCTGCATCCTGCCCATCCCTCTTCTATGTATTTAAATGGATAAGGTTCTATACATGAGGAGTCAGAATGATGAGATCTATTGCTCTTTACATTTATAATGAAACCAATCAAACATACCATAAGATTTCAAATAAAAATAAAATTAATATAAGTGTATTTAAATTTTTGTTTCTAAGATAATCTAATTTTTTGTTAGTTTATATATATTTAGGTACTATACACATATACACATAACCTGTTTAATTTTATCCAAAAATTGTCAGGTATTTTTTTTAACTGAAAATCCATTAAAAAGCATATTTATTAATGCATATCAATATGACAACAATATTTGCAAAAACATGATCCAATTACAGTTCATGAGTGTTTAGAGCTGTTATCTACATCCTATGATGCTTTTTGTGGTATGAAGATATATTAAAGAAGCTTGGTATTTAAAGTCGTTACATTCCAATTATGGTATTCATTTAGCTGTGCATATTGTAGTTACTTATTCTGTCTAATAGTTCTATGATCATGTTATAACAAAAATAAATAAAGAATTAGATAAAGACATAATTTTCTTTTAACTATTTAGACAATTCAAAATCACAGACAAAAATAATGATAAAATACTATATGAATAATTTAGTTCAATTAACAGATCACTAATATAATTTTTTACTCAATTCTTTTTCTATGAAATTTTTTTTATCACATAGTGTTAGCAAATAACTTAACAATAATTTATTTTAAAATCAGTTTTGTTTTAAATAAGTAATTTTAACAATACAGATATATAAATAATTATATAATCTGATGCTTGGAAGATTAAAATGGGCAAAACTCACTATACGTATTGCCACACCCAGCAAGCTAGACTAATCAATGGATGCCAGAAGGCTTGTGCATAAAATCCCCATCTAGTGCCTACTCATCCAATATCCCCAGACTAGTTTCTGGCTTGTGGCCTTTGTCAGTGAGGAGCCTTGCAGTGCTCTCAGATCCAAGACTCCACACTGATGGAAACCACATGCCAGAGACTAGTCTGGGGATATTGGATGAATAGGCACTAAATGGGGATTTTATGCACAAGTCTTCTGAAATTCATTGATTACTCTAGCTTGCTGTGTGTAGCAATACATATAGTGAGTTTTGCCTGTTTTAACAACAGTTATACACAAGCATAAGAAGTGGTGGTCATGTGATGCTTGGAAGATCTTGTGACACTTGAGGTCTAAAGTGGAAGTTCCATTCATCTGACTGGATAAACTCATCAATTTTTAACTCATGAGTCTATTATTCTATCAGTGGGATAAGATGCATAGGTCACTTACTTTCATTATCAGAACATTAAAAGAATCCTCTAAGGAGGTAATTCTTACCTTTATTTACAATTATATTTTTAGAGCAATGTTTACACAAATATGTGAGAATATCAAATCAAAAAATGATGTAGTCATTGTCTTGCTTAAATTGTCTGTATGTTGCCTGTAAGATTGGACATCCATCATAATATGCATTTTTTGAAAATACAATGTTTAAGCCAATAAACATCACATGATCACCATTATTTATGTTTGCTCTTAACTATTATTAAAACAGGCAAAACTCTTTGTACATATTGCCACTCAGTGCAAGCCTGAGTAATCAATGGATGCCAGAAGACTAAGTGCAGTGCTCTCACATCCAAGGCTCCTCACTGATGAAGGCCACAAGCCAGAAACTGGTCTGGGGTATTGGATGAGTAGGCATTATATGGGGATTTTATGCACAAGCCTTCCAGAATCCATTGCTTACTCTGGCTTGCACTGAGTGGCAATGCATATAGAGAGTTTTGCCTGTTGAAATACAGTGTTGCTGAACAAGATTATTGTAGACTAATACAAAATGGATCTTCAAATGCTTTCAGTCAATTTTAGTTTTATTGTTATAAAAATAAAATATGATACAAGCTGTGAATTTCTCACTAACTTCAAGCTATCTGTATTACTGTTGTTTTCCTTAGCAGTTTTATCAAGCTTCATTTTCTCTAAAAAAAAAAAAAAACTTTTAGCAAAATTGAAAAATGAAAACAAAATCTCTTTATTTAATCTGAATACATCTTTAAGTGTTAATCATTTTAAAATATTATGTTTTGCACTGATAGCAAGCAATCTCATATTAATTTTACTCCAGAGGCATCCAATTTAAGTTTTTGTAATATATGGACATTAGATGATAGTGTCACATTCAAATCTCAAACTAACTTTTGTCAATTGGTCTTCACCACTGAGGAAAAGTAAGAAACTAGTTTGGAGCTGGATGTGACATTTCCACTTACTGTTTATTGTTTAGTCAAATTTACAATAAATCACTCTAAAAGAAAACATGCAGATAATCAAGACCAGATTGTGCCTAGCTTCATGTTTTCATATATAAAATATTGTAATAATAGATATCTTTATTTTAGTGTTTCTAATGCAGATGGTCACTTGCTCATGATACATATGAGGTATGACACAAAATGACTGGAAGGACACTCTAATTTTATATAAATGAACTAATTGAAATTTTTTCCTACTTTTTGAAATTACCTCAGGAATCTTCAGTTCCTGTGTTCACTATTATCATCACTAAGAAAAAAGATTAAAAGAAGTTATCTCATTAAAATAAAAACATTTTATACTACAGAATATATGTATAAATGTATGGGGAAGTAATGGCCTTATGGGTAATAGTATCAAATCCACTTAACATGTTTATAACCTGAGTTTGCATTCAGGGTGGGAAAAATTTGAATATATTCAATTTTTTACTATCAGCATGACTTCAAATATATATATATATATGTGTGTAATTATGTTGTCATAATCTAATGGTAACACATTCATCTGCCAAGATTATAATCGGGATTTAAATACAGGTTAAAACACAATATTAGATTTAGGCTAATTAACCATGCAATTTTATTCATTAAATGGGTATTTAGTTATTTTTAGTGTGGAAAACGATTCAAAATCCTCACCATTCAGAATTTAAAAAAAAGCCTATTACTTTCTCTTCTTTTTCATGTGTCATAGCATTGGCCGGGAAGCGAACCCGCTAATCCGGAACAATTGCTTGTAAGGTTGCTGTGCTGACCACTCGACCACCAACGCTTGACAATTATTACTTTCTCTTCTACTACTCTATAAAAGTTGTTAGAAAGTTCTTAACCCTGAAGTGAAAAAATATTTAAAGACTTTTATCTTTTTATCTATAATATACAAACTAATATAAATGCGTGCTTTAATAAGAATCGATTTATTTTAAATTAAGAGTCAAGAAGAAAGCGATTTTTTATTATTATTCAAAATTTAGTAACGCTAATGCTCCCCCCCCCCTCCTCTTCATTTTTTCATTAATTTGCCCTTAGTTTTAGATATTTTCTTGGTATTTTATATTACTGTACTTAAAATTGACCTGTTTACTAGTTTGCGTTTTCATTATTTGTAAAAATCTCGTTAAGAGTCATTAAACGAAATGGAAATTGAAAGCAATATCCTGGTTACTTTTCCTGAATCTGCAAAATAGAACTTTCTTTAAATGGTAATGGAATTTTTTTAGGTGTGAAAATTTTCAAAAAATTGTTTTAAATAATTTAACTTAGCTAATGGTTTTAATAATTAGAGTTGTACCTTTATGGAGATTTCCAAGAAAATGTTAACTTTAAAGTAACAAGAAAGTAATAGAAGGATGAAATGGAAACTGCATTAATAGCAACTTGAGTCTAATTTGAAAAATAGATTGTAATAAAGAAAAGGAAACAGAGTAAAATCATAAATAATTTATTAATCAATGTCAATATTTATATATAATTGTTGAAAAATTATGTTTAAATGTCTCTTAATTTTGAATGGCAGGAAATGAATTTATACTAATAAAATTAATTCCTATTGTAAATGTTTTAAAAGTTTAAAAATTAGTATAAATTAATAAAACTGACTGAACAAAATTATTCTATCAGTGAGTTGCATCTCTGTGTTATCATCTTCGACATCAGTATTATCATATCTTTCAAAAAACTTATGTTTCTTTTTTATCATTTTTGATGGGTTTTTAATTAATGGTCAAAATATTTAAAATTATTCCAGCAATAAAGATTTGATGGTATAGTGGTGGCTTATGTACCTCCATGACCACAACCTTTAAATGAATTGTGTTTGAATAAATTTGAAAATTTTGTCAGGTTTCAAATAACGTTAGAATTTATCTTATAAACAACTGTCTCATAACTAAAATCAACTAACCCATCCAACATTATCTGGAAAATACCAACTGTTTAGGGACATTCAGGGTTCAGTGTAGGGGTAGAGTGGCAGGTTTGGTGCTCAAAGTTCATGATTTACAGTCAAGTAATTATCATTCCTGATGCTCACATTTCTTAAGAACTCCTGAGTAAACCATTCAACTATTTTTTTTATAGATGTCTAATTATTCTTAACTAAATACTGAACAATAATGGAAAACTATCAATCTTTCACCACTGGATAATAGGCAATCCTGTTGAGTAATAACCTTTCCTTTACTATGGGATACTGTTTGAGAAATCTTGTTTTACAATGGATAACACTTGTGAATTATCCTGTCTATCAAGTTTGGCAAGAATTTGTTTCTTTTTTTTTTCCAGTTTTATTTTACCAAATATTTGTTAGTTAAGTTTAAAAAAATTAATAAATCTATTATAAATTCTATTCAGAAAAGTTATTTTAATTTTTTATTTATTTATATTATAACATGTAAACTTGCCCATCTTTATAAATAATGCATATAAAGAGGTTTCATGTACTTCTTTTTTTGTATTAATAATTTAACTTAATACAAACAAATAATAAAGAGGAAATATTACAATTAATTTTTGCAGAAATTTTTCTTTTTTTAAAATAACAAAAGAAATGTAAATATTAAATATAACCACTTTTTGTCAGCCATTTTGTTTTAAATATTTATTGTAGACCTCTGAAATTGTATAATTCAAAATAAAATGGCTGCCAAGCTTTGTAGACAGAATAATACATAAGTACCAATGGACTTTTTAAAAGTTTTTTTTTTTTTTCAAAACTTTATTTATCAGTTATATTTTTTCATTATAATTGTTTTGTTTTTCCCCCAGTAATGTTATTTTTAAACAATTGATTGTTGGTTATAACAAATATCGATAGTTTGCTTATTCCTGGAGACTATAGTAGTTTTTTGTTTCAAGATTAATTTATCTGATCCATATATAAAATGTCTTATTTTTATAAACATTAATCAACTTGTATGGTCTATTATTACCATTAATTCTATAAAGAAGTTAAGAAATATATTTCATAGAGCAAATGCTAGTTTTATATGATGGTATAATTTAATCATTTATTTTGAGTCTTTCAGTTTCTTAAGATTAGATGTTTTTTTTTAAATTTACCCCAAACTATTCAGCATAGTGGCAGAGGGGGAACTCAAAAGCTAAAGGTTTTTGAGTTGATTCTCATTTGTGCAAAATGAAAATCTCTATTTGATACATTCTATTGAGCTGTTATCTTAACCTACCATTTGGATGCATCAATGTCACAAGACTTTCTATGCAATTTGTTACATATTTTTTGTTTATTAGCAATCTACTAACAGAATATCAATTAATAATTGCAAACTTGACCATAATGTTTGCAGTGTGATATAATGTTCATAGATTAATTAGCACTTACAAAAACTGAGATGTCACAACCAATAGAAAATATTTAACTTCTGTCTGACTTTTTTCTGTAATTTTTCTTTGTTTAATAATAGTATTATGTTCAATCTGAATACAAGTTCTTAATGTAGGATTCTTTGCAAAGGGTTGACAATAGTTGTATAGCAATGTTTTTTTCCCTCATTTTATGTGCTTCCTTCTCTAAAAGTGCATGTGTGTATAGATGCATTAGTTTGTACAGATATCATAGACTTACAATTTCTTTTATTATTATTTTTCCTCTTTTTTTCTGGAAGTACAGTGATCAGATTTATTTACAAACCCATATTGATATAATATTTTAGAAGGGATTGAATTCTACAAGATCCATTTATATTACATTAATTAAATATATTGCAATATCATCATCTAATTGTGATACAGAGGAAAATGAATTCATTTCCAACTGCAGTCAAAATATATATAAAAGAGATAGATTTATACAATGACAATTATAAAATCAAACATCAACTTTATGAGATGTATAATTAGCTTTATTTAATTCAATCTTAAATTGAATTTACAAGACAGAATCTCTAAGTATTTATTATAATAAACTGCTGAATTCATTGTAAATATGTGATATTACATTAAAAAGCATCAGCTAATATGAAATTTTTAGGATAATATGTAAATTTCAAAAATCAACCACAATTTCCAAAAATATATAAAGTATAAAAAAGCATACATTAAAATTTTAATATCATATATATTTTAGGGTCTATATGAGATATCAGGTTTTAGAAGAAATTAATCGGCAAGCTACTACAGAAGTTAGGATAAAACAGTGGGTTATATGTACTGTGACTGCTAGACAATGCTGCAGTACCACCAAGAACCACCAAGAAGCCTGCAAGTGATAAATTTCTATCCAAAAATTGCTGAAATCAATGGAAAATTAAAATACAAAAATCACCGAAATCGATGGAAAATTATCTGAGACAGGAAATGGAAAAATTAAAAATGCAAAAATCATCAATTTCAGCGATTTTTGGATAGAAATTTATTACTTGCCAGTTTCTTGGTGGTCTTAATGGTACTGCAGCATCACCGAGTGGCCACAGTATGCATAACTGACAATTACCAAACAGTTTTATTATGCTTTAGGATGATAATTTTTATTGAAAACAATTTCTTTATTAACATTACATTATTTATTTGTAAGATGGTGAATTTGTCTTTTTGGTTTTTTAGGGTTCTTATGGCATTGTGAAGCTTGCATACAATGAAGAAGATGACAATTATTATGTAAGTAATAAAATATGATCATTAATTAAATAAATAATTGCTTTTTTAAACTCTTAAATTTCATATATGCAGTATAAATCATATTCCACCTACATATTCTTTTTACAGATGTTTATTACATACATTAATTTTTTTTTCTACATACTTATATATATCATCTTACAGTTTCATCTACATTTTTATTAGAACTTATGATTTATTTTTAAAATCAAGTGACAACTGCTATACAAAATAATCGACACTGAAAATAACATATGGTGAAAATGTAGATCAAATTGTATGATCTATACATGTATAATAAATAAGATTTGTTAAAAAAGTGCGTAAACTGAAATATATTCCTTCAATATTTCCTGAAAAACAGCTTGATTTTTGAAGTCAGTATTCTTTTTAGAGAATGAATTGTTTTTTTTCCTTAAGGAGATTTGCAAACCCAATCCAGCTTTTATATATAAATACATATATTAGAAGGAAGATTTTATTTATTTAAGCAATTTTAAGTAATAAATATTTTAGTCCTTTTGACTTCTATTTAAATATATATATATATAATATCACAAGAAAAAATAATACAAATTATATTTTACTTTACATTTTCATAATAAATTAATACATTTTAATTTTAAAATGTGTTTATATCCAACACTTATAGAAAAAAATTGTAGAAATTTATAAATCTGTTAATGTGTTACTTCATAGGGAGTAAAAAATGATGTGTGATGTAGTACAATGATAGAATGATCATTTGAGAGCTAAAAAGTTTGTGGATCACAACTCAGCTCTATCACTCATCGTTCTCAAATATAATATGATCTCTTGAGTGGCAAACCAGTCAATTACTTTAAAGGTAAAAACAATAGTCCACTGCATAATAAAGAATTTTCCACATTTTTTTCCAATTTTTAAGAATGACTAGATACCCTTTTTTTTTTCATATGTCATAGCATTGGCTGGGAAGTGAACCCGTTAATCCAGGATAACTGCTTGTAAGGCAGCTGTGCTGGCCTCTCGACCACCAACGCTTGACAAATACCCATTTTCTAGCCAATAACATTAATGTTTTATAGACAGGGTATGAGCACAGACTTTCACATGACCCACCACTCTCCACACTATCTCATAACACTGATACACCTGAACACACATATGTCGAAAAGATAAATAATCACCAATATACGTATTTCATGCTAAACCAGCAATCATCAGTTGGTCCAGATTACCATCTCTACACATATATGCTACAAGTGCTCAGATATATATTAATATAGCAAATCCTCCTACTTTAATGGACAGGCTTCAATGTACTCCACACTCCAACTCTTCAACTGTCCATCCAATTGAAAATCTGATGATGGAATGCTCAAAGGCCACCCTTAGGCCGAGATTGTTGTCACACCCATGTTGACCTACAGGTCAATCTGACTCCTCATGTACAGGACATAATCTATTAAATACATATACAAGGGATAGGCAGACATATGTGTGTTCAGGTGTATCAGTGTTATGAGATAGTGTGGAGAGTGGTGGGTCATGTGAAAGTCTGTGCTCATACCCTGTCTATTACATATATAGACACAGGTATATATATAAGCCTGTGTATTTCATCTATTAATGTTTTATAATACAAATGATCATTCACGTGTCTTATAATAAATAAAAATTTAAGTGAAATTAAGAATATTTATATTGTAAAATAGTTAAGATTTTACTTCATTAACGCTTAAATAAATTAATATATATATGTGCTCTAATTTTTGGTCATGGCAAAGTTCTCTCATAAAAAAAATCTGGACAATGAAAATAAAACAATGATTAGCATACAATAAAGATAATTAATAATCAAAATTTCTTGACAATAAATTGATATTGTATTAAATTTTGAGGATTCAGAGCAGTTAATTAATTTAAATAATTGATGAATACCAAGCTTGTGGACAAACACAACTAAAACCTGCATAAAAAAACCTTCTTCAAATTGAATACAACTTATTATAAAATGTTTATAATTAATCTGTCATAACATACTTCAATTATTAGTCAAGTTGAAGATATCACCAATATAATAATTAATGCATTTTTGCATCCAAGCTAGATGTCATCATAACAAACAGTCTTTAAAACATTTGAAAACTCACTTCATATCAGATCTATTTACTCATTTTAGTCTTTAGAGTTTTTTTTTCTTTGCATTTCAGACTATTAGCTTAAATAGTATAAATAAGTAAAAAGTTTAGATGCATAAATGTGTTAGTTTCAGCTTTGGATATTAATCCTCACTAGTGAGGGCAAAAGCTAGAAATAAGTCTGGAGATTAAAATATTACACCATCCTCTTTCCATTAATTATACAAATCTATAATAGACAGGTCTAAAGTAGAGTTAAGAGAACTACTTTTAAAAGCATATCATTAAAGTGATGAGATGTTGATATAGAAATTATTTTTATTAAGTTTATGGTAATTTATAACATAGATATAAAAGTTATTGTCGCAATTAAGCAGTCTAATAGTTATTATTTCAGTAAATTTTCATATGTTCTTATTTGTAACATGGTATTCCACAAACAAATGAATTAGCTTCAAACCATATACTAACTTCCATCTTGCATAGTGACAGTTAATATGTCTGTAAGCCAATGTTTTGATTCTATTGATTATTTTCTTTTAGCAATAAGAATAAATACCCTCTGAATTTACATGTTTGTGATATTGCATAATTAATTTTCAGAAATGTTTAATCAAACACTTGAGTGTTTAGATTACTCTGTCAATGGAGTTTTAAAATATTAATTGATTCTATTACTTAATTGTGAATAATCATTGAACACCATATAATAATGCCAACCAAATTACCAGACTACATCCAATTGTTGATCTTTATTAGGAAAAAGCATTGAATTATACATATCTTTCCAGCAGACACCTTTCCTTTTTTTTTCATTCTATTTAATTTAATTAATTTAAAGTTTTAACTCCATAATGTTTTGTACTCAAGCAATACTTAGTGTTCTTTGATTATTCAGCTTTAATTAGATGGTTTGTAATGTAGTATGTCAAGAGCAAATTACTACTCGTAAGACAAATGTTAAATGTAAGCTAGGAGAGTCATGTGATATATATATATAAGGAACACATTGTTATTTAAAAGGGTTCAAAATACAAAACAAAATTTTAAAAATAATGATAATTTATCAGCTTCTGTCTTTTATGACCATAATAAATCAAGTGTATATGGTTTCAATTTTAATTATAACAACGTAAAAATATTGGAAACTGAAAGAAATAATAATAAAAGGAAAATTAAAGAGGCGATGTTAATATGTAAATACAAGCAACATTTAGTTAATAGGCAAGCTGCAAACATTAAGATCACAGAATTATGGGAAAGTTGACATCATTGAATTATGGGAAAGCTGACATTTTAAACATGATAGTTGACAAAGCTACAAGTTAGTTGAAAGCGCTCCTAAGTGACTGTTATACATATATATATATATATTTATAAGCTTTTAAATACTGTATTTTTAAATATTTATTTATAAATTTGCATATATTATTTTGAAGAAATACAGACATCGATTTATAATATTATATATATAGTGTTTTCTTATTTTTTTTGTTAAATAATCTCTGTACAATAATTACTGAGTAAATTTTATCATGTTTTGTATAATCAAATGCAAAAAGGTTGAATAATATTATTAAAAATAAAATTAATAATCATATGACATGTTACTCAGGAAGTCATGTGATGTTTGAGCACCAAAATATATGTTCCATTTAACTAAGTTTTTTTTTCCTTAGTTGGGAATAGAACCATAATCTTTAGTACTCAAGGATACCTTTCTATCACTGTTCTAAATCCCTGATCATTATTACTTTAAAATATCATTTTAATTAATAATTTGCTAGGTGCATACTCATTACCTAAGTAATATATATTAAGGCTATAACCTTAAGACTATACACCAAGATGCGACAGTAGGGACCTCTACAAATCTTAACACAAGATTAACAACTTTAAAAGACAAGAGCAGCCACTCTTATCTTCAACCTGCTCTTTAATGATATAGGTGAATCTAAAGCATAGTCTTAAGGTTATAGCCTAAAAATGCCAAGATGTGACAGTAGGGATCTCTACAAATCTTAACACAAGATTAACGACTTTAAAAGATAAGAGCAGCCACTCTTATCTTCAACCTGCTCTTTAATGATATAGGTGAATCTAAAGCATAGTCTTAAGGTTATAGCCTAAAAATGCCAAGATGTGACAGTAGGGATCTCTACAAATCTTAACACAAGATTAACGACTTTAAAAGATAAGAGTCTTATCTTCAACCTACTTTTTAATTATATAGGTGAATTTAAAGCATAGTCTTAAGGTTATAGCCTTAACATATATTAATATCATTTTAAGATATTGTTAATAAAAACAAATGTATTATAGAGAATAAGTTATGAATATTCTATATTTTTTAGTTAGTTAATGTTATTTAATCTGTAATACTTTTCATTTTGTAATCACTTTATTAAAACCCCACCTTATCAGATTATTTTTTTTTAAAAAAAGCTTTCTGATGAAAGTATGCTCATTTGATATTTGTAAGTTTTGTTCCAATGTCTTGGTTCATTTATGCTCTGTAAAAAAAATTTGGTAATGAGAAAAAAAGAAATATAAACTATTTTTATTTTGCTTTATTTTTTTAATTTTTAGTTTATCTTAAAGCTTTAAATAATCTTTTAAGAATTACATGGTTATTTATGAGTGGTTTTTTTTTAAAGTAATATATTTTGTTTAAAAGAAATTAAATTAACAAATAATTAAAATATGCTTTAATTTATGAAAGTTGTTGTTCTTTTAAAAAAAAATTCCCAAGTATTTCATCCAACAAGATAAACTAAAAAATTTAAAACAACAATATTTATAAAAATGATATGAAATGGTTATTAAATGCTTCTATAGCGGATTAAAATAAATCTATTATTATTCATTTTTTAATCTTTTGCAGATCATTGTATTACTGGAAGCAAACTTCATTATCAATTGTTTTTGTAAATTTTCTTGTTGAGATTCTGCCATAGATGTCATCTAAATTTGCAATTTCTGCTTTACAGTAATTCAAATTTATCCTAGAGAGTATTATGTTATCTGAAGAAATATTAGGAATTATACTTCATTTGGAGATATTTTCTAAGGTTTTTATGGCTTTATATTCATAGCAAAATTAATTTTGGCAATCCTCAGTAGGCCATTTTTAGAATTTTGCAAAATGGTTTCTATTTTTTTTATTGTTGGGAAGAGGATTATTTGATTATTTTACATTGTATTTTTGTAGCTTTTGAAATAGCTATTATTGAATGCTATCAAAAAAGTTAAAAAACAGAAGTAAATTTCTAAAAACTTTTAAGCCAAATTGAGAACACAGCAGTAGATTGAAAACAATATGGATGTTTCATTTTAAGATTATCTAAGATAAAAATTCTAACAACATAAGTATAGGAATTTATTCATGTATATAAATGAAAATTATTATATATTGAACATATTTTTATCTATATAATAATTTATTTTACTTTATTTTTTATTTTATTTTTTTATCATTTAGGCAATGAAAATTTTATCCAAAAAGAAGCTTATGAAAAAGGTTGGCCTTCTCAGTAAGTTAAAATAAAGTATATTTATATATTTTTATCATATGCTTAAGTTAAAATAAAGTATATTTACATACTTTTCTTATATGCAAAATAAAATATTTATCCTATTTTTTTTTATTTCTCAAAGCTCTCTTTATTATATAGATGAATAAGTAATAGATAGATAGATAAATGGATGGACAGACAAATAGATAGATAGGCAGGTAGATAAATAGATAGATAATTAGATAGTGAATAGGTGGATATTTTAAGTAAGCAGATTTTTGTCATTAGCTAACATCCACATCACTATAACAATGTTTTACGCATTTCTTATTATTTTTGCTATATTTTGTAGATAATTAATTAATCAATTCCTTCTTTATTCTATCTCTTTTGTCTTATACTCCACAAATCTTTCCATTATATCATCTTTTATGATTTTTCTACTTTTAAGTATATTTCTAATCTAATTACATTTTTCTTTCTTAATTCTTTTTTTTTCATTTACTCTATTCAGTAATTCAATATTACTAATGGCATATTTTTATTATTATTGTCCAAATCTGCATCTTAATTTTTTTATACTTTTCTCTCATTTTTTTTTCTAATAATTGAATTCTGTATTTCTGCACAAAATATTTAATATATCTGAGTTTTCTTAACTCTAATTTTAAAGAATGATATATTAAGCTCATTAAAAAATTTATTAGCTTTATAACTTTTATTCTAATGCGTTTGTTAGAATTTTCACTATAGAATAAAAAATTCTAAAAATACTTAAAAACAAGTCTCCTCTTCTAACATTGTTTCCAAACTTTTTATATCCCTTGTTTTAGAACTTGTGTTTTTTTTATCTCAAACTTTTTAAATGTTTTACTAATCTAAACATTTCTGTTAAGCTCACTTTTGATATATAAAAGCATTGAAAATAAATCTTATCATTAATGCCAATCCCGTTCTCATTAAACCATATGTACTTAAAAATTAATTTAAAATAAAAGCTGTAACTAATGATCTTTATAAAATTTTTATTCTTTCTTTATTTTCTTCACAATATTTCATTCAGTATGAATTATATTACAGTTTTGATGATCTAGCAATTTTCTTCAGAGCTATAATTCCACTACTCCCCCCCCCTCCACATTATTATTCCCATAAATGTACAACAACTTTATTTCAATATTTTAAATATTACATCTTTCTTTATATCTTTATCTTATACATAAAGACTTTAATCATATAAATATTTTTTGTTTATATATAGTTTTTTAAACAGTTATCTTTTCTCCCATTATACTTTTTAAAAAAAACATATCCAGCCATATAATCCAATTTATTCATCAAATATCTTTTTAAAATAAGTGAAATTATTATTATTATTTTGTATTTGTAAATTGTCTTTTAATAATAATCACGTTATTGTATCACTTGTAGCTATATTTTTTCTAAATCTGAATTAGTCTTTATATATTCTAACCAATATAAATATGCTCTTATTTTTCTTCTTTACTTTTTTTGCATGTTTTTCATATATATTGCTTATAATAACTTCTTTCATATACACTTTAATGCAAAAAAAAAAAAATTAATAAAATTTCTTTGTTTTTCTGACAGTTTCGACTGTCCAGCAGTCTTCATCAGAGCTTTCTCAAACTTCTGCTTTTTTCAGGAAAATAAAGAAGTTTTATTTAAATTTTTTTTTGCATTAAAGTGTATATGAAAGAAGTTATTGTAAGAAATATATATCAATATAAATATGCCTACTCAGTTTATAATTTAATATGAAATTCAACTTATTAGTTTAAAAAGGAATCATAAATATTCAAATAAAATATATTGACTTTTTTGAGTCTCAAATTAAATTACAGCATCAATGATAACAGAAAAAGGAATACTGTATCACTTCACGAAAAAAAATTTTTTTTGTAGATTATGGTTTAGTTTTAAAAATAGGAGAAGTGAAAGTTTTATTAAGTTTTCATTAAAAAAAAATCCTAGTAATAATAAATATATGGTTTAATGTATCAAGAGAATGATTTACTTGTGTTAAATTCCTGATTGTAAAAATACATTTTAATTGAATTATATATTTACAGGAATGAATTTAGAAACAGCATTAATTAACATATTTATACAGTTTATTCAGATTTCAAATTAGAAACAGCAGAACTGTATTTAAGAGAATATCAAGTTCTTAGTCAAAGAAGTAATGAAATGTTAATAAATTAAAGATGTGCATAAAAATGTTTTCAAACTAATTGGATAAGGGTGTAAATGATCACAAATCAATTGGAAATATAAACTGAAGTGAAAACAGATAAATATTTAAGAAGAACTGCACCAAATAGTAGAAACAAAAGAATAAAAAATATTTGAATTCACAATATGATTATTATAATATATAGGGTATATAAGTACAGTTTTTCACATGACCTCCCACTCTCCACTCCATCTTATAACACTGATACACTTGAACACATATATGTTGAAAAGATAAATAATCACCAATATAAGTATTTCATGCTAAACCAGCAATCATCAGTTGGTTCAGATTACCATCTCTACACATATATGCTATAAATGCTCAGATATATATTAAGATAGCCAAACCTCATACTTTAATGGACAGGTTTCAATCTACTCCAACTCTTCATTCGTCCATCCAATAGAAAATCTGATGATGGAATACTTAAAGGCCATCCTGAGGCACAGATTCTTGTCACACCCATGTTGACCTAAGGTCAATATGACCCCTCATGTACAGGACATAATCCATTTAATACATATACAAGGGATGGGCAGACATCTCTACTATGTAATAACTGAAACACAAGCTTATTATATACCTGTGTCTATATGTAATATATAAGGTATATGAGCACAGACTCTCACATGACCACCACTCTCTACACTATCTCATAACACTGATACCCTTGAACACATATATGTTGAAAAGATAAATAATCACGTATTTCATGCTAAACCAGTAATCATCAGTTGGTTCAGATTACCATCTCTACACATATATGCTATAAATGCTCAGATATATATTAAGATAGCCAATCTTCATACTTTAATGGATAGGCTTCAATTCACTCCACATTCCAACTCTTCAACCATCCATCCAATTGAAAATCTGATGATGGAATGATCAAAGGTTACCCTGAGGCCGAGATTCTTGTCACACCCATGTTGACCTAAAGTCATATGCTTATTAATAAAATAGAGAAAAGATGAAAAAAAGTTATAAATATAAGTAAAAGTTTATATAGAATGCTTAACAAATTGAGCCATATAACAGGTAATAAAGGTTAAACTAGCCTTTTTAAAAAATAATCAACTCTAGGTTAAAGGTCATTCCAACAACCCTTTGAACTCTTCACATAGGTCATTACTCATAAGTCTTGCTAATTTCTGGGGTATGAGAATATGAGTAAGGTTTGATTCTGATTTTATTCTTTAACTAAGAATATAGAGATATCCATTTAGTGATCAACGTCAGAAGATAAGTTGGGTTTAGATATAAGTTAGGTATTTGTGAGAAAAACATCGGGCCTTTAAAAAAAATACTTGTTTTTGATTCAGATTCCAGATTCTAGGTCTGGTACACAGATATGCAATCTCTGCATTGTGAGATGCTTCATGTAATAGCTAAAGTTAGGTCAATGTTATTAGAAAAGTAATGCAAATGAGATAGAATTTAACACAGGCAAAACTCTCCATACAGCAGTGCCACTCAGTGCCAAACAGAGTAATCAATGGATGCCAGAAGGCTTGTGCATAAAATCCCATCTAGTGCCTACTCATTCAATATCCCCAGACTAGTTTCTGGCTTGTCGCCTTCATCAGTGAGAAGCTTTGTATCTGAGAGCACTGCACCTAGATCTGGTTGGCATTGAGTGGTACTACTGTATGGAGAGTTTTGCCTGTGTTAATAACAGTTATGTGCTAACATAAGAAATGGTGATCATGTGATGTTTAGAGATAGAATTTAAATATGATTTGGTTTAATTTATAATAGAATAAAGCACAATGGACTAAGAATCAGAATTATGAAAATGAAGCAACAATGAATAAAAAAATATTGTTAAAATAGGTATGTTTGAAAGTTGGAAAGTTTAAAATAAGTAATTTGTATAGTTAAAAAATAAATTTTGCCTCTGCTACAGGAAACATAACAAAAGGTAAATGAAGATGAAATGGATCCTCAGTATAGGAGAAATTAAGTCCAATGGATTTTAGAAAATTGATGAAACTTCAATTGAATTACTAAAAACTTCAGAAAGGATGATTAAATTAATTAATAATGCTTGTAATAAGGGCAGAGTAAACCAATTTGCATTCAATAATTATGATTCTTTTAAAGAAAATTATAATGCTGTAAAAGTGAAAATTTTAGATATGTATAATTTCACATATGGGTATGATCTATGACATCCCTAGAATTTGTGAACTGGGGTAAAAAATAGATATTGTTAAAAACATCTAATTGATAATAGAGAAATTTACTTTTATACTCCATACCCCATTTATATTTGGAGAAATTCTATTCTAATAAAATTATACATTTTTTTTTCAGAGATTGATAACAACAATTTAATATTCCACATTGTTTATGATCAATAGATAATACTGGTGACTTAATCAATCTTTCTTGAATCATACAAAATCTTAAGTAACATACATAATACATGAAATTGAAGATTAACTAGTGTGAAATGGATTATGTTTGAGTAATATATATATGAAATTTATTTGTCTATAAATAAACATATTATTATCACATAATTATAAAAGTGAAGCTGATTTTAAAATTCCTATTTTTTAGAAAACTATATATTTACAGTATTTCATAAATTTGTTGTTTCAGTTTATATTATACATTTTCTATATGGGTAATATAATTTTAAAAACACTTCAGAAAATTTGATATCCAACATTTATATTTAATTCATTTATTTTTACAAAATGTGAAGCCACAATGCACTGATTAAATATATTAGTGCCATAAGAACAGGCTGGATTTACTATAATGTAGAAAATTATATAAGAGTATGTTTTATTGTATTGATCTTGAATAATTTTTTATAAGAATGGGTAAATTGAGTTATTTAGTTTAAAAATTTTAAGGGGAAAAAATATAAATGTCTCAGTAAAAATTTGTAATAAAATATTTAATGGTAAATAGTTATTTTGCCATACAGACCTTATGATGAGTGCATAAAACATTTTATTTAATATTTCCTTAAATGATCTTCTTAATGAATGACGGAGAAAGATTCATTGTGTCAAAATTGGGTTTCTAGATACTGAAAGTAAGATTAATAAAATGTTAATTAACATTAGTGAAATATATAAAATGTTTAGAATAATATTTAATACATTTAAATGAATGATTAAACATAATAGAGACGATAAAGAGTAAAAATAACCATTGGGGAATTTTTTTTTTAGAGCAGATTAATATTTTTAAATATTTATAAAATTATTTGCCTGACACTAGAAAGTTATTTTATAATTCATTTAAGCAGAAATTAAGAAAAAGTGGTTTTATATACAATAGAGACAATAGAGAGTTGCATAATTAAAAAATGGAAGGTGATGAGATTATTACAGATTTTAAAAAAAAATAATTTCAGAAAAAATGAAAAAGATTAGTTTGAATGATATAGAATTTAATATTTATATAAAAAATATTAATACATTTTTTATGTACACAAATTAATATAATACAATGTGTTATTTAATCCTTCAAAGTAGTTGACAGTTTCAACTTTTCAAGAAACTTTTTTCAGTGCTTTTCTAAAGATAGGATTTGAAATCTTGAAGGGCTAAAGTGAGAACATGAAAATGATTATTTATTGGGCAAAACAAAAGTATTGGCATAAACTTAAAAGCATATGAATTATATACCTTGGGAAGTATAAGGGAGAACGGTGAAAAAAAAAAAGATTGATTATCTAAAGAAAAGAATAATTATGAGTGTTCAAAGAGTAGAACATTGGAGAGAAAAGCTTTGAAAGGGTTGCAGAATTGATTTTTCATATCTGTCATTTTTGCTACAACAAAAAATTGATGATGATTGCTACTATTAATTACTACAATTAAATTTTTAGATAAATATTATTTGAATATAGTACATGAATAAAAGGTTAAAATCAGTTTTATCTAATCCACTGTATGACACAATCTTCTCTCAAAGTTCTTCATAGAAGTTGAAGATTTTAATTACCAGGCTGGTTATATGCTATGTAATGAAAGCTTGAATTAGTTTCATTCCTTTCCATCTGAGAATAAGTAGATATCTATTTCCTAACTGATATTAGATATTTATCACAGTTGATTAAATTGAGAGACTGCAAAACCTCTCACGCTCATTACTATAACAGCCAATCAGATCATAAATACAAGACAGAGAATTTTACAAGAATAGGGTGGTCCACCCTATTTTTTACTTGTCTTTCTATATATCCAAGAATAGAGTGGACCACCCTATTCTTGTTAAATTCTCTGTCTTGTATTTACGATCTGATTGGCTGTTATAGTAATGAGCGCGAGAAGTTTTGCAGTCTCTCAATTTAATTTCAATACTGTTTGTGCTTTATAAAAATAAATATTATTTACACAGTTGATTATAAACCAGCTATCTGAAGAAAAAAATCTTGATTGCAAGTTAAAAATGGTTATAGACATAATAGATGGATGAACTATCACTTATACCTCGAGATATAAATACACAAAAATATGTTTGTTTTATTATTTCATATTACCTTTTCATCATTTTTTAATATCAGCTATTTTCCATTCAGAATCAATATCTATATTATCACGCTACAGTGCAACATCTTTTCTTTCTAAATATTATCATTACTCTGCTTGATTTAATGTAGTGATAGAAGTGTAAGGCCCATATATCATTGCTTCACTCCATCATTTCTGCTACTCAAACATTGGATTCTCTGAATGCATGTTTATATATTGAAATAAAGTTTATTGAAATTTTGTAGATGTATGCAAACAGTACATTATTATTTTTATTATCTCTTACACTTTGTACTCTAGAAAATTAGCATACGATACTACTATATTGAATAGTAATGTCATTACTATTATGTTAATAACTCATTATTATGCAATTGAAATGACACTAAGACAGGTGTGGGCAAATAGTGGCCCGAGGTCCACATGCGGCCCACCAAGACAATCAGAAAAATCCACCTTGGACTGAGATTTCTTTCCTGTTGCATGACTGGATATTCATCTCATATTTTCCACTAGGATGACCACATCAATACACATGTGCAGTGTAGATATGATGTGCAGTGATTTTCCAGTTGAGCTGGTTAATTTCAATTTTGTCTTTGCATTAGCAAATATATACATTTCTAACTTTAATGTAACCATGAACACTCCAAAAAAAATGTAAAATCAGTCATGAATGTCATGTGTTTAATGAAGAATGGACAAACAAATATTTCTTTGGTAATACAGGGAATAAAGCAGTGTGCTTATTGTGTCATGAAAAAAAGATACGGCCCTCGGCTAACATTTGCTTCCACAAAGTGGCCCCCAATGCAGTCCTTCACTAACGTATGTGGCCCCCGAGCCAAAACAATTGCCCACCCCTGCACTAAGAGATCCAGCAAGCTGTGTGTGAGAGAAAAAACTTGAATTAAGTCAGCTGTTTTATAAGCTTACCAAATGGCAGATAATCAAAACTAGTGACCTACAGCAAAGACTCATTAAATAGAATGTAAAGCCGTCATGTTAAAGTTTACAATATTTATGTGCTGAGAAAACTAATAATGGAAACTTATACATATGCAGATTATACTGTTATTATTGCTATGTGTGGAGATAACTTATTTCCACATGACGTTTATTAATAATTTACTAGAGTAAAATGAACTCTATCAGTAATTATATTTTATTTTAATTATTTCTTTACAATTGAATAAACTTGTTTGTTGAATTTTCAGTTTTGTCTCAGTGCTCATTTAATTAATTTATAATTGATGCTTACCAGGTTGATTTGAGAAACCTCAGAGTATACAAAAAACATTTTAATTTCTGTGCAATAAACCATTTGATTTTTCTTCCCATTATTATTACACACTCAAAAATATTTATTTCACAGTCATATGAAAATATAGTGAGCTATTTTTATGTTTCATAATTTTTATTTATAAACTAAATATTGTTTATTTATTGCATAATATTTGAAGAATATAGGAGATAATCGCCTATTTTTTTGGATATTTTTAGTAGCGTGTGTGTAACGTATGTTTGCAAAGTCATTTGACTAAATCATCACTATTAACAGTAGGGAGTTCTAATTAGTTCTAATTATCTTTATCAAAGCCATTGAATGTTGTCAACATTATAATTTTTGCTTTGTTTTTTTTTTTCTCTCTCTCAATCACGTATTTAAATAAATTACTTATTTCTACAAACTTCTTACAACTTTAGTTATTTCAATGTTAAAATAACTGATTATATTTGTCAAGCATTGGTGGATGAGAGGTCAACACAACCGCCTTACAAGCAGTTGTTCCGGGTTAGCGGGTTCGCTTCCCGGCCAATGCTATGACACATAAAAAAAAATAACTGCATATATTTTATCATTAAACTCAGCCACTTTGACTAAATGTATTTTTATAATTCTCTCCCTATATAAACATATCACCTCATAATGGTTACTTGCTTAATCATTATTCACTATATTGGCACCAATATTTTTGCAATTTTCTGATAATATATACTTTTGAGTCCAAGAAATAAACTGGCACAATTTTCTTCTTCAGTACTTCTCTGTTTTATGAAATGTTTTCTGAGAATCTTATATTATTATTTTTAATTTAAAATTTTTAACAGATGACATTGTTAATGTAAAGAATTATGGAAATAACAGATTTGAAAGGCAAATTGATTTGAAGAATGATAAGAATGTAATTAAGAGAAGAAGGATGTGTGTAGGAAAATGTATTGTCTGTTGATTTGATGGTTTGTAAGAATGTGGTAGCTAGAAAAGAAAAAAAGAATAATATGAGTGTGTCTGCCAAATGCTTTGATTTTAGATATTGATAAGGTATTGGTGGGGAAGGGGGTAAGATAATGTAGTGTTGATGGGAACAAATGATATTGTGTTTTGAATCATATAATTATGAGTTTGTGAGATTATTATTAAAGTTTGAAAATGGAATACATTTAAAGAAGTTTTGAGGAGTTAACTTGAGACTAAAATGCTTATGTGAGAATAGTGGTATTAATTTCTTAGATATGTGGAATATGTTAATTAAAAATGCAGACTTATTAAAAAGAGACTGGTTTCATTTATTAAAAAGAGGTATTATCCATTAAGTCAAGAAGGGAGATTTAGAACATATATTGGTAAAAATAATGATGTAAGGTAGATATGAAAGGAAAGGATATGTTTGTATTTAGGGATGTAAATAAGATAAAGGATAATATGAATAAAGATAGAATAATTGGAAGATGTAAGGGTAGAAAAGAATTTTTTACAGAGGATACCAGGAAATAATGTAAAAAGAGTATTTAAAAGAAGAGCTAATATGTATACAAGGAAATTGAGCTATGAGTAAATGGAGAAAAATGAAGGCACATATGAAAGATATTGAAATTGGAAATGGAATTGGATGGGTGATTAGTATGTTTAGCCATTTAATTATGAATAATCATAGCTTAATGATATGAAATTGAAATTGAAATAACTGCAGTTCCCAATGAGCTATCTATAAATTAATAGTCAAATATCAATTTCATGTCATTAAGTTTATGTAACATTCTATTCTTTTCTTAATATATTGATGTTTGTTTATTAATTTATGCATAACTCATTGGGAGATGCAATTACTTTCATTTCAATTTTATATCATTATGCTATGAATATTTATAGTTACATTTATTAAACAGACATTTCATTTGGTATTTGGTGATTGTTAAAACAAGGTATTGCCTTAATCTTTTGACCATTTAAATAATGATTTCAAATCATTTACCCTGAACATAAATCAAATTCATTTATAGATTTCATTCTCAGATTTACATCAATATCAATAAACCAATATTTAAAAATCGACAAAGCTAAATGAATAAATTGTCTTTTTTTCCCTTCTAATTTGACTATTTGTTTATATATAGCTCATTGGGAATTATAGTTCCTTCCATTTTAATTTTATATCCAGTTATTGGAAATGTATAAATGTAAAAGAATTAAATAAGAGTGTCTGGGAATTTTTATGGACCCTAATTGAATAATATGTGTGAGAAATGTAAATTAAAAATTGACAATTTAAATAAAGTACAAAATGGAAAATTTATGTATATTTGTTGATTATTTGTTGTAGATAAAGATTAAAAAAAAAATTAAGCCTTTGATATGAATGAAAAGATTATGATGGTGATCATAATTTTATGTTGATAAAATATCTGAAAGGATAAGTAATGATATTTATAGAAAGCTTGACAGATATAGATGGAATAATGTAAGTTAAATTGAATAAGTTTAATACCATATTGAAAAGAATTATAAGATGGTGATTTTAAAAACTATAAAGATTTCATAGTTATGTGAAAAGATTGCAAATGAATATTTATTTAAAAGCAAGGGGATTAATAAAAAAAAATGGAGGGAGGAAAGCTTTTGAAAGTGTAAAAACAAAAGTACATAAGGTATATAATGACACTATTAAAAAGCAAATGGAAGAAGAAGTAAAGATTACCTGGGATAATTGTTAAAGAAACAAAAAATAAAATAGAATTTAGGTGTAAATGAGATTAATTTTATAATAAGTTAATTGAGGGAATTAACAATGTTGGAAGAGTTATGAAAAAATTTGAAGATGTATGAAGAAAAGAAATAAGAAAGAAAAGAGAGTTAGATTATTAAATACAAAGAGAAGCAGTGTGAGAATAAAAAAGAATATAATATATATATATGAAAAATAAAAATAGAAGAAAAGATATTGTATTATTAAATGCATAGAGAAGAGAGAGTGAGATTAGAGAACTTGAAAAGAAATTTAATGAATGCATAATAAAAACTTGGGTAACGGAAAGATAGTAAGTGAATTAGAGAATTTAATTTATGAGATATTGAATAGAGTGAGAATTAAAGAATTAAATAGAGCATGTAAACTGGAAAAAACACAAGAATATTAGATGATATGACAGTTGAAATGTAGTATAATATGGAAAAATATGCAATGCTTAATTTAAGGAAATTTTTAATAAAATTATACTTGATAATATAATTTCAAATGAATGGAAATGTATGAAAAGTAAATTATTATATTAAAAAAGTCTAAGATTTTATTTTATTAATTAACTATAGACCAATAAGAATTATTTATACATATCTTAGTAGGTAGAATTAAGGCTTGAATGAAATATTGAGGAAGATTCAATATGGATTTCATTCAGATAAGAATAGAAGATAATTTATTTATTATCCCTCATTTGATTGAAATATCTCATAAGGAAAACAAATTATAATTTATTGCATTATGTGGAGAACTCTTGAATATACAGGAATAGGTTTAGGGTTATTAAGAATCTTTATGTAGATAATTATTATAAATACCAATTGGGGTTATATAGAATCAGTGGAAGCTAAATGTGAAATTGGATTGAATCAGCAATGTTTATTACCACTTTTATTTATTTCTAAAAGAATAGGAGGTTGTGCTTGAAAAATAGGATGAAGATTCCTATAATTAAAAGAGGGAATCCATAATTTTATGCAAATAGTTTAGAAATTATGGAGGTCTCATTAAAGAAATGTGAGGAATCGTAAAAATAAAATTTGGTGGGGAAAAAAATCTAAGATTTTAGAATTTAGGGAAAGTTTAAAACTGAGGAATGGAAAGTAAGATATTTGTCTTGAATAAGTAGAGAACTAAATGTTTTTGATACTTTGTTAAATGAAAAAAGAATTTATACAGATAAATGAGAATTAACAATTAAGAAAAAAAAAGGTAGAATAGGAAAGATTACAAATCTGGCATATTTCTCATGCATAATAAATATGGGATATTTTGAAAGGAATTATAATATCTACTTTAACCTTCGGAAATGATACCATTTTTATTGATAAGAGAGCTCCGAAATCTTTGGGTAAAGTACAAAAAGAAGTAAACTGTGGGCAGGAAAAAATGAGTGATCTTTTTTTTCAATTGAGAGAGATTAAAAAAAAAATTAAAAATGTTAGTAAGATTATGATATGTGAATGAAAATAGAATTATAAAAGTAATATTTAATTGGATTCTATGAAGAGAACAACAAATTGGCAAGGACAATTTTTTATATATTTATATAAGAAATAGGACAAATATATAGAAAATGTATCACAGGCATATAATTATGAGAAGTGCAAAATGAATATTGATAAGTTGGGTTGGAAAAAAAGATTTATATAGAAAATAAATATGAATAAAAATTAGTTTGGATTTATATAAAAATAAAAATTATATCATATGAAAAGTCTTTTGGATCTGAGACTTGGACTCTTAATAGAAGAGCGATATAGAGACTTTAGACCACTCAAAGAAGTATGGAGAGATGCATGCTGGGATTAACAAGAAGAGACAAAAATGCAATATATGCGTAAGAGAACAAACAGATGTTACTAACCTCATTGAAAAAATTAAAAGATTGAAGTGGAGTTGAGCTGGACATATTGCTAGAAGAGATAATAATAGATGGACAATTGAAATCTTAAACTGGATTCCAAGAGATTGTAAAAGACCCACAAAGAGACCACATGTGAGATGGATGGATGAGATGAGAAAGTGTGCAGTGGTTATGTGGAGAAGAGAAGCTAAAGATCAGAGAAGATGGATTGAACTTGGAGAGACCTTCATCCTGCAGTGGATTGATAATAGTTGATGATGATGATGATGAAAAGTGTATGATAACTTATTGTTTTGGGTAAGAGCAGGAGCTTTAGATACTATGAAAAGAAGGCAAAAATGGAATAAAAATTTTGATTGTAGATTTATTTTATATAAAAGTGGCAGATATTGAATATTCATTTTTAGTATTTAGGATGTTGAAAGAGAACAAGAATTAAATTTCATGGGGATGAAAAAATTTCAAAAGATAAACAGAGTGGAAGAGATTGTGAGACTATGATTTTTTGCTTGTGTTTTTATAATGACATTGGGAAATATGAGGATATGATAATGGTGTGAGCAAAACAGCTTTTTCTAAGGTGTTATAAGAAAGAAAAAAACAAAGGAAGTAGGATGTGTAAAATAATTGGATAATTAAGAAAGAAAAAACAACGGAAGTAGGATGTGTGAAATAATTGGATAATGTGTAAACAGTTTTGGAAAAAAAGAAATATTTAACTTCATTTAATAGGATTTTTGAATATAAGGACTTTTACATGGAAACTTCATACTTCATTTAAGCAGAAGCCATATTACATCATATCAGTATTATAAAATATAGCTTGGGTGGATTAAATAATGATACAACATCTAATGCTTGGGATTAAAAAAGTTCTAAACACATTTTTAAGTAATGAAAATTTTGCTATATCCTCCATTATTTAAGTAATAAATTAACTTATTTTTAAATATAATCAAATTAAATTTAAGCATTAATTGCCTTTTAAACTTATAACTAATATAAATAAATAAATTGTATTTATTTTGACACATTCATCAATATTTTATATCTGTAGTTATAGTTTACTTAATTTATAATAGTCTGTCAAATTGATATTGTATACATTTACATCTATTCACAAGTTCTTCAATTCTATATCTTTACCTTTAATTTTTATATGTATGGATTTGCCTTTTTGAAAGCTCTCTTCAAAAATATATATATTTACATGTAACCATTCTATAAAGTTATAGAAATAGAAGTGAAAAGCAATAGAGTGTATATTTGCATATAACATTTCTGTAGAGTCAATGTATTTGATTCATTGTTTGTTATATGGTCTAACCATAAGTAATCACCATCAGAAAGATAACTTTTGGTTTTAAGTTTTCAAGTCTATTTGTTTTTTTTACCTTTTAATTCCAGTTTGCTGCTTATTATTTCAAGTGAATCCATCGCTGAATGAACTCATAGAATCACAATATGAAAGTTGACCAGGGTCAGATCTATATAGCTATGCAAATGATTAGGATTTTTTTTAGTTTTCCAGTTATTAATTTGAGCAGTATAAAGGAATAAAGGTTGGCTGCTAGAAACATAGTTCCAATTTTGAATTCTAGTCTTTATGGAAGAAGGTAAAGGTCAGTCTAGAAGTTAAAATTTTATAGCATTATATCATTTGGTGTTCATCAATTACTCTCTACAATAAAATGAAGATAACTGTTCTAGAAAGCAAATGAAAGATCATGTGATATTGTTGCTATTAACATAGAGTACATTTTGAACTCATTCATGAACAAACTAGTGCATGGAACTGTAAAAAACACACCTCCGATTTTAAGTGCTAAACAGTTATTGCATGGAGTATGATTATTTTTACTGTTGAATTGAGATATAAAGATATCTTAGGTAAGAATAATGAAATTAAAAATAAGTATATACATATCTTTCTTGAATAATAAATGTCTAGAATGCTTCAAACAAAAGCATAAACGGCTCATAATTGTTATTGATAGAAATGTCAGAAAATCAAACAAACCATTTGAAAATTATTAGAATAAATTTTATCAGTTTTATGCTTGTACTCCTAAAGATGTTCTTATAATACAGTGAATAGTTGAAATAGAAAGTAACAAAACATCTTTTTTCTCCCAGATTATTATATTTAAATTCCCAGTAATAAAAAATTTAAAGACTGATATTATTTTTCTTTCCATTAAGCATTGATAAATATTTTAAATCTCACCACTGGTTCATAATAGTCCAATATATCCACAGGATCATTGCTCATGGTTTCAGAGATCCATATTTTGGAGGGGGAAAAAACCATTTAATTCATAATATTTGCCTGCCCTTATAGGTTGCATCATTTCTCAGATATTCTCTCACAGACTTGGTTACTATCTTAATAAAAACATTATTTTGTTTATTTCACCAAATACAAAATTAATGATAATGACATTTCTAACTGATTTAGTTGTAGAAGAGAGTCATATGCCAAATGCTCTTTTCTAGATCTAAGTATATACTATATAAATATGTACTCTTTCTTTCACTTTATTATTATTGTGTATTTTCCCGCTAATTATATTATTCTGTTTTATATGTTAATTATTTTTGATGACATATTAATGTATTTACTTTTTAATTTAAACTTCTATATATATAACTTTAAAATGTATATCATTATGTCAAACGTCACAGAAATATTTGAATGTTAAAAAGGCTGTCGATATGAGAATCTAACTGCATATTCTGAAAATATATGAAGCTCTAATTTCTACACTCTGACACAAAAATAAGTTTATATATCCTACATAATCATGAGGGCTGTGTTAGATATCCAAGCAAATGAAAATGCATTTGAGTCAGAACACAAATGATTTGCGTCTAAACAATAACAAAAAAAAAAAAAACAATGGAAAAGATGGAATTTTCCATTAACACATAATTCTTATTATCACTGAAGTGTATCTGAATAAAAACAATAAAAATGTTCTTAATTATAGTCTGGAATTTGAAGAAATGTTCTATAAAAATTTCTATTATTATTAAAAAAAAACCACCAAAATAATTAACATTTATAAATTTAATCAAGTTAATTGTCTAAAAGTAAAATATTTCCCCTGGATGTAATTTCACATTACATTTAAAAATGTTTAAGGCATATCTGTTGAAAGTTTTAGCTTTCACGTTATTATTAATATTATCTGTTTGCGCTTAATAAATTTGATATATTTACGTGTATTAATATCATTTCATTAGATTTAAAAATTGCTTCGTAGTAAATCGAAAGATTTCGCGTTGTTTATTTATATATAATATTTAGTGAATTAAATGTGAAGGTATTTAAGCTTCACACTCTTAGTTCAAAATGCTTGAGTCTGGCTTATTTATATATAAATTGAGACATAGAAGAAGGTGGGTTCCATCTTTTTCTGATAGTTCTGACTTGTGTTTGAGAATTGAGAGGTCCATGTGATGTCATTATTCCACCTGATTGTCACGTAAGCATGTTTAAGGCGTAACTGTTGAAGGTTTTAGCTTTTACGTTATTACAGTATTATCTGTTTGCGCTTAATAAATTTGATATATTTACGTTTATTTAAAAAAAAAGTAAAGAGAATATATTAAATACAAAATCATACAATAATGAAATATTAGATTATGCTACAAATCCAGTTGTATACAAAGTCAGGAAAATATCCAACTTTAGGTGGAAGAGATATCTGAAAATAGGGTTATGTTATAAATAACATTTAAATGCCATTTATTAACTCATTATGTAACTAAGATACAACAAAGTATATAATAATCAAATTCTGAATTAAAATGCAGGTTTCATAGGATCTATTTCAAGGGAACCCCCTTTTATTATAATGAACAAACATTGTATTATTATGATTCAGAATTTGATGTCATTTTATAACTTAGTTACATAATGAGTTAATAGAGGTCTCTTAAGTGTTCTTATTCATTGTGCGAGAGAAATAATGTTATGTTTGTGGATGTATGGGATTGGTTTATTGAAAAGGGGGAGTTATATAGCAAAGATGGATTGTACTTAGGAAAGCAAGGAAATGAAGTTTTAGGGAGTCTGATGTTTAAAGAATATAATTCGGGAAACTTTTAAAGGGGGGTGGGCTTTTAAATTGTAGTATTCCAAGAGTGTGGTTAATTTGACATTTCCATATATGGCTGACTTATAGGATTATTTGCCATTATTTGTCATATGAGCAGCCTCTTTGAATTTTTTTCTTTGCTTCTTTTTTTTTCTCTATCCATTTTTGTATTTTCCCACTCAAACATATGTTCATTAGTACATACATGATCTGCTATTGTAGATACATCTGTTTTTCTCTAACCATTAGTTTGTATTCTTTCAATTGCTGTTCAACGGTCACCAATAAATTTTCTTCCACATTCATACAATATTTCATTGATGCAGTTTTTGTTTTTCAGCATTTCAAGTTTAGGCTTTGTAGAATCTGGAATTCTTCACAGTATTGTATGGCTTTGGAAAAGTGTTGTAATGTAGTCTGCATATTTTCTTTAATTTATCCACCATTCTTGGTATGTATGGATACACTACAATACCAATAATTGTTTTTCATTTTGGAACTTTTTTTGTTGTCTATTAAAGGTTTTCTTGATCTCGGCTGGTGAATAACCATTCTTCATAAGAGTTTGTTCCATGTAGATCTTTTAATTTGCCAAATCATTGTTTTTCAAACAAATTTCTTTTGCTCTGTTCAATAGTGATAGTATAACTTCATGTTCTGTACTTCTGGGGTGATTGGATATATATGCCAAGTATTTGCCAGTGCGTTTTTGTGGCCTATAAACTATTGTTTTGACATTGTCATTAGAGAATCTTGTCACAAAAACATCTAAGAATATCAATTTTTGTTATTCTGATTCCATTGTGAATTTAATTGTAAGAGGTATATTGTTGATGTGTATCCATAATGACTGTAATTATACTTCACCATGTGACCATATCACAAAGTATTATCAACATAGCAAAGTCAGACTTTAGTTGGAAATGGAGTAGTATTTTATGTTTGCAGTTTCAAGTTCTTTCATGTAAATGTTGCTAAACAAGAATGACAGTGATGAGTTCATGGCCATTCCTTGATTTTGTGGAAGAATTCTGAGTTATTTTGAAAGTATGTAATTGTTTTGTGGAAAGTTAATACTATCAATAGGTAAAATTGTTCTGGTTTGTAGATTTCTATCATCATATAACCTTTTTTCTTAAAATAGATAAATGTGAAATGTTTTCTAAGAAATAAACTAATTTATGAAGACTTCTCAAGAGTTTGTCAAGCAATGAAAAGATCATATTCTGAGTTACATGGAAGAATAAAAGAATGTAATAAGAAAAATCTTGTAAATCTACATGGGCACACCAAGTCATATTGTAACAAACAATCTATCAACTTCGTCAGTTAAAATTTTTAGCTGTAATCATCTTACAAATGCTGAATTATCTATTCTTTGAAAAGGTTTAAACTTTGGCTATCATAGCATTTACTATCTCATTATTAGATATAATGGCAGCCACTGAGGAATTAACCCAAAAACTGCTTCTAGAAAAAGCAGAACTATGTTGGAGAGTTAAAAGAACCCTTAAAAGACATCAAAAGCAGAAATCAAACATTTTGTGTGCTGAGTGAAAAGCTATTAAATCTCTCAAATGGAATACATGTATAATCATTTTCCCAGCTGATAAAATTAATGCTACAGTTGTAATGGAGTCAACTGAATATGATAACAAAATACAAGAACTTCTCACAGCAGGCAAATACAAAAAAATTCAATATCAAATACAGAAATAAAGTTACAAGTATGATTCTGGAAGCATATTTCAGTAAAATTCCTCATCTTTATGGATTACCTAAAATCCTTAAAGACAATGTTCCATTAAGACCTATTGTTAGTTCTAAAAATTCACCATGTCAAAAACTTGTCAAGACTCCTCTTGAAATTCTTAGTCCTTTGGCATACAGGTCACAGTCCTTTGTCAGAGATTCTAAACACTTTGTAGAAATAATAAGGGGTATGGAAATAGAAAGAAGTGGCATATTGGTAGGCTTTGATGTGGAAAGTTTATTTACAAATATACTATGTTATGAAGTATTGTCTATTGTAATAAAAAAATATATACGATGATAATAGTCAGTCTAAGAATAATAACTATTCTATTTTTTGACACTATAATGGAATATTAACTTTTGTATAATGATAACATACTTTCAATATAACTCAGTATTCTTCCAACAAATACAAGGAATAGCCATGGACTTGCCACTGTCACTCTTACTTAGCAACATTTACTTGGAAAAACTTTAAACCACAGCCATAAATACTACTCCATTTTCACTTAAAGTATGGCTTTACTCTGTTGATGATACATTTGTGGTATGACTGCACAGTGAAGCATGATTATAGTCATTCTGGCAGCACATCAGCAATGTATCCCCTTCAATTAAATTCACAATGGAGTCAGAATGAGAACAAAAATTGGCACTTCTAGATATTCTTGTGACAAAACTCCCTCATGGAAAAGTCAAAGCAACAGCATATAGGAAACCAACACACTGTAAACTACTTGGCATATATATATATATATATATCCAATATCCCAGTCAAAACACTGAATTATACTATCACTATGGAATGAAGCAAATGGAAGTTTATTTGAAAACCAGTGATTTGAAAAATGAAAAGATCTACATAGAACAAACTCTCATAAAGAATGCTTAACCATCAGCTGTCATCAAGAAATTCTTAATAGGCAGCAAAAAGAGATGCCAAAGTAAACACAACTATTGGTACTTTAGTGTATCTATACAGACCAAGAATGGTGGATAATTTAAAGAAAATCTTCAGTCAATATAACATTAGAACAGCTTTCCAAATCCATATTACTCTTCAAGGAATTCTACAAAGTGTAAACTTGAAATCTGAAAAACAAAAACTGCATCTAGAAAATATAACAGGAATGTGGAAGGAAATATATTGGTGAGATTTGTCACACTGCTGAACAGTGATTGAAAGAACACTAATGATTAAAAAAGGAATAAAAGCAGATATGACTACAGTAGGAGATCATGTATGTATAATGAATATATGTTTGATTAGGAAAATACAAATATATTGGAGAGGAAAGATGCAAAAAAGAAATTCAAAGAAGTGCCTTATATGATAATGGTAACAAATTCTATAAGTCAACCCAGTGTGGCAAATCATAATATCTAGAAGCTTCTAATTAACTTCACTTTCAGAAAATAGTGTAAAAAAAATTTGAGGAATCATGAGGATTTGAACCAACCCTCATAGATAGGAAATTTTTATTAACTGCTGTCTTTGTCAGAATAACTCAGTTGATTAGAGTGAAGGTGTAAGTTCAGTTCCTATTTAATATTTTCACTGGTCAGGCCAGCAACACCTGAAGAAAAGCAGAAAATAATACCAATGCAGAGTTGTGTAATTTACTAACCTGTGCTGTCTATATGTGTGTTATTACTAGAAATTGTTTGTATTTGAAAGATTTAAAATTTTCTAGATATTCAACATTTAATGATTACATAATGGAAATAGTCCAACATATTATCATATCAAACGCATTCTCTTCATCGTTTTTTTTTTTGAAGGGGGGAGGGTTGTTATAGACGACTTTAATCTGCATGGAATGTTTAAATTATTTTTATATATTGTAGATAGCACATAAAGAGTTACATAAGGTGGCATTTTTAATATTTGAAAACATTTATTAAATTTATATTGTTATAAAAGATATAATTTAAATGTGTCAAGTTAAAAATTATCCTTACTTATTTTTGTTCTCTTTTTAGGAAGAGCTCCTAGCCGTGATAATAAACTGGGACCAATGACAAATCCTTTGGAACGTGTATATAGAGAAATTGCAATTTTAAAAAAACTTAATCATCCCAATGTTGTAAAAATCGTAGAGGTAAATATATAGAGTTTGAAATTCTTATGAATTTATTTTTTAAGAACTCTTAAAAATCTACAAATGTATTTCTTTGTTTATATATACATTCTTGTTTTAGTGTTTATTTAATTTACTGCTTTTTTTTTCTATTTAATAGGATCTACAATAGTTAAATTATCCACAAACTTATGATTATTCTCCACCTCTTCACTTTTAAACATCACATGATCACTATTTCCTATGCTAGCACATTACTGTTATTAAAACAGGCAAAACTCTCCTTACAGTAGTGCCACTCAGTGCCAACCAGAGTAATCAATAGATACCAGAAGGCTTATGCATAAAATCCCCATCTAGTGCCTACTCATCCAATATCCCCAGACTAAAACTTCTCACTGACAAAGGCCACAAGCCAGAAACTAGTCTAGGGATATTGGATGAGTAGGCACTAGATGGGGATTTTATGCCCAAGCCTTTTGGCATCCATTGGTTACTGTGGTTGGCACTGAGTGGCACTACTGTATGGAGATTTTGCCTCTTCACTTTTGTCAATTTATCTCTATTTATTTGTTGAGTGATTGATTGGCTTTCTTTTTACTGTCTTTTAGTTTGTATAGTTTAATACTACATTTTGTAACTCTACAATGTTACAAACATTTTTCTTTTTAATATGTTTATTAAATTAGATTAAATAATTATATCAAAAATATTAAAAAATTATACATATTCTAGTTAAATTCCAGTTAGGTGTAAAGATTTATAATGGAAAACGAAAATCACATGCAAATGGATGTGATTAAAATAATATAAAGCAAATAAATTAAAAAGATATATATATATCCTTTTCAATCTGTTATAGAAATTGACAATTTTTCAAAATATCTCAAAAAAACATTTTTTTGGGTATCTGATGACTATAGTTTGCCATTAAGGAGGCCAAACTCCAACTGCTACAAAAGTTTTTCCTAGTTCATAAACTTGATCTCTATCTTTAATGTTGACTACTTTGTGTAGATAAATATAAAATATTCTCCAAGGTGTTGAATGAATAAAAAATAATACCTCAAAAACCAAAGACTGAATATTAGAAAGGTTGTAATTTTCATAGAAGTGAAAAGATCTCTATGAATAGTTTCTAGTAAGATTATATATAGTAAACTTGTTTTCTAAGTACATTCCATAATTTAACATGATTTTTTTTTATTAACTCATTCTTAATACTAATAATTATAATATTTTATTTTAATTAACTATAGAATACTTCCTCTTAATCTATATGTAAATTATATCTCTGTTTCATACACAGAGAAATTATAAAAAAACTTAATGCATTTTCTATGCATTAAAGGTTTGCCTTTGAAAAAGATACTCTGCATTGAAAAGTATTAAAAATATTATATATTTTCTCAGTTTTAGAAACAGTGATTTAATTGCATGTAGATGATAACATTTATTTTATATATTAATATCTCCCATATTTTCAGGTATTAGATGATCCTTCGGAAGATAATTTATATATAGGTAAGAATACTGTGATTTTAAAATAATACTAATTTAAATAAAAATATTCTTCAATTTCATGTTTATAGTTTTTGGATATCATTTTTTAGACACTAAACAATATTAAAAGATTTCTTCTTAAAATGACCAAAATTTTATTTAAAAATATTTTTAAGTATAAAATCATTTTTAAAAATATACTTTTTTGTATATTTCAAGGAATTTTTTTTATTTTGTGGGTATTTTTTTTAAAATTGGTATTTATTTATGGCATGCCTATAATCTGGGTTCAAATCTGAGATGAATAAACTGGAAAATTTTGCCATTAGAAATTAAGTTTTTTTTTTTTTACAGGTAGCTAATCTATAGATAATTCAACCAATCATTAACTAGAGGATTAAACAAAGTTGAGAAAGTGCATAAATCTTCACCATTTAGAATTGGCAAATACAATGAGTAATACTTTCTCTTTCACTATTTCTCAAAGGGCCTATTGAAGAGAATTTAGCTTTACAGTGAACTATGTAAAAGATAAAGTATCTTTTACTTAGTGTACACAGAGAAATTCATTTACAGTGGCAATTTTTAATTAAATATTTTTAAAACTTTTATTTCACCACACACTTTTTAAATACATATTTAAGATGCTGTATATTTGTTTTTGTATTTGAGGTATATGTAGTGAAATAGTTTTGATTGTCAAGCATTGGTGGCCTAGTGGTTAGCATAGCTGCCTTCCAAACAGCTGGCCTGGGTTCATTTCCCGATCAACTCATTTGACATATGAAAAAGAAAATTATCTATGATATTCATCATTATTTTCAATCACTATCAATCTACTTCAGGATAAAAGTTGTTTCAAGTTTAATCCAATTTCTCTCATCCATAGCATTTCTTCTGTACATCACATCAATAACCTTCCTTGTTTAATACATCCATTACATATTTAGCCTTTTTCTAGATCTTTTATAATCTCTTGGAATTTAATATAATACTTCAATTGTCCATATAATATCACCTTCATTTTAGTCTCTTAATTTTTTCAATAATATCTATTCTCTCATCATAGTTTTTCACTTTTGATTTCCTCTTGTTAATCTCAACATACATTTCTCCATATTTCATTGAGTGGGTTGAAGTATTTGTTTCTAAGACATTGTACATAGAAAAAAGCAGAAGCTGGAATTAAATTAAATATTAACATAGTATTATATTTGATAAGAATAGATATATTAACCTTTAAGCAATATATATTAAGGTTATAACCTTAAGACTATGCATCTAAATGTGACAGTAGGGACCTCTACAAATCTTTAACACAAGATTAATGACTTTAAAAGACAAGAGTGGGCACTATTATTTAGGCACATAGCCTTAATATATATTGCTTACGTAATGAGTATGCACTTAACAAATTATTAGTTACAACTTTAAATTAACCTTTAATGAAATTTAACATTTATATCTGGTCTAAAAGTGATATAATAATAGATATACTAAACATCTTCATACTTCCCCATTCTTTTTAAATCCATATAAATAAAGATATAATAAAAGACAAGACTCCCAAGATGCATTTCATGCTGAACCAACAGTCATCAGTTGGCCCAGGTCACAATCTCTCGTATACATCTTTATTATATGCAAAGTATTTATCTAGAGTAAATTGTTATGATTTCATTTACCAGTGTCAAACTTCGTCCACTCACAACTTTGATGCCATCCATTTCAGATAAATACAATAATGATTATTACTAATCATTTTCGAAACTAGAGATTATCTCTAGCACAGATATAAATTTTAAACCTCAGTTAAAGATTAATATATCTGATTTTTTAAATTTACACACACGGAGTTATTCACCTTTCTCTGTCCCGTATGTAATATCTTTATAGATATAATAAACACATCCATACTTCCCCATTCTCTTTAAATACATATAAATAAAGATATAATAAAAGACAAATGACCCCAAGATGCGTTTCGTGCTGAACCAGCATTCATCAGTTGGCCCAGGTCACTTGATAGATAATTAGTAATATTTATTAATGTATTTATGCTAAGATAATTTTGCAAAGTGAAAAAAAAAACTTTCATTTGCAACATCTTTAAATACTAACACTAAAGAAATATTATTTTAATTTTGAGTGATGAAGAAAATGATTCTTAGTAACCAACCGATAAAAACTCATTCCTCAGCACAATTAAAGTTTATAGATGCTGGTGATAGAAGTAAAAAAAAAGGATACATGTTAATAATAATGTTTCTGGAGTAAAAGACAGTATATACAGTAAGTTTATAATCACAGTAGAAAAACCTAATATTTAATACCAATTTTTGATTCTACTGAATTAATTGTTAGTGCTATAAATGACATTTCATTCACAAAAATATCAAAAATTTACGCAGAGCATAGTAAAAATATATATTGTTGAAAGGTAAATCGAATACAAAAAATAACACTGATAATCATTTGATACCAGCAACAAAATATTCCTAAGAAAAGGGACAAGTTGACTGAGATTAAAACAAATCCCAATGTTAAACCAAGTTCAAAGTCTGAGTTTGAATGAAACACATTATCTGTAGTGAGAAAAGCTAACATTTTGCATTTCATCTCATAATATTGAAAATGATAATTTTATATGGTTTTAAAATGCAATTGATCAGAAATATCTGATCAAATATAAGGATCTCATGAATGACTATTTGTGAAACTGTTTAATTAAATATATATATGATCACTGGATGGTTTATAAGTGCCGAAAGAGAAATAATTCAAAATCTTTATCGGAAAGTCCCTATCTCCAGACCAATTGGTTTCGAGCTTATGGCTCACCTCAGTGGAGTGCTGGGACTTGAGAAACTAGATCTGAAATACAACTCAAAAGTCGGCTTTTATAAAATATGTTACTATTATTTTGAAAGCCTGAACTTTTCAGAACTTTTAAATCCAGCCTTACAAACCAGGTAACTATATGGGTCTGAATTCAGTTCTGTTTCACCATATAGTAATAGCCTCTACAATATAGCATTGCAAAAGCCTTCAAAGGTACACTTATAATAATTTATAAAACAAGTCATAAATTTTGTAACTTGCAATAGCTGTAATCAATATATATATATATATCGTAAATATATATATGTATCATAAATATATATAAAAAAAAAGCTTGTTTAGAGCTCATTAACATGCTCTTAATTTTACATATTTGTAAGTGCAAGCTATATATAAGTCATGTGACATCTGACTTTTTATTATTAATATATATATATCGAATAAAGGCTTTTGCTTAACATTGAATTCTTGAGCAGAGATTTGTGAAGAATAATTAAGTTGCATTTTCTTGTGACAGTAATATAAATAGAGGAAGTGTTAATTTTACATGAATCTATCTGTCATGGCTATAATGTGGGTTCAAATCCAGGCCAGAAGAATCTTGACTATTTTTTTTCAGTCTATATGCAAGCATTTTTTTCCCAATTAGCCAGTTGAACTATTTATCCAAAATTGGTCAGTAAATGGATTTCTAACTATTATTAACTACAGAACAAAGAACTCGGGTTAATCTACAAAGTGCAGATGAGTGTTGATTTGCTTGTAATAAGATGCAGTCGTTCACATAGGAATGTATAATATTTGTACGAGTATTGAACCCGAGGTTTACCTTTAATAATGTTCAATATTCTGGAATCTTTTCTCCAAAAACATGTTATAAAATGGCTAAATTATTAATAAAGATAATAAACAAGCATATTATATATCAAATTATGTGTGACTTCTATTTTATGAAGTTATGATATATAAATTAACAGTTCTATTAAATGGCTACTAATAATTTTTATATGCACATACTATAAAAAAAAATTATTCTCTAAAAGTTATTTTAATAAATTTGCAAGCATCATCTCCCCATATTAATCTACAAACCAGATTAAATGAATCACTGTAGGAGTGAAACATTCCATTAACAATAATCTTAGTACAGCCTTAATCTAGATTAATCTGCTATCCATATCAGATTTTGTGAACCAGATGAAGATGATTACAGTTTGAGAATTTGCTTACAAGTTTATTAAAATAGTTTGCAAAAAGTCTCATTTGTATGGATTCATATAATATGCAAGCATAAAGATTACTTCAGAAATATTATAAATTAACAATAAATAAAAATATGTAGTAGGAATATTCTCTTCAAAACTTGTTTCATTATATTTATATATCACAATATCCAAATTTCTCACTTTCTTGAAAAAATTATGAATTTATTTCTGAATCACTAAAACATATATATTGTTCTTGAGAAAGATTATATTTGAAACAATGGAATATTTTGAAACTTTGTGTATTATATTTACTTATTATCCATATATTTCGTCAATGAAGAAAGTTTTATAAAATCAATAATCCTATTAGCTGAGCTTAATTCTATAGAGTATGCAATAATCAGTTTCCCCTGTCCAAATCATCGAAGCTTGTAGAAGTTCACTCTCAAAATTATAAAAGATATCATAGGAATTTTTGCATATCACATTATTTATTGGTAATGATATTATTAAACGAAGGAAGATGAAATATTTTCCTTGTGGTTATTTAGGCTTTTAAATCAGTCCTATCCATTGACTTTTAAAGTGGTTTGTCATTGGTTTTAAAATCAGTTTTGAAAATTGTTATTAAATTTGTAAATCAAAATTTGTAAATGTGAAAAAAAAATATTTCTGATTCCTGTAATATTTTTTGAATATTTATATTATTTAAATTAGTTTTCTTAAAACTGAATTTTTTTTATAAATTAAAGTACAGTACTTATTTCTATGTGAACACGTGATTTAAATGAATTTTTGTTGACTGAAAACATACCTAAATTCCTAAATTCTGAAGCTATCTTAGAAGCCAATGCACAAAATAAAATAAAAATTATTTTGGAAAACCAAAATATTATATTTTACTTCAGAGGCAATAAGAAAAAGAAAGTGTTACAATTTAATCAATATTGTTCTAATGTTAATATTAAATTTTAAATATACTTAGAAGTTGAATTTAAGTTTGGAATAACACACTTAACCATAAATTAAAATGTTTATTGCAATGATATGTTCATATTTATTATTAAGAATAATTGAATGCATTTATTGTTATGAAATTCATAAAATGTTTGAGTAATAGAAGTTCAATATCAGGGCATGGATCTTATGTACACCTGTCTGCCATTCTCATATCTAAGATTTGAATCCAGGTGGAGGGATCTTAAGAACTTTTAACTAGGTTATAAGCAAATTTCATATTTTTTTCCCTTCAAATAAATATCTAACCTAATAAACCATTATGGTGAATGGATATCTAATTTTTAGTTGTTAGGGGATATTAATCCAGGTTGGTCAAATGAGTGCTGACCTTTACAATAAAGTAACATTTATAAATCAAAATGAGATTGTTTTTAAAAATTATGGCTGTGCTTTTCAAATTTTGAACCTTAATTTCTATTAGTGATGTCACAGGACAATTCCTTAAATATAAATTTAGTAATATATAGTATAGCATGTTAAGAAAATGATTGTTTACTTTAAATTTTTTTTGAATCTGTTTTTACATTGATAATTGTATCTACTTACCAACAATCTATTAAATAAAATATGGTTAAAAACATTATGCGACTGGATGTGGGTTTGTAAGATCAAAGAGAGGGTAATATGTTTGAGTAGGTGTTGTGTAAAAAAATAGCTTCGCTTGAAATATATAAGTCTTAGCAAAGAAAAGATAAAGAGATTTTGGTATTTTGTAGAAAATGTAAGAGGGTTTATAAAAGTTTGGATGTTCAAACAACTGTTAAAAAAAGACAGATGTATTCAAATATATTGTGCTATTGAATAAAGCTTCTAAATTCTTGAAACACCTAATGAATTATTGCGTTTACTTTAATAAAAGACTGTCAGTGTACTTTTTTACATTGTAAGGTGACCCAATACTATAAAAAAGCTTGTCATTACAAAAAAATGTGAAGAAACATTATTCATGTGCTTACTTTTTAATGCAATTAGACAAAGCATGAGCTACAAATTCGATATGCTAAAGAGAACCCTAAACTGAAGTACGAAGGAAAGTAATGAAATTTTTTACATGATGACCTTTCCTCTTTCCAGGATTACAGACAGAGATGATTAGAGAAATGATAGAAAGTAAGATGGAGTATCTACTGAGATTAAACAGAAATATAACAAATAGTTAAATGAAGAAAAAAAATATTTTAGGTAGTAAGATTTAGGATAATTTATAGCATCTTGTAAATGAAGTTAGGATGAAAATATATGACAGCATTACAAACTATCATAAAGAAAAGTATAGAATACAGGATCAAAATGGGAAAAGTGGAGAACCCAAATCTATGGATAATAAGGAATTCTTGGTAAGATGTAGTGGAATGTCTGTTATAGAAGAAATAAGTAAGAAAATCTCTTAGGAGAGTTATAATAGTGATAAAATAATATTGGTTGGCATAAATGATATGCAGATAAGTTAAGAAAAAATATGAAGGATGTTTGCTTTCATAAGTTAAACATTCCATAGCAGTGGCTGATATATGCATAATATTATTCTTTAAGTGAGAAGTAAAAGATAATGTGTCAATGTTAAAAAATTATGTCTATTGTTTAGCCATATATAGAATTGTTATTTTTTACAAATTTATTAAAAATAGGCAAATGTAGGGTTTTATATGAGAATATTGAAAAGAATAAAAGTAATAGAAAAGTGAGAATTAGTAAAAGTTAAAAGATAGGAAAAAAGCATGCAGAGAATATAAATGTGCTATTAAAAACAAAGACAGTGAAAAAGATGTTAATATTAAATGGGAAAATTATTTTAACAAAGGAAGTTGGCTAAAATAGATAATTATATAGAGAGAATATAATTAAAACAGGCAAAAACTCTCCATACAGTATTGCCATTCAGTGCAAGCCTGAGTAATCAATGGATGCCAGAAGGCTTGTGCATAAAATTCCCATCCAGTGCCTACTCATCCAATATCTCCAGATTAGTCTCTGTCGCAGGCCATAAGCCAGAAACTAGTCTGGGGATATTGGATGAGTAGGCACTAGATGGGATTTTAATCACAGTATTCTGGCATCCATTGATTACTCTGGCTTGCACTGAGTGGCAATACTGTATGAAGAATTTTTGCCTGTTTTAATAACAGTCATAAGCAAGCATAAGAAATTGTGATCATGTGACATTTATTGGCTTAAAACCAATCCTGCCTAATAGGATAGTGATGGCTATCATTATTAAAAAACCAAAGACACTAAAATGTATAGATACTGAACTGAGTTCAGACCTATATGACTATATAAGCTAGTGATCTTGGATTGAAAATATTGTGTTTTCAACTTAAGACTTGTAGTTTTGTAGTCAGGTAGAGATAAAATGTGGCTTCTGGAGGGTTGCATTAGATCCTAAGATTTAGATTCAGTGCTCTCAGATCCAAGGCTCCTCACTGATGAAGGCCACAAGCCAGAAACTAGTCTCAATATATTGGATGAATAGGCACTAGATATTGATTACTCTGGCTTGCACTGAGTGGCAATACTGTATGGAGAGTTTTTATCTGTTTTAATAACAGTTATAAACAAGCATAAGAAATGGTGATCATGTGCTGTTTATTGAGAATGAAATTGAATAGTAAATTATTGAAGGAAATTAATAAAAGTGGAAGAGATGGTAGTAAATTTTTTTGGAAATATATTAAAAGAAGAAATGTAAGGGAGAGAGAAATAGTATTACTAAATAATGAACAAAAGAGTGTAGTTCTAGAGAAGAATTAAAGACAATCTTAAATATGAATGGATTTAGAAAAGATGTTAGATGTGAAGGACAGAATGATAACAAATATGAAATCACATAGTAATGGAAATATTAGTTTTACAGAAAATGAATTGAATGAGGCAGGGAAGAAGTTGAAAAGTGGAAAGGCAAGAGATTTAGATGGATGGGCAGCAGAGATAGTGACGAATTTGGGAAACAGGTCAAAAACTATCTATTATCATATTTTAATAAGATAACACAGAAGACAGAATTTCCAGATAGCTGGAATAATACAAGATTAAGGCTATTATTTAATGGAAAGGGTAAAGACCTTAGAAAGATAAACAATTATAAACTATATAGCAGTAATGTCAGTGTGTTATATAAAATTTTTGCATATATGATGGCTGGAAGTATGGCAAAATGGATGGAAGAAAATAGTATAGTTGGAGAAATGCAAATATATTTTAGATTGGATAGTCATATAGGAGATAGTTTATTTGTAGTCACACAACTTATAGATATGAGTAGGATAGGTAGGCAGTTATATGTAGTCATTATAAATATAGAGAAGGCATACGATAGAGTAAATAGAAATAGATTATGAGTAAGTTTTATACATTTGGGAATGAATGGAGCTTTAGTGGATCTTATTAAGAGATTGCATGAAAATAATTACTATGTAAGAAAATATAGTGAGAATTAAAAATGGGATGGGACCAAGGCAAGGATGCCCTATGTCATGTATTTTGTTTTTGTTATATTTAAGAGAAATGGAGAGAGCAGTAGAAAAACTAGGAAGAGGGGGAGAAATACTATTAATAGATGGCAAGGGATTGGATACATTATTAGCTTTTTTTTTGCTGAAACATATACAAGGGTTGATAAAGAGGTGGGGATTTAAAATAAAAAATAATGATAATAAATGCTAGGAAAAAAAATAATAATAATTTTTATTGTAGGATATAGAGTTAAATGTGATGAATAGATATAACTATTTGGGAATTATCTTAAGTAATCAGAGAAATTGCTTAGATGAATGGAAAAAAAGATTGATAAATGAAGCAAAGAAAAAACAGAGATTGATAAAGAAATTATCAGTATTTTTATATAATAAATATGATGTAGCAAGAATTGTATGGAAGGAGGGGACAGTAGCAGGATTAAGTTATGGTAACAATGCCTTATGTGTTAATAAAGGGGTATTAGAATACTTAGAAAAAATACAAAGAGAAGTAGGAAGACATACATACATTAAATACAGATGTGGGATGGCAAAGGAAGCAATTCAAGAAGAAATGGGATGGACAAATTTTTATATGAGAGATACAAAAAGTAAAATGAAAATGTTTGGTAGATTGAAATTTATGGATAACAAGAGAATAGCCAAAATAGTATTTAATTGGGTTATGATTTGAAGGATAAGCAACAAGATAGTTGAGAAAGGTAGTACGGAATACAGAAGATTTAGATAAAGACTTTGTCAGTATATTTGTACAAAAAGTGGGGTAATTGTGTTATAAGGATTGTTGAGTGTCATAGTGGCAAAGAATAGGATAGAAGAATAGATGTATTAATAAAAAATAGTGAGTTGGAGGAATGGAGAATTAGTATGGAGAGATAAAAATTTAAATGCATATAGAAGTAAACAAAATATTGAGCGCAAGTTAATTTATGATAATAGCAAGTAAAGTAGTTTACTGTTTAAGGCTCAAACAAGATTGTTAGCAATAAGGGAATATACATATAAATGGAGAAATATGGATGATAGTCTGCAATTTATGTAAGGAACGCATGTAAAAATATTAGGCATCTGCTAATAGAATGTAAATGCTTATAAGCAGAAAGAATACAAATAATGAAATTGTGGGAGAATAAATATAAATAAAATGAGTATACAGAAAGTGGATTCTCATTTTTTATGCTAGGTTTGGAAAAACATAATGGGGATTTGATATAAGTGACCATAGAGTTGACAAAAATGATGTTGTGGAAATGGGATGGAGCAGGATAAAGAAGAATATGGAAAAAACTTAGGATGGAGAATGGTAATGGAAGGTAAAGTGGCTAACAGATTTTTCTGGGCGTAATGGCTGAGAGATTCCTGATTTTGATAAAGAAGAAGCCATAGGGCATAGCATCACATTTTACATACATTATCTGTAATAGCTATTAATGTGAAAATAGAACAAATGATGGTGTCTTATCTGTGTTGTATATTGATGTATAATATATTATGTAGTTTTCTATTTCTGTTATGATCATTTATTATATCTGATCATAAATTTTATAAAGTAAATGTAAAATCCTTGAATAAAAATGTCAAACAAATGATTACGTTATATATCTGTAAATATTTATTTTTATAAATATTTACTTGATCAGATCATTTATTATCCATACAGTTAGTTCATAATAAACTCGCATTGCTTAGATAAAGGCTACTTATTCTTCTTTGAAACAGTTGTCAGTGCGAAGAATTGTATTTGTTTAAGATAATATATAGTATTATAGAAAGTCAAGTGGTAATTTATTGCTTGGTGATGTTACAATGAAACGTTTTTCACATTTTTTTTATTGAATTATGAAAATATAAACTTTTTTGTTTTGTTTGTGTTTTTATAATTACAACGTAAAATTATTATTTCTCTTCTTTTTTTTTAGTTTTTGAACTTCTGGAAAAAGGGTAAGCTCTTCATTTATATTTTTCCATTCTAAATTAAAAATTACTTATTCACATATATAATTATATTATTACATTATCATTAATTACATAATTTATGACAGCCTTAAAAGAACGTTATGCCTACTGTATATAATTAATTCGTAATATTATATTACTATAATTAACCAGCAATAAATTATATTTGCCATTTATAAAAAAATACCGAGTTTATATATATTCATTAATTATTTTTATCGAATTTGAAATGGTATTTCAATGACGCAAATATTCTTAGGGCCAGTTATAGCTTTTTGGCGCCCTTCAATTACCTAATTGTAAATATATGTTTTATCCCCAAAATATCAGTAACAATCACGGTTTTTTTAGATCTATTCCTTAATAACAAAAATATTAATATTTTTTTATAGATAGACAACTTCCATATTTCTCCATTCTTTTTTATTTCATAAATAATTTCATATAGATACAGTAAAAGACAAATAACCCCCAAGATGCATTTCGTGCTGAACCAGCGCTCATCAGTTGGGCCAGGTCATCATCTTTCATATATATTTATTACATGAAGAGTATTTATGTAGAGCAAATTGTCTGAATAGTTACAAGAAAAATTTAGCGTATTTTGTTACAGTATTATAACTTTTCTGGCAAGCTTTTTAATTAGATTACTTAAATTGGGCTTCATTTTTTACAGAATTGTTGAAATAGTTTATTTCTTTTGTTAGTAGCAATTGTTGAGGTAATGTAAATATATATTTTAAAAATATCAATATGTATGAGAATCGGGTATGTGTAATAATGAGAGAGAATCGCTTATCATCTCACGCCATTACACTAATTATCGTTATTAAAAAAAATGTCACGACCTGATGTATTTTTAAAATCATTTATTTTTAAAATATATAAATCTAAGTTAAGTATATATTGAGTTTTTTTAAATTTCATCAAACTTATACAATGATTCTATTATATGCTGTACATATAAAAAAAAAAAAAAACGTAATGGATTTTTGTTCTTGGAAATCTCTGTGCTTTATAATTACAAAATTTTCTGCTTATATAATATAAATTAATAATTTTTTAATTGAATGCTTCATTAAAAAATTATTGTAGTATTATTTTATAACATTTAACTTAAACTGCATATAATTATCGCACTCTTTTTTTTATACACGTAGATAAATAAGTACAATACTTCACACATTTTTTACATATATATTTTATAAGTATAGGGGATTTGAACTCAGATTTTCAAGCACCCTTCAACTATCCATACTATCTCATACAACTGATACACATGACCACACACATGTAGAAAAGATAAATAATCACCAATATTTGTATTTCATGCTAAACCAGCACTCATCAGTTGATCCAGATTATCATCTCCCACACATATATAATCCGTGCTCAGTTTATATTAAGTTAGCAAATCTTCACACTTTAATGGACAAGCTTCAATCTACTCCAACCTTCAACTTTTCAGTAATCCATATCATTGAAAATCTGATGATGGAAAGCCCAAATCCCATGCTTATGCTGATATTATTGCCACAACCATGTTGACCTCAAGTCACTCTGACCCCTTATGTATATGACCTTATCCATTTAAATACATAGAAGAGGGATGGGAAGGATACAAGTTTCATGTGTAATTATTTGAAAACCAGGCATTCTTCACAAACCCATTATCATAAAAAAATAATACTTTTTTCACTCAATCTTTCCATATTTTGCCATTCTGTTTCTTTCTTGAAAGAAGTCTAAAAAAATATAAATTAGTTTTATCCCATTATATATACACAGTAATGATTCAGATTTGTGATGGACTCCCATAATGCTTGTTATAAACTCAGAATAAAATTTCCCAGACTAGGGCATTTGAGTCATTAAAATAAGAGTTGTGGTAATGTTTTGGATGCCCATGGAAGTTTATTTAGCTGCTACATAATAGTATGAAAGGAAGTATTACTGCTGATTGTGGAAATTATATCGTGTTTAATAAAAGTACAGTTGATTGCAATTTTGGTTTCCCTTTTTGTTCCAGTGATCTTTGGAGAAGCTTATAGATAGCTTCACAAAGAAGGCATAAAGTTGTATTATAGATCTGATTGAGGAGTTTTAAATTTAAACGTAGTAAAAGCAAAAACAAAAATGATCTCTTTGGCTTTTAGATTTATTATACCAGGGATCAGAACTCTTTCTAACATGAAGAATTACTTTGTTTAAATATCCTGACCACAAAAGTCAAAACTAGAGAAGTGAAAAATAGGCTGATGAAAAATACAGATTTCTGGATGGTTGTTATATTTGAACACTTATCTTAATAATAGAATCAATTTACATACACAGTAATGAAAATTGAATGTATCTTAAACAAAAATATCAAATTACTTTAACAGTTTAATTTATTCACAAATTTCTATTATTTACCATTCACCAGATACAATATTTTAAATTTTAAATTGGGCTAAATCCTAAGAGCATCTTGGAACAATGCATTTTTTCTTTACTAGAGTCATGAAAATATTTACAAATTCATGCACAAATAAAAAATAAAATGCATTAATGTTTATTATGATAATGACCTTGATTTTGTAAATTTATTGGATCTTTTTTTTTTCTTTTAAAAAAGTATAATTTACAAAATATGATTAATAATTTGAATGCAACCTAAAAGAAGAATTAGTTAAAAGATACTTAAATATTATAATTATTAATCCGGCAATGAAATTTTAGTCTTCATTAAAATCATTATGATTATCTATGATTGCTTAATATTTGATAATACATTTTATTTAATTGAGTAATTTTAACTTTCAAAGACAAGTTGTTGAAAATCTCTAGAGTATTTTTATATCCACTATACATTCTTTATTAACTTCTAGCTACCACTGATTTACTTATGCTTTAAAGACAGCCATCTTTTGACACTTAAATAAAATGACATTAATACAGAAAATGGAGTTGTTATTTACAACTTTGTTAAAAATGATTCTTTAAATCTTTGAAAATTAAATTTACTTACTTAATTAAATAAAACTATTATCAAATATTAAGTAATCATAAATAATCGTAAGTAATGAAGACTAAATACATAATCTTCAAAATAATCTCAGATATTTCATTGGTTCAGTGTTGAATAAACAGTTTCAGTAACTTTTGAATTGGATGATTGCCAACTTGAGAATAGGAATTGTTTTAAATAAGTTGGTAGTTAACTTATGATATTTTATGGTGTATGTTATTGTTTTCACACATTTGCATTGATTAACAGGATGATTTTTTTATAATTAGTGAAAACATTAATCTCCATCTTGCATTACTTATTTTGGGTATCAGTGGCATTTTGTTACTATTCAGTTTTACAAATACCTTTCAAAAAAGCCCGACTTCTTTTTAGTTCACTTGATTATTTGATTGAATTGAATCTATACATTACATGTTTACTATACAACACTATTTTCTTTGGTATTATGATATTCTGTTGTGTGTGTGTTGTTGTTTTTTTGATTTTGAATATTGAAAGTACCTGATTGCACAAATTATGTATTCCTTCATTATATATTTTTTCTGCTGTGAGATGTTACTCAATCACTTTTACTGCTTTAGAGATATATTATTTTTTTATTGTGATATATTTAATCAGATTGCTCAAATTAGTGCTGTTTTTAATATAATTTTTTATTATTTAGACAACTTCTAAAATCCATTTTAAAATAAACTTAAAAGGATATAGTATATCGTCAGCGATACAATATTTTTAACAGAATTAGTGTCTATAGGGCCATTATTTCCCAATTCTTTTTTGTATAAAAATGAGGTATGATTTTTTTTTTATTAATGTTTATTAAAAACATTGAAATGTTTTTTATTTGAGGATGCTCTATAACACCACAAAATATGGCATATTATCATAGGCCCAATCAGTATTTACATCTTGCTGGAAGCTGTTAAATCTGTTATCTTGATTGAATTAGGCAGGTGAATAGAATAAGTAATAACAAATTTTCTAAAAAGTATATTGTCATGTGGTTGATCATAGTTTTGTGGAAGACCTAGACTCCATTTACATTATCAATGAGTGTGGTCATTTCAATTCCAAGAAAAAAGGCTAGACAAAAGTAGTAATAGTAGTTGTTTAGACATGAAATTTGTGATTACTGTAAACCACTATGTGAAACCTAAAATAAAATGATCCATGAATCTGTTTATATACTTTTTGGTGCTACCTTTTAACATCTTCTGCAGCAAAGATTCCTTTCTGAAAGACACTAACATCTTGTCTAGTTGTAGCCTACTTTATTTTCCATCTTCAATCCTACTTTTTCATATTGTTTTAAAATAATCTTAACAATGTAATTAAATTGAGAGAAACTGCAAACCTCTCATGCTCATTAGTATTGTAACGAGCACAGACGTTCGTTACATTGTTGTTTTTTTTTATTTATTAAACATGAAAGTAAATTAAAAAGTTCGCATTTAAAAATTTTCTTTAAGAATTAAAAATTGAAATTAAATATCATCTTAAACTCTTATATATTAAATCGCACAGATAATGAAAAATTATTAAAATAAAAATTTATTAAAGAAAAAGTATTTTAAAACTAAATTTTAAAAAGATTTGGAGATAAAATTATATCTTTAAATTTATCTTTAAACATATTTTTGATTTGGAAAACAGGTTAATTAATCAGAAATGGAAATGATTGTTAATTAGTTAAATGTAAACCAGCCTTCGGCATTTAAATGTAAAAACACCAGTCAGATAAGAAAACAATAGAAACTGTTAGCAAATAAGAAGAAATCCATTTGGAAATCGGACCTCAACGAAAAGGATCATCTCATTGATGACGTAATGTTAAGTCAATCCTTCGAATACGTATAAAAGGAAAAATTTTGGAAATTATTAATTAGTGACTGGAAATTGATTATTAAGATGTGACTATATGTAGTAGTACGGAGTTGGAGGAATTGACAGACGCACGGTCAATTCTTTCAGCTGTTAAAGAAGGGAGAAATGAACTATCATTTCCTACATTGAGGACCAACTAAATTAAAAAACCTCCGAATGAATAAATAAAACAACGGCTAAATGGATACCAATTTTAGGACGGCGTGGGAATTTACGTTCATGGCAAGCAACGGATAAAGTTGGACGTTTTAAAAATCGTAAGAACTTATATATTCACTTGAAACAATAAGAACTCTAAATTTTAAAACTTTTTAGTAAATAATGCAATAGAATCCTATCTGACCAAACTAAATTCTTCATTAATAATGTTATTTGATGTATTTTTTTTCTTATTTATTTTGTAAAATCATTTCCATTTATTTATTTTTTGTTCTTTAAGTTTTATTATGATTGTTGTTTTCCGTTAAATTAATTATATAAATGTTAAACTTAAGTCGGGCGTGAATGGCTGTATAGATTTGTAAAGTTATATTAGGGGAGGGTAATCTTAGGTTATTTGTTTCGTGGTTAGATTGGTTCAATGGATTGGATATATTGGTGTGATTAGTAAATGTAATATTGATTCGCTACGGGCAGAATCGCTTCATACGCCGCACACTTCCGTTTGCCTATGGAAGGAATTATAAGTCGGATACCGCAGTTCCTTTCTATGGAGTTTTGTTTTATTGCTCTTCTTTGCAGATAGATGTAATATTCCTATCTCATAAGAGGCAATTTCTTCCCTTAACCTTTTGTGCTGCCGTATGTTATTACATTGAATACATCGATGTATCAGATGAATTGATGCCAGTTTGACTACGAATTTTAGTCTAAGGTTAAATAGGGATAGAATATTTTAATTTCAATGCAAATCTATGTAGTATTCATGCTCGACCCTAAATAAAAATGCATTAAATTTAAGTTGTTTATAGATGCTTGCATGGATTGTTTATCGGTTAACTATGTTTTGCGTTTTCATATTTGATCAAAATATATAGACATTCGATAAATAATGATACCTTACGGTGAGTATCTAAAATGTATTTATTCGGATGTCTTTTAAGTTATTGGTGACAATGCAAGTATCTTATGGTGAATACTATTGGGTTACATATAAATTTCCCTCCGCATTTGTCAGTAATCAATAATTTTATGTTTTGATCGCTTATGTTTACTTTGGAATGTTTTTAACCGTGTAATCTATGTAACCGATCTATAGCAACTTATTATAACAAGCTTTTGTAATCCCATCTGTGCGAACTTAATTAAAATGTAAACTTATAATATAATAGAAATTAAAATGTAAATTAAAATCTAAGGTAAAGTTAAAAATAATGTTAAAATGTAAAACTAATACTAAAATAATTTAAATCTTATATATATGTGCATAAATAAATGTTTGTATGTTAATTACTGGCAGTGGCTTATTTTATTCCTTTTTTTATATATACTCTTAGATTATCCTATTAAATCTCTGCTATTCCACTGAGCTAGTGACATGGGCTAACGACCGGAATCAAAATTTAAAAAAAAAAAAATATTTTTTTTTTTTTGACTTACGTATCTGCCTAATTTATAAATCTTTCTAGGTTCAAATGCCTAGATAGCGCCCGTAGTGCAGTTTACGTTAAGTCGCTTTCTCCGGATCGTTACAAAACTTCAGTTGTAACGATCCGGAATGTGACTTAACGTAAACTGCACTACGGGGCGCCATCTAGGCATTTGAACCTAGAAAAATTTATAAAGTAGGCAGATACGTAAGTCAAAAAAATTTTTTTTTTTTTTAAATTTTGATTCCGGTCGTTAGCCCATGTCACTAGCTCAGTGGAATAGCAGAGATTTAATAAGATAATCTAAGAGTATATATAAAAAAAGGAATAAAATAAGCCACTGCCAGTAATTAACATACAAACATTTATTTATGCACATATATACAAGATTTAAAATTATTTTAGTATTAGTTTTACATTTTAACATTATTTTTAACTTTATCTTAGATTTTAATTTACATTTTAATTTCTATTATATTATAAGTTTACATTTTAATTAAGTTCGCACAGATGGGATTATAAAAGCTTGTTATAATAAGTTGCTATAGATCGGTTACATAGATTACACGGTTAAAAACATTCCAAAGTAAACATAAGCGATCAAAATATAAAATTATTGATTACTGACAATTGCGGAGGGAAATTTATATGTAACCCAATAGTATTCACCATAAGATACTTGCATTGTCACCAATAACTTAAAAGACATCCGAATAAATACATTTTAGATACTCACCATAAGGTATCATTATTTATCGAATATCTATATATTTCGATCAAATATGAAAACGCAAAACATAGTTAACCGATAAACAATCCATGCAAGCGTCTATAAACAACTTAAATTTAATGCATTTTTATTTAGGGTCGAGCATGAATACTACATAGATTTCCATTGAAATTAAAATATTCTATCCCTATTTAACCTTAGGCTAAAATTCGTAGTCAAACTGGCATCAATTCATCTGATATATCGATGTATTCAATGTAATAAAATACGACAGCACAAAAGGTTAAAAGAAGAAATTGCCTCTTATGAGATAGGAATATTACATCTATCTCTAAAGAAGAGCAATAAAACAAAAAACTCCATAGAAAGGAACTGCGGTATCCGACTTATAATTTCTTCCATAGGCAAACGGAAGTGTGCGGCGTATGAAGCGATTCTGCCCGTGGCGAATCAATATTACATCTACTAATCACACCAATATATCCAATCCATTGACCCAATTTAACCACGAAACAAATAACCTAAGATTACCCTCCCCTAATATAACTTTACAAATCTATACAGCCATTCACGCCCGACTTAAGTTTAACATTTATATAATTTAACTTAACGGAAAACAAAAATCATAATAAAACTTAAAGAACAAAAAATAAATAAATGGAAATGATTTTACAAAATAAATACATTAAACAAAATTATAACTAATTAATAAATAATATCGGTCAGATAGAATAATATTGCAATTATTTAAATCTGGAAAGTTTTTAATTTACTGTTCATAAATTTTAAAGTTCTTACGGTTATTTAAATAGTTCATCTTCATATATTCCTTGCCGTTTGAACGTGAATTCCCACGTCGTCCGAAGATTGGTATCCTGTGGCCGATTTATTTATCCATCCGGAGATTTTTTTAGTGTAGTTGGTCCTCAATGTAGAAACGATGGCTCATTTTTCTTCCTTTCTTAGCAGAACTGAAAGGATTGAAGCTGTGCGTCTTTTTCAATCCCCTCAGCACTAACACCTAGCTGTTACATCGTAATAATCATCAATAACTAGTCACTAATTAATAATTTCCAAATTTTCCTTTTATACGTAATCGAAGGATTGACTTAACATTACGTCATCAATGAGATGATCCTTTTCGTTGAGGTCCGATTTCCAAATGGATTTATTTCATTTGCTGAAAGTTTCTATTGTTTTCTTATCTGACCGGTGTTTTTACATTTAAATGCCAAGGCTGGTTTACATTTAACTAATTAACAATCATTTCCATTTCTGATTAATTAACCTGTTTTCCAAATCAAAAATATGTTTAAAGATAAATTTAAAGATATAATTTTATCTCCAAATCTTTTTTAAAATTTAGTTTTAAAATACTTTTTCTTTAATAAATTTTTATTTTAATAATTTTTCATTATCTGTGCGATTTAATATATGAGTTTCAGATGATATTTAATTTCAATTTTTAATTCTTAAAGAAAATTTTTAAATGCGAACTTTTTAATTTACTTTCATGTTTAATAAATAAAAATAAAAAAACAACAATGTAACGAACGTCTGTGCTCGTTACATATCAGTAAAGTTACTTTAAAAAAAAATGATCAAAAAAAATATTTTACTTAGGGTTAGTAATTATGGTACACGATTGACGAAGACATTTACAAAACATCCGGTTAATAATTTTACAAAAGGACTATATACAAAAAGAAAAATGTTTACCATCGCTTACCTAAGGACCGTTTACGTTTATACCCCTCCCCACAAGTGTTCTATTTTATTTTATACATTTTATTTTTATATACGGCATGACAAGCAAGTTATTTAAATTATTTATTTAAGAAGGTTGCATTGAACTAAATACGTTTTGAAAGATAATGGATTTATACGTGTATATTTGCAGCACAATTATAAATACCACCAACTTATTTATGACTGATTAAAATGCTTAAATAGGATTACACTGGAGTAAATTCCCAACAGTACTCATCGTAAGGTACCACATTTCGATCATAAACTTACGTGGCTGTGCGTGCCTATACACGTTAAAGCATAATATATATCAACAAAAAAAAAACATTTATTGCAACCTTTTGACTTTTTTTTTTAACAAAAATTAGTTTTTAAAATTTTTTTTTCACTTTCTTGTGTTTAATATATATGCGCAATTTCTTTTACTGGCAGAGCTTTTATAAGATTTCAAGTATACGACTTATGTAACCAGATAAAAATATTTCATTTTGACAAAATTTGCTCAGGGTATATGTGGTTTATTAAAGATCGGCCCGAGTTGGTTCGCCACTGTAACGATCCGGAGAAAGGAGACTTCACGTAATCTGCACTACGGGGCGCCATCTAGGCATTTGAACCTAGAAAAATTTATAAAGTAGGCAGATACGTCAGTCAAAAAAAAAATTATTATTTTTTTTTAAATTTTGCATCCGGTCGTTAGCCCATGTCACTAGCTCAGTGGAATAGCTTGTTGTTGGCAAAATAGGTTTGTGGCTATGATTCAATGGAGCCAAATATCCTGCTATACAACTAATCACTACATTAACTTATTTGTTATGTCCTTTTATAATCAGTTCGAGTGGCTCTTTTACGTAAAATCAAACCAAGTCTGGAGTGAAACTTAATACATCTTAATTATAATAAATTTATTTTAACTGCGGGCTTTTAAAGCGTCCCAGATAGCTTTAGATCGAACGGGTTTTCAAGAATGCTTCGGATCAACGCCGAAGACGGCATATTAGGGAGGGAGAGTTGGCTATAACGATTTTACTAATACGCTAGGCACAAGTAAAATATAATAATAAAGTGGCTCTGCGGATGGAAGAATAGTTTTAGGGTTTTTGTGACAAACAACGGTTTACCCAATAACCGGTCGTCATGCTGCTAATGGGGAACCTTTATTTGGTTCAGAGGCGGGAGACTTACGTGCTAATCTGGCCCGTAGCTCAGACTTCGCTACTGCACTACCCATAAGAGAAGATGTGCTGGCAACGCCGTGGCTCCATCTTATATGTATAAAAAAAACAGCACGAGGAAATCTAAATAAGTTTCACATCCGCCAAGCCGAAGGATATTATAAATCAAATATCATATATTAAATGAACACCAGTTCATCAGCTTGATCAAAAGAGCCAACTCTTTCTTCTGTAGCAGAACTGAAATTACACGTAGTATATCTCTTTCCACACGGCCGACATAGGTCACAGAGAAGCAATGAGACTCAGATAATTAAAAGAAAGGTTCTTAATTGACTAAAATATCACTAATTTACTTTAACTTAATGCATAGTTTTCACATATATAGACTATAAAGGATAATTAGAATTGGATTGAATTAGATCAATAACGAAACAGAGAACGAAATACATTAAATTAATTATATATTTATTTACAACTCATAGCTATATCACTTATTTACAATAGCATTCAGCATAGAATGTACAAACATTTGGTAATTCAAAATCACTTTCCACAAGTAATCATTAAATTTCATAGATGAGTTTAACATGTGCCCATCTTAGGAATTGTTTACAATTGATACATAATTAATCACTACATTATGTCTATAAATCTCGATAAGCCAAATCCTATTACATTTGTGGCTGGTATATAAATAATTATATTAAACTTTGATCATGAATTTATTTACTAAAATACCCATATATAATTTAATAACGAGCGCATAAACCAGCTCAAGTAATGATCGATCGAACATGGCTTTCGAGAGAAAATTTCAGAATGCTGAAAGCGTTATATAAAGGTGGGAGAGTTGGCTGAAATAAGATTTTACCAATGCGCTATGGCACAGGTAAACAATAATAGGAAAAGTCGCTCTGCGGATGGATGAAATAACTTCAGGGTTCTTGCGACAAACGCCGGTACCCTGTAACCGATCGCAATGCTGCGTGAAAAGGAACATTGTGTTCAGGAATGGCGGGGGACTTACGTGCTAACCTGGCCTTGGCTCAGGCTTCGCTACTGCTCTACCCTATAAGAGAAGATGTGCTGGCAACGCCGTGGCTCCATCTTAAGATACGTATATTACGTATAGCAGCAAAACGAGAATAATTTTATAAAATAAGATCACATCCGCCAAGCAAAGAATAGTATATTTCATACTATGAAATACGAGTTAATAGCATATTAGCTCTATCAAATTGGGACCAACTCTTGCGTAGCCTGATAATAAATGTCTATGCTACTAAAGGGAATATTATTACATCTGTACTTTGACATGTTCGATCTATTAAGTTACTTATAGATAATAAATATTTAAGGAGGGAAAGTATATTTCTATGGACTTAAGAATTTAAATGTCAAATATACTTATAAATACGATCAATGTTAAATTTAATTCTAAATAAACTTATAAGGTTAAGTTTTTAACTGGTTGATTATAAAAGAGTCACATTTCACATATTAAATCATTTAAATAAAAAAATAGGATTTCGAAACAGCGCAGAAAGTTGACGCTATAAATAAATTATGCGAAGATTTTCAAATAATATCTTCTTAAAACATAAAAATAAGTGCCTACTGTTTCGAAATATTGGCATATAAAATATAATAAGCATTTAAAATAAACAAAGAAATATAGACACAACCGCGGTGATATAACTTTAAACTAAACACATAATGCACTTTAAATGAAAGGAAAATATAAATAAGTCAGATTATTTAAACTTTAACACATTAAATTTTGGATAGCAATTGACATATTAAACTATTAAATGGATTTTAAGTTTTGATTACATTTAGCTTTATCATTATTTGAAAAAGAAAGTTAGCTAACTTAGATAGATATTATTACATTTAGAATTACACAGAATTACACAGAGCTCTGCGGTTTGAAAAATAAAACGGTACCGGTATGATTTATCTGCAAGTTCTTGGCTGTTGGTTTGGTTTAGTTTGACTGGGCGGCATCATCTTTCCCATTATGTTAGGCTCGTCTCTCTATCGGCATGATGGTGGTTTAGGCATTTCGACGAGAGAAACCCCGTTCTCCCGCGGAGTCACAGCAACAAGATGCCCGCTTTTAGCCGGACATGTTCAAATTAACAATTGTGAATACTGGCTACAACTCTCACTAACAATATGGCTGTTCTCTCACTAACAATATGGCTGTCCTCTCACTAACAATATGGCTCTCTTCCCTTTGCTAAAAAAAATACAGAGTATTTATATGTTTACATAAAGTCGTATACTTTAAATCTGATAAAAGCACTGCCAGAAAGAAATAGCACATATATTAAACACGAGAAAGTATAAATAATTCTAAACTGTATTTCGTTAAAAAGAAAGTCAAAAGGTTGCGATTGATATGTTTTTTTGTTGTTGTAATATAAATTATACTTTAATGTGTATAGGTGCGCACAGCCACGTAAGTTTATGATCGAAATGTGGTGCCTTACGATGAGTACCTTTGGGAATTACTTCAGTGTAACCCTATGTATGCATTTCAATCAGTCATAAATAAGTTGGTGGTGTTTATAATTGTGCGGCAAATAGACACGTTTAAACCCATTATTGCTTAAAACATATTTATCTCAATGCAACCTTATTTAAATAAATAATTTATAAAATTTGCTTGTCATGCCGTGTGTAAAAATAAAATGGATTAAAAAAAAAAGTTAGAACTCTGGTCGGGAGGAGGTGAACGTAAATGGTCCTTGGAAAACGATAGTAAACATTTTTCTTTTTGTATATAGTCTTTTTGTAAAAGTATTAACCGGATGTTTTGTAAATGTCTTTGTCAATCGTGTACCGTAATTACTAACCCTAAGTAAAATATTTTTTTTTTTTTTTGATCATTTTTTTTTAAGTAACTTTACTGATATGTAACGAGCACAGACGTTCGTTACATTGTTGTTTTTTTTTATTTATTAAACATGAAAGTAAATTAAAAAGTTCGCATTTAAAAATTTTCTTTAAGAATTAAAAATTGAAATTAAATATCATCTTAAACTCTTATATATTAAATCGCACAGATAATGAAAAATTATTAAAATAAAAATTTATTAAAGAAAAAGTATTTTAAAATTAAATTTTAAAAAGATTTGGAGATAAAATTATATCTTTAAATTTATCTTTAAACATATTTTTGATTTGGAAAACAGGTTAATTAATCAGAAATGGAAATGATTGTTAATTAGTTAAATGTAAACCAGCCTTCGGCATTTAAATGTAAAAACACCAGTCAGATAAGAAAACAATAGAAACTGTTAGCAAATAAGAAGAAATCCATTTGGAAATCGGACCTCAACGAAAAGGATCATCTCATTGATGACGTAATGTTAAGTCAATCCTTCGAATACGTATAAAAGGAAAAATTTTGGAAATTATTAATTAGTGACTGGAAATTGATTATTACGATGTGACTATATGTAGTAGTACGGAGTTGGAGGAATTGACAGACGCACGGTCAATTCTTTCAGCTGTTAAAGAAGGGAGAAATGAACTATCGTTTCCTACATTGAGGACCAACTAAATTAAAAAACCTCCGAATGAATAAATAAAACAACGGCTAAATGGATACCAATTTTAGGACGGCGTGGGAATTTACGTTCATGGCAAGCAACGGATAAAGTTGGACGTTTTAAAAATCGTAAGAACTTATATATTCACTTGAAACAATAAGAACTCTAAATTTTAAAACTTTTTAGTAAATAATGCAATAGAATCCTATCTGACCAAACTAAATTCTTCATTAATAATGTTATTTGATGTATTTTTTTTCTTATTTATTTTGTAAAATCATTTCCATTTATTTATTTTTTGTTCTTTAAGTTTTATTATGATTGTTGTTTTCCGTTAAATTAATTATATAAATGTTAAACTTAAGTTGGGCGTGAATGGCTGTATAGATTTGTAAAGTTATATTAGGGGAGGGTAATCTTAGGTTATTTGTTTCGTGGTTAGATTGGTTCAATGGATTGGATATATTGGTGTGATTAGTAAATGTAATATTGATTCGCTACGGGCAGAATCGCTTCATACGCCGCACACTTCCGTTTGCCTATGGAAGGAATTATAAGTCGGATACCGCAGTTCCTTTCTATGGAGTTTTTGTTTTATTGCTCTTCTTTGCAGATAGATGTAATATTCCTATCTCATAAGAGGCAATTTCTTCCCTTAACCTTTTGTGCTGCCGTATGTTATTACATTGAATACATCGATGTATCAGATGAATTGATGCCAGTTTGACTACGAATTTTAGTCTAAGGTTAAATAGGGATAGAATATTTTAATTTCAATGCAAATCTATGTAGTATTCATGCTCGACCCTAAATAAAAATGCATTAAATTTAAGTTGTTTATAGATGCTTGCATGGATTGTTTATCGGTTAACTATGTTTTGCGTTTTCATATTTGATCAAAATATATAGACATTCGATAAATAATGATACCTTACGGTGAGTATCTAAAATGTATTTATTCGGATGTCTTTTAAGTTATTGGTGACAATGCAAGTATCTTATGGTGAATACTATTGGGTTACATATAAATTTCCCTCCGCATTTGTCAGTAATCAATAATTTTATGTTTTGATCGCTTATGTTTACTTTGGAATGTTTTTAACCGTGTAATCTATGTAACCGATCTATAGCAACTTATTATAACAAGCTTTTATAATCCCATCTGTGCGAACTTAATTAAAATGTAAACTTATAATATAATAGAAATTAAAATGTAAATTAAAATCTAAGGTAAAGTTAAAAATAATGTTAAAATGTAAAACTAATACTAAAATAATTTAAATCTTATATATATGTGCATAAATAAATGTTTGTATGTTAATTACTGGCAGTGGCTTATTTTATTCCTTTTTTTATATATACTCTTAGATTATCCTATTAAATCTCTGCTATTCCACTGAGCTAGTGACATGGGCTAACGACCGGAATCAAAATTTAAAAAAAAAAAAAAAATAATTTTTTTTTTTTGACTTACGTATCTGCCTAATTTATAAATTTTTCTAGGTTCAAATGCCTAGATGGCGCCCGTAGTGCAGTTTACGTTAAGTCGCTTTCTCCGGATCGTTACAGTATCAAACAGCCAATCAGATCGTAAATACAAGACAGAGAATTTAACAAGAAAAGGGCAGTCACCCTATTCTTTACTTGTCTTTCTATATATCCAAGCCAGTCTAAAATACTTAGATCTGAAAGCGTGAATATTAAATATCTTCACACTTAACTCACGAAGTTTAAATTACAAACATACAGCATGAAATCCTACGATTTACTATGCAGTAGTTTTTAGATGTTTAACTTGCAGTAACGTATGTAAATAATATTTATTTTATAAAATGCACAGAATTGAAATTAAATTGAGAGAAACTGCAAACCTCTCACTCTCATTAGTATCAAACAACCAATCAGATTGTAAATACAAGACAGAGAATTTAACAAGAAAAGGGCGGTCACCCTATTCTTTACTTGTCTTTCTATATATCCAAGCCAGTCTAAAGTACTTAGATCTGAAAGTGTGAATATTAAATATCTTCACACTTAACTCACTGAGTTTAAATTACAAACTTACAGCATGAAATCCTACAATTTACTACGCAGTAGTTTTTAGATGTTATAACTTGCAGTAACGTATGTAAATAATATTTATTTTATAAAGTGCAAAATATTGAAATTAAATTGAGAGAAACTGAAAACCTCTCATGCTCATTAGTATCAAACAGCCATTCAGATCATAAATACAAGACAGAGAATTTAACAAGAAAAGGGTGGGCACCCTATTCTAAGCATGTTAGACTGGCTTGGATATATAGAAAGACAAGTAAAGAATAGGGTGACCGCCCTTTTCTTGTTAAATTCTCTGTCTTGTATTTACAATCTGATTGGCTGTTTGATACTAATGAGTGCGAGAGGTTTGCAGTTTCTCTAAATTTAATTTCAATGTTGTGTGCTTTATAAAATAAATATTACTTAACAATGTAAATGGAATCTGCTTCTCCCATGGAAATCATGCTTAAGTTTTCCAGAAAATATTTTCATAGGAAATTGGTTATCAATCATTGATTTCACATATCCATTACATAATTTCATTTGCTTCAATCAAATTATTCTGCTAATGGTTTATTTGCTTTTGCAAATTTTTTGAGTAATAATAAAACTTTTTTGTTTTTATAAGAGCTTCTCTTTCAGAATTTTGGTTAATAAAAACACTAATAAATTTTTGCACAAATAATATATCTTTTTGCTGTTTATTCTCAGTTATTAAATCAAAACCACAATTTTAATATTTTGTATCAAAATATCTTTTTATATTATATTCTTTAAATAAAAATATACCTTCTCAAATATGGCAAATTATTTCATGCTTAGCTTATGTAGAAAAATATTTCATTCATCATTAATCATTGAGCTTATCATTGAATTAAAACAACAAATAAAAACATCTGTTTATGAAATTCCAAAAATATTGATCATAATAAATAACATAAAATGTGGAATTGCAAATCATGTTCTTAATTGCAATTTGGTAACATTGATCAAAGCAATTTGCACAAAATGTCACTAGTGACATTATATTTTATCTATATGAAAGTTGAAATGATATTGATTTCAATATAATGTTAAATCACATTCATTAAATTAAATTTATTAAAAGGAACCAAGTACAAAAAGTTGAAAATTAATAGATAAAAAAAATTATTAATCATAGTACTCCAAAAAAAATATTCATCCGCTTGTTTATTAATAATCAGTATAATTGGTGTAAATAATAATTTTAAAATTTTTGCCATCAAACTTGGCAGACATAATAAAATGATGATGAAGTTAACATTGTTTATGAAAGCCATATGAAATAGTTCCAAAAGCTACAATTTGCCATCCCTGATTTAGAAGATACAATTTTAATATAGAACCCTAATCCTCTGAGTTTGGGATTAAAAAATTGAGTTACCTATTCAGTACAAAAATAGTATATGTACTAAAAAACTCAATATAAGATCTGTTATGGATATTATAAAAATGGAATTAAAAGGATGGAGGGCAATGCCTAAGTTCCACTGGTGGTCAAGTGCTATCCAGTAATCATAGTTTTCTATTGTCTTAGATTAGTCAGAGGATTTAATATATATATACTTTTTATATAAATGAAATACAATATTTAAAAAATGTCATTATTATTATTTCAGTGGAATTTTAAAGTTCTGCATTAATTTAAAATATATATGCTTTTCATTATTATTAATTTTCTTCTTTTGAAGAAATGAAAACTAAATTGTAGAAATAAATGAATTCCTTTTATAAATTTGCTGATGAAAATTGAGGAAAAGTAGAACATCAAATCAGCCTCATTACTTGAAGACATTACTAGGCTTCCTTATTTTGATTTCCTCTGGAAATGTGACCTTATTACCAACGTGCTTTCTTTGTTTTATTGTAAGATAAAATGAATTTAATGAATATTGATAAAAAAAAATGAATTTTTAGCAATAAAAAAAATGAGTTTCTATAATTAGTAATGAAATAGAAATCAGAAATTGAAAATGTGTAAGGCAATCAAGGTAAGTAAAATTTCTAAGAATGCCAAAGTAAATTCAATGTGGTAATAAGAAAATTAAGTAAAATTGTGCTTCAGAAACACATATATGTTAAGAATATCAAAGTAAGAGTTAAAAATGTAATGGAAAAAGTTAATGTTTCCAACACAGACGTTGTATTTCAGATTGTCTTACCCCTGTTTACTTTAATCCTGTATTAATAATTGTTTGATCTGTTGCTTAAGAAGTCATATGACATGTAAATACTCGGTGGTAGATCAGTGAACATAAGTTTCATTCTAATGACCAAATTGAGGTTTTAAAATGTAATTCATCTTCAAAAACCTTTAGTTCTCCTGTCCATTACTCTACCACTGAATTAAATCATACTGGACAAACCCTGTACTGATTGTGGTAGTCTGATAAGATGAATTTTCCTAATATCTGAAATTGCATAGATATTAGTGAATCTGCTAATTATGCCAGTAACTTGAGAATTATGCCCAAACTGGGCAAAATATCTTGAATTAATCATATGTACATATATAAACTGTGACTCAGTGCATAGATATTAGTGAATCTGCTGATTATACCAATAACTTGAGAATTATGCCCAAACTGGGTAAACTGTGGAGATTTTTTTTACCCAAAATACTTATATAATTGGTTTTTAGTAGTCATTGAATATCCAAGCCAGGTAAGCATCAATTATTGTTCAGCACTGTAAATGCTAGAACTGGAATCTCTAAACATCACATGATCACAATTAACTGTTATTAAAACAGGAAAAACTTTATACATATTGCCACTCAGTGGAAGCAGAGTAATCAATGAATGCCAGTATGCACAAGCCTTCTGGCATCTATTGATTTCTCTGGCTTACACTGAATGGTAATATGTACAGTGAGTTTTGCCTGTTTTAATAACAGTTACAAGCAAGCATAAGAAATGGTGATCATGTGATGTTTATTGGCTTAAAACCAATCCTGCCTAATAGGATAGTGTTGGCTATGGTGGGTACTGAACTTAGTACAGATCTATATGACTATATAAGCTAATGACTTTGAATTGGAAAATATTATAGTTTTTCAATTTAAGCTCATGGTTTTATAGTTAAGTAGAGATAAAAGGTGACTGCTGGAGGGTTGCATTGAATCCTAAGATCTAGATGCAGTGTTCTCAGATCCAAGGCTCCTCACTGATGAAGACCACAAGCCAGAAACTAGTCTGTGGATATTAAATGAGTAGGCACTGGATGGGGATTTTATGCACAAGCCTTCTGGCATTTATTGATTACTTTGGCTTGCACTGAGTAGCAATATGTATAAAGAGATTTGCCTGTTTTAATAACTGGAATCTATCTTAGGACCTCTTTCCAGAATCTAATATTTTAATATTGCACTAAACCAAATAGAGCAATAAATGAGTATCTAGTTATTGTTAATTTGGGAATAAAAAGTCCCAGTTAATCTCAATTGGTCAGATAAGTCATTACACTGAGTGTAAAAAGCAAATAGTAGGAGTGTAATATAAGGCAATCCACACAAGTGGTAAGGAAGGTGACATACTTCTATGGCATCTGATCATTGATTTATCATTATTTTTAAATTAATAAAGTGGATAGAAATTAGTGTTTAGCATATAAGAGCTTTTTATAGATAAAAAAAAACATTTAACTGATAATGCAAGCAAGAAGGTTTAGGTGATTAATGCACCTACCTCACCTGAAAAGTGAAGGACGTTTGCAAAGGGCATAGTAAAAGATAGTGATCTGAATTTTTACATTAATGGATAATTGCAATGTAATTGACTTTGAGAAGAGGGATGTACTAATAAAAACTTTAAAGTAATATAAAAAGATAATAATTTAAAGTTGGAAAATAAAGAAAAAACTCAGAATATATGATTACTACATGACTTCAGAAAAGAACAAGATTTTTTTAAAAAACATTAATAAGTCTATGAGATTGAATGACTTGAGACAAACAACTCTATTAAAGCAACAAGATATAAAATAGTTTTGTTTTGTTTTTTGCATATCTGGCTTCATTAGAAGTGTTTTCAGATTCTGCCATTTAAAAAAAAATTATTCAGAACCTTTTCATTATTATTATAAATGATTAAATGGTGAATAAAATTGATCATATTTTTATTCTCATCATCTATTTTTTATTTATCTTCAGTCACTTAGATATACAGACATTGCCTGGTTATCATGAGCCTTCAATTATTTGTAATGCCTATTGCTGTTAATGAATTTAATAAAAGAATCCCCAAAACTCAGTCTGTCATTTCCAATACTTAAAATCCTCATGTCCTTCTAAGCAATTAATCAGTTCAATTATTGTATGTAGTTGCAGTTTATAATATACCGATCTTTAATCTGAGTTTAAAGTCTATATTTGGCTAATAATAATATAATAATTTCTAGTCATGCCCTGCATGGCTTACTGCAGTAATAGATTATCAGATTGGGGTATAAGGGTCTCTGATCGATTCCAGTTTTGGTCCTTCCAGTGCTTGAGCTCCTTATGAACTCTCTCGCAATAAAAATATTTGAGCATTCATTTATTTTAATAATTTTGATACATTTATTTAAAAAATTTGGTTTATCATCATTAAGATTATATAAAATTTGTACATTCATTGATGACAATACATGAATAATAAGAAAAACATTTGAGAGAATTTAATGGTCTCAATTGATGAAGCGAATATTTAATTAAAAATACATCTTTGGGATCATTATTTTCTCCTTTACTCATTTATTTGGAGGAGAATATAGTATGTTGTTGGGAATTTTAAAAAAAATTCTGATCTTAAGCTCCGGGCACCTTCTCTCCCACTGTATTAAACCAGGCAGAGCCATCTTTCTTAATAATTTGTTTGCAATATTTCCCTTCTATAAGATAATCGTTACATTTTTTTTTTAAAAAGTAGTAGAGATTGATTAATATTTTGCAAACTTATATCTTAAAGGCCACTAGGCGGAGCTTTTTAGCACAATTATTTTAAATTAACTGGTGATAAATATTGTACACTTTTTTTTATTAAAGATTATAAATAAATTAAAATTTGATAAAAGATTTGTTTCCGTAAGTAATTGACATGTTATAATTGAAGATGACACGTGAAGATGTAGTTAATGCATTAAAATTTAAAAAGATATTTAAATAGTCTAATAAAATTGAGTAGTTTTTTTTTTTTTTTGCTTATCTGCAGATGTCAAATTAATATTGAGGCTAATGACTGCTGTTTTTTTTTATAAATCAAATTTTATTTAATATTATTTGACAGTTTTATTAGTATATATTAATGATGTAAGCTGTTAATTTTTTATGTTGAAGTTATAACATCTGAATTCATGAAAATTTATAATTTGTTCTAAATAAAAATAAACAAGACATTTAAATCCACCGTTGGACCGAAGACTTATTTATACCTTATATATATACTCATGTATATTTTATATAAATTTTCTTATCTATCTCTATTTAAAATATATTTATCATCATAACAAAACAATATTTACTATGATAAAAGTAAAACCCTTTCCTCTAAAATCTGTCTAGTAACAGAAGAGTTTCATAGTATAGTATTATAGTGGGTAGTTCATCCATATGCCAACTTTATTGCCTAGGATTCGTGTTTGGATATATGGATCTTGAAAGGTTTTGAGATCACAGGCTTAGTATTTTTCTTTCAGTAACAATCATAACTGGCCTGGTTAGTCATCTAATAGTGGTCAATAAATAGATATAATAATTATTTTTAATTATAGAGAAAATGTTTAAAGTTAATTTCAGTCAGAGAAGCATTGATATGCTGATTGTATAAACAAAAGATATGATGTGATCTTCATCATTCTCTTATAGATGCTGAGCGTTGCTTATCTTTACATTTCAACTTAAGTGATAGAAAATTTATCTCATAAGTGAGCTAAAGAAATATTTTCTTAATGATAAAAGCTTGCATCAGAATAAATAATAAAATATTCAAATGATTCATCACTAAGGACATCTTATGACATTTAAACACCAGAAGTGACACATTTGAGCTACAAATCGGACCATTCAATTTTGGTTCTACCACTCTATCAATGCTCTATACCATGCAGATAAATCTTTAACCATGTGATATAAAAAGTTATTATTTTGATAAAAGCAAGATATATCTATATAGGTTTTTGAGCATAATTATATTTACACATTGATGTGAGTTAAAGAATCAGTAAGTAATAATACATTTGTTATAAGTAAAAAGACACGAGTTGAAGTTCATTGTAGTGATTACATTAAATATGATCGGCATTGACATAGTCGTAAGAATCCTCACTTAAAAAATTTGTAGTGTGCTTCATAGTGTAAAAATCTGCACAACTCTAATTACTGAGTACTAGATGGCGATACCATTCAGATTAACTTCTATCTGTGAATTATATCTATTTGCCTAACAGCCATGTTCTTTTATATTATTCAAACCAATAGCATAAAAGTTTTTGGCAAAAAAACAACAACCCATTGTTAGTGGATATGTTATATGTAAATTAGAATAATCATGTGATACTTTTTTTTGTATATACCTTTTTTTTGCAACAATATCTTATTTTCAATTAGCAAAGATCTAAAATCACTAAATTATATACTCTTACCTAGTATCATATTACATGGTTAGTCAAGCAAATTATATCCCCTTTAATTCCCAGGATGTTGAAATTGTTCAAAAAATGAGCTTGAATATTATGAAAGAAAATTCAACTGGTTACTGTGAAAATGTGCAAATTTGGTACTTTTCACTTCTGAAGGAAAAATGCCAGAAATTAAATTGTGGAACTGTTTGGCATTACCATTTGGTGTCCATTGATTACTCATGCTTACATAAATGGCTCTGTAGTAGAATGATATTGAGTACATCAATATATTTGGCAGTATGTTTAGTTTATTATTTGGGTCAACTAGTTATTTATAATTAGATCAATTGCTTTATATTAGAACAATGTATAGTGAATTTCTAGTGACGATACAAATGTTAGCTAGCAGAATCATGCGATGCTTTGTTTTTTCTGTCATGTAAGATTATTTTTAATATTTTCCCTTAATAAAATAATATAGCTTGTGAAATATTTTAAGTTGGTTTAGTTAGACTAAATTATATTAAAATTTGAATGATTTTGAATTAATGTTAAAAACATATTATTTGATATTACTTTACAATTAATTGTTTTTTTTTTTAAATTATAAAAAGTATTGGTGGCCTAGCGGTTAGCATAGCTGCCTTCCAAGCAGCTGGTCCAGGTTCACTTCCCGGTCAATGCATTTGACATATGAAAAAAAAAAAGATTTTAAAAATGTTTTTTTAATAAGTTTAAAGTATAATTTTATATTATAAATTTTGTCAGAAGATAGTGTAACTGTATGCCATACTCATAATTTGATTTGAATCTTGTTTGAGCAAAACTTGAAAATTGTTTTTAGGATCCCATCATGAGTAAAGTGCCCACACTCCATTTTGTGAATTTATAGTTCAAGCTAGAAAATCACCTAATATTGATCAATAAATAGCTATCTAGATACTCTTAGACTTATGGTAAAACAATTATGGAAATACTCAAAACCATTATCACCTTGACCTTAACTAGGTTATTGAGTAATGTTTCCCCCCTTATTGGAAAGGTCTTTACCATGATGGGTTATCTAAAAAATTTTTACCTTTTATCTATTCATTAAATAAAGCAGATGATTTCTGGGTGCACACTTTTTTTTATTAGCATTTCTACTGATCTAAGTTGTATTCAATGGTCTCTTTAGAATTATGAAGAATTATAGGGAATTAATTTTTCCAACGTTATATATAATATGTTATTTAAAGTATAAGAAGTTTTTTTATAGTGCACATGCTTAATAGGCACAACTTTGACAGATGTATGAAGGTGCTAAACATTCAGTTTATTAACTTCATATAGGTTAGATGTAAAGTAAATCTAAATCGGAGTCAACTGTAATTCAATTGCTATCAAAATTATGAACTATTAGAGTTTTCTCTGATAGTCAAATTTTTTCATAGATTCAGTCCTAATATCAATGATCATTATATTACCTATTGCTGACTTCCATGGGTGCACTTCTCTGATAAAGTTTTTTTTTATAGATTTTAACAATCTATTCTAAATATATATATATGAATACTTGCACAGAGAAGAGTGAGTCTTTTTCTACATACATAATAACTTTATAAGGTTAGTACCAAGTTCCACAAATTGCTGTTTTGATATATTCCTTAGGATTTTATGTTTAAATTATTTCATTCATGGCATGGTAGTTGCCACATGTATCCTCCACGATTGTGATCAAGGTTTGAATTTGTCGGTTCTAGTCAGAGGGTAAAAGATGAATACAAAGTAATCAAAATACCTCTCGGAAGTTGAAATGCCTTATGATTAATATTTTCTCATTCACTGTTTCTTTAAAAATATGCTATCAGAAAGGATGTTTGAAGTCTTTTATTTATCAGAATTTATTCCTTACAGTATTATCAAGATGAAATATTGTTATGTATTTGTTAAATAATTGTTTAACAAGATGATAGATTTTTTGTGAACAAAGGGACACATTTCTGAAGTGAATGTAATTATCATAAAAATAATTGCAAATCTTTCCAGACAGGTTAGATGTTTAAATTGAAACAGGATATTACATTAATAATATCCTGATATACACGTTTTACGAAATTCATTCATAGATTTAAACACATATGGGATAGTTATGGCTTAGAGACTACAATACTTTGTACTAAACTCAGAGTAAGAGTTTATATCATCTATGAGACCTTTATGTACTTAGAACTATGTGATTTGAGAAGAATTTGACAGATAGAGTCTTAAGTGGTAAGGGATTGAAGTGAAATATTTAAAATGATCTTCTATATCATAATAATGGATGTACTTTGTAAAAAACATTTGGTCAAATTAAAATTAGCCTCCTTCCATTCATGTGAACTCACCATTTGCCTAGAAATATAAAATGCCAAGAAAAATTATTGGGTATTTTAAATAACAGTGCTAAACAAACAAAGTTAAAGAGATTTACCCAGAGATTGTGAATCTAGTTGACTGACAATTTTTATATGATAAAAAGGTTGAGTATTTACTTGGAATTTAATAATTACTGACTTATTTAACTTTTAAGATTCTAAAGAAATTGGAATTGCCATACAATATTTTCCTACTAGTGATGAGTTTCTAGATAGATTTTCAAGCCATATTCTAAGTCTAGTTTTTTCTTTGATTCATCATAAAATAAAATCACTTGAATATATATTAAAAAAATACCACACACACACACACACACAAAAAGCATCTTTACAAAGAGTTAAGGTAAATGACAACAGCAGGAAATCTAAAGAAAACTTTAAGGAACATTTCTAAATAAAAAGAAAGGAGAAAAAAGCTTTATGTAATCATTTAATATATAATTACATTTAACTTGTTTTTAAACCAATATTTATCAACCCATGCTTACAAATCAAATGCAATTTCCGTGCCACTTGATAGCAAAGTTTAACTATAAAAACAGATGAAGTTTTAACGTATACATCGTATAAAAAGTGAATTCATAATAAAAGATTTTTTTTCCATTTATTTGTAGTAAATCATCCTCTCCCAGGCTATGATCTAAAAGCATTCTGAATGTGGAAAAAGTTTACATATTGAATCTTGTTGAAATTCAACATTTAGAGTACTTTTAAATCATAGCCTAGTGATATTCCCTTTGTTTACATATCATTGATCTATATTTAATTTAAAGTTAAATTTCAATATCAAAATGATGCTGGATTTGCAAGCATTAGTTGTTGAATATTGGATTTAACTTCATTTTAGTGGTTTATTTGGGGGGGGGGGTTTACAGCTAATATTTTGAACTTATGATTAAGGATAAGTAATGTAAAGCTGAAAATAAGTGATTCTAATCATACAAATCAAACGCTGGCTTTGTAAACAATTTGTATCACTATGTAGTCAGACAGTATTATTTGATTTAAATTTTCAACTCTTGATTTAGTAGCTTGTTATGTATGACATTCTTCTTTTTGATTCATGGTATATTCTTCATTGTTTTGGAAGATTTAGCTCATTCAGTTTTTTTAAAATCATTCTAACAAAGATCATCGTCCACATTATTGAAAGTTTTTTAATTTAGTTTAGGATCTAAATCAGATTGATTCTTGGATCTGACCATAAATTTTATATGTATGTAACTTGTCATAATCAGACTGAAATCCAAGAATTATTGCATAATCTAATGCTTTGTATATTTTTGATAGAATGAAGTCAGAAGCAAGAGCTATATTGTTTATGAGCCTGGTAAATACTATTGATCAGATGAGTGAGATCTGAATTTTGATTGGATGATATAATATGATGAATAAGTATACTTATGATGAAACTATATTCACAAAGTTACTTTACCTTTACGAAATTTATCATTAGAAATGTAGAATTGGTGAAATATTTAACGAGTTGTTGAATTCTGATGATGGTTGGTCATATAAATTATTGGTGGAGGGAGGGAGATCATTCAATGGAAAAATTAAAAAAATCCTAAGGTGGCAAAATTAAAAAGTTAAAATTATAACGTAGGGATAGAATTAATAAAAACAATTTTAACAAAACATAAAAAAAATATTTTTCCTTATGGAATTTTTTTCAGCAAGTAAATAAATAAGTGTCGACTTCATTAAAATTTCATAAGAATTGTCATATATGTTGAATCTCTAATAGTGAATATCACATTAAACTGTTGGATACATGTTACAAAATTTCTGCAGTTTATTTAGAATCTGTTGGAGGTTAAACCAGGTTATATAGAAGCATTTATTATTATTTAAGTTGTTTGAAATTAAAATATACCTGAGATATCCATCCTTATTTTATAAAAGCTGAAGAAATATACATTAGATTGCAATAAAGGATGCACATATTTATAATCAGAATGTTAAATATAAACAGAAAAATGCTATATTGGTTTATTAAGAATGAGCACTAATAAAATATGTTAAGGATAATCATAAATTGATTAATAAAGCCATTCATTGTAGCAGATGGGAATTTACTGCCATATATATATATAAATTAAAATTTTAACGGTAAATACAATATTATAGTTTAAATTCTTTTGTAGCGCTTTCAATTACGTGGTATGAAAAAACTATTTAAAGTTTACAAATCACTTATAAGAACTACTTTTTAAAGCTGACGAGGATTACCACGTAATCAATCGAAAGTGCTACAAAAGAATTTAAACTATAATATTGTATTTACCGTTAAAATTTTAATTTTTTTTTTTTTATATATATTTTATAATGGGTATTGTATTTTATATATATATGGAACAGATCTAAGATTCTGGCTTGTATTCATCAGCATTCTTTGTGATATAAAAGAATTACAGGAAGCTAATAGAAGTAGAATCATGTTAAGCAATGAGGCCTAATCTTAATACAAGTGAAATAAAGATCTCTAATGTAACCCTGAACATTTTATTCTTTGTGATATAAAAGAATTACAGGAAGCTAATAGAAGTAGAATCGTGTTAAGCAATGAGGCCTAATCTTAATACAAGTGAAATAAAGATCTCTAATGTAACCCTGAACATATCTTAATTATTTAAAATGTTCATGGTTACATTAGAGATCTTTATTTCACTTGTATTAAGATTAGGCCTCATTGCTTAACATGATTCTACTTCTATTAGCTTCCTGTAATTCTTTTATATCACAAAGATTGCTGATGACTACAAGCCAGAGTCTTAGATCTGTTCTATCTGTGCTTTAGTTTTTAATTTGAGTCATGATAAGTATGTTGTCAGTGATATGTCATATTTTGGATAAGAATGAACTAAACTATCTGAATTGATATCTGTTCAATGGCAACAAGTCCTATTTCACAACCTTATATACTTTTTTTGAAATCATTCTGGCTTTGACTTATGGACCCCAGATTCCTAGAAGTTTATCTTTCCACTTTGATTAATACAATTACATGCTAAGATTATAAACAAGATTTCTTAGGCATCTTAAATTTTTGTAATATGCTGAATTGCTTAGCTCTATTTACAACAAAGCAAGGCAACTCAGCAAATCTCTCCAACACAATCAATCTTAAAATGTCATACAGTTCATGTAGATAATTTGCCGTCAATTTTGATTTATTATTATATATATATTGTTAGGACATATTTCATGATTGGACAATTTTTAATCTGATCAGGGTCATATATATATATAATCCCTTTTCCAGAATTTGAATACTTGATTTGAAAATAATATTTTCAAAACAAATTATTTTTGCATTTACTACTGTTAAAGATAAGGAAAGGCCTTGCATTGTAATGTTACTAAATCTGCCTGTCTTTCCAATGATCTGGACTTATATTTATATCAGATGTTTTCAGCCCCCCTCCCCTAATAGTTTGTTTCATAACCATTAAACTTGAGCATTCAATATCGGTTGGCAAATAGCTATTTGTTATTCTTAACATGATAATAAAACAAAATGAAGACTGGTCAAACTTTTATCTTCCAGGAATTGACTAATCCATGAGAAATGCCTTTTTTTCACTATTCTTTTTTTTTTGAGGTTTTGATTAATAATTAAAATGATTCTCAGCATATTACATATCTTATATGTTCTCACAGTATCAAAATTTGTTCAAATTTGATAGTTAAATGTTAGTGGCAGTAACATTGCCATTAGTATTTGATGTAGTAAGATCATCATTATTAATGGTTATTTATTATTAATTTCACATAAAACATCTAGACTAGTTTTTTTTAATCATTTTATAGATATTTTAATTTATAGTAGTGTTATATATAACTATTTTAAAATTATAATAATGAAATTATAATGATAAAAAGGTGATGGTAAATTTACCCTTTAGCAGTGAAAATTAGCATCATCTTAGAAAAAAGTTAGTATTTGAATATTGATATGATTAACTCAAATTATTCTATCAAATTTGTTCTTATTAATAATAGCTTAATACCCATTTAATGATCAGTATTGAATGGTTATTAGATGGATTATGTAAGAAAAATCCTAAGCCTACTTCAGACTTGAAAGAAATGCCCAAACTTTATTAAACCAGGCTTAAAACATGAGTTGTAGTATGTTAGGTAGATGCTCCAACCACTAAGCCATGAAGACCTGTGAAAATTGAAATATGACACACATATATTTATTTATAATATATTCAGTTGCTTATAAAGTCAAATATAAGCAAACATCAAATTAAACAATTTCCAACAATTGACTAGATTAAAATTTGTTTTTAAGTTTCTTTTTTGTGTAATAAAACAGAAATCTTTTACTTATAATAACAACATTTCATTCTTCTTACTTTTTAAAGCAAAATATGTTTATTTATTTCTCCAGTTTCGATTGTTCCTAGCAGTCTTCATCAGATATTATTTTCTACTTTTTCTCTCTTTTTTTCACCATTTTCTCTTCTGAGGAAGACTGCTAGAAACAGTCGAAACTGTAAAGAATAAATAAATATATTTTGCTTTAAAGTATAAGAAGAGTGAAATGTCGTTATTATATATTATATAAAAAAAGCAAAAATAAAGAAGGAAAGAAGAAGAGAAAGTATTGAAATCTTTTATTTCTTGCAAAACAATTTTTATATTAAACCAAATGTTCAAAGCATCTGAATGTGTAATTTTTATTACAAATAAATTATATTTAACACTGCATTTGTTTTTTTTAAAAAATTATTGAAAAGCATTAAAATATATACAGTACATTATATTAAATTTAAAGTGGTTCTTATAAGTGATTTGTAAACTTTAAATAGTTTTTCATACAAGTAATTTTTAAATTTATTCTGTTGTTTTTATTAAATAATTAATGCATAAGGAAAATTTAGATGAGTTTATCATAAATATTGCGTGAGTAATGAATAACAACAATCTTTGAAGTAATTAAAATACTTTTGAAACTCTCTTCCTTAGAGATTCTAACAGTTAAACAGCCTTAAAGGAAAAAAAATTGAGTAATTACTTAAACCACTGAACCTATTATTAATAAATTATGTCTTACTTTAAATAGATAATTAGAATTATTATGCATTATCACATTTTTATTTAATTTTTTATTAAAATATTTTTTTTAATTTCAGAGAAGTAATTGAAATCCCCACTGATTCTCCTTTATCAGAAGATGAAGCCTGCTCTTATTTTAGAGACATAGTATTAGGAATTGAGTATTGTAAGTTTAATTATTGTTAAATAAATAACTAATTTTTATTATATAATTTATTCACCTCAAATGATGTCACATGTCGTATTGGATTGTAAGAAAACCTTCAAGCATCCAAGAGACATGTAAAGTAACAGTTTATAAAATTAGATATTTTTTCCTTTAATTTCTTTAATTGGGAATTTATTCTTGAATCTCTAGATTTTTTAACCTACCTCTCTTATAGCTGAGCTAATTTCTCAGGCTTATCACATATATTCATCACTAGTAATTATTAATAAATGAATATCACCATGAGAATATTGGAGAAAAAGAGAAGAGAAAAGAAGACCAAGAAATCAGAAAGTTATTAAAAAGGAGAATATTGGAGAAAAAGAGAAGAGAGAGAAAGACCAAGAAATCAGAAAGTTATTAAAAAGGAGAATATTGGAGAAAAAGAGAAGAGAGAGAAAGACCAAGAAATCAGAAAGTTATTAAAAAGGAGAATATTGGAGAAAAAGAGAAGAGAGAGAAAGACCAAGAAATCAGAAAGTTATTAAAAAGTAAAAAAAAAAAAAAAAGCAAAAATTGAAGCCAAAAAATTGATTGCACACAAGTTCAATCCCATTGTCTGATTCAATAGAAGATGTAATTGATGGCACATGGGCCCTGTACCAACTTAAAAGACTGATAATTGTAAAATAAAAACCAAAAATATATACAACATCAAATATAATTATAATGGAATCTCCCAATGACTTTTTTTGCTGAAAGTTAAGCTAGTAGAAGGACTAAATTAATGGATATTAGCTCACATTTTTTTTATTTTTATGTAAAATTCTTACAATGCAGTATTAATTATTTCCAGATTTGTAGTATTTTTCAATATATATACTGTAGGTACATTTTAACATGTATAGTATATATTTGCTCACTAAGATTGCAATAATGTATTTATGGATAATAAATTGTAAGAGCATATTCACATATATTTTTACTGTATGTGTGTGTACGCTCACTCTTCACAATTTCACACACATAATAATAGTAAAAAAAAAACTTACTGTATTTTATGTTTAATTTTTTTAAGTACTAAAATTTGTAGGAGTCATTATTGAAGATATGCCTCTCGTTATTTTGATTTCATAAACTAAATAGATATCTTTTATTTGGAGCTAATTAGCTTGGAGTTACCCATCATTATTTTAATGTTTTTAAGTCCACACTAACTTCATAAACTAAATAGATATCTTCTATTTGGAGCTAATTAGCTTGGGGTTACCCATCATTGTTTTGATGTATTTAACTTTTATAAACTAAATAGATATCTTCTATTTTGGAGCTAATTAGCATAGAGTTACCCATTTCAGATCTTTGGTTAAATTCTTCATAAAGACTTAAAGCCTTCTGACACAATCCAAAACGCTCTATAGAAGTATTCTTCCAATTCTTCTCTTTATAAATTCAAAGTTTTTTTCAATGTTCATCAAAAACTTTAAGCCATTATCAAATCATTTAAAAATAATACAATTAGAATAAAAATCTAGAAAAATTTAACTAAAAAGTTTAAAAGATAGAAAGAATTGTGTCAGGTATATAGTCTATCATTTGTATATCAAAATCACATTTATTTCAATTCTACAGAACTGACTTAAGAATTGAATCAATAAAAGAGTACCAGAGATGGGTGATAGGAACTTGGTATTATATTATGCAGGTAATCAATTTATAAGATGAGAAATTCCTATGCTTTAGGTTTATAAATGACAAGAAAAGTGGTACACATAGTTCTGAAAATGAATGGGAAAACAGGAATGAACATAAAGTTGTAGAAAATAAGAGAATTTAGAATATGATATTGAAAAGACAGAAGATTTAAAAGCTAGAGAAAAATAATTATCCTAGATTACATTTAACAAGAAATAGCAGTGGTAATATTTTGAAGAGATTATTATAAAAGGCAGTGTGTTAAACAATTCTGAATTCAGTTTTATGAGATAAGGCCAATAACAAAAAAATAAAGAAAAAATTATATAGGATTCTGATTTAAAGTAAAATATTGTATAAAGTATAAGAATATAAGAAAAAGAGATTATAAAATAATTTAACAAGAAATTATAATGGACTGAAGAACTGTAATAAAATAATATATAAAAGACAATTTGTATGATTTGGATATATTAAAAGAATAAGAAATAACCAATATATCTAAGGAGATGCTATTTGAAATAGAAAAGAATTTCTTATATGAAAGTGGTATGATGATGTATTAGCGGTACAAGGACTAGTAGTGTGAGAGATTAGAATTGTTGATGTAGAAAAGAATCACAAATGACTGTGGAAAGTGGCAATAAATCATACAAACAATAATTTCACAAAAAGGTATGGACAATTTCATTTCAATTAAAATATTTCAATAAAAATTATTTTTATTATCACTTCTAAAATATTTAGTAAAATATATAGTATTTGTGTAAATGGTGAATTATTGATGGGAAAAAGAGCAGCATATTCTCGAACATCAGAATCGCCATTTTTCTAACCTTTGCAATCTGTCTATCCAGATGTAAGTGTATATTTGAAAATGCTAATCGCGGTGTCTGCAACATCTATATCAAATTACTCAAGCGGCTCAGGAACAGAGATAGATTGCTGGCTCCGAACTAGCTCTTTAAGTGAAACTTGGGCTAGAGTCACCCTCCTGGAGGAATGAAGGAGGGCAATGGCCCCCGGTCTCGGACCACAGCAATCTCTACACAGTGACTCCCATGCAACAGTGTAAAAAAAATATAACTATGTACAGATAAACAGTTCAATTGTATCTAATAAATTTTAATTTATTTTAATAAAAAAGTGTGCATAAAAATAACAACGTTGATTAAATAAATTGCACACAAGCATGTAAATGAATTAATAACTAATCATCTTATCAATGTATAGAGAGCAATTAGTAACTATTTTCATCACTAAATAGTAATTTAATCCAGAACTGGAAACTCCTTACATAATTCTAGAGATGTAGCTTCAAGTAGACTGATAAGGTGGGTATTGGTTTTCCTCTATGCATGTATATGTGTGATTAAATATTAATTCATTTATATTTTTTAGTGCACTTCTTTTTAATCAACTTCATTACATGCATTTATGGATGAATAGACCTATTATATCTGGATATATTACATATGCCTGAGTATATGTTTAATTTATATATATATATTTAGATGTGTAATTTATATTTTTTTTAAAAACTAAAGCTGAAATTAATTTTTATTCAGATTGTAATTATTTATCTTGCTTTGATGAAGATCAAAAATTAGCTTTTAGTAGTAGTGGTCTATTACCAAATACTTCCACTGTCTATGGGTAGAATGAATGATCACGAGAAATAAACATTTTAGAAATTCACATCCTGTCCATGTAAACTATTTTTGCTGGAAGACTATTTAATAAATTACAAATAATGAAAGATTACAAAGAAGAGACTGTTGATTAAAGTAGTTTGTGCAAACTTTCATTGTTAGATATTATATAAGGGATTCGAACTCAGACTTTCACACGACCCGCAACTTTCCATGCCATCTCATATTGCCGACACACGTGTGTGATTAGGTGTCAGCAATATGAGATGGCATGGAAAGTTGAGGATCGTGTGAAAGTCTGAGTTCGAATTCCTTATATATTACATTATATGTGCAGGTATGTGTAAGCCTGTGCAGGGTATTAAATTACATGTTGTTATATATTGAAAATAATTATGTCAGTAAACATCTAACGATATTATCATTGCTTTCACAAAAATAAAAAGAAAAATAATATTTTACATTTTTGGAAAATTATAAAGAAATCATTAATAAAATGCAAACTGTATTTGCATTATTATAAGATTTTAAATATGCGTAATTATTATTTAATTTAATAAAACAATAGAGCCCAAAAAGATTAAGGACTAATAAAAAGCTTAGTTATTCAAATGCTTGATTTTATAAATTATTATATAATATTCCACCCCCACCCCCATTATTCCTTTAAAAAAGTTGACTAAAAAATGTCACAAATAAAAATTTAAAATGCTATGAAGAATTTTTTAATCTTTTGTTTTCTAATAACAACTCAGTTGAAAAGCACATTTTTCTAATCTTTACAAATAATGAATAATTCTGATTGCCTATAATCTTTTGTATTTATTTTTTAAAACAAAATCTGAGAAAATGAATTACAAATTCCGTTTATCATTCTAAATTATTATAAAACTATGCGTTCAAATAAATAAATATATATTATTTTTTACCGTTGCAGAAAGGAGTTTGCTATTAACTGAGAGGAGACCCTTTGATTCCTCTTGGAGGCCTTAAAGGAACCGAGCAGGGCAAATTCCTAATGTCCACTCCATACGTTTTTGTTGCAGCTATTATTCCTATCTGATTATTCATATAGTGCACGAACATGGATGGGCTGCTCACCAACATGCATTATCCAGTGTGCTGAGTTTATTGGCTTTTTACCTCTGAGTTTAAGATGAAGAAACACCATGATCTGTCTTCTCAGTTGCCTGGAAAGGAAGAATAAATTTATGTGTAAATAATAAATATTTTCCCAATAGATATATACAATCATGACAGACAAAGATAAATCATGGCCCTTATTGCCAGGAGGCTGTAAAGTCATCAACCAAGGCAGCAGTTGGTGGCCGAAGGCAGAGGATGCTAAGAATCTGCTGATTATGGACCCAGGCTGCCATTTGATGATGACTTTTTTTTTTAGATATTTACAACTGCAGATCACGTTCAAGTAAAGGAAGATTGCAAGAATTAGAAGAACTGTCTTATATTAAATGGGACATTATTGGACTTTGTGAAGTTAGAAGAAAAGATGAAGAGATAATTGATTTAAAAAGTGGGCATACTCTACTATAAAGGCACAAATATTGAAAATACAAGTGGAGTAGGATTCATTATAAGTAAAAAGTGGAAGAATAACATTGTGAAGATTGATGGTGTATTGGACAGAGTTGCAAGATTAGTTATACAATGTAATAACAGATACCAAATGCAAATAATTCAGGTTTATGCATCAACAAGTTCTCATAGTGAAGAAATAGTAGAAGATTTTTATAAGGATGTACAAAAGGCTTTTGATCAGAGTAAACAACATTTTAAAATTGTTATAGGAGACTTTAATGCTAGAATTGATAAACAAATAAAAGATGAAAGTGCTGTAGGTAATTTTGATTATGGTAATAGAAATGAGAGAGGACATAGACTTGTGGAGTTTGCAAAAAAAAAGAAAAACTTTATATTAAAAATTCTTTTTTTGAGAAAAATGTTAAAAGGAAATGGACATAGAAGTATCCAAATGAAGATACAGCAGAATTGGATTATATATTTGACTATAAAAAATACATATTTCAAGATTGAAATGATCTTTAATAAATTTAACACAGGAAGTGATCATCAATTAGTAAGATGCAAGACATGTGTTAATGCAAAACTAGAGAGATGAAAATTATTAAGAAAAACAATATTAACAGTTGATATTTCTAATCTTCAGAAAGATTCTAGTGAATTTAAATTAGAACTTACAAATCAGTTTAAAATATTGGTAGATTTTGAACCTTATTCAGATTTCAATGAAATTAGTATGAAAATAACTGATACACTTTTAAAAACTGCAACAAAGATAGCTAGTAGGAAAAAGCAGCAATTGACCAATAAAATTTTTACTGAGACTAGAGAATTTATGAAGAAAAGAAGGTATATGAAGATATACAAAAATTATGCATTAAAAAGGATTGAATATCTTGAATTTTCTAAAATGGTATGGAAAAGAGTTGAAAATGATATAAGAAAGTATAACTGTCAACTATCAAGAAAAGCTTTAGAAGAGAATAAAAGTCTCAAGAGTGTAAAACAAGATTTTAGTATTGATAGGAAATTTATATCTGCAATAAGAAAAAAAGATGGAATTATTACTCAAAAGAGAGATGACATCATGAAATGAATAGATGACTTCTATCAAGAATTATATAGTAATAGAGAACAAGTATCTCCTATATCCATTACATCTTCTGACTTGCCCAGAATTTTAAATGAAGAAGTGAGACATGCAATTAAATTCATGAAGAAAGGAAAGGTTCCAGGTAAAGATGGAATTGTAGATATATTAAAAGAAGCAGGTGAAGAAATAGAAATTTTTTTTAGCAAAGTTATAAACCAAATGTCTAAATGATAAACATGTACAAGATAATTTTAAGAATGCAGTATTAATATTAATATTTAAAAAAGGTGATAAAGAAGATATTAGAAATTACAAACCTATCAGCCTTTTATCAGTTTTATACAAAATCTTTACCAAGATAATTACAACTTGACTACAGAGAACATTGGATTTCCATCAACCAAGAGAACAAGCTGGATTTAAAAGTGGTTTTAGTACAGTAGATCATATCCAAATATTGAGAGAAGTTATAGAAAGGACAAATAAATATGAATTGCCATTATGCTTTGGATTTGTAGATTATGAAAAGGCATTTGATTCTATAAACATTTCTTCAGTGATTAAAGCATTGGAACATCAAGATATAGATCCAGGATATTGTCATATTTTAAAGAATATTTATAAAAATGCAACAGCAACAATTAATTAGATTATATAATGATACTAGGAAAGTCAACATTGAGAAGGGTATATGACAAGGTGACTCTATATCTCTAAAAAATTTTATAGCAGTGCTGCAAGGAATATTTTGTGGATTAAAATGGCAAGCTAAATGAATGAAAGTAAATGGAGATTATTTAAGTCATTTAGATTTTGCAGATGATGTAGTTGTTTTTGCAAATAATGCTTTAGAGCTGCAGAAAATGTTGCAGAAGTTATAAGATGAAAGTAGGACTAAAGATAAATGTTAAAAAGATTAAAGTAATGTTTAATGGATTTTCTCAAAATATGCAAATGATGAGTTAAAAGAAGTTAACAGTTTCAATTACCTTGGCCGGATTACTAATACAGATGGTAACATAATGGATGAAATTAATCATAGAATTAAACTTGGTTGGAGTGCTTTTGGTAGGAATTACTTGGTATTAAAAGGAAATATGCCTATATGTTTAAAAGGGAAAGTTTTAAATGTGTTTTACCAGTTCTTACTTATGGATATGAGACTTGGACACTTAATAGAAGAGCGATACAGAGATGTCAGACTACTCAAAGAAGTATGGAGAGAAGCATGTTGGGAGTAACAAGAAGAGATCGGAAACACAATATATGGGTAAAAGAACAAACAGATGTTACTGACCGCATTGAAAAAATTAAAAGACTGGAGTTGGTCTGGACATATTGCTAGAAGAGATGATAATAGATGGACAATTGAAATCTTAAACGGGATTCCAAGAGGTTGTAAAAGACCCAGAAAGAGACCACATGTAAGATGGATGGATGAAATAAGGAAGTATGCGGGAGTGATGTGGAGAAGAGGAGCTAAAGATCAGAGATGGATTGAACTTGGAGAGACCTTCATCCTGAAGTGGATTGATAATGGTTGATGATGATTATTTTTACTTCCAATAGCAATTCTTATTTTATTCCAGTCCACTGCTATAATATTCATGTTCCCAAATCATTTGCCAATGATAACTGAAAGCTGTATGTTATAATACTAATTCGAACTTTGAACTGTCCATTGTTTCGTCAGTGAAATGGCTTTGGAATAGAGTGAAATATGTCAAGATTAAACAGATGTCACGTGTTGCTTCTATTTTCACAGCTTTGAATTTTGCAAACTAATTGAATAAAGTAGATTTGTAGAAAATTTGCCATTATAAATAGTATGTAAAAAAAAAATTAAATATTTAATAAAAAGAATCATGTAAATATTTAAAAATCTTTTAAAATTTTATTGCTGGAATGAAAGTATAAAAATCTCTAATTACTTCCTTTAATCTTTTATATCTAATAAGAATGAATTTTTAAAAAAGGAGTTTTTTTCTTTTAAAATATAGAATTGATTAAAGATTTTTATTTTAAAAAAATTACTTTCTTTCATATATATATTTTTGTTCTATTCGAAGCTGTTCGAATTTGATTTAATAAATAATAATTTTTCACAAGTTATGAAGTTTTTGTGAGCCCGTATTTATTGACTAAAATTAAGTTATTTTAAGCATTGATGGAAAACGTTGAGATAATACAATATAGAGTTAAATGAGAAATGCATTTTGGGAAACTGTAATAACAAGTCTTCTGATAAGAAATGTCAACAAAAATAACAAAACAATTGAATCATTCTGAAAGAATATACTTTTTTACAGCAAAATCTTCTTTGTTTTTTCCTGAAATTGAGTTTTTATTTTTCAGACCTATTTTTTAAAAATCTAATTAATGCACCTTTTCTTTATATAATAATCTGCTTTCAATAGTAATTCAATTTTATTTCTAAAAAATTTATAGCTTTAAAAAAAAACAAAAACTGTTTAGTATTTTAATATTATAAATTTTAGAAATATTAATTTTCTATTTGTGTACATGAAGGTTTAGGTAAGATATTTACCTGCCATTCGCATAATCTAGATTTGAATCCGGCTGTGGAAAGCTTTTTTTTTCTTTTAGGTAATTGGCTCATAGTCAACTTAGCTAACCATCCTTTACTAATCTGTAAATATATGTATCTAATTATTTTTAGCTAGAGAATAAAAATAGATACAAAAATTGACCTCCCAGCAATTATTTTTCTTTAAAGTCCTTCTACATAAGCACTATTTTTTTTATATGTTAAAGCGTTCACCGGGAAGCGAACCTGGGCGCCGCTGCTTGGAAGGCAGCTATGCTAACCACTAGGTCACCAATGCTTGTCTATATAAGCACTATTGGATGCCTTTTGTCCAGAATACACTATTTATCCTTATCTTATATAGACTCACAATACAGAAGTAGTGCATCCATCTCCCACGTTTATAACATGAAGCTTGAATCCAGATTGAGTAAAATTCTTGAAATATTTATTAATATATATGTTTAGTTACACAATTTAATTTTAAATGATATATTTTTGTTCTTTCCAAAATTTATGTTAAAAAAATATGTTTTTTTTTTTATTATGTTTAGTACATTTCCAAAAAATTATTCATAGAGATATTAAGCCTTCAAATTTATTGCTCGGAGATGATGGCCACATAAAGGTAAGACATTCTTAATCAGTTACATATACTCTTTATATATATTGTACCTATTGAAATAAGTTTCAATATGTGATGTAATGCCAATTGTAAAAAAAAAAAAAATTTTTTTTGCTTTGATTTTAATAGTGAATATATTAATTAACCTGGGGAACATTGGAATATGTTGCTATGACAACATTAATATTTTAGAAAGAAACAATTATTAATTGTAGTATAAAAATTTGTGGATTGACATTATTCATTTTAAAATTGAATGTGTAAATAAATAAAGTTTATAGTCTTCGTAAAATTATTATTTTCTTTATTATATATATTTTTGTTACTGCCTTCACAATAGTAGATTACAAATAATACATTTAAATATTTAAGGTCTCAAGTATGTTTCTTATTTTATTTGTATAATATTATATTGAAAATGTGTGTAAAAAGTATATTTCTATTGCTGTCTTAAAGAATGTAGTCTTAATTGCTTAGTTTATGTTGGGTTGAAAAAATCTTATTTGTATTTTAAAAACATAAATGTTTATTATATGTAATAATTGTGACATTTTTTTGTCATTATTATTATGTAATGAGATTTTTATTTGTGGAATGCTGGCTAGAATTGATCAAAGAGTTAATATAGAGCATTGCTATATTTTCTCTTACATCATTTAAAAAATTCTATAAATAAAATTAAACAGTTGCTTCCATAGAAGCGAATCTAAATTTCTTCTTGTAATTTGTTTTATTTGTTTTTAAAAGCATATGATTATTAAATGAATAGAATGATGGGATGAAAGCAATAGTATTAGTCTATTAACTGGACAAAATTGTCAGGAATTTATAAGAGGTGACAATTTATTGAAAAAATGAAAATTCCTAGTATTTAAAACAAAAATAGAATATTTCTTTGCTTTAAAAATGGATATTATTTACTTTTCTAGGATGATATAAAAATACTAACATAAAAATGTACCCAAAGATTATGTTTATCTATTGACAATAATTCCATGAGATCTATGAATTATTTATGCGCAAGATATAAATGAGCTTAATTTATATCGCATTGTCATGGATGAAACTATGTCTAAACTTGTAATGTTTTACGAATTAAATATTTATTAAAGGAAAGAATATTTATATTGCATTATCATGGATATAAATTAATATTTGTACATTTTTAACATCACATAGATTGAATATCTGCTAAATGAAGGAATAATTTGGATATTTAGAAAATTTTGGTGCTTCAAATTTAATAGCTTTTTATGATATTTCTACTTTTTCTGGAATAACAAAACATTTTCAGATTGTGGTTTAAGAAATAGACATTAGAACTATGGTACTCTTTTGGAAATGTTATATCTAAGGACAATTAATGAGGTCATTTTCTGATATATTATTATTATTTGTTTTAAGTCGCATGTTGTTATTAAATTAGTAATGACTTGAAAGGTTGCTATTCTTTCACATGTGCCTTACTATTGTTTTCAGACAGCCAATAGCTGTTAAACAGCGGTCTGATGAGCAATCAGGCCTAGACACATGACAGAGATTTTTTGATAAGAAAAGAATTATACCACTCTTTTCTTTTACTTAACTTTTATATATATAAGCCAGTCTTAAGCATGTTGGCCTGAGAGCATGAATATATAAACATATATATTTATTACTCACTGAGTTATTAATCTACGATATTAACATCTAGAAAATTGCGGTGTAGTAAATCTAAAATTTCGTGCTGTAATATCATATCATAAGTTAATAAATTCATATGTTTATATATTCATGCTCTCAGGCCAAGATGCTTAAGACTGGCTTATATATATAAAAGTTAAGTAAAAGAAAAGAGTGGTATCATTCTTTTCTTATCAAAAAATCTCTGTCATGTGTCTATGCCTGATCGCTCCTCAGACCACTGTTTAACAGCTATTGGCTGTCTGAAAACAATAGTAAGGTGCATGTGAAAGAATAGCAACCTTTCAAGTCATTACTATTACTATTATTATAATTACATAGGATATAAATGATAGTATAATTTAAATTGAGTAGAGATTTATTTTACATGCTTAGAGTATAAGAGTTATGTTTTTCTAATTCAAATTTATATTTCATGACTTAGTAATTATTATTTTAATTAAAAAAATATTTATCTCTTTATTCAATCATAAATTAATCTCAAGTATTTATTTTTATTTTATTCTCTTAGAATGTAAACAAATAGGTAGATTCATCTTTAGTATATTTTTATTTTCATTAAGTATTTTTTATACATGAATGTCCTTGACTCTTGTATATTTTGAAAAGTGCATATGTGTTACAACACATCTATCTTACATAAACATACATTTTTTAGATTTAATATTTTGTAAGTGAAGTTTGGTATACAATCACATATTTAATTTAAATTAACATCAATTGAAAACCTATTGCATAAAGTATAATCAGATCATATGTATATATTTTAAATGTTTATTTGTCATATATATATATATATATATGATTTTAATTTTTATCCATTTGTTAATAAATTTTGAATTAATTTAAAACAAGTAAACTTGTTTTGTTATCATTAAATTTTACAGGCAAATTTATTGGTTAATGATACTTGGATAAGATGCAATTCATGAATGGACTATATCACATAATTCATTCGAATCAGTTACAAAATAATTTGAAAATCAAAATATAGGATGATAGAGTATAATTACATATCATTTTCTCTGTATTAAATCTAATGTTTATTATCCAACCTGACATTCTTAAATATTTCATAAATAATTAGAAGCTATCATCCCAAAATCAGTTTGACTATTTTCACTTTTATTCCATTTGAATATGCATCTGTTAGAGCTAAGTGACCTCTAATATTTTGTATGGGCACCAATTATTCTCTTATATACTATGGCAATCATCAAACATCTCAACGCCATTTGCGAAAAAAATTTCTATATACTACATCTTGTCCTCTCACAAAATTATTTAATTCAAATGGTTTAGTCATTACTTTTCCAACTTATAAAACTATCTTCTACAATGATACTAGTGGTGATAGATAGTGATTAAAGTGTAAGGTATGGAATAATAACAAGAATGTCTCAAAAAAGTAAGATCATATTGTGGGTACAGTGCAAATCATAAAAGTAGGTCTGTATTCATCAGGCACCTAAAATTCTAGCCATGTCTATATTATAGCACTTAGTGATGATAAGGAAATACAACTGTCCATGGGAAGAAAATATACAGCCCTATATTATCTGTGTATTTTAATAACTTTAAAATATGGAAATATAATTCACATACAACCATTTTCAACATATCTCTAACACTTAGGATTTCATATGATTATTATTTCTTTCTTGACCACCATCCTACATCTTCCATACAGAATAACTCATTCAACATTGTAAAGTATATGAACAGCATTTTAGAATAACTTCCAAAACCCAATACTAAAGAAAAACAACAAAGATGTAAATTCATTTCAAGATGTTTTTAAAAGTTTTCATGTACAAATGATCTTGATAAACATTCATCAGTACTATAATTTTATGTACCTGTTATGATATAATTTAGAGATCAGTATAATGTCTTTTACTGTATTTCAGCAGACAACATTCATAAAAATAACATAATTTAACAACGCTATATGATATATGCATGTTCAAGCATTCACATTAAAATAAATATTTTAAAATATCCTTAGATGTTTTTAGACATTCGTCAGCATTTATCACTTTTTTTATAATTTTATCAATGGTTCATTCTACTATTTAAAATTAAATTCAAGCAATGTGAAATGTCAATGTTAAAACACTAATTATGATATATCTTTTCTTAAATAAAAGAAAAGAAACAAAATTATTAAGCAAAAATGTAATCTAAATAATAAAAATCACCAATGATCTCATTATAATGTTAGATCATTTTCAGTGATCCGCTTCTTAAAACCATACATTCGAAGAAAAAATTACGATTGAAATTTACCTTGTTCAGAAAATTACTTTCTGAATACCCATTTCTTTTTTTAAAACATAATAATAAAATTAATCTATCTTAAACTATAAATAATAACAAGTTAGTTTTAAAATAAATAATTAATCTTTTAAATACTAATGTTAAAACTTAATACTAAAAAAACAAACAAACTATAGTAAAGTTTAAAATTACGAAAGGATTTTTTTTCTCTTGCTCATAAATTGAATTGCTTGTCAGGAATTTGCTTGTCAGGCATCTCGCTCCATTCTCTAGCTACAGTTGAACAGCATTGTGCACAATTATATCTTTATCTTAATGCCATATGAAAAAATGTAAAATAATAACATTAAAACCCAGTAAAATCCATGGAAAATATTAACATCTTGTAAGATAAAATATTTATTTCAGTCCTTTCTGAAAACTTATCCAGGCATTGAATATTTTCATAGTATAATAATAATAAAGTCCATTTTATATGAAGTATTTCTTTACATATATCTTCAGCCGTAGTACAGAGCAAGTACATATTGCAGTGAATATAATATAATTAATATTCACATTTCCATTGGTAAAATAATTAATAGCAGATATTATATAAAGTAAATTATTTATTTAATATATTTATCAGCAGACATATAATTACGAATTAAAATAAGTAGTTCTTTTAAGAAATATGTTTTTTTATCTTTTAAACACATATCTTGTCACTAAATATTTTTCTTTTTCAGATAAAAAGACAGATATCATTCAAGCATTTATTCATAGATATAATTTTAATTCTTTTAAAAGATGAATCTGATTTCATTATTTCCAGATAAATTATGTTAAAATATAATTTATTTATTGATTTTATCAATAGAAAATTCTTTAAAAGGCATAAAAGATATTCAAAATTATTTTTTTCAATTTGTCTCTAAATACATCATTCTTAAAACGTAAGTCCACTTGACTTCTTTAAAGACAAATCAAATATGAGTTATTACTATCTATTATATACTAAAAACAAACACTCATCATACATTTTAAGTTCAGTTTTAAAGCACAGGTGCAGTCTTAATTTTCTTCTCTTTTCAAATTGAGTATTACAAATAAGATTTTTAATGAATATCCAGTTCCTCTTAATTACTTTGAATAGACTAGCTGCATTACAATATGATAAAGTCATTTGAAATAAATAGTCACTCATTCCAAACATATCTAAAAATTACAAAGTTCTTATGTAAATCCACTTTGGTTTTGTTGCAATAAATTTCCTATTTGGTATTCATCTCCACAATATTTAAGTAGCCACTATCATGTTCCATAGAGTTATTGAGATCCTAAATTAAGTTTCAAGTAGACAAACTGACAAAGAAATTTGGTATTTAGTGATTCATTATTTAAGTAGTTATCCTAATTATATTTTTCAAAAAAAAACTTTCAAGTAAATAATAATTTAAAAGACATTACTACTGTAATAGTATAAAAATAAATAGTTATAAATTTCAAACTAAAACTGTAAAACACTGATATCACTGAAAACAATTAACTAATATGAAAAAGCTGTCTAGACTGGCTTCAACCTCTCTTTTATACTGGTCTTAATCCAATGATTTCATTGGTCAATACTGCTTGTACAAATTTGCTAATTTACATAACTACATTAATATGATTTTAAAATTTAAAAAAAATTAAATTTTAAAACTGTGAGCCATCAATTATTAAATATCAAATTATTTAATATCATAAATATTAGATATTTTTATCAAAAAAATTAAATATCCTTATTAAAACAATTTTTAATACTTAAACAACCTGAAATTGATTTAAAAAATAAATTATTAAACTTAAATAAAACAATAATAATTTTATTCATTACTTTCCAAATATCTCTAAACTGAATATTTGCTCCACTTTATTATGTATCAAAATTTTGTTAATAAGCTAAAATTAGAATTTTCTTTCCCTAACTGTCTGAAAGCATACATATTCACATAATCTAATCATGTGATACTTTCAACACCTTTAAAAATAATATTAAATTAACTTATCATTCCAAATAATATTTTAAACAAAATTAATCATCTTAAACATATAATATAAAATATTTATTACTGTAATTAAGCTATTCTACCATTATAGTATCTTTAAATATAATAAGATAAAAATTAATATTTTATTTTAGATAATTTGTTACATCATTTTATATTTAATTCATCTAACAATGAGTTCAAACTATCGAATATAGCTTTATAAGCTTCTGTCTACTGAGTTTGAACCCTATTATCTATAATATCAAAATTATATTCTAAAAATAACCTAAAATTAATTTTTTTCAATATAGCTATTTTTCCAACTCTACCTAACTATCTGTACCTATTGTAAAGGGTGCAATATATACTTTCAGTAATTGATTTATTCACAAGATATAATAAAAAATATTTACTATGACATTCAATATGAGTAATCTTTATATATTATTTATATTCTTGTTTTTATTTGACAAAATGAATTTCAGTTCAGCAAATAAAGGTTCTACATAAAGTTTTTTCTATCAGCTTTAATAATTTTTGATTAAATTATAACAAAATATTTTGTATACTTTCTCAATACCAGAATGACTTATTATTTTAGTTACTAATTTTGTTTTGATGGTTTAACAAGTGTGCAACACAAGTAATAAAGTATTTTTAAATTATATTTCAGATAGCTGATTTTGGTGTGAGTGACCAATTTCAAGGGGTAGATGCTGTATTATCAAGCACAGTTGGAACACCAGCATTTATGGCTCCTGAAGCTCTTCGAGGTAAAGTTATGCTTATTTTATATCAAAAAATGTATTACCATTTTTATAAACTAGTTTAATATTGTGACATATACATATTATTACAAGAAAACATTGCCAACAATGTTTCAACTATATTCTATAGTCTTTTTCAAGAGGGTAAAAAAAATTCTAAAAAATATAAAAAAAATCTTAAACGAATACATATTTGTAAATATACATTTATATATAAGCAAAACACAATTACTTATCTACACAGCTGCTTTTACTATTTCAATGAGACTAGTTTGCCATTATTTTTTTATGAAAATAAGTTCTCTTGTTGAAATAGTAAAAATATGTTGTGAAGTCAAATAATTATCTTTTTATAGATGTATTTCCTTTAGTTAGATCATGTATATATTTTGTTTCCATGGTCTTTTATATATATATAATATTATATTTCAACCAGAGGACTGGTTTTCATCAGAAAGAAAAAAAATACACAGTAAAATGGCGATAATCAAAAAATTACAGATTTGGTAAAAGATTAAAAATTTAACAAAACCCCCCTGATTGGTCACAAAATCTAACGCAGAATATCTACCCAATCAATGACAAAATTCAAACAAACAAAAAAACTACATTCCCTCCTAATCAAGCTTAAATTCTATTTAAATTAAAATAAATATAAAAATAAAAAATCCAAAATTAAAAATTAAAATATACATATGTGCATACATAGAAAAATTAAACTATGCTCACATACAAAAAATAGCTGTGCTCACATTAATATTCATTAAAAACTAAAATACTTATACATTTTAATCAAAAATTATAGTTAGTGCAAAGTACAATAATTTATAACTAATTATTCATCTATAAACCAATTAAACACAGATATTAAACATCCATGTAACCAATCTATACATAAAAAATCTCATATAAGAAAATTTTCACATAAAAAACACACATATAGAAATCATTTAGGAGACCAGGTAACCCAGAGATGTAATAGTTCCAGTGTTCAAATTCAATCCATGTGGTTCTAAGGTCTTGAATTTAAAAATAAAAAAACTCTCCTTTTGTTTCCTCTCCCTTGTAGAAGAAAAACCTTCCTGAAGAATCACTACTTTTAAATCATCAATTGAATGATTCGGTAAGTTAAAATGTTTTGAAACTGGTCTATCTTTATTCTTATGCAAAATGTCAAATCTATGATTAGTCATTCTGACATGTAAACTATTTGCTGACTCACCTATATACTGGTTTAAACATCTACTACACTCTATCAAATATATCAAATTAACACTTTTACATGTAACATAATTAGGAATATACCATTTGAAATTACAATTCTTAGCAAATAGTTTACATGTCAGAATGACTAATCATAGATTTGACATTTTGCATAAGAATAAAGATAGATCAGTTTCAAAACATTTTAACTTACCGAATCATTCAATTGATGATTTAAAAGTAGTGATTCTTCAGGAAGGTTTTTCTTCTACAAGGGAGAGGAAACAAAAGGAGAGTTTTTTAATTTTTAAATTCAAGACCTTAGAACCACATGGATTGAATTTGAACACTGGAACTATTACATCTCTGGGTTACCTGGTCTCCTAAATGATTTCTATATGTGTGTTTTTTATGTGAAAATTTTCTTATATGAGATTTTTTATGTATAGATTGGTTACATGGATGTTTAATATCTGTGTTTAATTGGTTTATAGATGAATAATTAGTTATAAATTATTGTACTTTGCACTAACTATAATTTTTGATTAAAATGTATAAGTATTTTAGTTTTTAATGAATATTAATGTGAGCACAGCTATTTTTTGTATGTGAGCATAGTTTAATTTTTCTATGTATGCACATATGTATATTTTAATTTTTAATTTTGGATTTTTTATTTTTATATTTATTTTAATTTAAATAGAATTTAAGCTTGATTAGGAGGGAATGTAGTTTTTTTTTTTTGTTTGAATTTTGTCATTGATTGGGTAGATATTCTGTGTTAGATTTTGTGACCAATCAGGGGGGGTTTGTTAAATTTTTAATCTTTTACCAAATCTGTAATTTTTTGATTATCGCCATTTTACTGTGTATTTTTTTTCTTTCTGATGAAAACCAGTCCTCTGGTTGAAATATAATATTATTTATTGGATTTATAAGTCTTTTTTTGTTTTTATATGTATTTCCTTTGGTTAGTTTGTTATATATTAATATTTTGATATATATATATATATTAATCAAGAAAACACTAACATTAAAATCTCAATACTATATATAAAACTTAAAATGTTATGCCTAACACTATTTATAAAATACAATTAAATAAAGTTTATTCAGATATTTTATAAAGATTTAGTAAGTATGACATTTAAATTTTTTATTTAGTAGTAATATTCAATGTTGTTATTATTTGAATGAGTATATTGTAGACAGTGGCCATTTTGGTCATGCCAAATTACAAGTTTCTAAAGTTTATAATATATTAAATAAAGGGGAAATGATAGATTTAATTTTCCCATGTTTTCTTTTCAAATGATAATATGGGAATTTTCAAACATTGTTTAAAATAATAATGGGAATATTTTAATTTGTGATAAATGATTATAAAAGAGAGAGAAAAGTATAAAATAAAGCAGAGAGTTGTTTTTATTATCTCTTTTCATTACTTTACCTACCAGTTTTGATTTTAATTGTAAAGTTAAAAAAATACTGTTTTTTTCTCTCTTCACTAAGCATTCATAAATTTTAATTCTAACTTTTAAGATAGATAAAGTAAGTAATGTTTTATGTTTAGTAATATTTTTAAAAAAGAAAAATATATAAAGTTTCAACATTTTTTGTTAAATTTGTTCTAAGTAGTTAAACTGTTTTGTTATTTTCTCTTTATATCCCTCCAAGACAATAAGCAGTGGTTATCAAACCATAATAATTAATGGATTAACTTATTTTTGACATAAGAGAAAAACAAATATAGGGGACTTCTTGATTTGTTTTTCAACTTAAAGAATAACCCTGAAGTAATCTGCAAAAAACTTGTCTCCACCCAAGAGCATAACCATCTCTATATCTTTATGTATTAGCCTGACCTGGAAAAGTATTAAGAAAAATGGACAATCTTATTATCTGTTAGCCTGATTTGGAATTAAATAGATGAAAGAAAATGAAGAAATTCATTGTGTGAAAATATTGTATGGCAGAATGGGTAAATTGACTATGTACATTATCTAGGAATGGGCAAATCTTCAAGGAAAAAAACCTACTTGAAAACTGAAAATTATAAGTGTCAAAGATGACCTCAAAAAGAAATTAAAACCATGGTACAAGATATTTTTTAACATGCACATTATAAATTTATTTATAGATAAATATTTGTATAGAAATAATAATTGATGAGTGAATAATTTTATTAATTTAACCTTTACTTGTGAAACTTTTTTTTTTTTTAATTTGATTTTTCTTATCAAAATTCTAAAAGGATTTGTTAGGTAATTTAAATTTTATTAAATTTAATATTTCTTTTGAAACATATTTTTTTATTCATTTATTTTCCCTCCAAAATTGCACATAAGGTTAAGCTAATTAATTTTTTTTTAATTTCTGATTATGAAAAGTTGTTTTCCAACTTTTGTTATTTAACTGGAAATAACTTAATAAATCTAAAAATTAATTAATTTAATGAATAAACCAGTTAATCATATTTTTATGGTACCATATTTTTTGATAAAAGGGTATAAGTTGGAATTAGCATAGTACAATGTCATTTTATTTTTTTTTAAAAAAAATATTAATCAGTTAGTTTATTAAGTAATTGATTAAAAATATTCTAGTGTTAAGGTCTTTATTCCTCCAGTTATATGTTCTGTGAATTATTAGTGTGTGTTTAGGGATTTTTAAATTTATCCCAGTAAAATTATTTAAAATAGAATAAGCTGTTACACTTATATTTCTCTTGTTCACAGTTACATTTCTTAGTCTTATGATCATGAGTTAGCTCTAGAGAGAATTATGGTTAAGTTATATGGATGTAGGGATTTATGTTGATGTTTGGACATCCAGGTAATTCTCTGGATGGTGTAAAACTATCAATTTTAAAGTCCATTCACTGCATTTTATTTTTTGTTAGAAATTAAGTTTATGGTTGGCCAGTACACTAATGGTATTATACAGCTAGATTATTGATGATGATCAGCATCCCAGCATTATTTTTCATTATTATGAATGATACATTTGCACTTATGTTTGTACACCCAACATATTGGGTTGTATTTCTGCTAAGTTTGCCAATGGCTAGATAAGTAATCTGTTTCAGTATTCTTCTTTTAGTTCCAGTCAGCCAAGACTGTTGATGTGTAATGCTGGGATGATGTAGTTTATAACTTATTATTATAAATATTGTTAATAATATAATTACAGATATAGTTTAATTCCATGTTGATTCTTTTGACTATCATGTTCCTTATTCCTTTTATATTTTGTCATTTTATATTTATTTCATTTATATTTATGATTTTATGGTGATGATGATGACTTCCCATCTCCCCATGACACACTCACATTCCATACCATTACAATATATATAACTATTGTATAAATATATTTGTTTTTTTCTCTTTTCCCTTGGAAAAAATAACTGTAGAATATAGTTAAACATTTGAAATGTTTTTTTTTAAATTTATATATCAACATTACAAAAAAATTAGATGTGAAGATTATAAATCATTTTATTTTAATTTTATCGATCATAAAAATATATATTAATGTATATATATACACTATTAAAATAAAATAAAAGAATTGTTATGTATAATATGCTAACAAAATAAATTAAAATAATTTATATAAAAATTATAGAAAAAATTTTAAATTCAAAAATTATTTCAACAGATTTAATGAGAAAATATTTTAAATTGAGAGTCATTTTAAAAATACGAGTTAATTTAGTTACAGTTCTTCCTAAATAAAAACATATTTTGAAAGTAATAATTTAAAAGAAAAATAAGCTGTATTCTTTTGTGATATTCATGTTTAATCTTTTTGTTTGTCTAGAAAGGATTACATAATGTGCCAGTTTTAATAACGTAATAAATTCAGAATAGATACTATTAAGTTATGAAGAAATGTTAAAAGTTAATTTAACTCCTTTGAAAGATTAATTTTAATAATTTTAAATAAATATGTAGATCTATATTAAGATCACATAAAAAGTTGCTTTAGATTAGCATTTCCATTTAATATATATCATCATCATCATCATCAACCATTATCAATCCACTGCAGGATGAAGGTCTCTCCAAGTTCAATCCATTTTTTCCTATCTTTAGCTTCTCTTCTCCACATCAGCCCTGCACACTTTCTTATTTCATCCATCCATCTGACATGTGGTCTCTTTCTGGGTCTTTTACAATCTCTTGGAATCCCGTTTAAAATTTCAATTGTCCATCTATTATCATCTCTTCTAGAAATATGTCCAATCCAATTCCATTTCAGTCTTTTAATTTTTCAATGAGGTCAGTAACACCGGTTTGTTCTCTTACCCATACATTGCATTTTCGATCTCTTCTTGTTACTCCCAACATGCATTTGATCTAAATAATTTGTACTGCAAATGAAAATTTAGATATAATGTGATAGTCTATTTGTTTTTTATGACAATGTCAAAAATCTTCATCGGACTACAATTCAAAACATACTATTCTTTAATGGCCAACTTTTACATATGCAGAGAATTACAGTACATATTACAGTATGATTAATTCTGATAGTTGTTTTTAAAAAAATATTATTATATTTAAAGATTCTTTCAAAGCTTTTTATGATAATTTTTTTCTACTCTCTTTGATCATTTAAAATTGTTGATTATATTCTTTCTTTCTCCCTATATCCTTCATATATATTGATAAAATTATAAATAATTAAATCTATCTTTATTATTTTAAGAATGCTTTTATTTTAATCACTCTGACAGTTTCAATTGACATAGCAATCTTCTTCAGAACTGAAAAACTGAATAACAAGAAGCTCTGAAGAAGATTTCTGGTTAATCGAAACTGTCAGATTGATTAAAATAAAAAAAACATTGTTACAGTAATAAAGATAGCTGGATTTGTTTGTTTAAAATTGTTGACAAAAGATCCATAGAGATACAAAAAAGTATCAACTTCTCTTTTTGTTCATTATCAACTTTAAAATCAGATATTCTTATACTAATAACTGCTCTCTTTTTTATATTTAGTATTAATTTTATGTCTATAATTTGTTCATTATTTTTTATAAAAAGAGTTTGCAGATTTTTTTCTATTTTTCACTATGGATGTAATGTCATCAAAGTATATGATGTTGATTTTTTTTCTAGCATTTTTAAATTCAGATTTGTTTCTATATTTAATTTATATGACTTTTCATTATATATCATATATAAGCTGAATAGGCAGAATCACTAGATTGAAACCACTCTTTCTTGCTGTATTTCATTTTAAGTCCGGTATATAGTCTTTTAATGGCAGTGATTCATTCTCCACATTGGTATATTAGAAGCTATAATTAGTAGCACTAAATGATAGTGCTATTGTATTTACATCTTTTGACCAATTTCGGGCTTATGATTTTCTTCAAAGAAGAATTTCGGATTTAAAAACTATGCACTGAATGTCATTCTTCTATATTATTATCAAGTTAATATCTTAGACTAAAGAAAATTTGATTATATTGATAGTAGATTAGACACTATATATTTTATCTGACATTGCTTTTGTAATAATTACAGATAATTCACTATTTGGCGAGCGTGTCTTTTTCTTGTAGTTCCAGCGATTGTAAAAACAACAAATTATTTGAGTACAGCTTTTTTTTTTGAGAATATTTCATTGTATAGCATACTCAATGAATTGTAGAATTTGTTGCAATTAATACTGTGTTACCTTATATGGTTTAGTGCAATGACAGACATTGTAGCTCAGTCTATGACTTGTAACTTCAGGCTTGTAACTTCCAATGCTTGAACTTCCACACAATAAATCATTCATTTATTTATTTAAACCTGTGTTGATATTTTTACATTATTTCCAGATATTTTAATTATCCAGCAATGATGTCTCATATTTCTTGAATGTTAGATAATTCTCTAAGCTGAATGATTACATGCATAGTCTTAGTTGCCTAGGAAACATTAAAAAATGTGATAGTGAATAATTTATCTGACTCCTTTCTTTGAAACAAGAGTATAAATTAATTAATTTAATTGTAGACCAGAAGTTATCCAGGTTAATTGTAATTATTTATTATTTTTATTGATTTTTCTTTAATTTTCAATAATAAAAATTTCAAGGCTAAGTTAATAATGTCTTTTATTATTGAAGATTGATCTACGTTTGTTGTCTTTGTTATGTTTCATTCTCAATTTGATCATTTTTTTCTCGGTTATATTTTATTGGTATTTTTGAATGAAACTACTAAAGGCTTGAACTTTCGTTTGGATTTCATGAATCATTTGAAACCCACATGGTTAAGAACAATAGTAGAGAGGTAAACTCCAGCACCCCATGATCTAGTTGTCATTTCTGGTGTGCTGAGCTTTTTATAAATTCCTCAGCAGTAACCTATTTGATTATATATATTTTTATATCTTTTGAAAAAATGTTGACATTTTTCTGAGCTTGTTTCATTTCAAAATTTTCCAACTGTTGCAATATTGTGCTACATCTTTATTAATGGCTCTTTGGAAATTCTTACTCAGATACTCAAACTACTTTATTATAATTAATTTTTGCTCTTTTTTTCCTTTACTATTACAATTAATGACTTTTAATATTTATTATGATTTTTCTAGTTTCTTTTTGGTCAAATGTTTTTGTGATAGTTTCAAAAACTCTCCATACAGTAGTGCCACTCAGTGCAAGCCAGAGTAATCAATGGATGCCAGAAGGCTTGTGCACAAAATTCCTATCTAGTGCCTACTCATCCAATATTCAGATCCAAGGTTACTCACTAATGAAGGCCACAAGCCAGAAACTAGTCTATTGGATGAGTAGGCATTAGATAAGGATTTTATGCACAAGCCTTCTGGCATCCATTGATAATATCAGATCCAAGGTTACTCACTAATGAAGGCCACAAGCCAGAAACTAGTCTATTGGATGAGTAGGCACTAGATAGGAATTTTGTGCACAAGCCTTCTGGCATCCATTGATTACGCTGGCTTGCACTGAGTGGTTTTACTGTATGGAGAGCTTTGCCTATTTTAAAAACAGTTATGAGCAAGCATAAGAAATGGTGACCATGTGATGTTTCGTGGTTTCATTAATCATTACTTATATTCAGAATCTGAGTTATTTGTTTAGCGATAAAAGTTCAAGCACTGGAAATGACAGGGCTGGGCCACAATCCATGGATTTTGAGCTCCAGTGTCTTAATTGAATAGATCTGTTGTGTTTTGCTTTAAATTTTGATGCATAAACATCATTTACTTTCTTGAGTTATAATTATAAATTTATTAAACGCACATTGATTACATAAGTAATATTTACTGAGGCTATGCTAAAAATAGCCAAATACCTATTTATTAATCATTTGAATGACTAGATGGTTATCTTTATGTGAAAATAATTAAAAAGCTGAAAGTGACTTCTGATGTTTCTAAAAGAAATGTATTGTTTAAATTATATTTGAAACACCATATAAGCTTGTGGGAGGTTTTCATGTCACTTAAAATCTGAACATCAATAATATAATCTCTTCCGTAATATGAAAGTGTAGACTTTTCAGTCTTAGTGAACTCCAAATGGTAAAGTGTATATTCAAAAAGCTTTATTTAAATTTAACTTCTTTAGATTTACTTTGTTATATGATATGAGATGGTTAGTAGCTGCATCCTATTGAAATCAAATTTTGGCTGAAATTTATCTATCGACTTCAAAATCTTAAAAGATGTAAAGCCCGATTGTTTTCATATGAGTCTACATCAAACTGTGTATTTGAGGGCATACATGCTAATATTGATTGGTAATTCTGGGAATTTTGATTTCACAAATTCAATGCTTTTATCTACTGAGGAAAACATTGAGATGAGAATTGGCCTTATCAGACATGATCAGTTAGCAAGCCTATTTTTATTCGGAAAGGTTGTTTTCAAAATAAATATTTACTTATATCCCTTGTTCAGGCATATATTTAATAAATGAAAATCTTATAGATTTTTTATTAAATATTTATTTATAATATAAAAAAATAAAATAATTCATAATTTAAATTTTACAATAAAAAATAACCTGTGTACCATCTTGTATCTCTGTCTCGTGTCTAAGCTTGATTATTTATTAGATATCTGTTTAAAATCTGATTGGCTTTCTCTGTTATAATTGCGCATGTGAGAAAGGCTAGCATACTTTCAATTTATTATTGAAGTAATGTAAATTGCATTTTTTTTTTTTTTTTCAAATCTGAGTATATTTTTTAAGTTCCTTTATGTATTTAAGAGTTATTGGTAGAAACAATTTTTTATTTTGTTTTGTTTTATTTATTATTTTAATAATTAAAAAAATAATTGCAAAAGGAATAATAATGTTTTTATCATTCATTCTGAAAAAGTTTTTTGGTATTGTAACATTTGAGGGATAAAATACTAAATGATTTTTTTTACAGATTTGATACTTTTGAATACAATAGAGTTTGAATATTATTCAAATAAAATGACTGCTATTAATATTTGCAAATATAATAAATAGAATTAATCTAAACACGTATGAATAGTGCACTGATATGTTTACCGTATATATTAAAAAAATAAATGTGAATGTTATTTATGATTTGTAAAAGTATAAGATCACTCTTTTTGCAGTTTAACTTGCATCAATGTAAAGAGTGACTGTGATATATTTGAGCATTAATGAAATTACAATTAAATATATTTATTTATATATTGAAATTGCAATCTGTATCTTCACCTAAATACAATCTTATTTTTAATCTAATAAAGAATAATTAGAGATCAATTATGTATTTATTGAAATGTAATTGTTGTTAATAAGTGATTGGTAATATATATATAATTAATATCGTTATATATGTATTTACATTTGTAAAGACAAGCTTATTAAATTAGGTCATGTGACATCTGACTTGATTTTTTTGTAATATATAAAATTAACTCTATGTAATGAAAATCAGTAAATACAAACCACAATCACTTGAGAAGTTCTGTAAGATCTGATTTGTCTGATGAACTTGACTGGTTAAAATGCATTTTATTTTATTTCTTCACAAGAATGAGCATTTATTTTAATGTGTAGAAGAATAATATATATATATGAAAAATCCAAATGCATACTATGTTATGCCATATTCATTTATCTCAGGCTTGTTTACAGTTTTATATATATAATAATTCAAACAAATCTATTTAACATATTATTCAAATTTTAATAAATATATTCTTTACTGGAAGTACTTTCGATTGTAACACTTACAATGTTTATCAACCATTAATTAGTACAAATCTATACAAAATAAAAATTTATATTACCCATCATTCAACTCATTCAAATTTCCCACAATTCTGTTGTTTTTATATTAGCTGATTCTCTATTTCTAGATATTATTGCCTTCTTAATTTTTTGTTTTTTATTACATCGTTCAATTTGAATAATTTTCACATTTGAAAAATTAAGGAGGCAATGATAATATCTAGAAATAGAGAGGGTTTAATGAATAGGCAATCGGTTAATATAAAAACAACAGAGTTGGGGGAAATTTGAATGGATTGAATGATGGGTAATAAAATTTTTCTTTTGTGTAGATTTGTATTAATTAATGGTTGATAAAGATTGTCAGTGTTACAATGGAAAGTACTTCGAATATATTTATTAAAATTTGAATACTGTGTTAAATAGATGTGTTTGAATTATTATATGATTTAAAAATACAGACATTTAATAGTTATATACATAACTAACAAGTCAGGTAAATGAATATGAGATAACATCACAAGATCTGTTCACAGGAGTGTAATTATTTTCTACATACATTTGGCTCCACATATAAAGTAAATCATCATCATGATTGTAAATGAGAGGATATAGCCCTTATAATTCATAGATTACAATGTCCAGTATTAGCACAGTGCAGTGATATAATGACAAATCCTGGATCTCAAGATTCATGAATCATAGTTCAGTTCTATCACTCCTAGTTCTCAGACTTCTTATGAACTTCCAAGCAGTACACCACTGATTACTCTATATACTATACATTGCTGTGAAAATACAAAAAATAATATAAAATCTTTAAAATTAATTCATGTTGATTAAAATTACGTCTATAAATGTTCTATCAGTATATATTTATATAATTCTTTTTTTATTTTATAGAAAGTAAAGATGTCTACAGTGGAAAAGTAAGTTATAATAGATTAATACATGAATTAATAGATGGATAAATAAATATAACTATAGATATGTATTAATAATATATGATGAGATATAATACAAGTAAATATTAAATTTTGCCATGCTAATATATTATCACTGAATTATACTAGTGGATTGTGGTATTCATTGAGAATAAATGAAATGAAACTTAGTAGCGTGGATTTGTTTAAATGTAAATAATAGTGATAATTGAATATGTAGACAGGTTTGAAGTGTGTGTGCATATATATATATGCACACACACTTAATGTAAAAAATGGAAATTAAGATTATATCTATATAACAATTACAGATAATTTTATCTTAGATTTTGCTAAGAAACTACCAATTATTAATTGATAGTCCTCAGACTAAACAAGTTCCTGTAGTAACCCATATTAGCTCTTTTGTTCTGACTTTATTTAGAAGTAAAAGATCTTCTTTCACTTTTAATTCAAGTTCTTATAAGGATTTAAATCCAGACAGCTATTTTTTTATAGACATAAGGATTTAGAAGACTCACATCTTCCATTGATATCCTGCAAATAATAGTTCATTTTCCCCAGAGTGTTCTATACGTTAATTTTTATCATGTAAATAATGGCAAAGAAAGATTATCTCCACATTAACAACCATAAGATAGAAGATTAATTATTATTTACAGGAATCAAGGAAAGAAGTAAGTCTCCTAAATCCTTATGTCTATAAAAAATATATATGCCTGGGTTTAAATCTTTATAACAGCTTGGGTTAGAAGTAAAAGATGATCTTTTATTTTTAAATAAACTATGGACAAAAGAACTATTATGCACGACTCAAGTAACTTAATATCAATTAGAAATTGATGGTTTGCTAGTAATATCTAAAATAAAATATCTCTGGATAACCCTTTAATTACCATTATTTATTTTAAGCTCCTTCAGCTATCCACTCTATCTTATATAATCAATACATTTGATCACACATGTGAAAAATATAAAAGATCTCCAATAGATGTATGTCATGCTAAAACAGCACATATTGGAGATCATTTATCTTTTTCACATGTGTGTGATTATGTATATCAGATGTATGAGATAGAGTGGATAGTTGAGGTGAGCTTGAAGGTGTGGATTCAAACCCCCTATAATTATATCTAAACTCCAGGGATATAAAGTATACCTGTATTTAAATATTACATTTCTGAAAGGTAACTAAACTTAACAGGTAGTAATTCAATTTTAAGATGTTTTCACCAAAGTCTTTGTCATTACTAGTAGATAATTAAAAAAGAAAAATAATTTATTTAGTTGAGGATCCTACAGGTCTCATTTAAAACATTTACCTTTAGAAGTGTACAACAAGTATAATTTTCACTATGAAAGATAATATATCACATATGGAAACTTATTACTTTGACTTTTTAGAAATATTGGTTCAATTTTTCATGTCAGGTGTTCTAGACAGCATTTCTATAAATACATTAAGCTAAAAGTTGTAATAAATTTCAAAGCAATCTTACATTACATCCACCTGATCTATTGATAATTTAAAGACAGCTCTGGATATCATCAGTATAGTCTCCAAAAAAAAATTCTCCCCAAAGGTTTCAGTAATTCTCGTAGAAGTTCATCATTTGTCTACACTTTGTCGGGTTTTATCTTAGCTATAGGTTTTATAGGCTGATCGTAATTAATGTACTTATTATAAATAAAAGCTTGTTTTTATTCTAGAACTAACTTATTTACTCATTTGATCGTTCCATTAAATTTATCTTTAGAACTAAAAATATCAAATCTACTTTTCTTTGTAATTTCTTTATCTCACTATATTTTTCTTATATCGATTTCATTTACAAGTATCTCTTTGTGGTTGTATATTTGTACATAATTGTTTTGCTTTATTAACTTTTAGTATTCACTTTTTAGTTTATATAAATTATATCTTTTTAACCAAAATATAAACTTTAAACAAGGCAAAACTCTCTCCATACAGTAGTGCCACCCTGTGCCAACCAGAGTAATCAATGGATGCCAGAAGGCTTGTGCATAAAATCCCTATCTAGTGCCTACTTTAATGTTATATCTAATAATATTTATTGATATTACCTCCTAATCTACATTATTTGAGAAATATTAATACATATATTTAATCTTTAATATAATATTAAAGTATATTATCTATGTTAAAGAAATGTAATGATTTCTAACATTAAATAGTGATGGCTAATAGCAAAATTATCTGTGAATGCATGTTTGTAAGCTGAATCAATCTAATTATCATTAAGTAAATAAAAAACAGCACGTGTTAGAGTATATATGATGACTGATAAGATATGATTCATGTTACAATGCATCTTGGGAGTTTTTTACATTTTTTTTTTTTATTTGTTGCCATGTTTTAAAAAAGTAATATTAAATGTGTATTATGGTATTAGAAAAATATAATTATTTCTTTTAACTATACTTCTTTAACCTATCAGTTGTATGTCTTCATTTACTATTAATGTTTTCTGTATGTACTTTTATTATTCTTTTTTCTCTACTATTAATCATTTCATTGTTAATCCAAAGTTATTGTTTTTCTTTTTCCTTTTCACATTGTCTATTGTTTTTGCTGCAATTTTCTTTAATTATCTTTCATCTCAACTATAGTTTGAATCTACATCAGCTCCAAGGGTGTCATGCATTCTAAACCTATTTTGAATGAATGAAATCTGTTCCTAGAATCTGAAAATATGATCTTTAAATCACGTTTATCATTATAATGTTATTTTTCCTACAAAAATTTATCAATCTTTCATCTTAAATCTGAACCATAACTTATCTACAATATTATCTTTTTTTCTCTGATTTTTATAGCATTCCAGCTCCTATTTATCATTACACTATATAACTATTTTTGTATTGATTTTAGATTACATCCTTGATTTGTTTATATATAATCTGAATGTCTTCATTGCAGTTATTTTCTAATCATATTGAAAATATTAGGATTATATGTTGCTGTGTACATGGGATGGGCCATGTCAACAACAATAATAAATTAAATCACACAAAAACTTTATTTATCTCCACAAGTTTATTTCTCTTTGCTGAAGACTCTTAATAAATGAATGAATAAACAATTAATATAATTATATTATATTATATAATTATATTATTGTTTAACAATAAGTAATAATATAACAGCAAGAATTATTTCTCAACTTTGGGACAAACATTTGAATAAGTTTACATGTGGAAAGTACTTTATTTTAATACACACACACACACACACACATATATATAGTTCATTAATTTAGAGTTGCTTTAACTCATATTTTAAAGTCCATACATCAGTATCCTTAACTCTTACTTATTCACCATTAACACTGTTATGTATGCCGCTTTAACTTTAACATTGTCATTTCTCCTTTCAAGAAATGCGTTATCATTATCAATTTAACAACTCTCTACTGCTTGCTAGTTATGCAATCACTTTCAATCTACATATTACTTACTAGTTACACAATCGCTTTCAATTTACATACTTCTTTCTACTGACACCCTCTCAGTTCATCTTTTTATTAGCAATGCTAATTAGCATAATTAATATTCAATCTCTTAACAACAAAGTTTTTTAGGGTGTTCTACTTTTTGGGGAAAAAACAACACAAAGTACTATTTGTACATATTATGCAGATAATATAAACTTTATTTATATAATTATAAGTACGTGTATAGACAGTCCATATATAAGGAAATCAAGAAAGTAATTGAAAATAAAAACAAAATTAATTGTATTATATAATGATAATATTGATTTTTTCTTTGTTTGAATTTGTAACACATTTGTTTATGATTGTTTGAATGCATAAAGAAGAGCTTTCTCAGCTGAAATGCTATAGGAAATTAATATGAAAATATTTAATTGTATATGTACAATAGCAGTTAGAAGATTTTTGGAGGTTTTAAGATGTAAATATTAATAATTTTAATATGAACTATTTATATATTTTGAAATAAATTTCAGTTTTGATGTAACAAATAGAAGTAACAATTAGAAACTAGATGTTGCAATTTTAATTGCAATGTCACTTTCTGATTGATATTTCGCTTGATTACATCATAGCTGAAATTTATCTATAAAATATATGGAAAATTTCTTAAAAATTATTAATATTTACTATATATATATATAAACAATGAGGATTGCCAATTCCTCTACAAGAGGTTTGGGAAGGGGTTCCTGACAGAGATATTTTAAGTGCTGGCTCTGGCTAAGCATTTATCATAAAGCTTGTAGAGGAATTGGCAATCCTCATTGTTTATAACTTACAAGCTTAAGAGATAGGGTCATGTGATCTATGACTCTTATTTTTACTATATATATGTTTAAATAAGCATTTATGGGCTGATACTTTTTTTTGATAGATGATATTAGACAAAATGTATTGCTGTTGTACTTAATAAATTGTCCATATGGCTATTATTTTGCTAAATTTTTATTGTATAGAAAGATAATTTGATAATTTTGTTAATTCATAAAAGCATTGGAAAATTTTCACCCTCAATACTTTTAAAAAAAATCCTAAGACTTCATTGCATTCTCTAATTTTCTGGCTATGATGCTATTAAATCTGTTTTTCTAAAGACATATCTTTGTTGGATTGATCATACAAAGTAAAAGAATGGAAAAAAATATTCCATGAACGTATTGTACAGTAAAGTTAAACCTTGATTCCTTGAGAAAGGGAGGTCCCATTTCAGTTATAATAATTATCCTCAAAAATGCTCTAATAAAGTGCAATATTAATTCTTTCTTTAGAAACATATTTGCTGAAAATAAAATACAATGCAGAACTTCAATTAGGAAAGATGTTAAGGTATTTTAAAAATAAAATATTCTATGGATAAAATAAAAGATTGCATCACAAGATGTCAAATAAACAGGCTAAAGGACCAGCATATGCTGCTTATGGTTCATGCATTAGTTTGTATAATCATTACAAAACATATTATTAATTACATCTAGAATTTTCATTTTTTTATTTTCTGTCTTCTGAAATTGTAATGTTTATGAATACCACATATATGATGGAATGAAACTTGAGTTATTCATATAAAATTTAATGTATTAAAATGAAATCTATCATAATCATCAACCATTATCAATCCACTGCAGGATGAAGGTCTCTCCAAGTTCAATCCATCTTCTCTGATCTTTAACTTCTCTTCTCCACATCACCCTGCACACTTTTTATTTCATCCATCCATCTCACATGTGGTTTCTTTCTAGGTCTTTTATAATCTCTTGGAATCCAGTTTAAGATTTCAATTGTACATCTATTAGCATCTCTTCTAGCAATATATCCAGCCCAACTACACTTCAGTCTTAATTTTTTCAATGATGTCAGTAACACCTGTTTGTTCTCTTACCCATATATTGTGTTTTTGATCTCTTCTTGTTACTCCCAACATGCATCTCTCCATACTTCTTTGAGTGGTCTGAAGTCTCTATATTGCTCTTCTATTAAGTATCCAAGTCTCAGATCCATAAGTAAGAACTGGTAAAACAAATTTATTAAAAATCTTCCTTTTCAAACACACAGGCATATTTCCTTTTAGTATCAAGTTATTTCTACCAAAAGCACTCCAACCAAGTTTAATTCTATGATTAATTTCATCCATTATGTTTCCATCTGTATTAATAATCTGACCAAATATATATAACTAATTATTTATTTATCTAGCATCGTGTTTTATTTGCAATAATCATAAGGGAATCATCCTGACACATGCACTATATGGATTTATAAAGCTGAGAATATTCCTCAGCTTTATAAATTTATACAGCACAAGTGTCAGAGTGATTTCTTTACGACTATTTACTCTATATTAGATTTTTATAAGGTTATATGTAGTTTCATTTTACTACATATAAAATTTTGATCACTAATAAAAATACTTCTTGCATGAATCTTAATTGCATTTTCAGTGCAGAAAACATTTTCAAGAAGCATGTGTTTTTAAAAAAATGCTTATTTTATTCTTTAAATAACAAGTATTTTGAAATTTTTGTACCATGTAAAAACATTTATATTAATGTATGAATTATTACAATGTAATTATGGAGTTTAATTTATATTATATAGAAAATTATATTCGAAATATATATAATTTTATTAGGCATTGGATGTCTGGGCCATGGGAATTACTTTGTATGCATTCATTTTTGGACATGTAAGTATATATCCATAGTTGTGATATTTTATCTTGCATAAATGTATATATTATTTATATTACTTTTTTATTAGAATATAAACATATTGTACAAAATTATTTTTATTAATTTTAAAAATGCAGATGACTAAACATTTTAGGATAATATACTAACTAAATGTACTCACAGCTTTGGTCATGTTAATACAATAAAAGAATATAATACAATATATAGCTGTTCCTGGGGTTTATATATTTACATATTATTTCATGAAATATCTATGAGTTTTTAACAGGAGTATAACAATATATATATACATAACTTTTTAGTTACACTACTGAATTTGATCAACTTTTAGGATTTTAATTTAATATTTACTGAGACTATACCCTCGAGAATATGCATGTAAAATGCGATAGTAGGGACCTCTACAGGTGTTTAACCACAAGCTTACGCTATGGAAGAAAAGAGGGGAACCTTCTTTACTTCAACCTACTTCAAGTGTATCAGTGTTATGAGATAGTGTGGAGAGTTGTGTGAAAGTCTGTGCTCATATACCCTATATATTACATATATAGATACAGGTATATAATAAGCCTGTGTGTGTCAGTTGTTACATGATAAAATAATTTTCAAATATGGCTATGAAATTTTAATATCATAATATTTTGTTCACCCTCCATTTGCAAGTGAGAAATTAAATACATGGTACAAATAAAATTTAATTAATTTAAATATTTACAAAATCATATTTTACTTCACTTTAACCAAAAACTATAATTTTCTCCATTTCTGTATTATGTATTTCAATATGCAGGACCCAACATACTTTATTCTCGTTTAAATTTTTTTCCATGATCTGTAATCTTATAAATCAATACTGCCGTCATTTTATAGTTTACAAAGTCATTTGAAAATGGTTACAATTTTGTTTCATTTTTATGTTGCAAATTATTAGAATTTTTAAAACAATTACATAAAGTAAAAATTCATAGTTTATGTAATTCTCAAAAAAAAAAAGGAAAGAAAATCGTGCGATTTTTTTTTATATGTCACCGGGAAGCGAACCCGGGTTAGCTAACCACTAGGCCACCAATGCTTGACAATCGTGCGAGATTTATCAAGATTGATTGATACCATATTTGTTGAGTTATTAAGTAACAAGCAAACAAACTCACATTTATCTAGTAATGAGGATAAACCAATTATAATCTTTAGTTTTGCATTATGTATTTAATTAATTTTTATACGTAAGAGTTTTAATATAATTTTTTAAGGCAGAGATGGCACAGTAAAATATTAGTTTTTTTCACACATGGGTGTACATGCACTATATAACTTTCACTTGACTATTCTATTTTTGTAAAAATATAGGTAAATTTTTTTTTTTCATAATAAAATAATGTACTATCGAAAGAAATTTAAATTTAAATACTGCTTATTTTAATGAAACTTATAGTAATTTGATCTATAAATATTAAACTTTCTGTACTCGCAATTTTGAATTCATTTAGATTCTGTCTTCCTTTCACTAACTTTTTGTTATTTGGAATTAACTTTATGAATGGAAGCAATAGAATATTTTTCAAATCTGAATTAGTTAGATATATCTTTTTTTTTTTTTTTATCAATTTCATAAAATAATTTTGATAAAATCAAAACCAAAATTAAAACCCTGGATTAGTCATGTAAAGAATAAATAAAGAAACATTTTTTTAGCTTTAGTTACTTCATTGAACTTTAACTATATATTTTTTTTCATAACATTTAGCAAAAAATGTTTTTTGTCAAGCGTTGGTGGCCGAGGGGTCAGCACAGCTGTCTAACAAGCAGTAGTCCCGGGTTCGCTTTCCGATGCTTTGACACATGGAAAAAAAATTGTTTTTTTATTACAGTATTACTTTACAAATATCTAGGATTACTTTTTAATAATATGATCAGGCTCCAGTGTGCCAAATTTAGCTCCACAATACATCATGTTTAATGCATACATCATATTACCCTTGATGGGGGGGGGGGAGTCCTTAACTTTATATTTATGATATAAAAATTTAAAGATATTACACATTTCTTATCTTGTCACTATGTCTGTGGAAATGTTTGCAATGGATTTTTTTTATCTCCAGAATCATTTAATAAAGATTTATTTGAGTTGAAACACATGTCATGAGTTTCATTCTTTGAACATGTTCAGTGAGTAAGCCAATTATTTACCTAAAGTATTTAATAAGCATTTATTTTAATAATGCTGTGAATTATAAATTGTAATACATTAAAGATCAGCCTTTTCAAGCTATTGTGCATGCGCTTTTAATAAATGAATACTTTCACTCCTAGTACAAGATATAGTATTTAAGAAAGAATAAAATGAATCCACTTGTTCTTTCCAACCCAAATGCTTATATATGGGCAAATCTTAAGTACTGGAAGTGAAAGCATGAGGATAGACCACTCACTTTAAATTACTCTTTACGATGTCTGAATGAATTTAGAATTTACTAAACATCACTCTCAAGTGAAACTTAAACATATGTAAATAAGCATTTATTTTTATAGCGCTGTGCTTTATAAATTGTAATACATTAAAGATCAGCCTTTTCAAGCTATTGTGCATGCGCTTTTTACGAGTGTTAATAATAAATGAATACTTTCACTCCCAATACAAGATATAGTATTTAAGTTTCACTTAGGAGTGAAATTTAGTAAATTCTAGATAATTTCGTCGACGTCATTCATTCAGACATCGTAAAGAGTAATTTAAAGTGAGTGGTCTATCCTCACACTTTCACTTCCAGTACTTAAGATTTGCCCATATATAAGCATTTGGGTTGGAAAGAATAAGTGGATTCATTTTATTCTTTCATAAATACTATATCTTGTATTGGGAGTGAAAGTATTCATTTATTATTAACACTCGTAAAAAGCGCATGCACAATAGCTTGAAAAGGCTGATCTTTAATGTATTACTAAAGTATTTAATGTAAATAGGTATATTTACTATGCACTCAATTCATTTATATAATATATTTTGTAAATGCAAATCAATCAAATAATTTATTTTTATGAAGCTTTATATAAAATTAATATTTTTTATTAGCTTTCAGAATGATTTATTTGCTATTAAAAATTTAATCATTATTTCAGAAAATTACACACATCTTATTTTGATTATATATATATATCATCATTTTCAAGCAATATCAGTCCATTCTAAAATGAAGGTCTCTCCAAGTTCTATCCATATTCTTCGATTTCTAGTTTCTCTTCTACATTCATGTCATATATAGTCTTTTTCTAGATCTTTTACAATCTCTTGGAATCCAGTATAAGATTTCAACTGTCCATTTATTATCATCTTTTTAGCAATATCCAAACCAATTCCACTTCAATCTTTTAATTCTTCCAATGATAACAACATCTATTTGTTCTCTCATTCATATATTTCGTTTTTGATCCCTTCTTGTTATTCCTAATGTGAATCTCTCCATACTTCTTTGAGTGATCTGAAGTCTCTGCATTGCTTTTCTATTAAGTGTCTAAGTTTCAGACATGTAAGAAGTAGTAAAACACATTTCTTAAAAACCTTTCTTTTAAAACACATAGGTATATTTTCTTTTAATTTTATTATTTCTACTAAAAGTACTCCAACCAAGTTTAATTCTGTGACTAATTTCATCCATTATGTTTCCATCTGGAGTAATAATTTAATCAAAGTATCTGTAGTTGTTAACTTCTAACTCATCAAACTTTATTTTCTTTTGAAAAATCCGTTGAACATTACTTTAGTCTTTTTAATATTTACCTTTAATCTTACTTTCTTGCTTTCATCTGATAACTCTTGCAATATTTCCTGAATTATATTATTATAAAATTATTCTATTATATAATTAAAAATAAATCCTAAATATGATGTAGAATAAAATATTTTTATCTAACAACAAAATAATATATGATAATAGCTGTAATACAATCATATAATTATAACATATAAAAGCTCTTTTCGGCAATTTTATATGTTATAATTATATGATTATATTAAAGCTACGGTCATATATTATTTTATTGTTTGATAAAGATATTTTATTCTATATCATATCTAGGATTTATTTTTAATTTGCAAAAGCAACACAAAGGATTTATTCCTTGTATTTTAGATATTATATAATTATAATAATCATTATGATTTTATATATATGCAGATAAAATAATTTTTAAATAGGTCACTCATTAAAGGTCTCTCCAATAGCCCTTCATAGAAACACATTGAAGAAGAAAGCAGTCCTCACCAGGCATTCCTTTTGTTGGTTGGTGAGAACTAAAATAATTTCCCATTCTGCTCAATGTTCAATAGTTATAGGAGGACATGTAAAATTGTTAAACATGTTGAAATATGTTCAGACATGAAACCTTCCTATATATGTATAAAGTAAGATAAAATGATAAAATAGCCCTTAAATGCAGAAAAACCTCTTAAGTAAAGCTCTGATAGAAAAACACTAAAGGAGAAGACATGCCATGCTCTATAGTTTGATGTATATTTACTATCCAATAAATGGATGGCTTATAGGATTATCTATGGGCTTATTACTTGAAAGAAAAATTCTAAACTTGGATTCAAACTCATAAAATGAATATAGAAGTCTTCTAATTATATGCCATGATACCTATATATAAATAGATAACAGCAATAAAAAAAAAGCTCAGTGCATGGATTTTTATATTATTTCTCCACAAGAGTGATCCATGAGCTTTTCTTTACAACAATGTTCATTAAGTTTTTTGACTTCAATATTTCCATCTTATATTAGGTGCTTCATATCTTAAGAAATAGTTTAGTATTGATCATAAGTATGAAGTGTGGGTACAGCAGAAGACATAGTGACTAAAAGTTTTGTTTCAATGGTTATCATGATATTTGTAATATATCTTTATCCGAAATGTTTTTAATTATATGCATAATAAATTAATTGTGGAGAACCTCAGGATGCCTCTTGAGGTTATCTGATACACACTTGTAATTCTTTGCCTCATCTTTTTTTAATGCCTCTTGAGGTTATCTGGTACACACTTGTAATCCTTTGCCTCATCTTTTTTTAAAAAGATAATTAAATAGTAACAAGAAAAATCTTCAGAAAGTCTTAAGAAAAACAATGAAATAATTTATTGATATTTTTCAATTTTGTTATAAAATAAATTACAAAAACTTCCTATTTATTAAATACATAGAAAATAATTTAAAATGTAATAAATAAGTCATAAATTATGTTTAATTTGATGCAATGATATTGTGTTTCTTTATTAGAAATTTAGATTCAGAAATCTTGCTTATTAAACACTCTTGGGTCTATGTCATATCATTAAAAATAATGTTTAAATCACTATTTTCTTTAAAACTTTTATTTCCTCTGAAACAAATATAGTATGAATTTTAATACATCAGATTTTTTTTTCTAATGCTTCAACCATTCTTTTTCTTTTTTTTAAGGATGTAAAACAACATAAATATTAACACATGTATATTATTACATACCAGAAAAATTAAGAAAAATAAAAGTTTAATATTATGCAATACATTACCAATAATATCTACACAAACTACTTAAATTTTAAAAAATATGCAAAAACATGAAAATTTTAAAATTATAAACTATATAACAAAAATGTTCTTTTTTCCTACTGGGGAAGGGGAGCAGCTTTGGCTTGTTTTGTCTTAGTTTACACAATTTGGTGGCCGAGTGGTCAGCACAGCTGCCTTACAAGCAGTTGTCCCGGGTTAGCTTATTTGCTTCCCGGTGATGCTATGACACATGAGAAAAAAAAAATATTATTTTCAAAAACCAAAAAAAAATATATTCTTAAATACAAATAGAATGAAAAAAAATTTTTTTCTATACATATAATTTATATTTATATATTAATAAAAGTTATAAATCTTATTGTTTTAACTTTGTGAATAATATATTTGTTTTGACAAAAAATGAAAATCAATATGGAAATGTCCTATCAAATGTGAAGTTAAATCAATAACTTATTTAACATTTGTCCATAAAGCAAATCAGTGGCTAGAAATTTGTTTTATAACTAAAACTCTGGATAACAATTTTTTAAATGTGTTTTTTTTTTTCAAATATCTTCATTTTTATTATTCAATCTGAAATATTCAACTTTTCTAATATTTCTTTATCCATTAAATATTTGCCAGAAGTATGCAATAAGTTATTATCTATAACCATCATTTCTTTTGAAAAGTAACACATTATATATGATACTATATTTCGATAGCATCAGCTTGACAATAAATATAATACCCAGATTACATTTGGTAGGAGTTGTGTCATTTTCTCAAAGCAGTAAATTCATCTTGTTAAATCTGATAAATATGCAGTATGTTTATTTTTGTGCGGTCATTTCTGGTAAACTTTAGTGGTTATCATAACATTCTACAGTATCAAAGCTTCATAAAATGGTATTAATGAACTACTAGTGTAAATGCCAGAGATCTAGGATCAATTCTTAATTGAGTAATAAAAAAATAGTTTTATTACTTGAATAGACCTAATCCTGCTCAAATATATATGACCTCCAAAGCAATTAACAATTCGATTGATTATCTCATAGTTCCAATATGAAGTAAGAATCATTCAAAATCTTATTTTAATGCAAAGCTTCTAAAACACTTACAATCATTAAGAAAACTTAAAGATTTGACTTTGATCTCCACTTAAAAGATTCAGGATATTGATTAATATATATCTGCAAGTTGGGAAATGATTGATAGTATTATTTGGTTTATTGTTTTTATATAAATTATAAAACTCTAATAGTTAGCAAATAAATAAAATTTTTCATTTTTAAAAAATTGTTCTGTAAGGCAAAATATATATTTTTAATTGTATCACAAATTAGTTCTATCTTTTATTCTAAACTCACAAGATTAAAGCTTCACTGATTGGCTTGATTGATTAATCAAGCTGTGATGCAAATTCTACTGTTTAAAATGCTACATAAAGTATTTTCTGTGCTTTCAGCCACTTCATCTTTGCACCTTTTTAATAAACCATTGATAAGTGAAATCGATTTTATAATAGAGAAAGGCCTAATGATGCAGATAATGCACTCCTAATCTGAGTTTGAATTCTTGCTGGGTAATATTTGAAACTTTATTCAGGTTTGAATCAGGATTAGAATTTTTTTTAGGTAATCAGCTGAAAGTCTACGTAACTATTTGATATTAATCTGTAAATGAATATCTAGTTGTTTTTAATGAGAAGATAAAATGATGTTAGAAAACCATTTAGTCTGGCAAGTGATGTCTTTTCTTTCACCATTTTAAACGGAGAAAGGAGGAAGAGTTATTAGAGAAGCCGATTTTAGCTTTGCAATAGTCTATGTGAAAGTAATTTGTTTTTGTTTTTTTAACCCAACTATTATATGTTTTTATATACATATAAAACATTTCAAAATTATTCCAAATTCACAACTCACCCAGACTAGCCAAGAAAATAAACTCTAAAACATTATCAATGGTTTCACTGCTACAAACAGATTTCTCAAGTGTAAAGAACTATAAAATAACCAATTTAAATTAAACAATATCCATAATTCCATTTACTTCCCCATACCCCCTTAATATTAAAAGAATTTTTAAATAAATTAATTGCTTCAGAATCATAAATATTTAATGATAAAGATTTTTTAATTTTTCTTTTTATTTCATTTTTCTCAAAGAAGACAACCTTAGCTTCATCAAAATTAATAGTATGACCTGTATCTTTTTCATAGGTATAAAAAGATATTTATTTTTAACCCTACTTTTATGTATCTTTATTCTTTCATTTAAGTTCAAACTATTCTGACCTATATATACCTTCTTACAAAATAAGGTATAATATATACTATTCTGGGAATAGTATTTCTATTAAAAATTTCCTTTGTATTGTTTAATAAATTATTCAAAGTAATACCTCTTTTCCAAACAATTTTCTGATTTCCAAACAAATTACTATTTTTACATACAATTTTATAAGAAGACAATTTAAATAGCAAAGAAATAAAATCATATTTTTTTTCTTTATTCTTTACATCATTATAAATATTACTATTAAATAAAATACTTTAACTTTGAATAATTTATTAAATAATACAGAGTAAATTTTTGATAGACAGACTATTCTTGGAGTAGTATATATATTATCACTTGTTTTTGTAAGAAAATATATATAAGTCAGAGTAGTTTGAGTTTAAATGAAAGAATAAAGGTACATAAAAGTAGCATCAGAAATAAATATCTTAGTTCTGCTTTATATATCCAAGAAAAAGATATAGGTCACGTTATGAATTTTGATGAAGCTAAGATTGCATTCTTTGAGAGAAATGAAATAAAAAGAATTAAATAATCTTTATTATTAAAAATGTATGATTCTGAAACAATTAACTTATTTAAGTTCTTTTAATATTAAGGGTGTATGGTAAGTAAATGGAATTGTGGGTAGTGTTTTAGAGTTTATTTTCTTGGCTACTCCGGTCGAATTATAAATTTGGGATAATTTTGATTATTTATGGACTAGTTTAGCTTTATGCTATTAATGGTTATATAAAACATTTATATGATAGTCTATTTTTTTATATCTAATATTAAATATTGAAAGGCTTTAGAAAAAATTAAATCTTCCAAATATATTCAACTATTAGTAATAACTAATAGTTTAGTATATAACACAACATTGATTGGCATTATTTTCTCTTCTTCAGGTGTTGCTGGCCTGACCAATGGCAGTATTAGCATGGAAATGAAACCTTGATCTTTAGATTTATAGATATAGAATTTAAGGAACTCTCCTAACCAACTGAGTTGCAATTGGTTAGAACATTATGTCAAATTCAATATTTACAAATCTAAAAATCTAGATTCAATTTCCATACTGATGCTGTGACTGATCATGCCAGCAAAACTGAAGAAAGAGAGGAAAATAATACCACTTGGAATATTATGTTATATACTAAATTGTCTGCTATTTCTAACAGTTGAATGTATTTGGAAAGTTTAAATAAAGCTTGAATTTTTCTAAAGACATTAATATTTAATATTAGATTATGGAAATAGTTCAACATATAATTACTAATAAAAAGCCATTATCACAAACTTTTAGACAAACATATAAAACATTTTTAATACCAGAATTTGCAGTAAAAATTAATATTTCACAATTGTATGTAGCTTTTCCATTTTAAAAATCTACAATATTTTTTTAACAATAGAAATCAAATTATTGTTTTAAAATGTAGAAAAAAATTAAATAATAATGATTGTTTTTCAAATTCACTAGTAGATTTAGAAAAGTTTTCACTGTCTGAATAAACCTATTTAAATATTCACATACCTTAAAGACATTATAGTCTCCATTCATACATATAGTACTGAAATAAAACGATTTTAAATAAACTCCTTACACTGTTTACATTTGGTCTTTGAGTTTGATGCCACAATCGATTTTTAAAAATATATATATTTTTTTCTACCTATGAATAATTCAGTATTTTAATAAAAATTCATTCATTAAGAAATAATTGTTTTCCGTAATAAACGTCAGTAATGTAAATCAAAAATTTAATTTAGTAAATGTCATTAGATTTTCTTATCAGGAGAACAAACCTATTGAAAATGATTCTTAAAGCAAATTGGAATACTGTGCATGATTTCAACCTGATTCTGGGAAAATAATTCATCACACATTAATAACACAAGCTGGTTTATAAATAAACATGAACTCTTTCTCCTATTTTCTCCCAAAACCTATTATGCTCCCTCGAATTTCAATATTTCTGAAAAATTCAAATGTCTACCAGGGAGCGATGAGATAAAACTTCTATATGTTTTGACAATCATATAATTAGTTATTGGGTCATTTAAAATTATTTTTCTTTATTAGCTTAATGATTATTTTAATAATATATATTAAGACTATAACATTAAGACTAAGCGCCTAAAATGCGACAGTAGGGATCTTTACAAATCTAAGCACAAGATTAACGACTTTTAAAGATAGGAGCACTCTTGTCTTTTAAAGTCATTAACTCTTGTCTTTAAAAGTCATTAATCTTGTGTTTAGATTTGTAGAAGTCCCTACTGTTGCATTTTAGGCATTTAGTCTTAAGATTATAGCCTTTTATATATTATTTATGTAATGAGTATGGCTTTACAAATTATTAATTACAACATAATGATTATTAAGATGAGCAATTACAATTTTTTTATGGTTTTATGCGTCTTAAAAAATTATTTCATCAAAAGTTGAAGATGTATCAATGAATTTTTTGCAAACTTTGAATCAATATCATGAGTATAAATTGGAAATATCACTGAAAATGGGAATAATGTAAGGAGTCAATTAAATAAAAGTATGAAGTATCTCAATTATTAGATCCAGCACTTGTGTGGTGTTTTGGCAATTAAATCTATATCAGAAGAAGACAGAACGTCATCTGGTGACTGAAATACAAAATAAAAGTAATTTGTTCATTTAAAAGGATGTTAAGAAATTAGATTAATGTCATTAGTAACAATTTGGCCTATGTTTTAATTGAAGAGATTGATTATGATTAAGTTTGCATTACCCTTTTATTACAAATGCATTTAGAAACAGTATAATAAGCCTAATGCATTTAAAACAATTAGATTGATGCAACTGAATTGATATTAAAGCAAGTAGTTATCTAATAGAAAGCCTTGCTAGTGATCTAATTGAGCATATTTGTAATCAAGTCTCTCACAAAATTAGCAGATATGGATAAGATATGACATAAATTCACCGAAATTTTTTTGAGAAGTACATATAACTTAACCATGAGCTACAGGATTATCCTTGAGACAGGTATTGTTTGACTTGCAAAACTTTAATCAAGATTTCAATGTTTTTTATTTATTGTATCTTCATTTATTATAATGAATGTGAAATAATTTGATTTTACTATTCTACCATCCAAGCTCTCTATGATACGTTAGCCGAAGCTGGTCAAGAGATGATTAATCTGATTATCACTTCTACTGTAATCTTCAGCTAAGCTGTATTATACATACATATTTATTTGTACAATCATTTATATCATATTCAATTTCTGATTTATCTTTTTTTTTTTGACTTGCCTTTTTAATTTTTCTTTTCTAATTATTGCCTAATTTTTATGTTTTTTTTTTTTAAATTTCTACTTTTTTAGACATTTCTAATGAGATTTGTTTTGTTTTTTTTTTGGATTTTTTTAAAAAAATTATCTCATCCTTTTAGGACTTTAATTTTTTCAAAATATTTATTATATTTAAAAAGAAAACATTCTTACACATATTTACATTAATTATTATTTAATTAAAGAGAAAGGATATCACCTTTTCACATATGCACCTTAATAAATAAATTTGAATATTAATTATTATAAAAAAATCAGATAACAAAATTCTTTTATTTTTACTATTTGTTGATATATATAAATTACAGCTGCCACAGCTTTCTTGTTTAAACTAACCAATATAATATGAGCAGTCTGCCAAATTATAGTGTGACATTGCTAATATTCTATTTATTTATTTAAGAATGATGATATATAGGGTATATGAGCACAGACTTTCACACAACCCATCACTCTCCAGTCTATCCAATAACACTGATACACTCAAGCACATATATGCTGAAAAGATAAATAATCACCAATATTCGTATTTCATGCTAAACCAGCAATCATCATATACCCTAAATATTACATATATAGACACAGGTCTATATATAAGCCTGTGTTTTATTAAGAATGATGATGTAATTTATATTTAATAATCAGTTAATTTTTGGCATTTATGGTTATATTATTAAACATTACATAAATATGACTACACAATTTTTTTGTAATCTTTCAAGTGGCATTGTGAAAAAAGTCAACCAATCTCTGCTGGATATATGTTTCTGCTATAAACAATGTTATCAGCATCTGAAAAACCAACTAACAACTCATCAAACATGGCAACGCAATTTCTATGTAAACATCATCACAATTCTCAATTTGATATTATAGTTTTGAAATAGATATCTAGTATGAATGGTGAAGGTTAAAATTAATATCATTTAATATTCTTTTAAAATATTTAAAGTTGTAATACATTTTAAATATTATATTTTAAAAGTAAATGTAATTCATTAATGATACTATGTTTTTATGGAAAATTCATATTAAAAAAAGTCTAGACAGCAAATAAAAACAATGACTTAATTTAGAAGGTGGACTTATATTAAAAACACAGGATGATTCCCAAAGTTGCACCCTTAGTTTTTCAGTTTACTTGATGAACAATACTTGCAGAATGATCTTCTTAGTATAAAATAGTAGTTAACATATCTACTTGTCATACTCATAACCTGATTGTTAAATCTGAATGAGCTTCAACATTTTTTTTGATAACTTAAGGATTTATAAGCAATCTTCAAATCAATTTTTAATTCAAAGCTATCTGGACATATTATTATATAATTATTGATCAATATTATAAGATTTGAAATCCTAGGCACACTTAAACCTGGAGCCTAATTGTAAATATAGGGGATTTGAACTCAGACTTTCAAGCCACTTCACTGTCCACACTATCTCATACTACTGATACACATAACTACACATGCAGAAAAGATAAGTAATCACCAATATTTTGTGCTGAACCAGCACTCATCAGTTGGCTCAGATTACTGATTATATATATATATGTATGGAAGATGGTAATCTGGACCAACTTATGAGTGCTGATTTAGCACAAAATATGTGTATTGGTGATTATTTATATTTTTTGCATGTGTGTGGTCATGTATGTCAGTAATATGAGGTAGTGAAGTGGCTTAAAAGTCTGACTTCAAATCCCCTATATTGATCAATATTATGGATATTTAAGTCACTTTCAGCCAAAGAGTTAATCAAAAGTAAGAAAAAAAAGTATAATATCTATTGATTAGCCTATTGAGTAATGCTATTTTCTGGATAAGAAAAATAAAATGATTAGTTGCTCAGGAGAAAATCATGTGACATTTCAGCTTTCAAAGTGATAAGTTGAACTTTGACTCTGAAATCTTTAATTACAAATCTATCACTACTATTGCAATAAATTGCACATGGCAATAAGTAATTAAATGGTTAATTGCCCAGGAAGTCATGTGACATTTAAGCTGCACAGATTAAACTTTAATCTGTAATTCAAGCCTATCAGTCTACCACTGTATAATACCACTAAACATCATAGGATCTAGGTGCAATGCTCTCAGATCCATATCCTCACTGATGAAGGCCACAAGCCAGACACTAGTAGGCACTAGATAGGGATTTTATGCACAAGTCTTCTAACATCTATTGATTACTCTGGCTTGCACTGAGTGGCACTATGGTATGAAGAGTTTTGCCTGTTTAATCACTGTATAGTACGTGAAGAATACAGTTACTCACTCTGTGTAGTTTTACATAGAAGGTTCCTGGATCAAGGCTCAACATGTCAATTCTGTGCTTGAGCCATAAAATGCCCACAGTAACTAATCATTCATTTTTTAAATCTTTAAAAAAAATTATATTTATTATAAAATTAGTTATTAATAAATATTATTTTTATCAGGTTCCCTTTGCGGATGATTACATTCTTGGACTCCATAATAAAATTTTGACACATCCCTTAACATTTCCTGACAGGTAAATATATTTCTTTTATATATAATTATATATTTATTTATTTATATGTAACCGAATTGTTTGGTATATTATTCTTATATAGAAAGGCTCAAAAGTCTCAATATATTGTTTGTAATAATTTTAAATATTTATTTTGAAGATCTAGATAATTTACTTCCAGTAAATTGTTTTATAGTGAAATTTAATGTAGTGTCTGACTTGGTTTAATGCAATAGCAGACCCTGGGGTTCAAAATCCATACATTTCAGCCCAGCTTTGTCACACACATGATTGAATTTCTTATGAATTTCTGAGCAGTAAATCATCAAATTATTACTATTTAAAATAATAGAGTTTAACTTTTAATAAAAATAATTTGTAATCATTTTTAAACGCCTTAGTAACGGTGAAAAAAAAAGTAAGAGGGGTAGCTATTAATGTTTTATTCAGTTTAATAAAAAGTTATTCGTAATAATAAAAAGATTTTTATAATTTAAAGATGTAGTAAAATAAATATATATATATATATTTGTATTTAATGTCTTGAATAAAAGTTTAAAATACCAGTTTAATCTCATAATATATTTAAAATCTGAATTATTTTGGAAAAGGTTTTGTGATATAATGGAAGTACATCCTTTCCATGTTCACAACCTGGGGTTCTCTGGGCTGGTTGAATATTGAATTTTATTCAGAAGAATCATGCATAGATTTTTCTTTTAAATAATCAGCCCATATTGTTTGGAAATAATACCAAATTAACCTCTTCCTTTATTTTGCTGTAATATCTTATATAAATGCATACACAATCTTACGTTTGACTGTCCTGCAGTTTTTTCTGAAGAAGACTGCGGAACAGCTGAAACATAAGATTTATGTATGCATATATGTACAATAAAAGATTTTTGCTAAAAAGTGTTTACAGTACAGGGATAAATTGCCCATATTCTTACCAATCTTAGATGATCAAGTAAATATTGATATACTATGGCTTTTATCTCTACTAAAGAAGATGGCATGCTGTTATGGGTACTGAGCTCATGGTTACATTTACTTATTAGTACAATTTTTTTATAGTAGATTGTGAATGAAAATAATTAATTTGATTACAAAATTATTTTTAAAAAATCAACCATTAGAGATATTTATCTATAATTTATTAGTTTGAGGATTTATTACTAATATATATATAATTATGCAAATTTTTATTTAAAATTATTTTCTAGTCCTGTGATTTCTGATGATTTAAAAGAATTATTAACAAAAATGTTAGAAAAGGATCCTGAAGAAAGAATATCTATCCCTGAAATTAAGGTATGAAAAAGTTATTTTTTAATATTGGTTAAACTGTAGACTTTATACCAGTTAATTCTATTTTTTATTACTGTGTATTCCACTTGGACTTGTAATTTGGACAGATTATATACAGTGATGTATTAGTTAACTTTTCTCACTAAAGAAAACCAGATAAATATAAAGTATATTTATAGCATACTTACTGATTATCAACCTTATTTTAAAAAGTAATTTAATATTATTGCTATTAATATTTTTGGAACTATTCCTATAAACAGAAATTATTTTAGCAACTGCATTTCTATCAATAAAACAACCCATGCTTTCAGGAGCAATCATTTACTTTTTTTTTTTTGCTCTATTCCAGAGACATCTATTGTAAATTTGAGAAACCTTACACTAGTTTTGCTACCATATTCAAATCTCAAACTAAATTTTGGCTTTTAGTAATGAGAAGTTTTGGACTTACAAATCCAGCAGCCATCTTTAAATCTTTTATATTATTATCCAGCTACAAGCCTGAAATAAAAAATGACCAAGGTTTTGAACTCAAGTCAACTTGTTTATATATTTATGTAGACTTGAAATTAAATCAATAACTATTTTTTAATAATGTTTTATTTTAATTCTAAATACATTTTAGTTAAGACAAGATATATCAACAAAATATTAATTTCTCTGCTTATATGTAGTAGAGCAATAATTCATTCTTTTTAACTTCAAAATGCCCAGCTAACAATCATTTTATCTAATGAACATAAAACTGAATTAGGGCTACATTTCTGACAGCTTTGAGCACATCACTCCGAATCTCCCAAAGATTGGTCACATCAGCTCAAAACAATATAAAAAATTGCTTTGAATGTTTATTTCACTTAAGGCCATTCGGAAATGTTTTTGTAATTTATTAAAAATAAATTAAAATAATAAACAAAAATCAAAAATATTTAATTATTCTGATCCTATATTACAGGATATACTTCTGTAAAACTTGTTTGACTATTGATCATTTAAGAATATAAAAACTTTTAATTTAAGGTTTAATTTTATATTTTCTATCATTTGATATACATATATAAGAGCAGTAAACACATCAAAATGAAAAATCAAAATAATATCCATTTAATTTTCTTTACCTGTATCCCTTATATTTCATAAAAAAAAAAAAAAAAATTGCAAAAACATTTAATGCAGTAAAACATAATTTGGTTTAAATAATTATATTTAAATCAAGTGTTTGTAAAATTTAAGTGAATTTTATGTAAAAATAATTGACTAAAATTTGGGATGAGAAATAACAGTGAAATGTATACCATAACACAGGGGTCCCCAACTCTATGCCCGCGGCACCATGGTGCCCGCAGAGCATTTTACGTATGCCCGCCGTTATCCGAACATGATAAAAAATTATTTATCTAATACAAATAAATTTAATTTTTAAAATTTCTTATAAATTATTGTATTATATTGTAATCAAATTGTAGGGCATACTATACTTTTATAGCGTAAAAATATAAACGTTAATTATATGTTAAAATTTTAATATTGAAATAAATATTTTTTTGTACATTATATGTATTATTAACAATATCCAACTATAAATTTACATTGAAAAAATAAATGGGGCCCGCAATCTGGTTGAAAAAAATAAATGGTGCCCACCACCTGGCTGGTATTATAGAATGTGCTCTTAAGTGCAAAAAAGTTGGGGACCCCTGCCATAACATGACATAGGAGAAGTATCGAAAAACAAATCATTTCAATTTTTCTGATTTTGGTCTTATTTAAATTTATCTATAATATCATCATAATTAATTCAAACCACAACATCTGATTCAGTAAATAATAGGTCATCTGTTTATTTGGATACAAGCTTATTTCATTTCTAAAAATAAGCATTTAGAATAGGCAGCAAAAATAATTGTTTCTATCATTGAGAAGGTAGGTTTTAACCTGTCAATAACAATCACCTACATTTCTAAAATATCTAACAAACTAACGAAAGCATTAACCGATAAATTTAACATAGCATTTAGAACTCCATGTAATTCTAATAGATTGATTAACAACTCTAAAGACCACATTGATCGATCGTTCACCCCACACGTGGTGTACTCCATTGCCTGCACCTCAGGCCGGATGCCACGCTATATATTATGGTGAAACGAAAGCTATAACCAACACTAGACTGGCTCAACATCTTTACACGCATAACAGAGCTCAGAAGAACAGCAACACAACCTCTGTATTTTTGGAGCATGCTAAATAATCTGGACACAACTTCACACCTGCCAATCCCATAATATTGTGCTCAGAATCAAACAATCACAAATGAAAAATAAAGGAGGCATTTTACATTAATGGAAACATCCATGCTATTAATAGGAAAGACACTTGCTTCAAAATCTTGAAGAAATGGGCTACATAATACTAGCTTATTTGAATATTTGCATATATTTTACTATACATTTTCTGAAGGCTATGAATATGAGGCATGGATCCTCAAAAACGTTAAGCCGATAAACTTTAATATTAATTTATATCTTCTTCTCTATTAACAATTATAAATAAGTGTTTTTTGTTATATATTTTTAATTAAAATCTTTTCACCTTCTATCATTATTAACAATTGCTTAACTTCATGAATAAATTTTTCAGAATCAATATCAATCCTATTAAGTTTATCATATTTTGCTAATACTAATCATGTACTAGTCAATCTATGCATTTTTTCAAAAATATGTCAAACATACTATTTAATATGTCAAAATACCTTTTTAATTTCCAAAATTAGTTTTTGCAAATGATATTAAAAGTGGGGGGAGGGATGATGGTTTTGCCAGCACTGGCGTACAAGGGGAATTTACTATAATAGAATATCTGCAGTAACTTATGTTTACTTAAAATTGTTCCAGTAAATTTATTAAGGAAATAAATGAATTACATTAACCTGGATGATTATTATTCTTTCACAAATAATGGGGTGAACCTGGTAACATTATTTTGGGTTTTTGCATACAAGAACACCATCAAGCAGATGATGCAATCTAATAGAACAATACCGTGAAACTTAATCATACATTCCCTCATTTTGTCACTCTTCTTCATATCTTTAATTGTTAACTTATTTATTAATAAATTCATTTATTTATTTAAAGCAGCAAAACTATTTTTTTTTATCTCTAAATTAAAATTAATTAAAACTATAACAAATTATTAACTAATAATAAATCCAAATGAGGACCTTATAGAACCTTTCTAGTAGAATTGAATCAGTGTAAAAATTTGTCCTACACCAGTGTTAAAATTATTAAAATAGGCAAAACTCACTATATATATTGCCACACACAGCAAGTTAGAGTAATCTATTGATGCCAGAAGGCTTGTGCATAAAATCCCCATCTAGTGCCTACTCATCCAATATCCTCAGACTAGTTTTTGGCTTATGGCCTTCATCAGTGAGGAGCCTTGGATCTGAGAGCACTGCACCTAGATCTTAGGATCTAATGCAACCCTCCAGCAACCACCTTTTATCTCCATTTAACTACAAAACTATGAGTCTTAAACTGAAAACACCTTAAGGTTTTAAATCCAAGCCCATCAGCTTATATAGTCATATGGGTCTGAACTCAGTTCAGTCTCCATACAATTTGGTGTCTTTGGTTCTTTAATAACCATAGCCACCACTATCCTATTAGGCATGATTGGTTTTAAGCCAATAAACATCACATGACCACCTCCTCTTATGTTTGTGTATAACTGTTGTTAAAACAGGCAAAACTCACTATATATATTGCCACACCCAGCAAGCTAGAGTAATCAATGGATGCCAGAAGGCTTGTGCATAAAATTCTCATCTAGTGCCTACTCATCTTCTGGCTTTCGTCAGTGAGGAGCCTTGGAACTGAGAGCACTGCATCTAGATCTTAGGATCTAATGCAACCCTCCAGCAACCACCTTTTATCTCCATTTAACTACAAAACTATGAGTCTTAAACTGAAAACACCTTAATGTTTTCAATCCAAGACCATCAGCTTATATAGTCATATGGGTCTGAACCCAGTTCAGTCCCCATACAATTTGGTGTGTTTGGTTCTTTAATAACCATAGACACCACTATGCTCCTCACTGACGAAGACCATAAGCCAGAAACTAGTCTGGGGATATTGGATGAGTAGGCATTAGATGGGGATTTTATGCACAAGCCTTCTGGCATCCATTGATTACTCTAGCTTGCTGTGCGTGGGAATATATATAATGAGTTTTGTCTGTTTTAACAACACAAGCATAAGAGGTGGTGGTTATGTTATGTTTATTTTTAAAATTATTGTTAGTAAATTCTCAAAATTTTCAGTCAATAATGAGCTTTCTAAGTTAGAAACAAGTCTTTATAGGAAGAAGTGGATATTTTAAGAAATATCACCTTAATTTGTTTATTTCAAAATCAATGTAGCATTAACTCATGTGATTCTTTATTTCTTTTAACTGTTAATTTTTTTTTCCATAAACATTTAAAGAATATGTCCCATCTTCTTGGTGAAAATGAAATATATATATATATAATAAACAAAATAAAAATATTGTATTGATTTCAAACAAATTCTGCAGCCTAGTTATAAATTAAATTTAAGGAATGATTAGAATATGTTATGTAATACGCAAAGGGACTGTTTTTTCAGCCTAGTTTATAAATCTATATAGATCTTTTATATTGATAGCGCTATTATAATTTTTCCTTCTGTAACAACTTTCTGTAATCAATGGATGCAGGAAGATTTGTGCATAAAATCCTTATCTAGTGGCTACTCATCCAATATCCCCAGACTAGTTTCTAGCTTGTGGCCTTCATCAGTAAAGAATCTTGGATTTGAGAGCACTGCACCTAGACTTTAAGATCTAATGCAACTCTCCAGCAGCCACCTTTTACTTATTTGGTTAACTGTAAAGCTAGGAGCCCAAGATGAAAATATTGTAATGTTTCCAACCCAAATGTAGTGTATTGTGAGGTGTAATACTATGATTGAAGGTCAGAATTTGTAACAATAACTTGTCAGGATTTAATTCTATTATTATTGTAAAATAAACAGATTTACTAACTTGTGATTTCATTTGTTTTGCTTGTTATTAACTGTATGATTTCATCTCAAGTGTGATAAGAAAGATAATTTGACCTGCAAAAACCACACTTGACAGATAATGTAGTGTGTTTTCATGAAGGTCTGTGATGATGGTGTTCTAATTGTCTTTTTATATTGCATCATCTAATACATGTATTGAATGTCTTTAGAAAAATTTAACTTTATTTAAATATTCCAAATACATTCAACTGTTACTAAAAGACATCAAACAGGTTAGTATATGCATAATGTTTCGAGAGGTATTAGTCTCCCCTCTTCTTCAGGTGTTGATGGCCTGACCAGTAACAATACTAGCATGGGATTCAAACCTAGGTCCTTAGATTCTTGAGTTTTGAATTCACTTTAAGCAACTGAATCATTCTGCCAAAGGCAACAGTCTACAGTAATTTCATATACTTATCTATGAGGTTCCTCCTGATTTCTCTACTTTTTCCTAAGAGCAATGTTGATTAGTGGTTTCCATACAAAAAGAACCATCAAGAGAAAAGACAATTATTGGTACTGTAGTGTACCCATACATTCCAAAAATGGCAGATGAATTAAGGGAAATCTGCAATCAGTTTAATATCAGAACAGCTTTCCAGAGCCATACCACCCTATGAGGAATTCTAGCATCTACAAAGCCTAAGCTTGAAATGACGAAAAGAAAAAAACTGCATCTATGAAATACCATGTGAATGTCAAAGAACATATATAGGTGAGACCAGTTGTCCCACTGAAAAGTGCTTGCAAAAACACAAACTGATGATTAGAAGAGAGAAAACAGACGTGTCTAAGGTAGCAGAACATATATGTGCCAATGAACATATGTTCAATTAGAATAATATAAAAATATTGGATAGAGAAGAAAAGGTACAAAGAAGAAAATTTAAAGAAGCAGCTCACATGACAATGGCAAAAAATCTCATAAGCCAACCCAGTGTGACTATACATTATGTATGGAAACCACTAATCAACATTGCTCTTAGGAAAAAGTGGAGAAATCAGAAGGAACCTCATAGATAAGTTGGCTCAGTTGGTTAGAGCATTACCTTAAAATTAAAAACTCAATAATCTAAGGACCCAGGTTTGAATCCCATGATAGTGCTGTCACTGGTCAGGTCAGCAACACCTGAAAAAGAGGAGACTAATACCTCTCGAAACCTTGTGCATATACTAACCTGTTTGGTATGCTATTACTAACAGTTGAATGTATTTGGAATATTTAAATAAAGTTAAATTTTTCTAAAGACCTTCAATACATATATTAGATGATGGAAATAGTCCAATATAAAAATACAATTTTAATGTAATGTTGGAAAAAATCATCACGGTCACATAAATAATGTAGACATGATAATTAGAAAAATTATCACTTATATTGTCTCTCACTAATTTAATGGCAGCTGTTAATCTGTCTAAAGTCTCTTTTTTTTTATTAAATTATTTTTTTTTTTTCACCTCCAAAAAAATCTCTATCACATAAAGCTTGTTTTATATTTCTCCAGTTATTAAATCCTTCATTACGTTATTATTTGACTTGGAAAACAAAAGGCGAAAATTGATTTCCTCATTTTTAAAAAAGTAACCTCTCTCATTTCTCCTTTATATAATTCAGTCACACTTTATTGTGTTCTGCATACTTTTTTCTATATTTTCAATTTTAGCAACATTGTGAAGCATATTTATTAAAATATTCTTGATACTTTTTGTCTGAATACTAATTGGTCATTGCTATAGCAGTAGAATAAGAGATCATTTGCTTTCTTAAGTGTAGGACTCGGACTGAATTTTTCCCCCAAAATCTGCTATTTTATTTCATTTACTTCTTTTCTTCTTCCATAGTGACTATTATTTTAACATTCTTCATTTTTGTTTCTTGATACTGATGTCAATGTTTCACTTTCATTTAAAAGAGCTTGAGAAGCAACTTTAGTTCATGGAATACTTTATTTCAAGAAGTTTTTAAGAAAGATAAGATGTATCTATTGTTTGTTCAACTGTTAGCCTTTTTCTGAATTGTTTTCTTTTATTGTCTTTGGATACAAACTTTCTTGGCATCATTACATATATTAAGCTGTTAAAAGTGTAATAAATATTTATTAAATCTAAAGTAATAAGGATAATTAAGTTGAAAGCTAAAAAAATATAAAAAGAAAAAGAATAGTATTTTTAAAAAAATACCTTAATTTTATTAAAATAAAAAAATAACAATAGAATAAATTCATTGAAAAATATATTCTTAGTAACTGCAACAAATAGTTTAATCATATGATAGGTCACTGTACTCACAAACTGCTTTGCAAATGCTAAAATGAACTAAACTGACATTATGCACGAGTTTGAATGGTATTGAGTGATAATACACACATAATAGTAAATTCTAAAGGAAAGCAGAAGGTCTCACAAATTTTTTAAGACTTTTAGCTTTTATATTTTAAATTTAATATTAAATGTGTGTTTATTTTGCAACTACAACTAACCTGTTTTTATGTGTAGTTGTCTATGAAAGTCTCACAGATAGTGAGATCCTAGCCTGTGCTTCTTAGTCCTTGTACTTGGCCTATTGTCAAATATATACAATTTTACAAGTAATTAGCTTGGTTTCAGAATTTTTAAAATGCTTTTGAATTTCAACTCAATAAATTGATAATTTGAGACAGAGGAAACTGTTGGGTGGATATGATCTTCAGTGATAAAGACCATATAAGGATGAGGATTATAATAGCACTATCATTTTCTCTCTGTTGATTATTCAATCTTACCTCTAGATGATTGGAGCAGAATAAAAAGAATGAATTACAGTGTCTGAAAGCCACTGGATTTTCTAAGACATTGAGAAACCCGTAGTAGAAAAAAACCTATATAAAACTGGCATTCATTGTAGATTTTAAACCTATTCCCAAAACAAACAAGTTCAGTACATTAATTTATTCTTATATATCTTATATGATCCTTGCTACATTATTTTATGCATATCTTTAAACAAATCAGAATGAAAATCATTAAATATTTGTTTGTAGTAATTAATTCTAAATATATTTTGGTATGATTCTCTGTATGACTTTTTGTATGAAGTAATCATACAATACTTTTAAAAAATCTTATTAACAATGTGAAAGATTATTTCATATTAATAATTTTAAAAAATGTAAAATCTAGGCATTCTTTTCAGCATTTACAAACATGACAAAATACTGAAAATGATTTCAGTTTATTATTTTGTAAAACAATTTTAGAAAATCAAAGTTTTAGCTAAATTAAAGCTATCTAACCTTAAGAAATCCAAAGACAGCAGTTAAAAATATATATTTATCTGAGCGCCATATTAAAATAATAAACAACAGTACACATATCAAAATAATAGAGAGTCCTATATCATTACTTAAGTTTAGAAGGTGTTTCAAAAACATAAAAAAAAAAGTTATGATGTTTATAAAACATTTTATTAAACAAGGCAAAACTCTCCATACAGTAGTGCCACCCTGTGCCAACCAGAGTAATCAATGGATGCCAGAAGGCTTGTGCATAAAATCCCCATCTAGTGCCTACTCATCCAATATCCTCAGACTAGTTTCTGGCTTGTGGCTTCATCAGTGAGGAGCCTTGGATCTGAGAGCACTGCATCTAGATCTTAGGATTTAATGCAACTGTCCAGCAGCCACCTTTTAACTCTACTTTACTACAAAACTATGAGAATGAAATCATATATTTTCAATTTAAGCTCAATATCTTATATAGTCATATGGATCTGAACTCAGTTCAGCACCCATACATTTGGGTGTCTCCTCACTGACGAAAGCCCCAAGCCAGAAACTAGTCTGGGTATATTGGATGAGTAGGCACTAGATAGGGATTTTATGCACAAATCTTCTGGCATCCATTGATTATTCTGGTTGTCACAGGGTGGGACTACTGTATGGAGAGTTTTGCCTTGTTTATTAACAGTTATGTGCTAGTATAAGAGATAGTGATCATGTGATGTTTAGTGGTTTAAAACATTTTATTGAAATAGTAGACAAAATATAATAATTGTTTATAATATATCATTTTAATGAAAGCTGTGTGATAGTTTGGTATTATTTAATAAATTATTGGGATACTATAATTTTAATCACAGTATCAAAAGCTTTAGGTAGGTCATACTAACATTCATTATAGGCTGTATACATCCTGCAGACTATGTTTTGTATTATTCTTTGTGCTACATCATAGGATTATTAAATCTTCCACCTGTGTAATTACTTGATCAATGTCATTTAAAAATTGGTAAATATTTTTAGTGTAGTATTTTTAACACTACAATATTTCAATGTATATATATTTAAAATGGTAAATTTCCAACATTTAGGGAAAAACAAGGTATATTGTAACATCTATTATTTTAGACATTTTCTTTTAAATTATTAAAAGTAATTACAACTGCTATCTATTGACTAAAATATAAAATTAAATTTATAAATCCAATGTTTAAAAGGATTTATTTCACAATGAAAAATAGAATTCCCAGTAAGAGAAAGCAAAATAAGAATACCCTTTGGAAATTATAGAATCCATATAATTTAGATAACAAGCAGAACATGGGAATAATAGAATATTAAAACAGGCAAAACTCTCCATACAGTAGTGCCACTCAGTGCAAGCCAGAGTAATCAATGGATGCAGAAAGGTTTGTGCATAAAATCCCTATCTAGTGCCTACTCATCCAATATCCCCAGACCAGTTTCTAGCTTGTGGCTTTTATCAGTGAGGAGCCTTGGATCTGAAAACATTGCACATGGATCTTATGATCTAATGCAATCGCAGCACAAAACTTTCTGCATCCATTGATAACTCTGGCATGCACTGAGTAGCACTACAGTATGGAGAATTTTGCCTGTTTTAACAGCTTGAGCATGCATACGAAAAGATGATCATGTAATAATAGAATGTATTAAGAGGCATACTTCTTGTGACTGGCTTTAAATAGTTCAATTCATTTTGACATGATATTTTATTACTTAATGTTATTAAAGCAGTGACTGCTGCAGCTGGTATCAATATAATCCACAAAATGCTGTTTCTCTTTAAGAGTTCCCAATTTTTCTTTTATATTTATAATACTTCATATCTACCAGCGAAGTCCATTGAGATTTCATGAATATAGTAGTGCTGATATTCTGCAAAAATATTAATAATTATAAATACTTTAACAAAGTATTAATCTACAAGGTTTTGGCTTCAGGAAATTATTCACATTTATTTTCGTTATAATATATTTTATATTAGAAAGACAAAGAAAATCAGAAAATAAGTTATAGAAAATTGTAAAAAATAAAAAATATATATGCCTAAAAAAGACTTAATATAATTTGCACTTGCATTGGTATTTTTGACCCACCATTTTGCCAAGTCATTTAAAAGCAGACATTTCTTCAGCTTCAGCATCAGACGAAATATACCAAGAACACAAGACAACTATTTCTCATCATAAACAGTAAACATTTGTGGTATCTCTTTACACAAAGACAGAAGTTTAAATATGTTATTTTTTGTCTCATCCATAACAAATACTAATTGGTAATAATTTAAATATTCATAAAGTTGTCATTTATTTCTAATTTCTCTGTTATTTCTCACCTGAAAAAAGAGGCCCATAGATTCTTACTATTATGGTCTTCTTTTTATTGATATTCCACAATTGCATCATTTCTTTTCTAATTGCTTAAATCTCTACTCACTCTCTCACAAACGATAGTAAATTTAAATATTTTGTCTATATTTTTTTGTCTTTAGACTTCCTCCTCTCAGCTTACGTAAATAAATCATTGTCCCAACTGTTATCATAAATTTCTTCAACTTCAATATTCTAGTTTTGATTTTGACAATATATTTTTCCTTTCACTTAACCAAATTTTCTATGCTAACTCTTATATATTAATTAATATTTTATTGGAATGGAATGTTCAAAACAGTAGGAAGTATATCTAATTCATTAACTATTTTAATACTAGCCATAACCAATTTGTTCAACATCCTTTCTGATTAAAAATTATTTTAGAAGTTCTGTTTCCATCCCTAGATTTTAATCATTTAAAAATAATGACATCTAGTGAATGATTTTTAAATTACATTTGAAGATCTATTAATAAATTGTATCAGCTATCAAAATAAACGTGCTTTCCCAATTGCGTAGAATCCTGTGTGATTTTGTGCAGTTGGTGGAATGGCAAATTTTGGATTTTCATGGATTGTGGCACAGTCTTGTTAATTCTGGTACTCAACATGGTATGAACCTTTGAGCAATATACCATTCAATTATTAGTTTTTGCATTTTTGTTTCAAATATCAACTTTTTAAATGATATTCAAGAAGATGGATTGAACTTGGAGAGACTTCATCCTGCAGTGGATTGATGATGATGAATCCAATTATATGTATATCCACACCTAAATATATATAACAAAACTGATTAATAAAACTGCACATATGCAATGGAAGTGAATTATCAATGCATAAAAATAAATCAATCATTATACAGTATTTATCCCATAATTGTGCACTTCTCAAATGACAGAGAAGATAGAATTTCATTTTAGAAACTCTTATATTTGTTATTTGAATATTGTATATTATCATGTTAATATATGGAGAAGGATTGAAATTATATCTTCTGATCACTTGAAAAGTTCCCAGTTACAGGATGAAATATCTCATAATGATTGATTCCTTTTCGTGCACTAGCATGGCTAAGTAACTATTAATTTATTTCCTAACTAATGTGTGATTGATTAACCAATTTTGTTTATATCAAACATTTACATATAATATTTAAAATCATTCACACATAATGAACTAAATGCTGTGAATAAGTTTGTTTAATTGTTGGAATAAACTGGAATTAATTTAGTAAAGATCATACAAAAGGTTCATTTCCTGTGATAATTTTGAATAAGTAGATATTGCAATTTTTACAATTTAGCATTAAATGTAAAATAAATCGAAGTCAAGCATTAGTGGCCTAGGGGTTAGCATAGCTGCCTTCTAAGCAGCTGGTCCAAGATCGCTTCCTGGTCAACGCATTTGACACATGGAAAAAAATAGTATCGGCCAAGAAGCGAACCCGCTAATCCGGGACAACTGCTTGCAAGGCAGCTGTGCTGACCTCTCGAATTTAATAAAATAAAAGAATCAGTTCACCAAAATGTATATAATGTTTACTATTTGTTTTTTATGATGCTGACCCTAAAATTTATGGATAATAGCAGATAATTATAATATACTTTTTCACACACATACACATATATATTAATATATACATTAGGTATATACACCTATTCATACATATTTTTTAAAGAATCATTTAAATAAATCTAGCTTGGGAATTATCTTAATAATGTATTGGGACTTGTTTGTTCTGTGAATAGATTTATATTCTTAGTGTTATATATTTGATAAGGTAAAAAAGTATGTGCTCATTAAAATCATTAGTATAGAAAACAAATGTATATTAATTTCTGATTTTATTTATTTTTTGAAACATGGATAACTAAAGTCACATATAAAAGACCATCAATATGAAGGAACAATGGGATGCTGCATGCATCATCACAAACTTTTATGCATGTTTATATCTATATTTTATATATATAATATTTAACACAGCATTACGCTGTTGCACATGCGCTTTGAAGATTTTAACTATAAATGAATGAATACTAACACTCTTCAAAGCGCATGTGCAACAGCGTAATGCTGTGTTAAATATTACAGTTTACAAACATCGCGCTGTAAAAAATGATTTATTTACATACATTTTATATATATATAAATCATTTATATATTTTAGGTTCATTCATGGGTAACAAAAGGTGGAGCTTTCCCCCTTCCTACTGAAGAAGAGAATTGTATACTTATTACTGTTACAGATGAAGAAATTGAACATTGTGTTCGTTCTATTCCTAAATTAGGAACATTGGTAGGTTCATGCAAGTTAAATTTTTCATTGCAATTAAGAATGCTTATAAGGATGAGGGCATATACATTCAAATTTTAAGTATATAAATATTTATTACATTGATATAATCATCAAGTAGGAAGCATTGACTTACATATCACTAATGCGACATTAGAATCAGCAACTCACTTTGTTTGCTTGACTCTGTTTAAGTAATCAATATACCCTAGATGTTGTCCGTACCCAGAGTACTTTTTCTTTAATGAGTATAATCAACCATATAAAGGATATCTGAAAGACAGAAAATCAAACTTTGATTAGCATTTCGATAAAAAAATGAATGTGTATCTTTTCATATGTGGTTAATATATGAATGAAATCTCTCCAAAAATAAATAAATAAATTGAAGAATGGTTACAAGTTTTGTGGAAACTCTCTGGAGATTATTGCTTAAATATATGTGGGATCAGCACAATAAATTGATAATTTTTTAGAAGTAACTATGGATTACATGCATATGTGTGTCTATACATACAAAGAGCAATTTTTGATCCACAAATTATTGACAACTTCATAACCTTTCAAAAATAAGCTGTACTGATTATAGTAATTGAGACAATCATATAAATATTTTATATTGGACTATTTCCATCATCTAATATATGTATTGAATGTCTTTAGAAAAAATTAAGTTTATTTAAATATTCCAAATACATCCAACTGTTAGTAATAGCATGTCAAACAGGTTAATATATGCATGTTTTAAGAGGTATTATTCTCCCCTCTTCTTCAGTTGTTGCTGGCCTGACCAGAGACAGTACTAGCATGGGATTCAAACCTGGGTATTTAGATTCTTGAATATTGAATTTTAAGGTAATGCTGTCTCAGTTGGTTGGAGCGTTACCTTAAAATTCAGTATTCAAGAATCTAAGAACAAAGGTTCGAATCCCATGCTAATACTGTCACTGGTTAGGCCAGCAACACCTGAAGAAGAGGGGAGAATAATACTTCTCGAAACATTGTGATATACTAACCTGTTTGATGTGCTATTACTAACAGTTGAATATATTTGGAATATTTAAATAAAGTTAAATTTTTCTAAAGACATTCAATACACATATTAGATGATGGAAATAGTCCAATATAAAAATACAATTAGAAAACCATCATCACAAACTTTCAGGAAAACACAATCATATAAGTATGTATGTCCACAAAATAACATATATTATAAAAGATGAAAGGCATTTAAATATTTACTTTGTTACAAATACTAACTAGCAATATTATCATTAACAGCTACTTATAACGAGTTGGATCATTCTGACTTCCAAAAGGAAAAAGAAAGACCAAAGAAAATGAATAAATGTAATAATAATAAATATTCATAACTTTTAAATATCTGTAATCGAAATGAAAATAACTACCTCCCACTGAGTTATGTGATATCAAAAACCACAAAAAGACAGAATAATAATCAAGCGTTGGTGGTCGAGTCGTCAGCACAGCTGCCTTACAGGCAGTTGTCCTGGGTTCGCTTCCCGGCCGATGTTTTGACACATGAAAAAAAAAAAAAAGAGAGAGACAATGATACTAATATGCTCTTAGGGTGAATTTTGTCTATTGTTTTATTTTATGTCTAGACTAAATCACCATGAGTCTTACTTTTAACAACCTCTAAATATTAGATAAAATATTAATTTTAATAAATATAATAAAAAATAATCATAACTTTTAAATATCTACAACAGAGCTTAAAAACAGAGTGGTATTATTCTCACTTTTCATAGTTTTTGATGTCACATAACTCAATGGGAGGTAGTTTTTTTTTTTTTTTCATGTGTCAAAACATTGGCCGGAAAGCGAACCTGGGACAACTGCTTGTAAGGTAGCTGTGCTGACCACTCGGCCACCAATGCTTGACAATGGGAGGTAATTACTTCTATTTCAATTACAGTTATTTAAAAGTTATGAATATTTATTATTATTAAATTTAGTAAAATTAATGTTTCATCTAATATTCAGAGGTTGCTAAAAATAAGACTTGTTTTTTATCCTCCGAGTATATTAATAGTGATTTCAGACCATTTAGTCTATACGTAAATTAAAACAATAGAGTTCACCTTATAATTTCAAAACTACATCAAAAACTAAGCTTATATAACAATTGTATTCAAAGGCAGAAAGGCATCATTGATTTGACGTCTCATAACTGAATGGGAGGCAGTTACTTACATTTTAATCACCAAAAATGAATAATTATAATCAAGTTTAATGATAACTATAGAATCCACAAATTACACAAATATGCCCACAATTATATGGTGGCCTTTAATCAATTTTTGCCATTTTGCAATACATATTTTTATATTAATTTTTTCTTCAGAAAAACTTCAACACATTGTCTAATAGTTCACATGAAAAAAAAAAGTTGGATGTGAAAAGTTCAATTATTTTGACACGATGCAGTCAACACACCCTCACACGATACTATAGCAAAAATAGACAAACAAGCATTACGATAAAGTGCATAACACATGCAACTATAACAGCCAATGAAGGCATTTTTCTGTGCTTTTAGCATGGAAAAAAGCCAAAGCGGTAGCCGGCAGCCAAGTAAACGGACTCTTTCTGTGTTTTATCATAGAGAGAAAGCTATCTGCTTGGCTGCGGCTGTGGAAACAGATATTTCTAGCAATTTAGCTAGAAACATTGCCCATCAAGCGGCTGACATGATAGAACAGAACACTACCATATTCTATTCTCAGCTGTATCCTACCAGTGAAACATTAATATTGCATGCCTTATAAACTGTCCTTAAAATAATCTTTATAACCTTAAAAGCAGTTCTCTTGTCCTACTCTAGGGCCATCTGCTGTAAACCCGAATAATCAATATACATCAAATAGTATAATACTATAATATTCATATCTCCAGATTTCTGGTTTTTACATTCTCATTATAGACTTAAGATTCTAAGTTGGGGAATCTAATGTACTCTTGCATCTGTCAGTCTTTTTTTTTTATTCCTTTATACTAAATCTGATAGCCTGAAATTAAAAATTAAATTCTACGATTTTGAATCCAATCTAACTCACTTAGATTTGCATCAGCTGTTGACTTGTTCTATCCTTACTTACTTATATATACAGTAGGTGGCTCTAGCTAGAGTAAAGGGAATTACTCTTGGAAGTGCTTGAGCAAACTGAGAAAGATATGTAGTATTAATTTTTAAAGTGTAAATGGTATTTAACTTTTCCATGTTCAAAGACAATAAAATACTTTTACAACCTAAACCAATGGAATGATATAATTTATTACTGTTATTTTAACATATGGACTAGAAGATAAAAATGGTCAAATCCTCATAATAAGGTTTTAGTCACAAGTGATAATTGAATGCAATTAATCAACATATACCACGTAGAAGTGTCATTAAAATCATACTAATTTCAGGCTATTGACCTTCCTCGGTATGCAGAAAAATTTTGCATTATAGTCATCCAACAATTATCTTTTATTTCTGTTGCTTTATTCAGTCTATTATTTTGGATTTTCAAACACCCTAATGTTTGAACTCAAGGACATTAAGATTGATCATCTAAATTTATAAGTATGACTCTTTGATTAACAATTATTTTCAAAAAATTTATAATTTACAACCCTTTTAACAAGGTTATGACTATCAATTTAATTGATAAGGTCTAATTTAATGAAGGAGATACTTAGAGAGAAAACAGATTCCTGACAGAAGTCAAGTGTGTAAGTTTACCTGCAGAAATATATACATTCCATATATCTACATTATTTTTAATTAATCATTTTTCATCATTGATAATATTTATTTAAATACATTGTTGCTTTCCAAAAATAAAATAAAATTAAGAATAAATAGCAATGGCGAAAGATTTTTATAAGCCAAACTCAGGATTTGGAAAAGGAAATATATGTTCCGTACAATTATAAAATATGGGCAGTTGCATAGTTCGAAAAAATGGATCTTTAAGCAAAAGTTTCAAAAGCTCCACTTCCTCCAAATTTTCAAATGCCCAAATTTTTGTTCCTCATTCATTTACATTAAATTTTTGATTATTTATCATACAAAACAAATTAATAAAGTCACCATTTTTAAACTCCCTCTTTCTCATCTTTGAAAAATCACTGATTACTTATCTCTAACACATTATGTATGGACTGAATATAAGCTACGCAATTATAGAATTTAACTAGATGTTAGTTAATTACAATCCAATTACATTGCTTTTTTCAAAACTAGTATTTCCGAAAATATAATAAAATAGTTACACAAATGAAACATTGCAAAAATAAGCAACTATTCATACATTTGTATAGCGTACTGTTATAAAGCTTACCATTTTGTTACAATTGCAAAATGATAAATATAATGGAAGAAAGTAAAAACTGTCTTAAAATAAGTAATATAGTAATTGAAATTAATTGTGGTCTGAACCAACACAAAATAATAGTAGTTTTCTTATATGATTAAAAATTTCTTATAATATTTTATAATAAGTATTTATATAGCACTATATTAATAAATTGTAAATTAGCGATCATGCTAATGCACATGCGCTTGAGAATGAGAGTATTCATTTACATATTAGTTTAAAATCTGTAAAACACATGTGCATTAGCCTGATCGCTAATTTACAATTATAATATTTTAATAATAATAAAGTTGTGCTAACACACATATAACGTAAAGCTGTATAAGTTATTGTAGTCAACAAATTAAAATGGTTGAGCGCTTTCAAGAAAATGTATTTCTCATAATCATAGCCTGATATGACTCTCTCATGTACAATATGCAAACTTTATGCAAATGAGTCAATTAGCCCATCTTTTGGATATAGCAAAACATGATTCTTTGCAATTAATGGAGATGGAGTCTTCCACTATGAGGTAAGCTTTCTTTACCTTATGTTTAACATTGTGCCTTTCAATACAAACCAATTTTGCAGAAGCAGGTTCGAACCCATGTCCAGATACTTTTTGATGTTGACTACAATTAATTTAATTTATACAGCCTTATGTTATATGTGCATTAGTACAAATTTAGTATTATTATAATTGACAAGCTTAAAGCATCAATCTATGATTTATTACTTATAATATTTTGTAGAATATTTATACTGATCTGCATGGGCTGTTGCGTGCAGTTTAAGAGCACTATGTAGAAGTTATACCGCTGAATATGGGCAACAATAAAACATTGATAAAATCTTAACACTAAAAGTACATGCTGCAGAAAGTTATTGAGTATTAACATGTGCACAAAAAATTTTCAGTGTGAAGAATTATATTAAAAAAAGTGATCTGAAAATAAATTTTATCAAAGAAAATTAGAAAAAAAGTTGCACTTCTTTGATCATATATGTTGAATGAAGGAAAACTAACAATATTAATTTTAGCCAAGATTCATGTTAAGGAATCTTGCAAAGAATAGACAAAACTGGAGAGTTGTAAGAAAAGCATTATACCCCTATGGACCCTGAAGCCATGATTTCTGTTCTGATGACATGTATTATATAATTGAACTATTACACTATTTAAATTTAATCTTAAAATTATATTTAAACAATAATAAATTAATTCTGTTAAAGATTTGTGTATATTGCTAAATATAAAGAATTATAATCAAGTGGCAAATGATAAATAGAGCTTGCAAATAATCTCTTCCCCAACCCCAGACTGGTTTCTGCTTCTGGCATCCTCAGTGAGGTGCTAGGATATTCAAGCATTAGATTAAAAATACCAGGACAAGCCCAGCACTTTATCTAATGTATAACTATTAAGTAGAAAATCTGAAATTTTCAGACATCCATATGTCTTCCAATCCAGCTATCTAACTTAAATAGCCACATGGAACTGAAGTAAGTTCAGATACACCATATATTAATAGCTTTAGCAATATAAAATTGCCAAAGCCTTAATAGCAATAAATAAAATTAAAAAAAAAAAAAATCAAGTCATATGTCACATGACCTAATTTAATAAGCTTGTATTACAAATGTTATATATAGTGACAAGTATTTCAATATCATAAGTTCGTTTTGATATTTGAAATTAAATCTTAAATTGAAGCAATCTAATTTTAATTTATTAGCTTACAATAGTAGATCTATTTATTTTATTTTTCTGTGAAATTTGAATATTTTAGGAATAAAAACGTAATTGCATTAATTATAGATAGTTATTAGTGTAGGTTAGAACTCATTAATGTGAAGTGTTGTGACCATGTGAATCTCTTTATTTAAAGTTTTTGCTTTATATTATTTACATTTCAGATTATTGTAAAAAGTATGTTGAGAAAACGATCATTTGTCCATCCATATAAGAGTAGCAGTCTTATAAAAGATGAATTCAGAAACAGTGGGCGGTCTAACTCTGCGCCTTCTTCATATGAAGTTTATAAACAAGAGAGGTAATGAATATGTAAAACATAATTAAATTACGTATATATAATACCTAAATATTAAGCTGTCAAGAATAGTACTGAAAGCATTAATGAACTTCCTATCTCACAATAAAACTTAAGAGATGTTATTGTATAGTAATTGTTAATTCCTAAAATATAAGGTTTGAGGACTAAAACTGTTAGTTCCATTTTTTTGCATATATCTTACATAAATCGATTCTTTTGTTTTCTGAATTATGAATGATGATATTGGTGCATGCTAAGTATTGTGAAGTTTGTATTCTTCTCAGCTTTTGCTTCATTACAATGGAAATAAACATACTTTGAATCATATAGCGATAGATATATAGAGTGGCTCAAAAATCTAGACTTAAGATAGGAAATTTGTCTTTTTTTTTCTATGCATACATTTTTAAAAATTCATTTAAATCATTTTATATATTAATAGCAAATGGGTACTAATCTACTGAAATCATATTTACATAATTTTAACAAACGTCAAAGGTAGTTTCTATACACTCATTTATTGTTAGTTTAGAGTCTGTACTAATTTAAACATTAAAAAAGAATAATTGATTTACACAGAAGAAAAATAAAAGGCAAATTACCCATGGATTCAGACTTTTGATTCATTTGTGTGTGTGTATATATATATTAGGTGTTATGCTAATGATATATCTAACTAATCAGATTTATGATTTTATAGCACATTCCTCATTAGATCCAATCATATCAGATCATAAATCATCATCTAACATAAAAATTCAGACCATTCTTTAGACGAGGTATTAGCCTATTATTTTCAGATGAATTAAAGGACTGAACACTTGATTTCCAATATCAAGATGATTATATGCCTTTTATATTTAGGGAAGTGCAAATGTAACTTGTTTATTTTTAAAGTGTAAATAATTTCACAATAAATTGCATATATATTTTGATTTAAAATTTTTAAAGGGCCACTAATCATGTACCACATAGAGAAGAGATAATTTAGATTTCATCTTGCAACCCTATATGAAACATCATGTCATATGGATTATATATGTAATTAGATAATGATGTAGTTGTAAAATTTTTCATACTTTAGAAATGTCATATTTACAATTCATAAATAATAAAAGTTGAATTATCTGATGTAGAAATCGGGTATTCATATAATTTTTATTAATCATTCATTAGACTTGAGATTATCCAATAATGAATAATATTTCTGTAGTGTAATTTTTTACTTCATCACTCTCATGCAATGTAGGGACTGGTTTTCATCACTTTGTAGATTGATGTATCATAAACAAATGACCGAAGACGTGTGAAATCAAGCTGCACATTTTGTGCTGAACGATAACTCATCAGTTCTCCCAGATCCCAATCTCTTACACATATCTTTATCAGTGTTTAGTATATATAGATATTGAATTATTACAGTTTAATTGATAAGTGACAAATGTGCCATCTTCACAACTTTGATACAAACAACTTAAAGGAGTATATTATTTTTATCAATCATTCATTAGACTAGAGATTACCTAATAATGAATAATATTTCTTAGTATAATTTGTACTACACTAACCTCATGTGAGGTAGGGACTGGTTTCTATCTGCTTTTAACACCTTGTAGAGGTATATACCAAGATGCACATTTCATGCTCAGCTAGCACTCATCAGTTGACCCAGGCGACAAATCTCTTACACATATCTTTGTCATTGTTCGGTATATATAAACAGCAAATTACTATACTTTAATTGATAAGTGTCAAACATTACAGAAAACTCATGGGATAATCTCTAGTCCAATGAATGACTTAATAAAAATTATTAATATACTTTCATTAAGTGGTAAGAGTCAAAGTTGTGAGAGTAGCAAGTTTGACATTCATCAATTTAACTAGTAATTTGCTATTTATATATGCTGAACAATGATAAAGATGTTTTAAACCACTAAACATCACATGATCACCATATGTGTAAGAGATTGTATTCTCTTTTTCACATGTTATGGTCATATATTTATGATTACATCCCTCTACAAGGTATTAAAAATGGATAGAAACCCATTCCTGCCCTGCATGGGAGTGGTGTAGTGAAAATACACTGTAGAAATATTATCTATTAAGGAGTTCAGATGTGTGTAGTAACAGTTAGATGGAATGATAAGCTTTGATTAAATGTAATGAAGACTGCACTATAAAATTATAGATTTGATTGTTACATATATTTTTAGCATTAATATCTAATAATTATACATATGTTCTTTGTGATGTGGGTTACGAAATGAGATCTGTGTTGTTTAATGTCCCATTAATACTTTAAATATAATTATAAATTTGTGTAGGATTGTGAAATTATTAACCCTAAAAAATAAATAATCTGCATTTATGATAAATCAGATGTATAGTGAGAACGGATGGTCTGAATTTTTGTTAAATAATGGTTTATGATTTGATAAACTTGATCTAACAAGGAGTGTGATATATCACCCTAAATACAGTTCATTATAGATATAAAAGACATATTTTGTGGGTTCATCCATGTTAAAAAATTTAAATATTGATATACCGACGTTTCGACTTGATCACACAAGTCTTTCACTGGTTGATAAAAGATAGAAAGACGATTGTAGAGGCGCTACAATCAGATTTGAAAAAAAAAACATTAAAGTTCCACCAATAGCAAAAATGTTAAATTAAGAATGGTTTTTAAAAAAACTTTCCAAATAGGAGGAAGTTTGCATGTATCATCTCGCTTATTGATACAATCTGGTCTTTTAAGTATCTCAATGGTTTCTCTAATTTTGCACTGGTAGTGATTATCACATCTAGAAAAAATCAATTTATGATCTGAATCTATAGTATGGAATTGCATTAGCATGCTCACCTTTCCTAACACTGATGTGATGATTACTCATACCTATGTAAGAAGCTTTACAATTTTCACATGAGATTTGATAAACACCATGAGATTCAAGAGGGATTGAATCCTTAGGCTTGGTTATTATATTGCTTATCTTTTGATGAGTAGAAAATGCTGTATCTATATTAAAACATTTTAATATACATCCAATACTGTCTGTAGTTCCTTTTATATATGGAACACAAATCCTAATAGCTGATTTATCATCTTTTTGTTTCCTATTTTGTCCATCTATTTTGATCTGCTTAATGATAAAACTTATAAACTATCAAAAAAAGATCATACTAGTATTTGGAAAAAACAACAAAAGCCATTATTAATAAATCACCTATTGAAACAGAGATAAAAATAAAATAATCCCTTGTGAAAAATCATGTGTCTGTCCAAAATTTTATGGATTTCCAAAAATTCACAAACCATATATCCCCCTTCATCCAATAGTAAGCGCAATAGGATCTCAAACTCATATTTTAGCTAGATATTTATCGGATTTCATTAAATCTACAATCCCATCTATTAAATCATATATAAAAAACTCTTTTCATTTTATTTCTGTTTTAAAAAATTTAAAAATTAATGCTAATGACATTCTAGTCAGTTTTGATGTCGTGACTTTGGTTTACAAACATTCCAATTGATGAAGCTTTAAATATAATTTCACAATGTTGCAATTTAACAAACAATATTATTGTTTTGATTAAACATTGTCTCTTGAACACATATTTTGTATACAATGGACAGCATTACAGACAAGTTTTTGGTACTCCTATCTCAGGAGTAATAGCTGATTTATTCATTGAAAATATAGAAACTCGTGCTTTAGAATCATCATCTTTAAAACCTCTCATTTGGCTCAGATACATAGATGACACTTTTGTCATATGGCAACATGGAAAAAATAAATTAGATGATTTTTTCTTACATTTAAATAATATGCATTCTCATATTAAATTTACAATGGAGACAGAGTCTGATGGAAAACTCCCTTTTCTTGATGTTCCAGTCACCAGATCACCAAATAGTTTATCTTTTTCGATTTACAGAAAGAATACACACACAAACAGATATTTACATTTACATTCTCACCATCACCCAACTCAGATAGTTTCTGTAGCCAAAACTTTTTTAAATAGAGCAATTAACTTTTCAGATAAGTCACATCTGAAAGAAGAAATAAATCATATTAATAGTGTTGTGTTTGCAAATAATTATAAATATAAATTTATAAAAAAAAACCTTATTTCAAGCCCAAAATAACAAAATAAGTAACAAAAAGATGTTAAATCAGCTATTAGAATTTGTGTTCCATATGTAAAAGGATGTACAGACAGTATTGGACATATATTAAAATGCTATAATATATATACAGCATTTTCTACTCATCAAAAGATCAGCAATATAATAACCAAGCCTAAGGATTCAATCCCTCTTGAATCTCATGGTGTTTATCAAATCTCATGTGAAAATTGTAAAGCTTCATACATAGCTATGAGTAATCATTGCATCAGTGTTAGGAGAGATGAGCATGCTAATGCAGTTAAACACTCATCATCATCAGCACTCTCACTCCATGCCATAGATTCAGGTCATAAAATTGATTTTTCTAGTACCAGGATCATATCCAGATGTGATAATCTCTACCAGTGCAAAATTAGAGAAGCCGTTGAGATACTTAAAAGACAAGATTGTATCAATAAGTGAGATGATACATGCAAACTTCCTTTTAATTGGAAAGATTTTTTTAAAAAACATTCTTAATTTAACATTTTTGCTATTGGTGGAACTTTGTTTTTTTCAAATCAGTGATTGTAGTGCCTCTACAATCTTTCTACCTTTTATCACCCAGTGGATGACTTGTGTGATCAAGTCAAAACATCGGTATATCAATATTTAAATTTTTTAACACAGATGAACCTGCAAAATGTCTTTTATACAATATATGCAATCCGTGAAAATCTTCGTATCAACATATATTAATTAATGAATGTAACTATATAAACTTTGTCTAATAATGCTTTAAGATCATAATGTTATCAGTTATTTTTATTGTTAGTAAATGTTTACATATATACTCGTAAGAAATCTTAAAAAATATATAAATTTCTAAATAAATAACACCCAAATAGATTAACAATAAATATATTAACATATATATATAAACTTTTTTAGCAACTTCTTGTTATCCTCATCTATTGTATAATTAATACAAAATATTGTCCTTAAGTATCTGACATTTGTTTATAACAAATTTCAAGTATTATATTTACACATTCAAATAAACATTGATCCATTTATATACTCTCTTACCCCCATTTAGTAATTCTTTAAGAAATTGGTTACTTTTTATAAATGAAAAAAAAACAAAAAACTTTTAATTGTGACTTACTATATTTCATCTCTTAATGATGTAAAAGATATTATAATTTATAATGAAACGCTACTCATAAAAGCTCAGTTGTAGATATAAGATTCCAAACTGCATTTCAAAAGAGGATATAACAAAATCAATCCAATCTGCAGCCTTTGCTCAATGGAATATGAAACGATCATATCATTCTTAAAATGACCACAGATGAAATCTGCAAGAAAACTCATCATCTCCAAATCTCAATTAATATATATTGCTTGCAACACTTCTTTCATATACACTTCAATGCAAAAAAATTTTCTTAAAAACTTCTTTATTTTCCTTACAGTTTCGACTGTCCAGCAGTCTTCATCAGAACTCTATGCTTCTCTTCTTTAATTAATAGTGAGCTCATATTATCACTAGACAAAACAATGCAGTCTGGTACTTATTCAGTAATCAGAATTTCTTTATTCATCCTGCATACGCTTTGGATAGTCAGATGTAAAAGCTAATTCAATTGCCACAACCAAACTCAAGCTCCCTATTTGTATATCTAATCAAAGAAAGTAACAAGTGATATGAGATCTTCTCCACAATCAAAACTTTCAATGACACATGGTCTCTCTTTTCAACAACATAACTGACTGCAATAGCAGCTAACACACACGCTATCTCATCCCCTAAACAAATCAAGTTATGTTTAAATCACTGAACCCAATAATGCTCCCACCCATTAAAACATCTAACTCATACTATCAAAGCAATCTTGACCATTCTGCATCCTTGTACTTCTTACAGCAATTTAAAGATTTTGTAATACAAGAACATTCATTATTAGCAAAGAATGCATAACAACATTAACCTCTTCTCTTTGTATCATCCTTTTTGAATAAATTAAGTTTTGAAATGAAAACTAGAATTTATTGTCTTTTGTGAACCAATCTGACAGAACGAATGTTTCTGTTGCAAAAAAAAAAAAAAAAATGAATCAAACATTAAAAGTATATAATTCTTTTTAGATACTAAAAATTACAAATATTTAATTTTTTTTTAATGATAAGTGTAAACCATATTTACACACTTATATTTATAATAGTTAAACAGCATTAAGCTGTTGCACATGCGCTTTGCAGAAGTGTTAGTATTCAGTCATTTATAGTTAAAATCTGCAAAGCGCATGTGCAACAGCATCGCGCTATATAAGATAATTGATTTATTTACACTTATATTTATGTAACAAATTGTAATAAATCACAATCTTTTAGACTAAATCTTAGAACTAATTAATATATTATCAAACACATAAATAGGCAAAATCATTTTGAATTTTTAACGTCTGTACTAGAAACAATAATTTATTTTATTTATTTCAAGTTAATCTATTATAAACCTGAACAATGGAGTCATTCCCAATTATTAGACTTTTTTCAGTAAACTGTATAGGATTTGCGTTCATCTAAAACAATCACTTCTTTTATACAATCTAACCTAACATTCTATGATTCAAAAATTTAATTGTAAAAAGATATATATTTTGAAGTCTTTTAGATATCGTATCATTAGAGAAATAATTTATTTAGGTTTACAAAAAATATTATATTTTTCTTTTAAATTATCAAAACCATCAAAATATTAAATTCATTCATCATATTATCAATTAATAATTTTTTCAAAAAAATCATCACAAATAATTACTATTTTTGCTTTCTTTTTAGTCTCAATTCTTCGCTATTATCAGACTTTTTTTGGTGCTACAATCCCTAACGTAAGATATATTTTTTGTCAACGTAGGCAAACAATGAAAAGTGATCTTCACGCTTTAGTATTAGACCTGCACACTTTTTACACTGATGAAATAGAAGGAAAAAAATATAGCACTAGTAATAACACAATTGCTAAATAAACTGTAAATTAATTAAATAGTAATTTTTGCTTAAATTAGCATTTACAATGTAAGCACTGTATACAATACTTTTATATATAAATGCCAAAAAAAAAAAAAAAAAATGCTTCTTTTACTGTTTATATTATTTGTTCATCAAAGAATCTCGATTACTAAATTGAAATCTCAAGAAAAAAGGTGTACAGATAATATTAGCAGCTAGAAATATATATATTGACTTCTATTTTTATGGAAGCAAAATTTTTGCTAAGTGGTATTGAAAGTCTATGTTAAAGATGAAACTGTTTGAATGTATTTTCAATAGATAAAACATCTTTCTTTGTGTTCATAGATCAATTCCACATCACTTCTATCATTATATAAATTTCTATATATCTATGCCAAAATGGACAACATCATGAGCAAAAGATGTGAAGACAGTTTTGAGGTTCTTTTGTGCATGTGATTGCTTAATATTGTTACTATTATAGCACTGATGTTTCAATCTAATGCTGGTTGTAGAGAACCTAATGATGTAAACAGACCACAGATCATTTTCCACATAATTTTCTTGTTAATTATTTTGTCTAATTGGAAATATATAAGGGAGAGGGGGTTAGTAGGTGATTGACATGATGTTATTTTGTTTTTAATTGAAGTTTTATAAAAGATTTCCATTTGAAATATTTTTTTCACCTATCATTTCTGCATTAGTTATATTAATTATAATATAAATAGCAATAATGTTTAAATACTCTTTTACATATTCCAGAGAATGAGAAAAATATTGCTTTGTACTGAGTGTATAAACATTATTGTCATTTATATTAAAATTTTTTCTTTATGAATGGAAACTTACCATTGGCATACTTATTATTGCAGTCAGATTTTATTAGAATATTAATAATATTTTTGATTATTCACTGATTACTGTTGTTGTGTAAATTTAATATTAGCAAAATTTATATTCTAGCTAGTGTTCAAAACATATAAAATAAAAGCAGAATTTCACGGTGGTAATTTTCAGCATTAATGTAACCATTGCTCATACTCACATAAGTCTTACAAACCTCTTTGAGGGATTTCATAGACTATGGATTTCAAAATAAAATGAGACCCATAAAGCTATAAATTTCTTTGTGGGATTTGTAAGGCATTTTATATATGTGCACTTTCCTAACAATAGAATCTTAACTCAGATATAACATGCTGTACCAGAAAGTTGATTGTAATTGTAAAAAGACCTGACTATAATAATGTGTGAAATCATGAAGTTTCCATTTGCATAATTTTTTTTCGATAAAACACATCAACGAAAAACAAAAATCCCCAATAATTAATGACTTCTACCTCTCCTCTTTAATTTAATGTTTTAAATGTCGTTGGGATCTGCAGTCTTTTACATATTACCAGTGTTCTAACAATAGCAACAGTTCCCGAGTCCCTTGTACTATTCAGATAATAGAGGTGACTGATGATGTCATTATAATAATAAAAAAATTAAATCAAATGGTTTATCGCTTGGAATTCCATAAGAAGTTCAAGCAACAGTAGTGACGGAACTATGATTCATGGATAGAGTTCTGGTCTGCTGTTTTAATAGGGCAATAGCATTAATAATATACAATTACAAACATGAAAGAATCTAAGATCTGTATTCAATCTATGCAAATGTGTAGATACATGCACAAGTGTTACATATATATGAGTAAAGAAACTTTTATATTTATCTTTAGAAATACTGTTATTTCTTTTTTTCAAATGATATTATTTCCCTTTATTAGGAAAGTGTCTTTGGAAACTAGCCTACCGTGCCTGATGGAGCAGCACAAGGAAGATGTTTTAGAGCAACAAAAATCTCAGGAGAATATTTCAGAACAATTGCAAGTGCTGAAAACTCATGAACAACCACAAAGCCCACAGAACATTCTATCATCTAGTGAGCCAATTCATATTCCTGGCCAGATTTTTATTGATTCTTGAAGGTGTAAATACAGATGTTGGGGACCAATTTTAGAACTAAAGATGGCTGGCTCCGGTCAAATTTAAGTCCAAATATTTTTATGCTAAAACAAATTTTTAAATAAGAATTTTTTTATACATTTGTAAATTGTTGGGTCTTTTTTCTTTCTTTCTTAATTTTTCATGAACTATTGGCGCACCAAAGTGCTCTGTTTATAAATAAATATACAGGTTCTTTTTTTTTCTAAAGTTGCCACAACAATTTAATCCATGTGGCAAATGGCAGCTTAAAATATGAACTTTAACATATCCTCAATCAGTCTCTTGATCAAAGGAGTTTTTCTCTGGATCTCCATATTGATATGGTTATGATTTTGCACTTTTTTTGTCAAATAAACAAAATATAGTTTTGTAAATAAGAATTGTATATAAATTATATATAAATGTGCTTCTAATATTAATTTTTTTTCATTTTCATAAATAATCTCAAAGTATTTTTATTTTATTAAGCTTTTTCCAAATATTTGCCACTAGCTGTAAATTTCATAATGGAATTTACATGCAAAATATATTTATACAGCTGATGAATTTTCTCTAGCCATTTAAAAATTCACCATCATTTTTTTTATTCATTATTTATACTTTAATAAATTTCTCTTACATATAACAGTTTTCATTTTTGAAAATTATCAATCATTTCATTATCTCATTTAATATTCTCACTAATGGTTGTACTTTTTCATTGAGAAGCATGTAACAACAATGCTTTACATTGTTTACACAACACATTTTCACCATTTTCTAATGTTTATATATATTTTTAAAATAAAATGTTATAATTATGCATTAATAAAATATTAAAATTTTATGCGTTCAAGTTTATTTTACTCACAAATTAAATGTATTAACTAATATGATTAGTAAACAAATTAATAATTAGTTAAAATGAGCAAAAAGTTTAGACTTTGTGGCTAATTATTCTAATGTATAAATATGTAAAATGCATGAACACACAAAGCTGAAGACAAAGAAGGCTTAATACTGTAGATTGTTATAAACTAAATATATACTGCATATCCAAGTATGTGATTAAGCACTTTTGAGGGCCAAGGTCATCATTTTCATAGCCATCTAAGTGATGCAAATTTATGTAAATGAGGTAGTTAAGTATTCCATTTCCTGGAAATCTTAAAGTCTTCTCTGTTATCCAAGTATGTGGTTAAGCACTTTTGAGGGCCGAGGTCCTCATTTTCATAGCCATCTAAGTGATGCAAATTTATGTAAATGAGGTAGTTAAGTATTCCATTTCCTGGAAATCTTAAAGCCTTTTCTGTTTATAGTTGTTATCTTTAGTGATAAAGTAAGCTTCCTTTATCTTTCTCTTAAGATCATGTTGCTCTCTGCAAAACACCACTGGATCTTTAGATTGGCAATCAAGACTCTTGTTATAAGATCTCCAGGAAATGGAATACTTAACTACCTCATTTACATAAATTTGCAATGCTTTTAACCAACCTACTTAATTTAAAAGATGGCTATAAAAATGAGGAGCTTAGCCCTTGAAAGCGCTTAGCCACATACTTGGATACATGTTTTGTTTATATCGTCTACAGTATTAAGATTTCTTTGTTCAGCTTTGTGTGTTCATGCATTTTATATATTTATACATTGTAATAATTAGTTACTTGAGAGGACATACAACATTTGAATACCCAAAGTAATAGATTAAGCTTTGATCTAAAAATCTTTAGCCCTTGACATTTTCACTGCGTCACTATGCTAAGCTGTGATCTTCAAAATAAAATGTTTTTGAAAAATTCAGATATAACAACATTAAATACATGCAGAGAACTAAATCTATTGTCAATGGTACCCACTTAAAATGAATATGACCATTATAACTCTTGAAGAAGAAAAAATGACAAAAAAATTAAGTCAGTTTTATAATGTCCATCTATATCAACCAATCCATGAACTAGGTTATTTCTCCATATTGATCTTTTAGTCTGTTTGACATATTACAATGCTGTCTTTAACATTTTCTGTAACAAACTTTTTTTTTTAAATAAAAAAAAGATAATCAATATTCTTCCTGATTTCCCTCAAACCTGTTCTAAAGATAATTTTTATAAAGCAAATGGAGTTTGCTTACCCATGAATGAAAGTGAGATATGGAATCCTGATTAATGTAATCTAAAATCCTTGAAAAAAATTCATTTAAGACTGCTTAGTACTCAAGATTCTAAAAATATAATGGCCAGATCTTAAGATCAATTAGTAAGACCTTGAATTAGATGGAAACGATGCTATTGAATTAAATATTGTAGGACACATCTTTATTTGATTGGTATATAAAATGAATGAATGATAACAGAATTCCTAAAAAAATATTTATGATAAATTTCAGCTTAGTTTTCAGAAAGTCAAATTACTATATCAAAATGTTTAGAAAATTATGGATTGAAAAAAAGCTAAAATCAATACAGCATTACTCAAAGACAATAAATTTTCAGTAGTTGAAATGATAATATATCATTATTGCAACCATATTGGTTTTGCATGAGATAATATTGTGTAATAATAGAGAGATAGACTTGGAGTGCCGTGCAAACTTCTATGAACTATTAAACAATAAAGTCAATTACAGATTATATTATTACATTTGTCTTTAGAGATATTTAAAATTTACTCATAAAAAAAAAATCAACATCTGCCCATAATGAATATATTTAGTTAAAATTTCATCAAGAGTAGAAAAAAAAAAGACTAGTGAAATAGTTATCATAGTGTACTGAGCAAATAAACTATAAATCAAATTATAACTTTTTTCTTCCACTGAATAATATTGTAAGTAAATGATTATCAATTAAATAAAATAAGTAACAATCAAAAATGGACTATTATAATAATTATAATTAGCTCTGTATTGATGGTACGTTAACCAGGGCCTATTATTGATAGAAATATGACAGGAAGAAAAAAAGTACAAATTATGGAGACAATAATTGTCCATAAGAAAGCACCGCCCAAAATGAAAAAAGTAAGACAACAAATAATAATATTATGGCTATCGTATACAATAATTGGAATATCCAAATCAAGTCAATGAACAATCAATACCTAAAGTATCCATTTAGTATATCACCTTGATAAAAATCACCTCCACATGTTTTAAAAACAATTTAGTAATTATATCGCACTTCGAACGCTCGCTCGTTAGTGAAGTTATAAATATCAAAATTAAATATCGGGCTTAGTGCTTTCGAGGTCTTTTAATCTCATTTTCGTAGCCAAAGAGTTAGAAACATTATGGTGTTGTTGATGTATGCAAATTAATCCTCATATGTAAAACAATTTTTAATATATACAGATCGATCAACTTGTCCACTTCTTAGAAATAAACGGGTCTTTTCTATTAATGGCACGTGGATCATTTATGATGAAGTACACCTTTATTTTTCAGTCATTTAATTTAATAACATATGGAATTTTCTATCCACTATGAAGAACCTTGGAATATTTAGAATAATTTAGAAGTTAAATTTAACATTATTTTCTTACTCTCTATAAAAAAATTTTTTTCTTTAGCAAATTTGTGACTCAAAAATATATTGCATATCTAAGGACCTTAATCTATAATGGCTGGACTTATTATACAAATATCCATATAGCTTCTATAAAATATTACATCAAGTCATGCTAGTATAGTTCCTTTCCTAGTACTTGATCCAAAATGGCAATAGTTATTCTGATGATGAATACATTTGAATTTAAGTTGTAATCAGGGAAATGATTGCTCTTTCAAGCACTATTACATACTATTTCTTTTGCATTCTATGCATTAGAGTCAAATTGGATGTTTCTAAAGCTTCAATAGTTGATTGAAAATTATAGAAAGTTATCAATTTGACAATTGCACTGATAATAGATTATATTTTGACAATTGCATCACTATAATTTTGTAAACTAAATGGCTATTATCACTTATAATTCTAATAAACTATCAGTTGTTCTCTATTAAAAGATAAATAATTTAATTTATTGATAGGGGAGTAATAATAAGTTTGACGGCTACAAGTGACTGGAACCACAATTACTATATTACTGCACTAAACCAGTGGTCTTCAAATTATGTTTCACACAATCCTGGGATTCCATGCAATCTCTTCATGGTTCTGTGAATCAAAGTCAAAATTTAAAAAAATTTTGAAGGAAAAATAAGTCCCCAAAAAAACTAAAATTTCAAATAGTTAATTCATAACAATTTCTTTTACTTCTATAAGTATCTATTATTATGCAGTAAAGTTTATTTACAAGTCCACATTAACAACCTGCTCAATTTGAGCCGGTAAGATGGCTAATTTTCATAATTTAGGGGATATGCATTTAAAAATAATCCAATTTGTTTACATGAAATGATTAAAATAAGACTTACGAATTCTGAAAATCGACAAAGTTTGAAGGGCATTGTACCATATTCGTTTTATACTACTGATTCCAAGAACGTCAGTCGTCATTGACATTTAGTCCCCCATGTTCATCTTTAATTGTACTTTAGTATAATAAGGCCATTTTTTTATCTTTGGATGCATTCTTGATTCAAATCTCTGATGTACGTAACAAGAAATATTATGGCTCTTCCATAATTTTATATCTAATAATTTGTAATCTGAAGAATTATTGTACCATATCTCTAATATACTTCTAACTCTTTTCATGGAGTTTATTATTTTTTTGAGAAAATAGTGCAGTAGGAAGTATATTTTTGAACAGACCACTGACATTATGATAGTGCATTCACCTATTGATCATATGTCCCGAGTTTGAGTAAACCTTAATTTTTTTTTAGGCTTCAAAAGAACTAAGATTTTTCTTTTAGGTAATCAATTCACAGCTAATCCAACCAATCCTTCATCAGTGGTCAAGTCAGTTATTGTTATAAAGGGTAAATGTCTTAATTTAATCTATGGTCAAATGAATGTTGATGCACTAAGAATAAAATGAAGTATAGTGTAGTCTTCACTGATGGGAGAGATCTCATATTTCTTCTGGGATAACCCATGATTACCATGTTTTTCTCCTGCCAATAACTTTGTATGGATTTGGGATCAATGAACAGATGAGTTTGTACCCGAGAACTTGGATTGCTGGTAATTACTGCATTATTTTTCAAGGTTACAACATTCAAATTTTTCAGTTTATTGATTAGTAAAAATAATATTAAAGCACAGAAATTATTAAAAAACATTAAACATTACTACAAGAAAGCAGTATTAAGTAGCCAATTACTTGATAGAATTAAGTAAGATGTGACACAATAGTTAATAGAGTGAGTGTTAAATAAGAAATACATTGAGCGAGAAACATGATAAGAGTACCATGGTTGAATCGGAGAAGTGATAAGAATGTCAGTGTTAAGTGAGATATGATAAGATTATCAATGTTTAACAAGAGATATGGTTAAAGGTCAATATTGAATGAAAGATATATCAAGGGCCAGTTAGTGAGATATGTGAAAATTGTCATTGCTGAGAGAGAGAGAGACAAAAGTAAAGGAATTTATTATTAAAATATCAAGATATAAAAAAGTTAAAAATTATTATTCACGTACATAATAAAATGAATTGAAAGAATCAAATTATAACATAGATAGACTAAACATAACAATTGTTAGTTACAAAGCTATGAGTATGAGATTCAAACATGAAATCTTGAAAGCGCTTAGCAAAGCTATTATAAATTAGAGTAAAATTATAACTTCACTATTTAATGCGAAAAAAAAAAAGTTGCATACTTATAAGATTACTGTGAACTTAAAAATTTAAAAAAAAAAAATAGTGGGAAGAATATAATTAAATATATTGGAAAAAAAAGACAAATTTGTATGCTTATAAACTAAAACAATAGTTTATAAAACAAAAATTAAGAGTGAAAATGTGAAGATGAAATGGACTAAAATATTAAAAACAGGTTGCCAATCTCGAGTGAAAAAAAACAAAACAGAAAAGCACACTGAAAATGATAACATTGCAATAGAAATTTTGACTTATCAAGAAAGAATTTGTAATTAAGTTACAGATTTGAAATCTATAGAACGTTCATAATAGTTGTAATTCCTTTACAACAAAACAAAACTAATATAACTAAGAATAAAGACTACAGAACACAAATCTAATATTACACACAATTAAACATCACTATTTTCAAAAATGGCACCAATTTGATTAAATTGCTAACCAGTACTACAAATAATAAATGTTTTAATTTTCCATTATTTAGAAATATGGATCCAGTTAGTAAATCTATTTGGAACTTGACTTTAATGTTGTAAAAGAGATTATATTTTTCCAAATACAAAAAGTATTGAATATCAGCTCAAAAAATTGAAAATGAACTTATTTTCTGTTTGTTTTACTGTTATCAGGACTAATATTAAAAAATTACTGTGGAATAATTTGTTGATAGTAAAAATAAAAGCGAATTATGTATATTAATAAAAAAAATTGATATCGTGATATAAAAATCTGGATAATATAATGACATATAAAAATGATAAGCAGAAATCATTAATGGTTATGCTTAATTTAAATGTTATAAATTATATAGATAATGCATCTCCTTTATTACAACCATCTTGAAAATACTAGGGCTGGAAAGTTGAAATAATTGATATCAGAAATGATTTGACTATGGTAAGTGAATGCATTCTGTTGAAAGGCCTATAAGAAGATATGGATATTAAAATCTCCCAATACTTATCAAAGAAAAAAATGATTTTTATCAAATCAAAATACTTCCATGTTCCTTAAAACCAAATTCTTAAAGAATTATGCTGAGAAATAATCAACTTTTGAAAGAGAATATTTTGCCAAAATGTAATTACATTCTCCATTTTTAGAACTAATGAACATATTGATTACAAAATCATGGGTTTCTTTATAATAAAGTATGTACAGACTGCATTAAGTTTGTATATTCTTCTTACCATAGTAGCCTTGAAAACAATGAGACATCTTTGATAAGGCTAGCATAAGAGAAATTGGGCTTAAAAAGGGTATACTTGAAGAGTCAAATTTCATTATTTAAGATAGGGTAATACATATACTAATTATTTTTAATGCTAGAATACTTCAGAAAAATCATTTATGTGGGAGAAGAAATTAAATCAGAATGTACCATACAATATTGTAAATATACAAAAATATTTTAAACATAAAGGTGGATCATTTAATACAGAAAACAGTAGGATTAAATGGCACCAGATGCTGAATACTATTGTCTGAGGCTATCATTATTTTTGTGCATTGATAAGGGACATATAGTATCAAACTACTATCAGATATATTTGAAGTTCAAGAGTTAATTATTATAGGGAAAACAATTCCTATAAGAGTAAATTTCAGTGTCAATAATTACAATCTTTGTTTGAGGATAATGTAGCAGGTAACATTGCTTTTCAGACATTCAGTTAATAAAATGATCTAAATTCTTTAGTACAATTAGAATTATAATTCTGTAGTGTGAAGTGATTCACAATTATAAGTTGAATTCTTGAAGAAGTGGAAATAGATATTACATTTCTAGAGCAACATGATTTATCCAAATATTGATTATTGCTAAACATTCTCCACAAGTTCAGTTTGATGTTTATTGTTTTCACATGTTAAATGATAGGCATGTGATCTTAAATCATATTTCAGACAAACATGAAGAAAAAAAACCTTACACGATACATCACTGTGATGTGATGTATTATGGCTTCTTAAACGAAGTCAAGAATATCTCAGCAATTATGCCCAGATAAACCTGTTAGCCACTTTATTTTCCATTGCCCACTCTAAATTTTCCCATATTCTGTTCCATCCCATTTCCACAACATAATCTTTGTCAACTCTGTAACTTTTATATCTAAATCCCCCTTATCTTTAAATAATTTAAATTGCCCTCTAGTGTCAGCAAATGACAATATATTTTTAAAAATGAAGAGATATCTCTTTACCTTTTTCCTCAATATATCTGGAGGATTGTCTACAATGCCTTTGCTAAAAAGGATGAATTTTTAATCAATCAGATCTTTATTTCTAAATATTTTTAAACTTGATTATATTTAAAGTTGCAATGAGTTTGTCTCAAAACATTGCATAAAATATTTAGCACTGTAAATACTTATTTATTACATAGTATTTAAATCATTGGCAAGATTAAAATGAATATTTCATCTTCGTCTGCTACATATGTCAATCAAGTTTAAAAATATTTAAAATTTTCTGATTGATTAAAGATATTGTAAACAATCTTCCAGATATAGAAAGAATGTAAAGAAGCATATCCTTTAATTTTAAAAATGTATGACAATAGAGTAATTATATTTAAATAGTTTCAGTGAGTTAACTTCAAAATATTTAGCACTAACTTCTTATTTATTACAAGATATAACTTAAAGGATTATGGTGTTGATAATACTCGGATCTATATTAAGAATAAGTAAGATAAAATATTTTACTAACCAATATCATTGTGATTATTACATTTAATTGAAATCAAGATTTCAGAGAAAACTACCCCAAACATAAAATGATTTAATATTTTATAAACAAATTACTTATCCTGCCCAATATATTGCTATTTTAAGTTCTAAGACTGCTTTAAGGCATTTTCAAATTATTAGTCTACAATAATTTAATAAATTGTTCATGTATTGCTACAATATAAATTATACAGTAAATATATATTAATGAATAAAGACTAGAAATATTAACATCGTAAATTCTTCCATCAGGCATTAACATTTTAGAAATAATTTTTTGTGCTGTTAGCCCACCCTTCTGCTTAGCTTAGTTAATTATCAGTCTCTTGATATTGTATGCTCCAAGCGGTAAAACTTGCAAACACAAATGCCTTATTTTTTTTTTTTTTTACTTAGAACAATTTATAAATCTGGCGCTTCTTCTCATACCAAGCCCACCCATCTTGCATTGCAAAGATATCTGTACTATAAAAAAAAATCTCCCGGATTTGGACTTATTCTAAATGCAGCAAATTTTAAATTTCATTCTCTTAACATCATGTTTGGCTTGGGATAAATTTATATATATATTACAAACATCTGAAAAAAAAAAACAATTTCTTCACCTTACTCTAGAGCTATTACTATAATCTTAATTAATCAATGGACATAAGTATTTGAATCTTAATCCTCACTAAGGGTTAAAGCCAGAAAGCAGTCTAAGAATATTCTAGAACTATATCATCTGGTGTTCATTAATTACTTAATTTTATGGTAGCTTATTATACTGGAATGATCTCTCGAAAGCATGTGATGTTAAAATTAAATATCTATATTTAGTCAGTCAACAAAATGACAAACTATATCTTTTTTGGATTAGTTTATGCTTCAGAATTTTATATGATTGTAAAATTTACATATATAATGTCTCTTTAGTTTAGCAGGTTAATGTTATTGCTATATTCTGTGCCTTGATTCTATAACCAATCTGTTAAAAACAATGATTAATGTTTCAATATTAAAACAGGCAAAACTCTCTATATGTATTGCCATTCAGTGCAAGCCAGAGTAATCAATGGATGCCAGAAAGCTTGTGCATAAAATCCCCATCTAGTGCCACTTATCCAATATCCAATCCCCAGACTAATTTCTGGCTTGTGGCCTTCGTCAGTGAGGAGCCTTGGATCTGAGAGAGATCTTAGGCTCTCAGATCCAAGGCTTCTCATTAAAGAAGGCCTCAAGCCAGAAACTAGTCTGGGAATATTGGATGAGTAGGCCCTAGATGGAGATTTTATGCATAAGCCTTCTGGCATCCATTGATTACTCTGGCTTGCACTGAGTGGCAATAAGTATAGAGTTTTGCCTGTTTCAATAACAGTTAAGAGCAAGCATAAGAAATGGTGATCATGTGGTGTAATTTTACAATGTTATACTTTTTGGATAAATCTATTTGGATTATTACTCATTAGAATACTGCAGTACTATCTGCTCATATTCAGGATATAAACTCGGAAAATAAAATCATACTTAAAATGCTTAACTGTATACAATATACATTAAAGAAAAAAAATTAGTTAACAAAAAATAAACTTGAAAGTCAATTCAACTTTTGTTGATGTATACAAAGTACTAAATAATATTTTATTATTATTTCTCTACAATTACAACACAAGCTATGCACAAGTGATTCACTGCTTCTTTTCTTAGCACCAACCCAATCTTTGGTTTTAGATAAAATTGTTAACATAAATCGAATACTCAAAGGTGGGACTTATAACACAATAGACTTAGATAATAAATTCTTTATCAGAAAATTAAAATTATTAATATTAAAACTATCTTCTACACATCATGAGGTTAAAAAGGAAAAAAAAAATGCATATATGGCATCCAATTACTTCAAAAGCCCATCCATTATTCCGGACAGCTAAAACTTATAAAGTAATTTGGTTAAATTTCCTAAATACAAGTGTCTTATTATCACAATAAATAATTTATACTGCTAAAAAAATCCACATGATTATCCATTTCTTTAGCACATACATAAGCTTTATTTGTTACCTAATTCCTTTTTGCATTCTACTGTCTTGACTCTTCTTATTAAGCATCAAAACGGGGATGATAAATCTATAGCTTGTGTCCGCAATTAATACTTGCAAAAACTACTAATATGTTAATAAGATTTGGGTATGAAGTCAATTTTAATTTTTTTACATCATCTAATTAAAAATATTTAAATATAAGTTTTTAAATTTAAATAAAAATGATAAATACATAAAATTGTTAGGTTTCTGCATACATATTCAATGTAGCAACGTCTCATATATTAAAATAATGACACATTATTTTATTCAAAAATTTTTCTGAATGCTGAAAACTATAAATGCATAGATATTATATTATAAAAACAATAAACGTTTGTATTCTTTTTATATATTGTAACAGAAACCAGTATTCAAGCCCCAAAGTTGTGGTAGTGTGTGAATAAATCTATCTAGAGCATTTTCTCATCCAAAACATTTAAATTTACTGGCACTCAAATGAACCTTATATTTGTACATGTGTAGCTAGTTCATAGATATGTGGATGTTATTCCTCTTCTTCTTGTCTTTTCTCTTATCTAAGAGTTTCATCTTGGGTGGATAACAAAAAAAAAAACAACTGTCAGATTTACATAATGTGGGTGATTAAAATAATTCTTCATATATTGGTAGCAGCTTAAAGGATTGGCATATTAGTTCAATCTCCTAGACACAGCACTTCTCAGCCATGTACTTAATATTCACAACACACATTCTAGAAAAAAACTAACAACATAATTTAACAAACCTTTCTGAATTTCATGACTGCTACTGGGTTTACCATTGATATTGATTAGAATTAAAGTATTATATTTTGTATATAACTGATTACTCTTATAATTAATGTCATTCATTTATTAAATAGCTGTTTTATGCATTGACTATTCCACTGACCACATTACTCCATTATTTTTTAGGGTGCTTTCTTCGATTTCTCAGTCTCTCTACTCCTTAACTTAAGCTAGCCCCTTATTATAACTTCCCACCACATAATGAAATATGCTTTTATTCACTCACCTCCAATCATAACATCCCCCTACATTTAATTAAGGATTATCAATGATTATTAATTTTTATTTAATATGGGGTTTAGTTAAAATACTTTTTTAATCTTAGAACATTTTTTATCTATTACCCATAAAATTCAATCTGTTATTGAACATTTAATTATATCCATTAATACAGTTTCTATTTCCAAAATTCTTGGAAGATTAATAACAAATTCCTTCTCAATCCATAATTCCAATTAATTCTCACCAAGAATATTCTGAGAGAGTGCGTTAATTAATCCTCACTTATATAGAGGCATAGTAGTTGCTAAACTGAATAAGCCTTTCCCTGAAGAGAGCCAGATGCGAATTCTCCCTGAGTTCGAATACAGAGGCATAATGGAGCAGAAAGAGGGGTGAGATGTACACAAACTAATTCAAATTACATCTAGATTTAGTGAGTAAACCTTGAGATAGCCCATTGAAAGTAGATGTGATCATAGACTAAGCATCTCATTATGCCATCACCAGCATCCTATCTGAAGACCCCAAGTCTAACCATAGTTAAATGCATTCCCCCTTTTATGTGACTGGCTCGTTACATTATATATATGTTATATTTGATAAATGGTGTTTGGCGCTATGTTTATATCACTTCTTTGTAATTTTATTTATTAATTAATTCCACTTTTAAGATTTAATTTTTTAGATGTTTCAAATGAGATGCAGTATGGGCAATATCATTAAGATGATGATTGAAAATGATTATTCATGAAGATTATGATTTTTAAAGCTATCAAGTCATTACACCACTAATAAGGGCATTTTCTATTAAAGATGACTCTTAATGTTTTGTACTACAAACCTTAAAGGCAATTTATTTAGGAAAAGAAAATATAAAATGAATTTCAAGCATGTCTAAATATTTGAATGGAAAGTAAATTCAAATGATGAATCATCACCAAATAATGATTTTTGTAAATAACTTTGTATAGGAATGAATTTTATTACAACATTTGATAGATTAGTATTATCTCCTTTTTATTTTCTTATTTGGTGTTTCCTTCAAAATACATATATCTGAGAGAATCGCGATCTCTTAATCTATGCTGGACATAATTAGATTATGTGATGGCTATGGAATGAAATGGAAAAATGTAAGAAAAGACCTTCAAAGGTACTAATTTAATTGTTCTTTTGTTGCTAGTTTATTTTATAAAGCGGAAGGATGATAATGATCATAGTTTCATTCATTACATCAAGAAAGTTAAAATAGAAGAGTACAACTGCAAGAAGATTGGAGTTTAAATCCAATTTAAATCATCTTCCAGTTTTTCTGGTAGAATCTGGTGGCATCCACTTGAGTTAGCAAGAGTTGGCTCAGCGTAAGATATACATTAAAAACTTGTAGCAACTTTTTTCTCCAACATTTCAAGCATTTTATCTTGCTTATTGCATTATCAAATCCATATAATATTAATATCATGTATATTCTTTATTACTTTTTACAATACAATGGGTTGTAAAAAAGCATTGTAAAAAGTAATAAAGAACATACATGATGTTAATATTATATTTCGAGCATCTAGTGGGCATATTGGAAACTAATTTCATTCAAGAATATTATTTTTTCTACGATAAAAATTAAAAATTAAGAATATTATTGTCCAATTGTTGCAATGTATAGTAAAAGAGTACATCTTAGAAATGAGTGTAAATATAGCACAAATTATACAGATATAACTTTTCTCTTATTTGCTCTTTTATATATCTTAAGATAACTTGGAAATTTGATATCTCTATGATTTGAAGAAAGTACCAATATTACTGGGTTCTTACATTTAGAAATTTTCAACTAATATTAGAAAGATAGTAAAAAAGAACTAACGGACATAACATCATTGCCCACAACAATTACAGAAGTAGATATTTGTGAAGTAATGATGTTTACTCTAAAGTAGAAATACATCTATTAGAAGCGGCATCTATAATTATTGAGAGAGGCCTTTGGTTTAATTGGTAAAGAATCAAGTTTCATGAATTTAAAATTATAATTGAGTTTATTAATATTGTAGATATAATAACTAATTTTTCAACCAGATTTATATAATTTTGATAACTTGAGAAAATTGCAAACTATATTATTTATCCAAATATTTTTAATAGCTCAGAAATTAAATTTGAATACTTTGAAATGCAATTAATACATTTCAATCTAATTGTACATGGAAATGGAATTTCTAATACCAGTCCATTCTTTTACACAAGCATACAAAATCATTGCACATATGTACAAAAAGGTCATCATGCCTACACTTGAAGACTAATAATCTTCATCTTCCTACAGTTAAAACAGCTTTCTTTGATGTTGTTTCAAATTTTACAAGAGATTGTAAAGTAACTATATTATGATCATGTTTAATGAGCTTCAGAATAAAACTGGCTCAGTAATGCCAATAAAAGCTTCCTCATAGTAACTTGTGATAAGGAAAAAAAACCTATCCACTTAATAAAAAAACAACTAAGCAGCATTATAATAAATGATTTACAAAACATGATAATACCATATTAATAATTTTTTTATTACTCATTTATTAGATTATAGATTATCCACTTAATAAATTTTTCTGCAGTGTAATTTTCACTACACACTCAGGTGTTCCGGAAATTACACTCAATAAATATTACTCATCAAGATGACAATATCATACTTTTCAATCAAAATCTTTTATGCTATTTCCATTGGATTGTTATGGTCATTGATTTCATTTATTTTGCAAATAAGATCACTTAATGAAAGACATTATGCAGTATTTCTTCACAGCTATGAAGTATTATATTTCGTCTCCTTAGAGGATTATGCTTCCTTTACTAAAATCTGATTGGCTGTCTTAGCGCATGTGAAAGATTAGCAAACTTTCAATTATTATTTCCAATTTAACACCATGCGATTTAGACAAATACTATTTTCCTTTACTAAAGTAAAACATTCATTTCTATATCAAATTACCACTTAAAATCATTATCACCACCTGAAAATGTCAACTATCATATTTTAATAGATTCTTTCTAATTGAACTTACATCATAATTTATTTCATAATATAAACAAATATTCTTTAATAAATGTATGAACTTGACAATTCTTAGTTAATTTAACATTTAAATAATTTTCATTTTTTTAAGCCAATTTACCTTCATCAATTATTAAATAAGCAATTATTTTTATAGCGCTATGTTTATAATTGTAATACATTTAAAGATCAGCCTTTTCATGCTATTGTGCATGCACTTTTTACTAGTGTTAATAATAAATGAATGACGTTTAATAAATTCCAGATAATTTCATCGACGTCTTTCATTCAGATATCGTAAACAGTAATTTAAAGTGAGTGGTTTATCCTCACGCTTTCACTTCCAGTACTTAAGATTTGCCCATATATAAGTATTTGGGTTGAAAGAATAGATGGATTCATTTTGTTCTTTCATAAATACTATATCTCGTGTTGGGAATTAAAGTATTCATTTATTATTAACACTCGTAAAAAGCGCACGCACTTCATCAATTACTGTAACTTTAAGTCTCTGGTTTCAAATTTAGCTCTGATCTACCCTGCTAAAATTGCAATAGTGAAAATAAAATCTTAATTAGCTCTTTGAAACATATTCATAAAAATAATACTTTTATGCCTTTGGTCTATAATAGTTAACCTAATGGCATTAAAGATGATAAAAAATATTTTGAGCTATTCATGCTAAAGTCATCATCAACATCTTAAAAACCAAGTGGATAGCTGATGCATAGTAATTTTAAATAATCATAAAGATAACATGTTAAAAATATTTGATAAACAGGGATACAAACTTTATATGAATTCTATAAGATATATGCTAGCAGATCTATCATCAGATGGTAATTGCCTGTGTGCACAGGATATTGTTTCTGATAAGAAAATGAATGAATGGCAATGTTCTAATAATAAAATCCCACATCCAATGTATGCTACTACTCTTTAATATACAACGATGACAGATAACATACAAAATATTGATAAGAATAGATGTATTTAACTACCCAACTGACTGATTCCCATGTTGTCTGCAAAAGTATTAGAGATTTTTAATTAAAACAGGCAAAACTCTCCATACAGTAATGCCACTCAGTGCAAGCCAGAATAATGAATGGATGCCAGAAGGCTTGTGCATAAAATCCCTATTTAGTGCCTACCCATCCAATATCCCCAGACTAGATGCTGGCTTGTGGCCTTCGTCAGTGAGGAGCCTGAATATTAGAGTACTGCACCTAGATCTTTGGACCTAATGCAACCCTCCAGCAGCCATCTTTTATCTTCAATTATCTAAGCTCATTAGCTTATATAGTCATATAGATCTGAACTCAGTTCAGTACCCATACATTTTGGCATCTTTGGTTCTTTAATAACCATAGCCCCCACTATCCTATTTGGCAGAATTGGTGTTAAGCCACCAAACATCACATGATTACCATTTCTTATGCTTGCTCATAACTGTTATTAAAACAGGCAAAACTCTCCATACAGTAGTGCCACTCAGATCCAAGGCTCCTGACTGACGAAGGCCACAAGCCAGAAACTAGTCTGGGGATATTGGATGAGTAGGCACTAGATAGGAAATTTTATGCACAAGTCTTCTGGCATCCATTAATTACTCTGGCTTGCACTGAGTGGCACTACTGTATGGAGAGTTTTGCCTGTTTTAATAAGAGTTATGAGCAAACATAAGAAATAGTGATCATATGATGCTTAGATTTTTAATTAATTAAGAAAAGCATTGCAAATACAAGCTTACATACTTTTTAGTAATATAAAAAGAACTGATATTTGTTGCATAAAACATTTATTTTAATAATACAGAATTCCAATATAGAATTCTCTAAAATAAATTTTTTGACATTTATTGAATCTTAGAAGTTTTTTGTCAGTATAAATGGCCAAAGCAACTTCTTACTTTAATCAAATATTTATTATTTGATCATAATACTCTGTTGCCTAGTTTAATCCAATTTATTTTCAGACAAACAGCTTAACTTATATATACACATTACTTTTAAATATATAAATTGTTAAAAGTTTTAAATACAAAAATGTCTAATAAATTGATTTTTATCTAAAAAGTAATTTGATTAAAAAAGTAAAATGTTTCTTTTATTTTTTAAAAGAAATTGCTCATCAGATAATTTTTTTTTATACTAACAGTAAAATCCCACTCTACTTTTAGAGATATTAATGAACATCAGAAGGAAGTATCAACCAAATCCCCAGATTAGTTTCTGACTACTGTCTTTTGCCAATGACAATCATTGAATTACAAATATTCAACTATAAATAACATTAATGATTGTAATTTACAACTATTAACTAAACGTTCCTAGAATGGCTTTATGTATTGATACCATTCAAAATAGGAAATACCAATTTAAACCACTGATTTTTGATTATCAGTTAAGGAAGGTATGAACCAGTTAGCTGAAAGCAAAATTATAAAGTTATTTAACTTTCAAATTTTATTTGGTTCATTTTCAAAATTCAGATTGTGAGCATGGAAAGAGTTCAGTTCACAAAAACAGATGTTAAACCAATCTAAAAATCTAGGCAAGACTATTTAAAATAATCAAAATATCTCCCATAGAATATAGTATAAATAAGTTATTTCATAAAATTTATGCCAGAAGGTTCTATGTCATACAAATTATAAAATAATTTATTATGTAAGACAATAAATATTTCAATTATCTACATAAAACATCATTATATATCTTTTATAGATATTTTTATCAAGATTATTTAATTTTATAATTGAAGTAATGATTATCGTTGCTCAAGATTTTGATCTTAAAATAAACAAACTTTGAAAATGTTAAATATTTTTTTACATGATTAATTTATATCAAATTTATTAAGCGCAAACAGATAATATTGTAATAACGTGAAAGCTAAAACCTTCAACAGATACGCCTTAAACATGCTTACGTGACTGCCAATCAGATGGAATAATGATATCATATGGAACTCTCAATTCTCAAACACAAGTCAGAACTATAGTTCCATGTGATATCATTATTATATCTGATTGGCTGTCACGTAAGCATGTTTAAGGCGTATCTGTTGAAGGTTTTATCTTTCACGTTATTATAATTAATTTGTAAAAAAATTACAAAAAATCTTTGGGGAATCTTTTAATTTTTAAAAATATTATTTCTTTGCAAAGTAATCAGTATCTGTATAATCTCATATGCATATTGAATTATATCTCATTTCCTAAATAATTTCATTATATCATGCAGAAGGATTGAATCCTTGCATTAGTAAACTAAGTTTGTCACGGCATTTATTATCTTCATAGTCTCCAAACAATATTCCCTGAGAAACTGAAGCCAAATTTTGCTGACACCACCTAAATAGATAAAGTACATATAAGTATAATAAATATGCATAAATATTAATATAATTAACAAATATTTTAACAATCTAAAATTTAAATTTACTCAGCAGCACTACCTAAATTGCAGAGTTCAAACGAGAAGCAGACTTTCTATTTTAAGAAAGTTCCATTTTGCAAGAGCTTATAATTATGAATTCTCCAATCCAATAATACTTCTAGATATATTTAAAATGTTATATTATCATGACATTTGCAACCTGATTTCAAGATAGCTTTATATATATATATATATATCTCATGTGCATGTATATATAAAATGTTTAAAATAACAAATATATGCTTACATGTATTTTTATATTGGACTATTTCCATCGTCTAATATGAGTATTGAATGTCTTTAGAAAAAATTAACTTTATTTAAGTATTCCAAATACATTCAACTGTTAGTAATAGCACATCAAACAGGTTAATATATGCACAACATTTCAAGAGTATTGAATTTTAAGTATAATTCAATACTCAAGAACTTAAGGGTTCAGGTTCAAATCCCATGGTAGCACTGCCACTGGTCAGGCCAGCAACACCTGAAGAAGAGGGGAGAGTAATACCTCTCGAAACATTGTGCATATACTAACCTGTTTGGTATGTTATTACTAACAATTGAATGTATTTGGAATATTTAAATAAAGTTAAATTTTTCTAAAAGACATTCAATACTCATATTAGATGATGGAAATAGTCCAATATAAAAATATGCTTACACTTTAACAAAACCACATTTGTTATAAAACTACTGATTAAAAGTTTTTGGCGCATTTTTAAACCCTGAAATGATGATCCCATTCAAAGCAAAGAATTATATTGTAAAATTTAATTTATATACAGTATATATTTTTTAATTATCATTTTTATTATATCATAAGAAATATAAATTATTTTGCAATGCCTAAACAATACATTGTATAATATTTTAACAACTTCAGAGCAAAGCATTACATTAATTAAGGTCCAAATGTCTCTGAAAATGAAATAACTAATTGTCAGCAATATATAAATATTGGAATGAATGCTGGCCACCTATCTTGACTCAACTTTTATTCATGACTCTTAGTAGCTGTTACTGTATATTTGTAGCCATATATTTCCCAATCGAATTGTAAAATAATATATAAATAATCCTCCACATCTTCATTTTATTTATAAATTTTGTTTTATTGCGTGAAACATGCTTATTTCAGTATCCACACAAACAGTATATCATTACATGTTTCAATCATATTCTATAGTCATTTTCAAGATCTATTCCTACAAATATATACCGATTTATACATAATCCAAATTTATATAATATTAGTAATTCCTCAAATATTTATAAATCTATCCATATTTACAATTTATATTTATAAAAATCAATAATAACAACAACATAATTCACTCATATAAATTATATATTCTAAAATCAATACATATATCAATTCATTTTTGTCCAGTTACCTTTATTCCAATTTAGTTAATATCTTTTTTTAAGTTGACTATTTAATAAGTATATATATATATATACTGTATATTCTAATCTTAATACAATTTTCCAATACCAATTTTTTCCTTTGTAATAAACATATTATTTATTAAATTAATAATAAACTCATCTTAATCATTATATCTTTTATATTAAAAATATATATATATAAATTGGAATGAAGATAATCAGACAAAGATAAATTAAATAAAAAGATGTTGGCTTTAGAAAATAAATTATTGATATTGATTTTTGTAAATATAAATTATAAATATAATAATTAAAAAAAGCAAGTCATATATAACGTGACATTACTTTTATAAGATTGTAATTACAAAAATACAATACAGAGAGCGTACCAATAGCTCAAACAAGCTCTTAATTAATAAGTGTGGTATGAGAAAATATTTAAAATCTCTATCCCGAACACTCTCAACTCCAGACCAACTAGTTTCGAGCTTATGGCTCACATCAGTGGAGAGCTAGAATATTCGGACACTAGATCTAAAATATAAACTCAAAACCCAACACTTATTTCATATGTATATTTAAGTAGAAACTCTGAAAATTTAAATATTTTCTCATATTGCACTTATTAATGAAGAGCTTGTTTGAACTATTGGTACGCTCTCTGTATTGCAAATTATAAACATAAATAGATTTGTATTTGGGACATTATTAATATGAATTTTTGAATAATTTACAGATCTCAACATATTTATAAAAATAAATCTTAAAAATGACCATCAGATAAAATTGAAAAATATATACAATATATGCAAATATGAAAATGAAGTTTGATTTATACAGTAAAACAAAATTAATAAAATAAGTATGTAGATAATTATTTATTGGTTGAATTAATGAACCATTTTTGAAAAAAAAAAAGATATTTATTTATTGATTTATATCACAAATAACAATATTAAAACAGGAAAATTTGTTAATACCAGACAATACATTTTAGCTACTAAAATGAGAAGTAAAATGATTAAGTAAAAAAATAATTACATATGAAAAATTCTGAAACATCTTTAGTTTTCAATCAGGGAAAACAAAACCAACAGCCAAATCAAAAACTAAAATATTTTGTGTAGTTATTAAAGATATATTCATATAAAAAATTGAAATATTATCAAGTATTTTAAATTAAGAATAATATAAATGTTGTAACATTTCAAAAAATATTTATAAATAAAAATTATTCATTTGCTGAACATTTCTAACTATGTTCTTGATATAAAATAAGCTCTATCTAAAATATGATTGGCCAATCAGAAGATTTAATACAGATATCTGATCCATTAACGAAAATATTTAGGAATTCTCTATAGAAAAGCATGTAAATCATTTTTAGTATTTGATATCAACAAACCTTTGAATTTCTTTCAATTTTCTATTTAAATAGCCAGACTAAAATTTTCATAATGGCTTTTATCTCGTGCAGCATCCAATGAGAATATACTAAACATTACCAAGAAGTATTATACTGATAACAAATGTTTGTTTATTCATGATTTTAAACATTATGTCATCTTTACAACTAAAAATCCTAAATATTAAGAATCTATTTTAGCTTTCAAACATTAAATTATAAACTTCATAAATAAATCTTAAGATGTTCCCCCAACAATCAATTCCAATTCTTGAAATCCTCAGTCCTATTATTCCAAGAAATCATTAAATGGAATATCAGCAATGTCAATTAGTTTAATTTCTCAAACCAATTTGGGAACATGAATAGGTAAATAATGCTCTACTATTTACACAAAATTCCCAAAATTTATTTTAAAGCAACTAAAAAGACTTTTCCTAGAGATTATATCCCAGGTTGAAACTTAGAAAGTGAATACTTTGTAGAGAATCTGAGATTTATGATTATTCCATAGCAAAAAATATACTGTATTCTTTGGCTGAATCTAGAAAAAAGTGGTGGGCAGAAACCATGAATTAACTGACATGATAGTCAAAGATTTTGTCAACTATTCAAAAAATATTAAAAAAAAAAAAATCAGCCAAAACTAATAGTAAAAGCAATAAAAAAAATATAATACATTTTTTATACATTTCTAATATAGAATTCTCAAGCCGGATTGCAGAAAAAGAAATAATTTAAACCATTATGACGATTAAAAATAATAATCCTACCAAAACAGACAATATAAATTTCTCACTCACATAGGGCTCAAAACTAAAAAAATAGTGAAATTTGCTTTATATATTACTAAAACAGAAAAAAATAACTCAAATCATGATTACAATCAAATGTTATGATTCCTTCTCCCCCAGACTACCACAGATGTTAAAAATAATTGTACAATATCATTAATATGCACTTTGAATGTATGTTTCTTATCAAAATAGCTGCTTTTTATAGCCTTACATTCTAATAGGACAAACTCTGTAAAAATAGATGCTGTGTTCAGATGCCAGCTCTCATCACCTTTGCTAAAGCAGATTTTCGATCAAATCTAAAAACAAGAACTTCTTTCATAGATTCTTAAATAATAAACAAATTCATAAAGGAAAAAGCTTTATGAGAAGTTAAGTGACAAAAAAGAAGAGAATATTCTTATTTGAGTAAATATAATCCAGTAGAAAGATTTAAATTATACTGAAACTAAATTCAAAATTATACAAAATGGTTTGCCATATAATACTTTAATCTGTGAGTTAAAAGTAAGGAATTCATATATGCAAATACATCTTTATGAGAAAAGACATACTCTCGGTACTTTTTCCTTGATTAGGATTAATATCTAAGTTTCAAAAATCAGTTTCTTCTAGATATACCTAGTTACCATCTTGAATTAAGAACATCATAAAACTTTTTAATCACTAATTAAACAGCTTGCAGATACTATTCACAGCTATAATGATAACATCATCAAAACATCATCAATTGATTTAGCAGTTCACTCCTGTTTGGAGAAGCAACTCATCCACAAAACTCTTTCGATTATAAATTATCCGAAGAATCGCAATAAGATCTACATTAATCACCTAGATTCCAGTTTTAAGCTATATTCCAACACATGACATCAGAAGAGATATAGAGTATTATTAGAAAATATAGGGGAAAAAAAACAATTTGAATTAAATACATTAAAGGGATATTAGTTTTTTTTACAACTTTGACTTGAATTTTAAAATTATTTGACAGAATTGGGGGAAAAAAAATCTATATAATTCAAGATTTGTTGCAGACATATATATGACCATAAAGCAGTCATGCTATAACCTTAACAATAACCACTTTATAATAGATCTATTGAAGACCAAATGAATTAATTTATTCACAAAATTCTGGAGTTAGCTAGCATTTTAGAACAGATCAATGATTTTGCTCTTTTTTCACATATATTTATTTCTGAAGTCTTCTTTCAGTGCATAAAAAGAGTATTGATAGTTATCCAACATTTTCACTGAAGAAAGTATTTGGGCTATCCATAAAGCAATGCCCAAATCTGCAAAATGATGTGATTGTTTGTCATACAGATATACTGTGTACTTTTAAAATTTTTCTTCTATATAATATACTCAAAAATTTTACTATTCTTATGATTTGGTTCAACACATCACTTTGGAATGAAAGATCTTAACTACTATTTCAGAGTTTTCAAAGACATTTATACTTCTATATATCATAGAAATTGGAAGCTCATATGCTAAGAAAGATCACAGCAATACATGCGTATTAAGTGATTTAGAATATGTTACACTTTATATAAGTCTTTGGTTTACATCATAGTATTAAGCCAATAAATTTTTGCTCCCAATAATTGTTTTTTATCTGAGTTCGAACCCTCCACTTCCCTCCTCAATGTTCCTGTGATTTCAGATATTTTTCATCTTGCTTGCTTTGATCTCCTTAATCCTTTCTGGAGTAGAATAATGTTTGTTTATTTTATTTATCCATTAACTTAATTAGTATTGTACTACTTTTATACGTACTTTATATTTTTTTTATTTATAGAAATATATTTTGAAACAAAAATTACATAAGTTAAAAAAAAAAGATTGTTTTTAAACTATTTCACGTATTTTATCAATTATCTATTTCTTAATAATCAAGTAAAAAATTACAAACATTGCATTTTCTTATTATTAATGCTACTAAAATAATTATTGTTAATAGTAATAAATTATTTACAATATTTAAGAAATATTGCATTGCATTGATATTACTTATTTTATTTGTAGGGTAATATTTTATGAAAAGACTATTGGGAGATCCTAAGAAATTACTTTTATTCTGTCATTTAAAAAAATATTTTGCTGCGATCATTTCCATTTTATTTCCTCTTTTCTTTAGCACACACACACTCCTATATAATAATATATTTTTGCGTAACTAAAAGTCCACTGTAACTTTATAACAAGAAAAGAAATACCTTTTGGTTTAAATAATATTTATTCAATATCTTAGTTAAAAACTATGAATCACTTCAAAGAAAGCTTAACATATTTTGTTAACCTTAAACTGAAAAGTTAATAATTTAATGATTCGTGTTCATGCATGTTGATAAGCAGTTTATCCATGTTTGTGGACAATGACAATAAAAATTGCTGTGAATGCAAGATGTATAGAGTGGACATCAGAAATTTATATGGATCATTTCCTTAAAGTCTTCAGAGAGGAAATGAAGAAATTTCATTCATTTAATAATAAATTTACAAAGATACTATGCCAATATGACCTTAGTAGTTTTAAATCAAAAGCACTATTTAATAACTTTTTAAAGTTATAATTTGACAAATATGGAATAGTCATTATAGTTTTTTAGTTAAAAAAAAAATCACATGATTTTCAATATTAATTAAGTGCACAGTATAGATTGACATTTTATACATGATTTAACCAAAAGTTCCTGTTGATCTGAAAGTGGATTACCCATGAACCCAATGAAGGAATTTTTTTTTCTTAAAAAAAAAATGTAATCATAAATATTCCAACAAAAGAAACAATCGGAAAATGATCATCAATTAATCCTTCTTAAGTAAAAAAAAAAAAAGGAATATTAATAAAAAGATCTTTATTATATGTATATGTTTATCTGTTAATTGGCCACATCTGCAATTTTTTTATATTTATTTATTAATAATACATACAGCAATTCTCTATTTATGTAAACTAGACTTAAGTAAATACTTCCTGGCATATATAATATGCAGATGTCAAAACAGTCCCCATTTCTTATTTCTTTAGAGATTCATGAACATCTCTTATGACATATTGTAGTGCTTATTTTGATTTGAAAATAATATTTTCCTATTTTGCATGGCGACTAATGGTAAATGTGCACTTGAAAAGAAAATCTGACATATTTAAAGTTTAATCAGAGGATTAAATAGTTTATAAAATGATTCCAATCAAAGTTATAATTTTTATGTAGGTCAGCTGAAGAAAACAATAATAAAAAGCATAAAGAAACAATAACAAAAAAAATGTCAAGACCATTTAATCATTATTTGCATTTTTTGGATTAAGGTCACAAAATAGATTTAAAAAAATATAAAGGTAATAAAATATGTTGAAAATGTTAAGAAAAATAGTATTATGATACATAATATATTAACAAAATAGGGATCAATATATTAACATTGTCAGAGTTGATACAAATGTGGCAAAATGGTCATTATTGAATAAATGGAAATTATAGCTAAAAATAACTTTTGAGCATTGAGTTTAAAGCTATATGGCATACATAGATATATGCATCTTGCTAATAATCACTTATGTTTAGAATATATAATTTTAAGGTTTATATAATAGAAAGAAATTATTATGTATGTGTTATGTAATTATGCTAGGATTTTTTTAAAAATAGAATAATGCATTTAAAATAGGAGTGATTGGGAGAGGAGGGTGTCAGATAAAAACACCACGTAAATACATGAGAAATACTATAGATTAATGAATTGATGAGATCAGAAGAAAGAAAACATCTTGAAAAGTTTCCTAAATAAAAGGAAAATGTAATTACAGTATTTAAAAAAATTGGTTGCCTTCTATCTATTTTTATTTTAAATTGATGTCTTATTCATTTCAATATAAAGGAGATATGTATTACATATTCATTTACTTTTACAATTTTTTTTAAACATACATCAAACTTACATATTTGCTGTGGTAATGTCTTGAGGGCTAGCTTCTAGTGAAGAAGCATGGTCTAACAGTAAAGCTCCTTAAAAATAAAAAAAAATATTTATGGCAATCATTAAATCAAAAATTATAATATGAAATAAATTGATATTAATTAAATAATATATAAATAGCTTTTATAATAACAAATTACAAAAAAAAATTTTTCTTCATGAAATTTATATGATCACCCTTTCTTATGCTTACTCATAACTGTTATTAAAACAGGAAAAACTCTCCATACAGTAATGCCACTCAGTGCAAGCCAGAGTAATCAATGGATACCAGAAGGCCTGTGCATAAAATCCCTATCTAGTGCCTACTCATCCAATATTCCCATACTAGTTTCTAGCTGGTGGCTTTCGTCAGTGAGGAACTTTGGAACTGAGAGGACTGCACCTAGATCTTAGGATCTAATACAATCCTCCAGCAGCTACCTTTTATCTCTACTTAACTACAAAACTATCCTAAGATCTAGGTGCAGTGATCTCAGATCCAAAGCTCCTCACTGACAAAAGCCACAAGCTGAAACTAGTCTGGGGATATTGGATGAGTAGTCACTAGATAGGGATTTTTATATACAGGCCTTCTGGCATCCATTGATTACTCTGGCTTGCACTGAGTGGCACTAGTGTATGGAGAGTTTTGCCTGTTTTAGTGACATATAGATGTTGTATTTTATAATTAGACCATAAAATTATCTTTACATACTTATTTATTATATAATCAAATTCTTTGTATGTATGTATAGTAACCAAATTCCACCATTAATTTATACTTTTACTATCAGGTAAATAATTTTTTAATCTTTAGCAATTAGCCATTTTTTTTCTGAAGCCAAGTATCAAAACCCTGGCAAAACTAATCTGATATTTATTATTAGAAAACTTATGTTCTACATATTCCATTGCATGCTTAGCTTTATGCACTGGAATATATAAGGGAAAACATCCATATATTTATAATTTTTCTACTAATGAATAATAGATTAGTTTTGCCAGTTTATGATGTCATGCATCAAAAATGCATTTGACTGATTATGACAGATTGAAAATTTATTGATTCTAAAAACAAAAGCATAAATATTAATTCTAGAATTTGGTTATAACTATTTTTTGTTAAATCTCCAAAATCAAAAGTAATGTTCCACATAGATAATACTTTCCTTTCATTGAAAATTCCTTATTTTTCTTTTTTTAAAAAATTCTATTTAATTCTGTTCACTTTCAATGTTTTGTTTTTTTTTAAATTGCTCAAAATAATTTAAAAATTTTCCTCTTTAGAAAATTCTTTTGGATCTATATTCCACTTTTTTTTTTCTTTAGAAAAAGAGAGATTAAAATACTCATTAATAATTATTAGTCATAAACAGCTTACAAGAACAATTTACCATAAAGACATTTGCAAGAATAATTTGCACCTCCAAAATCACATTATTTAAAATACTAATATAATGTACAAGCTATGTCTATTTTGCTAAATGATAGAGTGGCAAATTGAAGAGCTAAAAATTTCTGAACTGATTACCAATTGAATAAGTAAAACTTTGTTCCCCAAGATATCTGACAAGATAATGTTTGATAAATTTAAAATAGTAGTATTTATTTAACTTCTGTGGGCTATTTCAGTCAAAAGAATTTATAATACATTTATAATATATATAAATCTTGAGACAGAGATTTGTGACCAGATTAAATTTCTATTTAAAAAAATCTGTATATCATAATAAATACTAACTTGGACTTCTGGAAAGCATATATTAAGTTCTTGGCTAAAAGATAAGCTGAAATTTTTAGGCAGTACGACAATATAATGAAGAGATAATATTTGATTACTTGCAGTACTAGTTTACATTGCTTAGCTATTGATCTATCTATATATTCAATTAATAACCTAAATAGAGGAATGGATAATATTTCATATTATTTCAGTGTCAAACTGCAATGATGTATTTTTGAATATCTAGTACATTGGTTAAACGGCCTTATTTATGTTCAGTTACAATACATTGATAATATTGTTAATTAGAAATGGTTTGTTGGAGAACTAAACTGTTGTTGAATCTATTACTATTAAATAAATAAAAAAAACCAAGATGTATGATGATAGTGGTGGGGGATTTATGAGTAACTAACAGAATATTATTATTAGACACTAACCATTACTTTGGACTTGAACATGAGCAAACTGACCAAACAAAAAATAAATTATGTGTAATGTAGAAATCTGAAACTTTTAATCACATTACTTTGATGTCTCCATAAACATAAGTAAGACAAGAATAGAATCAGACTCGTAAAATTTTTGCCAATATTGTTAGACATTTTTTGAATCAGTCATTGATATGATAATGAAAAAGACTGACAAGATTTTGGGCTTTTAATTTTCACACATAAATAAAAATATAGATTAGATTACATCACCCTCATCTTATTATTAATCATAGCATGACATCTTATCTTTTATAGTGACATTTATTGTTATTATCAGGTCTGACATTGGAGAATAAATAATTTTTCACTCTAAATTTGATCAAAATTTTAAGTACAATCACGGAGATTTTTTCCTTTACGTAATTTTGAATTTATTTAATTTAGAAATGTAAATATATTATTAGAAATAATTTTTTTATATGTTTATTTATTAATTTATTTTAAAGAAGTAGTTTTATTCAATTCCTTTCCATTGCAAGCTAAATTTATATACCTTCCTTGCTTATCTGATAGTGACCTCTACTGGCAAATTTGTTAAATACTTATTAGCTTCATTAACCTGATTTGTATATTTATTAATAGTTATTTATTATTTTCCATTTATATTCATATGTTATTTGATATGACTAAACTTTTTTTTCCAATTACCATGTTTATCTAGTGAAAGTTTTACAACAGACCTGGAATGCAATAATTTGTTTTCAATTTACATTTAATTTTGTAAGTTAGTGTTTAAAATATGTCACCTATTTAAAAAAAACAACAAATAAACAGATGTTTATCACTTGGAGGCCATATAAACATTTCTGCAATGGACATGACAGTTAAGTTGCGATTCATAAATCTATCACCGCACTAAGTCATACAAGCATATCTTTACTAATAAAATTTTATATTAACTAAAATTGTAGAACAAATTTTTTAAAGTGTGAATTTAATGCGGAAATAGTGTTGATTCTATAGATTAGAATTTTATTTTTGAGCTACTTTATCAAATAAATAGTAAGAATGGTATACCACTTGGTTTAGAAAATAATATTTATTCTTTAATTAACTCAAGCTTTTGAGAAAATCACTTTTACTCTTGATTCACTTCAGAAAATATGAAAAAAAAAAAGGGGGTGATCAATGGTGTAAATGATGTATAATTAAAATGAAAAGACAGAAGTCAGTTTATGCAATTTATAAAAATAATACTGAAATAATTGTTGATGTGGAATATAATTGAAGTTAAATATTTAATTAACAACCTGAAAATATATCTACAAAATTAGTTTATTATGAATAAATATTTAAAAGACAGGCAATCTTCACATACCTGGAGCTTAATTGTAAATATAGGGGATTTGAACTCAGACTTTCAAGCACCCTTCAACTATCCACACTATCTCATACAACTGATACACATGACCACACACATGTAGAAAAGATAAATAATCACCAATATGTGTATTTCGTGCTAAACCAGCACTTGTCAGTTGATCCAGATTATCATTTCCCAAACATATATATAATCAATGCTCAGTTTATATTAAGATAGCAAATCTTCATACTTTAATGGACAGCCTTCAATCTACTCCAATCTCCAACTTTTCAGCCATCCATACCATTGAAAATCTAATGATAGAAATCCCAAATCCCATACTAATGCTAATATTATTTTTATTATGAAAAATATTAATAGCATATATAAACTACATTATAATGGTAAATTTAAATATTTAATTAAAGAGCTGTGCTTTTCATTTTACCTATAGCCATCTACTGTAAATTTGAGTAAAAATGAACAGCAGATGATATGACATTATAAGATCTCTATCCTCATATTGAAATCCAAAGCCATATTTTACTCCTTTATACCATCAAATTCGTAACCTGGATTCAAAAAAACTTTAAAGTTTTGAGCTCAACCTAATTTGCTTACATACTTATATAGAACTCATATCACATCAATTTCTGCATACTGTATTTTAAGCCTCTTTGATAGATATGTGACAATGATATCTATAATTAAACTTACATATATTTATAAGATGATTAGACATTTTTATTTATATAATTTTTTTATTAATATTTGACTTAGTAAGGCATATATAAATAAAGATTTATTGCCTGAAAATAAAAATTACTTTGGAGAAAACTTAAACTGGGTTTAAAAATAAACTATGAATTTGCTTGCATCAAAGATGGCAAAATTTGAATAATTAAAAAAAAAATTAGTTTATATTTCCATTATCATAATGAAATAGAAAGTTTTGTCTGATGTCTTTAGAATAAAACCAAATTTACAAACAGCATTTTTAATAGCGTGAAAGGCTGAGACCTTTAACAGAAGCGCCTTAAAAATGCTTAAATGATAGCCAATCAGATAGTAATAATGACTGCCTTTCATGTTATTATATTATCTGCTTGCATTTAATAAATTTAATATATTTAAATAGCATTTTTGAATCTTTCAAACATATATGATGTAGTTATATAAATAATTTAATAAAAAATTGCCATCCTTTGTTAAAATAAGACTTATTATGTATGGGGCTAAACTATAATCTAGTAGCAATACATTCATATATTTAACTTGAATTGAAAACACCCAAATTTTATTTCATAGCTAAAATGAGTTTATTTACTTATAATAATGTATAAGTTAATAATAATGATTAGTTCAACTAGTCATTGGGAAGTTGAAACAGTAATAAATAACAGATCACAAAAGAGTTTATATATCTATAAACAAATAGATAAATAGAGCCAAACTCCATTTCCACAATTTATTAAAAGTTTTTCTTTTAATAACTATTTGCTTTCCATAATTTCAAATAGTTGTTCACTAGCAATTTTAATAAGCATGTTTCTGCTCAATCACATCCTTAGGTCAGTCTAATTGAATCGACCGGATCTCTTTCTTTTATTACATTTGGTTTGCAACTGCACTATCAGCTTTCACTCTACTCTTTTAGTTTTCACTGGTCTGCTTTTTCACTTTGCTTCTACTATTACTCCATTAGAAGTTTTGCAGTCAATTTTAATAATTCTGCTAATTTGCATATTGTTAGATATTATTGCTATACAATTTGGAATATATTTTAATTCTACTTGCCATATATAATTATTTCTAGAGAACACTACCTGTATTAACCAGCTTGATACATACATAAATATCTTGATTAATAAATACATAACCAATTAATACACAGCACATACATTTTAATTTTTCTGCCTTCATATATATTTTAATTTTTTTTTTTTTTGCAGGCAATAGTTCCAATGTTAACATCCTTAATTATTAATAATTGATTAAGTAATACCAAGTTCTCAAGCTAGAGTGACCTTAAGAGTTACTGGATTCTAAGAAATCCCTAAGACACAAAGACAGATTTAAAAGGTTGGTTAATAAGACGCTTGAGTACAGGAAAGAGATGGATGTAATCCAGGGATTTTAGATTACAGTCTGCCAATGTACTCTTGAACTAAAATTCAGGCTAACAATGATAATTTACCAGTGAAGCATTATTGAATAGCCTACATCATTAAAAGTGCCTTGGATGATTTAGTGTAGTAGTAAAATTATGGACTTGAAAACTAAATGTCCATGGGTCGCAGCCGGTTCAATCATATTCAGTGCTCAAACATTATATGATCCCCAGAACAACAAAACATTCAATTAGTTTTATTTTTTATTAAAATAAATGCTTTTCCAAGGAGTATATATTTTTTTGGTTTTATTTAGATGCTATGTTTTGATTAATCTATTTCTTTCCAAGTATTATCCTGATCATATTTCTATGGAAATATACAAATTTCTTGTCTTCTGGTATTCGTGTTTTAATTTAAAAATGCTTTAATTACTCAGTAGGATTAATAATACACCGTTATCCTGTCCTGCTTAGCACTTGGCCTTTATGCGAGGATTCACAATAGTGATCATCATCAATTTGTATCCACTATTTAGATTTACAATTGATTATTCACTATAACAATCATAAAAAAAAATTATTTAGCAGCCATTTTGTAACACTGTTGATATCATACAATAGTTATTAAAGTCATCTCATCCAAAAGCAAAATAATGACTTTCATGCTGAAATTGTATTTATTCATAAAACACAACGAAAAGCTTAAAATATGATTAATGAATGGACAGTATTTTATTTAATTTTCATCCAATGTTTTTAAGAGACAATTAGTACTTCATTAATAAGATATCCAAATTAAAGATTTTCATTGTTAATAATTACAGGAGCAAAAAATAAAACGGTTAATTCAGTCCATGAATGTAAATCAACATAGTTCTGTAAAAATAGTAAATTCATTCAGCATAAAATTAAAAATTTTCTGTCAAATTGAAACTGCTACCATCACTGACCTAAAATATTTTCAGTAAAGAAAAAGGAATAAACATCACATGATCACCATTTCTTATGCTTGCTCTTAACTGTTATTCAAACAGGCAAAACACTATACATATTGCCACTCAGTGCAAGCCAGAGTAAATTCTAATTTTTCATACATTTAAAAAAAAATTCATGTAACACCACTTACCATAACATATTGTCCTCCAACAAGCAATTTAAACATCTTTTAATTAATGCTCATTTTTATATAATAAATATGTTTCTTAAATTTAAAATGCTTATCAAAAAGAAAAAGATGAAGCACAAACACAGGCAAGAATAATTCCATGGATATAAATGAATACATCAATAATTGTACAAATAGCTGAAAACCGACTGTGATTGATTTTGTTTATGTATATTTTAAATTAAAGTGAAATGTAAAAGTAATTTATTATTTAAAAAAAGATAATATAAGCAGCTTATGATTAATTTTTAAAAATTTTCATAATTTACCTATATATGTTCTTGCTAAACTAAATGAAAAATCTCTAGCTGCTGTTTCCAATTGACTGAAATGATTCTGTGCAAAACTTACAATGGTTGTGATTGCTTTTTGAACACAACTCACACTAGTTTGCAATTCCAACTTCTGCTGAGCAGATTGAATTTTAGATAAAACATCTCTGTGAAGCTCGACCAATGTTTGACCATCACTCTTGACTAAACAGCGCAATACATCAAGTGATAAAACATTAGTTGTTCCTTCCCATATTGGCAAAACCTGTAAGAAAATACAATACTATAGATATTCAGAATTTATTTTCCTTATTCTACTGTAATTAATAAAGTTTCAAGGTTTCAAATATTTGATAAGTAAAGGTTTAGTTTGTTTTGGTTCAGCGACTGAAAGATGCTCAGCTTTTAAAAAATTAAACCAAATAAGCTTTTACTTATCCAATCTTCAAAATGTTGAAACTTTACTAAGTAATATAGAAATATAAAATAGACAGCTAAATTCTCTAAACTCTAATATACTATATGAAATTGTTTTAATATACACGTACACATTTATATCATATAAAGCTCTGATTATAAATTCATTCATTTAGGCTACATTTTCCTAGATACAATGTCAGAAAAAAAAAAAGGAATGGTAAAGATAAAAAAAAAAAACAAATAACAATGATAATGAAATATATTTTATAAAATACAAAATCAATTTGCATTTCAAATAAATAAAATATTCAACCATTAGGGATATATCTTTATATATATCAATTCATGCAAAAATGATTCTATACCATATATACATATCATCACTCCATTGAATCTTTATTATTAATATGAATGTGACAGTCTTATTATTGAATTAAAACATCTTTTAATCGAAACTGAAAAAAATTCATGTTTATGATTTATTTATAGATTCCACATGCCCTTTATTTTTAAAATAATAAAAAAAATTACACTAAAAAAATTATCTTTCTTGTGTTGGCAATCTGCCATATATATCGAATCCTAAAAAACTAGAATCGTTAATTACTTTTCATTCATATTAGCTTATACAGTTCCTTATAATACAACAATAAGAGAGACATCAATATGCATCAGAGCAAAGAAGAGAGAACTCCTTATATCACAATTACTAAACCCTGCAATTGTAAACAAGCACTGCTGTGTTACAATAAAAGTTTATTAGTGGACACTATAATTTAAATTTTGTACAATTTCATATTACGATAAAATAAACCTGTTTTGATTTTTTTTTCACAACAAACTTAAAATATATACTTAGTTTGAGTCATACAAAAGTAAACAAAGGCCAATTCAGTCATAGTTTATCAAGCCCTAATCTAGAAGATAATGATAACGAGCAAGTCAGGTGACAATTTCAATCGCTTGATATTAAAGTGATTTGTGCCAATGATCGAAAGAGAAAATACAAAGAGGCGTGGTTTATTGCAATGAACACCCATGCGATAAATAAAAAGAGATTCATGCCATGCACTATTATGCAAATGGCATATTTAAATTTGCATATTAATTAATCCAAACGTTTGTTTTCTCACTTACCTGCCTTTGTGTTATGAATAGGACCGGACTGGTTGAAAGCAGTGCTAAGCTGTAGAATAGTTACAATTGTTTAATCTTTCCTGTATAGTGGACCTTCCTATTTATTGAATTGTACATTTATGAAATATTATTTAGTAGAAAAAATACATAGAAAAATATATATATATTTTGAAAATAATAAATAATCTGTACTCACATAGTTTGATTTATAAGATATTTTATTTTAAAGTTTCTGAAACAATATTTATTTAAAAAAATGTTAATTGTGACAATCCTGATAGCCATTAAAACTGTTTTGCATATTATTTTCACAAAAACATTTTAAAACAATATATAGCGTATCAATTGCAGAATTCAAATCAATTACATATATGAAATGAAAAAATATATTTAAAAAAAAAATCATTGCGTCAGAAAATACTAATAGTATAAATCATATGTAGAGTTTAAAAAAACCAGTTTAAAATAATCCAATGTAGGACAAGTACTACTCTCCCTACAGGAACAGTGGAAAAGAAATGTGAGAATTTTTAATATAATGAGATACTAATTAATCAATCAATAATGATTGACTAGATGGATTGGCTAAAAGCCAACTACCTAAAAAAAAATCCTAACACTGTTTAGAACACAATTTGAACATACCTGGCAGATATATTAACAACTTTGTATATAAAAGAACTTTCATATATATGTTTATAAACTATGTGTAGATATATTTACAAAGGTGTGTGTTAATTTGAATATTTTCATGGATAAAAGATGTTTATTTGAAGAAAAACTATATATATATTGAAGCGTTTTGCCCATCTGACTAGGTCTCTGTTACACATAAAATGCATGAGTCGATCAAGTTATGAAAAAAGAAGAAAGTTTCATTCATATTTCTAAAAACATAACTATATTTCCTGATCAACTCTACCTAGTAATTGTTACGATTTATGCTGTCGACAGAATCAGCTTTTATTTCTTTTATAAGTGCGCCAGGATTTATATAAGAATCCGCTGAAATCTATTGCATCACATCTCAAAAATTAAAAAGAAAAATGCTTTTAAAAGAATTGGTATATTTTACTGTAACTAGAGTTATTTTCTAGATATTATTATTTCTGGAGCTTAGTCAACACATATTGACAAAGGTAAATTATATTTTCAAATCTTACTAAAATAATATTAATAAATTTAATAATAATCATCAATAACATACAAGGAAAAGTTGGTATTAGAAATAAATATTTTATTCTAACAAATTAAAATGTTTAAAGATAAATTATTAATTAAATAAAACTGGAGAGAATACACGCTAATCCAGATGTGAATCCATTAATAAAAAACAATAGTTAAACAATTAAAAATTTCTTGGGTAAACGAGAGTCTCTTGAACAATAAAATTAAAGTCACTATCAGAATTATTTTAAGCTTATTTTTTAGAATGGTTTGCCGACAATTTAGTCACAATCAGGAATAATGAATGATGGCTTACTGGTAAGTTTAGCGAGAAGATTGTAGATTACTATGCATAGTTTTTCCTGAGTTAGAATGAGCTCATGGCCATTAGTTTTAACTTATTCTTGGTCCTGATTTTAAAGGCTAGTCATGAAAGCTTTTTTGGGTTTGACGGTCTTCATGATGAACGACGTCAAAAGCTTCGGTCTACTCCTGCATGAAGAATTATTTCATCGTAGAATGGTCCTGGGTTGATCCAGGACCAGGCAAAAGAAAAACAGACAAGCCAAGACATTGATCAAACTGGTTTCTTCCTTTTATACTCGAGGTCCAGTTTTCAGACTTCTGCACGCTATTATTATCATGGCGTTTAGGTTTATAATCTTGTACATTCTTTATCATTTTTCAGTTATAAAGTTCTCTTTTTTTATAAAGTCTTTTGGCCATCTTTAATTAGCTAAAACATTTTTCTTTTAGCTTATCTGGATTAGTAATTTGTGTGTCTTTTGTTCTCTCCAATTTTTACTTTTATTAGATAAAAAAAATGTGGACGAAAATTTTAACTTTCATTGTACGTTTCAAAAAATTATACTAATAAAAAAAAATCTAAATTTTTTTTTTTTTTAGCTTTTACCAAATGCCAATATATTTGTATCATATATAAATAAATGGTACAATATATATATATATACTCAAAAACTATCATGATTAGACTTACCAAATATTTAAAAAAATTGGTGTGTCCACACACACAATCAATTGTAACATTTTAATCTTTCTACAAAACTATTTTATTGACTGTGATTTACCATCATGTGCTCAGAGGTCACTACAGAAAGTAGAGCAGATATTTCAGCCATTTAATAAGTCTAATCAGGGTAGTTTTAAAATGTCTATTTAGAATTTCCAATCAGACAATCATAACAATAATAATATAAATAAAATTGAAAATAAGATCTCAAAATCAAAAGAATATGGAGACAAATAATGTAATCCTCTTTCCGCAAAATAAAAAAAAAAGATCTTACCTGGGCATCTCTGAGAAGAACTGGTAATCCCGTATCTTCAATATAACCCTGACCACCAAAACATTCCAAACCTTCGGAAATTACCATTATAGCCTTAAAAAAAAAATTAAAATTACTAATTTTTTTTAAATTTTGTTAAGAAAAAAATTTTTTTATATACCTAAATGTAAGAAAATGTAATGCAAATAAAGCTCTAGGGAAGAAACAGATAAACAAACAAACAAGCAAAAAAAAAAATCTAAAAACGGAAATTAAGCTTACTTTCGTGTTTCCACATAGATTAAAGAGCATTGCATCATTATAATGGGCTTCCAATAGTTAGATAGAGTAGACAGAATATTCAAAGGTTTTTCTCCAATAAAGGATGTGTTTTTTTTTTCCAACATTTATATTTTTATTCTACTAATCGATGCTCATGCATAAAAAGTAATTTAATAGGTATATAATTGAATGCTTGCTTGAAAATTGTGAAACAGTTAAAAAAAAAAGAGGTTGAGCTTTGATCCAATATCTGTAGATTGTGAATCTGTCAAGAAGTTGCAAAGGAATAATAATATAGTGAGTGATGTCAACTGTTTCATTGCTTAGTTCTGCAAGCTGAACTGTACTAGTTAGATGGTCATCTCTTTTCTCATCTAAGCATCTTATAGAGATAATTCCCTTAACCATTAGATCAACTTATGTTTATTATAGTTATATATAAAACTTAAACAACTATTTATTTTTTAATGACAATATTTTATTATTCCAATGCTAGAATATTTTTCAGACCTTTATTGGCTTAAATATATATATATAATATAAATAAAATGTCCGTTAATTAAAACAAAATTGTAATTATAATAAAAATAATAATTTTAACGGTAACAAACTATTATTATATATATGTATTATCTGCTGAAGAGGGTAGAGAAATTAGGCAAGAGTACTATAATCAAGCAATAATATAGTTTGTCACTGCTTATTCCTCTCTTAACACAACTATGCTTTTAAAACCAAATATACCCTCTATTTACTCTAGTCTATATTCCTTCTTTTGTAAGATTGAATTAACAATGCCCACTAAATGATAATGCTAGAATCTATATCTCCAGACTAGTTTCAGATAATGATATTAATCAGTGAAGTATTTGTCGTCCAACATTTCAATTCCTCATTAAAAAAGGCCATCATTGATCATGGTTCTGATTAGAATAAATAGAGTGAATATCTATCTGCTCTACATAAGAGAGAAGCTGTCCATGTGAAATTTTGTTGGTGATAAGTCAATTTTCCTAGCACCTCAATTTTAGAACTATGTCATAATCTTTTAGTATTACTTTACAATCTTTTAGACAATCATATTAAATATTTTCAATACCATTTAGATAAAATATAGCTAGTAAAATGTATGATTTCAATACTTATTCATATTTATACTATAAATAGTGAAAATAGTCAGCAGATTCAAGCTTGCCTGAGTAAATCTGTTCCTAAAATTTTTAAAGAGCTTAAACCCATGAAGAAATTTTTTGTATGTTAATATTAACATCTTCTTTATTTGAATATTAAGTTGTAAATATGCAAATCAAAAAGAATGAGCAACAACATTGCAGCATTTTCCAACTTTTATAACAACTAGTCCATTACTATTATAAAGATGAAAAATGCATTCTTGAAGGGCTCTTTTTCACCCACATGATCTGCTCTAAATCATCAGCACAACAGTTAACTCATAAAATATAACAATCTACTTTTGACATACATGATGGCTGAGATGAATTTGAGGCATTTGAAATGAAAATTGGGGTTAAACAAGGTTATATACTTACTCCAACATTGTTTTCAATTTTTACGACAATGGTTTTTGGAATTGTTTATAGATAGCTTAATCAACAGGAATCAAGACACAATACAGGTTTAATGATTTGAAAACAAAATCTTTTTTTTGGATTCTGGATTTACTGTATGCTGATTGTGTTATTTTTTCCAGGTCATGAGATGATATACAAAATCTATTTAAATGTTTTAAATACAACATATAAAGACTTTGGTTTATTAATTAACGTCCATATCAAGTTCTTTATTAGCCATAAATGGGGAAAAAAATCATCAGCAACTTTTAATTTGGATAGTTATCAATTTGAGAACATTAGCCAGTTTAAATATCACCATAGTTTTATAAGTAGAGGTGGTGGACTTAGATGTTGAGGTCCAATACAGACTCCAATATACTGTTACTGCTTTTATCAAATTAAAAGATAAAATATTTTATCATAGGGCAATAATTACTGCAACTGATCTATTTATAGAGCTATTATTTTGTTTAATTTATTGTAAGGAAGTGAGACTTGGACACATACCAATACAATAAAAAGACATTAGAAAAATTTCATTTAAAATTGCACCATAAAATTTTAAAAATACAATGGGTAAGATGATGACCAGCACTGACATCACGATCACAGCATTTTTTTGGGTTTACTATTGTAGATATTTAAACACTTAAATATGAGTGCAAGATGATGAGTAGCCTAAGGTTTTATATAGTCTCATTTAAATCCAGTCACAAAGGATGACTGTTGACTCTTAATGATTAATGTTGATGATGTTATTTTTATTACTTATTTGTAGATTATTATTACTTATACTGGTCAGACATTGGTTTTTACCCACTTTCTGACAGTAAAAACAGTGAAGTTTTTATTGATGTTTTGGTATCACCCAGGTACAATATATATATGTCCTGGTTCTTTTTAATCTAATACTTGAATATCTTAGCACCTCACTGAGGAAGCCAGTAGCAGAAACTGGTCTGGGGTTGGGGATATTTTGCAAAGCTTGTTAAGAGCTTATTTGCGAGCTCTATATATATATAACATATATATCCATACATATGCATTTTCAAGTATGTTTATTTTCTCACTTTTAAATAGAATCACATTTTCTAAAATAAAAATCATATGTAATCATATATATGTATTGAGTAAAGTTAATATTTAGTTCTAAGGGAATTTGAATGAATTTTTAGTTATATAATGAAATATATTAACATTACTTTACAGTTTGATTAAACAGATTTATCACACATAATATATATATATATATATTTCTGCATAACTCCTGCTCATTTAAAAAAAAAAGATTAAAAACATTATATTATCTTATATATAAAATCTTTAACGCTGTCATGTGATATTCAAATGAAACATTTTTTTTGTTAGAGAGTGTATTTTTCAAGGAAAAAAATTATTATTTGTTCTACCATTATAATTTTTTTATAAAGCATTTTATGTGAATGAAGTAATTCCTTCCTTATATTTAAGAGGCTTAATTTGATTATGAGAATTTTATTCAAAGCAAGTAAATCCGCAAATGGTATTTTACAAAAGATATATGGAATAAAACTTTTTGAAAGAAAAAACGGAAAAAAAATTAGGACGTGCTTTAACTACCATAAAATTGCGCAAGAAAATGTGATTACAGTACATAAATTCATGTTTGAAATGTGATATTTAGTGACGGGAAAAAAATAGATGTTATAGTTGCATATTTACATTTAGTTTTGGTTAGGGTATAATTATGAAAACAACTGCCTTTAGTTGTCATTTTCATAATACTTACTTTTTTCTAACAGTTCAAAAAAAACGTTAATTTTTAATAATTTTTTTTCCAGAAATGTTAAAAAAAAAAAAAAAATTACAAAAACAATAGCTTTTACATAGGCTGGGTACATGTGTGATTTTAATATATTAAAGGATTAATAATTTTTATTCTTAAATAGCAGTTAACATATATAACAGTCCTGTGACAATTTTTTTTTCTAACAATATTCATTATTTAATGACTTTTATTTTATATTTATTTTGCATGTAAACCTATCCAAAGTTCATTTGATGGTTTTAAAAAATTCATTTATTTCCTTAGTTTCTACCTCTGGAAAATTTAGTTTTGTAACCTCTACACTTATAAACTTATTCATATCTACCGTTTATATATATATTCTATTCTAATTCAGAATAGATAAGTTGTTGCAAGTCTCATTTTCTTTCACTTATTAGACCAAACAAAACAAAGAAATGGAAAGTCTCAAAGTTTTGTTTTTAAAGCAAATCATCAGAACATTATTGCCATATCTCAAAAAAATGCCAGTCTCAAAAATCATTTGGTTCCAAAAAAGCTTTGCCCATTTTTAAATTCCAATAATATATATAAAGTCACACAAAATAAATTAGAAAAATAAATACTTGATCAAATTTTTTTGTTTTACAAATGTAGTGTATACACACACACACACACACACTATGTGTGAAATAAGAGAATACAAAACAGAACACAGATACATATTAAAATAGGAGCTAAGTAAGCCTACATGTATCAGAATATGCACACATATCTATAAATGGTTTGTAATATATATAGCTTAAATGAATTTTACATTAATAATAGAAACCATGATCCAATATAATTACTTACAATTTTAGTCATAAAAAAAAAATATAATAATAATATTACTGTAATTAAAAATAATAATCTAAATAATGAATTTCAATTTTTTATTTTTTTATTATTATTGCAAAATGAGGAGATATAAAAAGAACCAATATAAAACAAATATTTTTAATTTGCATTGTTATGAGAAACGTGAGGCTACTTCATTAAAAAAAGAAGTATCTTTTCATTTACCTCTGTAATGTTTTATTTACTTAATCTTATTTTGGTGAGATAATTCATTTATTATTAAACTGAATTATTATTAACAATTCAATAACAACAACAGTTGTAGCAGCAGCAGAAATAACAATGTAAGTTGTTCAGGAAGTTAGTATTACTAGAAAAAAAAAATACAAGAAAAAAATTGATGGATGACCATAAAAAAAATAATTATAAATATTTAAAAAATAAAGCACAAGTTAGAGTTTGAAATGTGATTCTGCTTTAGTTAGTAAGAAATAAACATAAGATATATAACTTCTTTTTAAGATATGATAATGAATAGAATTCATAAAAATTGGGAAAAAATATTGCGAAAAATATTTTATACCTTTAAAAAGTGTTAATCTATAAAATATTTACATTAATTCATTTACCTGCTTAGCTGAATACAGTTTACAAAGTGGAGTTAAAATTCTAAATAAATGAGCATCCTTTCCTTTAAGCATGTTGCAGTCTTCCAAACCTAATAACCGAATGACTTCCATAAGGAGCATAAAACAACCTCTAGTTTCTACTTCCATTCTAGATAATGTTTGGACATGTAAAGAATGCTGGCAAAGAAGTCTTCCAAAAACAGAACGTTTTGTACTATAATCACGAGCTAAATTAATAATTCTAAAAAAAAAAAAGTTACACTATTAATAAAAACACAATGAAATTACAATTACATAATAACTAAGTTAAACAGGCAAAACTCTCCTTACAGTAGTGCCATCCTGTGCCAATCAGAGTAATCAATGGATGCCAGAAGGCTTGTGCATAAAATCCCCATCTAGTGCCTACTCATCCAATATCCCCAGACTAGTTTCTGGCTTGTGACCTTCGTCAGTGAGGAGCCTTGGATCTGAGAGCACTGCACCTAGATCTTAGCCAGAAACTAGTCTGGGGATATTGGATGACTAGGTACTAGATGGTGATTTTATGCACAAGCCTTCTGGCATCCATTGATTATTCTGGTTGGCACAGGGTGGCCCTACTGTATGGAGAATTTTGCCTATTTAATAACAGTTATGTGCTAGCATAAGAGATGGTAATCTTGTGATATTTAGTGGTTTAATACATAATAAATAAGTGTTAAATTTATGAGCAACTGACATAAAGCACCAAAATGCTTTCTATTTAATTAGTAACGAAATTAAGATTCTTTAGATGTTTCACAATTTTTGAAAATGAACAATGAAACAATTAACAAAAATCTAAGTTATATAAGACAGATGTCAATTATTATATATGAAGATGTTGTACACACATTTAGCAACTGCACAACTCTCGTTATGAATAAACAACCACATAAATATATTTCTGTTTGGGCAAAAATACATTTTCTTAATAAATTTATTGATAATGATTACTAATATTTTTAACATGTGAAAGGTATTATGCAGCTTTTATCTAGTATAATTTATAATTACAATTATCACTTGTGTTATATAAATAAGATTTTACAATTTCCGAAAGCATCAATACCGATCTTCATTTTTAAAAATATGTATCTACATTTGCTATATTTTGCAGAATATATATATAGATTTAGTAACTTGATAGTTATAAGTTAAAAAGTTAAGTTTACTCCAGAGAAAAATAATAATGAAATGTAAATACATATCTAAGTTTTAAAAACAATAAAAAAAGATTGCTAATAAGTTTAAAAAGAAATAGAAATAGATTCAGTAAAAAAATTAAAGAAACTTTATTTTAGATAATTTTAGTTTAAGTTTAATAGCAACAAAGAAAGACAGTTGATAGTTAAATTAAACTTAAACAGAGAAAGATCATAGGTTAAAAAGCATTCTACAAAAGATTGCCAAAAGATAAACAAAGTTGTTAATTACAAGGCTGGATATAAGTAATGGATTTAAGAGACAGAGAAAACAGTGCATTGTTTAAAATCAAACATTAAACTAATTTTAGAAGCAAACAAACAGATAAAATATTTAAAGCTAATTACTAAGGAATGTGAATGGACATAAGTAAAAGCAGAATCCTAATCATTGTGGTAAAGATGCATTAGCCAAAGGGAAGTACAATTACATAGGAATGTTAGGAATTGGTTAATGATATCAAGCAAGAAAAAAAGGAGTATAAATAGTGTGCACTAAAAAAAGAAAGAGTAGTTGTCAGTTTTTCTCTACTCGTAAGTTGCTGTTGTTGTTTTGTCGCGAATATCATAAGGACCTTGAGAAAAGCTGAGGGAAAACCCTGACTTTTCTACACTGATGGATGTGTCTCAAAGCCTGTGCCTCTGAAGGTTAAAGATATCCAGCTAGGGAAAATATTAATAGACCACACCGGTCTTTTATTATTTACATACATCTGAGAAGGCCCAAATAGGATTGTATTTTTGTATAAAATAACTGTGAGTATAAATTTTAGTATTCATTCAATGTTGCCACTAGTATAGTGGCAGAAACATTTACTCAGTGAGATATGGGCAGTGAAGGTAGAACTTTAAATAAAGGACTATTTTGTTATAAGTGTAAATAAAGTACATATGATTGCCACTCAGTTAAACCTTAATTTATATGTATGTATAATATGTAAATAAATATATTTAATCATTATTAATAATGTTTTGGTAATTTATAATACTGTATTATAGTAATTGTTGGTAGCCAGCTAGTTTCATAGCCAAATACACAAGAACATTTAAAAATCTTCCTACGTTTATCAATACAAAAACTACATATTCTATTCTTGAAGATTACCATTTTTATACCTTAATTATCCTGTCCTTACCATCTTTATCTGTAATTACATATTTTTCCCACTGATCTTTAACTTTATTAATGAGAATGTACAGAGCTTCTGCATTTTCAACAATAGATATAATATCATCAGCATATTTAATGATGACGTTTCTTCTATTAATCCTGAATTCACATTTGGTTTCATTCTTATTGGCTTTGCTTATTAGAGTATATGAGATGAATAGTTAGGGTGATAATATGCAGCTTTGTTTAATTTTCTTGCCAATATAAAATTGATTTTTTTTCAGTTCCTAAAAAATTTTTGATGCAATTCACCAAAAGGATCACAGGATATTTTTGGGATAATACCTCTTTTGATTATTCCTTTCATCTTTATTTAGCCATAAACTTTCTTTTAATCTTTTCAACTCTTTGAAAGATAGCTCTTGGTTTTCCAAATTTGTTTCCACTTTCAATATCATGCAAATTTTATTATAATATTTCTTATCTTTCCTGGTTCCCTAAAATATATATATTTACCATTTTTAATTTTGTCTTTTATTCTTTACAATTACCACCATATATTCTGATATTCAGTTTCATTCATCTGACTTTTTTTAACTCAGATTCTTCACCATTAATCCCATATAGAACCTCAAAATGACTTTGGATATTATTCCTAAAAGCAATAAGTTCATTTCTCTAAGTTCTAATAATTTTAATAACATCCCTAAACATAAATAATAGTTATTAAATATAAAATGACTAAATGCTATTTGCAAGTTTATTAAAATGACATCAAAAAACTTTGGCTTGTAAAGAATTCTTATAATGCACTCACATTAAGATTATTATTGCAGAAATATTATTAGATTCTTAAGGTAAGTTTGTATTTCTATTTCTCTGAAAGTTTACATATAAGTAATTCATAACATGTATAATCTGTTTCTGGCCAAATTTTTGCCATTAAAATTGTACTCCACTAACACCAAAAATGTAAACAATTTGATTCCTATGAATTCTATTCAGCAATGTTAATGTGTGTAGTTTAATGTTTTGGTTGTACAAAAAATATATTGGAAATTTTGAATTCGTAAAAGTTTATTAGTTGTTCTCATACTTCATTTTTGCTTCCACTTCTAACTTTTGCATTCCAGCTGATAATTAGCTATTTTCAAACATTGACACAAGCATTATTAATTAACAGAGATAAATGCTTTAATTAACCTGTTTGATAATAGATCCACCTGCCATGCCTATAATGTGGATTCAAATCTGGGCAACTAAATTTGAAAAATATTTTTAGGTTTCTAATCAGATGGCACAATGAAGTATTCAATATTGAACGGTAAATGGGTATTTACTTACTTTTAGTTAAAAGATAAAACAAGAATGGAAAATACAAAAAATAAAAAATTTATTTAAAATTAACCACTGTAGCAGTAGCAGTAGCAGTAGTAGTAGTAGTAGTCATAGTAGTAATAGTCGTAGTAGTAGTCATCGTGGTAGTAGTCGTAGTAGTAGTCATCGTAGTAGTAGTCGTCATAGTAGTCATCATAGTGTAGTCATAGTAGTAGTAGTCAGTAGTCATCGTAGTCGTAGTAGTAGTCATCGTAGTCGTAGTAGTAGTCATAGTAGTAGTAGTAGTCATAGTAGTAGTAGTAATAGTAGTCATAGTCGTAGTAGTAGTAGTCATAGTAGTAGTCATCGTAGTAGTAGTCGTCGTAGTAGTAGTAGTCGTAATAGTCGTCATCGTAGTAGTAGTTGTCATAGTAGTAGTCGTCTAATAGTAGTCGTTGTAATAGTAGTCGTCATAGTAGTCATCGTAGCAGCAGCAGCAGTAGCAGTAGTAGTAGTAGTAGTATAATAATAATAATAATAATAATAACAACAACAACAACAACAACAATAATAATAATAATAATAATGATGATGATGATGATAAAGAAACAGAGTTTACATATATATATTAAACAATGTAAACAAATAAAAATAAATGGATAGAACCACCATCAATTTTCTACTTCTAGATAATCACAACTAAATATAGTCACACCTTAACCATAAGAGCATAGCAATTATCTTCCAAGTTAAAAGACAATATCTATGATTACGTTATTAGCATGGTGATTGCATTTCCTTGTGATTGTCTAGCAATAATAAATTACTGGTCACCTTTTTCTAATTATACATAATTCTACCCAATTGTTTTTACTTATTTACAACTTATACATCCATAAAAAAATATTAAATCTGATGTACATACTTTTATATGTAATTAAATAAAAAACTTTACAGTTATGAATTCATCAAGGATTGCTAATTATTAAAGAATTAATATTTTTGTTAAAATATATAAGAAACTACACAAACACTATATTAATAAATAAAAGATATCTCCAAAAACATTTTTTTAAAAAAAAAAATGACATTCACCTTCTCATACCAGCAACTGAAGCTATTGCATTATGAATTCTAGTAATATTGAGCATGCTTGATATACCAGCAACCCCACGCCCTTCTTCAGATATCTATTTTATAAATATAAAGAAATTAAAATCTTTTACAAGAACATCAAATAATAAAAATGATTACTTTTTAAGTCACAATGATTTTTCCACCTTATAAGCTGTAGTACCATCTAGCAATAATTCTGCAGTTGGCAACTGCCTTGTGCCAAGTTTATTTTTTAATCGAATGACATCAATATTATTTAAATTTCCATTGGCATCTTTTGTTTCTAAATAAAATAATGATAAACCTTCAGAAACCTGAAAAAATAAAATATATAAATATAGGATTAATTATAAATACAAACACAACTATACAATGATAAATGAATGTATTTAGACAGGTGTATTTGATTATGTGTAATATTGCAATGTACTTAAATCATTGCAATTACACTAAATACTGACAGTAACAGGCCATATGTACATGAATATTTAAATAAAGTTAATAAGATTAATTAAAATGATGAAAAAAAAAACCAACAAGGAATAAATAACTCAAACAAGGCAAAATTCTCCATACAGTAGTGCTATCCTGTGCCAACCAGAGTAATCAATGGATGCCAGAAGGCTTGTGCATAAAATCCCTATTTAGTGCCTACTCATACAAGCCAGAAACTAATCTGGGGATATTGGATGAATAGGCACTAGATAGGGATTTTATGCACAAGCCTTCTGGCATCCATTGATTACTCTGGTTGGCACGGGGTGTCACTACTGTATGGAGAGTTTTGCCTTGTTTAATAACTATTCATCATCATCAACCATTATCAATCCAGTGCATGATGAAGGTCTCTCCAAGTTCAATTCATCTTTTCCTATTTTTAGCTTCTCTTCTCCACATCACCCCTGCACACTTTCTTATTCCATCTCACATGTGGTCTCTTTCTGGGTCTTTTACAATCTCTTGGAATCCAGTTTAAAATTTCAATTGTCCATCTATTATCATCTCTTCTAACAATATGTCCAGCCCAACTCCACTTCAGTCTTTTAATTTTTTCAATGAGATCAGTAACACCTGTTTGTTCTCTTACCCATACATTGCATTTTCGATCCCTTCTTGTTACTCCCAACATGCATCTCTCCATACTTCTTAGAGTGGTCTGAAGTCTCTGTATTGCTCTTCTATTAAGTGTCCAAGTCTCAGATCCATAAGTAAGAACTGGCAAAGCACATTTATTAAAAACCTTCCTTTTCAAACACATAGCGCATATTTCCTTTTAGTATCAAGTTATTTCTACCAAAAGCACTCCAACCAAGTTTAATTCTATGATTAATTTCATCCATTATATTTCCATCTGTATTAATAATCTGACCAAGGTATTTGTAACTGTTAACTTCTTCTAACTCATCATAATCAATCTTTATTTTCATATTTTGAGAAAATCTATTAAACATTACTTTAGTTTTTTTAACATTTATCTTTAGTCCTACTTTCCTACTTTCATCTGATAACTCCTGCAACATTTCCTGTACCTCTAAAGCATTATTTGCAAAAACAACTACATCATCTGCAAAATCTAAATGACTTAAATAATCTCCATTTACTTTCACTCCTTTAGCTTCCCATTTTAATCCACAAAATACTTCTTGCAGCACTGCTGTAAAAAGTTTGGAGATATGGAGTCACCCTGTCTTACACCCTTTTCAATGTTGATTTTCCTACTATCATTATGTAATCTAATTGTTGCTGTTGCATTTTTATAAATATTCTTTACAATATGACAATATCCTGGATCTACACCTTGATGATCCAATGGTTTAATCATGAAGAAATGTTTATAGAATCAAATGCCTTTTCATAGTCTATAAATCCTAAGCATAATGGCAATTCATATTCATTTGTCCTTTCTATAATTTCTCTCAATACCTGGATATGATCTACTGTACTAAAACCACTTTTAAATCCAGCTTGTTCTCTTGGTTGGTGGAAATCCAGTGTTTTCTGTAGATGAGTTGTAATTATCTTAGTAAAAAATTTGTATAAAACTGATAAAAGACGAATAGGTCTGTAATTTCTAATATCTTCTTTATCACCTTTTTTAAATATTAATATTAATACTGCATTCTTCCAATCATCTGGTATATCTTTATCATTTAGACATTTGATATATAACTTTGCTAAATTTTTTTCTATTTCTTCACCTGCTTCTTTTAATATATCAATTATAATTCCATCATTACCTGGAGCCTTCCCTTTTTTTATAAATTTAATTGCATGTCTCACTTCCTCATTCAAAATTCTGGGCAATTCGGAAGATATAATAGTTATAGGAGGCACTTGTTCTTTATTACTATATAATTCTTGATAGAAGTCTTCTACACATTTCATGATGTCATCCCTCTTTTTAGTAATAATGCCATCTTTTTTTCTTATTCCAGATATAAATTTCCTACCAATACTAAAATGTTGTTTTACACTCTTTAGACTTTTATTCTCTTCTACAGCTTTCCTTGCTAGTTCATAATTATACTTTCTTATATCATTTTCAACTCTTTTCCGCACCATTTTACAAAATTCGAGATATTCAAACTTTTTTAATGCATTACTGTTGTATATCCTCATATTCCTTCTTTTCTTCATAAATTCTCTAGTCACAGTAAAAATTTTATTGGTCAATTGCGCTTTTTTCTACCAGCTATCTTTGTTGCAGTTTTTAAAAGTGTATCGCTTATTTTCCTATTAATGTCATTTACAGTTGATATTCCTAATCTTCAGAAACATTCTAATGAATTTAAATTAGAACTTACAAATCGGTTTCAAGTATTACTAGATTTTGAACATGATTCAAATTTGAATGGCATTAATAATAACAATTATGTGCTAGTATAAGAGATAGTGATCATGTAATAAATATCTCATTTAATTATTGTTTAGCATGTGTTAAATTTTGATCTAATAATTTTAGTTGCTAATATCTTATAATATTATTATATAATTGTGGGTATGAGTGAGTGAGTAAATCCTAATAAATTAAGATCTTTTATTTGCAAAGTTTTATCTTTTCTGTTGCATTTTGACTAGCTAGTAATTTTTGTCATATATTTTTATACTAGTTCTTATGACAATTGTAAGTCAGGTTATAACTCCAATACAAAAGAAATATAATAAAAATAAAACTAGAATAGGATAAAATTAAACAGGAAATTAAATTAAAAAATAATTAAAAAAATAAAAGTTTCAATGTTAAGTATCACTGTCAACAAATGATTTAAACAATATAAGAATCGATTTAAAATAAGAAAATAATATAAGCATCGATTTAAAATAAGAAAATAATAGATAAATGATAATAGTTTTTAATGTTTGTTATTTTATTAGTTAGAGCACTTTAACTCTGTAAAAAGAAATCAAAAAGGAAATGAGATTTGAAAATATTACGTTAGTATAAAATTCATTTTTTTAAATTGTCAAGGTGAATAGAAAAAAAAACAAAAAAACATATGTCCTAAAGTTATATGTCTGTAACTTATATGAACATGGAAATATAAAAAATTGCAAGTAGTCAAAATAAAAATATTTTCCTAGAAATCAACAAACTAATTAAAGATTTTATAAAGCAGGTAGAAAATTAGATATGTTTTCGGACAAAAAATGTAAGCAGATGAAATTAACTAATGAATTTTGGAAACATGTTTTTGTGAAAAAGTGAAAGACAGTATAAAAGCTACAAAAAGCAGTTGAATCAGATTATATCTTATTATTATTGATTCTTTATTCACTGTAGATTTAATCTAGTTAGTGCGCTCATTCATTGAATAATCTATACATATATTCACAGCAGGCATTGACAAGAGCTCAGCAAGAATAGATCGACTTTCACCAACAGATTCTATCAGCAAATCCTGGTAACACCTATAGGAAAACATTATAATTCAGTCGATAATAGTAAAGAAACAAATTATTAGTGTGGGAAAGTATTTTTCAGTATATTCCTTAACTGTAATGATAAAAATTCATGATCTTTCTCACAATGTTTGGCTAAGAAATAACAGACATGCATCTACTCATTACTTTTCTGGTTATGTAATGCATAAAGAGAAACATATACTTTATGAAATAATCTTAACTTATAGCATGCTGTCAATTGTATCAAAGAATATAACCTGCTGTCAACTGTATCAAAAAGTATGTTAATGGTACCAGACTTGATCTGTTTAGAGTCCAGAGAATAGCAACAAATTAGTGAAATCAATTTGAAAACTATACTAATGGGTAAACTACATAAGGGTTTTCTGAGATAATTTTAAGAATTGATAAATATGTGAGTTACTTATCAATGTTTGTACACAATGCTTCTATCTAAACAATATCAATAAAAATTTGATTATTTCAATCAAAAAAGCCTGATTATAAAGTTAAATAATTAGTTAGATGTGATATGTTGGACTATTTACATCATTTATGAGCGACTGTTGAATGTATAGAAAATTTTAAACTTTATTTAAACTTTCCAAATAAAAACAACTTGTTAGTAATAACACACAAATAGGCAATACAGGTTAGTAATTACACAACATTTCGAGTAGTATTAATCTCCACTCTTCTTCAGGTGTTGCTGGCCTATATGCACAGTGACAATATTTGCTTAGAAGTTGAACTCGCACCTTTAGATTCTTGGAATATTGAATTTAAGGCAAACGCTCTACCAACTGAGTTATTCTGTCAAAGGCAACATATAATAGAAAATTGATATATTTATATATGAGGGTTGATTCAAATCCTCCTGAGTCCTTCAATTTTTTTTTTTAATCAATAGTTGATACTATCATTGAAATTAATTTTAATTCTGTACAATATACCTATCTGATGGTACATAATACACTGTGCCAGAAAGTGTCTGAAGGACTCAGGAGGATTTGAACCAACCCTCATATATAAATATATCAAATTTCTACTATATGTTGCCTTTGACAGAATAGCTCAGTTGGTAGAACGTTTGCCTTAAATTCAATATTCAAGAATCTAAAGGTGCGAGTTCAACTTCTAAGCAAATATTGTCACTGTGCATATAAGCCAGCAACACCTGAAGAAGAGCGGAGATTAATACTACTCGAAATGTTGTGTAATTACTAACCTGTATTGTCTATTTGTGTGTTATTACTAACAAGTTGTTGGTATTTGGAAAGTTTAAATAAAGTTTAAAATTTTCTATACATTCAACATTCACTCATAAATGATGGAAATAGTCCAACATATCACATCTTATAATATTCATTACAAAACTTCAGACAAATATTAAATAATTAGTAGTTATATAAAGAAATTATTATCTCATTCAAAGACTTCATGTAGAAGTAGAAGGCAAACGACCCAGATGTTCTAAGTTTTATGAAAAAAAAACGATGGTGCTTTAGAATAGTTGATAGATAATATACCATTGCTGTTTTAAAGTATGATTTGAAGTGTTAATTTGAATCTACCTGTATTCTTCTTGTCATGTATCACACACTAAGGATTCTTGACTGGTTTTTTTTAAAGACGATCTGCCGGATTATTTCTAATAAATGATTTTGTTAATGCTTGTTTGTGACATGTTCCTGTGAATTTATTAAAAATATACATTTAGTATTATTTGGATACTCACCTTCTTATGCATTCTGTGAAGAGACTTTTATTTTTCCTATTTTTGGAGACTGCTTTATGATGTGTTCTTATTTTTGCTGAAATATGCTACTTAAATATTGTTGTTTCATCATCATTCTTGCTCTAGCATTGTTAAATTCAGCTGTGCTGAGCAAAACACCAGTGCCTCCATCTTTTAAGCATAAATTAAAAGTCTATCATGAAGCTTCAAAGGGTGATGACATTAAGTTCAAATGTCCCATTAAAGGTGATCCTAAACCAAACTTATATTGGTATCAACATGGAGAGCTGATCCCTGAAAAAAAAACCAAGATTTGAAGCTAAAAAGAATAGTCTATTTATTACAAATCTCCAGATAGATGATAGTGATTTATATGCTTGCAAAGCAAAGAACTCCCATGGAGAAGTTTGGGGAAACTTTACACTTGTGGTCATAGGTCCTCCACATTTTAGAAAAGACAAAATGAGAATTCAGCTTATTGCCAAACCTGCTGTTAGCACAGTATTTTTGCAATGTCCAGCTGAAGGTAAACCCACACCAAATATCACATGGCTAAAAGATAACCAAATACCAAAGAGACGGATGGGACATAAGACTGTATATAGAAAGTTTTCTATGAGATTAGAAGATGTAGTTCTGTCTGATCGAGGAGATTATACTTGCATCGTGACAAACGAATATGGCAGCATCAATTTCACATACACAGTCGATGTCGTTGAACGTTTGCCACATAAACCATTATTACAACCAGATCTTCCCAAGAATCTAACACTGGTCCTTGGGAAAACGGCAAAGTTTGAATGCCGTATTTTGAGTGATTTATAACCTCACATACAGTGGCTGAAACATTATCAGGTCAATGGTTCTTATACAAATGAATCAGAATCTCCTTACGTTGACGTTATTCAGACTGCAGATTTAAATGTAACTGATCCACAAGTATTACTTATTGAAAATATAACTTTCGAGGATGCTGGTTGGTATATGTGCTTGGCAGGAAACTCAATTGGAATATCTCACCAAAGTGCTTGGTTAACAGTTGTGCTTCCTCAAGTTTTTGAAGAATCCAATGTAACGGATGTAATAAACGATGCTTCTCGAATTGATTCTCTTAAAATGCCTCCTTTTACTGTAGCTCTCTACGTGCTCTTTTCATTGTTGGCATTATTTTTTATTGTGGGAATTATATTCTGTCGAGTCCATCACAAACAGAAAGAAGTTTCTCTAAGCCTTATCCAGGCCGATAACATAATTAACAAGAAGAAAATTACCCTGGAGAGACAGGACTCTAACACATCACACAATTCCATGGCATCATTAGTAAAAATTGATTGCAGTTGTAGCCGCCTGCCTTCGGAGCTCACTGCTGTGTCAGAGTATGAACTGCCTCTTGATCCTGATTGGGAATTTCCCAGAAACAGGCTGACACTTGGCAAACCCCTTGGAGAAGGAGCATTTGGCCAAGTGGTTAAAGCTGAAGCTGTTGGCATTGGATGTAAGCCCGGCCTGACAATTGTAGCAGTGAGGCTACAGATAGGGAAATGGCCGATCTTGTTTCAGAAATGGAAGTTATGAAAATGATTGGCAAACACATTAATATTATCAATTTATTGGGCTGCTGTACACAAGCAGGCCCATTATTTGTTGTGGTAGAATACGCACCTTATGGTAATTTACGAGATTTTTTGCAGGCACATAGGCCTAGTTCCGGTTATGAAAAAGCTATTGGTGAAGATTTAAAACCTAAAAAGGTTTTAACTCATAAAGAACTAATTCAGTTTGCATACCAAATAGCTAAGGGTATGGAATATTTGTCTTCCAAAAAGTGTATATACAGAGATTTAGCAGCGAGAAATGTTTTAGTTGCTGAGAATAATATTCTAAAAATTGCTGACTTTGGTTTAGCAAGAGATATTCATAATATTAATTATTATAAGAAAACAACAGACGGGCGATTACCGGTAAAATGGATGGCACCTGAAGCACTGTTTGATCACATTTATACATCACAGAGTGATGTATGGTCATTTAGTGTGATTATGTGGGAGATAATGACATTAGGTGGCACACCATATCCATCAGTCCCAGTGGAAAAACTTTTCCAATTGCTCAAAGATGGGCATCGCATGGAGCAACCTCCTAATTTGCTCATTAGAAATTTACATGATAATGTCAGAGTGCTGGCAGGGCTCTTCTCACCAAAGACCATCTTTCAAAGATCTAGTGGAAGACTTGGATAGGGTTCTTACCCTTTCATCAATTCAGGATTATTTGGACTTGTCCGTCCCATTTATGGACACCCCTTCCAGCAGTTCCTGTGACGATGCGCAATTTTCATCTACTACCAGCAAACAATCCACCATTTAATTTTAGCCAGCTATTTTTCATGCTTTACTTTGTGCCATGTCCCCAGTCACTAGTCAAGCCATTTAATTCCAAGCATGCATTGCTAGGATTTTGTTTTGTTATTGCCTCGTATGTTTTGTTATTGCCTCGTATTAAAAGGATATTAGAACAAAAGTGTATTTAAAAACAAAAAGTCACTTGGATTATTATTGAAGATTGCCTGCGTCTTGCAAGTGCCTTTGATTTCAAAAGTAGCAATATTTTCATTGTTTTGGACTGTTTGCTACTTAATTTGCCAGCATTGCCATTTTCTCTTGTGAGAAAACAAAACCTTTTATGTACTATGCATCAAACTAGAGAACTATTTCTCTATAATATGGAATTTTTCATATCCTTGCTGGAGTTTTCACTGGCAAAGAGGATTAATTAAATCATTGTAAATTTATATAATTCTCTCATCAAAAAGATACTTAGAAGAAAAAAAAGCAACTTAGTATACTGTAAATAAATATTTTATTATTACTCCTTTGCCAGAAGATAAACTATACGACCATCCACTTATATTTAAAGAATAAAGTTGACAAATTATATATATTTTGGACTAGAAAGGTGAATTATCATTACTATTCAGCCATTGTATATTTATTGTTTATAAAAAGAAAGTATGTAATTCCTAAAAAAAAAAAAGACCATGTAATTTTTTTTTTCTTTTTCTATTTTGAGACTTTGGGGAGAAAGATATACTTGCTATATTCTGTGAGACGAAGAAGAGATTTTACGCCAAATAAAAAGTTGGGAGAAAAGAAAAAATTTCACTTCATTGCAATATTTTTCTTTTGTACATTAGCATTTAAATTGTAGCATGGAAAAATTCCAAATATTCGTACTATATGTTAAAATACATAATTTATTGAATTATAGTTCCATAGACATCACTGGATTATAAAGGAAGTATAGAAAAATAAAATTATTGTTTAATTAGAGGACAAATACTTTTATGGAAAATTTATGATGTAGTTGCATCAATTTTCTTGATTTCTTGTTATTACTATATTTACTGTTAAATTGTTGATTAAGCTTATTATTAATTTATTTACATTATCACACTCATATATAAGTATGACTTTCTTCCATTATAGTTAAAAATACTTTAGAAAGTATGTTTTAATAGACAAAACAGTAAAATACTTAGAAAAAGACTTTCTGGAATAATGCGGAAAAGAAAATTATGAATTTAACTAACCGGATAGAATTGGTTAAAAATGAAGTTCATTGGGCTATTAGTAAGATAAAAAGCCTCAATATTATCATAACGCCAATTCCATATTAAAAAAGTTACGATGCAAGTTAAAAGTATGTGTGAATTAAGTGATAGAATTGGAATGAAAAAATAAACAAAGATTCACAATACATCAATGTAATAAAAAAACAAAAAAAAAAAAAACAACAACAAGGAAATTGTATGCGGTTTTCAGTATCTGCTTCGAAAGTAATTTAAAATATATATCTTTCAATCTCATTTTAAAATGAGCAATCCAAGATTTCAAAAAGAGGATGATTATACTTCTAAGTATCTCTTCAACTGACTATCTTCATCAACAATATCTAAAGTAGCAGCTTTTCATGGTATCTGTGGCTTGATAATATCTATATTTGGAGTTGAAAGTCACCTTTTGGAATGTGGAATAGTTGTTTTTATTGTTTCTACAATCCTTGGATGTTTATATATTTTGCTTTCATCTATAGGAGCTTGCTTAAGAGTAGATAATGAAGGCCTAGTAAAATCTGCAACATATCTAGGTTTCTCCTTATTATCTGCCTTAATATCTGTGGCTTTAATCTGTTTACCTTCAGTAATCTTGCTGTCACAAAGAAATCTTTTGCCACATGTAGACCAGAATCTAAATGTAAATGAACTGGGAATGAAAGGCTGCATTGCAATTTCTGGGATTTTGTTGATAGTATTACTTGTAGGATCAATTTTTTCAATTTTTGTCTCCGTAATGATATGTCGTGTACTGATCAGTCAAAATTCAAGAAAAAAGGTGTACCTTAATATATGGAAACCTGAGATAATTGAACCTAGCTCATCTCAGAATCCACAAAACACTAAAGATAGCAAACAAGACCAGAGTTTAACATTTCAGACACTTTCTGGCACAGTGTATTATGTACCATCAGATAGGTATATTGTACAGAATTAAAATTAATTTCAATTATAGTATCAACTATTGATTAATTAAAAAACAACAACAAGGAAATTGTATTCTCAATAGATTTGCTATCTTAATATAAACTAAGGACTGATTATATATGTGTGTGTGTGTGGAAGATGATAATCTGGACCAACTGATGAGTGCTGATTTGGCACAAAATATGTATATTAGAGATCATATATCTTTTTCACAGGTACGTGGTCATGTTTATCAATTGTACAAGATGGAATGGATAGTTGTAAGAGTTTGAATGTCAGAGTTCAAATCCCTTCTAATAAACATATAGGCTTTATCCTTAAAGTCAATAATATAATAATAATGTATTGTGCAAATGTTTAACATATTCTTACATTATTATGCATATATTTGCACAATTACAAAATTACATTTTTACATTCAAAATCATCTTAATTTCTGTAGGCTCTGAACTTTACATGGACACTATGTATGAATCTTAGCATGTGATATATGACATTATTTGGACGACATTATTTGGACAGACAACCAATGAAGATATTATTTAAATCTTTTGCTACAATGAGCAAAAATAGTAACTACCATATTATCAATTTATCTTTGCTTACTTTATATCAAATATGATTTGTTTTTTTTAAAAACTTAGCAACAAAAATACTAATTTAACACTTTGTAATTGGTTCATTCAAGTTGCAAACAGATCTTGCACCAGTCTCAGTCTTTGTTGCTTTAGTATATTATGGTCTGTAAAAAATATAATTTATTCTGTTATTACAGATTTAGATATTGTGACAGTCAGATGATGTATGTTGGTTTAACCCAGTTTGAATACTAGGCGAAAGTACCTCGAGGCCATCCATACGCGAGATATTAAATCAAGAACACTATGACCTCTGCCCTATTTGCCTATTGTCGAAGCTAATTACGAACAAACAACATTATCTGAGACACACATAAATTATTTTCTCACCGGCCACAAAGCTTAGCAACAGAGGTAGAGACATGGATGGGAACACCTACGGAGCTAAATAGTTAAATGTGCATAAAAGTGCTACGAAACATGTGTTTTGCGTGCCTGGATCATTGGAAAAGTAAAATAAAGCATTATAATAAAATTAGGAAACTCAAGCTTTTTATAGTTAAATAATATGTTTAATTAACAACTTTAAAATATGAATAATGATTTAATGGCCTCCGCTATTCCCCTAAATTAATGAAAACTAATTAGACAATAAAAACAGATTAATATGTTTGCGGTCTAAATCTTTTCTTCCCAATTTTATTAAAATTGTCAACCCGAATCTCCTCGATAAAGTGCAATAATAAAAATCTTTCACAAAGCATTTTTTAATTGCTTTGCGCTAAAACAGAGTTTAAAAATTATTTAAAACGTATATAGCTAAATCTGATATACGTAATAAGCTAGTGGCGGACAAAAGAAGCGTTATCGAGGAGATCAAGTTGGCAAACAAAAGGAAACTTACTCGTATTGAATTTTACAAATATAATGAAAATTGGAAAGAGATTTAAATGAAAAACTAACCTTTAAACTTAACCGCAATGGAATACGAAATATTTATAAACGTTAGTAATGAAGAATAGCGAAGGAAAAAGGGTTAAATATATAGATAGATGATCACACAATATATATCTAAGACTAGTCTAATAAAAAAAATGGTTACATTACAAATATAATTAAATACAACAATTTATAATATAATTCAGTGAAGCACTTAAAAAAGGGTATGAACAAAAAAAGTAGAAAGTAAATAGTTCAATGGAGGAGAGATACTATTACCGTCCTGGTTCCTTGGTCATGTTCCATCGACGAGCGTAGCTTGATCCGTCCATCGATAGGTATTTGTCCGGACAATGAAAATGGAAATATGTAGCATGGTTTAATGAAAAATCCTACAGACACGGCACAGAGTTCAGATCACTATTAGGTGGATACTACGGCATTTTGGATGGTATTTAGGAACCTCGGCGATAGGCAAAGCTATTTATTTGCCTAGCCAAGCATAGTAGAATCCATCAAATTCATATGACTTTTAGCTTGAGCATGTTCAAACTTCTCCATGATTTTGAAGACGACAGTTGTATAACTTTTTGGAATAAAAATCTCAACAAGCAAAAGCAAAATCTGAAAGTGTTCTCCAAAGAGAAATCTGAATGCCAGCAAGAAAACTCTGAATAACAGCAAGAAAACTCTGAATAACCAAGTCTTTTGTTCTCACTTTTATTTATACCCTCTTTGTCAGCTACCTTCTATTGTTTGTATGATCTTAGATCTTGATAAGCCCCACCACGCTCCTTTGTTTAAAGGTAACACTTTCTAAAAATAACCTTTACTTTTTTACTCTAAATTTCTTTCTTTAAACTTTGAATTTTATTAATTAAAAAAGAAAGAGAAGGCCATCTTTAATTTGCCTTGAATGGGCTAATTAATTAAAAATATACATTCTTTTAGAAAATGTTGGCGGGCTTATCTCAAAATCAAATCATACTAAATATTTGAACAAGATTTAAAAAGAAAAATACATTCTTATTTCTTTTAATAAAATAAGTATTTTATTTCAGCAGAATTTTGCATTAACTCATATATATACGCTTGACGTATATATATGTTTGACTAATAGATTTTACAAGTAATTTTTATTAACAGAAATCTAATCTTAGAATGGAATTTTTTTAACAAAATATTTAAATGCAATACAAATTATATAAACGGAATTAATTTTAGCTTTAATGCAAAACCCTGCTGATATTGGACTATAAACTTAATTCAGGCCTACAATACTAATTAGGTTTATAGGAGGCTGTGAAGCATGGATTGGACTTCAGATCCATTGCTTCAATATATTCTGTATGAAAACAGATCACAAATAAAAAACGTACTCAAGCATGTAATATCAATATTTGAGGTCATCAAATTTTTTAAAAGGGAACCTTGTCATAAAAATGAAAAGATTGTGGGCCATATATTTTTTCTAATCTCTTGTGTATTCAGCAATAAAGTTGACTACCAACAATTACTACAACATTATAAATTATCAAAACATTACTAATAACAATTAAATATATTTATTTACATATTATACATACTCTTATGAAGCTTCAAAAATACCCTCAACCTCAGACCGCGGTTTCTGCCTCTAGCGTCATCAGTGAGGTGCTAGGGAATAAAAATACTAGAACTAGTCCAGCATTTTATCAATGCCTAACTATTGAGAAGAAAATCTGAAACTTTCAGACATTTAAATGTCCAAAAATCCAGCTATCTAACTCAAATAGCCGTATGTGACTGAACTAAGTTCAGATACATCATATATTAATAGCTCTAGCAATATAAAATCGCCAAAGCATTAATAGCAAAAAACTAAAATTAAATTGATAAAAAATCAAGTCATATGACCTAATTTTAATAAAGCTCCTATTTACAAATGTTATATATAGAGTAAGTTAAAAACAAACTCTTATGAAGCTTCAAAAATACCCTCAACCTCAGACCGCGGTTTCTGCCTCTAGCGTCATCAGTGAGGTGTTAGGGAATAAAAATACTAGAACTAGTCCAGCATTTTATCAATGCCTAACTATTGAGAAGAAAATCTGAAACTTTCAGACATTTAAATGTCCAAAAATCCAGCTATCTAACTCAAATAGCCGTATGTGACTGAACTAAGTTCAGATACATCATATATTAATAGCTCTAGCAATATAAAATCGCCAAAGCATTAATAGCAAAAAACTAAAATTAAATTGATAAAAAATCAAGTCATATGACCTAATTTTAATAAAGCTCCTATTTACAAATGTTATATATAGAGTAAGTTAAAAACAAACTCTTATGAAGCTTCAAAAATACCCTCAACCTCAGACCGCGGTTTATATAACATTTGTAAATAGGAGCTTTATTAAAATTAGGTCATATGACTTGATTTTTTATCAATTTAATTTTAGTTTTTTGCTATTAATGCTTTGGCGATTTTATATTGCTAGAGCTATTAATATATGATGTATCTGAACTTAGTTCAGTCACATACGGCTATTTGAGTTAGATAGCTGGATTTTTGGACATTTAAATGTCTGAAAGTTTCAGATTTTCTTCTCAATAGTTAGGCATTGATAAAATGCTGGACTAGTTCTAGTATTTTTATTCCCTAGCACCTCACTGATGACGCTAGAGGCAGAAACCGCGGTCTGAGGTTGAGGGTATTTTTGAAGCTTCATAAGAGTTTGTTTTTAACTTACTCTATATATAACATTTGTAAATAGGAGCTTTATTAAAATTAGGTCATATGACTTGATTTTTTATCAATATACATACTCATAAATTAAGGTTAAACTGAGTAACAATAATATTTACTTTATTTACACATATAATAAAATAGTCCTTGATTTAAAGTTCCACCTTCACTGCCCATATCGCCACTGATTGACTAATCCTACCACTATACTAGTGAATATTAAAGTTTATACTCACAGTTATTTTACAAAATCCTATTTGGGCCATCTAAGGCATATATAAATAATAAAAGATCAGAGCGGTCTATTAATACTTTCCCTAGCCAGCAATCTTTAACCTTCGGAGACATGGGCTCAGGGACATATCCATTGTTGCAGAAAAGTCAGGGCACTTTTCCCCTCAGTTTTTCTCAAGGTCTTTATGACATCCATGACACAGCAACAACAGCAGCTTACAATGATTAGAGAAAAGCTGACCATAACCTTCTTTTTTTAGGGTGCACTATATATACTCCTTTTTTCCTTGCTTTATATCATTAATAAATTCCTAACATTCCAACGTAACTGCACTTCCATTTGGCTAATACATCTTTACCATGATGATTAGGATCCTGCTTTTTCTTACAACCATTCACATTCTTTAGTAATTAGCTTTAAATATTTTATCAGTTTTTTTGCTTCTAAAATTAGTTTAATGTTTTTTTAAACAATACACAGTTTTTTTCTGTGTCTTAAAACCATTAGTTATATCCACTCTTGTAGTTAATTATTTGGTTTAACTTTTGGCAATCTTTTGTAGAATGCATTTAACCTAAATCTTTGTCTGTTTAAGTTTAATTTAACTAACTATCTTTCTTTGCTGCTATTACACTTAAACTAAAATTTATCTAAAATAAAGTTTCTTTATTTTTTTTTTTTACCGAATCTATTCTATTTTTTTTTAAAACTTATTAGCAATCTTTTTTTAAAACTTAGATATGTATTTACATTTCATTATTATTTTTCTCTGGGGTAAACTTAGCTTTATAACTTATAACTATTGAGTTATTAAAGCCTATATATATTTTCTACAAAATATAGCATAATCATACCATATTTTCATGTTTTCTATAAGTTTTATAGATTTTCATTAATTCTCAACCAAAAAAAAAAAACACCAAACGTTTTATAGATTTATCAAATAAATTCAAGCAATAAATGAATTATAAAGACAATGATTTTACAAAAAAAAAAGTGAAATTTTGTTTTTTAAAACCCACATATTTGGTTCATAAAAAAATATCCACAATCTAAAAAGAAAAAAACTCTGCTACTAGACAGTTTTAGATAGAAGTCATAATTTGGAGACCCTGATTTTATACTAAAGATAATTATAGTAAAAAGGTATCAGTACTTGTTTGTTGTTGTGCATGCATAATGTGATTTTGAATTTTCGAATTTGCAATATCGGGTTTCAGTTTAAAACTGCCAGAAATCTATGCAGTCTGCACATGCATTTTTTACATCTTCGTTTCCATCTTTTTTTCCAATTTCAGAAAATGTAAGTTTTATTTTTCTATGATAAAAATTTTATGATAATTTTTGTATTCAATTAACTTGAATTTTTTTTTGTCTGTCTTTCACTTTTTTCCATTTTCACAGAATTATGTTTGCCCAGAAATTTATATCGGAACAAATGCAAGATTTTACCGATCTTCCCAGTCTGTGTTACGAGTAAACATTATTGAGTCAAGCTTTCCACTAGTAAATATTTAATTTTATATTTTTTTAAAATTATTATTTGAATTTATATTTGGTAAAAAAATATACGAAAAAATTATTATTGAAACTAACATACGCTGATCAAAAAATCACTGTGACTGCGTAATTTTACATTGTGAATTATCTTCATTTTTTTTTGGCATGGTAGTGGCCTTGCCTCCAGATGTCCAGTATATGAATTAGATGATATCTGGAGTTCTGATATGAGACAAAGACAAACATATTTTGCAAATATTATGATCTGACTTAGATTTTTTTCTGTCTTATCTGCATTTTAATAATAATAAAAATATGCCAAATGCTAAAATTAAAGATTTTTCCAGTATATAAACTTAGGCTGATTATAGACTACTGCAATGTAAATTTCATAGCTGCATATCAAATGCCAAGAGAGGTGGCAGTTGATGGAGCCATTACTAAATGTACTGGTCATAGTAGCATGAAACGATATGAGCCCTCAAAACCTATAAAGCGAGGATCAAATGGTGGATGTGTGCAGACAGCCATAATGGATGTGTCCCATATGAAGTTGTATACAGGCAAAGATACAATTAAAGATACTGGCTAATATCTGGGTACTCTAGCTATTTATCACAATAAGTGTGATAGGTGATACATCTCAAACATCACAACACTTCTGCAGGAATATTACTAGCATGCCAGTTCAGCCAAAATCTCCCATGTAGATGCTCATCTGTAGCTCTAATCATTAAGTTGTATTTGCATTTGGCTGCAGTATTATTTTAATTGTAAGCTATCATTTTGTAATAATCACTTGATTTTATATTTTAGGTAAATTCTATCTAACAAGATGAAGAGTTTTCCACAAGCTGATAGATAGGATAAATAATACTATATTGCATTGACTCTAAACCACTAACTTATGTACTTCAAATTTAGCTCTATAATGAATTTAGTATTTCATTCACTTTTTATTTTGTTTTATTATTTTATTTTGTATATAGTGACTGTTTTAGAAGTAATTTTTAATAAATTACAAACTTTATTGAAGTTCTTTATTATAATATTCAAATTATACTAATTATTAATCAATATTAACAACTTGTTATTAAGGTTGACATATTCATTGCAAAACCCTGTATGGAAAAATATTTTGAAGGGCTACTAGGTAAAATTAAAGGTACTAATATATTTATTCTACAAAGTGTTCAAGTGATGGATTATCTTAGGTAATTTATTGAAAATTTCATGACAAATGCAAATAATTTATTAACCAAAGTATAGTTTTAAAATTTATGCATAAAAATTTAGAATTTATGAGATAATATGAAAATAATTATTAAAAATATTAAAATTTTATTCTTTTTTTTTGTTACCTTGAATATCAATGGCTATATTTTTTCAGCTTAGTTACATTCTTTGGTGTTTTATATTTCAAACAATATATATTATGTCATTTTTGAATTATACAAATTTAAGTTATTATAAAATTTGTGGCTTAACATACTTTTTTAAATATTCAATATGGCTGCTTCGCCAGCGAAATGGATAATAAAAAATATGTTGAATTACTCTGATTTAGTTTAATGTATATCAATTTTCAGTTAAGAAAAGTAAAAAAAAAATATTTCAGTTTAATCAATTGAACAGAAATGCCTTCAGTCAATTTGTTTGGTATTTGGACATTACCATAGCAACAATCCTTATGACTATTATATTTTCTGAAAAACATCAAAACAAATAGTTTTGCTAAGTTCTACACTAAATTGGAATTAATTATTGGTTTGTATCAATATATGAATTGAATACTGACATCTTGGTTGAAAAGACAAGACAAAAGGCAAAATTCGACGATTTAATCAATTCTGAATTCTCCTATTTCCATTCTGTTTTATATCATCATCATTTTAACACAAGGATGAAGGTCTCTCCAAGTTCAATCCATTTTAATACATATATATCTACTTAATGTTAAATGAAAAAAGTGCAAAAGAGAACAGAGAATTTTGGAGCTAAAAATTTTTGAACAATTTTTTAGTCAAGTAAAGTGAAAAAAAAAGGATCTCTCTTTAATAAAGAAAATGGAATAGTTACATTCAATCTGATATATCACATTACTTAAACATCATATGGACTCAAGAAATTACCTATGCATTTACATAAACAAAAAAAAAATGAAGCAAATTAATGAAGTCCAAACTCAGAAAACTAAATTCAATTTAATCTTCAGCCAAAATTAGCAGGAAAAATTAAAAAGTATATTTTCTAGCCTAAGTTATAACAATTCTGTTCTATTCATATATTTCAATATTCAGAATCATTGTTGGAGAGAGGGAAGTTAGAGTCTTACTATATTATCCAAATTACACAATACACACCCACTCATAAAAGAATTACAATTGGATAAAATCTAAAAGTTCTTAAACAACAATAATATTCAATAAACAAGATTAAACATTTTCCTGTTTAACTTTATATATGCAGTATTGAAGAATCTTTTTATCAACAAAAGATATATATTTACTAGATTATAAAAAGCATAATGATTCTTAATCTAAGATAGATTAGAGCATATGGATGAAAGCAAAGAAATACAATCTCTAAACTATATTTCTATTGATATTTAGAATGTTAGATCTTGCTTAATATTGGGGTACCTAGTAACTGTCATATTTACATAAACTGTTATTAAAACAAGCAACCCTCTCCATATAGTATTGCCACTCAGTGCAAGCCAGAGTAATCAATGGATGCCAGAAGGCTTGTGCATAAAAAACCCATCTAGTGCCTACTCATCCAATATTTCCAGACTAGTTTCTGGCTTGTGGCCTTTATCAGTGAGGAGCCTTGGATCTCAGAGCATTGTACCTATGTCTTAGGATCTAATGCAATCCTCCAGGAGCCACCTTTTATCTTTACTTAACTGCAAAACTATGACTTAAATTGAAAAGACAATAATATTTTCAACCCAAGCTCATTAGCTTATATAGTCATATAAGTCTAAACTCAGTTCAGTACCTATACATTTTGGTGTCTTTGGTTTTTTTAATAACCAAGGCTCCTCACTGACAAAGGTCACAAGCCAGAAACTAGTCTGGGGATATTGGATGAGTAGGTACTAGATGGGGATTTTATGCACAAGCCTTCTGGTATCCATTGATTACTCTGGCTTGCACTGAATAGCAATAGTAATGGAGAGTTTTGCCTGTTTTAATAACAGTTATAGGCAAGCATAAGAAATTGGCTTTATACAACTGATGATTTATTTTTTATATTTTATTTCTTTATTAATTTATAATATTTAGTTATTTCAATTCATTTGTTTCCATATTAAATCCATTAATTTACATATATATTGCTTGTCTATTATAATCAATAATGCCTGTAACAAAATTTTTCATTAAAAATTCGGTTTATTTCATTTCTATCATTAAGGGTTAAAAATTTCATTTAATGAGTCTAGTCAGATATGATGTCACAGTGTTTACTAATATTTCTATCAATGAAATTCTAAAAATAGGTCAAACTTTTGCAATTTCTCTGATCATATGATTTCTTTAGCAAAGCACTGTTAACATTAATAGACACATTTTCCCATCTAGAAGTTCAGATTTTAGTATCATTAATATATTAAAATATTATTATATGGTCACATGCTAAAAAAAAAAAATCAATGAGTAAAGAAACACTTCTCACATATAAATTTTACCAAAGGATAAAAAAACCCCAAAGAATCAACTTGTCATTCTTGATATTTTTTGTTTTCATAACATATGATTCTCTAATATTATCTAACTTTTAGAAAAACAATATATACTAATAAATATTTGAAAGTATCCTCTCATTATTATCCTGCCTTAATTTTTTTCAGTCAATTTCCTCAAGATGTTTTGATCATGAATATAGTGTCAACGCTAGAATCAAAGATATCCATTTTATTTAAAATAATGCTAAAAAAAAGACATCTATAATTAAGATCTTTGTTCCTTGTATAAAAGGAACAATCAATAAAATCCATCATATTCTAATTCATTACAATACTGAAACAATTTCTATCTCCAATCAGAAAATTGGCAATATTTTTATCAAAATCCAAAAATTTGATTATTCTTGAAGTTTGTAAAGTTTGCAATGCTTTTTACATGGACATAAGCAGTTGCTGCACCAGTTCTACAAAAGATGAACATGTTTTCAGTCAGATAATAATCAGCAGCATCATTCTTCCTACATATTTTGCATACATGCAAGTTTCATCAACACTAAAAATTAAATCAGAAATAACATGTATTATCAAAAAAAAAATTAAAGAGGCCATTGAAATCCTATAAACTATGACTGCATTCGTAAACATTATAAGAAAATAAAGCCTTCGTTCAAGTCAATCCATAGCAAAAATGGTCAAATTTAGTCATCTACAATCTCTCCCTCTTTTAATCTAACTACTAAAAAAAATTTATATTGAGTAAAATAACCAATAACTAAATTCCTTTGATAAATAACGGGTAATCCATATTTATCAGGACTTTAATAGCAATTACTATACTAACAACAAGCAACTATATACATAAATGATCCCCAAAATTATATCTGTATTTTGCTTGTGAATATCTTCATTTTAATATATATATTGTTGAAATGAATTATTTTTTCACAGTAAGTGATGAAAATTTTATTATTTTCCATAGTGCTAAATCTTAAACTACAATTGGCAATAGAACATTAATATGAGATTTAGTGCTGTGTGAAACTATAAATAAAAATTTCATTATTTACTATCTTATATAAAAATTATAATATATATATTTTGTGTATTCAGGAATTTAAATACCTTTTCTTTTTCACCATTTTCATCAACAATTCGTGCCAAAGTCAATGCCATATCAGAATCAGTGGCAGAACTAAACCATTTATATCCATAAAGCAGGTAATGCCCTTCTGGTTGGAGAATAGCCACTGTTTCTGTTCCTGTACCTAAAATTATATTAAGATATACAGAGTATAATAGATCAGTAAAAAAATCTTAAAAGGCTGCTTAAGTTATTGCAACTATACATCAGCTTTATTGAATTCTATGGCCCAATGAACACAATTTGCACAATGCACAACTTAATATTGGCAAAAAAAAAAAAGGGGGGGGGAGGGGGGTATAGAAAACTTTTATTTCAGTCCACAATAGCAGCACATTTATCTTTCATATTAGCTTCAACTTAGAACAAAGGAAATTTTGAATATTTTTTCATGTTTTAAATAGGCTTAGAATTTATCTTTCATATAGATAATCTAGATAGCCATAAAAATAATGGTCAATAAATGGGTAACTGTATAATCCAAATTAATTTGGATTGGATTAAAATTGACATTTTGAATGCAAGTATAAAAATACGATTGCAATATGATGCAACTTTCACTGCTGATTGGGAGATGTCCTACTCTTATAAGTGCTGAGTTAATGCTTTACCTTCTCATTAAAACCAAAAAATAAAAGGAATATAATTAATACCTTCTTTGAATGTTGTCAGGAAAACTGAAAAAAGACAATCTAGTTCAAGTATAATCAATCTCTAAGTTTATAGATGACAGTAGCCATAAATTTTAACAGAGTCATAAGAGGGTTTCTAATATCATAATCATAGCAAAGAGAGTTTCCAATAATTTAATTTTGCACAATGGGTTAAAGCAGTTTATCACTACTACCTGATTAATCCTAAATTAATCCATGAATATTATTAAATTAAGTAGATGCTGTATGATATTTCATGATAAGTTTAACTGCATTTTGTTGATGAAACATATTTGGATTGAGGAATATAATGACATTTCCTGGTGTGTTGAAATTGCTTTTAATGGAGTGTTAATTCAAATAAAAATTGAAAATTACTGCCAGCTTATTCATACAATTTATCCAAAGTTTCTTTTTTTTATTTAGACATTGTTTCAATAAAAGCAAGGGCAGAAAATTCACTGCTTCTATGTTCATCTGAAACTTTCCTTAAAAATTTGACTGTGAAGCTTTTCTGTTTGTTTCTTTTTTTTTAATGTTAATGGAGTAGCAGTAACAACTCCAGTAATGTCCTTTAACTTTTCAGCAGAATTAGAATTAGTGATAATTCCAAATTTTCAATAATAGAATGATAGTTGTTAGATTTAACCTAATACAGGTTTTTAATGTAAGAAATTCTATTTTACTATCAATATAGTTTTCTTTTTCTCTTTTGTTACCTTTTTTTAATACATAGGGTATAAAATTAGAAGAAAAAATGAGATTTATATTTTTGAACTCTTCAAAGATTTAATAAATAATCTTGAATACCAGCAGATTATAAGCACGTAGAACTGTAATCTTAATCATTTAATATTCTGACATTCTGAACATAATATAATACAATAAATGCAATTTTTACAAAATGCATTCAGTTTTTTCATACCAAATAAGGAAATTACAACTTTTTCCTTAGGTTAAAAATTAAGTTTTTTATTCTTTCTCTTTGCTTGGTTTGCAATAAAAAATGGCACATTATTAAAGAACAACCATATACTGAAAAATGGAATATATAAATAATTTATATGATAATGATCTAAAAATAATTCAGAATAAAATAAAGTGAAATATATTGAATAAATAAAAACCTCTTGGTAGATGAAATACATTTGAATGCAGTGCTCACAAATTAACCAAATTCCAGGGAGTCAATTCATGGCTGACCCAATTAACTATCCAATATTGATTATCAAATGAGTGAATAATTATTCATAACTAAAAGATAAAACACAAATAGAAAACAGTTTCAAATCTTTGCCACTGAAAGTCAGTTAATGCTTTCTCTACTATTTCTTTAAAATGGACTGTTGGAAAAACTTTTAGTCTGCAGTTTTATCTTTTCCCTATAGCGAATAAAGAATCTTGTGGTTTAAAGTAATGGTAGATTCCAAATATCAAGACTCATGGATATGGTTTGATTCTGTTATTTTTGGAGATCAAACTTTATGTGAAATTCCTGAGCAATAAACCATTTAATTATTTAATGAAGAAATTGTAAAGATCACATTTAAAGATAGATAAGTAAAAAACCTCAGAATATTGAGAAAATTCAATCTGCATTGTTAAAACCTGAGAGAATAAAAGATTGAAAAATTAATTGGCCAAAAGATTTCCAATAATAATGATTTTAATAAGAGAAAAAATTAAATGCAATGATGTGTGAGGATTTGTATACAAAGTAATTTTTATTATACAATTCAAATCTATATATTGCGCTTGAAACGCACAACCATTAAATGCAATGATGTGTGAGGATTTGTCTACAAAGTAATTTTTATTATACAATTCAAATCTATATATTGCGCTTGAAACGCACAACCATGAAGCTATGTTAAAAGTTTATACTTGCTTAGCGCTTTTGGGAACTTTGTTCTCTCATATTCATAGCTTATAATAATAATGTTTGTTTTAGCTTGTCTAATAGAGATGTATGCAAAAATATGCAAATCACTCAGACAGCCTGTTTTTTTGAAATAGAGAAGCAAGCATCTCTCCTATTGATGGAGCTGGGATCTTCTGCCATAAAGGAAGTCTCCGTTATCTTGCACTTGGTATCATTGCACTCAATGCAAACCATTTCAGCCCAAATAAGTTTGAATATGTGGTCTGTGGATCTTTGATGTTCGAAAATATATGTAAAAAGAAAATGATGTTACTTAGCACATTTAATTAACATTTTCAAATATTCAAAGAGTAATATCAGGATTCTAGATGAAACTATGTTTTTCTGTCTTGGCTACATTTTTTCAGGAGCACTAATAATTTACATATTGAAGATATTTTTAAATCATGCCAATATTCATAAAATATTTTACAATGAAAGAATTGGTTATCATATTACTATCAATTAAGTTATTTAATTTTACAAATCATAAATCATGATATTTTAAGCATCTCAAATCCACTGTCAGGGTTATGAATGACCCAGCATTTCAGTTGATATCTGAAAGAGAATAGAAAATGGGAAGAATGTTGCCAATGCAGAATGATAAGACTATATTGACCTATAGATTTTTATAAATAATGCCTTGGGATAAAGAATCACAATGGTGATAATGATTCCCTGGTTTATTGTTGAATGTATTTTAGATAATTATAACATACTGACCACTAATTGTTATACTTCTCACAAGCCAAACAAATCTGGACAAAATAAAGCTGCTTTAATTTTATGCTCATTGTTTAAGAGAATTTGAATAATATTTTGATTATAATTATATTGTTGTAGTTACTTGGGAATTGTGCAAAAGCAACAAGTTACAGTAAATTAATGACGGTAATTTTTTAAATTTACTTTACCCAATACAGAACCAATTCAGGAATCTTTAGGTCTCAAGTACGACATTCTATGTCATACTAAACAATGTTGAACATCTTTATTATAATATATTACACAGTCACAACTATTCACAAGATAAATAACAATTTGATATCTGTAACTGTTTCTTCATGTGAATTACATAACTGACAAGATCTGACAAATGACTAAGATCTGTTACCATTTAGGAATGTGATTATAGTTAATAACCATTAACATTTAATTCTGGTATATGTTACATGATATAGAAGCATCATACAACTATCAGGTAACATTTCTTATGTGGAATTTTTCAAATAGTACCGTAATATAATCAGTACTAGTCCATGTCCATTTCATGAGGTATGATGATTTGTAATAAAGACTGTAGCAACATTAAGTATACTCAATGAGAATATTGATATTTGGATATTTACATAATCACTTTAGAACTAATATATTCATAAAGAGTTCTTAAATTTTTTTTAAAACCAACAAGATTCTAAAAAAATGAATCTTATAGGGATTGTTATAGATACTTTGATTTCAAATTATTAACTTGGTATAATTTGCATTGAAATGGCAGATCATGCATGATAAAACATAAAATATCTGTCAAAAGCAAATTTTGGTTATATTGCAATGAAAATTGAATGGATGATTTAAGAAATCAAATAATAATAATAATAATGATAATGATGATGTAACGGTCAGAAAACGTGTGACTCGTAAACATAGTGCAGAATTCGACCACCATACAGAACAGCAGCACCATCGAGTAGCGAAGCCACCCGTGGTACTGAGTTCGAACACAGTTTATCGGTTCCACAATACAATCCACGAAACAACGCATCTGATGCGACATTAGTAAATATTTCCTTAGGCACGGTGGTCAGGGATATGCAAGAGACTCATGATTTTATTCTCGAGTTAGCCAATAATCAAACTAATATTAATTAAACATTCATATTTACATAATCGAGGAAATATTATCTAGAGTGGGCATCGAATAAATGAAAGTAACTGCAGACATATAGTTTAAAATTATTTATTAATACATTTTAATAAAATCATTTACTAATAATATTTTATGGCCTAACAACTTCAGTAGCGGGATTTGCGTAATGATTATATTTTAAAGAATACATTTATTTATTTAGACATTATTTTATATTGATGATTTCAGTAGCGGTATTTCCGATACTGTAATGTTTAAAAAAGGAATACATTTATTTGAAGGCGTAATCTAGCTACCTAAAATTCTCGAGTAAGTATTTCTAATGCATGCCTGGAGGGATTTATACCTTTGCAATGCAAGAGTCTAAAGTATGGGTTATAAGAGTAATGGCAGACATACATTTATTTAATTAAAATACTTATTTATAACTAAGGGCCAACATTTATTTGAGAGTGAATTACGAAGATAATGCAGAGGCGGAGTGATATATAGAATAATAAAATTAAGCAAAGGAACACGTGGTACGCTTTAGAAAGGCGATATGGAATGGCAGTATATCGAAACTGCAATGCCGCGAATGGGTTTATAAGAATATCAGACTGGTCTCTGCCTCGGCCCGACGAAGTAAGGTGTCACATAAGCATAACCAGGGACAAGCGGTACGTGGCGCATTTTGCCGGCTGGCTGCATGACATTGTCAAATCCTGCGGGAGCACCCATTATGCCCGCTTGTGTAGGACGACTGGGGTTAATTTCAACCCTGAAGAATCCGGAAATTTCACGGGGGAATGGGTCATCGCGTCTCTAAAACGTAACACATGTATACTGTATAATCGATTATGATGAGATTTAAATAGATTTCTAATTCGGCTCTACATTATCAACATTTACTAAAGAACGTTGGTGACTCTCAAAGAAATGTAATTCTATGGAATTATTCATGATGATTTAATAAATACCAAACATATATAAATTGGGAATTATTATAACTAATATGTCAGCCATTTGCGAAGTAGTAGACCCTGCATTACAATAAATGAAGCATTGAATGCATGTCGATTTATATGAAAGTTCAATTATTAAAGAAAGTAAATATTAATGAAAATTTGACACGCATTCATTGTTTTAAGTGATCATAGATTTAAACTTTGAAAATTGAAATAATTACGAGCATGCAATAATTAAATAATAACTATAGATAGAAATGTAGATTATAGAAATACGCACCCAAGAAAGAGAGAGTGAGGTAAGCTAGATTATTAGATACATTTACACATTACATTAATTATTCAATTTAATTATACAAATGGTAGTTTTTACATTTTATAATTTAGATAAGTAGCATGAAGAAGAGCTATAGCATATTATTAGAGTACTCTAGAGTTTGAACACAGACAGGTACCTGTTTTATAAGAACATTTCCGATTCCATTAGTTTAGCAGCAAAAAGTTCACGGGTGGCAATTCTTTCGTGTATTTAGATATTCATTTAATTTCATGGCAGCAGCAGCTTTCTCATTCATTTCATGCAGCAGATCTTCATGGTGAATTTATGACGGGCAATGGAAAGTTCGCATCCGATAGGCCATCTCCCGATGGAGAATAATCTAGGTGCTTTACTCGGTCATACCTTGGCAGGAACAAATTATTTTTATATTTTTGGAGACTCTCAGTGATCGAGAGCAAAGCTAAAGTTTAAGTGAATGTCTCCAGCAAGTCTAAGATGGCCTCTTTTCTTATCTTGATCTTTCAAATTTTTGTTAAGATATTTTTAGGTTCTATTTAATCTGCCCTGAGGATAATCAATGCATTTAGTTATTTTTTTTAATTAAAGAAAGCTGCCGTTCTATTGTCTACATTTTACATTTACTAATTAATTTTGGGGAATTTTTCTTTAATTAATCTATTATCTATCACTGACCGATGCTTTTAAATTTCAAAAACAAAAAGGGAACATAAGACTATTTTAACTTTTAATTAAATATTACATCAGATATTTTTAGAATTATTATTAAATGAAATTTAAACAACGCAATAAATACGAACTTTATAATCCAAAATAAATGATTAAAATTATACAAAATTATATAACTAAAAGAAATGTAAATTATATTATTTTATCCCTATTTATTGCGTTTAATTTGAGATCGAAATGTGTGCGTGTTTATGCTGAATTCTACATATATTTATACATTTTTAATATTGTTACACACACAATTCGATATCAAAAAGTTTAAATTTGAGCGGGATAGACCGGTCAGTGAGAGACGACAGAAAAAGGTGAAACTTAAGATTCGAATACGAATCTTACTGTTTCAATGATAATGATAATAATATATATAATTTATTAATCACTAAAAAATTTGTCTTTAGGTTCATTGAATCTTTAAAAATTTGAATAGGATTTCTGAGATTTGATGGACATTTTATCTATGATGATATATTGCTAAGTTGATAACTTACAAAGAGAAACTGCTAATCTATCTATAACTCTTATAGTGATGAACATATGATCTACATATGCAATAACTGAAATTCTATAACAAAATCATGACATAAAAATGTATCTGGGACTTCAGTTAAAATTTTTTCATAACAAAATATCAACATAAATTGTAAATGTATTATGACAGCAATCTACATATAATATTGACAAAAATGCATCAGATTTTGGAGTCAGAGCTTTCTTAACCTATCTCACATACAAAGGGGAAAGACCCATAATATACACATCATGAATATTGTCTAATGCAAAAAGGAATATAGTCCATTTGATAAAGAGACTTTGGCTATAGTTTTTGTTACTCAAAAACTTCAACAATACTTAAATAGCCATCAATTTATCACCATAATTGATCACAATCCATTGCTAGGTATATTGGCAAAGGTAAAACCATCTCAGTCCAGATATGTTGCGTTGGACCGCTTTCCTCTTTACCTATACTTATGAACTAAGCTATAAAAAAAATGGATTGATAAACATTCTATTCTGCTATCATGAAAGAATGGTAAATGTGGACATCAACTACATTGATAATCTACGTTCAAGGTTATTAAATAGTAAAAGAGTAGTGAGTGGACCAACAACAATCCAGTGGATTAGTAAAAGCTAGCCTGTTAAATGATCTCGGAACTTGCCATTGTTTTTTTGGAATGTTCATGAAAATTTGTCTGTACGCAAAAAAAAAATCTGTATTAAAGGGAAATAGAATAGTAATATCTTCCCAAGGTTATAGAAAAATACTAAAAATACTATACAATGGATACCCAGGAGTATTACATGATTGGCACTTGCTATAGTCTATATGTGGTGGTCTAAAGTTATAGAAGACATCGAGGCATTTATGAAAAGGTGCTTGGCATGACAATCAAATGCGAGATTACCTATGAAAGAATATAAATTTATGACCATAGGCTACAAATTCATGGCAATGTGCCTATGATGACCATTCTATCCTCTTTATGGGCCATGCATTCTTAATACTCATTGAAAAATACTGGTGCATGCAAGATTGTTCATAAACTAGATGAAATTTTTTCAATGTGCAGTTACCCAGAGATACTTGTTACAGATAATGACTCTGGCTTTACTTCAAAAAAATTTGAAAATAGAACTCAGGGCATTAAGCAGATGTATTTCATTGCCATGCCATATCATCCTGAGTTCAAGGGATTGGCAGAAAATGTAGTTAATCAATTGAAGCTTTAACTGTAAAAAGAAATTTCCATTAAACTAAAAAAGAGATTTTACCAGATATTGTTATACCAGCATTCTATTCCCACACTAGTGAGTGGCAAATCACCAATTGAATTGCTAACGAAAAAAAAATTTAAGGACATATTGAACCCTTTTACTCTCTAAAGATACCCATTTTAGAATGCAAAACATAAAATGTCAGGGATAAAATATACGTTAGAGATAGTTTGCATAAAATGTGAGTTGAAGGAAAGTATGTCAAAATACATAGTAGTTATGATAACTAAAGATAATATCATTTATAAAAGACATATAAATCACATATCATTGAAGTTCTGGAAGCTGGGAAAATTAAAACCCCAGTAGAAGCAGGAGTAGCCAGTCTACAAGCATAATAATAGAAAAATATAAATTGGAACCTGGAAACTCAGAACCCCATGAACTGCAAGCAAAAATGGAAAACAACACAACACAAACAAAAGACAATATACTGAAAGAAACAGATGACAAAGAGAATATGCCAGCAGATGCCAATAATAAACCTATACAAGAATGCAGATCAGGAAAATTGTGAAGACCTCAAAGACAAAAAAAATCCAAGGAGATATTTAAAGGACTATTTTTGTTAGAAACTATTCAAGGAAATGGAAAAATTATTATCTATATCATATATTCTAGTTCTGTATAGTAGGGGAGGAATGTTATATAATTAGAGAGGAAATTAATTAAAACCTTCGAATTATAAATAGTTAATCTTCTCACCCCCTGCATGATTAAAATTGCTACATTGAACAAAAGATCTAGAAGAAACAAATAGAAGAGCGAATCAGAGATTTCCACTCTTCTTGCACAACACTTTTCTTCTACTAACAAGTTAAAAACTGTTTTGGATTTTTGGAATTGTATTTGTAGCAAGTAAGTATAAGAATCAGAAAGATCCATCTCCGAAGATCTCAAAACAGTTCTAAGGTTATTTAATAATCTCATTGGTCTATTATTATTTGTATATGACTTTGGGTAAATAATTGTAAATAACTTGTTAATAACCAAATTGTATCTTATTAATAATTTTGTATGTATATTCTTTATTTATAGCAATTGTAATATTAATATACATATATAATATCAAAATTACCCCAAATTCACAACTCAACCAGAATAGCCAAAAAAATACATTCTAATACATTATCAATGGTTTCACTGCTAAAAGCAGACTTCTCAAATGTAAAGAACTACAAATTAACAACATATTTAAATTAAATATTACCCACAATTCCACTTACTTTGCATACATTCTTAATATTAAAAGAGCTTTTAAATAAGTTAATTGCTTCAGAATCATAAATTTTTAATAATAGAAATTCTTTAATTCTTCCTTCAAAAATGAAATAAAAAGAAGAATTAAAGAATTTCTATTATTAAAAATTTATGATTCTGAAGCAATTAACTTATTTAAAATTTCTTTTAATATTAAGATTAAAACAGGCAAAAACTCACTATACATATTGCCACGCAGCAAACTAGAATAATCAATGGATGCCAGAAGGCTTGTGCATAAAATCCCTATCTAGTGCCTACTCATCCAATATCCCCAGACTAGTTTCTGGCTTGTAGCCTTAGTCAGTGAGAAGCCTTGAATCTGAGAGCACTGCACCTAGATCTTAGAATTAATGCAAACCTCCAAAAGCCTTTTATCTCTATTTAACAACAAAACTATGAGTCTTAAATTGAAAACACCTTAATATTTTCAATCCAAGCCCATCAGCCTATATAGTCATATAGGTCTGAACTCAGTTCAGTACCCATACATTTTGGTATCTTTGGTTCTTTAATAACATACCACCAATATTCTATATATCAGAGTTAGCCAACTTTTGTATTCATAAGATCTACTTTTTATTTTAAAAATGTGTTGTGATCGACTTATTGTCACAAACAATCGACTTGTAGTCATAGGTGTATTCTAAGTGGAGGGAGGTGTGAAATACATACTATTTTTATATATCTACCTAGTAAAAAATAACAATTATTAAACGGGCCAAAAAACTCATGTCCGGGGGAATTAAAGCAACATGAGTAAATTAACAACATTTATTAATTCAAATTAGCTACACTAAATCAAGATTAAAAATATTATTTTCAATAATAATACGGCTTAATGGATTTCACCTATCTAGAATTGGAAAAAAAATTTAGAACAAAAACAAATAACAAAAAAACTTAAAATTTGACTTAATTTATTTCACTCATTACCAGACAACTCTTGCCAGATTGGCCTCGCAATTGACCAAAAATGGCTTTGCTATTGACCAGTGGATCATGATTGATTTGTTGGACCGCCTGCTATATATGACTATATAGACTGATGGACTTGGATTGAAAATATTAAGGTGTTTTCAATTAAGTCTCATAGTTTTGTAGTTAAGTCGAGATAAAAGGTGGCTGCAGGAGAGTTGCATTAGATCCTAAGATCTAGATGCAGTACTCTCAGATCCAAGGCTCCTCACTGACGAAGGCCACAAGCCAGAAACTAGTCTAAGGATATTGGATGAGTAGGCACTAGATGGGGGTTTTATGCACAAAACCTTCTGGCAGCCATTGATTACTCTACCTTGCTGTGTGGCAATACGTATAATGAGTTTTTGCCTGTTTTAATAAGTTATAAGCAAGCATAAGAAATGGTTATCACGTGATGTTTATTAGCTTAATATTAAGATTGTATGGGAGCTAAGTGGAATTGTGAGTAATGTTTAGTAGTTGTTTACACTTAAGAAATCTGCTTGTAACAGTGAAAGTATTGATAGTGTTTTAGAGTTTATTTTCTTGGCTAGTCTGGCTGAGTTGTGAATTTGGAGTAATTTTGATTATTTATTGACTAGTTTATTGTCATGTTTTTAATGTATAATATATGGCTAATTGTTTATTAAATTTATCATAGCATTTATCTGTTCTGAATTTGATTGTTATTCTCACTAGACTAGATAATACAGAATTTGAAATAAATTTGGGATAACAAAATAACAATATAAAAAATAAGAGATAATAAAATTTATTCCTGGAACCTTTAATCCTTAGTGTGCTACTTTACATAACCAACAGGATATGATTATAAAGCCAATTGAACAAACAAACATTTAAAAATGTATATATTTTAATAATGAATTCTAAAGTGTTGATATCAAAACTATAAAATTACAAAAAAAACCCCACAAATTTATAAAATCAATATAATTTAATGATATATAAACAATTTATGTTTGCATCTGTGAATCACATAAATCACCTAATAAGGGATATTTTATTTACACTATATGCATATACATAAGTTTTAGTTAAGCTACATTAGCTGAATAGCACTTTTTCACATTTCTTCGTAAATTGCTAGTGATGAGTGATGAGTTCACAAATATGAAATGTAAATAAGAAAATAAATACTATATATAAAATAAATGTTATATATAGAGTAAGTTAAAAACAAACCCTTAACAAGCTTCAAAAATACCCTCAACCTCAGACTTGATTTTTTGTCAATATAAAATAAATTAGAATAATTAAATTTCATCACTTTTGATAACTATCAATCCACTGCAGTATAAAGCTCTTTTCAAGTTTAGTTCACTTTCTTGAATTTCTAGTTCCTCTTCTCCATATCACAGCAGCAAACTTTAAATTTCATCCATTCATCTCACATGTGGTATATTTCTAGGACTTTTACAATCTCTTTCAATTCATTTTAACTTTCAACTATTATCATCTCTTCTAACAATATATCTAGTCCAACTTCATTTCAGTCTTTTAATTTTTTCAATGATATCAGTAATATCTGTCAATTTTTTTACCTACTTATTTTGTTTTCCATCACTTCTTGTTACTCTTAACATACATTTTTCCAAACATCATTGGTATTTTAAAATTTTTTATATTGTTTTTCTGTTAAATGCTCAAGTCTCAGATTCATAAGTAAAAACACATTTATTGAAAGCTTCCTTTCAGACACATAGGGATATTTCCTTTTAATATTAAATTATTTTGGTCAAAGAGCACCCCATCAAAATTTAATTCCATAATTAATTTCATCAATTACATTTCCTCAGTATTAATAATCTGACTAAGGTATTTATAGTTGTTAAGTTAATTAATTATTATCAACTTTTATTTTCTACTGAAAAAAGTCCATTTAACATTACTTCATTCCTTGTAACATTTGTCTTTATTATTCTCTTCTTATTTTAATTTGATAACTGTTACAATATTTCCTGAAACCCTGAAGCATTATTTGCAAAAACAGCCACATCATCTGCAAAAAATCAAGATGATTTAAGTAATCTCTATTTTTACTTCCTTATCATCCCAATTTAATCCATAAAATACTTCTTGTGAAACTGCATTAAAATATTTTGGAGATATCTTCTTCTAATATCACTACATAATTTAATCAATGTTTTTGCATTTTGATAAATATACTTCAGAATATCACAGTATCGTGGATCTATATCTTGATGATCCAATACTTTAATCATTTTAAAAATACTTAAAGAATCAAATGCCTTTTCATCGTCTACAATTACAAAATATAATGGTAATCAATTTTTACTGATCCTTTCTATAATTTTTTTAATACCTTAATATGATCCAGTGTGTTTAAATGACTTTTAAATCCAGTTTGTTTTTTTGGTTGCTTAAAATCAAAGTTTGCTGTAGGTAATTAATTATCTTTGTAAAGATTTTGTATAAAACTAATAGAAAATGGATAGTTCTGTTATTTTTTATTATATTCTTTATCATCTCTCTTAAATATCAATATTACTGATACATTCTTCCAATCATTTAGTACAACTTTATCATTTAGACATTTGGTATATAACTTTGCCAACAATTTTTCTATTTCTTCATCTGCTTCTTTTAAGATATAGTAATTCCATCATTTTCTGGAGTTTTAAGCAAATATATGTATATAAAATTAAATTAGAAAAAAACACTAATTAAAGGTGTACATGATTTAACATAATGAAGAGAATGTAGAATCCAAGGGCTAATGTTTCTGGATCGATTATCAGTTATGAAAAGGAAAAAATAAAAGTCAGATTTTTGGTAATTAAATACTATACAACTTTCTGAACAAATGATTGCATAATTTCTTCACTAAATTAATTAAAAAATTTATCATTAAGCTGAATTTTAAACTCACATCAAATATACATTTGGACAAAAAAACAACTCACCAACATCAGAACCACCCTTTCTCTCTGTCATCCATTGGCCTGAAGTCCAAAATGTTTCTTTGTTTCTGCTAATCAAATGACCAAATGCTGGTTTTAATGATGAAATTCCTAAATTCTTGTTATACACATAAAAATAAATACATACCATAAATATAGTCATAAGAAAATAATTGTCAATTGTAAAAGAAATAAAAAAGAAATAAACATTTAAAAAAAATTTACACTTAGAGACGAATATTTTCATCATCTAGAATTAATCAATAAATGTCTTTAGAAAAAATCAAGTTATTTAAACTTTTCAAATATATTTAACTATTAGTAACTCCATATCTCCAAAACGTTTTACAGTAGTGCTGCAAGAAATATTTTGTGGATTAAAATGGGAAGCTAAAGGAATTAAAGTAAATGGAAATTGATTTTGCAGATGATGGAGTTGTTTTTGCAAATAATGTTTAGAGCTTCAGGAAATGTTGCAGGTGTTATCAGATGAAAGTAAAAAAGTAGGATTAAAGATAAATGTTAAAAAGACTACTACCGATGGAAACATAATGGATGAAATTAATCATAGAATTAAACTTGGTTAGAATGCTTTTGGTAGAAATAATGATACTAAAAGGAAATATGCCTATGTGTTTGAAAAGGATGTTTTTTAATAAATGTGTTTTGCCAGTTCTTACTTATAGATCTAAGACATGGACACTTAATAAAAGAGCAATACAGAGACTTCAGACCATGTTAGGAGTAACAAGAAGAGATCGAAAATGTAATATATGGGTAAGAGAACAAACAGGTGTTACTGACCTCGTTGAAAAAATTAAAAGACTGAAGTGGAATTGGGCTGGACATATTATTAGTAGAGATGATAATAGATGGACAATTAAAATCTTAAACTGGATTCCAAGAGATTGTAAAATACCCAGAAAGAGACAACATATGAGATGGATGGCTGAAATAAGAAAGTGTACAGGGGTGATATGGAGAAGAGAGGCTAAAGATTGAAGAAGACAGATTGAACTTGGAGAGACCTTCATCCTGCAGTGGATTAATAATGATTGACAATGAAGATTTAGTTTTTATACACTATTATTAATAATTGAATATATTTGAAAAGTTCAAATAAAGTTTCATTTATCAATTATTTATGAATAGTCCAATATGTAATTATAAATAAAATGCAATCATCATACATTTTCAGACAAACATTAGATAATATTAATTGTGATAATAATAAAAGAAAACAACCTCTAAAACTTTAGCAGCACCATCTGTCATGGCAAGAGGACAACTATATAATCCACTAGAAGGTGCATATAAATAATTCTTCACCATCTGATAAATACGACTAAAAACCAACCAAAACAAAAAACATCAAATGTTTATATTTTAATAAAAATGAGTTTCTAAAGTCATCATATCAAAACTATAAAATTAGTTTTATAAAATTAACATAATTTCATGACATATGATAATTTACACGTTTCAATTTTCAGTCAAATTATTTAACAGAGACATTTTGTTTACACTTAATGTGTTATAAGGGTTACTTATATCACACAAAGCTCATTTACAAATCAGTATTCTAATAAATAGGCTAATATATAATTAATTGAGGTCAACATAATAATAAAATTAACTTATACATATATTAGTAATGTTAATTAAACAATAAAAACATTTGTTTTAAATAAAAATATTTCCCTAACTAGATATATATGAAATAAAAGCAAACCTATTGTTTAATAACCATAAAAACTAAACAAGACCTAAACTTAAAACTTGAAAATGATCTGTCAAGCATTCCTAGCAAACCATTGTTCAAAAGATAACAGTTTATTATTTATCTATTTAATTGAAAACATTAAATAATTCAACAATTAATATATATAAAAAACTTCATGAATAAAAAACTTTAGCAGATTAGAATTTAATTGCTGAAAAGGTGGTTGATTAAATAAAAGGAATTATTATTATATATCGCCTTTGTCAACAAGGAACTCTCCTACAAGATTGCAAATCTACACTCAAGGAAGTTTCCCATTAATCACCAACTATTTAGAAGAATAAAAATATCAACTGTGAAATTATAAAAAAAATAACAGAACGTCATTCGAATATTATTAAAATAATTTTGTGCTATTAATATATATATCATAGAAATAGATTTTAAAGCTTTTAATTTAATTTATAAGCAAGTATATTAAAGTTACTCAAAAGTTTCTCCAATGATTCTAGGCTAACAACTTGTTGTGGAGGTTTTGTGTGATGCTTATGAGAAGATGTAAATGTTAATTCATCTATTAAATGCCTAATTGTGATATCAAAATTTCTATAAAATGAACTTCTTAGTTCCTGTATATCAACTATCAGAGAATGGAATAGATGCCATGAGAGGTCAGCACTTTATAGAAGCCAACCAACAATGCTCATTCTACCAATATCAGAATTCCTAAAGGAGTTTGAATCTACAAGATCAAGAGACTTTGTTATAAGCTTTAAGAACATTTTCAAGACAGAAGTATTATTCAAACCATTTAAGTAGAGAGTCTGAACTCTAAATTTTATTTTTGAACAATGAGAAAGCACATGCTAAGCTTGGATCAATTCATTTTTCAAATTATGAAAAGAAAAGAGGAAATTATAGCTCATAGGATGAACAAGTATTTTATTTTGTAATTAATAAAATTTAGATTTTCTTTCTTGGACAAGCTTGACAGATCATCCAACTTAATATGGAGGTAAAATTTATCTTCACCCACATTAAGAACTTTCACTAATTACAGAACAGAATTGTTATTAATTTGTTACATTAATTAACTAACTTTTGTTTATTTTTATAATTTTTTCCGTATGAAAGATTAACCTTCTCGAATGTATGTGCTTTACTATTAACAATAGACTATTAATATATATAAGGGGAATTCTTTACCAAGAAAGATGAATTTTGTTAAATGAAGCAACTTGTAAGAATACTACCTATTATATTACTGTTTGGGTTCAAATTTAAACTTATTAGAATTTTTTTTGTTAGATTTTAATAAATTTGTAAATATATAGTGTCAATGATGCATACCTAATAGGGAGAGAAAGGGGATGGCTTGGATCATCATTTATCTAATAAAATGTTAGGGATGCATGCTAAGCATTCACTAAATTGTTAGAATTTTGGTTTGAACAGTTTTTAATTTTCCTTTGTTAAATTAAAACATATTTATCTATTTTGAAACATTAAGAAGTATCTGATTTATCAAAACCAAATTATTTTAGTATAACCATTTATATATTGTTTAAATTACATAATTTATCTAAATCATTTCAATTTAGCATAACTACATATTATCTAAATTGTACACATATACCCTTGTTTATTATATCATAATATCTTAGCAAGGTTGGTTTGTAATGTCATTAATTCACTGCACTTATATAGAAGTGAACATATTGTTATACAGTGCATGTAGATTCACTCCTGAAGAGAGTTAACCACAATTTCTCCCTGAGTTTGAAATCTGTAGTTTAATGAAACCTGCAAGAGGGATGGGGAGTAGGTGAACTGGTCTAAATTGTGTTCAGATTTAATGAGTAATTATTTGAGCTAGTCATTGGAGAAGGATGAAATCATTGAACAGGCTCTTCCATCATATCACTCAAGGCATTCTACTGAAAGACCCTAGTTCCAACTGTAGTAGGATGGGATTCCTCTTCACCATGCGGAAACCGGTCCGTTACAGTATATGTGTTTTAATTAAGTTACAGTAGCTGATTATGGATTACATAAATATTGATTAATATATTGAAATGATTAAATCAGTTTGCTCCTGTTTTAGATCAACTAATTTTGTGATTTGATAGTTAAATACATATATTTATAAAAAGATGGTTTCACAAAAAGCCATTACAACAAAGCAAATTTTTATAGCACTCCTATGAACAATGATAAATATAATTTTCCTAATATTTGAAGTCCATTCATTGCATTTAATTTTTCTTATTAGAAATTTAGTTTATAGTAGGCATTTACCCTCATAGTAACCTATAACCAGCACATTATGTTGCAGCATTATTTTTATTATTGAGTGATGGATTAGCACTTAGGTATGTGCATCCAAATAATTCTATTATATTCTGCTGAGTTTGGCAGTGGCTAAATAAGTAGCTTGTTTTATAATGTACTCCATTTAAATTCAGTCCCAAGTTTCACTATTGTTAATGATTGCTGATTAGTTTTGATTTAATTATTCTTCTGAAATGCTGGAAATGTATACTTAAAGTTTTCTTCATGCTGACTGATTATATTCTATATTCACTTTTTATTCATATTTGTGATTATTTGGGGAAATTTACCCCTGACTCCACATGAATTTAAGTAAATCCCAAATAATCCAATATTGTCCTATTAATACTACGACATTTAATATATAGGAGAAAAACTAGTTTTCACATAATAATATATGTATTGTTATTCTTTAGTTTTTAATACAATTTTAAAATTATCTTTAATTCTACAATAAACACTGCTAATTTACTTACAGACTGTTTATTTTTGCTACATAAAAGAAGTTCTTATAAATAAACATCAGTTTTCCTAAGTAGAATTAAAATACCATGCCAAAAATTTTACATAAACATTTTACTATAATAAATAGTCAAAATAAGAGTCATAAATCACATGACCCTATTCTCTTAAGCTTGTAAGTTATAAACAATGAGGATTGCCAATTCCTCAACAAGCTTTGTGATAAATGCTTAGCTAGAGAAAGCATTTAAAATATCTCTGTCAGGACCCCCCCCCCCCCAAACCTCTGACCATGTTTTTATTATAATATAATTCTACTAATGAAAAATATTTAAAAGTCAGACAATATATGACTTTTAAAAATACAATTAACTACTTTTAAATCAATGTCCTTTTTATTAATTCCCTCAATATTTTTATGAGATACAGAGTTCAGAAAGTTGCTGTTAAATAAGAAGAGACTCTTTTGATTCTTCTTTGAGGCCAAGGTGACTGAGCAGTGCAAATTCCAAATGTCTAGTCCATACATTCTTGTTGTTAATAGATCTTATTACTATAAGATTATGCATAGTAAACAAACATGAGATGATTGCTCAACACAAATCAGTCATTGTTGTGAATTTATGGCTTTTTACCTATGAGTTTAAGACCAAGACACAGCATAGTTTTTTACAGTTGTTCTGATAGCTTTTAATTAAAATATCAGTTGAGTTGTCTCAAAGACAGGATAAATGTGTTTGTGAATACACTTTTTTTTTCCTTTATATATATTTAACGATGATGGACAAAATTAAATAATAGCCTTATCCCAGGAGCTGTAAAGTCACTAACCAAGGCAGTGGATGCAACTAAAGGTAAAGATGTTATAAATCCCTGATTGAGGACAGTCTACCATTCAAGGATTTTTTATTAGGTACACCCAACTGCAGACCATTTTCAAGTGAAGGAAGATGGCATAAAATGGAAAAACTATCTAATATTAAATGGAACACTGTTGGCCTTATAGAATTAGAAGAAAAGATGAAGAAACAATAGATGTAAAAAGTGAATATATACCTTACTACAAATTCATAAATATTGGAAGCGCAAATGGAATGGAATTTATTATAAATAAAAATTGAAAAAACAATATTATGAAGATTGATGATATATCAGTAAGAATGGCAAAATTGGTTCTTCAAATTAATGAAAGATTTCAAAAAGTAGATAATTCAGATTTATGCTCCAATCAGTTCTCTTAAGAAATAGAGGACTTTTATATGGATGTACAAAATGGTTTTGATCAGACCAAACAATATTTTAAAATTTTCATGGGAGATTTTAATACTAGAATTGGTAAACAATTCAAAGATGAAAGCAGTGTGGGTAAATTTGGTTATGATGGTAGAAATGAGAAAAAATACAGATTCATGGAATTGTCAGAAAAAATATATATATTATAAAATCGTTCTTTAAGAAAAATGCTAAAAAATGAGCACGAAAGTATTCAAATGAAGGACCACAGAATTAGATTATATTTTTACTAACAGAAAATATGTATTTCAACATTACAGTGTTGTCAATATATTCATCACAGAAAATGACCATGATTAATGAGTTAGTTCTAAGATACATGTTAATAAAAAATTAGAGAGACAAAAATTATTAAAAAAACTAGAATTACTTGTTGATATTCCCAACTTTCAATGAATTTAAATTAGAACTTGCAATTCATTTTAAAATATTAATAGGTTCTGAAGATGGTTCAGACTTTAATGAAATCAATAAGAAGATAACTGATGCAGTAATAAAAACTGCAAGAAAGATAGCTAGTACAAAAAAGTAATAATTTACCAGTAAATTTTCTGGAGATGAGATAATGTATGAAGAAAAAAAGGAATGCGACAATTCTTAAAAACGAACCACTAAAAAGAATTGAATATTTAAGAGTTTTTAAAAAGAGCTAATAGTGATATAAGAAAATATAATTGTGAATTGACAAGCAGTTATACAGAGAATAAGTGCCCAAAGTGTAAAACATCTTAATATTGAAAGCAAAGTTATTTTTGTAATAAAAAGAAAAGATATTATTACTAAAAAGAAAAATGATGCCATAAAATATATGGAAGAGGTAATGAATAAAAAAGAAAATATTTCCAATAATCATTACATTTTTTGAATTCCCAGAGTTTAAAATAAGGAAGTGAGACATGCAATTAAATTCATTAAAAAGGAAAGGCTCCACAATATGATGAAATTATAAATAATATCTTAAAAGAAGTATTTGAAAAAAAAAAATATTGGCAAAGTTATATACCAAATGCCTAAATAATAAATATATACTAGATAATTAATTGGAAGAATGATGCAGTAATATTGATAATTAAGAAAGGTGATAAAGAAGATATTAGAAATTACAGATCCATCCTTTTTTTAATCAAGTAGAAAATTTTTATCAAGATAATTACAATTTATCTATAGAGATTGGATTAACATAAGTAAGATTTAAAAATGGTTTTAGTATAGTGGATCACATCCAAGTACTAAGAGACATTATAAAAAAAATAATGAAAATCACTTACCATTATTCTTTAGATTGGTACATTATGAAAACATATTTGATTCTATAAACAATTCTACACTGATTAAAAAATTGAATATATATCCAGGAGACTATCATATTCTAAACAAATTTATTAAAATGTAACAGCAATGATTAGATTGAATGGTGATATTAAAAAATAAACATTAAAAAGGGAGTATTCAGGGCGATTCCAAATCCCCAAAACTTTTTCAGCAATTTTATAGGAAATACTTTGTGGATTAAAATGGGAAGCTAAAAAGGAAATGAAAGTAAAATGACATTATTTAAGTCATCTAGATTTTGCCGATGATGTGAATATTGTAAAAGTTATTAGATGAAAGTAAGAAAATAAGATTAAAGATAAATGTTAAAAGACTACAGTAATATATTATGGATTTTCTCAGAAATTAAAATGCACAAATATCTTGGTCAGATTATTAATACAGATGGAAACATAAGAGATAAAATTAATCATAAAATTTGGTATAAATAACAATTTAATATTAAAAGGAAATATGCTTATGGGTTGAAAAAGAAGATTGCTTATAGATATGTTTATTTATGGATCTAAGACTTGGGCATTTAACATAAAACCGATACAGAAACTTCAGATTATTCAACAAAATATGGAGAGATGTATGTTAGGAGTAACAAGGAGAGATTTAAAATGAAATATATGAATGAGATAACAAATAGATATCATTGACATCATTGAAAAAATTAAAACATTGAAATGAACATATTGCTGGAAGATAATAGATGAACAGTTGAAATCTTAAACTGGATCTCAAGGCATACTAAAAAGCGATCACAGGTAAGATTGGTGAATGAAATAAGAATGTTTGTTGATATGTTTTGGAGAAGAGAAGCTAAGGATAAAAAAACTGGGATAAGATTGGGGAGATATTCACCCAGCAATAGAAATAATGGTTGTAAATAATAAGGTATACAATATTGCACATTAAAATAATGCATTGGGGATCATTTATAGTCCTGAAAAAGATTGCTAGACAGTTAAAATGTTAGATAAAAAAAACAGATATTAGTAATATATTTATAACTCATATTAAGAAAATAATGCTAAATAAGTAAAAAAAATCTACAAAAGATCATTTATATTAAAACATTATATAGCACAAAGCATGCTCTTTTAATCATCACATTCACTTGATAGAACTGTAAAAAAAAAAATCTACTTTGGTTTCATGCAATATTTTCAATTTTAATAATTCTCAGACATGGAAATACTAAAATTTATTTTTCCACTATGTCTTCAATTTCTGGTTTGAGCTTCAAATCAATATTAAATTCATCATATGATTTTCCTAGCCAAATTTAGTTACACTAATTGGCATTCTTTTCAGATTTCTTTGTATTCTTTGATAATAATAGCAATAATAGATTCAATATTTATTAAAAGAATACAATCTTTGAGATTATTTCATTTCAAAATCTCAAATTATATAGCCTTAATTTAAATATTTGCTAATTTACAACTAGTTTAAAATTTAAAGTTAGATGTTTTATAAATAATTTGCAAAACGTTTAGTAATTCAATTAATCTCTATTAATTTTATAAAAATACATAAAATTAGTGGACATTAATTGAATAACTAATCTAAAATTTATTTATTATTTCATGTATTTACATTTTCTTAGCTAACTGAACATTACCATATAATACTAAATCATCCATGCCTTTTACTACTGTTATACAATGCTTTATTTACCACCCTCTTTTACAGTTTCAATTGCTCCAGCAATCTTCTTCAGAACTCTTGGAGATATGAGTTCTGAAGAAGATTGCTGGGGCAATCGAAACTGTAAACTGTAAAAAAGGGTGGAGTTCTGAAGAAGATTGCTGGGCCAATCGAAATTGTAAACTGTAAAAAAGGGTGGTAAATAAAACATTGTGTAACAGTAGAAAAATGCATGGATGATTTAGTATTATATGGTATACATTTGGCCATGCAATAAGAAAGAGTAATTATCTATCTGAACATTATAATTTACAGTTTTATAATAATTAACGGAATAAAATAAATCAAAATTTTAACTGTTAGAAATAATTATAGTTGTTAATAAAATAAAAATATTAGCAAAAATAAATAAAGTCCAAATTAAATGCTTCAGTAGTTCAATATTCTAAGGTTTTAAAAAAATGACAGATGGCAGATTTGAAAGCTAACAGTTTTCAAATCAACCCTCAGTCAAGTAAAAAAAAAACAAAATCATAGGTCAATTAACCATTGAGCTTAGTCTGCTATTCTGAAGTTCAAACATCACATGATCTCCAGAAAAAGCAATGATATAATTTACTTTGGTATTAAATGTATATAATTTTAATATTTTATCAAATACCTCCACTGTCCATATTTCCGTTCATATGCAATAGCAATCAATCCTTCTTCAGCTGATATATCGTGCATTTTTTTCCAAGCATCACAAACAATAATATGATTAATTTGTTTTCCCCAGGCATTCTGATGAATAACACTTGGTGGGTTTAATTCACATTCTTGTCCTAATTTATTAATATCTAAAGCTACTCGATTTCCAAATTTCTTTAAGTCATCTTCCCATTCCTGCAAAATCTAAATTTAGCAAATATATATATAAGTAATAAACTCAACATGTTTTATAAATGTAATATGTAGAATGCAAACACCTATTTTAAAACTGAAATCAATATTTCAGCTGTTAGCATTTTATATCATTCATAACTAGCCCTCAGATTGGGGAGGGGGGATTTTGCCAAGGGACATTTGGATATTTATAATCTCATTTGTGGGCCACCCAAAATTATTGACTTAAAAAGTAACCTACTATATTTGATCAAAAATTTAATTAGTTTGCCTCTGGTAAAGTAGAATTATTATGGATAGAGAAAAAGAAAATATTTTATTTTACTCAACTCTTTATTAATACTAATTTTAGGTATTGATTATAGTTAAAAAATTTATAACATTCTATAGTATTACATTTATAAAACATGCTAAGTTTCTTATATACTATTTAGCAATTAAAATTTATAAGACAATGAAAATGAATTAAAAAAGATCTTACTTTGATAAGTTTATTATTTATGTAATCAATGTAGAGTTACTGCTTGTTAAATACACAGTGGCACCTGTGATTCTATTTATAATCATTTTTTCATAACTGCCTGTTGAATGATCTAACTAAGATTTTCTTGATGAAATTTACATTTTTATGAACCAAACTATCAATGATATAAATAGATTTCAATTTAAAATGTTATCCTACACCATAAAGGGTGTATATATTCAATCTTTTTAATTGCACAAAAAATTAATCAAATTCGGTGTTTCTGATTAAGCTAATAAGAAATTATTAATTAAATAAGAAACACTCAAATTCCATAATTTATCGTGTGCCATATTATAATCAATAAAACAAAAATTAATTTCAAATATTAATCAATAAAGCAAATAAAATATTTTAAAATAAGAATTTTTCCAGATTCATATTTCTGAAAACCTTAATATCAAAAGCTATCTTTTATATGATTTCCAGCAATATTTTCCTAATTTATAATATTAGAGTTATTACATGAAAATTAAAATATATATCTATTCATCTCCTTATTTTGATAAACTAATGAATAATATTTTTTTCTATTCTTTTGGTTATATACTTTCTTTGACTTTTTGCAATTATATTAAAAAAAGCTGTATACATAATGCAGTCTCTTTTTAAATCGTACAATGAATTAATATAATATCAATAATTATGTGCTTTTAACGCTCGTTAAAGAAGTTATATTTATTAATAATTTATTTAAAGCTTAGCGCTTTCAAAGCTCCAAGGCTTCATACTCATAGCCGCATGCGGTTGATAGTGATGAGGGGGAGTATTCAAATTTATGTTAATTAGTTAGATGTTTCAGTATTTTATTTAGATATTGTTAGAATTAATGTGATTTTGAAACTATGACCAATATTTTAAATATTATTCTTTTAAGCAAAAACTTTAATAAAAATATATATTGTAAATAGAAAAATATGAAAACAATATTTTCACTTTCAAATGATTGATTACTTTCAAAAAATAAATACAACCTATACAGTTTAGTACAGAACTAAAACAGTGAATTAGAAATTAAGATGGATTGATTCTCATAAAGTGGAGAGAAAAAAAAACTCAGGTTAATTGTATAGAATTTTTGAGCTCAATCTATCCATTTGGGCGCTTGAATTTCACGATCTCACAAAGTAACTAGCTACATTATTTTTTATACTATGCAAAAAAATATTAACACAAAGTGAACAACATTTTTAAATGAATATAAAGAAACTGCAATACAATTCAACTTAATAATGAAATCATTAAAAAAAAAAACAATTTGTCTCATTATAGTCTGTATAAAGTTGAAGCTATATATACCTTAAAATTTAAAAGATAAAAATGGTTTTGCTCTCTCTCTACATAAGGCAATGTCTTTCTTTAACATCAATGACTGGATTAAAAAAGATTTGTTTCTATTTCAATAAATCTAATTTAATGTTGAGGACTAACCAATCAGATCACTTTATAGCACAAATCATTTCCTTTGAGAATTTTTATGATGCACTTGATAAGTTACACCAATAATATATTTTATTCCAATTTTATATTAAAAAACAAACAAACTAACCAATATTTTTCATTGATCTGATTCAATTATGGCTTCTATGTTCAATAAATCCAAAACCATTCATGTATGGAATTTCATATTGTTTGTATGCTGACTGTGCGAAATATTTTAATAATTTCTTTCTTTTTTCATCAATAAGATATTTACAATATTTTCTATATTCGTATCTTCAAAATGATGTTACCTATGTATGCTCTTCTAATTGTCATAGTCTTAAATCAGGAAATGTGTCTTCCTTGTTTTTTTTTATATTACAGTCTCAATGTTTACTGCATTCTTATTTATAACAACAGAGATTTTATCAATTATAAATATTTGCATGTTTTATTTGTAATGTTGAGTTTCAATTTTTCTTTAAAAAATCTACTGCTCAGAAGACTAAATAATATTCAAACACTCAAATAATAGTTTGACAAAAAAAAATGTTTTTTCAAATGGTATTAATTTAATAATCTTGAGCTCATGAATAAGATAATCTTACTATCCACTGTGCGAAATGAAGATATTGTAATAATATGGGTCTTAGGCAAAGCAAGACCTTAAAGCTTATGTAATACTTTTAATAAGAACAATATTTAATGTCACATGATCACTATCTCATACTAGCACATAATTGTTATTAAACAATTCAAAACAAAGCAAAACTCTCCATACAGTAGTGCCATCTTGTGCCAACAAGAGACTATATAAGCTATTGGCTTGGATTGAAAATATTGTTTTCAAATTTCATTCTCATAGTTTTGTAGTTAAGTAGAGTTAATGATGGCTGCTAGAGGTTTGCATTAGATCCTAAGATCTAGGTGCAGTGCTCTCAGATTCAAGCCTCCTCACTGACGAAGGCCACAAGCCAGAAACTAGTCTGGGGATATTGGATGAGTAGGCACTAGATAGGGATTTTATGCATAAGCCTTCTGGCATCCATTGATTGCTCTTGTTGGCACAAGATGGCACTACTGTACAGAGAGTTTTGCTTTGTTTTGAATTGTTTAATATTTAATATGGGTAAAAAGCATCATAAATCTTGTTGGAAAATTTTGCATAAATTTTTTCATACAGAGAAAAGCATAAGAAATACCCTAACAAAAATACAGTCGGTTAAATTACAAAAAAGGCTGATATTTGAATGTAATATAATTGTAAACACGGCGCTAGATAAAACAATTGCTTATTTACTCATAATTAAGTTTCAGTAAGAATGACGTTTAGTAAATTCTAAGTAATTTCACCGATGTCATTCAGTCAAAAAACATCATAAATAGTAATTTAAAGAGAGAATTCTACTCACGCACTCCTCAACAATACTTCAATTTGCTCATATAAAAGAATTTGAGTTGTAGGAATAAGAGGATCCTTTTTATTCCTGCATAAATACTATATCTTGGATTGAAGAGGAAAGTATTCATTTATTTACCACTCTCAAAAGGCGTGTGCTCAATTAGCTTGAAAGGCTGATATTTGAATGTAATAAAAATAACAACAATAAGAAAAAAAAATGCTGAAAAATGAAAGTCAAAGAATGACCAAAAAAAAATTATCATGACATATCTGAAATAAATTAACCCTCCTGCAATAATATAAAGAGCCTATATGCAGGCAAGCTATAAAAAAAGAAAAATGATGGAAGAGAAATGCAAATGTTATATATACTAAGAATCCATGAATATTTAATTTATCTGCATTTTTTTTCGATGTAATCAAGATGAACATATAAATTTAAGAATTTCTTTACCTCATTGTTCTGTTATCAGCAAAATGACATTTCTGAAGATAATAAAAGCTTAGCCATGAAAGATAAATAAAAGATAAAAAAATGAAGTGAAAGCTTTTTATTTTTTTTGCAAAAAATAATACAGATTTACAAGTATTAAAAATTGTAAGTTACTTTAGACTTTTTTTTTTTAAGTGTCATAGCATCGGCCGGGACGCAAACCCGCAACCCGGGAAACTGCCTGCAAGTGCAATTATCATTGTAAATTAACATAAAGAGTGCAGTTTGTTTCTTTTTTAATACATTTGAAATTTCTCTCATTTTTTTTTTTTGCCTTGCATTTAAATGCATTGTTTTTGCAAGCAAATAATTTCAAGAATTTCTGGTCTTTTTCAATATAAAATAGAACAAATAATTTATAATGTGGTTTCTTTATATATAATATGAATCTTTTGAACATTTAAAAAAATTTTCAATTTGGATAATGTTTGGAATTTAGTTAAGAATGAGAACATTACTCAGGATAACTAGCAGAGTTGACTAATGACCATCTATCTGGAAAAAAATCCTAAGTCTATTTAGAATCTGAAAAAAATGTTAATGTTTCTCTCTGCTTCAAATTAAAGTCAAGGGAAATGGCTGCTGCTGTATCTAATTTCAAAATCAGATAAGCAACTAATATAATTTATTAAAATAAATACAGCAAAACCAAAATTTAAAAATAGACTGTTTAATTTATAAGAAAAAGATTTAACAACATCCATATATTTATATATCCCAGTAAACTATTATATCTATAGATAAAGATTTCAAAATAACTTATTCTCTGGCACAAACAACTGGACAAGCCATTATACAACAATTTTATTGCCATTATTTACTATTGTAATTTTTTTTTTCATAATCTTAAGTACTGTCTTAAATAAATTCATTTTGCACATGGGTTTACATTTTTTTGTATAATATCAAGTTCATTAGTAATATCTAGAAATTATGAAGACAACCATAATACTGTATAAACCATGATTATTCATTTTGTATTTCTTAGCTTTTTTTAAAAAAAAACATTGATTTGTCAAGCATTGGTGGTTGAGTGGTCAGCACAGCTGCCTTACAAGCAGTTGTCCTGGGTTTGCTTCCCAGCCGATGCTATGACACATAAAAAAAAAAAAAAACATTGATTGAATTAGTATAGCAATTCTACATAATGTTAACTGCTAAATTAATAAATAGAATGTGACTGCTTAAAATACATTGAAACACCCTGGAACAAAGTAAATATATATTATCTGAAAATATGTACAAAGTCAATACAAAAACACATACTACTACAATATTTATGTTTACTTATATGACAACTGGATAGCAGTGAACATTTCATCAATGAACTACATTGAAAACTGTATTATATATATATAGTTCTTATTAACAATGTAAGAAATTCTGAGAGGGGGGAGGATATATATTTCTAAAAAAAAAAAAAACTTTTGGAACTTTTGTTAAATATGCGGAAGAAAATGTAATAACAATAAATAAGTAAATACAAAAATATTATGGGGGAAGTTTTGCTACAAATGTATTGAATGGTAAATGCTTAAAATAACAATTAAAGTACAATTCTAACAAATCACTAATTTTCCATTATATTAAAAGGATATTCAACATTTATTTCTGATCAAGAAATCAAAAAGGCATTTCCTGCAGATAAAGATTAATATGGAGTACGATTCCCATTAATATTGTGACAGCACATGATATTAAAATAAGTGAATATTATTTACAAACCAGCAAACAATTTTAGATACTATGCATAACCACAATAACAATGTCTTTACTCTATATGAATAATCTTTTTAACTGCCATACTCATCGAAATATTCGAAAAAACATTTGATATCTTTTATGCATAAAAATGTTTGTGTCAATATATAAATACTTCATTAAAAGTATTAAAATAATTTTATATTAAATAAATTATTTAAATAAATATTTTTGAATATACATAAATATGATTTTTATTAGTGAGGAAAGAGTAGACAAAATTGTATTAGAAACAAAAATTAATATTGACTATTAAATATATAATTATTTAAAAAATAGTTAAGAAAAAAAAAAAGAAATTACAAAGCTGTTTGAACTTGCCAATTTTCACTTAAATTATAAAAAATAATATGCCTTAATAAACAATTTGCTGTGTCTTATGACCAGCAAGTAAATAAATGGACAAAGGCAGAATTGAGATGGTAAGATTATAGTTTAATACAGATAATTTTAACTATATACATAGCCTATTATAAGGCGAAATAAAATAATAAAAGGCCATGGTGACCTGCATATAAATACCCTAGACCTGCTTTTGGACTTACAGAGGCAGGAGTCTCTGACTATAATTAAAACTCAGAACATACTCAAAACAATTAGATCAGGTTATGGGGGTTTATATACCCCTCAAGACTTCTGGAGTCTTTTACATTCCTAACCATATATGGTGTTTTCACTTACGTTTTCACATACCCACAGTATTTTTACGTTTCTCACCATATATTGTATTTTACATAGTTTTCTGACCCTATAAGGTCAGCTGGGCTTTCTATTATTATACAACTTTCTATGATTTAATAACATTGCAGTTTTACACAATCGTTATTCTTAATTACTATACAGTTATTTTACATATTTATTATACATTACTGTTATTACTTTTATTCTACATTTATACAATTATTATTATTGTTTTACATATTTGTTATATTTATACAATTATTATTATTTATATATTCATTATAAATTATATGTGTTTATACCTTGACCTTGAATACTGCACAATTATAATTTTGTAACTATAATTTTACGATTTCAACAACAGTTTCAAAACTTTTTAAAAATTTTATTAGAAAAGCAAATAAAATGATAAAATAAATCAGACAAATTAATTATCAGAGATAATAAAAGTAATTCCTCTACTCCATGTTCATGATTTCCATATCTGGGTTTTAATTATTCATTATTCAGAAGAGTATTTAATAAAAATAGAAATTAATAAATGAAATTTTAATCTTTTAATTCATGGTGCAATTGATGGACACTGCATAAATAGCAAAACAACATAAACAAATACAAACCAGATGCTTTTTATCTTTTCTCATTATAAATATATATATATTTAAGGAAACCAAGCTCTGTTAAAAATTTCAATAAATATTAATTTTAATTTCTATATTTTATATATATACACATATACAAGGGAGTAACCAAAAGTGATCAGAATTTTATAATAAAAATTGTTAATTTATTGTTAGCTTTATAAATTTAATCTCCTTCAAATTACTGTCCATTTAATACAATATACCAATCTAAATGTGTTTTCCATTTTTTGAAGTACTCCGTAAACACAAAGTGAAGCCTTTTAATGCCTGAATCGGGTTTTTTTTTCCCACCATTTCCAAGCTGGGTCATGCTGAATTTAATTAAAAATTATTTCACACTCAAGAATGCATGAAGGGGTGTTGTTATGATGAAGTTCTTATTCCTCACTGCGCCCACAAAATGGGATGTTTACATATTACTACATCACGCAAAAGTTTCAGAACTTGTGGATAAAATGTCTGACTGTTACAAACTAATTTTGAGAAAAAGATGTCATTTGCATCAAAAAAATATCAGCATTGTCATGACATTAGACTTCTCACACCATGCTTTTTTTGGGATATGATGAATTTAACAATTTCATTAAACCATGCCTAAACTTGTATTTTCCCCACAACAGCTTTCTTGTAATATGTTTTGAGCATTATAACTGTTTTTCCTGTGTTTTCACATTATTCCAACTTTTCAGCCATTATAAAAAATTGATAAATATGCAAAATACACCTTACAAAAAAAAAAGTGTTATGTGGCCCTACGATCCACATGGTAATGTCATTTGACAGATTGACACAGAAGAGTTCTCACATGAGATATGTAATAATAGAAGCATGTATGATAACAGGCACATTTACCAGAGAATGATTTTGGTTATTTTTGGGTTCCCCCTTGTTTAAATACTTTCTGAAAACAGCATAAATTTCTTTCATTAATAACAATATGCTTAGACAGTATTTTATAGAATGCATATATAAAATTTTTAAATATTAATAAAAAAAGTACAAGTAATCGAAACACTAAGATAATCTTTTATGTTATAGTTGCTAGTTCTATATAAAAAATCTAAAAAAAAAAAAAAAAAATGGAAATCCAAAATAATAATAAAAATTTCCATTTTCATGATTTCTATTGAATTAATTATAATGTTAAACATGAATTAAATAGATAAATTTAAAAAAAAAAACTGGCAGCTATCTGCAAATTATTTCTTTTAATTTATAGAACTTTACTAAATTTGTTTTTTCTTTAATTTTATTTTTAAATGCATATATGTACAGTATGTATTAACACTCACATGGGTACTTGTTAAAATTCATATTTGAAAAAAATGGCTATCTATGAATTTTGGTATTGGTAACAAGGTTTGTAACCTAATTCATGAATATGGTAGAATACTAGGAATTAATCAAAAAGAAATTTTAATCTTCTAAATTTTATTTTTTTAGTTCATAATGTCATTTCTGTGAGCATTGTATATTGCAAAACATCACAAGAAAATAGCAACAATAGTCCTCCTTCAATTATAAATGTTTATTTTTTTATAAATTTATTATAAAGATATTACATAAACAGTAGAGAATTATATTAATTTTAAAGATTTTTATGGACTTAAAGATGTAAACATTGAAATGTAAATGGAATTTCTGTATAAAAGTCTATATAACATTTTCAGTTATGATATAACAATCAATTAAAACTGGTAGTACAGACTAAAACAATATGATCTATTACTAATAATAATATTTGTGCAAAACTAATTTAAATTAAGACTGACTGCTTGTACTTTAATACTCAAGCTCATATAAGAGTTAGCTGTAGATAACATACTTTATATATGACAGCATTTGAAGAATAACAACTTGTCTGAATTATTACAAAGAATCAAATCTCTCCTGTAATGACATATATTAATTTAAAGATTTTCAAGACTTAAACTGTAAACATTGAAACATAAATGAAAATTCCGGTGTAATATAGATGAAATTTTCACTTATGACATAACTAAGGTAACAATCAATTGAAATTGTTACTACAAGCTTAAATCACATAATCTAATAAAAATAATTATATTTGTCTGCTCTACCTTTTAACCGAAAATGGCTGAGATAAATATTATTATTATAAGAATGATCAATTTGTCCTTAGGTATTTATTCCCTGTTGAATGTCATAAAAAATCATAATGAAAGATAGTTTAACTAATTAATTAAATCAGACCTACCACTCCTATTCATGGTATGCATAAATCCTATTTAGCTAAGTATTTATAATAAATATAATTAAAATTAGAATATTTATTCCTCATGGGTGGATATTCATTGTTCTAATTCCAACTCTTTACACAGAGTATTTATAGATATATTTATGTCACTGATCATTGTTGGAATAGACTAAATGAATGAACTTAAATACATGTTTAACCATAATTATTTATTTCTAAAAATATTTGCAGTTTTAAATATTGTTTTTATCATAACATTAAGAAATATATACCAAACTATAATACAAATATATAATTACCTCCCCTTATCTACTCTCTCTTGATTAGTATCTTTCCTTATTTATTTGTCAAGCATTGGTGGTCGAGAAGTCAGCGATGGCTGCTTTACAAGAAGTTGTCCCGGGTTAGCGGGTTCACTTCCCGGCTAATGCTATGACACATGAGAAAAAAAAATCATGAATTATTTATGAACTAATTCTATTATCAATCAAATCTAAGGGATTTAAAACAGTTAAATTAACTTCAAATAATTCTGTGTTTAGGAATTTTTATTTCTTAATTATTTTAAATAGAATGCTTAAAAGACTTTATCTTAATTATAATTGTTTAATAGTAATTACTCAATTATATGGAGTGTATATTTGATTACATGAACTGATGCTTTAATTAACACACATAACAGCAATCATGTATATCAGGGGTCCCCAACCCTATGCCTGCGGGCACCATGGCGCCAACAGACCATTTTACGTGTGCCCGCAGCTATCCGAATAGGATAAAAAATTATTTATCTGATACAAATAAATTTAATTTTTAAAATTATTGTATTATATTGTAATCAAATTGTAGGGCATACTATACTTTATTTTGAAATAAATATTTTTTTGTACATTATGTGTATTATTAACAATATCCAGCTATAAATTAACATTGAAAAAATAAATGGTGCCCGCTACCTGGGCGGTATTATAGAACGTGCTCTTTAAGTGCAAAAAGGTTGGGGACCCCTGGTGTATATGGACAGAAGTTGGGAGAGATAGTGAAGATGGCATTTCATAAATAAAAATAAATGTTCGATATAATATTAAATTATTCAATTCATAAAAGATATCAACATTCACAAAAGAAATAAACTTGAACAATGACTAAGATTTATCTTGATCATTCTTCTCAAAGAAAAACAATTTTCCATATATTTGATTTTAATATCTAAAATGTAACAGAATTTAAAACATATATATAATTTAATATCATCATGTACAAATATATGAGAATTAAAATTATTTTGAAATTCTCATAGCAACTCTACTAAAATATTCATAAAGAAATCAATATCATATTTTATTCATGCTATTAAAATATACCAACTTTCTGGCATAAACTAGTGATGATGATGACTACTATTGTCTATCAGTTACTATAATGCAAAATGATGCTATTATTTTAAATACACATGTAAAATTGGTATATTGATTTAAGTTTAAATCTAACTTAATATTACTTTAGGATGCATTCATTTTAAACTTTGAACTTATTAGGGGAATAATTAAGTAAACATAGACTTAAATGTTATGTAAAATGCTTTATCTGATGTTTTAAATAAAAATATTCATTTGTAATATAATGTTGGTTTATACAATATTTTTAAACAATTAGTAAAATAATTATATCTACAAATATTTTAAAATAGAAATAATTTTAAATAATATTCTCTAAACAGTAATTTAATAATGATTGCATAAATCAATTCAGTATTTTTTCTGTATTGCATAATGAATAAGATTTTTGAAATTAAATTTAAAATCAAAATGTGTTTACATGTAAATGTTATATATGTATACTTATAACTTAAAATAACATAATTAAATTACAGAACCTTAAGTAGATAAATTTTATTAAAGAAAAATTTGAAGTAATTATCTGTTAGAAACTTACACGAAAACACAGATGACTTTTATTTTATTGGTTAGAATTAATTTTTTTAAAATAAGATATTTAACAAAGCTTGTGCACAATTTGAAAGCAAAAGTCCATAGGAATTAAAATTTATTTCACAACTTCGGTACAAGTTTCAATGACGGTACAGGTCACTGGATGGCGCTGTTCCTTCTCAAAAACAGTTAAATATACCATTTCTGAGGCAGGCTGTAAGAGCCTGTAGTGTGTTCTGCAAATTTCTCACAATTCACAATTGGTTCTGTGCAAATGATCGCTATTGATAATTTTGTATTATATAATTTTAGGATGTGTGTATTTTTTGTGACATAAGTTTTTTAATATTATTTTGTTAATTATTCTATTACATTGAAATTACATAGTATTATATGAAAAAATTGTCAAACAATCTGCTTTTTTAAAAAAAAAAAATTTTTAAAGAATGTAAAATGTGTAAAGTTTGTTTGTAAGCATTAATTGTTTGAAAGTAACAGATAGTGATGTTATCCGCATATTTGTATGAAAGATAGCTTTTCTCTTTGTAGGAATAATAATAAAAAAATATTTTGACAATTGGAATTCTTGAAGTTTAAAATTACATTGAAATTTCTTTATATTTATAGAAAGACAATTTTCTTTACAGGAGCAAACTATTAAATATATTTTAACAGATGCATAAAATTCACATAGAATTGAATAATAAATATATTTTCCGAGATTTATTAATTGAGTACATTATTAAAATATTCTCTATCTTCTTTAGAATAAAACTTTTACAGGGAGATTTTTTTTTACAATTAAAACAGATTTTATATTAATATAAAATTTAAATATTTTCTTTAAAAACTGAAGATCGAGCTTTTTTCTCCTTCCTTGTTTTAAATGAAATAAAGTTTAATGGATAAAAACAAATATAAACCTTTTAGAAATAAAAATTGTAAAATCTTATATTTAAAGGAGTTAATTTTTTTTTAAAAGTTAATTACATGCAGCATTACAATAATTGCTGACATATGCTTGGAAGTAATAGCTATTTAAAACAAACTTTTCTTTTTTTGTTGAACTGCACAGCTACATACTTTTTCAAATGCTTAATTATTTTAGCATATATTTTCTTGTGGCATTTTCTTTCCAAAACAGTTAATTATAATAGGAATTCAGTGCATTATTTACTCATTTGCATAACAAAATTTCAAAAGGTGGTTTCAGCATTTGGCATTTAATTTGAAAAATTGAAATAAATATAAAATTCTTATCTTCATTTCTACTCTTCAAATAGAAATTTTAATTTCAAGAACTAACATACTTTAAGAATTTCAGGGAAAATAAATATTAAGCTTCAACTTTCTTCCAACTTTTCAATGAACATGATGAATGCAAGATGTAAACAGAATAAAGAAAAATAAATCTTTCAAACCATCTAGATTTATATCTATTTCTGGACTAAATGATAAGATTGATCAGGATTAGCTTTCTGAAATTAGGATCTGCTTAAGATAAATTTTCCTATAATTCCATATACCACCTATTTTTAGAATATAGTTAAATATACAGTTAATCAATATATTTTATCACATAATATTTATTAAATAATCAAGATTTTGTATACTGAAATGCAAACACACTCACATGCATATATTTCACGTAAAAAATTTATAATTACTTTATAATTTATATCTTCTGTAAATAAATGTAACTACTTATACACATAAAATCATGATATAATGCTAATTATTAAATAAAGCGACTACTTTTTATAAGATAAATTATATATTGCAGAGATTATTTTAAAACAATTTGCTTAGTTCTTTTTTTTGTTTTATCAATTCTTTTATAAGTTCATTTTATGAATTTTGCTACATCAAACAAAATTTTTTTTAACAAGTTTATGGTCTAAACCTCACAAATTAGGATGGATTATTTTGCTACGTTAAAATGTTTTTAATAATTACATAAATTACTATATATATATTGCAGAGTTATAATTATTTATTAAGTGCACAGGAAGTATATGTAAATACTTTTAAGACAGGCTTTAACCTGTATCAAATGCGCCTTGAAATTTATAATAGTCAAGCAATATCTTTCTTTTGCCGATAGAGACCTCTCAAATCCCGACATAAGAAAGCAACTTTTATAAAGATAAGAGCGACCATCTTATCTTTAACCTAACCTACCACTTATGTCGGCCAATCCGAATCAAGATGCTTCATATTTGCCCTATATAAGTAAAAAGTTAGATTAAAGATAAGAGGGCCGCTCTTATCTTTATAAAAGTTGCTAACTTGTCTCATGGTTTGAGAAGTCTCTCTATCGGCAAAATATATTGCTTGACTATTATAAATTTCAAGGCGCATTTGATACAGCTTAAAACCTGTCTTAAAAGTATTTATATAAATATTGTAATGGTCACCCAGCATAGCAAGCAGGTACTCAACTGTTAAAGATTATTTAAAGTTCTTTTAAATGTAAAATATTATTATTATTATTATTATTAAGAATGTGCACGTATGTGTGTATATTGGTAAAATATATATGGGTTAAATAAACAAGTAAAAATATGAAGAAAACTTGTAACATTTATTAACATGAATTTTAATAAATAATTTAAATCCATGTAAAATGGCTTAAATTAAGAGAAAAAAATTTGAAATAATTGTATTTCATTTTTTGCTTGAAAAAAGAAAATTAATTTGATCTGAATTACAGATAACAAAAATTATTCTGCAAACTAATTAAAATAAGTTTCCAATTTATTCTGTCGTTTAATTCTGATCTATTGTATATTAAAAATAATTTTTAAAAAAGTAAAAGAATGATGAGAGAATAAAGAGGTCACATTGTTTTTAGTGTTAATTGGATCTAGACTGGAGAGTTTAGTAGTATAAACTTTTTAGTTTTTGTGAACTTTTAATGTGGCTAAAAAATTATTTCACAGTTTACTGTAGTTTATGAAGCAATAATCATCTTTTCCAGAAATATAGAATCCAATGATCATTTGTTGATACAATCAGAAAATATGCATTGCTAATTACTGAAGTGTACTAACTCACCATAAACTATGTGAAAGGATATTTAAAAGGAAACTAGTAGACAAAGAAAACACGATTTTTTCATACCATTCTGATTAATAATGGAAGTTTTAAAAAAATACCATGGTAAGACTATTCTTTTAAAAACTTTTTTAAAAAAACCCAATATATTGAAAAGACCTTAAGTCACTAATATCTGATTTCTTTATTAGAATGTATTTCAGTTTCAAAAGAACTTTATTAGAACATAAAGCAATTACATAAGATCTTGTTAAATTGATTAATAATTACAAATACAAATGTAGGATATATATGTCTAATTTCTTTTAAAATAATATTTAATCATCTTTGTTTCTTATTAGTGTTCAACCAGTTATTGCTTTTTTTTTTATTATCAAAAACAGGTTTATTCAACTATATTTACAATAAAAGAAAATGGTAAAATAACTTATTAAATTTGACAATACATTTATAAACCATTAATTTACTTAAAAAGGAGAAAAAAATATAAAATAAGTATAATGCTCTTTTAATTAGTCTATAACATAAAACAAAATAATAGTTGTCATAATTTATTCCAAATAGTAGCTCTTCATCTCTGGTAATTATTCTAATTGTGTTTGCATCACCTAGAATGTAAACTTAGAAATGCATTAAGGTCCAAATATTGTTATAGACAACAAATTTTATTTCTTCATTTCTCTCTACTGGAAGTCATTTAGATTTTGCAAGTGGTCTATTTTATATCTTCAGATAATATCAAAAAAATAATCAGATAACAACTGAATATCTTAACAAGAAATGCTCATTATAAACAGGAATTCTACCATATTAGTGACCTAGATTTGTATAAAGATCAGGTGAATTTTTTTCTCTTATTTTGATTACTTCTAGTTTATCTTTTAAATTATTTAAGTGACTTCTACTGTTGTCATTGTAGAGAAAAAAGCATCTTGACCACCATAGTGCGTAGAGTATAACTAGTAATACAAATTTCTGCAAAGTCCGCATTTGAAAATGATTGTGAGTGAATGAATGTTGCTATTCTTTTTCCTATGTATTGTATTTATATAAGTTCTGATAGGATTCTAGGGCTGCATTTAAACAAAAAATGAACCTTTATCCTCCTCTTTTTTCCTGTGACATAGTCCATACATAGGATCAATGTCAGTATAAAATCTTTTGTATTTAAGGAAATGTAATGTTGGCAGTGAACTCATTTAATTTTGTGAGAAAATCAAGGTATTTGGGTTAGTGTTCAATGCTTGAACCTACATAGTTGTTTGTTGTTAATCCCCAGTACTGATATTTGTATTGTCTGTATTTGGTAATAATATATTGTAGGTTTTCTTATAGTTTACTTTTTCTCGATAAAATTCCATTTTAAGACTTGTGGATATAATTGATTCAAGAATTGCTGCCCAGTGTTTTTGAGTATGGGGGAGGTTTATTTATTGGTATTACATAGTTTTAATTTGAGATGGATTTTTTTCCATAGATGACAAAAGATTAACTGTTTTTTGTACTCTAAATACTTTTATTAAGTGTAATCCTAATCTGTTGCTATTGGGGTGTGCTTGTAATTTTTTGACTGAGATTGCAGTAATATTTTTTCCCCAGAAAGGCTTTCTATACAGTGAGTAAACTAGTGCGGTAAATGATTTTGAGAAAATAATTATTGGGGTATATGTAAATTTTTGTCATAATTAACATGTTAATATGAGACACTTTGGTATATAGTAAAAAATATCCTTTTCACAATGACATTATTGTGATTTTTACTGAATTTGTTAGTTTGTCCTGCATCTGCATCACCATATAGCTTAGATGGAATGGAAATCCTAAGTATGTATTTTTTCCTTTAAATATTTATATTGTTTTTTTACTGCGTATATGTGCCATACACGATTTATCTAAATTGACCTCCAGCTTATATGTATTTGTGTAATGTTGATAGCTGCTTTTGTTGATAGGAAAACTGTAACATCGTCCACATATGTGACACATGATATGCTCCTTTTTAGCATGGGTATGTAAATCCTTGGGAGTTCTTTTTTATTTAAGCAGTGGATTTAAGTAGAAGGTAAATAGGAGGGCAGTGAGTAGTAAATCCTCTGAGAAACTGACTGATGTGGAATAAATGAGGGTGACATATTTCCATTTAATGTTATGTGGATTTCTGTGTATTAGAAAATCTGTAATTAAGTATAGTATGGGTTTAGGTGTTGGTTTACTAATTGTAATTATGAGATTTTCGATTGGTATTCAATCAAAAGCTGGTTTTATATTTAGCTGTATTACCACTGGATTATATTTCTTGGCATTACATACAGTGTTGATGATTGTTTTAAATAATAGGCTGCTTGATCTGTTAATGAACTCTTGCAATTTGTGCAAGTGATATTATTGGTAGTATACATGGTTCATTTTTTTCTTTAATAATTTTTTTTAGAAGTTTGATGCCCAAAGACTACATAAATATAGGCCTAATATTTTCCAATGTCGTTGAAATGGATTTTTTACAAAAGGGTACCAATGACATTAGATATAAGCCTCTTATTTTATATATCTCTTTTGATAAAAATGTTGGCTATATTAGAAAAGTATTTTGATGTGAAAACACACATTTTGGTAATCCGGGTGGTCCTGGATAGGATGTATGACATTTTCCCCAAGCATTTTATGAAGTCTAGAGGTTTGAAAATGTCTTTTGTATCTACCTCACCCAAATATCTAGGAGGTTCAAAAGCTTTTAGTTTTTGTAGGTTTTCATTGAAATGTATGTTATAAATTTTCACCTTCTCACTTTCATTAAAGGCCAAAAGAATATTGATTGTGAGTGATTATCTCGGAGTCCATCATAATTTTTTGACCCTGTGTATGGCTGGGACATGAATATTTTCATTTTTGTGGCCAGATACTCGGCCAACACTTCACAGATGGGCTTGTATACCTTGGTCCATGCTAGCATCATTTTACCGTTATTTGTTGTTGGTGTGCTTTCGATAATTCGTTTGCATAACTCATCTATAAGTGCTAAATGCTTCGTAGGAGGGTGTGTTTTACATGTATCAGTTATTGTTATTAATTTATTTTTTATATGCTTAGCTATTATATGAATGCATTTTAAAATAATTGTCTTTAACTTTGTAGGTGTGCATATATATATTTGAATAATTTAATTGAATAAATAATTATTAGTTTTAAAAATTCAAGTTGTCAATGTTTATTTATTTAGCAACTTTCATTTCCAAATGGTCATTTTAGCACTTAGCAGTTAAGAGAAAACATATATATTTTAATTAGATTGTTTAACTACTTAACAAAATGATGGAATATTCTGTGAATTAAAGGATCCTGGTATTTGAAATTGGTTCATTCAGCACGATACCCTGATAAAAGAATAAAATGCATGTTTCTTTTTAATTTAAATTAAATTATTGTTCTAACAAAAAAAAACTATTTCAAAAAAGTAGTGTTAGTCTTGGGGAAGTGATAGGGAAATATCTGTTTTAGGTTCAATCATCTCTATTATGATCTATTTTAGATGTGACTATGAAATTTGCTCATCGTATTTAAAGATTGTCCCTCAAGGTTACTGGTACAATAAAATGGCGTCCCAAAATATGGCTGGATTAATTTCCTTTTTTACTTGAGTCACCGGTACAATAAATAGTCTGTTATTTACAAATTTATATTATCCATAGGAGACTTTGAAACCGTGTGTTATGATTACACAGCTCTACTCCATATAATACATCTTTATTTTATTTTTATAATTTTTTAAAAGTTAAAATAATCAAAATAAACATTTGTAAAATCATAACTATAATATACATTAAATAATTATATTACAGGTAGTTCTCAAATCATATAATCAATGCATTTGATTTATATACGAGTCAAAAAAATTGTAAGTTTTATTAGGTAAAATAATAAAATATGTCACCTTCATGTAATTATGTTTATAAAAGCATTATCATATTAAAAATGTTTTTATAAAGAAAATATTACATATTTTATTAAAATGTTTAACTGATGATCTTAACATTTTATTCTACTGCTAATAAATACATGAAATATTTTTTTTTACATTTATTGTATTAAGTTGAATTATTTTTCAACATTGAATTATATTATAAAGAAATAAACATGAATGATACTTTTTACTTTTCAAATTCTTCTATCCAATTACTATTCAATTCTGGATGGCATAATGAATTTAAAATATTTTGCAGTTTCTGTGACTTTTTTTATATAAGTATTTATTTATGAATGTTGCATTTTTAAAGTAGATAGTTCAATGATAAAAAAAAAAATTCATTTAATAAAAACTTATCTCAGTAATGATTACAACTGCAGTAATGTAATGGCCTGTAATAATTTCTATTGATACATTATTTTTAATGATTCTGAAATATACTTCTAAATATTGAATTGCTAAAATAATAATTAGAAGACTAACAAGAAATGGCAGTCTATGAAGATTATGTACTTGACTATAATATCATACTACACCTTTATCACAAGTATGTAATTATTCTATTCTGCAATTTAAAATGTAACAAACTTTTCTTTTATCGCTGTAATTTATAAGCATCTGCACTTAATTATTATCCTAAGAAAAACTAATAACAAATGTGTTTACTGAAGCTTAGCCTTTTGATGGTGAATTATTTCCACATATTTATAGCAGTAAGATAGGTATAATTTGGGTTCACATATATCTATATATGGGCAGTAAATTTATTTAAATATATGCAAATCATATTGCCCATTTCTTCGAAAGGGGAAAGCAGAATTCCCTTTTATTTACAGCATTAGAGTTGTTAGCTGTATGCCATGCCTCTTTGATCTTCCACTTAGTCATTTTTGCTCGATGCAGGCAATGTTGATGGCTATGGTTTTGAATGTATGGCCAGGGATTATCTGTGACTCGTTTATAAAGATAGTGTGTTAGTAAATCCTTGTGAATAGGCATGCGCATGATTCATCATAATAAATAGCCCTGCATCCTACTTGGGGCATGCAATTTTATATATGATATGTAGAGTTTGGTTATTATGGAATCTGTACTTAGAATTATTTGTCTATTTGTTGTGGGAGGAGTATCCTTTTCTATTGACAAATAATCAATTTTGAATCAAATTTATGTACTATAATAATTTTACAATATTAGATATGTTAATAGTGTAGTTTATTTTACATATAATAGTAGTTTATTTTTGATTGAAGAAAGAAGTTTACTATTAAAAACAAGAAGACTCTTTGAGGTCTTAAAACAAATGAGCAGGGAAAATTCCTATAGTCCATTCTATACATATTTGCCATTGAAATTATAATGATTGTGTTTATTCATATAGATAAATGAACATGAATGGACTGTTCATCAATACTTATTATTTAATATGCATTGATTTATATATCTATATAATACTATTTATATCTTTAGAATACAATTTAAAAAAATAAAATTTATTCCTTTATGTTTATTTAGTTTCAACTGTCGAGCAGTTATCATTAGAGCTCTCTTTAACTCTTAACAAAGAGAGCTTTGATGACAACTGCCGGGCAGTTAAAACTATAAGCAATTATGAAAGAATAAATTTATTTTATTTACATTGTATTGTGAAATGTTTAATAAAAGTGTTAATGTTATTATACAGCCTGATGAGTTTATTTCCTTTTTTACTACTCAGCTTAAGATAAAGAAAGATTATAATCATTCTTCTTAGTTTTTGAAGGCTAGATGAATGTATGTGAAGTTATCTTTTTTTAAATAGATATTTACAATTATGACAGACAAAACTAAATTATAGCCCTTATTCACAGAAGGCTGTAGTCACCAGACAAGTCAGCAAATAAAGGTAGAAGGTGATAAAAATCTCTTAATTGCAGAATCAGGCTATGGAATGTGAAATTAGTAAAAAATAAGTGATTTAAAAAATATACATGTACTTTCCTATAATGTCACATTATTAGAAGCACAAATGAAAAAAAATACAGTTGCAAGCTCCCCCAGACAGTAGTGCCCCCCCCCCCACCATTGCAAACCACTGTACACTGAAAAATAGGTTTGTGCATATAATCCCTATCTAGTGTCTACTCATCCAATATCCCCAAACTATTTCTAGCTTGTGGCTTTGATCAGTAACGAGTTTTGGATCTAAGAAAATTGCATTTAAATCTTAGGATTTAATGCAACCCTTCAGCAGTCACCTTTTACTTATTTAGTTAACTATCTGAACCAGTTCAGTATTTATACATTTTAGTGGCTTTGGTTCTTATTGACCAGTCATCACTATTTTATGGGAAAAATTGATTTAAAATATTACTAAAACATCATATGATCACCATTTCCTATGCGTTACACAAGCTGTTAAAACAGTAGCAAACTTTCCAGACAGCACTTCCCAGTGTAAACCATAGAAATTAATGATACTAGGTTTGTGCATACAGTCTCTATCTAGTGTCTACTCATTCAATATCACCAGACTAGTTTCTAGTTTGGGATTTTCATCAGTGAGGAGCTTTATATTTGAGAACACTGCACCTAGATCTTAGGATTTAATGCAACCCTCTAGCAGCAACCTTTTACCTATTTAGTTAATTATAAAGCTATGATCATATGATGTTTTAAGAGCAGTAAGATATCAATTCTGCCTATAGGCTAACCGTAACTATGATTAAAAACCTCAAAATGTATAGATACTGAACTGAGTTCAAATCTGAAGTACTATATAAGAAAATTGACTTGGATTGAAAATATTATTGTGCTTTCACCTTGGGTTCATAGCTTTACAGTTAATTAAATAGATAAAAGGCAGATGCTGGAGAGTTGCAGTTAATCCTAAGATCTAGGTGCAGTGATCTCAAATCCAAAGCTCCTCACTGATGAAAGCTACAAGCTAGAAACTAACATGGAGACATTGGATAAGTAGACACTAGATATGGATTTTATCATGAATCTTCTAGCATCCATTGATTACTATGGCTTGCACTGTCTGAAGAGTTTGTTACTGTTTTAACAGTTTTGATAAATATAAAATGTGATGAAGCAAAAATAGAAATTCATTATAAATAAAGAGTGAAACAACAACAGTGTGGAAAATAATGGTATATCAGAATGGCCAAATTAATTATTCCAAATTAATGGAAGGCAAATAATTCAGGTTTATGCTCCAAGTTCTTAATGTGATGAAAATGTAAAGGACTTTCATGTATATGATGTATAAAATGCTTTTGATCATATTAAACATTTTAATATTTTCATAGAAAATTTTAATGTTAAAATTGAAGAACAATTAAAAGATGGATTTGGTTATGGCGATAGAAATGATTAAAAAAAAAAAAAAAACTTGACAAAACAACTAAGTATGATATGAATTTTTCTTTAAAATAAATGCAAAATAGACATAAAAGCATCCAAATGAAAATACAGTAGAATTAATTATATTTTGACTAAAATATGTATTTCAAGAATGTAATTTTCTTAATAGATTCAACACCAAGCATGTTAGCAATTAATGAGAAGTAAAATACGTTAATCTAAAACTAGACAAAAAACTATTAGACAACATTACCAACACTTCAATGAATTTAAATTAAAACTTGCAAATTGTTTTAAAATATTAATAACCATAGAAGATGGTTCAGATGATTGAAATCTATATGATAATAACACACACAATTAATAAGGAACTGCAACACAGCTGATACAAAAAAAGCAGGAATTATCCAGCAATTTTTCTAGAGACAAGATTAACATATGAAAAAAAGGAATATGAAAAATTTAAAAAATGATTCATTAAGAAGAATTAAATATTTAGATATATAAAATGATTGAAAAAGAGTTAATAGCGATATAAAAAAAATATAATTATAAATTAGCTAGGAAAGCTAGAATAAGTACCAAAAGTGTAAAAGAACAGCTCAATATTGGAAGAAAAATTATTTTTGTAATAAAAAGAAAAGATGAATTATTATTAAAAGGAGAGATGTCATTGTAAAATATGTAAAAAAAAATTCTAGAAAAAAAAAAAAAATACAAGAATAAAGTATTGCTCTCAGTTACATGGAATTATTGATATTTTAAAATAAGCAAATGTAAAAATTATATATTTATCAGACTTCTATCAGTTTTATACAAAATCTTTACCAAGATAATTATAAATCATCTACAGTAAACTTTGGTTTCTTATCAGTCAAAAGAATAAGCTGAATTTAGCATAGTGGATCACATTCAGGTATTGAGAGAAGTTATACAAAGGACTAATGAATATGAGTTGCCATTATATTATGAAAAGGCTTTTGATTCTATAAACATTTTAATGGAGAATAATCATTGGATAAAGATATAGACCCACAATAAGAATATTTATTAAAATGCAACAGCAATTAGATGAGAAATGTGTATGACATGATGCTAAGAATGTAAAATTAAATGAGATTTAAATCACAGATTTTGCAGATGGTGCAAGATTTTTTGGGAAATAATGCTTTAGATTTTCAGGAAATGTTGCACAAGTTATCAGATAGAAGTAAAAAAAAATAGGCCTAAATATAAATGGTAAAAAGACTAAAAAATAATGTTCAATGGATTTTCATAGCATAAAGAATGATCAATTAGAAATTAAGCAAGTGTTGGTGGTCAAGTGCTTTACAAGCAGTTGTCCCGGGTTCGCTTCCCGGCCGATGCTTTGACACATGGGGGGGGGGGGGTCAGAAGTTAACAATTGCAAATACCTTGGTCAGATTATTAATACAGATGAACACAGAGGAAATTAGTCATAAACTTGAATAAAGTGCTTTAGGCAGAAATAATATTAAAAAGGAATATAGATGTTTTACCAGTTCCTACTAATGGAAGTCAGACTTGAGATTTAACAGAACAATTCACAGATTTCTGACCATTTAATGAAGAATGGAGAGGTTATACAGATGAATACATACATAATGAACGAAATTAATAATATATTCAGTGCGTTTGGCAGAAATAATATTAAAAGGCAATATATATTTTATCAGTTCATATTTATGGAACTCCGACATAAGAACAATTGACAGATTTCTAACCCATTCAATGAAGTATGTGGGATATGTATATTAAGAGTAATAAAATACTTAGCTAAGAAAAAAGGTTTTATTGATATCACTGAAAAAATTAAGATGGAATGAGTTGGGTAAGCTATATCGAGAAGAGATAATAGTGATCTCAAAAAATTGTTGTGGAGAATACGGGTAGAAGAAACTGGATTAAATATGGAGATGTCGAGGTTGGTTTTTTTCCCGCAGTTCAAATGAAAGACTTGGCCGTATTCATGGAATTTGTATTCGTCTACCATTCTTACACTGCACTAAAACCTTGGCGCCTATACTATAGAAATTCATTTATTATGAACCTTTGTAAAGAAAAATAACTTTAGTTTTGCGACTTGATTTATTATATAAACAAATATTTTTAATAATCATTGTTAAAGTGATATTCTATATAGAATATACTTTTTAAAAAAAATAGTTAATGTAGAATATATATATAATGATATAAATATACTCAACGTATATACGAATTAAATACATTAAGGAAATAATTTGAGGTGAACTACCTTGCTAGGTACGATTCTTTTTAGATATGACAGTAAAAAACTATCCTGTAAATACTGATTTCCAATCAATGGTTCTTCTTGAAAAAATAAGCCAAGTTTAGCTTTTGAAAAAGGAATTTTTAATTTCTGATTAACATCTGGTGAAATGTCGGATGTTTTTGCAGATTTGATTTTGATATTACGGGATTTAGTATAGGAAACAAATCGATAATTTTGTATAAGATTGCTTTCGCTTCTTATGTATTTAAAAAACATTTTTTTAACCACCAAAGTAGACATAATTCTAATTCAATAAATAACTTTTAAGAAATTTACATCCTTTATTAACTATATGCTTCGCGTACTTTGAAATATTGGACTCCGGACTTAAATATTATTGGCTATATTTGTCAATAATATTAATTCTCTAATATAATTGATTATTATTATTTAAAACAATTATTGAATGAATTTTATTTTGGTATTTGTTTTTTCTAAATTAATGTTAAGTAAATCTTATATTTTGAATTTTATTAAATATAATTTAAAAATTTAAATGTTTAAAAGCAACCATTTAACAATATATTATTTTTTTCTTCGGAATACTACGCCATATTTGTGGTATTTAAGAAGTAACTTTTGTGTGTTTTTATTTTCTTTTTGATCTAGCGGTAAAGTAATTTATTAATTTCTTTGATTTTATTTTTTATCAAATTATAGTTTTGCTGTATTAATCTTCTGACGAATATATTTGATAAGAAGCATTAGTATTATTTATAAAGTAACTTTATGTTGAGGTGAAAAAAAATACGAAGAATATTGCTATCCTTAGTAATAATCTGTAAGTACAGTTTATTGTAGATGAAAAGCCATTTTAATATTAAGTGCATGGTTTTTAAATATGTGTTTAATACATCTGTCTATTATCAAATAATTTAATTTATTTACAAATTACTAATTGATGCAATCACATTTTATAAAAATCATTCATTTTATATATTACTTCACAATTTTCATGTACAAGCTTTTATTTATTTTTTATTCAGTATGGCATTGTTTGTTTTATTTATGTAAAAAAAAAAAAATTGTATTCTAAAGATAATTACGCAGAGTAAAAACATGAAAAAATGCGATCTTAATTATTAGTTACATGTTTTTGAAATGGACTAGTACATTGAAAAATAGTCTGAAAAATGTTCACTCTTAGAGCACATAATTTATAATGTTACTTTGCTATAGTTCAAGAAATTATTAAATATTTTGAGTATTTTTAAGGCCACTAATCTACCCTCCCCCTTTTTTTTTTAATATAATAAATTTAATAGCTCCATCAATATTCAAACAACGTATATTATTACAACCACAGGGCTTGTTGCTTCGATTATTATTTAAATATATTGCTAAAATGGTTTGGTTTCAACATTATACTTAAGCTATATAAAGTATCTACAGAATTTTGTTGAGTTTGTCTGTCGTAGAGTTGTAATTATAATACTTAAGACAATATTTTATTTTCATCTTAAGCCTTAAAGTGTTTTAATTAAATCTTTTTATAAGAGAATAGAAATTAAAGTTAAAGTAAAGAGAATATAAAAATTTATTATTTGGGAAATAGCAGCAGGCATATTGGAGTAAATATTTCATTCAAAAATAAAAAAAAATTGTAAGTTGCCCTTACTTAGGTTAACAGAAAGTAGTTCAGGAAATCTGTGATTTTTCATGTTTGTATATGACTAATTGGTGATAATGATGATAATATTGAATAAACAAAAAAGATTTGAAAAACAAATATTGAAGGAAATTGGGATGATATTGTAGAATGGGCAAGAAATAATAAAATTTTAAATTATAAATTAAGAAATTTTAGAAATGTAAGATTGACAAATATTAAAAAAAACAACAACAACAAAAAAAATAGCAAACTAATAATAAACACTTGCTTTGTCTTCATTATTATAGATACTAATACAACTATTTGGCAATCTTTTAAGCATCTTAACATAGCTAAAAAATTTTGAGATTGACCATTTTTACATATGTGGTAGGGCTGATTAAACATACAGTTGTTAGCTAAGTGAAATTCCTCACCTAAATCAATATCCAAAAGTGATTTATTTAGTCTGCTAAACCATTTCTTATTGTTTTCACAACATTGAGTAGTTAACATCCATATTTAGAGATTATTGCAAAAGTATATATAATGATTGTTAGTCTGTTAATGAGGTGGAAGCATCAATAACTGTGAATAACAAACTACTGTATAGTATTTTGTTTTAGATATCTTAGCATTTTAAGTAAATAATAAAAGGGTTACTAACGGAATCTAAAAAGTTATGTAAATTTATCTAGTAAGATCATTTGATTTTATAAGATTTAATAAAAAAAACTATTTCCCAAGTTATGAATTTCAAACAAATCTGTGTTGCCAATTATCTGTATAGTACTATGTATGTTCTATTTCTGCAATAAAAATTCATAATTATTTGTAAATGCATAACAAACTCCAATAATTAATTGAAAATTATAACAACTAAAGAAATTTGTTTTTCAATCACTATTTTCAGATCTCGTGTATAAATATCTTTTCTTTTTAAAAAATTTTTTGGAGAGAGTGTATTACCTTGAGTCAGAAATTTTATTTAGTATTTTTTGTAATGTAATGGTCATATTTCTACATTCACGCAACAAAATCCAGAATTCTGACAAATTACATTAAAGCTGATCCAGATGAGGGGTTGAGACCTTGAATCTGACCACACTTCAACTCCTTTACCAGTGCTCTGTGATTTAATACCCTATGGATGGCATATATGAGGTTACATTCGGTCTCAATTTAATTTGCGAGCCGGCATAGAAAAAGGTGGAACATGAGACTCTGGAATGACCGATAATTTATTAAAATTACTAAATGAACACACACGTATGGCTAAATAAACTAATGTATATATATTAATAAATTAATACTAATTTAGATAGATTTGTAGTGATTTGAAAGTGGATTGCAAGAGATAACACTAAACAGTATTATAATTTAAGTGTCTTTAATATATAAAATAAACAAATTAATTAATATATAACAAATAGATGTGCATTGGTTAGGTCTTACACGCACAGGTGTTACTATGATGATGAGGTGGTGTACGTTGCAGGAGTCTCATCTTTAGAGGTGCACTTTAGACATATTATTATTAGAGTTTATCATCTGCGATTCATATTCATGCTTACATATATATGGTATGCCAGCTATTCTTAGGTTTGCTCTGAGAAGCTAAATATTACAGAGATGATATATGATAAAATATTAATTTATTCATTCTAACATTTAAATTATGAGCAACAAATACGTTCTATATACAGATTCTCTAAGTGAACCAAATTCCATGTTCAGACTAATGCTGAAATTTTATAATAGGGTGGAGTGAACTGGTTGCTGTAGCAAAGCTTCTGATATGGCGCTAAATACTAAAAGTGGTTTATGGTACGAATGTATATTCACGGGATTCAGTACCAAATACTCGATTCCCTTGGACCATATGACTTGCTAGCATAATATAGAACATTAGTTCGGGTGTTGGAGCAGCTTTAAATTTGGTTTCTGGACCCTCGTGTTCCAGTTCTAAATATGGCTGTCTGAACTAAAATAATGGGATGGCGATCACCATCAGTCCATTTTAACAAAGAAAGCATAGGAAGGCATAAATATACTTATAATGTTTAGTAAAAACACTTTGTAACGCATATTAAATAATACTAATACTAAAATGAAATTTAAATTTATATGTGCGAAATTTTACAGTTTCGTTCAGCGAAACTACCTTAACCCAGTTCTCAAATTAGTATATTTTAATCATGCTAAGAGGGTTTCATTAAAAGCAATCTAGTTTAGAAATATTGAATCTTGTATATTTCATATAATAAACTAGGGAGGAGAAAAGCATATTTTGGGGTTTAATTAATAATTACTAATATACCTTTAGATATCATTCCTGCCATTATCTAAGATATATAATAATTTGCAAACCTTACTGACAAGCTAGTACATAGCGCTTAGCAGTCTGTTGTTATATATAAGAATAGATTACAAAACAGATTCATGTTTGTTAAAAACAGCAAGAAATATTCTATTGTAGAGCTTTTAATCATCTCTCTCAAAGCGTACTAAATTATTTATCTCTGCTTTGAAGTTACGGCATATCATAATATATAAATTAAGAATAAAATAAGATAGAAAATAGGCATGGCCGCAGATTATAAAAATTAAATAATAACTGATTTCAGTTATTACATTTGAAGAGAGGTTATTTTGTAGTTACATTTATATTTATTTTACAGGCAAGATTGTTACAGTTATATTAGATTCAATATAAACACACATTTAATTATTTCATAATTTAGAAACTTTATTTTACAAGAGTTTAATTAATCAAGAATTAATATTTGATGAAAGTTTATTACTGATAGCTAGCTTAAGGATTTAATTTAAGAGATTTATAGAGCTCTGCAGTGAAGAAATATTACCAATCTTCTAGGCTGAGTTGTCCAGCCTTTGAATAGGCACTGGCTCTTTTTTGAATAGGTTGTTTCATTGGTATCTTCTTTGCAGCTGGTGGAACTGGTCTCCTCCATTTCATGGCAATGATGATTTGCAGTGGGTGGAAGATCACCATTCTTCCAAAGGAAGACTACAAAACTGCACCTTCCTAGCCACTCATGTTAATTTTAAAATGGGCGTAAGCCCTGGCAGCAGCTGCTTCAATTATTACGAGAGAATGTTTTGAGTGCTAAAATTTGGAGTTTTTTATATGAGATTTTAATCTTTAAATTTAGCATCTTTTAAATTCTGCATTAACATCTTAGTAAGACAAAAGAAAATCTGTAGCGGATTAAAAATAGTGCTGCTTGAATGATTTTACTTTGTCCAAAATATATTTTAAATTTGTTATTTTTTAAAATCTGTGTTTGACTTCCATGCAAATCTAACACAGGTGCTTGTGGCATAATATTTTTGCCAAGAATTATTCAATATTTTAAAAGTGAATTATTTTTGTATAAACATTTCGCTATATATCTTAAGTCAATAATGAATAAATTTATAACAAATTAAAGAATTAAAATATTTAAAAATTGCATTGTAATGCTTTTTAAATCTAATACATTACAGCTTGCTAGCATATATATAAGTGTGCTAATACATAAACAATGATGTTTATACAATTAAGCGTTTAATTTAACATATGAAATATATTTGAATATACATATTATACATATGTATACACATGAATATGGGTAAATATATGTGCACTTGGCGAGGTTTGAACTTAGTATAATGACTACTATGGAACATAGTAGGTGAAACAGGATGTGTGCCAATATATACCCTTGCAGTAAGAACTGTTTACTTTTAAAAAAGTAAACACTAAAATCATAAAATATAATTATGCATTAATATTTTGTCTGGCAGTGACATTTTTTAAGAATACCAGTTGATAAATATATTTGTTTATATACATGTTTTCTTGATTTGACATTTGTAAAGTTTTTTCCAAATCTCTGGGTGCTTAGTTCATTACTAAATGAATGCAGACTTTTTTTTCATTACATATTATTTATATACAATAGGTTTTTTTCTTCTTAGAATTAATTAGTTCTGTAAAAATAGCATGATAAATAAAATCTCAGTGAATAGTGTCCGAATTTCTATAGGAATATTCATTAGGACCTTGTATAGTATGTGCATTTTTTTTTTTAAAAGAACTTTTATGTAAAGTATATGTTTTATTAAAAAGAAATGATATAAAAAAATATTTTTAATTACAATTTGATTGAGATTATCTTTTTATGTTTATTTATTTATTTCTAAAAAGTTTAATGAAGTAGTTTTGTTGAAAGATAAAATTAAAAAGTTATGTACAGTGATATGTAAATAATCTGCCGATCTGTTTCTTTCCTCTTTTTTTTTTTCTATTCATTTTTGATTAGGAGAGGAAAATTGTTGTATTCTTAGTCTTTTATTATAAAACAAAAGTATTAGATTGTCATTTCCCAAATTATGTAAATAATCTCACCACTTTTTATGTAACTAGTTTTGTCTAAGTCAGAAAACATTACTAATCTTTATTCCTATGATATATCAAAACTTGTTTGTTTGAATATTTATATTTCCAGACCATTACCATATTGGAAGCATTTTTGTAAAATTTATTTTTTTAAGTGAAGTTATGTACTAATTGAAACATCATATTTCTAATAATTTTTAAAATAATGAATAATCTTTAATTAATAATTTCTTTTTTTAAAGAAAATAATAGCTTTTTTGTTTTTAAATGTTAGTTAATTGATTCAAATTTGAATAATATTGTAAAGAATTAAATTACCAAATTGAATTATTATTTTACATTTAGAATAATTTACACATATTATGTGTGTATACATGTAAATATATGTTTAAATGTCGCAACTATAAAAATAAGTTGTTATAATTACATTTATTTATGAAATATTATAACTTTATCTTTCATATTGCATTGCCAAATCCATATAATATTAATATCATCTATATTCCTTATTACCTTTTACAAAGCTTTTTTTACAATTCACTATTGACAGTTTCGATTGCCCCTGTAATCTTCATCAGAACTTCTACTTGTATTCAGAATTTCTACTTATATTTGGAAATACAAGTTCTGAAGAAAATTGCAGGGGCAATTGAAACTGTCAATAGTGAGTTGTAAAAAAATCATTGTAGAAGTTCTGAAGAAGATTGTAGGGACAATCAAAACTCAATAGTTAGTTGTAAAAAGGCATTGTAAAAAGTAATAAAGAATATAGAGAAATACAAGTAGAAGTTTTGAAGAAGATTGCAGGGGCAATCGAAACTGTCAATAGTGAATTGTAAAACAAAGCGTTGTAAAAACTAATAAAGAATATAGATGATATTTGTTACATTTATTATAATATAATATGTTAGAAAATATGTCAAAAAAAATTTTTTTTTAATCAGATTATGTGAGTGGATAATTTACCTAGTGGTTAACATAGGCAGTATCTTAAATCTGAATTTTATTTCTAAATAAGGTAAAACCTTAGAAATTTTTTTAACTTTTAAAACAATCTATTTTTTTTTTTTTTCAGATACTTGGCATTTAATTAACACTATTACCATCCAATCTTGGTTAGAAAAATGAATATTTAGCTATTATTAACTAAAAGATAACATTCAGATCAATCAAGATTGGTTAGATGAATCTCAGTTTACTGAGTAAAAAAAATTGAAATATGTTATGTAGTTTTCAATACTGGTACAATATCTTATTCCTATGAGTTCTGCAACTGTTGATTTAAATTTATCTTATTAAATGAAGGAAATGCATATAATATTTCCCTTGACTTTTCATTTTTATTTTTAATTAATGTAATCTGCCCACTTTTCTGATTTGTAGTATATATATAAAAAAGAGTCACGTAAATAATTAAATTTAGAGATTATAAAAATTGGATTATTTTTGCTTTTGTCTTTTTATCTATTTAATGTTTTATCTGTAACTTATTCTTTTTACAGAGGATAAATCATATGCGAAGAATATTTAAAGGCATTATGGCCATGTTTCACTGTATTCTATCTTATGCTTAATCACTGTATATTTCCAAGATAAACACTGAAGTTATATTACTTCACTTTTTATATTTAAGTTTGTGAAATGGCAAAAGAATTATAAAACTTATTTATTGGAAACAGTTTGGATTAAATGAAAGAACTATCATAAAAGAAAAACTTTTACCTTTTAATTACTTGTTATATATATATTGTCAAATACATTTTTAATTGTTTATCTGTTATTTTTACAAATAATTATGATACTTTGGGATTAGCACTGCTATGACGTAATTGTCCAGCCATAATTATTCTCTGCAAATTCTTCTAACACTTTAGGTTTGTTATTTTTTTAAAGATTAGCAAACTTTATATTTAAAACATGAGTTTTTTGAATTCAAGTAAATTTAAAAAAATTTGAATTCAAGTTAATTTAAAAATTTTTTTATTATGAATACAATATAAATAAGATTTTTTGGATAAAAAAATTAGTAAACAAAAGCAATTTTTGGCATTTAGTTTATTTAATTCAAATCTCTATTTATGTTGTATTCTTAGTAATTTTTGAAAGATTAACTTCAATTCAAAAATTCATTTTTTAAATATAACACTTGCTAAACCTAAAGTGATACTTCACAAGCAATGAAAATATATTTACTAAGTTAGAATAATTATGGCCAGATGATTATTTCACAGTAGCGCTAATCCCAAAGCATGATAATTAAATATATAGATTTAACACTGTTTTGTAATATTCTATATTAAATTGTTTATATTATATAAAACTAAAAAATTATACTTCTATGAATTCTTCACTTTATTCATTTCCTTTATCTTGTAATTTCGACTTTAAAAATAATGTAATATAGTTCTACTTTTATAGCTCTGAAGAAGACTGCTAAGAATTAAAATTGTAACAATGGAATTGCATAAAGCATTGTGAAGAATGCTTAGGAGTATAATATTTTAGGTTTATTTATTCTACTATGACAAATTTTCAACTACATCATAAATTTTAATTCTAATCATTAATTAAGATTATGTTGAATATTAGGCTTTTTTTTTTTACTTAAATTCTTTTTATTTTTATGGTAATTATATACAATATTATCATTGTGAAAGAATATATTTCTAACAAACTTTTTATTATTATTGAAAGAATAAAACTTAAACAAATACTTAAGGTTTTTTTTTTTTAATGTGACATTTTGATTATTTTAAAATCATTCTGATAAAAGATATAGAAAATAACATAATCATAAATATATGCTTAAGTATTTTGTAAACTATAAGGTGTCAACAATTAATCAATCATTTATATATAAATTAAATCACCATAACTCTTATGCTTATACTTCAATTAATAAATAATATTTCATTAATCTGTTGTCAGTGCCACAGTATTAGTAGACAGAAAATTAATATTCACTCCCTATTTTTCTCTTGACTTTAAATAGATAATAAATTCTAGCAATGATTGATTTATATGAAGTTTATTTTAATTTCTTGGTAGTTTTAATTTCATTCTATTTTCTGTAATTGTTAGCATTTACAGTCCATTTAAAATCATAGTTAAGGATAGGAAGTGGATATCCATTTTCAGTCTATTTGCCATATTGCCGTTGCTGACATTTTTTATTGAAGTATGAGGACTCTGATGATGTAATTGTTTTGATATGAAGTAGAAATAGTCTAAACATTTTGTACAATAAAAATAATATATAATGTATTTATTAGAATTCTATTATCCACAATTTTAAGTTCTGCATATAGTATACCTTTTTTTTTTATATATGTAAAATATTTTTTATACTAAATCTCTCTCTCTCTCTCTTTTTAACAGTGTTGTATTTAAAAAATGGCAGATTTTTTGGAACCGGAAGCTGAAGAGTCTGAAGATGAGGGTGTTCCTAGTCGTAGAAATAAGATTATTGATAGTGATGATGACGAGGAAGAAGAAGATGGTTAATATTAATTTTAATTATATATAAATATTAAGAACAAACATACAAAATCTTTTTGAAACTATTCAATATTTTTTTCACTAAGAATCTTTGCTTATCATGTGATAGTTAAAGGATCTTGTTGTATGATGAATTTATTCATCGTATTATTTTTGTAGTATCAGTATCATAAAGTACACGAGAAAGGAAGGTTTTTAATATCTATGGTAATTTCACTTACATGCTCTTTGGGTGAATGAGGGATATATCAAGCCAATTATGAAATATCCTGCTTTGTTTTTTTCTAAGGACGACTCAAAGTCTGATTATTTTGTATTTTTATCATGATTAGTTTCTAAAACTACATAACACATTTACTAGTATAAGCATGTACAGATGTGAGAGATTACACACATTCATTATTTTTGAATGCAAGTATCAGCACCAAAAATACAGTCCTTTATATGGTATAATATGAGAATAGAATACTATAAGCAAGATGAAGATTTTTAAAAAAATTAAGGAGATAAATCATTTTACTTTTTTTTTTTTATATAAATTTTTTTTATCTTTGAGTTCAGAATATTTTTTTGAAATGATAAAAAGATTCACTATATGTCAATAAAAATTTTAAATTTTATATTTCTGAATATTTTTTTTTTCATATGTCAAATGCATTGACCAGGAAGCGTGCCATTCTTGGAAGGCAGCTGTGCTTACCTCTAGGCCACCAATGCTTAATGTATTTCTGAATATTTGTTTACATCATTATCATCATTTTAAACTATTATTGAACTATTGCAGGATAATGATTTCTCCAAGTATAATCCTGTTTTTCTGATCTATAACCTTTACAACATAAGCAATATTTTTATTCATCCCTATTGTATGCAGTTTTTTTCTAGGTCTTTCTCTTGAGTTACATTTTAAGACTTCAATCTATCATTTTTTTCAGCAATAGTTCTAAGTCAACTTCATTTCAATTTTTTTCAATCGTACTTGTTTGTTCCCTAACCTACATATTTCATGTTCATATCCTCTGTATTACTTCCAACATATTTCACTTTATAGTGTCAAGTTTTCATATTGTTTCCCTATTAAACATCCAAGTCTCAGATCTATATATAAATGCTTTCAAAATACATCTTTCTTTTTAAATACTTATGTTTATTTCATTTTAACAGTAATAGTATTTCTATCGAAAGCACTCAATGCTATGATTAATTTTATCCGTTATATTTGCATTTTTAATCAAAGTATTTTTTATTATTTAGTTCTATTTCATTACTATCGACCATTATTTCCTCTTTTTTCTTTTTGAAAAGCGGTACTCATCTTATAGCTAAAGACACCATTCTATGGTATCGTTTTAGCGCTAAAATTAATAAAAATGCTGTTTCCGCGGCTGACACGTTCAAACCCGCATTTTCTATAATACAACTTTTTTGTTGTGCTACAGAATGCAGGCCGCTATGTCGCGTCACAGCACAGCATGTATGTTGCATGGAAGCAAATATATTTCTCATATTCGCACAGTTTATAAAACGGTTACGACTTGATGAAAGAGTGTGTATTTGAATTGTATGGAAATGTAGTTTTATTTGTTTTTTTTTTATAATTTTAAAGAATTAAAATATTCAGATTTTGTAAAGTAATAATTCTAAGACTTTGTAAAAACATACTGTATTTAAGTTTTAATTGTGAAAACGTTAAAGATCTATGTTTTTAGTGAGTTGCAATTCGGTAACGTGTCAAGTAACGTAGTATTTGTAACATTCCAAGAGATAAACAATATGGTGCAGGAAATCACACATGTTGTTAGATTCGGTGATTTACCAACAACAGAATAGAATGCTGTGTCCTATTTGCAAGCTTTACGACTTATATATTACTAAATCTAACCCTAAAACTAACCCTAAACCTAAAACTAACTCTAAAACTAACAGTAACAACTGTTACTTTTTATTTTAATTAAAAAATAGTCATAATATATGTTTATCTGTTAATAAAAAAAAAAAGTAAAACGAAGACTAAGAAAATAAAAAATAGACTAAGAAATTTTAATTTTTATTACGATTATTATTTTTTAAACAACAACAACAACAAAAGTCGTAACACAAGTAAAAAAATATCCGATAGAAAATTGATAAAAAAAAGCCGTAACACAAGTAAAAAAATATATGATAGAAAATTGATAAAAAAAAGCCGTAACACAAGTAAAAAAATATATGATACAACATTTATTTTTCTAATAAAGAAACATAAAAAAGACATATCAAATAGTAATTTGTTTATTTTATTTTAGATTTATTATTATCATTTAAATTGTATACGTTAATAAAAAATAATATTTAAAAAAGACGATTTTGTTTTGTTTTTATTTTCGCATTACAAAAAAGCACAGAAAAATTATTAAAATCAACGGCCCGTGAATGTTCATATTTTATAGTTTTAGCGTGAAAACTGCACCATCCAACGGCATCTTTAGCTATAAGACAAGCACCTGAAAAGCTATTGAACATTATTTTATAGTTTTAGCATTAATTTTGAGGCATATTTTTGTATTCCCATTGGATAATCCTTGTAACATTTTTTGAAGCTCTTAAACATTATTTTCAATAATAGCTTCATTTGTAAAATCTAGATTAAAGTAATGTATTTATTTTAATTTTATTATCTTCCATTTAATCCACAAAATATTTTCTATAAACTATTCTGAAACAACTTCTTCAGCATTTGGAATTATCTGGGGTTTAAATTTTACATTCATAAGTTTTAATCTTCATGAAAATGCTCATAGGTGTGAATGTCGTTTATTGTTTGTCTACATATAAACTAAGAAAAATGACAACTGATAATCATTATTTTTTTTTGTAATCTCGCCTAATATTTCAATGCTATCCATTATGTTGTAACCAAATGTAATTTCTGCTTTTTCTTTTGATTGATTTGGATCCAAAGTTCTTTATAGTCAAGTTATAATAATCTTAGTCAAGATTTATAGAACTATTAGAAAACTAATTGATCATTAGTTTTAATATGTTTTTTTCATCTTTCTTAAATAATAATATTGCTATTACATTCTTTCAATCATCTGATATGTCTTTGTCAAGTAATTACCACATGAAACATTTGTCATCATAAACCAGACTACAAAGTAAAATTACTTTTAAAGAAAATTCATTTAATTTTTATATAATAAAAAATAGAAAATTACTATATTTAAGAATTTTATTGTGAAGTTTTAGTATTAAACATTTTTAGTCAATCACAAAGATTCTGGGATGTATTTAAATACTTTGTGATTAATGCAGAATGAGCTAGAATACATCATTAATTCTGAATTGATTCCCCCAAACTTTAAATTTCATTTCAAAAGTCTTAATGTGGCTATATACAATTCACAAAGTAATTGATTTTCCTTTGTAATTTTAAATTAAAATCTTTTAAATGGATGATTATAGCCAAGAGAAAAAGTAAAATCACCAATTCACTTATTATTCTTTACCTCAGCGACAAATTTAACTTTTATTTCCGAGAAATTTTTTACTTCACTGATATGTAGACATAAATATTGTTCCTGGGTTATCAGAATTTTTTAAATGGTTTAAAAATTTAAATCTTTGTTTGGTTGGTAATTCTGAGGAAACAGTCATTTGTCTCAAAGCTGAATTGAAAGACAATGTGAAAAGAAGTGTGAATGTTAGTATAATGAGGAAATCAGAGTAAATGTATGTTCCAAAAAAAATAAATTAAGAAGAGTTATATAGAAAGTCTTAAGTGATGCATATAGCCCTTGGATTGCAGATTGATCACATCTGATTTTGCCATTTAATATTAACTTTTAACAATTTTTTTATTACTTCATCTGCTTTTTTTTTAAAGATATTGATAGCAATTTCATCATTTCTTGTAGTGTTTCCATTCTTCATAGATAATGACATTCTTTATTTAAAATATTAGAAGATATTGTAAATTTCGGATTATATTCTATTTTAATGTAATTGTTATTTTTATGAGATGTTATTTTTTTTATATATATATATACACTTCTGTTTTATTCATTCGCTGTAGTTTTTTAGTTGTTTTGTTTAAGCATCAACATTTTGTTTCTTCTTATAGGATGGATAAGATTTAATAATTCAGTATATTATTTTTGGATATAAAGATGTAACATATAACTATTTCTAAATACTTTGTAGTGTTATTTTAAATTTTATCACATTTGGAAATTTGTGAATATAAAAGATTGATTGTGAAGTTGAACTCGAAGAAAAGGAACACACACACACACATATATATATGTTGAGTTATTGCTTAATGCTATTATGATTTATTTAAAATGGCTTTAAGTAAATATTATTTTTACTTTTTAAGATGAAGAACAGATTCGCGAAGAAATGAAAGATTTAATTGATGATAATGAAGAAGAGGAAGAAGAGGATGCATCTGCTAGTGATTCAGAGAATTCGGATGATTCTGATATTGGGCGCAAAAGAAAAAGAAAAGGTAATCATTTTTAATGGTTTAAGTATTATGTTTTAAAATTAAATATAATTTTACAATTTATTGTTTGTAATTTTTTGAATGGATTAGTTTTCATCTGTTATTTAGTTCATTGAATTTTAAGGGTTACTTATTGTTATGCTTATTGATTGATACTTTAATTTTAATGAACTCTCATACTTATGAAATTTTTTATAAATTATTTACAGATTTAATCATAAATATATGAAGACTATAATAGAGAAAAGCTTTAATAAAGTCCTTTTTTAAAAACATATTTTTTTTGAATAGTATTTGCTTAGCCGACTGTCGACTATTTACTTGGAACTAAGTAGACAGTGGTTTAATTTTTAAAAAATATATTAGTAAAAATAGCATGGGAAGAGAACAACAAGCATGGTGGATTAGAAAAATTTTACATACTCATAATTAATAGATATTGAATTCATTTCTACGTATTTATATTAAAATTAACAAATAGAATACTATTTATTCAGATACTAATAACTTCTGTTATCTGGACAAAATTATTATCTTAGCATAATTTTAGAATACTTATGCATTTTAAAAAAAAAGTAATAATAAACATAGTACTAAAAATAAATTAATATATACCTAAATTTAAAAATTGAATAAAGATATTTATTGCATAGATATTTTATATAGTAGATTTGAGTAATACTTATCAGGTAGAGCCACCAAGGCTGTACTGAAAATGGTAATTGATAAAGTTAACATTCTCAATTTTACACAAACTAATGTGAACATGTAATGTGTAATTATTTATAAAAACTGTACAAACTAATGTCAATGTTATTATAAAATTTAAAGTGCAGTTTTATAATAAGAAACTATAAACTATAAAACCTTGCTTACTTTATTAGAAAATAATGAAGCCATGATTTCCTAATAATTTATTAATGAACAAGTTACAAAAATTAATGTAATATTTCACTCGAAACTAAATAGATAATGGTTTAATTATCTAAAAATAGATTAATAAAAGTAGCATAATCAGTTATGGGGAGAGAACTACAAATATGGTGGATTAGAAAGATTTTATATGCTTATAATTAATAGGTATTGAATTGATTTTTATATATTTACGTAGAAATTACAAGTAGAATTCTATTTACTTGGATGCCAATAATTTGGAAATTTTTGTCATCTGGACAAAATTATTATCTTAGCATAATTATGATTTTAGAATACTCATGCATTAAAATAATGATAAACACCAAACTCACCATTTCCTTTATTTTGCTGTAATATCTTATATAAATGCAATTTATCCACTCTACTTTGAGCCCTTTTTAGTAAAAATCTTTTATTGTACATTCGCAAGATTCTGTGTGTACATGTGTACAATAAAAGTTTTGGCTAAAGAGTGTTCAAAATAGAGTAGCTAAATTAGTATATATCTATATTAAAAAATAAAATTGAAGAATATAAGTACTTATTGCCTCGATATTCTACGTAGTAGATTCAAGTATTATAGAATGGATAGAGCCATTCTTAAAATCAAGAAAATACTGAAGAAATTTTACACAAAATAATGTCATCATATTTGTAAAATTTAATGTCCAGTTTTATAGGATACTGTAAATTAAATTGAGAGAAACTGCAAATCTCTTGCACTCTTTAGTATCTAACAGCCAATCAGATCGTAAATACAAGACAGAATTTAACAAGAAAAGGCTGGTCCACCCTATTCTTTACTTGTCTTTCTATATATCCAAGCCAATCTAAAGTACTTAGATCTGAAAGCGTGAATATTAAATATTTTCACTCTTAACTCACTGAGTTTAAATTACAATACTGTGCGCTTTATAAAATAAATATTATTTAGGATACTGTAAAGTATAAAAACTTGCATAATTTTCTAAAAAATAATACATTGCCAAATAATATAAATTTGCACAATTTAAATACAAAATAATGAAACTAATTTATTAATAATTTCTTAATGAACAAGACAAATAAATTTACATAATTTACTAAAAAATAATATAAACATGTTTTTTTTAAAAGAATCAAATATTGTTAATGGTGACAAGTTACATTATTGATTAAGAAATTATTATACAATTATATCTTCATTATTTTATAATTTTTGGCAATATATTCTTTAAAAAATTATGCAAGTTTTTATAGTTGGTTTTATATTATTATAAAATCACACACTAAATTTTACAATTACATTTGCCATTATGAAATCTTTTTCTAGGCTAATGACACATAGTATCCGATTGTGAAATTTTGAGAAAATACAATACCCATTTGTCCAAATACTAATTGAAAGTCTTCTTGTCAAATAAAAATTGTCATTTTTAATTTATATCAAAAATGGTTATTTTGAAAAAAAATGTTTCAAAAATTATAACCAATGAAAATTGTTGATTTTTTTAGTTTTTTTTTTATTAATTACAAATTTTAATAAATAATGAAAAGTATATTTACTTAATCAAAAATTCTAAAAAGGGAATTAATTTATCATTTAGCATCTATGTAAAATTTGAATCTGTTATGTAGAATGTCTGTGCAATGGATACTGAAAAAATATAAATCAGTAAATAGGAACCATGTTTAATTTTTTTTATCTTAATCCAACATTCTTGATTCATGATTAATTATTATTATTATTAATATATTAATATTTAAAATAAATGCAACATTAATTCATTTGAATACAGTTTGAAATATATTTACACTAATACGAATTTCATTCTTCTCCTATTAAGCACTAGTTGCGCTTTTATGCCATTGAAATAGATATATCATTTAAATAGATTATGTATAACAAGAAAAGTTATGTAATACTGTTGAAGAATGATGGTAGTTAGAAAGTAAAAAATTTATGATGAATTTTTTCCCTAAATAATTATATTAGGTTTTACTTGTATTTTTATATTGGACTAATACTCATATTAATTAGATGATGGAAATAGTCCAATATAAAAATACAACTAGAATACCATCATCACAAACCTTCAGGAAAATACAATTATATTAGATTTTTATTTTTTTACAAAAAGTAAAATTTATGATTTTTTTTGGTTAAAAAAAAATTTGGTTTTGAAATCACTTTCTGAATAATATAAATATTTGTGATTTTAAATGTTTTGTTGATCTTTAATAATTGTAAATAAAATGCAATTAATCTAAATGAAACAGATATGTTTATCTCCTAGCTTAGCCAATTAAGATCTTATAAATCATCAATTGCTTATTAATTTATTATTTATATGGTCATCTAATATATTTATAATTCAATTTCTTATATTAGAAACTTAATGGGACCAGTCTTCTTAATGGAATTAAATATTTTACAAGATACTTTTCTTTATTATTTCCTGATATTCAGTTAAATATTAATATCCTAAAAACAGCAGAAAATGTTAATACTTTATATTAAATTATATTAAATGTTTAAAATAAAAAAAATATATTTATGCTGTATTTACCACATAATTATTCACTTGTTAAATCTGTGCTTATGTGATGAAATATTTAAGCATCTTTTCAATTTATGCTTTTATTTATTTAAATTTTGATTTACCAAAGATGTATATATATTGCTAGCATTAGTTAAGCATTTATCAAAGACAAATATAAAATCATTTGTGTGGCAATGTAGACTTGAATCTAATTCATTTAATATGAATATACAATGCTAAAAAATTGGCTTGGATTCAAGTACGTAGGATTTTGAAATTTTTTGTTTGGGTTGCATAATGTGAATAAAAGAAGCACTGAATGTCAACATTATTTTTAGTTCATCGGAATAAATTCTATTTATTCAGAAACCAATCACATTAATCTGGAGGCATTAAAAGCATAGATATATTGGTTATGAGTGAAGAGAACTTCAGTGCAAAACATAATAAGATTGGAAGCATCATGTTATGCTTGGATTGATATATTATTGAAACTAATAATCTTTACTTACGAAAAATTGCCCTGAAGTGATTAGAAAGCTAAAAATATATATTGTTCAGTTTAGTTTAATTTTTAGAATTTTATAATGTCGGAATGTTTATTTGCTATATATATTCCATAAATAGTTTTACTAATTTGTAATACAACATTAATCATTATAATAAGAATTGACTTTTCTTAGATGGAATATTATGTATGCCATTTCTTTACCTATTATTTATTCCTGATTTGTACATGAAGTTTTGTCTCTTAATTGCATTATATTGTTATCAGTTTGTGCTCTATAATTGATTTTGATAAAAAAAATTTAGCGTATAATCTCACAAGTTTGTTTATAGTAAAAAATTTTCCATTTTTTTTTAGAAAGAATTGTATATTATATTTTTACATTTTTAAATATATTATTTTATTTTTTTAATATGTAGATTTTTTTTTTTTTAAGACAACTAGTAACAAAATATCACAAAGGAACATGTAGACATTCAAACAAGGAGATAGATTCACCAAATGCTTTATAATGTCTTTCAATTTTGTCATTGTAACCATAGATCTGACAGTCAATAACTCTGTGTTTCATAGTATGTGTTTGACCACATTTCCATAGATTGATGAATGAAATTTGATTTACGAAGCATGTGAATGCAATAACCATGGATATTCCTGAATCTGTTGATATTTCATTTGTATCTAGAAAAAGCAGCTAGCTTTTGTTGGACCTATAAAGAGAAATATTTTTAGAATCTCATAAGAATTTCATTTTTTATGTCATAATTCATCCAATGTAAATTCTTGGTTGAATAACCAAAAAAAAAAAGAAATTTTGAATTGAGTTGAGTTTTAGATAGTGAAATTATATTTGGAATTATTGGCAAGTCTGATGTGTTTAATAGCTTTTTATATACTTTCTGTGAGGTTACTTGTCTTCTGATATCTGGCAGAGGTATATGTGAAATAAATAAATAAATCTATATGTGTCAATAATATTTCTTGTGGTAGTATTTAATTTCATATCCAGAAGTTTAGTATAAGAACTTTTTCTCCAAATAGGAGCACAATATTCACTAGCAGAATATGTTAGTGTTGGTTGAGGAAGCTATTTGTAAAGTACTTGCATCACAACTCCAAGTAGTGCCAGTCAATTTTCGAAGACGATTATTCCTAGAAATTAACTTTGATCTAATCTTAGATAAATGAGGAAAATAAATTTGGCCTATGATTCAAGATACTTGTAAATAGTATTGTTTTAGTTTATTATTACATAAAGTTATATTTAGGTTATGAGATTATATCTATTGTTTAGATGAAAAATTGCACATATTTTTTTCATTAGATTAGAAATATGGCATCCAGTCTTTGAAAAAGATTTATAAGGCTTTTCTTATTCTAATTGTGTGACTTTACTATTTCAGGTAAGCAATTCAGCATAAATGAATTTTTTGCATTCTGTTTCTGGAAACTCATTTATAAATATATTAAATAAGATAGACGAAAAACCTTAAACCATATGTTAAACCATTCTGTAAAATTTTTTATCTACTATGATTATTGATTAGTGTTACTTAAATTTTTGTGTTGGAGAACATTTTGTCAAGTAATTTAATGTATTTTTTACATTTAATAATTAGAAACTTTGTGAAGACTATTTTACCAAACAAAGTAATAAGCTGAGATAGATTAATAAAGATGGCACCAGTTTTTAATTTATTTTGGAAACTTTTTAGTGTTAGATGCTTGCAACCGCTGAATTTCTAGTCTAAAACCAATCTGCTATAACTATTGACAAAATTTTTGTTAATATAATTCTTTCAAAAGTTTATAGGGAACACATAATAATGATATCAAGCAATATTTTTTTAAATCATTGCTGGGTTTATTCGATATTAAGACTGCTGTAGTTTTGTTATTATGTCAGATTTTTGGAATAGTTTCTACTGAATAGTTTTGCCAATCCTTCTTTGGCTTTAGATCCTAAATTTGTTTAGAAATAGTTGGAAGTATGCTATTTTCTTAGCATCTTTAAGGTAGAGCAGTCCAGCACAAGTTCAAGTTTACTACCACATTTGCATGTTTTATCAGATGAATATTAGAGGAACACTGAAAAAGAACTTGCAATTCTGCTTACATGATGCTCTTTTTCATTCTTTCAATCTTGGGTTTATAAGTTTGATAAACAAGTATGGTATCTCATTATCAGTAGCAGTTCTTTTACAATACAAAGCTTTTATAAAAGTGATCAAACTTTATAATTAGTTCTTGTAATAACTTAATATTTGTGTTAATATTAAAAATGCACATGCATATATAATTTGGCTATATATAGATAACTCAAATCAAATAAATAACAAACTTTTATTGATTTCTTCTAGCGCTTTCAAAGGTATAACCTTCATTTTAAAAAGAAGTACAATATTTTTTCATTTTCACGAATTGCAAATATGGGTAGGAAAATTTTTCAAAATTGCCATTTCTTAGGTATGGCGTAAAACGTCTCTACTTTTATTTATCGCATGCACATCCGATATAATATAGCATGCCTCTTTCACTTTCCTACGCAATTCATGCCGCTCTCTGCACGTAACCTGAGGCTTATCAGGCCTGCACTGGTGGCCCATAGTAACAGCGTGCTGTCCTATTTTGCATATTTGTACTTCGTGAAAATGAAGAAATATTGTACTTCTTGAAAATGAAGGTTATACCTTTGAAAGTGTTAAAAGAAATCAATAAAAGTTTATTATTTATTTATTTGATTTGAGTTATCTATATATAGCCGAATTATATATGTGTGTGCATTTTTAATATTGACACAAATATTAAGTTATTACAAATATATTCTAACACATGGTTTAACATTATATAAATTAGTTCTTGTTTATTGTCATCAGCTAGTTTTTCCTAAATTTCAGCTGGAAGCAGAATAACTTTCAATGATAAAAATGTGGATTCCAATATAATTAGATTTTATTTGTATTAGCCATAAGGGAAACAATCCAATATCAGTAGTTAAGCAAATATTAGAATAAACAAAGCATAAATCAGAAGTTATATCTGTTCATCATTTGCCTGAATGGAATGTTCCTTCCTTGTTTGACATCATAAAATAAGTGTATCCTTATTTAAATCCATCTGCTTTTATATGATAATAACTTGTTTGATTCTCATTTGAATATCTTCAAAGACCATTATGAGAATTGAAAGATCCTATAAATAGAGAAGATGTAGGAAGATGTGAAAGAGGAGAATAGGGCCAGTTTAGTTTTTGGATGTTTGTAAATATTGATGCATAAAAATTATTTATCTGAATAATGATTGCAATATTGTTTGAACTATTTTCAATAGTAATTGTTTTTTTATAACCTGGTTTGATATAAAAATAGCCATATTATGTTTAGAATTCATTCCATCAATAATCATTGTAAAACCAGGAATTTTAAAGTATATATTATTATAATGATGAATTTTCTGAAGTACAATATGCTGAACAATTAATTTATAGAGGATCTCAATTTTTGATTTTGATATATTGTCAATGTTAAGTTGAAGAAATTTAATTGAATTTTGCTAAGTGAAGAGAAAGTCACTCCTTAGAGGGTAAACCTGGCATTTGAGGTATTTCATGGCTGCCAAAATCATGTACTGTAGTTGTTTTTCATTTCGGGAGCCTAAATTCCTTATCTTATTGTCCTGATACGATTATCTCCCGTAATATTAATACAGTAATAATTTATTATGAATTTTTATAATTGAAACTAGAAGTTCATCAAAATATAGGCTGTTTTTATAATCCATAGAACAGTATTTTAATATTTGTTATAAATTGTGTAATTTTATAATTGTATTGTTTGTATCACTACATCATTTTAATATATTATTTATGTTTAATTTAGGAATGAATGACAAACTTGAAGATGATGATTATGCTTTAATTGAAGAAAATTTAGGAATTAAAATTAAGAGGGTAAGGCATTATATTTTTATGCAATCTTTAACAATTTTATTGTCTTTATTTTTTTTTTTAAAGCAAACACTTTTTATTATTTTAGTTTATTTAAATTTCATTCAATAAAAGTGCAATAAAAAATGAATAAAGCTTTTAGTGTTTATTATTATTAGATATCATCAAGTCAACCTTGACTTCTCTGTTATCTACTATAAAATTTTAATATAATAAATAGGAGTAGATTTTTTTTTCTTTCAAATTTGAAATGCTATTTTTGCTCTCTACACAAATTTAATTAACTGTTATGAATGCCATTCTATTTCTCTGCCTGTATTATTAATAATAAGATATTAAGAAAATGTAAACAAAATAAACTGAAGGAAACGAAGAAATATAGAATTATTTAATAAAGATAAGAATAAAAGTCGAGATTTTTCTTATGAAGATTGTTAGAAAGTAGATGGTGAAATTGAATACAGATTTTAGTTGAAGATGAATTTTATAATCAGTAGTTGAAAAAGATTACACCTGAGTATGACTTCTCAGATTTACTAAACCCATTTTAACTAATTAGAATTAGTTCTAAGACTAAGACAGATGTTAATCAATATAGTAAAATAATTTAACTGGTTTTATTTTTTTATAAAACTTTATGAAATTCTTTAAATCTAGTAAAACGTTTGATTTAATGAAATATTCTCACAGCTAACACTATCATGCTTTAAATTGTTGATTGACAATAAATTTAAAATTTACATATTTCAAATATTTGTTATATACATATATAACAAATTATTGCAATGTCAAGTCTTCAGAGAGACATTTATAATTATACACTGTGTATAGTATTTTATCTATTGTTATGTCAATACAAAAATCTATCAGTCCTTAAAACATTCAATTGCCATGAGAGAAACGATTAATTCAACATAAATGTAGCAATTTGTGTAGGGAAGCGTGGGGACGGGCTTACAATTATTAGTATTTAGTAGTACATCAGCTAGGGTCTAAGATCATTACTTCGAATGCACATTAAAAGAGTTATGGCCAGTTGAATTACATACAACCTCACATCATACAGTAGCGATCTGTGAAGTCTGCACTATTTGCATACTATCGCGACGCACATCAGCAGGCCATCTAGGCCTGCTAATGGCTAATATGAACAGAGCTGTTCTATACACTAAGTTCGGCCACGTAAATGGCATATTTCTGTGTTTTTGCACAGAAACAGTGCCACCAACCAACATACAGTGGCTATTTAACAAGAACCGATTTAATTTCTAAATAAGTTTTTTTGTAAGTCTAAATTGAAGGGAAAATTTAAGAAAATGAATGGATGATATGGCTTTTTTTTTTAATATTGTTTATAAAGAACAGAGATATGGACTATTAAAAAAAGTGAGAATTTGAAAATAGAGAAATCATAGAAAGAGTAAAAAAAAATTCTTAGCAAAATTATGAAATAGAAAACAAATGAGTTTATATATTAATGATAAAGAAAATGAGCAATTGATTACATGCAAAAGTAAAAATATTGTATTTATTATTTTAATTTCTTTGCTAAACTAATATAAAAAATTATAATTAATATCATAATGATATATATATATATTTTTTCTATAATTAAAAATAGTATTGCATTGAAATAATTGATGTCGATATAACATAAAAATATAATTTTTTATATTGTACATACCTGATCATATCTATTAATTTATTCTAAAAATCTGTATATGAATACTCTGAGTTCATGAAAACATTTGCTAAAAGAAAACAACTATAATCTGTTTATTAATGAATTGCCTTTATTTTTAATTATCTTATATATAGGTACAATATATATCCAAAAATATCTCAGCTGTCTTGCATTGGTGGTCGAGAGGTCAGCGCGACTGCCTTACAAGCAGTTGCCCGGGTTGCGAGTTTGCGTCCCGGCCGATGCTATGACACTTGAAAAAAAACTATAAGTTATATCACCATTTTGAAAATATTGAAAAGTAGAATAAATATATGCATGTGTGCACCTTTTTTTCCTTATATTTTCTCAAACATATCTAACACTGTATTTTAATTTCTAAAAGAGGACGAATCAATGATTAAAGATTATAATATGGTGAGAGGAAGAATAAGTAGAAAATTGCTTACATATGTGTGCTGTCAATAAAGGAAGAGAATGGTCATCTGCTTTTGAAAAGCAGAACAAGTGTTAAGATGGCTTATAAAAAGTGATCTGGAATAATGTAGAAACATACCAGCTCTTTGTTTTGTTACTGATGATGCATATAATTATTAAGTTTTGCTAGTATTAATTTCATATTTTTGAAACATGTAATCATTTCTTGTTTATTGCCACGTTTATGAAGATAGTTTGTAAACGATATGTACTACAAATCATATTTTTTGATTTAATAAAATGAATATTTTATGTATTTTAAATGCAGAAAAGATTTAATCGTGTCCGAATAGAAGATGATGATGAAGATAGTGATGCAGAAAGCACCAAAGATGCTGCAGGTGCAGAAAAAGATATGGATAAAGAAGTCATTGCTCAAGAATTATTTGAAGGTGCTGAAGAAGATGATGAAGAAAAGGTATATTTTTTATTTTACAAAATTTTATTAAAAAAAATAATAATTGATATTTTCTAATACTTTGCTCAATTTTTTTTTTTAACTATGTTTAGCTAAAAATGTATATCTTTTAGTCTGATTTGTCATGAAATTAACTAATTAAGAACTGATTAAACACACACACACATTACTTACACATATGTGTTAAAGGTTTTCGTATTTGAATTTGGGTGAATATTGGAAATTTTTTTAGACAACTGAAAATTTCTAAATAAGCTTAGGGATTTTCTTCAAATAGTTGGCCTATAATTAGCTCAGCTAATTAGTTATCCATTTGCTGTTAAATAAATTACTATCAAGCCATTCTTTACTGCGGGTAAGCCTAAGATGGAAAAGTAATTTTTCACCATATCACATTTGATTATGTTTGATGAATATTGATTTTACCATTATTGTTTTTTTGTAAAGAGATGCTGGAGTGATATGGATTACGCAACAGGCTAAAGACTATTTTATTTTATTAATTATCTATATATTCAGTCATTCATTAGCAATCACTCATAATTGAGTATGGCTGTTTTAGCTCTAGAATGATAAAAGACAAAAAAATGAAAAGATAAATTTTGCAATAATTTCATAGATGAATCACTGAATCACAACTACTTCCATTTGTATCATATACTGATCTCAAAATCTGTTGACATGTGGCATTGCTGCTGTATGTTTAATTTTTGCGCAGCAAACTCTTCTTTCTGAAAAATTTCAACACTTTACCTAATTGCATTTCTTGACAGCATTTTGTCCTTGAGCATATTCTCCCAATGCACGTTGTTAAAATCATTTTTAAATTTAAATAAAGTCTGTCTTTTCCATAGGAACAATGCTTAAGTTCATCATAAAATACTTTTTTTTAGGAAGTTATTATTATTCATTTAATTAAAATGTTCATCTGTTGAAGATGTGTACTTGCATTAGAAGATTCAATATCATCATCTCCAGTAAGTCAAAGAAAAACCAAAAATGTACTGATTAGTCTTTCAGTCTGTCATATAAAAAAAAGATGGTCAAAATAGTTATCATACGCGATTTTTCATAGAATACACTAAATACATGGTTGATGTATTTATTGATACTTATCTTCAATTTATGATAAACGAAACAGTTGAACATATGCATGATTAAACAGATTTTATATCATGCCCACTAATTCTTGCAAAAAGAAAAATCTATATCCCAACAAAATTTATACAGTTAATAAAACATTTTGTTGTGAACTCAGAGATTATAATTGAAAAGAAGTAAGTAATTGGAATGATGTGTTATTCAGAAGATCGTATGATGTTTAAACACTGGATGTGCCACACAGCCAAACTGTGATCCATAGATCTTTAGCTCTTGAATCTACCATTACATTAAACCTTGTAGGATGCTTGAAAATAAAAGTGGAAAAAGTTTAATATAAAAACTCATCTGCAATCAACTGAAATAATCAATCAATAGATTATTGTAAGGAGTTTCTTTTTGAACTAAGTTAAAGTGTTAATTATTTATTATAAGAAGTTTATGTTAAGGACTCTTGTTTGTCTGTTCTAAAAATGGTCTTTTGATCAATAACATTAACAGATATTAATTGTTATGCATGCAATGACTTACCAATTGCAAGTTAACTTTTTTTTTGTAAAGCAGTTTTATCCCAATTTTTTTTCAAAGAACAAGAAAAAGGTAATCTCTAAAACAAAAATGCAGAGTAGAGCAAAGATTTCTTCTTTGAATAAACAATTGTTTACTCAAATTAGAGAAATATTTAAACTAATGAGACATAAGCATAAGAAATTTGGCATTACATGAGCAATATATCAAGAATTAATAAACAGTATTTAAATTGCCTAATGCGAATTAGATATTATGCAGAAATGAAGTATATTTTGGACAAAATTATTAAGGTGAATTCTGAATAATCTTTATGGCCTTATGTTAGACTTTATCTGAATCATTGAATCATTTATTAGTCTTCAGAAGATATGCCCAGCGCAGATTCCAGTAAGAAGTTCTTGATTTAATTCTCATTTGAAGAAAATAAAAAATAATTTTTATTGTTGCATAGAATTGTGTTTATCTAGTTATTTTAATACTTCAAATCTTTCCTGATCTTCAGATAACTGACATACCTCATTTAATATTTGCATAAGATTTGTAAAAGTTAAGCTGATCTTTTCATATTATCTATATAAGAGGTTTTTATGCTGCCAACCAATTTTTGAGAGTTTGTCTTTTTTGCTTAATTGATATATAATCTTTTTCAAAAGTTGCTTTAGTAATAGGAGTTTGAATGAAAATGAAAACTATGTTATTTTTTAATTCATGAAAGTTCATATAAAAAATGAAAATTTTTAAAATTAAGTAATTGGTTTTGATTATGCTCAAATTGTGGAGGAATACTTATTTTATATATTTTAAGATTTCAGGATTAATAAGTTCTAGAAAGATTTGACTTTGCACTGTCCCTTTTGGCTATTATTTATTTATACTTAAATAAAAATGTAAGATAGAATACCTTCAAAAATAATAACTTTTTTTTACTTAAAGATTTTTAATAAGATCTCTGTATTTTCATGATTCAGAAAAAAAAATTGATATTTTGCTAAACGTATTTGAAAATTCTTTGAAGTACAATAAACATTATAAAATTTGTTTGTCAAGATAGAAGGAAAGAATATCATATTAAGAAATATAATTAAAAGGGTAACCTAATAAAACTAATCTAATTAAAGACAACCAAAAATTCTTAAATGCAGTTAGCAATTTTAAAACAAATGTTTAAAAATCTTAAATGCAGTTTAAGAAAATGATGTTATATGTACAGGTAGACCTAAATTTTAAATTGTTTTCGATAGTTTCTTTTGCTCCCAAAGAGGAACAGTGAAGAAGACATTATTTACAAAGCTTGCCAACTGTTAGGTGATAAGGGTTTTAATAATATTTCATTCTTGCTTTACTTTAAGATTAGTTATGTTTAATGGATAGTTAGACTGTCTTAGTTACAGACTGGCCCAGAAAGAAATCATAAACCCATTTGAAGATAAAAAAAAAAGGTTCCAAGTTTAATTAACACACATTCATATCCTGATTCATAGGTTGTGGTGCATTAACCACTGCATTATAGTGTTATTTTGCTGTATATAATATGATCAAATTACTGAAACAAAATATCTGTTATACATTTTATTTTAACAGTTAAAAAAAAAAAATTTATAGTTTGAAAAATATTTGGCCCTGCATACCCAAAATTAAGCAATAAAATGGTTTTTTTTAAAATAGCATTTGACTATACAAAATTTTAAATTTTTCTTTAAATGTTAGTAACATTTTAGACTTTTAATTAATACAATATTTGAATTACATAGGTTTACTGTACCACCAAATTTAATTTATCCTAAATAAATGTCATTCTTAATAAATGCATACTCCTGTATGATTTATCTGGGTTTCATTAAATCACAAGAAGGTAAATAGTGTTAATAAAATCAATAATGAATCTGTTAAAAACTTAGATATCGCCTTTGTAATACTTAGAGCAATATTTTTAAATCAGAGTTGATTAAATACTTGTTTTTTACCCCTATATTTGTCTAATGGCACTAAGAATGTAATAGAAATGTTTTTTTTTAAAAAAATTAAGATATTATTTTATGTAAGCTTTATTTTTTTAACATTCAGCTCGCATTTAGAAATATCAATCAATATAATTCACTCTAGAACATTTTAGTTTTAATGATTAGTAATATTGAGATGTGCATTACGCTCTTGAATTAACAAGAGCATAACAAAGATTTGTTAATTATTTAGTGCATAATTTGTGTTATGAACTTGTTCCAGAAAGTTCTTTTAAATACACGCAAGTATGATTAGTAATAAACCTGTTTTGTGGATTATATTTCAGTTTACATTTTTGTTCCATGGACAGTAAATTATTAACTATTTATGATGTTTTAAAGGATTAATTAAAGTGTTATTTGAAAAGTAGATTTGTCTTGACATATTTTTAGAAAAAGCTAAACAACAATTGAATGCTTGCATGTGCTAAAATGCATGGTTGTTTATTGTATGCATGTATGCAGTAGTTGGACACATTGGGAGAAGATTGTATATTGATTACAGATTAGAAGTATACTTTCCTAAATATTAATAATTTAAAACCTTGGGGCCATTTTTGGGAATTGAAAACTCATATCTGTCAAAGATTTTTTTGTTATGGTTAAATATTAGCCAATGAACTACAATATATGTTTGCTTTGTTATGTATTTTATGCTTTACAGAAATTTATAGTGACAATAATGAATCACAAAGTAATTTTTTTGTTAATTCTCATAAGTTAAAAGATAAAACAGTCTTTAAATAACTTACTACTAGGCAGAAGTCTTTTCAATTAGATCCATCGTAGAGAAATAACAATGCTAAAAGTATTACTCATCAAGCTTGCCAATTATCAGATCATCTGAGTTTGTGGGGATTTATATTCATGTGTTTCCATTTAGATAAGAATAGCTAGCTATCCAATTGCTGAATATTGGAAGATTAGCTGAATTAACTATGGGCTCACTAACCTAAAAGAAAGATTACTGTCTCTGATTAAAATCTGAAAAAATTTCCAGGTTTTACTTAGCTGAGATTTGAAAGCAGATCACAGGCTTGCAAGCAAAACATACTAACATTGCACCAAGATACTTTTTATTGCCTACTCTAAGTATACTTAAATCCACAGCCAATCTTCGTGAAAAATAATTGATATTTTAATGTTAACAAATTTGATCAAATGTCCAGCTTTGGGTACACATACATAATGGATAAATTAATCACAGAATTAAACTTGAATGGAATGATTTTGGTAGAAATGATTTAATATTATAAGGAAATATGTTGTGTTTGAAAAGAAAGATTTTAATAGATATGTTGTTTTACTAATTCTTATATATGGATCTGAGTTTTGGTTATTTAATAGAAGATTTCAGACTACCAATAAAATGTTGTTAGAATATATATTGGGAGTCGCAAGAAGGAATCCAAAATGAAATACCTGTGTGAGAAAACAAATACATATTGTTATCACTGAAAAATTAAAAGACAATGGAGCTTCACTAGACATTTTGGCTGAAGAGGTGCTGGTAGATAGGTAGTTGAAATCTTAAACTGGATCTCAAGAGATAGTAAAAAATCTTAAAAGAGTTCTCCTGTGAGATGAATGGATGAAATAAGGAAGTTTGACATTAAGATATCAAGAGAGACAATGGATTGAGAAAACTGGATTAAATCAGACTTTCATTCAGTAGTAAATTGAGAATGGTTTTAAATAATGATGATAACATATAAATAATTTCTATTAAATGTAAAAAATTTGTATTTGTTATATAATAAATGAATATTAAATCATAATAATAAAGCACATTTTTTATGAAATTAATGTTATATTATTATATAAATAATTTCTAGAGATATTGTTTGAATGATATATTTTCATATATGCGCATGCATTCATATATAGCTAGCGAAAATAAATATATATTTTAATGTTGATTTTGAATTGATCATTATTTAGTAAGATACTGATATTAAATTTCATTTATTTATTAAGCCTCAAGAAACTCCAGCTGCAACAGTAGAAGAAGATGGTGAATTGAGTGGTTCTGAAGGGGAGTATTCAGGTATTTATTTTGTGTGCCTATGTTCCCTGCCTTATTGCAGAAATTTTTTTCAGTATGCTTTATTAAATTGTTAGATCAGAAGTCGAACTCCGATAATGCGCTATTATTTTAAATATTATATATTTCTGCATGCTCACACATCAGTAAGAGTTTAATTAATAAAATTATGCATCACTTCATTACTCTTATTATGTATTATGTATTTATACTAATGTTGCCACTAATATTAAAAAAAGATGTATTCCTTCTGTATCTATCTGAATCAATTAAGAAATCTGAAATTTCTATAACTTTTTATATCAAACTATTACTATCTAATGATTGGCATATTTAAAAGCAAAAGAAACGCACAGGCCAATTATATATTTTATTATCTTTTACAATCTAAGTAATTGTTATATTTAAATTTAATCTCAAAAGTTGTAATGCTTATATTGTTCAGAATGATAACCTTAATGATCATAAATATCAAACTATTACATCTTAATATTATACCTTATATGTAAACATAGACATGTTTAAATAATCCCTAATAATTTTATCTTGATTTTATTAACAATAATTATGTGAAGACTTATTCAAAGAATTGATCATGTATTTTAAAAAAAAAACTATGGGTAAAAATCTTCTCAGCATATTACATTTGTTATCATGACATCAATATAAGAGGAATAAATAGAACAAAAAATGAAATCAGTTATATTTGTATGAAACTATATTGAAATTAATTCAAAATCTGATCCATAACAATCATGTGGAACATGACAGACCACTAAAAATGAAATCACTAACTTTATAGATATAAAAAAAATATTAAAAGAATTAAAAAAAAAAAAAAAAATCAATTACTTATGGTAAAACTAAATTGAACATTTAAGTAAGATTTAGGGTTGATATCAATTAAGATTTAACAATCTTTAAACAATAATATAATAAACATTAAGTAAAAAGAAAAACCTCAGTAGCAGTGTATTTAAATTCAGGCCATCTAATGATTTGCTTTTATCAATTTATTTTTCTAAAACAATTTTGAAATTATATTTATAAAAGAATACATAATTACATTTTATTTTATGAATGTAGATATAAAATCTCAGTTTAAAAAAAAAGATATTTATACCATTAATTTGATCACAAACTCATTGTAAATAAATATAAATTAAAGTAAATAACACATTTTTAACTTTGTAAATTATACTAAAAATATTAATAAGAAATTATGAAAATTTCAAATGCTAATAAAGAATAGAATGAGTAAATAGAGAATGTAAAATTAAACACTATAATGTTCTATAAATAAATACAGTGATTATGTAAGTTAGATATATATTTTTAGGTACTTGGAACTTTATCCCCATGTGGCCACCAGAGGCGCTGTTTCCTGTGTCAACTATGCTAAATTTTAATTAAACATCTCGCTCACTTCATCATCTAACTGCACAGCAGAAAAAAACGGAATCAATTTCATCTATACCACAATTAATTCTGACCCTAGACAAATGTTTTTCATTATTGCCAGCTTTGCACTTAGACAATGACTTAAGTGGGATGATCAATTGGATTTAATATAGAAAGTATCATCTTTTACAATGTTATATATATTTAAAATTAGATTAGTATAATTTTTTATATATATTTTAACATATATAACTAATGTTATGCTGGAAGAATAATGCAAGAGTTGTATAATATTAGATTTCATTGCAAATATTTATTAAATGATTTGATATGTTAAATAAACTTTTATTTATTTTTAAGTTGTCTATTTCAGTTTTTTTTTATAAGACTAATTATTATTTTAAATATTATATTGTAAAAACTTATTGTTTGTCTTTTACTTTATTTATAAATATTTAAATAAATTTTTAATGAATATATTTTAACATAAAAGATATAACAAAATAAATTTTAATCTCTAGATGCTGATGATTTTATTGTGGATGATGATGGTCAACCAATAACAAAAACAAAGGCAAAACGTAAAGTGCGATATACAGATTCGTAAGCCCTATAAAATTTTAACATTTCAATATTTTTTTTAAAAAATAAAAGATAATAAAAAAATTACATTAATAAATGTTTTTCTTTTATTAAGGGCCCTACAAGAAGCTCAAGATATTTTTGGCGTAGATTTTGATTTTGAAGAATTTGACCAATATAGAGATGATTATGAAGATGAAGAGGAAGAAGATGTACGTATTGATTTTAAGATACTATTTAATATACAGTTTGATTTGAAAGTTCGATGTGTTTGTATCTTGAGAATTTTTTTTTTTTTTTTTAAATTATGGTTATCTTTCTTAAAACGTAGAAAAAATTAAAAAAATTATTTTAATTCATCTGAATTTTATTAAGCAATAGTTGAATTTCACAGGAATAATTGTTATAATTAGAATAAAAAAAATGTATCCACACATTTCTGTTTTAGCTGAGGAAATTAATACTCAAAGGAGTGGACATAAAACAAGAATCTAATATATTTGTTCCTATTAACAGAAAAAAAGAAAATATATAAAAATTATGTATATAATTTTTTCCAGAGCTTTTGATTTTATTTTTGATAATTAGAAATTGATTCTTCCAAAATTTCATGCAGACAATATGATATTAACACTCATATAAATAATTTTTATAGTTAATATATTTTGGATTCTAGAACATGCGATTGATAATGACTTAATTTATTTTCTAGTTTAGAAATATTCTCATTCGAAGATTTATGCAAACGAAATGATTGAAAATATAAAGCTATCATTCGTTTATTACTTAGAATTATGTATTTCTAAATGCTTCTTGCATGCAGTAAAAATATCCAAAATATTTTATCACTTTAAAAGCATTTTTGGAGCCGAATACTCTTTTTTTTTTTTTAAAAAAAATCTAGAATATTGCATTATTGTGTTAAATGTACTACAAGAAAACATTACTAAATTCTCTTTTTTTAAAGAGGGTGCTCTGCACCATTGTTTTTTTAACATTTGCTTTTTTTGAAGAGAGTATTATGCAACAAAAATGGGATTTAATGACTTAAATGGTAAGTATTCTTGAAATTTTTGCTTTGTAAACAAGAAATGCACATAATTTACACTATATTTTGGTTTATTAAATAAAGAATATATAACATTATTTACAATCATATTTGGTCAATGACGTTTTTGAAAACTATACTGCTGAAGCATTTTTATAGATAATGATCTTCATCTATAGAGATATTGTCATATAGATAAGAGAACTGTATTAAAATGCGAGTCATATGTAGAACAGAAAACCACATATTCAGCCCTTAGAAATCAAATAGTAAATGCTATCACAAAATTGTTGTAGCTGTTGGACAAATTAATGAGAAATAAAAGTTAATATTGTGAATAAATTCAAACATAAGCTATGATTTTATTGCTCGCTTTAATTGCCATTTTCTATCCCAATTACAACATTACTAAAACCTAAATATTTAAAGATAATAATAATGTTATTTATGCTAATAGTAGGATTGTCCAAATAAAAAATATTTTAGTTTTACTGTCTTCTTATATAATTAGAGACTGAAATGTAACAAATATTTTGAGTTCACATTATAATACAATGAATTTAATTTTATGAAATGATTTTCATTTGATTATATAAATCATAGTAAAAAAAATTTGGAATAATAGTTTAATACATGCTTTTTTTATTTTTAATCGCAATACTTGTATCTTATAATGTTTTTAAATAATAAAATTTTTGACAAAGAATGCTTGTAAATCATTAAAATAGATAATAAACTGATTTCTAAATGTACTATTGACCAAAAATAAGGAATAATGCAAAAATGAAAAAAAATATTGGTAATGTCAATTGAGATTTAAAGTTAATGTAATTAATTATATAGGATGATTATACAGATTTGTCTATGGCTTTCTTGCTTAATTCCACTTTTTAAAATTAAGAAGTCATGTATTATTAGTGTGTTTATGTATAAATATAGCTGTATATTATATTGGAGTATCATTTTATAATTTTTCTTTATTCACGTATTTCCAAATTACCCATTTGCATACATGTAAGTTGATATTATTGAAATTGGGTTTTAATAGTAAAATTGTTAATATACTTAGTAATTTCAATGATTATAAAGTTGATTAAAAATAAATTATTTAAATTAGTTTTAGGGTAATAGTTTGAGTTAGTATATATTAGTAATTGTAATTAATTTAGCTAAGTTAATTTTGTCAAGAAATAGATTTTTGTATCTATACATTTTATATTTAAAGAAATTCTCATTATTAATATAAAATATAATAAAGTTATGTTTTAGAAATGAAAATCTAAGTTTTGCCAAAGTGTGATTATTAATCTGATAGTTGTTGTTGAACTTTTCTCTGTTTTCATTTTGTTCTTCTAAAATAAACTATTTTGAAGAATATCTGATTTTCACTTATATTGGGAAAATATTTAAGAGTTTTAAAATGAAATTTGTCATTGATTTCTTTTTATATTTGTTATTATTATAGCAATTTTGCATCTAGAGATTGAAGGAGATAGAAAATGAGGATATTGAATTTTGTTTACAAATGTCAAACGTCATAAGCATTATTTCATTTGAATATTATTTGCATTTCAGGATTAATATTAGGGAATTGTTTAATAATCATGTTTTTTAATCATAAATTATATTAAGCAAAATTTCACTTGCCCTTTTCTTCGTAGTTTCAACATCTGTATTAGAAATAATAATTCACTTTTATTTTAGAACCATCCATTATAAAATTGAGACTTCTATGAATATTAGAAGGCAGTATTATATATATACCCAGATTTGTTTTTGTTATTGGCTATCTTCATTAAGGAGCATGATTGTATCACACATCTAGAGACATTTTTGCTCATTTATACAATCCAAGTCAATAATCTAGATTCAAAAACATCCCAAGATTTTGAACCATAAACAATTTTCTTGTATTCCTTTATGGATTATATACTAAGAAAATAATTATATGTTTTAATAATCTGTCAGAACTAATTGCATAATTGTATTACATCCATTTATTTTAGTATGTTGAAGAGGAAGGAGAAGAAGGTGAAAAACGAAGACCTAAAAAAGCTGTGAGGAAAAGATCAACTAAGAAAAGTATTTTTGATGTAAGTATTAAATAATATTATATATCAAAATTAAATTACCATTTTGTATATTTATTTGTTGTTGTTGTTGTTGTTGTTGTTATTATTATTATTATTATTATTATTATTATTATTATTATTATTATTATTATTATTATTATTATTATTATTATTATTATTATTATTATTATTATTATTATTATTATTATTATTATTATTATTATTATTATTATTATTATTATTATTATTATTATTATTATTATTATTATTATTATTATTATTATTATTATTATTATTATTATTATTATTATTATTATTATTATTATTATTATTATTATTATTATTATTATTATTATTATTATTATTATTATTATTATTATTATTATTATTATTATTATTATTATTATTATTATTATTATTATTATTATTATTATTATTATTATTATTATTATTATTATTATTATTATTATTATTATTATTATTATTATTATTATTATTATTATTATTATTATTATTATTATTATTATTATTATTATTATTATTATTATTATTATTATTATTATTATTATTATTATTATTATTATTATTATTATTATTATTATTATTATTATTATTATTATTATTATTATTATTATTATTATTATTATTATTATTATTATTATTATTATTATTATTATTATTATTATTATTATTATTATTATTATTATTATTATTATTATTATTATTATTATTATTATTATTATTATTATTATTATTATTATTATTATTATTATTATTATTATTATTATTATTATTATTATTATTATTATTATTATTATTATTATTATTATTATTATTATTATTATTATTATTATTATTATTATTATTATTATTATTATTATTATTATTATTATTATTATTATTATTATTATTATTATTATTATTATTATTATTATTATTATTATTATTATTATTATTATTATTATTATTATTATTATTATTATTATTATTATTATTATTATTATTATTATTATTATTATTATTATTATTATTATTATTATTATTATTATTATTATTATTATTATTATTATTATTATTATTATTATTATTATTATTATTATTATTATTATTATTATTATTATTATTATTATTATTATTATTATTATTATTATTATTATTATTATTATTATTATTATTATTATTATTATTATTATTATTATTATTATTATTATTATTATTATTATTATTATTATTATTATTATTATTATTATTATTATTATTATTATTATTATTATTATTATTATTATTATTATTATTATTTCAGGTATATGAACCAAGTGAATTAGAAAGAGGACATTTTACAGATTTAGATAATGAAATAAGAACTGCTGATATCCCTGAAAGATTTCAGGTTTGCTTATTATTAATAACTTAGAAGTATATTTATCTCAATAGAATATTTATAGTATATTTATTAATTCATCTGAAGTTATATTAGTATAAATGTTTAATTATTGTCATTTTACCTCTTAAATTTTAGTAGATTTTTGGTTTTTTTTAAACAAATAAAAAATTATAGATGATAAATCAGAATAAAAGATACTAGAAAAATGAGAGCTATAAAATACTTTTTAGAAATAAATGATTGACAAATATGACTTAATTGTTTTTATACAAGACTATTTTTGTTTTTCCAAGGTGTTTTTTTGCATTGCTTATATAAATCTCTAAAAATTTGTTTTTACTTTTCAGAATGCTTTTATAAGTTTAAAATACAATTTAAAATTACATTATTTTTTGTTTATTTATTCAAACACAAAATTTTGATATTTTTATATGTTTACCACTTGGAAATAATTTAATTTAAATAAAATGGCATGTATTTTCAGCCTTTACTGAGGTGCCACACTGAATGGAGCAAATTCAAATACTATAATCCCTCAATTTACAATAACATTCAGCATTCCTCAGGGTTAAATATTCTCTAAATTTTTTTTTTTTTTTTGATAAACACAGAACTGGTAAGTGCTAACATGAACATTTAAAATGAAAGCTGCTATATAAAATGGCACTGACAATTTGAATTTTGAAACTAATAATCATTTATTTAACAGTTATAATTAATTCACTCATACACACACACACAAAGTTTAAAGTAATTATATTAGAATACATTCATATTTAGTTAAGTATTTAAAAATTAAATAGATGAAAATAATTTAATAAATAATACATGAAATACGTTCTAATAAAGTAATCAGAATATACTGATTTATTATGGCCTTTTATATTTTCTTTTTGTTAAAGTTTCAAAAGTAAAAGTCTTACCATGGTATATATTTTTTAGAACTACCATTACTGATCAGCATAAGATAAAAAATTGTGATGTTTCTTCTTCCAGTTTATTCAAGTTAAATGTTCAGTTTCAAAGAAATGATAGGGGCACACACATTTTTATCTACATTTTAGTTAATCCTGGGTTATGGGCATTGAAGTCGAACTCGGGTAGACACTTTAAATTAATTAACAATGCATTTTCTGTGACTGTATTAACAAATCTGTTTCTATCAACAAAATGCAAAAATTCTCCCTGCTCTTTTCAATAATTAGAATTACAGTGATTTTTTATTTATTTATTTAACCCCCACCCCCCAAGTCCAGCGTTAATGAAAAAATCTTTTAATTACTATTGCTGACCAGATTTTTGTAGATTCACTTTTTTTAATTTACAAATCTAATCAAATTAATTCTTTTTATTTTAATAAACAAAAAGATAATTATTTCAAGTTGTTTGTTTTTGATTTAAGCACTCTTACATGGACTAAATTTGTCTATTTAAATTTATTTTAATAAATGTTTCATTTTATTTATCTTTATTTGTTTATTTATTTCAAGTAAGATGCTTTTACATATCTTACCCCATGCACACACATATATGCACATTCAAAAAACAATACTATTTAAAAGAATTTTAAATAAATTTCCTAACTCAACAGATGCTTACTATATTAACAATGTATGCCAGATGACCACTATAATATATAAATAAATCTCTAAAAATTTGTTTTTACTTTTCATAGTGCTTTTTAAAACTTTAAAATACAATTTATATTACATTATTTTTTGTTTATTTACACAAACATAATTTTGATATTTTTATATGTTACATAAATATACACACCACTTTCTACTATTTTTATAATAATTTGTTGTTTTTAATACATATATTTCTTTTTAGAGATTATTTTTAGTTATTTTCAGTTTAGTGAAAATAAAGTCACATAAATTATTCTCAATTTTTATTTTAAATAAAAATATGCATTATGTCATATCAAAAATTCCAAAAATTGATATTGTATAATTATATAAACTTAGCTTCTTTAATCTTAATATACTTATATTAAATAAATAAAAATGGTAATTGCTTATTAATTTTTTAAAAGATTACAAAACAATATTTTGTAATAAAAAGATTATTTATTATTGGTAGTTTTCTCTTAACGTGTTGAAACTGCGAGAAGGCGTACTTTTTATGTAAACAAACACAAATATAACGTTACCGGGTCTTTTTTTATTTTCAACTTTAACATTATTTTCTAAAATGGAATAATTACGTTTTTAAATTACATTAGATATTTTAGTGCCTTGCGACATTTTGCAAACTATTTTTAAACAATTTACAAAACGACATTATTTTGTAAAAAACTTTATTTTCGAAAATACAAGAATTACAATATTTTAAATTCCATTCTACAAGTCAGTGCATAACGCTGGAATGTGCATGGGAAGGGACCGATGGTTTTGCCGGTCAGAAGGATCAGCCAAAAGATGTAGTAACTCAATTTACGAACCAACATTATTTTCTAAAATACAATAATTACATTTTTAAATTACATTAGACATATCAGCATGCTGTGCTGGAATGTTGGCGGGGGGTTTGCTGGTCCGAAGGATCAGCCAAAAGATGCAGTACTCTGAATCAAACCAAGATTATGATTTGCAAAACAACATGCAACCTCAGACATTTTATTTGTCTTGTATCTATTTTTAATCTGACCAAAAGATTCTGTAGTCTGATCATACCAAGCTTACGATTTCCAAAACAATGTGCAACCATAGCCATTTTAGCCATTTTCATTTGACTCGTAGCTGTTCTCATGCAAACGTGTCTTTTTGCATGACTTGTGTGAAATGATGCTTGGTCCGACCCATTTGCAATTGATTTCACATGCCATGATGTGTAGGGAAGCGCAGGGATGGGCTTACAATTATTAGTAACTTTTTAAATAATTTTGTTTTAAGAATCCTTATAAAAATTAATAATTATGCATAATTATTTCAGATAATTTGTTAATAAATTTGGAAAAGGGTTGGAGGCTATACACATGAAAGTTTTTTTTAAAAAAGAAAGGATTATAAAAATCTTGTTGGAAGGAGATTTGTTTCTCTCTATATTATACCATAGTGTCTAAATTTTTATTCATCTTAATAATGTAAACATTTGATAAAGTTGTAATTGTAAATATTGAAAAGCTAAAATAAATTGTGTTAAGAAGATTATCAAATAATAGAAAACTGTTACTAACGTTGATCATTATTATGATTTGTTCATAGTATCCTCATACTAAGGTATTCCACTTGCTTTTGGCAAAGAATTTGATAATTATTGAAATGATTTTCAGGTTGTTGATCATAGTTTGAAGTCACATCATATATAAATCTAGCACATACAAGTAGAAATAATAAAGGAAAAATAAAATATTCAGATCTAGTATGCAAATTATTACAAGCCATATCATTTTAAGTGTTTTAATAGAATAGAGACCAAGTATTTAAAAGTAGACTTATATAGGAAAAATTTGCACAGATTGCACAACCTATTTTTAATTATGTGAATACACATGAGATTTTTTCTTTTTACAAAAGAAAAGATGATTGTTTAGTGTACAAATTTGTGTGTTCACAGATCCACATGAAATTATTATGGTTATGTAATAAATTAGTAATGTTATATATAATAAATTAAACATTTTTTAAAATATAAATTGTTCTAATCAATTAGATGTATGTAAATAAATCATTTTTTATATAGCGCGATGTTTGAAAACTGTAATATTTAAAACAGCATTACGCTGTTGCACAATTAGATAAAATTAAATTTATTTTGAAAAGTAACTTAAACAAAAAAAAGTTCGAATTTATCTTATGTTTGTTATTAAATGATTATTTTGAGATTATGTTTTAAAAAAGAATATTTAAATTAATATAGGCCAACTGTTTACAACCAGCATTTTACAGGACGAAAAAAAAAAGCTAATGACTTTGAAAAATGGGTATTTTAAACTGTTTTATTTTTAAAATTTTCATTAGAATTTACTCAGAGATGATTTAATAAACGTTAAATTTTAAAATGTTTCAAAAAAAGATTATAATTTAGTCTCAATTGATTTACTAAATTCTTTTTGGCTCTTCTTTTTGTTATTGCAATTCTGCCTGAGTTGTTATCTCAATTGCCAAATTTATATGAATGAATTTGATTAAATATCCATACATTATGTCGTAGATCACATTAGTCATCTGTGTAGTAATTATAGCAGGGAAATTGTATGCTTATGCAACCATATTTTCATTGCATACAACAATTCTAATGCCAATCTTCTTATTTTCTGTGACTTTCAATTCTTTAGCTTTTTTCTTTAAAATTCGAATGATGTATTAATTGTAGAGTAACTTCTGATGAATGAATGATTATTTAAATCTCTAGAGTATTTTATACATTTTTTACTTACAATATTAGTAGAATCTTAAATTTATTTGCATGGCAAATTTTTCTAATTTTGGTGTAAATTTTAATAGCTTTGTGAATGGATTAAAAATATTTTTAAAATATATATGTAGTTAAGAGGAGTGCCTGTATCATCAACCGAAGAGGGTGAACTAGAAGAAGAATCTGAATGGATTTATAAATTTGCATTTTGTACACCCCCAATTTCATATCAGGTGAGATATTTATTTATGATATTTAAATTAATTCACTGTCATATTTCATATTATAAATTGTGATGTTTAATTATACTTGGAAGGCTTATAAATTATTTCAATTTCTCATATAATTTTTTAAAAAAAAAAACCCATTTTTTAAATATTTAGGACATGGTAGACCATTCAGATAATCCTGAATCACAGTTTAGTCTGACTTCTAATCGTAAAGGCCCAAGTACAATTAGTAAAATTAGAGAAGCTCTTAATTTTATGAGAAATCAGCATTTTGAGGTTTGTTTATTATGTGCAAAATTAATTTCTGCAATCATATTAGTTGAGAATATTAAATAAAAATTGAAATTCTCTCTTCTTTATATTTACTTAGGTTCCTTTTATAGCTTTTTATCGTAAGGAATATGTTGAACCTGAACTCAACATCAATGATTTATGGAAAGTTTATTTATGGGATGAAAAGGTAATGTATATTATCAATTTAAATTTATTTAGAGGAAATATTTATTTTGTATTTGTCTCTGTTGATTACAATTATTATAAAATTGACTTATTATAAAAACATAATAAATATATTTATAACCCTTTTTTTTTTTTAAATTAGAAAAAAAACCTACTTCATGAGAAAATTTAACATTCAATAAGGAATTTAAATGTTTGGTTAATATAAACAGCAATAAGATCCTAATAATAATTTTTTTTGTGCTTTTAATTCACTTAAAAGCTCATCCATCAGAAATGCTCGATTATTTACTTCAATTACATTAATATTTAAATCCAGTATAGTATATATATTATTGAACTAGATATAATTAGAGGAGATTTGAACCAAGCACTGATTATATATATTTGTGAAAGATAATAATCTGGATCAATTGATGAATGCTGGTTCAGCATGAAATATATATATATTAGAGATCATTTATCTTTTTACATGTATATGGCCATGTGCATCGGTTGCATAAGATGGAGTCATTGACTGAAGGATACTTGAATGTCTGGGTTCAAATCCCCTCTAATTCAATTACATTAGTAGAAAGTGGATCTAGAAATTGAAATGCCTCACAAATTTCTTTGTGTTAATGCTGCATTTAATAAGATTCAAGATTTAACAAGTTTAAAAATACGATATGTTATGATAATGAGATAATTCCATCAACTAAATTAATTGTATAGAATATTATTCTGCCAAATTTATGGTTTAGTAGGGTACATAAAACTTATCATTTTAAAGATATTGATCATATTTTCTTCAAGGACACTAATATTCTGAAAATAAAATGGTAAGATTATAAAAGCAATAAATATGTTTTTCAACCTGTGATCAAGACTGTTCCCATAGATAAAATGGAATGATATCTATCTCGGACACTAAATTGAAATAATCATTAAAATGATACATCATGTTTGAATATAAAAACAGGCAAAACTCTCTATACATATTGCCAATCAATGGATGCCAGAAGGCTTATGCATAAAATCCCCATCTAGTGCCTACTCATTCAATATCCCCAGACTAGTTTCTGGCTTGTGACCTTCGTCAGTGAGTAGCCTTGGATCTGAGAACACTGCAACTAGATCTTAGTTTTCCCTCTTTTAATAACAGTTATAAGCAAGCATAAGAAATGGTGATCATGTGATATTTGAATATATATGTTATTTTTATTTAATATGTATTTTTTCCCATTATACTCATTGCTTTATTAATAGACTATTTTAATTAAGCTTTTTTAATAATTTTAAAATGTACATTTTTAAAGACATGCTTCAGGCATCAAAATTGATTGGGTAAATCTTGCCAGTGATGATATCCAATTTACAATTGTAAGGACACATTTTTATTGGAATGGGCTAGTGAAGCATACGAAAAACAAATTTTTTTAAAAAACCATTTAATTGGGAACTTAAACATAGTTTTCATGATAGAGACATATATTTTTTTTTAGCTTATAAAAGTTCATTTTATAAATTTATTATAAAGAGATGGAATATTGATTGCTTTCATTTGGGAGAATATGAATGAGGATAGAATGCAATTAGATAAGATGTTGATATTTTTCACAAAGAAAAAGATACTGCAGGTGAAATCAAAAGATAACATTACAAAATGTCAAATAGACTAAAAGGCCAATATAGCTTATATGTTAATTGTTTGAGTAATTATTTCAAAAGTTCTATTTTATGGAATTATAAAGATCTATATTTTTGTGAAAAGCTGCTAATGAGGAATAATTAATAATGTAATTCATTCAATTCATCATCAGAACATTTTAAGTGTTACAAGAAAAAATTACTGTATCTTTAGTTGCAGTTTTGTTGTTCTTATAATTCTGGATAACAAGTTATTTGATAATTATTATGGTTTGTTTACAGCATCTTTTAGGTTATTTGTTGTCTTCTATCTATCCTTTCAATGAAATCAAACTTTAGCGTTTCAGCAATCACTACTTTGAATGTTTATTTAACATTGATGGTTTTTGCAATACTAAACTAATCAGTTCTTGAATCACAAATACTATAACATGTATCACATACTAATCTTTTACTACATTGTAGAAATATAGGCTGATAATGAAAGCAGTAATGATGAAGATATATATTTAATGGACAATTTTTATATTTAACAACTAAAATAAAGACACTTTTATAAAATATTTTTTTATATTTATTATATGTAATAATATTAGTTAATGGTAAATTGAAAGCTAATATAGAATTAAAAATATTGATAAACCAATATTAGGCTATCTTTTTAGAGTACTGCTATTTATTAACTAATTATGCTATTAATACATAAGAAAGCTGTAGCTTATAATATGAATGAAGCTATTTAAATATCATGTTAGCTCATTATTTAACTAAGATATAACACTTACATAAAAGTCAAATTCCGACCCTATAACAATTACATAGTTCAAGGTTATTCTAATATGTGTTTTGTGATATTAAAGATTTCTTGAAACTAGTCATGTAAATCTTGTATTGTCATAGCTCAAACTCAGAATTTGGTTTATTATACATTTTATATATTAGAAAAATAAGGAACTATAGAGAGTACTTAGACACATTCATTCATAATAAGAATTAACTATATCATAAGAGAATAATTCTTCAATTTTGTTTTTTCTTGGTTTATCCAATTGATCTATTTATTTTGTGATTTTTATTTTTTTCTAGAAAATAGCAATTGAAAGTTTTAGTAACTTTGTAAAAATTGTTTCAAATAGTTGATTAGAAAACTATTTATGAAAGATAGAAATCTTACTGAAACAAAAGTAAACTTTAATTGCTAAATGTTGCAGAACATTATTGGAAAAAAGCAAAGAAGTAAAAACAATTTCTAATAAAGCTAATATAATATTTTACAGCAAGAAAAAGGAAACAAAAAAATGTAAAAATGCTGTACTAATATAAAAATAACAGTCATAAATGGAATATATTGTAAAAGTGTATATTCAGTAGATGTTAATGGTAATTAATTGCTTTTATTTAACTTGGAAATTCTGTTTGTTTTCATATTTGTTTGGGACAAAAGATAATTGATTTTTAACATCTATTGAATGGATTTTCTTTAAATTTTATACACATGTTAGATGTTGTTGACAATGTATTATTTCAGAATTATCCAGCAGCTTGTCCAATCTAACAATGTTTCTGACCCAAATTTTATACCATATTAATATTAATTTAATAAGTTTTCAGTGGTGCACAATAGATGGTGATTTTTTTTTTTAAAAAAAAAACATTTTCATTAAATTTCATGAGTAATTCATTAAAAAGCATTTACTGTTAATTAAAATACAAGAAAAAAAAAGAAATCAAATATGAAATCTTAATTTCTTTTAATTGTTTAACTAAAATTTGCTAAAATGCTACCTTTATAAATACAAAAAGCTTGAAAATGACTTGAATACAGCGACATTGTTTGCATTCTTAGTTTTTAAATTTGAATATGAATAATGATAAAAAGAGTTCATTGCAAAATATTTAAATATTAAAAAGTAAAAAATGATATATATATAAATATTTTATAAAAAATGCTTTTATTTAATTTAATGACAACTAAAAACAAATATTTTTGTTGTTTAACCACAATTTTGGTTATTATATTTAACTTAAATAAAATTATGAGATATCTATGAATTAGTTCAATCATTATTTTTAAAACTAGTCATTGAATTAATTAATTTAGGTATTTCACATACTTTTATTATTTCAAATTGAATATAACACCCAAAATTATAGTTGGAAGAAATATATTTTTTTGTTTTACTGCATTACTCATTAAATTAAAAGCAATTTATATAAAATATATATTACTTTTATTTAATATTTTAATTAGTATATTGTTACCTCAGATATATAAGTTTTATAAAGATAATATAAAAATTATATTGTTTAATTTATTCTTCATGTTTTTTTAATCCAAATAAAGTCATTAATCTGTTGTTTAAAGAATCAAAAGTGTTGAATTATTGCTAATGTGAATATACATAAATCTGTTGACTTAAAAACTCATTCCCACTATGTACAATCATTTCAGATTAATATAAAAGTTTAGAAAATCAGATATGGAATTTTTAAAATTAGCTGCTAAAGACACGAAAATCTAAGCAATCTAATTTATTTACTATAAATACTGCTGGATTTTTAAACATTTCTAATCTCTTTGTAAAAGTCAGATACTTATTATGGAGGTGAAAAACATATATTAAAAACCCTGAAATTCAACTAATGAAATTAATTATCTTTCAAGAATATAACAAAAAAGTGTGTGATGAATACTCCATAATAAAGATTTATAGAAGAATTTAGATGTCGTAATGAAAAAAATGAAAATTCACAGATGGGTGAACAAGAAAGCTACTTTGTGACATTATCATTAACCAGCATAAAAAACAAAATATATAAATTAATTGTATGCATTTGCCTTATTTCTGCCATAGAAAAATTAGTCAGATATTCAGAAAAATTTTATAATTATATACAACTACAGTTATGCTCATTCAATTTGTGATCGCCAGTAAAAATCATTGTCTAATAGAATTTTGATTTTTCATATTAGAAAATGAATTTACTTTTTTCTCATTGTTTGACATAGTATGCAAATGTTCACATAATTAATTATTCATTTTCAAATCATAATATTGTGGATTTTATGGTCAAAATCTGATTAATGAGGAAGTATTCGTAAAGCATTGTAGTGTCTCATTGTATAGTGGTTAACACATTCACCTGCCATGTGCATGACAGATTTTAATTTGGTTGTTAGGTAGCCTGACTATACCCAACCTAGATAACTATCCAACTATTGTTTAGTAATTAATTATTGTTTACAAAAGATAAAATCATTGTTGAAACTGATGTAAATTTGCAGTATTGTTTCTCTTTGGAGGAATGCGTTAAAATTTACGATATTAGAAGAAATATTTATATACATTAAACCATAATTAGCAATAACTGACCAGTTATCATAAGTAAATCATATTACCACAGCTCTCTAGATTAAATAAATCTATTATGGCAGCGCTACAATTAGATAGTAAATGGAATTTCTTAATTGTAGTATTGTTTTAGCAACAGATGACTGATATTCTATTGGTTTATTTAAATGTGAAGGCTGTGATAATGACACAATTTATATATTGATTACAGTATTGATTTTTGATCAGACAATTCAATTATTTGCTAGCAGTAATTGATTATTATGAAATAATTTTATCATTCTAATTAAGATTAGATCAATTTTAGGTTACTCATAAACTGGATATCTATAAAGAACTGAATAAAAATTTATAAATTTTGAACTTCAAAAATAAATAAAGACAATTATTAAGATTTTAAAGTCATGCTTTAATGATATTTTTCTTCAACTTTTTTTTTTTTTTAAAAAAATTATAATTTAGTAGTTAATATAAAGAATGTAACAAACTTCCAGTTGTGTGCTTTTTAAGAATTTATGTGCACTTCCATGAGCATCATATACTCAGTAATATATAAATAAACAATTAAGTAGTTAATGTATTATTTATAGATAAATGGTTTGAATGTTTTATATGTAAAAACTAATGCTTATTTTGTTAAAATAATATAATTATTTTATAATTTATTTACAATCATCGTTTTTAATTGCAAATTTACAAATTGTTTTATAACCAATTTTATTTCAGTTTTGCTTAATTTACATTTAATTTGTTTTAATTTCTTTAAGTGGTGTCAACTTCGTATGAGAAAAAATAATCTATTTAGATTATTTGAAAAAATGCAGCATTATCAGTTTGAGAAGGTTTCTAGTGAAGGGGATGCCCCTCTAAGTGATGAAATTAGACCATTACAGGCTGAAGACTTAGAAAGGTAAGTTTTTATACAAATTTACACATATTTATGTAATTTATGAGCGTTTCAATACAAATATAAAATTTGTGCACATCAACGTAAAAAATTATAAAATTGTAAGAATTTAAAGTAATTTCTTTTAATTTTTAATGTGTAAATGTTTTGAATGTGTTTACAACTAGAATTTCTAGTTAATTTTTTATTAATTGTAGGTAGCATTGAAATTTATAATGGAAATAGAACTTTTATGAATTCAAAGTGATAAATAATTTAACTATCAAGTCTTAAAATTTACAAATGAAGCACAATAAATAAATGCTTCTTCAAAATCTTTATTGAACTCTTTGCAGGTCGTTTTCTGTTGCATGAATAGCTCATTCTGCAATTTTATTGCACAACTTAATTATGCATAACTTCAAAAAATTATAAACCTTTATTGCTAGGATATACTAAAATGTATTTTTAAATAGTTATTCTATTTTTAAAGAAAATATATTTGAAATATTTTATTTTTTAATGCTATTTATAATAATGAATTCTATTAATTAACAATTTTATAATTAATACAGTTTATTCTTCTGCTAATGAATGGAAGAGATATTTTTTCTTTGTACTATTAAATTTAAATTATCACTTAATTGTGAATGTTTTGATGTGTTTAAAGTGAATATACACAGTTGATGATTTTCACATAAGTACAGATTAGAGTGTAGGTTATATATGTCAAAAATCATCTTATGTATCTAAGTTTAGTATAATTCATATAAATAAGCTAATTTATTTTTTTTAAAAATTAAGTTATAAAAACATCAAGGGAATTTTGATTATGATAGTGTAACAATTTTAAGTTAATATAACTTATGAATCTACTTATGACTAATATTTTTGGGCAAAATATAATTTTTATCTCAGAATTATAGAACTTTAGAGATCAAAATATTTTTGCTTTTACACAGAAAATAATTATAATCCAAGTTTAGATTAACTAGTGAAGTGTGATTGGCTAAAGTGTAAGAGAATATCACTATGAAAACTATATCATTAGTAATTGTTATTTACTCTGTTTACTCCAATATTGTCTATTGCAAACTTGACTAATCAATGGTCCCTATATGATAACGCCGCTTTATACCTTTAGACTAGTTTCTGTTCATTGGCTATCTTCAATCAGATGCCATCATTGGTAGAAAACTAGTCTAGGGATATGAGTGCAACACAATCAATTTGTGTTTATTGATTAGTTAAACTTAGAATGGATTATTCTGCAGTGGAGTAAATAGAATGAATTAGGCTTCTCAATGTACATCCTGAAAGTAAATCAAGAATATTGTGTGATGCTTTGTTTAGTTTAAACTGAGAAAAGCAAAAGAAAAAAAAAAATCTTTAACTTGACCAATTGAATGGAACTCCTTTGCTCTGCTTGCCACTTAAGGCATGAATGTCACTTTATGTTTTTTAAGAAATTGATCCACTGACATATAAATAAATTATTCAATATAATACTAGTTTAAAATTTTCAGTTGTCAACTTATTTTATAAACTGAATCAATAACATTTATCATACATATTATAATGAAAGGCTTCTATATTTTTCCTCTTTATTAAAATTTACATCAAATAAATTGTTAGTAATTTTTAAAGTTTTCTTAAGTTATATCATGATTATAATTTTTTCTTGAGTCACAGGTTTTTATAATATTGCTAAAAAGTTGCAAGTAGATTGATACAATGCAGTTTATATATATTTTTTATTTGAAGCATCTTATTAAGAAATGAACCTATTTCTCTTCAAAAAAAAAAACTGTCAGAAATACTGTGATATCTATGACAACTCTTATTTAATAGTAGCCCGTTTTAGTCAAGAGTTTGTGGTCGAGTGGTCAGCGCAGCTGCGTTACAAGCAGTTGTCTCAGTTTGCGGGTTCGATTCCCAGCCGATGCTTTGACACATGAGAAAAAAAAAAAAAGTAGCCCGTTTTGTTTACTTTATATTTTTTACCTATGCTGATTTACTATTGTGAAATGCATTGTAGATCTTATGTAGCATAAATTTCTTAGTCTATATGTTGTCATCATATAAATGGATACATGTATCAAAATTGCATGTTTTTCACAAATATTTATTAGTTTTCACTACTTCCATAACACATATTGAATTATCCTTTTAGATAATAAATTTGACAAATTTGCTTGATAATGTCATTCTATAACACTTGCAGCTTTTTGATATGTATTACAAAGAAAATATTTATTGTCGATTTTCCTTTTTATAAGTACCATCATATATCAGGGCTTTTCATCTTATGTGTTATTATAGGAAAAATTGATTATTTTTAAACTGTCAATATCTTATTTATTCATTTTGGGTTGCCTGTGCTTATTTGTTATAGATATGTCTATTAATTATTTTGTAATTGAAGTCCTTTTTAAACTAAGAATAATTAAATTTTTGAGGCAAACTAATTATATTTTTAATTATGTTAATTAAAATAATTACATAAACAGTAATGATTAAAAAATTTACTTACAGATGCATTAACTTAGTTTTTTTTTAATTTAAATATTATATATTTTTATCAAAATAAGTTACACTTTTAATACTGCTATTATATTCTGACAAATTAACAATATACTATGTATTTATTTTATGGGGGAAAAAAATTTTCAGGGAATGAAAAAATATATATATAAATTTGAAATTATTGATTTGCACTTATATATATATATATATTTGTGTGGGTGTTTTAACTTTCATAAATTTTTCTTTTATTAGGATTAAATGTGCTCAGACTATGGAAGAATTTCAAGATGTATACACACACTTTTTACTGTATTACGGTCGAGATATTTCAAAAATGCAAAATATGTTAAAAGCAAAAAAAAAAGTTAAAACAGAACATGCTGACGAAGGTGAAGATGGCCCAGAAGTAAATGAAGAAGCTGAGGAACCTCCAGAAGATACTGTCAAGCAAGCATCACGGAAAGATACTTATGCTATTTGTCAGTTAGGAGGATTAGGTAAATATTCATATTTATTGTAATGATACATAATTGATAATAAAATATCAGCTGACCATTTGATGGCACTTACTGTATTTGCTGATGTATAGAATGCACTTTTTCCTCCTCAAAATTTGCCAAAAATATGGGGTGTGTCTTAGGCACCAGTAATCAAAATTATGACTGGAAATTTCAGTCAGTCAAAATTTTCTGGTTTATATTAATATTCATATATTGCATTTTGTCTTTTTGCAAAACAGTGGTTTCGAATAAATTGTTTTCATAATTTTGTTTTTGTTCTGTAAAGATAAGTTGCGTGATATATTTTACGCTTCATTACTGAAAGAGAGAACATTTCAATAAAATAGAGTTCGGATCCATTAACATCTCAAAGTTACGATTTATCCAATGTGCGCATGCGTGATCACATGACAACAGTGCATTGTAACATTTAAACTTTAAATTTGTCCAGAACATTATCAGTGTTCTATGATATTTTATATTGAAATTTCTTGGCGAAACATGATGCTAAAACAACACAGATTCTGTTATGATATTGCATTCAAGCTATGAGTGATTGTGCATGCTAAAGAGCATGGAAACAGGGCATCAGGAAGGAATTTCTAGTCTCTGCCAACTGAAAAGATGATAAGAACTTGGAGAAAACAGGAAGAAGACCTACCAAAAGCTATGCATAGTAAACACAATCTGCGACATGAATTTGCAAAATGGCTGAAACTACAAGAAGAATTAAAAAACTTGGATATTAAATCACAGAAGCTGGAATTTTCACTTTACACAAAAATGATTATTCAACAAGCAAGACTGATAGCTACTAACAGAAGCTCCATTGATTTTACAGGATCAACATCAGGGTGTTCTAGATTCATGAAATGGAATGACCTATATATGCAGACTAAAACAAGAATAGCTCTGGGAAATTTCTGGGTTTTGAGGATGAAGATTAAAAGATACCTAACTTCACTGTAACCTAGTTATATTTTTTTGTAGACATAAATAACTATAAAACTAGTATACTGTAAATCATTATGGAAATGCATGAAAAAATGTTGAAAATTATTATTATTTTTTAAAAATGTGTATAAAAAAGAGTATATGCCATTGCATACTATACATGGTGAGCATTAAAAGCATAAAGTTAAACTAATCAATAAGTAATCAAAATTACCCCAAATTCAGAACTCAAACAGACTAGCCAAGAAAATAAACTCTAAAATACAACCAATGGTTTCACTGCTACAAACAGACTTCTCAAGTGTAAAGAATTGTACTTACCTCCCACACATTCTTAATATTAAAAAAACTCTTAAATAAATTAGTTGCTTCAGAATCATAAAATTTTAATAATAAAGATTCTTTAATTCTTTTTTTTATTTCATTTTCTCTCAAAGAAGACATTCTTAGCGTCATCAAAATTAATAGTGTGTTGGAATAAATATCTTAGTTCTGCTTTATATATCATTGAAAAAGAAACAGGCCACACTATTTATTTTCATGAAACTAAGTTTGTCTTCTTTGAGAGAAATGAAATAAAAAAAAAGAATTAAAGAATCTTTATTATTAAAAATGTATCATTTTGAATTAACTTATTTAAAGGTTCTTATAATATTAAGGATGAAGTATATGGGAGGTAAATGGATTTGTGGGTAATGTTTAGTATAAATATGTTGTTATTTTGTAGTTCTTTATACTTGAGAAGTCTGCTTGTAGCAGTGAAACCATTGGTAGTATTTTAGAGTTTATTTTCATAGCTAGTCTGCTCGAGTTCTGAATTTGGGGTAATTTTGATTATAGGTGGTAAATATAATGTATTCAGTTAGTAATTTTCATCACTGATTTATATAAAACAACTTTATAGTTTTGAAATAATTTTCACAAGACTAAAGTGCATCCAAGGTTTAAAAAATTACTCATATTTAAAAATAAATTTACCACAAAAAAAAAAAATGTTTATTTTTCAAGGAATAGTGGGGGCTAAAGGGGAAAAAAACAGAGAATCATTTTAGAAAAATAAAGTTCATACCTTTTGATAATTTGATATTATTTGGAAGTTTTAATGTAAAATCTAAAAATATTATTATATTTGATATAAACAAATAAATTTTTCTATTTTTTTTTTTTTAAAAAGCTATTTTCATAATGTAATGATAAGTTGAATTAATTACAGCATTAATCATGAATAAAATGGAGCTATTGAATTAAAGTATAAAAAAATTTCACTGCAATTAAACTTTAATTTTACTTTAATTTTATGTTTCAATGTTGGCATATATATAATAAAAATCAAATTATATAGTGCTAAATAATATGTAATGATAAAAGCAATAAATTCCAACTTTAAAATGCTGACTATATTAATGTACATCCCTAGTAACAAGATATCTATTTACAGTTAGAAAATGAGTTCACAAGATCTAACTTCCAGAAATTTAAATGGAACACAAATGAAACAATATTAGTTTAAGAGGGTAAATATAAATCAGTGGAAATATCAATATAGCCTCATTTGAATTGTTTTTAATGAAATTCACGATAGAATTAATTTTTACTCATTTTACTAAGCTTGTAAACAAACAACCAAATATCAAATATGTAAATAGATGTCTTTATTTCTACATGTTACATTAATATATCTAGTGCTTTAAAGTTGAGATTTATTATTTAGCAATGTATAATTTAATCTTTACATAGTTGATGTCTGTTTATTTTTATTAAAATAAAATGGAAATTAATTTTACCAAGTAAGCCTATTCGAATGGTGGTAAGCTGACATCTCTGCTTATTTGACATTCAACCTCTCTTAAAATATTGTTTGATCTTCTTTCCATGCAAGTTCTTGGAAGTCAGACAGAAATAGGTTAATTTTTTTATCTGTAACTGATTTCTTTGCTACTAGAGATCATCACACTAATATAGCTAGCTATTTGAAAGCGCATTCACTATACTACATATTATGTAGCAGTTGAATTACTTATTTATAAGCTTATTAAAATGAATAGAAATTAACCCAACCTTATGAATTATAAACTGATTCGAATAAGGTTACATCGATATTCCACTCTTTTGACATTCATCCTGTTAAAATATTGTTGCTTTGTTTGCTTTCTATCTAAGTTTTTGGAAATCTGAAGGAAGTGGAATTCATTTTTCATTTGTAAGTAAATTTTTCTTCTACTAGAGTGCATTGCATTGAAGTCGAAGTTTATTGCTCACACGTGTTTAAACACACATAAATAAGCATTGAAAATTCAAATGATTCATTATCATCTGCAAATTTTGATATGAGTGTTAAAACTTAGAATCAAATGTTGTGAAGAAAATAAAAAAGAATAAATTATAAGATTGTTCTGCTCTTGAAGGAGACTTAAGTTTATGATTGTTCAACATGGATTAAATTGTTCAAATCTATAAAAAAAGTTAGTTTATTTAAATATATATAATGCTTTGTTTTTAATCATTTTGATTTGTTCTAGCAGATTTGAGTAGGCAAGTGATAGTATTATTTATAATTTTTTTAAAAAACTTTTTTGTCTTATTTTGCTTTATTTATTTGAAATGATTTTGTTTTATTGTTTTAACTTCACTTATAGTTTCTTATTTTTTCTTATATGAAACCATTCATATTTTAAACATTTTATTTTCTCAGTGTTAGATTTGTATTAGAAATCAGTTGCAAATACTTTTTTTTTGTGTCATATTTTTTTACTTACTTATTGATTAGCTTATGTTCTCTTTATTATTATGTAATTATATATTCTTGTATTCTTCTGTTTTTTATAATTCAAAGAATGTATGTAAGTACAATTTGCTTAAATTTATTATTTTTTAATTTATCTTAATATTTAAATTAAGAGATTTTTTATTAAGGAAATAATATTGAAGAGGAATTGGATATGGTATATATTTAGAGAAAAATTAATTTTTTGTATTTATTTATGAACTTTGATGAGTACTCTTCAGTGTCATATATATTGAAATGAACAATCCATTATTCATTTCAATTAAAAAAATAAATAAATAAATATTATTTTTTTTTGTCTTCTAAGGAAAATAATATGCAAATTATGCTTTTTTAAAAAAAAAAAGAACTAAAAAAGAGTTTCAAGAAAGAACTAAAGTTTAATAAAAAAATCAGTTTTTTTTGTCTCTTGTCAGATTGGAAAAAGACTTAATTCAAATCCCAGGATTTCACTATGCCTTGTAAATAAAAAAGAGCTAAATCTAATCTGAAACACTTGTGAATAATACTTTGAATAGCTCCGACTGAAATGAAGAAATAGTCTTATTTAATAGATGGCAAGAAATTACAAGGCTATATTATCACCCTAAATGGACTTTCAATATTTGTTAGAAAGAAGTAAATGATAATTATTTTGTTTTGGTGAGTTGTATATTTAAAGTATGATTTATACTTTATTTTAACTAATTTGAATTTGTAAATAAGGCTTATTATCTGAATATTATTTTAAAATAAACTGTCAATTAAAAAAAAGAAATGAAATTGTAATAACCTCTCTTTACTTGTTAAAATTAGTTTTTAAAAGAAAAAAATAATAATTATTATACATCACATATGTACGTTAAGTTTTTGAATTTTATTTAAGTAAATTATTAATAAGAGAAAAAGATAAAGGATTGATGATAATCATGAAAATGCAATGCACACATATAAATTGCCTAACTCTTAAATAACCATAATTAACATGTAATTATTTCCATTAGTCTCATTCGTTCATAGTTAATCTTATATTAGATTACTGAAAATTGGATTTTATGTAGATAGATTTATATATGCTCAGTTTTTTGTTCAATGTTTAATACATACGTTTGCATCCATATGGGAGAATATATTTCTCAGTTTAATGACTTAGGGATCGATCTCAGAATGAGTCATCCTTATATAAATTGTAGTTGTATTAAATTAGGTTTAAGACCAAAAACCATTCCTTATAATTGTATAATAGGTTTATTCAATTAGGGTTAGGACCAAAAAGCCAACTTTTTATAGTTATTATTATATAAGTGGTTATGTTTAGGATTAGGATCTAAAAAAGGCCATTCATTATAATTATTGTAATAAAGATAGCATTGATGCCTATCTCATGCAAGTCAAAGAAATGTTATATTTATGAATTCATAGATGTGTAGAAGAGAAAAAGATAAAGGATTGATGATAATCATGAAAATGCAATGCACACATATAAATTGCCTAACTCTTAAATAACCATAATTAACATGTAATTATTTCCATTAGTCTCATTCGTTCATAGTTAATCTTATATTAGATTACTGAAAATTGAAGACAGGATTAAAGATATGGGAAATGTATTATATTATCTATGAATATATTGATACTGTGATGTATAAAAATTAAAGGACTTTGTTAAAGAAATAAATTGCATATCAATTAATGTTTATACTTTGTAAATAAATTACTGCTATATGATTTGTTAACTTTATTAAAGAAATAAATTATACATCAATTAATAATTACACTTGTAAATTATTATTACATGATTTGTTACTTTGTTTATGTAAGATTGCTTGATCTACTGTTATTCATTGAGAATAACTTATGTTCTCTATGATTTAGCCTGTTGGGGCTGTGTAATGGTTACATTATTATATTGAATAAAATATTATTTTACATATACATGTGTTAGTTTACTTCCTGATGCTTAAAGCCAGATGGCACCCATATAATTTATGTAAGGAGGCTTTAAAATTAAGTTGTATATAAGATTAGTTGGGTTTTTTAGTAGGTTTGCTATTTAAAGAATTTTTTTAATTTAAGGAAGAGAATGATTTATTTGACAAAGAAGATAATGTTTTTGAGGCGTAAGGTTAAAAACACATGTTTATCGATCGCCATTGAAAGAAAGGTTTTTCTCTTTTTGTATAAAAGGGTTTGAAGAATAATAGAGGAAGCATAAAGTTAAATATACTGTAGGGGACTTGAAAAATAAGGAATATGACTTGCCTTAGTATCTCACAGTGTATATAAAATGGTCTGAAAGAAATTAGGTATGTTGTGGTAGAGTTTACCGTATGTGATGAGGTTTATCATTTGAATTACTTAAATAAGACTAGGAAAGATGTAACAGGTTTATGTTTATGTAGACAGTGTGTAAATGTGATGAAGGAGATAAAAAATAGTTTCTAAATGTAGATAGTGTAAAGAGAAAGTTAGGAGAAATGGAGCAAAATGCAGTTGAGGAAGATAGCATATGTTTTTAGTGGAGTGACAAGAGATTTGGATGAAAAAATAAGTAGTGCAAAAAAGATAGTTAGCCAAAAAATAACTAAGATAGAGGAAGAGGTAAAGGATGTAGAAGCAAAATCAAAATCGTTAGAGATGAAGTGTGATCAGATAAAGGAATTATTGAATAGAAATGATAAGGAAGTCCAGAAGGTGGAAGAGAATGTTACGGATGAAGTAGGGAAAGTAAACTATGAGACAGTATTGATAGGAGATTCGCTAATTATAGAATATGAAGATGTAATTGCAAGGGAAAATAGAAACAGGTATATAAGAATATGTTTGCCTGGAGCTAGAATTAGGGATGTTACAGATAAGGTAAAGAAACAAGGGAGTAAAAATGTATTTGTTATGGTAGGGACAAATAATTTGTCAGAGCTATCGGAGAGAGTAATGGATAAGTACATAGAATTGATTAGTAATTTGAGTAAGATTAAAATAAGAATAGGAATAGGTGAATTATTACCAAGATTTGACATATGTTAGATAGGACTTGTTCTATAAATGAGTGATCGAAAAAATTGTGTGAGAGAAATGATGTTTGTTGATGTGTGGGATTTTTTTATTAGTAAGAGGGAATTAAATGGATAGGATGTAAGAAGTAAACAAAGAGTAGCTGATTTAGATATAAAGGTAGATGTGGAGAGGGAATGGATCTGTAAAATTAATGATAAGCAAGTTAACTATAAATGTAATGGAGAAGAAAGAGTCAAAAAATTTTTATATAAGAGTAGTTAGGAAAAAAGAAATTGTTAAAATTGGATATTTGAATATGCAAGATGGTAGGAGACCAGAAAAGTGGCTGGAATTAAACAAAGCAGTTAAAAATGAAGAGCTTGAGGCACTAGCAGTAGTGGAAAGACATTTAAGAGAAGAAGAACCTACACTGGAAGACTTTGTATGGTGGGGTATTAATAGAAAGGAAAAAGGGGTGGTGGTAAGAAGTTATGTCAAAAAAATATTTAAATACTGTTAAATGTCAAGAATATTTGTGGTTTGAGATAAGGTTGGGAAGACAAGAATAGACAGTGTATATAGCCACTGGAGATAGTCAGCCTATAATGGAGTGGAACAGTAGCATATATGAATGCCTAGTTAAGGATATATAGGGTTTCATAGAAAAAGGGGATGAAAATAATGGTTATAGGTGGTGTGAATGGGCATATTGAAGAAATTGATGATGTAGATAACAAGAATGGACAGCTTTTGAAGAATTTTTGTCAGAGAGTGAATTTGAGCATTGGAAATTTATCAAATATTTATGAGGGATAATACACATGGTCTAGAAATAATATATTTCATACAATGGATTATGTATTAGTAGAGAAAGAGGAAATGAATATTATGGAAAATTAAAGTGTTTGATAATGAAGAGAGAGTATGTAATAGTGATCATAATTTCTATACAATAGAAATGGTTAGTAATGTAAAGAAAAATAGTAATAAAAGTAGAAAGGATAGTGAAAGATGTGGATGGAGAGTGAATGATAAGAATAAGTTAGAAGAATATAAAATAAATGTTGAAGAAATCATGGAAGAGTTGGTTAGGGATGAATGTAAGGACTTGTGTGGTGAAGTACAAAAAGTAGCAAATAAGGTTTTAGGTCAGAATGTTCAGAAGAATAAAAGTAATAGAAGAGAGAGGAAGAAAGCATGCAGAGAATGTAAGGGTGCTATTGAAAACAAAGAATGTGAAGAAGGTGTTAATGTTAAATGGCAAAAGTATTTTTTAAAAAAAAAGTTGGCTAAAATAGATAATTATATAGAGAGAATGAAATTAAATAGTAAATTGTTGGAAGATATTAATAAAAGTGGAAAAGATGGGAGTAAAAAATTTTGGAAATATTTAAAAGAAGGAATGTAGAGGAGAGATAGTATTACTAGATGATGAGGGAATAGAGTGTAGCTGTAGAGAAGAATTACAGACAATCTTAAGTAAGTATGTAATGGATATAGAAAAGATGTGAAGGACAGTGATAACAAACATAAAAGCATATAGTAATGGAAATATTAGGTTTACAGAAAATGATTTGAGTAAGGCAGGGAAGAAACTGAAAAGTGGAAAGGCAAGAGGTTTATTTAGATGGATGGGCAGCAAAGATGGTAATGAATTTAGGAAATAGGGCAAAATTAAACCTATTATCATGTTTTAATAAGATGGCACAGAAGAGAGATTTTCCGGGTAGTTTGAGTAATACAAGAGTAAGGCTATTATTTAAAGGAAAGGGTAAGGATCATAGAAAGTCAAGCAATTATAGACCAATAGCGGTAACATCAGTGGTATATAAAGTTTTCGTATAAATTGTGGCTGGAAGGGTCGCAAAATTGATGGAAAACAATAATATAGTAGGAAAAATATGAGGAAGTTTTCAACAGGAGGCAAGAGGTTTAGATGGATGGGCAGCAGAGATGGTAATGAATTTAGGAAATAGGGCAAAATTAAACCTATTATCATGTTTTAATAAGATGGCACAGAAGAGAGTTTTTCCGGATAGTTTGAGTAATGCAAGAGTAAGGCTATTATTTAAAGGAAAGGGTAAGGATCATAGTAAGTCAATAGCGGTAACATCAGTGGTATATAAAGTTTTCGCATATATTGTGGCTGGGAGGGTCGCACAATGGATGGAAGACAATAATATAGTAGGAAAAATGCGAGGAGGTTTTCAACAGAATAAGCTTATATGAGATAGTTTATTCGTATTTAGACAACTTATAAATATGAGTAGAAATACAGGTAGATAGTTATATATGGTTTTTATAGATATAGTGAAGACATATGGTAGAATAAATAGAATTAGATTATGAATAAGTTTAGTAAATTTGGGAATAGATGGAGCTTTAGTGGATCTTATTATGAGATTGTATGAAAATAATTACTGTACGTATCAATTGGGAAATATAGAATCAGTTAAAGTTAAAAATGGGGTGGGCCTAAGGCAAGGATTCCCTATGTCACCTATTTTGTTTTTGTTATATTTGAGAGGAAATGAAGAGAGCAATAGAAACACTAGGAAGAGAGGTAGAGATACCCGCAATAGATGGCAAGGGAGTATATACATTATCAGGTCTTTTATTTGCAGATGATGTCTTCTTGTGCACAGAAAGTAGGGAAGATATGGAAGTTATGCTGAAGACATTCGCAAGGGTAAGTAAAGAGATGGAGATTAAATTTAGTGAAGAAAAATCAAAAGTAGTGATGATTAATAGTGGGGAAAGAGAAGAGAAAGAATTTTTATTGGAGGATATAAAGTTAAGTGTGGTGAATAGGCATACCTATTTGGGAATCGTCTTAAATAATCAGAGAAATTGCTTGGATGAATGTGAGAAAAAATTGATAAATGAAGGAAAGAAAGGGATTAATAAAGAAATTAACTGTATTCATATCATAAATATGATGTAACTAGAATTGCACGGAAGGGAGTGGCAGTAGCAGGCTTAACATATGGTAACAATGTGTTGTGTGTTAGTAGAGGGGTGTTAGATTATTTAGAAAAAGTACAAAGAGAAGTAGGAAGACATGCATTAGATGCAGATGTGTAGATGGCAAAGTAGGCAATTCAAGGTGAAATGGAATGGCCAAGTTTTTATATGAGATATTCAAAAAGCAAAATGAAAATGTCTGGTAGATTGCAATTTATGGATAATAAGAGAATAGCTAAAATAGTATTTAATTGAGTTATGAGTAAAGGATAAGCAACATGATGGGTGAGAAAGGTAGTATGGTATGCAGAAGATTTGGATAAAGAATTTATGTCAATATACTTATACAAAAATGGGATGATTGTGATAGGAGAATTGTTGAATGTTATGATAGCAAGGAATGGGATAGAAGAATAGATGCATTAATAAAAAAATAGGGTGTTGGAGTGATGGAAAACTAGTATAGAGAATAAAAAAAGTTTAAATATATAATAAGTGTAAACAGAATATTGGGTGCTAGTTAATTTATGATAATAGCAAGGAAAGTAGTTTACTGTTTAAGGCTCGAACAGGATTTTTAGCAACAAGGGAATATACACATAAATGGAAAAATGGGGTGATTTAGTCTGCAAGTTGTGTAAGGAAGACAGAGAAACTATTAGGCATCTGTTAATTGAATGTAAATGTCTGCAAGCAGAAAAGGTTTCAAGTAATGAAGTTGTGGAAGAATAAATATTAACAAAGTGATTATGCAGATAGTGGGTTCTTGGTTTTTATGCTGGGTTTGGGAAAAAGATAAGGGGATTTAAATATAAAAGCCATGGAATTGACAAAGATTATGTTGTGGAAATGGGATGGAGAAGAATATGGGAAAAATTTATGGTGGGGAATGGAAAGGGGAAGTAAGATGGTTAACAGGTTTCTCGGAACATAGTGGCTGAGAGATTCCTGATTCCGAAAAAGGAGAAGCCACACAGTGCTTCGCATCAAATAAATAAATAAAATGTAAATAAATGAACTATGCTAACTCTTACCATTATAATATATATAGTATTTGTTATTAAGAGAAGAATTTATTTTATAATTATGCAAGAAGTTTTGTGCTTTTTGGTGTATATAATTGTGAAGATGATTGAGAGAGACAAGTGAAAATTAATGAAAATGAATAAATTGATTAAATTTCATGGGGGAGGGTGGTTACTAACATGTAGAGAGGGAGTGCAGAATAATCTGAATGAAGATATAAGAATGGATTAAAGAAGATATAAATATTTAGATAAAATGGATTTATTCAAGGTAGAAAAACAAAATTCTGGATTGCAGTTAACTTTTTTTCTTTTTTATTTCAAGTGTTTTGTTAGTTACTAATAGTTTGAAATGAATTTATGATAATTGGATATAATATCGAACAATTGTGTTATTCTCAGAATTTCAGGCAAACTTACAAATGATTTGCTATAATTGTGCTTTATTTTACAATGATTGAATACTTTTTGAATATTTAATTTTGAAGATTTATTTATGAACTGTAAGGCAAATATTTTTATTATCATTTTTTGGATTTGTAAAATTATAATATTATTTAGTTACTTTTTAATTGCAAATTTTAATGTATTTAATAGATAGCTTAAACATATATATTTTGCTGACTATCTTTAGGAATACTTGCTTTTTAAAAGTTTTTTCAAATTGTCATATTTTTTTCTATTTTTTTTTTAGATGGAATGGCAAAAAAATTTGGCTTAACTCCTGAACAGTTCGGAGAACATTTGCGAGATAATTATCAAAGACATGAAATCGAACAATATCCAGTAGAACCTTTAGAAGTTGCAAATGATTTTGTTGGAAGGTACATCAGATTAAATATATATATTATAACCAATAATTTTAGATTGAATACACACACGTGAGGCCGGAACAAGAGAAGAGGCTGGGCGATGGGCCAAACTAAAACTAGATCCAGACATGAAGTTTTGATAATATATGAGGGAGAACGTTTTTAACCAAAATTATATATAAAGCTTAAGATGTGTAAAAAGTTATTTACTCTACCAATATTCTACTACTAATTAATAAATACTATCTGATTTGCATAGTTATGTGTAATTCTAATTACATTAATGTCAGCAATGTTTCAGGGTATTGTGATAAATCTTAATAATATAATCTCGGAGTATTCTGATAAAACTTAATATAATCTCAGGGTATTTTTATAACTTTACACAAAATATATAACTTGTATATAGTGGATGAATACCTCTTCTAATAAAACTTCAGGTGTTTTAGTTTAATAAGGCTAGCAAGTTATTTCTCACTCTCGAGTTGCATTTGTTTGGATCAAACATTTATCTCAGGGTTCTTAATAAAATATAACAATTACTATTCTGAAAAATTATTAATCTCAACAATTTTAAACTGATCTGCTCTTGCTATGATTAAGATAGTAAAGGGATTTTATTGTATTTACTCATATTTCAACGAATTCAATATTAAAAATGGAGATAGTGCCAGTAAATTAACTAAAGAATCTTACTTCTTAAATAAAGTTTAATTGTGACCATATTTATTTATAAAATGTATAGATGATGATAATTTTAATTAACAACAAACAGCCATGTAATAAAAAAAATTATAATTAATTTCTTAATTATAAAATTATTATAAAAAAAATATTTAGACAACCATAATCGTAATAACAATAAGTTCTCTTAAAAGATTATCAATCATATTGTGCCGATATACTTAATAAATACTGTGTTATCACAAATGTTTCTTGCAACAACAAAACACTCCATTGGAAAAGATTGGATAATGTTTATTTAAAACCTAAGGATTAACTGAAGATGGGATACAAGAATGTTTTATTGCATCCTTAAGTATACTAATAATAATAATAATAATAGCAACAACCTCTTCTTATGGGTAGGTATGAGACTTATTGCTTAATCTTCTCGTGAATGAGTAAAGCATTTGCCCAACTCATTATTATTCTTAAAATATATAACTTTAATGAGATCTGGCCATCGGTGGCATAATATACTTTATAAGCTTATATTAGGGTTAAAACTTTAACACCATATTGTTAGGAGTCAAGTTAAACTAAACAATAATATTTTCGGTTAGCAATGCCACGAGAGTAATACAATATACTCTTCATTAATTTATACGAGTGCCTCTTGGGCAAAATAAGAAGTGTAACCTTATAACTGTTCTCACTTTTTATTCTAAATATCTTTTATTATAGAAAATATGAGGTTGATTTTAGGAATCAATAAAACATATGAGAAATTAATTATTAACTTGGATTTTGCATATTTTACCTTAGCTTTAAGTTAAACACAACTGATCTTCAATGTATATTAGAATTATAAACACATTTATACTCGATTTCACTGACAAATACACTGTATTACCTGTGTCTTCATTATAGTATTTTCTTCTTGGAGAACTTTTATTAAATCATACTAATAATCATTTAAAATATTAAAATAATTCAACAAATTTAGCCAATTATAGAATAAACAAAAAAATATAATCCACAGTCATTAAGAAACTATCCAGGTGCACTTTAAATATTTATATTTCCTATTGGATAAAAAATATCATTTTGGCATTTTATAATGTGATAAACTTTCACTAAGATGAATTTCACACAGCCTGTAAAGTTATAATTAATTTTGAAGGTTGTGCTTTTATAGCAGAAATTCACTAATATTGATTTTTCAAAAGCATTCGACAGATCACCAATTACTTATTTGTATTCCTTCAGATATAACACAGGAGTTAATCCTTTTTAAGAGATGGCTTTCGTAAATTTTAATGTCTCTTGGTGTATTTACTAAAATGTGATACTGATGAATATAAATTCATTATCTTTGAATTACTGTATTCACTTTAATATCAAACAAAAATATTAATCCATGGGTTAAATTAGTTATCTAAGCATTTTACGATTTTACCTTTTCAAATTTACTACACTTTTAAGACACAAATATTCGTGCACTCATATGTTTAAATATAACGTTTTAAAAGTTACTGTCCTTATTATGTGTAGTATTGGTTGTTTAACCATCCAAATAAAAATTACTATTGTATTAATATTTCCAAAAACTTCCTTTTATTGTAGTTAGTATACTATCTTTTTATCCTGTGTATTTTTTCTTCCCAAAATCGCTTTTATATGTGTGTGTTTATTTTTTTCTTAAATATCAACCTCGTTTTAAAAAAAATCAAAGTGCATATTTTTGGGACATCGTAATTGATAAAATCTGTACGGTAGACATCTTGGATAATTTTAATAATCTACTCTAATAGGTAGTAGTATGTGAGAAAATGTGAATATCACTTCCAATCTTATTATTTAACACAATAATTGTAATAAACATCAGTATTTGCTTTACTTGATAAGCCAATAAAGTTTTTTAGAGTTGATAGTTATGATTATTGATTTAGATGTTAAAACATAGTGTTACAATGTATATTGCATATATTATCACAATTTAAATAATTAAAGCAGAATGGCTAACCTATAGCATGCAGATTTTTTTTTAATAAAGAATAAAATAAAAAAACTTTATTAATAATAAAATATAATTAAATTTATGAAAAAATATTTAGTTTGTTGTTACAAATGCAATTAATAAAAACGAAATTATATCATTTAAAGAAAAATAGAAATACATTGTTTTTTTTATTAGTTATTTTAAGAAGTCAAGATAAATTCTATATATATATATTTTGAAGGAATTTGTTTGAATGAGATAGAAATGTTAATTGTTTTTTTTAATTGCATTTTTCTAATAAATTTTAACATTTAACTTTTTCTTTCCTATTTATCTCAGTGGTTATATTTTAAAATGTTCAAGATACCAAACTATTGAGCATATAATGAATTAAATATATATGTATAATTATATTTAATGAGTTTTAATGTTATAATTTTATTTCAAGTTTATTATTCATTAAAGAAACAACTAAAACATTATTGTAATTCTGATGACATTTTAAAAGTTTCTGTGTAATCTTAAAACATATTATATTCTACATTTATTAAAAAAGTAGAAATTATTGTTATTATCATGATAATGATGCTGATGCGATTTAGACATTTATTGAACAATAGGAATATGTTACATGAGGTTTAAACCACATTTTTATAGAGTAGCAAGAAAATATATGTGAGGATACAAATTAATATACATGGTTTCACATTATTATTATGTACATCAGTATTAATGTTAATAGGTTATAAGTTAATTAGAGAGAAAAACAGAGTTAACTGCTATGTCTTCTATTTAATCTTATTGATTTTTCTTTCTTGTGATTGCTACTGAGGGACAATCACATCTTGTTATGGTTTCAGATGTTGTTGCATAGGGACTAGATGGTTTTAAACATTGTGACAGGTGTAAATGTGCCTCAAATGCACCAAAGATTATATAGTACAAAGATGCTGGTATGGATGTTTGCATTTATACCATGTTTAAAAGTTTGGAATAGAGAGTTCTTATTATATTTGGAGTTGTTAAATAATTTTGGTATTACTTTGTATATATGTTGCCAAGGCTTATACATTCAAAGAAGAGATGATGATGTTTTTGATATTTTGATGGCAAAGGCTGCATTGGTCATCAACATTAATGTATTGCCTTTTGTGTCTATAAAAATGAAGTATATATAGGGATTCTAAGATATATTTATGAGAAAATCCAGTTATTTAGATTCTAGTGACCAGAATTTATTTTTTTTAAATCAGTTGTTTACTATTCATATTAAATATTGTTTTTCTAGAATCTTAAAAAGAAATTTGAATGAGCTTAAATGTCTGTCAATGTTTATATTTAGAACTAGAAGGAAGGGGAATGAAGTTGGGAATTGAATGAAACGGGAAGATTAGATTTTCTCAGATTTTAAGCGTTGGTGATGGTTTGTTGGTGGGGATAATTTTTAACTTTTCTATTGTGTGGGAATAATTTAATACAGGAAATAAAATTCTAAATGTATTTATCATATGCAGGTCATGGCCATTAAGAATTAATGATTGTTGAAGTTGATAGAGTGAAATAGCTGCTATACATTTCCCCCAAAATAGTCTTTTTAATTAAGAACATTTCTTTAGAAAAAGCTTTTGTGTAGATTATTATTGGTGAACAATACAAAATTCTAATTCTAATGAGAAGTTTATAAAACGAATTTTTTGAATAGAGAGATAAACACAATTTGGAAAGTGAGTATATTAAGTTTGATTTTTGTTATAAAGTTTTTTTTTATATTAGACTTTGCATTGCTGAGTTACTTAGAAGGTGAATCTGAGAAAGAGGTTTGGATTTCCTTTGAAGTGTATGTTTTACATGTATTGATTGGCCAAGCATATGATTTACCTGTGTTAAATTTTTAATTTATAATTTGTAGTGAAGTTGATCAGAATTCTTAGTAATTTTACAATTTGCTTGGGTGTTGACAGAAAAATTCACATATCATTCATGTCTGCGATGATTAAGTTGCTGGTTTTGAGTGCTGGAATGTATAATCTCCAGAAATAGGGGGTGGATTTATGCAATAAAGGGAAGAACACTTAACATTGATTGTTGTGGTATTGCACAATGGGTGTATTTTCCATTTAAAGTTATGTGTATTTTAGGGTTGATAAGGAGGTTTTTTAATATACGTATCATCAAATTAAGTATCATAGATTGGCCCCGTTAGTGTTGATAAAGAAGTCTATTGAATTATATCAAATGCAACTTTAATTTCAAATTGAATTACTAATGGGCTGCATTTTTTTTCCATATATTTTAATTTGTAGGTGAATCATTGATACAGATTTTAGATTTTTAGGTGAGGGTATTTTTTCCTGTTTTTATTTAGATTCAAAGGCAATTAGGTAAATTCTATGTATATGATAGACATGCTTAAATATGTGCATATCTGAAAGATATTTTGTTGTAAAATGATTTAGTGATTAAAAACAAAATATAGTACACATTAAAACATAGATGACATGCATCTGAGAGAAAAGCTAGTTTTGCACTTAGTTCTTCTAGCATGAAGAGGGAGTGTTCTCAGGTTAAACCATGGAAGTTTGAAGGATGTTAAATGCCTCTCTGTTTTGCAGTTTGCTTTAGTAGTTGATAAAGAGGGGCTAATGCATGTTGTTATCAGTATATGCTACATCTTCAGTATTCAGTGAGATAGGTATTCTGATAGTTGAGAATTGTCCTAAGGTCTTTCGGATGCAGCTTCTTGACTAAGTGTGAAATTTTTAAAGATATTTATGGATATAAGCTGGCCTTTCAAGGTTTTTATTCATATTGTCGATATTTGTGTTATATCCAAAGATTTTTTTTTTACATAGCTCATCTCCTAATGTTAATAGTGTTGGCAGGAATGGGGTGTTAGTTTTTGTGATATGGTTGATAATGAATGAATGGATATTAATGAATGCATTTTAAATTTATGAGATCTTATTCCAGTTTGTTGAGTTTAAATAATTTGATGTATATTTCTGAAAAGAGGAATTATGTGGGGGTGTTTGGAAGGAGAATTTGAATTGTTTTTCTTTTATAGAATTGAGTTTTTAGGGATAACTCAAGATTCATAGGTAGTATTAAGGTCAGATAGTTAGAGAAAAGTAAGTTTTAAATTATAGGTTGAGCAAATGGTGTAACACTGGAGAGAAGAAAACCAAATCTATTAGTGATGAGCATGTTTAGGTATGAAGTTTTCACTACTCAGTGGAAAGGATAGTTTGTATATCCATTTTAAAATAAAAACTCCATAACTCATGTTAAAGTCTCTTAAAAGTAAACATTGATACGATGAGGTTGCAAAAAAAAAAGTTTAGAATCAGAATTAATTTATTTGTAATACATGGATCTGTGGAGAGTATTCAACTATTGCTGTGTTATGTAATGTGATTATTAATATGTGTGAGTCAATATAATTTCGAATGATTTAAAAGGACATGATTTAACTAGAATTAAACACTTTCTTGTTAGCAGCGAGTTGAATGATCTGGAAAAATCAAGAATCCTTGATTGAGGTAGTTAGATGGGTTTTTGTTTTGAGTAGACCTAATAAATGGGATTGAACAATGTCAAACCTTTTAGCTAAGCAGAATATTTTATTAGATGATTTAATTTCCTGATACTGAAGGCTCCAATAATTATCAATATTTTAGATTGGTATGGTGAGATTATATATAAAACAAGGAAAATTCTAGGTTATTGATTATAGAGTCATAAACAAATTAGTATTCATCATTTATGTTATTCTAGTGTTGAATTCAAATTAACGATTTCTATTGTTCTCTGAAGGATAATGCAATCATATTCCCAATAGCAGCTTAATCCTCTTCTAGAGAGAGGTAAGGTTCAATTTTATGGATACTATTTGCATCAGTTCCAACTTAAGATAGGCAATGATTAGAGAATCTTCTTCATATCTTTCATCTATGTTGTAAGCCTTTTTTCTCCCTTGCTTTTTACTATAGGATTAGGATTGATCAGGTTTGCATTTGGTGTTATATTCTTTGTTTGTTGGGATGCTTGTAGGATAAGAATGAGTTCATGATATCAGTTGACGTTTTGCTGAGTGTTAGAGTTTGTGAAGTTTTATGAATTTGATTGCCAATTTTGTTCTTATATAAAGCTGGCTTTATGCTTTTTTGTTAGTTGGCTAATGAATTTTGTTTTTAGCCAATGAAAAACTCATCATTATCTTCAAGGTGCATTTTTGGTGCTAATGATTATTTCTGTTGTCTTTTATGTATTTCGAAAATGTTGCTTTGATATGAAATGGTGGCAATTCTGTTGTATTACAGATAGTGTAATGCTAGTGAATATATTTACTTTGTCTTACCTTTGTTGGAATGAAAGCATGGGAGTTTGAAGCTACAAATCATTAACAGTAGCATGGCTTTCTGATCTAAAATTTGTGTTGGAATAATTGTTAGGGTTGATCTTTTGGTGTAGCCTCACTTTGAATTTGAAACTATTGCCATATATTGGAACAGATGTATTCTTTAAATATGTTGGCTTAATTCTTATGACTATTCCAATAGTTTCTTTAGTGTGTGGAAGTTGTCAATATTATAATTCAGATATGATTTTTAAGTAAGCCAATGATATAATTTTCTCTATATTGATTCACTTGGACTAGAGTACATTTCCACAGTACTTTTATTGTTTTTAAAAAAAATTTTTTTTGTTCTTCATTATGAAATTTAATGGCTATATAACTTGAGTTAGGATATTCTATTTATTTGATAAATCGTTTTCCACAAGTTGTGTATATTTAATGCTTCATAAAGGAGATCTTTTTAAAATCGATATTGTGCCAAGTTTATATTGGTGATAGCTAGTGCTATTGATCTTTCTATGAAAAACTTCTTAAATGAGTGAAATAGATATTTGGGGATTGCGGAGTTAAATCTATCCATTATTTGTTCAGTTTCTCATCTGTTCAAATTTGTTGGCTATTGTTATCTTTTGAATTCAAGGTCTGCACTAGTAAATTGATTATATTTGTCATTAATAGTTGAGTTGTGAATTGTAGATTGATTTTTATTATTTTTACTTATGCCATTAGTATTTTCATTATTTGTAAAACTCTAAATGCTAATTTGTCAAAAAATTGTTTGCAGCAGCATTTGTATTCATAAGTCTTGGATGATTGAACATGTGGCCATATTATATAGTTAGGGTTTTTCCCCAATCTAAATTTCAGCTTTTTAATTCCTATATTTAATTGTCCTACATATCTGGTTTATACTTCGAATAAATGCGATGATGATTTTTTTAAACATGTTTAGTCAATAATTTTATCAAAAATTAAACTTTTGACACTCCAGCAATGTAAGTTCTACACTCTTCGACCTCTAGTGACAATTATTATTATTAATGATGATGATGATGATAATGTTTGCATATATAGAAGTTAGAATCTCTATTTTATTGATCTGATACTCTATTTTATTTTTGGAAATGAGATATCTTAAGATTTCCATTAGTCATTTAAAGCAAGAATCTATCCCTTTCCAAATTTCTTTGCAGTTCAGATTTCTCAAACAGTTTCTATATAACTTGATATCCAGGCAGTAATTATTAAATTGTCTGAATTTCATTAATAAAATTCTAAATTGAACAAACTAAAATAGATATGATTCTTTTTATAAGAATTTTTCATATTTTTAGTTTAGTTTATAAAGAAGAGCATTTTTTCATTATTTCTTTTGATAATTGGGAATGAGGAGGTTCAATAATTTTTAGTAAATTTTCAAGTTTGATTATAATGTAAATATGTATATATATATTAAAGTTTAATGTTTAAAGCCTATAACTCCATGATTCTTTTAGCATAACGTTTTAATGAGTGTATTTCATATTTATTGTAAAAAATTTGATACATTATGTGGAAAAAAAAATTGGATCTTTTTACTATTATTATTATTACTATTATTATTAATTTTTGGATATGTTTTGAAGAAAAATAGTTAAGATTTTAAATTATTATTTCTAAATTTGTTTTAAATTATATTTTTTAGGCAATTTACCAAACCTGAAGATGTTTTGTCAGGTGCAAAGTATATGGTTGCTGTTCAGTTATCGAGAGAACCACTCATAAGACAAGTTGTTCGTGAAATATATTATGAACGAGCTCAACTTAGTATTAAGCCCACAAAAAAGGGAATGAAAGAAATTGATGAAAATCACCCATGTTATTCATTAAAATATGTAAAAACCAAACCAGTGAAAGATTTGAAAGGAGACCAATTTCTGAAAATATTAATAGCATTGGATGAGGGATTGTTAGAATTGAGTATTGGTATTGATAATGATCTTCGTCCAGGATTCCCTTCATTTCTTGAAGAATCAAAGCAGTTATATTATAGGGTGAATAATATTTATGAAAATTAAATTTATATTTTTATACTTGATAACTGCATTTAAATATTTTTTAATTGCTTTATGAATTTAATTAATATTAAAATATTTTATCATTATTATTTTTATTTCAGGTGATATTCTCATATTTTATTTTACTTTCAGGATGAATTTAGTCGCACAGTGCAAGAATGGAATACATTAAGAACACAAGCTGTTGAAATAGCTTTCAAACATTTACTATATCCATTTTTTGCTAAGGAATTAAAACTCAAATTATTAGAAGAATCTAAAGATGGTATTATTCGCAGTTGCTGTCGAAAACTTTATAATTGGCTAAAAGTAGCTCCTTATCAGGTTGACCAGCAAATGGATGAAGATGAAGATTATGATTCATCCAATGGTATTCGTGTTATGGGAATGGCATATTCCACAAATAGAGATACTCCAGCATTTTGTGCTCTAGTTGATGGAGATGGTGAAGTGACAGACTTTCAGAGATTACCTCATATGTTATTAAGAAAAAATGCTTTCAGACAAGCAGACAGAGATCTTAAAGAAAGAGATTTGGAAACTTTAAAGAAATTTATTTTAAATAAAAAACCACATGTTATTGTGATAGGTGCAGAATCCAGAGATGCACTTAACATTGCTGAAGATATAAAAGTACTCATTTCAGCATTAGAACAAGAACAACAAATACCAACAATTAATATTGAATTAATGGATAATAATCTAGCAGCAGTGTACATGATTTCTAAAAAAGCTGAGCATGATTTCCGAGATTATCCACCTCTTCTTCGACAAGCTATTTCTTTAGCACGAAGGCTACAAGATCCTTTAATTGAGTTTTCTCAATTGTGTACTCATGATGAAGAAATTTTATGTTTGAAATATCATTCTTTACAAGATCAAGTGAACAAAGATGCACTACTTAATGCTCTTTTTTTAGAATTTATAAATAGAACCAATGAAGTGGGTGTTGATGTCAATCGTTGTCTTACTCATTCTCATACAAATAACTTGGTTCAATTTGTTTGTGGTCTAGGTCCCCGTAAAGCTTCTGCTCTTATAAAGACACTTAAACAGAATAATAGTCGTCTTGAAAATAGAACACAGTTGGTAACTGTTTGTCATATGGGACCAAAAGTTTTTATTAATGCTGCAGGTTTTATCAAAATTGATACAAATTCTTTAGGAGATAGGTAATTATTTTTTCCATTTTAAATAGAATTTATAATATTAATAGATTGCTATATATTATAGAAATTTCCATATGTTAATGCCATCTGAAAACTATACAAAAAAATTACTTATCAACATAACATTTATTATGTCTAAATCATATCCCACTATCTGATATCAATGTTTAATACTATAGAAGAAAAAAATAGAGTCACTTTTCTTCTATTTGTCTAAGTTAATAAATAGATGAAAATAAACAATGATAAATATAAAACTTAAATTAACCTAAATATAACAATTCAATTTACATTGGTTTAAATTGAAACTTAGGTTAATTAAAGTGGAGTTGTTATAACATCTTGGTTATTTAAATTTCACACTTATTTGTCATTATTTATATTATAAATGTCTATTTATTAGCCTTTGTCATGTTAAACATTTTACCAGGTAATGAGAAATGATTGTTTTTGATAAACTTTATATTACTAAGTAATTTCTAATATTGTATTTAAATATTATATATATGTAAATGAAATTAAAATCTCATCTAATTACTTGCATAATAAGCAATGAAGCATTAGCTAAAAGAAATAACATATTTTACAATGCTAAACAATAGGAATCAAAATAAAAAATTATAACCATAACTCATTGTGGGGCTGGAATCTTATCTGATTTGTTAAAAAATTAGTATATAGATATTAACAATAAACAAAAATTAGCTCATTGAGTTGGAATATAAATAGTAAAGTTTGGTATTGTTTTCTATTTTATTATTGTTTATATTCTTGACATGATATTTTTAATGTCTGATACTTTGATGATTATTAAATATATGCTGTTTTTTAGATTACACATATTTAAAACCAGAATTATTTAAAATGAAATACCTTAGTTATAATTTCTTGGCAACTCTTTAAATGTGTTGTTTTGGTAATATGTGTGGTTATACCTTTGCAATATGTTATTGAGATTGTACATCTTATTATTACTAATTATATTTATATAATAACTGGACTGAATATTATTGAATTGAAATCTGGATAGTACATGCCATAATGTTGTTTTGATAATAGTGTGATTACAACTGTGATGTGTAATTGAGATTGTGCATCTTATAATTACTAACTATACAGTAATTGGACTGAATATTAAATGAGTTGAAATCTGGATAGTTCATGACATAATATTGGTTTGTTTTTATTTCGGTGGTTATTGCTTATATGTCTAATAGCATTAGATTTTATTATCTAACTGATGATTTTCATGCCTGTGGTTTTTGAAGTTTTTAGATTATATAAATTTTTCTACTTTTATTATTATTGCTATATAACATGAATGGTACCACTCTCTCTCTTTAAACTCTGTTGTTATATAAGCTCAGTTTTTGATGTAGTTTTGAAATTATAAATGAATTTTGCCTATTGTTTTAATTTATTTATAGACTAAATAATCTGAAATCATTAGTAATATATACAGAGGATGAAAAACTACTTTTACTTTTAACAATCTCTAAATATTAGTTTTAATAAATGTAATAAGAAGTAATCATTTGTATATATTAATGGTGATTTCAGATTTAGTCTATACGTAAATTAAAACTTGAGACAAAATTCACCCTATAATTTTAAAACTATGTCAAAAACTAAGCTTATATGAAAAAAGAACTTGAAGAATTCTATTTTCTCTTTCATTGTTTTTGACATCACATAAATCAAATGAGAGTTTAAAGTTTTTTTGTTTAAAACTCTTTATTTAAAACTAGTTATATATATATATTTAAGTAATTTTAAATGTTCACATATTAAAAACAAAACAAAAACATATCACAATAAAATGTAAAGATACCAGAAAAAGTATCAACAAATACCTGTAATTAATAAATCTTCATAATGTTAGCGCTGTATTTTCTTTTTTCTTCTAATCCAATGCCAATGTATCTAATTCATGATTTCATTTTTTGTCTTATAGTTAATAGCAATGGAATAACTCCAATATTATTTTCCTAGAGAACATAAGAGAAATAAATGAAGGCAGGAAAAAAAATTACTAATTGAGCTGAATGAAAGAAAAAATTATTAATAATAAATTTTTTGATTACTGTGATATAAAGAAATGTTCATAAGATGTTAAAATTAAAAATAATACTTTTGTTATGTTTCTGCATGTAATAAATCCTGGAAAAAAATAAGAACAAACTAATCGGTAAATGTTTACTTACTCATTACTATTGTCTGTACCATATGTCAGTAGGCATATTTTTAAGTAGTTTTATATTATCAAAAACAAATACAGAAAATCTATTTATCTATCCAATATTTCAATTTCAGAAATTGATAATTACTTTAGTGCTGCTTGATTATTATAAATTTAAAAACAATTTTATAATGAGATGATAAAATGCATACTGATAAATGCAAATTTAATCGAATAAAATATTTTGGCAAAACTAAGAAATTATGAATGGGCATATTAATGTTATTTGCAACTGGATTATACATAGATATGATGCAGAATCACTATTTATAATCAAGAACTGCATGTAATCAATGTATTGATAGAATCGTTTGAACAGTAGTATTTAGAGAAATATTAAATTCATTCTTCAATGGAAGAAGCCTCTATTTTTGGGGGGGAGTAATGGAGGATTTTGATCTATCATTTTTTAAAAAATAATCCACAGATCATTAATATTTAAGTTAAATAATTGGAAGACTTTGGAAAATGTGCAACATCATCCTCATGTTCATCAAATCAGCATTTGATATGAATTAAAACATTACCGTCTAAGGGAATTAGTGTTTTGGAAATAATGTTTGAAAATATTCAAAAAGTTTACAACTATAATGTGTTCTTCATAGTAATTGTTCTAAGAGAATAATATATGATATCCCTTTGCAAATTATAAAAGTATTATTATGCTTGGGAGAAATCAATTTGATTGATGACTTTGTTATTTGGTATTCATCAAATGCAAACCTTTCCGATGATTGGCTAAAATTTAAAATATTTTTATTTGATTAAACATTTGTTCATATATCTGTTCTTCAATTATTATGCTTATATCAGAAACCAAAAGTTTTGATATGGAAGCTCAATAATAAATATTCTGCTTATATAACATTGAGTAAAATGAGCATTTGATGCTAATTAATCCTTTATTGTGATTTGTTTCCAATATTTTTTATCGTCTATTTTTTCACACTAAGCATTGATTTTAGTTCAATGTTAATTCTAGCAGTTTTTTTGTCTATTGCTTTTAGTAAAACTGCTGAACATCATTGCTACTGCTGATTAGATTATAACCCATTGTCATCTTTTAAACTTAGATCAGCCAATATTTCTTTTGGCAGGCTTTTGAAATTTGTCATCAATTTGTATTTCATTTTTTTGTAACTTGATATCAAAAGTGTAACATATTATGTACTTATTTTCTTCAAATTCTAAATTTATACACAGAAAAATCAGAAAGTTGAGATAGTTTATTTAATTGGTTTTTAAACCATTAAGCATCACATGATCACATTTCCTATACTAGCACATTAATTGTTGATAAACAGAGCAAAACTCTCCATACAGTACTGCCACCTGTGCTAAACAGAGTAATCAATGGCATCCATTGATTACTCTGTTTAGCACAGGTGGCAATACTGTATGGAGAGTTTTGCTCTGTTTAATTGGTTTTTCTAATTTTCTTATGAATATATATGTATTGCCTTTCAAAAATAGCTATGTTCATATTTATTTTAATTTCTATTTTCAATTAATAAGCTCTCTTTTTAATAAAAAATTGAGAAACTATATGAAAACATTTTTTTCTTGACAGAGAGAGGCCAGTCTTTTTTTTCCCTCCGACATGTAACATTAATCAGTCTGTAATTAGAAGCTGTAATTTTAATCTTCTATTTCATTTATATTTGGAGAGCTAATAGCTTTCCCAATATATTTTATTGTTAATAAGTTTTTGTTAATACAAATAATTTATTGTAAAGACATATATATCGGAAGCATAAGTGGAGTGAGATTCAGTATAAATAAAACAGGGAAGAACAAGATTGTGAAAATGTAGTATATCTAATAGAATAGCAAGTTTAGTTATTCATCTTAATGAAAGATATTAAATGCAAATAACTTAAGTTATGATCTGATAAGTTTTCATTCTGTTAAAGAAATAGAAGATTTTTATATGGATGTTCAGAATGATTTTGATTGGACTGAATACAATTTTAAAATTATGGGAAATTTTATTATTAGAATTGTTAAATGAAGTAAAAGTTCTCTGAGTAAATTTGAAATTTTTTTTTTTTTGAGAACAATTCAAAATATAAGTGAATATGGAAGTCACTCAAATGAAGTTACAACAGATTTCAATTAATTAGAAAATATGTATATCTAGATTATAATATACTTAATCGATTCAATTCAGAAAGGGATCATCAATTAATGGAATTATACATGTTAATGCTATGCTAGAGAGATAAAAACTATTTTGAAAGTCTATAGTAACAGTTGATATTTCTAAACTTAAGGAATATTTCAGTGAATTTAAACTTGAACTTGTAAATTGTTTTAAAATATCAATAGATCTCAGTGATTGAAACTTAAATAAGTTTTTAAGGACTTATTCACATAATTAGTATAAAAAGCACAAAATCAAGAGTAAATTTTCAACTGCGATATAGGAAGAAAAGAATAAATATATATATATATATATAAAGATAGAACTGAATATTTAGAATTCTGTAAAATAGTAGAAGTGTTAATGATATTTTTAGAAAACATAACTACAAATTGGCAAGGAAAGCTAGAGAAGAGGACAAAAATATAACACTTCTTGGAATAGAAAACTTCAAGAAATGATAGAATTCTAATCAATATCTCTTTAAAAAAAACAGGTGAAGAAATAGAGAATTTGGATAAATAATAATTGATGTATCAAATAATTGAAAAAATATGATGGTAATCTTGATATTTAAGGAAGATAAAAAAGAATATATTAGAAGTTACAGATCTATTAATCCGTTATCATTTCTACGCATGATATTTTTACTAAAATCATTACAACCTGTCTACAAAGAATTTTGGATTGCAATCAAACAAAAAACAAGGTGGATTTAAAATTCTTTTATAGTACAGTAGATCACTTCCAAGTATGAAGAAATATTATAAAAAGAAGCAGTAAGTACAAGTTGGCATTTTGCATTTGATTCATAATTTATGAAAAAGCATTTGCCTTCGTTTTTCCCAGTGATTAAAATTTTGAAATATCAAAACAGATCCAGGAAAATATCAAATTCTGAAGAATGTTTATCAAAAAAAAGGGAAGAAGGTAGGATTTAAACTGCTTGATGACATTTAAGATTTACATTGGTAAGGATTGTATGTCAGGGTGATTCACTATCTCCAAACTTTTTGTGGCAGTTTTACAGAAAATATTTTGTAGATAAAAATGGAAATTTAAGAGACTAAAAAAAAATGGAAATTTCTTAAAAATTTTAAATTATGAAAATGAGGTGATTGTTTTTGTAAATAATGGATTAAAATTAAAGGCTAAAAATTCAAAAATAGTCAGCTAGAAAAAGGTAACAATTATAAATACCATAGTGAGATTATTAATCCAGATTGAAATACAATGGATGAAATTAAACATGGCGTCCTTTTGTTAATATTGAAAGAAAATAAGTTGATAAATGTTTGAAAAAGGTAATAAATCTTTTTTAACCAATGCTCAATTGGGATGGTTTATAGAAAAACAGTGCATAGACCATTCAAAGATATAGAAAAATATAGGTTGACAATGAAAAAATGAGATAGAAAGTGAAATATGTAGGTGAAAGATTAAATATTTATAATAACTGGACTGACTTGTTACTTGAAGAGATGGAAGTATAAGTGCAATTGTAATCTTAAATTGGATTCTAAGAGATTATAAGAAAGCTAGAAAGACTATATGTGAGATGGATAGAGGAGATGAAGAAATTTGTTAAATAATTTTAAAAGAAATTGTAGTTTAGAGAAATGAGATCAAATTTTAGAATTCTCCCTGCAATGGATTTTCAATGATAAAATATGAAAATGATAATTTAAAAAAATTATTTCAAGGTATAGGTATTAAAAAATATTTGTATAATTAGATTTGTTTTAATACTGAGCTGTCTGTCTAAATACAGCATTAATATATATAGATATATTATTATGCCTGTGTTTGAAACTTAAGAACTTGTTTATTGTAAATAAAATCATGGTGTTTGAATAGAAAGAAGTGAAAATTTTAAAATAAATGGTAATTATTATGCTCCTATATAACATGATGTTATAGATTTATTTGAAATTCATTAAATTTAAAAGCCACTTATAAGACTAAATGAATTGTAAATAATTTTAATCTTAGAGAATGATTAGTAATCATTTATATATTTTTAAAAAAGTGGTTGGAAAGTATTTGTTAAAAAAATATGGCACTTATAAAGATAATATATATATATAATGTATTATAATGGTCGAGCGGAGACTCTTTCCCTATCTGCCATACTAGGGTGCCACTAAGCTATTCAAACCTAGAAAATTTATAAAATAGGCAGATACGTACGGGTAAGGTTCAACTTTTATTTGACCGATAGTCCTAGTCACTAGCTCATAAAGAAGCTGAGTTTTATAATATAATATTTCAAACTTATTTTTAATTATCTATTTCAAAATATTATTAATAAAGATAAAATATTAAGTCACTACCAGTACTAATAAAACAAACATTAATGCATATAACATATATTAAAACAGATTTGAGGATTAAATTATTTAACATTAGATAGATTTAAATCCTGATATTTAAATTAATATGTACAGATTGATGAAATTTTATATAATTTAATATTTTCATCTTGTGTTAAGCGCAAATAGACTACATAGAATATGCATTTAAAGTCTTTCAAATCATTTAATCTCAGGCCAAAAGTTCGCACTTAAACCAATGCTAGTTTACCAATATACCATGTGATCAATGCAAAATAAAGATATTAGTATAAAAAAACCATGCTGACAGACATGTGCATCTGTAGGATGATATCATTAAAGAAATAATGACTCTTGTCTAGCACAGGAATGTACATCTGTGGTGAGGTAATCACTTGGAAATATATATGTTAGATATGCTCTATAAAATGGAGGATAGCGGTCTTTGCTGTCTTACTGTCCCAACCAGAGTGTAAGGAGATCACTGGCATAGGAAATACATCTACGACCATTGGCAACACGATGTCTACACTTTTGGACCATGCATTCATTTGGGTACTATGCCCTGTATGCTAATGCGGCACACGAGATTGAGAATCTAATGCATCTCCCCAGATTACATTGATTTAAAACACCAGTACGTCCCTCCTCCAGCATCGATTCAATTACGAAACAATTAGCCCAAAATTAATCCTACATAATCTAACCTAATCTTAACGAATCCATGTAGCCATTTACACTCAACTTTAAATTTAATAATTTAGTTTAACAAAGATGGAAATGATTTATAGCAAACACCCTTATATATACAAAATATTAATAGATAATTTAGAGTTTCTTTTGCTTGTCAGATAAGGGCTTATTTAGAAGTTATGCTTAGGTTACTAATTGAAAGTTTGTTTAAGATAGCTAATTAAAAGTTCATATTGCATTCAAAAGTTTTATACTTTCCATGACATATCTTTATGAATTCTCCGGATTTGGCAGGTTTATTGAAGTCCATCCTAGCTATCATATTTTTATAGATTACTCTCCTTGGAGACGAAACTGCTGCTTGCCATTTATTCATGAACTGTCTCGAGAGGCCACCTCAGTCGGCTCAAATAAGGGAAACGAAATCTATGGCGAGATCTATATCGTGGAGTCCGCAATATTGCTACATATTTTTAACCAGTTACCACTACTCAATCAATTTTTTTTTCTTTATTTTTATAATATTACACATCCCTTATTGCCAAATTTTCGGATCAATCGCTCCTGATGCGCCGATCTTATTGGTCATGATGGTTTTCCTTTCTGGACTGTGTGTTTGTTGGTTATCCTCATTGGCCAGTTTGCTCCATAGCGGAAAACACCATAATCTTTTAATTTTTATCTCTTATCTGACTTTCAATCGTTTAAGTGCCCCAAGAGCCTGTTTGCTTTACATTATTACATTTTAATAGAAAAATCATTTCCATCCTGCTAGTTTAAAAATAAGTAAAATACATTAGCAGCTTTTATTGTTCTTTTACTTTAAAATCCAATCTTTTGTTTTTTTTGGATTTTTTTAACTTTCCTTATCGCATTCTTTTAACTTTAAATAATTTAATCTGTGTATTTTATATCTCTTATTTGATTTTAATTTTTTTTTTTTATATCAAATTTTATTTACGGATCTTTTTTTATATTTTCATTTTAAATTAATGTAACGGCATATATGTATACCATTACAGTATATTGATAAATCCAAACAATAGTGCTTGAGAAACCCTGGTCAAAATGTAATAGTGAGCTTTTAACTGCAAACAGTAATAATAATTATTATTTTCTTCAGTTATAGAAATTAGATTTGGAAAGAAAACAAATTTTAATAATTTAATACAAATCAATTTTGGATCACCTTGTTTACATTTTGTTAATTGTGTTTCAGGTTTCCTACTAATTAATAAATGTCTACTGAATCTGTTTTTGTTTGAAAATCATAAATCATTTTGAAAGCAATATATCATTAACATTCATAAAACATTCTAAGTTAATGTTATGATAAGAAAAATTTGCAAATTCTTCTAAATAATAGTTTATAAAATTTCTGTTGCTTTTGATTCTTATATTTTGATTTAATACAGTTAAATGAAATTGTTATTAACCACAAACATAGTTGCATTACCATTGTAATGTTCAAATGGACATTATTTTCCTGTCTTCAAACAAAATTTACCATTAAATGAACTAGATCCTATGACAAAACCCACATATTACTATTAGGCAGACTGGACTGACCATTTATAAACAAATTAAAAAAAAAAAATCATTACATAAAGTAACTACAGACTGAGTTTTTTTCTTATTTTTTTGTTTAAACTTGATTTATTATGCAAAGAAAATATAAATGTTTATTGCTGTGATAAAGATTTAAATTTTTTTTTTTTTTTTGAAGAAAAACATATCTTGATTATCATATTTTAAACGTATTTGAAATAACAGATGTCCTATAATTATCAATTTTATAATTAATAAAATTAATATTTTTTTTTAAAAAAAAGTAAGCAAGCTTTTTTTCTAACAAATAAAACGTGGACAAAGAAATAAAATTAGTTTGCAACTAAAATTAACTTTCTATTAATAAAAGTTATTTTTTACCTTTTAAACAGCATATTTAAATTGAATTGTTTGTGCACTTTTTTTGTGTGTGTATATATATATAGATAGTATTATAGTAATTGCAACATGTGTTATCATAAAAATAAAACATAATAGAAAATATTTAAAAATAAATATTAATTATTGCAAAAAAAGTATCTATACACTATAACAACTATAAAATTAGGGAAATTTTCAGATATGCACAAATACTGTAAATAGAATAACATTTAGAATAAATCTCAGATCTAGACAAAAACATGCATGCTTATATAATTTTAAAGCAAAAATATTATGGTTAATTGCTATTAATATAAGATGATATTGTATTGTGAAATTAATAGATAATTCGTATTTATCAAATTAAAGTTAGATTGTTAATCGAGTAAATTAGAGGTAGGGGACCTTTTTTCTACCAAAGGCCATTTGGATATTTATAATATTTCATGGTCCATACAAAATTATCGACATAAAAATTAGCCTACTATATTTGATCAAAATTTAATTAATTTATTTCTAAACATTAAGGGTGGGCAACCTTTTCATCTGGCAGACCAATTTCAACGTTCCCTTTTTAAGTGATGGCCATAATTTTTTTGTGAATTAAAAATAATGTAATATTATTATTAATGACTATTCTACATTCAGTGACAATTTTTTTCCATTTGCCTTATATCTTACTTTATGACATTTATATTCTCAAATTTATGATCTGGACGGATTAATTCTACAGCAGCTAGGATGTAGCTTTTTATAAACCTTCAAAAAAAGATTTTGAATTATCTGTTTTTTTTAAAAAGTAACTTGTTGTCAAGCGTTGGTGGCCGAGTGGTCAGCACAGCTGCCTTACAAGCAGTTGTCCCAGGTTTGCTTCCCGGCCAATGCTTTGACACATGAAAAAAAAAAAGAAAAAAAAAGTAACTTGTTTTCACAGAATTTTCTGACTTGTTTGTACTTTTTATAAAATATGACAGCTATTTGATGAAATTCCTTTTCAAGTTTTCTATTTTAATACACCCCCCCCCCCACCAATAATTTTATTGTAATCAGAATATGCTGATAAATAATATAATGACTCTTAATAATGTGTTCTATATTAACCAAAATACTTTCCAGAAATATCAGGAACATAGTGTGATTATTTGTGTCAATTTATCTTACTCAATGCAGTCATCCCAATAAAAAAAAGTTAAATGCAAAACAATAATAATAAAATGAAATAAAAATTCCAAGTTTTATTTTTGCTAGTTATATGTTTGTCTGCAAAAATCACTATAAAAACAAACAAAATACTTTCAGCATTAAGATTAAATCCGTAAACAGATGGGCCACACACTATAGATAATTCATTGGAATATTGTGCCTCTAGTAGAATGAAAGAAACTATTATGAGAGAAAAACGTAATTTAGGAAATAAATATTTTACCTAACTCTTAATTCATATATCATCAACCATTATTAATCCACTGCAGGATAAAGATCTCTCCATCTTCTCCGATCTTTAGCTTCTCTTCTCCACATCACCCCTGCACACTTTCTTATTTCATCCACCCATTTCACATGTAGTCTCTTTCTGGATCCTTTACAATCCTTAGAATCCAGTTTAAGATTTCAATTGTCCATCTATTATCATCTCTTTTAGCAAGATGTCCAGTCCAACTCTACTTCAGTCTTTTACTTTTTTCAATGAAGTCAGTAACACATTTGTTCTCTTACCCTATATTCCATTTTCGATCTCTTTTTATTCCTAACATGCATCTCTCCATACTTCTTTGAGTGATCTGAAGTATCTGTATTGCTCTTCTATTAAGTGTCCAAATCTCAGTTCCATAAGTAAGAACTGGTAAAACACATTTATTAAAAATTATTCTTTTCAAACACATAGGCATATTTCCTTTAGTATCAAGTTATTTCTACCAAAAGCACTCCAACCATGTTTAATTCTATGATTAATTTCATCCATTATGTTTCCATCTGTATTAATAATCTGATCAAGGTATTTGTAGCTGTTTATTTCTTCTAACTCATCATAATCAATCTTTATTTTCATATTTTGAGAAAATCCATTGAACATTAGTTTTTTTTAACATTTATCTTTAGTCCTACTTTCATCTGATAACTCCTGCAATATTTCCTGCAGCTTTAAAGCATTATTTGCAAAAACAACTACATCATCTGCAAAATCTAAATGACTTAAATAATCTCCATTTACTTTCATTCCTTTAGCTTCTCATTTTAATCCACAAAATACTTCTTGCAGCACTGTTTTGGAGATATGCATTATTTATTTCAGGAGTGGAGAACCTCCAACCCACAGGCCAACTCCAACCCTTGAAAGCTCTCAAACTCTCTTTCCCTCCCGTACATTTCCAAAAAGCCACAAACATTTTTGAAAGGTAGTCATGAATTTCTGTATACTTTGTCAGTTTATTTGACTAATTTGAAAGAAAATATTAAAGGAATGAAATAATTATCAGTTTAAATTTTTCATAGTTATTTATTATATATAACGAGTTCAATCATTTCATTTGTCAATTATCAAATAAAACTATACTTTGCTGCATTCTTCAGAATGTTTAAAACAACATATTTATTTTAAAGAAACTTCTTTCTATCTAATGTAATACCCTCATTAAAAAGATCTCCTGATAAGCTAACTATTCAGTATAAAAACACATTTTCATCAAACATATATATCTTCCTTGGAAAAGAAACGCTCTGTATATTAACAATCTACTGTTGATAGTAAAGTACATGTTTCCGAGAAGGTTAGTCTTTCATACCAAAGAAGAAAAAAAAAACAAGAGTTAGTTAATTAGTATAACAAGTTAACAAACAGTTCTGTCCTGTATATAGTGAGTGTTCTTAATGTGGGCAAAGTAACATGTTACCTCCCATATTAAGTTAGATGATTTGTCAAGCTTGTTTGGGAAGGGAAACCTAAATTTTATTTATCACAAAACAAAATGTTTGTTTATATTATAAGCTGTAATTCCCCCCATTTTATTTCATGATTTCAGAAATGAAATGATCCAAGCTAGACATATGCTTTGCCATTGTTCATGGATAAAGTTTACTTCAGATGGTTTATTAAATGATTTGAACAACACTTTGTCTTAAGAATGTCTTATAAAATGTTTCTAGATCTCACAGTAAAGTCTCATACTCTTTCTGGGATTCATGTATTGGTAGAGTGAACACTGTCGGTCAACTTGGGTATGGTGCTGCCCTCTTGTAGTGTCCATTCCATCCTCTGCAAGCTGTTATAGTGAAACTAAGATAGAAGCTCATTCTATAGAATCTTGACATCTCAATTAGGCATTCGATGAATGAATTAATATTTACATCTTCTGGTAAGAATCTACACACAACCTCCATGGCAAGTTGTTTAGCTGGAAAACATTGGAGTAGCTTTTAAATAACTTGAATGTTCTTAATTATATGTTAAAAGCTTTAAAATGTGATATATATATATTAGCATAAGCAAAATTACTTTTCTGATAATATTCAAGGATGTGCTACGATTCTCTTATAGTTTTCACAATTGGTAATATTTCTATTCTTCTGAATGGTTATTGTCTAATAGGAAACTCCCTTGGGTGCAGGTTTGCGACATTGTAAGAGTTTCTTGCTGTCAGAGGCTATGTAAACAAATAATTCCTTTGGTTTAATCAACCCTCTTTGCAGTTATTCTCATATTCCAATCTTTAAAAAAAATTTCGTTTTTGTATATATATATTATTTGAGGTTTTTATATATGGTGATTGTTGAGTTAGTTAATGTTTTCAATTAAGTAATTGAATCATAAACTTTCATCTTTTGAACAATTGATAGCTTGGATATGCTTGACCTAGATCATTTTCAGGTTCTAAAGTTCAAGTCTTAGTTTTCATGGTTACTAAACAATAGGTTTATTTCTGTTTGTCTATATATGTGGAATATTTAGTCTTTAATTGTTATGTCTAGTTAGGGCAATATTTTTATTTTATTTAAAGCTAATGTTTTCCAATTGACATTACTAACATATGTGTAAGTTAATTTTTTTTTTGTATTATATTGACCTCAATCATTTATATGTTAAGTTGTTTATTAGAGTGTACTGACTTGCAAATAAGCATGTACATGAGTGTTCATCTAAGTTGTAAATGACCCTTACAATATATATATCAACTTACTTGAATAAAGTTTAATAAATCAGCCAATCAAATCACTTTTATTTGCCTATAAAATATAACATATTAGAAAACCAATCCATCAGTTCCTGCCAAAATAATAGTTTCAAGATCTGAACGTTAATCATAGTTGGATCAGATATATATATATGCATTTCTCTTATCACTCAATAAAATGCAAAGCAACTATTCTTCATCATTCTTTTTATAGTGAAAAGTGATGATAATGAAGTTCACATATTTTAAATTTTATATTGATTTCTGAATTTATATAACTATCTCTTGTCTTCATTAGATGCAAATGCTTTTTGTTTCAATGTTATTTTTTACCAAAATATTTTTTATTCATATTCTCAACCCATAAAGTTAATGTATTTTCATTCTTCACTAATACTAGCACAATTTTTTTTTTTTACTAATTTATGAATTGGTAATTTGTCCTAAATTGAAAATCTGACCATTTTCAGCTTAAAATTTTGTTTTATTCAAAACTAAATCAATTATATTCATGTTGTAGCATAAAGGAAGTACTCCACAGCTTCTTTTAGATTAGGCTCAATTGCTATATCAATTAACTTTACACTTTTAGGCCATTTAGATGAAGTTTTATTTTAATTCACAGTGAAAAAATAATGAATAATGTTTTTGCTGAGATTGCAGTAAGTGCAGTAATGTGTTTATAAATTTCTTTTTAACTATTATTTTTTTAATCCACAGTTCTTGAGAGCATGGCTATATGTTGATTATACTGTATTATAAATTTTACATTTATTCCTTTTTTTAATCGTTATTGTTTAAGTAATTATATTTTAATTGTTATTCCCCCCATTTTCTAGTTTAGTTCTATTTATTTTTAAAATTTTAATTTGTCTTAACATAAATTTTATTACATTCAATCTTATTTATTTGATCATAAATTCATAGTACTGAAGCATATGTAGAAGTACTTGATGGATCGAGAGTTCATCCAGAAACTTACGAATGGGCCAGGAAAATGGCCGTAGATGCTCTTGAATATGACGATACTGCTGAAGATGCTAATCCAGCTGGCGCTTTGGAAGAAATCTTAGAAAGTCCTGAGAGATTAAAAGATCTTGATTTGGATGCTTTTGCAGAAGAATTAGAACGACAAGTAAATTAATATTAATTTATTTCTAATCTTATTTTTATTTATGTAAACAATACTTATAGCATCACATGATCACTATCTTATACTAGCACATAATTGTTTATAAACAAAGCAAAACTCTCATACAGTATTGCCACCCTGTGCCAACCAGAGTAATCAATGAATACCAGAAGGCTTATGCATAAAATCCCTATCTAATGCCTACTCTGGTTGGCACAGGGTGGCAATACTGTATGGAGAGTTTTGCTTTGTTTATAAACAATTATGTGCTAGTATAAGATAGTGGTCATGTGATGCTTAATGGTTTAACACCAATCCTGCCTAATAGGATAGTGGTGACTATGGTTGTTAAAGAGCCAAAGACACCAAAATGTATGGGTGCTGAACTGAGTTCAGACCCATATGACTATATAAGCTATTGAGCTTAGATTGAAAATATTTTTGTGTTTTCAATTTCATTCTCATAGTTCTGTAGTTAAGTAGAGATAAAAGATGGGTGCTGGAGGGTTGCATTAGATCCTAAGATCTAGGTGCAGTGCTCTCAGATCCAAAGCTCCTCACTGACGATGGCCACAAGCCAGAAACTAGTCTGGAGATATTGGATGAGTAGGCATTAGATAGGGATTTTATGCACAAGCCTTCTGGCATTCATTGATTACTCTGATTGGCACAGGGTGGCAATACTGTATGGAGAGTTTTGCTTTGTTCAACACTTTTAGGACAAAAGAAAGTTGAGACCAGGACATTTGTGTCAAGATTTTATTTAGTATGTAAGAAATTTTTTTTTTTTTTGACTAAAATTATTTAGTTGTGAAGAGGAGAAAGGCCAAATAGATTGATTTTTTGACGTCTGATAAAGTTTATATTTAGAATGAAAAGTTATATATTGAGAGTTCTCTACCCATAACCAGTTGGTAAAACTTACATAATAAGGTACAAATATAATTTTACTTCTGAATATTTTGTTAACAAAACCCTCATTTAGTTTTAGTAGAGAAGATATAAATTAAATATTAATATCGATAGGCTTAACGTTTTAGAGGATCCATGTCTCATAATCATAGCCATCATAAAAAATGTATTTTTTCATCGAAATTCCTTAATATAAGATCTGCTTTTCTTGACCGTTTCATTATGAAAAAAATACATTTTTTATGATGGCTGTGATTACGAGGCATGGATCCTCGAAAACGTTAAGCCTATCGATATTAATATTTAATTTATATCTTCTCCACTAAAACTTACTTATAAATAAGTGTTTTGTTTATATAATAAGGTACCATAATCATGCAATAATGCCTGATTTTTATTATTGGTAATTCATTTCTCCTTGATTTAGTTTAACATTTTATTATTAAAGTTGCATCATTACATTTTAATATACTTGAGATAAAAATACACAATGAAAATAAACATTAATTAGATACTAAAATTTACCAAGTTTTTATAACAATCTCTACCTTTAAACCACTGAATGTCACATGATCACCATTGTTTACTCTGACTTGCACTGACTGGCACTACTGTATGGCGAGTTTTGCCTGTTTTAATAATCTCTACCTTTGCTCTAACTTTTTAGATGAAAACTTATTTAATTTTTTCAGCTATGGAGTGAAAAAAAAAAGTGTGCTTTTTAAATTTGATATTTTCTATTAATCTTTTTTTTTTTTTATTATATAAAATTGTAAATTAACTCATTTGAAAATTAAAAATGGACTCTAACATACAAAATTTAACTTTTTTCTTTTTACTAACAATTAATTCAAAAATTTAATTAAACTTTACATAAAAATGATAGAGATAGATGCTTTTGGTATATAGTATTAAAGAAGGCTGTTTAGAACATCCACTTTGTCAAAAGAATGAATCAATAATCGAATCATGTAACCGTTGATCTTTATTGAAACACAAGGCATTGAATGAGAAATTGTCATAATTTTAATGTAGTATAAATACTTCTATGGTTCATGGTAAAAATATTTATTCTTGGTAAAAAAGCATTGAAGGGTGGAAGTACCTCATTTTTGTATATGGAATTACCAAAAATCAGTTTAATTTTGATGAAACATAACAGCAATAATTTATTCTCATTATAGCCGTATTTTCACCATGCACTTCTTGTAATATCACTGAATTCTACTCTTCAAATTTTCCATACTTAAGTATTTACCATGTCTTATTAGTAATTAGAATAGCATAGAATTGTCACTATAAGATTATATTTACATTTGAAATGACTTTTATGAAAAGGATTTTTATTAAAAAGTATGATAGATTATTCTTTTCATAAATGGGATATACTTTACTAATTATTATTTTTTAACTTTTATGTTCATTTTCTTTTGTAAAAAAAAAATTAAGAGCATATTCTAAGAATGATTTTTTTTTAATTGAATAAAAAACATTGTGTTTTAAAAATATATTAATGGATTTCTTTGTATTTTGCATTAAGTTTATATAAATGCATTCAAATATATCATTATTTGCCATAATTATTATTCAAAAAATTTTATAAGCAGTGTTAATGCTGTCAATTAGCACTTTTAAGCCTATCAGTTTAAAAATATAACAAAGCCTTTGCTCAGAATTTGAATTTTTACTTTTATCAGCTGCTTTCCTGTCCAATTGATAATTACAACCAGATCTTATATAAAATTATAAAGATGTTTAAAATACATTGTAACAGATGCTGTTGAAATAAATACAATTCACGATGTAATAGAACAGTACCATAAAATATTAAGAAATAATGATATATATAAGATTGAGTCAGCATTATCAGATTGGTAAATGGGAGTGCCTAATTTCTAGCTGATGAAACTGTGATTGGAAATTTAAATTCTGGGTTTTTATTACTTTTTCAATGTAATAGATTATTAAAAATGTTAATTTATTCTATTTAAGATCACTTGTTTTGTAATTTGTCATATATATATATAACTATTTTTTAAACAGGGCTTTGGCAACAAAAGCATTACCTTGTATGACATCAGGGCAGAGCTTAATCATAGGTATAAAGATTTGAGAATACCATATCGTTCTCCCAATAGTGAAGAGAGATTTAATATGCTTACCAAAGAAAATCCTCAAACTTTTTATATTGGTAAGATAAATTTTATACTAATAGTAATGATATTAAAAGTAATCTTCATAAAGCTTTTTAACTTTAAAAGTTTTTTATTATACTAAAAATTTATTAATTTATTTAGGTAAACTTGTGCTATGCAGAATAACTGGAATTGCCCATAAGAAACCTCAAGGAGAACAGCTAGATCAGGCTAAACCTGTGAGAAATGATGAAACTGGTTTATGGCAATGTCCTTTTTGTCTTAAAAATAATTTTCCTGATCTCAGTGAAGTTTGGAATCATTTTGATGCTGGCAGTTGCCCAGGACAAGCCACTGGTGTGCGTTGTCGTCTTGATAATGGATGTTTTGGTTTTATCCCCACCAAATTTATTAGTGACAAAAGAATCACTAATCCAGAAGAAAGAGTTCAGGTTATTTTCTTTTTTATGATTAATCATAATTCTTCAAGTTTTAATTATGAAGCAATAATAAATATTTAATTTAATTTTTTTTTTTTCAGATTGGAATGACTGTTCATTGCAGAATAACCAAAATTGATATTGATCGCTTTGCAGTAGATTTAACGAGCCGCACTTCCGATTTATTGGATAAAAATAATGATTTCAGGTATTGTTTAAATTGACAATTTTCTTGAATCTTGTGAACTTTTTATTAAATTTATTGTTTTTGGAGTATTTTTTTTTAAAGATTAAAATATTGAACAATTTTGGTAGCATCATATCAATGATCAATTATTTTAAATGTCTTATAGAAGGTTATTTTTAATTGGTTCCAGAAAAAGAATATATTGGGTGTGGTACTTAGGCAGTTTTCGAAGAATGTTAATAACTGTTTATCTATTATCTATATAAAGTTAAAAATCTTATTAAGAAAATCAGGAGAGTTAACAAGGAGCGCCCAAACTATATCTAGGTTTATGAAACATTGAGAAAATTTAAATTGCTTAAAATCAATAAAAGAGACTGTTTCAAAAACTTTAGCTAATTATATTTACTAATGTCATAAAATCATAATTATTGACATAGAACATTGAGACAATATTATCATCAGAGCTTCATAAAGAGTGTTTTGGAAGAAATTAAGAATTGATCCTCAATATTGCTGGAATTATTTAAATATAACGTAGCTCGGTAGCTTCATACCCATTAATATAATAGTGATTAAGTTGATGAAAGTATTAGTAATTATTAAAATAATTGATTAAATAGTTGATAACTTTGTATTTTTCTTTTGTTGCATATATAATTTTAAAAAAAGAATATGATTTGTAATCAATGGTGTAGAAAAAATTGCATATAGTGAATGTAATAATTATGTCTTGCACTGGTGGTGAGACGATAGCGCGACTACCTTGCACTTGCAGGCAGTTGCCCGGGTTGCGGGTTCGCGTCCCGGCTGATGCTATGACACTTAAAAAAAAATGTAATAATTATATACTTTTGTCTTCAATTGTATTCTCAAGTCAATGTCACATTTTCATTCATCCATTTTAGTTTGTTTATTACTGAATATTGCTTCACTTATTTCATGTTCACACTAATAAAAAATTACATACATCATCCATATCCTAGATAATCTTAAAATGAAAGTGTCATAACTTTTTTTTTTTTAAAAAGTATTCTTTCACAGACAATAATAATAATAATCCAGTCAATAAAAGTGAAATATATGTTTTCTTTTTTCAATTTTTATTGTAATTAAAGTAATAATTGTTTTATAGTTTTAAGTTGGAGAGAAGTATAAAAGAAGTATTAGTTTTTTTTTTTGTATAGAAGGCTTTTCAGTCCATCAAAAATTAATATCAATATATTGGCAATCATAAAGATAATTAATTTAATTAAGCAAAGTTATTATCAATGTATTAGTCTCTGTTTTTTTAAGCATTTAATATATATTACTGCCATAGTGAAAGTCAAGAGTTTACTCCCTTTAGTTTCCAAAATATTTTTTAAAAATGAATCATTTATAATATATATATAATTGCAATAAAAATTTAGAGAGGAAAAAAAAAATGTACATACAAATTGTTTTTGCAGTTATTATTATATATATTTATGAGAAAATGTACACCTACGTTCTCTTTTGAAAATATCCCTGGACTCTTGAATACTCAGGTTTCCAGCAGTTGGCTTTACGCTATTGGGAGCATATAAGCAAGTTGAGAAATGTGATATTGTTAACTTTCTTAGATAAGATAGAGGGGACCTACAGTTTGTATAAAGGTGTTAAAAATGTATAGAAACTGTCCTGGTATCAGACCTATATGTCTTGCAAGAGAATTTCGCTTAGGCTAAAAAGTTTCGGATTTTTTTTATATTTTATTACCTTGAATTGGTATGAAATAATTAAGGGTAATTTCTAAATGCCAATGCATTATTTGTGATTTGAATTCCAAATCTTCACTGATAAAGCATAGATATGCTAAGAAAAGTCATAGTAATGATGCTAGTTTTCTCCATTTACCTTCTTGTATTCACAATCAAGCCACCAAATTGAAAAAGGTTATTAATTTTATAAATGATGCTGATCTTTCCATTGGCATTTATGAAAAAGTTTCTCAGTTTCTTATATTTATTAACCAATATTTATAATTTTTCATATTTGGATTTCTATTATATTTGTATTTTTTACATATATTTTGTTCATTTTTAGGCCTTCCAAGGATCTGTATTATAATACTGATTTGGAAGAGAAAGATCTTAAAATTGAAGAAGATTTGAAAAAAAAACAAGCACGCCAAACTTATATTAAACGTGTTATTGTACATCCAAGTTTTCATAATATAGGATATAAAGAAACTGAAAAGCTAATGGTAAATATGGACCAAGGAGAAGTAATTATAAGACCGAGTAGTAAAGGTGCCAATCATCTGACAGTTACTTGGAAAGTACAGGATAATATTTATCAGCATATTGACATAAGAGAAGAGGGTAAAGAAAATGCATTCAGTCTCGGACAATCACTTTTTATTAATAATGAGGTAAATTTTTTATTATAATATTTATTGAAATTTTATTCTATTTTTCTTTCATTTTATTTTTTGTTATTATTTGCCCTATTTGATTGCTTTTTTTTTTTTATTTTAAAGGAATTTGAAGATTTAGATGAAATCATCGCAAGATACATTCAACCTATGGCTGCATTTGCTCGAGATATTATCAATTTTAAATACTTCCAAGATAATGAGGGTGGGAAAAAAGATATTATTGACAAATTTTTAATAGATGAAAAAAGGAATGCACCTTCAAAAATTCCATATATATTTAGTGCTTCCAAAGAATATCCAGGCAAATTTATGCTATCGTATTTACCTAGAAATAAAACTCGTCATGAATTTATTACTGTAACACCAGATGGTTTTCGTTATCGTCAACAAATGTTTTCATCTTTAAACTCTCTTTTACGTTGGTTTAAAGAACATTTTAGAGATCCTATTCCTGGAACTCCTGCTAGTCTTGGTCGTACTCCTATGACCCAGACATTAGTTACACCAAGTATTAATCTGGCTGGAGTTGATGCCCAAACTATTCAGAGAGCTGTTAGTGCCTTGCCAACACAGATGTATAATACTCTTGCCCAAGTAGCAGGTCATACTCCTCAACAGTGGGGTGCACAGACAAATTATGCAGGAGGATATAGTGGGGGATATAATTTTCAGGTATTTTTTTTTTTTTTTTGATATTTGAGCTCTATTACTTTTTTCCATTTAAAGCAGATTTATGAATAATCCAAATTAGTTTAAAATCATTCCTAAATTAGATAAACAATGGGACTTCCTCAGATTAGTTGGAGGCTACTTCAAAGAAATTTCTAAATTTATTTGTAGCTCTCATGGCCTGGATTTGAACTTCAGATCATGGACTTGGAAACAGATATGCTAACTATTATGTCTTTTACTGCTTTGGATTATTTATTATCTGCTCCAATGTCTGTTAATAAATATTAAACTTTTAGAAATATCGCTGAATTTTTAATTGTGAAAAATTTTTTTTCATTTTTATTTCACACCCATATTTGAAGATTCATGAATAATTTGTACATCTTTTTCAAATATTTTTAAAATGCTAATTGCATTAATTTTAACAAATTGTTAGAAGCATAGTTATATTAAATGCCTGTGATCTGGGATTCAAATTCAGGCCAAGTGAAATTCTTTTCAAATGGCTTAGGTTTTTTTTCATGTAGCTGGCTTATATTCAACCCTGCTAACCATCCAATATTAATCAGAAAATGGATATTTATTTATCCTTAACTAGAGGATCAGTGCCAAATTTGGTAAATACTCCTTTCTTCTTCACTGGTTCTCAGTAAAGTGGCTAGAAGTTCCTTTATCCTACAGTGGTTTATTTATTATTTATAAGTTGTTTTATCTTTATCATATTTTATTACTTATTTTCATTTTTTGTAAAATTATAAAGGAATTGAACATGAAATATATCATTTAACTTATTAAATGATTTTTTTTGCTTTAAGACTGATGAAAACTTAGCTATGCCATTGAATTATATAATTTAATAATGAGAGAATTTATTTATATGTTAAATATATAGTGTAAAGGAAAATATGATGAAACTTCAAATAAAACTTGGATTTTCATAAAATTTTAAAATTCTACTTAGTTTAAAAATAATAACTGATGTTATTACACATATATATTCAACCACTCACTAAATTTTTTGAGTATATTATTATTTTAGGCTTTTGCTACACCTCAACAACCCATTGCTACTCCTTTATTAACACCATCTTATGCAAATATGATGACTACACCTTCTCAAGCATTAACCACACCAAGATATCAACCAACCCCACAAACCAATTGGAATCCTCCTGGAATGACTACTCCTAGAAGTACACCATCACAAAGACCTTTGCCTCCACCACAACAACCAATTAAGTAAGTCATGATATTGTTTTTTATTTGATAGTAAATGTTAAAACATTTGTAAATGTATTCAAACATACTTGTATGTAATTTATATTTCTGATATATGTATATTTTAAATTTAGGCAAGCTCCTCATACAGCTCAAGATTGGGGTAAAGCTGCAGAAATGTGGGCCAAGAAACGCCAAGAACAACAAGCTAAAATGACTCCTCGAGCAAGTCCTATGTTTCGATCTAGTCCTATGATGCGGCCAAGCCCTAGTCCAATGATTGAAAGTACTCCAGCAGGAGATGCAACACCCCTAATAGATGAACATGAAGATAGATAAGAATTACGCAAAAAATTATTTGAAGGGGGGAGGCGTAGGATTAATCCTGTAAATTGTTTGTATTTATCTCACTTTGCTGATAATGTATAAAGAAATTGTTGATATATATAGTTTATATAAAATTTCTACCAAGGCCAGAAAGGCTCTGAAATATATTTTGTACAAATAAACGTTGACATAAAGTTCATTTATTAAAAATTGTATTGCAGATGGGGGGTAAGGGTCATATAACTTTAACTTGTTCTAAATTCCAAGAATATTTACATTTTCAGCTTTACTATATATGTATGGTTGAGTATAAATGCCTACACATATATTAAACTATGTGAATATGTGCAGTGCATAATTTAACAACATACATCTGTGTACAAACTTATTCCCATTTATCACTTGTAAAATAAACATGAGCATATTTATTTTGATTTATTTTATACAGACAATTTTTTAATATTGACTTATTGTGTACTTTTTACTATCCTAATATCAGTATTTTTTCCCTTTTTTTGTTAAGGAATAAAATGAGAATCAATACTATTTTGATTTGTTGTATTAAAGAAAAAAGTTGCATGTAATTATTTAATACATAATTATTGACTTGATCAGGAAAATAAATCACAAATATGGATGTGTGTATATATACTTATATATATCTTTTGTATTGTAGATTAAAAATTTGAAATAAAACTGACATCATTTAGAATTGTCTTGAAGTCAAGTATTTATATGTATGTATCCAATTCAAACCACTAATGTGCTTCTATTCAGTTTGGCACTGAAACTAAAATTGTTTTAGATATTACATAATTGCCAATTTCCAAAAAATAAACAATGAAAATAAGAGCCGAGCAAAATCCTCTTTGTCAGTTGGCAAATCTCCATCATCTGATCTATTAAAATACACTTGTTATTATGAAAAAATGTTTTCATTTCTGTATAGTTACGAAAGTGCATTAGTACTTTGAATTGTATACTCCTTAGTTTAATGGCTAATTATTATATAAATGTAATTTAATTATGTAGGATAGAACCCATCTTGCAAATAGCTTGTTTATTATATGAAATAAGTTATTATATCGAAAACAGATTTCATCAACATGAAATCTGTTAAAGATTGAAATTATGAATTTAATGATGTTTTTTTTTTGACAAACATTTCCGTAGTTACATATTTCTTACGTTCCACTTCAAATTTTTTCTTTTTTAGGTAAAGATGTTTTTCCTTCTCACCATCTAAATACATGACCAATTAACTTGTTTTATTGTGTTTTTTTTTAAATTTTTAATTAAGTCGTGATATTCATGTAATAGCATTTAGCACACTTTTCTTTATTCACTTTTTACAATGCAGTAAATTTTACTTATTCCTTGATAATATTTCCTTATAGTTTCAACTGATTATTCTATGACCTGAATTGAAGTTTCAGAGCGGATATAAGCTAGCTTATACTCAACCCAGATAGCTCTCCCAATCAGATTGGTCAAATGACTGTCAGTACATTGATCATAAAGAAAAGGTATAATTGAAATATATTACAACTTTTACCATTGGTGAAAGAAATATTGTACAGCTGCTGTAGCAAGTTTATGGTCTTTTAATATTTTTCTGATTTGCGCTTTGTTTTTTTCTTCATATATATAACTTTTTTGATTGTTTAATCATAAAATTTTGTTCTCCAATCAATGATATTACTAATAAAATTCAAACACCAAAAATGACAGAAACGAACCATAATCTGCCATTTTTCCATTGCACTAAACCACATAGGGCGAAAAAGGTATTTCTTTTATCCTTATACCTAAAATGAATGTTTCTGTATATTTTGATCTAAATAAACTTGCTCTGAAGAAGACTGCAGGTCATTCGAAACGTAGGTGTATGTACAAATAAAGAGTTTTGCTAAAAAGTGTTTGAAGTTTGGATAAATTGTATTTATAGAATATTACGGCAAACATAAAGAAAAGTGTGATTTTGGCACTATTATAATTTGTTAAATGTAAATATTTTAATGCGCTACTTTTTGTTTTTATAATTCAATCCTGTTAGAACTAGTTTTGCATTTTTGATAATTAGCCCATGAAGAAGAGTAACATAGTGACATAGTGAGAATTTTACAATTAAAGATTCTTGAATCAAAGTTTAACTTCTCATTTCAGGTACTCAAAAGTTACAGGACCTCCAGAACAATTAATTATTTGATTACTTTTATATTATTTACCTCTTTTATAAAAGTATATTGTTTAATTTTCTAGAATTATTCAGAGTATTATGAATTTGATATTATTAAATTTGGATTTTACTAATTTACAATGATCAATTCTGGTAGAAGATGAATCACCAGTGGAGACTGGTGCATTACTATATATGTTCATGTAAAGCTAAGAAAAATTATGTGCAGATAAACAGAGAAGCCTTAACTCTGATCACTGCACTTATAAAAATAAGACGTGGTAGAAAATTATTGATATAGCTCAAAAAGTATTTAAAAAAATTTACATTTATTTCAATTCAATAAAGATGGCTGATATAAAACTCCCTGAAGTAAACAAATTATCATTCAATAGGTTATATTGAAGATTTATAGATCAATGTGCTGAAGATAAAAATACTCCTGATCTTACATAATGATAAATTATATTCAATAACAGTTGGAATATGTTATATATGACCAATATTTATAGTGACAACGAAAGATAAAATGTGAAATACGTGAGTCCTAATGCTTTTTCTCTATGATCAGTGATCAAAACATATTATATTTGAAAGTGGCATATATCATCAGCTCTTAAAAAATAATCTTTTCTCCCATTATTTCTAAAAGCAGGGAAAACTCTCCATACAGTAGTGCCACTCTGTGCAAGCCAGAGTAATCGATGGATGCCAGAAGGCTTGTACATAAAATCCCTATCTAATGCCTACTCATCCAATATCTCCAGACTAGTTTCTGGCTTGTGGCCTTCATCATTGAGGAGCCTTGGAACTGAGAACACTGCACCTAGATCTTAGGATTAAATGCAACCCTCCAGCAGTCATTTCTCTACTTAATTACAAAAGTACGAGAATAAAATTGAAAACAATAATATTTTCAATCTAAGCTCATTAACTTATATAGTCATATAGGCCTGAACTCAGTTCAGTATCCATACATTTTGGTGTCTTTGGTTCTTTAATAACCATAGCCACCACTATCCTACTAGGCAGGATTTGTATTAAACCACCAAACATCACATGATCACCATTTATTATGCTTGCTCATAACTTATTAAAACAGGCAAAACATCTCCATACAGTAGTGCCACTCAGTGCAAGCCAGAATAATCAAGGCTCCTCACTGACAAAGGCCACAAGTCAGAAACTAGTCTAGGAATATTGGATGAGTAGGCACTAAATAGGGATTTTATGCACCAGCCTTCTGGCATCCATTGATTACTATGGTTTGTACTGAGTGGCACTACTGTATGGAGAGTTTTGCCTGTTTTAATAACTGTTATGAGCAAGCATTAGAAATGGTGATGTCATGTGATATTTGGTGGTTTAATTATTTTTTCTATTGGTGCAATACCCTTAACATCCCTAATTCAAATTCTTTCTCTTGTCTAATCCTAATGATCTATTGGATATGCTCTAGCAATAAATAATATTTAAAAGATATTTTGACATAGTTTCAGTCCCAGTGCAAGTGTTTTTCAACCATGTGCTTCTTTGAAATCTTATAGCTTCTGTATTAACTCCATTAGTAAATGTTACTTAACAGTTGAACAACATGAAATGATGTATTAGTAATATCTTTATAATAATCCAGAATAACATTAATTTCATATTAATTTTGCATATTCAGGTACTTTGAAACTATAAACTCTAATTAAAGACAAGCACAAAAATGCACAGATTAGAAATCATTTGAATCAAAACTGATATGGATAATTAGAAAGCCCTATCATCCAATGTTTACAATTGAGAAACTATTAATACAATACAATACAATGGGAAGTAAAAAATAAGTGTTAAAATGTATTAAAACAAATTACATCTGCAACCTCATTATAAGCTCTGTCAAGAAGTAGGATCATAGATGTAAAGATGTGATCGAGAAAAATGGAAGTTTTACTAATAATCAGCTTGTCACAACTAAAACTTGAAAACACCTTTAATCTTACCTAAAGATAAATAACATTTAAAAAGTAAGACATCAACTATTGACAGGATTTTAATGGGTATAATGACATGTTCAATGGATTTACCAACAATAACAAAAAAAAAAAAAATACAAACTTGATTAACATATATTTGTCATACAGAAATAATTCACAGTTTACAATGGAAGTGAAAAAAAAATTGAGACCACAAATCATAAAAGCTGACAATGTATAAAGCAACATCAAATCTTTCTATATATATATATAGTAGCATCTTGCAATGCATCAGGTTAGGAAATGGATGTCACCATTAATCAAATTACAACCTTTCTCTTAACAAGTAAATATAATGATAATTGATTTATTTTTTTGTATTAAATGTTCAATAGTATTATATCTATAACTTAGTGACTTAAAGATGCTCATGAAATTATGTTTTTATTTAAAGACAAACAAATATATTTAATTTAAAATATATATATATTTTTTGTTAAGCTAATTAGTTTTAAATCGAGATTTTTACTTTAGAGTTAATTATTAAGATCTTTTAATATTATCGTAATTGTTAATTCTTGAAAAATAACAACTTCTTCAGCGCGTTAAAACGCTTATATATACTATTTATTGATCAGAAATTAACAGTTACAATATCTAAAAGAATTTTAATTTAATTTTTATATAAAAATTATATCGTAATTTGATTATATAATATTTAAAAACAAATATATTTTTATTACATGTATGATGGAAGAATATGGACATTTTCAATATTTAAATATGTTTATAACTTTTTCATGACAAGCACTAGATGTAAATGGCATTGAGTTTAACATAAATATTATATAGTACAGAATAACTAAAATTTAGAAAAACACATATCCTGAAAATAGATAAATATAGTGATGCTTCTAAACAAAACTGGCACTCAGCGTACTCAACTCGGATATTAAGTATACTGCCAAAATAGCACTTATAGTCATCATTGAACAAGTAGCTCCTATATTTGGGATGAACAAAATAACATGTACAGTTACTATTTATTTTAGATACAGAAATGGAAATTCATACCAAAATAATAATTTTTCTCTTGCAAAAATAATTAAGAAGCTGGTAAAAAGAATCTCACAGGTAATAGTCGATATCAGTTTTAAAAGTCTGTGGATACTTGGCTGAGTGCCTAATTTTAACTAGAGCAAAATTAATATTTCAAGAAAGATGAGTGCATTTACTATTAAATCTAGAATCAACTGTGATTGAAAATCAGTGCTTAACTGAAAGAGAACTATAATCAATACAAAGCATTGTAGCCAAAAAAAATTACAAAAGAATAAATCATTAAAGTTGATAAACCTAGCTATCTGCTAAGAGCTTCAGCAACAAAATACTTATAAAAAGATTGGTATGATTTTAGTGATGTCACTTATGAAAAGACCATATAGCAAACATACAATTAGATAATGCAAGGCAGGAAGTTTATTATATAGTAATTAAACTAATCATTCGCACTTTCACCAACTAAATGGGGTTATTTCACGATTGCCTATTTGCGAATATGAAATGGTGCAATTTTGTGAAGGTATATAATAATATTCTCATAGTCTAATCACTATGCATGGCTGCAAATTAGAACATTAGAAAACAAGATTCATTCCATGGTGCAAACATTTCCAGATAATCTTATGATATTTCAATAAGATAATGATCCAGTTCATACATGTAATAAAATCTCGCAGCCTCGTCAATTACTTATTTTAATTAAATATTGAGTTCTACGCTTTACGCTAGAACAATTAATAAAAGGTTGATGTCATTCACTATTCTCTCTCTAAGAACTTGAGATTTTCTTCCATGAGGCATGCCTTATTTTTTTTAGAGAAGTCTAATGTTAAATAATTGCATTCCATATACACTAAAAGCAGTTCTTGATGTGAATAATGGCTCTGTGTCATAATGATAAATACCGATAAAAGTTTAGGTCTTTGTAAGCTAATTTTAAATTCCCACATTTGATGAAAAAACTTTTTTTTTTGTACTAAATTACGTAAACAAATACTATAATTGAAGCTTTTCTTACTTATTTTTATTTGGAGAATATGAAGGTATAAATTTGTTTATAATAAAACTCGTGATTTTTAAATGTGTTAGAAGTACATTAATCTTACATTGGAATATCTATTACAAATTGATGAAATATTTTTTTTTTTTTTTGTCTAAGACAAGTAAATGAACCTAGAACATTTTTTTTTCTTATCAATCTGTTGTAACTGGTGACAACAATTTTATTTTTTCAGCCTATCACAGTAATTTATTAATACATGTCTTGCATCATCTTGAGATGTAATGTTTTTATGATTGTGTGGGTATAACATTTAGAGTAATTTAATTCAGTAATTGACACTTTATTAATAATCACATGTAAAATCCAAACTTTATAAAAGTACAAAATATATATATACATAATGGACTTGATTCCTTTATATTTAAATGGAAAGAGAAAATGCTTTGTAAGCAAAATTGGTGCAAATGTCAATTTTATGACTACTCCCAGATGCAGATAAAACCTAAAAATAAAAGAAAAAAAACATTTAATAGTTTACTTTCACTTTTAAACAAAAAAATTGTGATTACTTCTTACCTTATAAGTATCCGAATTATTAATATTAACGGCATATACACTATATGGAGTAGTTGGTACTTGAACTTTGAGAGTGCCATTTATATTCCAATGAAAAACGTAAGATTCACTGCCAGCAGAAATAATCTAATTTAAAAAAAAATGAATTAGCATACACATATTTTTATAAATGAAGATCAGTTGTATCAGCTTTTTTAAACTTTCTTTTTGCAATTTTATGTGAAATATTTCTGTAATAATGTTAATCTATAGTTTTTGAACAATAATATTTTTTATATTTTATCAATGCATTCTTGTCAAATTCCACTACATTAGAACCAACCACCAGAGTAAAAATCCCATAATCTTTCTCCTCAAATATACATTTTGGGAATGATTTTTTTCCTCATCAGATAAATCGGAGGCATCAAATAATTGGAACATGAATCCTGGTAACAGTTAAACATTTTTTCCATTAGATTAATATATTTATATATATCTAAAATAGAAATTCATATAATATTACAATACTAGCCAAAAACAAAACTTCACTAAAATTCTTTCACAACCATGGTTTCATCTATTAACAAATAAATCTTGACAAATGATATTCAACTAAATATACAACATATATATATACAAAACAAAATAACCTTCCCATCATTCACTTCAAAAACCAACTTCCTTTAACATCAAAGGATGCTTTCATAAGATTGATGGCCTCAAATTCAAAAATTTTTACCATCAAAGTTTCTTTTGCTCTTTTCAATTCACTTTTTTCTATAAAAGATAAAAATTATTGCAAATGTCAGCAGCAGAAGTGAAAACCATACAATCAATAGTAGTTGTTAATTATTTGGTTTAATGTAGTAATAATTGAATAGCAAATTACATTTATGGAACAAATCTCAGCAGAGTAAATAAAAAAAATTATGTAGTCAGTTCAAAGAAACTTATCTTTAATGTGCTATTTGCATGTTTGAATATTACATAATTTCTAGAGCAACCAACTATATGATGATACATATATTCTTATTGTCCAAAATGAATAATGCCAATCATAGATAACAGTTTTTAGAAAATCATCTGTACTCAGTATATAAGTCAGCTGAATTCTTTACTACTTTCCAAAAAGACAACTAATGTAAACAACTTCGCTTCATGTCTAAATTTAGCAAAAGTATATTGATACCATATATATATATTAATGTAAAATAATATTCATTCAGAGTTTAAATATAAAATTTTAACAATATGTTAAAATTTTATATTTAAACTCTGAATGAGTATTATTTTACATTAATATTTAGAATGACAGAGTATTGGTAAATAAAACGAATTAAATTATTATTATGCCTATTGTATTTCTTTCGGATGTTACATTGCCACAGCTTTTTATAATAAAAAAAATTGGTTGCTTTAACTATTTTACTATCATATTTACTTAGATCTATATAGCCCGAGCAATTTGTAGGGTAGCAGAGTAATGGACTCAAGAATTATAGATAAATAAATCAAAACTCTTTTGTCACTTTTGCAATTAAATGTACAACACAGTTATATATATATCTACATTTCATTATATCAATATATATATATATATTGTACAATGTTTTTAAAATGACCATTTCAAAACAAAATGCTCACACATATAAGATACGTGTGTGAAGGTAGAATCATATTAGAACAGTTTTTCCTTCATGGTAAGCAAATTAGTTTTAATATGATAAGTAAATTACTTGTGGATCAACACTGAACAGATATCTGAATGGCTATTTGATTAAATCAAAATAGCTCATAAGTTTTCAAAAATAGCTTTATCAATTAATATTAATAAAACAATAACAAGAAAATATTCCCTAGATTCAATTTTAATTATGGTTCATGACCTGTATGTGGTGATTAGCAGAATTGGCCAGTTTGAAAATCCTAAATAGACTTTGAACCAACAGACATTGATAGATACAAAATCATTTAAAAAAAATAATGGCAAATAATAAATCAATACATTCTAATGTGATAACAAGCAAAAATTATATCATAAATTTGTTAACATAAAGTTAGTATCGGGCAAAACCAATATTTTTATGAATGACTTTGACTTCTGAAATACTATTTATTAACAAAATAAAATAAAAATTCATAGAATTAGTTACTTAAGTTATATCACATTGAATACCCAAATGGCAGATTAACAATTTATTTTGAGTTGTCCCTCTACTATTGCCCTAAACTGCACAAGCCAAATAAACAAGTGACCCAACTATTCAATAGATAGTTTTTCTGATTTTTAATGTTTTGCATAAATAAATTTTGAATATTATAATAAAATGATGTTCCTGGCCTATGAAAAGGCTGTAGTTTTTTTTAATTGGTTGCTTTAAAAGATTTTTTGAAGATTTAATGTAAATTAAACAAAAGATTTTAATATTATATAAATAAATATGAGAAATTCACAACTGAAAAATTAGAAGAAAAAAAATGCTTAGAACAACTTGGCATGTTTGATTCACTTTAAAAAATGTACCCAGCAAGTTATTAATAAAGCTAAATTAAAATTTAAATCGTTAAATATACCTGTTATATTTGATATGTGAATTTGCCAGCGAAAAGGACAATCGTTTTGTAAAAAAAATTATGTTTATTAATGGCGGAATTATTCCATTTACATAAAATATGTTTTGTAATAAAAATTACGGATTATTAAATATAAAGGATGGAATTACTTCCTTTGCATAAAATGCTCTAGTATAAATTATGGTTTAGTTAGGTATAGTTATTTATTTATAAAAACAAATTTAAAGTTTTTTTTGTTTTGATTTTTCAATTATGAATTTAATATGCATTATGGACAAATGTTCAGTTTTTTATAATTGGTTGTGAATTTGATACGTGTCAGTGCTACAGACAAACATACATTCACATGGATTTTATATATATATATAGATTAATCTCTCTTCATGGATTAATCTAATTTAAATCACTTACCGAATCCTCGTAAAACATCGCAGTTTGAGCACAACAAGAAACAGCAGGGAAAGTTGTTGCCATATTTACTGCTCGCATGTGCCATAGTGATAATGCAGGACCTCCTCCACAAACCTGTAAAAATAATTTGACATACAAATTCTCTTTTTAATCCATCAGAAACATATTGTTTTTAATTAATTTTGATAGGTTTCAAATGCAATATTTATTAAATGGATTTTTAAAAGCTACTAAGTTAGATCACTATGCAGGTTCCTTTACTTGATATAAACAATTCTATTACCTGTTTGTTTCAAACACTCAATCCTTGGAATTCTGACATATACATTCCCCTTTATTTTTTACCTTGAGATTAAACTACGTTCATATTACCTATATTACCAATTCATTTTAGTAAACTTAATAGATTTCCAATCAAATAAGGATAACCATGCATCACATGATACTAATAGTTTATTTTACAGGAAGATAATTAAATTCATTTGGCAGTTCATCTGTCATATTCACCATCTGAGTTTGAATTCTAGTTAACCATTCAATATTTATTAATAAACAATATCCAACTATTCTTAACAAGAAATGAAATTAAAATTAGAAATGTAATCCAATCCTCGTCACCCAGCAATTAGTAATTCTGGTGATTAATATCTTCTTCACTATTCCTCTGCTATTGCAGAAGCCTTTGCTTTGTAGTGGGCTATGTGAAGAATGATTTTACCGTTACTAAACTAATATCTATTGGATGCATCAATAGATTCTGATGTAATTGTAGGCAAGGTTTTAAATTTTTAACATATTTACCTTCTTTCTTTTAGTTTCAAAATCAAACATAAATCTGATTGTTGCAATTGTAAATCATAAAAATCAGAAGAGGATTAGTAAATAATATTACTGATGTAATTACAACTTCTAACTTCTTAATTGTTATTTAGTCACCATCAGAATTCACAGAGAAAAATTTTCATAACTTTTTTTTGTAACAGCATCAACCTATTATAGTATCTTTTTTCAAATTATTTCATAAGAAATGGATATAATTTATTTTGGGCCTTTCATAAAAAGAATTTCTATTAGTGAGCATTGCATAATGAATAAGATGCTGTTTTGTTTAAACTGAAAAATTTTATGTGCATGTAACATATTAATATTCAAAATGAACCACTACTTAACAAGTCTACCCATCACTGCCATACATCCACATCCAAACTTGATACAATTCTATGTAATGAAATCTAAAATCTAAAATTTAGTTATATTTCAAATATAGCGAATCAGCAATCAGAATTTTATCATACATGCACAGCTAAAATTTATATACAGAATATATTTTTATTTATTTACCAAATGTAAAATGGTCAATTTATTTTGGGGAGATGAATTTCTTATCATGAAAATCAATATTGTTTTTACAATATTGTTTGTAATCTTTACCTTGTTTAATGTTAAAATTAGCTACATCAACATTTCCTTTGTAGCAAATATAGATGAAGTTTTATAAAGGGCTGTTGTTGATTCTAATTTTGTTCATTCTTACATACAATCAATAAAATATTTCAGATCAAATCATTACAATATAAAAATAAATATATTGTGCATATATATTTAAAATCACTAAATATTTCCATGTGTGTGATTTCTTGCCATTATTATATGACTGAAATTTCATCAGTGTCGCACCTGCCATTGTTAGAGCAATATAAATCGCTCAGTAACTGCTGGTAATAGAAAATAGATTGTAATATCATTAGTAATATATAATGAACCATTTGCACTATCTAAGTGTTAGAAGATGAGATTTAGCTAAAGCATAACATTTAACTGCATATATGAAAAAACTTTAATAATATTCTTTCTTTTCATCTACTACTTCTCTGTATGGGTTACATCAATTCTAATGCAAATAGCAATAGAAATTACATTTAAACATTTTTATATATTCAATACAATGCAGTACCTTACTAAATTTTCCAATCAACTGACAATTTTGACTGTACAACAGTCATCTTTGGAGTCCCCCCACACCCCATCCTGTTCTACTTATAAATATTAAAAAATAAATAAAATAATATTAAAACCTAGCATTCTTTTAACATTTGTAAGTAGCACACACACCAAAAAAAAAGGGTCTGAGAAACTTGGACAATTGAAACTATTAGCTGGAATGGATAATTTAACAGTTACTGCATCACATTAATATTCTTTCTATTTATGTTAAAAACTTAATAATTGCATTTTCATAAGAAAACTTCATTTTAAAGTAATAAATATGTTGTAGACAAAACTAAATTTCAATAAAATAATTAGATTTAACATTTACAAATATAAATGTAAGAAGATATTAAAATTATGTCGATATTGAAGAAGAAAAAATTGAAAATAAAAATTAATATTTACCATCCAGTCATCATTAGAATCTACAGCTACACAACCAATCCATTTACCGTATCTTGGCCTTGAACAATTCTGCAAAAATAATTACCTATGTATACACACATGCAATGTATTTTTGTATGTACTGAAATGAATAATCCATTATTCATTTCAAGAAAATAATAATAATAATAATAATAATTTTTGTTTTCTTCTAAGCAAAATAATATGCAAATTAGTTTTAAAAAGAGAGAAGTAAGAAATTACTGATCAGAAGGGGATATTACTTCATTCAAAACCCAGGATTATAACTATGCATTGAGAATAAAAAGGTCACTTCTAACAGTTAGTTAGATCTGGTCTGGAATACTTTTGAATGATATTTTGAATAACTTCAGCTCAAATGAAGAAATAGACTTCTTAAAAAGACAGCTAGAAATTACAAGACTGATTATCACCATAAACGAACTTTTGATATTTATCAGAAAAGAAGTAAATGACTGTTTTGGTTAGTCTTATATTTAAAGTCTGATTTGTACTTTAGTTTAACTAATTTGAACTTGTATATAACGCTTGTTATTCAGATATTATTTTGAACAAATTATTTTTTTTTAAAAAAGAAATGAATTTGTAATAACTTCTCTTTATTTGTTAAAATTATGTTTAAAAAAAGGAAAAAAATAATTATTATATATCACTTATGTATACTAAGTTTATGAATTTTACATAAGTTATTAATAAGAGGAAGAAGTAAAGAAATAATGATAATCGTGTAAATACAATTTGCACATATAAATTGTTTAAGTTAGAAATAACGATCGTTAACGATGTAATTATTTCCATTGGTCTCATTCATTCATAATTAAACTTATATTTGATTACTGAAAATTGGATTTTATGTAGATGGATTTATGTGTGTGCAGTTGTTTGTTCAATGTTTAATAGTTTATTATATGTTTGCATCCATATAAGAGAATATATTCCTATCAGTTTAATGAGTAAGGGATTGATCTCAGAATGAGTCATCCCTGTATAAATTATAATTATGGAAGTAATACAATTTTCTTCTTCTTCCTCCTTTCCTTATGTACTGATTTCTATATTTACATATCATACCATTTCCAACCTTCTTAGACCCTTAAAAATACTATTTTTTACACCAAAATTTTTCTCTTACAGTTTCAACTGCCCTGCAGTCATCATCAGAGAAATAGAAGTATAAAGATCTGGAGGGCAGTCGAAACTATAAGAATAATGTTTTGGTGTAAAAAATAGTATTGTTAAGCATATAAGAAGGTTGGAATATATAATGAAGTTGTATTAAATTAGATTTAGGACCAAAAGGCCATTCTTTTGTAATTATTATTATATAAGCAATTATGTTTAGGATTAGGACCTAAAAAAGACCATTCCTTCTGATTATTGTGATAAAGATAGCAGTGATGTTTATCCCACATATAATGAGTCAAAGAAATGTTACATTTATGAATTCATACATTCATAGAATTATATTTAAGTTTATTGAAGAAAGAGTTAAAGGTACAGTGACTATATTACATTATCTATGAATATATTGATACTAGGATGTATAAAAATTAAAGGACTTTGCTAAAAAAGAAATCTGTGTATCAATTAATGATTACACTTTGTAACTAAATTACAGTTACATGTGTAGGCATGGTTAATTTTTATTATGTCTGTAAGCAAACTTTTCTAGAAGTTACAGATGTTGTTTTTGATCTATAATGTGATACTTTTGCAATCCAGCTGACTGAACAGATTTTCTTTAACTGTGCAGTAAAAAGTACCTCAGTAACTATAAAGTCGAATGTAGTAGCCCAATAGCAGCTTGACCCATTTCTTCACACTGCAAATGAAACAGTCCATCAGAACATCTAGTACATTTTTAAAAATTATAGATAAACTGCTACATTATTGAGCTGTGGTACCATTTCTTTTCATGCCTTGAGTAGTTTGTTGCAATGATAGAGTAACATTAGATTTTAAGAACAGAACACACTCAGTTTTGTCTCTTCTGGTGTTCAAACTTCTTCTGAACCCTTGAGCAATAAAGCTATTGACACGTAATTCTTTTTTATCATTTTCCTGATTGAATAATGAAATTGTACCTTTGTAATATTTGGGAGAGTTTCGGGCAGTAGTAGGCTGTAAGTAAATCAGTAAGCCTACTTAAATATTAATTATTATGGATGTACTGTAGAGATTTGAAATCACAAAATCCACAAGTTGCATAACCCCACGTGTCCATAAATGCTGTAATTTTCAGATAGGTTTTAATTAATTGACTTGCTTTCAGGAATTTTAATTTGTCCAAATAGACGTGTCAACTTCTAGGCTGGTTGTTTGCTATTTCTAATCCATTTCTTGCTGTTCTATAAAGGTTGCAAGATCTGTTTGTTGGATCCAAATAATAAAACGGTAATAGTACATTTAGTGCTGGTTTTTTTTTTAGAGAATTCATTTTTTGCTGTTGTAATTATTTATTTTCTTAAAGAAGGGGAGAAAATAATCCTTTCAGAGATCTTTTCAATTTCCAATCCCAGCTAACATGATATTGCTCAAACCCCCCCCCCCCCCCGACAATGGCCAAACCTTTCTTTTTATTTTCTCAACAATGATTGCCATTTTTACTAAAGTCCTCATATCCTAGATGTACTATAACAATTCTTTTATATATCTGGTAATAGAGCTATAAATATGTTTTACAATATTTTATTAACTAACACATCTTATAAGAGATGATTTGTTTCATAAGGTTTACATACCTATCAATTTAAATTCATTACTTTTCTAAGATTGGCAAATCTAATATCATATATTTATTAATTATAATTTGTAAGATTTATCATAAGTGGCTTTAAATAGAAAACTAAGCTAGTTTTTTTTTTTATTAAGGAAAAAAAAATGTAGGTGACTGATCACCCGCTACATGATGTAAATACATTTGTTTAAAGAAATCTTGAGATCATACCACAGTCTCAATAACCCTAGTCTTCTCTATTGATTCATAAGAGTCTTTGAATTGCTAAGTCCTTTAATTCACAGATCCGTAGAATTTCATCCATGTTGCCATATCTTTGTATAAACCATATCTATGGAATTCATGCTTTAAACTGTTTCTGAATTTCCATCACTTTCCTGTTCCGAATCTTCTTCAAAATTTTCCTCTTGTGAGCTTGTTTCTTCATCATCTGTGAATTCTTCCATTTCATCAGTACACACAGGGCTAGTACTAATTTGTTGCTGCATTTCCTTTGGACAGCCATCTACTTCCTCGCTTCTGGAACTGTCACTACAAGCCTCATCACTCCATTGCTCTTCTACATTATCAAGTTCTTCTACTGGATTATCAGACTTTTCTAAGATAACCTGTGTTACTTCACCTTGACCGCTTCTGAACCTGTCACTATGAGCCTCATCACTCCATTGCTCTTCTATGTTATCGATTTTTTCCTCTGGATTATCTGCCTCTTCTGAAATTACTTGCCCTACTTCACTCTCACTACATACATGCCCCTTCCAAAATGTATGCCCCTTTAGATTCAACAATACATTTGAAGATCATGCTAAAATATCATGTTCCATTATCTCTAGGTCATTGACTATCTGACCTTCTGATTCAGTTTCCATCTCATCCCCTGACTCCTGTTGAGCCAGCTTCTTCTTCTGTTTTCTTTTCCTTTTTCTCTTTCTCCTTGAGAGACCCTCAGTTTTCTTTTCTTGCTCACCACACAGCTCAATGTTGGGGCTCACAACACTATGCTCATCAGTTTGCAAGCCAGAGCCATTCTGATTTTTCCTTTTGAAACTTGCACCTTGTGTCATTTTACCCATTTGAGTTGAACCATTCTCACTTAGTTCCGTATCACTGAACATGTTAGCTTCTTTTAATTGACCAATTTCTTCTAATGTGCCTTCAGACTCTTCAGATTGTATTGTTTCGAGTTTGGTCAGTTCTGCCTGTGCTGATTGTTTCTTTATCTCTTTGGCCATATCTCTAGCTTGACCTGCATTTGTCCCATCTTCAAATCTACTGTGCAAGGTTTCTTGATTTTCCTTATACTGTAGCTTATTTGTTTTCACTTTGTTATCTTTTAAATGAGATTCTTGTAATTCCAGTTCTAATTGTTGATTTATAAGTGAAGGATTGCTCGATGTTATTGTACATTTGTGGAACTAAGCTAGTTTTATCTAAATTTGACAAAATCAGCAAATATGTTTACTGGGAATAATGTATGGTGCGCTTAATATATTAAAATAATATTTTATTTATTAAATATTTTAATTATCAATTAAAATTCATCACATAATTAAATTACTTACTAATAAAAAATATTAACTAATTTAAGATATAAAAGATCTGAATTAAAAACTTGAGAATTATAATATTTTACATAACATACAAACCAACTGCTAAAACAGAATTTCTCAAATGCCAACGGATGCCTGTGACATATTCTATATAAATAGATAATCTTAAGGAGTTCTTAGTAAAATGCAAGTTACAATATTTAAACTACCGTTTGCTCAAATGTTGTTCCTTAATGACTATGCTGTTTATGCCAATGGCTTTATTTTAGTAATTTTGAAAAAGTTAACAGAACATTAATGTTGCAATAATATAATTAAGAACTACTGCTTTATATAAACTGATTCACAATTATATTTCCCTATTCACTTCCTAAAAGCTTCTTCACATTTTCTTTACTGGGTTTTAAAATATTTATTAAAAAGTCTATGAATAAAATATTAATGATGCAAAACACACACACACACACACGAAGGAAAAGAATTTTTATTATTTGTTTCATTGATCTCTGCATTCTTCCAACTTTCTATAAATTTAGGTTTGACGCTCATTATTTTTTTCCACCAAGCGTCTCTTCCTGCAAATAAAATCAACTTCCTCCACTGCAGTTGTTTCATTTCTGACTATAACAATATCCTATTGTCTGATTTATTCATGCAGTTTTGAAAGCAAAACAAAGAAAAATAATTACCATTCATTTCCTTCATGTAATATTCATCATAATTTAATCAATCATTTCTTTAATGATACTTTAATATCCTTCTCTCATTCATATCTGCAAGGAGTCACAGAATAACATTTCAATTTTTTTTTTTAGGGTGGCAGTCTGTAATCAAAAATATTTCAAAGATATACTAAGCGCTCTAACTCCAGATACAATTTCACATTGCCATATTGTTTCATATTTTACATACAAGTGTTTATCTGTGATGGCAAAGTAATAAATGTTGATTACCTTTGATGATGGGATGATAATTGATTAGATATATCACTACATAAATATATATATGTATATATTTTAATGTAATTCTTATGATCCAATACAATTCTAAGAGATGTCTCAATATTTTTACATTAATGATCAATGATCAAGAAAGAAATTACAATCATATTTATAATCCAATATAATGACAGATTATCAATCTATATATATATTGTAACAGTATAGAATAAAGAGATTTATATGGCGATATGAATAAGCATCGGCTTTAACTGAATAAATATAAATGTATGTAATTAAACATAATATCAAAAAGTACTGATTCAAACATATCAATACTGTTCACAGTCAGTGCTCAAAGTCATCAGATACAATGAGATGTATTAGGCCTCAATGAGCTAATAATCATTACAAATGATATAAAATGAGTGGACTTCAAAAGTGATCTTCATTACATTAGTACTAATAATTCTAAAAAAAATTTATATAGTTGATCACACATATCTCATATATTATTAGATCAGAGTTAGCTTTGGGATTGCAAGTATTCTGGTGGCTAGGAATAACAAAAATACACAATACTTAATATATGAAAGCAGTCCACACCTAAACAATACCAAGCAATATCAATCAAGAATCTCAATATGATGTCAAAACAGCCTGGAGGCGAACCCACAACCATCTGCAAACAACTACTTGCTTGCAAGGCTGCTGCGTTGACCTCTCGGCTAACAACGCTTGACTCCTTCATAATAGTTCTACTTCATTCTATCAGAAAATGCAGTATTCCAACAAATTATTTTTATTATGTGATCAATCTGACTACAGATTTAATCTATAATGGTGAGAGCATTTTGTTTGTTTTTATAAGGTAAAAAGGTGGCTACTGGAGGGTTGCATTAGATCCTAAAAGCTAGGTGCGGTGCTCTCAGGTCCAAGGCTCTTCACTGATGAAAGCCACAAGCTGGAAACTAGTCTGGGATGTTGGATGAGTAGGCACTAGATAGGGATTTTATTCACAAACCTTGCATTCATTGATTACTCTGGCTTGCACTGGTGGCGCTACTGTATGGAGAGTTTAGCCTCTGTGATAATTAATTAAAATGAATGGATTTATTTGATATTTATTTACGGAGGTGCTGAATGTGAGATGTGAATTTAATATATTTTATATTTAATCAATATTAGTGACAGGTGTCAAAGACATTAAATTATTCCAACTTTTAAATAAGGATTTTATTGTGTGTATATTGTTCTGTATCAAGTATAAGAACACAGATATCCTGTTACTTGTATTGATAATGATATATATGCTCGCAGATGTGCATTCCTGCTTTTACATTGAAGACAATTAATTATATTCATGCTCTTTGTTTATTTATATTTTGGTATTCTATATGTAGCAGTGGAAATCCTGGTATATAATGACTAGTTTGCTGTTTAATATATATTGACACATTGATATTATATGGGCATATATATTTATGCATGCATTTGAATGCAGATAGACACATTGTTGTTATGAACTACTCTTTCCTTCTTCATAATGAATTGAGTGTATGATGTAATAACAGATTACAATGTTACTATCGTTAATAAAGTTGTTTATTGCAATCAATGCTTATAATATGACAAGATGCATTGGTTATTGGTTTTTAAACCTTGTCTAGGGATATCATGCACATTCATGTTTATGTGATACTTTGAATTATAGTATGCCATAATACCAGTATAGAAATAAGATTATATATAGTAATAAAATTTAAAGCTAAATGTGAAGTCTTTATGATATAGAGTCTTATAAAATTATATACACCTGGGTCTCGTTTTATGTTTTCCACAGAAAACCCGCATTAAAAAAAATCACACAAAAATAAACTTAATTTTACCTTGAAAAATGGGAAATAGGTGCTGTAATTTTCAGAATTCGCATAAAAGCAAAGCAACAAAGAAAAATTACTTTAAAATTCGCATTAAAAAAATAAGCAAATAAAGTATGACTAATAAAAAATTTCAAATATTTGAAAAATATTAATACAAGACAAACTTTTTTTACTTTTTTTATTACTACTGAAGCAGTCGATGTCTAATCATCATCGAGCTTCATGCTTCACCATCTACACTAACCTCCTGTGGGGCATGAAATTCAGACCTCATTGTAAATATATGCCATTCACCCACACACTATGCATAATGATTAGAGAAATTAGTAAAAATTAATTATGTTTAGTAAAGTAAAACAGTAGTGTGCATGATGCATATATATATATATGAACGAAGCAATAATTTTATTAATATTTATTGCTGAAAAATTAAATGTTGTCTTTATACAATTGTAAATCTTTTTATATATGTGTGTATTTCAAGCGTTGGAATGTAGAAACAACGTAAAATGGGGAGGGCTCAAAATACCGAAATTATCCTTATCGATAATCAGATTTTCGTTAATTAAAATTATAAATCTTAAAATTCTTTTGTTAGTTTGTTTTCAAATCTTTAAAAATCTATCAAATGGTATTTCGAGCCTTATCTGTTTTAAAAATATTTTACTAATTAAATGTTTCTTTAAGAGATTACAGAGATAGCTGTGGGCAACTGAGATTGGATTCTTGACGGGAAAAAAATGTAACTTTTGAGACCATGAAATAAGAGTCAGTTGAGTTTGGTTGTTTTTTGGTCAGTTTAGTTTCGAAGCGTTTTAGGACCTTAAAAAATTTTAAGAAGTCAACTGAGGTTCGGTGCCATGAACTGTGAGTAGAAAAGAAATACCTTTCTCTCTTTCTCTTGGAAAACTGTCTATCCTAATGCCATCAAGTTTCCATCCGTTTGACTGGCCCATGCAGGATGACTGTATAATTGCCAAGCTGATTGCCTGCTGTTCGTAGGTGACCTCACATGGTGTAGAGCTGCCTTAATAAGTAATCCTTTTGTAATATGTAATTCAACCTTTGTATTTTCATTCATATATTCATTGATGAGTTTTTATTAATTCTCTTAAACTCTCTCTCTCTGTAGCAATTTTAACTTACCTTTCACGCTTAATTTGTGTTATATAACTTTGTGCGGTTCCATTAATATTTAACTTGTTTTGTTTAATATATATATCTATAATTGATTTTCTTTAATATGCCAACAACCAAACTAGCGAGTTTTAAAAAGGGGGGGGGAATAATTGTTTAATTTGGAAAGAAGCGGGAGCTTCATTTAAAATCTATCGATAAAGTTTCGTTTATTTAAAATTGAAATCGCTCGCTAGGTTGGTTTTATATTTACTTCTGTTATTCACATTTTTTTTCTAAAATATTTTATTGTGGGTGCCTATTTTACTTTGTTAATTGAATTAAAGGATCGTGAATGTTAATATAATTATTTCACCTTTTCTTATTGTCGCCTGTAAGGCTAATTCTATCAGTTAATACGTATATGGGAATCGAAATTAAATATAAAATTTTGTTAGTTTGATGTCGTAGTTAAAGAGTTATTTTGAGAACGATTCTTTATTTAAGTATATTATTGCTCAGGAGTCAAACCATTTACAGGCGTTCGAATAAAGAAAGTATATTAAGTTTTCGGTGCATGTATAATGCTGCTGGCCGACCTTTCCTTTCTTTTATGGTACTTCCACACTTCGATTTCTCTATTGCGTTAGTTCTCAAAATCGTTCGTAATCAGGGACACTCCTTCCTGTGAAACGCGAGGTTTATAAAGTTTTGATTGTGCTGCAGAACTTTCATATAGCTGTCTGGGCCTCAAACCAAACCTCTCCATCGATACCGTATCGTCAAAAGGGCGAACGTATCACCCCTTTTTCAGTATAAAATGTCTTAAAATGATGAAGAATCCAAAGTACCATAAGATTCGTATTCCTCTAATAGTATGCCAGCATCGTTAGGGTTTTAATTAATAGATTTATGCCTGCTTGACCTTTTATTAGGTGTTGGAAAAATAATGATTCATTCTTGAAATGCGCTACACGTCAATTAATTATTGTGTTTATTTTGAGACTGCATTCTTTGACAGTCTTAATCGATTCCCATAGATGTAAACAAATTTTTATTAATTATTATATCACGTATTCTCGTTAATGTAGTGCATTGTTTGTTTCTTATTTATAAAAGACGTTTCTTCCAAACAATGCCAATAAAAGTACACAAAATGGTTTCACAAGATAGATAAATGATTATAATTGGATATTTTGCCTGTCTATCAAATAAATCATTTATTACTAAACATGTCACGACCTTTTATATTCATTTTTTGCCATCCACAACGTCCATTTAGTAAAATATTATTAAATTGGTATATTAACTCCGCACAAGCTATAACACACTCCATAAAATGATATTCATTAAATAATTGCTTAAATAATTATTGTAAATGCGATTTTATAAAAACAATTCCCAAGTTTTGTAAATAGACAATGTCATCCCAAGCGTGAAACACTTTGTAACATATATATGCGTTTTCAATAGTTTATTAAATATATAATTTCATGTGAATCCTGGTTTGTTTTGAATTATTTTCTAATGAGTATTTAGAATTATTTTCTTTGGCTAATAACTTAGCATTAATAAATAACTGTAATAAATGTAATGACTAGACTACTCCGACCTCGATCATCATCATCAGTCCGATCTTATGCTCTACCGCTCTGCTTCTGGGCACGGATTTAAAATAATTTTACTGTGTCATCAGAATTGTTGTTCATTGGGTCAGAGATTCGAAGAATTGGCAAATAGGTTAGAATTCAGGATTGCTCCAGACCTGTATATCTTGAGCATGATCGGATTCGAGGTACTTTTGCTTAGGATTTGAATCTTGTTAAGTGAGCATACTATTTTGACCGGTACACTACAGTATTTAATTTTACATTTTTCATACATATTTTAATCATTGCCACTAGCGTTCATTTGTAAACTGGTAAGAAATCAGATTCAATGTGATGTTCTGTGGCTTCTCCTTAAACGAAGTCAAGAATCTCTCAGCAATTATGCACAGAGAAACCTGTTAAGCCACTTTATTATTATTCGTGATGCCATTTTCAGTCTTATGCTGTGTTAATGGTTTTCTGTTTCTATATTAAAAAAATGAGATCGCAATCAAAACATTATCATTAGAAAGATTATTTTCAGTTTATAAAATCTTCATTTTTTATTTTAAAAATCTAAAAGATTATTTATTTCTGTTATATATAACTAAACACGTTTTAAAAGTTTAAATTTTTTGAATATTTATTGCGATATTTTTATATGTAAGTATAAATCTATTATTATTATTTACTCATTAGTATAAATAGGTTATTTACATAGAAGCTAAGTTCTAAATACAACTCCAGGCCATATTCATGTTAGCTGCTAATATAATGTTATATTTTTGAGGAAAAAAAAGTATTTCAAGTCAAAATAAGTTATTAATAATTTAAATTTCTTGATATGTAATAAATATAGTGAAATATGAAAGATATTAAGAAGAAACATGAATCGCATAACTTCAAAATCGCATTAAAATAATCCGCATAAAACGAGACCCAGGTGTATATACCAAATATAAAAATTTTGATATTTGGTTTACAATTTGTTGGGTATGTGTGAGCACTCCTTTTACTTATCAACAATTATTGTAATTTTGGCACTTCCAATGTGAGAAATAAACTCACTCTCTTGATATTGAATAGATATTATTTTGTTATGTGTTTATAAACATATGTTACATAATTTTATTTGCTTATCTATTGTTTCATTTCTTATGATAACTATTCACAGTCACTCTGATCATTAAGATATGCATGGCAAATAAGAACCTTTGTGGAAAAATTTTGTGATAATCTATTAAATAAAGTGATTATCAGGGTTCCATTTTTTTTTCTTGTTCTGCAGTTACTAGAAGACCTGTTTGTTGGACATCCAATCACTATAAGTACTAAAACAAATATCTAAAAAACCAAATTTTATTAAAATTTCCATATAAAATTTCATTAGTAGAAGATAAACTATTTGATAGTACTAAATAGATCATTTAATATTTATAAATAAATAGAAGAATTACATTTTGTCAAATGTATTGTACGAAAATGAGATATAAGTTCTCTATTGCCTTAACATAAAAATATGAAAAAAAATTCATTTAAAAGTGCTCTTTAAGATTCTGAAAAGACAATGGCAAGATCACAAGGTTGATTGATATATTCATCAGCTTGATAGATGTAATACTGAATTTACAACTGTAAAAGCACATTTTTCTTGACTGGGTATGTAAAGTAAAAAAATAATGACAGATTTTATAAAAATGCATTTTTATTAAATTTAACTAATTTTGTCAGAGAGACAAAATTTATTTATGTCATAAAAATTATTTCAAAGAAATTCTGAATAAATGTAATATTTATTATTTTCTTTGAGCAAATATCATTGCGGATAGAATGGAGAACTACAATTAAACAAGGTGATGAACTCTTTCAAAAACAGGATGTTGAATTCTTTCAGAAAGCAAAGTTTGCAGGAAAAATAGATGTTAAATAAACAGATTAAAGATCTAGTATGTGATATGAGTGGATACATTTGTAGTTGACAGATTACATTATAAAATTCACTTTTAATTTTTTGTGTTTTTTATCTTTCTCTCTATTCTTTTTTTTAAAATAGGCAAAACTCACTATACGTATTGCCACACACAGCAAGCTAGAGTAATCAATGGATGCCAGAAGGCTTGTGCATAAAATCCCCATCTAGTGCCTACTCATCCAATATCCCCAGACTAGTTTCTGGTTTGTGGCCTTCGTCAGTGAGGAGCCTTGGATCTGAGAGCACTGCACCTAAATCTTAGGATCTAATGCAACCCTCCAGCAACCACCTTTTATCTCCATTTAACTACAAAACTATGAGTCTTAAACTGAAAACATCTTAATGTTTTCAATCCAAGCCCATTAGCTTATATAGTCTTGGGATATTGGATGAGTAGGCACTAGATGGGGATTTTATGCACAAGCCTTCTGGCATCCATTGATTACTATAGCTTGCTGTGTGTGGCAATACATATAGTGAGTTTTTCCTGTTTTAACAACAGTTATACACAAGCATAAGAGGTGGCAGTCATGTGATGTTTATTCTTTTTTTCCCTACAAAAGTTATAATAGCCACGCTCATTTATGATAATGAATAAGCATAATAATGTAAATTGATTGCTTATAAACATTTATTTTCTATAATTAGAAAACTGGATGATCTAAACATGTTGGCAAGGATATTTACTTTTATTGATTTATTTAGTTTTCTTTTAGTACTTAATAATAATTACAATAACTATTATTTGGATATCGTAAAGTTCTTCCATTTTCTAGATACTACTGCAGACACGCATAAATATATTGCTATAGTTACCAATAAATTGTTTGATAATAAATACATATAATATTCAGATTAATTTCATATATACCCACAAAGCTTTAGGAATATTACATTTACTAGCTAAGAAAACAAATCTTTTTTATGAACAAAATTTTTATACTTTTTTCTCCTCTAATCAAGTTTGCATTGTATCATTCAAAATTATCATGCATGCTAAATTTGACCAAAGTACCCTACTTTCATGCACAACATAACATGATATAAAAACAAGAGAAGTAAAACCACCATACAATTATCAATAACAAAACATTTAGTCCTGATAATGTGTGAATATTGAAAAAAAAATATAATTTTATACTTTCTGATAAAATTTATATTAAAAGCAGCAACAGACAATAAGATAAAATTGTATTAATGATGTAATATTACTGATTAATGTGAAACATAAATGATTTTTATTTTATCAATAACAGATTAAAAACAATCTATTAGTTGTCTTACTTCATTTTTATATGGTTCAATAGTAAGTGTTGCTTCACCAGGTAATCGTATATCTGAAACATAATGGAAAACAATAAGAAATTGTGAAACAAGTTAAAAATAATCCTATCTATCATTTAATTAACGATGAATAGAATATTATTGATTCTAAAAATAAATAATAATAATAATGCATAACATTTTATGATGAAAACATAAGATAGATTTTGCATCAGAATCCAATAATCAAAAAAGTCAAAGCAGATTAATATTGGACACAATGAAAAACTATAAGATCTTTAGATATAAGAAGGTTTTTTTTTTAAAAAAATGAAGATCAGAATGATTCTAGCTATGATTATTCTTACTGATATGTTGCAACCCAAAAATAAAATTATTTCAAGTTAGACACATTTTCAATAATGTAAAGCAGATTCAAGTCATAATTGATTATATTAATTTAATAATTTCGCTATAAATTAAAACTGCATTTCTATATACATAATTAATATATAACATAATAATTAACTCAGATTTGTGGTACTTTTTTAGTTTTTCCGTGTGTAACATGGAGAAACAGCGCCACCCACAGAGTGGGCTAGAATCTTGGTGTAGCAGACGACGTAAGCTAGATCTGTTTACGGCAATCAGCGCCAACTAGGTTGTTGGTAGTGCTGGTAGCAGACGATGTAAGCTATATGGCTTATGCATTGCAACCAGCGCCACCAGGCGGGGCAGTTTTGCTGCCAGCTGGCTTGTGGAAGGTTCCTGTGCATACGCATGGTGAACAGTGCCACCTAACAGCTGAACAGGCATTTCTGCTTTTTGGCCCCTACTCTGGATATTTCTGTGTGTTTACACAGAAACAGCGCCTCTAGCGGCTGGGGTACAGCTAACCAAACACTACCCTTTTTTACATACTGCAAATTGATCTTTAACTAATCCCTGGAGTAAGAATAACAATTTAGTACAAAATCTAATTTTTTGAAAACACAAAGAACACAGTGATTCAAGACTTCAATTTGTGCAATTTAATATATACATGTTAATATGCGCAAGTATAATATATATCGATATATGAATCAAAATATGCTATTCTAAATTAATATAACCCAACCACAGCTATTAAGAACAAGCCACTTCACTTACTAAGTCTATTCACTAATAATAGAAATACTAAAGGCAGTACATTTACCTTTATATCATTACCAACCTTTAAACCTGGTAGCCCTTAAGGCATTTAAAATAATAATAAGATTGGGTGATCTGTTATGATTCTAGTCAGCTTATTGACCTTCAGGAGTAGAGATCTTGGAAATAAGATATGCCCCACTGGTTTCTTCTGCTGCTTCGTGCTTGTATCACAATTGATTCGAAGATGATAAAGAAAAGCATGTCCGGTTTTCCCAATTTTTATACTTTCAGTCCCTTTGTTTTCTGGAATAATTAAACTCATCAGGGAAAATTCGAGTGGTGAGTGTATTATCAGTTTAATCTTGCCTCTGTAAATTTAATTAGTATTTTAACTCATACTAACTAAATTTCCTCTATTATCTAATATTTATTTTTTCCTTCTGATAATAATTACAATACACAATATGTTTTAATTAAATATTTTATATTACAGCAGTTCAATTAAACATTCTTCAGCTATTTATTATTTATCTATTTTATTTCCTCTCTCTATAAATTAATCTCATAATTTATTAAAGTGAGTGGTCTATCCTCATGCTTTCACTTCCAGACTTAAGATTTGCCCATATATAAGCATTTGGGTTGGAAAGAATAAGTGGATTCATTTTATTCTTTCATAAATACTATATCTCGTGTTGGAAATGAAAGTATTCATTTATTATTAACACTCATAAAAAAGCACATGCACAATAGCTTGACAGGCTAATTTTAAATGTATTACAATTATAAACATAGCACTATATAAAATAAATGCTTATTTACATAATTTATTAATTTAAATACATAACTTATTTTATTAAAATACATATATTATAGGAGTAAAAGTAAATGGAGATTATTAAATTTATTTATATTTTGAGATGATGTGATTATTTTTGAAAATAATACTTTGGAGCTTCAGGAAATACTGCAAGAGTTTTCAGATGAAAGTAAGAAAATAGGACTAAAAGTAAATGCAAAACACATTAAAGTAATGTTCAATGGATTTTCTCAAAAGAAAATAAAAATCGATAATGATGAATTGAAAGAAGTTAACAACTACAAATACCTTGTTCACCCTATGGAATTAATCACAGAATTAAGTATTTGAAAAAGAAGGGTTTTTAATATATCTATTTTGCCAGTTTTTACTTATGGAACTCAGACTTGGACACTTAACAGTAGAATAATGCAAACACTTCAGACCATTCAATAAATTGTAGAAGATACATGGTAGGAATAGTAAATAGAGATTGAAAACAAAATACTGGGTGAGAGAACAGATAGATATCATTGACATTATCAAAACAAGAGACTGAAATGGACCTGGATTGGATATATTGCTAAAAAATATGATAAAAGATGGACAATTGAAATTTTAAAATCGGCCCCAACAAATTGTAAAAGACCTAGATAGAAAACACATGTGAGATGGATAGATTAAGTAAGAAAATTTGGCTATGTTGTGGAGAAAAGAAACTAGGGACTGAAATAATTGGATTAAACTTGAAAATATCTTCATCCTGTAGTTGATTGATTATGGTTGAAAATAATGATGATGATTGGTACAGGGTCAAAAAAAAAAAAGGAACATATGTCTTCTAAATCATAGCTAAAGTGTAAATATTTTTTTTTTTTAGATTTATATACTAAACTGCATATTATGAAGATAAAATACAAATAACAGGCAAGGAAATTGAAAAAGAGAAAAAAAGTCAAGTGTTGGTGGCCTAGCGAATAGCATAGCTGCCTTCCAAGCAGCTAGCCCGGGATTCACATCCCGGTCAACACATTTGACATATAAAAATAAAAAATAAAAAAAAAGGAGAGAAAAAATCCAAAAATATTTATATAATGTTGAAAAATTGGAATGCTATATTAGGAAAAAAAAAAAAGAAGATATTTGTATTGAGTAAAGTGTAAGATGCAAAGATTAATAGAAAAAATATGAAATTTATTATAGATTATTAAAAAAATATGAGGATTTGCATTTGAGAAGTTTCATACGTAAAAGTAAATTTTGATTAGATTATATGTCAATTCAAAGATTTACAAATTGTATTAAAAGTGAATGTATTCCCTGCAGTTAGTATATATATATATATACCTGAATTGCAATTCTTAAACCAACAACCAACACTTAATATTAATTATAAGATTATATGTTTTTAGAATCCCAATTCCATCATTGAATTACAAGCACAATAACTGTGATTCCAATTTCTTTACGTCTTTCTTTCTATCTCTGTTTCTGTTTATTCATTTAGTAATATGAATGATAATATTTGTTTACAAGTGATTATTATTAATGATATGGATCAAAAATGTAGTAATAGAAAAAAGATTATTTTTAAAATGAATAAAAAGAAACAATTATGAAAAACTGAAGAAAATAAATATATATTCAAAGAAGTGATATTTTACTTGTTTATAAGATAATATTTAAATAGTATTAAACTCTTACCCCATAATCGAACTGAACCATCTTCACTTCCTGACAATACTTCATGGCCTCCATTTCTAAAAGTTGAACAATGAATATAATTCTTATGACCTGTTAATTCTCTAAGACAGATGCTATTATCCAAATCCCAAATCCGGAGAATACCGTCTCCTCCTCCAGATATCAAAGTTGTATTCTCCTTAAGAAATAGAAATATATTAACCTTGTTATTAGTGAATACAAAAGAAAGAGTTAAAAACCGAATTGATATTTAAAAAGTAAATATTTACGAAACGTTTTTTTTTAAAAACTAATTTTGCATTTTCAAAATCAATCTACATTATTATAAATATTTAAAAATTTATTGATTATCTATTTCCAAAGTAAAAAAAAAAACCAAACACAACAAAGTTTCATAATTTTTAAGATTTAATACAATTTACGTTTAAAGTACTTTTCAATTATTTAAATTGGATATCTGATATTAAATGAATAAAATGTTACATAAAAATAAAAGACATAGCATGTGTTTTAATCTATTATACAATCTTAAGATTTTTCTTTCAGATAATCAACTCAATTAACCATCCAATGTTGGCCAATAAGAAGTATCTAGCTATTTATAGCTATAAATTAGTAACACATTCACCTTCATTGATAGATTAAGAGAAAGCTAAAGGAGAAATTTTTGACATGCAGTGACCAGTATAATAGTCGTTTTACTTTACCTATATAACTTTTGTCTGTATATGAAATAAATTATATTTAAATATTGACTTTATTTTCATAGTTGTTCTTTGTTATTTAATACTTTTTATAACAGTGTAGTAAAAAAACATTTAGCAAAACATTACAGAGATCTGTTGACTGCTGTGCTTAGGCTACCAATAAGCTCCACAGTTAATAGATAGTGAAATGACTTTCAGATATGATGGTCAACTGAATAACAAATAAACTACAGGCAGTCCCCTAGTTATGAACACTCGAGTTATAAACATTTCGCTATTACGTAATCACTTTTGGACTTTAGATCTTTATCTATGCACATACTTTCATGTATTAGTGCTATATATTGTAAAAAGAAATGGGTATTCAAAATTGTACAGTATTTTAGTATTTTAATAACTAAATAATTCCTTTTAGTAATTAACGCTACAAATTTACAGTAGCTGATAAAAAAGATTAATTACATACATTCGTAATTGAATTTTGTTCTAAAGAAAGATAAACTTGGGAATTTAGAAAATAATTAAAAGTATATATTAGAGAACAATAAGAACTTATATAAAATACAGTAAATCTTCCCATCTCTCTGACATTATTTACTTTTATTTTTGATATCCCCTTCATGATTTAAAATTACTCAACTTGTTTATGACTAATTTTTAGACTAGACTATCTACTTAGGAATGGCTTTCTTGTACATAAAACTTTCATTCACTACCAACTGTTGATGGAATTTATTCCAAAAGCTGTTCTAACAATGCTTCTTCTATAATATCTCCATAACTGCATGATGTTACTAGCTCCTGGAGTGCAAGATTGCTTTCTATTTCTAAAATATATTCTAGCATAATGGAGTAAGATTGAAATAATTATTAAATTTCTCACATCCATATTGCAAAACAATGATAATACTATCTTCCTTTTTTTTTTCTTTAATTTCATTTAATGTAAAAAACTTTTCTATTTGTAATTTATATATCAATCATTTATTAGCTCTCCCAGTATAACATTTTGCAATTAAATCTTTGTTATCTGTACTATTTTTTTTTTAGGTTTCCAATTCTCTTCTTAGGAACAATGAATTCTATTTAACCATTTATTAAGAAGTAAATGAAATATATGTATATATGCATTAGATAGTAATTTAACAGAAATAGTTGCAAAGAACTTAGCTTTTGAAAGCTTTTATAAATAATATAAAATCAGTATGACTTCAAAACTCTCTAGCCCATTTCAAATTTCTGTTTAACTTATAAACCAAGAGTTATCTTCTTTTTTCATACACATAATTCTCTATTCAAATTAATTTTATTAAGTAAATCTACAGGTAAACATGTTAATCCCTTAATTTTGAAGTGCAGTCATTTTTCTTGTTATTTATTACTATTCAAATATTTATTTAAGTAAAATTATGCTTTCATTAAATACTTCATTATTTAACAACTTAAAAAAAAACAAAAATTAATTCATACAAAAATGTTAATATGTTTTATATATACATTATTTCCGGTAGCTTCCATGTAATAAAAATATAATAGCTAAATAGCTGACATTTCAGTACAATAACAAGTACTTTCCTCAGAGCTTTTTCTTTCTCAAATCATAAGAATGTGTGTGATGAGATTTAAAATTGTTATTTTTTTCCTTTATTATTTTCTCTTCATTGTCACATTCTATTGGTTGAGAAGTTTAAAAAATATGTTATCCACCAATAGCTTTTCCCAAATATTGTTCATTTTCTTTAATTCACAGTTTTTATTTATGCTCTTAGGCCTTTTAAAAAATCTCTATAGCTTCCCTTAGCAATCTCCAGTCATATTGTTTTTTAAATTTACCAGTATATGTGTTTTATTAAAATTGATGTCATGGTTAGTTAATTTAATGTGTGAATAAATGGCTGATGAATTAGATTTTTCTTTAACTGCCAAAATGTGTTCTTACCTTTCTTATGTTTATTTTACAATTGGTCTGTTCTCAACCAATAGAATTGGAGAATAAGGAGAAAATAACAAAGGAAAAAATAACAATTTTAAATCTCACCATCCACATTCTTATAATTTGAAAAAAAAAAAAATTCTGAGGGAAGTACTTGTTATTGTATTGAAATGTCAGCAATTTAACTATTATATTTTTATTACATGAAAGCTTTCGGAAATAATACTATGAAATCATCATTTATCCATGAGAATATTAGAATTAACATATATATATAAATATGATAGGTATTCAATATCCCATTGTTTACCCAGTGCTTAGAGACACAATTGTGGGTAAAGATACATAAACTATTTCTTAGTGATTGTAAATAAAATTTTACAACTATTTTTTAAACAAAATAAAAATATACAGAAAATCAGTAAAATATAAGTTTAAAAAATATTTACCTGCTGGCTAACAATAACAGTATTGGTTTCTTGTTTTTTTATAGTTTTTCTACAAGTAAATAATATATACACATACATTTAGCAATATTATATATATATAATAAAACAAAATATTGGAGTTAATTTTCGGCAATTTTAAGTTTATATAGATAAATAGTTTTTATTTATATTAGATGTTCAAAATGTTAGTAAATTTTAGTGTTTTATTATGTATTATTTTTCTAATTCATAAATTTTAATTCAAAATCGTCCACAATATTATCGATCTGTATAAATTATAATTCTACATCATTTTTTATTTAAATTGATTTGAAATTATATATATGTAATTTATTTTTCCACTACTATTAATATGAATAAATGTTAAACTATCTTATCTATTTTTAATTCACTAAAACCAGAAACAAGTTATTGTATAGATTAATAAAGAAAATTTGTTTAGCCTGTTATCTCAGTTTACATGGATATAATTATTTCTATTATTTATTAAATTAAAAATTCATAAAAATATTCAATTCAATATATATGTCTCTGGAGATTATTTGCAGAATTTCCTGGCAGTATCAGGAAGGTAAACTTATCTTAGTTTACATGAATACAATCTTTTTATTTAACAAATTAAAAAATCATGAAAATATCTAATTAAACATATATAACTCTCTGGAAATTATTATTTGCAGGATGTCAATGATGATGTTAATTTGCATTCTCACACATATAAAAATATAAATCCTTAATTTGGATTTGAAACAAAGAAGGACCATTTTTAATTTGTTAAAACCCAAAACAAGAGTTATTGTATAGGTCAGGGGTAGGGAAATTTTTTCTGTCGAGAGTCATTTGAATATTTATATCATTCACAGGCCATACAAAATTATCAACTTAAAAATTAGTCTGCAATATTTGATCAAAAATTTAATTAATATCCCCCTAATAGGATGACTGAAATGGTTTCTCTTTGATGAAGTATGTGATGTTAGCTGGAACTGATAATTTTGCTTCTTGTAACAGCTTTTCCAGATTTCCATTGGTCAGTCTGGAGTTTTTCATAATGCAAAATTTTGAAAAAAAAAACTGCTCATAGCAGAAATTTGTTTTGAACACATGCATATTTCAATGTCTCCTCAAATTGGGAAATTCGTCATTGCTTAGGTGATATTTATAGAACTCAAGCAGTGGGAAGTTATTATATCTAGCTTTCAACTCATCACTGCTTTGCAGCTGAATGATTTCATGTTATACATTATTAGGCACAAAGCCAGTTCAACATTGAACAATGTTGTGAAGATATTCAATACGATTTGTTTACTTTTCAGGTCCTTGAATCTTTCATTTAATGCTTAAGTTAGTTCTTCACATTCCCCAACATATTCAAATAGTGTAAAAGGCCTCTATCCTTCTAAACTATATGTGTATTGTTATGCCTTTCAAATTGCATTTTCCAGTCTTAATTTCATATGATTTTATGTTTTAAAGCAGAAAACTGAGAAGCTGGCTGGGGTCCTGAACTCTGATATTCAGCTCAGAGATACTTGGTAATGTTCACCTATGAATGCTAAATCAGTCACTATCATTAAATTACCTGGCAGGTTTTCCCTTCATTTCTATAAGCTTGACTTCATTCTGCAGCTCATAAAATCTTATGAGCATGTTTCAGTGATGTGAGCTATTGCACTTCATAGTGATAATAAAATCATCATACTTAGAATGAAGATCATACAGTAGCTGTTTAAACAGGTGGTTGTTAAACCCTTTATTTTTAATAAAATGTGTGAATGACACTACTGTTAACATCATATTGTTAAGCTTTGATGATTGTGCATTGAGACTTTCTTGTGCGCAATGGAATGTCTTATAATTAAATCACTTGGATAAAGACTGAGACAATTCATTTCTTTTTTGAAAAATGCAATTTATCTTTTATATGAGCCAATTATGATGGAGCTCCATCTGCAGTAAGGCCACTTAAATTTTCAAATATTTGCTCAAGTTTTTTCATTAATAAGACTAGTCTCTCAACAAGTCCTCACTCTTGCAGTGCCATGCATGGCTTTTAGTCACAGCAGTTTTCCCATATATCAAAATTATCCTTTGAACGAAAATGCCCAGCTGAGCAGTATTTGTTATATCCAGTTTCATCACAAGTCAAAGAAAAAGTTTTTGAAAATCTCTTGGAGAATTCTTTAGTTTTTTTCAATATCTTATGCTAAGTCAGGGACAAGCTAACACCGAGACAATTTTACTTTGTCTATTCCTAACAACTCCATAGCATCCACCTTGAACGTTTACAAACTCGCCTTCTACACAAGATCTCATCTTCTTTGTGATCAGTTCATTCACTATAGAACCCATCTGTATAATGTTATCTCTGTCATAATGAGGTCTAATGAAAGTAGCTTGCTGTGAATCCAAATTATATTGAGGAGCAATAATTTTATTCAAATGGTTTTGGCCTCCAAATTCATTTTTAATATGATCTGAGTTGTAATGATACTCCAGATTGACTTTTTTAATTACTGCTAGTGCTTTGCCAAACTAGGTACACAGGTGTGCCTTAAACTTCAACAGTAAAAAATCATTTATCAATTTCTGGAAAGATTGACACTCTGCATAAATTTTTTATTTTCTTCTTAGTCAGCATTAGTAAGATATAACATCATTTAACTTTCCATCACTCTCCAGTATGTATTGTCAGCTACAAGATATTGTTTTCGTCACTGCAGGTGCCAGTGATGAGATTTTGTTTTGTAGTTACCATTTGTAGAATATCACATCACTTAAAGATTTCATAACTATAGTAGGTAACAACAGATGAGATTATTTTGCCTAGTAGTCATTGTTTGTAGAATGTTACATAACTTAAGTTTTAATAGCTGTCCCATGTGTGTAACCAGTAATGAGTTCACTTTGCTTTGAGCATTGTTCTAATCCTTCATTCTGAATTTGGAGCTTATTTAATATTTGTATCATCGAGTCTTAAGGGTTGTGTATTGTGTCACATATAAATGTATTATAGCATGGTAAATTGCTATATTATACTTTAACAATAGTAAGGATTCTTTATTTAATTTAAATATTTTATGTACCAAATGATAATATGAAGATTCTAGACAATTTTCTTTAAATAATTGTCAAACATTTTTAAACACATGCTTTTAATATGTGTTTATTTTCATGAGTTATAAATGATTGTAAAAGGGAGAGAAAATTATAAAATAATGTAAACATATTTTTTTTTTTAAAATCTCTCTTCAGTAATTATAATTAATTACCAGATTTAATTTTAACATTGAAAATATATTAAGAAAAGAAATTTTTCTCTTTAGTAAAGTGCTTTATAAATTTTAATTCTAACTTTAAGGGAGATAAATAAGTAAGGATTTAAAAAAATAAATAAAACTATAGCATTTTGTTAAATTTTGTTTTAAATAGCTAGTTCTTTTTTCTTTTATCTCTCTTCAATGTGATAAGCAGAGATTATTAAATCACTATAATTAAATGATTATCTTGTTATTTTTGGCAAAAAAAAATTAATTAAAAAGTAATGTCAAAATTTTTTTGATTCTAATGTAAGTTTTTGACTTGTTTACCAATCTCAGTGTTGAAAGAGAAAAACAGCTGAACAATTGTATTATGTTGTATACAGAATTGTCATTGGCTTGAAGCAGGGTTGTTTCAAAAAAAAATTAGAAGACTTAAGTGTCTTCCAAGAAGCATTCACTCTGAATGCAGCTGCTGTAGATAGTAGGAGAAAAGAACTTCCTGATACAACTGCTAAAGAAAAAAAAGCAAAAGTCTTATCCATGAGTTTGTTTATAAAAATGGTTTCCACAAGAAAAACCATGTGCAAAATTAGCTTAAACCTAGATATCATTCTTCCTCCATGTAACCTGCTTCTCTAGAGAAATGTAAAGAAATTACCCCTGAAGTAATCTGCAACCTTGTCTGCACCCAAGAACATGAGTGTCTCTGAATATTTAGCCTCATCTGGAAATTTTATTGGAAAGAAAATGGATAAATTCTTCCTATTTGTTAATTTGAAAATACTGCATACCAAGAAAAGGACAAATTAATCATATACATGGCATAGAAGCCATCAAGAAGAAAACATACAGGGAAACTGGAAAATTATAATTGCAAAGAAAGACTTCGAAGAAATTTAAAACAATGGTTAAATGTACTTTTTTATGTGCACATTGTATTTTCAGATATAGTTTAATAAGATTTTTTTATATATAAAAGTAATAATTTTATAAAAGAATTGATAATTTTGAATAATTTCATTGATTTCATATTTTCTTGTGAAACATGATTTTTTTTATATATTTCATTTTCTTTCTTCAAAATTACAAAAGGAGTTTTTTTGGAAAATTTAATTTTACTAAATTTAAATTTTACTTTTTGAAACATTTTTTTAAATTTGATTTCTCCTCCAAAATTCAAATTTAAAGTTTGTTATCTCTGATTTAAAAATGCTATCTTCCAATCTTTGGTTATTTAAAGAAATAAGTACTAAATAAATCAAAACAGTTATTTTGACTATATTTAATAATCTTCAAAGCTTTGAGAAAAAAAATACAATTAAAAAATCAAAATAGTAGAAATAACTACAAAACTGCTTATGGTATAATAATAAAAAAAACAACTGAGGGAGAGGAGGTTAAGTGCAGCATACTATGGAGAATCTAGCGCTAATGAGAACTGCCTAGCACACCTATTTGTAAAAAAAGCAAAACTAAGACACGAACACAAGTCTATCTTTGTTGAACATGAGATGGCTATGGGACACATCTTTTCTTCCTCTGATGCTAAACCAGTGTGTACAGAGATGAATGATAGAAAAAGAAAATTTAAAGAGGCATGGGCCATTGCAAAGACTCATGTGTCCGACTATCAAAGAAATGGAATATATAATTTGCATGCTGGGACAAATATACATATTTCCTCACCACCATGTATTCAGATTCTCAACTGTAAGCTTTCATTCTGCATTATGATTCTGACAAGAATCTGCCAAAAGCTAGCTTAGTGCTATTAAATATAAATTTAGTTTTTCTTATCTTTTCATATTATCTTGCATATCTCAAGTTTTCGAATATTACATAGCTATATGAAAAGAACTTAACATTTGATATTTATATATTATAAAAGCTAAATTTTATAAGCTTATATTTTCTAAAAAATACTTAATAAGACTTACCCGGTGGGAATTGATAATGATGCAATAACTTTGGCAGTCTAAGCAATTAAAAATATATACATACAGTATATAAATAAATCTTATATTAAATTATATCCTTTATGCACCATTTATTAACTTATTTTAAAAATAAAAGATTAGATAAGCATTTATTGACTACCGTAAAGTCATTATATTAAATAAATGAATTTTATTTTCACACTTTCAAATAAAGCAATTAAAATCAGATTAGTACAAATAAAATTCAAATCTATTCTGATTTATGGTTAATGATGTTTAAAGATTTAGTAGGATTGATCCTATGAGTCGTGTATTATCAGAGTGTACAATTTAGGAAGTAGCTATTACATTTAACATCTAGCATCCTTATTTTCATAATGAGTTAATGAAGGTGCTTATATACTTTGATTCATATTATAGATTAATGTATTAAATTGCCTAATAGGTTACATTAACAAATTATATATATATACATAAAATGACCTTACATATTCTTATAAATTCAAATTTTAATTAGTCACAAGAATCAAAGCATTGGTTCAGCAACAGAGCAGCATTTGGTCAGTAAAAGTTCCTAGTTCAATTCCAGGTTGAGGAAATTAAAAAAAAAGGTGTAAATATAGTCACTTAAATGAAAATAATCTGTTAACATTTATAAAAACTGGAAATAATCTAGCTATTTTGTATGTCTCCAGAATTCAGTCAAAATCAGTCACTGAAAAAAACAAACAAACTTAAAACCGTAATTATATAATTAATTCATAATCATATTTAATTTGTTTAAACTATAGGCAAAATTACTACAAGATCTCAAAGAATTAGAATTATAGCACAATGGACAAGGATATAATGTCGTTAACATTTATTCTACTTCAATATCCTGAGGTTTTGTATAGTGGTAGATTATGAAGAGCTAAAGGTTTATGACTCGGATTCCCAAATGGGGAAAGTAAAAAAATCTGGTTGATCAAATGAGTTGAATTTTTTCACTCTGTCCATCACTTCAGTGTTCAATATCACATGACCTCCTGAGTGATGACCATACTTGTTGGTGAAATCATAAATTCACGTACCATTCAGTGACAGATCTGGGTTGCAATTAATAGCCCTTGATTATAGATTCTACCAATCTAATAGTGCACCAAAAAACACAGGATATGTAATTAAAATCATAAAATAAAGATAAATTCTAAAACAGAAACAAAAAAAAAAAGCAAGTTATATATACATAGCTTTATTATAATTACTTAAAATAATCAAGTCATAATAAATAAAACATTATACAAAATCTTGGCATTAAGATATAACTATATAAATCTCACGCCAACTTAAATGCTCCGAACAGTTTACTTTTAGTAAGAATAGCAGATTCAAAAATTTCAAGTACCTGAAACAATTACCAGATGGGAATATATAAAAATAAATAAATTTCAATTTGGTCAATTGAAAGAGACTACTGTGCTCAGACTATTACTTTAGTGATTTTCAATCACTTGATCTCCCAAATAATTGACATATAAAAGAAAACGGATTTAATTAAAAAATATTCTAACTAATAAAATTAAAACTAATTATATATTTACAGATATGTCAATGGAAAAAATGACGATAAACAATTAAAGACATACTACATTTCAAGAGATTTAAAAAACTTAATATATAAAAGATAGTTTTTATGGAATAATATAAAGAAAAGAAATTATGGATTAAAGAAACAAGATTAAACTTGAAAAGATCTTCATACTGCAGACAAATAATGATGATGATATATAGAAAAATTTTGTTTTGGTTTATTTAGTATAAATTTATGTGTGTGTTAAGTTGATCACTGATTGAGAATATTGTAGACTGGAATATTATTACGAAACTTTTTCTAAAAAGAATGTAATTAAAACAAAACATTTAGCAATATTATGTAAAAAAAAAAAATCAATCTGATAGCACAAATTATTTATTTTTCCGAATGCATCATAATGAAGTAAAGACTCACTGAAGTTTTATGATGTACCTCTAAAATTTAAATAAAATGAGAGTGGCGGGAAACAACAAGCTCCTACTGATGATGATTAAGTGCTATCATTTGGTTGCTTTAAAATATTCTTTCAGTTTAATGAAAAAGAAAATTCTCCTTTTTACATCCTAATTAATATACAATTATTAAATTGTGATCATAATCTCCATAAATTATTTCTATCATCTGCAAGTTTTAAAGCATAAATTTTCATTTTATAATTTTTAAATCAGATATTAATATTACATTTCTTTCCCAATAAAAACTTCTGCATTTCACTCCTCTTGCATTTCTTTATTCCAATCTTCCATTATCTCTTTTAACAACTTTCAGTCCATTACCAAAGTAACGTATATGCAAGTCTGATATAAAACTATCTTTTTTTTTTTTGATATCAATACAATATGTACTGCATTATGTTCACGATATCTCGGTATAAAAAAAAAATCTCATTTTTTAGACTAAACCTTTCCCAAATTATTTGCCAGATTTTTACGTCTGATTTTCATTTGCTTTCATCAGCAACATTTGAAACATCAAGGCTAGTATAATAAAATATTTATAATTATTTCAGTTATTAAATTTGGACTCTTAATTTATTAAAATACTACAAAAATTATGTCTATATACATTTAAAAAATATATACTCTTATTCTTCTCCTTTACTGTCTTTGATGAAGACTGCTGGACAGTCGAAACTGTCAGGAAAATAAAGAAGTTTTTAAAAAAATTTTTTGCATTAAAGTGTATATGAAAAGAGTTACCATAAGTAATTAAAAAAATATATATACTTCTATCAGATAAATCTCTATAACACAATGGAAAAGCCTCGTGGAATAATGATTTTCCATAAGAACACTGAAATCTATATTTTAAAAGACAAATATGTAATGTAAACATTTTTTTATGTCTATGACAAAACTGCAAGTCATAAAAAATTAAAATAATATCCTACAATTATCACTCTGAAAAAGATGCTAACCAATGGAAACACTGGAAAAGAAAGTAATAATAACAAAGGCACTGAAAATAGTAGATTGTAAATATTTTTAATAAATTCAACGCCAATATAATAATCAACTCAATAAACAGACAATACTTAATGCAAAATTAATAATAGTAAGTTATGAGATAGAAATTTTACGATTTCATATTTTATTAATCTCAACAATTACACATCATTAAATTATAACAATGTGCTCATATCCTTAATAATAAGATTTCAAATCCTAATACATTCTTGCGCAAAATAATATAATTCAGTACAATATTCATTATTCAGTATAATTTCATCCAATAATACAAATCCAATATACATCACTATGTCCCAACATACATTCAGGTTTTTAGAATCATAATAGTTATCAAAATTTAGATTGATATTTTATGGTTAAGCTGCTTTCTATTTTTTTAATGATATAGATCCTTGGTGGATGCTTACCAAAAAAAAAAAAAAATCATTGAATTAATCAAATAGTATTAGTGTGGATAATTATCAAAATTAAAAGTTTTCTCTCTCCTTTTGCAAGTTTAAACAGCTCAATTTTTTTAAAATCCTTACTACTGAAAAAGAGTGAGCAATAATTTACATACACTGTAAATTATTATTATTTAATTTATAGAGTACTTAGGCTAAATTTTCTGTACTCAAACAGGCATAACTGTTTAGCAGCCAAATAACCTCTATTATTTTAGCATAATATGATTTTGAAATAACATACATATACATATAATTTCTTGTTTTCAAATACATCTTACAGTGCTGAGATAATCCAGGCCAAGAAAAGCATTAATTTTTTCCAAGTTATAATCAGTGGCTTAAGATTTTTCTTGCAGATAGCCAACCCATAAATAGTTAAATATCTGTTGGTAAATGGGTATTTAATTATTTGGAATTCAAATTCTTACCATCCGGTAATTGACAAACATGATGAGTGATATCTCTTTTTTCCAGTAATACTCCGGTAGTTAAGGAGGCCTTTACCTTAAAATGGCTGTTTAAAGGTTGATTAACCATTTTGCCTGTAAAGATTTAATTTTATTTCCTTACATTTTAACAAAATAGGACTTCTTTAATATTGATAACTGACTTTCAATTATCTATTAATACTTTATTATATTTTATAAACAATACTAGTACTTTGTTATCATCGAAACCAAACCTACATTTATTGATTATATGATTAGATACTGATTTGGCTTTTTACATAGGATCAGTCATTAAGGTAAACACCCGTAGCAACTTTCTCCATACTATATTGCCACCTAGTGCAGCAACTCTGTAAAAGAATAAAACAAAAAGTTAGTATTGATTGTTTTAACAAGTTATAAGACCATTTATGAAGCCTTTTCACAAGACTATATTTTAAACCAAAAATAAATTTTTTTCTAAGTTCATGCAAGTAGGTATATATATATATATATATATATGATTAGCTCTCTTCACGACAGAATAACTAGATAATAGAATATTATGCAATTAAAAATGGAAATTTTGCTCAAAAACACCCAATACAATTGTAGCATAAAGAGATGCCTGAAGACATAAGAGGCTCATAGCTGCATCCTACAATAATTATGTGATTGAAAAATGAAAAGAAGGAAACAATTCCATTAAATCCAGCAATGACAGTCTCTTATATGATGGCAATGATATTTGAACAGGTGGAAGGAGTATTTTGATAATTTTTTAAATAATATAAAAATTGATATGATGACTTTTAATAATATATCCATTTTATTTACTCATTTAGATCTGAATAAAGATAACCAGCTTAATGAAATCAAAACAGTTCTTTGTAAGGTTGCAGATCCTGATGAAATATTGGACAAGTTTAAAAATATAGTGGTGATATATTAACTTCAAAAATATTGGAATTTTTTAGGAATATATGGACCCATGAAGTTGTGCCACTCGATTTTAAACCTCCTTTTATTGTTCCAATTTTTAAAAACAAAGGCAATAGACAAAATTGCAGTAATTACCATGGAATATCATTATTATCCACTACAGCAGAAGTACTTTCAAGAATTTTGTTGAATAGAATGGTTACTAAAGACTTAGTGTAGTTTATAAAAGACTTTTTTTTTTTTTTTTTGGGCCAAACAAAAGTATGTAAAGTGTCAGGAACAAATGAAAAAATGTATGTATTGCTTTATTGAAAAGACATTAGACTAAGTTAATAGGGCAGGTCTATGACGTTTAAATTAGTTGATTATCCGCCAAAATTTATTCATATTATATAGGTTGTACATGATCGAATGAGGGAAAATGTTATTACTGCCGGTGAAAAAGTAAGGCATTTGAAATGAAAACTGGTGTTAAACAAAAAAGGGTACTTACTTCAACATTTTTTTCAATTTTTATGACAGCGGTTTTTGGAATTATTTATAGACAGCTGAATCAAATATGGATCAAGATTTAATACAGGTTTGATGAAGACATTTTTAATTTGAGTCAATGAAAAGTGAAAACAAGAACTTTTTCTTCTTGTATTCTGGATTTACAGAATGAATCAATAAAATATTACATAACTATATGACTCCAGCTTTTATATCGCTATAAGTGGCATAGAGGTGGTAAAAGCAAAATGTATGCTGATTTACAGTAAACCGATGATTGTGCTATTTTTGCCAATACAAAAGATGATTTATAAAATGGAACATATAAATACTTTGATCTATTAATTAATGTTCAAATATCTCAACTTCTTTATTACTGAGTGACAGAAGAAAAATCTTCAGCAACTTTTAACTTGAATAGTTATCAATTTGAGAATGCAAACCAGTTTAAATATCTTGCTAATTTTATATGAAGAAAGATGGGATCTAAATGTTTGAGATACAAAACAGATTCCACTGTGCTGTTACTGGTTTTAACAGGTTAAACCGTAAGTATTTCATCACAGGAAAATAACTACTACATTCAATTTAGCTGAATATAGAACAGATATTTTAGCTAATTTATTGTATAGAAATGAAACTTGGACACCCTATCAGCTCTATGTAAAGGCATTAGAAAAGTTTTATTTAAGGATGCTCTGTAAAAGTTTAAAAATAGAATGGAAAAATCATAAAACCAATCAATATATTCTTCAACTTGCTGTATATGATATTCTCAAGTCCACTATTGTAAAATCACATCTTTGTTGGATTGGTTATGTAAAAAGATTTACCAATGGAAGACTTCCTAAAACAGTGTGGGAAAGGTAAACTCCACCTACATTACAGAGATTATCTTGAAGACATTCTAAAAAAAGTGCAATGTCCAATGGGAAGATATGGTAGAAAATAGAATACATTGAACAGCTACAATTACCCACATGGTAATGAAGTATTCAGAAAGAAAAGTTTTCTGCTAAAGAAATTAAGACAACCTCATAAAATATCAAATAAATAGAAAAATGGACTAGCATCTTCTATATGTGGATGGATTTGTGGTTCATAGATTGGTTTATATAGTCATCGTATAACTCATTTCTAGAATAGTTTTTTTTTCTCTCTCTCTCTTCTTTCTTCCTTTTGAAATGGTCATACTCATTTATGAATGATTATTTATTGTTATTATTATTATTTGAATATTATGATCAAATAATCAACAATTGTAATTTGTCATGGCTAATTATACCCTTATCACAACTTATTATAACACCATTTTAGAACTATTTCATAAATTTTAATCAGCCCTTATGTCACGAAAATGCATAATTTTCTCTACATAAATTATTATTTAATATTTATTGTTGTCTTATTTATATTATTATAATCAGTTCATAATATTTGAATAAGGATGTTTCGCAATAGGTTTCAAGCTTTTTGGATCTCAGAAAAATAATTATCAAAAACAAATTAAAGCTAAAGATAAATCATGATTCAGAACCTGTTACTATATGATTCTATCACTAATGATGATGATCACATCATATTGAGATAAAGCAGACTTAACCTACTGATGCTTATCTAACCAAAGCAAATGGATTTAATCTAAGATCTTCATTCTCTAATTAATAATAGCTAGAAATTCATTTACTGAATAACAATTGAATGACTTGCTGAAATAACTATGACCTGACTGCCTAAAGAAAACAAAAAAATTCAAAATCTATATATGATCTAAAATTTTTTATAACATCACTTAACCATAACCAAACTTCAAAGTTGTGAACATGATATGTAAATGTATTAACCACTTTATCACAAAACTATCTCTAAAATCAAGCTATAGATATTTATTCTTCTATAGCTCTAAGACTTGCAGATATGACTAACTGTATTTCTTATCTTAGGTCGCTAATTATAAAACTCTGAAATTTATCAAGATGTAAGAATCTATAAACTATGCAGAACATGATTATTACAGCATAGAATTCCCACTATACTTATCCTCAGATTTCTTTTAATTCTTCAGTCATAAAGAAATTTGGTTTATTCCAAGTAAAAATTTTAAAAACATCTAAAATATTTAAACTTAAAAAAAAAAGTTCATTTAACATGTCATTCATATGAATTATAAATATTAAAAATGTTTCATTAAGCCAGTAATTCATTTTACTAATTCTTTTCTACAGTCATCTATTAAAAATGTAATCAATATATTGTAACCATGTGGGTTTGATATATGTTTTAAAGCAGTAAAAATTTTTTTTAATATAATGTTTCAATAATATGAGCTAAAGTAAATCAGCCTATTTAGTTATCAGTTATTTAAAAATTCTCTTAGATTGTTTAATATCTTCTTGAAAGAATAAAATTAATATTTAAATTAAAGAAGAATTAATCTACATTTTAATATGTTTCAAATAGATATAATAGATGAAGTTGTTTTATGCTGTCTGAATGGGTTAATTAACTTTGTTAGGATTTTTAGTTGTTAATTTTTAAAATAAATTATTTTAAAAGCAATAGTTATGATTTATTAAATATCAATTAATGTGACGGTATTTAAAATCAAAGTTTAAAGATAGTAAGTATAACTGAGTGAGATTAGAGTTAACTTTATTTTCATTGCATTAAAACAGGTGGTTATATTTAATGTATATGTGTGTGAATGTTTAATGCGTGCAGATGAAATATTGAAAAGATTTATTAAAAATAAATATATTTTAAGAAAGGGTACATCCAATTACTTTTTAAATATTAAAAAAAAAGCTTTTAAATAATGCAAAGAAAAGAGTGAAAAAGAGGTATTTGAATAAAAAGAACATTTAATCTGAAAATAAATAGATAATTTTTATTAGTATTAAATAAATCATTTACTGTAATGATTAAGCTGTAATTAAAAAGTTCATTTTCTGGCTAGATGATCATGTGATCTAATCATCTGGATTGATAGAGTTCAAAGTCAGATCAATTAACATAAAGAAGTACTCTAATAATTTAAATATTATAACGAATATCGGAAGATTGGTTTAAAATATCAGAAATGCAATAAAAACCCTAATGTACATGAGTGTGTAGAAGATAAAACACACACACTAATATAAAATAGACAGTTAAAATTTATTCACAGTTCACTTAAAATCTGCACTTCAAATTTTAACTTTATCTTAGTTTTGAAGTAAATTGTTTGGTTTTTTATTTAAGTTTTTTTAAGTCAATCTTAAAGTTTAAGTTTTATTTCTTATCATCTTCATGATAGACTAAAGAACTAGCAAGTTATCCATGCAGTATTTCTACTGAGAGCATATGTTCTTCTGATTTATCAAACAATAATTTTAAAAGATGCTAAAAATTTTTAATGTATTTCAAAAGAAGCCAAAGGAAAAAAGAAATCACATAAGAAAAAGTATGTTGTTTCATTTTTTATAAATATTAGTTAAATTCTAACCTTTGTTATAAAACTATCACTGGCAAGTTTTAACTTACAAAACCAATTTATGAAAATCAAAAGGAAAAGACGATATCTAGATTGTTTCATGCTAAAACAAATAATATAGCCATTCAACTTGAGTTTACTTATTCATTTATTTATTTGAATATTTTTTTAACTGCCGATTGATTCAAACATGCTGTTTTATACTTAGAAAAGGAATAAATATAATTTAAGTTTATAGCAGTAGACTTATAATAATAAAACTTCATAAAGTATAATTTTAGACAAAGACTATCATTGTTTGTTTCTTCTTCGATTTTCATTGTCATTAAAAATGTTTTAAAAAAAACTATCAGCTATTAGAATTATTTGCAGTCAGCTCCTGTTATTTTACATTTGTGAAATTTCACTGCAAACTTTTTCTCAAAATGCTTCTGTGTACATATGGGTTTGCTCTATCTTAATTAAGGACTGGGTATGTACCCTATATTATTTGAAACCAGGACTGAAAAGAGATAGTTTTAAAGAGAAATGAACTTTTAATCTCTTAAAAAGGGTATTATAGTTATTGTGTATATATATTTTTTATGTTTAAAATTATTATAGCCATAGTTTGTATTATATTATGATTACTATTAATTATTATATTGTAAATGTTTGTATGAACAGAGTTCATAAGATAGAATGGGTAAGATATACAGTAAATGTTTTATTTATGGGATAATTGCATTATTCCAGTTTTCCGAAAATGGTTATTTAAAATTATATAAGTGATTGTACCCACTGATATAACAGTCTTTTGTATATTTACAAAAAGGATTTCATGAATGAAAGTATTACAAATATCAGTATGTGATGAGAATTTTATATAGTTCATAAATAAAGTATTGTCACAGTTATGCAATAATAGTTTTGTCGGTATACATATAATGTTAAACTGAGTGAATGAATTATATGCCTTTTGTGGGTGCGAAATGCAAAATTATTCATATGTTTATTATTATTATTAGCTCCATGCCTTTTGTTATTAGTAATATCATTTTTGAGGCAATTTTAAGTGGATATTATAATACTTTCATATGTATTTAGCCCCTCTATGAAAGAGTGCAGCTCATTCATTCATCGGCAGGATCTGCACATAGTATATTTGTATTTTTGTTAGTTCATATTTCCCTTATCCACTATGCCTAGAATTTCAATATTAGATTATATTTTGGTGTATATCCATAGGCATGTTCAGCTTTACAATTCATTATTAGCTCCACTATAAATTTTTTAACTTAAAGTATATTATCAGTGTCGAGCATAGTTATTTCCTCGCTCCAACATAGGTATTGTTAATGTTATAAATGTCTTATATTTCATAATATTTGTTGCTATCATATTAGCATCTATGAAGCATCTCCACACTGAGTTTCAATACTAGTTTTGACTAAGAAAAGTATCTAATATCTCCTAGTAGCCTGGACAAGAGCATAGAGGTATATTGTTTTACTTCATGGGTATTGGTTTTAAATAAAGACCATATTTGATGAATAAGAGAATTATTGGGTAGTGAATATAATTTAGGATTAGAAATGATTTTAAGAAAGATAAACCAATGTATAAAATTGTTAATATTTGTAAATATAGTATAGTATATTAAAAGAAATAATAATTATTATTATAAATACATATTTCTATTATATGGATTATTGTATGTTGTATATGTTTTCGTTTCAGTGCCATTATTTTAATATAGTTTGCATTAATAATTTTAATAATATTTTAATATAGTTTGCATTAATAATTATGTTCTTTAAAAGTACATTTCCAATGGTCATAATGTTTATACATTTATTTTGCTTAATAATTATTTTATTATTTTACCTATATTCTTTGAAGATAAATATTATATTTTTTGCTTCATTTCAAATGCACTTTTATGTAGTTGGCAGCATAAAAGATGCCCTTACTACATTCTACATTATTTTGATATTGCTTATTCAAATTTACATCAGAAATAGTTATATTTAAAGAATTGTAAAATATTTAGAAATGTTTCTTAAGTTACCAATAATATATTACTTAAGTACACCTGGGTCTCGTTTTACGTGATAGATAGGTTCCTCAGAAAACACGCGCAAACAAAATCGCGCAAAAATAGACGTAACTTACACTGAAAAAGGGGGGATGCGGTTTGTGATTTTTTAAAATTCGCGTAAAAGCAAAGCAGCAACGTAAAATTACTTTAAAATTCGTGCAAAAAAAAAAATAAGGAAATAAAATATGACTAATAAAAAATTTCAAATTTGAAAAAAATTGATACAAGACAAAACTTTTTTTAACTATAATATTTAATTTTATTCAAAATAATATATTTTTAAGCATAATTTACAGTACAGTAATTTACATTTTTTTATACACGTTTTAATTATTATGATTTTCTGGTGACAACATAATTAGTAATTAATCTTTGAGACGATGATTTTATTAATTGTTTACAAAGCTTGCGATATCCAGACATAGAACCATTTAGCTCTCGTTGGAATTTAAGAGCACGTTAATGATTAGTGTCATTAATAAAAAAATAATAATTGATTACATTCTTTTTTAAAAAGTAAAAACAGAATGTAATTTGGTTGTTTTACAATAGCGTGTTGAAACCATCGGAGGGCGTTATTTCTAAGCTAGCGCACAGAAATATGCCGTTTAGGTGGCCGCCTCCGCCACTATCGAACGTTCTATTTCTAACGCGTAAGCCTAGAAATAGTCCGTTGATACGGGGGAGGGCACCGGCTGACTGTGTTTATTTCTATGCCAATGCACAGAAACGTGAACATTTAGCCAATCTTGCCACAGAAGCTATCGTGTCAGTTTACGGCTCAGATTCAGGCTAAGCATTTCGGACTAGTGATTATATTTCACTTTTGTTTACAGTATTGTCTGAGGGTGGCTGGAATTACGATTGTCGAAACTATTTTAATATTCATTAAGACCACCTCCCCCTCTATCTCGCATCTTTTAGGAAGGTCTACTAACAATTATCAGCAGAGTCTCATGCTTCCCTAGCCCCCATTTCCTGCTGAAAAAATGGGCCAAGTGTAGTTCAAAGCACGCTTCCCATCAAATCACGCTCTAAGTCATATTTCGTGCGACAACAACTGCGAGCTGATTAATCGAATAGCTGCAAAAAATAGGACAACTTGTTTTGCCAAATGTCAAAGAAAGAACAAGGATTCTTCTCTGACTGCTGGAACTGGCGGTGGTTTATCAAACAAAACACCTTGAAGCTGCATGCCTGCTGTGTTTTTTTTTGCCTGAAGAGCCCAAAAAGTTTCTTTTAATTGCCGTATAGATTGATGTTTTTTGAGGGGGAATTACCGTCAAAACTTGGTCAATCTTCGAGTTGTTGGCGTTCCGTTCTGTTAGCAATTGCAAACACCCTTCCCTTCCCCCCACTCTCCCAAAGTTGGATTTTGGCTTGTAAATGTTACCGTTAAACGGACAATAGATTTATTTATCAAAATAAAAACAAAACAAACCGAAAAAAAGAAAGAAGAAGTAGTTGAATCGGCTGAGTTTTTGTTTGTCGTACAATACCGAACCGAAAATAGAAAAGAGTTTAATGAGAATTAAATCAAAACAAACAAAAAATCGGTTAACTACTTTTTAAAAATCATTGGTTTTAATCGATCCGTTTTTTTTTGGTTTTGGTTTTTTTTTTTTTGTTGTTTGGGGTAGCCAAAATAGATTTGATAGCTGCCGTACTTTTATTTTAAATGTGATAAACAACAACAACCAAAAAAAAAAAACAACCAAAAAATACGTAGACGGTAAAAAAAAAAAAAAAAACCCCATCCCCTTTGAAAATATTAATAATAAAAAAAAGAATCAAAAGCCAAAAAAAATGAAGTACTTTTTTTTTGTAAATTCATTTATTTGTAATTTTTTTGTTTATGCATTTGTTTATTTTTGTTTTGGTCATGTTTAAACAAAAAATTTGATTTGATATTACTTTTATAAATGTGATAAACAAAAAAAAAATCAAAAAACCAAAGCCAACCAAAAAAAAAAAGAAAAGAAACTCGGCCCCGGCAACATTATATTTATCTTTGTTTACAAACCGAGCCCACCCTCCAGCGGTTTCAACACGCTATTGTAAAACAACCTGTAATTTAAAATGCAAAATTAACACGCACAATGTTTGAACAAATTTACATTATAATCTTGTAAAATTTAATATGGGTATACATAAAATGTGGAAATCATGATTTTAATTTCATTATTACATAAAATCTTACTTACTATTATAAAGTACTGAAAATATTGAAATTACTAAGATGAAAGTCGAATTCCAATAATGTGCTATTACTTTCAATATAACATAAGTGCAAAATTTATTATTTAAAGTAATAGCGCATTATCGGAAATCGACTTCCAGTGAAACACGAATCGCGTAACTTCAAAATCGTGTTAAATAAGTCCGCGTAAAAAGAGACCCAGGTGTACTCTGTTATTATGTAATTTCATTTCTACTTTCTTAAAAATACTAAGATTCCAAAATAAATTAAGAGAAGTGTCAAATATTCCATGTCTAGCTTAAATAATAACCAAGTTAAAATATTACCATTAATATTTTGTTCCAAGTGCATTTCATTCTGAATTTGCACCTTGAGATCAAGATATTGTAAACATGTAAAAAAACCTATATTTGAGATAAAGATATTTAAAGAATTAAAATAAAATATTTTTAATTATAAAAGAACCTTATATTTTAATAATTACATTTACCCGTGGAATTGTCTACATTACTCTGTGTTTTAAAAAATCCATGTTATATGGTGCCTGTTCATGTAACCTGATTGCTAGTAATCGCCTCTGTTTGGTTATAATATATATTTATATATATATATCTCGAACTTACATGAGATGACTTGGAGTAAAGTAAACATAATAAATTACTGTTACCAATGGAGATGTTGAAAGTATATCACGTGATGCTCAACAATCAATTTAGCATATTATTAGTTGGTTTAATATTATTAATAATTCTATAATAATAATATACAAAACATAAGAGTAATGACACCTTATTTAAAATATCAGCCCAGCTCCAAATTAAAATATCGCCAGTTCCTGCACTAAAAAGAGAAAAAAAAAAGCTAATAAAACGTTAAAGCAAAAATTAATAAAAACAAATTTATTTACATTAAATATATTATATAGGATTAATGTTACAAGTATAATTACAAAATTTAATGAACATTTAAACGGTGATTATGTTATACTTGAATCAAAAGTAGGCACTACCCTAATTTATATTTAAGATTTGTTAAATCAGGGTGAAGTTTATAGAAACACTAATTTTATGCTTGAATTTGGCATATATGAAAGGTTTTCAGTAAATAGTATAAAACAAAGACTTAAAATTGGGATACATACTAACCATAATAAAAGGAAGATGAATTAATTGAGTATATAGTTGTCGGTAGGCTAATTGGATTAAAAAAAATAAAATAAATGGTCATGAGCCAGTAAATTACATTTAGTAAAAGAAAGAATTAACATTCTTGATAAAAAAATAAGTAATTATGACATTTAGACAAAACATTAAGGCAAAGTAATTTAGAGTTGTTCTCCAAAATTAAAAATTCTATTACGTCATAATGGCAAAAAAAAAGTGTTTAATGTTATTAAAATAAAGTTTTGATTACATTATAAAAATTATGTGAACAGAAGACCTTTTATCTATATATGGAACAATATGTGTATGGTCATAGATATTTTATAAAAGTCAGATTGCATAAATTTTCTGTTTATTCACTAAGGCAAAAGAAGATTTTAAGATTAGCTAAAACAATTATGATATTTCTAAAGATGTTGCAATTCAATCTTAACAATCTTGTCAAATATATGAATAAAAGGATGTGTACAGAATCTGAGATTGTCTCTTTTGAAAAAAAGTGGTTAAAAATGAGCCAAATATATATTTGAATCCAATATTAAATGTAGAGCTCTTAAGGTATGAGCATTCTAGACCCTTCAGAAGCTCATTAGTTGAAATATTATATTAGGGGGCAATATAAGGTTCACATAGCATAGTTATAGAGATGAATTTCATAGTTGATATATAAGATCAACATATTGCCTTATTTAATGAAGAAAGATAACTTAGATAACAAGATTTTACTTATACCATGATGTTGAAAAGCAGATAATGGCAGATTATAAAAAATCTAGTACTAATGTATAATCATTAAGTGGTGATCCACTAAAACAAAAACTTCCTCAATGTATATAAAATAGGCTTATAATCAAGCTCCAAATAAGACATGCTTGTTAATATAGGTGACTGTGTTATTTTGCATTAAGTTGATAAAGGATATACACTACAATGTTATTGGGATTCCTTAGTGGTATTAGATTACGAGTTATTGTGCTGAATGGAAATAGATATGCAGATATTTCATTCATATTTATTTTGTTAACTGTATTATTCATTAACAAGATGAATAATACAATTAACAAAATCATCTAGAAATAAAAATTCCTAAGAATTTGAAACAACTACTGGAAAAAATAGATGGCATTACCTGGTGTGATTTGCAATGCAGATGGTTTATCAATGAATATATGTTCCAGTTGTAACAGCAATTTAGATATCATCTCCAGAACTCTAGCTGATGACATGAACTATTGTCGGAGGATAGTGGGATGGTTTTCAGATGAGATATAATTGTAAATAATCAATAAGCAATGATTAACTAAAAGTATCTCCTGCTGCCTTTGTAGGATAAGATTTTGATTCATCAAAGGCTTGATGTTATATGTGATATAAATAGATGTGAAAGAAGAAAGACATGAAAAAAAATTTATTATTCTAAGGTTGGAAGAAGCAAATGACTAATTTTCAATAATTGCTATTAGGAAGTAGTAGAAATAATCTTTTTATATCTGTTTATCAGAGAGTGGCTGCTAAAGATATTTGTTCTTCATGTCAAAAGAAAAATGAATCAGTTAGATGGATGTTGACGCACTGATCTCAAAAGCATGACTGAAATGTAATGCAATTTTAAAAATTATGTCATAGTCAGTTATTCCCAATGGAACAAGGCCAGAGTATTCAATCGAATAATCAGGATTGGATCAAAATTTAAGTAGTGCTTTTAATATTGATGCTCTATTAGATTAGTGTTTCCTAAAGAAGGCAATATCATCCTCAGAGAAGTGGAATGATTAGGGGGCAGTAATGGGGACACAGAATAAAAATAAATCAGCAGAGAAAGCTTAAAGAAAGAAGAAGAATTATAAAAAAAAACTGTACATAATTAATCTGTTGTGCAACACAGAATTGTGGTGATTATTTTTACTTCCCAAATAAACCCACAAAATACAAGTGATAATTGATCAGTGGCCAAGTCTCCCAATAGGTCTTAACAAGGAATAATTGGGTGGTGAGTCACATATTGTTGGGAAGTCTAGCATACATCAGCAAAAATATATGGGTGTAAGAAATTTGTTTTCAAAACTATAAGTGATACATGTGAACTCTAAATAATTTCATCGTTTTTGAATTGCGGACAGTAAACAATAGTGCAAGTGCAATAAGTATTTAAACATTTTAATTCATATTTTTAACTTTAATCTTTATGAATTACATTTACAAAGCAAATTGTACTGTTTTTGTTTTAATAAAACAGCAATTTATATTCTCCTGGCACAAGGATAAAGATCTTATTATATTTATAGCCTCTAGTGGCATAACTATATTCATAGCCTCTAGTATATTATCAGTATTACATTAAATCAGCATTTATTTGAGTTGCTGTAACTGTCTCAGCTATCCTATTTGGTTCACGGTGATATAACAAAGTTTGAATATATTTGACTCCTCATCAGCTGTAAAGTTCTGATTGCTTCCACTGAATTTGTAGTTGTTGCAATTTTATATTTGACTTATTTAGAGTCGGCATCGATCAGTATAAGAAGTGTACATTCCAAGATCAGCAAACCAGATTTAAACTTACTTCCACTGAAAATACATGCAGGGATCTAGGAATATGAACATATTTACTTGTGTCTACATTATAATTTTGTATATTTTAAAGCTAAATTAATGAAAGCAAATGTAAGTTTAAGTGATAACTAATTTAGATCTAGGCTATTTTACTGAAGTAAAATTAATATCTAATATTATATGCATTCATCTTTATGCTTAGTGTATATATATATATATATATAGTTAATTTATTGATTTCAAACACTGCTTAATTTATATTATTCTGGGGTTCTTTTTATTTTGAATATATATGGTGTTTGATTTCTATAGTTCGCAGCCACATCTATCAGGAATTTGGATTAAATATAGCAACTGATATATTCAAAAAATCTATGTCTCCAGAGTTTTAATTTTTAACAGATAAGAACTAGTAAAACCTAGATTCAGATATAGTGAAAATATAGTGAGCTATTAATGAATTTGATGTCAACAATCCCACAAAATGGTAAACCCATGTAAAATATTTAAACAAGTATCTAATTATTGATTCTAAAAAAGATAACATTATGAAAATTGCCACTATATTCGTCCAGGGTGTAGCAAATAGGCTTTGCAAATACAACGAGACTGAGAGCATATCTTACATGGAATTAATCAAAAAAGTGATTACTCTAACCCTGCAACATATAACCTATCATAGACATCAAAAAAGAAAGAAAAGTTGCAGAGATTATAATGTGATATTAAAGAAAATAACAAATAAATGTGCATAACGGAATACTAGAAATTTTTTTAGAATAATTATTGTGAGATATAGTTGACCTAAATTTGTGACAGTACTTTCTATTAATCCCTAAGTTTTCATATATTGAGGCCATCAAAAAAGGCACTGTTTGGCAACTAGTTCTGAAACATGTTGGACTTCCACAAATCTCAGGCCATAATAAACAATCAACAATGTTCCATGACTGTTAAAAAAAAAACCTGGAGCAAACAAAGGACTGTAAATTGGCAGGTACAAAGTGTAAAAGTTATGGCAAAATAGACTACCCAGCAAAGGTTTGCCATATTAAAAATAAAATGAACAAAAATAAAAAATTTAATGAGAGTAAACTTGTCACAAGAATCCAGTATTGAAATAAATGAAGTAGATGGTGATAGCCTCCAACAGGTTATAGTGAAAAATCTTTAACAAAACTATTGAAATAAAGATTTGCAGTGGATCCAGGATATTTCATGTCACAGACAGACTAAACATCATTCCACAAAGATTCCCCAAAATTAACAAGATATTATATTAAGGTGAGGACTGGCATAAAAAAGTGACTAGGAAATTTTCACAAATGCTTGAGCAATTCATGAGAGAATTGTCAACAAACAAGAGTTGCATTATAATTACTGATAAATATCATCTTAAAAACATTCTGAAATATTATTGTTGCATAATAATTAGCATAAAGTGAAAGCACTTGGTCACGACCATGTGTGGTGGCACGAAATTGGTTTAGATATTGAAACCTACACACACAAAAAAGAGAGAGCATGTTAGTCAGTTACATTGCCAAAGAAATTAATTCCATGGCGATAATAAGAAAGCTTAGAGCCACATGCAGGTTGATCAATATGTTTATTCAAATTTCTTTTATTGAAAGTCCATATTAAACATAGCAATGAATACATATATATATCCAGAGAAAAATACAATATAATGAAAAATCTTAATAGAAAATGAGTGTCAAAAGAAGGATAATAAAAATATGAATGTGGAAAAATATTCACTGTCAAAAATGAATTTAAATGCAATGATCACAATAATGTTTTGAATTATGCAAAACAATTTTAACACTAAAATTACCCAACAATTTTATAACAGTTGTGAAGATGATATTTTATTGGAAGAAATTAAAAGAGCAGTGAATAATTTGAAGAGAAATAGGAGCCCTGGAAAATATTGTTGAAATAGTTCACTTAAAAAGGCTATATAATATTGCACAGAAAAAAAGTACAGCATCTAAAGCATAAACAAAAACATTAGTTGTTGATATATATAGAGAAAGCAGAGGCATGCTGACTAAAATGAAAAAATTAATTAGTAAAAAAATAAAGATGTTACAGAAAAATAGATTAGTGGATTAATGGTTTAAAAAATACTACAATTAAACAATTGGGTTAATTAAAAAAAAAAAGACCAATACGTTTCAGTTGTATAAAAAATGACTGATTAGATGATTAGAAAGAATTAAGTTAAGAATAAAATAGAAAATTATTAAAAAAAAGTTCTTTTTTTGAAACTTTCACAACAAAACTACTGCAGATATATATAAAAAAAAATCTCTACGAATTGAAACTAAGAACTGTACAGATTTTTTTACAATTTGTATAAATCTGTAGGTTAACTAAATTATTCACATATATTAAATCTGATAGCATTTATTATATATATCTTATACATCTAAATTACAGTAAAATTTTCAATTAATCATTGTATTCGATTAATCAGCTTATTATTAATGTTATGAATTCTGGCTAGAGATCTTTCTGACTGTCCTTATTTTGTTATCATGGTGATGAAATTTGTTAACACAGATACATAAAATAAAAATTTTGGAGCAGTCGCTGAAATTAACTGATAGACTGAAGTAACAGCCAAAAATTTGATGAACTAAAAATTAGCAATCAAAGACTTAAATTATTATCAGTCAGATTCGCCAAAAATTAGAAAAATTATTCGGAAATAATATTGTCAGTCCAATATATAAATGAATGCAAATAACTATTTAAACAAATTTAGCCATTTCTCTACTATTTCATCATTTCCAGGGTTCCTATTTTTCTTCAAATAATTCACTGCTCTTTTAATTTCTTCCAGTAAAATATCATCTTCACTATTGTTGTAAAATTGTTGGATAATTTCAATAAACCATTTTATTAATTTTTTTGATATTTGATGTCAAAGTTGCTTTATATAATTCAAAACAGTATTATAATAATTGCTTTAAAATTTCATTCTTGTCAGAGAATATTTTTCCACATTCATATTTTTATTATCTTATCTTGATTGCCATTATTTATTAATGTTGCTAATCCTATTATATTTTTCTCTGGATTTACATTCACTGCTATGTTTAATATGAACTTCCTAAAAGTGATCAATGAATGGACCTGTGTGATCGATATGCATGAGGTCTAAACTTAACTTTCTCAGCTTTTGACTAGGAAGCTGATAATATACTCTACCCTTTTTTATGTAGGCTTCAATATTGAAACCAATTCCATGCCATCACACAGTTATAACTAACTACTTTAACATCACTATGCTTGAATAATTATTATGCAACAATAATACTTCAGAATGTTTTTAAAATGATATTAGTAGTTTATCAGTAATTATAATGCAACTCTTGTTTGTTGACAACTTCTCTTATGAATTCCACAAGAATTTGGAAGATTTTCCAGCTATTTTTTAGCCAAAGATCTTTTTAATTTGTTTCATGAGCATCTGATAAGCAGGATTGGTTTTTGTCTAAGTTATTATGGTTTAGCTATTTATCAGCAAATCTATGTATCGCAGTTATAATATGTTTTCTTATAGGCACGATTAAAGATGATTAAAAAAAGATCGCAATATTGAGGGGAAAATGAGAAAATGGTGGATTATGATTTGGCATTTTAAGAGTTGCCAAAGTATTTTAATGGTGAATATGGGGAAGAAGTAATACTTGAAAAATTACTAATAAGAATGTCTGAAGACAAACTATGATAATATATACAATCAGATGAAAACATAACTTAAAAGAAAACAATATACATGAGAGTAGGTTTTGAGCTGATTATAAACCAAAATAAGAAATTTCAGATCTTAAGAACAGAGAGGAAAAAACAGACTATTCAGAAAATTAATAATAATAAAAAAAAATAGAGTGGAAGTTCTGAAAAAGATGACATTTTATTGCTTGTGGAAAATGTCATATAACTTCTAAATGGAAATGGATGAAAGACAAATATCAAAAGTAAAGTCAAGAAAACCTAAAAAATCGACAAAAGTAAAAAAAAACCTACAATACTAGAAATGATAAACTCAAAGAGAAAAATGTAAAAAATAAGTTTTGAAGTAATTAATACCAAATGTGCTGATTATTGCCTTATATATATATAAATCATAAATAAAATGGATTTTAACCACATAAGTAAACAGGATTTATGGCAAAAAAACAACAACAAAAAAAAAAAAACAAATAAAAGTAAAATTAAAAAATTACGGCAAATGTGAAATCTAAAGAGTTGGAAAAATAAAAAAGGGAAAATTTATAACTATATATATTATAACAGTTGTGTTACAAGGCAGACAATAACATAGTGTGCGTGCACAAATAAAGATAAAGTTGAAAGAAAAAGTAGAAATAAACACAGATAAAAATTTTGTAGATATTTTCTTCATTTCTCTGGAATAAAAAACACGGTAAAGGATTAAACTAATATATATATGCGCTGTTTGCACAGATAGTGAAGCTAAAACATATATATTTAAAAGCGAAATTTTCATTTACTAAAATATAAAAACTATTAAAGAACTTAGCGCTTTCAAGAGACTACTTGCTCTCATACTCACATGCGTTGTTTGCACAAATAGTTTGCACTAATATATTATGTTAGTTTATAACGTTTAGTGAAGTAATAATTTAAGTATTTCAAGTAAAGGATTAAATAATTTTGAATTTAAAATAGAATTTTATTATAAATTAAACATTTAAAAAGGTTTAATTAATATTTTTATGGAATTCTGATTTTGAAATTAAATTAACTAAGCATGTTTTATGATAAAATGCCTACTGATAATTTTAATAATTCTATTATCTATCTTGGAAATCTTTTAGTTAATGCTTGTATACATTTCTCTATTGATAAAACTTTTAAGTTGCTTTTGAAAGAGTTAACAGTGATTTTTTAAAAAGATAAAAACAGTTTTTAATTAGTGTATTTGATAAAAAGATTAGAATAGTTTTGACTAATAGTTTTTTTTTGTAAGAGTTGGCAGAGTTGTTTTCCAGAGCTATCAGGTAACTACCATGAATCAGATGTAGCTGAATTTGAGACAGCAGATCCAGCAGTGGTCTACTAGTTCCCTATGCTGGAGTTTAGATGCACCTAGAAGCAAGACCCAACTTCTTTGTTTTCTATAGCCGGCTGACCTGAAGTCTAAGTGGAGTCTATTGAATGCAAAGTTACCTGGACTACACCTGTCTCATCAAGACCAGCTTATCAAGAGAATCCTTGCTGAAGAATTAGTTTAAATGTATGCTGCTTTATCTTTATGCAAGGAAGCACAGATAAATGTATCATGTAATATTTATATGAAGTACGGCTGAAATTGAAGTGATGATGATTAATTATATATATTCTGCTTTATCAGTAGGCAAGGGACCACAGATAAACGTATTAAATTATTTCATATTTATATAAAGTGTGGCTGGTTAAGTTCTTTTAAGTAATTCCTTAAAATGACATTTTTTAAAAAAGTGAGATATATAATTGACAATATTATTTTAAATCATTTATTGAAAAAAAAGAGAAACATTTAAAATGTAAATTTAAGGATGGTTATAATTAATCCTGTCAAGACTGATTTTGTTTTAAAAAGAAAAAAAAGAGAAATATATCATTAATAATCTTCATCTGAAAAGTAAAATAAAATTAAGAACAACCAAAGCAAGAACAAAATTGCAGGTTATGGACAGAATTTGAAAAAGCAAAGATTTCAGATTACAAATCAAATTAAAAATACTCGACACATGTATATCTACTAGTGAAACATGAGTGATGGCAACTGAGAACAATCTGACATTTGAAAGACTGTGTTACAAAAGTTTTTGGAAATTAGATAATGACAAAAATTAGTGAATTGTACAAAAAAGTTGAATCGAAAAAAAAATTTCTCAGGAAAAAAGTTACAATTGCTTGGTTATACATTTATAATAAATGACAATTTACAATCTTAATTTTTGGTATTGCAGAAGGCAGAAAGAAAAGCAAGACTCATAGACTATGTAGAGATGACCTTAAAAAAATGATATGGACTTAATTAGCATGCTTAGCATTCTTGCAAAATATAGACAAAGTGGACAGTGTTTGCGAAAAAAGTATCATACATTGTGTATGTCTAGATACCAGAGTTTTATGATGATGAGATAAAAAGTCTTCTGTAATTATTATGGTAGCATTAAAATACAAGTATGCAATTCTCACAACCAAGAATTGCTCAAAACAGGCAAAACTCTCTATACGTATTGCCACTCAGTGCAAGTCAATGGATTTTCACAAGCCTTCTGGCATCCATTGATAACTCTGGGTTGCACCGAGTGGCAATACATAAAGAGAGTTTTGCTTGTTTTGATAACAGTTATGAAAAAGCATAGAAAATGGTGATCATGTGATGTTTAAAGAATTGCTCAAAGATACTGAAATTTATGTTGAAAGTTCTAGTAGGAGTGAATTAATGTAATGACAAAGTTTAGTTAGAAAACGTATACAGTATAAACATCACTTATAAATTAAATTGACTTCTGTATATAAGTTTATAATATGAAGTTGAGATCTCAGATAATAATTTAGATGTTTCAATAATGAATATATAGACATATTTTATTAATGTTATCATATAGTACTTAGTATTTGATTTAAAATAACATTTTATAAACTTAACTTACTAAAACCAACTCACAAAATATTTGAATTATATTTTTCCTATTTTCTAAGTAATTCCTTTTATAAAAAAACATCTTCTATAGGAAACATTTTTACATTTATACCTTAAATTGGTTGTAATGGATGAAATATCAACTAGGCTGATTTTATTTATATAGAATGTGTATTAATAAAAAGTAATCTTCAATTCTTCTTTAATTACATTAGTTGACTTATTTTCAATGAGAGATATAAATTGTTTATAAGTTTTAGTAATATTTTTATATGTAGCTGAAGTATTGAAAATAAGTATATTTAGTTACCTGATAAGAAGTCTATCAGTAGATGTCAATGAATAAACTGGACCATAAGAAGCTAAAAATGATATACATAAAAATAATTAAAAAAAAAAAAGATCTCTCAAACAATTGTATATGTTAAAATTTTGCAAAAACTTAACAATTACATAAAATGAATTTTGCTTTGCCTGAAATGAAGAATTTAACGAATAAGTTTAGATAACAATAACTGTGGCTCAATTTACCAAAGAGGAATTATAATAATTTTGAAACAGAAAGAGGACTTTAAGCAATGGTAAATAAAGTGATTCTATTGTGGAAATACTAAAGTTGGGAAACTTTCAATGTGCAATTGTTTAAATCTATAATGAATAAAATTTCATTCTCACAATTATTGATCTCTAAACTGATTCTTATACAAGTTCTTGGATTAAAGGCAAAGCTCACTGTCTGATTGACAGACACTAATTTCTGCAAAATGATAATGTTATTTATGTGCTAGTTGAAGACAACTTTGTCCTCAATATGTATATATACAAATATACAATGATCTCATGGCATAGAAGTTAATAAATCAACTTTTCATAATAATGATGTGGACCTGATAAAAGACATTTTTTTTTTTCAGTAAATAGATATTTGGTTATTCCTAGCTAGAAAATAAAATAAAGTTGAACAAACACATCAATTCTAACTATATGGTAATAGTTGAGCTCTTTTTAAGATTGATTAAGAGGCCTTTATCCTGTAGGTTAAGATAATCTTAATTTTGATTATAGTATATAGTTTCAAAAATCTATTGTATTACTGTAACAATATATATATATATGGTCAAATTAAATATCACATAAGTGATTTTTTTTTTATAGTTTCATTGTTTTTTAAAAAAAGAATTAACATTCACTTAATTATATACAGCCATTTAGTGATATTTTTACTTTATAAAAATGTAAATCATTAGTAGCTCTAATAATTATTTTAATACTGATAAAAAATAAAACATGAATTAAAAATGAGGTATCGGCATTTGCAGGTGTTGATAAATGCAATAGGGTCAGCTAAAAATAGACTTTATGATTTTAATTGAATTGAATACTGATTATTCTTTTTAGGATGCTAAATGGTATTGTATATGAAAGAACTGTTAATGACTTATAGATTATAACATTTCAAGCTCGGCTTCAAAGTCTATATTTATATTAGATACCTAATTTCCATCTTTACAAAATAAACGCATCCAAACCTAAACCTTATTAAACCATTAAAATATTAGTGCTGATTATGTATATATATTTGTGGATCTTTATGTAGATTATATCCCAAATTCAAATAGCATTCCTTATGTAATTTTTTTACCTTGAAAAGAATAGATGGATTTCCAATTACATTCATCCCCTTCAGGACTCAAAGCGTTAGGCAAACTGCAAACAGAAAAAAATTATAATAAAATAACGTATAATTAAATTATTAACGATGGAATAGTTGCAGAACTAACCTAAAAAGATATATCTCTCCAAAATTGGTTGAGGCAACTAAATATTTATGACAAGGAGAAAACGCTTGCGAAAATACTGTAGTATGCAGCTGAGTAATTGGACTCATGTTTTTTCTCTGATTTTTTTTTTCAAAAAAAGTTATATATATAAGAAAAAAAAAATTTAATAAGTTAAAATAAATCTGAAAATTAAGACAATAAAGTATTATTAATGTAAAACACAAATAAATTGTATGTATTTTGAAAGATTAGTACAATGGGGAAAAGTTTAGGATAAAAGCATAAGATGATACGTACTACGAACTATAAATAAATAAACTAAAATTAATGTTTCATCAAAAATATTTTTCTATCACATTAATTTTTTACGTTCAACAATCAAAATTCGTAAAACAGATACAGAGAGAAGTTTTTAAGGGCTAACTTCCAATAGAGGTCACCCTTGTTTATTGAGCCTACCGCCATCTGTATTATTTTAGAAAATATACATTTTTTAGAATTGTAATATAAAAGTTACAAAATTGTATTTTAATTTTCAAAATTTATATTCATTTGGAAAATTTATAAATAAGTAAAAATATTTTTTTAACGTTTTTTATCTAATTTTATACTGAGAATATTACGAAAATATGTATGTATAGTAAGTATTAAAAAAAAGAAAAAAATGTCGTGAAATATAAATAGGTCTGACAAGAAAAATTACAGCAGTCCAACCTTGTCTAATCTAATCTAAACCTCAGTTCAAGGAACAGTGCAGAATGATTATATGAAGATAGGAAAAACTGCTTGTTAAAATAGTTTCCCACAGAATCTGGATAGCCATACCTTGCTGACTGTTTTAAAATATTTTTGAACAATCTATTAATCACAGAAAGTATGATTACATTAGCTAACAAAAGACTATTTATTATGTGTGGCTAGAAAATTAAAAACCACACTAGTCAAAATATCTGGAATTATAAAATTTGATTCAGAGATGAATACTGAAGCTGTATAAAACATTGACATTGCCTGATTTAAATGTGACCAAAAAAAAACAACATTCGTACATGCACATTGTGTGTGGTTTTAATATTATGCTTACAGTAATATAAATATTGTTTACTGATCCAATTTTAATTAATTTATCCATATATTGACAGTATTGTGTACTTTTTTCACTATTGTTATTTTAAAAACTAACTGTGTGTGTGTTTATACTTAAATATAAAACCACAATTTCTAAAATTGTTGCAAGTAATTTAAAATGCTACTTTAAAAAAAAAAAAATTATGGGCAGATATCTTGGATTTTTTTAATATTTTGCTTCATAAGATAATGATCTATAATGTTAATATTACTTTAATAATATAAATTTAAATTATGTTCTGAAACACAAAGGAAAAGCTATAATTGAATAAAGATAATACAAAGGTAGCTAAGCACTTTCGAGGGCTTTCTATGTCCTCATACTCATAGCATTAGAATGACCATGGAATATAGGTGTATATATATTAGCTATGAGTAAGAGTACATAGAAAGCCCTTGAAAGCATTTAGCTACTTTTGTATTATCATTATTCAATTGTATGAGTATGAGGTCATAGAAAACCATCAAAAACACTTAGCTGTATTTCTATTATTGGTATTCAATTATAGCTTTTCCTCTGACTGTATTTCAGTGCATAATTTATATTACATTTGTCTAAGGAAAGTTGCAAATATTTTATAATTTAATGGTAATAATAGTATTAGAAATAGTAATAATAATGTAGCAATAATAATAAGCCAATAATTTTTTTTTGAAATTATATTTATTATTATTAAATTAGACATACCAAATAGCTATCACAATAGATATGTATATTGTAATGGAAGGAAATGAGCATATATAGTGATACACCATAAATATGAAGCCAAATTGTAATGGAAGATAAAATCTATTAGTTGAAAATTGATTACAATTCATTTTCACTTATAAATATTTTAAAATTACGAATGCCATGAGAGTCAGGTTGCTTGCCTATTACATATTCATGGTATTTCTCCTTACGTTGTTACAGTTATTTTATAGTTAACACACTAGTACTAGAAATTATGAGACAAATATTAAATGTTCTGATAGTGATAATAAAGAGAACATGATAAACAATGTTATAAACCCTTATGTAATATCTGTCATTAATAGACAAGCATCAGATTAAAAATAAAATAAGTGCATTAATGAAAATGAGATCATGAACAACCATAACAATTGATAACAACAATATAAATTTTATTTCAGAACATATATGAATAAAATTATAAGGCAAAATTAAATTAATAATGAAACAGTAAGTTAATAAATAAATACCTGGTATAATAATCAATTAAGCAAGCCCTATGTAGCATGACATTGCTTTATAAAAAGCTTGTATTTACAAAAATGCAATATAGAGAAAATACTGATAACTCAAAGAAGCTCTTATTAATAAGTGCAGTAAGAGAAAATATTTAAAATCTCTACCTGGAATATTCTTATCCTCAGACGAATTGTTTTCGAGCTTATGGCTCACCTCAGTGAGGAGTTAGAACATTCAGACCAATTGGTCTGGGGATAAGAATATTCCAGATAGAGATACCTGGTATGCATAACATTGTACAATCTTATTTTATTTATTCTATGAATGACAACCCATAGTCAATTTTTTTAAAATTGTACTTTTATATTCTTTTGTCAAAATAAATAAATTAATAAATACATTAAAAATTATTTAGATAACCTAAAAGTAAATCGAATTTCCCAATATTAAAATACACACATACATACAAATAAACTTTAAATATTTGCAAAACAATAATATATATTACTTTGACCATTCATACCAATTACATTCATTCTCTGTGTTACTAAATATATATTGTGCCATTACAATTTAGTCATTAGCTAAATTTGTAGTAATGTGCATGAAAGAAAATGAACAAAAATCATCATCACATTTTTATATAGTAAATGAAGCTGTAGGGCATCCAAGTTTAAACCCTACAAGATCAAGTTTTAAAAGCTTAAGACAGAAAGAGAGTGGGACAACAATTATATTCTTTATTTGTTTGTGTGTTGTTAAAAAGTAAAGTTCTAACGTATATGTGTAGGCAGTGTGTGTGTAAGCTATTTAATTGTTGTTGTATATTTCAAATATTAAACTCTCTGCAAAGCTAACCTACATTTGCTAAATTCTGATATTTTATTCTTTCTCTATTTTACTTTTTTATAATTGTAAGTTGGAATTAAAAGCTAGGGATTTGATTTTAAATATTAAGGTTAGAATTACTCAGCTAGCAATTAGATTATTTAATGCCAGTTTATACATGATTTGAATGATGGAGTGTGTGTGTTACATCACATAAATATATCTACATTTATTAAATATTAAGAGAAAAAGAAGAAAATCTGTTATATATATTTTTTTCTTACTCAACAATTTTTTTGTATTATAAGGGTTGTTTTTCTGTTGAAAAACTTAGAGACGATGTGAGAAGCATAATTTTAAAAATGTCTTGTCTTAAGATCAAAAGAAAGAATCTCAAAATTTAGGTGTTACATATGTGGAGAAAAGGGATTAAGTCTATTTTTTCCTCCAAAACAAAAGTTTGTCTAAAAATCAGGATAGTGAGATTTTTAATACTATCCAGCTAAAAAACGATTTGGTTGAAAATAAGTTATAAATCTAATTAAAAGAGGTGGTCAAAAATAAAAAAAAATCGGATATAAAAGCAGTCTGGAAAATCAGTTGAGAGATTATAGAGACTTTTAAAAATATTGAAACTAAAAGGACAAGCATTTTTTTTTTTACTCTACAAAAATCTCAATCAAAAATCATTTTTTTTGTTATTAAATTTTTTTTTTGAGGATTGAAGATATAAGAATGGTGGAGTAAGAAAATTAATATATGTCTCATCTGTTGACCAGACCAGCCAGCGCATCATATAAAGAAAAAAAAGGAAATGTCTGAAATTATATTCTACACCTTCTTACTGACTGAGAGAAATAAGATGTTTTTAAATAGAAAGAAGAAAGCATTCACCTGCATTCGAAGGCGATCAAAAGAGAAACGATTAATCTACAGATAAATGTTAAATCATCGAGTTCAATTAAATCCAGTAACTGAGTTTAAACTCAAGAAAATTATAAATGTGAAAACAACTGCTGTACTTCATCCACTAACAGAATCATGCTTTACAGGAAGAGAAGAAAAGTTAATATAATGATTTCCAAATTGTCCACTAAAGCAAATAACCTCAATAGAATCATCATCATCAAACAATTATACACCTCAAGAAAGAGATTGTTCCAAAGTAAAACGGAAATGGTAGCTGCAGAAATGTAGGCATTAAACAAGATAAATTTGACTCATTGGAAGTCGCTACAAAGAATAGAACTGGTAATATAAATTTTTTTATATATTTACTTTATAGTATCAGAGATTTAGTAAAACTTTAGCAACAGAGTGGTATAATTTTGTTTAAAGAACTTTTAAAACAACCAAGATCAATTGAAACCAAGAATTTCTTAATAATGATTTTATATGTACTAAAATTATGATTGTCTATTAACCTAAAGTTATGAAATGTTATTAATATGTAACATTTTTTTTTATTATTATTTTGTTTTAAATAATATTTTTGTTATTATGGGGATAAAACATGCACATACATAATAATATAATACTTGTTGCATATATGTAGTTTTGCGTGAATGTAAAATAATAGGCAGATTAGAAATATCAGATTATTGTGTTTTAAGTTAAAGTATAGCATTTCAGAGGGTAGAAGGGAGGGGGAGAAAAATAATTTAAAACTTGTTCTGGAAATCTTGCTCTTTCACTTCTACTAACATTTTTTTAAACCGTTTTACTTTACATGTTAGATTATAAAGGTATGTGTGCCAAAGAGAAAAGAAAAGAGTGTTTATTTTTTTTTTTTGAGATATTTTCTTGTGAAGTGAAAATCATGGTCAATTTGACATCCAATTTAATATATGCATTATACCATTTACAGGAAAGGGGGAAGAATTTAAAATTAATGTTATGATTTTAAAACAGTCGATTATGATTATTGTTGTTATTGTTAATATTAATTTTCATGTAGATATAGAAAATTTTATGTATACGTTAGAAATGCAGTAATAAATATTAGTTTATTTTATTAAACGAGGTGTATATATTTCATTAAGAGTAGTCTTTATTAAGTGTGATCATTCATCATTAAGGTGAATATTAGCTATTTAAGTTCCAATTAGATATACTAAAATTAAGCAATGATTATGAATTTCTTTATAAAAATTAGGTTTATGATTAGGCTTAGTCCTAAAACTGTGGTTAAAACCATTATCGTTATCATTGTCGTCATCATCATCATCATCACGTTTTAATTAATGAGATAGATGTTTGAAGGCCATAAATAAATAGTAATTTCATGGTATTTAGTTGACATTTGTGAATAATTGTAATAACCACCATCCCATCATCTATTTCATGCAAGGATGAGTAAATTGCCATCCTAAATTAATAGTAATCTAAGCTAGTAAAACTTATAAATATATATATATATATTAAAACACATTTATTATGTTAAGATCTAGGAAATGATTTCTGTCTAATGAATTTTATATACTCCACTTTAGTTTAAAGATGTTTTATGTTTACCTAAATTTATTGCAAACAGTGATATGGGTCTAAAAGCAAAATCTTCCATTTTTATTAGAAATAAATACCAAAAAGCGATTCAAACCCGGTACATGTGAAAAAGTTATAAATATAACTTTGTCTAGGTCCAGCTAACCTAATGGCGCCCTGATAGGCCATATTTACTTGTTGTTCATGTAGATATGCACTTGAGATCCAACCAAAAGATAAGAGTGGGTAAAATCTACAGTTGGATATATTGAGAGATATTTGATTGAGTTACCAGTGTACTCACTCACTTGATTTCCACATACCTGAGTTATAGTAGTTCATTCTTAATAATTTGTTTATAATTATTGATATTGTGATATCTTGAGAAATCTAATTATGGAAATATGTTTCATTTAATCCAATGACCCTTAATATGATTGATAACTCAGTCTGATCTTTTGTTTAATAGCTTATGCTCAGCAAGTTGCATATTACAATTCTTTTCTCTTTGATATAAAATTTAAGTTACCATTTTTCATTTATTAAGTTATAATATTATGATCTTATATGTTGTAGACTACTCAGGTATGGTACTTTTGATCATCGTAATTATGTTACAATATATAATATTTTGACCATTCATACCAATTACATTCATTCTCTGTCTTACTTAACATCTATAATTCATGCCAATTTGTTATATGTTACAATTATGAACCTGAGCAGAAATTTTATATCGAGCTAACATACAGAATTGAATATATCTCTTAAATATTTTATAAAACATTTGCTCTGTCATGCCATTTTAATTTTATTCTCTTCAGAGCAAAAAACATCTTTGTATTATCAAAACACATCTTGCTTTTATATAAAATATTTCATTTATATCTATTTACTCTTTAACATATAGGATACTGCTGTATTCTTTAGAAACGTTATTGAGCTTAGTCCATCATCGTTATTATAAGTAAAATATATATTTCTTTAAACTTACATGTTTTCACAATAATACATTTGAAACAAGCCAGAAACTAGTCTGGGGATATTGGCGGTCATGTGATATTTAGTGGTTTAATACCAATCCTGCCTAATGTGATAGTGGTGGCTACAGTTATTAAAGAAGCAAAGACACCAAAATATATGGGTATTGAACTGAGTTCAGACCTATAGACTATGTAAGCTAATGAGCTTGGATTGAAAATATTATTGCGTTTTCAATTTTGTTCTTATAGTTTTGTAGTTAAGTAGAAATAAAAGGTGGCTGCTGGAGGGTTGCATTAGATTCTAAGATCTAGATGCAGTGCTCTCAGATCCAAGGCTCCTCACTGACGAAAGATACAGCCAGAAACTAGTCTGGGGATATTTGATGAGTAGGCACTAAATAGGGATTTTATGCACAAGCCTTCTGGCATCCATTGATTATTCTGGATTGCACTGAATGGCACTACTGTATGGAGAGTTTTGCCTGTTTTAATAACAGTTATGAGCAAGCATAAAAAAATGCTGATCATGTGATGTTTAGTGGTTTAATAATACATTTGTTTAAATCATGAAAACTGAAATTTTATTTCTCCAATACAAACTACTCAAACTGTAAGGCCATGGCAATCAAAACTTCTTTACCAATCTGTATAAAAGTAAAAATATTTATTCAGTTTCACAAAAATATAGTCTACTTAAGTAATTCAAAAATGGATATTTATAATCATATAGTTATCTCCCATTCATCTATGATTATTTTAAAACTTTGTAAACCATATTCAATTATAAATGTGTATAGTTATTTTTTTTTAACTATTTGTTTGGAAAATTTAGTGATATTCAAATATATGTATAAAGAAAAATCAATACATCATTTTCCTATCAATAATTTTTTTTTTAATATTATTTTTTAAAAGGAATACATTTTTTTAAAGTTTAATAACTATTAAATAAAAGAAGTGAATTATTATTTTTATACTTGAACTTTACCATCAATAATACTTTGAAATAAAATAAATTAATAATAAAACAATATCATTTGAATGACTTTAATGAGTTCAAAGTGTACCATAAAATATAATTGTTTAGTCTGTTTACCAAGTATGATGTTTTCTTTTCTTTTGGCCCATTTGATGATCAATACAATAGCATAGCTTCTCACGACATTGTCGATTGAAGTATATTATTTAAATTAGGGTATTTGAATAATGAGAAACATAAACTTAAGTTAATCATTTACTCCATTAATCATTAATCCAAGTCCTTAGAAATCTGATCAGTGGGAAACAAATTCTCTTTTTTATTTAGAACTCCATTTTTGTTTATAAATTCCAAAATAAATAATAGCTTTTTGATTTATTACAAATTCTGAAGATAAACTTTTCTATCATTCAGTTCTAGTGTTTAGCTTGTTTATCATTTTTTTCCGCCTTTTCATTATCAGACTATGCAATTCAAGAAAATGTTTTTATATTCAAAATTAATTATAAAAAATAATAGAATTTAACATATTAATTTTTTTTTTTAAAAATAATAATCAAAATGATATATTTCCTTTACTTTAAAATTTATTATCAAGTTTAATAATATATAATTTTTTACAATAAAACAGATATATTAGTTTGTGTGCATGTGTGTTTATTTTCATTTATTTCACATGCATATATATTCCCCCATTTTTATGATGGATTATCACTCCATAATTTAAGATAAAAATTATGTTTTGATATCGTAATGAGTTATTTATTATCTTAAAGAAAAACTAATAAAAAAAAAATATTTTATTTTGTTATATTTATTTTCTTTTATAACCTACCATCTTAAACTACAACACGATGTAAACACACAGACCTTAATGATAAGACTTGTAAAAATAAAAATGATTATATTCTGTGCTTATCCAATATATAATTAATATATGAGTTATTAATTATAAAAGACACACATTTAATAAGTGTGTGTATTGTAATTCATCTTTACTTGAAAATTGATAAAATCTTTTTAATATAAATAAGATTCAAGTCTATACTGATATGTGATTAGTGATGTTTGACAATCTATGAGTGTTGTTTTATTATAGTTTACAGTTCTAAAGTTTATCTACTATCATCATCATCATCATCAACCATTATCAATCCACTGCAGGATGAAGGTCTCTCCAAGTTTAATCCATCTTTTCTGATCTTTAGCTTCTCTTCTCCGCAACACCCCTGCACATTTTCTTATTTCATCCATCCATCTCACATGTGGCCTCTTTCTGGGTCTTTTACAATCTCTTGGAATCCAGTTTAAAATTTCAATTGTCCATCTATTATTATCTCTTCTAGCAATATGTCCAGCCCAACTCCATTTCAATCTTTTAATTTTTTCAATAAGGTCAGTAACACCTGTTTGTTGTCTTACCCATACATTGCGTTTTCGATCTCTTCTTGTTACTCCCAACATACATCTCTCCATACTCCTTTGAGTGTATCTACTATATATGACATCTAATGTTTTATTTTGCAATGAACTAAACGAAAATGTGCTTTAATTTTGTTTTTGAGTTTTATAAATTGGTCTTTGGCACTGTTTATAGATTGCTTTAGATTCAGGGATCAAAATATGCTATAGATTCGATGGTAGAATGTTTAATTTGAATCATTTAAAAGCAAAAATAAGAATTTAATCTTTTTGGATTCTGGATTTACAATATGATGATGACTGTGCTAACATTGCCAATTTAAAAGAAGATTTACGGATTAGTTTAGATTATTTTCGATTAGTAATTAATGTTTAAAAAACTCACATTCTTTATCAGTATGTGGTGAAAAATATCTTCATTAATGTTTAGTTTGATGATTATCAACTTGAGAGGGTAATCCCATTTATATAGTTTGATAGCTTTTTAAGTGGAGTATAGATGTTGAGATACACCATATATGACTTAATTACGTTCATTTATCTAATTTCTTATATGGCAGTAAGATTTCAAAATCCTAATGACGTAGCATAGAAATATTAGAAACATTTATTTTCAAAAATACAATGGTAAATTCATAAAACAATCAACAAATTCTTTAATCATCTGAAGATGATATTATAGAGTCTAATATGCTGGATTGGCCCATATAATTACATTTGAGTTTGAGACGGCCCCTCTTATTTCCTTAAAATCTCTATCTTGTGTCTGGGGTGGAGTATACTTGTTGAATGCCTCTGTTTAATGGTACTTGTGAGGAAAGGGTGATTACTTTTTATAGTTTATTAAAATTAGACATGCAAAATGAATCAACAATATAAGACTTCCTAAAAATAATTTATAATAAAATTGAGCATGGTTTTCATGGAATCAGATCCTATTTATATTATAAAGATTGTTTTAAAAACATTCTAAAAAAAGTACAATATTGATTATTTTCATCAATATATGGATTAAATTGGATATCATAGTGTTCAAATCTTTTCAAAAAAAGAAAAGGTTGTGGCATAAAAAATTAAATGATAAAAATACAAAATATATAAATAAAATAAAGAATAACATATTCTATATGTGGATATAAGTACGATTCTTGGATTGGTTTGTATAATCAATACAAAATTTATCTTTAATGATTTTTTTGGTCATTTTATCTTTTTGCTTCTCTTGGACTTAGAATGACCATATTTCTTCAATAATAGTTGATGAGATAAAAATGTGCACTCTTAAATACTCTCATTCTAAATCTTCTATGCTATAGTTTTTTCATATATTAATTTAATGATATGAGCTTTGTTTAGCTTATTAGAGATCTAATGTTTCCACTAATTAGGATTTAGAAAGAAAAAATGATAAGCAGATCAACTGATTAAGTAACAATATGTATGGATATAAAGTCAAACAATAAATAAGTTATTTTTATAGATAAGGAAATTACAAATATTGGAAAATTAAGAAAATGGAATAGAATGGAAAGCTGAGTCTAAAATAAATTCATTAATTCTTAAGAATAATTAAATGTTTTGTCTGATTCAAAGTATTAAAAACTGAGAATAATAAAGTGGATGAAAATGATAAAATATGATTTAATAAGCTTCCACATACTTATTTTCCTTATACGGAAAAAAATATTAGATAAAAAGAATTGGAAGTAATTGCAAAAAGGTAAATTGAATTGAAAGTAAAAAAGAATTTTGTTTTTAGAAAAAATAAATGTGTGATGAATTTTTATGTTATTATTATTATTTTTTTGTAAACAAATTATAAATATAAATGGATTTGTGAGTACTAAATTGTTAATATCTCATTCTAATAATATAAGTTTTTGACTAAATGTATATATTTAGAAGAATAGATTTTGAAAATATCCATGGCATATATTCGAAATAAAAATAGAGATTAATAATATATTTATATTATTAATCTACATTTTTATTTCTATATGTAGAAAAAACACTTTAGTTCATATAAGAAAACAAGATTAAGGGAAGGATTGTTTTTCTGAAGGTTTGTTATGATGGTATTTTAGTTGTATTTATATAGTAAACTATTTCCATCATCTAATATTAAATATTGAATATCTTTAGAAAAATTTCAAACTTTATTTATATTTCCAATTACATTCAACTGTTAGTAATAACTCACATGTTAGTATATGCCCAACGTTTTGAGAGATATTATTCTCTTTTCTTCATGCGTTGTCTGACTGGTGACAGTATTAGCATGGGAATTGAACATGAAGCAACAACACCTGAGGAAGAGAGAAGAATAATACCTCACAAAATATTGTGCATATGCCTACCTGTGTGCTATTACTAACAATTGAATGTATTTAGAATATTTAAATAAAGTAAAATTTTTCAATATATATATAAGTGAAGGATTATTTACATATGGTAATTAGTAGACAAATTTTAAAAAAGAAACGAGAGATATGCAGCATTTATTTAATGGTTCATCAAATTATGCTTCAATAAAATAATTGTTATAAATACAAATGATAAAATATATAGTTTTTAATTTTTATAATTTTATTAAAATCTATGAATTATTCTAATTACATGGAAACGAAAATCAGTTGTTTGTTCTTTTATTTGAAAGTAAATTTGTTTTATCTGATCTAATCCATGGGCTTCTTCTTCACTCATCATGCCCAAACAAACAAATAATTGATGTAAATCTGAAAGAGAAGGTATATTTTAAATGTAAAGTTCTAATATTTAAAACTAATAAAAATGTTCAAACATAAAATTATTTACTAGTATAGTATAATAACTTAAATGTATAGAATTATTTTAAGACAGCTACCAATGATTTAAAATATATCATTGTATTTTGACAGTTTCCCTAAGCTTGTTCAGATCTGATGATCTAAAAGAATTTTATTTGAAGATTGTTTTTAGTATCCTGATGGAGTTATTATACTGCACTGTTCTATGCTTTTCTTAATTCGAAGATTTGTATTAAAGTAAATTAACAAAAACGAACTTAAATGAGTGAAAAAAAATCATTAAAAGCATATTTATTCTATAGTAACAATAATAAATCAGTCTTGCGTTGTTAGCCGAGAGGTATCACAGCCGCCATGCAAGCAAGTAGTTGGTTGCAGACGGGTGTGGGTTCGCGTCCCGGCAGATGCTATGACATATGGAAAAAAAAAAAACAATAATAAATCACTCAAAAATGAGTATGGCCGTTTCAATTCCAATAAAAGAAAAACTACCCTAAAAGTGAGTTTTGCGGTAATTATAAAATCAATTTGTGAATCACAGGTATATTCATGTACAGAATACACTTGTCCAATTTTGTTTACCTATTATATCATATGATCTCCATTTCCCATGCTTGCTCATAATTACTGTATGGAGAGTTTTGCATGTTTTATTAATTTAAGCTGTGTATGGTATTGTTTTTTAGTATCTTCAGCAAAATTTTTCTTTTTGAAATGCTTCAACACCATCTCTAATTGTAGCTCTCCAATGTATTCTATTCTCTGCCATATCTTCACGATGAAAATAATTGATCTTGCACTTCTTTAGAATGATACGATTATTGTCAGAAAACCAGTTATAATTCTTTTTTCAGTGAATCCAATAATAAATTTACTTGTATTCATAACATACTCCTTAAGAGAATTCTATGCTTAAGGAAAATGACAGTTCTGAAGATTCACATTACCAATTTTAGTGCTTAATCACTGTTGAAATTTAGTGCATATAGAGTCATCTAATTTTCTTGTGCATATGGTTAGTAATAATATCTACTTGTACTAATCTATAATCTGTCCAATAAGCTATACTTGTGAGCACTTTGCGTAATATGAACTTTACTTGTATTCTGATTCATAATAATAATATAATCTATTAAATGCTATTGTTTTAAGCATGAATGTGTTTATGTTCCTTTGTACCAATTTTTCTGCCTAAACAATGTGTTTGTGATAGTCAATCCATGGCTTGTTGATAAATTCAATAATAATAAACCATTTGAATTTACAGCTCCAAATTCCATTATTTCCAATATATTTTGGCCCATATCTATTATTTGTACCAACACCTGCATTAAAGTCACAAGAAAAAAAAGTTATTTTAATGGTATTTCTATAATAATGCTATCCAACAAGAAATAAAAGCATTCCATCTCTGAATCTAAGATTGGAGCATAGGCATTCATGATGCGACTTCTAATACCATTATGCAAGGCAAGTTTCAAGATCATTAACCTTTCATTTATGCAAAGAGGAATTCCATAATAAAAAATACCAAATTAGATTTTGCAGTATATCCAACACCATGCATTATTATTTGCCTGACTGATCTCCCCAACCTCCCCCAAAAACTTGTAATCGTCCATCATTTATAATAAATTTCCTTCTTCTGGGAGACAAGTTTTACTAGTAGCAGCTGTATTAATCTTAATTTTTGGACAGTTCTTTAGCTACAAGAGCAGTCTTCCACTCTGGTCTTAAAGAGTTTGTATCAAGTAATGAAATTTGCCCCATTTCACATATCTATTTAAAAAGATTCATATTTGTGATACTTTTAACACTACCTCTGCCATTCACTACTATTCTATGATTGATATGATTATTTCTAACACAGAAATGAATAATCAACTGGGTGTGACAATCTAGTCGAGCTGTGAGAAACAGTCATTTTTAGACCACACTTTCTAGATCCTTCAACTTCCATGGTAGGCAGGGGGGTTTCTAAATAGGAGTGCCTAAACATATAATATTTGACAGTGGAAACTGCTGTCTCACCTAAATCCTATTCAAAAGTGAATCATTAGTGATTGTACTGCCTCAAGCGAAGATCACCATTAAGGTCTACCATTTCTTTTCTTAATTTTTGTGGGCTTGAAAGTCACCAAATTTGCAATTTTTTGCTTTCCCGAGTGTCTTTTTTTTTTTTTTTACATTTATGTACAGAGATTTTTCTTCGAGATTTTTTAGTTAATTTAGCTACATTTTAGAGATTGTCCACAAAATCAAAAATATTCATAAAAACAAAAAATTAATAAATTCCTTAATTTGTATAATCTTTAATGTGCAATAATTATGTGCATGACCAAGTAAGGTAAATGTTTGGCTTTGTATAAGGGGCACAGCTTAGTGGATGAACAGAGCTGCCAATTTAGCAAAAAAGTTAGCAACCCTGGCAGAGCTAGGTCAACTGCAGCCATTGCAGATTATTTAAACAGTTTGTCAATGTTCTTAAAGTTTGATACTGATTCTGTTACATTGTGAATTTGGGCATTGTAATCAACCAAATGTAATACAATGTTATTTTGTGATATATAGAAATTTACTATTTATTATTACCTTATATCAGTGAAAATGTCAAATGAAAGAAAACTCAAACATTTTGAATTGAATGGATAGTGAAGAGATATATAAAAATTTGTTGCAGAAAATTGAAGAAAAAATTACAAGTTTTGACAGCAAAGGCAAGTGATCTAGAAAAGCATAGAAAAACTAAAAAGCATATAAAAGCCGAGTCATTGTTTAAAGTCCAGCAGAGTTCAAATATTCTTTCATTTGTGAAAAATTTGAATGTTCATAGAACAGAGGGAAATACAGCCCTTTTTTATTTTTATCAAAAATATGTCCCACAAATCATGCAGACAAATGAACCAAATTCTGTACAGCAAGTTGTAATAAATCTGATTCTTGGACAAACAAAATGTCCAGCTATAATTTCAAATGTTTTAACACCACATTTTAGAGAAAATTTAACTGTTGATATAGGTGATATCAACTATAGTTTACTAGTTGATGAAAATAATGATATTTCAGTTTCCAAACTTTTTGGTATAGTAATTAATAGTTTGTGAAGCAATTAAAATTTTCTTGAAAAAAAATGTCTTAGATTTACATAAACTCATTGAAATTGGAACAGATAAATTCTGTAATGACAGGAATTAACAATGGTATATATGCTAAACTCAAAGTTGAAGTATCTTGTTTAATTTTTGGTACATTGCCTCTATCATTCATTACAATTAGCTATTTCCCATGCGACAAAAAAAAGGCCTTACAAGAAATATAGAATTTTTTATTTTAAAAACATTTAATTGGTTTATTCATTTAGTGATTAGAAAATCCAAATTCAAGAAACTCTATTCTTGAATGAATGATGAAAATAAAACATTGAAATTAATACAATGTAGTGAGTCATGTTGGATGTGAATTCAGACTGCTACTGATAGAATTTTGAAGTAATGGAATGAACTAAAGGAAAATGTTAATTTAGCAAGATGCCATTCAGCAGAAATTTTGTACTCCATGTTTGATGACCAAAGAAATTTTTTATTTCTTAAACCTGTACTTGATGAAGTTTAGGGATTGAATAAAATGTTTGAAACTGAGGACTTTCTAAATTTAATAGAGTCATGTTGTTCTAAAATTGTTATTCCAGGAACAAAAATAACAAATGATGTATCGTAATGTACCATTTAGCACCTAATCCATATTTGGATTATCACTTCTGAAACTGAAATAAACAATTCTACATTGTTAGATGAAAAAAAGAATATTTATAGCCACTGCTTGCCTTTTTTGTCTCTCACAAAACAACATCACCAAAGGTTACCTGATAATATATCAATTTTACAAACCATGGTGTCACTAAGTATTGACTACTGCCTCAATCCAATTAAAAGAGATATGATTAACCTTTCAAAAATGTTTTTATCGATGATGCTGTATTGATTCATATTGACTTTAAATGGAAGAAAATCCATACAATCCAGTGGAAGGAAACTTCCAGCACATTAAACTTGTGGATGGAAGTAACTCAATACCATGATACTGCCAGAGAAAAATCCTTTCAAGACTTAGTCAGTTTCATTTTAAAAATTCATTTATTATCTCAGTCAAATGCAGAACTAGTGTGTTAATTTAATCAGATGAATATTGTTAAGACCAAATTGCAGAATAGATTCGATATTATTTCACTCAGGAGCATATTAATGATTAGATATAGTTTGAAGAGATTAAGGAAAAAGCTATGATTATGAATTGTCAGCAAATATTGTTGGAAAAATAGACACTATGAAGTCATACCAAAATTTAGAATCTGAATCTGGACCTTTTTTTGAGCACAATGAAGAAAAGGCAGAAATGAAAGAAATAATATAATTTAACTGACAATGGACTTTTTGAATAAGCTTAAAAAATTAATAAAGGTTGTTTTTTATTATTTGTTTAGCTACTTTTGTATTGAATTATGAATTTTTTTTATCTATTTTTAGTGTTTTTTTTTGTTTGTTTATAGCTACTTTTATTTTATTTTCGAGTTGGTAACCTTGGTCTAATCTTCTATGATAAGAGGCTAATGATGAGCAAGCCCTACAATAATGTAAGTGACTATTGAAAGGGAAAAGGAGACAGGAAAGATTATAACGAAAGCAGAACTTATCCTTTGACCATTCAACATCCTTTGTTGAACACTGTTTATTTGATATTCACAGTGGGTCTTCATATCTAAAGACCATTCCACTATTAACCATCCATGGAGCCTGTCAATAGCATGAGTGTGCAGCTGAATGAATTAGAGTTTGTTAGTTATGATTTTTGCTTCAATAAACGTTGTAAAAATAACTAGACTAGGAAGTATTGAATATGTGTTGTTGACTTGACAATTTGAAGCGATTAAGGACTATGTGATAGCACTTAGAATACTTAATCATCTAGATAGCACAACTCAAGGAGAATACTAACTTAACATTGATAGTGCTTTTTTTCTGCAATTGCCCTGCTTTTCTATCTAATAAATTTCATTATCTAGAATCACTTTCATTGTTTAATCTTCACTTTATTATTAGTTCCCGTAATGAGTATAGAAAAAATGAATTAAAGATGGTTTTTGCAATGATTATTCAAACCAATCCTATAACATACATATGCCCACATATCAAATGTTAACCCTTTAATCTGTTTATTTGATATTGATATGGTCTTCTAACTTCTGCAATGAACTTTACTTCTGGAAATGGCAACACCTTGCATAATTGCAACTTTCATCTTTCTAGCAATAGCAATCAATATGATACTTCTTTAGATTGTCTTTGAGATAATATTTACAAGGTAATCAGAATTCCTCTCAATTATGAAAACAATGTTCAAACTCATATAATTTTGTTTGAAAATGTTGTTATTTCATTTCCTTAACATAGTAGTAGATTATAGCATCATATAGTGAAGAATATGCAGGATTTATCTTCTGGTCTTATCATGATATTTTTAGAATCTTATGGAGTATCTTTCAATGAACTTTTTCTGATGTATTTAAATTATGTTAACATGGACTTCAGATCTTCTTTATACTAAATTATACAACTAATTTAATTGCTGTAGATACAACTACATTAAAATATTCTTTCTTTTATCTGGTTAAATATAGCAGCAGCACATTGTAGGCCCTATTGCAACTCTCCATCCAAATCCATTTTTATACATGAAAAGCAGCCAATATATGTACATTGATTCTCATTTTTTAGTTGATCAAATCATTCACTCTAAAGTTATTGGAATATTTTTTTCTATTTAAGGATTATAAAGAACTCAAACTTTTTGGTCATTAAATGCAAGGTAAAATTTTTACACATTGTATTGAAAATGCAGGAAATTTGTAGATCATCATTTGAATTGGAAAGAATAACGCAATCACCAGCATACTATGAAATATAAACAAAAGTTAGACTGGGCAACCATACTTACCACACATTGGAAATAAAATTGTAAAGATTTGTGCCGATAAATTTAACATGGCATTTAGAATGACCATCAATTTAAATAGACTAATTAATAATATAAGGGACAAAATGCATAAATTATATCAACCTAACATTGTGTATGCAGTAAGGTGAAGCCAAATGGAACTGTCCTTATACCTACTATGGGGAAGCAAAAACTAATCTGAGATCAAGATTAACACAACATACCTTAATGTGCAAAAAAGTCAAGACAATTCAACTAATACATCTATATTTTACAACCATAAAAGGGAATATGGACACAGTTTTGATCCTAGGGTTATTAAAATAATGTATGAGAAACAATAAAACATAAAATAAAAGAGGCATGCTTTATCAGACAAAATGAATATATAATGAACCAAGGATCTAACAGTTAGCAAATTACCAAAAAATGGGTATCATAGATTCTTAATAGAATAACCATGATTATGATACACATGCTTCAAGGTATGATTGGTCTTTTAATTTTATTTAACATATTTAATCTCTGTTGCAGTATTTTCATATAATTATAAATGGAAACAATAGATGAAGAGATATCTCTTATTTAAACACTAAGTACGATGAAAGAATCCAATAGTTTTATGTCAACTCGATAAATATTAATGACAAAAAATGTTTTTCATTGTTTAATTGATTTTAATTAAAATTACATTATTAAACCTACATACATCTTTTATCCTGCTTCATAAATCTGCTCATAAACTATTCCAAATATTCATTGCTACAAAAATGAAATAAAATTCAAACTACTACTCATCATTGTTTGAATGATATTCTAAAATCCTAGTGACAAATTGCACGTATAACAGTTGCATTAAATCAATTAAAACTGAATTTTTATTAATTATGTTATTTAACTGAGAATCAAACCTGGAATTTATCTGAGACTTGTATTCTACCATTGCATATAGGCATCTTTTATAAATCACGTTTGATGTTGAAAATTTTCACACACTTGTCTGTCTTAAAAATTAGCCTATATTGTTGCCAACTTTATCTTCAGTAATGGAAGCTGTATAGCTTTCTAAATAAAATTCAGCATGTAAGACAGCTAAGCAATTAAATAATAATATAGATAAACAGCAAACTATGTCAATAAATTTAATTATTGACATATCAGGTAGGAAAGTTGGCTATAAAACAAAAGTCCATTTGGGAAGATGATTAGATAAAACAAGGGTTATTGTGTCACATTTACATCAGCAATTCACAATCTGGAATTTTTCTGATAGTCATGCACATTATCCACTATTTTTTAGAACACAATCAGGTATGTTTAAACTCAGAATGGAAAGTGTTAGTATAATATCAGTTTTTTCAGGAGGCAAGCCAATACATCTGTAACTGTTAGGCTTTTCTAAAATGGGCTCAGCATCCTTCAAACTTGCTGGTTGTTACTGAAGACAACAATACATCTGTAATTCTATAATCCACAACAGGCAGAGAATTATTTTAACAGTTGTAACTGTATTATTAATATAAATGTTATGGACTCATCTCAAGTTTACCATGTCCAAATTATGGAGCTGTGTAGATAGAACTCAATATACAATACGGCTGAACAATAAAACAACAATAATGGACATAAATACTAATGATATATTTTTAAAGATATCTCTTTTTCAAATATAGATGATTAAAAAAATTAAAATGATCTGTATTTAACCAAAAAGATTTCCATTAATATTTTAGATTTCTATAAAATACTAAAATTTAGATGCATTAGCTTGAAAACGCAATAGTCTTAGCCATAGATAAACTGTGTGTGCACACATGTGAAGTACATTCCACAATAAATGGAATGTTTTAGAACTGGAGTAGAAAACAATTTAAAAACAATATTATAACTGGTGTAATTTTAAATTAAACAAATAAATTATTATTTTAAATATGATCACTATTGTCTTGTATGTACTTTTAACCTTTGCATTAATCTATATTAAAATATCCTTTTATGTTTGTGAACTTATTATATAAGTACAATTTCTACATCCTTCGTTTACAGGTTTGTATTTTCTATGTTTATGTTATTGGGAAGAGAAATAGTGATTTTGTTTATCAGATCCAAAACTGACCACCTCTACTAAGGATATAATATTAATAAAATGAGTACATATTCGTATATATGTTTATTTACACTGGATATTTACTTCATAGACTATTTTAATTTTAAATGCATATATAAATGACAGCTATGAAGTTAAAAACAATTGAATAAATGAGTTAGTTTTATAAGGTTCAACAACATGTCAGTTTATATCATTGATGCATTAAAGGCATGTAATAGTTATTGTTGATAAGCAGTCTGCTAGATCATATAATTATATTTGTATAATTGACCAGGAATAAACTATCGATATTTTTGATGACGTATTTGATGACGTATGAATATTATTACCTGTTTCATATTTTTATCTTTCCATTATGAAACATCAACTAAAAATAATTTAGATATAGACTATTTAAATTTAATTAAATAGGCTTTGACTATATATGAAGAATTCCATTTAAATTAGAAAAATATAATTCAAATAAATGTTAATAATAGTTTTCATTGAATATATTGTTTTCAAATATTTCCCAATGAAGAATTATTTGTTTGAGAATAGAACTAATGTTGTACTAAGAATTAGATTATTATAAAATTGTAAATAAAGTACTGTTTTTAATCATTTTTTGTGTGGTTTCAATTATTTTATATGAAAATTGTCAGGTTTAATATCAAGTCTATGTTTCATTTTGTCTAAGAATATCTCATGTGATCTTTGATTTGGTCAGTTGATTATAGATAGATAGTAAAGCATTGGTCATTTTAACCATTGAATATTGTGAATATAATCTTTTAATCAATTAATAGAGAAATAGGTATATCCTAAAATATATCCTAGTTGTCTTTATCAGGTGGTACCCAAAGTTCAATGATGATCATAAACTCAACCCTGAAAGTTAAAGTGAGTATATTCACTGCTTAGTGTTAATATGCCTACTATATATTATTAACATACACACACATATATATTATAATGATCCTTAGAATAAGAGACAATGTAATCTACACTACAGGGCGCCACTAGGCATTTGAACCTAGAAAATTTATAAAGTAGGCAGATACGTAAGTCCCCCCAAAAATTTTTTTTATTATTTTATATATTTTGATTCCGGTCATTAGCCCATTGTCACTAGCTCAGTGGAATAGCAGAGATTTATATTTTATAATAAATTCTTATCTAAGAATATATAAAAAAGAATAAAATAAGCCATTGCCAGTAATTATACACACAAACATTTATTTACGCACATATATATATATATAAAATTTAACATTATTATTTTAGTCTGTGCTTATATGCCCTATATTACATATATAGACACAGGTATATAATAAGCCTGTGTTTCAGTTATTACATTGTAGAGATGTCTGCCCATCCTTGCACATGTATTAAATGGATTATGTCCTGTACATGTGGGGTTCAGATTGACCTTAGGTCAACATGGGTGTGACAAGAATCTCGGCCTCAGGGTGGCCTTTGAGCATTCCATCATCAGATTTTCAATTGGATGGACGGGTGAAGAGTTGGAGGGTGTAGTAGATTGGAGCCTATCCATTAAAGTATGAAGATTGTCTATCTTAATATATATCTGAGCACTTATAGTATATATGTGTGGGAGATAATAATCTGGACCAACTGATGATTGCTGGTTTAGCATGAAATACGTATATTGGTGATTATTTATCTTTTCAGCATAAATGTGTTTGAGTGGATCAGTGATATTAGATAGAGTGGAGAGTGATGGGTCATCTGAAAGTCTGTGCTCATATGCCCTATATTACATTATTATTTTAGTATGTTTACTTTAACATTATTTTTAACTTTTATTTTTGATTTTTAATTTACATTTTAATTTTTATACTATTATAAGTTCGCACAGATGGATTTATATAAGTTTGTTTTATAATGTTGAGTATAGATCAGTTACATAGATTACATGGTCAAAAACATTTCAAAATAAACATAAACAATAAAATATAAAATCATTGGTGGAATTGCAGAGGGAAATTTATAAGAAACCCAATAGCATTCATCATAAGATGCCACACTGACACCAATAACTTAAAAGACATCCGAATAAATACATTTTAGATACTTACTGTAAGGTATCATTATTTACCAAATGTCTATATATTTTGATCAAATATAAAAACCAAAAACATAATTGACCGATAACGAATCCATGCAAGCATCTATACCCAGCTTAAATTTAATGCATTTTTATTTAGAGTGTCGAGTATGAATAGACTACATAGATTTGCATTTGAAAAGAAAATATTCTATCCTTATTTAACCTTAGGCCAAAAGTTCGCAGTCAACAATGTCAATCCATCTGATATATCGATGCATTCAATGTAACACGAATACGGCAGCACAAAAGGTTAAGAGAAGAAATTGCCTCTCGTCAGATAGGAATACTACATCTATCTGACAAGAAGATCAATAAAAAAGCTCCATAGGAAAAGATTGTGGTCATTTTGCCGACTTACGATCGCATTCCATAGGCAAAAAGGAAGTGTGCGGCATATAAAGCGATTCTGCCCGTAGCGAATCTCATATTACATCTACTAATTACACCAATATATCCAATCCATTGACCTAATTTAATTATGAAACAAATAACCTAAGATTACCCTCCCCTAATATAACTTTACAAATCTATATAGCCATTCACACACGACTTAAGTTTAACATTTATATAATTATAAATTAGTGAAAAACAAAAATCATAAATAAAACTTAAAAGAACCAAAAAAATAAATAAATAAATGGAAATGATTAAAAAAAAAAGAAATACACCAATAAAAAGAATTAATAAGGAATTTAGTTTGGTCAAATAGGATTCTATTTCTATTTTTTTTAAATACTGGGAAAGTTTATATTTTAAAGTTCTTAGTGTTTTCAAATTAATATTCATTTAAGTTCATAACATGCTTACGGTTTTAGAAATATTCATTAGTTATCCATTGCTTGCCATTTGGAATCTAGTGTTAAAATCCCTCGATGATCCTGTGGTCCTCAATATAGGAAAAGCGATGTTTCATTTTCCTTTTTTTTATAACAACTGAAGGAATTGAAAGTGCGTCTTTCAATCCCTTCACCTCCGACTCTCCGACTTAACACATCTCAGTCTTCTCTTAAATTTTCTTCACTCACTAAAAATTTTATTATCCAACTTTTTCTTTATATGTAACTTTAGGATCCAATGGACATTACATCATCGATGATGATGATCCTTCCATTGAGGTCCGATTCCCCAATGGATCTCTTTCATTGGTCATTAGTTTCTATTGTTTTCCTATCTGACCATTGCTTATACATTTAAATGCCCAAGGGCTAGTTCACTTGGACTAATTAAAATAATCATTTCCATTTTTTCAATAACATTAATTAATTTGTTTTGTACACACTTAGATATATTTTTATCTCTAAATCTTTTTGTTGAAAGATTTAGTTTTTCTATTTTTAATAAAGTTTTATTTTAATAATTTTTTTTTATCTGTGCGATTTTATATATATACGAGTTTAAGATGATTTTTTTAATTTCCAATTTTTAATTCTTAAAAAAAAAGTTTTTATTGGCAAACTTTTATTTTTTTCATGTTTACTAATAAAAAAAAAAATGTAACGTCGTATGTGCCCGTTACAATATGGTAGATAAAAACTATAGACACTTCTTATTTACCTTCGTATACATTATCCTAATGATCTCAATTACTATATAGTAAACACAATCCTATTTAATTTCTGTCATGTTGGTTATGAAAATCTATTAATTATTTAGCAAGTCAATTGTCTGAGATAGATGAAGAATGTGGAGAAAATAATATTATTATCTTTCTAATATAGTTATTAGTAAGCAAAGCAAGGAACAAAAATGCAGGAATGAAATAGCATAAAAGAATTTATCATGTTAAAGTTCTAGTGAAATATTAGTGATATCTACAAATCAAGAAAATACAAAATAAAAAAGAGAAGAATAATGGACAATAAGAAATAATCACAGATGAGAGTTTTGAAGCAAGCTATGAAGAGGATATCCTAAAGAGAGGAGTTATACACAGTTCTGAAATAAACAGTGATGAACCAGACAAAGTATAACAGGATATGGTGCAATGCCATTATGGTGAAGGTGTAAAAATGACGGTAGAGAAGATAATAGCACCAACATAAAAAGACATGATGCAAAAGATCACCAAATTATCAGAGCAATTAGAGAAAAAGATAAAAAGTGAGTAAAAGATTAAAATAATGAACCAAAAAATGTAGAATGCATAAAAGCAAACAAAATTAAATTTAACATAAAAGATAAATGGAGACTTGCAATTCAAGCTGATCAATGCAGTTGTTAAAGAAATCCCACAACCAGAGTTAAATATAGAATTGAAGCACCATGAATTTCATATTTATATATCCATCATCCAGATTTCTGACCCACATTTAGAGGGATTTCTTTAAAAGAAGTACATATTTAGGCATCAAAATTATTTAATACTTAAAGAAAAAGAGAAATATGAGTGAAAAGCCTTCTCCCCAGTTACCACTGATAAAATAAGCATTAGATAAAATATCAAATTAAGAAAAAAAATCTTGCAAAATTAACCAATAATTGAATAAAAATGTATAAAATGTCATATAAAAAGAGCAAAAGGATAATACATATTGTGACACTTTTTTCAGTTTTTTTCATTTGTAAGATGTAGAATATGAAATAGATAATGTCATATCTATTTCATGGTGATCCACTTCATTTTACAAATAAGAAGGAGTTAGTCAATAGTATTTGTGAAATGGAATGATAAAAGGTAACAGTGAAATTCTTTTAGATTATTAAACTAAAAATATTTTGTAATAAATATTTAAAAATAATAATTTAATAAATTAGTTTGGTTGTTAAAATATGAAGGGTTTAAATTTAAAAAAAATTTTTTTAATAAAGGATAATGTAGCCTGTTTTTGTCATAAGAAATGAAAAGATTTAGGATTAAAAATACTTAAATTGATAACTGAATGAATTTATGTTGAAATATGTGCTTACCTTAAAAACATCGTAATTAAGTTATATTAGTAGAAAAAATAGACCTTAAAAAATCAAATGGATAAGGCTTAATTAAATTATATATATTTTGGTTTAAAAAGGATAACAGCATTAAAAGGAATTAAGATTTTATTTTAATTTTAGTTGCATTTTGTGATTTTTTTGAAGACAATAGAATTAGAAAATATAGATCTAATATACTTTTTTCTCCAAGATAAGAATTTAATTAAGTAGATAATTATTGCATATAAAATATGTATTTAATTAAATGTTATTGAGGTTTGAAAAATATGTGAGGTCACTTAGAGCATATATAAAGAGGAGTTTCTTTGAAACTCTTTCTCTACTAGTGCTCTTGAAACTGAATTTTATGTTTAGAGACTAAAAATTATGGAGAACTACAAGCTCCCTTATGTGTACCTTGAATCCAATATTTGTTAACTTTTAAATGCTATTTCAAAGAAATTTCTATTCACAATAAAATTTGAGAAACATGATGATGAATTGGCAAGTATCTATGCAGAAACTTTCCCTGAATAAAACTGCAAGCCAGAGAAAATTCAACTCTGTCAAAAAAACTTATATGTGATATTGTGGGTCTGTCTTGAAGGCAAAATGCATGTACGTGTCTTCCAAGAAAATACACAATCATCAACTATGAAGCCTCACGATATGCTGCTGTGACAATTCCTGCAAAATAATCAATATGTATGTAAGTTATTAGAATTATTTAAAATAAAAAAACTATAATTTGACTTATATGAAGAGTATTCATTATTGTTTTGATCTCAAAAAGAAAATGCATTATATGTGTATTTGCTTAGATAAGGTTATATATGTATATAGTTTTCAATTATTGTAAATTTTTAATTAAAATGTGATAGGGAAGTGGAAGTACTGTTTGTCTTCTTTTAAAGTTATTTAAAAGAAGCAACTTAAATTGCAGTTAATTTATTTTAACATTTAATTTTAATTTTTTTAATAGCATGTAAAAACACATTTGTTTCTTTTTGTCAAGCGTTGTCAGCCGAGAGGTCATCGCACCCGCCTTGCAAGCAAGTAGTTAGTTGCAGACGGTTGTGGGTTCGCGTCCCGGCCGATGTTATGACATATGAAAAAAAAATTAGTATTAATTAAAATGTATATTTCTTTTAACTGTATCTTTTTTTCAAATATAGATGAGTAAAAAAAAAACAACTAAAAAGTTCCATATTTAAACAAAAAGGTTTCTTATTAATATTTTAGTTCGTTATATATTAAAATTTATATGTATTAGCTGGAGAGCATGATAGACTTAGTAATGGATACATTGAGTGTGCACACATATATGTTCTGAGGTGTGTCTAATGTCCTAGAACTAGAATAAAAGATTGCTAAAAAGTATTATAATCACTTTAATTTTAAATATGATCAATAATGACTTGTACATAGATTTGATCCTTAACATTAATGTGCATTGAGATATATTTTTATGTATGTGAAGATTTTATTTAGATACAATTATTTATATGCTTTGTTTGTAATTAAGTATATTCTATATTTGTGATATCAGGAAAAAGTAATTATTTTGTTTATCAGAGTTAGGATCCAAAGTGAACTGCCTCTATGAAGGATATAATATCAAGAATACTATTGATGTGATGTAGGATCCCACAGCTGACCATTCAGTGAATTAAGTTTATGGTTCTATTTTTATAACAGGTAGGGCCCAGAAAAGGCCATTTCTTCAAATTATTTTTAGTTTAATGAAGAGATGTATGTAGTTATGTATATACGCACCAATATTTACACTGAAGGTATACTTGATAGATTAACTTTATTTATAAGAGCCAACAGCATATAGGGTTATATTTTTGATGTATTGAAGACATAGAACATTTATTGTGGCAAGTTGTGATGGATCATATAATTCTACTTTTTTATTATAACAGTAATTCGAAAATTAATGTTTTAAAGTTGATCATAAATAAACTTTGGACATTTTGGATGATGCCTGAATATTATTTATTTTATATTTTTGACTTTCCATATATGCCCTGAAACATCAACTAAAAGATAATTTAGAGATGAGACGATTAAAAAATAACATTGCTGGTTATTGAAATTTAATTAGACAAACGTTAACGAAAAAAAATTTTCATTTAAATTAGAAAAATATAATTTTATTGGATATATAATTTGTAATTATTTCCTAATGAAGAATCTGTGTTTGCTTGAGAATAAAACTAATATAATTATATTGAAAATTAGATTATTATAAGTTTGTAAATAAATTATCGTTTTTTATTATTTATTTAAATAGTGTGAAGTTTCATTCATTTTGTATGAAAATTTTCAGGCCTTAATAGCAATGTTCATGTTCCATTTCTTCCAGAAATAAATCATGTGATCCTCGATTTTGCCATATATTATAGATAGAGGATGATAAATTGGTCACTATGATCATTAAATATTATAATGAAAATCTTTTAAGTCAATTAATTCAGATATAAAATATACTCCTGAAATATTTGCTGATAGCTTATCTATCAGGTTCAATCCTGAAACATGAATTAAGTTTATCCACTATTTAATATCATTATGCTTAGTATATATTATTAACATGTATATTAGTGGATGCAAATTATAGATATCTCTCATTCATCCTCGTACATACTGTTCTAGTGATCTCGCCCACTACCTTATATATAAGTGGCAAAAAACTTATTGAAGCCATTATAGTCTACAAGTAGAAATAAAATCAAAGAATACTGTGCATTTTTGCAATGAATTATTCATCTACCAATGACTGTTTGATGGTAATCAGTATTTTCTTTAGACTGCATTTGAATACTGAAACTGAACACAATGACCTGCTCTAGGAATGCATATTATTGACTTTTTATTTCAAGTCTGTGATTCTAGTCTATTTTTTATATATCATAAAATAAAACTAATTGTATATATATATATTATGATAAACAAAACAAGTTATAAATTTCGTAACTTGCTTCTAGCTTGCATTTTATGATCACTAGATGGAGCTTTACCAATAGCTCCTAAATCAAACTTTGTTTCTAGTCTTCCAACCCTTTACTGACATGAGCCAACTAGCTTGAAACCATGGTCTAAAGGTGGAGACAACGAAAGATATATTGAATTCTAATTCTCTCTCAGCGTTTATGTAAACAAAGCTTGATTTAGGAGCTATTGGTAAAGCTCCATCTAGTGATCATATATATATATATATATATTAATGTTTAATTTAAATAAATACTTACTAATTACTTTTTCCATTTGTAACTGGAGTAGTTTTTCAATAATTATTATTGGTAATTTGCCAACTATGTGCAAAATCTTAATTTTTAAGCAGCTTGTTACTAAGTTCAAGAGTAAGTTATCCAAAACCACGGACCATTCATCAATTTCAATGAATACTTTTTCTAAAAATAAATGTTCTTTGATAATATCTCAATAACAAAACAACAATAATAATAATTATGTAATTGTATATAGATTAAAATTATTTGTTTACAACTTTATATTTAATATAAACGAATGGTTTGCTGCTGGAGAAGTAATATGGTATCCGAATAAGGAAAAAGGGTCAGAGATGGATTGCAACCATTGCATTAATCCACTCAGGGATTTATTTAGTGATAGAAATTGTTAATAAATATCTGAATTTTTTTTTATATTTGTTAAATGGGTGAAACCAATGAGTATGGCAACTATATGTCTGTCTGAAAACATTTGTTAATGATATAGAATATATAGAGGACCTTTCCACTATACTGCTACTCTAGTTTGAGAATCTGTGATTACAAGATGCATTTAAATAACCATCTCTGATCTTTAATGAGTTAAAGGTGATTGTTGGGTCATAGCTGCAATTATTTCCAAATAATAAAAACAAAAGGTAGAAACTGATCTGAAGATAAGAAATTTAAATATATCTAATAATATCCGTGGCCGCTTCGCGTAGTTGGTAGACCGTCGACTTGGGATCAAGAGATTTTACGATCGATTTTGGTAGACAGCATTAAAGTAAAAAGGTCTTTTGTTTTGTTATATCGTATTATTTCAATCCACAAGACTTCACTATAGCTTGCAATAAAAGTAGAGTATCAACTGATTTTAAAAAAAGACTAAGACCCTGGAATTAAGAGGAAAAAACTCAAAGTAATAATGCATTTGTGTTTTTCTGAAGGTTTGTGATGATGGTGTTCTAGCTGTATTTTTATATTGGACTATTTCCATCATCTAATATGTGTGTTGATGATGAAAATAGTCCATTATAAAAATACAGCTAATAATGCATTTATTTTGTATAAAAGGGAATGTTTTGTCTCCTTACTAAGAAGACTAGAAATATTAATAAAAATCTTGAGACAATCTTATAAGATTACACAATGTATTATTGAAATGTGGATTTCTGATTTCTTTTTAGATTCAATAACAACTGGATGCTTAGTTATCTTTGTTATTTAGATGGTATCTGTCAAGTTAATTCTGAATGATGATTTCTTAAGAATGATTGGTTGAAGAATCAAAGTCAGTCTTGCAAATGTTATAATAAAGGCAGATATTACAGAATCTGAATTTTTCTTCAGAATCATTTTTTTAAAAAATCTTTGAAAAATAGCTCGATTTGTTTTTTCTGACAGAGAAATTAATCACTTAATTTTAAGGGTGGATAAATAACACGTAGTGTCCCCTTCTCCGCTTACTTTTAAACACGAAGAAGGTTTTTTTGATTAAATTTGAAGTGTTTTTATTCATAATGATATACAGTTTTCAATGTTTAGGTCAATTATTGCAATTACTTATTTTTGAGGTTAAAGTTTTTTTTTTTCCATGTGTCATAGCATCGGCCGGGACACGAACCCACAACCATCTGCAACCAACTACTTGCTTGCATGGCTGCTGCGATACCTCTCGGCTAACAACGCAAGACTTTGAGGTTAAAGTTGACGTTGAAACTGATGGAAAATTAAAAAATTCGATCTTGGGATCTCAATAGGGAAGAATAATAGTTCTAATCGCCCATAAAATTATTTATTTTGTGTATAGTCCCAGCAATGGCTTTGTTTTTAAAATAACTTCACTCTAACTTATATATATTTTTTCATGTGTCAAAGCATCGGCCGGGAGCGAACCCGGTACAACTGCTTGCAAGGCGGCTGTGATAACCACTCTGCAAATTTCGTTATTAATTATGAATCAAACTGGATAAAGACTGTTAATCCAACTATTTAGCTGCGAAGAAAGATTTACACTGTATTTCTTTTCTGATACTTTATTTTTAAAATTTAACTGCTATAATTGCATTATTTTATAAACAAACTCTGGTTTGTTAAAAATTGATTATTTTAATTTAAAATAAGCTGAGTATAGATTTTTTTTTTTTAAAAAAAATAGAATTTATTGGTCAATTGGAAATACAATATGAATACAATGTTTTTTTTTTTATGGATATTCATTATTGCTATCTATGATTAATTTTGTGTTTAAACCTCCAGCGATATCCGATTGAGCTTGAGGTTGCAAGGGATTATTCGTAATTGAGTGTTCTTGGATTTTTGGGGGTTTTTGAAATAATTAATTTTGTTCTTTGTTAAATGCAACCAAAGACTTGCGATATAGTCGTTAACGCAGCTATCAATCATTCTCCAGTTCCGAGATTCAAATTCAGATCTGATAAAACAAATGTTATTTCTATCTAGCCATTATCTAGAAAGCGAAACAAAATTAGAAGACTTATAAACCGTAACTATCTGGAGATTAGCAAGCAAGCCTGGTGAGTAATGACTTTTCTTTCATAGTTTTTTTTTTTATTAGAGATTTGTCGATTTTTTATGATATAAATTAAGAATTCGATTGTATGCTATTTGAATGAAGTTATTATTTTATTCTTTTATGCCATTTTTTAATTCAAAACTTTTTCATTTCGTTGACATTTTAGTAATTTGATTCAGTCCGGAGATAAAATGCAACATAATAAAACAGCTTCATTATTTTTGGATGTAGGTTTCAGGTGTTAAAATAAAATATGCTAAGAAAAAGCCATACAATGGCAAACTATCACCATCAGTGATGTAGTACTATCACTTAGTTAATTATTTCATTGCATAATTATTATAATTTGCTTTCCAGCAGAGAATTTATACAAATTTCTTGAAGTAGACAATAACATCACAGATGTGTTCTGATTTTTAGAATATAATTTAATAAATCTTAATTTTTTGATTTAACATCTCAATAATGTTTGCACATATAGAAGCAATGTATAATGTAAAACTACTGTTACATGCCCATTGTACTCTTTGTGGCTTAGTGATGATGACAGAAAAGCAGTCGCTTGAATTCAAGCTCTACCGATAACAGATACAGCTTTGTCACTTTTAGTGCTTCAACTTTTTTAGCCATACAAATTAATTAAATTCTGATTTGCAAGCCACAGATTACTGAAGATTTTACAAAACATGGATGTGCAGCAGTTAATTTTTTTTATGTGTCAAAGCGTCGGCTGGGAAACGGTTCCCGGGACAACTGCTTGTAATGCAGCTGTACTAACCACTCGGCCACCAACGTTTGACAACAGTTAATTTTAATAACATAAGTACAAATAGTTGAAGGATTAAAACATAAGTACAAATAGATGAAGGATTAAAGTATTTCTATTCATTATATTGGTGACTAGGGCATCATTCACCATTTATTTTAATTAAAGCAAAGTATAATCATAAACTCTTACTATTCATTATATTATAAGGTGTTATATCTACAAAAGCAGAATACTATTATTTTTCTTATGTTTTGGCTAATTTAATTATTCTATAATTTTTTTATAATGATCAAAGCAAAAAACCATAAATTCTCTACCCTAGTTGAACAAGTTTCCATATGACAGTTTTATTTTTTCATGCCAATATCGTAGACTATTTAATTTTCAGTAACAAAATCAATTTTTGATTTTGGACAGATCTGATCACAAGGTTGAATGGCTATAACGCACTTTACTTTTTCAACTTTTAATAATTGTTTTTATAGACATGATAATATGTTATGATAATCCCAATTAGAGAATTACAATAGTTAGTAAAATAGTAAAATAAATAATATATTTTACAATAAAATAAATAAGGAATATTTAAAATAGGTAATGATAATGGGGTGGAAAGGACATACAATTAGAATAAAACTAAGGTTAGTAAAATATAAAGAAGTTGACATAGTATCATATCTTTAATTATACAAGAGATTTTGCTTGGGTTCCAAAATTTTAGAATTTTTTGAACTTTCAGATTATTAGCTTGAATAGTGAGTAAGAATAAAAATCACTTTTAGATGCATAAGTGCATCATTTTCAGTTTTAAAGATCAGGTCTAGAAACTAATCTGGGAATGTGAATATAATAGCGTTATCCATTGATTGTGTAAGCTTATAGAATAGACCTGAAAAAAGCCAGAAATAGTGTCACCAGTGGTTAAATTTCTCACAAATTCATATTATCCATATAGGTTATTAGAGATGAGAAAATAGTTTTCATTAGTTTATGCTTATTAAAAATGTCTAGAAAATGCAGACATACTCTCAATTCAGTCTTAGGTGGCTCTGGAAACCTTAAAAATATAAAATATTCATAGGATGTACCAATGTAAAACACATATGATCACTTCTGTTTTATCCAGAAAATAATAACCAAGCTTAATGGATGATTAAAGTGGAAGTAACACTGCTCACTAAAAAGACAAGTGAAAGTCAGAGCAGCCATATTACATGAATTTTTTTTACTGCAGTATTCCATATATATATATATGTTGATACAAAGATTTTCACTATATATGTTAATACAAAGATTTTCACAAGTTGCATATATAAAAGACATATTTTGCAGGTTCATCCGTGTTAAAAGGCCAGATTATATCAATAAGAAAGATGATTCATGCAAAATTCCTCCTATTTGGAAAGATTTTTAAAAACTACATTCTTAATACAACATTTTTGCTATTGGTGGAACTTTAACGTTTTTTTTTTCAAATCAGTGATTGTAGCGCCTCTACAAACGTCTTTCTATCTTTTATCACCCAATGGATGACTTGTGTGATCAAGTCGAAACATCAGTATATCAATATTTAAATTTTTTTAACATGGATGAACCTGCAAAATATGTCTTATATATATATATAGTAACCATAGCACACAATAATATAGTGTGTGTGTGCATAAATATATATAAAGTTGAAAGGAAAATGAGAAATAAACCCAGACAAAAATTATAGTAGATATTTTCTACATTCATTGAAATAAAATAATAATAATAATAATAATAACTCTGATTTAAAATAAAAATTGTTTTATAAATTAAACTTTTAAAAGATCTGAATAAATATAAATATCGTATTATTATTATTATTATTATTATTATTATTATTATTATTTTGAAATTTAAAAACAAGGATGGTATTTTTGAAATTTTTTAATTTGTAAATTTCTATTATCTAAGTAAAAACATATATATCACACCTTGATAAAATTTCAAGCCTGTTTTCAAAAGGAATTAGAAAGATAAAATAAAACTCTGTTTTCAATCAAGATGTTGTTGTCACCATGATTCTATAAGAAGGCTGATAAAAATATCAGCCACAGTCTGGATACTGATTTTTGAAGAGAACAGTCTAGATAGTAGTTTTTGTAAGGATGGGTCAGCTGCAAAGTTGTTTACAATATTTTTTTGCAGTTTGTTGAAGTTTGCAGCAGTTAGTTTTAGCTGACCATAGAGTTGGCAGAATAGCTATCATGAACTGATGTAGCTGAAGGCAGGACAGTATATTCAGGAGCTGCTACTATTTTCCTTCACAAGAGTTTTGATTTACTTGAAGCTGAATCACTTCTGAATCAATAGCCTAAAAATGAGAACAAAATAGCTAGAAGAGTTATACAGAGCTCCTATGGAGATCTAAGGGAGTGCAGTCCAGTAGCTACCCTATAGTATATTGCAGTTTTGATTCATGAGGCCAGGGTCATTTCAAATGGATCAACTAGCTGCTTAAATATGTTCTAGAAGACAGCTTGACAATTGCTTGGACTACAAAAGAAATCTCATGATATGCCAACAAATTACCAGAATTATATACTTTTACCTAAATTATGCCTGGATTGACAAAAAACAGCTTGTCCAAGAGAAACTCCAGCTGAATAAAGAAATAGTTATACCTATGCTGCTGTGTCTATATGAAGAGAAGTACAGATAAACGTATATAAAGTGAGTTGTTTTTAAATAATTTATTTGATAGACATTTTAAACCTATATTTTTAAATTTAAAGACATTTATAATTAGTTAAGGGGTAACCTGATAAAAAGCTTTCTAACCTCTCGAAAATTGGTTATATATTTTTTTAAAAAAAGAATGAAGAAAGCGGTAATAGAATTTGATAACTGATTTTGAAATTATATTTATATGTTGTTTATGCACACATATATGTGTGAAATTTTCTGGATGTTTTCAAAATGGAATTAATTAGAAAAATATATTATTGTAACAAATTAAAATAGGGCATATATGTAAAATTTAATCATTTTTTGTAATTATTGAATATCAATTGAATATATTAATTGTATATTAGAAATCGCACATCTGTGTGCACATATATGTAAATCAGTGTAACAATTTGAATTTTGAATAGTAATTATGTAAATTGCAATGTAATCATTTGAAATTTTGTATTGTAGTCAAAATCAGAAATGGACTTTCATTTCAATTTTTTTATTGTTGTTAATAAACTTGTATTCAATTATTAAAAATTGTATTGCATCATCTCTTGGTCACATGCAGTAATAGAGCTTGTGTTCTCTGAACTAGATTCATGCATGACATGAATTTATAAATGGGGATGTGTATTTAGTGCTTTTGGAGCATCTAGCGATGATCAATCACCATCATCCTGGTTGGCGCATAAGATTATATTCTTTAAAGCCCATGCACTATTTTTTATTTTAATTTAGCCTTATTAGGAGTTAAGTTTATAGTTGGCCAGTACAAGTGGCCTGAGCATTGATGATGATCAGCATGTTTTAATATTCCAGCATCAGTGTTTTGATTTCTGATTATTGTGTATTCTAATGGATTAGCACTTAAGTGGTACATCCAAACTAATGGTTAAATAATTGCCCAAGCTGGCAAAGGTTCAATAGTTAACCTGGTCTACAGAAGACCCATTTCCAATCCAGTCACCAGATTGACTGTTGATTTACTGCATTGATTTATACTGATTTGTTTATTCCCATCAATGATAATGATGGATGGTTATTTCTTTTGAGTAGTACTTACTTATAATAACTTTACTTTATAATGCTGGTTGATATATGATTGATGTATAGTTATTTTAGTTACTCTAAGGAGTGACTGGCTGATGTCTCAATGATAATTATATATTTATTGTAGAACCACCAGAGGTAAAACTATTCATAAAATATAGAAGATAATTGAAATGAAACAGACAATCCAGATAAGTGATCAACAAAAAGTTCAACGACAAGATCAACAATAAAAAAAAACTAATTTATAAAAAATTTAGACCAAATCAATAGACAATTTAGAAAGCTCATCAACAAAGAGTCCGAGAAACACATCAATAGACTACCTAAAAATGATCAACAGAAAATGTATTGACTAGATCAATAGATAAAAAAATTTTCCACAGAATCAAATAACTATATCAACTGACAACTTATACTAATCAACGAATAGTTCAATAACCTAAAACAAACAATTTAAAAAACTAATGAGCATAAAGCCCAACAACCAAGTCAATAAGGCTAATAAAAAAAAGGGCCTGCAATGAGTATCACAACAGAATAGTTATATTTAGACGACTAACAGCATAGAAGAGCAAAGGGAAACTGTCAAAGCTTAGAAAGTCCAAGTATCTAAAGAATTATTAGCCTATCAAATTAAATACTTAAAGTGGGAGGGGTGTAATGTGTTGTTACAAACACCTTGCAGAAGTCTCACATGGGACTCTACAATCAGTAAGTATTTTGAGACATAATGGTTTAATTTTATTGACAGTTATGAAATGAGAACTAACGAAGCTTGCACACTATCAAAGAGCAATTCGTCTATGGGTTATAATTTATTAGATTAATGATTCACAATCTTTTTCTATTTTTTCATTTCATGATGACCAGATAGCTACTACTTGGCATAGAGAGAAACTTTTTCATTATGATAGCCACATTTTCTACTTTTATACTAGATTAGTATGTATAAGCTAGGTAAAAGTTGTATTTGTCATAAACACAAAATCTGTATAAGTCGAATATCTATATATGTAAAATAGATGCAGGAATATTAAAATCTGTATTATGCATAAAATATTATTGAAATAATCACCTGCCTTTTCACTTGGTTAAGCCAGACCTAACACTTAGATATGCTGCTAATAATGAGACTTAATTAAATGAGAGACTTATCTGTTATAAACCAACTATAAATTATTTGATGATGCCTACAAAATTATTATTTCTATATGTACTATAGTATGCTAATACTTTAATTATTACGCACATATCAATACATTATAATCTATATTTATAAATGTTCTCTCGTCTTATATATTTTACCTAAAGTTTCATTAAAGTGTTCAATTAGGTGAGTAAAAGTTTCCAATATTTCGGGACCCACAGAAGAACTATAAAAATCAAATGTTCTCATTGGCATAGATGAACTTAAAAGATGAATGATGTTTCCAAACCGTGGTGAATGCCATATTGATAAATCTACTTTGAATTTTGGGCATAAGCGTATAATTTTAGTCCACATATAATTAGAAATTATTTGATCTCTTACGTCCATATCATTACATTTACAATTTAAAGTTTCTAGCTTACCTTGCAAAACTTCACTTAAATCGTCTAAAATTTCATCCGAAAGACAACTGTAGCTTAAAAATAATATTTTTAAATTAATAAATTGAGTTATCGATTCTTTAAAAATACTGATAGTATGTATTTTTTGAAGCGGAATGAAAAATCCATCTAAATTTAGAGTGTGTATGGAAATTCCGCTAGACTTTGCAATGGATGATAAGATAAAACATCCGTCTTTACCATTAACCGTGGCCGCGCTCATTTCAAAAAGGCGAAGAGAATTGAGGCTTGTTAAAAGCGTTTCAAGGATAAATATAAAACGATCATTCATACAGTTTAACCAAGTTATGTTTTGAATTAAAAACAAATTTTGAATAATTAAATGATTTAATTGAGCTTTGCCTAAAAGAAGACTTAGAAATGTTAAAAAATTTTCCTGCAAGTGGATGACTTGGTTGTGTGACGCTGGAAGAGGTGAGAATGTTACGGTTAAATGTTTCAAATGAATAGCATATTTGGTTGCATAAGTGGTTGCTCTTAGTCCAATAAAAGAACTGTTATAAAATTTCATTTTTTGCCACAAAATTCCCGAATGAAAACAATTGGACCACTTTCGACACACACGGGCTGCCACTAATCTATTAGCTAAATTAAGATTTAAAAAAATCTTTTCTATTAAAACATCCAGAAGAGTAGCCCAATTATGCAAATTATCTGGTGCTTTTATAGTATCGCTATATGTTTTATCCATATATTAAAAATAACAAAATAACATTTAATGAACTTGTAAATAATAGTTTCTAAGCATTATTGCGTCATTTCCGGTTTTTTCCAATATTTTATATTGTAGATATAATTTTAGAAACAAAAATGTAGGGGAAAATAAAAAAAATAATAATTTTAAAATTCTTCTTTTCTCGTCAATATGGTCCCATATTTGACCACAAGTTAGATAGAATGAGAGGGATTAGTGGATGAGAACAACCGGTGGAGAAAATAATTTTGATAGTAAAATGGCCTTGGATTTATGGACAAATATTCCCGAAATTATTCTGGAAAAGATTTTCACTTATTTACATGGTTCTGATCGAGTGGCGGCCTCGTGTGTCTGTTGCAAATGGAATAAAATCTTTCTATCTGCAGGATTATGGTCTTCGGTATATTTTAGTAATTTTGCCTTTATTAATAATTCAGGAGCTGTCAATTTTGCCCAAAAGCTAAGCCACCACTTGCGATATTTAAATATTGATTTTAAATCCAAATCTGTTTCAGATGATATTTTGTATGAAATTCAAAAAAATTTAATTCTTTTTTTTATTATAATTTCAGGAAAATCACACATTTACAGCTTTAATTTACAGAATCTATTTCGTATTCAAAATACGAGATGGATTCTTTATTTTCAAAAAAAGTTTATAGATGCTCTTATAGGATTATTTGCAGCCCAAAAATATCTTAGATCTTTTAACATGACGGCAGCTACAATGGAATGTAATGACGGTTGTTTACTTTTACACGAGTTATCCATACATTGTGGTAAAACCTTATATAATTTAAATCTGTTGGATTTTTTTCATCCTTTACAAAATGTTTATCAAAATATTAAATATTTAGAAACTATAGAAAATTTAACTTCTCTTAGAAAAATACATCTTAATTATAATTGTCTCTCCGATAAAGTGCTAGAAATTCTCACAAAAAATTGCTGCTCAACATTAGAATATCTAAGTGTTACATGCTCCGATATGGATCCCCATAATCACTCTATTAATCCATCTCTATGGCAAAATGTTGCAAAATTCTGTCGTAAAATTTACATTTCTTTCACAATATGGACTTCACCTAGATTTGGAGATTTTCGACCAATACTTACAGAATTTATTCCCTTAAAATCTTTGGACTTCTGGAGCGCTTCTCCTATTGATAGTGTACCAGATATATTACAACATATTTCAGCATTTTACAAAGATACCTTAGGTGTGACTATTTTTTTTTTCTTTATTTACTTTTTTCAAATACATTGACTCTAGGACAGTATTAGGTTAAGCTTTTTATCACAGCAGATTGTTTCTTATAATATTAAACTTTAATTTATATATAGTAAATTAACAAAATTTAATGCAAAAACACACACGCATGTGCTTAAGTGTATATATATATATATGACATGTACTTCTATATTGGATCATTTCGATCATTTAACATTAAATGTAGAGTGTTTTTAGAAAAAGATTTGAAACTTTATTTAAATTTTCTAATTACGTTCATCTGTTTATAATATTACAGGTTAGTATATATCACAATGTTTCCAGTGGGATTATTCTTTTCTCTTCTTCAGGTATTGTTCGCCTAAGCAGTGACCCTACTAGCATGGGAATCGTATCAGGACATTTAGATTCTTGAAATAAAGTTTAATTTTTTTTCTAAATACATTCAATATTTAATATTAGATTATGGAAATAGTCCAACACATAAGTAAAACTAAAATACCATCTTCGCAAACCTTCAGGCAAATAAAAAATGTAAATGTTTAATACACTCCTAAGCACTTATGATTACCTACATTTAATCGTAGTGCCATCACGGCTGGCCATAAAAAAGTGCTATCATGCATAGCACCTGGGCAATGTAGGATTTTGATGCCTTTCATAAAAATGTCCAGGATGTCTTCAAAGCAAAAAAAAGTTCAAAATAATAAAAATGAATTTAAAAAACTATGCCTAGTTGAAATCATGAGGCAATGAAATGGTTGTTGCAGATCGAAATTTTGAATTGGTATAAAAAAAATACATAATAATCTAAAAAAAAAAAAAATAGAAACATTTTAATGGAAATACACCACATTTCCACTTCTCTTTTTAATTAAAATGTTGTTCAATCGTTTACAACAAATATTTGAATTACTTAAAACAAATTCATTAATATAATACAACAACAACAACAAACATAAAATGTTCAAAAAATAAAAAATAGCCATATATCACATGACCCTCCTTTTTTAAGCTTGTAAAATATAAACAAAGAGCTTTGCTAGTTGCTCAACAAGCTTTGTGATAAATGCTTAGGAAGAGAAAGCACTTAAAATAGCGCTACCGAAAACCACACCCAAATCCCAAACCAATGGTTTTGTGCTTTGGCACTCCTCAGTTAGTGCTTTGGGTTGGTATTTATAGCTCTAGTCTCTGATACTAACCTAGCACTTCACTGAGGAGTGCCAAAGCATGAAACCATTGGTCTGGGGTTTGGGTGTGGGTTCTGATAGAGATATTTTAAGTGCTTTCTCTTGCTCAGTATTTATCACAAAGCTTGTTGAGCAACTAGCAAAGCTCTTTGTTTATAAAATGTTCACTTTCTTTTTAAATCTAAAGGTGAAAGTCAATGATAGGGAATTGCTCTGGTGGCTTGTTGTATTGCAAAAGTTTTGTATTTTATATTCTTCTCAACGTTCTGTTTGGACTTTCCTCACTTTTTTAAAAAAGATTATTCTTACTATTACTTTATATTATTGAAACTTTTTTAAGAATATAGTTGGAATTTAATTGTAAATTATTTCTTTGTATATTTAAATGTTTTCATATATATTAGTTATATTTGAAATAATTTAATTAAACAAGTGGTCTACATTTATATGGAAAAATGAATATAATGCACACCCATTCATTCAAACGTCACATCCGTAAAACAGCACAATAAAGTCCAGCTAAGATTATGAGAAAAGAATATTGTCTTTTAAATTGACGCTTAGTATTTACGAGAATCTATTTCAAGACTTAAAAGCCCAGAATATCGTTGGGTCTGAAGTATGTTTTATTTATATAGTTTTTTTAATTGTTATTAAAAATTGTCATCATAATTGGTCTAGTTAAACGTTACTTGTACACATTTATTTTAAATCAGAGTGCAGAGATTCTGCTCTTCCAGCTGATTTATCTGGACGAGTCCTAAGTTTGTACTTGATTGTAAAAAAAAGATGGAGTATGGCAGATGAGGTATTGACAAAAAGGATTTTACATATTGTAAAAGGTACTTTTTTTCTCTCATTTATTGCTGTTAAGTTTAAAATATGGTTATTTAAAAATATCAATTTTTATTAATGAAATATTGAGGCACAACAAAGAACATAGACAGTTTAATAGAAACTTGAGTGTAGAATGGATTTCTCTGTTCCGCATCCAAATTAGAGATACAGAGGCACTTAACTGATTTAAAAATTTTTCTGTGGAAATACAGGGAAAAACTTTACAATGTTTTTCACTTCAAGTTCAGCATTTTATTACGACATACCATCTGTCTCGCCTGGAAATGTTTTGGTATTGCATGATAATAAAAAAAAACACTGATCATTACTATATAATACAATCATAAATGTAATTAGTTTACTTTGCAACAAGATGAGGATATGATTAACTGCACATGAGTTCTTTTGTGCAAGCTATTTTAATTGTCCTCTTCATTTCAATGTTTTACATTTTCATTTCCATCAAATTTCATTGATACAGGATATATATTCATTTATATGCCTACACATTCAAACCATCTGTACCATCACCTACCTCTCACACCTATTTACCATTCGGCGACATCCGTTATTTAATTAACTAATTACTCATTTATTTAACTATCTATCTGTTTGCTTGTCTGTCTGTCTATCTGTTTATCCATCTATCTGTTTGTCTACTACCACCCATCTACTTATGTATATTGTACAGAGGTACATCGTGACCGAATGTATAATATTCTTTAAAAGTAATAATATTTAATAAATTTCACCTTTAAAAAATAAAGTGGGAAAATTAAGTTAAAATAAAAGTTAAAAGTTGAAGGACAAGAAAATTAAAAAATAAAAGAGTAGGGTAGGAGGGCTTATTATTAAAGAAAAAATAAATGCTAAACAATTTTAAAAGGAGGGTAAGATTTTTTTTTTTAAAAAAAAGTGAAATAAAAATAATTTAATATTACTTTTGATTAGTTCATAATAAAAAGTAATAAAGAAAAATTAGTTTTGTTTTGTAATAAAAGAATTAAATGTGTGTGGGTGTAAAAATTTTGAATAAAAAAAAGAAAATAGAACGCCAATCAGAGCGAAGTAAATGTACAAGGATTTCATGAGATAAAAAATGCTGGTTATAAGAAAACTTTGTCATTGTTAAGACGGTTTTAATTTCAATATTCCATTATTATTATATTTTAAAAATATTTCAAAATATTTTATAAAATCAAAGAATCAAAAGAAAACTATATAAATTGCTATTCAGACAAAATGACCCCATTGTTAAATTCATCGTATCGTGCAGCTAACTGGAGCCTTCTCTGCAATACCATGATCAGATAAAGTCAACAGAGCAATGGAGCATCTATGCTGAGAGCCACGAAGGCCATGTAACATCATGAATTCAGGGAAGAGTTACATAGAGTTTAGCGCTAACCGGTTAGAGATAACATTCTATAGAAATTACTTTTTGCTGTATTTACATCAAATCAGATTTCTAATCCTAGGTAATGTTTAATTTTCCTATTCTCTAATTCTTGTTTTTTTTTTTAAAAAAAACTGCGATAAATAAATAAATAAAACTTTCAACTTTACAGATTAATATCTGGAAGATATAAATGATATCGGCTTCTGTGTTCAACTTTATTCAGAGGCATTAATTGTATGTATGTGTGAATTTTAATTTAATATGTTATGGTTATTTATAATGTATTAAAACATTTATTAAATGAAGAGAGTGTGCGTGATTGAATTATAAAACAAAACGATTGTTTTAAGGAAGAAAAAAAAGATTTAAACTGTCGTTGAAATATTTATATTGATATATGAATACACATACTTATGCTGAAATAATATTTTTAGTAAAGTGAGAATGGAAAGACTTAATTATTATTGAGAAATGATTAAGTTACAACGAAAAGAATAGGGATAATTTTTCTTTTAAAATAAGGATTTGTTTTTTAAGGACGCCAAAGTTTAACGTATAATAAATCTTCATTATTATGAAAAATAGAATTTTTAGATTGGGCGGAGTTTTGTTTTAAAGCAGCTACAATTCGATGAGCTAGCTGGGATCTCAGGTACTAGATTCATTGCTGGTCAGGTAAACATGTTAATTACTATGTGATTAACTGGCGCCTAAAGGGTTTACCTTAAAATAAATAAAGTGTTTAGTTGACCAGTATTTGTCTAATAGCAGAGTGTTTATATTATTGGTAGCTTGCTGCCAATGATATTGTTCACTCTACCTGAGGACCAGACCTTCAGAGATTGGATGGTTTTAGTAAGGAAGGGCGAATATTTTATATTTTATTTATTGTTATATAAAATAAAGAAGGTGGGCAGCTCAATATATATACAGTATATATTTATCTACCTACGATTATATACCAACCTTGCAATCTACCTACTTAATCTTTTACCAGTTTGTCAATCTATCTTTCTAGTACCCAATCAATCTATCTATTTATCTAATCATATACTCATTTATTCATCTATCTATTTATTATCTGTCTACTTGTTTATCTGTTGGAATATATTTAATATCTATATTTGTAATAAGTATAGAATAAATATAAAAATAATAATATTGTAAACTACTGTAAAAATTGTCATATGGATTTCATCATAGAATCAGATCCCTTAGGGACTTCAAACAGATTTGTAAATTAACCCATTATTAGTTGCAAAAATTGGTGTCAAGTTAGAGCACTATCATCATTTTGGACTCCAAAGGAAGCTCCAAAACCATTGATGACACAACCAAGTGATAAAAACTGTCAGATCATATCACCAAAAGTAATAACAAAGTATTCTAAATATTTTCTTCAGTTCACATTAACTTGCATTTTTTATCAAAAAATTCAAAACTCAAAAATTTGGTAAAAATAAGCATAATCAAAAAATATCAAAATTTCAAAAGCAATATTTAGCAGATATTGGTATTCAGAAAATGACAAAAAAAATCATGCGATCAAAAAAGCCCTACATTTTTATCTAAATCAAATATCAGAAAACAATATTTAGCAAATATTAGTAATTAGGAAGAAATGACATAAAAAAAATTACATAACCAAATGACCAAAAAGTAAAAATCGAATAACTCTAGAAATCAAATATGAAAAATATTGATAATTAGAAAATGATCAAACAATTAGCATAATTATGTGACCTCCCAAAATCAAATAACTTTAGAAATCAAAGATCAAAAAATAATAACTGGGAAATGACCAAAAAATTAGCATAAACATGTGACCAGGGATCAACCTTGCACATTTTTGAGGACATTTGATTATAGTTTATTGCTTATTGTCTTTCAATATTTGCTTGTGAAACATAAATTGAAATATAATTTAGAAGAAAAATTATTTAAGAAAAATGTAACTTATTGTTAAAGTTTAAAATGGATAGTTAGATAAGAATTTATTTATGTTATTGAAAAAAAACAATTTACATTAGAAGGCCATGAGATTAATTAAAGAAAAGTGGATTCAATTGTTAAATGTAATATCTGATTTTGTTCTTATATAAAATGTTAATTAATGGAATGTATAATGTTTACTTGATATTGGAAATTAAATTTGTAGATTTTAGAAATTGATTTTGTATATACTGAAATAATTTGGTTATTAATCTGTAAATGAATTATTTTATTATTACTCTTTACATATTGGTGTTTCAGTTTTTTTTTAATATGAAAAATTGTCAGATTGAAATATGATGTTTATGGTTCTGTTTCAGCCGGAGGTAACTCATGTGATTATTGGTTTGTATAAATATTATAAGTTGGGGTAATGTATTGATCAGATTAATTATTGAAATTTTACAGTGTTAGCATAAAGATTGAAAATATTATTGCAAAAATCTTGAAGGACAGATATATTCCTGGAACATTTTTGTTTAGTATTCATCAGATGATTATGAATTCAATCCTGAAATATGGCCTAAATATTTTATTTATTTATTATTATTGTACTTAACTCACTATATGAACATTGATAGTACCATACTTAAAGATATAACCATATCAGCATCCATCCATTGACCATTATATATAAAATTACTTTTTTCTTTCGTTTATATTTATAATTTTATTTATGAAACAAAACTTCAAATTAGCATCATTAGATATCACTGAATTATGTTTTGTACTGTAAAGCTATCTACTGTATTAATACAAAATCTCTCACTAAAATAGGCTGTAGTTCTCAAAAATGAGATTTTATCATTGATGCTCTCTGCTAGATTGATAAAGACATTACAGCTAAATTCACCAACGAATTCTGCATTATGTAGAGTTCAATGGCCAATGAATCTGCCTATAAATGACATTGCAGGCAGCTTAACACCTGCTAGTGCTGAAAAAAAATTATACTTACATTCGTAGTTGAAGACCCACATATTATAAATAAATATGTTGATGACATGCTAATGCATGCCCTGAAGAAACTATTGCACAATTACAGGAATTATCATCACAAGAAATGGCCTTAACATGGAGTTATTGAACTCAAAACCATTTCATGAGGCCTGCAATTTTTGGACTTGTTAATCCAAAAGAACAAGAATCAACTGGATTTCAAAATAATTGTGAAACCATTCAAAATTAGCGATGCTATTCCCCTGCAAACCCACACACCCTTGGTACATAAGCTTGTTGGAATCAAAGGCTTCTTAAAGGGAAATCTAAACCTTTGTAAATAGAAAGCTGACAGGAAAACAAATATAGACTCCTATCTCAAAGATCTATGTGATGTAGGCTACAACAAAAACATCCTATTAAGTGTAGTCAAACAATTTTATAAAAATATAAAACAGCTTGTGCAATCTAAGGAAGAAACTAAACCATGGGTGAGCATGGCATACACCCCCAAATTTAACAAATAAAATCAAAAAAAAAGATTGGTCCATCAACATTCAATGTCAGTTTTTTAATCTCTCTAATCTTAACAGAATAACTAATAACAGCAAAGATAAACTGCCATTGGGGAACATGCCACAGATCATATATAAAATCCAATGTAGATATCCATCTTGTAGAAATGTATACTCTGAAGAGTCAAAAGCAAACATCACTACCATAATTGCTCAACACAAATACTTATATAAGCTTGCAAAGAATAATCTGAATATAAGTCTGTCTTCTGGAAACATGAACTACAATTTGATCATACCTTCAATCGACAGAATATCAATCCAGTTTGCATGGAATGAAACAACAGGAAAATACAAGTTAAAGAGGCATAGTTTATTGCCAACCACAATCACATCATTAAAAGAAAAAAAATAGTCTTCATGATTTGACTAAGTGAAATATGTAAAAATCTAATTTAAATAAACATGCATGCATAATTATTTCTTAATATTAATAGCGTAGCATACCTAGACAATCGGCGAGAGCTATAATTCTGGTAAACAACTCTGAAAGTGCATTTAGCTGTATCTAAGAAGAAGTAGCTATTTAATATGAAGAAAATATTAAATCTTTTCAGGCATGGATGTTAAAAATATTTTGCTAAATAAAATAATCATGATATAATTGAGTGTATTGTAACAGTCTGCGTAATTCCACCAGGTTGAAAAAAGGAAAAAGCCGCATCAAACTACGGTTGGACTTTGAGTCTTCGAGTAGGATGCTGATGATAATGCAATGAAATGCACAACCAATGACTACATCTACATTTAACCGACTAGCTCTCTACCTATTTATTAATTTCAGATACAATTTAGGTTAGTTTATCCACCGCTTCCCCTTTTCAGTTACGTTATGCCCTAATATTCGAAGCCAGGGAGAATTTGCCTTTGACTTTCTTAACAGGTATAAACAGTTACATGTAAAAACTTTTGCACCTTTATATAGGTTACAACTAGCATTATTGGTACTCAATTTGTTATTAAACTATTATATAAGAGTGAAATAGGTGTGTGTGCCTATTAAGACTAATATTTATACTGTTGAATGCAAAGTTAACTCAATAAATCAGAGAACAGAATAATACAAACTGTTTAACATTTATTAAACATGATGAAACAAATTAAAAATAAAACATTTTAACAATAATAAAAAATGTAATTATGTATGTGTCAAATATGAAGCTCTACCATTCAATCAATTAATAATCTTATGAATCCATCCCCTTTTCCCAATGGTAGAAGTCCATTATGACATCATTACTTACAAGATTATGAAAAAAAGAGTAACGATTTAAAATGATCATGACACTATCTATCTATGTTAAGTATCCATTGACACGTTCATAGTAATATCATGGTCATTTTTATTTGAAAATCTACTTGATTAGGTTCCCCAAAGTATGTTTAAATACATATGATATATAAAGGGATTTACACAAGATAGTCATTCACATCAAAATAACACGTAACAATTGTTAATCAAATGTTGTAATTAATCCGAGTTAATAGATGAAGCTCTTACCTCCATTTATATGGGTAACTAGATGTTAAGTCACTAGAAATTTGGTGGGCTGATCTAAACTTTATTTACAATAATAAAAAATAACTAAGTTTAACCCCCCCCCCTTTTTTTTTTCTTTTCTGCTAAAATTAAAAATGGAATCTTCTACAGCACAAATTGTGAAGTTCTCACTTCTGAGTATGAAAATAAAACAATGAACAAAAGAAAACATTAAATTTTTTTTACAATAATGATCAATTGCTGAAAAATTAATAAATGAATCAAAGTTCATTGAATCATCCTGGTAATAGTCCATGATGTTTTGGCAAGAAGATCCATAATAAACAGTTTAGTTCTCCATACCACTTTTCTCTGGCAAAGGATTGCTTGTGCAGTGTTGTCTCCTGGCATCGTTTAAAATATAAACATGTTGATCATTAACTGGTCTATCTCTTGATGCTTCTGTGTCCACTTCATCTTGGACACTAGACATCTTTTTGGGTATAATGGTAAAGTAAATAATGGAAGTTTCATCAAGCCATGTTAGGGAAGAGAGCAGTCAAAAGTAGAGCACAATTGTTTTCCCTATATGCATTTCAGAGTACATTATATAAATATTTGTAATCATAAATCATGATTTAATATTGAGGAATTTTTTATATATGTCATAAATTATTCCACCACTTGCTTTAACTACTAGCAAATATTTATGTTCTTTTTCTGTCGAGGCTCGAAAATATCAAAACTCTTTTACTCATGATCAAAAAATAATATAGTTATTATGAAAATTTATAAAAAATCTGCTTCATGTCACTTTATAACTTTTACTGTTAAATTTGATGTAATTTTATATTACTGTACTTGATCAATAACACTTGTAACTTTGAATTTAATATTTTCCTAATTTAAATTATGTCACTGTGGTTATGTCTATATATATATGTCTTTCTTGATTATTTTAATCTAAATATTTATTGTATTATATGACAATGTTTCGAAATAGAAAGCACTTAATTTCAATATATTTTCAAGAAGATAGTATTTTAAATATCTTCATATAATTATTTTATAGCGTCATTTCTGCATGCTGTTTTAAAATTCTATTCTATAAATAATAATGACTTGCTCTGTGCTCATTGTTATTCTTATAAATTATTGATTGATTTAAATTTAAAATGTGGCTCATTTTAATCAGAAATTTGCAAGTGTTAAATTTGTTTTTTTAATTAAGAATTAAACTAGCCTTGATGATATTTATAAGTATATTTTTAACTTATTTTTAAATCCATGTAAATATACTTTCCCTCCTTAAGATGTTAATTAATTGATAAATAACTGAATAGACTGAACTTGATAAAGAAAGACTATATAATTATTCCCGTCAGTAGCATATATATATATGGCATAGAAAAATTGGTTTCTATTGATCAAGCTAATAATCCTTTGCTTAACGGATGAGATTGTTATTTCATTAAATTACTAAACATCACATGATCACTATCTCATACTAGCACATAATTGTTATTAAACGATTCAAAACAAAGCAAAACTCTCCATACAGTAGTGCCATCTTGTGCCAACAAGAGCAATCAATGGATGCCAAAAGGCTTGTGCATAAAATCCCTATCTAGTGTCTACTCATCCAATATCCCCAGACTAGTTTCTGGCTTGTGGCCTTCATCAGTGAAGAGCCTTGGATCTGAAAGCACTGCACCTAGATCTTAGGATCTAATGCAACCCTCTAGCAGCCACCTTTTAACTCTACTTAATTACAAAACTATGAGAATGAAATTGAAAACACAATAATATTTTCAATCCAAGCTCAATAACAGTCTGAACTCAATTCAGCACCCATACATTTTGTGACTTTGGCTTTTTAACAACCATAGCCACAACTATCCTATTAGGCAGGATTGGTGTTAAACCACTAAACATCACATGATCACTATCTCATACTAGCTCATAATTGTTATTAAACAATTCAAAACAAAGCAAAACTCTCCATACAGTAGTGCCATCTTGTGTTTTCAATTTCATTCTCATAGTTTTGTAATTAAGTAGAGTTAAAAGGTGGCTGCTAGAGGGTTGTATTAGATCCTAAGATCTAGGTGCAGTGCTCTCAGATCCAAGGCTCCTCACTGATGAAGGCAACAAGCCAGAAACTAGTCTGGGGATATTGGATGAGTAGGCACTAGGTAGGGATTTTATGCACAAGCCTTCTGGCATTCATTGATTGCTCTTGTTGGCACAAGATGGCACTACTGTATGGAGAGTTTTGCTTTGTTTTGAATTATTTCATTAAATATTTTCTCATTTTGCTGCTATATATTTACGTATTAAGATGGAGCCACGGTGAAGCCAGCACATCTTCCTTTCATAGGGTAGGGTAGTAGTGAATCCTGAGTTGAATGCCAGGTTAGTACATCAGTTCCTCACCACTTCTGAACTAAATGTTCTTTTTGCAGCATGATGATTGATCACAGGGTACCAGTGTTTGGGGACCGGTGTTTGTCACAAGAACCCTTGATTTCTTAATCCATTCACAGATCGACCTTTACTATTGTTATTTGCCTGTGCACATTAATAAATCTAGAGCAGCCAACTCTACCTCCTTATTATATCGTATTCAGTATTTGTCTAAAATACTCTTGAAAGCCATGTTTGATCTAAGTTATTTGCGCTAATATATAGGCTCACTTTTAGATATAAATATTTGTAATAATAAAATGAATTATTAGTTTTAATCAAGGCTTAGTATGGTTACTTATAGATAACAGTGACAAGTTTATTGGAATTGGCATAACACTCTCTATAGACATAACGTAGTGATTATTACATATTTTCTGTAATTAAATTCATAAGATGAGAGCATATTAAAGCTAATCTTATATAAAGCATTAATTATTACTTGTGTCAATCTGTCCATAATTAATCTGTAAGAAGAGAGTATGTTATCTCTTCATTCATTCAAATGCCTGTATGCATTTTAATATGCTAGTGAATTATATATATATATATTATTTTAATTTTGATTCATTGTTATAAATAAAATGTATAATTAAGTTAATATATTTCATTCTCTGTTTCATTAATTCAATTTAGTCCCACCCTAGTTATTTATAGACACTATGGATTAATAAAATTCCTATTAGTTAGATAATAGATTTTAATTAATAAGAGCAGTTTTTACCTGGAGTTTCATGATTCTCTCTGACCTATGTCAGCTATGAAGAAAAGTTATGCAACTGTACTCTCAAGTGTGTTATCCATAGGGTATTGAGTCTTGGAGCATGGGTAAATGAGTTGAAGAGTGGTCAGTCTCGAGATTTCACCACCTTGCACTGGTCATCTTTGGGTCTCTTTGCTTGGATTCTAGATTCTGTTACATGAATGTACAAACTTGACTGATACAATATGTAGTTGTAGATTGAATGATATGTGTCACAGCTGTTTATTATTATTAGAGTACTAATGTCAACCCATTTATTGATGCATTAATTCATCTTATTACAGTATTAATAAATAAAAGCAATTGTTTTTTTTAAACTCAACTATACTGCCATCTATTGTAAGCTTAAGTAATCAGTAGCACACATAGATTAAGTTTACACCAGATAGTGTTGGAATAGAAATAATGAGATCTGCTTTTCTTTATAATAGTAGTAATATTATAGTTAGATCTTCCCTACAGTAACTGTTGTTACATGCACTAGTTATACAAAAAATGTAATTAGGTCAAAAGATGTTGTCATAATCTATCACCTTCATATCTAGTTATAATCTCTTTGACCTATCCTTTTTACTATTATCACTATCTTTAGCAAAGGGTACAGGGCCAATCATTCTATGCAGACATTGGAGGTAATATTAAGCTGATGCAGCACACATATGGAAAAAACCAAATACTTCTTTTGCATCTTGTGTCCATACACTAACTATCAGTTGTGTTTTAGGGATTTTTTGTGTGTGACTAGTCTGTTAGAGTATTGAATTTGGGGTAATTTTGATTATTTTATTGATTAGTTTAGCTTTATATATATATATTTACCTTTTTTTTTTTTAGAACGCTTGTGCTTAGAAACAGATGGAAGTAGCCAAAATATAGACTCTACCTTTCTGGAGTTAGTAACAACTTGTTGCCATCTTACCGTCCTTCATATTGTTGGAAAATTAAAAATAAATACTATCAAAGAGTTGCTGCGTTATAAACAAAACAAACTAGCAGGTAATTATATTTAAGTTAATTAAGGCATCTTCTATCTAAATCATTGCTGTTAATGGAATTCCATATGTATGTGTTAAGAATTAAGTGAAAAGCAATTTTATAAATATGGTTTCTTAAAGCTGATTCTCTGTCTTTTGACATAAGACTTTTTGAAGTCCGTAAATTAATAGCCAAAAATATACATTATCTAACATCTTTAATAAAGCGATTGTTAAATATTTATTTTCTATCAGTGGGCCAAAAAATTTATTTCAATATAAAGTTTGTAATAAGAAAAGTACAACAAATCTGTTGTAACAAAGTATTTAATTCCAGGAGGACATTAATTATATTAACATTGTTGAAACTTAGACTTAGTCTGTTTTATACAGTCCAGAAAAAGCAAAGTTATCACCTCAATAGTCACATAAAAGTAATTGCCGGACATACTATACTATTCAATTCTAGTGAAAGCAAAAATAAAAACTTTTAAAGGCACAAAATGAAAACTCAAATTTACCCTAATAAAAACCGCATACAATTATAAATTTGACCATATCATTTACAGTATTTCATTCCTTTCTTGGAAATTATTATTGTTATTACTGTTTATTTTTGTTTCAAAGTAAAAATCAAAATCAATCTTCTAAAGTCAAAAACAAACTTCACTTACGGCAGTCATTTAACTCTACTTTCTCACTTCAATTTTTTTTTTGATAGGTGTTAACTTTCCAAAAATTTAATAAAGGTGACTTTATTTCTGTTTTTTCATTTATAAATTATTTTTTCGTTGGGTGTTAACAAGTTTTCTAATTCATTTTTTCAAAAGATCCGGAAATATTTGGACATGCGTATCCTATATCAACCAATGGTGTTTTGTTCAGCGCTTTTATTTTCTTATTTTCATTATAAGAGGAAATGGAATATGGGGAATGCATTTTTATTTGTTGATAAGTTTAGAGCTTTTCATGTGGATTTTTTTAAAAGAAAACTATTTTTAATTTAGATTTTTACGTTTATGACCAAAATTATTATACATAATTAAAAAAAGAAATATTTTCACTATTAGAAGTAAAGAAGGGTTCCCGTCTTTTCTTCCAATGCATAAGCTTGTGATTAAGACCTGTAGAGGTCCCTACCTTCGCATTTTCAACCACACATGCTTTAGGTTTATTGCCTTAGTAAATATGACTATTAAAAGTTGTAAATAAATAGATGTATAACAAAAAGATTAGCCTTTTTAATTAAGTTTCGTTGATGTGTTTGAATTTGTTATATAAATCTTAATTTAATGATAAAATGTACAATATGTTCTCTATAAACATTTGTCATAACAGATCTCAAATAAGTTGTATTAAAAAGAAAAAATCTTATCTCCAGAATATGAAGTGAATTTTTTGAATAGTGGAGAAATATATATATATTTTTAAGATCAAGAATAATCAAAATTAGTTTATGATGATAAAACCAATCACCCAGAAACAAGTTGTTAGCATTACCATCAAATACTCATTGATTATTGATTTGATTATAAGTGAGGTCACCATTATGTAAATTTATATTTGCCGTAATTGTTTTAGAATTTGGCAATTGATTATATAATCAATTTAATGATTTTTTTTAAACTGACAAACTTTAAAAAATTGATAAATATATAAATTAAAAACAAAAATATAACAACCTTAAAATAATCCATCAGAGGAGAAAGTTATTTTACAATCTCTTAGATAAACAGTAATAAAAAGGTAATATCAAACTCACCAATTCTAGATGCTCAGTAGTTTTTCTATCTTTGGGAAGAAATCTCAAATTCAAATTTGTTGATATTATTTTCAAGTTTATTCATCCCCGATTTGAGCTCAAATCATAATAATAACAACAAATAAATGCCCTATTATTGCTAACAAGGTTTTTTACTACCATGCTCATGATCTGTGTTTGATCATAGTTATGTAAAACTATTTTTTTCAGGTTCTAATTACTCTGAAGTATTTATCTATTTTAAGCTAAAAATTAAAACCAAAAGTATATGTCCATAAATTGGCAAGTATGATAAATAATGACCTATTCTTGGTTGCTTCTTTACAGAGGACTGATGCAGAAGCTTTTGCTTGTAGTGTGCTAATTAAATATAAATTGACATTTCACCATTTATGTATCTAACTACCTACTTCCTACCTGCCTATCTATCTATCTGACTATCTGTCTGTCTGTCTGTCTATCTATCTATCAGTCTATCTATCAGTCTATCTATCTATCTATCTATCTATCTATCTATCTATCTATCTATCTATCTATCTGTCTGTCTGTCTGTCTGTCTGTCTGTCTGTCTGTGTCTGTCTGTCTGTCTATCTACCTATCTATCTATCTACTTATCTACCTATCTACCTACCTATCTATCTATCTATCTATCTATCTATCTATCTATCTATCTATCTATCTATCTATCTATCTATCTATCTATCTATATATATATATATCTACCTATCTATCTATCTATCTATCTATCTATCTATCTATCTATCTATCTATCTATCTATCTATCTATCTATCTATCTATCTATCTATCTATCTATCTATCTATCTATCTATCTATCTATCTATCTATCTATCTATCTATCTATCTATCTATCTATCTATCTATCTATCTATCTATCTATCTATCTATCTATCTATCTATCTATCTATCTATCTATCTATCTATCTATCTATCTATCTATCTATCTATCTATCTATCTATCTATCTATCTATCTATCTATCTATCTATCTATCTATCTATCTATCTATCTATCTATCTATCTATCTATCTATCTATCTATCTATCTATCTATCTATCTATCTATCTATCTATCTATCTATCTATCTGTTTGTCTGTCTACCTGCCTACCTACTATACAACTATCCATCTACCTTTTTATGTATCCATTAACCCATCCACATACCTACTCATCTATCTACCTACCTACCTATCATCTCTCATTCATATATATATAACCAGGATGTGTAACCTTATATACACATATCTTTAGAGTTTATAAAAAAAAGTAAAAAATTGAGTTAAAATTTATTTGTTAAATGTTAAAATAAAAATCTAGATTGATTTAAATATTAATTGAGAAAGTAATAATATATTTTGATCTTTTGAAATAAAATGATTTAAATTTAATTATGTTTTTTTTTTATATAAATAATTTAATTTATTTCTGACTCTGACAAAAATCTAAATTAATATAGAAAAAGAAAGGCTATTTTGATATAAACAAAGTTATGGTTTTAAAATGTTATAACGATCGAAATGTAAGAGAAGATCGAATCTAACCGCAAAAACAATATCTGCAACTACCAGGGCGCCATCTAGGCATTTGAGCCTAGAAAAATTTATAAAGTAGGCAGATACGCGCTGTTAAGATTCCACTTTATTTAAATATTCCGATCGTTAGCCCAAGTCACTAGCTCAGTGGAGACGCAGAGATAAAAATCTATAAATTTTATATCTTAAATATAAAAGAATAAAAGCCACTGCCAGAAATTAACACATAAAAATATTTATTTACGCACATATAAAATAACATTTAAATTTTGAGGAATAAGTTTAACATTTTAGATTTTTATATTAACTTTTAATTTTACATTTAACTAAGTTTCAATGAGTTTAATATTTAATTTAGATAGTCAAGTATGAATAGACTACATAGATCTGCATTTGAAAAGAAAATATTCTTTCCTGATTTAACCTTAGGCAACAAATTTCGCAACCAAACTGGCGCCAATCCATCTGATACATTCATGTATTCAATGTAGCATGATACGATAACACAAAATACTATACTGTCAGGAAACGTACATCTGAACAATAAGAAGAAATAGAGAAGACATTGACTCTCCACCAACAGGAATGTGACATCTGTTGGCAAGTAGAACAATAAACAAAAAACTCCATAGGAATGGACTGCGGTCTTCTGCCGACTTACAAACCCATCCATAGGCAAACAGAGGGTGTGTGGTGTATATCTATAATCCTGCCTGTAGCGGACCTCATACTACATCTACTAATTACACAAATATATCCAATCCATTGAACCAATTCAACTACGAAATGAATAACCTAAGATTACCCTCCCTTAATATAACTTTACAAAACTATATAGCCATTCACGCCCGACTTAAATTTAACATTTAAATACGTTCGCACAAATGCATTTTATAAAATTTGTTTTAAAATGTTGAGTACAGATCAGCTGCACAGATTCCACGGTCAAAAACATTCCAAATTAAACACAACCGATCAAAATACAAAGTCATCGATAAACGTCACTTGCATAGGGAATATACAAATCCCATTAGCATTCATCGTAAGATGCTTGCAGTGATATCGTTGACATATATTCTAATCGAATGTGAAAACCACAACATTATCAACCGCTAACGAATCTATGCAACGTCTATACCCAACCTAAATTTCATCATTTAAAATTTAAACAATAAACAATTTATACAATAAGAAAGAAAAAAAAAATGGAAATGATTTTTATCAATCGGAAAACATATAAAATTAAACATTATTAATTTGATTTAAAAACTTACAAAAGTCAGATAAGAGTCCATTTTAACATTTAAGTTGGCTTGTTTATTAATTTGTAAAACTTGACGAAAGTTCGTAATTGATTTTAATAATTGTTCATTTCATATAGCTTATGGTAGAAGAGTCCAGGTTTCTGATTTTAATTCCCGCGATGCCTCCATTGGAAGATAATGTCCTGGAGATGGCAATAGCTGGTTCAAGGTATCACAGTCTTTTCATTTTTCTTTTAAATAGAGAGTGTGGTATGTGCGTCCTACCACAATTCTCAAACACACAATGCTGGAACTCCAGAAAAAACTGTATTTCCCTTTTTATATTATCCACACGGATTCAATTAACAAAACGTCACTAATCCATCACTTTCGTTAGGGTCCGAGCCAAGGCTTAGTGCTTCCATTGGTCAAGCTAATTTCTCTTTATTTTCTTATCTAACTTTTCATCTGACTTTTTAATTACACAGCTTTTAGATAATTAATAAACAATCATTTCCATTTACAGATTACAGGAATTAATTAATACCTGTTTTTATTTTAACTTACGTTATTTTTTTATTAAAATATTTTTATATTTCAATCTTGTATTTTTTTATTAAAAAAATACGTTCAAATACTTTTTTTTTTGTTTATGAAAAAAATATTTTTAAAGTTTAGCATCTGTGCGAATATATATATATATGTTTAACAAACATTTTAATTTTAGCGTTTAGTTTTTTCCTTTTATTTGCGAACTTTTAAGTTTTTATTTTAAATTAATGTAACGACATATTTATATATCGTTACAATGTATATAATGTAATTATAAAAATTGTTTTCAATATGTTTATATTTAGAAGATTGAATCTATAAATTGATTTGATAAACATAATTTAAAACATTGTGATACAATTATAATCTTTTTATTAATTAAAAAAGAAAAAAATATTTAACTTTAATCTTTTTGCTTATCAATCGGTAATATATGATATAAATATTAAAATTCTGTTTAACTAAAAACTTACAAAGTTGGGAGAAGAGAAGTTGCCTAGTTGATTTCTTGCTGGTTGAGTTTGATATAGTACTGAGATGCATGCTATTATTACTATCTGTGTTAACTAACAGCTCAGTATTGACAGTTCCAGTTAGGATATTTCTATAAGATAATGTACATGATATAAAATATCTCCAGTTCTTAATATATATATATACTACTTCAAAAAGTAGTTTTCTGTTAACTGAAAGGAGACTCTTTGATTCCTCATGGATGCCTTAAAGGAACTGAATAGGGCAAATTCCTAATACCCACTCAATACATTCTTGTCATTGCAGTTGTTATTACTATGTGATTATTCATATAGTATATGAACATGGATGGGCTGCCCAAAAACATGTACTAGCCAGTGCAATGAGTTTATTAGCTTTTTGCTTCTGAGTTTAAGATTAAGAAACACTATAGTCTTTTTTCTCAGTTTCATAATAAGGCAGAATGAATGCATGTGTGAATGAAAAAACTTTTCTAATAGATATATACAATCATGACAGACTAAATAAATCATGGCCCTTATTACCAGGAGGCTGTAGGGTCATGAGCCAAAACAGTGTGGCTGAAGGTGGAGGGTACTAAGAATCCCTTGATCATGGACCCAGGCTGCCATTTGATGATGACTTACGTCCAACTGCAGATCACTTTCAAGTGAATGAAGATAATTGGAAGAAATAAAGTTAGAAGAAAAGGTGAAGAGACAGTTGATCTTAAAAAGTAGAAATGTGCTCTATTAGAAAGGCACAAATATTGAAAGTAAAAGTGGAGTAGGAATTATTGTGAAGATTGATGGTGTATTAGACTCAGTGGCAAGATTTATTCAACTTAATAGTAGATGCCAAATGCAGAAAATTCAGGTTTATGCCCCAACAAATTCTCATAGTGATGAAATAGTAGAAGATTTTTATATGGATTACAAAATGCTTTTGATCAAAGTAAACAACATTTTAAAATTGTTATAGGAGACTTTAATGCTAGAATTGGTAAACAAATGAAAGATGAAAATGTTGTAGGCAAATTTGGTTATAGTAATAGAAATGAGAGAGGATATAGACTTGTGGAGTTTGCAGAAAAAGAAAAACTTTATATTATGAATTCTTTTTTTTTTTTTTTATTTTGAGAAAATTGTTAACAGGAAATGGACATGAAAGCATCCAAATGAACATAGAGCAGAATTGGATTATATTTTGACTTAACAGAAAATATATATTTCAAGATTGTAATATTTTTAATAAATTCACTAGTAAGATGTAAGATATGTGTTAATGGAAAACTAGAGAGACAAAAATTATTAATAAAAACAATATTTACAGTTGATATTCCTAATCTTCAGAAACATTCTAATGAATTTAACTTAGAACTTACAAATTGGTTTCAAGTATTAGTAGATGTTGAACATGATTCAGATTTGAATGAAATGAATAAGAAAATAACTGATACTCTTTTAAAAACTGCAACAAAGATAGCTGATAGAAAGAAGCAGCAATTGACCAATAAATTTCTATTGAGTTTAGAGAATTTATCAAGAAAAGAAGGAATATGAAAATATAAAAAAATGATGCATTAAAAAGAATTGAATAGCTCGAATTTTGTAAAATGGTGTGGAAAAGAGCTGAAAATGATATAAGAAATTATAACTGTGAGCAAGGAATGCTGTAGAAGAGAATAAAAGTCTCAAGAGTGTAAAACAACATTTTGGTATTGATAGAAAATTATATCTGCAATAAGAAAAAAAGATGAAATTATTAGTAAAAGGAGGTGACATCATGAAATGGGTAGAAGACTTCTATCAAGAATTATATAGTAATAAAGAGCAAGTGTCTCCTATATCTATTATATTTTCCAAAATGCCCTGAATTTTAAATGAAGAAGTGAGATGTGCAATTAAATTTATGAAGAAAGAAAATGCTCTAGGTAGTGATGGAATTATAATTGATATATTAAAAGAAGCAGGTGAAGAAATAAATTTTTTTAGCAAAGTTATATACCAAATGTCTAAATGATAAACATGTACCAAATGATTGGAAGAATGCAGTATTAATAGTAATATTTAAAAAAGGTGATAAAGAAGATAATAGAAATTACAGATCTATTATCCTTTTATCAGTTTTATACAAAATATTTACCAAGATAATTGCAACTCATTTACCCAGAACATTGTATTTCTACCAGCAAAGAGAACAAGCTGGATTTAAAAGTGGTTTTAGTACATTAGATCATATCAAGGTATTGAGAGAAGTTATTGATTCAAAGTAGTAATGAATATGAGTTGCCATTATGCTTTGGATTTGTAGATTATAAAAAGACATTTGATTCTATAAACATTTATTCAGTGATTAAAGCATTGGGTCATCAAGATATACATCCAGCATATGGTCATCTTTTGAAGAATATTTATAAAAATGCAACAGCAACAATTAGATTACATAATGATACTAGGAAAGTCAACATAGAGAAGGGTATAAGACTGGGTGACTCTATATCTCCAAAACTTTTTATAGCAGTGCTGCAAGAAGTATTTTGGATTTAAAATGAGAAGCTAAAGGAGTGAAAGTAAATGGAGATTTTTTAAGTTATTTAATTTAGATTTCACACATGATGTAGTTGTTTTTGCAAATAATGTTTTAGAGCTGCAGGAAATGTTGCAGGAGTTATCAGATGAAAGTAGGGAAAGTAGAACTAAAGATAAATGTTAAAAAGACAAAAGTATTGTTCAATGGATTTTCTCAAAATATGAAAATAAAAGTCTTGTTTAGTTCTAAAAAATACAGTGACTGAGATGTTGACTTTCTCATGCAATCTTTGCAATTATAATAACAAGGTGGTAGAATCAGGCAATAGCTCTCATTTTCCATGCTTGCTGTAATTGTTCATCGTTGCATAATATACATTGACATAATATTATTAAATTATTGGAATTATCTTTTCATTTTCAAGCTTTGCTTAGCAATATACTTGACATTAGGTTATGTTTTATCTACAGTCATGTCATAATGTCAGTTAGTTAATGATACTTGTGGTTAGTTATATTATACATATATATATATTCTTAATGTTTAATCTAAAAATTTATCTCTTTTTTTAAAAACATAATTTATTTAATGTGATGTTTTGCATATATATGTCTTTGGCAAAGGATAACTGTTATTTGATAATTACTTGGTTAGGCTTAGTATGAAGTAGATTAGTACAGGTAGGTTGTTTGTTAGAAGTCACCCTTACAGGGTTAAAATTTTAAGTGTGTTGGTATGTCTTTGATGTAGGGCTATTTTTGTATTGGATGAAGGCTTAAAACACCTATTTTTTGATTGCTTCATTTTTTACTGCTAATTTTCAGAAGTTTAACCATGTCTTTTATGGCTAGACCATATCATTTATGGGGTAATGTAGATTTAGGTGCTTTGATTATTTTATGGTTGAAGCAGCCATTAATGTGTCTTTGTCATAGATGGGATATAGGTTTATTTGAGACTTACTAGATTCATAGTCTAACTAAGTATTGGAGCATCCATCTATTGGTTTGGATTGACTCCTGTGTCTTAGTTAGTCTCAAAGTATTTCAGTGATTGCATTTCAGCATTACCTGGAGAATACCCTTATTAAAGTCAATATCCCTTGTCATGTACGATTTTTTTGCATTAATTACCTGTTTTTATTTTTCTTAGATGTGATTTATATTGCCTTTGTACTTTTCTTTGTGGTTACTTTTATTCTTTAGCTGTGTGATTAATTTGATGGGATCACCATAGGTTATTATGAGCAGCCAAAGTAGTGTTTTAAGATGCAGGCATTATGCATGCTCCAAATATATCCTTCCTCGTTTATCCAAAATGCATTGGGACATGTTTGCTTAATGATGGCATATTGTATTTATTTTCCTGTGGTCTATTTGGGTGTAGAAGTTTTATCAGAACTTTATCTCCAACTTGAAACTTGTGTGAAGACTTTCTTGTATTTTGATTTCTATGACTTGCCATTGTGATGTCATTTATAAGCCTTTAGTATGCCCTTTTCTTCATTTATTTTGGATTGAGTGGTCATAGGTTGCTAATATTTCCAACTGGTTAAATAATAATATTAATCAAGGTTGTTATTAAAAAAAGAGAGGATTAATTAATTAATTAAAAAAAGTGGAATTTGAAAAACTAATTAATAATTTGGGTAGTATCTGACAATGATTGACCAGGATATAAAAGTTACAAAATTTCTATTGTATTGATTCTGCTGAGTTTTTCTATTAAGAGTCTGTTATTTAGTTTGCTGTCAGTTCAACAGTGTACTATATTCATTCTATTGCCATCTTGCTCTACAAAGTTTGCTGATTCCTTCTTCAAGAACAACCAGCTCATCCATCAGAAATGTACAGCTAAATACATGGATGTCTTAAAATCACCATGTATTGCTAACCTATGTTCACCATCTAGTTGTTTCATTTGACCACCTGAAATGTAGTAAATATCTTTGGCCACCATTGCTGAGATTTATACCCATTATTAGAAAATATTATTGCTGGACAAGACCCAAGATATATGTTGCCCTGGAAAGGAGGACTGATCAACAGCTAAAAGAATTTGGGAATTCCAGTTATGAACTCTGTCAACATTAAAGAACACAGGAGTGCATTCCAGAAACAAAGCTATAATAAAACCTAAGTAAATATAAAGATATATGATAAATCTAAAGTCTAAACAAACTTTATTCTCTTTATAAACTTTATAAAACTAAAAGTAATTGAGTTCACTCTTATTTATAAATGGACAGATCTATAGTAAGGAAATCTATAATTAATGTAATTTAATTTCCTGTTTATTTTGATTATAATTCTATGTCTTTTTGGAAGTATATCTGTTTTTAAGTTGTTAATTTCACTTAATTCTCTCTCCTCATATTCACGATATAATATTAATTAAGATCAAATTGTGTCCATTATATATATATGTTTTTAATATACATTGTCTGCTAGTTTGAATCTGTAAGTTTCTTGTTCTTTGTGCTAGCCAAGGGAATCAAGTGTTTGAAATATTTTAAAACTTTCTTTTGTTGATATGCCAGTGAGATTTAGCTGGATGGTGCCTGAGGGTTTATCTTCTATATAGATAAAAAATATCTACAGGAGAGGTATTTGCTTTTTACAGTTAAGAAGTGCAACAGTTTTGAAAGATGGCCCCAGGTTGTATATTTGTTTACCATCTCAGTCCGATTATTGTAACGTGAATATATATATATAATATTGTTCTTCAAGTTTAAAATATTAAATAAAACATTAATCAGTTATCAGTTATATAAATGTCAATTTAAATTGGTTATAGCATGTTTCCATTATAGTGTGTGTGTGTGTATATATATATATGATTATTTCCATCTTGTAAGAGATTTTTATTGGTAGAAGATTAAAGAATTGAATGTATTAGATATGTCTTGTTGATTTCAAATAAATTTAAGTTTGAAAATCAAACGGTTCATATTTCTAATATATAAAAATATCAAACTGGATATTGGAGATATAGATGTTTTAAGTCTCTATCATACTATTAGTGATGGTTATAATATATATAGTGAGAGGATATAGTCTAAAATTTTTACCATAATGAATAATTGTGGTTTCATAATATTGGAGTTTATGACTGCATCTATAAAATTTGATATCTATTTATATTTCTACAGCATAAATATTAATTGTTAACATATGCACACACATACACATAAATAAAAAAATTAATTCGAGACATCTATTTTTGTTGGTAATTTTTAAAAGAAATATATACATTCTCTTCTATTACCTTGGAATATTTAATTTTATCTTTTAAATTTTGTTTTTATTCTTATTTTTTAAATATTTCTAAATGCCTTTTTAAAAATAATTTTTCAAATTTTTGGTTTATGTGTTACTATATTACCACTAAAATATTTCGGATACTTCTGGGGAATCAATTAAATATTTTTGTTAAATTAAAAGCTTATTTAGCATAGCAATCATACTTTATTTGGATTTTATTTTATTTATCATAAAATTTTAACAGCTTTTTATAATAAACAATGGGGATTATTATTTTGTTCTGACCCAGTTTTGAAAGCAAAGAATAAGTCAATGAATACTAGATAGTAGGGCTAAATTCCATTAATCATTTTTCTAGATAAATGATCTTTATATGGCCAGGGCACATATAATATACACACTTTGGAAACATTGTCTTATTTTAAGATATTTAAAAACAGATCGTGGGAATTGTGTTGGCACTACTATTGATTAATCAATTACTACTATATTAACAAATGAAGTAATCCTTTGGAGTGGTCTATTGCAAAGAAGCATAAGTTGAGAAAGTAATATACTATAACAAAATTTCATTTTGCAATACCTGATTAAGAATAAGTTGACAAAAACAAGAAAGGTAAAGTTTGCTTACTTAAAGTATTAATATTATTACTATTCCCATTATCATTATTATTACTACTACTTTTCAGTAACCATCTGCCACATGAATAGTATTTCCTTATAATGAACTATTATATGTTTGAGTTTTCAGCATTTTAATATCACATTTATTAATGTGCTATTGAAATCCACCAATCACAATACTGGCACATTATTAATTGTTTAATAATATGATAAAAATTCAACAAAAATTCAATTCAATATCGTTAATCATACATTTATTGTTACTACTCATAGTGTAATTAAAAATTCTATTTACTTTAGAGCTATATGTAATGTATATAGGATTAGAACTCAGACTTTCACATGACCCTCAACTCTCTATGCCATCTCATATTGCTGACCCATCACACACATGTTGAAAAGATAAATAATCACCAGCAATTATTAGTTTGGTCAAGATTAGCATATTTACACATATATACAATCAGTGCTCAGCTTTATATTAAGATAGCCAATCTTCATACTTTAATGGACAGGCTTTAAACTACTCCAACCCACAACTCTTCAGCCATCTGTTTCATTGAAAATCTGATGATGGAATGTTCAAAGCTCACATTAGTGCCAAGGTTAGAGCTGTACGGTAAAGAGTGCCATTATATCTACATAGTTAAATTAGTTTTTGGTTTTTACTTTTAATTATTACTTCTTTATACAATTCAAGTTAATAACATGAAATTCAAAACATCTTAATAATTTTGCACCCAAACCAAATTATATAGATCTGACATTAAATCAATTACTATATAGGTTAATAACCTTAATTTTATGTTTACATCATCAACAACATATGATTTCTCAGTTTACTTATATATTTTTCTAAGAAAAGTTTTGTTCATCTTATTAGTGAAAACTTACAAGTGAGATGATAAAATTTTGTGATGTTATTGTTGGTATTTATAAGTCTTCAGTAATATCCACACTTCAGAAACATCAATAATTGCACAAAATGTAACAGCTTTAAAATTATGACATTTACTTGTAAAATGTTTGACAATTCACAATAAAGATTATGTAAAGCAGACAAAAACTACCTTGACTTTAGGATTCATTATAAACATGGTTATATCTGCTATCTAATCTATGATATTTTAATATTTATCTGAAATCCTGTCCTTTTACGGAACTTTAACTTTTTTTATTAAATATCTTGAAGTCATTTCAAATTTTTAGTTGAAAGTATAGTTTCTTCATTGTATTCAAGACTTAAAATATCAAATCCACATTATCTACGCTGGGCATATTGCTAGAAGAGATGAACAATAGATAGTTAAAGTTATTTATTTAATCTCAAAAGATTGTAAAAGATCTAGAAAGAAATCACTGGTGAAAGAGAGGCTATGGATTGATGAAACTAGATTAAAAATATGAAATATTTTTATCATGCAATTGATCGTTTATGGTTGAAATGATAACGATGAACTCTTTTGCTAAAGTGTTTTAAGATAATGTTTTAATAACAGCATTTAGTTTCAAATAAAAATACAAAATATTGTGGCACGCTCATTTTTTAAAGATTAATCTACAATTTAGCTTCTTATTTGAAAAAAAAACCTTTGTCATACACATTAAAAAAATGTATCCTTAGCTTTGTCAATTGACCAGTTTATGTCAAAAAAATAAATAAGGTATATCTAGCTTTTCATGAAAATCTGTTTTGTGCATTTGAAAGTTTTTAAAAAACTGGTTCCTTATAGATTAAAAAAATTAAATATACAGACTTTCAAGCTCCCTTCAGCTATTGACTCTATGCCATATAATTACATCTAAACTCCAAGTATATACATTATATCAAACAGGCAAAACTCTCATACAGTAGTGCCACCCTGTGTCAACCAGAGTAATCAATGGATGACAAAAGGCTTAGTGCAGAAAATCCCCATCTAGTACCTACTAATCCAATATCCCCAGACTAGTTTCTGGCTTGTGGCCTTCGTCAGTGAGGGGCCTTGGATCTAAGGGCACTGCACCTAGATCTTAGGAGGGCCAGAAACCAGTCTGGGGATATGCCAGAACTAATCTGGGGATATTGAATGAGTAAGCACTAGATGTGTATTTTATGCACAAGCCTTCTAGCATCCATTTATTTCTCTCATAAGATCTAGATACAGTGCTCTCAGAACCAAGACCCCTCACTGACGAAGGCTATAAGCCAAAAACTAGTCTGGGGATATTGGATGAATAGGCACTAGATGGGGATTTTATGCACAAGCCTGCTGGCATCCATTGATTACTCTGGTTGGCATAGGGTGACTACTGTATGGAGAGTTTTGCCTGTTTAATAACAGCTATGTGCTGGCATAAGAGATGGTGATCATATGATATATAAATTATACTTATATTGAAATATTAAAATTAAAAATAATAAAGATATCACAAGAGATTATATTACAACAGGCAAAACTCTATATAATATGCCACTCAGTGCAAGCCAGAGTAATCAATGGATGCCAGAAGGCTGGTGCATAAAATCCCCATCTAGTGCCTATTCATCCAATATCCCCAGATTAGTTTCTGGCTTGTGGCCTTCATCAGTGAGCAGTCTCGGATCTGAGAGCACTGCACTTAGATCTTAGGATCTAATGTAACCCTCTAGCAGCCTTCTTTTATCTCAACTTAACTACAAAACTGTGAATCTTAAATTGAAAACACTAATATTTTCAATCCAAGCTCATTAGCTTATATTGTCATATAGGTCTGAACTCAGTTTAGTACCTATACATTTTGGTGACTTTGGTTCTTTAATAACCATAGCCACCACTATCCTATTAGTTTTGTTATTAAGCAGAGATAAAAGGTGGCTGCTGGGGGGTTGCATTAGATCCTAAGATCCAGGTGCAGTGCTCTCAGATCCAAGGCTCCTCACTGGCAAAGGCCACAAGCCAGAAACTAGTCTGGGATATTGAATGAGTAGGTACTAGATGGGAATTTTATGCACAAGTCTTCTGGGATCAATTGATTACTCTGACTTGCAATGAGTGGCAGTACGTATAAAGAGTTTTGCCTGTTTTAATAACATAAGCAAGCATAGGAAATGGTGATCATGTGATGTTTATTATCTTAAAACCAATCCTGCCTAATGGTTTTCAAAGTCACCAAAATGTATAGGTACTGAACTGAGTTCAGACCTATGTGACTATATAAGCTAATGAGCTTGGATTGAAAATATTACAATGTTTTCAATTTAAGACTCATAGTTTTGTAGTTAAATAGAGATAAAAGGTGGCTGCAGGAGGGTTGCATTAGATCTTAAGATCTAGGTGCAGTGCTCTCAGATCCAAGGCTCCTCACCAATAAAGGCCACAAGCCATAAAGTAGTCTGGGGAGATGCAGATTTTATGCACAAGCCTTCTGGCATCCATTGATTACCCTGGCTTGCACTGAGTGGCAATATATATAGAGAGTTTTGTCTGTTTTAATAAGTTATAAGCAAGCATAGGAAATGGTGATCAAGAGATTATATTATATGACATAGTTTATATTATAATTAAAATTAATTAATATAAGAAATATTCAATATTTTATGCTTTTTACAGTATAAAAGTTAAAAAGACCAATGGTAATAGAAAGAACTGAAATTTTTGTTTTCTGAGTGAAAAAGGTTCTTGGTTTATTTTTAAACCTCAAACAAACGTCTCTAACAAGATATAAATTCTATGTACCAAAATGTACAAGGACGGTAGCATTTAAGATATTTGAGAGATTAAAATTGCCTTCCAGCAAGTAAATTTTAACTCTACAAAATCATTGAGGCTAAAAAATAATATAAGGCAAATAAATTAATTATACTTATAGTTCTTAAAACATTTGACTTTTTCATAAGAACAACATAAAGTAATCATTTAGAAATAAACAATAAAATTACTATTAATCTATATATTGATATTATTCTTTATTTTAGCTTTGCAGGAGATTCAAGTCTGTTTAGTTCATTTAAGTGAAGAAGAAATTTCAGAATTAAATGAAATGAAAGAAAATCTAACGTCTTCTTTCAACCTATCCTGTTATACGGACCGCAGCACTGCCCTCTTGTGGTTTAATCATTGACGACCATTTTATTCCTTCAAAACCATGAGGCTCTATTGACGAGAAAAAGAAGCGTATAGATTTTTTTAAAATAAAAATTTATACCCATGAAAAAAACTGTCTTATTATTGTATTATTTTTATTATAATTATAAATATACATTGCAATAGTTCAAATGTAGAGGAAATTTATGCTGAAGTCACCCGAGTGAGTTATATATAAATTAATTCAATTCTGTCAATAAACATAAAAAGTACAGAGTGGATTCTCCTGTACTTTAGCTTGGATTGTTTATAAGCATTCAATTTATTGATGTGTTACTATGCAGAATGGGGTTTATATATCAGGAGAACTATAAACAATTTTGAAATCATTATAACTAATCAGAGAAAGGCCGAGACTCTAACTATCTCAGAATATTAAACGAGTTTTTAGTGGTTGATTGTTAAATATGAGATCCAGGTTTTTCTCTTTAATTAGTTATAGTTATTTCAGAATAGCTTACAGTTGTCCTGAGAATATGTTAATATATATATAAGTCATGCTCTGCCTTGTAACACCGTGCTTCCCGAAAATAAGACCTGATCTTATATTAATTTTTGCTCCAAAAGATGATTTAGAGCTTATTTTTAGGGAATGTCTTATTTTTTTTTCATATACAAACAATATACATTTATTCAAGTATAAAAGTATATATTTATTCAAATACAAAAATCTTACATTTATTTAAATACAAAAATCTACATTTATTCAACATTACCAATTTCAACAGAACTTAAACAATTTTTATTACTGCTTGAATATGTACATTTAGGATTATAATATCATAGAACCTTCTCGTTATACGAGAATATTAAAAGTTATTTACATGTTGAAATTGGATCCCCCTGTACTTTAGCTTGTATTGTATATAAGCATTCAATTTATTGATGTGTAACAATGCAGAATGTGACATATATATATATATTAACATTTTCCTAGGACAACTACAAGCTATTATGAAATCATTATAACTAATCAGAGAAGTGATGAGCTTCATATTTAACAATTTCTAAATATTAAATGAGTCTTCAGAAGTTATGACCACTAAACATCACACAATCACCTCTTGTTGAAATTAGAAATATTTAAGTTAAAATAATACATGAAAAATTAAGTTGGCTTGATTAATTTATGAAGTAAGACCACCCCCAGTAGTAATAAGTTGCAACATTTTCGGATATCAAAGTTGATTTATTTACAGTATATATGGTTGGGCACCAGATGCAAAAGGAATTCTCTTATCATAGTAACTGAAGGCGCATTGATAAATGAAAAGTAAATATGTGTTTGCCAGTTTATTAGAATAATTAGTAATGAGTCTGCCTGCAAAATAATTTTGAGTAACATTCAAATACAAAAACCAACATATTTATTTGATTAAATACAAATATTATTTTCATGCTTGGAGTTTTAGATGTAATTCCTTATATAATTTATATTTATTTATACATTCGTTATTTTAATTCGAAATACTTTTCTTATGCTAGTTGTAATATATATGTATATAAATGTTGTTTTGAATGTTATATTCAATACTTTTATAATTCAATATTGTTTCAAGAGACAAATGAAATCTATCCATTAGGCTGACAATCTTAACTATGTCTTATATTTGGGGTAGAGTTTATATTAAAAACATCTTGAAAAATCATGCTAGGGCTTAGTTTTGGTTAGGTCTTATTTTTGAAGAAACATGGTTTTATATCATCCAAACTAGGGTACAAGTGGATTCACTCAGTACTTTTTTGTTTTGCTTGCTAGGGGATTTTCATAGCTTTCACATACATTTTACGTTCATAGTTAATAGAATGTAGTGAAAAACAAAAACAGTTTAATAGTTAAATGTGATGACTAAAACTTTAGTCCATTGTTTCTGGCTGTTAATAAAAATTCAAACTAATTATTGTATGATTAATTAATTGTTCAAAAAGTCATGTGATAGTCAGAATTCAAGAGGAAAAGTGAGAACATTTCCATTCAATTCTATGAATTATATATGTATGAATTTTTTAAGCGGAAAAACAGACCAAGAAACTTTTACATTAAATAAGGGTCAATCCTGCTATTATTTATAGTATGATAATAAACTGAGGTAATTTTTGTTAAAACGTAACAAATATGTCTTAAAAAATAATGGCAGCAACAATAAAATTTGATTATTAATAATAGATTACTAATTAAAAGACTACTACTAATAAGCAATAGCATGAGTATTTTACAGAGCAATTTTATGGTTTTATTTTAGATAAATAAATAATCGAATAGTTTTTTAATCCCAGAGTTTGGAAAATGAATCAGTATTGGAAGAAAGAAAACTGGCTAGGAATATATGCTGCTCTACCATTGCACCAAACCACGCAGAGAAAAATTTTATTGTGTCTATTTAATATAGAAAGTCGCAATTAACAATCCAATTTTTTAAAAAAATAGGTGATAAATATTAAAGAAATACCTATTTAAGTATTTATCTCTGTAGTTGAAACTTTTAAGGCTAACACAAACATAAATATTTAGATTATATTTGTATTTTTCATAATTACCATTTCCTATGCTTGTACAAGATGTTACAACAATATCAAACTCTCTTATAGCAGTACCACCCAGTGCAAGCCATAATATCAGTGGCTGCAAGAAGGTTTGTGCTTAAAATTTCTATCTAGTGCCTACTCATCCAGTATCCTCAGACTAGTTTCTAACTTGTAACTTTTATTAGTGAGAAGCCTTGGGTCTGAGAGTTCTGCACCTAAATGTTTGCATGTAATTCACCTAAATTTTTGGATCTAAAGTCTGTAGCTTTATTAACTAACTAAATAGATAAAAAATGACTGCTGAAGGTTGCATCTGGGGATATTGAATGAGTAGGCACTTGATAGGGATTTTATGCATAAAACTTCTTGTATCCAATAATTACTATGGCTTATACTGGGTGGCCCTTCTCTATGGATAGTTTGCTACTGTTATAACCACTAGTTTAAGCATATAAGTAAACGATACAAACAATGTATTGTGAGAAAAGCTTTATTAGTGCATACAATAATGAAATGCTTTTGACTGGATTCAGCCATAAATGTAACGATGGATGTAAAAAAAGTCTCAATATATTGTTCATTTATACCATTTACTTATATTACAATTTTGGATATAAAACATTTAAAAGTGTTATAGTTTAAGCATACTAAATGGTGATCATGTGATGTGTTAGTGATTTAATACCAATCCTGTTTATAGGATGGTGTTAAATATGGTTATTAAAAACAAGTGCATTAAAATGTATAGATAATGAACTGGGTTCAGATCTGTAATTGAAAACATTATTGTGTTTTTAATTTGTGCTCATAGTTTTGTAATTAATTAAATAGACAAAAGGTGGTTGCTGGAAGGTTGCATAGGATTCGAAGATTTAGGTGCAGTAATCTGAGAGACAATGTTTTTGAAGAGTTACAAGCTAGAACTAGTCTGGGGATATTGGATGAATATCACTTGATAGGTATTTGATGCACAAACCTTCTTACATCCATTGATTACTATGACTTGTATTGGTGGCACTACTCTATGAAGAGTTTGTGACCGTTATAAACATTAGTTTAAGCTTAAAAACTGGTGATTATATGATGTTTTAGTGGTTTAATAACAATCCTTCCCATAGGATGACAATGACTGTGGTTATTAAAAAATTCAAAGACATGAAAATGTATAGATATTGAACTGGGTTCAGATCTCTATGATTATATAAATGAATTGGCTTAGATTGAAAACATTAGTGTGTTTTTAATTTGAGCTCATAGGTTTATAGTTAACAAACTAAATAAAAGATGACTGCTGGTAATTGCATAAGATCCAAAGATCCTCTCAGATACAAGGCTCCTCACCACAAACTAAAAAATGTTCTGGGGATACTGGATGAGTAGGTAATTGATAGGGATTTTATTCACAAATACTCTAGAATGCATTGATTCTTATGGCTTATACTCAATGGCATTACTGCATAAAAAGTTTGCTATTGTTATATTTAAATTTTATGTGTATTTCATTTATGAATTAGGATTCCCTCCAAATTACTTATATAAAGTCAAAGCATTGATTTAAGCAAGCATATTATGAAAAAAAAGTTTTTGCAATTTGTGACTAGTGAATTTTTCACTTTCTTAGTTCGATTTTTTATAGAATTTCTTTTTATTCTTTTTCTCTCTTCAATATTTTTATTTCCCTGTAACACACACACACATATATATATATATTGTAACCCCCCTACTTAACACCGATCCTGCATATTAAAACAGGCAAAACTCACTATATATATTGGCTTAAACCCAATCCTGCATATTATATGAACAAATGTCCAGAGTTCCAATTCTATTGATGAATAGAATAAATTAACAACTATTTTGCTTTAAATTAATATTGAGACTCTTCTACATATACCTGACCTATAGCTTAGCTCAGTGGAGAGTTATAGGAAGTTGAGAACATATGGTGTACTGGTATACATATGTTGTTACATTATTTTAAAATAAAAATGATCGTAAATAAAAATTGATTTTATTAAAAACTAAAAGCCAAAATTAAAAGTGTTGTGTTTAACGTATATAAATCATACAGATGGAAAACTTTAAAACCTATTTTAAGTAAAAAAGTATTTGAAGTATTTTTTTTTGTGAAAAAGGTAAAGATATAAAGATTGATATTTTTGAAAATAGAAATAAATGTTTATTTCTATCATGTTTAATCTTAGCAAATGGAAATGATTATTTTATTAATTAAATGCAAAGCAAACTAGCCCTTGGGGCACTTAAATAATTAAAAAGTCAGATAAGAGAATAAAAAAAATTATATTGACCAATGCAAGCACGAAGCCACAGCATGGACTGTAAATGGAACATTAGAGTCAGTGACATTATGCTAGATCGATCACTTGGATTTCTGATGAGAGGACCATAAAAATAAAAAAGGCAAAATAATTGTTGTTTAGGAATTCTGACTATTAAGCTATATATGAACTGTAGCTGTATTGCAGACTTCATGACGTAGAAATCTTGCAATACATTTAATTTCCTTTGCATGCACCAGCTGAGGCCTTTTGACGACAGCCCTTGACCAAATGAATGGCTTGTAGTGGTTACGTCTCCAAAGAACTATTAGCAAACAATAGGATCAGCAAGAACTTCCATAAACTGAATGAAATCTGGAGGAGTCATCAAGATCAAAGAGGATATATAAACTTTTACCAATTGAACTTTCTTTTAAATAAATATACCTTCAATAAGTAGTCAATCCATAAAAAAAAAAAAGTAATATAAATAAATGGACTCTTATTTGACCAAGAATAAAACTCTAAATCAATTATTATTTATTTTTATATAAGTTTGCTATTTCAATCATTTCCATTTTTCTTTTTGTTGTTTATGTATTTTTGTATTTAACTAGGTTATTTAATTTTATCTGTTAACTAAAATGTATTAAATTTAAGTTGAGTGTGGATAGCTGCATAGATTCGTTAAGGTTTATATTAGTTATTTTTTAAGATTTTTTTTTATGTGAAAAAAAAAGATATATCAGTAAATATGACACCCCATGCAGAGTATCCAAATGTATTTATTCATATATCTTTTAAGTTATTGTTGTCAATGTGGCACCTTGTGATGAGTGCCATTGGGTTTACTTTATTGTAAATTTCCCTCAGGAATTCTCAATTAATAGCTTTATATTTTAATTATTTATGTTTATTTTGAAGGAATTTAATTTCAGGCTATTTGTTTCATCGATGCTGGTGGTGGGGTATATGGGTGTTTATATCAATGTAATATGAAGCATGTTTAGCATATAGGGCAAAGCCCAATTGAATGCATGACCCAAAGATGTAGTCATTGGGTTGCAAGGGATGCAGACATTTTCTGTGACATTGACCCCTTTTAGTTCTATGAATAGAGGCTATAAGTCGGCAGATAGACCGCTCTCAACCATACGTAGCATTTCTCTTAAATATTATATGCATGATTCCTTCACCAGACAGATGTACATTACTGTACTGGATGAGAATCATGTCCTTCAAATAATTTCATGCTGCACACACACATTCCTGACAGCATGGTTTTATGCTAGCAACTTCATATTGCATTGGTTGCATTTGTATATCAGGAAGCAGGGGTTGGGTTGGCTACGAACTTTTAGTCTGAGGTTGAACATTTGTTTTTTTAAAAGTTTTTAAATGAGTAATCTATGTATCCTATCTAGACTCAACATTCTAAAGTAAAAATATTATTAAAATGTCCATCTGTGCAGAATTACTCCAAATAATTTAAATTTAAAATTAATATTAAAAACAAGATGAATTTTATTTCTCAATTTAAAATATTTATATATGTGCGTTAATAAATGTTTTTTAGTGTGTTATTACTGGCTGAGGTTTATTTATTTATTTTTTTTATATTAATTAAAAATATACTTTATTTTAAGTCTTTATTAAAATGTTTAATAAGTCGATTTTAAATGTCTTCTTCTCCTTGAGATAGTGGCATGGGCTAACGGTCATAATAAAACAAAATTGGATCTTAACATTAAGTATCTGCCTACTATATACATTTTCCAGGTTTGAATACCTGGCAGCGCCCTTGTATGGCAGATACAGTAAGACCACAATAAACCTCGACCGTTACAGTAGAATATAAATAAATGAAGAAAGAAATATTATTGATCATTAAAATAAAATAAATGCCTAATTTGTTAATCAATCAAATGATAGAAATCAATAAAGTTTCATTTATTCAAGCTAATAAACTATAATTTCAATTTGATCTCTTCCATCATCTAAACAACTCTTATATTAGCTACAATATAACTTTAACAGAAAAACATGATATTAAATAACTCCACTATCTAGCATGTCTTAATTTAAATAGCTAAATTAATATTAAGTTGGAACTATGAAATGAGATCTCAGGGAATCTTTAGTACAATTTGATTAAACAAATTCTATTATACAATAACTTATAATTATTACAATTAAAAAAAAAATAATGGAATGAGTTGAATGATGTTTCACTAGACTAGCAATTAGATACTGAAGGAAATAGGGTATCTTTTAATCTCATATCACTGTCTAAATAATAAACCAAGTATACACCCTTCTTCATAAGTTTACCAAATAGTATTTCACATAATGTTTGGATCAAAAGAGCAATATTATCAGATTTAAGTATGTTCATTATCAAATTTATAAAGTAGTGCATTTATGTTGTAATAGATATATGGAATGTGGAAACTAGAATACGAATGCATATAAGAATAACTCGAGACAAAGTTTTGAATAAATAAATAAAACATTTATTTACATTTTGCAATCTAATAAATATAATTGGTTTACATTAGGCTGTTTGTCCTAACTCCTGAATTTACAAATACATTCGCCAATCTGGATTTGAAATTACTTTTTATTATACACGTTATTATTTATTGATTATACATCTATAAAATTTGAATAAACAAATAAAATAATGCCCTCATATTCTAACTTCGAATATATTTAGGCTGTTAATTAACTCTAACATCTTTTATGAGCAAACAACACTAGATAAATAAATATCTTATTATGGGTTCAAACATACAAGTTGGGGAGATCACACTATCATTTATTGAGATAAAATAAATTAATAACTTTGGTTGTCAAGAAAGTAATCTTAAATAACTCAATCAAATAATCCTTTTAAACAGCTATATTTTTCACATTCAAAATAAAAAATAATCATTCTGATGATTTGATGATTTAAAGCTTGTGGTAAATTAACATGATATAATTTAAAATATTTAATTCCTGATGTATAAATTTAATAGTGTTATACTCTCATGTCTGCAAGGTTATTTGCATTATGTGTGTGTGTTAGTCTTATGCTACAATTAAGATAAAATCAATATATTTACATCTTGTTGGTTTGCTTATGAGTTACTAAATAAACGTCATAATACGGATAATGTCATAGACCAACCAACAAATATAACACTATTTCTGCTTTAATATTTCATAAAAAATTTAATCTGACCATTTATTTAATCACCAACTACATTATATATAGCTATGATTCTACGATAACAAAACGAATATTCAAAAAAATTAAGCACATAGGAATAAAAAAGCCTCTTGACTAAAACCTAAACGACAAATAATGACTCCCCACCTAACATTGAGGTATACTATTGGTGTGGAACTCAGTCTCACCACCAGAATAAAGGGGAAATACACTACCTAACTTCAGAAAATATTTTTATAATGCATAAATAAATAATCTAAAAATATACTTCACTCATGGCAAATACTTAGATGTATTAAGGGAGAGAGTTCTCAATCCCAATCAACATAGAACATATCACTGATAACTTTTCTTTCTCACAGCTATTTAATACGGTTCACTCTAAACATTGGAAATAAATCCATACACGGATAGGTTACTAATTCTTTCAATTCTTTTAGCACGTGACATTATCCGAAAATAACAGAGAAACAATTAAAAAACTGAATATTTACTAATTATATGAAATAATGGCGTAAGACAGATACACATACGTATGAATAAGAGCGGATAAATAATTTCAAATTATATAGTACGCAAATGTTAGAGCAAAGTAAATGGTAAACTGAAAATAAAAACTTTTAGTTTATGACAAACTATTAGCTGTTTTAAAAATTTAAATGGCAATAATTATTGTCAAAGAGGTCTCACCATTTCTGACAACAATATTTATCTTTCATACATTTGCTACTCTCTAAGCCAAGTGCTTGCTTCGAGACATTAAATAGAAAAAAAATACCTCTCTTTAATAAAAACCACTAAAACCTATATATAACAACATAAAAAATATTTAAATAATGATCATTTACTGGCATATTGCAATTTGCAATACGCTATCCGAGACATTCTTGAAGTCAAGGAAATAGCATAAATTAAATAAGCAAATAAATAAATAATAAACCTATCTATCTGTCAGTGGTATACCAATGGCAATAGACAAAAAAATGTTACTCTTCTTTAACTTAAAAAAAATTCACTTGCAAAGTTTTTAACATAAAGTCTCCTGAATGACGAGATGACAAGGATGATGATTTCATATGAGTATGTGTTAGTAAAACATGAAGACAAATTCCTACAGAATAAACATTCACAATTTAGATTTAATTAAGCAATCTCGAATGTTCTTAGCAATAGCTAATTGAGTTCAGTAATACAACGTAAGTAATAGACTTTTATAACAACAGAGATAATGGATAGATAATTTCAGCTATATATTTGTTTAATATTGGCCATTTAATTAATTCCGGAAATTTCCAACTTAGTAATAACTTCAGCAGGCTTAAAAAAACATTAGCATGAATATACTTATTTTGGTCTGTTGCTAATTAATTGTTCACATAAAATCTGCAATTCCTTAGATAATAATATTTTTCTTTTATAATATGTCCACATACTGAGGAGAACAAGAAATATATAATATTAATGTTCTTCTATTCGACTTAAATCAGCTACACATTAAATAAATACTAGTGATTAGTTAATTCTTTGTAAGCCATGCATTCACTTCTTTAATAAAATATTTCATAAACGTGAATGATACACATAGTTATTATCACATAATAGTTCAAAATATAGCACAATAAATTATACACACATCCTCTCATTTAACTTAACTTTTATATAACTAGAAGAGAATTTAAATTTAGAGTCTATGGTAGGCTTCGTTAGACAATTCTGCATAAAATTTTTAAAAGATTATAAAGTTCACACAATTTCATTTTATCCTTAATAATAGAAGACATAGGCAAATAAAGTAGATTTAAGTTATAAGCACATAAATACATTTCAAATAATAGGGTTAATTTAAAATTCAATTGAGTGAAGAGTGAAGAAAAATATACCTTGTAAAAAAATTAGCCTGACATTCTTTTTCTTAAAGTTGTCTGGTAGTTAGAATTCCAATACTGACTTTTATAAAATAATAATGTTTAAAAAATTATACTTTGTAGTTATTTGCACACATCCTTTCATTTAAATTTTACTTCTTTGTAACTAATAGAAATTATCAATAGAGAGTCTTTAAAATATTTTATAAAAAAGTTCAGCATAAATTTTCCAGAACAATAGTAAAATTCACACATTCCAATTATTTCTTTAATATTAGAGATTAAATTTAGGCAAATCAAACTTAAAATATAGACACACATTTCAATTGCTTATTTAATATTAGAGATTAAATTTAGGCAAAGAAAATTTATAGTATAGACACACATATGTACCCCAAATGATGATTTTAAATCTAAATTAGTCAATTAGAAGTAGAGAAGCTACACCTTGTTTCCATAGTTGTTTATGTCTGCATATTAGTTTTTTACTTTTTCCAGAAGAATTTCTTAACCATTTTCATCCAGAAAATTAATAGAATTTTATTCTTTTGAGTTTGGATTATGAAAGAATCAATTTGTAGTGAGAAAATTTTAGTAATAAAAACCCTTGGTGGAGAGATAATTGCTTTTTTTAAAAAAAGTGTCATAGCATTGGCCGGGATGCGAAGCCGCAACCCAGTCAACTGCCTGCAAGTGCAAGGCAGTTGCGCTGATCTCTCGACCACCAATGCAAGATGGAGGGAGAGATAATTGTTGTAATAAGAAAAGCCAACTTTTTGTAAAAGTATTTCCCTTTTATATCAGATTATCCCATAACCATTTGTTTTTTCCACCAATCCATGATCACATAAAAGTTCAACTCTAGAAACAAAGGTTACTCCTCCCACTGTACTGAGGTAATTAGTTACAATTATGCAAAAACTTTTTCTCTCTTGAAAAAGAAAGAAAGGAAAAAAATCATTTTGTCTTTAAAAAAAGTAATTAAATTAAAACAATAATAAATATTCTGCCTTTCTAAAGTAACAAAAACATTTTTATTTTAGCAAATAAAATAATTGATAGTATATGTGTCTAGTTGACAATTCACTGGTCCATTGATCCATTAATTCATTTAAAATATGTTTAAACTGGTTATCCAAGATATTGATTATGAAATTAAATATTTTACTGTAAAACATGATATTTGATAGTTTAATGAAGTACATGGATGAAAAATGAAGTTGAAAGATGGAACAAACATATATGGACACACATATGCTGTACTACAACTACTAAACTGATCTGACTGAAATATAAGTTTCTATGACTATGAGTCAAATATATTGCACTAATTACACTATAGAGTGAAGTATTAAAAAGCAAATAAACCAGAAAATCATCAAAACAAATATCAACACTGTCGTACAGACAAAAACAAACTCGGATCAATTTAAACTATACACTAGCAATTTCTGTGACAAACCACCCCTCTTTCTATAATTAAACGCTCACTAAAGAAAAATATTAAATATCTCAAAACTTTCAAATAATATCTGCAAGTGCTGACTAAATAGAGTTTTAGATTATTAATGAGAAAAAATGTTAAAACTTCAGGTTATTTCATTTTTTTAGTTAGATGCAACCAGCTGTTACTGATATGATGCTATTTAACACAATTGGTTTCTGGTGCCTATCCAGAAGGTCACAATATATAGAAAATAAAACACATTGTTGGTACTTTAGTTAATTACTTTTATAAAGTAATTAAAGGTAACTCAATTTTTCTAAATCCTATTAGTATTATTTTAATTTATACACAGATATAGTACACAGTAGCTTAAATGTTTTTAAACAATTGAAATTTGATAATTTTTGAATTAAGGTATTTTTATCATTATATGCTTTTGAATGGATTTCAATCTACTGCATATAAATCTAACTACTCACCCCTCTCATTATTGCTGTTCTAAGACTAAAACAATGCTGCCAAATAAGGATAATACAATATTATCAATGAAGAATAATTTATTTAAACAACTGTGGCTTCAATTTCAGATTAACATATTAGCAAGCAATTAAAATACTCAAATAATTATATAATACAGAAAATACCATCTGCACTACAATAATTGATACATAAGAGCAACTACATGTGTAAACAATGTGCATACAGTAGAAAATAAACTCATACCTACTATTTTTTGAAGTATTTGGTACTACATAAGAGTGACTGGCAGTCACAAACATATCACTATGTGACATTATGAAAATAAGACAGATAATATGATAGAAATTGATCATCTATCACATATCACTGTTTAAACAAATAATGAAAGTAGATGGCCAGCAGTTGCAAATGGTTTGACAATCATTTAACTAATTCATTACATAAGATGAGTTCCACATGTAACAAGCATAACCCGAATTGATGGATTGACAGCCACCCATTTTTATCAATAGTATTACCTCAAAACAACCTATCTGAGGTGCTAAACATTACAATGCTGCACCAACATGTTACGCTAACCACATCCACTGGGAAATCAACAGCTGAAATATTGATGGGCAGAAAATTGTGTAACAAGCTGTCCATTATGATGCCTGACCATGGAAAACTACCAACAATTAAGAAAAATGCATATGATGCTGGGGATAATATATGGATATATGATACACTACGCAATATATGAACAGAAGATATAATAACTAGGATTATTTTAGATCAAATCATTGAAATACAAACCAAATCAGGGGAAAGCTACTATTGACACTTAAATGATATCTGAGAAAACTGGACTGAAGTAAACTTCGACTACAATATGGAAACTTGAGATGAAAATCCACTCAAGAATCATAACATAGTTAATAAAGATGGTGCAGAACACCTCATAGAGTTAGGTGATGAAGCAGATGGATTTCAAATGAAATCATGATACAGCATCCCAGATGGAATGTGACTGATGACCAGAAAGAAAATGGACTTCACTGTAAACATTACCCACCTGCCTATCTACAAGACTATTTATGTGACTAGTTAATAATTGGTAATAAACCATCATTAGAATGGCATTCTTAAAACTAACTTCAGTGTAAGCATTTATTTGATTTATTTTTATAAAAGAATTACGCATTTAAATTTTGACTATACGTATATTCTTTTATTATTATTATTGAACAATTTTGTCTAATGCTATTTGTAATAATTAAGTAACAAGATATAATTTTATAAAAGAACTATGCATTTAAGTTTTGACTATACAAATATTTTTTTATTATTATTGTTGAACTGTTTTGTCTAATGCCATTCATAATAACCAAGTAACAAGATATTTGTCACATGGGAATTGCGTTATTTATTAAAGAACATTTGGAAAGTGAACAATAATAGTAGAGTACTAAATGATATAGCAAGCCAAAAATCTAATTCAATAATTACTATTAAATGGAGAAATAGACTATTAAAAGAATACGTGTGCAAGTTGAATGAGCACATAAACTAAATGTTCATGTAACCATACATTTCTATATATATATACTATTGCCTATTAAAATTACATATAATTTGGATTCAAACTGGTTCTAGTGCTTATATAATCAACTAGGTAAGGTGCAAATCTGCAGAATAGATTTCCAACTTCATATCCCTCAACTCAGGGAATAAAAAAACATTTTACTTACTAGATTTTCCACTAGCATAGAGAATGACCAATGGTTACTGACAGAAACTTCCATATTATGTACAGTATAGCAACATTAATTATTAAAATGCATAAGCCCTTAACACTCACTAAGTTAACTCTATCCCTCCTGACCCTATACAATTAATTACAAAATGATAGAGTTTAACTATAATACATTTCAAAACAACCATATTCAGAATACTTCTAATCTGTGTCCAATTCAGTATTATGAAGTCATTCCACAATGGGCCCCCTGAGTTCAAGTATCATTTATATTTTTCCAGGATCTGGGGGTAAGTCGTAATATGGCTTCAGATGCCTTGCATTAAATGTCCCTTTTACTCTTCCATCCTTGGATAATAGGAATGCATTGTTTCCACACTTTCGCTGAATGTAACATGGTCTCTTATATAGTGGGAAACATTTTCAGGATTCTTTGTGACTTATATTACTTGGTTTTGGATCCTGTACCCAAACCAGATCTCTCATCTTGAAGGTGTGTGGGTTAGTATTTCCCCTATGCTCTCTGAGTTTTGCCATTTGCATCATCCATAATTGAGCCCTGTCCTGGTCCATTTCTCTGTCCTTGGTTGTAATATATTCTACTTCTATGATTATTTGTGAAAGCAGTTTCTCTCTTTCTTCAATCATTTCTAAAGCAACTTTCACTTCTTCCACTCTACATTTTACATTGTCCATCTTTTTTGCTGTTTTTAAAGGTTTAATGATTTCATTGATGATAAGTATCTTGTCTTTCTCAAGCAATGGAATTACTTAACTATTTCCTTTTTTAATCACTACCTCCTCCTTTTTACTACTAATTTCTGTTTCTATTTTTTCAACATTAATTGGCTCAATCTTCTCTTTAATGTCTTTTAATTCCATCTTTTCTTCTGGTGCAAAAGGATTTCTTGGAGATCATCTTCTGGATCTGATAATTATTCATTTTTTACAATAATGACAATCCATGTCAAAATATTTTGTAACATCAAGGCTTTTGAATCTTCCTCTTTTACAGGATATGTTTTCATCTCTTGGCTTATCATCCTAGCCTTCCTTTTCTTCCCCATCTATTATTATTAATGAAAGCTATCTTTCATTCTCGATCATTTTTGTAGTTGTCCTCACTTCTCTTCCAACATCATTTCAATCCTTTGAATCACCTTTCTGTACTCTTTGCTGACTCCAGCACTCTAATTTTCCATTTTCTCTGCATTCCTTTGGTTTTGGGCCACCATACTTTGGAGCATGTCAATCAGTTTTTCATTTTGTGGTGGAGGTACTTGGTCCTGCTTAGTATCATGAAGAAGTGTAAGTGGATTCTTCATCGTGACTTCTGAGATTTCTTCTCTGATACTTTCCATAGGGATGCTGGCATCACCTCTTTCATTCCCAGCTTCATATTCTTTGCGCTCATCCATAGCTTATTATTATTATTGCTGCTAGAATTAGGTTTGCACGTTAATAAAGTAATTAGTTAATAAATGCAAGGATGAGTTATAAAGCATATTATATGTATTGCTTAAGTCCCCAATATGCTTTAGCCCTCTTTTGAGTTATAGTATAAACTATGCAGATTTGTCAATAAATTAGATTACTTTAAGTATCCCTTTTGCATGTTTTAAAAACGCTAATTATGAACTGATGTATGATAGTTTCACAAAACAAAACTATAGAATTTTGTGTATCCTAACTTATTAGTTAATATTATTATGTTTAGCATGACAAATATGTCTTTAGGAAGCACATATGTGCATTTATACCTTGCTGTATGTTTCTTATATGAATGGGCTTCTGGTTTTCATGGCCATCCCATATACCTAGTTCAGACAGCTCTTCTTTAGAACTGGAACATGAGGGTCCAGATTTTTTATAAGCTGCTTCAATCACTGAATTGTATATTCAATTTATTCACAGCAAGTCATATGGTCCATGAAATATGAGTACTTTGTACTGAATCCCCTGAGTAATTACACATTTGAGATACACACAGTTCTAGTAATATATATATATATATATATATATATATATATATATATATATATATATATATGTATATATATATATATAATGCCATAGTATCTGAAGTCATACTACAAAGCTCCAGTTCATCCCTCCATAATGTAATGAGATTTCAGCATTGACCTGAATATATAATCTATTTACATATATAATCTGCATAGAGAGCCTCTTGCAGCTCATTATGTATGGTGAAATGATCTTTATTAAATGTTATGGTAATAAATACATTATTCTTGCACTAACTTATCTGTCGCAAACCTAATAGGGAGGGCAAAGTAAAAATAACGCATGAATAGACTGCAGATTATTAAATTTGTAATAAACTCTTTTAAATTATAGGCATCAGATGAGATTCTGTTCTCAAACTTGTTCATCATTGTTACACATGTGTTTGTCATTCAATGCACTCATGTTTATTTAATGTATATTTAATATTTAAAAATATATTAAATTATAATCGTTGTGTTGTGCATCATTCATAATCCTTCCCAAATCTTAGTTAAATTTCTTGATACTAGCATTAATTATTGATGTATGAATTGTCTAGCCAGACATGGATATGTGTGTTTGGTTAAATTATTAGTAATTTAGTTAATAATACCTGAGTCTCTTGCTCCACCTTTTGCTACTGCCAGCACACAAATTAAGAAACTCTGAGTGTAGCCTCATATATGTCATTTGTAGGGTAGTAAATCATGGAGTGTTAGTGGAGGAACTGAGGTGCGATCTGATTCAAGGTCTCAGCCCCTCATCTAGATCACCCTTGGGGTAATTTGCTGAAACTCAGGATTTTGTTGCATGAATGTACAAATCTGATTCTATTGGCATCACCTGTACATTGGTTATAGATCCCTGCCTGAATAGTATACTAAAGTAATCTACAAAGCCTTTTTCATATAAATACCAAAATCAATACATGCTGACTACTTAAAAATATTAAATAATATGGTAAAATGTCCTAAGGCAAAATTGAATTGTCTATAAATTATAATGCTTTAAACATTAGATACATTGCATTGGAATACTAACAGTAATGCTATATCCAGATAATGAACACTGTTATTGCTATAAAACATTTGCACTCACTATCATTAGGTTTCATTTGTTAGCTTTAAATTTAGTGCATTTGTAAAGTGGATGATCTATTTTAAGCCACCACCATTTTTTTTTGTAACATGGATGAAGTTCTGTTTTGTTGGCATAAGTCTGCACTCCCCCATTTTCTTGGTGGCTGGTTGTAGACATTAGGTATCTGGTTTATGGTGTGGGCTTTTAACAATTTTGCCACTGCCCGGACACCTGCTGGGGGATACACAGTCAAAGTTGATGCTATTCCTGCTCTGGTTGGCTGCTGTGTCCCTGATAGGCTGGTTTCAGGCAGTGTTGATCTGGTTCTTTACATATTACTTCTTAATTTTTACCCAAGTTGGCTTTCCAATTTTGGGCAGGTAGACCAATTGTGGTCCCTGCTCATTTGGATTGCTAATTGGGAGGCAGAGATATTCAGAATTGTCTTGACATAGCTTGGCTGTGGTTAGAGAGTCTATTGCTTGGTGAACTTGGGCCTTGGATCTTGCTGCCTGTTGTGGTGGTTGTCACAATGCTGGACTTCACCCATTCAGCTGAAGCATTTGAGTCTTTGCTTCGGGGCCCCAGGGGTGAGACCATTGGGTGATGGTTAACTTCTCGATGGCTGGGCCATGTGGATCCACATACAGATAGACATTAATCACATTACAGCAATTTTTATGGATGTAATTATTTTTGAACATATGTACATTTTACCTTGTTACATTGAATCACTGTGTAATCCTCAAGGGTTAAGTGTACCCAAAATTTTTGTAGTCTTTTATTAATAAAGGTTACTTTGAGAAAAAAAAACAAAACAATGGTCTTGGGAGAACTGATTGACCGTTTATCTTATCATAATGTTAAAAGCAATATAAATATATTACAGTTGTTTTGATTGGTTGATTTGTTTAATTATCAAGTTTATTCAAGTTAATTTATCTAGTCCAGTTAAACATTAGTAAATTATTTAATAATGATTTATGCTTAAGGTGTTATAATTTGCAGTTATTTTTAAATCTATCTTAATTTATTTCATTGTAATACTTAAATTTTAAAGAATCTTGCTTTAATAAACTGTAGTTTTAGCAAGTGATAGATTGATAAAAGCAAAACTAAAAAACTTTGAATTGCAGCAAAGGATGTCACACTCACCTGATGATCACACATAACATGACCCCCTGAGTAACTAACCATTTCATTTTTATACTCGTGTAATAATTAATATAGTATAAAACAAAATAGAATTGCAAACAACTTTATTTTACTTTTTTTATATAAATTTCTATAATTAGAGGCGATTCCATCTTTCAAATATAATTCAATTCATATGTAATTTTCTTCAAAAATGTTATTTTTCCAATTTATTTATTTTATTTTAAGAATTTAAAAATACAGTAAGAGATAATATTTTTGTTCGGCGTCAACGTGAACAAATGTCATTTTCATTAATAATAAGGGCGACACATATTACAAACGTATATTTTTTGTTTATAGAGAACCCATCAATTTTCATCTTATCAATTTAAATTAACTTGGGACTTCACTTTTCAGATAATATTAAACAGCTATTTACAAAATAAAACATTTTAAAGTTTTATCTGGCAGCTGTAAAAGCTAATTACTACATCATGAAATGTTTCATCTTGTAAGTAATCCAAACAATTCTTTCAAAAGCTTTCTCAATACGTGTATTATTTTGAGAATAATATCATTCTTTTTATTATTATTTAGAACTCTGGTTTTCAATATTTATTCTCACTAATGTTATTTTATCCACTAGCTCTCTTTCTTTGTTTAAATCCATAGTACTGTTCACATTAAAACATGTCTAATTTACTACAAATATATATTCTCTAGCATATTAGTAGGTATTAACAATTTAGGGCCACTCTTCTGAATTATAAATTTTGTTACTAATAGCAATTTTCTCAATCCATTTTCTTAATAAAAAATCAGTTCGACTACAATCGTTTATACTCAAACTACTGCTTTTACAACCTTTTTTTTTAATTATTTGTATTATATTAAAACTATATAGCTTTCACAGCTGAAAGTTAGAAATATAGTTTCATATTATTGATATACCAACCACTAAAATTTAACTGAATATTACATTTTATATAAAAAAAAAACATATAGGTAGAAGATTTTCTGTTTAACATGTTTACTAATGGCCATTATTTTTTAGTATCTCAATGGTCTCTTTGATTGTTTTTTGAATATAGTATTTGGATAAAATGTTAGTATAAAAATATGACCTAGCCAGGATCCTCAGCTGTAGAATATGAGCTGCAATAGATGAATGTGATTTGGCTGAATTAATATGTTTATTTTATGTATCACTAATACCTTACAAACTCTTACTACCTGTGGCATTATACTAAAATAATCACCCAATCAGTTTTCTCAAGAGGTTCTTTATTGCATCAACCTCATTCATCTTCTAGCTGAGAGATTAGGCTAATAGTCCAATGTAGTTTACAGAACTCTTTTTATACACATACTTAATATCAGATTCTAAGTGAAAACCAGATTGAAAACGTTAGAATTAACGTTGGAAAAATACTTTTATTTTTTTACTAATACATAGTACTTGTAGATTATGAAGATGAGGAAAAATCGAATTGTTAAAATGCTCGGAATGACAATAAATGCCCCTAAACTATAGAATAAATGAAAAGAATACAAATTAAGTCTGATAGTTAGAAAGTAAGTTAATGCTTTTAAGTATTTATGAAATAGTGATAAAAAAATTGAATGAGGATTGCAGTGATTTAAAGCACCATCAATGGCTATTTCATATTAGAAATAACTTAAAATATTGTTTTATATGAATTATAAAAATCAAAACAGGCAAAACAGTAATGTCTAGCATAAGAAATAGTGATCATGTGATGTTTTGTAATTATAAAAATCAAGTTAAAGAAATCACAAGTTCTACAGATGTAGATTTGGAGGGAAATTAAGAGTTATTTTGGAAGGTTAAATATACATGTAAGTAAAAAAAAAAAAAAACGTATTACTTATTAAAACAATAAAGATAATTAAATTAGACTATATTCAAATGTATTTTAAAATATGGGAATGTTAGAAATTATTATATGGTATGAAGAAAAGGGGAACAAAAAAAAAGAAAATTAGATATAATCTTTGAAAAATAGAGAAAATAATTGGAAGCTTGAAGAAAGTAATTAGAACAGATGGGTGGATCCTCTTGTTCAACAGGCGGTTAAAATATTTTTGTGAAAACAAAAATATTCTTGACAAAAAACAGAAATCAAATAAATGTTTCTTTCAACTGAAACGTTAAAGATAACAATAAAATTGATAACATTATTACGTCACTTAACAACAAATAATGTGACACATAACTTAAAAATGTCATAAAAATGTAAACATTAAAATATAAAAAAAAAAAGTAAAAAATTTGAAAATGGCAAAAAAATATGAAACTAATACTTATGAAATAATTGTATTCAAAAGATGACTTTTGATTGACATATATATTTTTAATAACAATGTTTACTAAGGCGCTTTTTCTCAATAAAAAATATTTAAAATGTCATCTGAAAATTGGGAAAACCTTCCCGATCTTATACTGGAAAAGGTGTTTTTTTATTTGTCAGACTCCAGCAGAGTAGCGGCATCTTGTGTCTGTTCTAGTTGGAATAGTATATTTTCACTTCCTAGTTTATGGACACGAATGACTTTTTATAATTTTGATTTTTGTAATAAATCAAAGGCGGTTGCATTTGGTAAAAAATTTGGTAACCATTTAAAAAGTTTAAGTATTAGTTTCAGATCGGCATCGATGACGGATCAAAGTTTACTTGAAATACAAGAAAATCTATCCATATTTTTCAGTGAAATAACTGGAAAAACACAACTTCGAAATTTATTAATACAAAATCTCTTTCGTATACAAAATCTTCAATGGGTTATGTGCTTTCAGCAACGATTTCTTCAAGCTTTAACCCAGTTTATTACTACACAGAAAAGGTTAAAATCATTCAATATGAATGGAGCTACAATGGAATGTATTGATGGCTGCAAATTTTTAAATTCTTTATCATTTAATTGTGGTCATTCATTATGGAGAATTGATATTACAGGTTTTTTCCATCCGTTACAAAATGTTTTTGAAAATTCTCAATATTTGGAATGTGTAAGTAATTTCAAAACTCTTAAAAAATTATATGTAAATTATAATTGCATTTGTGATGAAGTAATGAAAGTTCTTATTCAAAATTGCTACAAAACTTTGGAATATTTGAGTGTGATGTGTTCTGACATGGATCCTCATGAACATACTATTAGTTCTTATACTTGGGTAAAGCTTACAAAATTATGCCCCAAACTGTATGTAGATTATACAGTTTGGACATCACCTCGATTTGGGGACTTTCGGCCAATTTTAACGGAATTTATTCCTTTGAAATCTTTAGATTTTTGGAGTGCTTCTCAAAATGATGATCTTCATTCAGCTTTAAAACATATTATTCTTCTATATAAAAGTACTCTAGGTAAGAAAACAAAAATAACTTCAATTTATTTGTTAGATTAAAAGTTTTTGTAATGTTTTTATTCCGAGATTAATGCTGATATTGTTTGATATCTAGTCAAAAATTCGACTAGTAGCTTGGAAAAGCTATTTGTTAACGAACGCCTTCAAATTGGCGTTATATAAAGTATTCTTGTTAAAGACATTTGCAGATTTTATGCTCTATTAAATGTGGTTATTGAAAATTTTAAAGTTTAACAGCTTTGTCACACACAATTTCAAACATAAATCAGAAACAAATTTTATTCTTTTTTGTTACTGCCGTAATTGTACTAAGATAATAAAAACAATTTTTTTATATTTTTTAATGACATTAATGCACTATATTACTAGAAGCAATAAACTTCAACTTCAAATTATTGATATTAATTTTATTTAATGCATGAACTCCAAAGATTTATTGTTATTCAGTATTTGTACTGTATTCTAATAGATTCTCACCAATAAAATGTTTAGGAAAAATGTTATAAATAACTTTGTTGCATATTATATATAGTTAAAAATCCACTGGCAAAAGTTAACATTATGCAGCTTATTGTTGTCCAAATCACCAATTGGTAATTTCAAATTACAGTTTGTAGATTTAAAAATATACTCTATTCCAACAAATGGACAGGAAATTTAGCATTCTCTCTGTAGAAGTAACTGCTAGCAATACATGATTTCAAACAGTTGTTAAACTCTATAAGGCTAGGTGCATTTCCAAGATGCGAATTTTAGTAAGTCTTTTTTAAAGAGTGTGAATATAAATAAATCTATTCCTAGATTCCCTGGAAATGAAGAATATCGATTGGTTGTCTAATAATGTAATATTAGTGATTTGATTAAAATAAAGCATATTGCTCTCTTTGTTAGAATGAGTAATAAAATTAATATGAAACTTTATAATAATATAACATTTCAAAGACCAATGACTGACAGAAAACTTAGGAATGATTTCTGATTCTGACTAACAAGGGATTTGAACGTTCCACCATCAGATTTTCAATGAAATGGAAGGCTAAAAAGTTGTGAGTTGGAATAGTTTGGGGCCTGGGGGGGGATTAGATTTTCAATGAAATGGAAGGAAAGTACTCTGGACCAACTGATGATTGCTAGTTTAGCATCAAATACGTATATTGATGATTATTTATCTTTTCACATGTGTGTGATCAGGTGGGTCAGCAATATGAGATGGCACTGAGAGTAGTGGGTCATGTGAAAGTCTGAGTTCCAATCCCGCATATGTTACATATATAAATGCAGGTTTAAGCCTGTACAATGTATGAATGATTTCTGATTAAATTTTTTAGATAAGATAGACACTTCCTGTTGTATTCATTTTACCTCTTATTACTGTATTGATAATACTGCAATGACTTTATAAAAGATGTAGCTCTTTTAGGATGAAAAATCCATAAACATAACTTGATCCCTGATTATAGATTATAAAATGCTGCAGAAGCAAACTAGATACTAAGTGATAGTGCTTCTTATTTCTTAGTGATATCCTACCAGTATTCTCAGACTAGTTCTGGATTATCATCATCAATGAAAATTTTAGATCTGGATTAGAGCAACTGGAAGTTTTGAACTATATTTAGATCCAAGCTTCTCACTGATAAAGGCCATAAACTAATATCTGCTACCAACAATGGAATAAATAGATACTTTGAGCAATATAAATTCAGAAGATAATATTTTTTATCAATGTATACTATTGACTCATTTAAATTTGATCAGGGATGTCCAATTTGATGAAATTAAACTGGCTCTTCATAATTTCTAAGATGAAAAAGTTGTAAATCCTGATAGTATTTCAGGAGAAGTTTAAATTAACCTAGATGTTAGATGTTTTAGAAATATATTAATGCTTAATAATATACTACCTTATTTAAAAATAAAAATAAAAAGAATGCAAAAAGTATTTTAAATAATGGTAAACTAATATCTTCTATATCTGTCTATAATGGTCACAATCAAATGCTTAAGATTAGATGGGTGGATTTTGAAATTCTTTAAAATCATTAGCAGACATAGATTTTATTTTCAGTTAGATGATTCGTATCTATCTATTTAGTATTGAATAATAAATAGGTAATAAACTTACATTATTATCATCTAGAAAATAAAAGTTTAGATTGATTAAATTGTTCAGAAGAGTGTTTTAATTGCAAAAACAAAAAAAAAATATTGAAACTGATGCAGCCTTTGAGTGGGTAAGTATTATATTTCTACATATGCGAAACTCATAATTCCTCTTTTAACTTAATTATTTGAAAATAACCGGTTGCCTCCAAAGTTTTACATATAAATATTAGATAACTACTACATGGTAATATAGGAGAAAAAGGTATTATTGGAATTTCTTGTAATGAAAATATTTTTAAATATGAATTTTGATTTTTAGCTTTACATAGAGGTTTTTGAAGTAGTTTGGAGACAACTTCATGAAAATAGTATTAAAACATGGTATAGTTGAGAACTGTTGAATACAAAAACTTTATCTTTTTTTGCTACTAGATTTACAAGTTTGATCTTAATTGTATTATTATTGTCTACTTAAATGATAATCTACAGAATGTTTTTAATATTTTAAATACAAACTCTAAACAATCTTGATTTTAATTCATGTTCAAAACAATTTCTGGCTTCAGCAATTATTAATGAAAGGACAATCTCTACCAAAGATTGACTTAATTGAATATCATTTCGAAAATGTGACGTAATTTAAATATTCCGCAGATTTTTTTACAAAAAAAGGCTCACTTGGATATTGATATACTGCACAGATACCAATACCAGTATTTCATAGTTTAAAAGTTAAGCTGTTTCATTATAAGGACATAATTACTTCAATTATATTAACTGTTTGTAGGTCTGTTATTCTGACAAATTTATTTCTTAGAAGTCAATGTAACAGCAACAAAATAATTAACGTAAAATTAGGATAATGTCGTTATAAAACACACATAAATCGAGAGGGAAGAGATATTTTATGCATAAATACATACTGAAGTCTAAATGAGTGAGTATATTCGAGAATTTGACATTTTTCTTAACTTCTGTATAAATTGTTTTTATTTTATCATATAGAATTGACATAGTCGTTAATTTAGTATTTTGGGGCCATAAAAAATAATAATAATTCATAGCAGCAATAAAAACAGTGTAAAAAATACTGTAATGTTTTTAATTGGATCACAGCCCATGTGACTGACTGAGAACACACTGAATGTGAGAAACGATGAAATTCTGACCGAGACGATTTATAATGCTATTCAAATAGATGGATACATGTGAAGAATTTTTATGGAAAGTTACTGAAATGCGAATAAATAAAGAAAAATAATAGGGTCTGTGTGAAAAGAAGACAATTAATATACGTTTTAAAACCTCCACTTGCAAAATTGGTTTTTAAAAATTACTGCGTCATACCAAAATTTAAAAAGCTTTAAAAACACTCAACAGTTAAATGTGTGCGATATAAAATATCAAAATCTTAACATAGGATACTGACAAAAGTTTTAAATTAAATAAAATTTAGTAATATTACATTAAAGAACAAGATATACAAAAAAAAATTGCAATAAAAGATTGAGTTTTAAAATAAAGAACAAACTTTATCAAAAAATAATAGTACGTATTATTAATTTCTGCCTATCTGTTTATCTGCATAAATATTTACTTATTTACTAAGAATGTAATATTTATTCTTTTGCAAAACACTAAACAGTATATATATTAAATAAGCTTGGCTTACTGTATATGTAAATTAGACATTGCAGTTCAGTATAATTTAGCTAATTCTACCTAAATATGATAAAATCAGCGAAAAAATTCATTCAAAATATAGTATTGTACACCAGCATGTTCATATCGCGTTTTAAGCTTGGAAATACAGCCAGGTTACAAATTACCTCTAATTTCAGAAAGACTTATGCCGTATTTAAAATCAGACTAATATACAAACACTATACTCTATCTCCAGCAACTTTATAAATGAGAGTTTAATTACCATTTAAGCTTAAGAAATGGATGAATTCTCTATTTCTTTCATTTATTGATTGATGATTGCTGTGTATTTATTGCTTTAGGAAAAATAGTTTACTTTTGTTTATTTTTAAATTTTTATATATTATTCTACATTTAAATAATTAGCCAAAATTAAAATTTAAAAAATGTACTATTAATGGTTTCCCTGTGAAGGCAGACTTTTGAAACACAGTTCAGCCTTAGCAGGGAAACAATTGTTAATGAATTTTTAAATTTTGGTTAGTTGTTTAATTGGGAATTGGTGTAATTAGTTTATTACAGAGATTAGTTTAGCTTTTGACTTTTGTTATATATCCAAAACATTACTATTAAAACAGGCAAAACTCTCTCCATACTTAAGTGCCACTCAGTGCCAACCAGCTTGCATAAGAAATAGTGATTATGTGATGTTTAGTGGTTTAACATTACTATTAAAAGAATTGATGAGCTTTTTTTTTTTCTCATGTGTCATAGCATCAGCCGGGAGGCGAACCCGCTAACCCGGGACAACTGCTTGTAAAGCAGTTGTCGCTGACCTCTCGACCACCAATGCTTGACTAGCTTAATTTGTTGTTGTTTTTTTTTGCTTTAATGCATCTAAATAAAAGTACAGTATATTGAAAATAATGCATGCATATAAAAACTATTCACGATATAGACATATTCCAAAAAAAGATGCGAATTGGGAAAGTACAAAAAAAGAAAGGTGAAAATACAACGTTAAAATCTAATAATAAATAAAAAGAATTAAAACCTAATAATAAATAAAAAGATATGCATAAAGAGAACGAAATTTATGCGGAAGTTAAACAACTTTTGATAAATGGTAGAAAGAAGAAAGAGAAACTAAAATAATAATAATAGTAATATAAAGCTGCTAATTTATTACATATGTTTTTTGAATTTTAAAGTGCAGTCTAGATTAAACAGATTTACTGTTGGAGAGAAAGCGTGTTTGACCTAAATATAAAAAGATATTCGTATAAAAAAATATTATCGGGATAAAAAAATAGTCTTTCGTTAACTTTGAAATCTTTTTTAAGTGATTAAAAATTTATTTAAAAACAATCTGTGTGCAAAAAAAACTATATTCACAATTTAAATGAAGAACGACTTTTTATTGCAAGGTAACAGTAAATACCAAAAAATTCTTGATGAAAGACATGGGTACAAAATAAAAACGGGAGGGGGGGGAGTAACCATGATAAAATTAACAATTTTAAATATATTTGTGTAGATCAAAATCTTGAATAAAAATATTCATCTAAAACTTTTAACTTAGACTTTAACAAGGTATCAGAAACCTTGGTATTTTTTTTTTTAAGTGTCATAGCATCGGCCGGGACGCGAACCCGCAACCCGAGCAACTGCCTGCAAGTGCAAGGCAGTTGCGCTGACCTCTCGACCACCAATGCAAGACAAAAAAAACCTTGGTATTTTAATGCTCACTTTTATTAATTTTGTATTTTATTTTTGTTAATTATTGATGAGGGCGCCATAAAAGTTAATAATGTTGCTTTAAATTAACATGCTAGAATAAATTATTAAAAGGTAGCAATCAATTGGCAAATTTATAACTATAACCCTCAAATAATGTTTTTTGGTTATATTACTTTATGACTTAATTAACAGTTTGCCTTGGATGGAGGATTAAAGCATATATATTTATTTTAATTAACATTAAATGTTTCTATAAAAATTCAAATTTTATTTATACTTTTGTAATTCTATTAAAATGTTAATAATAACTCACAGATTAGTCAGAAGACAATTTTTTTTGAGTAATATAATTCAGTTCTCTTGTTCAAGTGTTGCTAACTTGATCAATGCAACTTAGCGCAGGAAATAATATGGTGACTTTTAAATTCTTCATAAATACTGAATTTAAAAAATTCAAGGCGATAACCTAACCAATTGGGGTATTTTGTCAAGGGCAACAATCAGTAGAAAATTTAAAATACTGTTTATGAGGATTATACTGATTTCTTCATTTTTTTATTACAGAAATAAGGATATTTCTCATAAATAAGTCTTTGTCAGAGTTTGGTTAAAGCTTCTTCTTAAATTCAGTATTTATGAAGTCATTAGTTTTTTTTTTTCAATTTCGCTCTACTTATACCTGGTTAGGCTAACACCTGAAGAAAGAATAAAGAATATCAGCACTGAAGATATTGCGTTCTATAATCTGGGAATTATTACTAACAATTAAATATATGATAATGTTAGAATTTTTATACAAACATTTAAGAATTTTTTAATTAAATAATGAATACAGTCCAACATATACCTAAAAAAAGTACAAACCTTGAGACAATTACTATTTTAATTAATATTTTATTTCAGAACGGTTGTGTTTTGAGGTGGAAGACAATGGACAAGAAATTGATGCATTATTATTGGAATTAATTCATACTTGTACTAGTTTGATGGTTATACATGTAGTGGCGAAACTCAAACTTAAAACAGTTGAAGAAATTTTTTCTTTGAAGAAGAACAACAAGATCAGTAAGCACCCCCAATATTTTTATGTTGTTTTACTCTATTGTTTTATTGACTTAAAAATGCATTTCTATTTATTCATATTCTTAATATATTTATTTATTTTTTAAAAATAGTTTTTATATTTCTTTAATAATTCCAATTAGAAATAAAAATAATTTTTTTTTCTTCAGATTCTGCTTTAATCTTTTATAGGATTAACATGATGTAATTATTCTATCCATCATGAGGATCATTTACATTTTCAAATATTTTTATTCACATTTTTAAACATACTTGTGGTGAAATAAAAGTTTTAAATATATCTAAAATATTACATATTGGAAAAAAGAAAGAAAGATGGAGTTGAATTAATAATACCTTAGAGCAAGATTTAATGCAAATAAAGATATATTAATATTTATTAAAGTTTAAACATTATATTTGAACTAAACTTATGTGGTAATCTCTAGCCTATTAAATAATTAGTAAAAATCATTAATGTATTTAACTAAAATGAATGGAATCAAATGCGTGCGTGAAAAAAATTTGGGATTTTTTTATTTATTTATTGATCTGCTGTATTTCTTCATTAAATGGTAATATCTATGTAGTATAACAAAATAAAAGCTCACCAAAGATCAATCTACTCATTTATTTATTTATGGTATTTTTGATTGAGGAATTGCTTGATATTGCTATTGTCAACCTGTTGCTTTGGTACGGAACATACTTAATTTTCCAAATCTTTTTAATAAAAATTTTTTTAAAAAATGTAATAATATAATTCTTTTTACTAATACTAATACTATAGAATATATATTAAAAACGGTCTCTTGTATAACTAATTAATTTATTTCAGAAGAGCCAGTTAAAGGTAGTTGTAGAAGATACATTATATTCAAACTTACAATTTGGTACAAGTGGGTGACCAAATATAAAATGTTTATTTTGACATCATTTTTAATTTTATTAATAATTTCTTTAATGAAGTTCCAAATGATTGTTATATATAAACTCCATATGAGCAAATAAGTGCATTTTGGCATTTGTTTATATTATTCTTTAATAAATACAGTTTCTTATTAAAAATTTTAATAATAATTATGACTTTAGTTTTGAGGATGATATAGGATTTTTGTTTTAATGAAAACTACTATAATTTTTATGGAGGAATTGAATAAGCACACACACCCCACCACCACCACCACCGTATTCTAATCACTATGTCAGCTATGTTTTATTTATAAAGTCATATAGTATTTAAAATAAAATATACAATAATACAAAGACAAAAAGAGGCATTAAAAATTGGAAGAGAAAGTATTCAGTATAAATTGCGACCCATCTCTAAAGCTCATGTGCCGTGGTTTAAGCTACGTTGTTATTTATAATTTATAATACATTGTGATTGCACGAACATATTAAGAAGGCGTCATTAATGACCTCTCATAAATGAGTATGGTTAATATTATTCCATAAAAACAATAATAGATAAAGATTGAAAGAAAAGAGTTGCAGTTAACTCCCTATGCTATAAATTCAATCTGTGAAACATGGATATATTCACATATATCACATGCTTATACTCCAGTAAATTATTTGATTTCATGCAATTGATACTTAGCTTTTTTTGCAGTAAATTCTTAGATTTGAAAAACTTATGATATCTTCTTTATATAATAGCTTTCTACTGTATTTTATTCTTAGCTGTATGCTTCCATTGGAAAAAAAACCATATAGTTTTAGGGTCTATTTGAGATAAATAATGATGCCATTCGTCTATTTTTATTTTAAATAATCCTGCTTAAAGTAATATTTTTAAAAATTATAATGTTACACGGATAATCAAAATGATTAGATTCTACAGGGTAGAAAAAAAATATCAATATCGTCAATAAAAAAATATTCATCATTTTAAGAGATGAAAAAGTTTTGATTTTACATTAGACCCAGTTGTTAAACAATAGTTAATGCAGATCCAAAAGTCTTTAAGATATTTCATTGCCTTACGGTGTTTTGATTACAAAATATATTATTCTAACATGCTGTAGTTTATGGACTGCGACTAAAATAATAGTTAAGAAATTTATTAGTATAATGTGATTGCTCACATTAAAATGAGAAAGAACTTTAGAAGACTACTACAAAAGTATAAATCATTATCTTTAACAGATTGCCATGGTATTGTGATTTTTCTGGAAAGTGATCATTAAGTATTCAAATAATCATCTACTTGATTATTTGGATAACTTTGCCTCTGAGATTCTTCTACCTTACTTGATTCACGATTGACTGGATTACGCTTAGAATAAGATTATGATTATTTGTCAGTTGTTAACAAAGGAATAAAAGTTACTTGGAAATAATTATTATGGAACCAGGAATTTATTATAAAAAAAGAAAAGAAGAACATAGATGTGAAGCCTCATTAGAATAAAATATGTATTAAATAAATGGTGCATACAGTAAAAAATATTAATAAAAGAGGAAAAAAGGCTATAAAAACTTCTTTTTGAAAAAAAAATCTGCTAATCGCTTAATTGCCACATTTTGTTAAAAAAATGGTTAATAAAGTTTTTAGTTAGTGGGAAAGGTTACATATATTGAGGGTCTACTAACAAATTATCATCATCAATCATTATCAATCTACTGCAGGATGAAGGTCTCTCCAAGTTCAATCTATCTTCTCTGATCTTTAGCTTCTTTTCTCCACATCACCCCTGCACACTTTCTTATTTCATCCATCCATCTCACATGTGGTCTCTTTCGGGGTCTTTTACAATCTCTTAGAATCCAGTTTAAGATTTTAATTGTCCATCTGTTATCATTTCTAGCAATATGTCCAACCCAACTCCACTTCAATCTTTTAATTTTTTCAATGAGGTCAGTAACACATATTTGTTCTCTTACCCATACATTGCATTTTCGATCCCTTCTTGTTACTCCCAGCATGCAGCTCTCCATACTCCTTTGAGTTGTCTGAAGTCTCTGTATTGCTCTTGTATTAAGTATCCAAGTATCAGATCCATAAGTAAGAATTGGCAAAACACATTTGTTAAAAACCTTCCTTTTCAAACAAGTAGGCATATTTCCTTTTAGTATCAAGTTATTTCTACGAAAAGCATCCCAACAAAGTTTAAGTCTATGATTAATTTCATCCACTATGTTTCCATCTGTATTAATAATCTGGCCAAGGTATTTGTAACTATTAACTTCTTCTAATTCATCATAATCAATCTTTATTTTCATATTTTGAGCAAATCGATTAAACATTACTTTAGTTTTTTTAATATTTATCTTTAGTCCTACTTTTCTACTTTCATTTGATAACTCCTGCAACATTTCCTGCAGCTCTGAAGCATTATTTGCAAAAACAACTACATCATCTGCGAAATCTAAATGACTTAAATAATCTCCATTTACTTTCACTCCTTTAATTTTCCATTTTAATCCACAAAATACTTCTTTCAGCACTGCTGTAAAAAGTTTTGGAAATATGGAGTCACCTTGTCTTACACCCTTCTCAATGTTGACTTTCCCAGTATCATTATGTAATCTAATTGATGCTATTGCATTTTTATAAATATTCTTTAAAATATGACAATATCCTGGATCTATACCTTGATGATCCAATGCTTTAGTCGCTGAAGAAATGTTTATAGAATCAAATGCCTTTTCATAATCTACAAATCCAAAACATAATGGCAACTCATATTCATTTGTCCTTTCTATAACTTCTCTCAATACCTGGATATGATCTACTGTACTAAAACCACTTTTAAATCCATCTCGTTCTCTTGGTTGGTGGAAATCCAATGTTCTCTGTAGACGAGTTGTAATTATCTTGGTAAAAAGTTTGTATGGAACTGATAAAAGGCTGATAGGTCTGTAATTTTTATTATCTTCTTTATCACCTTTTTTAAATGTTAATATTATTACTGCATTCTTCCAATCATCTGGTACATCTTTATCATTTAGACATTTGGTATATAACTTTGCTAAAAAAAATTCTATTTCTTTACCTGCTTCTTTTAATATATCAATTATAATTCCATCATTACCTGGCGCCTTTCCTTTCTTAATACATTTAATTGCATATCTCATTTCTTTATTTAAAATTCTGGGGAATTCGGAAGATGTAATAGATATAGGAGGTACTTGTTCTTTAGTACTATATAATTCTTGATAAAAGTCTTTTACCCATTTCATGATGACATCTCTCTTTTTAGTAATAATTACATTTTTTTTTTATTGCAGATATAAATTTCCTTCTACAGCTTTCCTTGCTAGTTCACAGTTATACTTTCTCATATCATTTTCAACTCTTTTCCACACCATTTTACAAAATTCGAGATATTCAATTCTTTTTAATGTATCATTTTTGTATATCTTCATATTCCTTCTTTTTTTCATAAATTCTATAGTCTCGGTAGAAATTTTATTGGTCAATTGCTGTCTTTTTCTACCAGCAATCTTTGCTGCAGTTTTTCAAAGAGTATCAGCTATTTTCATATTAATTTCATTCAAATCTGAATCATGTTCAAAATCTACTAATACTTGAAACCGATTTGCAAGTTCCAATTTAAATTCATTAGAATGTTTCTGAAGATTAGAAATATAAACCGTAAATGTTGTTTTTCTTAATAATTTTTGACTCTCTTGTTTTGCATTAACACGTATCTTACATCTTACTAATCGATGATGACTTCCTGTGTTAAATTTATTAAGAACATTACAATTTTGAAATATGTATTTTCTGTTAGTCAAAATATAATCCAGTTCTGCTGTACCTTCATTTGGATGTTTCCATGTCCATTTCCTTTTAACATTTTTCTCAAAAAAGGAATTCATAATATAAAGTTTTTCTTTTTCTGCAAACTCCACAAGTCTATGTCCTCTCTCATTTCTATTACTATAACCAAAATTACCTACAGCACTTTCATCTTTCATTTGTTTACTAATTCTAGCATTAAAGTCTCCCATAACAATTTTAAAATATTGTTTACTCTGATCAAAAGCCTTTTGTCATCCATATAAAAATCTTCTACTACTTCATCACTATGAGAACTTGTTGGGGCATAAACCTGAATTATCTGAATTTGATATATGCTATTAAGTTGTATAACTAATCTTGCCACTCTGTCGATACACCATCAATCTCCCCAATGTTGTTCTTCCACTTTTTATTTATAATGAATCCTACTCCATTTGTATTTACAATATCTGTGCCTTGTCCATTTTTTAAATCAATTGTTTCTTCACCTTTTCTTCTAACTTCATAAAGTCCAATAATATCCCATTTAATATAAGACAGTTCTTCTAATTCTTGCAATATGCCTTCACTTGAAAGTAATCTGCAGTTGTAAGTACCTAAATAAAAAGCAGTTATCAAATGGCGGTCTGGGTCGCAATCAGGGGATTTTTAGCACCCCACGCCTTCGACCACCAACCGCTGCCTTGGTTGGTGACTTTACAGCCGCCTGGGAAAAAGGGCCATGATTTATTTTTGTCTGTCATAATTGTATATATGTATTGGAAAAACATATATCATTTAAACAAAAATTTATTTTGCCTTACACAAACATTTATTCTGCCTTATCAGGCAACTGAGAAGAAAGACCACGGTGTTTCTTGATCTTAAACTCAGAGATAATAAACTCACATTGTAGCAAAGATATCTTGATTCAATTATTGTTTTATTATATATAGTTTTAAATGAGCTTAAAGATGATAACTGGTCTAAGAATGATATTATCTTCTATAGCTTAATAAATAATTAGAAATAAAACGAATTATCAATGGCGCAAATACAGGGTATTTTTTCATTAGTGTTTAAATTAATAATAATTTAATTCAATAACTAATGAAAAAATACTTCACAAAAAATAGTTCCTTGATTTCAATAATATAATTACTTCATTTAAACTTATCTTAATTTCTGTGATATTTGCTTGTGAAAAATAGAACAAGATTTATTAGTACCATACTTTAATTTGGCAGTCTTAATGTATATAATAAAATTAGTTTTTTATTTTTTTTTATTTCAGTCTATTTAATTAGAAATCACTGAACACGATATTGGATAGATACTACAGTATCAAATCAGAAGACAATCATATTTTTTACACTTTTAATGATAATTTTTGATTAAGATGTTTAAACTAATGGCGTGAAAGATCTAAATGCTAATATTTTTTCATGTCAATTTTTTTCTTTTTCTATATACGTCATATTACAATTGAATAACTGTATATTCGGTAATTTCACTTATGTTAAATTAAGGTAATTTTGAATAAAATTAAAATTTCAATATCATTTTGAATTTGTGTGCAATGATTTCTATTTCCAATTGAGATGCGTATGCAAAATCTGATCAAGTAATTGCTTATTGCGGTACTAATCTAAAATTTTACAAATTGATCCATGACCTTGGCATTAAAACTAATAATTTTATAGTTTGGATAAGATGATATCATACAGAATTTCACTAGAAGATAAAATGCAACATTATATATATATCTTTTAACAAAAAAGTTTAATTGACTAAAAATTGATTGTAGTAGTCTATTTGCATTGCATCTTAGTTTTAAATGAGTATTTTTATATTTATGTAGTTGTTAAAATAATAAGTGTTGGAAATCAGTTTATTTCAGTAGCATAAGGTCAGACTCTGAAGTTGATATCCATAAATTTCAATTTCAGTTCCGCACTTAATGTGTTTAAACTTCTTATTGAAGCTGGAAATCTGTTCTGCAGACTTGCGCCTCACCTAGTGCCAATTATATAAGCGCTAGAACGGGTTTGAACCTAAATTATATCTAAATTTAATAGGCAATAGTATATATATAGATGTATGGATATACAAACATTTAGTTCATCTGCCCATTCAACTTGCACATGTATATGGCTGTGTGAAAATTAACATTTGAAAGTTATAAATTTTGTAATTTTATTTCAATCAACTTTCTAATCAATATACATTTTATAAATTTTATGTTTTGCAAGTAATAAATTTGTTATAAAAATAAAATTGTCATTTAAGGGACAAGCAATAATATTTTGGAAATTTATTGCTAGTAATTTGTGTAAAAGTAAAATTGTCATTTAAGAGACAAACAACAGTATCTTGGAAATTTATTACTAATAGTTTGTCTAAAATAAACTGATGTTTAAAAGTGAAACAATGCAATCGGTCAGTCTTAAAATTTTGCGGGCCATTGTGTCATTCTAAAAAATACAAGAAGGTCATAGGTGCCAGAGGTTCTTTAATTATTTTGTCTAGCCAATGATCTGGTCTTTTTCATCCCCATATATAGAAATGGAGATCAACATCGAATCTCAACCAAGTGTCTGAGTTTGAGGTAGTGGCCAGCATTGTTTAAATATTTTCTTATGTATAAATGGCTAAATTTTGTATTTTTCTTGGCTTTTTTTTTCTATTCTGATATCATATCCCTCACACAAGCTTGCGTTGTGTAGCAAATCATGATGGGGTAAAGGAGATCATCTATTTCCCATATCTCTGGGAAGCTTATCTAGCTCACTATGCCAGGATCAGGAGCATCTAGACCAAATATGCGGACTGTTCCGTGAACTGTGTGCCTGAAAGTGAATTTTGAATCTCTATCAATGCCTGTTTGAAACCCAAGCCAGCTCATGATCATGATCCACCGATTACCTACGTCGTCGCGTCCTCAAGCCCAAGGTAACATTTATAATACCGTCAGCTATTGAACTCTTAATTGATAAATTATTCTAATTCTAAACTATATTGTACGTCTTTCTTTTCCTTGCTTAATTTTTAAAGCTGTTATATAAATGCTAATAATGTCTGTGCAATTTATTCTGATCCTATATAAATTCATCTGTTTTGGTGCAGCAATTTAGAATTAATTTGATTTTCTCTTATTTTATTATTCTAATTCATTTTGATATGCCAAGAAAGTATACAATCTAGCGAGTGAATTTAAATCCACCGCCAGTAGTTTTCTCCTTTTAAATTATGGAGATGTAAATTTTCTTTAAAGTTCGTTGTTATAAACTCGCTAGGTTTTATACTATTATTCTACAATATTTTTATTCTTTAAATGATCGGAAGGTCTTAATGTTTACATTTAATTATCTTTAACTGAAAATTAACCCTCATCTAATCATTAAGGTTGTTGTATCATTTTAACTAATTAAATCTCACCAGAAGTGAATTTAATGATTTTGATTTTGTAAATAATTTATCTGTGCAATGATCAGGGGTGTGAGAGAGAGAGAGCAATGTATTGCCTTTTAGTTTTAACTCTAACCCCTTATGTGCATTTTATTAATCATTAGTTAACTGCCAGGAATGGTTTATCTTTAAGCATTTCATTACGCAGGAGAGCGTCTTATATTAATCAGGTGTTTATTAATTTACCGTGGTCATTAGTGACACAAACTATTTATCTGTTTTGGGCATTATAAGTGCATCGCTGCAGTCGTTATTTATGATTTTCTTGCTTTGTCACGTATTTTGGGATTTTTGGAATGACCAATCCCACTCTTTGCTATCCCTTTCAAAGTAGACGCATTTCCTACTAGGGATCTTTTTCAGGCACCTCCAATGAATAAGTGTATGGAAAACATATAGATAAATCATCCCAACATGCAATTAATGCCATTGTTCTTCAGAGATATGACCTTGTCCATCGAGCAGTTCGTACAAACATGACCGAGCCACTCAAGAGTGTCTTAAGTGACCGCCTCTCTATATGCGATTGTGAGCAATAACGTGATATCACCTTTATTATTACTGAGTTGTCTATCCACCTGCAATACTCTCTGTCATTCGTAATTGCATGCTATTTGCCATCCATTCGATTTAATTTTCTAAGTCAGGTTATGCTTCTTTTAAGCTGAGCTATTTCACTCCCACACATCTGAGTGATCTCCCAAATATTGCACACTTTCAAATCACACATTCTAAACTCTATTCGTATATGTAATGACTAATAAAACTCATTAGTGTGAATCTATAATATATTAAATGAAATGTTCAGCTACAAGGTATTATTGATTACCTAATTATGTTATTTGATTTTTGGCATATTAACCGCACCACCATATATGAGCAACCGCACAAACTACCCTTGTTTTATATATGTACTACTAGCTTTATGTATTAACACAAAGATTTTATGTTTTATTTAAATTCAATGATTTATTGACTTAGTCCATAAAGTGCATGATTGCAAATTAAACCATGATCAAATTTGTAACTCCCATTGTACAGTCATTCTAAACAGCTATTTTGTTTATTACCGTATTTAATTATTTAATAAAATTTATATTATATCATATTTGAAATAAAATCCTTGTTTTTTACTTCACCTTTGAGGTGTAAGTTTTAAATTGCGCTTTATGCAAAATATTGAAGCTTATTATTATTAGAAAAAAATTATATGGCTGAGCGCTTTCAGAGAACTTAAGTCTCCATATTCATAACCTACTTTAAGTGAAGTTTTGTGGTAATTTATGCAACATTTATGCAAGTTTTCTTTCATAATGACTATTTTCTGGAGATTATAAAGCACGATTCTTTTCAGTTTATTGTATAGTTGTCATTTGCAATAAAGCATGCCTCCTTAATCTTCCTTTCATATCATTATGTTCAGTGCACAGTGCCCTTGCCATAGTGGGTTCAAACAAATGGCCTGTTGTTTTTTGGTGCTCAAAGAATATGGATTTGTTTTCAGTATTATTTAGAACTCTTCTGTATAAATAATGATGTTGAGATGTTCTGGTGGTAATGGTAGCATGGGTCTCTCTATAATATGATGCTCTACATCCATTGATTGGGCATGAAATTTTATAAGCTGCTTGAGCTATTTTATCAGAAGGTATTTTGTCTTTGGTATTGTTTACCATTCTGTTTGTTGAAGGCGGGTTGTGGAATCCTAGATCGAAGGACTCAGCAAATATTTTATATTTCCTAGTAATTGATGGTATGTAAGATAGCAGCATTCTTGGTTTATTGTTTCTAACAATGTCAGTTTGTAGCTTAGTTTGAAATTGCCTAATCTTTTTGTAGATAATGTTGTGTGAAAATCCAATATTTTCCAGATCTTTAATATAATTTGTGAGGTTCTTTTTGCGGTCAGCTTCAAATTTACATACTCCAGCCAATTTATGTGAATTGGGTGAGTTCGAGTTTGGATGTATAAATCCTCGAATTTCCAATGGCTTGACTATCATGTTGTAGGTAAGTTAGGGTGGGTCTCTATAAACTTGAATATCCAGATATTTAACATTGTGCTGGAGATTTTCTGGTATGCAATTAATTGTTAAGGAGGTTTGTGTTTGCAGCTCTTTTTGAATATCTGTTATTATTTGTTCTGGTGCCGCTATGAATACATCGTCGACGTAAGCGCGTATATATTATGTTTGGTTCAATTGCGTTGTACTTAGTATTTACTTTTCAAAATGATTGAGGAAAATACTAGATATTATCGCACTTATTGGGAGGCGCATTGGCCATCCGTTTTTTATTTTAAACCATTTGCCATTAAATGTGGCCACAATATTTTGATACATCCATTTCAAAAATTCCATTATGAAGCTCAGCTGCGCTTGTGGGCAATTATTATTTGTCAGTTCAGCTACAATAATGTCAATCGAGCTTTTACGGGTAATTGACCCGTATAGCTCTGTTATATCCAGTGATGCAATACTAAATTCAGGTTTGATTCTGGCCTGTTTAATTTTATTAATGAATTCAAAAGATGAATTAATAGAATGTGTGCCAAAACCTATTCTTTCGAATAGCCATTGATTTATCATTTTTTGCGGTAATGACGTAATGCGCTCCGGCGAAGTCTATCATCAATCTTAACGGCGCATTAGGTTTATGTAACTTAATGTTAGAGAAGATTCTTGGGGGTGTAGTTGCGGATGGATATATATGATAATATTGGGCCTTTGAAAAGGCCTTGTTGCAATGTTTGCGAAGTATAGATGCTATAAATTTCTCTTTATTTACTTTATTATTAAAATTAGCTATCTCCTCAAACTTCAAATTGCCAATCTGATTATTAATTTTATTTAAATAATCTCCTCTGTTTATTAGAACGAATCTATTCCCTTTATCTTCTTTAATACAAATGATATTGTTGTCTGCTAAAAACTTTTTCGTGCTTTTAATTTTAGTGCTCCATTCGTCTATGTTCCGGGTCAGTTGTTTGTGTTGGATTGTATTCTCGCATTTGTCATTCATTGCCCAAATCTCGAGTATGACTGTTTAATTAATTTAAGTTATTTCAAATTGAATGAAAGATTTTATTAGTATTATTATTTAAACTTCTTTTGTTTAACGTTGCCTTGAACAACATTCTGGATCTGATTATTAATATATTAAGCAATACTCTGCACCGCCCTTTAAGTATTATATTTTGTAATAATCATTAGCTAATTATTTGAAAATTATTGATTCCCAAGTCTCTTTACTCACCCTGTTCTCATTGCTGGGTCTGGAGTAAATGAAAGCTTGCTAGTATCCTCAAAAGCTTTGTCCATGTAGTCAAAGACCCTGGAGCACCGAGCAAATATGTTAGCGTTTAGTATTGTTCCAGACCTGTGTATCTTGCACATGCTAGATTGCTATAGTTTGCTTGGATTGTAAGTCTTGTTGAATGAACACACGATTTTGACAAGTACATTATGAATCCAAAACAATAAACCATAGGATTGTTTTTTTTAGATAATGTGAAATATAATTTGAGTGTACATAAAAGTTAAATTAAATTAATTTTAAATTGTTCATAGCAAGCAAACATACTTTCTGATTCTTTCAGAGAGAAATGTTGAAGAAAAAATCTATTATCAAGATATATTTAACTTATTCATTCAGTATACTGAATGTTTACTATATGGAGCTTACCACTAGCTCCAAAACAAGCTTTAATTATAAGTGCCTAAAGAGAAAGAATTCAAAATCTCTTTCGATCTTATGGCTCACTTCAGTGAGGAGTTAGGATTTCAGACACTAGATCCAAAATTCCAACTTAAGCATCAGTACTTATTTATTACGTTACTATCAATTTGAAAACTTGAATTTTTCAGAAACGAAAATGTCTTCAAATCCAGTCTTACAAACCAGATAGCTATATTATCTGAAATTAGTTGTTTCCCCATATATATATATATATATATATATATGGGGAAACAACTAATTGCAGTATATCCTTATATATATATATATATATATATATATAAGGATATACTGCACTTTATTCATTGTATCTTTAACTTTAGATATGATATCAAAATAGCTTCAGAATAAAATCGTAGAATTATATACTAAGATTACAAGGTCTTGCTTTTATAGTTTACAGATCCCTTTTGGAATTTTTTTTTTCATAAAAATGAACATTTCTTTAACACGTGTTGGATTTTGAGTTAATAAATGTCTCTAAAAATAGCTTTGAATCGGAATACTGTATTTAAGACAATCTTTTTTTATGGTAAAATACATCATATCATATTTACAATCTATGTTTGAATTTAATCTAGGTAACACTTGAAATTTTTTTTTCAATTATGCTTGTCCATTTAATATTAGTCACTAAATATGTATTTAGCTACTTCTCAACCTTCCACTGTATGATAAGTAAAGTATTCTCCTTACTATTATTCGATTCTAATATAAAAAGAATGATATTGTAAGAAAGGCATTTGAATTGAAGTGGTTTATTTAATGATAATTTTATAGTTTTATTTTACTTCAGTTTAATAAATCAATTTTTTTTCAATTGTAATTAAAACTTTTATTCAATATTTTTAGAATTATGTGAAATTCAATTATGTTTAGTTCATCTGACTGAAGACGAATTCACAGATCTGAATGATATTAAGCAAAAACTTAATGATGAATTCCATCTTTCATGCTATTCTGACAGCAATACAGCTCTTATGTGGTACAGTTTATGTAATAATCTACGCCAACAAAGAATGTCTCATCAAAGCATCTTAAGTAATGTAAATTAAAATAAAATAAAATGATTTCTATAAATAATTGCATTTCTCATTTATTTTATGATTTACTTTTGTTTAAATATATTTCATTAAAATAAAATATTTGGGACATAAATATAACAAAAATGTAAAACGGAATGCAATAACCCATTCGAGCAAAGATGTATCTAAGACTTATCAAAGTGAACGAGAGAGAAGAAAGAAATAATTTTTATCAAGCTAATCAAATGCTAAATATAAGGTGTAATCATTTGTTTTACCTCAACTGAATGATTATGGCTCTCTATCTGAAGAAAAAAATCCTTAGATTTCTTGAAGATTTAAAATTTTAAACTATTTACATTTTTTAAATTTAAATTTGAACTCCAGATCATGGTTACAGGAATTGGATGAACTAACCATTGCATAACAGATCATATATATATATATATATATATATATATATATATATATATATATATATGTATATATATATATATATATATATATCGCACCGACTCTTCACATATTCACTATACAAATCATCTTATCTTTAGCCTAGCTCAAATATCAAACTATAAATTATAAAAAAAATATCAATTTATGAGACCCAACAAAAGACTGAACATATCTATTACATAATATCTAAGGTAGATTTAAGAGACTGTTACATTAGAGTGGTTTTAACATTGAGAAAGCATATAAAATATATCTCCCAATGGCTTAGCTATTGTAAAAATCTTTCAACTATTAATTTGGTATATTTCTTAGGAAAATTTCCACAATAGACAATGATTAACATAATCTTTCATTAAAAATAATGTTTATTTCCTTTTACTTATCTAATCAATTACATAAAGTAATGAAATCCAATGTTTTATAAAATACTTTATAATAAATATTGCTGCCATATGTATAACTCAAGATTATCAGTTATTTTTTCATAATAAAATAACAATTACTCCATTTAAGATAATTGAATAATAAGAGGGATTTTACTAAGATCTTAATAATAACCAGACCTAACATTACAAATACAATTTCAATCATTTTCTTAAGATTAGCATATCTTTCTAACATTTATAATATAAGGAATTCCAAATTATTAATTACTACCATATTTTCCAACAATTACTTTATTTATAAATTAGAAACACTAATTATTAAAATGAACCACTTGTAGAATTTTTAGAATCTATATCAATTAATTGAAATAATTTTCCCCTTTTTAATAAGTTGAGTAAATTAATTAATCAACTTACACTGTTTAAAATTTCCTCTTAACTTAAAATATAAACTGTTTGAGGTATTCCCATACCAATCTCTCTTGTAAACTCATATACTATTTTAAATTTATTTTACAAATGAATCCAAATTAATTTTACAACAAATTTAATATAACTTTAAAGATATAAATATTTCAGATTAAAATATGATGCTCTTAAATATTATAATTTAAGTAGTTATAATTTAATTTAATAAATAATTAATTTATCAAGTTTTGTTCTTTATATTTCCATAATTTTTGTACTTAGATCTGACAGTGTGATGAAAATAATTGGAACTAGAAATAAAGCCATTAATCTACATTTATATCAAAATATTTGTTTATTTAAACAAATAACAATAATCAATAACAACCGAAACACACAGGCTTATATTTACCTGTGTCTATATATGTAATATATAGGGTATATGAGCACAGACTTTCACACGACCCACCACTCTCCACTCTATCTCATAACACTGATACACTTGAACACACATATGTTGAAAAGATAAATAATCACCAATATACGCATTTCATACTAAACCAGCAATCATCAGTTGGTCCAGATTACCATCTCCACACATATACACTATAAGTACTCAGATATATATTAAGATAACAAATTTTTAACTATTACATATTAAAAATATATAAACACATATAATATTATTAACATTTTTGTACAATTATTTACATTAATGAGACCACTACTTTACTTACGTATATTGCTTTGAAATTAAACTTTTAAATTACATCAGTATTTGTTATTCAAATTGGTTATTCCTAACATATATTTTTCTCTTGCTAAGATTTTATTATAATCTTTGTCAGTTTTGAATATAGGGATTCATTTTTTCAACTCTTTTATTGAATATACAATATATTTTTCTTTTCCTTCCCTTCCATAGAATACATTTCCCCCCTAAATTTTGATATTTTTGTATACATGTAAATTCTAGTAACAACTATAGTTAAACTTTACAGTTGTGTTGTTGGTTTTTATAATATAAAATATATAAGATTAAAATAAGTAAAAGAACCAAGATTAAACCTCCTCTTGATAATCATTCATTTTGTTCATCCATCCATTCTTTCTTTTCATTGATCTCATTTTTTTTCAATATGGTATTAATTCAAAAATTTATTTGCTCTGCATTTACTTCAATTTCATATCAAACAACTTTCTGCACCTTAGATAAGATATTATAATCTTTCTTAAAATACAACCAACTATATTTGATGCTTACCTTACTTTTCTTTACTATTTAAAAATTCCAGTAGATAAGAAATTAATTTTAGTATATTAAAATACTATAAATTTACAATGGAGGTCTTCTTTTCCTTTTAAATAAGATGTGCTCTCATGGCAAGTAGTCATATTCTCTTAATGATGCTACCTTAATATCCAGGCTTTTGCAATAAGCTACTATGGATCTTAACATTTTATTTTATGGAAATTTCTCACATCATTACGTCTCAAAACTACATATATGGGTGTCACTTAGACTAACCTCATTATTTTATTTCCATCAGTTCTTCAGGGAAGTATAACCTAAATACATTAATCATATCCTGGAATGATAACGTATCTAACTCTAAAAAAGGTATTGCTAGCATCCATCATTATAATATACCAGCATAATAATATTACACTATTATCTTCCTATTAATTGTTATTTCACAAATCTACCAATAATATGTTACAAAACAAAGTATATAATTTGACACACGTGAATGTTTGCTTTGTTACATTAAAACTGAGATCATTTTTTTATTAGCCACTTTTATCATTCATACATTTAATCCTTTTATTTGGCTCTTTAAAATTTCATTATCATACATTTTTTAATATTATTATAACTCCCATCTCTCGTTCTTTATCATGACAGTAAATTGATTATTAATTATTTCATACTTTTTTTGTTGTTAATTAATTATTTCATACTTTAAAACATATAATCAATTATTTTAAATTCTGTTACCTTACAATAAAAACTCAAAGTATTGTTTTACCCCGTTTTCAATTTTCTCTTTCCTTCTTGCTTATTACGTTCTCATCCTAAGCATAACTTTTAAAGTTATTAATTTACAACAAACATTAAAATATAATAAATAATAAATAAAATCGTTTAACTTAACTAATTTAATATGAAACTTAACAACTAATATAATGTTGGCACTTGTTTAAAATAATACCTAAAGAAAAATTTATTTATTTATTTTTTTCTTTTTCTTCTTCCTTGTGATTTCTTCTCCTATACTTTAGTATGATTTTCAATACTTCCTTGCAAACTATTACTTAAAATTATTATGTTTATTAGCGTTCCAAGGATCTTCTACGCAACATTTTAAAAATAATCACCAGCAATAATAAACAAAAATCTTTCACTGTGAGATGCTTCTTGAGACAATTTTTCATATTTACATGCTAGAATTTTTTTTATACTTAACTATTATAAAAGTTAATGAAATCGGTAATTAACCAATCAAGTCAAACATATATTTAAATACTAATTATTTGAAGTATTGATTAATAAATTATTTTCACTCAAATCCTTAGTTTCATCCCTATGCTTTATAAAAATTTGTTTTTCCTACGATAAACATAAATAAGTTTCTTGAAAATAAGTCTCTCTTAATATAATTTTTAAATTTATTTAAGAGACCTGTAGAGGTCCCTACTATCGCATTTTACATGCATATTCTTGAGGTTACAGCCTCAGTAAATATTACTTAAAAGACTTAAGCTAATTATCTCTTCTTCATGAATTCTCCTCCGTTTTATATTTCTTACTTTAATAAAAAACTTATACTAGTTAAATAGGAGACTATATATTTTTACTTACCAATTAAAAAAAAAAACATTTACTATCCTATTTGTTTGATTAAAATTAATGTGCTTTATAAAATACAGTACTACAAATGTCCATCTCTAAATAATATTATTTTTTTAATTTGAACAGTATAAGTTATTTCAATTGATAACGCTAATTATTTTTTTTAACTTTTCATCTCAATCATACAATATATTAAAATTCTATATCTTCTCTTTCTTAATTCATAAAAGTTAATTATTCTTATCTTAGTTTAGTTCCTTTTGTTAATCAACCTATTATTTAAGCTATTCAATAATGTAGAGATAAAATAAAAATGTTATCTTACATAAATGACTGTCCACTTTTTAATTACTTGTAATGAATTACTTTTATCAGTCAACATTTTTCGTTTATAACAATAATATATACTGAAACTTTTTCCATATTAGCATTTTAAAATTGTAAATTGACTTTCTCATGTTATAACTTGTGACACTGACAAAGAAATTAGTTTAGATTATTTTATCATCTTGCTATACTTCTTTTAAATATTTTATATTTATTTCTTTAAGATTAATTGACTTATATAACTTTTGTATAAAATAAAATATTTTGATAATTTTCTGAATTTTACAAAAGTTTTATATAGCGATATTATTTTACCTCTTGATTTTTTTTTCTTCCATAGTCTGTTCATTCTATAAATAGCCATCAAACATAATGTGGAAAACAATTGCTTCAATGTTATTGGTCAATAATTTAAAAGTTGTTTAATATCTAACTTGTTATGTTAAAATTTATCCCATAAAAATATTAATAAATATTTTAAAACTAATAAAATTCAAACAATGTTTTAATTGAAATTTAGCTTCATAGAAATATTTTAATAAAAATATTAAAATCAATGATATTTTATTGTCATTATAATTATTTAAAAATATATTATTATTAAAATTATATACTGATATATAAAATGAAAACATTTATGAACACAATAAATAAAATGTATATCTATTATCTCTCTAAATTCTCTCTTAAAAGTTATATATAAATTATTAGTGCCAGTTATATTTTAAAAATTTAAAATTTTGGACTATTAGATACATTTTATATATTCCCTTATTACAGTGATCCAATTAAAAGGTTACTATATATATATATGAAAAACAAAAACAAGTTATAAATCATGTAACTTGCTATCACTTGCATTTATGATCAATAGATGGAGCTTTACCAAAACCTCCGTACAAGCGTATTTTTGTTTACATAAACATCAAAAGAGTCAGAATTCACTATCTCTTTCATTAGCTCCACCTTCAGATCAGCTGATTTCAAGCTAATTTGCTGGCCCTTCACTGATGATAGCAAATTAGCTTGAAATCAGATGATCTGAAGGTGGAGCTAATGAAAGAGATAGTAAATTCTGACTCTTTTGACGTTTATGTAAACAAAAATATGCTTGTACAGAGGTTTTGGTAAAGCTCCATCTATTGATTATATATATATATATATATTGCACCCTTATACTTTGTACAGATAGTTTAGGTAGGGTTTGAAATGTAGTTATTTTTTAAAAAATTAAATTAGGTTATTTTCTAATATGTAATTGTGATGTTATAGGTAATATGAGTTCAAACCTAGTAAATAGAGGCATATAAAGAAGTATTAAATAGTTTAAAGTCATTTTATAAAATAAAGTAATAAAATAGTATAATATATTGTTTAAATGATAAGATTAGTTTTATTTATTATATTCAACAGATACTATAATAATATAATAGTTTAATTTTAGTAATTAATATTTAAAACAGGCAAAACTCTCTATGTGTATTGCCATTCAGTGCAAGCCAGAGTAATCAATGGATGCCAGAAAGCTTGTGCATAAAATCCCTATCTAGTGTCTACTCATCCAACGTCCCCAGACTAGTTTCTGGCTTGTGGTCTTGTCAGTGAGGAGTCTTGTATCTGAGAGCATTGCACCTAGATCTTAGGATCTAATGCACCCCCACAGCAGCCATTTTTTATCTTTACTTAACTACAAAACTATGAGTCATAAATTGAAAACACTATATTTTTAATCCAAGATCATCAGCTTATATAGTCATATAGGTCTAAACTCAGGTCAGTACCTATACATTTTTGTGTCTTTGGTTCTGTAATAACCATAGACACCACTGTCCTATTAGGCAGGATTGATTTTAAGCCAATAAACATCACATGATCACAATTTCTTATGCTTGCTTATAGCTGTTATTAAAACAGGCAAAACTCTATACATATTGCCACTCAGTGCAAGCCAGAATAATCAATGGAAGCCAGGAGACTTGGGCATAAAATTGCCATCTAGTGCCTACTCATCCAATAAAACTCAGGTCAGTACCTATACATTTTGGTGTCTTTGGTTCTGTAATAACCATAGCCACCACTGTCCTATTAGGCAGGATTGATTTAAGCCAATAAACATCACATGATCACAATTTCTTATGCTTAATTATAGCTGTTATTAAAACAGGAAAAACTCTATACATATTGCCACTCAGTGCAAGCCAGAATAATCAATAGATGCAAGGAGACTTGGGCATAAAATCCCCATCTAGTGCCTATTCATCCAATATCCCCAGACTAGTTTCTGGCTTTTAGCCTTCATCAGTGAGGAGCCCTGGATCTGAGAGCACTGCATCTAGATCTTAAGATTTAATGCAACCCTCCAGCAGTCACGTTTTATCTCTACTTAACTACAAAACTATGAGTCTTAAATTGAATACTTCAGGGGTGAATTTACTTTATGTAGCAACTCAGTTTTGATGACTCTAAGATGCATCCAACTCTTATTGTGGAGTTATGGGTTATATGTATGTGTGCATGTATATATTCAATCGATTAAATTAATGAGTGAGGTATGAATGAGTTTGATAAACCAGAGACCAATTTGATTTAAAACATGTTAAATTTTATTAAAACAGATAAAAATTGAAATTCTATTTACATAGCAAAAAATGTGCTTATATGTGCCCCATATGCATCTCTACCATTTCAATAACTAAATTATTCATTATACCAACCATGCATCTAGTAAATATGCATTAAGAGACTCCTTATATGCAAAGTCAATGATTAACAAAAGAAAAAATATTATTTCCTCCCATAATACTCAGACAAGATCATTTCCATTTCAGACATCACTCTCCTTTGGAGATCCATTTAGACACTTCAGGTTAGGCGTTTTTCTAGACATTATTTATACAAATGAGTCACAGCATCACACTCTTTGGCAATTAAGACAGTCATGGTCCTATGGCAAGTTTATCTAGCCAATACATATTGTTTGTTAATTAAAAAAAGATTTAAATTTTCTTGAATTTACATGAAGGAAAGTTTTATTTCATCGCCTATCCATATGTGCTGGTTATATATATAATGTTCCTTTTTTTTCTTGATTGCATAGTTTTCTGTCTTCAATTGTCGCTATAGAATTAATTTAATCCTTTGATTATATTGCTAAAGTTTATTGATTGTTACCATTTCAAACATTGATAATCATCAGTTCAATTCTCCGTGCTTTAAAATCCTATGTAGAAAAGATAATACCTTTGATCACATTGTCCATTTTATTAGTGTTCAAAATTAAGCTATTTGCTTTTTGCTGTTGTTATAACACTTTATAAAATGTGAAAGAGAATGGAAATATTTTGGGCTTAATTTTATACTCGACAGCGTTTCCATTGTTTAGCAAGCTCACATTTCCAACTTCCTTTGGTATCACTCTAAATTCCCATTGTTGTGCAAATAGTTGATATTACATAACAAGAATATGTAATAAATTTACATAGTAAAATTCTATTCTTACTTTTCAACACTCGGTTGCTTAGATATTGACTTGACCTCAGGTCATCACCACTTTGACTAAATCACTGTCTTTTATAGTAAAATTCTATTCTCCCTTTCCAACACTCAGTTGCTTAGATATTGAAATTCTATTCTTCCTTTCCAACACTCATTTGCTTAGATATTGATTTGACCTCAGATCATCACCACTTTGACTAAATCACTGTCTGTTATTATGATGTCTACATATCAACAAACAAGTCATAACTGGTATATATTGAAATGGTCAGTTTCATCCATCTGCCCATTTCATTTATTTTACACACACATCTATCCATATGCCAGGTTTAAACCCTCTCAGAGTACCCATTTAAATAACATTAAATTACTATGTGTGCGGAATCACATATATATATATGCGAATGATAAGTCTGTAATTTAATAGTATATGTTTATTACAGATATGTATCCATTTTATAAGAATTTCTAATTTAAGAAATATTTTAGTTTAAATTATTGTTATGTTATTGGTATATACTACAGATATGTATATTCATTTTATAAATATTTCTCGTTTAAGAAATATTTTAGTTAAATTATTTAGCCAATTGTATTGCTGTATTATTGAAATCGCATATGTATATTTCCTGTTATTCTACATGTATGGTTATAAAATTAGTTTATATTAATTATCAAACAACTTTTATTTGTTACTGGTAAACAGATCTTAAAGTAGGTCATGCATTGGTCCTATTAATGCATTGATCCTAAAATAGCATGGACTTGATTTGGTAAATATAAAATGTTAATAACAAAATAACGCAGGAAAACAAAATCTCAATTAGTTGTCATAATTAAAAATGTTTTTTTAAAATAAATAAATGGGTTTTTTTTACTAGTAGTAACTATTAAATATATTTTGCTAAAATAAATAAATGGACTTTCCAGCTATGTACAAGCTCGTAAAAATTAACAGGTGGCCAGAGTTTGAAAAGTATAAATACTTAAAGTTTTGTTGCCAAGTATTGGATCATATATATAATAAGTGAGTTGTAAGCAGAACCTACTCCCATTTTATCTTCAAAGTGGTCGAGTTGAATGGCAATAACTCACCCCTCTCCTTGACTGAGGATGGAGAAGAACTTTGGTCTGATAAAACCTAATGCCATACACCAGCGCAGCAGCCCGTGGAAAATCTCTATTAATTTTAAATCATCATCAAAAGTGTCAACTTAATATCCTCCCAAGTGCTCCAGAATTAACTGCAATGAAAACAACTGAATGGTAAATTTTCTCTCAGAGCTCTGTTTATAAACTGTGACTTTCAATTCTTTCTTTCAAAAGCTAGCTATTTATTAAATCTGCCTTTCTCAAACACCTTTACTAAAATCTACTACAAAGAAGACCATTAAATGCTAAATCTTGCCTGATTGTAAAACTTGAATTCTCTTTTAAAATGTAAAACTCTAATAATCTATTTTAAATTAAATGTATAATTTTCTGCGTTCCTTTAAGCCTATTTCTAAACCTATTCAATTTATTCTATGATTTTATCATTTTAATATTATATGTATTTAATATGCCAAATGACTCGAAACCATCAATCTGCAAAGATAATTTCAAATCTTCGCTATGATAAATATTAAATAACTGAATTATTATTTTCTTTCTCACTCACTGTTTTGAGATCATATTACTATCTTACTGATTAATTTTTGGGTATTAATATTATAATAATCAGTCATTCTCTAGTTGAACTTGTAGTTTGCTTAATTCTAATTATGAATTATAACTATTTATATATGTAACTCATGCACCATAGGAAGTAGCCACAGAGATATTCTCAAAGCATATTTTAATGTTTTATTTGTAATTATCCTTCAAATATGCTTTGTCCTCCTTAGATTTATATATGTTGAGATGCAGGTGATAATATTAAGCTAGGTTACTAATTAATTTAGTCCCTAAATAGTATATTTGAAATACTAAATTTGAGAACTGGATTGTATAGATATGCAAATAGACGCTATCTAATTTTAAGGCACGATAATATAATTTTATGTATTTGCATTATATATATATGTATAAGTTGCAGATGTGTCCTTACAAAGTACGCAATGTACAATTATCTGCTTGCTGCATGATTATTGATGAGTTGATGGCAGAGGTCATTCTCATCCACTTTAGTTTGGGTTAAAGCACACTTTTAGAACTAGGGCACAAGGACCTAGATTATTCACAATGCTTATCCGACTACCGGAATTACTAATGTTCCTATTCGTAGCAAGTTGAGTGGTTTTAGGGCAAACCGAGCATTTGATGCTGAAGCCCATGAATAATGACCCATTTGCACCTTTTTGCTTAATCAATATTTTAATATGTGCCATAGAGGATATAGGTAAACCTATAATAAATCAGGTTTCTCTCCTTTTATATTAAATGCTTATCTGAAATTAGTGTATATCCTAATCTAGGTTAACATGCTAACCTGTGTATCTCTGAGTCTAATTACATGCTTCATTTAACTTTGTATAGATAGACGCCAAAGGAGTGCTATTATAGTTAGTTATATAACTTTGGCTATAAAGTTCTGTATGATCTAGCAGACTACATGAGAGCTAGAAATTTGGCATATTAATATAGGCATAAACTCCAATACCACACTACACTTTATTAAACACTTATAATAAGATATGTAACATTAATTTCATTAGTTAGATAATGCCTATGAGCATAATATCTCATGTTCCCATCACATAACTTTGTATATTTTGATTTATTATTTGTTATTGTTTTATTAAGTTAATAATATTTAAAATCATAACTCATTTTCATATTTTATTGTCCATGAATTCATTTTATCCAACTCTAGATTTAATTGCACATACATCATTATATCTATAGGTAGATTATTCTATTAAATTTCATAATCAATCATTGATATTTTAATTAACCACTTAGTCTTGTGTGTATATCTGACCAAATCAGTGCTTAATTAGTTAATTTATGAGTCTTATTGTTCCACCCTGAGTGACTGCCAGACAGGTTAAATTGAATGTCTGTGTACATTGAGGAATTTCATCCATAGGGTATTAAATCTTTGAGCAGAGGTAAAAGGATTGAATGTTGGTCAGATTCTGGATCCCAGCATCCAGATTTGATCAGCTTTAGTATATTTTGCCTGTGTTCTAGATTTTGTTATGTGGAGGGACAATTTTTACCATTACAATATATAGTGTAACCTACCCATCTCTTTGTTTTTCTTTTGGCCATCTTTATTTGCCTACTCATTTACTCTATACCATTCTAACTCAATATTAAACAGACAATATCATTGCAAGAAGGTGTATTATTCTTTATAGGGCTTGTAACATTCCACACATAACTTTATAGGATAGACTATAGGGATGATTACAAGAGAGTGGTTTTAACTCTCCCAGTACCATCTTATTATGATCATTGGAAAAATCCCCACAACAAACAATGATTACCAAAATATTTTCTTTAACTGATAACTTAAATTACCATTGTACATTTTTAAAATTTTAAATTAATGTATATTAATGAAATTACATTAATTTCACATAATTAATACTATCCTATTATAATCTCAGGAATTCTAAGCATTCTGCATTCTAATCCAATCTATCCATGAGAATTGATACTGAAATGATTGTATTACAAGAGGGATTTTACTGGGATCCAACCATTTAAGGAAAATTATACCAATGCCAACAACAATTACTATAGAGCACTTGGTTTAGTATAAACCAAGCTTCATTATACTATTATTATCTACCAAGTCTAACTTATTTAAATATTCTATTCAATTACTTAGAATTAACATACTGTCAGTAAATCCCCCAGAGGTACAGACTTTCAGATGCAATTAGTAATTGACACTACTAAATATTATACTACTTTAAATTTATGATCTTACATATATTTCAATTTAAGTTATAGAATTAGAATGTGACTCTCCAGTGTACCATTGATCTTATCATATGCTCTCCATTTTACAGTATTGAACAGAAGTTCTCAAATAAGGCCTGCCATTAAAATATAATAGGTATCATTCTATGTGGATAATGTGTTTTCTTGATGTGACTTTGTGATAGAAATGATTCTTGGACACAATGAAACTAATATTACACAGTTAAATTAATATGTTCTTTTATTTACAATAAGAATGATAAACAATAACAACATATATGTACTAAGTTAAATATTTCATTAACAATAATAAAAAATCAACAGAGATCAAACTATTTATAAGCTTAGTGTTTCAGATATTCAATTACCCTTTCCCGAGTTTATATTTCTTTTTTAAAATTATTAGTTATTTGCTTTATTATTGTCTATGATTTTATACTAGTCTGCTATGTACATCATTCATGAATTATTCGATCGCTTCATATTTATTTACATTTAAATTGAGTTTGGAAATTTTACATTCTAATCATATTACAAAGTTTTTATTGATGTGATAAAACGTGTAAATAAGTACAATATTTATAATATGTCAAAAAAATCATATGATTAGAATTCTTTGTTATGTTATGATAATCATTTCATATCTTCACTCTATCTTTTACACTCATTTTCTTTTATAATATTAGATCTCAGTATATTATTCAGAGTTATTTATTTTAGTAAATATTCCACTATCTATGATTTTTGTTTCCTACATGATTTAATTACTTGCAGACAACTCTGTCCAGACTCAACTAGAAAATCCATATAATCTTTCAAAATTTCATCTTTACCTTTAATGCACAATAGATTAATATTTACCCTAACTCAGGGGTCCCCAACCCTATGCTCGTGGGAACCATGGCCCCGCAGACTATTTTACACCCGCCGCTATTCGAACACGATAAAAAATTATTTATCTTATACAAATAAATTTAATTTTTAAGATTTCTTATAAATTATTGTATTATATTGTAATCAAACTGTAGGTCATACTATACTTTTTACAGTGTAAAAGGATCTATCATTAACAATATCCAACTATAAATTTACATTGAAAAAATAAATGGTGCCCGCCACCTGGCCGGTATTATAAAATGTGCTCTTAAGTGCAAAAAGGTTGGGGACCGCTGCCCTAACTTTAGAAAGATGAGCCAATGACTTAATTGCTATTATCCTAATAGAGGGATAGGGATTTCATTAATTATGATGTGTTATTTTGTTAGGTAATTATTTTGTTAATGGACTTACCCCAATTCTACCCTTGCTTCTCTAATAAGCACTTGCAGTACTTACACAATCATTTCTTTATTGAAAACCCTTTTATTTCTCCCTATAAATTACCTGAGCATTACAAAGATTTAACTTATCTAACCCTTCATCAATTCTTCAGGACGTTATTCTATATAGTCTATCCCAAAAATTTGACTCATATTCTACTTCAGTGTAGGCAGTATTTAATACTCTAACTATTTCTAGACTCCTCCTACAATATACCATTTTCATGCAATATTCCCCTATATAATATATCTACCACCATGTCCCAAAACAAATAATCTATTTTATTAATATCATTCAGATATTCTAGATAATGTTTATTTTAATTAATAAAGGAGATTCTAATATGGTCTTACATCACATTCACTCATTTTTCCGATTATTGATATTCTATATGTTTTTTTATAATACGATCAGAATATATATGTCTTAAAAATTGCCTCCCGCACACATACTCTTTCACATTATAATTCCTGAGTATACATTGTATAGCAAGTTGAAAACATAAATTTTATTAATTTACTTCCCCCCCCCCCCACTCATATGCAAATATTAGAATTAGTATTTCTTATAAAAATAAAAATAAAAAATCTTTATCACTAATAAATGTAGAATTAAAATCCCTTTTCCCTTAGTTTTTTTTTTCATTTCAAAACATTTTTCTTTATTAAACTTATCCTATCTAGCATTTTGATTATAAGTAGATTATCAAGGCTGGAAGTTAGACCACAATGAAGAAATTGGTTTATTCACTCCATAGTTTTAAGAATCTTTTAAAAATATTTCATCTCTTTAGATAGCTTTGTAAATATAATTTTTTTTTTCTGGTTTATTTAATTAAGACTTCAATATTTTAACTTCTATAACACGGAAAAAAAAAACTTAACACCATTATCTGATTTTTATATTTCTTTTTTTTTTTTAAAAAAAAAAAACGTCTGATAGTTTTCTCTTTTTTAAAAAAAACCTGGAAATGTGACATTAGAAAGTCATTTACTAAAATCTGATTGGTTGACTCTCCCATCATATTGTCCAAGTTTTTTTTTTTTTAACAAAATGTTTCTGGTATTTCTGTTTGAAATAATATTGAAATATAAAAATATTTAATAAATGAAATGGATTTTTAAATCAGAACTTCATTACTAAGTTTTATTTCAGATTGTATTTTGAATCTGTGATACTATTAATTAATTTAACATATAAACTTTATAATAAATATATTTTTTTTATTTTTTATTTTTTGAATTTTATAAAATTATTTTAAATTCTTTATTATCTCATTAACTATTCTTTTTTTTTTAAAAAAAAAGAATATAGACTTTATTTTATATAAGGTGTTACAATTGAATTTCTTTAGACAACAAAAAAAATCTAGTATAAATTTACATTTTTACTAATAACTTCCTGAATTTCTTGTACTAAGAACCAGTCCATGTGGATAGGTAGATTTCTTTAGGTGCAAGAAGCTTATCTTTTTTTCGAATAGAATTAAATGTATTTTATTATTACGATAAATTATTATCTTGTTAAATAATTGTTCTTTCTTTTGTTAAATACAATTCTATTTTTAACTTATGAAGAAACACTGCGACAAATAATTCAAAATCAAACTTGTACACAACGATATTTATTAAGATTTATCATTCTTTTAAATTATACAGCTAGAATATTAAAATTTATATTAAATATTAAAATTTATATTAATATAACTGATTATAAATAATAACAATTATTAATCTCTATAGAATTATCTTTTTAAAATTATACGTATTAAATCATTTATTGCTATATTATCCAAGTTTTATAGATTTAAGATTATCTTGATTATAATTACAAATTTTGGAATTACAGTTTATGTTTTATATGCCATTCTTACCATGGATAACCAATCAAAAGATTACAATATATATATAAGAACTTTCTAAGATTAAGTTCTTCCTTTTCATTAGAAAGGATCATTTATTTTATTTCAACATTATCTTAGTTTGGTGCTTATCAAACAAACTACATGCGTGTGTGTGTATTTATATGTATGTTTGCACATTATGTCTTTTTTATGGGTTCAGTCTACAACTGTAAAAATGCATTCCATTAATAATGTAGAATGTTTTTTAAAAAATTAACTTACTGATGAAGGTTTCACAAGAGTTTCTCAAGCAGTAAGAAAATCATATTCTACATTATATGGAAAAATAAAAGAATGCCAAAAAAGAAGAAACTTGCTAATCTACATGTACATATCAAAAATCATAATTTACCAATCTGTGCATTCGCTTCATCTGTTAAAAATTTCAGTTCTAAACATCAAACAGATACTAAAATTTCTGTTCTTGAAAGAGGATTAAACCTTGCCATAACACCATCTAATATCCCTTTATTAGATATAATGGCAGCCACTGAGGAAGTCACTCATAAATTGCCTTTAGAAGAAGCAGCAGAATTATGCTGGAGAATAAAAATAACACTTGACAAGCAACAAAAAATTGAAGTCAAATATATTCTATGGTGCTATAATTATTCTCTCTGCTCACAAAGACAATCCAACAGTTGTAATGGATACAACTGGTTATGACAACAAAATAAAGAATTCCTCACAGTAGGCCAATATAGAAATATGGCAAAATGTCCAATACCGAGTTCAGAAACAAAATTACAAGCACTACTTAGAAAGCATCGCAGGTACTTCAATGATTCAGAAAAAGTAAAATAACATCATATTTCAGAAAAATTCCTCATCTATATGATCTATCTAAAATCCATAAGGATCATGGTCCATTAAGACCTATTGTTTTAGAAATTCACCTTGACAAAATTTCTTCTTAAAGTTCTAAGTCCTTTGACATATAAGACCCAGTCCTTTGTTAGGAATTCTAGACACTTTGTAGAATTAATCAAGAACATGAAAATTGAATAAACTGACTTACTGGTAACCTTCTATGTGGAAAGTTTATTCACCAATGTATGTGTGGAAAAGCATTTTCTATTATAAGGAAAAGATTAAATGATGAGAATAGCTTACAAACCAGAAGAACTCTTCTTATTGATAATATAATGGAATTATTAACATTCTGCATAAAAACTACTTTCAATATAATACAGATCTTGCAACAAAATCAAGGAATGGCTATGAGCTTACCATATCCACCCCTGATTAGCAATATTTACTTGGAAGAACTTGAAACCACAGCCATAAAAAATACTCCATAACCACCTAAAGTTTGGCTTCACTATGTAGATGTTACATTTGTTGTATGGCCACATGGTGAAGCACTATGACAAACTTTTTGTAAACACATCAACAGTACACCCCTTTCAATTAAATTCACAAAGAATCAAAACAAGAATAAAAAATGGCATTCTTAGGTGTTCTTGTGACAAAACTCCCTCATGACAAAATCAAAACTACAGTTTACCAAAACCTCACAGATAAATGAAAATACTTAGCCTATAGATCCAATCACATCAGAAACACAAAAACATGGAATTATATTATTACTATGGAATAGAGCAAAAGAAGTTTGTTCAAAAACCAGTGATTTGAAAATAGAAAATATCCATATAAAACAAACTCTTATGAAAAATGATTATCCATCAGCTGTTATGAAGAAAACCATAAATAGGCAACAAAAAGAACCAACAAAAGAAAAAAACAATTATTGGTACTGTAGTGTATCTATACATACAAAAAATAGCAGACAAATTAAAAAAAATTTGTAATCAGTATAACATCAGAACAGCTTTCCAGAGCCATACCACACTATGAGGAATTCTAATATCTATAAAGCCTAAACTTAAAATGCTGAAAAGAATAAATCTGCATCTATGAAATACCATGTGAATGTGGAAGATTGATGAGACCAGACATCCCATTCAAACGTGATTGCAAGAACACACAATGATGATTAGAAGAGAGAAAACATGTATTTAAGGAGGAGACCATGTATGTATTAATGAACATATGTTTAATTGGGAAAATACAAAGATATTGGATAGAGAAGAAAAGGTACAAAGAAGAAAATTTAAAGAAGCTGCTCACGTGACAATGATAATCGCACAAGTCAACCTAGGGTGACTATACATAATGCATGGAAACCACTAATCAACTTTGCTGTTTAAAAAAAGTTGAAAAATCAGGAAGAACATAGAGAAGTATATGAAATTTCTACTGACTGTTGCCATTGGCAGGATGGCTCTGATGATTAGAACATTACAATAAAATTCAATACTCAAAGAATCTAAGGATCCAGGTTCAATTCCCATGCTAGTACTGTCACTGGTCAGGCCAGCGTCACATGAAGAAGAAAGGATAATACTTCTTGAAACGTTGTGCACGTACTAACTTGTGTGCTATTATTAACAGTTGAATGTATTTGGAATATTTAAATAAAGTTAAATTTTTCTAAAGACATTCAATACTCGTATTAGATAATGGAAATAGTCCCACATATAAACACAATATTTATTTTCTGCCTTATTATTAGTGACGATAACATATTTTTTCTTTTTTTAGAAATTTTTGTCATTTTCTTAGTCCCAAGTGTGTTTTTTTAACTGCAGTAATCTAAAGCAACAACAATTATTCTAACAATGCATTTAAGCTTTTGCTATTCAGTACTAAAAGTAATAATAATCAAATGGTTTATTTTTCAGAAATTTATAAGATTTGAACACTAGAAATGAACGAGAAGAGCCGCAATTCATGAATCTTGAGCTTCAGAGCCTAATATTCTAAGTCAAAATATGCAGGCCAATCAGTTATTTCATTTAATATTTTGTTTAAATAATACAATAAAATTTTTAATCTTTAAAAATAATTAAACCAAATTAGCTAGGTAGACTATATTTTATATAAAATACAGAAGTTTATTTTATCACGCATTGGCTAATAATTGATTCCAATAGCCTACAATCGGATTACTTCCCGATAATTAAAGTACATTTTCGGCTTAACTATTGCTACAATACTGCAAATTCATTAATAAAAATTCAACTTACAACAAATTTTAACTTTGAAATACGCCATATTCTTTGTGATTTTTATTCTTGACCGGAGAGATCAGTTAATCTGTGATCCTTTGTTACCGGTCTTTCCACTCACGTCCATCACACGCACACACATATATCTTATGCAGTTTAGAAAAATGATAGAGTAGTATGTTTTGAGCTAAAGATTCTTAAATTTTTAACTAAATAAAGCAAAAAAAAATTCCGGTTGATTGAGAAAGCATCACACATTTTTTTATTTATTCATCTCTTTTTCTATCAATCAATCTCTCTAATATATTTTCGATTCAATAGAAATAATCATATATTATTTACTCAGTACACTGTGATAAAGTTAAAACTATTTACAAAAATAGAACTTGATTATAACAAATTCTTCTTATAATTATTATATTTTTTTTATTAAAAAATGTAATTTATTTATAACAAGATAACATTGAATTTGTATATACATTGATTAAATAAATCTGAAAAGACATGAAAATAATTAATCAACATCTGTAAGATTATGAAGTAACCATGTTTCTTCATACAATTTCCCTGGAGCCAATAAATAACCTGTCTCTAGATTTAATTTTGTTCATAATTTCCAAATAAACTTTCCAAGGGCTAAGATTTGTTTGATTAAACACAAGCGTGCATCTTTATTATTATTATTATTATTATTATTATTATTATTATTATTATTATTATTATTATTATTATTATTATTATTATTATTATTATTATTATTATTATTATTATTATTATTATTATTATTATTATTTTAAGTGTCATAGCATCGGTCTGGACGCGAATCCGCAAACCGGGCAACTGCCTGCAAGTCCAAGGCAGTCAGCTGACCTCTCGACCACCAATGCAAGACACAAACGTGCATCTTGTTATCCGTATTGAAAAAAAAAAATAGCCATTCTAATGATTGAAAAAATTCCACTTTTAAATGCATTTAAGAGTGACAAAACATTAGTACTATTTGGAGGAACATTTGCAATTATATTTTCCCGGAGATGAAGAAGAAATGGGCAATCAAAGAAAATATGTAAAGTTTCATCATTAGACTTACATAAATTACACAGCGGATTAATTTTTTGAAAGCCACTTTTCCAAACTAAAAAATGATTAGTGAGTAAAGAGGTAAGACTATATTTTAAAATAAAATCTATATATTTGGGTTCAAAAATCAAATGTCTAGATTTTTTAACAAATAACTTATTAGAAATTTCTAATTGAATTGGTAATTTTTCTTGACTATTATATATAAGCTTATAGACATCCCAATATTTTATTTTATTTTCTAAGATACATCTTGTAATAGGAAATAATTTGACTAAGTATTACCCTTAAAGTTTTGATCCAATTTTATTTCGAAAATATTACATTTTATTTCTATTTACGTTGTAATAAATCTACGTTGTAGCAATAAAACTAGAATAGATTTAACTATTGTTTTCTTTGTTTTACTAAACAAAGAAATATCAACCAATGAAATTTTATTAAAAAAAAACTATTTCTAATAACAAAATGTTTAAAAAAGTATGAATTGGAATGCTCTCCCAGATGTAATTTTAGAAAAAATATTTTCTTATTTAACTCAAAGCGACCGCTCTTTGGCTTCTCAGGTTTGTGTGAAATGGTCACATGCTTTTCATTTGCCATCACTCTGGAGAAAAATGTATTTTGATTTGAACGCATTTCGACACAGAAATCCCGCTCCTAAAGCAATTGCTTTTGCAGCCAAATATTCCCAGCATCTTAAAAAATTATACATTTCCTTTTTACCGAGGCATCTTTTTGGATCATCATTACAAAAAATAGCGCTTTTTTTTACAATTTTAAGACGCAATGCACAAATTTCAAAATTAAATATTCATTTATTATATTTTGAATTGGAAGAAATTTATTTTGGAGGTGATCCCAAAGAAAGAAACGATTTTGTTAATTCTTTAGCGTTCTTTTTAGAAAAGCAGCAGTCTATCGAAGTGTTTGATATGAAGGTAGCCAACTTACTAAAGGAGAGCGCTTGCAAACTTTTAAAAAGCTTAGCGATAGGAAGTGGATCATCATTGACCCATCTGAATATTGAAGATTTTTTTCACGTGGAAAATGAAATTTACTTAGATCCTCATTATCGCAATTCGATTATCAAATTCACAAATTTGCATACTTTGAAAATTAATTATTATTGTTTATCGAATGACATTTTAATTGCCTTGGCAAAAAATTGTCAAAGAAATTGGAAAATACTTGATATTAGATGTACTCGTAGAAGTTCATCTTATGCTTTAATTGAAGAACTTACTTGGTTGGTAGTACGGCAGCATTCGCCCTTTTTACAAGTTTCCATTTCAATTATAGATTTAGGTGGATTAGAAGTTCAGGATAATGTGCTTAGTAGTACAATACCCATTAAAAAATTTTTATTTTGGAAAAGATCGGAGTTCGCCCAGGAATATGAAGGAGCTATGGAACATAATCTTGGGGTTACAACTCTACTTAACTTTATATCTTGCAATTATAAATATACATTGGGTAAGATAGTGATTTATAAATTTTCATAATATAAAATATATTACTTTATTTAAAATATTTTTAAACGTTATTTTTAAAAATGCGTTTACATTATGATTTTGTTAGAGTATTTTTATGTGTTCAGTAGATTATGCAGCAATATGCTCTTTGGCATAAAGAACTATAGCAGTCTCAATAGTTTAAGATGATTACATTGATTCACATCTAAAGAAAATAAAAAAAAAACAAATCACAGTTTTATCAATTGAAAGTGTTTGACTCATGCTCAAATTTACATGACATACCAAGCAACTAACCATACTATCATTTAATAGATTCTATTACTAAGACAGTAACAATCTTTTAATTATGTAATTGCCATTGATTTTGAAAAATGTTTCTATATATTAATGATTTTGAAATGAAATTTTTAACCCCAAAATAACAAAATTTTCAATTAAGTTTAAAAAAAACTCTCTATTGAAATATTTTTAGAAAGTAAAACATTCTTAACTGTGAAAAAAAATGTGAAAACTAAATGATATCTAAAGATATTGTTAAAAAAGAATTGGCTAAATCTATTTATAAAATGTTAAAACATCAACATAAAGTTCTAGAGAAAATATAAGTTTTTTATAAAAAAAAATTTTTTCTCAAAATTCTCTAATCCCATTTCACATTATTTTAATATCATTCAATTTTTTTAAAAAATCCATTATTTACCATTTAATTCAGTCTTGTTATTTATTTACCCTTTCAACTGATCTATACCCTTCATCAGATCTATTTTTTAATTTGCATGAATAGAAATTAAAAATTGTAAAACCAATTGCACATAAAAGAATATTAAAAAGTTAGATTAATAACATTCAGGATCCTTTTACAGATAATAATCTTGATGGATGAAGCAACAATTTTATGTGTCAGATAAAGTGAAAATGCCATATTATTAAAGTACAAATTCCCAACTTGATTTCACTCAGTAAAGTTTACATAAACAGTGCACAAGCATAAGAGGTGGTGGTCATGTGATGTTAATAATGAATTTTACTCAGTATATAAACAAACTTCAAAAGTACATTAGTAATTTCATTAGAAATCTAGAGACCATTAGAATCAGATGTTGTGAAGATATTCGTTAACTACATCCTTAAAAATATTTGAAATGGCTTTATTGTTGGAAGTTCATAAAAAGTTTGAATGCCAGAATGGACAGATTCGAGTATGATCCATGAATTGTATTCACCAATTTACCACTCTATCACAGTAATAAACCATGCATGTTTATGGTCATTAAATTTTTGTCAGATGTTTAAGATTATTTTAGGTGCAAAAAGATGAAAATCATAGAATAATGAGCCTAATCATCCATCAGTAAAATGATTACTTGAAATCAGAAACAGAATAATAATAATTATTTTTTCATATGTCATATCATCGGCCGGGAGGCGAACCCGCAACAACCATCTGCAAACAACGACTTGCTTGCAAGGCGACTGAGCTGACCTCTCGGCTAACAACGCTTGACCAGAATAATTATTTTTAAACTAAATAATAACTTTTTTAAACTGACAAATTTTCTGATTTAGAAAAAATAATTCTGAAGGTTATTTTAAAAATATACATATAAAGTTTTCTATCTCCGACTATGTAAACAATTTCCAATACATATTGTACCAGTCAGAATTGTATGTTCATCTAACAAGAATTAGCATTTAAGCAAAAGTACCTAGAGTTCAATCATATACGAGATACACAGGTCAGGAATACTCATGAACTCCGCCCTATTTCCCACTTCCCAAGTCTATCCCATTACAAACAACATTTCTGACGATAGCAGCCTACCTTTCAATTATCTCCGGCCCAGAGGGTCAGCAGAGACACAAGAGACTTAATGCTTAACTAAATGATAACGTAACATAATAACAGATGTGCACGCATGAACCAATAAAATCTCCAAAGGATAGGTTATTAAATATGAATTTATTTAGCATGATATTAATAGTAAGAATCGATTAATATGTGAATAGCTGGATATAGAGATTTACAATAAGTTAGAACCTTTACTATACAAAGAATACTCGATCTAGGTTTCACTTACGGTCCCTTGGGCATTCCATATCAACCTTAATAACATCTTAAGGGTTGATGGATATGCATTACTAAACATACATGGTAAGAAATTAATTATTTGAACCGATGCGGCTTAATATGCTAATACAATTTAACGGGTTTCTATTATTCATGCTATGATATTTTTAAATCATTAAAACTATGACAGACTGCAATATCCATACATGGGCTTTTAAAGTGAATATTTATAAGATTTCAAGTTACATAGAATATAACAAAATTCAATAATTGTAAGTGGGCTTTTATTATAACTATTACATTTTAAATAATAAATGAACTGGTGAGCTTGAATTACACCTGGATTTCATTCGAGTTACATTGACAATAGATTAATTATTTTGGGACCTTATGAGATGATTCACCACTTATGATTTACGAAAAGAATAAGGAAAAATATAACTATTTCGACATTGTCAAATGACTCGACCTTTATAGTTTTTATTATTAGTTAATTATTAACATATTTAATAGTGATTAAACGAAGGGTAGACAGTGCTAATAAGTGATAATATATAATAAGGCAAATTAAATTTATATTATAACAAGAACTTGGGATGGCTTAGGAAAATCATATCATCATGGCTTACAGGCATCTGGAAGGATGAACAATAGCGTGTGGACCGGATGACAACGTTTGAGAGGATGAGAAGCTTCATCAACTTGAGGACGAAGAATATAGGCTTATCTCCATTTGTGACAGATAGCATCCAAGGAGGTGGGTGGCAGGATATCATGGTTCCGATTTGTCGAATGTTAACCCATAGCAGCACTTACACAACCAGCACAATCTGTGGAAATTGGGGCCTCCACACTCTGCCGAGAAATGTGCTTTATGGATTCCAATAATGAAAGAAAGTATGATAAAGTAACTTTTGATTTATGAATGCTATCATCGGGACACGTTGCGAAGGCTTTCAGGTTTGTCTTAACCCTGATTTATCTGGCCTAAAATAGTAATTAAGCCTAGCGTAATGAAATAATTATGTGCAAGAAATCCCAAAAAGGGGGCATACAATTTACTTAAAGAACTTATCTGACACATTACTAATAGAATATAAAAATTAAGAATCCCTTCGCTAAACGCATATTAACACGCCCGGGAAATTAATTACTTAAATCATCGTTAGATGGTGGGTTACTTATATAATGAATCATCACTTAAAATGAGGATCTGAATTTAATTTATTTAATACGGAACTTCTATAATATTGATCAATAGCATGAAATAATAGTAAATAATTTAGTTTAAATAGCATTGTATGGCATAATGTTAATTAATAAAACATAGTTTAGGAGTACTTCTCAATCGGGCAAATTTTATAGTGAAGTAAGAAAACTTACATTTTCGGTTAAATATTCCCTAATGGTGGAATTGCAAAAATAAAATAAGATTGATTCGCCAGATTGAGTTATCAGCGTATTAAAATTGGTATGATTTGTATAATATTAAATAAAAAAATTTGCCGCATTTAAAATAAAAATACAATAAGAGTGAAAACCTAGCATTCGAGTTTAGAAAGTAAAATACAATTTAAATATAAAAGCAAAAAGAAATCAAAAAGAAAGTCATGTTTAAGCAATTAATCGGTTTAGCATTACTGATGGAAAAATAAGCAATTACATTTTGAAATTATAAGGATTACAAAACTAGAGATATTTAAAAAGACATACATTAGGTGATTGGAGTTAACATTATCGAAAGTTGAAGTTTACTTTTTATGATTGAGAGGATTATTAACATGAAAGCATTAGAGTTCATTTTGCAGAAGGGAATTACCTTTCTTTCAGATGACTTCATGGCCATCTGCACACGTGTTGGTTCCATGTTTTACGAAATATAGTTAATTTAGCATTATTTTGACAAAATTGGAGTTTCAGTCCGTTTCTTATGTAATATATAGTTCATTTTGGCAGTAGTTTGGACACGATGGCTTACGAGTACTTTGGCATTGGTTAGATCTTGGAAAGATTGGGGAAGCAAATCTAAATTCTACTTACTCACCATTTTACGTTTCTGAGTGACGTAACTTCCCCCAGCAACAGCGTTAGAAAATAACATGTAGGGCTCCTTTAGTTAGGAAATGCGGTGGTATTTATACTCATTCGTGACTGCCTTTGGGTAATCCCCGGATGTATGTTAACGGTTACAATGATAAGCAAATTTTGAAGGATGAGGAGATCAAGTTCGAGAGAGCTGGTCTTAATCTATTTTAGGCTGAAAATAGACCTGTGGAATAAATGTTAAGTAATGTGAAATTTAAATAAACCTGTATTAGAATAAAACAGATTCTTTCTGAATTTAGAATATGGTAAGTCTTTTGTTTAATACATTTGCAGTACACTCTCAAACTTTCTCCCTATTAAAATAGATATGAATAAAAGTATACATAATACAATGCTCTTAATTATTAAGTTTTATCTGTTACACACACATACGCATGATGGTAATAGAAATATATAATTTATATGTATATTAATTTTAGACAAATGTAAAGTTCACAAAGCCATAAACAATCACATGCATCAGTATACCTTCACTCCCTAGTTGTTTATGATTAAATGATTGGGTTTGAACCCATGTTTGGAGGTTTCAAACATTACCAGAAAGTGAAGCCAAATGTGTGCAACAGATTTGAGTGCTTCATATTCCCCCTGATATGAAAAAAAAACAATAAAAAAAAGAATTCTCCTTAGAATTAACACATCATTTCAGGTGACAAGGAAATGCACAGCATGGTCTTTTTATTTTAACAACATTCACATGATTCGAACTCTATTATTACATTGGCTTTAGTAAACTCAACCATACTTACCCTACCTAAACTTCATTGTCGACCTCTTTGACAAAACTAATTAGCAACTATATTTATATATAACACAAAGGAAAAAATATAACATTGGGCGCTACCTTTAAGTCTCCCTTTTAATTACAGTACCTTAACCAGTATGGGATCTCCTAGAGCATTCTGTCTTTTTTAAATGTCATTTCTGTTGGTCTTACAAAGTCAGTCCATCCATTTTTGTTGAGCTTAGGTTATTGTCTTCCAGGGTCGGGTGGTACATACGGTTTCATATGCGAATCACACGCCCCTCCATTGAGGTTGCCTCCTGGTCCTTCTGCTTTCCTGGATTTATTACGGAACTCTTCCCTATCTTTTCTACTTTCCTGGATCATACTATGGATTAGGACTAGTAGGCTCTGCCTATCATTATCTTCCATCCCTAATTTTCTCTGCTCATTATTCCTTTATCCTTCTAGTTCTTTAAAGGTAATTTCCGTACCGAACTCCTCACTGCCCAAACTATCATTTTCGTTCCCAGGTTCACTGCTTTCCCTCATGTTGATTAATTTTTCCATTTGATTCTATTATTATTACTTGCGATAACTAAATTCACTCCCCCTTCTTTTCCTCAACCATCACCTATGCCAAAACTCAACTCCCTCTTAACTATTCTGTTTCTGCCATCTACTCCTATACTGTCCCCTATCACTGCCAAAATATTTACATTCAACTATCTTTGTCAAAACTAATACATATCAATCAATAAAATAACATATTAAAGATAAAAAAAAATATATTTTTTTTTTACCGTGACATTCCCTTGTCATGTAGTCTGCTGGCTTTCTCACACCTGAAATGTACTTAAAAACAATCTTTTAATTTCTCCTTCGTACAAGACATATAAAAAAAAAAGTGATACAATGACCCTCTTTTGGCTCATTCGCATACTTGATTATTGTTTTCGCGAGTGTTTACCGGTTGACAAAATTTATAGTGTGTATAATACACAGGTGCCATGTCAACACAGTAGGCTTATCACTCATAACTATCTTTGGTTTGCATGCACATCTATAAGTTTGACTGCTCAATTTAAAAAAATGAAACATTAATAAGTTTAAAGCAAAACACTTAGCAAAATTTAGTAATAATATACGTTATTGTTTATCCATTGATATTATCAATACAAAATGAATTTTGAAATTACATCTCTTATCGTGCGTCTTTTAGGTTCAAAAAAAAAATCTTCTACATATTTCATAATTCTTTAAAACTAGATAATGTTACACCACCGACTTCTACAAGACTGATACTCTATGTTTCTTGGACTCTTTGGATTCTTTATCGACATGAGGGCATGTAGGTCATTGAAGCATTTTGCCACTACACCTGGCTGCTTGGCACTACACAAGATAGAGTTTACAAGGGTCTTCACCTATTTACAGTTACTCTAAATACATGAGTCATTAAAGCATTACCAACTACATCTGGCTACTTGACAACATATAATTTAGTTTATAAGGGTCTTCACCTATTTACGGTTACTCTAAGGGACATTAATGCCTACATATACATTTTATTTCTTCATCAAATCATGAATCCAAGATATGAAATACGGTTAACCAGACTACTTTATAAACACAAACGTAAGATAAATAGCACAACTTAAACGCACCAAAGTTCATATAGCTGCTTGGGAAGATAACCATTTCTCCATTATAAAAGACGCTTCATTTGTTTGATCTCACTATTTCAAAAGCACTAAAAAAATTTGTTATATATCTACAATTCGCATACTCTCCAGGGTACTGTGTGGTGTGTACATATTATTAAGGCAGTACAATTTTGGGTTCAAACCCGGAAAAAAAATTTACATACATTTATTTATTAATATTTGAAACAGAGGAGAAAAAACATTATACATAATCTAAGATGCTCTGTAGGGTATTGCAGAGTGTGGTAATTTCGAAAGGCCCCATAGATGGGCATCCAAACCCGGAAAAAAAAATATCACTGTACCAGTCAGAATTGTATGTTCATCTAACAAGAATTAGCATTTAAGCAAAAGTACCTAGAGTTCAATCATATACGAGATACACAGGTCAGGGATACTCATGAACTCCGCCCTATTTCCCACTTCCCAAGTCTATCCCATTACAAACAACATTTCTGATGATAGCAACCTACCTTTCAATTATCTCCAGCCCAGAGGGTCAGCAGAGACACAAGAGGCTTAATGCTTAACTAAATGATAACGTAACATAATAACAGAAGTGCACGCATGAACCAATAAAATCTCCAAAGGATAGGTTATTAAATATGAATACTATTAATAATAAGAATCGATTAATATGTGAATAGCTGGATATAGATATTTACAATAAGTTAGAAACTTTACTATACAAAGAATACTCGATCTAGGTTTCACTTACGGTCCCTTAGGCATTCCATATCAACCTTAATAACATATCTTAAGGGTTGATGGATATGCATTACTAAACATACATGATAAGAAATTAATTATTTGAACCGATGTGGCTTAATATGCTAGTACAATTTAACGAGTTTCTATTATTCACGCTTTGACATTTTTAAATCATTAAAACTATGACAGACTGCAATAGCCATACATGGGCTTTTAGAGTGAATATTTATAAGATTTCAGTTACATAGAATATAACAAAAGTCAATAATTGTAAGTGGGCTTTTATTATAACTATTACATTTTAAATAATAAATGAACTGGCGAGCTTGGATTACACCTGGATTTCATTCGAGTTACATTGACAATAGATTAATTATTTTGGGACCTTATGAGATGATTCAAAACTTATGATTTACGAAAAGAATAAGGAAAAACATAACTATTTCGACATTGTCACATGACTCGACCTTTATAGTTTTTATTAATAGTTAATTATTAACGTATTTAATAGTAATTAAATGAAGAGTGGACAGCGCTAATAAGCAATAATATATAATAAGGCAAATTAAATTTATATTATAACGAGAACTTGGGATGGCTTAGGAAAATCATATCATCATGGCTTACAGGCATCTGGAAGGATGAACGATAGCGTGCGGACCAGATGACAACATTTGAGAGGATGAAAAGCTTCATCAACTTGAGGATGAAGAATATAGGCTTATCTGCACTTGTGACAGATAGCATCCGAGGAGGTGGTCGGCAGGATACCATGGTTCCGATTTGTCGAATGTTAACCCATAGCAGCGCTTACACAACCAGCAAAATCTGTGGGAATTGGGGCCTCCACACTCCACCGAGAAATGTGCTTTATGGATTCCAATAACGAGAGAAAGTATGATAAAGCAACTTTTGATTTATGAATGCTATCATCAGGACACTTTGCGAAGGCTTTCAGGTTTGTCTTAACCCTGATTTATCTGGTTTAAAATAGTAATTAAGCCTAGTGTAATGAAATAATTATGTGCAAGAAATCCCAAAAAGGGGGCATACAATTTACTTAAAGAACTTATCTGACACATTACTAATAGAATATAAAAATTAAGAATCCCTTTGCTAAATGCATATTAACACGCCCGGGAAATTAATTACTTAAATAATCGTTAGGTGGCGGGCTACTTATATAATGAATCATCACTTAAAATAAGGATCTGAATTTAATTTATTTAATATGGAACTTCTATAATATTGATCAATAGTGTGAAATAATAGTAAATAATTTAGTTTAAATAGCATTGTATGGCATAATGTTAATTAATAAAACATAGTTTAGGAGTACTTCTCAATCGGGCAAATTTTATAGTGTAGTAAGAAAACTTACGTTTACAGTTAAATATCCCCTAATGGCAGAATAGCAAAAATAAAATAAGATTGATTCGCCAGATTGAGTTATCAGCATATTAAAATTGGTATGATTGGCATAATATTAAATAAAAAAATTTGCCACATTTAAAATAAAAATACAATAAGAGTGAAAACCTAGCATTCGAGTTTAGAAAGTAAAATACAATTTAAATATAAAAGAAAAAAGAAATCAAAAAGAAAGTCATGTTTAAGCAATTAATCGGTTTAGCATTACCGATGGAAAAATAAGCAATTACATTTTGAAATTATAAGGATTACAAAACTAGAGATATTTAAAAAGACATACATTAGGTGATTGGAGTTAACATTATCGAAGGTTGAAGTTTACTTTTTATGATTGAGGAATTATTAAGATGAAAGCATTAGAGTTCATTTTGCAGCAGGGAATTACCTTTCTTTCAGATGACTTCATGACCGTCTGCACACATATTGGCTCCATGTTTTACGAAATATAGTTAATTTAGCATTATTTTGACAAAATTGGAGTTTCAGTCTGTTCCTTATGTAATATACAGTTCATTTTGGCAGTAGTTTGGACACAATGGCTTACGAGTACTTTGGCATTGGTTAGATCTTGGAAAGATCAGGGAAGGAAATCTATATTCTACTTACTCACCATTTTACGTTTCTGAGTGACGTAACTTCCCCCAGCAACAGCGTTAGAAAATAACATGTAGGGCTCCTTTAGTTAGGAAATGCGGTGGTATTTATACTCATTCGTGACTGCCTTTGGGTAATCCCTGGATGTATGTTAATGGTTACAATGATACAGCAAATTTTGAAGGATGAGCAAGATCAAATTCAAGAGAGCTGGTCTTAATCTATTTTAGGCTGACAATAGACCTGCGGAATAAATGTTAAGTAACGTGAAATTTAAATAAACCTGTATTAGAATAAAACAGATTCTTTCTGAATTTAGAATACGGTAAGTCTTTTGTTTAATACATTTGCAGTATGCTCTCGAACTTTCTCTCTATTAAAATAGATATGAATAGAAGTATACATAATACAACGCTCTTAATTATTAAGTTTTATCTGTTACACACACATATGCATGACTGTCTATGGTAATAGAAATATATAATTTATATGTATATTAATTTTAGACGAATGTAAAGTTCACAAAGCCATAAACAATCACATGCATCAGTATACCTTCACTCCCTAGTTGTTTATGATTAAATGATTGGGTTTGAACCCATGTTTGGAGGTTTCAAACCTTACCAGAAAGTGAAGCCAAATGTGTGCAACAGATTTGAGTGCTTCAATATAAAATACAAAATATTTGATAAATGTGATGCCCAAGTCAGTACGGCCTTAGTTCTTAACTGTTTTAAACTAAAAAAACATTGTTGTTATGCTATAGTGCTTATTTTAGCTTTTTAAACAATGTGGTCATATTTTGCAACATGGCTAATAGTAAATATATATTACATTTACATAAAATAGGACAATTTCTTTAATAGAATGACTTATTAAATTACAAAAAAAATTACTGGTTTACATAAATTTAATTGAGTACTGCCTATACCTATAAAAGAATAAATATATGTATGTCATAAATTTGGAAAAATCTTTCTTTGTTATGATATAGCAATTATAACTACCACTCACTTGTTGATAATGTAAGTAAATGCTTTATAAAATAATTCATAAATAAACGATTAAATCCAAGGAACAGATATGGTTGCATTAATGTTATTGACTAGAAAAAAACTGAATTATATATATATATTATAACAATCCGGAGAATAGTAGAGACTTAATGTATCTACACCACAAAGTGCCACTAGGCATTTGAACCTAGAAAATTTATAAAGTAGGCAGATATGTAAGTAAAAAAAAAAATACTTTTTTTTATGTATTTTGATTCCGGTCATTAGCCCATTGTCACTAGTCAGTGGAATAGCAGAGATTTAAATTTTATAATAAATTCTTATCTAAGAATATATAAAAAAGAATAAAATAAGCCACTGCCAGTAATTATACACACAAACATTTATTTACGCACATATATAATATTTAAAATTGTTTTAGTATCAGTTTTACATTTTAAAATTTAATTTACATTTTTAACTTCGATTTTTGATTTTAATTTACATTTAATTTTTATAAATTAACATTTTGATTTTTATAAGTTCGCACAGATGGATTTATAAAAGTTTGTTTTATAATGTTGAGTATCGATCGGCTGCATAGATTCCACGGTTAAAAACATCTCGAAATTAACATAACTGATCAAAATACAAAGTCATTGATACCATCAATTGCAGAGGGAATACAAGAAACCCAATGGCATTTATCATAAGATATCGCATTGACATCGATGACTTATATATTCTAACCGAATATGAAAACCACAACATAATTAACCACTAACAAATCCATGCAACGTCCATACCCAACTTAAATTTAATGCATTTTTATTTAGATGTTGACTATGAATAGACTACATAGATTTGCATTTGAAAGAAAATATTCTATCCTTATTTAACCTTAGGCCAAAAGTTCGCAGTCAAACCAATGTCAATCCATCTGATATATCGATGCATTCAATGTAACACAAATATGGCAGCACAAAAGGTTAAGAGAAGAAATTGCCTCTCGTCAGATAGGAATACCACATCTATTTGACAAGAAGAGCAATAAAAAAAAAACTCCATAGGAAAAGACTGCGGTCATTTTGCCGAATTACGATCGCATTCCATAGGCAAAAAGAAAGTGTGCGGCATATAAAGTGATTCTGCCAGTAGCGAATCTCGTACTACATCTACTAATTACATCAATATATCCAATCCATTGACCTAATTTAACTACGAAACAAATAACCTAAGATTACCCTCCCCTAATATAACTTTACAAATCTATATAGCCATTCACGCCCGACTTAAGTTTAACATTTCTATAATTTAATTTAACGAAAAACAAAAATTATAAATAAAACTTAAAAGAACCAATAAATAAATAAATGGAAATGATTAAAAAAAAGAAATACATCAATAAAAAGAATTAATGAGGAATTTAGTTTGGTCAGATAGGATTCTATTTCTATTTTTTTTTTTATTATACTGGGAAAGTTTATATTTAAAATTTCTTAGTGTTTTCAAATTAATATTCATTTAAGTTCATAACATTCTTACGGTTTTAGAAATGTTCATTAGTTATCTGTTGCTTGCCGTTTGGAATCCAGTGTTAAAATTTCTCGATGATTCGATGGTCCTCAATATAGGAAAAGCGATGTTTCATTTTCTTATTTTTATAACAATGGAAGGAATTGAAAGTGCGTTTTTCAATCCCTTCACCTCCGACTCTCTGACTTAACACATCTCAGTCTTCTCTTAAATTTTCTTCACTCACTAAAAATTTTATTATCAAACTTTTTCTTTTATATGTAACTTTAGGATCCAATGGACATTACATCATCGATGATGATGATCCTTCCATTGAGGTCTGATTCCCTGATGGATCTCTTTCATTGGCCATTAGTTTCTATTGTTTTCCTATCTGACCATTGCTTATACATTTAAATGCCCAAGGGCTAGTTCACTTGGACTAATTAAAATAATCATTTCCATTTTTTCAATAACATTAATTAATTTGTTTTGTACAAACTTAGATATATTTTTATCTTTAAATCTTTTTAAGTTTTTGCTTTTAAAATACTTTTTCTATTTTTAATAAAGTTTCTTTTTTTTAAATAATTTTTTTCATCTGTGCGATTTTACATATATACGAGTTTAAGATGATTTTTTTAATTTCCAATTTTTAATTCTTAAAAAAAAAGAAGTTTTATTTGCGAACTTTTATTTTTTTTCATGTTTAATAATAAAAAACAATGTAACGTCATCGTATATACCCGTTACAATATATATATATTGTACATGTTAAAATGAAATTTCTTAGTGGGGTTACATGTCATCAAATGTTTCCTTTAATACCGAGAAGTGCATCTGTTGAACAGAATAGGCACATTGTTGACCTAAACTCAGCAAGAAAGTTGGACATTTAATGGCTATAGAATATATGTGATATTCATTTCCCAGTGCTGAGCCACTCATGCTTATTAACTTGATTAATCATAAAGGTTCAGGTACATCATGCTAGGCAGGTAATGCAGTAATCACAAGAAGCAGAATCAATGATGAATAGAAGCAGATTGACCAGAATAATTTTGAGCTGGTTTTTTATATCATTCACTAATTTTATTAACAAGCCCGCTTGTTTACCAAATTTATTAATTAACCAACCCTCTCATTTACCAGATTTTTAAATTAATAAACCTAAATTGTTGATCAAATTTATAAATTAACAAACCCAATGATTATCTGTTTACACAATTCTCTAATTAGATAAGTTATTAACTCATTTATCTTTATTTGGCTTACTAGAACTCTTCAATTAATTTATTCAGTAATTATTTTCATTCATATAGTTTACACATTTTTTAAATTAAATAAATCTGCTTGTGATAATATGTTAAATTATTTCCATCATCTATAAGTAAATGTTGAATGTATAGAAAATTTTAAACTTTATTTAAACTTTTCAAATACAAACAAGTTGTTAGTAATGACACACAAATAGACAACACAGGTTAGTAATGACACAAGGTTTGAGTATTATTCTCCACTCTTCTTCAGGTGTTGATAACTCTTAAAATAGAATTAAGTGAAATCCAAGATTTTCAAAACCAGGGACAAGGCATTAAAAACATTTAGTTCCCAAGAGTTACTTTTTTTTTTTTTAAGTGTCATAGCATCGCCCGGGACGCGAACCCGCAACCCGGGCAACTGCCTGCAAGTGCAAGGCAGTCGCGCTGACCTCTCGACCACCAATGCAAGACTTGATATAAAAAAAACGAAAGTATTGAGAAAAGTTTTATAGATTATTATTAAGTATTGTTCCTATAATATAAATTCTAAACATATTTATTAAATGTAACTTTAGTTAAAAAGATGAGTTATATTATCTCTTTGAAACTAAGTACTTATAGAATACAAGCATATATAAAAAAAACTTAATGTACTGAAATTTGATTTATAATGGCCAAACACTACATTTACAAAATAAAGTAATAAACTTAGTTATAATTTGTGAAAAATTTTATTGGCTTTCTTTTCATGTTAAATTAAATAAATCAACTATTATTATGGGTAAAATGGCAGGTGATTACATTAAAAGTGAATTTAAAGTCTCTTATAGTACTACCTATTATAATAGAGTGGTGGAAAGTTATCCAAAATATCATCCAAACAGATTTCATTAACCAATGTGTAGCAAAAATACATACATCTCATTCCCCCCCTCCTTTTTAAAAAGTGCAGTTGATTTTTTTATATGTGCAAACAGAAAACACGGACATAAAATTTATAGTATAGAAAGGTATACAAGATAGAATGTATTTGATCAACTACAATACAAAAATATTTGAAGCATTAAGCCTCCATAATCATAGCTCAATACAAAATAAATGCAAAATATAAACACTTTTTCACAAGAAAAATGCATACCTCATATAAAATGTAAACTAAATCTAAATAAATAAATAAAATATAATATAAATAAATATTATGACGTCCATATTTTAGAAATATTAAAACAAGAATCCTATCTATTAATAGCATTGGGATTACCAGCTATAAAACAAGCTTCTTTAAACTTATGCTTTACTCTTCGTACACACTAATTTTGCCTCTACTGGTTGACACAAGTGTCCAGCCTTATTTTCATGTTCCACAAACACTGAATTACCCAAATATTTAGTTTTACTACGATATAAATATTTATGCTGTGAAACTCTATTTAAAATATTTTTTTTAGTTTCACCATAATAAATAAAAAAACAATCTTTATGAGGACAAGAGACACTATAAACCACATGCTGTGTTAAATTAGATTCAATTTTAAATTTTGAATTGTTAATCAATCTATTCGTATTTGGAGGTGAATGAAAAATTACTTGAAAATCTGGAGATAACTTATTAATTAACTGTTTTGCAATAGAATGAATATATGGCAAAACTATACAAGGTTTTTCCATCTTGTCAGGTTTAAACTGCAAATTATGTAAAAATTTTACAACTCTATTATTGATAATTGAACGTTTATGTCCAAGTTTCACTAAATCCTCAATAAAACAAATAAGATTTCCTTTCCTATGTGCCTCAAATTTACAAAGATGGTGGTTTCTATATAAAAACGAATTCAAAGATTCCAACTTGTGCACTTGAGGAGAGTATGAATGTGGATGAATTAAACCCCAAACTTTCATAGGTTTCACAAACATATATAAGCAAGATAAACAATTGTATAGTTTATTTATAAACTAATAATCTAAATTAAGATATAACATTGGATTTTTAATATCTAAGTTTATTTTAAAAATGATGGCTTAAAATCTGTGCTTTTGGAAACCCCCAGATGCTCAAGTTTGTCTGCTATCAATTTTTACCATAGCAATGAAACAGGTGTTACCCATAAAATTTTTGGAAAGAAAAGAACTTTGATAATATTGGTTGATATCACAGATCACATGATAATATGCTATAAATATCCCATCAAAATTTCAGCAGTCTTTACTAAATTACAATGCATCAAGGACTATATCCAATTAATTTTTTTCACTTTCTCCAACATGGAAAAGTAGAGAAACCTACTATGCAATTTTCCTAGCTGGGAAAATGTATCTTTTTCAGCATCCTAAATAAATAAACTGCAATAACAATAAGAATTATCACAGAATATTATTTAAAAGGAAATCAAATTTAAATGTTTTACGTAACCAATGGAATTTATAAAATTACTTATGGGATGCTCTGCATATAAATATTTTAGAAATCATTCATCTTTTTTCTGAAATTGGAATAACTTTGTTGAAAAAGTATTAACTGCTTTTTCCTATGGAATTATTGAATGTTAGAAACTTGGTACAAACTACAGATTAATATTCGACATATAATTGTTCATATATAAAAGCTGTCTAAAAATCTTAATGAAGATTGCCGAAAGTAATTCAAGCCAATAGATTATTTATTCTCTGCTAGGTCTCATAAATTAATAAGATGACCTGGACTGTAGCTAGATCAATTCAACTTGCTTAAATTAATGAACTATCAAATTACTGTATTCAATGTATATGATAATTATCAGCCATTAGGATATTATTCTCCATATTGCTTCCTGAAAGATTAACCTACTAATTTTATATAAAACTACCATTCTAATACCAGCCCAAGGTCAATGAATTTATACTTATTAATGCTGTAGCCATGAATACAACAAAGACATTATAAAATATTAAATAAAATGTTCTAAAATGGATCGTTACAACCACTAAAGCCGAATAAAAGTAATAATTGTAATTTACTGCAAATCTTTGGAAAAATTATTCTATTAATCTGTGCTTCAAATTTTCATTTCCGAATGGATTATTCCATCATGTGGACTTAATGTTAAGTGTATATTATTAAAATTATTGCCAGTAAAATGTAAATAATCTTACATAATGCTTTTGAGCTGAGCCTTGTTAAATATGATTGTCTACTAAATTTTATTCTTAAATTATGTATTTATTTTCTTTATAGCTATTGTAATTATAATATTAATAAAGTTCTCAAGAGAATGTATAAGAAGGTATAGGTAACAACTACCTTACATTATTAATGATTTTGGGTATAAATGTAATGTCTGCTGTTATTTTTTGTATTAGAGATAGGTTGCATTAATGTTTAATTTACTTAGTTTTATTTTTCCTTATTCACAGCCTCACGTTATTCTGTTACGCAACATCCCTAGTAGATAATTAAATCACCAGAGAATATTTATCTTCATTGTTGTTAGTAAAGATTATATATCATTTAATGATTGCAGCAAAGAACTTTCGTGGTAATGATAATTCGAGTCTTTATTTGTTAGTTGAGGTTTGCTCCTAACTAAAGATTGAAACTTCAACATATACTATAAGCTAGACAATGTAGTAAGACATGCCATTAAAAGATACATACAATGGTTAAATTTTATGAAGGTAAGTACTTGTGTAGCATTGATAAGATTACTACATGAACAATTTGATAAAAAGGTTAAGAAACTAGACCGATCTTAGAAATGAGTTGCTAGCGACTAATTATCACCATGGAAAAAAAATAAGAACATAGTGAAACATTCCTATCCATCTGTCATTGATTTTAGGCATTGAGTGATTAGAATACAACCATTTACAATATATTGTTGTAATTACAAATTTATTTAAATGCACATTGGTGTAAGCTTGTGGTTAAGACCTGTAGAGGGCCCTACTTTCGCATTTTCAAGCGTATATTCTTGAGGTTTACAGCCTTAGTAAATATTAATATATTGTTGTGTATTTGCATTACTTTATTGACTATACACATAATCATAACCCAATGTTAGATTATTTAAAGAGAACAAATAATATTTTTATTTATTTTGCAGAGAACTTTTTATTAGAAGTACATTTATTGTTCTGCTAATATTTTTATAGTTGTCTGGTGTAACTGAAATCATCATCTTTTAATCTTATCAAAATAAAAGAAGTCATATTTCCACTTTGTTAAATTAATTTTCTTTATTGAATCCATTTGCATCATTTATTATATCGGTCACTAGTTGTAATAAAATTCAATAAGGTATAGAGAGGTACAAAAGAAATCCCTTTGATACCTTAATGATACCTGGAATAAGTTAATTATAATTTTTAATTTTATATTTCATTAAATAAATAATTTAATTAGATTTAGTTAAGAACCCTGAGAAAATTAAGTTGACATTACCTTTAATCTGCAATAAAAGAGAGTTAATTGCTAGACCTATCTGAATAAACATAATCATTTATCTTAGAGTAAGTATTTATACATTGTACATTGCAATACAGTCTGTGCACATAAGATCACATTTAAGATTATTTTAATAATTCATAAAAGTACCATAAAGTATTTATACATTGTACATTGCAATACAGTCTGTGCACATAAGATCACATTTAAGATTATTTTAATAATTCATAAAAGTACCATAAGGTATTTAATCATTGTAATAATTATACATATCATGAATTTAAATAAAATTTATTTGTTATTGTTCTTAGAGGAATAAAACAAATGTATGTTCATTTTACTTTACTTTCCATAAAGGTACATCCAATCTCAAACACATTCCACATAAACGCACTCTTCTCAATCCATTGTCTTTTGTTCTTGCCCAATTACAACCTGAGCCTTTGGGTTACCAATATACCTTGAAGCCATGATATATATTGGATCAATATACACTAATCCAATTATACTCTATTCAAAAATTGTAAACAAACAAAAAATAATAAAAAAATTAAACAATAATATTTGTAAATTTAATAAGTTTTACAATACAATAGCAACCATTTTTCTACCTTAGAGTGTCATAATATTTATTGAGATTATATGGACACAATTTTATAATTGGATTTTTTATTCTTTCTGAATTTCATTGTAGTATAATATTGGAAGTAAAAGTTTTATGAAATTTAAAAAAAATCATAAAATATTTTTCTTAAGTGATAAAATAAAAAGTTAATGATTTACTAGTGACAGAAAGAAGAATTGAAAAACTTTTCTGAATTGCATCAAAAGGCTTAAGGTTTGAAAAATTTAAATGAGAATTTTGAATAGTAATAACTGTTTAGATTCTGAAGTTAATATGGACTAAAACATCAAAACAATTAGAGAGGTCAAAATTAGGTGATAATGAGATTGCTATAGCATTTCTATATGGGGAAAAATTATTGAAGAAAAAGGATATCACCCAGAGAGTTTTTAATTGCAATAAAAATTTAATGGCTAGCTATTCATTCAATTTTTTAAAAAGATAAGTTATTGTATTTTTTATTTATTTTTTGAGTGAACACAAATAGTAAACATATATATGAATGTGCTTTTTCAATTTATTATTAATAACATTATTATGTTAATTTTGCTTATAGTATAGTCTTAATTTTTATATATATATATATATTGAAGCAGTCAATCTTAGCTTAAGATTGAGATTCATGGTTCTCTCTACTAACCTGTGTTTAAACCCTATATCCCATCCTGCTCCTTTGGTCATGTATATATACTTTATGTATATATTTGAGATGCGTGCCTAAGTTATAAAATTTTAACGTTCCAATAACATTTTTTTAAAATTATTATTATTATTTTTTTTATTAAATTAAAGTACATAGGTGCGGCTCAGATATATATATATATATATTATAGGAGCAAAAATACTAACAAAATACTGATTTTTAAAAAATATTTTATTATACATCATTTTAAAACTTTTTCCTTTTAAATTGTTTTTCCTATTAAACTGTATATTTTATAAAATCCAAGATGGAAGATTCAACCATTAATTGTCCAAAAATAATTAAAGTCTTGGAAATATAATATTGTTTTAATCTAGGGAAGGAATTTTTAATTAAAATTTTTACTTAAAATAAAATGGGGATTAAGATTAACAATCATACTTTTGTTATAAACATTTTTGTCAAATCTATTTCTAATCTGGAAATAGATTTGAATTTATTTTGGGATATTATCTTACGTTGCATCTTCAAAAACAATGGAGAAAGAAAAAGTAAGATTTTTTTAGATCAGAGATTAGATTTAGAGGTAGAATTAAGAAATTAAAAGCATTCCAGAAATACCTGGGCAGGAGTATAAAATGGGCCAATTTTTAATCACCAACAGATTAGCTACTATTCAGAGAACTGTGCAGTTAACTGAATCCAAGCTGGTTTGAAATGTAAGCATAGAAAGCTCATCACCTTTCTGACCCATGAGGGTCATATTCCACTGCCATAATATCTTGCTGCCCTGAAATGAAGGAAAGCCTAAAGAAGAACTCTGGAATTCTAAATGGAAGCTTGCTGTCACATAAGAACTGCCATGCATAAGCAGACTTTAAAATATGGACTCTTAAAATGGTGCAAGGTAAATTTTCAAGCCACAAGTAAAGCTAGTCTAACTAATCTCAAACTCTATTATCAAGACTTCTTCTCCTAATGTATCATTTAACTTTATTTCTAATATATATGTAAATTGCTCTCAAATGATTTCTATAAATTTAATTCTCTCTCATATGCTCTAACTTTCTTTAACTTTGGTGTGGTCATTTATTTATATGTATTTATTACTTGATTTTATATGTGTATTTTAGTTATTATTAATATGCCAATCTCAAGCAATCTGATGTGTTGAATTTCTAAAATCTTTTCTTTTTTTTAAAGTAAACCCCCACAAATCAAGGTTATTAACGTCCCCTTAAAACTTAATGCATTATTAATTATTATGCTCACCAGATTGTTTTTACGAGTCAACATTTCGTTTATGTTTTAGTGTAAAAATTTGTTATTTGTTTAACTCTGGATTCTACCTGGGGAATCCAGAACTCAAGCTAATTAACACTCTGAAATCATTTAAAATATTATTTATTCAATTCTGAAAGAGTGACTTATTAATTGTTTTCTATATATAACTGCTAGTTTTTATTTTATTTTTCATACTCTTAAAATATCAAATACAGTACTTAAATATTCCAGTTATTATAAAATCAATGAAGGTGGGATTGATTTATTTTAAATATCAGAAAAGAAAGGGGTCAAATCTTAGCATATATTTTATTAAATAAAATTTTCCCTATGTGCATATTACAGTGGCATCACATATTATTTATATAAATTATGGCATTCAAACTAGAGTCATTTATTTTAAAGCAGTAAATTTTATTAATGTCATTAGTGACATCTTTTCATACTGCATCGTTGCTGACATTCAGTTCCATTTTGTGAATTTATATATATTACGTGCTTCTAATCTGGGGGTTGTGTCAAGTTTGAACCCATATATTTTCTTCATATTCTCTTCTGTTGATAATTGAACTTTTCAGGACCAAACTTTCATATAAAAGGCCTCCCATGTCAGTTATTCCAGTACAACCTGGGCCACACTATGCATATTCACTCTTCTCTAAGCACTGCTCTAAAAAAGGGGGGGGGGCTTAGACTTCGTTCTCATCCAGAAGCATGACCGTTTCTTCTTATTTTTTTGCCAATGTCAGCATCACAAACTTCTTCATATTATTATTTCTTTTGCTTATGACCTAATTTTAGTGCTGTGATAATATTAAAATTGCACTCTGCTCAATATATTGTACCAATATTGATATTGGCACATGATAATTTATCTAAAAAAAATTATTAAAATAATCTTTCATAAAAGAAAAATGTAAAATTAAATGTTGAAGAGTTTATTACAGTTTGTTTTCGAAAAGATGAGAGTCAAATAGTTTTCTATCATTAGTTTTTGAAATAAAAGTTAGAAAATAATTGACTAAAAGGGGGGAGGGGGAGTTTTGGTTAGAAAAGATAAACGAAAAGTTTTATAAAAGGAAGTAGAGTTTATTATTATTAGTCAAAATATAATTTAAAGTTTTAAAAATATAAATCTCTTTTCATTCAAATTAAAGAAAAGTAATCTCAAAACTAGTTTTGATGTGTAGAATGAAATTATATATGTGTGTGTGAATGTAAAATAAATGTATCCGTATTAAAGAAATAATAAATAATAAATGAAGGTTAAAAATTCAAAAACTCTCTGTGATGGCTATTAAGTAAAATGTAAAACAACACATCTTCATGGCTATTACTAATTAAACAATCTTCCAAAACACATTGTCAAAGGATTATCAATGGAATTTTGACAACAGATATTGCCAGAGGATATCGAAAAGAAAAACACTTCGCAGGTATAAATAGTAAAATTTTATCGGATAATCAGTTCAGTTCGCAAATCAATTGAGTCAGTTAAGTCAAGAGAGGACAATCAGTTGAGTTAATTGGATCCAGAAACAAAATGCAGTGCTGAGCAGCTTTTGGGAACACATGTCTTTCTCCAGCCTTAGTCAAATAAGATCAGCAATATCTGCCCGTGAAATAATGTCAGCGTAACATCTTAGAAAATCTCCGTCAGTATCTAATTGTCTCCAATAATAATAATAATCATGAATAATAAGGAAACTCATTAAGGAAACGTCCCAGCTGGCTAGAAGATGCAGCAAACAAGAAGAAAACAAAGCTCTAAATCATAAGGAAACTCATCAAGGAAACGTCCCAGCTGGCTGGAAGATGCAGCAAACAAGAAGAAAACAAAGCTCTAAATCTACGTTCAAAATTCTAGGTAAAACATTTGCTTATTTTCATTTATACCTTAATAGTCATTGCATTAAAATTCATAAAGCCTCCAGATACAAGTAATTTGAATGCTATAATCATGCATAAAATGAACTATTGATGTGCGTGTTTGTGAATGCTATATGATTTTATAAATGTCAAATATTATTTATGCTTTTCATAAGATATATATTATAGTGTGTTAATTTAAAATGTGCGTGTGTTATATTAGTTAAAAAATTATAAAGATGTTTAAATTTAGTAAATTAATGTTAGTTAATAAATTGTCTTAAAATTTAAACTCTATTTGTCGGTCAATTCTTTTTATAAATTCTTTTACAAATCTTTTTACCAATTCTTTCACCACTAATTATGTATAATCTGTTAGTGATTACCAACAGCTGAGCTAGTCGTGGATGCTTGGGCATTGAGTATTTGCCTTGGGGAAAATAAAATGTTCTTTTTACTATTGTTAATTAAAAGAATTTTCAATAAATATTTTGTCATATAACTAAATGTAATTTTCAAATGTGTTTTATTTATTTTCACGACCGTAATGGCATGAAAATAGTTTATATTATATTTGTAATGAATCTTGGAATGCTCCCCGAAATAATGTTAATTACCATGTTTCAGAACCGTAACCCAAAGCGTTAATAGCAATTTTATATAATTTTTTTCTAATAATTGATTGGCATCTTAATATTGGACCCACCAAAGATGTGTGTTTATTTATGGTATATGTTGTTTAATTAATAAAAGAGCATATGAGAAATAATAGCATGAATAACAATATGTAATTATCTACTGCTTGCTCATTCACGCACAAACTAATGTATGCAGTTAATTCATAATGTATATAAATAATTTGTCATGCTATTAAATTATATATTTTTTATTATCTAACTTAATTGATTTATTCAGGAATTCCTTTTCCTCCATTTCCACATGTACAACCAACCATATTTTAGCATAGTTAATAGATGTCTCATTGTCTCTCTGCTTTGCTAGTGGGCCAGATTTAGGATTTAAGATAAATTCTCATGAGCCATCATTATATGTTATTCATTAGATGTTTGATATGGGGCTTATGGAGTGGTTCGAATTCAGGTTGGTCCTGACCTAAATCTCAGGCTTAACTGGGTTTGAAGTACATATTGTGAGTTCCCTGACCTAAATCTCAGGCTTAACTGGGTTTGAAGTACATATTGTGAGTTCCAGCTCATGTTAGATGGATAAACATGTTTTGACCGGTACAATATATATTAACTGAAAGGAGACCCTTTGATTCCTCTTGGAGGCCTTAAAGGAACTGAGCAGGGCAAATTCTTAAAGTCCACTCCATACATTCTTATCATTGCAGCTGTTATTACTATGTGATTATTCACATAGTATACGAACATGGATGGGCTGCTGAGCAACACACATTAGCTAGTGTAGTGAGTTTATTGGCTTTTTACCTCTGAGTTTAAGATACCATGGTCTTTCTTCTCAGTTGCCTGATAAGGCAGAATGAATATCTGTATAAATGATAAATAATTTTCCAAAATATATACAATTATGACAGACAAAAATAAAGCATAGCCCTTATTCCCAGGAGGCTAAAAAGTCACCCACCAAGGAAGCGGTTGGTAGCCTAAGGCAGAGGGTGCTAAGAATCACCTGATTGTGGACCCAGGCTGCCATTTGATGATGACTTTTTATTTAGGTATTTACAACTGCAGATCATTTTCAAGTGAAGAAAGATTACAAAAATTAGAAGAAGAACTGTCTTATATTAAATGGGACATTATTGGACTTTGTGAAGTTAGAAGAAAAGGTGAAGAGACAATTGATTTAAAAAGTAGACATGTACTCTTCTATAAAGGTACAAATATTGAAAATACAAGTGGAGTAGGATTCATTATAAATAAAAAGTGGAAGAACAACATCGTGGAGATTGATGGTGTATCAGACAGAGTGGCAAGATTAGTTATACAACTTAATAGCAGATACCAAATGCAGATAATTCAGATTTATGCCCCAACAAGTTCTCATAGTGATGAAGTAGTAGAAGATTTTTATATGGATGTACAAAAGGCTTTTGATCAGAGTAAACAACATTTTAAAATTGTTATGGGAGACTTTAATGCTAGAATTGGTAAACAAATGAAAGATGAAAGTGCTTTAGGTAATTTTGGTTATGGTAATAGAAATGAGAGGGAACGAGGAGTTTTCAGAAAAAGAAAAACTTTATATTATGAATTCCTTTTTTGACAAAAATGTTAAAAGGAAATGGATATGGAAGCATCCAAATGAAAATACAACAGAATTGGATTATATTTTGACTAACAGAAAATACATATTTCAAGATTGTAATGTTCTTAATAAATTTAACTCAGGAAGTGATCATCGATTAGTAAGATGTAAGATACGTGTTAATGCAAAACTAGAAAGACAAAACTTATTAAGAAAAACAATATTTACAGTTGATATTCCTAATCTTCAGAAACATTCTAATGAATTTAAATTAGAACATGCAAATGGGTTTCAAGTATTAGTAGATTTTGAACATGATTCAGATTTGAATGAAATTAATATGAAAATAACTGATGCAACAAAGATAGCTGGTAGAAAAAAGCATCAATTGATCAATAAAATTTCTATTGAGACTAGAGAATTTATGAAAAAAAGAAGTAATATGAAGATATACAAAAATGATGCACTAAAAAGGATTGAATATCTCGAATTTTGTAAAATGGTGCGGAAAAGAGTTGAATATGATATAAGAAAGTATAACTGTGAACTAGCAAGGAAAGCTATAGAAGAGAATAAAAGTCTCAAGAGTGTAAAACAACATTTTGGTATTGGTAGAAAATTTATATCTGCAATAAGAAAAAAAGATGGAATTATTACTAAAAAGAGAGATGACATCATGAAATGGGTAGAAGACTTTTGTCAAGAATTATATAGTAATAAAGAACAAGTGTCTTCTATATCTATTACATCTCCCGAATTTCCCAGAATTTTAAATGAAGAAGTGAGACATGCAATTAAATGTATGAAGAAAGGAAAGGCTCCAGGTAATGATGGAATTTATAATTGACATATTAAAAGAAGCAGGTGAAGAAATACATTTTGTTTAGCAAAATTATATACCAAATGTCTAAATGATAAAGATGTACCAGATGATTGAAAGAATGTAGTATTAATATTTAAAAAAGGTGATAAAGAAGATATTAGAAATTACAGACCTATCAGCCTTTTATCAGTTTTATACAAAATTTTTACCAAGATAATTACAACTCGTCTACAGAGAACATTGGATTTCCACCAACCAAGAGAACGAGATGGATTTAAAAGTGATTTTAGTACAGTAGATCATATCCAGGTATTGAGAGAAGTTATAGAAAGGACATATGAATATGAGTTGCCATTATGCTTTGGATTTGTAGATTATGAAAAGGCATTTGATTCTATAAACATTTCTTCAATGATTAAAGCATTGGATCATCAAGGTATAGATCCAGGATACTGTCATGTTTTAAAGAATATTTAGAAAAATGCAACAGCAACAATTAGAATACTAATGATACTAGGAAAGTCAATATTGAGAAGGGTGTAAGACAGGGTGACTCCATATCTCCAAAACGTTTTATAGTAGCTGCAAGAAGTATTTTGTGGATTAAAATGGAAAGCTAAAGGGGTGAAAGTAAATGGAAATTATTTAAGTCATTTAGATTTTGCAGATGATGTAATTGTCTTTGCAAATAATGATTTGAAGCTGCAGGAAATGTTGCAGGAGTTATCAGATGAAAGTAAGAAAAAGTAGAGCTAAAGATAAATGTTAAAAGACTAAAGTAATGTTTAATGGATTTTTTCAAAATATGAAAATAAAGATTAGGCGCTATTGCATCTGACCGTAAAGCTACTTTTTACTTAAAAAACAAATTAAAATATATTATTCTTTAAGCGCTTTCAAGAGATGTGCTCTCATTTTCATAGCTCAGAGAAAAGTAATTATATGCAAATTATGCGAAGTTCAGAGGTTAATCACTCCATTTCTTTGAGATTGCTAAGCATGTGTCCTTGCAGTTGATAGCATTGCAATCCATGGCAATGAAGCAGGCCTCCTTAACTTTTTTTTTACATCGTGCCTTTGTGTCCTGTTAGTGTCTGATGAAGTGCAAAAATGGAATAACGTGATGGATCTGACTGAGCTTTGATGTATGCATATTTGTGTTGTATTAATCTGGTTTCTATTGCTGTCTTGGTTTCCCCATAATATGAGGCTCTACAATTTGCATGAGTACATGCAATATTACAAACGGCTTGAGGTGTTTGAGCCAGTGTTAGTTTATTTTTCGTGTTGTTAAGTAATCTGTTAGAATTGGGGGGGGGGTACGAAAAGTTAATTGAAACTCTGTTAAAAATTGTATAAAATGTATTATGTAAATTAGGAATGTATGGCAGCATCAGTCTATGTGTATCCAAATATTGGGTGTCTTGTTGGTTACTTTATTGTTGAAATGTATGATCCTTCTGTCGATCAGTCCATGTTTGAACCCATTTTCGGTAAATCTTCCCTGTATAATATTATATTTGTCTTCTTGTCTGCTTTTAACTTACACAGCTGTTGGTTTCTGTGCAGAAAAGATATTAGCCCAGCTAATTTATGGCTGGTGGGCGTAATGGAACTAGGTTGGATATGGCCTCTTACTTCAAATGGCTTCACAAACATTTTGTATGTCAAGTGTGTGTGTTCTCGTTTAACCAGTACATCTAGATATTTTACTTGCTTGTTAAGATCTTCCCATTTCCATATTTAAAGTCAAGAGAGAGCTGTTATGGAGTTCATTTTTGATTTTATTAATGACATCAGTCTTGGCAACTATAAACAGATCATCCACATATCTAGTGTAGATTTTAAAATTCTGATAAGTTGTCATATTTTGGCAAGATCTATTATTGTTCATGATGGTCAATTACAATGATGGCGATGATCTCACTAATTGAAAGGCCCATAGGCCATCCATCCTTCATATAGTACCACTCCCCATTAAACATTGCCATTATATTATTATGTAGCCAACTTAAGAACTCAATTATAAATGTAATCCGGGCTTGGTCTATATTTCTGTGAGCCAATGAACTCCAGAACAGCTAGCTGTCTTTTGACTTTAAATATGGAAAATGGGAAGATCTTAACAAGCAAGTAAAATATCTAGATGTGCTGATTCAACGAGAACACACACACTTGACATGCAAAATGTTTGTGAAGCCATTTGAAGTAAGAGGCCATATCCAACCCAATTCCATTATGCCCACCAGCCATAAATTAGCTGGGCTAACATCTTTTTTGCATAGAAACCAACAGCTGGGTAAGTTAAAAGCAGACAAGAAGACAAATATAATATTATACAAGGAAGACTTACTGAAGATGGGGTTCAAACATGGGCTGATCGACAGAAGGATCATACATTTCAACAATAAAGTAACTAACAAGACACTCAATTTGGATACACACAGGCTGCTTCTGCCATACATTCCTAATTTACATAATAAATTTTATACAATTTTTAACAGACAGTTTCAACTAACCCCCCCCCATTCTAACATTACTTAATAACACAAAAGATAAACTAATACTGGTTCAAACACCTCAAGCCGTTTATAATATTGCATGTACTTATACAAATTGTAGAGCCTCAGACTATGGGGAAGCCAAGGTAGCAATAGAAACCAGATTAATACAACATAAATATGCATACATCAAAGCTCAGTCAGATCCATCACGTTATTCCATTTGTGCACTTCATCAGACACTAACAGGATACCAGTGTGAACCTAAAGATGTCAACTTGGTCTGCAGAGAAAGGCACGATGTAAAAAAAAAAAGTTAAGGAGGCCTGCTTCATTGCGATGGATTGCAATGCCATCAACCGCAAGGACACATGCTTCGCGATCTCAAAGAAATGGAGTAATTAATCTTTGAACTTTGCATAATTTGCATATAATTACTTCACTCAGAACACGTCTCTTGAAAGCGCTTGCAGAATAATATATTTTATTTTATTTTTAAGTAAAAAGTAGCTTTGCGGTCAATTGCAATAGCGCCTGTATTATTTTACAAATATATTTTCGCACGCAAAGTTTTCGATTTAGGTTTGAAAATAAAGGTTGGTTATGATGAGTTAAAAGAAGTTAACAGTTACAAATACCTTGGTCAGATTATTAATACAGATGGAAATATAATGGATGAAATTAATCATAGAATTAAACTTGGTTGGAGTGCTTTTGGTAGAAATAACTTGATACTAAAAGGAAATATGCTAAGTGTTTGAAAAGGAAGATTTTTAATAAATGTGTTTTACCAGTTCTTACTTATGGATCTGAGACTTGGACTCTTAATAGAAGAGCAATACAGAGACTTCAGACCACTCAAAGAAGTATGGAAAGATGCATGTTGGGAGTAACGAGAAAGATCGCAAAGGCAATATTTGGGTAAGAGAACAAACAGGTGTTACTGACCTCATTGAAAAAAATTAAAAGACGAAAGTGGAGTTGGGATGGGACATATTGCTAGGAGTGATGACAATAGATGGACAATTGAAATCTTAAACTGGAGTCTAAGAGATTGTAAAAGACCCAGAAAGAGACCACATGTGAGATGGATGGATGGATGAAAAAAAGTGTGCAGGAGTGATGTGGAGAAGAAAAGCTAAAGATTAGAGAAGATGAATTGACCTTGGAGAGACCTTCATCCTGCAGTAGATTGATAACCTGTATTATATACATGAGTGTATTGAGAAGTATTAAAAACCAGAAATTCAATAAAATAATACATATTCTATTGGAATCAAAGTAATCAGTAAAACGAGGTGTATAATGTATCTAAACTGGTCTTGGAACAAAATGTATCAGACATCATAGTTTAACAATATTATCAAAATAAAGAAAATGGCTTGTATATAAAAAATTATAATAAATGTTGCAGATCTTTCATTAAAATTTTACTTATATTCTGATTAAAAATGATAACAACAACAAATACAAAATACATAAAATATAAATGCTTTCATTATTATTTATAAATTACAACAAAATACTCTCACACACATTAAATCTGATAAGAATAAATGACATCAAAAATCAACTCTTTACTTCTATGGAAAGTTTACAGTCTTTTAAAGACTTCCAACAAGTAAATTATTTTGGTTAAGCCCTCCACTCCCCATCATTTAACGGTTTTAGACTAATATTTTTCAAGGATTTTTTAACTTTATATATAGATTGTAAAATCTGTGATAAGAATATGAGAAAAAATATGAGAGAAATCCAAGTTTATTTATTATGACCTTATGTAAGGTGATCCTTATATATTGACATTTTTTTCTTTTAATGTCAATGTCTTTGAACTAATAAAAAGACACTATTAGAATACTTGGAACAGAATTGGATAATTTATAAAAAAAATATTTTGAAAAATTATAGATTTTTAATAATTTGTATTGCTTTCTTGGCATTTTTGAATAAGAGAATTGAGTTGTATTTGAGTTGAAACTTTTAACTCAATGATTTATCAATTGTTTTTTCATTGGTTTAAAATTTCTGTGCATTTTTGTTATTTTATTTATTTAAGCTTATATCTTACATCAATTGTTTTTAGTTTTTCTATTATTTAATAATGAAATACTTTATTTTCTAGTTTTTTTGTTTAGAATACAACTGCTAAAACGTATCACAGAAATTGTTCAAACATTTAAAATAATTTTAAGTAATAAAAGAGATAAAATGAATAGATGAAGTTAAAAATATTGAAGTTTATCTAACAAAAGCAAATAAAAAGAAACTTAGGTATTTTGGAAGATATGAATACAAATAAGAAAGATTTAAATTGGATTATCTTAATATATATATTAGAGAGGCAAACAAAGTAGAAAGAAAAAGTGAAAAAGAAAAGATTAGCGCGGAGAGTCCTGCTATAAAAATCTCTAACTTATTAGATTTTCTTTAAAATAATATATATATTAATGTAATTATTTTCTTCAACACATGCATTTTTGTTTTGCTTGTTTTATTTATTTTTCACTGAAATTATTCATTTTAGACAATCTCTAACTTAACATTTTTTAATATTTATTTTTATGATTCTTCTTAATATAAATTAAGTACAACCATTATATAGAGCGCTGCAAGGTAAAAATCTTTTTAACATTCCGTCACAGAATTACAGTGGAAGAGAAGATGATATAACTGATTTCCCAAATTTCTGGTGAAAAGGTTTGAATAATTTATTTAGCAACCATTACTGAATGACTATCTAAATTACTGTGGATTGATTAACTGAAAAATAATTCTAAGCCATAACGGCAAATGTGTTTTCCTGAATGATTATGATGATGGTGTTCTAGTTGTATTTTTATATTGGACTATTTCCAGCATCTAATATGCGTATTGAATGTCTTTAGAAAAATTTAACTTTATTTAAATATTCCAAATACATTCATCTGTTAGGCACCTCAAACAGGTTAGTATATGCACAACGTTTCAAAAGGTATTATTTCCCCCTTTTCTTCAGATGTTGCTGGTCTGACCAGTGACAGTACTAGCATGGGATTCGAACGCTGTAAGCAACTGAACCATGACCAGGTTCGAATCCCATGCTAGTACTGTTACTGGTCAGCCAGCAACACCTGAAAAAGAGAGGAGAGTAATACCTTTCGAAACGTTGTGCATATACTAACTTGTTTGATGTGCTATTACTAACAGTTGAATGTGTTTGGATATGTAAATAAAGTTAAATTTTTCTAAAGACATTTGATACGCATATTAGATGATGGTAATAGTCCAATATAAAAATATAACGGTGAATATTTTTAAAAATAATTGTTCTGAATTTGGAACCAGGATTCAGGGAATGACCTAACAATTATGATTGATTTTTCGATATCAAAATACTTTTTGATGATAAAAAACTTGCTTGTCATTAGATCATTATCTGCATATATATATATAACTGAAGTGTTATATTTTCTATCTGAAGAAAAAGAGAGCATAAGACAAATGCAATTGCCAAAGTTTGAACCAGTGACTTTAATTAATGGTTACTTGGTTACGACTATTATATTTACATCTTGAATTTATTACATTCAAATATCAGCCTTTCAAGCTAATTGTGCATACGCTTTTGTGAGTGTTAATAATAATAAATGAATACTTTCTCTCCAATACAAGATATAGTATTTATGCAGGAATAAAATGAATCCACTTATTCCTACGACTCAAATGCTTATATATGAGCAAATCTGAAGTACTGGCAAGGAAAGCGTGAGGATGGAACAGTCACTTTAAATTACTATATACGATGTCTGAATGAATAGAAATTTAAAGTGACTGTTCAATCCTCATGCTTTCCTTGCCAGTACTTTAGATTTGCTCATATATAAGCATTTGAGTAGTAGGAATAAGTGGATTCATTTTATTCCTGCATAAATACTATATCTTGAATTGGAGAGAAAGTATTCATTTATTATTATTAACACTCGCAAAAGCATATGCACAATTAGCTTGAAAAGGCTGATATTTGAATGTAATACAATTGTAAACATACGCTATATAAAACAAATGCTTATCTTGAATTTATGAAAATATTATGGATATACATAACCAGTCAAATCCTTTAGATTTATGTTATCGTTTGTCAAAGTTTTATTATAAGCTTTGAATTAGAATTCAGTGACAAATTATCAGTTTTTCTAATTACCAGAAAAATCAGTTTAAATGAAAATTGAAGCATGCACTTAGAAATAGTAGATTTTATATTTATACATCTTGAGTACAATCAATTTGATTTGGAAGCTTGAATTCTTTCAAGACATATAAATGAAAAACAAATCTTATTGCCATTTCTGTATCTTCAAATCTATAGATCACGTAAATACAGGAGATTGTATTAAGCAACAATGGATAATAAAAAAGACTGGAACATTTTAAAGTGAATGATAGTTCAAGATTTATAACAAAACTTTGAAAGTATACAATTGCTTGATGTATTATATATTGTGCCAGGCATTATCAAATGTCCATGCACAAAATCTGCTGTAAAGAATATTACAGCAGATACATTTATGAATTTGTAGATATTAAGCACAACAAATATATAAATGTGCTATATTAATAATGGAGTGGTCTGAGCATTAAAATACCCACACACACCAATTTAAATAATATGAAATTGACATAGAAAATATTGTAGTAAACTCATGTATTTTTTGGTTTTATATTTCCTTTTTGTATATGTTTTATGATATGTTATTTTATGTATTTGGCTTTCTCTGAAAAATTCAAATAGAGAAAAGCAATTGTTCCAATATAATTGTACATATATTTTTTTTTTTAATTACTTTTCTAAAAACTAATTTTATTCTGTAAACTAAGAATGTTAATTGCTTGTGCAAAAATCTGATCAAAAGCAAAATGTTTGATAATGCTTTAATTAAACTGTTATCTTTTTAAAAATTCTTTTGAATTGATTTTGTGAGCAAGTGGTCTGAGTAATCAATAAGGAATGTTATAATCTAAATGATAAGATAAATTGAAAGGATTGGCTGATTCATGCTTCTCAGGGGGCTAGTGGGATTGATATAGTTTAGTCAGTGCTGTGAGATTCATTTTTTTTTTTTTGGCATTCAAGTCGTTCACTACTTGGGCTCCAGAGATTTTCAATCATCTAGCAACTTAGAGATAAATTTATGGACTAGACCGCTGCTGACATTTTCTAAGAAATCCATTATATAGTTCTTTTAAGAACTCTTGATTTCTTAAGAATTTAATAAACTAGTCAAGATAGAAAATGAACATTTGATAAAATTTATTATCATATACAAACTGAGGAAAATATGAAGCAATCTACCAGTGAGTCCAGTAAAATGACTGTGGGGTAGACAACCAGCCAGCGCACCACCCTTTCTCTGTCCCAAACCACCAAGATGTGACCACGCCAGTTCCAGCCGCCCATGATAATGACAAACGCCACCTTGCTAAATATATGAAATCCTCACTACCTAGCCAGTTGACTTGAAGCCCACTCAGAGCCCAGAGGAGAAGAATGAAGATGCAGATATAAGTTTGTTTTAGGATATTTTATTAATATTGAAATAATTAACTTTGATGTTTCCGATTAAATATATTATTATTTTTTTGTTATTATTATGAACCAATTAAAAAAAAGAGAGAGTCTCTCGCATATGTATATTGAATTTATGGTTATTACGGGCATAAATGTTAAAGCTTTTAATTAAATCTTTTGAGTCAAATTCAAATTCTAGTATTTTCAACAAAGGTTGCAATGAGATTTTTTTTTCTTGTTGCTATTAGTTTTCCTTTTTGTTACTCCTGAAATTCGTCATACATAAATATACATGTGTATATATGCGTACATACGCTTATAATATTCGGTAAATACGATATCTCATGTTGAATATCTAAAAAAAAAAAAAAAATGTATTTAACCGTATATCTTTTTTTTAAGTTATTTTTTTTTTGTCACTGCTACACCTCACGATGCATGTAAGAAGGGATATATTGTAGATTCCCTGTAAGCAAGTCCTTAAATAACTTTATATTTAAAATAGTAAGTGTTTAATTGTGCTGCATGTATATACATGTATAGGAATTTATCTATGGCAAAAAGGAAATAGATACAGTACCTCATGTTGCGTACTATATAGTATCTGAACTAATGCAACCTTATTTGACTTGTTGAAAAATATAAAATTAGTGAAATATTTCATAGTGCAAATATATGCATAGTTTTTATTATTATATTTGCTATCAATAAAAAGGTTTTAAAGTCATCAGTAAAAGTATATGCCTGTATAACCGAAGATCTCTAATCTGATATATATATATCAAATCACACAAAGTAGAACTTATTTCCACAGGGTCAAAAAAAGCTCAGACCACTTCCATTACTTATAAACATTGTAAATAGCTTTAGGGATTTATTATTATTTTATTTCAAATTGTGTTTATCTATTTCAATGCATACATGGGTTGTTATCATTAATTATTTAGTATTTTTTTTTATTATATCATCATTAGTATGAAATGGTGGTGGGTATTTGGGATTAAATAAATATTTAATCATAATATTAAACTTGTTTCAGTTTCGTATTATTATTTATATTGATTAAAAATGTATTCTTTCCTTATCAACCACGTACCTGTAATAATCATTTAACTTACCCATTTGAAGACCCTAGATGTAGAGTGACTGAGCTAGCCACAAAGGGATATTGCTCTACCGGAGTGTTGAATCTTATTCTCATGCTTCGCTGGACATATGGTATTGCACATCCTTCTGGGAGGGGAAAAAAAAATCATTTTTATTCTTTTCTAGAAGTGGCGCGCAAGGGTCTATTTTGTAAATAGATTTTTCAAAGGTGTGTACTTGCCATTGTTCTAAATATTCTGGCATTCAAATAAGATATCAACAAAAGGGTGTTTTTAACTGGAAGAGTCCTGTCAATCCACTCTTCTATCAGTTTGGCTGGAAGTACCCATATACATGAGTACAGACAATCGGCTAGATTGGTATCCATTTCTTTTCCTGTTAAATCTTGTTCACTTCATGCTCAGTGCAAGATTAGGATCAGGAAATCCGCAGGGAGAATGGTCCGGTATAGTAAAACTGGCGCCCAACGTGGGGCTCGATTTATAACGATCCAAACGAAGTGGGAGATCGCATCACACCGCAACACACTACCAAGGGCACCATCTAGGCATTTGAGCCTAGAAAAATTTATAAAGTAGGCAGATACGCGCTGTTAGGATTCCACTTTATTTACATATTTAGATCGTTAGCCCATTGTCACTAGCTCAGTGGAGACACAGAGATAATAAAATATATAACCTTAGATATAAATATAAAAAAATAATAAAAGCCACTGCCAAAAATTAACACAGAAAAATATTTATTTACGCACATATAAAATCATTCTAAATTCGAGGAATAAGTTTAACATTTAGATTTTTATCTTAATTTTTAATTTTACATTTAAAATAGCTTGCTATAATGTTTAATATTTTATTTAGAGGGTCGGGTATGAACAGGCTACATAGATCTGCATTTGAAAAGACAATATTCTTCCCTTATTTAACCCTAGGCTAAAAGTTCAAAGTCAAACTGATGCCAATCATCCGATACATTTATGTATTCAATGTAGCATGAAAATACAATGGCACTAAATAGACTATACTGTCATGAATGCACATCTGAACAGTATAGTGAGAAGACATTGTTGCTCTCCACCACCAGGAATGCTACTTCTGATGGCGAGTAGAACAATAAACATAAAACTCCATAGGAATGGATTGCGTCTTGCGTCTTACTATCCAATTCCATAGGCAACAGAGGGTGTGCGGCGTATATATGTAATCCTGCATGTGGCGGATCTCCTGCTACATTTACTACCTACACAAATATATCGAAACCATTGAGCCAATTCAACCATGAAACAAATAACCTAAGATTACCCTCCCTTAATATAACCTTACAAAACTATATAGCCGTTCACGCCCGACTTAAATTTATCATTTAGATATGTTCGCACAGATAACTTTTATACAATTTGTATTAAAATGTTAAGTATAGATCGGCTGCACAGATTCCACGGTCAAAAACATCCAAATTAAACACAATCGATCAAAATACAAAATCATCGATAACGTCAATTGCAAAAAGGGAATACACAAAACCCATGGCACTCACCATAAGGTGCCTGCATTAACATCGTTGACCTATACATTCTAATCGACCGTGAAAATCTCAACATCATCAACCGCTAACGAATCTATGCAATGTCTATACCCAACTTTAAATTTTATGCATTTAAAATTTAAACAATAAATAATTTATACAATTAAAATGAATGGAAATGATTTTTTTATCAATAACAAACATATAAAATTAAACATCAATTGATTTTAAACTTAAAGGTCAAATAGAAATTCCATTTTAACATTTAAATTGCTTTCACGAAAGTTCTTAATTATTTAAAAAAAAATTTTAAGTTCATTGTTAATAGCTTACAGTAGCAGAGTCCAGGTTCTTGTTTTATATTCCCGTGACATCTCGTTGGGAAGATAATGTTCTGGAGGTGGCATTAGCTGGTTCCTTTCGGTATCTCAATCAGTTCATTTTTAAAATAGAGAGAGAGTGAGGTATGTGCATCCTACCCCATCTCTCAAAACAAACAGCTGGAACTGCCCAATACTCAATATTTCTCCTTTTTATATTATCCACACGGATTCAAACAACAAAACGTCACCAATCCATCACTTTCGTTAGGGTCCGAGCCAAGGCTTGGTGCTTCCATTGGTCAAGCTAATTTCTCTTATCTAATTTCCATCTGACCCTTTAATTACATAAGAGCCTTGAGGGCTAGCTTGTTTTTCAAATAATAAACAATCATTTCCATTTATAGATTACAGGAATTAATTAATACCTGTTTTTATTTTAACTTATATTAAATATTTTAATATTTAACTCTTGTATTTTTTTATCAAAAAAAAAAAATACGTTCAAATACTTTTTTTTATTTATATATAAAAAAAAATATTTTTAAAGTTTAGCATCTGTGCGAATATATATATTTAACAACATTTTAATTTTAGCGTTTAGTTTTTTTTATAGATTTTTAATATATTTATTTTTATTTGCAACTTTGTTTTTCTTTTAAATGACATATTTATATATCGTTACAATATGTATACCATCTCTACATATTTTGCTATGTTTTAAAATACCCAAATGTAAATAAATATTGTTTGGTTCTTTATACAGCATAAAAATAACATATTAATATGTATAATGTTAATAACTTTTGATTAAGAATGTTTGATTTTATAATTGTAGAGTCTCTGGTTTTACGGATAGAAGGCCGAAGCATAAGCATCGATAATGATTTGATTAACTTGCTTCTTGCCTGCAAAGTTTTGGAAGAGTTATATTTAGAATATTTGACTGTAAATCCCAATACAATTCAGACATTGTTTGCTTTAAGAAAAGGCAATAAAATAGGTATTTATTGTTATGAAATATTTAATTTGTAATGTTTTATACATCTATTGCAACATGTACAATTTCTACTTTTTGTTAGATGTCATTACTAACCAACAAAAAACTGTATATGAAAATGTTTGAAAGTATTATATTACGAGGTTAAAATTAAGTAAAATGTGTAATCATATTCCACTCAATACATTTTTTGTTTGAAAACAATTAAACTACAATTCATAAATATTGTTTTTAAAAATTAAAATAAAAGAAAAAATATTTTATAGAATTTTTGATTTTTTTTACGTGGAAAGTTTTATAAATTAACCCTTTAACTGTCCAATTGTTCATTCGCTGCAGGTGGTATCACTCAAAGCTTTTAATTAGCCGATGCACAAAATAATGTATCAATTTTTCAAAAGTTATTGACCGTTTTTTTAAATATATTCACTTTAGTTTCGTTTTTAAAAAGTATATTAGTAATTTCTCACATTATAAAAATAAACGAAAGTTTGTTCAAAAATAAATTTTGATTTTTAATTTTAAAAATATTTGTTACGGTTGACATGAAAAGAAACGGCAATCATAATTTCACGTTATGATTTTTTTTTCCCGACTTTGCAATAAATAAATAATTCTTGCTAAAATCGTAACTATTTTTGTAAAATAATATTTATTTTTGACATATTATATGAAAATAATTTGTATTTTATTTGTATTTCATCAAAAAATATTTTTAAAATGCTCTAAAACATTCGTTTATCATTTTCAAAATAAAACAAAAGCGTTCGTAAATTTTTAATTTTTGGCAGCCATATAAAAATTTTAACAGCCAATAAGATTCAAGAAAAGATGATGAGAAGGCGGAGCTTTTCCATTTTCTTTTGTTTACAAAATTTCAACAGCCAATAAGATTCAAGAAAAGATGTGAAAAGGCAGTGCTTAGTTTTTGTTTGACATAAATCATCAATTAATTGATTTTTTACTTGTAAAATAATTCAATAGATGGCAGTATATTATAAAACTTTTTGCGTTCTAAAAAATGACGTTAAAACCGTAAACGTAGTCCAAAAACTAAGCAATTTACAGCGATGTCAAATTTACTCGATTAAAACGAATATGTATCAAAAAGTGCCTCGATTAAGAACGAGTCAAACAGTCAAAAGGTTAAGCAGTAAATTTTATTCATTTTTGTATTTTTCCATTAAGTTTTTCCTGACTTCAATTGAGTTTGTAATATACTTTTTCATTATTTAATTTAAATTTGACTTCAGTATTGCTTATAAATAATTTTTATCTCTGTCATAATATTATTTGTAGCTTTATCATTATCATCATCATTTTCTATATTATCAATCCACGGCAGGATGGTTTTTTCAAATTTAATTGTTTCTCTGGCCCATAATATTTCTTCTCCATACAACACTAACAAAATATCTTTATTTTATCTATTTATGTTACACGGTGTCTCTTTTTTTTCCAGTCTTTTAGAATCCTCTTTAATTAAGACTTCAACTATCCATATATTATCTTTTTATCAATATTTCAAATTCAGTTACATATTAATCTTTTAATTTTTTCAATTCAATGATTCCTGTTTGTTCTATCACTTTCAAATTTCTTCTTATTCCTAATATATATATATATCTCTTCATATTTTATTGAGTGATTTGAAATCTTTATATAGCTTTTCTGCAAAATGTTTAAAACTCAGATCCATATGTAAGAACGGATAAAACACACCTATTAAAAACCTTATATATATATATATCATTGTAATATTAATTTATTTCAAGAAAAGAGTCACTCTTTTCAAGTTTAATTTAATTATTAATTTCATATATTATGTTTTCATCTGTTTTAATAATCTGACCAATATTTTGTAATTATTAATTTTTTTTAATTCACGATTACCAATCTTATTTTCTTTTTGTGAAAAAGTTATTAAACATTACTTTCTTTTTAGTATTTATTTTTAGTTCCACTTTCTTACTTCTGATAATTCTTGCAATATTTGTTAAAGTTCTAAAACAATTATTTGCAAAACCGATCACATTATCTGAAATATATATATATTTATTCCCTTAACTTCCCATTTTAATTCGCATACCATTTTAACCCACAAAATATTTTTTGTAAATCTTCTGTAAAAGTTTTGGAAATATAGAACTATCCGGATGTACATCTTTACCAATGTTAATCTTTTTAATATCATCATATAAACTAATTATTGTTGTTATTAGATTTAGATAAATTTTGGTCAGAACATAATGACAACTCATATTCAATGATTCTTTTTGTAATTCCTCTCAATACTTGGATGTGATCCATTATGATAAAATTATTTTTAAATCTGATTAACTTTAATCCAAAATTTACAGTAGATGTGTTATACTTATCATGGTAATGATTTTGTATAGAACTGATAAAAGATTGATAGGTCTGTTCTTTCTAATACCTTCTACATCTTTTTTAAATATCAGTATTATAAATTGCTAATTATCTGGGACATACTTATTATTTAGAGATTTGATAGTAGCTTTTCCAACAATTTTTCTATTTCTTTAATTCAAGATATCAATAACAATTCCATTACTTCCTAGAGCTTTATTGCATGTCTCATCTCAATTTGAAAGATGATTTTCATTTTTTGTTTTTTATTATATAATTCTTTATAGAACCTTTCACATATTTCATGATGCCATCCCTCTCTTTGGAATTAGTTATTTTTTTCTTCTTATTACTGAAAAACATTTTTTTTCGAATACTAATATGTTGTTTTATACTTTTAAAACTTTTTAAAATGGTTTCTCTCTAGTATTTTATTAACAGGTATCTTACATTTCACTAATTGTCACTTCCTTGAATCTATTAAGAATACTACAATTTTTAAATATGTATTTTATGTTAGGAAAATATAACACAATTCTATTGGTTTTTCATGTGGATACTTTCTTGTCCATTTCCAAATAGTAGTTTTAAAAAAAAATCTTAATATACATTTTTATATTTTTCTTAAAAATTTGAAAAATTATTTCTCGGTTTATTTCTTTCACTATATTCAAGTTTACTCGCAGCACTTTCATTCTTTTAATTGTTTTCCAATTATAGTATTAAAGTATTCCGAATTAATTTTAAAATATCTTTTTTGGTAAGACGAAAGCCTTTTTGTACATGTCTATTTTTTGATCACAATGAGAACTTTCTGGGCATAAACTTGAATTATCTTCTTTTAATATCTTTAATTAAATCGAATAATTAATCTTACCACTCTGTGTATTACACCATCAATATTCACAATGTTGTTTCCCACTTTTTATTTATAATAAATCTTACTCTATTTGTGTTTCCAATATTCGTCTCTTAATAGTAAAGTTCAAATCAATTGCCTCTTCATGTTTTCTTCTAATTTCATAAAGTCGGACATTATTCTATTTAAGGATAGTTCTTCTAATTTATGCTTCACATGAAATTGATCTGCAGTTGTAAATATCCAAATAAAAAGCCGTCATCAAATGGCAGCCTAGGTCCGAAATGAGATTTTTTACACCCTATCCATTCAGTTACTAATTGTAACCTTGTCTGATGATTTTATATTTTTATAAAAACAAGAGACATAATTTAGTTTTATCAGTCATAATTATAAAAATCTTGAAAAAAGTCTTGTCTTATAAAAACTGTTTTTTTTCTCCATATGTCATAGCATCGGCCGGGACGCGAACCCACAACCGTCTGCAAACAACTACTTGCTTGCGAGCGGCTGCGATGACCTCTCGGCTAACAGCGCTTGACTAAAAACTGTTGTTTCAATTAAAAATATCAGGCAATTGAAGAGAAAATCTAAGGTGTTTCTGAGAGGTAAAAAATAGGTAACAACGATGCTGGCTAATGTATGCTGGAGAGCAGCTTAGTCATATTTTTACCATATAAATAATCATATAGTAATAACAACTGCAACGACAAGAATATGTGACATGTCAAGCGTTAGTGGCCTAGTGGTTAGCATAGCTGCCTTTCAAGAAGCTGGCCCGGGTTTGTTTCCAGGTCAACGCATTTGACATATGAAAAAAAAAAAAGTATGACATTAGGAATTTGTATTGCCGAATTTCTTTAAAACCACAAAGAGAAATCAAGACAAGCGTTGGTGGCCTAGTGGTTAGCATAGCTGCCTTTCAAGAAGCTGGCCCGGGTTCGTTTCCAGGTCAACGCATTTGACATATGAAAAAAAAAGAATGTATGACATTAGGAATTTGCATTGCCGAATTTCTTTAAAACCACAAAGAGAAATCAAGACAAGCGTTGGTGGCCTAGTGGTTAGCATAGCTGCCTTTCAAGAAGCTGGCCCGGGTTCGTTTCCAGGTCAACGCATTTGACATATGAAAAAAAACAGAATGTATGACATTAGGAATTTGCATTGCCGAATTTCTTTAAAACCTCAAAGAGGAATCGAGAATCTCCTCTTTTCAGTTAACTGTAAATTCCATTCTGCATTCACTTGTAGGTTACATTGAATTTTTTTTTGTTAATTTATTTTGGCTGTGTGAAAGATTGCAGATTGATACAAAGTCAGGATTGCAACAACATTTGCGCCAATACAAAGAAATGGAGATCTCAGTCAGCATGATAATTATAGGAAAGTAGTTTTGGTTTCACAACGTAACAAAATAATATTGAAATTCGAATAGTTAAAATACAGGCAGAGTTTACTATTTTTACATGAATTAATATTTTTTAAGTACAATTTGGTATTTAATCTTGAATGCTTTAGCACCTAAATTTTAAAAATAAAAGTAAAAACAAAACAAAACAATATAATACAGTAAATCAAATTTTAAAAAGCAAAGAAGAAACATAAAAGAGGTGTGTGATAAGGCTATTGCATTTAAGTGTTATTTGTGTGATTACGAAGATATAGAGAAAAGTGTTCCGGAAAGACATGAAATACTATATCAATCATGATTAACATAATCACCAGTTTTTTTTAGCTTGTCACTTTAAACTTTATGAGTTTTATTTTTTATTAGCAGGAAATATGTATATTGATGATTATTTATCTTTTCGACATGTGTGTGATCAAGTGTGTTAGCAGTATGAGATAGCATGGATAGTTGAGGGTCGTGTGAAAGTCTGAGTTCAACCTCTCTATATATAACATATATAGAGCAAAAAGATGGATTGATTTTTTTTTTAAAATACAATTTTTTTTTTAAAAAAAACCCTGTTGCTTTAAAATACATTAACTTTTTTTTAAAAAAAAAAAACACCACTTTCTGCTTTAATCAATCAATAGTATAAAATATAGTTTAAAGACTTAAATATATTCTAAAATAAAACTTTAAAATGCTTACTATGTTAGGGTAAGAATCTACACAGTTTTTTTCTAACTTACAAAGAAAACATTCTGAAGCCAGACAGTTCTAGAATTTACTGTGGGCCTTTTGGTCTAATATATATCCGTCGATGGAATATATTAATTGATTCCATTTATAAGTTGCTATATTGTCTTATAATAATCTTCCATTCTTGAAATTTGATATTTAAATATTATTTCATATGATTTGATGAGGTATGTCAGAGATCTGGGATAGACTTAAGTAGTTGTAATTTTTTTATTTTTTTATTGAGTCATCATAATAAAAGTCTGTTGCAGATTGAATAAAGTAAGAATCCATACTGATTGATTTCAAGACAATTGATCATCTATAGGTTGTGACGTCTTCCTTTTAACAACTTTGATCTTGTTTTTAATATTTTTAATAATATATTATTTTGACACCATTATGACCTGATTTTATTTAATTACAAAAAATTTTAATATCATTTTTATTATATAATTAATTGAAATTGCAAAACACTGAATTATTAAATTGCTTAAATTTTTCCCTTGATTTGAATCTCATATCAAAATAGACTTAGTCTTATCATTAATTTATTTTTAATTTAATTATTTAAAATATATCTTTTAACTGAATTGTTTTGAAATACATTCCATACATTCTTTGATGAGAAAAAGTTTTAACATAATTTATATAATTTGTATCTCTTAATGAGCTGAATTAAAGTAAATGGCATCACTTGATTTTGACGTTTTAGGTATTATGATGGTGTTGCTATCTTTTTTACATTGTTTAAGCCTGTCCATAATTTGTATTATGGTTTGAAGTTGTTTGCAACTTTGAAGATGACATAATTATATGGAAACATTTTGTATGATGGATGGTAGCCTATTTATGTGATAAATCTGTGAAGGAGGTGGCCAATTTCTGATTGGCTAAGGCCAAATTACTGAATATTGTACATTTGTAAAGAAAAAATATAACTAGTTTATAAATTAATGATTATGATATAATCTTTTAGGAAAAGATTTATTTTTAACCAAAAACTACATTACTAATAAGAGATTGACTTTGAAATACTTTGCTTTTAGAAAGCCACCTTAAGAAAGTTCATTACAGTAACTGGAAGCTGTATCTGCAGCTACCATTCTTAAAAAGAAATATCTTTTGTCAAAATGGTAAATAGAATATTCTGTAAAATTTTAATAATAATTTATTAACTTTTAGAATTTTTTTCTTTCTTCGACAATAACTAATCCTAGATTTATATATATTTTTAATAACATTAAATCCAAATATCTAATATTTTGTTTCTCTACTTTTTGAATAAATGAATTATATCCAAGAGTGGCATTTTCCATTATTATAGGTATAAATTTTATTTAGATATTTATTTTCATATTTAAAAAAAATGTTTATAATTGAAATCGCTTGAAAGCTTACAGTCATAAATTATTAGATAAAAATTAATTATATAATATATAGAAAAAAGATTTAATTGTAAAAATAAAATGATCCAATATGGAGTGGCATTTAATGAAAGATTCACTCTATTCAAAAATTAACAGGTATTTTTCACTCAAGACATTAAATTTAAATATTTTTAACAAACCTATTACATTTTTTTAAAATGTAACATTTAATAACTTATTTTAACATTTGAATATATCTATTATTATTATATTTACTATTTTATTTTAAACCACTTGTTCTAATAGTAAGAATAATAATAAAAGGCAATTCAAAAAAAGTATGAACATTTCATCCCCACCTCCAAAATAAAGATGGAAAAGAGAGCCTCCAAAATAAAGATGGAAAAGAGAGAAACTGCTCTAGAAAGGAATTTTAAAGTGATTATAATCTGCAAAACACAAATACGTTCACATATAGAACAAGCTGGTTCAGTTATCTCTTTGCATGTATGTTGCATTGTCTTTTAATGTCCTCAGCAGAAAACTTTTCTTTCTGAAATACTTCTATGCCATGTCCTATTGTCGCTTTCCAATGTACTCTAGCTTTCAAATATATTCTATTCTCTGATATGCCTTCTCAATGGAAATAATTGACATTGCACTTTTTAGAATGTCTTTAAGATAATCCTCATAACATAGACAGGTTCTACATTTCATATGAAACTCATGTTTAAGTTCAACATAAAACACCCTTTTAGGAAGTCTTCAGTTTTCATTTGTTTAACATGTCCAATCAATGAAGATGTGATTTTACCATAATGAACTCGATAGTATCTTATCCTGCAAGCTAAGGAATATATAGATTAGTTTTATGATCTTGCCATATTTTTAAAATTTTATAAAGCATCTTTAAATAAAACTTTTTAATGCCTTTATATTGCACTGATAGGGTATATAACAGTTTTATACACAACTAACTTAGTTGCATTAATTATTTGCCGATAGTGAAATACTCTATCTTTTAACTTGTTAAAAGTAGGAGAAGCACATTGTAGTTATGTTGAATTTCAACAATTAAGTCCACTCTTATACTTATAAAACTACCAAAAGTATATAAACTGATTTTATTCTCAAGCTGATAATCATCCAAGCTGAATGTTGCTGAGAATTTTTCTTTCATCACTTGCTAACAAAGTACTTGAATTTTTTGAATATTAATTAATAAAGTGAGATCTTTATAAATTGGATTTAAAATATTAAAAGATCCTGTAAATCGTCTTTTGAACTGGCAAAAGTAACACAATCATCAGCATACTATAAAATCGAGAATCCAAAAAGATGAAGTTATTGTTTTTACTTTTAACTGATTAAAATTTAAATTTCCACCATCAAACTTGTATTGTATTTTGATCCTATATGATTAAGATGCCTATAATCAATTCCAAGTCCACTGTCATAAAAATTGAAAACCAAGTTGAAGCAAGGACATATCCTTGTTTAACACCAATTTTCGTTTCAAATGCCTTAAATATTCCATCTGTAGTAACAGCACTTCTTTTCATTCCAGTCTGAAGAAGCTGTATCATCAAATGCCTTGATCAAGTCAGTAAAAGCAATGTATAAATTATTCCTTTGTTCACAACACTTTTCTTGCATTTGCCTGGCAACAAAAATCATAACTACAGTGCTTATTGATTCCCTAAACTGCATTGAATCTTTGGTAACCATTCATCTACAACTGGATGCAGTTTATTCAATAAAATTCTTGAAAATACTTTGCTGTAATGGTCAATAATATTCTACAATAATTATCGCAATCTTGCCTATTCCCTTAATTTTTTTGAATTGAAATAATTAAAGCATCATTAAGATCTGATAACACAACTTCATGGGCTCAAGATATTCCTAGTTTTTTAAAAATATTTTGAAGCTAATATATCACTACCATACTTTAAAGACCTGCAATCTTTCCATGTTTAAGATTACAATTTTGACTTCATTAAGATGAATATCTTTATCCAAAGCTAAATAAGTAGATAAATTGGATATATTAAAATTCATCATATCATTTCTTGTACCATTCAAACTCGTTCTACCTATTCAAAATGTCATTATATAAGAGAGCATCATTGAAGAATTTAATAGGATTGTGATACCATTTTAAGCCTTCATGCCAATTGTTGATGTTCTGATTTTAGGTCTTTATATTTATTATGAAGTTCAACATTTAATCTGTTTTTGCCAAGCAGAAAATGAAACATTTCCTTTTAACCAAATCACTAATAATATGTTCATTGTCAAAAAACCAGTCATGATTCTTCTTTTAGTGAACCCAGGAATAGATTTACTTGTATTCATAATACATTTCTTAAGAAAATTCCATGATTCCATAATATAACAGTTCTAAAAATCCAAAGATGCAATTTTGTGTTTAATAGCTGTTGAAATATATAATACATATAGTAGATTCTTCTAAAGAGTGAAAATCAATTTTTTGTGAATATGACTGCCATAATACCTATTTTTTAATGTGACTCATTTCAGTCTTAGAGTATACTAATATATAATCTATCCAACAATTTGAGCTTGTGATAATCTATTAAATGCCATTGTTTTGAGCAAGGATGTATCCATTGCTTAAACAAAGTGTTTGTAATAGTCAATCTTTGTGTTGTGCATAATTTTAATAATAACAAACAATTAAAATTTACAGACATATACGATTATTTCCAATAACTTTTGGACAAAGTCTACTACCAGCATGTGCATTAAAGACTCCAAGAAGAAAAAGTTTGATTCCTAATGCTATTGCCATAATAATGCTATCCAACAAGGAATAAAAGATTTCCTTCTTTGAATTTAAAATTGAAACATAGACACTGATAAAATATGTTTTACTGCCATTATACAATGCAAGTTTTAAGATTATTTTTTATATGATATGAGGAATTTCAAAAATAGAAGATACTAAAATAGATTTTATAGCAATCCAACACCATATATTCTTCTTTCCTTAAGTATCCTGCATTTAAAAAAAAATTGTATCCATCCACCTGTTCTCATTTCCTTCCTCTGAAAGATGAGTTTCACTAACAGCAGTTATATCAATTTTAAATCTTAACAGTTCTTTAACAGTAAGTACAGCGATCTATCCTAGTTTTGAAGACTTTGTATAAAGTAAAGTTTGCACATTATATGTACCTATATTTAAAAAGAAAGATGTGATACTTACCTTTAGTACTGCTATTGCCACATACTACATCATCACTAGTGATATTATTTCTAATATTTTTATTATTTCTACTACAGAAATGAATAATCTACCAGGCATAACAACCTAGCCAGACTGCGTAAGAGACCACTTTTAGACCACCTTTTCTAACTTCTTCCATTGTCTTGTAGGGTAGTATAATGGTTCACAAAGGCTAGATACTTTTTCTGTTATAAAAAGTCTTTTCTGTTGCCCTTTTTTCTCTTCAGTCACTTAAGTTAGTATAGCCCCAGTCATCATAAATCTCTCATGTCATCGAACATCTCTTTATAGTAAATATCACAATGAAAATGTGTGTTTGTGCTGCAAACTTTCCATCCTCAAGCCATCAAGAATGAAAAAAGAAATAATGGGGACAGGCTTAATAAGTAGAAAGTCCTTAGTTGTGACCTTTTCTAGAGAGTGTATAAAGCTATAGAACATTCATTGTCACGTGATAAATGTGAACATATTAGAATGAAAATCGATTAGATGATATTAAATTAAGTTATAGATCAATGAGCTATTTATTATTTTGATTTATTGATTAAGTGTTTTAATGATATATATATAATTAAATAATACGATGTTTTTTTAAAAATATATATATATATAATTTAGATAGAGCATCACTTCCCCTCACACATACACCGTGAATGAAAAACACTCCAAATCAATAAATGTTTTAAATCAACAGTGGCCACTCATTCTTAAAATCTACTTTTAAATAAACCAATATTCAATGATAGTGCTGGAAATAAAGTTGGTTTTATTTAACAACCAGATTTTTAAATCATCTTAATAGTTGAAAAGGTTCAAAATATAAATCTCAGTGCAAAGAAAGCCTTGTGTTTTTATTAATCTATGATAATGAATCATATTAGTTGATATAGATGTAATAAATAAGTAACACATTTTTTAAAGATTTATATATGTATAATTTATATGGAAGACAATAATCTCACATGTCAAAGCTGATTATTTCAATGAAATTATGGATAAAATATAAAATTATTATTATAACATCTAAACCCTTAAATGATATATTATATAATCCAATGCTCTTTTGTGCCACATTCAAATCCTTTTGGACAATTGCTATTATCAATGTTTTATTTTTAATTAGAATAATTTTCATTTGTTAAAATTTATTATTTTTGACTATCTTCTTTTCCATGCATTATTAATAGTAATATAAGATATTAAACTTTGTTATTTGACATGATATCGATTTATTAGTTACATATGTTATACTTAATGACCAGATGTTAAATAGCTAGGGATTATGGGACATAACAAATATATCACGGGAATAGATTGATTTTATGGTGCTGATTTAAAATGATCTCACGTACATATTGAATTTTAAGGACTATCCCAAACCACTACTGACACAACAAGCAGTAATTGACATCGAATAATCCACATGGGGTTACTTGGATGTGTTAGCAATGGTTTTGGATAGTTTTAAGAATTAAAAATGGCAGTGAGCTTATAACTTCTAAAATAAAAATTTTATTACAATATATTCCCATAACCATATGAAATAAAGCATTATTAATTTTACAAAAATGCATGTCTGATCAAACCAAGCTTACAATTTCGAAATACTAAAAGCTTATAACTTCTAAAATACAAATTTTGCTATAATATATGTCCATAAGAACATGTTAAAATTATGTAAAATTGATTAAACCGAGCTTATAATTTCAAAAAATAAAGCTTATAACTTTTAAAATATGATTTTTTTTTACAATATATGCCCATAACCATATGAAATAAAGCATATTAATTTTACAATTAATCAGATTTTTTATTACCAGAAAGAAATTTAGATGTTACATGTTTTTTTTTGTTTCATGTAGTTAGAAAAAAAATGGAAATAAGAAAACATAGCATTGAGCACGTTTGTTCTCTTAATGTGAATATCGGATCTACACTCGATCATGTGAGGTCCTTATGGTCTCTTAAAATTGTTAAAAATCTATATATCTATTTCAATAATTTTCTTTTTATTAACAACATCAAAGTGACTTTTACTACATACAAATGAACAAGAAAGATATTTTTAAAAATATTTACAGATTTTAATAAAAAAATTGTTGATTATTTCAAATGTAAAAGAGGTATTGGATTTTAAATAAGATAAACACTAACCTTTTCTCCGTCAATAGATAGCATTAATATCTTTGAGAAATTTAACGAATAAGTCTCTCTCATTTAGATTCTTTTTATCCATCCGCCAGCAAATAATGACATGTGAGAAATGAAGCACACACCTTAACTCACTTTGGTAAGAGAAAAATCTGATTTATTAATTTTTTATTAATTGTAAAATTAATATTTTTTACTTTTGAAAATTATTCTTTTGAATAATGTTAAGATAAAATATGATTTATTACTAATTGTAGAATTAATATACTTTGGCAGTTCTTTCTACATTTACTCTACATTTACCTTATTTCAACATGTGTTATAGGTCTATATTGTAATAAAATTCGTATTTTAAAAGTTATAAGTTTTTAGTATTTCAAAATTATAAGCTTGGTTTGATCAATTTTATGTTTATTGAACATGTAATTTTTTAATTAATATATGTGTCCATTATTTTCTTTCGCTCCGTTTAAGTATTTTAAATTCTTATTTTAGAAATTATAAGCTTTTAGTGTTTCAAAATGTATTCATTTTAATTTTTTATATTTTAGTCATGTGATTTGATCATGCGTAGTTGTAGAAATTTGCACTTTAATTTTTAATTATTGATGTAAATTGTGATTTTGTAATGAATGGTCATATCACAACCATTGATTATCGATGTCATTTATTGTTTGGATGTGTCAATGGTGGTTTGGAATGGTCTTTTAAATTGAAAATGGTTATGAACATACTCTAAATCAGTAACAATTTTATGATGATTATGATGCTATACTTTTAAAGTCATAGTTGTTGTTCACGATGAATTAAAATTATCATAAGATGTTAGGTATTTTATAATTTCAATTAAGACTGAAACAAGATGGAGATGCATTCAAAGTTAATACTTACATACATATTTCATGTACAAATTATTATCAGTGAACTTGAGATAGTTGGAAATATTTAAGCAATATACATAATCTTATAATTGAATATTTATAAATACAGTAATTTATAATGTTCAATTATAAGATTACACACACACACACACATATATATATATATGTAATATACAAATCAATATATATATCAAAATACAGTACAATTTATATAAATTATATTCTTTTAGAAGTACTTTCGACTATACACTTTGTAGTCTTTATCAACTATATAACATTGAATTATCAAAACGAGACAACCTTTAACAATACCCATAGTTCAATTCAGATTTCCCACAATTCTGTTATCTTAATATACCTTATATAAATTGTACTGTATTTTGATATATATATATATATATTGATTTGTATATTACATAAATTGTGAAACGAATACAGATATCAAACTTTATTTATTATATATATATTGGTTAGGCTTGCAGGTTCGTTACCAAACCAACAGATACAAAAAGAACAACTACTCAGCAATTAATATGTATAATTTATTAGTACAAAAGATATACACATGTTAGTTTAACAAATGTACAAATACAGTTGATATGCTTTAATGCTGAGATAGACATGCAAAGTATGGAACTCACTTCCAGCTAATGATTAGCCTGCATCATGAGTTCTGGTAAGAAGACTGTTCCAGCTATGTAGTTAGCTTGCCTCGAGTTGGCTCTAGTTCAGACATAGCAGTTTCCAGTCCATAGGTGAACTTGCCTCACTGCATAGAGGTCGTGATAATGACTAGATAAATACCTTTGCTGATGGCAGAAGGTTTAATGGAGAGCACATTGTCATTCAGGTTAATAGAAGTAATTGCTCTCTGCCTTGCCTCCAAAAGGCTGACTATTTAAAGGCACATCCCCTAACTTACTGGAAACATGCGGATTCGGTGCGCGAACCCCAGTGAAGGTTTTAATCCCATTGGATAGCAACTGGATGCTATCCAATCAGGCAAGAAATCTGGCATAGTCCACTTCTGAAGGCAGGGTCAGATATGACATCCCTCTCCCTGGCTGAAATTAGCCCTGGAGGACATAATCATTGAAATGCACTGGACAACGTTTTGTCCACTTTCTTGATTTCTCCAGTTGATCACTGTTCCTGTCTTCATCTTCTTCACTTGATGAGCTTGTTTCCAGTTGTCTGCTGCTGTCTTGATAGCTTCAGATGTGTTGTTGAGTCTTAGCTGTTTGTAATGGTGATGATGATGATGAACATCTTCTGTTTGCACAACAACAGTATAAAGACCCTTTATTCGAGTCACTATTGCTGGTATCCATTTTGTGGACCCATAGTACATACGACATAGTACTTTTGTTCCTATTTGGAATTTTATTTTGTTTTTATCTTCTAGTTGAAGTTTGGCATCAGGTTTCAGCTTTTTGTTAAAGACTTCTGATTCATTAGTCTTCTTTGATAATGTTGTGAGCTGGTTCACTTTGGTCACTTTGAATCCTAAGTGATCGAACCAGTCACGGCCTATTAAATCATTATGGTTACCTAATGCCTCTACCAGTGGTAGGTATATAGTTTTGCTAGGCATAGTAATTTTTCCTGTTGTTTGACCAAACAGTTTGATTTTATTCCCTTGGTAGTCTGATATTGGCTTACTGCAAGGGTGCAGTTTATATTTATTCTTTTTATTTATGATCGTCCAAGTCTTTCTTGAAACTATTGACACTGCTGACTCTGTGTCAAGTTCCATCTTGACTGGTGTATCATTGATAATGACAGTATATATAAACCCAGACTTGTCATCTCTGGTATGGTTTACACAGACAACTTGCTTATAAGTGTCTTTACTGTCTTTAGGAATAGATATTTCTATTTGTCTTTTTAATTTCAGACATGCTGCCTTTATATGTCCTATACGCTTGCAAAACGTACATGTCGCTTTGCTGTATGGACATTCTGTATGCATAAGCATGTGCTCATAACAAAGCCATGACCTATTTGATGCTGATTTATTTGAGCTGACTGAGTGCTTGGGTGACCCAGTGTTATGCTCAATTTTTTGCAATTCATACTTTATAAGTCTTTTTAATGGGTTAGCTTGACTAGCTATTGTTTCTGCTAGTCTTGCATGAGCTACCGCTGCCTCAAAATCTAGATCTGGAATCATTAACATTTTCAGCCTCAAATTGTGATCGTTTATGCCACAAATAAAATGATCATTAAGTTCTTCATTCATGAAGTCTTTGAACTTGCACTTCAAGGCTAATATACGGATTCGTGTTGCAAATTCTCTAGTTGCTTCACCCTGTTCTTGTATGCTGAAATTAAAATGGTACCTCTGCATTATTGTCAAGGGTTTAGGAGAAAAATATTCTGTGAGAATTGTCAACACTCTATCAAAATCCAGATCAGCTGGGGTTACAGCCATGGATTGAAACTTGAATATTTCGTACGTTTGCAGACCTATCGTGGTCATTAGTGTGGCTAACTTTAACTCAGGCTTTTTTATATTGTTAGCCTGTAGATAAAAAAATCAAACGCTCTTTATAATTTGTCCAGTTCTCAGGTTGAGCCGGATCAAAAGATTCCATAGAGCCGATTGCTTTAGCCATCTTTTTTATTTATGCCAAGTAACCACTCGTACTTGTTTTTATAGTTACGTTATTGTAACTAACTCAACAAAGCTTTTTAACCAACAGAGCGAGCTTTTAAGCTGTCTTGCAAACAAAGCTCTTGTGATTTCTTGAAGCTTCTAATTAACATGTCTTTATGCCTGCGTTCAATTTTATTCAACAGTTTTACATTGTTATTTTTTTAAAAGAAAAATACCACGTAATAAAATTATGGCAACATAAAAAAAATTTTCAAAATGAAAAATAATAAATAAATACACACTCGCGTATTTTATAATATAATTTTCCAGCAGTGAGAGAAAAATTTTTTCTCTGTTACTGTGCCAATTTGTTTAAATTGGTGTAGTTTATTCTAATTTTTTCAGCTGTGAGGGAAAAATTTTTGTTTTACTGCACCAAATCTGTTATACCCGGCGCAGTTTATTCTATAATTTTTCCAGGAGTGAAGGAAAAATTTCTCTGCGACTGCACCAACTTTAGTTGGCCTGTTGACTGCACCAACTCTGTTGTGTTTGGTTAGACCTGCAGGTTCGTTACCAAACCAACAGATACAAAAAGAACAACTACTCAGCAATTAATATGTATAATTTATTAGTAGAAAAGATATACACACGTTAGTTTAACAAATGTACAAATACAGTTGATATGCTTCAATGCTGAGATAGTCCAGCAAAGTATGGAACTCACTTCCAGCTAATGATTAGCCTGCATCATGAGTTCTGGTAAGAAGACTATTCCAGTTATGTAGTTAGCTTGCCTTGAGTCGGCTCTAGTTCAGATGTAGCAGTTTCCAGTCTGTAGGTGGACTTGCCTCACTGCATGGACATCGTGATAATGACTAGATAAATACCTTTGCTGATGGCAGAAGGGTTAATGGGGAGCACATTCTGTCGTTCAGGTTAACAGAAGTAATTGCTCTCTGCCTTGCCTCCAAAAGGCTGACTATTTAAAGGCAGATAACCTACCTTACTGGAAACATGCGCGGATTCGGTGTGCGAACCCCAGTGAAGGTTTTAATCCCATTGGATAGCAACTGGGTGCTATACAATCAGGCAAGGAATCTGGAATAGTCCACTTCTGAATGCAGGGTCAGATATGACAAAAAGTATAATACCTGTTATAAAAATATTATATATAATATATAAACAAACAATTTAACGGTAAAAAAATATTATGTTTTAAATTCTTTAGTAGAGCTTTCAATTACATAGTAATTCTTGTCAGCTTTAACTGAATTTTAAATTTTAATGTTGCCCATAAGCTGTGTATGACCGTATTTGCAACTTGCCTATTAATAACATTATCTTTATCTATTAAAATTGCCTCTTTAATTTTTCTCTTTTTATGATTCCTTTCTTCCATTAATATTTTTATTTCATTAATATTAAATGTAAACCTATAATTACAAGTTTTTTCATGGTCAAAGAATACTGAAGCTGTATTAAATTGACTATTTTCATTATTTTAATCCGATTATATAATAATTGATGCTCCTTTAATCTTTTTTCCACAGAATAACTTGATTCACCGATATATAATTTTTTACATCCACATAAAATCTAATAAATTATATTACTTCTTTGCAATTTAGAAATTATACCCTTAGAATTATTAATCAATCGATTAACATTTGGAGGAACACAAAATAAAATCTTATACTTTTCTTTAAATGTATTCTTAATTAATTTAGATTGCATGTTATTTACAAATGGCATAGATATCTATTTTTTATTATCTAAGGTAACATTGCAAACCCTCTTCTCATTATTAAATGAATTTACTGTATACAAAATTTGGTTTTTATTATAACCAACCTTTAAAAGTTCATTAGCAAAGTGTTCAATATTTAAAATTTTATCACTCCTATATTTACATAATTTATCATTGCGATGCAAAAATGATTTCAGACTTGCCATTTTATGTATCATTGCAACACATGATTCAAAATGAATATATCCTCTTTCTGCAATAGGTTTAAAAATTAATTTATAATTTAAATCAATAGCATCTCTAAATATTTGTAAATCCAAAAATTTCATTTTTCCATTTTGTTCATTCTCAATAGATAACTTTAAATTGTTTAAATTATTCCGTTTATATAAAAGAACATCGATAATGTTTTGAGGACCACAAACAAAAACATCATCAACATATCTAGTATACATTTTAATATTTTCAAAATTATAAGAATTAAATATATCTTCATATTTTGATAATGTATAATTACAAATTTGTACAACCATAGGTAATCCCATTGGCCATCCTTTACCCATTTTATGAAATTTATTATTATATGTTGCAATAATATTAGCACTTATAAATTTTAGTGATTCAATAACAAAATCTATTAAATGTTTATTTACAGACATATTAATTAGTGCATTTTCAATTAAACTTATAGATTCAATACGATCAATTTATCCATATAATTCCGTTACATCCAATGAAGCCAAAAAATCATTATCATTTATTTTTATATTTTTAATTCTATCAACAAATTCATAAAAAGATGCAACTGTATATCTTCCAAAACCCAACATATCTTGTAACAATTTACCAATATATTTAACTGTTTTATACATAAATGATCCGCCAAAATCTATCATCAATCTAAGAGGATTTCCCACTATTTGAAGTTTAATATTAGCAAATATTCTTGGGCATATAGACATAGATGGATATATATATATATATATATATATATATCATAGTATGTACAACTATTCATAAAATGATTTTTAGCCTTCTTTAAAATACTATTTATAAATTTCATAAGTTGTCTCTCCATGTTATGAATAAATTGGGATTTAATATTATTGATAGTTATAACATGGAGGGACAACATATGAAATTTATAAATATTATTTTAAAAAAGGCTAAAAGTCATTTTATGAATAGTTGTCCATACTATGATATATATCCATCTATGTCTATATGCCCAAGAATATTTGCTAATATTAAACTTCAAAAAGTAGGAAATTCTTTTAGATTGATGATAGATTTTGGTGGATCATTTATGTATAAAACAGCTAAATATATTGGTAAATTAATTTCAAGATATGTTGGGTTTTGGAAGATATACAGTTGCATCTTCTTACAAATTTGTTGATAGAATTAAAAATATAAAAATAAATGATAATGATTTGTTGGCTTCATTGGATGTAACGGAATTATATAAATCAATTGATCATCTTGAATCTATAAGTTTAATTGAAATTGCACTAATTAAAATGTCTGTAAATAAACATTTGATAAATTTTGTTATTTAATCACTAAAATTTATAAGTGATAATATTATTGCAATATATAATAATAAATTTTATAAAATGGGTAAAGGATGGCCAATGGGATTACCTATGGTTGCACAAATTTGTAATTTTACATTATCAAAATATGAGGATATTATATTTAATTCTTATAATTTAGAAAATATTAAAATTTATACTAGATATGTTGGTGATGTTTTTTGTTTGTGGTCCCCAAGACATTATCGATGTTCATTTATATAAACTGAATAATTTAAACAATTTAAAATGGACTATTGAGAATAAACAAAATGGGAATTTTTTTTTTGCATCTACAAATATTTACAGATGCTACTGATTTAAATTATAAATTAATTTTTAAACCTATTGGAGAAAGAGGATATATTCATTTTAAATCACGTGTGAAAATGGCAAGTCTGAAATCGTTTTTGCATCGCAATGATAAATTATGTAAATATAAAAGTGATAAATTTTTAAATATTGAACTCTTTGCTAATGAACTTTTAAAGTTTGGTTATGATAAAAAACAAATTTTGTGTACAGTAAATTCATTTAATAATAAGAGCAATGTTACCTCAGATAATAAAAAAAATGGATATCTATGCCATTTGTAAATAACATGCAATCTAAATTAATTAAGAATATATTTAAAGAAAAGTATAATATTTCATTTTGTGTTCCCCCGAATGTTAATCGATTGATTAATATAATTAATATAATTTATCAGTTTTTATGTGGATATAAAAAATTATATATCGGTGAATGGATATGTTCTATGGAAAAAAGATTAAAGGAGTATCAATTATTATATAATCAGATTAAAAATAATGTAAGTAGTAAATTTAATACAGCTTCAGTATTTTTGATCATGAAAAAACTTGTAATTATAGGTTTACATTTAATATTAATGAAATAAAAATATTAATGGAAGAAAGGAATTATAAAAGAGGAAAATTAAAGTAGCAATTTTAATAGATAAATATAAAGATAATGTTATTAATAGGCAAGTTGCAAATACGGCCATATACAGCTTATGGAAATTTACTTAATATTAAAATTTGAAATTCAGTTAAAGCGGATGAGAATTACGTAATTGGAAGCGCTACTAAAGAATTTAAAATATAATATTTCTTTTACCGTTAAATTATTTGTTTATATATTATATAAACAATGATTTACATTTTTAAAAAAATAATTTATACCAGTGTTACCTAATTTTAAATGTCAGGAAATACATCGACACATATATTTTAACAATCTTTTATTTAATAGAATAATGATAACCACTACACACCCCCTATTTGCAATATCTAGCTAGATCATGAACTCCGAAGTTATTCCAGATGAATAAATATAGACTGTACAGTATTACATTTTAAGAGGCTAACACATCATACAACAATATTTTAATTACAAAATATAGTTATCAGTTGACATATAACTTACTTTTCTTTTAGCAAAGCCTTTTTTCCAATCTCTTACATATGATTGTCTTAATTCATAAGCATGCAGGGAAACAATAATTAATTATAAAAATGTCCAAGGTTTCTTTGCTAAATTTAATATTAATCTTCAATTATATTATATTAATATAGTTATAAATAATCAAGTATATTTGTTGCACCACAAATCCAAATTTTAATAAACTTAAAATATAACTCTATCTATGGATAAAGCTATAAATATATGACCTCTGACTCATGTTTTTTAATAGACATATGCATATATTGAATACAGTATATGTAACTGCTACACCTTTTTACAATTGTAACTATAAGGAATGACCATTTTTTAAGTCCTCATCTCAATTTAATAAAACTATGACTTCTGCAGGGATGCTCATTTCAAGTCCATTTCTAATTTAAAATAAAATTGGAATGAATCCTCTTATATGGATACAGAAATAATTAAACTATTTGATAGTGAACAAACAACTGCATAGGTATACTATAAGTTCACCTACATAAATCGAATTCTCAGCAATCAAGCTCAGGGTTGGCTATGGACCAATGAATCCGATGGATACAATTGAATTATTAACTTAAAACTATTAATAATTATTTACTCTATTTAATACTTGGATGATTATGCATATATATATATTGTATGAAGTACATTGATATTTAATTAATTTTATGAGTCCCATATTTTAAAATATAAAAAAAATCTAAACTAGAGAGAATAAAATGTAAAACCTAAAGAGTAGTGGGGAGGGGGAATTTATTATTAAATAAAAATAAACTGTAAACGCTTTTTAAAATAATAAGATTTTTTTTTTGTTTAAAAGAGGAAAAAAAAGTCTTGTAATAAAAAAATGATTTTAATATTCTTTAAATCAATTTATAATAAAATAAATAAAGAGATTTTGTTTTATCTTATAATAAAATAATTAAATATATGTGCGTGTGGGTATGTGATTTTTAATAAAAAATAGAAGCAAAAACTGATTTATTTCATGAGACCAAAGATGCTGCTGCTAATAAAGTTTCCCATTGTTTAAAACAGTATAAATAGCTCAACATTTTATTATTCTTTGGCTTGGGTTTGTGTGGTGCTTATTTCTTGAAGTAATATCTCCAAAAAAATGTTGAATTGTTAAAATCAACATGGTGTGCAGTCGACCAAAGCCGCTCTATGTATTTAAGATTTGCAATTAGTTAGGAAAGTGATCATGTTTAAATAGACTAAAAGAACAGTAGAGTGTGTGTATGCCAAACCAGCCATGAAAATCATACTATGTCACTGGATCTATGGAGGAGTCATTTACTGGTCATCAATGAGTTAAAAATAATTCCATTATGCTGTTTCCGTTGTATTAAAAAAATCTTAGGTAATTGTTTGACTTTGGTATTTTAATATTCCCGATTTCTTCTTAAAATAAAAGATAGACTTTATTAAAAGAACTGTGAACTTTATGAATTAATCTTAAAAATAAAACTTTAAACTTCAAAAGATATTTGCAATAATAAAAATAAGTAAAATCAGCTTTTATTATTAAATAATATTTTGAAACAATTGCATGCACGTATGTGTGATTTGATTTTTTTTTTTGTTAAAAAAAGAAAAAAAAAGATAAATAAAATATATTGTAATGTGTATACTTTATTTGCTAAAGTAAGGTGTTAAAATGCTTTATTTTAATTTTTAAAAAAGAAGTGTGTGTGTTTCATTATAAGATAAAACGATTAATTTATTTTAAATGAAAAAATACTTAAATTATTTTTCTTAAAATATTTATGTTTATTTTGATAAGTGCGGGTAAGTATAAATATTTATTTTTCTTAATAAAAGTAGGAGGGAAAAAATCTAATTATTGATAATAGTATTTCATAAAAAATTTGCTAAGTTAAAGATATAAATGTTTTGGCAGTCAGTATAATATTAGTATTATGGTTTTAAAGGATTGAAGTATTATTTTGAATGGTTTGGGAAATTTAGTTTTTTAAAAAAGTAGTAGTAGCTTTGAGGGGGCATTTAAGATACCTTTTGTTTGTCTATTAGTGGGTGGTTGGAAACCAATTGAGCTAGCAGGGATTACAGGTACCAAGTTATGCTGATCAGATAGACATGCTAATTCTAATGTAATTAGCTGGTGCCTAAGGGATTTCTTTCTTCTTTTAAAAATAAAATAGTTTATTTGGTCAGTGTATATTTGATAGTCAAGCATTGGGGGTTATTGGTAGTTTGCTACTGATGATAGTTGACACTTTACATGAAAACCAACCACTTTCTGGGAGGGAAATTTAGGAGGACAAAGTATAATAAAATATTAATTGATATTTTTTTTTGTCGATAGTTGTTGTTGTTTCCCATATTTAATTGGTAATTTTAGGCGTAGTTGAGAGGCGATTGGTTCAATATATATATATTACATTTAAAATTAATATTATTTCTTCCCTTTTTTTAAACTGACAATTTCTACAAAATAATATTTGGTTAACATGTATTAAAAGAAAAGTTCTTACAAAGTTAACATAATATAAATATATAATACAGAATAAATATTTTATTTTTCTTTTCTTTTTGCTTCAGCTGTATTAAATGCAACTAATTTTAATTAAACTTTTTTTAAAAAAACAACAACTAACTTTTACTTTCTACTTTAATAATTGATAAAATAAGATATAGTGTATCAGTATTAAATACAAACTTAATAGTTAAGATAAAGTCTAAATAGTCCCTTTTAAATCTAAGGTTTATACAGCAAGATAACTGTAATTTATTTATTTCCAATGGCAAATGTTAAACAGTTCATATATGACCATAATATACTTTAGTACTCTTCAGCTCTACAATTTGAAATAAGCATTGCTTTTTCATTTTAACCAGATTTATTTGAAGTAGCATGTCAAATTTTTCAGATGCTCAAATTAGATTAGCAGATGATGTTTTTTTTTTCATTTTACTCACTAAGCATAATGGAACTCAGATATCATTCTAATAAAGTGAGAACTCAGAATAGATGTAAAAATAATAATTGATTTTATATAAGTTTTAATTCTTTCTGTTTTAAATAACCTCTTCTAGTTTTTTTATTTATTGATTAATTTGCATAATTTGCATAACACTTTAACTGCCTGAATTAGATTTTTTTTTATTAATTTTTTTAAAAAAAAAATCTCACCCAAGTGGAAAACCAAATGGCTGACACAGAAATGAATAATACATTACTCATTTCAGTATTCATCTTACAATAGTTTAGCTTTAGAGCATAAATTTTAATGAAAATCTTTTGAAAAGTGAGAGGATTTTATATTTTTTTTTCATCAATCATATATCTTCATTTTAATAGTATATTATTATGCATATTGTATCACCTTATGGAATAAAATATATTTAATACGTATTTCAACAATTCTTAATTAATGCAATAATAATTCAATAAAAATTATTTAGTAAAATATAACTATCAATATGTGGATTTTCTCAGAATATGAAAATAAAGATTGATTATGATGAGTTAAAAGAAGTTAACAGCTACAAATACCTTGGTCAGATTATTAATACAGATGGAAACATAATAGATGAAATTAATCATAGAATCAAACTTAGTTGGAGTGCTTTTGGTAGAAATAACTTGATTCTAAAAGGAAATACGCCTATGTGTTTGAAAAGGAAGGTTTATAATAAATGTATTTTACCAGTTCTTACTTATGGATCTGAGACTTGGACACTTAATAGAAGAGCAATACAGATACTTCAGACCACTCAAAGAAGTATGGAGAGATGCTGTTAGGAGTAACAAGAAAAGATTGAAAATGCAATATATAGGTAAGAGAAAAAACAGGTGCTACTGACCTCATTGAAAAAATTAAAAAATTGAAGTGGAATTGGGCTACATATATTGCTAGAAGAGATGATAATAGATGGATAATTTTAAATCTTAAACTGGATTCCGAGAGATTGTAAAAGACCCAGAAAGAGACCACATGTGAAATGGATGGATGAAATAAACTGCATGTTTGAGAATAATATGGAAGATTTAAAATATAAGTCTGTAATAATAATTCTTCAACAATAAAAATGATGCCCTTTGAAATAAACTTTATCTTATTTAAAGATCAATAAAGCTATCTCTATCAAATGACTATTTTAGCCAAAATAATATAGAAATGAATGACAAGACGACAATTTCTAAAAGTCTAACTACTATTAAAGAATTTAGTTGTAGCATATTTTAAATAAAATTGTGCATGGTTTGAATATTATCATTATTCTGTGATTGGGTTAACACTCATGCAGTATCAATGATATGTAACAAGCTTATATAAAATTAACAGAAATGTTTCCATTACAATTACAGATACGAGAAATCTACTCTATACAATATATAATATAAAGTCAGATGTCACTTATTAGCACGCTTTTATATATATATATGTTTGGGGTATGTAGTGTGCATTTTTGTGGAGTGTATATGTAATGTATACGGTGTAATATAAGTATTAAAAAATATGAAAGAAAAATATTCATCTTACATTTCACACAAAAATGTTATAGCAACAGAAATTAGATGAATTTAAAAGTATCACTTAATTATTGGATCTTTTATAACTTCATTTTCATTAATTTTCATTACAAAAACAATAAAAAAAGAATAGTATGTTTTATTTTTTTTGAAAGCTAGAGAATGATGTCATAATACATTTTCAAAGAAAGTAACTTTCACATATAAATTTGTTTTTTCACGCGTGCACACACATACATATAAACTCTAGTAAATACATTCATTTGTAAATTTTTTTAATTTCATATTTTGTATTTGAAAATGAAGATTGTTAAACACAATTGAAATATTTTAATAAAAAATAGAATAAAAAACTGTCAAATTGGAGATTAGATTTAAAGGAATTTATAATTATCATAGTTAGAGATTTAAGATAAAAGAAGTAAAAATGCAAAAATAAACTATTTTTAATAAAGAGATCTCAAAAACAGAGATGTGTTCATTGTATAGCTGATGTCATATTTAAATAAATAAACGTTTATAAAAAGTTTGCACTTAGTAAAAAAAAAAAGTTTTCAGTCAAAAAAAAGAAAAGTATGCCAATAAAAAAACATTGAAGACCCAACAAATCTCCCCAAATAGACAATTATCATTTTATCCAATATTAGGACAGCTCACCATCTATAATGTTAGTTGCTGTGGGATAAATTATCATTGATGAGTTAATGATCAATTATAAAAGTTTTTCTTCTGGAAATAATATTGTGGTGAACAACTTTTTTTGGTTTTTTAACATCAATAATGATTCTAAATTTATGTTTGTATTTGATAATTTGATTTATTAATCGTTAATTAAGTTTAAAAAAGTATGTACTAAAAACGAAATAAACTCCAACCTAGAAAATAATTACTAATAAAGGTTAAGGCTTCTCTATAAAATACGATATTGATATCGCAAAATGAGTTGCGATCAAGAAATATAGCATATTAAAATTGAATTGTAATAACTTGTTATCGATAAATACTGAATGATGATAATGAAGATATATAAAAAGTAAAAGTCTGGATCATCTAATGATAGATGGTTTAGACAGAAATACATCTTGGGAATCATTTATCTTTTTACATGTATTTTTATTCACATGTTTTAAATGTATGTAGAGATTGAAAGTTTTATATTTATAAAAGCATGTTTATTAACTTTGTAAAAAAAAACTATTTTCAATGAGTACTAAAATTCATAAATATTTTAATTAGTTAAATGTTATCTTATATGTAATTCTTAACGTAATTTATTTTATTATCTACTGTGCAACATTTGTTCGAAAAGAAGATATATTCACTCAAAAGTCTACAACCCGAAAAATTATAGCATAAAAAATAGACTTCTTATGATTTCCCAAACAAATTTCTTTTTCCAGATTCAATAGAGAAGACGGTTAGATTTAATCTTCAAAAAGTATTCTGGAATCATACCAACAGATTTAGGACAACTCATTGCCATAATGTTTATCTGCTTCATAAATGAAATTTAATAACCACTGACTTATATAGTTGTGAACATTCAAAATTTATATAAAACTTCTTCACTCTAATTGCATTGCTTCTGTAAAATCTTTACAAAATAAAAATAATACCTACTTCTCAAAATGTATTTTTCATAATGCTTTGTCTAATTTTCATGACAGTTTCAATTGACTAGTAGTCTTCTTCAGATCTAAAAAACAATTGTATTACAATTATCTATTAGATAAACATACAATAACTTACCTAATATTCAAATATGCACACATATAATCATCAGTATTTTTTCAAACAAAGACTCTATACATTTTAAACAAATCCCATCAAATAAAAAACTAAAGATATTTAATGTCTATATGTAAAATTTAAAAATAATCAAGTTATATATATATATAAGAGAAAATTGATAAAGACAACTCAGTATAAATCAAAATTATTTAATATATAAACCGGGCTTTCATTCCTTATTAGAATCGTATCAAGATGTTTTTGTTTTCAAAATCACATGATCAGCTATTCTATTTCATCTCCATGCAATGTACATTATTTACATTACACTACAATAAATATAATTTATAAAAAATAATTTATAATTAAATAATAAATATAATTTAATCGTTTAAAATATCTATATGCTCAAACATCTAGACGTTAAATATTTGTAGTTTTTTAAAATTATTTTTAGTTTTTTGAGATGGAATTTTCTTAAAGTATATATATAAAAGACATATTTTGCGGGTTCATCCGTGTTAAAATATTTTAAATAATGATATACCGACGGTTCGACTTGATCACACAACTCATCCACTGGGTGAGAAAAGGTAGATAGACGGTTGTAGAGGTGCTACAATCATTGATTTGGAAAAAACGTTAAAGAATATACACGTGGATATTTACATTTCCATTCTCATCATCACCCAACTCAGATAGTTTCTGTAGCCAAAACTCTTTTAAATAGAGCAGTTAACCTTTCAGATAAGGCACATCTGAAAGAAGAAATAAACCATATTAATAGTGTTTTATTAGCAAATAGTTACAATTATAAATTTATTAAAAAAGCCTTATTTCAAGCCCAAAATGGACATAATAGGAAACAAAAAGATGATAAATCAGCTATTAGAATTTGTGTTCCATATGTTTCTACTCATCAAAAGATCAGCAATATACTAACCAAGCCTAAGGATTCAGTCTCTCTTGAATCTCATGGTGTTTAGCAAATCTCATGTGAAAATTGTAAAGCTTCTTACATAGGTATGAGTAATCGTCGCATTAGTATTAGGAGAGATGTGCATGCTAATGCGGTTAAACAACACTCATCATCATCAGCACTCTCACTTCATACTATAGATTTAGGTTATAAAATTGATTTTTCTAGTGCCAGGATCATATCCAGATGTGATAATCTTTACCAGTGCAAAATTAGAGAAGCCATTGAAATACTTAAAAGGTCAGATTGTATCAATAAGCGAGATAATACATGCAAACTTCCTCCTATTTGGAAAGATTTTTTTAAAAAAACATTCTTAATTTAACATTTTTGCTATTGGTGGAACTTTAACGTTTTTTTTTCTTCAAATCAGTGATTGTAGCGTCTCTACAACCGTCTTTCTATCTTTTATCACCCAGTGGATGATTTGTGTGATCAAGTCAAAACGTTGTCCATATATCATTATTTACAATATTTTAACATGGATGAACCCGCAAAATATGTCTTTTATATATGTAACCCATGAAAATCTTCGTATCAACATATATATTAGATATTATTAAATGTTTATGTAGTAAATAATTGTAAATTTTATTTTACATAAATATAGATAAACACAAAACATGAATCATATAATCAATGATTGTCATATTTACAGTAGTAGAATTAAAGGATATAATAAAGTCATTAGTGAATTTATCTTTTGGGCTTAATCTCTACAGGTTTCTTTATATTTTATTAATAAATAAACTATCTAAAAAAATCATATACTGAATAAATTAATGAATAAATAAGTTATTTTTAAAACAATACTCTGAATGTGTACCTAAAGATTTCTGAGGGCAACAAACTACTTGTAAACATAATACAAATATTGTAATCAAAAATAATGAAGAATACAATTTTGTTAAATAAAAAATATTGTCATTATTATTTTTGTTGTTATATGTTAGACTACTTCCATTATTTAGACGAACTATTAAACGTTTTCAGAAAAAATAAATTTTATTTATACTTTTTCAAATTTATCTAATTGCTAGTAATATGACATAGATTAGTATATGATATAATATTTCAAGTGACATTCTTATCTCGTCTTCAAATGTTTCTGATCTGACTAATGACTTTGCTAATGTGAGAGTGAATATGAATTTAAGATGATGCTCAAACCAATTACGTTATTCTGCCAAATGTCATATTAAATTTAGTAGTCATAATTCTAAATATAACAGATTGGACTTCTATGATAAACAGTCACTGATCAGATCAGCATTAATAGAAAAAGGGTGAGGAATCATACAATTAACATACAGCATTATTAGCTCTCTTGTGTATTATTATGAACATTGAATGCACTTAGAAAATTGTGAATACAGTTTAAATTTTATTAAAAACATTAACAAGTTGACTAGATGTAGGAAATAGCCCAATATATAATGATAAATGAAATGCTATCTTTTTAAACTTTCAGACAAACATCACTTGCTTATATATTATTTGAAATTTATTTATTTTGTAGGTCTGAAGAAATGTTATGTTTGCTGTAATTCTAGAAATAATTCACTACATGAAGAAATTTCAAGTCTACTCAAGAACTTTGATATAGAATTTAAAATGATTCCATTTAAATTTCATTTAATATCATTAAATACAAGACTATCTTGATAAAAGTTGAAAAAAAAATAAACATTTTAAAACTAAGTTTGTTTATTATTTATAATAGTGTTGCTACACATAAAGACTTTACGTTTTTTATTTAGATTATTTAAAATGTTTTATTCCATTGCATTGATTTCTGTTGTTGTTGTTATTATTCTTATCATCATCATCAGAAGCAACGTTAGCATTATGATAATCACTGAATGATTTGTCATTTAGAAAATTGGAAATGTCAACTGATAAAGTTTTGATCTTTATGATTATCTTTTAAATTTGTCAGCCTATGACAAAACATCAACATCATATAAAATAAATAATGTTATATCTATTTCATGATCATCTATGGTCTTACATATAAGGGAGAACAGGTTAAGAGTACTCACGAGATTGAATAATAAAAGTAGCATTGTAATTCTTTAAGGATTATTAAAAAATATTTTATAATAAATATTTAAAAATAATAATAATAATATAATTATTTATATTTATTATTAATATTTTAAAGATTTATATTTAAGAAAAATATAAATAATATTTTATAATATAGGAAAAATTGTAGTAAGTTAGTTTTTGTTATCAGAAACTGAAAAGATTTAAAATTAGAGCAAAATATATTTAAAATTACAATTGAAAGTATTTATGTAGGAATATCTGATGGAATGTTACATTACTTCAAAATGATCTTAATATAAGAAAAAAAAAAAACAAGATAATTAAAACATATACATTCTGATTTTTAAAAATATATAAAAAAGTTATGAAAAAGAGACATTAAAGAAAAAAGATTTTATTTAATTTTTATATAAGGTTGCTTTGTGGTATTTTTTCCTGGGATATAATAGAGAAAAAAGGCATAATTAAGTATATCTTATGTAGGTTTTATTCCAAGATAAGAAGTTAATTAAGGAGATGACAATAGTATAAACAATTTTTTTAGTATTCATACTTATGGCAGTCCATCCAGCTTGATGGCTTGTTCCTCCAACAAAACACATCGATATAATGTTACCGGGCCATTACATTTTCTTGAATATTTTAACAAATAAACAATATGCAGACTCTTTAAAATTACATTACTTTATTATTTTTTAAACTAATGTTATAGATTTTTTATTAATAAGTTTTTTTTTATTTTTATAATAAATGTTCCTTTATTTTAGATTTTTTTTTTTTAAAAAAAAAACAATATTTTTTTGTTTTGTAAGAAATGTTCGTTTAGGTTAGGTTTTTTTTTTTTTTTTTGGAAAATAATTGAATATATTTGCAAAATGTTCGTTTGTTAATACCATGTTTTTTCACTAATGTTGATTTGATTACTTCAGACATAGTTTTATTTTTGGTTGATAAACAATGCTCAAAAAACAATTTATTTTTGTTTGGTAATAAATGTTCCTTTATTTAATTTTTTTTTTTTTTGCAAACCGTAATTTAATATATTATGCAATAGAGGCAGTTTGAATGAAGAATTTTTTTCACAAGTAGCCATTTTTTTTTACCAATGCAAGCTCTAGCAATGTATGAGACTTTAGATTCAGGTATGCTGAATCACCACATTTCCTAATTTTAATGCATTTAGGGAGGGTACATTAGGTACTGTGTTACCTATGCTGATAACAGTCTTTGATTATGTAAAAGAAATCCTTTCCTGGAATAGAAAAGTCTTTCAACAAAGTTAAGAAAAGATTGTAAATCTATTTGGTTCCTTGTTATTAGACTTCTGAGTGAATATTGGTTCACTTTCCAGGAATATTAATTCACTAATATTCACTTTCCGTCATTTAAATTATTAACATCCTATCATGATAACTTAGCGATATGTTAAGTGTCAGCATTCATGTAGACGGTAAACAACACGTATCAGAGCTAACTGATACGGTAAGCTAAGTATGAATTGTGAGAGCAATTGATCGCAAAACATGCTGCTGGTCACCATTAGCCAAAAGACACAATTGCTAGCACTCAATTACTGATAGCAATTGGGAAGTTGTGCCTGATAAATGATATTTTTAATTACTTTTGGCTAGCAACAATGTCATCAAGTAGAATGGATTGTTTAGCCCATACAAGTCGCTTGATAGCGTTGTTTATGTGAAAAAATTACTGAGCGAATCTTTTTTTGATTTATCTGATTTCTGTTTTATTTTTATATATATAAAAAATACATATATTAATTAATTATTTTGGATTGCAAACAAACTAGTTTTTTTTTTTTAACAACATGCATTTATTTCAAACAACAACTTGTCCAAATACGACACCGATTTCTGTTTTTATTTATATATATATAAAATGCATGTATTAATAAATTATTTTGGATTGTAAACGAACTAGTTTTTTTTTTTAAATTTTGTTTTAATAACACGCATTTATTTCAAACAATAACTTGTCCAAATACAACACCATTGTAACATTACAGAGCCGACTCTTTGATTTATCACATTTCTGTTTTTATTTATTTATCCGATTTCAGTTTTTATTTATATATACATATATAAAACATGTATTAATTAATTATTTTGTATTGTAAACAAACTACATTTTTTTAAATTTTGTTTTAACAACTTGCATTTATTTCAAACAACAACTTGTCCAAATACAACACCGTGAGCACAGCAATGTGCGGGGAGGGGGGAGAATGGTCTAATTATTTTTGAGTCTGGAAAAAATACTTTTTCTTTTTTTGGCTTTTAACAAAGTTTTTTTCTTTATTGTCTTTAATAATAATTTATGTATTAATTTAAATAGTATAACTGGCCTAAAAATAATATATTCTTTGGCAACCTAATCACATATCGAAAGCGCGCTCAGCTGTATCTAAACAAAAAAGTAGATAATAAATAAAGTCAGCGGCTGTCATAAAAACATTTTGCTAATTTATTACAAACAACAACAAAAAAGGAAAATAAAGAATAATTATCACTAAAGTATTTATTTAAAAAGAGTAAATTGTAATAATGTGAATAAACAAACTTTTACCAAACACTTTTATTACTACTACTAATATTGATTTTTCCCTTTGTTTGTATTGCTGATTCAAATTTGTCAACGTTTATGTGTCTGCGTAGCGAAGTAGTTTCTTTCTTCATTACGCAGACGAACAAACATTTGCAAATTTGAATTAATAATAATAAGAATAAATGCAATAAAGTTGCTTATAATTATAAAAATAAATAGTCTAATATATTTATTATTAATAATAAAACAATCAAAATGAAGATTTTAAAAGATACAACAATATAATATTGTAATATTTTTTACGAAACATTGTTCCAAAAAATATTTTAAAAAATAATTATTAAATTCACGTGCTGCACGTTATAAATACGATTCCAATCAATTCACAAATATATGGTTTTTTTTTGGGCAAAATAAAATTTTATTTTATAATGATCTATTTTATAATGTGGGCCGATCTTCCACAAATTATTTTGGAGAAAATTTTTAAAGAACTTAATAGTAGGGAGCGCTCATCAGCATCTTTGGTGTGCAAAAATTGGTGTAGGGCTTACAGCAGCCCTTCTTTATGGCGGGATATTATTTTTGATTTAAATGGCATGAAAAATGAAAATGCAATCAGTAAAACAATAGCGACTGTTCTAAGGTACGGACGTTATTTCAATAATGTTAAAATATTTTTATTACCTTTGAATGCATTTAGTAACTCCTTATTTTCTTTTACAGTGTTTCTCAACACTATGTCAGAAGAATGTTGTTTAATTTCATTTAGCGTATATATATGGTTTTTAGAAATTATTGGAACATATATTGGAATTACAAAAGAGGAAAAGAGTATATTTGCAGAAGTTTTGAGTACTTTTTTAAAACAACAACATTCATTAGAACAATTTGAAATGGATAAAGCAAATATTACTTTCAAAGAAGGCATTACTATTCTTCAAGGTTTAGCTAAAGGAAGTGGTAAAGGGCTTAAAATTCTTAATATCTTTGATTATTTTTGGTACGATCAGAATATTTGGCACCAATCCATATTTCAAGAACTTATTCTAAGTTTTACTAATTTAGAAACTATTTGTTTAAATTATAATTATATATCTGAAGAAATTTTCGAAATTTTTACTTTTACACTAAAAGGAAAACTGAAACTTCTGAAAATTAAATGTAGGCCTGGTGATCCTCATCAACACATTATTAGGAAAGATTCATGGTTAAATTTAACTTCAGTTTGTCCTCTTCTAGCAGTTCAAGTAGATATAAGAGGACTTAGAGATCTTCATGTGGTTCCTGCACTTTTAACACCAGGAATGCCTTTAAAAGCTTTTATGTTCTGGGAAAGGATTGAAGAACATTTAAATGAAGATGAATGGTTGCAACATATTGATAGCATTAATGAAATATTCATTCATATTGATAGGTCATTTATTCATAGTTTAGGTAAGATCTTGATGCATTCACAGACACATACACAAACAAAACAAAATACAATCATGTTTTTACATAACTGTTTTTAAATAAAACTTTTCTTTTTAATTCTAAATATTGAAAATGAAAATATCTTACTTATTTTCATCCCCCCAAAAAATATTCATTATTCTCTTATCAGAAATTTTAAAACTTTAAATAGTTGGTTAATTCATTAAAATTAATAATTAATTCATTAATTAAATATATATAAATTATGTATTTATAAATCATGTATATATTGTAATGGTACGGTCGATGATGTGTCAAGAGAAGGTCGCATTTGACTACAGTCGGACCTAGGGTCTTTATGTAGGATGCTGGAGATGATGCAATGAAGTACATGACTCATGATTACATCTATCTTCAACAGACTAGCCTAAGACTTATCCATCAAATTTACATGCAATTTAAATCAGTTCATCCACATCTCACATTTCTCTTTTGGATCCATTGCCTCAGTGCTTGAACTCGGGAGGAATTTGCATTCTACTCTTTTGATGGGGTTGTAGTTACACCTACTCAAGGTCAGATCAGCTTGGCCAAGTTAGCATTCATAAATGACCTTTATTTAAGAACTTTCTATAATAATGATATAATAATATATGTAGGTGTGTATGTATAGGTATGGTATTGGCTTTTTAGATGAATGCAAAGGCTTATTCAATAAATTATAGAGACTTTATCTATTCAACAAAATTTTACAACATTTATTTATAAAAAATAAACTACTTAAACAGTAAATAAACTTGAATGAATTAAAGAGATATTAAAAATATTTACAAATGAATATGAGTTTATATATATATTTACAGTTTGAATACCTGTAATGAGCATCTCTAATTAAAAACATACTATTAGCTTAATTATCCACGTAACTAATTAACTAAAACTAATTTAATATGTAACTTCAATATTGATTCAATTCGTGACTCAAGTTATAGTGATTTAACTTGCCTAGAGCCTCCCCCCTCCCCTGTCATTTATCTCATAATAATAAAGAAACATCATTAAATATGATAACAGCAGATTTATCCAGGAAGTTAATCATTTATCTAGAAATATTTAAGTAACTATTACTAGTAAACAAATAATATATAACACAACTTTGCTTTCTTAAGTATGTGTCATTAATGTCAACAATAAATAATAATTATACATTCTTACCTCCAAATTTCAAGTATATGGTTGCGAATAATGGTCAAGCGCCTGGGATGGGGAATTAAATCTAAATTTTATTTAAAAAAAAGAATTTGGTCTAAATTAACCCCCCCCCCCGCTCTCTTCACATTCTGTTAAATTGAATTCTCCCAAAACGTTAAATCTTAATAATAAACATTTCCACAAGATAAGAATGAATTAATAATAATAATAAATAATAATACATCCATAAAACATATTTATAATGCATAACATAATATATATATATATCTCAGGAATCATTTTAATTATCGATCATCAGGCTCATTTCATTAAAGTTCTTTACACTTTACAGTTCATACAATTTACATGTACTCCTCTCCCCATAGCATGAATCGTTCACTGTTGCTGTTATGTAGCATGCTGTGGACAATTCTGCCTTGATGGACTCTGGTTTTCTCCCATTCTTTTAATCATTCCATGCTGTATGAAATAAGTATGTCAGAAGCTATAAATGTAGAGATATGGCTATATACTCTCCATGGTTATGGAATTGACGCTCTCCCGCAACAATTGATTGTTCTAGCAAAAACACATTGTGCTGGCTTTCTATATATTAAAATTTAAGTTCAAATACAGCTTGAAGTCAAAAGAAATTTTTTTTTAAAATGCGATAAAATTTGCTTGTTCTAGCATTTATCGTATAGCTATATACACCTGGGTCTCATTTTATGTGGTAGATAGGCTCCACAGAAAACCCACATTAAAAAAAATCGCACAAAAATAGACTTAATTTACCTTGAAAAGTGGGGGATAGGGGTTGTAATTTTCAGAATTCACATAAAAGCAAAGCAACAAGAAAAAATTACTTTAAAATTTGCATTAAAAAAAATAAGCAAATAAAGTATGACTAATAAAAAATTTTATATATTTAAAAAAAATTAATACAAGACAAACTTTTTATTATTACAGTACACCTGGGTCTCATTTTATGCGGGTTTATTTAATGCAATTTTGAAATTATGCAATTCATGTTTCTTCTTAATATCTTTGTATGCAGTTTTCTTTTATGCAATAAAAATTATTAGATCAGAAGATGAGCTCCGATAATGTGCTATTACTTTAAATATTATAAATTTTGTGCACTCACATCATATTCAAAGTAATCACGCATTATCAGAGTTCGACTTCCATCTAAGAATTTCAATATTTTCAGATTTTATGCAATAAAGAAATTTATAATTTACTTAAAATCAGTATTTCCCCATTTTATATGCACATATTAAATTTTACAAGATTATAATGTAAATCTGTTCAAACGTTATAGATGAATAATACTATGTTTGTTGTTGTTTTTGCATTTTAAATCACATTGTATTTTTGCTTTTTATAAAAAGAGTACATAATTAATTAATCATTTAGTGTCTACAAGTAATAAAATTTACAAGATTATAATGTAAATCTGTTCAAACGTTATAGATGCCTTTGCATTTTAAATTGTGTTCAATTTTTGCTTTTTATAAAACGAGTACATAATCAATTAATAATTTAGTGTCCACAAGTTTATTTTTAAAAGGTGAGTAACAGTGGTGGGCATAATTATATTTGGCAATTAAAAACTGATTTTTAATTGTAATTAACAATTTAAAAATTACATAACGTGATCTGAAACCATGAAATTTGATTTTTAAATGGAATTGAAAATTAAAAAATTAAAGACAAAAATAATTTAATTTTTAATTGTTAGTTTTAATTAAATTTTGCCCAACAGTGGCAAGTCAGTGTCTTGTTATTATTGTAAGTTTAAGTTCTTATTTTATTTTAAACTTTTAGTTTACCCCAATGGAGAGGAAAATACACCCAAGAAAATGAATTTCTTTAGAAACAAAAATTTCAATTTTAGATCACTTAGTGATATGGGAAGGATCAACAGCGATTGGAAAATGTTTTAGTTATATTTCCTCTTGACTTCATTTAAGGTAAGCTACAGTATCTCATATCACATCACATCATGATGAATCTGATGTCTCAAATAGCGATAATTGTTAAAATACCAAACATGTATTAAAAAAATGTAAATTATGCATAAAAATATATTGTTTTGAATAAAATTAAATACTGTAGTTAATAAAAAAGTAAAAAAAGTTTGTCTTGTATCAATTTTTTTCAAATTTGAAAATTTTTATTTGTCATATTTTATGTTCTTATTTTTTTTTTATGCGAATTTTAAACTAATTTTACATTGTCGCTTTGCTTTTATGTGATTTTTGGAAAATTACAGTATGCATCCCCCATTTTTTAAGGTAAGTTAAGTCTATTTTTGTGTGATTTCTTTTGGGCGTGTTTTCTGAGGAATCTATCTATTGCATAAAACAAGACCCAGGTGTATTTAATTTTACATTTTTCATGCATATATTAATCATTACCACTAGCATTCATTTGTAAACTGGAAAGAAATCAGATTCGATGTGATATATTGTGGATTCTCCTTAAATGTAGTCAAAAATCTCTCAGCAATTATGCCCAGAGAAACCTGTTAGCCACTTTATTTTTATTCATGATGTGATGTACAACTAGTGCCATTTTAAGTCTTTTGCTGTGTTAATGATTTTCTGTTTCTATATTTAAAAAATGAGATGCAATTAAAACAAAAAGATTATACATTATCATTAGAAAGATTATTTTCAGTTTATGAAATCTTCGTTTTTTATTTTAAAAATCTAAAAGATTATTTATTTCTGTTATATATAACAAAATACTTTTAAAAGTTTAAATTTTTTGAATATTTATTGTGATATTTGTATATGTAAGTATAAATCTATTATTATTATTTATTCATTGGTATAAATATGTTATTTACATAGAAGCTAATTTCTAAATACAGCTTCAGGCCATATTCATGTTAGCTGCTAATATAATGTTATATTTTTGAAAAAAAATATTTCAAGTCAAAATAAGTTATTAATAATTTAAATTTCTTGATATCTAATAAATATAGTGAAATATGAAAGATATTAAGAAGAAACATGAATTGCATAACTTCAAAATTACATTAAAATAATCTGCATAAAATGAGACCCAGGTATATATGCATATTCCACAGGTTTCTTTAAAAGTTTAAAAAGATTTCTTTAAAATTCACTGACTGCTTAATTTTATCTGCAAAGTCTCTAGTTGGTTTTTCTAAATCCTGGGACAAATTTGTTTTACAGTGTCAAATAAATAATATTTACTAAGGCTGTAACCTCAAGGATGTGCATATAAAAATGCAATAGTAAGGACCTCTACAGGTCTTAACCACAAGCTTACGGTTTGGATAAAAAGAAGGAAACCCTTCTTTACTTCAACCTACTTTCTATATAAATAGGTGAAGCTGAAGCAGTTAGATCTGAGAATGTGAAGGTATTTAATACTTCATTGATTAAGTCCACCTTTCTTATTACAGATTAATACTCGTGAAATCTTTTGATTTACAATGTACATATTTTTTAGGTTACAGCCTCAGTAAATATTACTTACATAATCAATGTGCATTTAAATAAATTTATAATTACAACTTTAAATGTTAAATAAAAAAAAAGATTTCAAACGACAGTTTCCATGTTGAACAAAATGCTTGTTAATATTTTCTTTTTTTTAAGTTGTCCTCTCCATAGCAACCTTATACTCTACGTCTATTACTGTATTTTTGTATTGTGATTATTAATTCCTGAGGTTAAATTATGCTTTATTCATTCTTATTTGAGTAGTTTAGTATAGTCCTTGACCTCTGTTCCAGTACCATGATTAGTTTGTCATCATTTAAGTCATTGATTAGTGTTTGCCAATGACATAAAAACATATAACACAAAATAATTGACATCACACATATATTTTGTACAAATTTCTTTTAGTATTTATTTTAAATAATTTAACAGTTAACATTCAATTTACTTCATATATATATATGTATGTGTGTGTGCGTGCGTGTGTGTATATAAAATATGGTAATATACAGTTTCAAATTCTATTATGGAATAACTATTTAAATTATGTTTTTATAACTATTCACATTTATTTTTTCAAACTTTGTACACAATATATTAGCAACATTTTTAAAATCCTATCAGATAAATTCTGATCAAAGTTTAGTTCAACATTTCCGATGGCTAAGGTCAGTGTGAGTGAGATAATATATATTGTTAGAAGGAGGAATTTGTAAATATTGGGAGGATCCATCTTTGCAGTTGATTATGATGTCAGTATATATATGCTAAAAATGTATATATAGATATTGATAGAAGGGAATCTAAGAAAGCAGATATATTTATTTTTGATTATGAATACAGTTTGAATTATTTATTAGTAAAAGAAAATGGATGTTTGTATTAGTTTGATGTATTTATTTTCCTTTCTAAAATTGCTTATTTAATATATACATCATGATTTTTTTATTGATTTAGAAAATGTTGCAATTTTTTTTCTTTGACTAACATCTCCATTCGATTTTGTTGTATGTATATATATATATTATTTTCTTGTTTCATCCCACTTATGTGATATACATTTTGTTGATTATTGTAGATTTGACAATGATAATGATATATACAAAGTAGTTAAACAGACTATATGAAAATTACTTTGGAATGTGCTAATGATTATAATATATAAAAATGCATAAAATATAATTTGTTCATTAAAAAAAGGATTTATGATTTACAGTTACGTGTTTATTTATTTTATGTATTCTGAATTGTTTAGATTTATTTTAGATATCAATAAGATTTAGTCATTTATTTATTTTGAAACAATTATAAAATATTAAAAAAGAAAGTTTACAAAAAAATCAATAGTTTATTAACAATAGGTTTTAGGTTTTTATTGTGTTGTGAAAGTGTAAGTTAAGATGCCATTGTGATTAATGATGCAACAAAGGAAGAAGAGATTGTGCTTGTAATTTTTTATTATTATTGACAATCATTTTAACTGAGAAGGAATAACAAAATTTGTTTTAATTGATTTTTTTTCTCTTTCTTCTGCCTAAATTTTAATTAATGGAACTTTATCTGGAGTAAGTAATATCATAGAATGATTGGCTAAGGAAGACTTGCTAGAGATGAAGGACTTGATTCTCTTTTGCTCTACATCTCGACAACTAATTACCATCTGAAGAAGGAAAGAAAAAATATTGACAAGCACCTGACAGGAGAAAGAAATTATTTCAAAAATGAATTGCTATACCTGTTCTTAAGATTAAGATGAGAATTCTAATGGTAAAAAATATCTGAAATAATTTAGCTACATCTGTTAGTTTATTTTAATTTAACAAGCAGAAAGGAAGCTTTAAGGAATGTCAGTTTTGATTATTCATAAATTCGAACAATCATCAACTAACAATTAGTCATGTTAATCTGTGTCAAGCAAGATTAAACCTAAACTCTTACAATAATGGCAAATTTTGAAAAAAAAATAATAGTAAAAAAGGTCAATTAAAATAATTAAGTTTTCTAAATAAAAAAAAAATTAAAGTGTACATATTTCTTTTTTTTTGAGTTGTCATGATAAGCCAACAATTCACCAGTTTTTTTGTTTTGTTTTATGTGGCATGTACATAGTACATAGAAGTATGCTTTACAAGAATTTTATTAGCCTTTGTTCTCATGAAGAGCATTTATGTATACATAAATTTATTAATGTTATTATCATTAGTGAAATTTATTTTTTTTATTGACAAATAATTTGTAGCTATAATCAAGATGCACTTTGGGAGGTTGTTTATTATATTAATATTTTATATATTATAGGTGATTATTTACATACTTAAAGAGAATCTATCATTTATGAGAGTTTATTATATGAGGATATTTATTTGAGTTATTATAATTTAATGACAAATTTCTTAATAGATTCTGAAGAATAGATATAATATAGAGAAATATATAAATTGTTTTGTCCAGAATTGAGGATCACCTGCAGTATAATAGGGATCACTGTAAGATTTCTGCATTTGGCCCATCAAAAAATAGAAATGTAATAAGGAAATATGTATTTAGATTTAGCATAGTATGAGGAAAATATTGATTTTTTTTATTGCAAAGTTAGTATGATCTTATCAAGAAGAACATATCTCTCATTTTGAATCATATGATATTGTCAAATGATGATATTATTATTATTATTATTATTATTTACATTCATATTGGCCTTTCAAACCAATTGTGCAAACGCTTTGCGAGTGTTAAATAATAAATGAATGCCTTCTGATCAATACAAGATATAGAATTTATGCAGGAATAAAAAGAATCCTCTTATTCCTACGACTCAAATATTTATATATGAGCAAATCTGAAGTACTTGCACAGAAGGCGTGATGATAGAACAGTCACTTTTTAAATTACTATATACAATGTCTGAATGAATGACGCGATGAAATTTTCTAGAATTTACTAAACGTCATTCCAACTGAAACTTAATCATATATATAAATAAGCATATATAAATAATAATATAAATAAGCATTTATTTTTATAGCGTCTGCATATAATTGTAATTTACATTCATATCGGCCTTTCACACCAATTGTGCAAACGCTTTGCGAGTGTTAAATAATAAATGAATGCCTTCTGATCAATACAAGATATAGAATTTATGCAGGAATAAAAAGAATCCTCTTATTAGTCATAGGAATAAAAGGATTCTTTTTATTCCTGCATAAATTCTATATCTTGTATTGATCAGAAGGCATTCATTTATTATTTAACACTCGCAAAGCGTTTGCACAATTGGTTTGAAAAGCCGATATGAATGTAAATTACAATTATATGCAGACGCTATAAAAATAAATGCTTATTTATATTATTATTATTTATTCTTAAAGAGTAAATGGTCTTCATTCAGATACAAATGTAGCTTTATAAAATATTGTTACCAAATGTTATAAACATGAATGCCATAGAAATCAAGTGAAAAACCTATAGAATAAAAAATTGATAGTATGCTTTGTTAATTTATTGTTATTGTCATTCTTAAAAGAAAAAGAGAATACAGATCATAAATAAATATATACACTTGTTTTTTTAAAGTGACTTTGTGAATTTTCTTTTTAATTACTTATTAGTACATTTGAGTCATTGTGCAATACTTGAGTTTGTTAATTAAATTACTTTTCTCTTGAGAATATTTAAACACTAATGATCACTTGTGCAACATTAATCAGCAATTATATTATAGAACATTAATAATTTAGAGATATTAAATAAATTATTTATATTTAGTTGTGTAACGGTCAGAATCGTCTATCTTGCTAACACACTGCAGAATTCAAACCCCAAACACAAAACTGAACATTCTAGGAGGGGTTGCCTTCTAGATATACTAAATTCGAATCCAAAGTCCAAATTTCACAGTGACATCTACATGATAATGCATCTGATGCTACTACTAGTATAACCTTTTACCGGTGCCTGGTGGTCAGGGAAAAACAAAGAGACTCTATACTAAGATAAGTTTAGGTTGCTAATTAACATCTATGGATATACAAAAGAAATGTAGAAAATAAATATATAGACCGAGACAGTGATAGGAATCAATAAAATAAAAGATCAAAATTAGTTTTAAATGATTTCAAAGATTTATTTATATAGAAATATATATATATAACACCACTGTCTGCTTATATGAGACAGGGACGCTTTCTAAATAATTGTTAGCATTACATTCCATTAAATTACAAAAGATTTTTAAGAAAATATATTCTATCCCTCGGGCTAATAGTATTATGATAATGTGCTTAAACAAGATGGGAACATGTATAAAGTGCTTTGAGTAATTATAAAAGTTTAATAAAACATTTGAATGCTAAGGATTATAGAATATATATTGATTTTGAGAATAGCATGGACAAAAGCTTACTAAGTGACAAAGTGTGATCAAGGCATTTATTTTATAATAAAATTAAAGCAGATGGGAGGTCAGTATTGCTAATAATGAATGTATTAAAGGATGGAGGGTGTGACACATTTAAGTCACGGATGCTTTGTAAAAATATATATAAAATAATGGGACATATTTGGAATGATTACAGAGGGCATCTCACTGCTGACCCATAGGAATGTGTTGTCACAGACAGATGAAGCTTGGACTCATCCACAACTTAGTGGCTGGGTGACGGCTGCATCTAATTCCCAGGTGTGACATTTGAATACACACTCTTCCTGGGAACCGCAGGAAACGAAAAGGGAACGGACTTGGCTGTTTAAAATCCTTGGAAAGAAAACAAAGCGGTCTCAACAAACAATTCATTTACCAGCAATACTAGACTAATGTATATAAAACATACAAAATGGGTTTACTTGGATTGAGAAAATGCCCAATCAAATTCCTAGAAATTCATTTAATTAATTAATTGAATTAATATAATTTTGGTTTACTGATTTAGCTCTTAAGCAAATTAGACAATCTTGGAGTGATTTCAAGATGTCTTTATACATTTTTGGCCAGTAAAACCAATTCTTAAGGGTATGTTCTGTCTTATGAGCACCATAATGCCCGTATAGACAGTGTACGTATTTTATGAGTGGGTCACGTAAAGACTTTGGTATTATTGTCCTCCACTCATCAATGTTATCATTCACTTTATATAGTGTGTGCACAATTACGACCTAGCTAACCTACTTTTAAATAAATCTAAATTATGTGAACATACACATAATCCATAACATTTTATTGATTTGGGAATGAGTTATACTTATATATAACACGAGCGTTGTACTCGTGGTTTAAAATTGGGCGGGATTTTCAGCATATAAGTGCATTGCAGACACACTACAATACATTGGGGTTCAAACTAAGGTATGAGGGTAGGAAATAGGTGAGAAAAGGTGAAACGAAGATCTGCAAAGCAGATCTTACTGTTTCAGTTGTTTGTTGATATAAATTAGATTCAATAAAATCTTTCTTTTGTTTGTATTTTATATTTTGGCAAATAATAAATTCTCATTAGTTGTTTTTAATGCTAAACCTGAGAGCAAACTATTGAAATATTAAGAGAGATAATATAGTTGAATACATTTCTTGTTTATGTTATGAGTTTGATTTAATTAGTTTTAAGGTCATTCCCAAAGCTGGCCTATTATCATATCAACTGCCAGTAAAGTTAGACACATAGCTGAGAAATCTTCTTGCTCTATATTTATTTATTATATAATTAAAAGGCCACTTTTCTGTAATGATTATCTAGATAGATAAAATTTAAAGGGCATTTATAAGTAGGGAACTAGTTACATTTTTTTCATTTCTAGTTATATACTATTTTGTTTTGAAGTATTAGTTTTCTTATTTCCATATTATTATAATTGGACATTAGCATATCAGAATCTTTCAATTTTGTTGTACCATTACAATTTGCAGACCAAATCTTTGGAATATAATAAAGATTAGATTATTATTATCATATGTTACATTTCAATTTAGCTTTCATTTATGATGCCTATTTGTTACTAAAACTCTTTGCTTTTTATTTTATCATTTCAATTTGGTGCAATTTGCATGGCATATTGATTAAGTCAGACCTGCCAACCTATTCCATTACAATATATATATATATATATTTATATATATATATATATATATATATATAAACTTGTTAATTATATATAATAAATTTTGCATATGTATGTTGATATGCCTTACAAAGTATATAATTATTCTTTCTTCAAAGTTTTTGGTTTTTTGTTCAGCTTAATATTAACATACATATGCAAAATCTATTGTATATATATATAATAAAATTAACATACTTTAATGTATATCCAATTAAAAGGAGAAAAACAATCTTCCTCAGGCTATGTAAAAACGGCACTTTGATATTGAACAACTGATCAAAGATATAATGAGGTCATATATTCTTGAAGCTTTTGATAATCAACATTTGTAAAAATGCAGGGTAAAATTAATATATTAGCCAGCCAGAATATGACATTTAATAATTGTTAGATCAATAATTATACAAGGGTGAAAATAGAATTTATCTTTTAATAATCTTGTTTTTAATAATTAAAGGAGAAAACTAGTCTCCAGTCAAGCTTTGTATAAATAGCATTCCAAATGTTGAACAATGGACCAAAAATACAATAAATCCATCTATTTTTGGAACCATATTCCAGTTGACTGATATATTAATTTCACTTGCAGTTTTTACCAATGTCGACAAAGGTAAGCTTATATACATCAGAAACTCAAAGGATAGGTGGATTCATTCTATTTTTCATTTTTTGCTCAACATTTAGAGTATTATTTATAAATAACAAGAGGGAGACTGTCTCTATTTTACTTTAATCTATGTTAATTTTATAATTATATTTATTAAATTCTGTTTAATTATTAAAAACAAGGTTATTAAAAGAAAGATTCTACTTCCATTTTTGTATAATTGATTATTAATCTAATAAGTATTAAATACCATATTCCAGCTGACTGATATATTAAGTTCTCTCTCAGTTTTCATCAGTATTATCAAAGGTGAACTTATATATGCCAGAAGCTTCAAAATAGGTGAATTCATTCTAGTCTTGGCTCTTTCTTCAATATTTAGAATGCTATTTATACATAGGTGGTTTTTTAAAAAATTTATATATATATTTGAACGTGATATTTTTGAAAAAATGAATTGATTTATAATAATTTATAAATCATATTAATCACTGATTGAACAAAACATTAGTGCATTAAAATTTATATTGCTATGCTAATTATAAGACTTGTTGGTATTTCAAAGGTATTGCAAAATTAATCTTCCAGAGCTCAGTTTGTTCTACTGATATCTTTCATCAAGATTTATCATTAATAATAATAAGCTTTCTATGTGAAAAAATTTAATATATAATTGATGACACCTTAAATTGTATATATATAAAAGACTTGCAAGATTTACTGAACAAAATTTAAAATGCAAAAATAACTTAGTGAATTCATTTCAAATATAATTTACAATCTAAAACGTTTAATATATGAGTATTATTTAGATAAACACATAGTTTAGTTATTTCATTCACTTCTTTCATTTTTTTTTTGAACAGAAATGATTTATATAAAAATTGATTCTCCAAGAGTAATAATTGATGATTATATCTTAAGACTGATTACCAGATGTCCAAATTTAAAAGCTCTTAACATTGAATGTGAATCCACTGAGGTGGCCACAATAGAAAATATTCTTCATCTACGTTATCTAGGAGTAACAGGTAAGTTAAAAAAGTGAGTTTGTTAAATATGAGCAGTAGAACAGTGTTACCATTAAGCGATGACATTTGGCTATTATTGTCAATAATCGGTCATTGTTTCCTACTCTCATTAAGAGCAATTTGAACTTCTACACAAAACCAATTAAAATTATTTAATATTAATATTGAGATCATTATTATAAAATAAATATTGACCACTAGTATTATATTTTTACAACGACAGTAATAATAAAGTAATAGTAAAATTATTTTAACAAAATAATATATTTACTAATTAATATTAAAACCTGCATAATGGAATTAATAATAAACAGCTATTTATTGAAGAAGAAAAATTATCAGTGGTAAAAAAAAAAATTAAAACATAATCTACCATTGTCAAGCATTGGTAGTCTAGTGGTTAGCATAGCTGCCTTCCAAGAGCTGGTCCGGATTCACGTCCCGGTCATCGCATTTGACAGATGAAAAAAACATAATCTACCATTTAGTAAGATAGTGATGAAGATTGTCATTCAGATCAGTGATTGGCTGATTAGAGTGGCATAGACAAAATTTTCACTAATTTTTGAATATTATACAATATGTTTATACAGCCACTTTATCACTGTAATCAGTATTTTTAAAAAGCTATGTACTAGAGACTATTATGCCACCAGGGAACATCAAAAATAACAAGAAAAAACAATATTAGACATTCAGTTGGATAAAAAATAAAAAAAACGAAGATATATAACTAAGTCAAGATTAAGCAATGAAGCAAATATTATTTAAACACCTTCTAAGTCTACAAATTTTATCACTAAAATGGGGATAAAATACAAATCTGAAAACACGCAGAGATAATAATAACAGCGTTCTTTCAACTATTTTAGTCTAAAAGCAGATTGATAGTAAACTCTCTATATATAGAAGATCAAAAAATAAGTTATAGATTTCAAAGATGAATAATAAGATTCTTTGTTCATAAAATATATATTGTAACAGTATAAAACTGTATTATGCCAAGATTATATAATGCACTATAATATGTTTTTCAGCTTTATGGACATGTTGATATTAAATGTAATATTATTGAACACATCTTTATTAAATTGGGTATGTGAAGTGAATAGATACACACAAAACAAAAATATTTTATTGAAAATTTGAGTATGATTTTAGAGATAGCTAAAGGTAGGTTTTAAGCTATAATTTTATTTTCAAAGGCTCTAAAATGAAATGTTAAATAATTTCACTAGAAGACTATAGCTAAGAATCTAAAATACATTGATAAGCTACATTAAAGCAATATTTCGATGCTGTTTAAAAATTATTATAAGTTAAAATACAGTACTGCCAACAGTTAAATAAATAGATTAAATAATCAGATGTAATATTTATGGGTCTCAAATTGATTTACTTAATCATTGTTAATCTCATCCCAAACTTTTTGTTGCCTTTTCATCATTTTTTTTTTTCATTTTTAAGTTTTTTATTTCCCGAACATCTAGTTTTTCTTCTGGAATTAGAGAAGCATATTTTACATAGATTGCTAATGATATAACTTATGATTTCCCCTTCTCCAAAAAAAAGGAGCCAATAAAATGTATTAATCATATTGTCTGCTTTAACACAATTATGTAATAAACTTTTTATTAGTTGTGTAAATTTAACATTTTCATTGACTTTTTATTATTATTATTTAATCATATTTACTATTTCATTGTTACTGTCTACTAAGTATGTTTGGCATTTTGTATTAACTAATTGTTTATAACTACTTTGTTTTTTGATAATTTGATAATTTATAACTACTTGACTAAAGAATATTGCAATTAGATTCTAAAATAATTAAAAAGATAGCTTGAACTTAAAAAAGAAATTGCTTTTGATGATGAGTTGATCAAGTATTTTCATACTCTCTGACCGTGATGTTTATGACTTCAAAGCTTTTAAAGTCATCAAACTTTACTGATACAATATATATATATATATATATATATATATAGTGGCCATCTGAATGGGCACAAGGGTTTGAGATACTTTGTATCTTAAAAAAATAGTTATATTATACTAAAAAAAAAATGAAATAGTCTTAGAATTTTAAAATTTTTTGCTGGAGATTGTTTAAGGCTTAAATATGGATTGCTTATGCAGTTTATGGACCACTTGATAAGTATTTATTAGTATTATTGTGGTTAATGAGGTATTTAATGTAAGGAAGGGGGGTTGTTTATTAATGGAATTGATACATCTTGTTGGAAAGATGCAAAGTTATCCTGTGTTAGTATAATATTATTTGAATGGTTTCAAATATCCTTTATTCATTAATTCTTATCCTTTTGTCAACAGTTAATAGCAGTTTCAATTATATTTAGTTAAGATAGTTCAATATTTAGGTTGTAGTACATGTGTATACATGTGTGACTCGGCATTATGTTTCATTCCATTTTCATCTTTAATAACAGCAAACAATAGTACATTCACAATAAAAACATTTAAGTTATAGTACATGTGTATGCATGTGTGACTCTGCATTATGTTTCATTTCATTTTCATCTTTAAAAACAGCAAACAATAGTACATTCACAATAAAAACATTTAAGTTATAGTACATGTGTATGCATGTGTGACTCTGCATTATGTTTCATTCCATTTTCATCTTTAATAACAGCAAACAATAGTACATTCACAATAAAAACATTTAAATTACAGTAGTTAACTTAAATAATTAACAAATATATATTTCTTTCCAGTATTTAATAGATAGTTAGATCAATGAATTATTTTATAAATTGAATAAATTATTAATCATTTTTATTTGATAGTTAATTAATATTAATTTTTCTTTCAAGTTTGTAAAAGCTATTTATTTTATTATTTGTATTTTTTTTTCTTGTCTACATTTAGTTTTAAAAATCAAAGTGATTTTTTTTTTTTGAAAAGATTTGTTTTTGCATATGTAATTAGTTAGTTAGCAAGATGCGTGGGAGTAACCTTGGGAAAGGCAAATGAACTTTGCTAAAGAGAGTTTTTTAACAAAGATCTCCAGTAGAAAATTGGCTCTTTGTAATGTAATTGTAACCAGTAAACAGTGGTTCATATATTGTAAAAATTAAAGCCAGTTGCTGAAGTCAAATTGACTTTGAAAAGACTTTAGAGTAAAAACTTCCAAAAGAGCTTCAGAACTTTATTATGGAAAAAAATTAATTAAAAATGCAATTCTAAGGTTTTAAAAAAAAGGTATGTTGGTTTGATTAACTCTCTTCGATTTAAACATTTCTGAATTAATCCCTTTATAACTATTACTCTTTTAAAAATGTGTGTTAATAACATCCAGTCTACATTATTTCATTTAATTGCCATTTTAAATAAGAATGGTTTACATAAATATTATTGTTGTATCATTAAGCAATATGTTTTTTTTTTGATATATATGGAAAACGCATGCAGAACTGTTCTATAGAATATATTTTGATTTCTCACTATTTTTCGTGTAGTGTTCTTTGTGAAGATTATACATAGACTTAAGGATGTGTCTATTTTGATAGATCATACTATGTTTAAGTTCATCATAAGGAGATAACAGTATTCATTTATTTGATATTTCTAGAGCTAATACGTATTTTTAAAATTAAGGAAATAAAATGTAAGCTACTTCTGTTTAAATTGAATAGAAGGACAGAAATGCGGGTAATTTTTGTTCTCTTCAATAAGGATGGAATATAAAACAAAGCATTATTAATTATGGAATTACTAAGGGCAATTTAAAGTGTTAAATGCTATTCAGAAAATACTAAGGTTAATTGCATATTTAGTCCAGAACTACAATGGAGAATTTGATATATTTTCAGTATAATAAAGGAGAAATTAACTGCTTGTGTGTGATTTGGTACCTCAAATGGATATGCTATGAACACTGAAAGGTGCTGGGCATATTTAAGTTATGCTTATTTTTTTAAAAGTTATACTGCAGAAGTGCATTTTAGTTTAAATTCAGTTTGGAATGTGTCTCATATTGTTTTATAAACATGGAACTGAGCTTTGCAAGTGGACTTTAATTTTAAGTTATAAACTAATAACCTTTGTGTCTTTATTTTTTTTTTTGCTTGTCATAATTAATGTATATGATAGGTATATAGGCTTTATTTATTATTATGTTATTTACAATTTGGGTATGTTGACCATCAAGAATGTTTCTGAAGCGTATTTAAATGAGGAGTACGCCGGTAAAAAATTGATTGTGTTTAAATAGGTCTTATTGTTTCCTTATGAAGGTGAAAGAAATATTTTTTTTAAATATATTATTATAAAGGTTTACATTTATTTTGTATACTTTATTATCTCAAAATGAAAATTTTGTTCTTTGTTTAAATCAATGAACTTATGATAGAAATAGTTTGTTAGATATGAAAAAGTTTGTTCGTAATAATTAGAACCATTAAATTTTAAAAAGTAACCTAAAGTTTATTAAATTAAAAGTTATGCCTTAATGCAATATTTAATAATCATGTTACCTGCTTAGAGTGTAATTTAGAGTTAATATTATAATACTTTTTATTCACGGGTGTGTGTTTGTTTTGCACAATTATAATATTTGTTTGATAAAGTATAGTTTGTGAATAAATTTATGCATAAATTTCATACACTGTCATATTCTACTGAGTTGAATGGATTGGTATATTATCTGTATGTATTTATCTGCCAGCATGTATTTATAATGTTCCATATTTAGAGAAGCTATGAGAATAGAAATAAATCTTTGCATAATAATGTCTGTAGGAATAAAAGATCTTGCTTATTTAGTATATGTTAATAATCTTCCATGAGTAGAGCCTAGTTTATTTTATATGCGTATGATTAATGATATTTTTATGAAGTGATGTTCTTAGGGCCCTGGTGATGAGGAATTGAATCCCCACCAATAATGTATTTAGAAGTAAATGAGTTATTGTTGAAATATGACTAAATGATGTTTAGGAAGTTATGTGACGTTTTTCTTAGATTCTTGATAATGAGGAATTGTAAAAGTGTTTAGTAAGAGTTATCTGCTCATCATGTAGATTCCCCTTATAACGTATAGTATATATAATCATAAAAATATAGCTTTGTGTTAATTAATATGTGGCTAGATAAATTGTTAGATTAACTCTTGATGTAGTATTAGTGTCATATTTTTATTGATGAATTACGACATTGTTCGAAATAAAATAATTGTATGATATTTTCTTAATGAATGGAGAGTTTATAAAAAAGATTGTTTTACATTATTGCTGCTTGAATGTGCACACACACATGTAATATAAATAATATCACATATATAAAGTATAGAATTATTGAAATTAAAATGAGAAATAAATGCTTTTGAAATATACTACATTCATTTAATAGAAGTATAAAGTATTAAGATTATAACAGGAAATGAATATTTTAAAATACAGTGTATTTATTTAAATAAATGTTACAAATCATCAAATCATCAGAATAAATATGATTTTGTTGCTATAAATGAAAGGTATACATAATTGAAAGTGATTATTAGTCAATAAGAGAAAGTTGCTTTGCTGAAAGCCAAAAATAAGTAATTTGATTTATTTTGTAATGATGAGTAATATCCTCTCAAAGGTATTATTTTTTTTTGTGCTAATAGTATAACGTGTTACTTATTTATTGTCATATAGATAAAACATGTAGGCAAAGCCTGTGTTCGAAGTCAGGATATTTAAACTTTGTTATTAATTTGCTTTGATAGTAGGGATAATCCCAAACTGATGCTAAAAATAAAAAAAATTTATTTGATAATCTAAATATATGTAAAACAAATAGTCCATTTGTAAATATTATGTTAAACCAAGTTTATTTGTTATAATAAATGATTTGTTTAGTTATTTAAAATCTTAGGAACTGTGTCTTGAGTTATTCTTGTGTACATTCATATTTTCATTTCCACATCTCCACATTTCATGAATCTATTATAAAACAGATATATTATTTTAGAGTTATAATATTAAATTCGCTAGTGTCTGACAATATTGTATTTCTTAATCCACACATTATAAAGAGTATTTGCCACTTGATAAACGTATTAGAAAGGTTGCCAGGTCAGTATATTTGTGAGATGATGATATGAGATTAAAATAGCCTATCTCTGTCATTATCTTATTATTGAAACACAGTAAAATATTTAGTCAATTTGTTTCATTATATTTTATCATACTTTATAATTATAACTTATGGGCCAATGTAGTTTATTTAATTCAACTGTATTTGTTAAATTCCCTGAGATCTTATTGTTTATTTCTTGATTGGCATTAAAGTAGATGTTTAGATTATAATATGCCAAGTCATAGAATTGTTAAGAGTATAATTATAGCAAGCTGATATAGGTTATACTTGGATGAAGGAGGAAATTAAATTTAAAGTATATTTTTAATAGAGTGTACTAAGTAAACATTATGATTCTTTATCATACAATTAATTAACAAAGGAATTTACATTATATTGAATGTTTTATAATATTTCTTCTTTGATTCATTTATTATCATATATCTTATGAACTGCCTATAGCCTCCCACTGAGCTGAGCTGAACATAAACTTAAATAGAGAGTCTCAGTAATAATTTTGTGTTGTATATTTTGTTATATTGTTCTATTCATTAATAGAACTGGCACCTGGGCATTTTGTTCATGTAATATATATGAGCGGTGTTGGGAGAGTAGGTTATAGAGTTCATTTTCTGGCACCCAATGTGGGGCAATGATTGACTGATGATGATGAGAAGTATGTTTTCTGTATGTCCATTGTGGTGGCTTGAGATATATTTGACATCTTAGTAGATAGATTGGAATATGGATTTTGTTGTATGAAAGTGGTAGCTCAATCAATTGTGCAATGATGATGATTGGACTCGGTTTTCTGGTGACCAATGTGGATGTGCGATGTGTAGTGGAGCTACACATAGTATAAGTTGGATTGTGGTGCCCAGATGTCTTGGCATTGAATAGTTTATTATATTTTTCAGATTATTTAATGTTTTCTGGTGTGCCGATTTTGGGCATCAATTGACATTGATTGGTTGATGATTGGGTAACTTGGTGTGACCAATTGATGATGATGATCCTGGTGAGGTTTTCTGGTGCAACATAGTGGCTTGATTGGTTGATAGATGATTAACTATAGAACTTTTTTTTGTTGTCCAGTGATTATAGTGGGTTTTCTGGTGTGCTAATGTAGCTGCATGATTGATTACTGGTGAATAATTATAGTGCTAGTTGTTGATATTTGATGTGTCAGGTCACAATGATTAGATATGAAGTTGGTTTCTGGATTTCCAACATTTGATGTATGGATATATTATGACACAGATGGCTTTGTAGGCTTGATAACTATAGTGATGTAAGAATGATAGGATTATATAGTATGCAACCAACATACCAAATTTGATAAATGAAAGTTGTATAGTATTGTAAATATTAATTATAATTTTGAATGGTGCAGAGAACTTAACTTAAAAATCATGCTTATTAAAATTGTGTTGTCTTCAGTATTATATAGAAGTCAATTTAATGTACAGTATAAATGTAGATGAATATAGAGATTTTATCTAGATAAATTATTAGTGTTTGGATCAACATTGTCAGAATATACAGTGCCATAATTTTGCTATCAACTGTGGAAACCGAATGTTTCATGAAATAACACAAATAAACATACTAGAGTAATTTTATGTACTTATAAGTGATGATGAAGAAATTTAGATTGTTTTATTGGGGAGGGGGAGTGAAGCTGATGTACCTTACCTTACCTTTTCTTTGTCTACAAATATTAATAAGTAAAAATATAAAGTACAATGGAAGAGTTTAATATTGATGAAGATTTGGGTGGGTCCCAAGAAACATTATCTCCAGAGGGGATTGTCTTGTCTCCTGATATAGATTTGGGAAACGAAACTATAAACTTCATGGATAAAGAAGATAGTAGGGCAGAAAGTGTCTCATTAGAAGGAGCATTTGATTACTCCAAATTGATTGACACAATAAATAAGAGTCTTGATCAAAAATTGTTAAGAATGGAAGATAAGTCAGATAAATGAATGTTAGAGAGATGAAAGAACATTCAGATAAACAAATGTTAGAGATGAAAAATAGTATGTCGAAGATAAAAGATAGTATATTAGAGATGAAAAATAATACAGATAAACAGATGAAAGGGAATTCAGATAATTTAGCTAAACAAATGTTAGAGATGAAAAATAATTCAGATAATTTAGCTCAACAAATGTTAGAGATGAAAGATAGTATGATGTCAGAAATAAGGGTAGAAATGTCGGAAATGAAAGAAATATTTAGAAAGAATGTCCAACAAATAGAACTAGAAGTATCAGAAACAAAATTAGAGGTAGAATTAAAAATGCTAAAAATGATGCCAGAGAAATTATTAGATGATGTTCAACTAGAATTAGAAATAAAAGAAGAAGTGAGATTAGAAATAAAGCTAGAAGTATCAGAAGTGAGTTAGAAGTGCAAGATAGTATAAGTCAAAGTATAGAAGTGAAAGAAGTTAATAAAAATATTAATAGCCAAATACTCAAACTAGAAATTACAGAATTATGTATTAAAGGTCAACTACATAAGAGTAGGATAAATGATAATAACCTAGTATTGCCAGTTAAGGATAAAGTTTGACTGATTGCTAGATTAGTTCATAAAAATTACAGTTTATATGGTCATAAACTAAAAGCATACCAAAAGATTGAGGAGATAGTTAGTAAAGAACTAGAAGTGGACAAGAAGGAAGTTATGAATGTGTTTAAAGATTTCAAAGAAAATTGTGATAAAAATGATAAGATTATTAGATTAGTGAAGTTAGGAGTGATTTCTTTAGGCAGGAAATATTTAGAAATTTTGAGAAGCAAATTAGCAAAGATTACTGATATTACCAGTAATAAATTTAAAGATAAAAATAAAGGTATAGTTTCTGAGTGTGCTCTTAGTAATGTAGATCACAATATAAAGAGGAATGTTTGTAGAAAGATGCTATATGCAGGTAGTAAACATGTAATACCTAGTATAAAACAAATAATGGAATATTGTAATCATGTTAAAGAGACTGATAAGCTAAAAGGTAAATGCAAGTTTAAGAAGACACATATATTTTGTATAGACTGTCTTAAAAAGAAAGAAATTAGTGATCTAGAAGAAAGCTTGACAAAGGCCAAATTTAAACTCAAAGGAGCAAAAGGAAAGCTAGTTCATGAAAATACTCTTAAAAAAGTCAAAAATAAAGAATAGCCAAAAGGTTAAAGTTAAATCACAGACAATAAGGGTTAATTCTTATGTGGAAAGATTTGTTAAAAGAAAAGAAATCAAGAATATAAACATGAGATTTAGAGGATACCTACAATGCTCATAGCTTAATACCATATCCAGTTAAAGTACCAGATAGTTAAGAGATGTGGGAATATAAAATTCTGTATGCATAGTTTTCTAAAGTGTAAATTAGTTTTATTTGTGTCGTTTAATAATGATTAACATAACTTAGCAGTGTTACTTAATTCATTTTTTTTCTTTTATAAGGACGAGGGATTTGTGGCCACCTGAATGGGCACAAGGGTTTGAGATACTTTGTATCTTAAATAAATAGTTATATTATACTAAAAAAAATTAAATAGCCTTAGAATCTTAAATTTTTTTGCTGGAGATTGTTTAAGGCTTAAATATGGATGGCTTATGCAGTTTATGGACCACTTTATAAGTATTTATTAGTATTATTGTGGTTAATGAGGTATTTAATGTAAGGAAGGGGGGTTGTTTATTAATGGAATTGATACATCTTGTTGGAAAGATGCAAAGTTATTCTGTGTTAGTATAATATTATTTGAATGGTTTCAAATATCCTTTATTCATTAATTCTTATCCTTTTGTCAACAGTTAATAGCAGTTTCAATTATATTTAGTTAAGATAGTTCAATATTTAGGTTGTAGTACATGTGTATGCATGTATGACTCTGCATTATGTTTCATTTCATTTTCATCTTTAAAAACAGCAAACAATAGTACATTCACAATAAAAACATTTAAATTACAGTAGTTAACTTAAATAATTAACAAATATATATTTCTTTCCAGTATTTAATAGATAGTTAGAACAATGAATTATTTTATAAATTGAATAAATTATTAATCATTTTTATTTGATAGTTAATTAATATTAATTTTTCTTTCAAGTTTGTAAAAGCTATTTATTTTATTATTTGTATTTTTTTTTGTCTACATTTAGTTTTAAAAATCAAAGTGATTTTTTTTTAAAAATTTGTTTTTGCATATGTAATTAGTTAGTTAGCAAGATGCATGGGAGTAACCTTGGGAAAGGCAAATGAACTTTGCTAAAGAGAGTTTTTAACAAAGATCTCCAGTAGAAAATTGGCTCTTTGTAATGTAATTGTAACCAGTAAACAGTGGTTCATATATTGTAAAAATTAAAGCCAGTTGCTGAAGTCAAATTGACTTTGAAAAGACTTTAGAGTAAAAACTTCCAAAGGAGCTTCAGAACTTTATTATGGAAAAAAAATTAATTAAAAATGCAATTCTAAGGTTTTAAAAAAAAGGTACGTTGGTTTGATTAACTCTCTTCGATTTAAACATTTCTGAATTAATCCCTTTATAACTATTACTCTTTTAAAAATGTGTGTTAATAATATCCAGTCTACATTATTTCATTTAATTGCCATTTTAAATAAGAATGGTTTACATAAATATTATTGTTGTATCATTAAGCAACATGTTTTTTTTTTGATATTGTACTGGTCGGTTTCATCTGTTCATATAACAAGATCTAGCATCTAGGCAAAAGTACTTCGAATCCAATCCTGTGCAAGATACATAAGTCAGGAACATTCATGAACTCTGCCCTATTTGCCTATTTTCCAGATCTACCCACTTATGAGCAACAATTCCAATGATACTGATCTAATTTATTCCTACCCTGCCGGCATCACAAAGTCGTGACACAAAAAGACTCTTATTCGAACTTGGTTCATGTCTAGGATATTATAATTAGCGATTTTCAATCATCTAGTAAGTGAAACCTTGTTATATTACATCAAAATTATTTCTATTCAATGAATGAAACAATGACTTAGATATTTAGAAAGATATAAAATTTATTAAATCAACTTGGAGTATATATGATTGCACACGTTATTGGTGTTACAATGTCAATAAAATGGGTGTTTATCTCCCTTGGACAACATTAACCTCCCTTACAATACTATACAATGAACATATTTAATCATCAATAACAAATCATTCATGACTTTATTCTAGTGCGGCTATTTATATGTCAATAATTTATCGATTGACTGGGATACATAAGATTTTTAATAATAGCGCTAGACTATGGTACCCGAAGTTATTTGAATCCACCAGTAATAAGCACAACAGCATTCATACCAATACGTAAGTTTATTCAGTTGGATGATAAGGGTAATTTTATTTAATTAATATTTGCATTTTGCAATATAAGAATGTGTGTGGGAAGCTAATTTGGGGAATAATAATAATGGCAGAGTGTCATATCTGAAAGTGCGAATGAAATATATATAAAAAAAATGGTAATCCATTTAGTATAATCATAACAGTACGGTTTAGGAGAATTAATAGGCTTTTAACAAAAACGAAATATGGGAGAGCGGTACGTGTATGAGGGCAATGGAACGATCTATTCTAAGATCTAAGAAGATGCTTCAATTCACCGTTAATGAAATGCGACTCTCTGCAAACGTTGGCAGGGTCGGGTCATAAACAACTAAGAAGGCGCTTTATTGAATTGCCATAGGATGGACTTTTGTCAGAGCGAACCCTATGCAATAATATCTCGCGCTGAAGAAATCCAAAGAGGTTTGCCAAACCTTGTCCTTGGGATTGGAAGTAAAAATGAATGAAGCACAATATATATATATCACGAAAGGCCGGTATACACGTAACACTTGCATTAATATAAACATGTAGATATTTAGCTAAGGAATAAATAATTATCGCCTATCTTTATTAATAAAAACCCCTCGTACCGGTATGATTTGATTACTACGTGGATGTGGAAGAATTACAGTTAATGCTAATATAATATAGCTCATAGAACTAAACGATCCCCCCCTTATGAATTATTTTAAACTACACGTAAACTTTCCACAACGTATAAATATAAATCTTTGGTTTTGAATGCTTGAATAAATAAATACTTTTCATATTATTAAATATATATATAGTCGGTGGTGGCTATTGATTTCAATAAAGTAGGATTAATTTTACTCATATAAATCTATTTGCAGATTTTAGAAGTTAGCGCTATTATTTAATTAACCAAATAAACACATTTCTAAGAAAATAGATTTTTACTTAGTTTTAGAAAATAACACTGTATAATAATTATCAAATTCTGATTTTATTTCCCCAGACTGGCAGGCACCCGCTATACTAAGAATAACAAATTTGTTTTCAAAACTACTAGGTTAATTACCCTCTGAAAAGTAAGGAGGGTTTTCTTTTATTAAAAGAGATAGCGTAAGCATTTGCGATTATGGGGGAAAATTATCAACATATAATTTAGTATCTGAAAGTATAAAACATAATAATGAGAATAAAATATTGCCACATAGACGTGACATTAAGAACTAATAATTATTCAGGAGAGGTTTAATGTAGGAGAGATTACAGATAAGTTATATAGAGAGAAAACCAGGTACAATTAACAAAAAGGTAAGAACTTTACAAATTAATTCATAACTAATATTAAATTTTACAAATGAAAGATTTACAAAATGTTTAAAGAAATAGATAGGTGAAAGTTAAAATTATTCACGGTAACTTTAAGAGTCTAGCAGCATTTGAAATTATTACCTCTGTAACACATGGCGGTTCTTTTGATGGTTTCAATTCCTGCGGAGACTAGATCTAGTTTATCAAACATAGTTATTCAGGCAGGTAGAAATTTTATGATTTAACGAACAAGCATATCAGTATAGTCTATGAGTATCGGGATCCATGGGCACAGATTGCAGGGAAGGCCATCTCGAATGGCAAGAAAGGCGATTTAGATTTACTCAGTACACATTGAAATTAACGAACGCAAATTTTCTTGGTGACTGCTCTCCTTGACTGTCCTAGTTACTCTCTCCAATTAATTCGTAATTAATTCCATGCCTCAGTATTTTTGGAATCCCTTTCTGATTGGTCATTGCAATCTAATTTCCAAAAGAATTCGTATACAAGCTTTTACCTATTGTGATGGAAGATGCCATTGTTAGATAAGTATTCAAACTTTAATTAATTTTGATAAAAGAAAATGTTTGTAACAAAAGTAAATCAATTAAGTTTAGTTTCTACTTTTGATTTTAGAGAAACTTTTAATTAAAGTTATGTTAGAATATTATACAAAATTACGCTTCTCACCTTTAATTAATTTTGACTAATTACAATCGCATCTTCCATATTGGATTTAAAAGAAAAGTGGAGTTTAATGGCAAAAATAATTTAAAAACACAATTTTATAAAATTACATATCACGAACTTTTCCACTAAATATTGGCTCAGTACTTTTGTCTCTACAATATCTATAGATATCTGAGCTGCAATTAACAAACAATTACTATAAGTTTTATAAAATAAATAATTACAGAAATTATAATATATTTTGATATTATAAGTCCGTGATAATTAATCCCCCATCCCCTATTGCGTATACGAATTTTCAGATGCTACATTTATTAATTTTATTTTGCATGTTTAAATTCAGATATTTATGCCAATATCTTCGTTCATAAATATGTTAGTTAATAATACTCAAACAAAAGGATACAAACAAATGTGTTAGTGAGTGGAATATGTATGCAAGAATAGAGTTTGAATTTAGGTTGGTAGTGGAAGATTGGAAGTGGGCTGTGAAGTGCAATCTGAATCTCAGATTCCGCTTCAATATATATGGAAAACGCACGCAGAACTGTTCTATAAAATATATTTTGATTTCTCACTATTTTTTGTGTAGTGTTCTTTGTGAAGATTATACATAGACTCAAGGATGTGTCTATTTTAATAGATCATACTATGTTTAAGTTCATCATAAGGAGATAACAGTATTCATTTATTTGGTATTTGTGGAGCTAATACGTATTTTTAAAATTAAGGAAATAAAATGTAAGCTACTTCTGTTTAAATTGAATAGAAGGACAGAAATGCGGGTAATTTTTGTTCTCTTCAATAAGGAAGGAATATAAAACAAAGCATTATTAATTATGGAATTACTAAGAACAATTTAAAGTGTTAAATGCTATTCAGAAAATACTAAGGATAATTGCGTATTTAGTCCAGAACTACAACGGAGAATTTGATATATTTTCAGTATAATAAAGGAGAAATTAACTGCTTGGGTGTGATTTGGTATCTCAAATGGATATGCTATGAACACTGAAAGGTGCTGGGCATATTTAAGTTATGCTTATTTTTTTTTAAGTTATACTGCAGAAGTGCATTTTAGTTTAAATTCAGTTTGGAATGTGTCCCATATTGTTTCGTAAACCTGGAACTTTGCAAGTGGACTTTAATTTTAAGTTATAAACTAATAACCTTTGTGTCTTTATTTTATTTTTTTTGCTTGTCATAATTAATGTAAATGATAGGTATATAGGCTTTATTTATTATTATGTTATTTATAATTTGGGTATGTTGACCATCAAGAACGTTTCTGAAGCGTATTTAAATGAGGAGTACACTGGTAAAAAATTGTTTGTATTTAAATAGGTCTTATTGTTTCCTTATGAAGGTGAAAGAAATATTTTTTTAAAATATATTATTATAAAGGTTTACATTTATTTTGTATACTTTATTATCTCAAAGTGAAAATTTTGTTTTTTGTTTAAATCAACGAACTTATAATAGAAATAGTTTGTTAGATATGAAAAAGTTCGTTTGTAATAATTAGAACCGTTAAATTTTAAAAAGTAACCTAAAGTTTATTAAATTAAAAGTTATGCCTTAATGCAATATTTAATAATCATGTTACCTGCTTAGAGTGTAATTTAGAGTTAATATTATATATACTTTTTATTCACGGGTGTGTGTTTGTTTTGCACAATTATTTGTTTGATAAAGTATAGTTTGTGAATAAATTTATGCATAAATTTCGTACACTATCGTATTCTATTGAGTTGAATGGATTGGTATATTATCTGTATGTATTTATCTGCCAGCATGTATTTATAATGTTCGATATTTAGAGAAGCTATGAGAATGGAAATAAATATTTGCATAATAATGTCTGTAGGAATAAAAGATCTTGCTTATTTAGTATATGTTAATAATCTTCCATGAGTAGAGCCTAGTTTATTTCATATGCGTATGATTAATGATATTTTTTTGAAGTGATGTTCTTAGGGCCCTGGTGATGAGGAATTGAATCACCACCAATAATGTATTTAGAAGTAAATGAGTTATTGTTGAAATATGACTAAATGATGTTTAGGAAGTTATGTGACGTTTTTCTTAGAATCTTGATAATGAGGAATTGTAAAAGTGTTTAGTAAGAGTTATCTGCTCATCATGTAGATTCCCCTTGTAACGTATAGTATATATAATCATAAAAATATAGCTTTGTGTTAATTAATATGTGGCTAGATAAATTGTTAGATTAACTCTTGATGTAGTATTAGTGTCATATTTTTATTGATGAATTACGACATTGTTCGAAATAAAATAATTGTATATTTTCTTAATGAATGGAGAGTTTATAGAAAAGATTATTTTACATTATTGCTGCTTGAACGTGCACACACACGCGTAATATAAATAATATCGTGTATATAAAATATAGAATTATTGAAATTAAAATGAGAAATAAATGCTTTTGAAATATACTACATTCATTTAATAGAAATATAAAGTATTAAGATTAAAACGGGAAATAAATATTTTAAAATACAGTGTATTTATTTAAATAAATGTTACGAATCATCAAATCATCAGAATAAACATGATTTTGTTGCTATAAATGAAAGGTAGACTAATTGAAAGTGATTATTAGTCAATTAGAGAAAGTTGCTTTGCTGAAAGCCAAAAATAAGTAATTTGATTTATTTTGTAATCAAGAGTAATATCCTCTCAAAGGTATTTTTTTTTTTGTGCTAATAATATAACGTGTTACTTATTTATTGTCATATAGATGAAACATGTAGGCAAAGCCTGTGTTCGAAGTCAGGATATTTAAACTTTGTTATTAATTTGCTTTGATAGTAGGGATAATCCCAAACTGATGCTAAAAATAAAAAAAAATTATTTGATAATCTAAATATATGTAAAACAAATAGTCCATTTGTAAATATTATGTTAAACCAAGTTTATTTGTTATAATAAATGATTTGTTTAGTTATTTAAAATCTTAAGAACTGTGTCTTGAGTTATTCTTGTGTACATTCGTATTTCCATTTCCACATCTCCACATTTCATGAATCTATTATAAAACAGATATATTATTTTAGAGTTATAATATTAAATTCGCTAGTGTCTGACAATATTGTATTTCTTAATCCAAACATTATAAAGAGTATTTGCCACTTGATAAACGTATTAGAAAAGTTGCCAGGTCAGTATATTTGTGAGATGATGATATGAGATTAAAATACCCTATCTCTGTCATTATCTAATTATTGAAACACAGTAAAATATTTAGTCAATTTGTTTCATTATATTTTATTATACTTTATAATTATAACTTATGGACCAATGTAGTTTATTTAATTCAACTGTATTTGTTAAATTCCCTTAGATCTTATTGTTTATTTCTTGATTGGCATTAAAGTAGATGTTTAGATTATAATATGCCAAGTCATAGAATTAATTGTTAAGAGTATAATTATAGCAAGCTGATATAGGTTATACTTGAATGAAGGAAGAAATTAAGTTTAAAGTATATTTTTAATAGACTGTACTAAGTAAACATTATGATTCTTTATCATACAATTAATTAACAAAGGAATTTACATTATATTGAATGTTTTATAATATTTCTTCTTTTATTCATTTATTATTATATATCTTATGAACTGCCTATAGCCTCCCACTGAGCTGAGCTGAACATAAACTTAAATAGAGAGTCTCAGTAATAATTTTGTGTTGTATATTTTGTTCTATTGTTCTATTCATTAATAGAACTGGCGCCTGGGCATTTTGTTCATGTAATATATATGAGCGGTGTTGGGAGAGTAGGTTATAATATATATATATATAAAACTAACCAAAAGAAATACATATAAAAACAAAAAAAGACTCATAAATCCAAGAAATAATATATTTCAACCAGAGGATTGGTTTTTCTCTGGTTGAAATATAATATTATTTCTTGGATTCATGAATCTTTTTTTGTTTATATATGTATATATATATGCTTAGAAGATTTCAAAGTTTAAAATGACTATTGTATTAGTCTTTTTTTGTATATGTAAATTAAACATGTTTGTTTATTAGCAATTAAGATCTGACTTTCAATTTACCTAACTTTGCAGCATACAAGCGAGAAATTATCTCTTGCTTGGGTTGTTAAATCCAGACTCTATCTTTATTTACAAGAAAATGCTGTTAAAAGATATGTAGTGTTGGGAGTGATATATATATATATATATAAAGTATTATCTGGGTACATCCGTATATAATTTATTGAATATATATAACATTAATAGCATTATTATCAAGCCTCTAGACTCAATACCTCTTGAAGTACATGAAATTAATGAAATTCCATATAACATTTGTAAAGCTTTCTATATAGATATGAATAATCATTGCATCAATGCTAGAAGAGATAATCGTATTAATGCAGTTAAAAATAATCATCATCAGCAGCGCTATCTTCTCATGCTATAGATGCAGATCATAGTATTGATTTTCTTAGTTGATCTGTAAATTATAATGTTATATCTTTAATCTATGGAAGTGTTTTCAAATATTTGCAAATAAAAATAAGAATGACGGTATTTATATTTTAGAGTACTTAACTAGACCGTTAATTTCATTTTTACTGTTATTATTTATTATTAATAAATATATCTATCATTGTTTTAAGTTATTCCAATAAAGTTATCTAATACTAAAATAGATTTAATGCTGTTTAAATATTACAGTTTATAAACATCGCGCTATATAAAATAATTGATTTATTTATTATATATTTGTATTTTTTCTTGTTCATAGTCATAGTCCCTAGGATCCTCGCATCTCAAATTAATCTTGAGCAATAATAGTGTTTATAATATATATGTGGGGATATATATGTTTGTGTTTGGTCATTCATATTATTCTCTGTGAAATAATTTGGATGGTGCAAAGTTAAAGATCACCTTTAATGTTCACTCACTTTATGATAATTATTATTTTATTGATGGCCAGTACTCAGGCGACCAAGAGCATTGATGATGATCAGAAGCAGCTATCTTGATCTCAACAGTTTTATACGTATTATTAAATAACTGAAACACACAGACTTATTATATACCTGTGTTTATATATGTAATATATAGGGTATATGAGCACAGACTTTCACAAGACCCACCACTCTCCACACTATCTCATAACACTGATATACTTGAACACATATATGTTGAAAAGATAAATAATCACCAATATACATATTGCATGCTAAACCAGCAATCATCAGTTGGTCCAGATTACCATCTCTACACATATACATATTATTGTAACTTTAGCACTTAAACATGTGTGTGCACATTATTTCTTTTATTTTACGTCATAAGGTTAGCATTGTCTAGATGATTAGCCTAGATATTTTTTTTAAATTCCAGTCACAAAAGATGATTATTTATTCTCTTAGTAATTGATGCTAGTGATATATATGTATTATTTATATTGTTACGTTTATTATTTATTTCCAACTTTGAATGGTGACTATCTCCTCAGACTCATCTTATTTTTGGGATGATGATATTGATTCCCATCACCCCATACATATATATATATATTTGTAATATCACATTTGTTTTACTACATCACTTAAATTCTGATAGATACCACAGTCAAATTTTTATGTTTTCTAAATATTTAGGCGTGGTGATATATTTTTATATATTTACATATATTTCAGTGATTTAATATCTTTGACATTTGATTTACAGTATATTCATTCAAATACACATATTATGTAAACTTGGTAATATATATAAATAAAATGCCCGTTAATTAAAACAAAATTGTAATTATAATAAAAATAATAAATTTAACGGTAATAAACTATTATTATTTATATTACATATTTTTTTTGTAATGATATTGAATACAATGTATCTATAATAGTTTATATATATATTGTAACGATCGAAAAACAAGTGAAGATCGAATCTAACCGCAAACTACGATATCTGCTCTACAGGGCACCATCTAGGCATTTAAACCTAGAAAAATTTATAGAGTAGGCAGATACACACTGTTAAGATTCCACTTTATTTAAATATTTAGATCATTAGCCCAAGTCACTAGCTCAGTGGAACAGCTGAGATTATAAAATATAACTTTATATCTCAAATATAAAAAAAATAAAAGCCACTGCCAGAAATTAACACATAAAAATATTTATTTACGCACATGTAGAACAATAAACATAAAACTCCATAGGAATGGATTGCGGTCCTTTGCCATCTTACAAACCCATCCATAGGCAAACAGAAGGTGTGTGGCGTATATATGCAATCCTGCCCATAGCGGATCTCATACTACATCTACTAATTACACAAATATATCCAATCCATTGAGCCAATTCAACTACGAAACGAATAACCTAAGATTACCCTCCCTTAGTATAACTTTACAAAACTATATAACCATTCACGCCCGACTTAAATTTAACATTTAAATATGTTCGCACAGATGGATTTTATAAAATTTGTTTTAAAATGTTGAGTATAGATCGGCTGCATAGATTCCACGGTTAAAAACATTTCAAAATAAACATAACCGATCAAAATACAAAGTCATCGATAAGGTCAATTGCATAGGGAATACAAAAATAACCCAATGGTGTTCATCATAAGACACCGCAGTGACATGATGACTTATATATTCCAATCAACTATGAAACAGCAACATAATTAACCGCTAACGAATCTATGCAACGTCTATACCCAACTTTAAATTTCATGCATTTAAATAATTTATACATAAGTATTAATACAAATAAAAAAAATAATAAAATGGAAATGATGTTTATCAACGCAAAACATATAAATTTAAACATTATTAATTTGATCTAAAAACTTACAAAAGTCAGATAAGGGTCAATTTTAACATTTAAGTTGGCTTTTTTATTAATTTATCAAACCTGGACGAAAGTTCTTAATTATTCTTTTTTTTAATGATTTTAAAAATTGTCTAGTTCATATAGCTCACAGTAGAATCCATGTTCCTGTTGGCAATTCCCACGAAGACTTTCAGGGAAGGCCGGTCTGATATTTTGGAGGTAGCATTAGCTGGTTCCATTCTGGTATCACAGTCTTTTCATTTTTTAAACTGAGAGAGAACGACAAGTGCGTCTTTATCGTTCGTCTCACCAAATCAAGTTGGAAAACCTCACTGGAACTCAATATTTTTCTTTTTATAGTCCTCCTATGGATTCCACGAACAAACACGTCACTGTTCCATTTTTTTGTTATGGTCCGGGCCTTTATTTGCTGCTTCTATATTAGACAAGCTAATTCTTTATTCCTTATCTAATTTTGATCTGACTTTTTAATTACACAGCTTTCGGATAATTAATAAACAATCATTTCCATCTACAAAAATATTTTATCTTTAAGTCTTGTACTTTTTTTATAAAAAAGTACGTTCAAATACTTATTTATTTGTTTTTTAAAAAATATTTTTAAAGATTTGAATCTGTGCGAATATATACGTTTAACAAACATTTTAATTTTAGCGTTTAGTTTTTTTTTTTAATAGATTTTATTTTTATTTGCAAACTTTAAGATTTTATTTTAAATTAATGTAACGACATATTTATATATCGTTACAATATATATATATACGCATATAGTAGGAATAATAATTCCATGTAATATTGTCTGATTAGTTTTGAACTGTCAAACATAATAATATTATTTACTTACATGCTTCATCAAAGATTTTATACACCTGATAATATAAATAATTTAGCTCTGATATATTATATATTGTAATGCATTGCATTTATGCAATAAAAATAAACTAGCCCAATCATTGGATGTCAATTGTAATTGATTGGATTATGATATTAAACTCTTATTTAACAATCCCATAGATTTCGCAGCAATTGTAATGAATTGTATCTATGCATGAGAAGATAAATTGTAAGCATGAGTAAAATATGGTCTAATCATTGATTGACAATTGTAAAATTACCTACTTGATTAGCTGTATATAAAGTATGCATAGATACAAAAGAGTAATGATAAGAGACCTTAATTGAATTACTCTCAGAGTTTAACATGACCAGTGAGATTTGATTACTCACCAAAATGGAAGCAAAGGGAATTTTATTGAATCCAACCTACATTTGCAGGTGGATGATTATATGCAAAACAATATATTAAATAGTTGTGGCTTATGCAAGTAATTATAAAACTGATATTGGCAAAACACAAAAAATATATAAGTAATTCTCATTCTCAATCATTGCATATTGACCATTGTACTGAAAAGAGAAAAAAATGAATAAATAAATTTCAAATAAACCACAAAGTCATTTTATATAAAACAAATGGTATATCCTTTATTTTAATTGAAGTTTAATTTTCTTTTCAAATGGCACTAGTTATATTCAAACAGCATACAATATTTGTTTCTTTTCTAAGTTTTCATTTTACTTCAATATTATTCAGATTCACAATGTTTGCTAACAATAGGCATGGATTGACGTTTGGATCTGAATAAGAACAATCTACTCTTTAACATGAAGAAATATGAAATAACAGAAAAATAATGAAGATCATAATAATTTCTTAAAATAATAGTTCAAAATCATAGATACATTCTTTAAGATCAGATCACTTTATTTTGGTGAATATCTACATAATCCATTTTCTATTAAAACTATGCTTCTCTTTTAAACTGCAAATACTAAGTCCTTAGATTTATTATCTATGATAGGGCTTCTATTATGACCCAAAAGACTTAATATCTCCTAATATATCATCACTAATTCAAGGGATTCAATAAATGTTTATCAATGAATTACACAACTTTGATTCCTAATCTCATATATGAAGAAATATGCACAAGTAGTATATATAAGATGTCTAAATACTGATTTATTTTTTTAATGTATCTTATGATGAAGTTATGAATTATTTTCTGATGGAGAATATTAAATACTTATGTTAAATATTAAATACTAAACACTAATATAATGCATTATGTGTATATTTATAGATGATTCTTATGAAAACAAATAATAAATTTAATTTCTAGCATTCATTTTATACTACATATATAGTGTACATGTACAATGCATATAAATTAAAACAAGAACAGAGAGTTTTAATGACAAATTATATCTAGTATATTATTATTTATGTTGATGAATCGAAATTTAAAACCATTTTACTTATATAACATACATATATAAGGCATGTCAATTAAAGATCAACTGAAAATTTTTAATAACAAATGGCATCTAGCATTTTACTATTAATATTGATGAGTTAAAATTTAAAATCAATTTTCTTATATAATGTACATATATAATACATGTGAATTTGAATAAAACAGAAAATTTTAATACTAAATAATATCTAGCATGTTGTTATTTATATTGATTGATCAAAATTTAAAGTTAATTTACATACACAAATGATCATATATAAAAAAGATCAAATGGTTTTTTCTTTTTTTAAAAAAATTGACAATTATTTGACACATCTTGATTCATTCTGGTGTATATTGAATTAATATATAGGACAATTTTAAATGATGAATGCATAAATTTATAAGCCACTGGTAGATGATTTTCTCAAAGTGTTTTTTTGTCTGAATTAAATCATAGTAGATTAATTGAAGATGACATATTGACTTTGAATACTTAGGTAAAACTTATATTGAGTTGATGTATATGAATAGCTATTTATTTTTCAGGTTGATTTCTTCTCAAATGCATGCTTGTTAATAATTTGATTATGTTCCAATGGATGTTAATTGTTGGGTAGAATAAGACAGGGTAAACTAAATCCCAAGATCACAGCTTCCCTTTTTACCCTGCCATTTTTTAAAATAAAAATCCTTCTCAAATGCATGCTTGTTAATAATTTGATTATGTTCCAGTGGACATTAATTGTTGGATAGAATAAGACAGTAAATTAAATACCAAGATCACAGCTTCCCTTTTTACCCTGCCATTTTTTAAAATAAAAATCCAAATAGAGTATTGTGATTATGCCAAAAAAATATATCTAACAGCAACAAAGTTTTGCTTCTTTTTTCTAATGGTGATGGTCAATAATAATAATCCCCATTACTTTAGCTTAATTCTTCATGTGCTACTGATACTGACCTAATGTTATAACGATTGTCAACTTTCAAATATTGAAGTTTAAAAAAAATTACAAACATGTGTTGTACAGTTTTAAAAAAATATAAATAAATAAATAATAAGGAATAAAATTACATGGCAAATAATTTCAAAACAAATGTACAATAAAAACATATTTAATAATTTTATATATCAATATTTTAAATACTGACATTAAAAAATATTTTATATAGAACTAAGATCTTTATAAGAATTCACACACATATATAATTTTTTTCTTATATCATCACTGCTGTTTTCAAATCCCCAAATCATAAATAAATGCAAATACCCAAAAAAATTTTTTAAAAGAAATAACAATAACAACAGCAGCAACAACAATATATATATATATAAACCCCCATATCAAAGCTAATCCAAAGATTTTTTTTAAATGACAACAATGACCCTTTGATGGAAAGGGTGAGTCTTTCCAACCTTTACAATATCCTCCCACTAACAAAAAAAGTTTGTATATAAGCAACTACATATGAAAATGGTAACAGTAACTCCTAAAATTAATTATACATCTTACATTTAAATGTGTGGCCTTCCTCATTTCAATGAATTCATTTTAACAACAAAATCACTTATGGTAATAAATAAATAAAATTTCTAAACATATATACATATAAAAAAGTGTCAAGTAGCATATAATTTTATGCACTTGTGGTCCCCCCTCCAAATAGTTCTCATACCTATTGTATGGAAACATCTAATCATGGTTTGCCCCTCCAAATAGTTCTCATACCTATTGTATGGAAACATCTAATCATGATTTGAACCAGGATTCTTCACTTTTCCTAAGAGCATCGGAAAAAAAATTTCTAAAATATAAAGATAGATAAAGAAAGATTTGCAGCTAGAGCATTGTTGGTTGTTCATAAGACACTGGTTGAAGGCTTCTAGTATTATACATTCCCTTCAGACCATCAGGGGTATTGATTATATAATCATTTAATCCCACTTTCTTTTCAATCCTGTATGGTTCTTTGTAAAGATTGAAAAAATTCCTAAACTGATGCTCCTGCAGGTTACTAACTCATGATATCCCACCTCAAACTAACTGTGGCCCTTGTAAACTCTGTCACCCATCCTCACCATTTTCTCTAGCCTTTTCCATGTCATTATCATGATCCAATTTTTCTGGAATAACAGGTAATATAGTTCTAACTACAATTGACTCCTCATGACCATATTGGAGTGAAGCTGGTAGATTCATTCTGAGTTGTGTTAATATATGACAATACTTTCTTCAAATGATTTACCCAACCATGATGATTCCCAGCAAGGTAAACTCTAAATAATTAACTTAGTTTCTTCATCACACTCTCACAAGGGTGGATTGTGGGTTGAATATTGAGATTATCACAGGTTTATTGTTTTGAGTCCTCAACCAATTCTTCCATTCCAATGATATAAATGAAGTGGCACAATCAATAAGAATCAATTCAGGTTTCCCAATCAATAGAAATTGGGAGTTTCCCAGTACCCTGATGGCATCCCTAGCTGCTATCTTCCTCACTGGTATGCATCGACATATTTTGAAAACAAATCATAAGCCTCTAGTAAGAATTTATACCTGCAATATGATGGCAATGGCCCATAGAAGTTGATCCCTAATATCTCATTGGGTTTTCTTGGCAAGATAGGTTGCCACTTTCCTACATATGATTTATTTAAAAATGTAGTCTTTAAAGAGATCTCACATGATTGTAGTGTATCCAGTATGTATGCATTCACTCTAGGCCAGTAGAATGATGAGCATACAGTATGCTCCACCTCCTAGAACCATAATGTCCATACAGACAATGAAAATAATAAATGAGTTTCTTCCTTGTACAAGAGAAGATAATGATTCTCCATGATTTTGTGTAAAATCAACCTGATACATTAGCATGCCATCCAACAACCTATACCACGTCAACCTCCCCATAATTGTTGGTTCTGTAACTTTTAATAATGCAATCTCACCAGTTAAGCAGGAAACTATCAGTCCAAGTTTAGGATTCTGTAACTGAAGTTTTAAATTTTTTTAGATCTTCTTCCACTGAATCATCCACTACCAAGGTAAGTGCTGTCAAAATCAGGTCTTCTGTATTGCTTATATGCTGATTGGGACCTTAGCTGGATTTCTGCTAAGAATGTCAGAGACAATGTTATTTTTATCCTGACAATAGCGTACAATATAATCAAACTGCTCTAGAAACAGATCATCTTACTAAACAATCATTATTAAAATATCTATGATTCAAAAATTCCAGACTTATGTGGTCTGTTGTCACCACAATTTGACCTCAGTAAAAATTGTTTAAAGCTTAGAAAAGACCCACACTACTGCCAAGGCTTCTTTCTCAGTGGTTGAATGATGCAGTTTGACACGCTTTTCGTTTTCATCCAGCTGAAACAACACAACTCCAAGCCATAGACACTACTGTCAATTTGTATATAGAATGGCTGCTTAAAATCAGGATAGTGCAAACTTGCTTCTTCTAAAAACTTCATTTTTAATAGACTTAGCTCTTCCTGATGGATGGGTAACCATTTTTACTTGACCTCTTTCTTAAGCAACTGTGACTGTAGACTCTGTCTGAGGCAAAGTTTCTATAAAAATGATGGTAAAAATTTGTACATTCCAAGAAATGAATGTAGTTTTTTTATTTTCTGGCTGTGCAAAATCTTGTATGGCCATAACCTTATCTGAGTCAGGCTTTACTCCTTTCATCCTCATAGATGTCCTAGAAAGACTATCTCATCAGTTGCAAATGTACTCTTCTTTAGATTAACTTTAATATTTTTATTCTTACACTCCCAAAGAAACAATTCAAGGTGTTGCATATATTCTAACATGTCCTTTGATGCTATGACCATGCCATCCACATACACCACAAGTAAGTCATTTATTTCATTGTACAAGACCTGGTCAAGACAACAAATAAACTTGCCCCACTATTAACCAGTCTAAACAGCATCCTCTGGAAGACATGATTGACTTCCGTACCTAAAAGCAGTGAATTTCTGATCTTGTGGATGCAAACAAATTTGCCAATAGCTGCCAATTAAAACCACAGTGGTAAACACTCTTTTCCCCTTAAAACAGGACAACAGTTCATGACTGACCAGAGAAACATCACATTCTGGAATTATCCAGTGATTCAAGAATTAGGTGCCCAAACAGATGCAAGCTGGCCCATCCTTTTTCTTTACAATGACCAAAGGATTATTAAATGCTGATACAGATTTCCATATGATGCCCCTCTCCATCATCTTGTTGATCTGCTTATCCACTTCCTTTTTGTACTAGTAAGGTATTGGGTATGACTTACACTGAAATGATTCTGGGTTAATCAACTATATCCTATGGATATACCCTTTAACAATCCCAAGCCATTTTGAGAACCCATAGGGCATTTTTCTTTTTTTTTTCCAAACTGGCAGATTCATTTAACTTCAATTTAATATCAGGATCACTTGTGGATGTTTCAACACAACTCAAACCCTCTTGATTTATCAATTGTTTTTCCAAAAAATCAATGGCACAAACATGTCTATCCATGAAGTCAGATTCTAAGATCATTGTATGTATTAATCCTGACATGATCAAAAACACATTCTATGTTTAAAGAATTTAACTGCGCTTCTAGCCGTAGCTTTTTGGGAATCAATTTAGCTTTATGTTCATTGATTAATGTGACCTGGAGGACTCTTTGATGAGTAAGGATGAAATGGTCAGATCCAGTCCTTGGGAGTCGATACAATAGCTCATCTGAAATAAGGGATGCCTGGCTAGTGGTATCATCTATCAATGCCACAATTTTGACCTTTCCTAACATAATAGCAATTTTCAGGCCACTACTAAAAAGAGATTGATTGTCTGATTATTCTACTTCAAAATCTTCCAAATTAAATCTGTGAGTTTAATTCAAAAATCAAATTGTCCCTCTTTAAATCAGCCTTGAGTACCCACAGTGAGGAACATTGCTGTGAGGTCTTACCTAGTTTAATGGGTGGCTGTAGGTCCAGCCATTGTAGTTTTGACCCCAGTATTGGTTTTATCATAAGGGTTACTTTCAGGTTGAGGATTTGTACCATGATCACACCTCAGGCCCCAAACAGGACCTTTATGATCCCTAATCTCCTGAGTGTGATCTATGTATCAATCCTTTGGCCAATCAAATTTATATTATAAATAACTAAATTGTCTCTTTTGTGCTTAGGTGAAGTATTGGAAGCATTCTCCCCATCCTCTAGTGTTCCTAAAATATCCTCCATTTCTCAACAGTATGTCAATTGGCAGCCATCAATGTCTTCTCAATATGATAAGACAGATTTCAGCACAAAATTCACACGATTGGGTCTCTGATAATGATAATGTAATTAAGGTTCAAAATTTTGAACCTGTTGCCTAAAAACTGAGTAGTTTCCTTTATGGAAGATGTATTTTTCATGAAAAAAGCAGTAGTGCATGCAGTCCTGCTTGTTCCTATTCCAATAATTGTCATTATGGCCTGACAATAGTCACCATAGATCTGAGGGCTCTCAAACAAAGACTGTCACCATGCCTTGGCTGAAGCATAAAAATGATTGCTGGTGATCACCAACTTTTTCAGATAACACACTCATGGTAAAGTTCTTCAAATATTCTTGAACACTCCATGGGGTTCTTGTTGTAATTCCCTTTGAAAACTTTAATGTTAGTAAATTGGAAAGTATTGTAGTTTATATAATAACCACCATTTATATGGTGTAGCAAGTCATGAGATTCTTTACAATTTGACCACCATCTCTTCATCGGGGATTTGACTAGGGCTGCAATTAAGACCTCTCTCATGTTTTGAATTTCCCAAGATTGTTTCACCCATAGCATAATTCCTCTCCCCAACAGCATATCCAATCCTAATTTGGTCCATCTCTCCTGCATTTTCTTATTTGTTTTTCTATTGCTATTCACTTGCACTTTTAAAAAGTTTTGTTATATTTGAATGGTGTTACACCTTTTAAAATTTTTATTTAACATTGTTAATGTTAAATAAAACTTTACTAATGCTTATAATGCATTAGTATGGTGTCCAAGTCTCATTTCTCTACAATAAATTAATTAAAATAACAACTCTATATAAATATAGTTTTACTTCTCAATATTATGTAACAAAAACACTTATTTATAATTGTTTAATAGATAAGAAGATATCAATTAATATAAAAGTTTATAGGCTTAAGGTTTTTGAGGATCCATGCCTCATATTCATAGCCTTCATAAAATGCATAGCAAAATTATGCAAATATTCAACTAAGCTAGTATTACGTATCTTCGAGATTTTGAAGCAAGTGTCTTTCCTGTGATAAAGCAGTCTATCGTTAAACTTGTTAAAAGCAGCAACAGCACATTGGAGTCTGTGTTGTGGGCAACATTTAAAATACATCTTTTTAATTATATAACTACCATGATATGTAAATGGGCTTACATTGTCAAGCTAATAAGCATCCAAGCTAAAAATTGTTAAGGATATTTTTTTCTATTACTGACTGATAAAAAAAATGTTATTTTTTTAAACATTAATTATTAAACCAATTTTTTTTATAAATGGCATTCAAAATATTAAACACATTTGTAAATAATTACTTCAATTGGCAAAAGTAGCATAATCATCAACATACTAAATTCATAATCCAAGAAAATGTCATTCGTTTTTATTTAATTAAATTAAAATTTCACCATCAAACCTGCATCACATTTTGATTACTGTTTCAAACGCAAGAGACATAAAAACTGAAACGCATCTTTGTTCAATACTAGTTTTTATTTTAAGCGTCTCAGATTTTATACATGTAGTAATAATAATTTCCCTTTTTTCATTATATGGAAGTTGGATAATAAACTTTGGGTGGATAACCAACTAATTTCTTTTAACGCCACAGACATATTCAATTAATTAAAAAGCCCTGACTAAATCAATAAAAACCTTACTTGCATTTGACTACCAATAATAACAATGTCTGTCTTAATTATTGGATCTCTAAAATTATTATCTTTGACTGGGAACATTATATTCAATAAAATCTTTGTAAGTATCTTTGTTGTAATGAATTATAAGAATATTCTATTATAATTATCTACAATATTGTGTATTCCTTTTAATTTTAAATATTAAAACAATAAAATCATCATTTAGATCAAATTGCTTAATTTCATCAGTCCATATATACCTGAACAAATTCTAATATTTTCAAAACTCACATATCACAACACTTTTTAAAATATTCTCCAAGCATCTTATTAGATCCTACAGCTTTTCCATTTTTAAGACCATAAAAACTATTTTGGCTTCACTATAATGGATATCTTTGTCCAACTCTAAATGAGTATATAAATGCATAAATCATTATAAGTCTTTATTTTAACTTTTGTATCATTATTTAAAAGTTGGTCAAAACACTTATTCAACCTCTTTAAAATATCACTGCCATCATATAAGAGGGTACCATTGCTGGAGCCTTAACTGTTTAATAGGAGTATGATACCATTTTTTGGGTTCATATTTTGCTTTCAGTGCATCAAAAAAGATTTAAAGTGACTAAGATCAGTGAATGTTTATATCTCCTATAAAGTTTGTCCATCAGTGAATTTCTGCCTTTAAATATGTATATTTATTATTAAGATTCACATTTATTTTTCTTTTAAGCATAAAATGCTTCACATAAATTAATAACAATAAGGTTATTGTTAGAAAATCAACTGTGATTTTTTTTTTGTAAAACTATGAATAGATTTTTTTTTGTATCTATAACACACTCCTTAAGAGAAGCACACGCTTCAGTAATGTGGCAATCTTGGAGGTTCATATTAGCAATTTTAATGTTTAAAAGTTATCGATATTAGTTTGTATAATAGATATTTTGAACATCAATTTTCGTGTAAACATAATTGAAAAAATAAAAACATATTTTTAATGCATTTATTATTTTAATCTTAGAAGGTATTAATTTATCATCGTCAATTGACCTATGATTGTAAATGGGCGTGCAATATGGACTTTTTTTGTATGTAATTCTAACTATAATGTAGTTTATTAAAAACAGTTATTTTGTTCTTGGATATAATATTACTTTTTTGCAAAACGAAGGACTTAAGAAAGTCAATACATATTTTAGGCAAAAATGTAATAAAACCAGTCCATTTGAATTACAGCTCCAATATCTTATTTTCAACAATTTTTGGCCTCGAATAGTTTATCAACTTAATCATTAAAACCTTCAACATAAGATCTTATTATAATAAAGATGTTTATCCAGGCATAAAAGTTTTCTTTCTTTAATATGAATCTAATGGTGGAGCGAATACATTAACAAAATAAGAATTGGTCTCATTGTAAAAACTAAGTAGTAGTCAATCTCTAAAAATTATTCTGCACGAATAAAACGTGATAAACAGAACAGAAAAAAATAAAAAAAACCATTAATTATTAACAACAATTTGCCAAGCGCTTTCAGTACTGTATACCAGAATCATGGCGATATATTGGAACAGAACGGTTAATATTCCAGTGCATGCTCAGTGGAACACAAGTGTTACATTGATTGATAATATGACCACAATTACTTTCATAATTTGAAAAAAAACAGAATTAATCTGCAAATCACTTTTAGATTTTTTACACTGATAAATATGCTGTTGTAATCGTGTTAAAACATTCTCCTTTATTTCACCACAATAAATAGCATTACAACCAATTTCTTTGCAAGCAATGGAATAAACCATTTCATACTTATTCATTTCTTCCACATTATCCTTATTTAAACACAAAGGGGAATACTACATTATAATCTTCCCCGATAATATTTTTTAATTTCTTATTTATAGATGACACATAAGCTAAAGAAAAACACTTTTTGACCATTTTATTAATTACATCCACTTTATGTTTAAACTTTAAATTCTGATAAAACAAGCACAATTGTCTGTGTAATATAGTTTTTTGTATCCCACTCCTATCAAATGATCCATATATTTATCAATATTACTTTTCCTATCTGCTTCAAATTTACAAAGATGCAAATTTCGATACAAAAAATGTTTAAATCCAGCCATTTTATAATTCAAAGGAACATTCGATGACTGATATATAAAACCTCTTACATTCAATGATTTAACAAACATTTTATATCCAAACATATTACAGCATTTTTATATACATTTACATCTAAATACTTTAAGATACCATCATTTTCAAACTCAATAGTTTATGACAAATCAGAATTCTCATTTAATTCATTGAACATATTCACTATCACATGTTTTGAACCATACACAAAAACATCATCCACATATCTTCTATACATTAAATCATAACTCCTTATAAATGGCTCAATAATGTTTTTCCATTTCCGAAATGTATAAACTACACACAATACCACTCACAGCCAACTCCATTGGTCAACCATTCTTCATTTGAAAATGATCCTTTTCATATCTTGCAGTAACATCACCATTAATCCATTCCAACACTTCCATAAAAAATCTGGCTTTACAAAAGTCTACATTATAATCCAACAAAAGTTTATTAATTATACTTATCGATTTACATCCACCGATCCACATAACTCACATACATCCTATGAGGCCATATAACAATCATCAGCCACCTTTGCAGAATACAAAATCTGAACAAATTCAAATGTAGAATTAAATTATATATTCACCAAAACCACCCAACTCTTGTAACCATTTTGCATGCTTTCTGACAATAACAACCCCCAAAATCCATCTTCAACCTTAACGGAACATTCTCCTTATGAACTTTAACATTTGCAAAAAAACGTGGAACAATGACAGATGACATAAATTCTCAAATATTAATATCTCCTATATATTTTACCAACATAGATCGCAAAACATTGCAAACAAACTTGTCCTTACACACTTTTAACTTATAATTCTAAACTTTTTCAAAGTTCAACTTAACAATTTACTGAAAAATTTTCTTTATATATATATGTCCACCCATCAACACAAATCTATTATCTTTATTTTCCTTTGCACAAATAATATTTTTCTCCTTCAACAACAATCTGAAGTTAGTAATCATATTATACCACTTCTTATCCTCTGCAAGATTATAATAACGATCTGTTAACAATGGACTGTAATGATCTGGAGAAAGAGCTTACCGTCATCTGCACTACAGGGCGCCATCTAGGCATTTGAACCTAGAAAAAATTATAAAGTAGGCAGATACGTAAGTCAAAAAAATTTTTTATTTATATATTTTGATATCCGGTCGTTAGCCCATGTCACTAGCTCAGGGAGTAGCAGAGATTTACTAATATAATATCTTATCTAATTATATTTCAATATTAAAAAATAAATAAAATAAGCCACTGCCAGTAATTAACATACAAAAATTTATTTACGCACATATATATATATATATAAGATTTAACATTATTATTTTAATATGTTTACTTTAACATTTAACATTATTTTTACTTTTATTTTAGATTTTTAATTTACATTTTAAATTTTATACTATTATTAGTTCGCACAGATTTGTTTAAAAATGTTGAGTATAGATCGGTTACATAGATTCCATGGTCAAAAACATTTCAAAATAAACATAAATGATCAAAATACAAAATCATTGATACCGTCAATTGCAGAGGGAAATTTATAAGTAACCCAGTAGCATTCACCATAAGATGCTTGCATTAACACCAATAACTTAAAAGACATCCGAATAAATACATTTTAGATACTCACCATAAGATATCAGTATTTACCGAATGTCTATATATATTTTGATCGAATATGAAAATCAAAAACATAATCAACCAGTAACGAACCCATGCAAGCGTCTATACCCAACTTAAATTTAATGCATCTTTATTTAGAGTGTTGAGTATAAATAGACTACATAGATTCGCATTTGAAAAGAAAATATTCAATCCTTGTTTAACCTTAGGCCAAAGGTTCGCAGTCAAACCAAAATTTCAATCCATCTGATATATCGATGTGTTCAATGTAATACGAATACGGCAGCACAATTAGGTTAAGAGATGAAACTGCTTCTCGTCAGATAGGAATATTACATCTATCAGACAAGAAGAGCAATAAAAAAAAACTCCATCGAAAGGAACAGCGTTCTACATCTTATAATCCCTTCCATAGGCAAAATGGAAGTGTGTGGCGTATAATAGAGATTCTGCCCATAGCGAATCTCATACTACATCTACTAATTACACCAATATATCCAATCCATTGACCTAATTCAACTACAAAATGAATAACATAAGATTACCCTCCCCTAATATAACTTTACAAATCTATATAGCCATTCACACCCGACTTAAGTTTAATATTTATATAACTAGTTTAATGAAAAACAGAAATCATAATAAAACTTAAAGAACAAATAAATAAATAAATGGAAATGATTTTACAAAAGAAATACATAATATAAAATTATAACTAATTAATAAATAACATTGGTCAGATAGGATTCTATTTCTTAATTATTTTAAATACAAAAAGTTTTTAATTTAATGTTCATTAATTATAAAGTTCTTACGGTTTAAAACAGTTCATCTTTATCCATTGCTTGCCATTTGAACATGAATTCCCATGCCGTCCAAAAAAGATTGGTATTCTGTTGGCTGCTTTATTTATTCATCCGGAAGTTTTTTACTCCAGCTGGTCCTCAATGTAGAAAACGATAGTTCAGTTCTCTTGCTTCCTAGCAGAACTGAAGGGATTGAAGAGTTTGTTTTTTCAATCCCTTCTCCTTCAACTCCACACTAACACATATAGTCACATCGTAATAAACTAATTAACCCTTTTATTTTCAAACCTTTCCTTTTATAATAATTTTGTGGATTAACTCAACATTATGTCATGATGGTGAAAAACTTTTTGTTGAGGTCCGATTTCCATTTTACAAAAGATTAATTAATTTGTTTTCAAACTTAAACATATTTTATCTCTCAATCTTTTCTGAAAATTTAGTTTTAAACTACTCTTTTTTTTAATAAAGTTTTATTTTAATAATTTTTTATCTGTGCGATTTTATATATATGTGAGTTTAAGATGATTTTTTAATTTTCAGTTTTTAATTCTTAAAAAAGAAATTTTTATTGGCGAACTTTTTTTTTTATGTTTACTAATAAAAAATAATGTAACGTACGTATGTGCCCATTACAGGACCAACCTGCTTAATCACCATCTCCTTCTTCTGTGCAATGAGTCAAATGATAGGAAAAGGAAATTGAAAGAGGCTTGATTTATTACTAAATCTAAAAACATTATCAATCAATGTAACACTAGTGTTCCATTGAGCATGCACTGGAATATTAACCGTTCAGTTCCAATATGTCACCATGATTCTGATATACAGTACCGAAAGCACTTAGCAAATTGTTGTTTATAATTAATGTTTTTTGAATTTTGGCTGCTCGGTTTATCACGTGTATAGAATAATGTACATTATCTGACAGAGTTTTTATATTATTTATTCAATCTCTAAAAGTAGAAAAAACAAAATTAGACTGTACAATAAATCCATCACCATACAATCTTCTTTTCTGTCTCTCACTTGATTTGCTTTTTTAAAAAAAAAATATAGCCATCAAAGTGCTCTATTAAACTTTCTTGCTCTTGAAGGTGAGTTTCACTAAGTGTTTCTATATTGATATTCAATCTTGACAACACCTTAACTATCAATGCTGATATTTGTTCTGTTTTTAAAGTGTTTGTGTCAAAATTGCACATCTCATCTATATATATTTAGAAAAAAATTGGTATACTTAAGTTTAGTAGTATCACTGCTTGCCTCCCGTTTACTACTATTATTTATAATATAATGATTAATCTGATAGGCTTAACAACCTGACTAGATTGTGTAAGTAAAGATCAATTTAAAACCACATTTACCAAATCTCTTGCATTTCCATGGTATATAGGAAAATTCTTAAAATGTTCTGCCTTAAGATACAATCTTTGTCCCATTGTTATCTCAAATCTAATTTCATTCTAACTCATTAGTGATTGGTTATCCAAATCAAAGATAACAATTAAGAATTATTAGCTTATATCCAAAATAAGAGTCATATATTAATTCATAGATCACATGACCCTACCTTTTAAGCTTGTAAGTTATAAACAGTGAGGATTGCCAATTCCTCTACAAGCTTTATGATAAATGCTTAGCCAGAGCCAGCACTTAAAATATCTCTGTCAGGAACCCCTCCCCAAACCCCTGACCATGGTTTTGTGCTTTGGCACTCCTCAGGAGAGGTGTCTGGCTAAGAATTTATCATAAAGCTTGTAGAGGAATTGGCAATCCTCACTGTTTATTAGCTTATATGTTTGTACCTACCATTAATTTTTTAATTCTGGAGGGCTTGAGAGGAAAAGAAATGGAATGTGGAAAGTAGAGTTAGAAATACTGTTCACTCAGTTAAAGGATGGAAATATTGCACAAACACCAATCCCATAATTACAATTAGTATAGTCAAATAATTATAATATAAAAAATAATAACAATAGATCCTATACTAACTTAAATAATTTGAGAGATATAGGAGACAGAAAACACTGTCACAATACGTATTTAGCATTTAATGAATCTGCATTCTATCCTACAACACAATAGGAGATTTTCGTATAAGAAGTTTATTTATTATTCACAGTTAATCCTCATATCTGAAAGTCATTCTATTATCTTCCAAGAGTGCTTTTCAGTAACTTGAGTACAGACCATCGATGATGAATCAGGCATTTTTATATGAAATAAATTTGTATAAATTATTATGAATAGTTTATTCCAATAAGGTTATTTAACTTAAGTTATAAACACATCAGGGCAACACTATTTATTTCACTAATCTATAGTTAATAAGGCATCGGGGTAGCACAAACAGGTGTAAATTTTTGTGAACTACATTCAAATTCACAAAATATTAAATATATAGTTATTTATAATATTAATGTTTTGTAAATAAAATCACAGATTTATCCGTATTCTGTATTCACACGTGTAATATTTATTGTACACATAATCTTTATTTTCTTAATAAATGTTAATCTCATAAGAACATATTTTTTATATATTATCTAACACATTAATTTTATATATTGTATTTCAGGACTTGAAAAATTTCATGTCTATTTGAGAGGTCTTACAGACGAATCGAGGCAAAGAATGGCTATAATGACAGCCAAGTTTTTACTAAAAAAAGAAGTGAAGCCAAATGAAAAATTTACATTTATAGTAACTATTTTACCTGCACATTCTCCTCTAACCAACCAGATTCTTTAAAAGGCCTATTCGTTTTTCTTATTTTTAAAACACCTTTAAAAATGCATCGTTTTATTTTATTAACAAAATTTATAAATTGAATAAAAATAATTTTCTTAAAAATTCAAATTGTTAAATCAATAGAATTTATTTTAACACATAAAACAAATTTATAAAACTGGATTTAACCGGGGACAGGAACATACAGATATTCAAATTATCAATAAAAGTTGGTACATATTATTCAAATTAACATATAAACATAGTATCAAAATATTAACCTGAAATATAATTAAGCAAATTTATATAATTACTAAGCTAGAACATTTATGTTAACTATTTTACAAATAAATGTGAGAAATTCACAATTGAAAAAATAAATGTTTGGAACAACTTGACCTGTTTGGTATACTTCAGAAATGTACCCAACAAGCTATTAATAAAACTAATTAAAATGTAAATTTTTCAGAGTCCATAGGTGTAGTTCTTACTGGAAAGTCATCCTCCTCACAGCTCACACAGAATGGCTCAGAAAGGTTGGTTTTGCAGCAGTGAAAAGTGTCTTTTATATTTATTTGGCCCTTTAAAGGCCTTATTTTGCTGCTAATATACTTTTTCATTCACTAAATCTCACTCAGCTTTAGTGCATTTTTAACACAATTTCCCTATGTCTACCTTATGCTTATAAGCATTTAACTACCTCATTTACCAACTGTTTCATGGACCATAAAGGGTTTTTTTCCTTTTAGACACTTACATATTTCTCTTACTCCAATTCCCTATCGCTCAGACTTGTTTATAAAGTTTTTTGTGTTGTTCCAGTTATTTGAGCCATTTTTAACCATCTTTTTTTTCAGACTTCCCATATTCTGGGGTAACTACTTGCCTAAACTTCCACTCAATTTTCTCATTTCTCAACTAAAATGATTAATAACAAGTTTTCCAGTGGTTTTTTTGCTTTTATATCAATATATTTAATTCCATTTCAAAATTGTTTTCTTCATTTTACTTTTCATTCTTTCAAATGGTTTAAAGATGACCACTACCCCTAGCGGAAAAAATGGGAAGAGTCCTAAACTACATGAACTAAAACCTTCAAAATTACCCAAAGTTTATCCAACTCAAAATTCAAACAAAACTTGACTAAAAACATCATCACCAAAGAACCTATTTCCAAGTCTCCATCTCCTTGCCCTCTGGACTTTCCTCCCTTTCAGGCTGTGGTTTGCTCTATCAAAGACAAAAAGCAAGTCAAAAAGAACAACATGACCAATCATAATGTCATTCCAAGTACAATGGGGAAAACTAAAATTACTCATCTACTAAGGACAAAAATCAATCTGGTGCATCTAAGCATAACTCAGAAACCTTCTCATTCATCCCTGAAACTTCTAAGACTTAACATATAGCAATTACTTTAAAGTTAACTCCTATTAATCCACCAGGGCAACCAAGCCTATCAACATTGCTCCTTACCAAAGACTCTTCTTTGCCTGGACTATACACCCTTTCCATATCCCCTTCTCTTTCACCATATTGTACTTGAATTTCATTTTGCCATGTAATCATTTCTTTGTAAACCTTTTTAATCATTGGGTATTTTGTCTTTTTGAGGAATAAAAGCTTTCATCACTAAGAAAAAAAAATATATATTTTTTTTCTCAGTGATATGTGAATTTAACAATGTTACAGACAACTATAAGGTATATTAATGGCAGAGGAATTACTTCTTTCATTGCTTGTATAATTATTAAATAAAAAAAGTGGAATTACTTCCTTTTCATAAATGATTTAGGTATAGTTATTAATTATAAAAACATTTTTTTTTTGATTTTTCAATTGTGAATTTGACAGCCTGCCAGCCTTAGAAAACATACATTCACACGGGAAAAGATACACATATTTTCACATGGATTATTATTATTATTATTATTATTATTATTATTATTATTATTATTATTATTATTATTATTATTATTATTATTATTATTATTATTATTATTATTATTATTATTATTATTATTATTATTATTATTATTATTATTATTATTATTATTATTATTATTATTATTATTATTATTATTATTATTATTATTATTATTATTATTATTATTATTATTATTATTATTATTATTATTATTATTATTATTATTATTATTATTATTATTATTATTATTATTATTATTACTACTACTACTACTACTACTACTACTACTACTACTACTACTACCACTACTACTACTACTACTACTATTACTACTACTATTAGTAGTAGTAGTAATAGTAAGTAGTAAGAAATATAAATTAAAATATTTACATTTAGCAAATTCTGCCCAAAATGTTACTATTGTTGTTAATCCATTACAGTCCATTTTTACCTACTTATCATCATAAATTTTTTATATATTTACAAGTCATGACATCAGATCTGAAGAAATTTTCATTTTATAATTGTGGTTTCTGCTGCAAAATAAGCTTTAAAAATATTTTCCAATGCTTTAAAAGCCCCTGCAAAATTAGCACGCTCAAGAATTCATTGATTTTTTTTTTTTGCTTCAGTTGAATCCCTTTCAAAATATATTCAAATATATATATACCACTGGGGTGAACTTCTACACAAGGTTATAAATCGGTCAATCTAATGATGCATACAAAATTTAAGCCCTTGTTATGTCATTCATCATTAATAAATGTATAAATACGCTTTCCAAGAGCTCGGAAAGAAGGACTAAAATATGCACCGACTTCTTCTTTCTAACGTTTAAATACCACCCTTTTTAAATGATAAACATATAACCCTTTTAATATTGTTTACCTATGACATTTAATTTGAATTAAGTAGACACCTCCCAACCCAAATCAAGATATCCAATCCACCCACAATAATTCTATTACCCTGATAAAATAAAATATTAATCTAGCTCAGCCTTATCTTAATGAAAATAATTTTATAAGAAATATCAAATATTAACACAACCAAGTTGTTATACTTTAAACTATTCGATTATCCTTCAACATATATAATGACTTAATATAATTGTAGACCTTCAACCTGCCATTAAATAGATAATAAATCATTAAGACAACATTTAACAAACAATAATAATGCTCTACCACTAAGGAAATATATTAGATACTATATAATATTTAACAATAATAATAGCATTATACCTTATAACAAATGGATTTAAAATATTTGGTACTTGGGTATTTTTCCTGCAACCAAGGAAAGATAGGAGGACTTTTCACATTCGTATCAATACACTGCTAACTTTTTAATGTTGTTATTTTGGCAACATCGAACATTAAAAAACATTAGAAAGTTAGCAATGCTTTGATACGAATGTGAAAAGTCATCCTATTTTTCCTTAGTTGCAGAAATAATACTCAATACAGTTTTACAAAGACAAAAAAAAATAAAAAATAGTACATGAGATAAATACGTATTTATGAATTCTACAAGGACGCAAGTTAACTTTAGACACTTATTTAATTTGATCAATTTCAACAAAAAAAAATGTAGTCCGTGTTGCATGAGAAAAAAAAAGCCAACATAAATATTTATTTTTATAAAAGTAAATATATTCTATGAAATATATACTTACGCAGACGATTTTTGCATACAAAATGGTGATGGTCAGTAGCAACCCCCCCAAACTTCGTTCCCCTTCTCCGAAAAAGTTGTCGAACAAGTGATTGACCAGTACATACTCTAAATGGAATACTGCCAGGCAATCTAATTTTTCGAATAAACAAATAAGTCATTCTATCTTTCCTTGGTTGCAGAAATAATACTAAATAGTTTTACAAAAACAAAAAAAAATATTACGAGAGATATACACGTACTTTTACAAATTGTATACGGACACAAACTAACTTTTGATGCTTACTTAATTCGATCAATTTAAAAAAAAAAAAATACGTGGTCCGTAAAAAAAAAAAAGCCAACATAAATATATTTTTATAAAAGTAAAAAAGAAAAAATATTCTATGAAATATACATTTATGCAGACGATTTTTACATACAAAATGGCGATTGTCAGTAGTACCCCCCTCCCACCATCCTTCCTATTTCTCCGAAAGATTTGTGGAACAAGTGATTGCCCAGTACATGCTCTAAATGGAATTCTGCCAGGCAATCTAATTTTTGGAATAAACAAATAAAGTCAACGTCTTCATTCAATTACAATTAAATAATAAACTTTTAATTCAAAGATTCAAAAACGCAGATTTCAGACAATAACCAAGTTGAAATTGGAAAAAAAAACACAGAAGTAAATAATGCAGTTGAAATTAAAAATGTTAAACCAAATTCACAATAATAACAAATGGTAAGTTTAAAATGTACAAACAAACTTTTGAATCAGAAAAAAAAATACCAAAATGTCCAAAAAAGCACCTATATAATAGTTTCGGTTGACACGTTTCAAAGCACGTTTTGTGCCCGTTCAAAAACACGTTTTTTGAGGAGGAAAAAAATTCAAATCGCAAGGGTTTATTTAATGTTCGCAACATTATCGCGTATGTAAAAAGTCGTCCTATCTTTCCTAGGTTGCAGGAATAATACCCAAGTACCCCTAATATAAATGCATAGTATGTGATAATATAATAAGGCTATATAAAAGTGGTATAATGAAAATAATATATAATAATATTTAACCCTATCTATTCTCGTTTTACTCGCGAACGAATTTCTATTGCTTAAAAAAAAATAATATGTTCGCGATTATGTAGATGTGAGAAAGTCTCTATAAATTAATGATTACTTATCCCGCGGTGTGGATGTCAACAAAACAACTACTCATATTTTTACAAAAGAAACGAATATCATATTTCCATACAACCTGAATTGTTTTTAATTTTGTCCGATCAACACAAATCCCACGATGTTTTGATTGATTTAAAACTCCTTCATTGATTTTGTACGTATTGATGGCATAAAGGTATTATCTAAATTTGAAGTTTAATGTTTATGATTCAATTTTTTTTGTAAACTTAAAAAAAAAATCTTTATTATTCTTGATAAAGTCGAATGAACACAGGTTTTATTTTAATGGAGTTAATAAATTTTAATTGACACATTTTAGCTTTAAGATTAATTTATTAGTAATAAGAATAATATCAATTGATAGGATATTTCGATATAGCAGCAAATTATTAAATATCAATATTTCCAAAGATCGATACAAACTTTTCTTGTTCATTTCCAAGACTCACTTTACTACCAGATTACAACACATTTATTTTGACATCGTTTAATTGCTTGCTTCTTGTATGCCCTCTGAACAACTCTTAGTTCTCTGCAGCCATTACATAAATATATAAATATTTTTTTACTCCATATTTTTCTTTATATTAGCATGAACTTCTTAAATAAATAAGTTACCTTACTGAAATAGTTGATTTTTTCCTTTAGATGATTAAATTATATTAGTAAATAAACAGCAGAATAAACTCATTTAAAATAGCACAAACATGAATGGGAAATGTAAGGAGAAGCAGAACAAAATACTATTCCAGCGACAACTACTTTTTTATCAAACAAAAATATTCTTGTTGTTGTTTCTATTTTTATTGACGTCACATTTCTATGGCAATACAAAAATCGACTTCTACCTTTAAATCCAACTTTAACAATAATAATAATAACAAAAAATATTTAACTTCAGTATCAGTAAAAAAAATAAAACAGGCAAAACTCACTATATATATATTGCCACACACAGCAAGCTAGAGTAATGAATGGATGCCATAAGGCTTGTGCATAATATCCCCAGACTAGTTTCTGACTTATGGCCTTCTTCAGTGTATAACAATAGTTATACACAAGCATAAGAGGAGATGGTCATGTGTTGTTTATTGGCTTAAATAAAAAAAAAATAATAGTACACATATATTCATTCCACAATTATATACTGTTGTAAAAACCAAAACAGATCCTTACAACACTAATTATATTTTATAATCTGAACAGATAAACAGTAATGAGTGCAATAAATTAAAAGTATCAAAAGAGTAATATAATAATGTATTGTTGTAAAATAAAATTTTCAAAATATTAATATCCTAGCAACATATTTAGAAATAAAACTCCTTTTTTTTTTTTTTAGAAATGAAAGAGAACCAAAAAATACACATGAAGTTCAGATTTTAAACTTAACTCAGAATACAAAAAAAAATTTAATTCAGATTTCTACCATTACAATATATATTTATATGATTTAATATAATATAAGAGATTCGAACTCAGACTTTCACACAACCCTCAACTCCCCATGCCATCTCATATTGTTGACCCACCTGATCATATGCATGTTGAAAAGGTAAATAATTACCAATATATGTATTTCATGCTAAACCCGCAATCATCAGTTGGTTCAGATTACTATCCTCACACATATATACAATCAGTGCTCAGCTTCATATTAAGATAGCCAATCTTCATACTTTAATGGACAGGCTTCAAACTACTCTAACCCACAACTCTTCAGCCATCCATTTCATTGAAAATATGACGATGGAACATTCAAAGCCTATAGTCAGAATGACTAAACAGTCAACATGGGTAGGATGACAACCTTGGCACTAACATGGGCCTTGAATGTTCCATCATCAGATTTTCAATGAAATGGATGGCTGAATAGTTGTGGGTTGGAGTAGTTTGAAACCTGTCCATTAAAGTATGAATATTGACTATCTTAATATGAAGCTGAGCACTGATTGTATATATGTGTGAGGATAGCAATCTGGACCAACTGATGATTGCTGGTTTAGCATGAAATACGTATATTGGTGATTATTTATCTTTTCAACATGTGTATGATCAGATGAGTCAGCAATATGAGATGGCATGGAGAGTTGAGGGTAGTGTGAAAGTCTGAGTTCGAATCCTTTATATCATATTATATATGTGCAGGTGTGTGTAAGGCTGTACAGTATATTAATTTACATGAATTAATATAGGAAATGCACACAAATGTTTTAAAATATAGCTATTTATATGAGTACAGATAGGAAAAATTATATATTTTTTGCTAGTCTTATAAGAAAATTTTGTTTTATAATGATAAATTGATACTGAAAGTGAAATTATTTAATGTCTTAACAAGAATATGTTTTATAAATAGACGAAATAAAAAAGTGGATACTGATCCTGATTTTATAATTTCACAATTATGTTTTTAGAGCATCTATGTTTAGAGACTTTACAAAAAACTGTTTAACTATTGACATTATATATCTATTATTTTTGATAATTATGCCACCTTGGGGAGAATTAGTTTACCATATGTACTGCATAAAGTTCAAACTTTTTTTTCATATGTCATAGCATAGGCCGGGAGGCGAACCCGCAGCCGTCTGCAACCAACTGCTTGCTTGCAAGGCAGCTGTGCTGACCTTTCAGCTAACGACGCTTTTCTCTTTTTTACCAGTTATCGATATTACTAAATGGGATCTTTGTTACTACGTACATCAATAACTTTGATTATTCAACATAAAAGATAATTTATAAAATATCACACCAGAAAACAGGACTATAAAAATATTTTTAAAAGTGAATTTAAGTATGATGATATTACATTTGTTTTACCAATAATCTGTAGATTGTTGATTCACAAAGAAACTAAAGATATTCATTTTCTTTCAATGAAATAATATAACTGATATAGATGGAGATCTTGTGTGTACATTTGTTTGTTTTGTATGGTAATTATATTGTTTTTATGCTATCTATGCAATATACTGGAAATCTAATTTATTGTTAATGTGCTTGTTATAATAGGAATATTTTTTTTATATATAACATTTTATAAAATTAAGTCTAATATTTGTAAATAAATAAATACAAAAATTAAAGTTCTAAAAATAGGTGAAAGATTAAAAATAGAATGATTATCTTTAGCAGGAAGTCGTGGAGTAGATCAATTATTTCAAATATTATTTTAGCAATTCTGATAATAATCGAATGCAAAACAGTCCATAAAGTAGTGTCACCCAGTACATATTGGCGGATGAGCCTGTATTGAAAACATAATTGTGTTTTCATTTTGCACTCATAGCTTTACAGTTAACTAAAAAAGTATTAGGTGGCATCTGGAGAGTTGCATTAGATACTAAGATTTAGATGCAGTACTCTCAAATCCAAAGCCCCCATTGATGAAAGTCCTAAAATAAAAACTAGTCTAGAGATATTGGATGAATAGGCACTAGATAAGGATTTTGTGCACAAACTTTCTTGCATCCATTGATTATACTGGCTTGAACTGGCTGGCATTACTGTATGGAGAGTTTTGCCCCTGTTGTAACAGCTTGTGTAAGTATATAAAATAGTGATCATGTGATGTTTAGTGGTTTTTAATAATCGAATAGTTTATTGATCAAGAATTCATAAGGAGTTTGAAAACTGGAAGTGAAAATTTAATTCATGAATTCTCTGCTGCAGGATCCAATACTTCATCACTACACTAAATTCCTGAAGGGATGAATTTATAATTTAAAAAAAGAATTAATATTTAGTTTGAAAAGCATATCGATAGCTATTTTGGGAGGTCTGAAAATAAATTGTAGATCTTTAGAATGTGAGTTTAGAAAAAAAATTAATATCTTTGGTAGGCTTCACAAATATAAAACCATTAAAGTGTGGAAAAAAAAAAATTTATTAAAATATTTTTAATTCGTAATCCGGAGATAAAATAACATGTCCGGTCATGGTGACAAAGTTCAATAGTTTCTTTCAGTGAGAATTGATTTGTTTGGTTTTGTAGTAAAATTATATATTCCTGTATTAATTCAGTTGCTTAGGTCATTGTAAAAAAACTATTTGGGATATTGAAAATAAAGCTACATGTACATTAAATTAGCTGCTTAGGTCATTGAAAAAAAAGATTGATTGCAATTTTAAGATAAAAAAAAAAAGCTTTATGATGTAGAAATCAATTATTCATTTTTCAAATACTTAAAAATTTTGTGAACAATATAAGAATATTTTTCCAAATTAGTCAAAGAATACTAATTAATAAATTAGTCAATATCTTTCTGTTATCAGCAACGGACAGTGAGGTATGTCATGGCACTTGTTAGGGAAGCACAATACTTGCATATTTAATAGAATTTATGAAAAATATATTAGAAAGAAAAGCTACAATAAAGTTAAAGTAAAAAGGATAATAGTAAACATTCGATAATTAATTTTAAAAAAAGTAGTTTAGTGCAGAAATAGAAAGGTGGACTTGAGAGCTACAAGTGTTTAGATGTATTGATTTCAACCTGCTAATGGAATAGGATAAAGCATATTTTTTGAGCAATGTACCTGTATGAATATACTGTATAAAGAGATTAAAAATGTAGATTTAGATAGTTATTTTGGAGTACATACAGTATATAACCGATAATATATATATAAGAGCACGATGTTTTTATTTCGTAATAGTTATACGGGAATCAACCGATATACATGCGCCGTATAAATTTATAACGCTGAGGAAATCATTGTCTTAAAAGTGTACATGTTTTTGGTTTTTTTTAAACTTTTAGACATCCTATTAATGCCATACCAAGTTCATTTCTTCTGCAAGATATATATATAATGAAATTTAAAAATATGTTTAAATGATTCATTACAAGTTTAATAAATGGATGTTTTGCAGTTTAGCTATTATTGCATCAGAATTGTTATAAAATATTTATATATTAAAAAAACAATTTGTGATGACAAATTTAGCATTTATATAATGTTTTGGGAAAATCTGTTTACCAAAAAGAGTCAAAAAGTATTTGCTTGGAACGATCTTCCTTACGATTTATTAGAAAAAATCTATCTTTATTTGAAAGATACTGACAGAGTAAATGCAAGTTTAGTATGTAAAAAATGGGCAGAAGCTTTTCACGCTCCTTTGTTATGGCAATTAGCTCATTTCAATCTTCTGGCATTTCGAGGAACAGAAATGACTGCTAAAGCGATCGTCTTTGGTAAAAAATACGGAAGTTATTTAAAATGTCTAAGAATTGCCTTTTCTCCGCGCCATCTTTTTAGGACTGTTCTTAATAATCTTATTTTATTTTTTATCATACTAAAAGATAAGACGCAGTTAAAAAGTCTAGCTTTACATGTTTTATATTTTGAATTAGATGAAGTTTATTTTGGTGCTTCGGACATAGATTGGGAACAATTTATTACTAGTTTGAGTGATTTTTTAAACTACCAAATGCAACTTAAAATGTTTGACATGAAAGTTGCTAAACTGTCTACTAGAGATGGCTGTAAATTGTTAAACAGTTTGGCCAGTGGTAGTGGATATACGCTTTGTGTTCTATATATTGAAAATTTTTTTGTTCAACATGAAAATATATTTGAAAACGAAAATTTTTTTAATATTATGTCCTCTTTTACTAATCTTCGAAAACTGTCATTAAACTATAGTTGTCTTTCTAATGAAATCGTTACTTCTTTAGCAATTAATTGCGCTGGACATTTGAAAAAAATGAGTATAAAATGCCGCATGAAAAATCCTCACTTTCACATAATAACTGATGAAACTTGGTTAATATTAGTTTCTAATTGTCCTAACTTAGAAGTATTATTTGACCTGCGAGGTATAGGAAAATATCCCGAAATTGTAGCTCTTCTTCAACCTCAAATTCCATTAAAACATTTGCTATTCTGGATTACCGCTAATGTTGACTCTGAAAACGAAGGAATCACTGAAGTGCTCTTATATATATCAGAAACTTTTCAAAATTCCTTAGGTAAATAAAAGTCGTCATATTTGTTATATTTTCTACTCATAAATTGCATTTCGATTTTGGCTTTACATACAAATATATATATACTTTTTATATTTTCTTACATATAATTTTTTATAAATGTTAAAGTGAAATAAATTGAGATACTGGAAATTTCTTTGCGCTCGTTATAATGCTTATCTGACAGCCAATCAGATGCTGTGATGGCTGTCCAAATGACGATCAAACCGTAAACACACGTTTACGAAAAAAGGGCAGATTATTACAGTACAGAAGTATCACATCTCTGGCGCATTCTCATAATATAGTCCCAATCAAGGCCAGATAAAACCTAAAACTTTTATCAGGTTTTAGTCAAATTTAGTTAATCTGCCCTATGACGTCCCAAGAAACTATCTATTGTTGGCTTGTAAATCAATATATAAGAATCAGAAGGTAAAACATGAATAAAAATTGATCAGCCCTCATTATCCGGCAATGATATGGCTTGATGAGTAACACCTTTTACTTCACAAATTCTCTGTGAGGGATTTATGGAGAGGCCTTTGTCCTGCAGTGAGTTGTGTAAAGATTGAATTATCCATTGCAGATGTATATTCATCTGGGCTAATTGTCAAAGCCTTTTCACAGGCAATCCAAAATAATGCTAAAATTATTATAATGTGAGCTTATACATACAAAATAGATAAAACAACATAACATTAAAATAGCTTAGTCAAACTTCTGATTTGATCTAACTTTTAATAAAGTTAAACATTACTACTAGCTTTTGTAAATCCATTGTACAAATTTATACTTCTTTGGAAACTACTTTATGTAGAGATTATTCACGGAAAGAGACTAAAAAATCTAAATACACATATAGACACATATATCAAGCAAAATTTTACTAACATCACATAATATATCAGTTGCTTTAATTGATGTTTTCATTCAATTAATCAAATAGACCCCCATCCCCCACATTTCTCCACTGGATAACAAGCCAGCAATTTTTTTGGTCTATCATTTTTATTTCTACCGAAAGAAGTAAACTTAATAAAGTTACATCTAATCATATATATTTTTCAGGTTTTATAGCAAATCAAATATTTTTCAGGCTTTTTCCTTTTATGATATATATCATTGCTAATATTTACTTTGCTTAATTCAATTATATAGTAATTGTTTTGAGTAAATTATTTTAGTGAGATATTAAGTATTAAATTTCCTCTATAATTATAAATTTACATAATAGCGATTAGCTTACAATACCCATGACTTGCGATTCAAATCCTAGCTAGGTAAAACCATAAAACTGATTTCATGTACCAATTGTTTCAGGTTGTTAATTATATTGTAGCTATCTTATCTACCTGCTCAGTCATGTTTGGCAAATTGGTAAATATCTCAGATGTTTATCTGATATTGTTATTGTAAAGAAAGTGTAATTTGATGAGATCCTTGGGAAGCTAGTTATTTGAAATTATTAACGGTATTCAATAACAATCTATTGTCCAAATGCATATTTATAACAGAGGCAAACCTCTACCATAGTGCTATCCAGTGCAAGTCAAAGTAAAGTTTTGTGCATAAAATCCCTAACTATTGTCTATGCATCCAATATCTCCTGACTAGTTTCTAACTTGTGACTTTCATCAGTGAAAAGCTTTGGATCTGAGAACACTGCACTTAGATCTTAGGATCTAATATAACCCTCTAGCAGCCATCTTCTTGCATCCATTGATTACTCTAGTCTGCACTTGGTAACACTACTATATGGAGAATTTTGCATCTGTTTTAACAGCATGTGAAACTATAGATGATGGTGATCACATGATGTTTAGCATATTTATACCTTGAAAAACATAGCAATGACATAAACAGAAATTACATTAGATCATCATAGTTTTAATTTGTTCTTTTTTTTTAATGTTTGTGTCAAGACATATCTTAGATCACATTATACAATGATAACTTCTTGTGTTAAATCTATTAAGAAGTACATGGAAATTAATATTTTGTGTTAAGTAAAATTAACCCAGTTTCCAAACTTTAATCAACTTATTTCTTAGTAATGTTATGATTGTTTATAATAATTTATGCTGAAGTTATTGAAAACTCTCAGCGTACTATATATAAATGAATGCAATTCCTTCAATAAACAAAAAGATACAGAATAAATCCACCTGTACTATAGATTGGATCAGATATAAACATTCAATTTATTGATGTGTTTTTCCAGTAATTTCATTTTCACATAAATTATCTACATTTAACCTATCACAGTTAATATTTATATCTATTGATTGTTTATAGTAATATGACTGTATCTCCATTCTCTATCTAGTTTAATTATTCAGAAATAGTTAAAGTATAAAGAAATCATTGTTTGGTCATTAATCTAATTTTGCGAAGCATTTAAATCTTTTTATAAGATTCTTCTCATTAATTTTATGAAAAATCAATATTCAAATTCTTTCATTTAACATTACCCACAAAATACTTTTTGGTTTATATCTTAATTTGAATGATTGTGCTTAGCATAAATTTAATAATAAAAAAGATTAATAAATTTAAATTTTTTACAATATAATATTAATAAATTTTTAATATTGTAGAAACTTTGGTTTTCAGAGTAGAAGATACAAAAGTTCATATAGATGAAGAATTATTAGTTTTAACATCAAATTGTGGTAATTTGTTAGATCTTTATGTGGAATCACAGACAATTAGCATGAAGACAATAGAAGCCTTAATCAACCAGAAAATTATGGATAAAATAAGTAAGTTAAAAATTAATTGTATTTTGAGTATATATCTATCTATTTATAGTTGTAACTTCCTCTATACAATAGTTCTATATAACTATGCTAGAAGGTTTATGCATTTAAATACCTATCTAGTGCCTATTCATTCAATATTACCAGAGTAGCTTATGGCTGTCATCAGTGAGAAGTCTTGGATTTGAGCAATGTACCCAAACCTTTAGATCTATAGCTTGCATTAGGTAGCACTAATGAATAGAGTTGCTACTATTTTAATAGCTTATGCAAGAAAATGAAATAGAGATTGTGATGTATCTATTTATTCATTAACGTATCTTCTTATTTATTTATTTAACTATATATTTATCTATATTTTTATTCACTTATTTTATATTCATATATATAAACAAAAACATTGGAATAAACTCTATAATATTCACAATACCAATATATATATAAATAAATGGTATTCGTGCACTATCGGATTTTCTATAGTACAACTTTTTTGTTGTACTACAAATCGCAGACCGCTATGTCGCGTCGCAGTACAGCATGTATGTCGTATCGCAGCAAATAAATTTGGCGAATTCGCACAGTTTATACAATTGTTATGGGTTGGTGAGAGGGTGTGTGTATTTGAATTGGATGGAAATGTGGTTTTGAATGAATTTTTTTTTTTTTTAAAGTATTAAAATGTTCAGATTTTCTTAAGTAATAATTATCCGACTCTTTACAACATAGTGTATTGAAGTTTTAAGTGGCAAAATGTTGACAAGATATATGTGTAAAGTGAGTTGGAATTAGGTAACACATCAAGTAACGTACTGTTCATAACATTCCACTAGACACACCGTCTGTTTATTTTTGAAGTAAAAAATGGCAGTAACACAAAAATAACTAGTAAGAAAAGTACAATTCTACCTTTTTTTTTTAATTTAATAAAAAGCATATATTATAAACATGGTTAATAAGTAAAGAAGACATTTTATATATATGTTGTTGTTCAAAAAACTTTTATTTTCTTTATTTTCTCCGACTACTGATTTTTAAACCAAATATTTTTTTAAAAAAAAAACACGAATGAAATTATACTTTGTTGAATATATTTTACATTTATTGTTATCATTTATTTTATATATGTTAATAAAAAATATTTACAAAAATATGATTTTGATATTTTTTATTTTAGCATTACAAACAACAGAACCCTAACCCTAACAACTTTACTTTTTGGGTTGTTTTCTCATCTTTGGTGTTTGCCACAGGATGGTGTTGATGCTAATCAAAAACATATACATATAATAATTCCGGGCCAGACCTAAGTGATCGATTTGATCTAAAAAGATCAGATTTCTTAGATTTGTAATAAAATATTTTTGTAAATGTTTATTAATCTTATCTTGTTTTTGAGTTTGTGTGTGTGTGTCTTTAAAGTTACGGTGTTTTTCTAATTTTTTTTTTTTTTTTTTGACTTTACGTGTGTCTTTTTAAAGTTACGGTCTTTTTTTTTTTGCAAGAGTAAATCAATAATTTTATTCAAAAGCAAGACGTAATAAATAAATGTTTATTAATCTTATCTTGTTTTTGAGTTTGTGTTGTGTCTTTAAAGTTACGGGGCTTTTTCAAATTATTTTTTTTGGACTTTATGTGTGTCTTTTTAAAGTTACGGTATTTTTTTTGCAAGAGTAAATCAATAATTTGATTCAAAAGCAAGACGTAACAAGCCATTGTTTATTAATCTTAGATTGTTTTTTAGTTTGTGTGTGTGTGTCTTTAAAGTTATGGGGCTTTTCTCATTTTTTTGGACTTTATATGTGTCTTTTTTAAAAGTTACGGTATTTTTGGTCAAGAGTAAATCAATCATTTTATTAAAAAAGCAAGACATAATTCTAAATCTATCAAAAGTAACGTAATTTATATACTACAATTTAGAATTGATACCCGACTACTATTAGTAAGGACCGTCATTGAAAGACTCCATTGAAAAATGATACCCAACTAATTTCCATTTTTTTGGGGGGAGGGGACAGTAATGAATCAGAAAGTGGGTTGTTTTTGTTAAGTCTGTCTATATAAAAAGGGTACCATTATTGAAATACTAAATTTAAAAATGATAGCTGACTAATTTGCGTTTTTTTTGACAGTAATTAATCAGAAAGTGGGTTTCTTTTTTTTTTTTTGGTAAATCTTGTGTATATATAAAAACAAACAAACTGTAATTCAAAGACTCCATTGAAAAAAATCAAACCCCGTTGAATTTGCTTTTTTTTTAAAAAAAAAAACTGGGTTGTTTTTGTTAGTGTGTAGATATAAAAACTAATCTTATTTTGAAATAATAAATGTAACAAAAAAAAAAGAATAATACCTGACTAATTTTATTTTTCGGACAAGTAATTACTAATAATTAGACAGTAGGTTGTTTTTGTTTGTGCGTATATATATAGCAAAAGTAACTGGTCACGGATGAATTCTTGCGAAAACGGTACTTTTCGCGTGATTCTTCAATTTTTTTTCCCTTTCGCACCCTTAAAAGCAATTTTTGAGGGTTACCCATTCATAATGGAATCTTCAGGACATTATTACTAAACTTACAACAGTAAAGTAAGTTACAACACATTAAAAAAATAGAGTCTTATCAAATTTTAAAAAACTATGACTGCTTCAAATACACACACTCTCACACGAAACTACAGAGAAAATAGATATTCTACTATTATGAGAAAATGATGAACAAAATCGACTACTATGGCAGCCAATCAAGGCATTTCTTTCTCTTTGCTTTTAGCATAGAAAAAAAGCCATAACCGGCGGCAGCCATCGGGAACTCTTTCTGTGTTTTATCATAGAAAGAAGTCTCTTTGTGTTGGCTTCTGTCACCGCCTCCTCCCTCCAACATAACATGAGGACTTTTATGCATTTATAACATAGAAAAGTTTCTCTTTTGTTGGGTGAAGGCCTGAAACAGTATATTCCTAGAAATTGACCTAGAAATAGCGACACCTTGAGGCGAACAACAGGGATAAGAAAACAACCTTTTTTTGTCATTCTATTTGAATTAAAAAATAGCGGTAAGATGATACTAATATCTGTTTCTCTGTAAAAATTAAAATGTAAAACGAAGACTAAGAAAGTAAATAATAGCGGTAACATAATAATATCTGTTCCTCTGTAAAAATTAAAATTTAAAAGGAAGACTAAGAAATTTTAATTTTTATTCTGATTATGAGTTTTTAAACAACAACAACAACAAAAAAGGCGTAACCCCACTAAAAAAATATCCGATAAAAAATTGTTTTTTCTAATGAAGCAAAATAAAAAACACGAATTAAATTGTAATTTGTTGATTTTATTTTACATTTATTGTTATCATTTAATTTGTATATGTTAATAAAAAAAATATTTAAAAAACACAATTTTGTTTTTTATTTGATTTTCGCATTACAAAAAACACATCAAAATGATTAAAATCAATGGCCTGGGAATGTTGATATTTTATAGTTTTAGCATGATAATGGTGCCATCGAGCGGCGTCTTTGTCCATAATACTAGCACAGAATTTGTGTGCACATTTTTTTCAATTTTATTTTACTGAATATATATTAGTTATTAAGTTTTAAAAAATAATAATTTGAATATAAATTCCATTCAGAAGATTTATTTCAATCTTTTTTCATTTTTGTATTATGAAAATAAATAAATAAATAAAATGAAAATATTATAATTAACAATAATAAATCAAAATTAAATATTATAACATGTAAATGCCAATGTCCATATATCTTAAATCTCTAATAAAATATCCCCACTTATCCTTCTTTATAAATAATGCATATAAAGAAGTTTCATGTATTTTTTAATTTTATATTAATAAATTGAAATTCTGCAATGGGCATTATATGTTATTTTTATATTAATAAGTTGATTTAATACAAAAAAAAATGAATAAATAAAGTGGAAATATAATTAATTTTTGCAGAAATATTTCTTTTTTTAAAAAATAACAATAATAATTAAAAAGATAAATAAATATGAATGGTTCTTGCCAGTCATTTTATTTTAAATATTTATTGTAATCCTGATAATTAAAAAAAAAATGGCGTCCAAGCTTGGTAGACTATACAAGTACCAAATAAAGAATAGCTATAACCATCTTATAGCATATCTGCCATCCTGAGTAGCATTTTACAGTTTAAATTTTAAAAAATCTCAGTGAAGTCAAACATTAACATTTTCATGTGAACGAACAATTTTCCATAATATATGAATATTACTGCAATCATATTGCTTATTTAATAAGTTGTTTGTCATATTTATTAAATATGTTTCTTTCATTTTTTAAAAAATCGTTTACCATATGTAAAATAGAAACACTATCAACTTTGAGTGTTTTTATTTTTTTATAAATATGATAGACAACTCATTAAATAAACAATATGATTGTATTAATATACATAAATTATGGAAATTTAGATATACATGTGGGAACATTAATGTTGGATAACCTTAATGAGATTTTTTAAAATTTTTAACTGTTACTCAGAATGGTAAACAAGCCGTAAGATGGTTATAGTTGTTTATTTTTATATATTGGTATTGTGAATTTTGTACAGTTTATTCCAAAATTATTTTGTTTATATATATAATGGAGTCATGAACTATACTACATTTTGTTTCCATGTCTCCTCATGTTCAAATATATATATCTTATAATAATTGTTTGTTCACAAACATAATTAGAATAGAATACATATTGTTTATTTTTTTTCATGTGTCAAAGCATTGGCCGGGAAGCAAACCCGCAAACCCGGGACAACTGCTTGTAAGGCTGCTGTGCTGACCACTCGGCCACCAACGCTTGACTACATATTGTTTATTGAACTGCAAGTGTACAGCATTTTTCAACAAGCATATATTTATAAAATACAGACACTTTTCTATATATATATTAACCAGCATGGTGAGTTTATTGGCTTTTTACATCTGAGTTTAAGTTCAAGAAACATCATGATCTTTCTTCTCATTTGCCTGATACATCTTAACTGAAATATCAGTTGAGTTTTAATGAAGACAGAATGAATGTGTGTGCAAATGAATGTTTTTCCTTTAATAGATATTTACAATTATGGCAGACAAAAATAAATCATGGCCCTTATTCCTAGGACACTGTAAAATCATCAGCCAGGGTAGTAATTGGCAGATGAAGCCAAGGTAGTAATTGGCGGACGAAGTCAAAGAGTGCTAAGAGTCTCCTGATTGTCAATCCAGGCTGCCATTTTAAGATGACCTTTTATTTACGTGCTTACAACTGCAGGCCACTTTCAAATGAAGGAAGACTATAAGAATTGGAAAAACTGTCTTATATTAAATGGGACATTATTGGATATTGTGAAGTTAGAAGAAAAGGTGAAGAGATAATTGATTTAAAAGGTGGACATGTACTATATTACAAAAGAACAAATATTGGAATTACAAATGGAGTAGGATTCATTATAAATAAAAAGTGGAAGAATAACATTGTGAGATTGATTATGTATCTGGCAAGATTAGTTATTCAATTTAATAGCAGATATCAAATATATATAATTCAAGTTTATGCTCCAACAAGTTCTCGTTGTGATGAAGTAGTAAAAGATTTTTACATGGTTGTATAAAAATATTTTGATCAGATTGTCACGGGATAGGTTAACAATTAAAAGATGAAAATGCTGTAGATAAATTTGGTTATGGTGTTAGAAATGAGAGAGAACATAGACTTGTCGAGTTTTCAAAATAAGAAAAGCTTTATATTATGATTTTTTTTTGATAAAATTATTAAACTCAAATAAACATGGAATCATCCTAATGAGGTACAGAAGAATTGGGTTATATTTTGACTAACAGAAAATGTGTATTTCAAGATCGTAATGTTTATAATAAATTCAATGCAGAAAGTGATCATCTATTAGTAAGATGTAATACATATTAATGCAAAACTAGAAAGACAAAAATTATTAAGAAAAACAATATTGATATTCCTAATCTTTAGAAATATATCAGTGAATTTAAAATATAACATACAAATCATTTTCAAATATTAACAAATTTTGATCATGATTGAGATTTGAATGAAATCAATAAATATAATTGATACACTTTTAAAAACTACAACAAAGGTAGCTTGGACAGCAATTGGCCAGTGAAATTTCTTTTGAAACGACAATTTATGAGGAAAAGAAGGAATATGAAAAAATATAAAAACAATGCATTAAGAAGGATTGAATATCTTGAATTGTGTAAAGTGGTGCAAAAAACAGTTGATAATAATATAATTTTGAATTAGCAAGGAAAGCTATAGAAGAGAATAAAAGTCTTAAGAGTGTAAAAACATATCTTGATATTGGTAGCAAACTTAATTCTGCAATAAGAAAAAAAGATTGAACTATTACTAAAAAGAGGTAACATTATGAAATGTGTAGAAGAATTTTATAAAGAATTACATAATTAGCAAGAACAAGGAAAACTACCTCCTACAATTAGTATATCTTCTGAATTGACAAGGATTTTAAATGAAGAAGTGAGACATGCAATTAAATTTGTAAAGAAGGGAAAAGCTCCAGATAATGATTGAATTATAAACGATATCTTAAAAGAAGTAAGTGAAGAAATAGAAAAAAAATTGGCATATACAAAATATCTAAATGATGGAGATATACCAGATGATTGGATGAATGCAGTATTAATATTAATATTTAAAAAGGGTGACAAAGAAGATATTAGAAATTACAGATTTATCTGTCATTCATCAGTTCTATACAAAAATTTTACTAAAATAATTACAACTCATCAACAGCGAACTTTGGATTTTAATTAATCAAAAGAACAAGCTAAATTTAAAAGTGGTTTATGTACAGTGGATCATATCCAGGTATTTAGATAATTTATAAAGAGGACCAATGAATATGAGTTGCCATTATGCTTTGAATTTGTAAATTATGAAAAGGCATTTGATTCTATAAGCGTTTCTTCAGTGGTTAAAGCTTTAGATCATCAGAGTATAGAGTCAGGATATTATCATATAATGGTACTAAAAAAATTAACATTGAAAAGGGTGTAAAGCAGAATGACTCTATATCTCCAAAGTTTTTCACAACGTTTTGCAAAAAGTACTTTATGGATTAAAATGGAAAGCTAAAGGAATAAAAGTAAATGGAGATTACTTAAGTCATTAAGATTTTGCAAATGATGTAGTTGTTTTTGCAAATAATGCTTTAGAGCTTCAGGGAATGTTGCAAGAGTTATTAGATGAAAGTAAGAAAGTAGGACTAAAGGTAAATGTTAAAAAGACTAAAGTAATGTCCAATGGATTTTTTCAAAAGATGAAAATAAAGATTGACAATAATGTGTTAGAAGTTAATAACTACAAATACCTTGGTCAAATTATTACTATAGATGGAAACATAGTAGATAAAATTAATTATAGAATTAAACTTGGAGTGCTTTTGGTAGAAATAACTTAATATTAAAAGGAAATAGGCATATGTGTTTGAAAGGGAAGATTTTTATTAACTGTGTTTTACCAGTTCTTACTTATGGATCTGAGATTTGGACACTTAACAGAAGAACAATACAGAGACTTCAGACCATTCAACAAAATATGGAGAGATGCAAGTTAGGAATAACAAGAAAAGATCCAAAACAAAATACATGGGTATGAGAATAAACAAATGTTGTTGACATCATTGAAAAAATTAAGAGACTGAAGTGGAGTTGGGCTGGATATGTTGCTACAAGAGATGATAATATGCGGACAGCTGAAATCTTAAACTGAATTCCAAGAGATTGTAAAAGATCCAGAAAGAGACCACATGCGAGATGGATGGATGACATAATGAAGTATGCTGTAGTGATGTAGAGAAGAAAGGTTAGAGAAGAGAGAAGATGGATTTAACTTGGAGAAACCTTCATCCTGCAGTAAATCGAGAATATTTGAAAATGATGATGATATTATATATATATATATGTAAAAAGTATAAAGAAAATTTAAAAATAATATAATTATTAAAATAAATTGAGGAGACATATTTATATATATTTTACAAAGTGTGTGTTTACTCATGTATTCACTGAAGAAATACAAATAAAAAAAAACTAACAACCGTATTTTATTTTTAAAGTAAAGCAAATAGTGAAATATCTGACTTTTAATATACTTCGGGTGATTTATTTTCATAACTTTTTCCCCTTATAGAAACATAGTAGACCAGTATTTTTATCTAACAATTATAATATCTCTAATTATTTTAATATTTTAAAATTAATATAATTTAAAATTTTGTAATTTTAATATTATTCTTAGAAATTGCACATCAAATTCAGAAACAATAATAAAGGAAAAATAAAATATTTCTGCTTTCAACATAAACCACCGAAATTTTATTAATATAAAAATGAGTACTGGTATATTCTAGATTTTATTTATAAATTTTATTTTATTTTTTAAAACATGGTAGCTATACGTAGAGAAGAAAAAATGTCCGAGAATATCACAAAATTGCAAATATTAATGTTTGCTTTTGTTTTTTATTTATATTTTTGTTTGTTTACATTTTTTAAGAATAGTATATAATTGAAGTCATGAAGTTATATACAACATAGTTTGTGGCTTCACAGTATTTATTTTAACTGATTATATATATATAATAAACTGAAGCTGCTATATCTTAACTCCTAATTTTTTTAAGAGAAAAAACCCTTATTTTCATGGAGCTAAAAAAATAAATAATATTTTTGGAATTTATAGAGGATACAAATAATTCAGTGATTCAATATACTTCAATATTGTGATGGATGCCTCCAACACCCTCCAATAACCAGTACACACCATGAGGCCCAATCCCAATTCAAGGCCCATGATATTAAGGTTAGTTATTAAATAATAAAATTAGGTAATGTTAGGGCATATAAACCAACAAACCAGTTATCAAACCTAAACCTTAAAGCCAAATATAAATAAAATTTAAACAAAATTTAAATTTAATCGATTAAATGGAGGTGACACACAACTTTGATAATTTGAAACTTGAAATGGTAAAAAACCAAAAGCAATATCTACTAAAACTGAATAAAGAAATAGAGAAAAAGTATTTAGAAGTAAATCATTCCATGAAAGAACAAAATAATAAGCTAGAAAATTATGAGAAGAAATCTATATCTATAGAAAATGATAATAGTCGTTTAAGAATCAGGCAAACTTTAATTGAAGCTGAACTTACTCAAAATAAGGACATTATTGAAAAAACTAATCGAAAATCGGAATGATCTACAAAGCCAAATAGAGAGCATTAGTCAGCTCAATGAATCAAAAATTTGAGATCCTAGAATCCAAATTTTCATACAAACTATAACATTAAAAGAAAAACAAATCCAAGATATTCTAAATGTTAAACTATCTAAAATTGATAGTGACCTAAACATGGGAAAACTAGATCTTATTTTTAAAAAAATTGATCGTATGGATAACAAAAAGAATAATGCAGATGATCCACATGAGGTATACAAAGAAATAGGGGATTTACCCAAAATATATAGCATAAAAGAAACAACTTTCAATAAAAACAGGGAAAATACCAACAATCAAATGACAAAACCACATATAAGTGCCTCAAAGTCATTGTTAGGAACAATAATGCACAAATGAATGCCATTAGTCAGTTCATAAGACTCAAACCATTTAAGGGATCCACAAATGAGACACCAGTTGAACATATAAAGAGTCTCAATTTATATTTTTCTGTTAATAATAATTTATCAGAGGGAAAAAAATTAATTATAATCTATAGCCATTTGCAAGGCAATGCACAGCCATGGTGGGAGTCTTTGTTTCAAACACCATCCATCTATGATGATTATCAGGCTTTATTAATAAAATATTTTGGAGCAAGGATTGACAATAAGCATTATTATACCAATTATTACAGAAAAGTACAGAAACACTACTGGAGAAACCTTGACAAAGTTTTTTAGATGACAAGTAACCAAATTAAAAACGTTAAATACATATCACCTGAGTGAAAACCAAATAATAAGGATAGTAAAACATAACCTTCCACTAAAGATAGAGCAATCTTTACTCTGTATTGATCCACAAATTATTCAACAAGTGGTAGACTTATTAAATATTAAATACCAATGACTTAAATAATCGTCATATGACCAATAAAATTTCTGAAAAAAGAAAAGAAGAAATACAAGTCAATGGTTTAAATTACAAGAGGAGAAAAAACAACGATGATCCATATTATTGAAAAGTCAAGTCAAATCAACTTGTCAATAATAACAATGAGATATCAAATGACAAGTATCAACATAATATAGGGTCTATAGTTGACTCCACCAACAACCAACAAAAACTAGAAAAATCAGGATGTAGTAAATCTACACCTAAAGTCACTCCTAAAACAAACTAAAATGGTACTTGATATATAGTTCCTCGTCTCAGTGAACCATATTAAAAAGAGGAACAAAAATAAACCACTTAATAGGGAAATCACTAATTTAATGTGTTCATGGGAAGATAAAGCTCCAAACTACGCTTTACAAAGCTGCCCCATGATAGAAATTTTGTTTGAAGATTTTTTTAGTGAAGACTTTGTTAGATTGTGGTAACCAAATATCAGTAATATCTGAAAAATGTTATAATAGGATATTAAATCAAAATCGTAATATTAAGATTTTACTACTTATATCAATACATGTTACCATGGTTAACAAAATAAAAGCCAGATTAGCACGAATACAAATCTGGATCGAACTAATATCAGCCAAATAATTATCTATCATGTTTTTCTTTTATTAAATGGAATTATACGAAGTCATTTTAGGGGCAGATTTCCTACATATGAACCAATGCAAAATTGATTTCCCAAATAAATTAGTCAGGGTAGGTCATGAAGTTTTAGAAATCACATTATTACCAAAATATGCCATACGTGAAACTGACTGCATATTATCAAGCATCCCAGAGACATTTGTACAAAGAAAAATCACAGACATGAATTTAATTGAAAGCGATGATGCAAACAAGTTGTAATCATTTTATTGATAAATACAGTATGCTATTTTCCGAAATACCGGGAGTGATAGGAGGATTCCAATAAAGAATCAAATTATTTCATGACCAACCAGTCCAATCCAAATCCTATCCTGTACCATATCAATATCAGGATAAAATATCCAAACAAATCAATAAAATGATTGATCGGGGGATAATTATCAAATGTTCTTTATCATATTGTAATCCTGTTGTAATGGTGAAGAAGAAAGATGGGTCGTTGAGATTTTGGTTAGACACAAGACAACTAAACAAAATAACAATTCTTGACAGGAACATACCACCACCCATACATAAATTACTCATGAAATTTGGAAATAAGAAAATGTTTTCCACTTTGAATTTAATCTCCAGTTATTGGCAGCTAGAACTTCACCCAGAATATCACCAATACACTACATTCTGATATGAAGGGTTTACTTATCAATTTAATAGAATTCCATTTAAATTGATTAATAGTAGTGCTGGTTTAATAAGATATTTGGATAAAACCCTCTCTCCTGAAATCAAACAGATAACTATATATGCAGATGAGATTATAATTACATCCTCTACAATTGAAGAACATCTTCAAATAGTGCTATGATAAGGGGATGAAAGTAAATTTTAAAAAGAGCACATTAGTATGTAATAAAGGTCATATCATTGGTTGTAATGGGATAAGACTTCATCCTGATAAGATTGGTGCTATACAGAATTTGCCAAAACCTACAAATAAAATGTAGATCAGATCATTTTTAGGATTATGCAATTTCTATAATTGATTCTACCAAAAATTTTCTGATTATATGGAATCATTACTTAAACTCATAAGAAAAGATAAGAAATGGAACTGGACTGAAGAGCAAGATGAAGCATTTGTTAGAATTAAAACAGGGTTTCTAGAGTAAACTATGTTATCTTTTCCTGATTTTAGCAAACCATGGTTATGGACTAGGAGATAACTTTATCCCAAATCCAGGAAGACAGCCAACCAGGAGCCCTCTATTTTATCAGCCATCTCTTACAGGGTCCATAAATAAATTATACAGTTACTGAGAAAGAAACACTAGCAACAGTGTGGGCTTTTGAGAAATTTCAACAAATGCTTTTTAGATCAGAGGTTATAGTGATCGCTGATCATAAAAAAATCTCAAATTTTTAAATCACAGCTACCTAATTAGTAGTCATTTTGTTAGATGGAGTCTGTTGTTGCAAGAATTCAACTATGCAGTCATATACTGTAAAGGATCCAAAAACATTATAGATGACACACTAAGTTGAAATCCATGTAGCTCAGAACAACAATACTTATTGGTAGATAAGACCTACATTATGAACATGGATCTAATATTCAATAAAAATGTGAGAACAATTTAGTAAACATCCATAATATACAATCTCATGATAAAGATCTAATCCCAATCATTAAAATCTTAAGCGGAGAGAAAATTTTGTATACAGCCAAAAATCTTGAATCAATATAAATTAGATAATCAGGTCTTGACATATAAAATAAACAATGATATAGATGAGTGGAGGGCAGTAATATCTGAAATATTAAAAAACTCACTCATACAATATGTACATTGTTTATATGGGCACCACAGAGCTCATAAAACTGAACAAACATTAAAAAATTGGTTTTACTGGCCCAAGATGTACAAAGACATCCTAAAAAAACACAAAATTGTCAAATATACCTAAAAGCCAAACCAGTAAACAAACGTTACATTAGTTCAATAAGATCTATCATACCAGAAAAATCAAATGACATTTTATCTATAGATTTTTAAGGACATTTACCTCTATCAAATGAACAAAACTATTTGTTAGTAGCTTATGATCTCTTTTCAAAATTTGTGGCAGCTTACTCAATATCCAAAGCTAATACTAGGAATACCTTAAAAGTATTAGACAACCTTCATTTCAAAGTGATAGGAAAGCCAGGAACAATCATAATGAATCATGGTACCACTTTCCTATCCAAAGAATATATAAATGGGCAGTAAAACAACAAATAAAACGTACTGACCTCCATTAGAAATCCATAGTCAAACCCCTGTGACCATGTAATGTGAAAACTTAGACATTTGTTCAGGGCTTATTTGGAGAATGGACATATATGCAACGTGTAGTCAATTAAATAAACTGGAATGTAAATGAATCAACAGGTTGTACACCAATTAGATTATACCTGAACCAAAACATACCAATTTTATTCCAAAAATACATTCCAATAACTACAAAAATATCTATAGACACAAAAAAGATCAGAATAAAGAAGATGAAAGGTATAAAATGCATATGGCCCATAGACACAACAAAAATAAAAGAAGACTACCAGTTCAAAATAAGTGGCATGGTGTTTGTAAAAACATCATGTTAGTAAAACAAAAGAATTGATATTTCATAAATTCTGCAATCTTATAGTGGACCCTTCACAATTGTCAAATGCACAGGTCCAAATGCATATTGAATGGATGGCAGGGATAAAATCTTTGACACTTACAATATATGAATACTAAAACCTTATTGAGGAAAAGCAGACTAACTTCTCTACATAAGTAATCATATAATAGCTATAAGATTAGATTACCCCGGGTTAAAATAAGAACTAAAAGATAGTACAAAAAATAAAAATATTGTGTAAAATTATGGAATCAATTGATGAAGATATTTCACATGAAACTTTACAATACAAATAACAGAGTCTTTTAGGACTGATCAAATCAACAGGTCCCCAATTTAGATTAAAATTGATACTCAAGTACTATTAAAACAAATCCAATAAGCCTCATAAAAAAATCAGAATTAACATTATTAAACATATACATGCATATATGCAATGTATATGCTATCTAAAAAAGACACACATATATAATAATGATCAGATCCTTCATTAAAACCATCATACCAATGTATACATTAAACCAACAATTTAAGAAAGAGTAAACTGAAAGAAAATTTTAACCTGAAATAACAACAAATCTAAAAATCATGAAATACACCAATCCTATGATCAACAAAAATAATAATTCTATGACATACAAACCATTTTCTTGTATAGACACATAAACAAAATTCTTTGAGAATTAAAAACACTGTTTACTTTTAATTCCCTAAGAGAAGAGGAAATGTAAGGTATCACCATATCATTCACTAAAAATTTAAATAAAGATAACATTTTAATATAGGAAAGTAACCACTTTAACAGTGCCCTTTATGTATAACACCAACCAATAATCATACAATTAAACAAACTAAATATCAATTATTAATTATATAGTAATAAATATGTGAATTTGCTAATTAAAAGTATATTTATGAGAATACTGACTTATTAAAAAAATGGAAATATATATATATACCAAACCCATAAAAACAAGCAAGAAAAAATCTTGGATAAACAAAAGAAAGAAATAATAATTAATATTAAATTTGTTTGTTTATTAATCCAGCATAAAATTTTATAAATATCGAAATGACGTCAACATTGCAAATAAAAGTGTGAACTTAAAAGCCACATCTTCAAGAGACGAATAATTTTACATCTTCAAAAAAATTTACTTTATAAATTTCTAAAATTAATTTATTCATCATCTTAACAATCCTCAACATTAAAGCTTATAAACAATGTGAAAAAGTTGACTAAAGAAACCCACCACTAATTCCATAAAATTTATATTTTTAATCCAAGTTATAAGCTAGAAAAGAACAAATCATATGTAGCTAGGAATTGAGGAAACATTGTGAGATGTATATGCTCATCATATAATCTATGATTATCATTTAAAATTAATATCATGATGACCATTCTAGCAAAAAGATTTACAGGCAAAACTCTCCATACAGTAGTACCATTCAGTGCAAGCCAGAGTAATCAATGGATGCCAGAAAGCTTGTGCATAAAATTCCTATCTAGTGCTTACTCATATTTATGCACAAGCCTTCTGGCATCAATTGATTACTCTGGATTACACTGAGTGGCACTACTGTATGGAGAGTTTTACCTGAATAATAACAGTTATGCGCAAGCATAAGATATGGTGATCATGCAAAAAGATCTACAATGTGCTACAATGAAGTAAAGAACTTATCTCAGCATAGGAAAGATAGTTTATAAAAGAGTCTGAATCACCACCATGAAGATCCAAATGGTGACTGAATACTATCATACAAACTACTATACAGTTAATGCAAAGGAACTTTTCTAAAGGCAAAGTTATCCAGACCTTTTGCAATATGAACTATAACATTTTGAACTGTGGCTAGACTACATTGCATTAATATCTCATGTTATGTTTTTATAATTTCTATTTATTATTATTTTACTTGTTAAAGTGATTTCTTTTTTTGAAAACAGAGAGCCAATTCATCCAATCATCAATTAATCTGTAGGGATGGGAAATCATCAATTCTAGAACTAAATTTTTCATTTAATAATAAAATATAGATGCAGATCCCCGAGCTTGTTGCTAATAAATCCAATAATCTACTGACTTGAAAGATGAGACTTTATTCTTATACAATATTAATCACTCACCCTCTGACAATCACAATATTTGGTGTTCAATGTTTGGGTTCAGTTAATTTAATTATTAATTATTTGTTATTTGGAATGCACGACTAAATCTTTGAATGATTGGTCTGTTCTATTATATATTTAAATGACCCAGGATAGGGAGGAGGCTTAGAATCTAAAAGCACCCTTCAATAAATCATAAAATATAGATGAATGGATTGAAATTTAATGACCAAATGATGACAGAAAGTTTAGTTAGCAAAACGTTATTTATTAAAATATAGTTTTAGATTATCTTCTATGTTAATTTGAAATTATTAAATTAGAATGGTGAATGATCATCTTTCATATGGATCAAAGATTTAGGTTAATTAATAGTTTATGAATACAAATAAAGGATGATCATGCCTAAATGATTATAAAATGTTAAGCAAATACATAATTTTTGTTATAAAACAATCATGAATAGATATCATCATCAAAATAAATTTGTTAAACATTAAACATTAAATTTAATTGGTTGTTTGTTAGTTAATTTTCTATTTTCCAATTCACCACACAATACACATATCCAATGCACATGTCAGACATGAAATAATCATACCTTGAAATAGAGTACATGTACATTCTTCCTCAGTTTGAACTCTGTGACATAATGAGGATCAAGAAGATGTGAAGTCAGGGAAGTTATGCAAGTGTGAATTCTATCCTACTCAATCAATAATTATCATGGGACCACTTCATAAAAATTAAGTAAATCATCAATTAACTGATTGCCTTATCATGGATAATGCTTTGATCGACTTCCATGATTTTTAATAATGTTAGAGCTTTTTGTACATAGAAGATCTTGGTTGTGTGCAGACCAAGACTGTTCAGATGTTTTGACTTCTGTACCTTAGCAAGACTGATACAGACTGTTTTTCTTGCATCCTTCTTTGATAGCAATTTGGTGCAGAGTGAATTCATGGTATTCTGGAAAGCCTTGGTTGGTGTGACAATCGGAAGGTAATAATTTATACATAGAAAAATGATCATATTCAATAGTATCACTTTTCCATGGAGTGACAGGGAGATTCTGGATAGCTTGTGAGTTATTTTGTTTTTTCAATGATTTTCATCTGGATTTCTTGTCTCATTGCAGCTCTTGACAATGCAACTGGGAACCCTAAGAAGTTTGTGTTTTCCTGGAAAATATGGATGTTACTATCTTCCCATCATTCACTCTCCACACTGTCAATTTCATCATGTTGCTTTTCAGATTAAATTTATCTGTATACTTATCCAGTGGTTGATATAATTTAGGAAGGTGTTGGGAAGAAGGGAGAAAAGTGGTAACATCATTCATGTATCATATATGGTGGATCTTCTCCCTAAGAGCCGGTATGTATATTCCTGACAGTTCCTCCTCAACCATCTTGAGAAAGGGATCTATGTATGTAATGAAGCAAATTGTCCTCAGTGGGGACCCCTGGGGAATTGAAATATGTGGTTTAAACCCCAGGGCCAGTGTGCCATCAACAGATATGTGAATCATACTGTTGAGTAATAGATTTGCAATTATCTTCACATAAACCAAAGGGAGTCCAATGCACCTGAGAAGATGGGACAGAAGCCCAGGCATCACAGAGACAAAAGCCCCAGCAAAGTCTAACTGGACTACAATAGGTCAAAGTCTCTTCTTAAGTCTAACATGCTCCACCAGGAGCATGAAATTTTTGATTGCCTCTATAGTGGATGAGCCTTTTTTGGGAAAATTGGTGTTTGGAAATGTTATTGAGCAGCTGCTGCTAGATTGTGTCTTTGACCAGAGATTCAATGGTTTTTATTAATAAGGGAGTCATTGATATAGGTCTTAGATTCGATAGACTCAAGGGATTCTCTGGTTTCTTCGTAAATGGCACAAGGGCAAAAGAGTAAAGATCTGGGATGAGTTGATAGTTTCCCACCAGTAGTTCAATTAGCCCTCATACCATGGGGTTTGCACAGATAAACCAGAATGAATCTGGGCATACTATGCAACCCCAGATGGGTGTTTTCTAGGTAAGCCAGCAATCTCTGCTCAATAATGTTTTCTGTGATTCCGTGCTCTTCTTCACCATTTACTTCTTTCCAGATCTCTCCAATTTTAAAAGGGTAATATTGAAGCTCACTTTTAAAATGCAGATATATCTTTTCCAACATAGCCTGCAAAATTTCAGTTGTCAGTTTTAATCATTGAAGGGGTTGGTCTTTTTGAGGCACCATTTAATTAATAAAAAATAAAATTTATTGATATAAGAAACACAATAAATAATAAAATATATAAATTAATAAATGAATAAAATAATCTTGATGAGGATATTTTATTATAAATTAAATATCAATAATATGATTGCATATATTGTATAAATTTATTATTATGTATCTAGTAGATGCCGTGAATGATACACAAATTAACCAGAGAAAAATAGTATATTTGAATAAGCATTTATAAATAAACCCTTAAAAAATATATAAAAAACTAGTCTGTTTAATTTGTTTCCTGATTTTCCATATAATCATAAATGTAAAATTAACAATTTAAAAACAAAGTTATATTATCATTAAGGTATATAAAGTATATCTTATGTTAAGTATAATTTGAAAATACTTATATTTAAAACTTATTGATTTTCAAATATATATATATATATAAATAATGGAAACAAACCTACTATAAAATTTAAATAACTTTTACAATTAGTGTTAAGAAAGATACTATATTTAAATTTTGTTTTAAAATAATCTAAATTTTCTTTTTGGTTAGTTTGTATTTAATGTAGTATAAACAAACACATACATTTTATAAGGAAAATATACAACCTAGTTAACTTTTCCAATAATAGTCGGATATTTCTTAATGAAATACAGTACTTAATTAAAAACCTATTTTTTAATACATATCGGTATGGTAATCTGGACCAACTGATGATTGCTGGTTTAGCATGAAATACGTATATTGGTGATTATTTATCTTTTCAACATATGTGTGTTCAAGTGTATCAGTGTTATGAGATAGTGTGGAGAGTGGTGGGTCATGTGAAAGTCTGTGCTCATACCCTGTCTATAACAATACTTTTATAAAAACTCCTTGATCCACATTTATAGTATGAAAATATATTATTTTTACATTATATTTGAAGCTCCATTATATTCTAATCACATCATTCAAAACAGAATTTTATCCATTGGAATTATGCATTTTAAATAAAATAATCCATAAAAACATTGAGACATTAATATTTCCATTTTTATATGAATAATATCACTACTTAATTCTTTGGTAATTTTATAATAACACGGTCATAATATCACAAAGTTAATCCATGAATTCTAATTTGTATTCTTTAGTTATATTAGAAATACTACTTTTATTTTATATATTTTTTATTAAAACTTTTGAATGCTATGTTTATTGGTTATCGTCACAACAATAGAAAATTGATTTACTACCATGTGTGAAGATCACATAGCTGATAATGAAATGAAGAAGACATTGTTCATTTTTAATATATGTATTTCTCAATACACAAATGCAGAAAAACATATGTAGATAGATAGATGAATACCTAAATCCTTTATTAGTGTGATTTTTTTCAATATCTACCACTGTTTGTTTGTAATGTGAAAGTGAGTCTATTATACACACATATATAGATATAAAGTAGACAAATTAATATATATATATATATAAAGTCAGATGTCACATGACTTATATATAGCTTGCACTTACAAATATGTAAAATTAAGAGCATGCTAATTAGCTCTAAACAAGCTTTTTTATTTATGATAAATGCTACTACAAGAGAAGGCATTCAAATCATTTTTATCTTAGATTGTTCTCATCCCCAGACCGGTTTTGACCTATGGGTCTCTTCAGTGAGAAGTTGCGACATTAGATTCAAAAAACCAACTCAAGCAAAGCATTTATCTAAAAATTAATTGTTAGAAGATCTGAAACTTTTAGACAATTAACTTCTAGATAAATGCTTTGCTTGAGTTGGTTTTTTGAATCTAATGTCCCAACTCCTCATTGAAGAGACCCATAGGTCGAAACTGATCTGGAGATGGGGACAATCCAAGATAAAAATGATTTGAATGCCTTCTCTTGCAGTAGAATTTATCATATATATATATATATATGTTTTTTTTCAGGTTTAACCAAGCTTTACATATGTACAAATACACTAAGTGAAATGGATAGACAGCGGCTTGCAAATTTGAGAATAAAATATAAAAAGGCAGCAAAAAATGAATCACTTAAGTTTCAATTTACTATAGTTGGAGGTTCATCACATGCACCTACTCATGAAATATAAAATATTCACAATAAATTACAGGATTATTATTATGAAAATATATTGAGTATGTACTTTTTTCAAGTAATATTTCATGTAGACTATAAAATTTTTAATCTTTTTTGCAGCCAATCATCTACAAAAGGAAAGATATGTTTAGGAATTAGGTGATGATTTATTAGTATTAATATTCCTAGTCAGGGATCTAGAGTTAATAAAAAACTAAAGATAGTAACCATCTAGTTTAGAAGGAATTTGAACTCAGACTTTCAGGCTCCCTATAGCTATCCACTCCATCTTGTACAACGGATACACATAATCACTTCATATGGAAAAGATTACTGATCTTCAATATACTTACTTCACGCTGAACCAGCACTTATAAATTGGTCCAGATCATCATCTCCCACATATATGTATGAAATGATGATCTGATTCAGCATGAAATATATATATTGGAGATCAGTTATCTTTTTTTCACGTATGTGGTCATGTGTATTGGTTGTACAGGATGGAGTAAATAGCTGAAGAGAGCTTGAAGGTGTGAGTTCAAATCCGTAATATTAGGCTCAATATAGACAATATACTTGTATTTAAATGTTAAACATATTGCTACAAATCCTTGGCCAAATCATTTTAGGTTACTCCACTTCCTGTTGCGAGCGGAGTAGTTCACTGCTTGCTGGCTCGAAAAGGATGGGAGGATTCACATATTCAAGACGGGAGTTGGTAAGAAAATGCATCATAAAACATAAGTAACCACTTGTTTTAACCTTTTACACCTTTTCAAGAAACTTTAAATCACTTTCAAGCCAAAATAACTCAATTTATCTATTATTTTATTCTTTGCAAATGGCCACCGTTAATGAAGCAAAAGCTAATATAAGTAACCACTAAAATCATTAAAACTAGATTAAAACCGATAAAACCTACTTAAAATGTAATCTAATAATTCAAAATAGGAAATAATAACAAAATCCTAATTTTCATAACACAAATTTATAATCAAAACTTTATAACAGAGGAGTCCACTTCCTGTTGTGAGCGGGAGCATTTCACTACTTACTGGCTCCACAAGGACGAAGGATTCACATATTTAAGACGGGAGTTGGTGGGAAGTTAAATGATAAAACATAAGTGACCACTTGTTTTAACCTTTTACACCATTTCAAGAAACTTTAAATCAGTTTTAAGCCAAAATAACTCAATTCACCAATCGTTTTATTCTATGCAAATGGCCACCATTAATGAAGCAAAGCTAATATAAGTAACCACTAAAATAATTAAAACTAGATTAAAATCGAGAAAACGTATTTAAAATTTAATCTAATAATTCAAAAGAGGAAATAATAAAAATCCTAATTTTCATAACACAAACATATAATCAAAACTTTATAACAGAGGAGTCCACTTCCTATTCACATATTCAAGACGGGAGTCGGTAAGAAGATAAATGATAAACATAAGTGACCACTTGTTTTAACCTTTACACTTTTTCAAGAAACTTTAAATCAGTTTTAAGCCAAAATAACTCAATTCACCAATCGTTTTATTCTATGCAAATGGTCACCATTAATCAAGCAAAAGCTAATATAAGTAACCACTAAATACAAACCGTTAGATTTTATAATTGGAATTCTAATTAAGCATCAAAACTAGAACTCAACATGGATTAGAAGAACTCAATAGGATCAGCAAAGCAGAATCATACCTGAGGACCTACTGGGACCATGAATCTAATCATTGGTTTTTCCTGAATTCTCGGTCTCCAGGGTAGAGATGATGGCCATGGAGGAGTTGTTTCAGCGGGATTGATTGGCAATCATCACTACACCAAGGTTTAGAGATCTGGCAATGTTATCATGGCTCTCTCTGATTTGGTTGGTGTTCCGGACATGCTGAACCTACATCACACCCAGATTAATTATAACCCACTTCCGGCAGGGGCCAAAGCGGCTTAACCTCATCCTAGGAATGGGTCTGGTTTCTCGCTAAACTGAGTTCTGTCTGATGGGTCATGGATGGGTCTGGGGGAACTGCTTGGAGACTTTCCAGGTGGGCTGAGAGCTGTCTTGCATGAACTCTCTCAAATGGACATAGTCTCCTGTTGATTGACTAACATTTGATCTGTGATAATTCATATCCTTTTTTCCTTTTTTGTGTTTATATACCCGTAATATCTAATCTATTGTATAAGGCGGTTCTGTTGCTTTGAGCCACCTTCCAGTTTCAGAATATCAATGTAACATTGTAGCCTCTATGGCCAATGCTGCAGGTGACAGAATGTGGTCCCTGCACAGGTGGATCATACTTTAGAGACTTAATAAAGTTGCTTTGAGAAAAAAAAATCATTTTAGGTTTAAAATTTTAGAATATTTTGAAATTTCATTCTTTTAGTTTCAATAATAAAATAGAGTTAAATATTTATTTGTCTCTAGAAACATAAATGAATTATTTTCTGCTTTAAATTCCAAGACGTACAAAATTCCAGAATCCAGAGTATAGATGGGATTTAAATGCATAAGTATATAGTAATCAAGCTTACTATAAATGGCACTAATGTAAAAGAATGATATTACTTATCTCATACATACTAAAACAATAAATCTCAATATTTTATTTATTTCATATTGAAGAGTCAAATTTTATATGGCAATCTATAAGATCTTTTGAAAACTAAAAACTTATTTTCAATATATTATTTTGTTTAGGCTAGACTTTTAATAAATTGTATATTTAATAATGATTTTATAAAATACAAGATATTTTCAGGATGCCAACATTTCCTATATACCTGGGTTATCCACATCACAGATTCTGGTTTTAATAACTTTACATAAATCCATTTAAGTTTGTATGTATTATTTTATCTACATATTCAGTAATTAATTTAGGGAGAAATATGAAAAACAAAGATAAAATAATACTAACTTTTTAAATATAATTCATTTTTTATTATATCATAAAATATAATCAAATTACCAATGACAACATAAATGGTAACAATCTCACAAATATTAAACCACAATGAAATATCTTTATATTTTATGAACCCGAATACCTATGGCATTGTAATTTTCAGTTGTATATGAATTACTATTTGAATCCTTTATAATTAATATTTCAAATCAATCCGTTGACATAAAATTATAGCATATAGGATGATGATGATGATGATGATAATAATAATAATAATAATAATAATAATAATAATAATAATAATAATGATAATAATAATAATTCAATTCAATTCAATTTATTTACCGTACAAAACTACAGCATTAAGCCAATTACAGAATTGCACTATAATAACTATACAATAATATACATAAATAATATACATAAATGAGTAAAAATGATGAAAATAATATAATTATATGCCATACTTTTTTATAAGATAAGTAACAAATTTTTTAAAGTCTAAAGAAAAAATATTTTCATTAATAAAATCATGATTATAGGTATTAGGCAAACGAAACAAAGGTGAAAATTTTAATATGTTAGAGCGACAAACTTTAATATAAAATAAAGTAAATGTACGTGTTTTATGTAAATAATTATTTGAAATTTTGTTAGTTAATATAATTTTTTGATTCACAAGGTTATATAAAATTTTAAGATCTCTCATTTTTCTTCTAATGGGTAGGGATAGATAATGGTCTTTTAATTTAATGTACTTAGAAAATTTGTCATAAACCAATTGAATTTTAATAATATCTCGTTTTGAACTGGGATTCCAAACAACAGATCCATATTCTAAAATTGGCAAAACCAAAGAGAGAAATAATTTATATTTTGTAAAACTACTAAATTGTCTACCATGCCTTAAAATTGCACCCATAATTTTAAAAGCTTTATTTACTACATTTTCAGTATGATGATGAAATGATCCATTGCTTGCAAAAATAATCCCAAGGTCTTTCTGAATATCAACAAATTTTATATTATGATCTTCAATATAATAAGGACAAATTATCATTTCAGATTTTTTGGAATAAGAAACTATTGAACACTTATCCTTATTAATATCCATTTTATTATCTCTACACCATTTCACAAAATTATTGATATATTTTTGTAATAATATGCAATCATTAATTGAGTTTATATTCCTAAAAATTTTACAATCATCTGCATAACACAAAATATGCAAAAATTCTAAACTCTCTCCCAAATCATCAATATAAATGTTAAACAATAATGGTGCAAGGATACTGCCCTGAGGTACTCCTATATTACAATAATATGAATTAGAAGAATTATTCTTAAACTTTACATAAGCTGTTCTCTTCTTAATAAAAGATTCAAATCATGCAACCAAATTATAGGAAAAACCTAATTTATACATTTTGAAAAGCAGCCTGGAATGATCCATTTTATCAAATGCCATGGATAAATCAAAATAAACAACATCTAAACGACATTGATTCTCAAAGGCATTAGCATTGTGATCAGTTATTGTTAAAAGATTAGTTTCAATTGATCTTCCAGGTAAAAAACCATGTTGCACAGGAACCAAAATCTTATTTATGTCATTAACAATTTTCTTATAAACACATCTTTCAAATATGCATGCAACTGTATGAAGCACAGAAATTGGTCTATAATTATTAACATTATCTTTTGAACCATTTTTAAAAATAGGTATAACTTTGGCAAGTTTTAGAGAGTTAGGAAAAATACAACTTTTAATGGAACAATTAAGAATATAACATAAAGGAGCAGCAATATATTCTACACAACCTTTATAAATGAAAGAAGGTATATTGTCATAACCTATACTTGAATGTGTTTTGAGTTCTTTGACAGCTGATATAATATCACTATTGTTGAAACAATCGATAGAAATGCTATCATTAAAACATCCCTTGATCAAATTAAACCCAGACAGTTGAGAATTACCAAATAATTCAGAAAAGTGAACTGAAATGTCATCAGCACATAAAGATGAATTATAATCCATTTGAGATTTTCTTTTGGTAATACCAGAAGTTTTAATAAAAGACCAAAATTCTTTAGGATTATCTGACAAATTGAGCTCCATATTTTTAATATAGTTTTGAAAATCGATTTTCTGAATAGCTTTAACCAATCTTCTATAATTAATAAAATTATTGTAAAAAAGTATAATAATAATAATAATAATAATAATAATAATAATAATAATAATAATAATAATAATAATAATAATAATAATAATAATAATAATGATGATGATGATGATGATGTAGAGGCAAAAAAGGATATAGAAATCAAAGAATATTCTTTTTATATAGTCTATGGAATTTAATATGGGACAGATATGTTTTAAAAATGGAAATATATATTATGTAGATATATTTGTTATCTTGCCAACATTATCATGTTTATATATACCAAGATTCCCCAAATGGTCAATATTAATCCCCTAGGGTTGATTTGAACTTTTTAGGTGTCGATAATTTCAATAAAAAATGTGCGGGTCAACAATAGCAGAAATAGATCGCTTTACTATTTCTACTTATTTATTACTGCAAAATATCTATGATTCCAATAGGTACCTAATTAAGAAGTAAAATAATTCAAAAAAGCACTTTTTTGATAAAACACATTATCTACCAAACTTGCAAACGAAAAGGTAAAATGTGTTATTAAAAGAGTCTTGTACAGTCATGCGTTTATAAAACACTATAAATTGGATATTTATTTTTGATTTGAAGTTTGAATATAATTATTTATTGAAAAGCAGTACTATGAAAAAGAAAATCAGAGGATACAGTTTATTTATTCAAGTTTTAACAAAAATCTTTTGTTTCAAGTAAGTACATACTTTATTGTTTTTTTTATCGTAGGGACTGTAGAAATTATTTCTCTTTTTTATGAAGAAATTTTATTGTGAGTTCAAAGAATTACATTATACTGTAACAGAGTTGTGTTGTTATCGAAACTATAAAAAAAGGCAACATAATCCAATACCTATGGTCTGCGGGTAAAAAAATCAACTGTTCAATCACAAATTGTTCATGTAGCATTGTAAATATATGTTGGAGCTAGTTTTTCATCTCTGTTTCTGATGGCCTGAAGTTTTGCTAGAAGTAATTTCTTAGGGTCAAGTAAGGTGTGACCATAAATGAGAGAGCACCTAGTTGACTAATAGGCAAACAGCAAAAAGGTTATGATTCTTATGGATGGAAAGGTCCCATTAGATATGCTAGAAATCAGTCCAGTGAGAAGAGGCACTCTAGTTTTGTATGTGGATGCGATAAAGTCTCTGTCCAATTGGAGTAAAGTACAATGGCTCAGGATAGGTGTCATTATGTCATCATCCCATTTACATAAAGGGCATACCGGATCCAAGCATGAGAATCCTCTATGATAGACCAGAAAATAACGTGGGCAGAGCATTCAGGTTTATTTTAATCAAAAAATCTAAAACTTTTGGCTCTAGATGCCATGACAACCAAAAAAGAAATTCAGATAGTACAGCAAACAAGCACTTACCAATGTGTCTCATATGCAAAAAAGGTTTTAGCAATGATGCTGTAAAACCATCAAAACTAGCAGATCACTTGAACAGAATTCACCCTGACGAAAAAGAAAAAAAATTGTCACACTTTCAATCACTTAAAGATAAGATTCTGAAGAGAACTATGATAGCTAATATGTTTGCTTCATCATCAAAGCAGAATGATGATGGATTAAGGGCATCGTACAACATATTCTTACTCATTTCCAAATCTGGTGAGACATGCACCATAGAGGAGAAACTGATTCTACTGGCTGTTATGGAAATACTGAACACTGTACTCCACAATCCTGCACAAAATGTTATAAAAAAGAATTGTGTTGAGCAATAACACAGTTCAAAGACACATCAATGAAATGAGTTATGACATGGAAAATTGTGTGTATAAATTTCCCTCCAACTGGATGAGATATCATTACCTGGTAATGAAGCTTTGCTGCTGGCATATGTTCACTTTATTCAAGTTTTCGAAAAGCTTTTTTGCTAGAACTTTAGAAACTGACTCCAGAGGTGAATCGATTTTTAATTTAATGGAACTATTTTTTAGGGAAAAAGCAATTCCACTGACAAATATATCTGTTGCAACAGTTGAAGTTCCATCTATGGTTGGTCATTATCATGGTTTCATAAGTTACCTGAAGCAACACATACCTGAAGTGATTGTAGTTCACTGCATAATCCATAGGCAAGCAACATTTAGTAGCTAAGAACTTTGGTGACAAATTGCATCAATCGCTTCAGTTTGTATAACAGCTGTGGACAAAATTTCAAAGTAATGATTTGAACACTAGATTGTTCATTCAATTATTCGAGGAAAGTGATGAATATTTCTCTAGATTGGTTCTCCATGTCGAAGTCCACTGGCTTTCAAAATGTTTATGTTTGGCAAGATATTTGGCGCTTTTTTTCTGTTTTAGAGTTATTGGAAGATGAGGATTCCAGTTTGAAAGAAAATTTACTTAAGACTAAACCATATATTGCTTATTTAACCAACTTTAATGATGTTAATTTACAACTGCAAGGATGCAATTTGAATTTCATCAAAGCAAAATCGGTCATATTGGTTTTTGTTGCCAGATTAATGTTTTTAAGCAAAATATTGCAAGATGTGAGCTTTTCTAGTTCTTCAACTTATTTAAGATAGGCACAATCCAAGAAAAAAAATCTTGCTGTATATAAACCACTTGAAGACTCTTCACTTACATTTCAAAATTAGGTTCGATGATATTCTATCTTTGGAAATACTGGACTGGATAATATACCCAAACCAAATATAATTTTGCAAGATGAGCTGATAACCGTCAGCACGAATGAGGATCCCAAGATACAATTTAAACAGGGTTATCAAAAGTTTTGACTGCAACAAGATATTCCACTTCTGTACCCAGCTCTATGGACTGTTGTACAAAGGTATTTTCATCGTCATATCAGACTGAGAGGCTTCAGTATTGTTTTAAACCTGCTTAGAAACAGACATCAATTGTATATCACTGAACGTGGCGATTTTAGAATGCAATTTACTAATTTAAAACCGAACATAGATAAATTGTTGATAGATCACCATTGCACCCATCTCATTAAATTCAGTTTTCCAAACTAATTTATTTGGTATTCGTATTTTTATAATTCTGATTAAAATCTTTCTTTGTTGTAATTTTGTTGATGTTTAATTCTGTCTGAATATATTGATTTTTTTCACTTCATTTTAATGTTTAATAAAGTGATTTCAATATTTGTATTTATTTTGAATTTACACATTTATTTCTTAAATGTTGAAAATTAAAAAAAACTCTGCTGGTATTTTTTTGCTTTAATTTTCGCTAGTGCATGTATCGATATTAAATGTTGCACAAGACAATGCTATATGCCGTAGTTCTTTTATCTTTTTCCATCATTAATTACAAGTGATTAAAATGAAGTTTGATATCTAGTGAATTATTTAGTATCGAATACTATACAAATTTATTAATTTGAATAAGTAAATGACTAGACGGTCGACGGTTTTAAAAGTTTTTGGTAAAGGGATCTGCGGCCGAAAAAAGTTTGGAACTCGATATACACCATTAACATTGTTTCAAATGTGATATAGATAGATTCTTATACAGTATATAAATATATTATATAATGATAAAAAGAAACCAGCTCATGAAGTTGATGTCTGGACATCAGCTACGAAACAAATTCAGACAGTGTTATGATAAGAATATAAAGGGAAAATTTATTGCATCCAAAGCGCATTTATTTTGATTATATTTAATGCTCACTCAGTCTGAATTCAAGTACGCCCAAATAATAAATTAAAATTATATAAATTCATACAACATCTATTTTAAATAGTTTAAGAAAAAAACATTTCATGATAGCAATTAATGTTCCACATCTGAACTAAGCGTATATCCACTAGGTATGTGTATACATGTGTTCTGATACTACAATGAAATTATCAGTTGGGCGTCTGGGCTACCCCACCCCACTCATCTTCAAAGTTATGCTATACAAATCAAAACAATTATTTTTTTTTTATTTCTGAGCATTAGTTATATTATTAATAACTAAAAAAGTACCAAGTCAAATTTAATTAAATACGCTTATTAACAAGAAATATTAATAATCGACAAATAATCATTCACATTAAATGCTGCACGAAATTCTCTATTCTTTTTTGATTACATCTAACATGTGCAGGATACAATAATAAAAAATGAAATTAGGCCAGTTACTAGTAATTAATTTTTAAAAATTAATATAGTATTGGAATCCTTAATTGTGTAAATGTTTAAAATAAATGTACCAAAACCTGATTGACTCAAGTAAGTCTTTAAAATTCCTTAAGCTTGACAACGCATCATTCATCTTTACGTTAACTATACTTAAGAATAATACGTATGTTTGAGAATGTAAATATAAATGTAACATATTTTAATTATATACCTCGAGGATATTTTAGGGGGCAATGGCGGCATCTCTAGCTCAGACCCATTTCCTTTGTGGCTTAAATCTATGAACACAATTCTTCAATAAATAAATATATGACTTCAACTAACAACAAAATATATATGAAGAGAGTCACATGATTTAATCAAACAAATATATGGCCGCACACATAATTCTCAGTAAATATATTATAAATCTAATAAATGCTTCGTAAACTAAAAGAACGTGATATACTAAGTTAAATTTCTTAAAACTTAGCAAAATAATAATTGCCACATATTCAAAAATGAAGACAACTTTAATAATTTGTATTTCATGAAACGCATTACATATACATATATGCACTATTTATTAACTAAATTTAAATGAATATTTTCACTACCATAGTATGCTAATATCCATTAAAGAAATTTATCATATGTAATATATATTAACTAAAATGTAGTGTGTGCAATAATATGCATATTATATAAATAAAACAATTTTTAAGAACTTAACTTGGCTTAGATATTGATTTCAAGTGTGTGAGGGCTAAATAATTTTTATTTATTTATTAACAATAACAAACATTATATGTATATATATCTAATATCTTTAATAATAATGTCATATCACACCTTATCTTTAAAAAATGGATTAGTCCAGATTCCTTCTCTAGATCTGATTGGGCATTCATCGCCATGAACCTAAGCATATACAGATAGATAACGGAAGCCAATGGCAAAAAATAGGGTAATACATGATGATGTTCGCTGAATTCGAATGTTTTCATTAAAGATGGGAATTGGGAAATAAGTAGTCGGTCTTTTTGAAGGTAGAATTAGAGAACTACTGTCACAAAGTAGAAAGACAGCATCCTCATTCTCTCCAACAACAGTCATGTAGCTGAATGGTCATACACATGTTCACAGTCAAACTTGAGCTCAGTATATACACTCTCCTGAGAACTATTGTCAAACGTGAAAGACCATATACAGATTCTCAGACAATAGCTATCAAAGCCAAATGGTTTACACTGTAAGACAAGTCCATGTTCAGGACTGGAAGCTGCTAGAATCAATCATTGGTATGAGGCAATCTATCATAGTAGAGACAGAAATGTCATCAGCCCTACTCATGAGGCAGGCTGACCAAAATGCAGCTGGAAGTGGTAAGGAAATCTAGAAGGGCAATTGCAGTCCCTTCTTCCGTAGTTCACACAGAACTAGGAGTTATATTTCACTAATAATAGCATGTGGAATATAGTTATTGTAAATATATTATAAATACAAGGGTATTTATTAGTGAAACATAATTTAAAACACAACAGATTTTATGCAATTGACAAATAAATTTTTTTTCTTCTCGGCTGGGAAAAAAAAACACCAACAAAATCTTGCCCCCGTAATTTGTTAGATTTTGTCATTTAATATAAAAAATTGACCGCTAACATAATAGCATGCCAATAAAAATTGTTTCAAGTCAAACAAGAGTGGTTACTCTTGTTAATAAAGGTAGAAACTGCCCCCAGTGATCATTAGATTTTGTTATTAGTTAAAAAACAATTGACTGCTGCATATCGATAATTTTTTTAAAAAATCAAACGAGAGTGGTTACTCTTATTAATAAAGGCAGAAACTCCCTCCAGAGAATTGTTAAACTTTGTTTTTATCAAAGATTGACAGTTTTGCAAATGGTAAATTGTCAAATACAACTCGAATGGTTACTCTCACTGTTATATCTGACCTTGTCTTCAGAAGTGGACTAGTCTAGATTTTTTACTTATCTGATCGGATTAAGCACGTCACCAACCAATGTGTAAACATGTGGACAACCAATGTATAAACATGGCCAAAGAGTAGAAATAAGTATGGACAATGTATAAACATGTGTATAAACTAATAACATTGGTTAGGCTCTTTGAATCTGATTGCTACCAGTAAGGTAGAGAATTTGACAATAAATAGTCAGCCTTTTTCAAGCAAGCTGGAGAATGTCTATCTATCTATCTATATGACTGAATGTGCTCCTCATTGAAACTACTTACAACAGTGAAGGTGTTTCTACTATATTCACTACCAATACGTCTACACAGTGAAGCAAGTACCGATAGGACTGGAAGCTGCTACAATCATGGCATCACTTTTTTTTAAGGTTAGGATGTTTTCCTTTCTGGTCCGTGCATGACCTAGTGCTTGCATTGGTCAATCTTTAATTTTTTTTATATCTCTTATCTGACCTTACAATTATTTAAGTGCACCAAGGGCTAGTTTGCTTTAGTTACAATTATATTTCAATCATTTCCATTTACTAAGATTTAAACATAATTTTTAAATAGAAATTAATCAACATTTTTTTTTATATTAATTAATCTACCGAGCTGTACTTTTTTTTACATTTTTTACTTTTAAATACTTTTTTTAAAAAAAATAGTTTTTCATCTGTGTGATAATATATATGTTAAATAACTATTTTAATTTTCCATTTTTATTTTTAAAAAAATCATTTTTACTTAAGATTATATATTTCCTATTTATTTTAATTTAAAAATAATGTAACAGCATATGTATACAGTTACAGTATGTTAGTTTGTTTAATCAAATTTATAGACAAAGAAAAAAATATATACTAAAACAGATTGCTTGTTCTTGGATAGAAATATTTCATTGAAATTTTTTAAATAAACTTAATTATATCAGTCTAATTAAAGACATGTTATATCAAAATTCTTATAATTTCTTTTGGTGGTTAATTAAAAAATTCATCTCATTGATTTAATTTTTTTAAAATTATTTTTTCTTTAGGTATACCAAGATATGTTATTAAAAGTTAATTTATAAAGTGTTTTATAAAACAATTATTGAAATATATCATCATCATCAATCCACTGCAGGATGAAGATCTCTCCAAGTTTAACCCATCTTCTCCGATCTTTAGATTCTCTTCTCCACATCACCCCTGCACACTTTCTTATTTCATCCATCCATCTCACATGTGGTCTCTTTCTGGGTCTTTTTGATATATATATATATATATATTATTGAAATTCTTCCTTTGTAAAGATTAAAACATCCATCTGCAAGGTGATTAGAAAAATAAGTTAATTTAGATCAAACATAAAAGATTACAATATTTTTGTTTTTTGGTGTATGTATAGTAATCAGTGAGAGAGAAGGGGCAGTCAGAGAGAAGTGGGCAGTCTGAGAGAAATGTGATCAGTCAGAAAGAGCAGTTTGCAGTCAGAAAGAAAAATGACAGTCAGAGAGCTGCTAGCAATCAGAAAGTCAGTCACTAGAGTTAATGAGCAGTCGGTGATTACACTATAGCCAGAAAAAAAGAATTATTAGACAAATACAAAAGATGATAATACAGCCAGTAGAGTTTAGTAAACTAAACAAAATGGAGAAGTTTACCAAGTGCACCAGAACTAATTTTCAAATTGTCACCATGTGAAATGTACCGTTATGCTGAAACCCTGCCTCACAAAAATGTAGCTGAATTAAAATTGTCTGTTTCTCCTATTCACTACAGCACACATCAATAGAGCTTTGTAAGTAAGTGCATGTCAAGAAAAATTTGTTTTAGCTGAGAACAAGGGGGAAATGGTCATCATAGAAGCCAGCATTATGTAATGTCTTCTATGAATGAGTATTGCAGATGAATCTATGAAATATTTAAACAGCAGAAATGAAATATGTATGATTACCCCCTCCCTCAGTTTGTATTAATAAGGAAAGAACATTTAAATTTATTATTATTTATTTATTTTTGAAATATATTTTAGAAATTAACATTTTGTCCAAATTATGCTATATAATTATGCTATATATGTATGCTTATATATATCTTTATTTAAGAAATTAATGTCTTAGTAAAATTAAAGCATACACATACGAATGTATATATGCATATAGAGTTAGATAAAGGTGTATATCTTTTTTTTTTGTAATTTAGTTAAAAAATTAATATCTTAGCAAAATTAAACAATACGCATGCAAATCTATACATGTGTATAAAGTTAGATAAAGATGTATATAATTTTTTTTTGTATTTGTTTGTCAATGTGTAGAAAACTTGAATTGAAATGCATCTCGCTGATATTTTTTCCTCTGGTGTAATATGACCGATCAGCATGGGTATTATATTTTTATATTGTTTTTTATGTGTTTTTATTTCATATGTGTGTATTATGTGCCACAAAGTTACAGTAGGAGTGCATGCAGTATAAAACTAATAGAAGGGAGAGGATATGCTTTTTGCGTAATAATGAATTATAAGGGAGGGGATGTTTTCTTATTACGCATTAATGTATTATAGATTAGATTTTTTTTCTTGTGTGATATTTTTATTATAATTATAATTATTATTGTTTCTTTGTTTCTTTTAATATTTCTAATTAAGATTAAGAAATGAAATTTTTGTTGTATTTGATCAAGAACTGGTGTTCAATATGGCACTCACCTCACTCTATAGTTAATGAATTATATGTGTATTTATTGTAAGATGGGATATTCACCTTGAGAAGTAGAGTAAGAGAACTACCATATAGGATAACCTGTAAGGGAATGTTAGATGTGTCTTTCAATAAGAATCTTATATGGCATCTTTCTAGAAAAGTGACGCTTAAAACTTTTGTACTTTACAAAATGCTCATTTTGGCTAAGCTTGGCTGACCCTAGTAGAGATGGTTATCCAAATAAGAGGATGAGGAAATATAATTGATAGCTGTCACTTTAATTCCCTTTTTAATAATAATAATTAGTGAAATTAATTATTTCACTCTGCCTTATCTTCTACCTGAGTTACGGTTTGAACTCAGTAATGATGACTAGGGTAGTTCTCGTTATAGTAATAAATAGTGCACAACGTTTATATTGATCAATAAATATGAAAATTCAATGTATTAAGTCAGTAATAAATTATGCATAATGTGTATGGGTCCGAAAATAAAGGATAGCTGGGGCGATAAATTTTGAAATTGAATGTGTGACATCAGTAATAAATGACACACATAATATTTTGCTTAAGAAAATAAAAGATAGCTTGTGCAGTAAACAAAAACATTAAGTGAGTAAATGCAGGAAAGTAGAGTGTAAATAAACTTTGAATACGGTTAGAAATATTTAGTTTTATTAATATAAATACCATCAGTATGTATATAAATTATGTACACTGATGAGAAAAACAAATTGGAGTGAGAAAATATTGACACCAAGACAATACAATAAATGTGTTAGGCAGCTAAAATAACGATAAAAAGGAGACAGGTAAAAGGTTATTAATGTAATAGGTAGATGATTTTGAAAAAATAAGAGACTTATAGAGAGTGCAGGCAGGGTATAAGGTGGTATAGTGACATGGTCATACAGAAGGGAAGGTCTGGCATACTGTTTTAATGAACTGTTAAATAATACAAAATCTAAATTAATATTATAGAACACAGAGATATAGAAATAAAGATAATCTATGATAAGTAATATATTTAAAAGGTAGTAATTAAATTTTAGAAATTTATTATAAACAAATAACAGAGCTAAGATGAAAAAGTAACAGTTTAGATATATTAAATGTTAACAAGAGCTCGGTCAGAAATAATGGATAAAAATCAAAGTCAATCTGAAAAGTCTGACAATCCTAAAACAGAACAAGTAGTGGTATGAGAGTCTGTACAGTTAATGTTACCAAAACTAAAAGGTCAAGATCTAGTTCAAATTGTGGGACAAGTAGCAGGTGAAATAACAAGCACATTTGACATGAAAATGCTGTGTGCCATAATTAAAATATGGATACAAAACTGCAAAATATTATGCAGCACAATATTAACCAAAATATAAAGGATACAAAGGAGATAATACAAAATATGGAACAAAAAATGGATAAAAAATTCCAAAATGTACAACAAAGTATAGAAAAAGGGCTCTGTAATATAGAACATATACAACACATGAGAAAAGAAGAATTCAAAAGTATGCAGTTAATGTATAAACCAGAAATTTCATGATATGACTCAAAAGCATAAACACCTACATAAAAAGTTGAAGATTTCCAGGAAAAATAACAAAACTTATATTAAACTGTTGAGATTATTCAAGAAAAACAGAAAAGTCTTGAAAATGAAGTTCAGAGCATAAAAGGACATAGAAAGAGGGAAATGCATGGGATAAAATATGAAAAAATGATGATAATATAATGGTAATTCATACTTAAATACAGGAGTTAAAAATAAAGATGTAAGAGTTGAGAATGAAAGGTGGTAACCTAGAATTATTAAAGAAAGGAGAGAAAGGGAAAGATAGTAAAACTCATCCTAGTGTAAATCAGTTTTTAAAAATCAGAATATTCCAAGGTCAAACTGATGAAGCTCCTGTTGAACATTTAAAAAGTCTGGAAACCTAGTTTTCTCTTAACCCTATGTCAGAAGAAAGTAAATTAGAAATTTCATGCAGTCGCTTGCAAGGGGATGCACAGTCCTGGTGGGAATCATTGCTCAATATGTCCAAAACCTTTCAAAATTTATCAAAAAGTTCTGTTAAGCAATTGTGGCTGGAGGAATACTTGGAGACCATCCATTATCAAATAACACAGGAAAAATGTAAACCAAGTACTGGGGGAAATTACTGTAAATTCTTCAAAAAAATACCTGACTAAATTATTCAAATAATTAAACATAACTTGCATTTCCAAATAAAGCAGATGCTGGTAGCCACCAATAGAAAGTCAGTTGAACAGGTGGTAAAGCTATTAAGCACTGTAGATATGAGCCTTCAGAATCAACAAGGTCATCAAGTAGGTAAAGGAAAAGAGATCATTGACAAGAATGCAATGGAATTACAAAGGAATAGAAATCGTAATGAAGTGGTCTACTGGAAAAGAAAAGCTAGTCAAAATCCAGAATCAGAGACTAATAGAAAAAGAACTAAGGATGAATTCCAATTTAGTAGATCTATCAAAAGAAAATTGCAATCAGCTTTACCAAATTCAGGATGTACTAACAAATATCCTAAGGATATATAATATAAGGATAAAGGACAAAAATTATGATAATTGATGATTAATCAGATGATGGTTAATCACGCACAAATTAAAGGAGCTATAAGTACAACTTAAAAGTTTTCTGGATGTTTAGAAAGTAAGTTTGGATTTGATTGAATCAGATGTATTGTTGATATTTTTTGTTATAGGGAATCAAGGAAAACCTTAAAGTTGGTTAGGTATCTTGTAATCTGGATGTTGGTGGTGGTATTTCAAGTTTTGTACCTATTGTATTAACTCAACATAATTACCCACCTAATCTAAGATGTTTAAATCCTCATCATGCACTCATGTAATAACTAGTAAGGTTGACATGGTGTAGGGTTTTCGATAAAAAAGAATATCATTTACTTTGTTTGATACTAAACGAACCTGTAAGGCTCAGTTTATCTGAGCAGGATTTGCATCAAATTCATGAGGTTCATTTGAGTTCAGATGAATTGAGTATCTTTGGGAGAGTTTTTTTGTTCACTTTGAAGAAATGGTTAGGTGATAGATTGGAATGTAACCTAAAAGATAAATTTTCCAGAACTCTAAACAAGTTATCCAGAGTTTGCACCATTCAGAATAACTCATGATAATACTCCTAAGTAAATAAAGAAGGGAATCATGGGAAAAGATAATTTGTATTGATAGTGAGGACTGTGAAAGTGGTTATCATGCATTTTAGACTTCATCTAAAGAGGGGCTATTGTAATAATTGATGATAATCAAACCCCAATCACAAGTTTTGGTCAGTTAGCACTATATTCAAGTGTTAGTTGACTTATAAAATGTAAAAATATAAATATAATTTAAAAACCAAAAGGGACATTTGCAGGCAATATATTTATATATATATACAAACATATTATATTTCCAATTAGGCAGTAGAATATGTGCAAATTGTGATCTATGTTTATTTTTTTTATTTGTAATATTTAATTTTTGAATTTGTTTTTAATGTTTTACTTCATTTTTTCTAAGATAAAAAAAAATATATGTTAGTTTATTTAATCAAATTTATAGATAAAGATAAAGAAAATAGATTAAAAAGATTGAATCAGTTGTCCTTGGGTACAAATATTTCATAGAAAAATGTTAACAGAGTTTAATTATAGTTCATTTCAAAATGGCGACCAATGATTGGGCTATATTTTATTCAGATTAGATTGATCATTTCTCCAGCATTATCATTTTTATCACATTACAATATATATTTTATAACCTTTTACTCCAGCTCTTAGACACTTGTGGCCACATTGTGTGCACTTATAACCTTTTGGTCAGATGGATGGATGCTCCTCCACTCCCAGCTAACATTAGCTCTAAAGCCTCTCTCAGGATCGATGATGATGGGATAGAACATCCATAATCATATTTGCCAGGGCACCAAATTGCAACTTTAATGAAAATATTGAGGCTAAACCTTATTTCAATAAATGAATGGGTTAATAAATAATCAATAGACTAAGGGAACACTGAGAATGCATCAAAAATAAAAATACTAAAACCCTTGGAAACTCATGGTTGTTAAAGAGAAGAAACTTTAAGCTCAACTCCCATTATAATTTACATTCTCAGCACACTCTCCATTCATTACCATTAAAGTCACAATTAAAATTTAGGTCCATTTCCACCCTCCTGATCCATCCACCCATTATCCTCACATCCTAGGTCTATTGCACTACTATCTCTTTTACTCTCAAATTTTCCATCGTACTAGCTCATTTATTTCCTATGATAATCTCTTCTCAGGGTTTTAGAACAATAAGGTCTGGTAAGTTGAACAAGCTGCTATGGATTATTGGTGATAAACACCCCTCTCATGATCACCTCCGAAGTTGATCTTGGCTGACTCTAATGTAGTCAATGCCCACTTACACTAAAGCTCGAATAATTAAGCTTACGTTAAATTTAGGAAGTAACATATTACAAATACTGTCATCCTTAAAGAAAAATCATAAGGAAGCGCATCAAGAGAGGTTTTTGACTACAACAGATGGGGAAAGGATTTTATGCCCACCCACTGCATCCACTATTACCCAATAACCATTCCACCATTCATAATCTATACTTCAAGTATACTGAATTATTTTCAGGAGTATGGGTAATTTTGAGACTTGCCGTGCTACACAAGCTCAGAAAATTAACCATCTAAATCAATTTTACCTGATATGATTACCAAAATGAGGCTCCAAATATAAATAATAATGTATTGATGCATGATTGGATTTGAAATTTCCAGATTGTAATAACCCACAAAACATTGAGACTTACGCAAATTTTTATTTTAAAAAAATAACAAATTTTATTAACAAATATAACTCAAAATAATATGTAGATTATTTCTATGGTTCACGTGTCTTTTCCCTGTTCTATAACCGTAGGATAAAAAAAAAAAAATCCCTAAATCAACCGACAATTTTACGAAGTTTTAAAATACAAATATTAATTCTTAATTACTAGGGAATCACAATTGCCATGGAGTAATACTAATAAAACAGACAGATAAAGATAATAGTTACCTTCATATATGTTTTGTTCTTAATTTTAACTAAGACATAGTGAACATTAAATTCCCCCCCCCCCAGTGTTTAATGCTTTCAATTATTGATTTATTTCTAAGGATAACTCTCCCAGTAATAAAATTTAATAATTTCCATTAATTATTTTAACCTAAGATGCTTTCATTTATGCTTTACAATGGAGACATTTTATGTATGATTGGACTTTTCGCCATTAAGTTACCTTTAACTACTTTTCAAGTGTTAACAAATCGGTACTTAGATTAATCATTATCATATGTGCATACAATCTATATCTATGTTCTTACGATAATAATAATAATACTTCAGTAATCTTACCATTCCAGCGAAGTTCTCAGCTGGCTGTGGATATATTTTCTAGATAATTTTTTATACGCACTGCTTACGATGTTCTCAGGTTTCATTTAATCATTAAGTTTAATATTTATTTAGTTATTATTCTTGGCTCTCATTGACCAATTCAAAATGTTTCAATAAAGCAATGCTCAAGTATACTAATTGCACACACCCTATCCTCACTCGTCCTGACATCAAATTGAGTTATAACCCTGTAACCAACATTTAAAAGTAATACTCTGCAATAGTTGTAATTCATACACCTGTAAAATATGTCAACATTAATATGAGGGTAGGCAGTGGCCCGAATAAAAGAAAATACCTTTTTACTAAAGTTGAGGTATGCTAGGATTTATCGCTAGTCATACGGGGAGACTTCTATACCTATTAACCTATGACCATCAATACAGAAATCATCTTACATGTACAAAATAAGCAAGTGGGAAACTCTTCCACTGTATTTAAATACTTTGTAAAAAAACGGAATAAACATCTTACTGAGCGAGCTAAACTACGACTGCACTAGCTTGGTGAGGACTCTTTGTCCATCCATGTATACACAGGTCTAACACCAATTTGTACAAGTAAACCTTTCACATCTACATTCCTTTCATGAAATAGTACACCTGAATATTAGCCAACAATTTGTCCAAGCTTTAATTAGCTTATATCTAACTTTAACTTTACGATAATAATAATAATAGTAATAAGAAATGCATGCTAAATTTTCAAAATTATCTCTCTGCACTTTTACCACATAATGATGATGTTTTAGCCCAACATTCACACAACCTTTATAAAACATATCAATTAGTCTAAACATTTGATAATAATACCTGATCCGATTTAAAAACATTTTACTTAACAATATCTTTCACTCTCTTCATAAAAAAAAAGTAAAGCATTTAATACAGGCACATACAAAATGATTTGATATTAACTTATCTACCCCAAAAAAAGTAATAATAATAATTTTAACATAGATTAACTTTAAACGAATATATATGATTAAAATCTTTTTTTTTTTTAGATTAAATGTTAGACACAAATAACAAATAGTAAAATTATACTTAAACAGTCCTCCCGGATCGTCCTTTCATCTCTGGTTTCCATTTTTGCTACAGCTTTTTTGTCTTCTTTTGTTTGTTCTGTGTGCACACATATCACTTTAGATAGTTTCTTTTAGTTGCAAATCCTTAATCTGGGGCTTTATTTGAAAGAGTCACTTTTATATAAGTTCAATCCTTATGCTAAAATGTAATAAAATTTTCACGTTGATTATAAGACTTTCTCCATTTTGGGTTCTGGGCATTAATTACACTTTTATAGCTGAAAATAACTAGCTTTTAATTTTTTACATGTACAAGTCCACTTATTGATGTATTTCTCATTTCACTTACGACGATTTGATGCTTCATATGTTCTACCTTATTTGCGAAATCAAAATTAAATTTCCTCTCTGAATTTTGGATAGTACAAATAGCTAAGTCTTTAAAACTTAATAAATTTAAATGTGAAATAATGATTCATATAACTCAGAGTTTCTCCAATTTTTCTTGAACAAAATTCCCTCTGCAGTTTAAGTTTAATCACTGCCGATTTCTGATAAATTGGGTATATTTAGATGTAAGACAAATCATGAAGTTGGTCAATTTTTGAAGAGGACAGAGTGTGCGCTTAATATAAACGTAATCAACAGTCATTTTGTACGAATGTTATAAAATTTGGCTAAGTTTTATCATTCAGGAGACAGAACAAAAAAAAAATTAACAACAAACTTACGATTTCTTTTCTTTTTTTTTTTTAAAAAAAAGCAAATTGCTTATTTAAACCGGCAATGAGGCTTCTCTGGATAACCGATGATGACTAGCAAGAAAAAGAGAGAGAGCCCCTCTAAAGACAAATCAAGCTCTTATATTGCCTGGGTTCCTTCACTTTCCCCATGAATGATTGACCTGCCAAACCATTTATGTCTGTGTTTTACTTGATTAATTACCTATTGTTTTTTTTAAAAAAACTTATCCCCTCCTGAATGATTGACCTGCCAAACCATTTATGTCTACATTTTAATGGATTGACCACCCATTGTTTTTTAACTTATACATTCCAGTGTCACAGATATCAAGCGATTTTCTTTAGTAATTTTCAGCTCCATGACAGAAAACTCTCCCCAAAGAATAAATGAGAGAAAGCTCTCAGCTCTCCTTTTTTTTAATAATAAAAAATGCATCATTGTAACAAATTAATTCTTCTTTAAGGACTTCTCCAACGAGATAACATGGGATAAATCATTAACTTTATAATTAAAATTCACAACTAAATCATATACATACATGCATCTCTCACACATACAATTCTAATTAGACCGATTATTCAATACTCTGATTAATTCTTGATCTCTTTTTTTGACAATTTGATTTTATCAATTATTGCATTTTAACTTATTATTGTAAAATTACAATTATCTATTTTCACTCTCCCAAAGTAGTTTTGTAAATCACACAACCCCCTCCCTTCTCTCCAATCTCCAACTATTAAAATGATGTATAAATATTGCTAATCTATAAATTTCTCAATTAAAAATCTTTGGATATTAAATTATCTTATGAATCAAGACTAAATAAAATAATTTTTGCTTAGAAATTTTTATGATTAAATGTTTAGTTGGCATAGTAAGTAAAATTATGCAATCAATAAGAATATGACTTGGATTCAAACTTAGCATTGGCTAGAAAACTTATCTATTAAAAAAATATATAGCCCATGAAGAAAATTTTTATCAAACCCTGTCTTATATAACTAAGTCTAAAATCTAATGGAGCTTTGAGCAAACCCAAGGGCTACAATATATATATATGAAAAACAAAAAACAAGTTAAAAACTTGCTAACGCTTGTATTTATGTCAACAGATGGCATTCTACCAAAAACACCGTCAAGCATATGTTTACATAAACGTCAGAGCAAGCATTCACTATCTCTAACTTTAATTCCACTTATTGCAGAGGCTTCTACTATGTGATGATGCTGAACTGATATCAGACCCATATAGCTATCTGGCTTGCTATGCTGAGTTTGAAGACATTACATGTCTAAAAGATTCAAGCTTGCAAGCTGAATAGAAACTGTTTCATAAATGCTCAGAGTTTGTGTTTAGATCTAGTTTCTTATTCCTGTCTTTCACTGATGATAGTGAATAGCTTGAAATCATGATCTGAAAGTGGAATTAAAGTTAGAGATAGTGAATGCTTGCTCTGACGTTTATGTAAACATACGCTTGATGGTGTTTTTGGTAGAACGCCATCTGTTGACATATATATATAATATTAGTCATACAAAAATTTTGCTCAGTAATGCAGGATTGTACAAGTACAATCATTTCATCTGACTTCAAGAAAGATAAAAATCGCATAATAATCAAGACTGGCAGAGTTTAACATTTGCCTACTGTGATTCAATAAATTAAACTATCATTGAATAAATATTGTCTCTTTTATTTTGTGTTTTTTATTACTGCATTTTCTGACTGAATTTTAATATAAAATTTAGAATGATCATGTTTTAATTCATATTTTAGAAACACAGATTGGGAAATATATTATTTGATCTTGACTTTATCTGCTATTTGATGTGGATATGATTTTATAGTTCCTAACTGGATTATATCTTTTCATGATTTTGAAGTTTCATTATGTTAATCATTATGACAGGTTAGTCGACCTGATTGGTTAGTGATAGTCATAAGTGCTTGAGAGATTTGCAGTCTCAATTTAATTTCAATACCGCCTGTGCTTTGTAAAATAAATATTATTTACATATATTGCTGCAATTTATAACATTGAAAAACTACTGCATAGTAAATCGAAAGATTTCAGACTGTATGTTTGTAATTTGAACTCAGTGAGTTGAGTGTGAAGGTGATTAAGATTTACGCTTTCAGATCAAAGTACTTTAGACTGGCTTGGATATATAGAAAGACAAGTAAAGAAGAGGGTGGAACCACCCTTTTCTTGTTAAATTCTCCGTCTCAGTGCGTACGATCTGATTGGTTGGTGATAATCATAAGCGCTTGAGAGATTTGCAGTCTCAATTTAATTTCAATACCGTCTGCGCTTTGTAAAATAAATATTATTTATAATTTAATTTGAAGATAATTTGTGGATTTTGTTAATATATATGTCTGAGTAATAAAACAAATCACAATTGCATCAGGGCAACCTTTGTTTGATATGTCATCCTTCTCTTGACTGAAAAATTATAAGAGGATGCATGTTTAGCACTACAATAAATTTATCTCTTATGAAAGTAAATGTAAAAACTTGGCTTCACTTTATTACACTAAAAATATTCTTACACATATTTTTTTCACTATTACTTGGCTTTCTTTCTTATCTAATAGTTGGCTATTACTATGAAGAATCAATATTAGTGAAATTGTTAATTCACTATAAAATCGAAATTTTTAAACTGTCGATGTCTATTTTGATCTGGCCTAAAGTTAATTATTTTATTACATTTAATTATTGCAATGCTTTAAGTAATGTTTTAGAGCACCATTTCTCTTATTTATTAAAGAAAACGTTTTCTGAACTCAGAAGTCAATATGCCCACCAGCCCAATTATTTTCAAAAACTTTATGACTTTTATCATACTTCTCAAATCTTAATTAACTATTATCTTGTTTTGAAAGTAATATTTTACTATAATATTAGAAAAATATAAATAATTTCAAATTTTGTTCAAATTAAAAATATATATGGGTATTTTACATTTTTAAATTTTGCATCAAGTTAAATAAACTTTATAATGAATTTGATCATCAAAACACTTTTAAAATAAGTTTGTAAAAACAAATTTCATTACTAATTTTGTATTAGAAAAAGTATATTTTTCATGTGGAGATAAAAGATGTCTTATATGCAACATGTTACAAAAATGATCCAAGGTAATAAATACCCCAATTATGTTAATTGTAAAAGTGTAAACTTAATATATTTAATAAAAGGTAGCAAATGCTTGAACTGTTATATAAGTGAATCAGCAACCAATATGCATATTGGGATAATTAAAATAGATTTGACATTTTCTATACAAATTCAGACAGAACAATTTGTAAACATTTAAATTTATCAGATCACTCAATTGATGATTTAAGAGTGGTCATAATATAGAATAATTTTTTTCCTCCATAAGAAAGAAAAAATGTTTTATTTATAATTTTAAATGCTGCATTTTCCTGCCATGAACATAAATGTAGGCATCATTACATCATTGAATTACTTAATTTCCTAGTGTTCTATTTTTCATTCATTAATTATATTATTGTTTATTATTATTATGTTAACTAAGAATGTATTTTTTTCTTATATTTGAGATTGTATATGAATACACAAACATTTTTTGTGCACATATGATTTTTTAAGTATGCAATTTTTTATATATATTATTGCACAGACATATGTCTTGTGTATGTCTATATTAATATATAAATGTTACAGTTAGTTTGTTTATGACCTCATAACTTCGCAAATATTATATAAGACTTGAAAAATCTTGGATGATTTTCTTTTTCTTTTGATATAGAATTTTGCTAGCACATAAATTTTTGCTTAGTTTTAAAAAAATTGTAATTTGCATCATAAAAATGAGTAGAAAATCTATATAATTGTTTTTGAATGTTATAAAAAATTCAAAAAGAGGGCAGTGTTGATTAAAAAATTACAGAATTGGAAAATGTTTAAATGAAAAATACAGGTTTTAGTAAAGTAAGGAATTTAATTTCTCATTTGAATCATGACAATTCAGATCAGTTATAATAATGAATTTGATAAACTTTTAGGATTTCAGTTTAAATATATATTTGGCATATCTTAAAGTAAAATTTTAAATGGTGCCAGTACAGCAAAAAAATACTACTGAATTTGATAAACATTTACCATTTCTTTTTTTAAGTATATTATCATGTGATAAAGTAAGATTTTGTAGTATTGAACTACATGCTAGAGAAATAAAGAGATATTAGCTTTTAGTAATCCAGATAAAATTTTATTAAATAAATATATGTTAAATTATTTAAACTTTGTTTGGACCACATATTTAATTTATCATTTGCATAAATTATGACAATGTTAAAATTTTATAGACATTTTAAAAATTATCACTGAGAAATGTAAAATATATTTTTTTTAAATTATTGTTTTAATAAAAGTTGTATTGTTTTCAGTACTGGTGATAATTATTTGATGTAAATATTACATAAATATATTTTAATTATTAAACTTTTTATTAATGTAATGGAACAGCAAGAGAAATGGAGAAAATTAGTTAATGAAAATTTTATTTGGTATTCAATAAAGCAAAAATCATAAATAGAATATATAAATATATTTTAATTAACAAACTTTCTACTAACATGAGAGTACACCTAGAGTTCAAAACTGGAATATGTAAATATATTTTAATTATCAAACTTTCTAATAATGATAGTGGTGGGACAGTTAGAAAAATTGAAAGAATTAGCAAAGGAAATTTTTATTTGATATTCAATACATCAAAAACAAAAATGTAATTTGTATAATAAAACATTAAAACATTTTTCTGCTCAGAATATATTAGAAGTATAGAGGATTTGAACTCAGATTTTCAAGCACCCTTCAACTATCCACACTATCTCATACAACTGATACACATGACCACACACATAACCCCACCCCCACACACACACACACACACACAAAACCCCCCCCCCCCCCCCCCCCCCCCCCCCCCCCACCCAAACCCCCCCGGTAGGAGGACCCCCCCCTCCAATCCCCCCCCACCCCAACACGAACACAACCCCCCTGTAGAAAAGATAAATAATCACCAATATACATATTTCATTCTAAACCAACACTCAGCAGTTGGTCCAGATTATCATCTTCCACACACACATATATAATCAGTGCTCAGTTTACATTAAGATAGCAAATCTTCATACTTTTATGAACAGGCTTCAATCCACTCCAACTTACAACTTTTCAGCCATCCATATCATTGCAGCTCCCAGGTTTGTGAAGAGTTCCTGGTTTTCAAATATTTACATATCAAGCTTGTATCCTGTCCATCCCTCTTATATGTATGTAAATGGATACAGTCCTATACATGAGGGATCAGAGTAACTTCAGGTCAACATGGGCATGGCAATAATATTAGCATCAGCATGGGATTGGCGTTTTCATCATCAGATTTTCAATGATATGAATGGCTGAAAAGTTGGAAGTTGGAGTGGATTGAAGCCTATTCATTAAAGTATGAATATTTGCTATCTTAATATAAACTGAGCACTGATTATATATATAAGTGTGGGAGATGATAATCTGGACCAACTGATGAGTGCTGGTTTAGCACAAAATACATATATTGGTGATTATTTATCTTTTCTACATGTGTGTGGTCATGTGTAGCAGTTGTATGAGATAGTGTGGATAGTTGAAGGGTGCTTGAAAATCTGAGTTCAAATCCTCTATACTTACAATTAAAGCTCCCAGGTTTGTGAAAAGTACCTGGTTTTCAAATATTTATATAAATTAGAAGTATATTTTAATAATTTCATTATATTTTTATATATTTTTATTTTTTTTATTATTCTAATAATGCATGAAAAGTTGTAGGATTTTGCTCACAAGTTGTAAAATAAAAAATGTAATGTAATTGAGAATGAAATTATATTTAAAAAATATTTACATAAAATATCATCACCCAAAAGAGTCAAGTTAGTAGGGTTTTTTTCAATACTTTTAATAACTAAAATACAGGCTTATTATATATACACCTGTGTCTATATATGTAATATGTAGGGTATATGAGCACAGACTTTTACAAAATCTACCACTCTCCAATCTATCTAATAACACTAATACACTCAAGCACATATATGCTGAAAAGATAAATAATCACCAATATACATATTTCATGCTAAACCAGCAATCAGTTGATCCAGATTATCATCTCCCACACATATATACTATAAGTGCTCAGATATATCTTAAGATAGACAATCTTCATACTTTAATGGACAGGCTCCAATCTACTACACACTCCAACTCTTCAACCATCCATCCAATTGAAAATCTGATGATGGAATGCTTGAAGGCTACCCTGAGGCTGAGATTCTTGTCACCCCCATGTTGACCTATGGTCAATCTGAATCCACATGTACAGGACATAATCCATTAAATACCTATGCAAGGATGAGCAGACATCTCTATGGTGATTATTTATCTTTTCAGCATATATGTGCTTGAGTGTATCAGTGTTATTAGATAGATTTGAGAGTGGTAAGTTTTGTGAAAGTCTGTGCTCATATACCCTATATATTCAATACTTTTATAAAAGTGTTAGAAAAACATTTACTATATGGTGAACTGTTTATGAGTTGTTCTATCTATCTATCTATCTATCTATCTATCTATCTATCTATCTATCTATCTATCTATCTATCTATCTATCTATCTATCTATCTATCTATCTATCTATCTATCTATCTATCTACCTACCTACCTACCTACCTACCTACCTACCTACCTACCTACCTACCTACCTACCTACCTATCTATCTATCTATCTATCTATCTATCTATCTATCTATCTATCTATCTATCTATCTATCTATCTATCTATCTATCTATCTATCATCTGTCTGTTTGCCTGCTTCTCTGTTTGTCTGTATCCCTCTCTGTCTGCCTTTACATCTATCTATGTATATATCTGTCTGTAGGTTTATCTATATCTATTTATTTATTCACCTGTCTATCTATGTCTATCTATTTGTCTGTTTGCCAGACTGCTTGTCTATCTATGTATTCCTATCTTACTGTCTGTCTATTTATCTATCTATAGATCTATCTGTATGTCTGTCTATTTATGTATCTATAGATCTATCTATCTATCTATAGATCTATTAATCAATCTATGTATTTATCAATCAATTTATCAATCTTTGATATATCTATTGATCTATGTATTAATTCTATCTATCAATCTACTGATTGATCCATCAATCTATCTGCTTATTGATCTATCTATCTATCTATCTATCTATCTATCTATCTATCTATCTATCTATCTATCTATCTATCTATCTATCTATCCATCCATCTATCTATCTATCTATCTATCTATCTATCTATCTATCTATCTATCTATCTATCTATCTATCTATCTATCTATCAGTCCCTTTATTGATGTATTGATATATCTATCAATCGATCGTGTCTATCTATCAATCAGTCTTTCTATTTGACTATCTATCCATCTTTCCATCTGCCTGTCAGATGTTTGTCTGTCTATCTGCCTGCCTGTCTACATGCCTGCCTCCCTATCTATCTGCCAGCATACTTACCTGCCTACTTACTTATTATCTGCCTACTTACTTACCTATCTGATGACCTATTTATCTAATTATCTATTTATCTAATTAACAAGCATGATAGTGAAAAGCTTTGATTCTTTACTTTGATGATTAACCAGGACCTTCTTCAGGATAGACTGTAGTATCCTGGAGAATAAAGTCATATTTTTAAAGGTATTTTAAGTTTTATTTTCAATTATTAGTTCAGTTAAATAATTATTATATATTATAAGACATTAAACTTATATATATATATATATATATATATGTATATATATATATAAATTATTCTTAATATTAAAAATTATTTATATTATATATATATATAAAAATTACTTTTAATATTAAAAATTATTTATAGTATCATGCTTGATTTACTATCAGGAAATATTTTCAAAAGTATTGTGATGAACTAATAAAAAAAACTTTGATCAATGTAATATCCAATATTCAAAACTCATATGAAATCAAAAGTCTTAACACAATTTATTTCTAAATCTTCCATTTAATGCTTTAGAAAAATATTACTTTTCTATTATTCTTGTGATTCGAAATTTAAAGTTCAAATTCTCATCTGATGCAATCATATTGGCATAAGTGTTTTTTATATCTTGAAAGACCACCTCATTATCCTGATTCACATGAATTAGAACGATGCACAATTTCCTTAATCCTAAAAAATAAAAGATTGCAATTATTAAACTGAACATTTTATAAGTATAGTTATCATGTTATTAGTAACATTTTATTTAATTTAACAGTATTCTTATTAATATATTATAGTTTAAAATAATAACATTTATTTAATTTATAGTAATAAAAATAAATTAAATAAAAAAAGTTAAAAGAAATCCAAACACAAGATAAAGACTTTATAAAGATAAAAGCAGTTATGTTATATTTAACCTAAATTCCGATTTATATAGGCCAATCTGAAGCATCTTGATTTGAGGAATGAAGATGTTATTCTGTTCATGTTCACATCCATTACTTTCTTACATACATTAACATTTATGAAATCTTTTGATGTACTACAACATATTAAGGTATTTATTTAATTTAATGAGTAATAAAACATTAAAAAACAGCAATTAATTTTCTTCTTCAACAACAATTTTGATTGATATATTTTACTTCAAATAAAAGTTTGGGACATCCAGAAATTAATTAATTTAATAGAACACTTTTAGTGATTGAATTAATTAATTTATGGATGTCTTACACTTGTATTTCAAATTAAATATAAAAATCAAAATTGTGGTTGAAGAAAAAATAGTTGTTGGTTTTTCGCACATTATTACTCATCAATTTAAATAAAAACATTTTTATAATATATATATATATATATATATTATTTTTTAGTATTTAGATATTTTCCAAACAATGTCATTATATTTGTAATATTTAAAATGAAATTGATGTCAATTAAAATCTTTTACAAGATATTAACTGTAAACACTTTTTAGTGAATTACTTATGGAATTCCATGAAAGTTTGTTTTTGAAAAATATACCACCATCTAATGTGCATCATTAGAAAACTTACTGAACTGATACTAAAAGTGGTTGAAATTTGGCCCATCAACACTATTTGGTTAGAGCATTGGTATACTGTATTGTAATTGATACCTAACACATGTACAAAGTTTGAAAAAAATCCACAAGATAGATGTGTGTTAAAAATTGGTTACAAAATTTAAACAAAATAATCAAACAAATAAACAAACATAATTTCTAAATTAAATAAAAACTTTTAAAAGTGACAATTATTGGCAAGTATTGTAGAATTTCAAAGAATGGACCATTATTTCCCTGTATGTCTTAATTTAAAAATAGAATAATTAAGATATAATAAAGAAGCAATATTGAATTAAGCCAGCAATATTACAATAGCAAATTAGTAATTTTATATTTTCATTTACAAAGAAATTTAATTGCCAATACAGTTTCCTAAAAGATTGTGATGATGGTATTTTAAAGGTATTTATATATTGGACTATTTCCACCATCTAATAAAGGTGTTGAATGCCTTTAGAAAAATTTAACTTTATTCAAATATTCCAAATACATTCAACTGCTAGTAATATCACACAGATTAGTATATACACAAGTTTTGAGAGGTTTTATTCTAATCTCTGTTTCAGATATTGGTGGCCTGACTAGTGACAGTAGTATTATGGGAATGATTCTTGAATATTGAATTGCAGGATGACTTAATTGTTAGGGCATTATTTTAAAGTCAAATATTCAAGGATCTAAGGGTCCAGGTTCAATTACCATACTAGTACTGTGACTGGTCAGATCAGAAATATCCTGAAAAGGACCCCTTGAAACATTGTGCATATAGTAACCTGTGTACTATTAGTAAGAGTTGAATGTATTTGGAATATTTAAATAAAGTTAATTTTTTCTAAAGTCATTCAATACTTATATTAGATGAAGGAAATAAGCAATTAATTGCTAATACTTTTAATCACTTTATAAAAGTTAATATTTATAAAGTTAAAAGCTTTGTTTGAATGTTAAACAAACCAAAACAAAGAATAACTACTTGCTGCAATTTATTATTTATTGATTTTTTACTTCTGAGTTTAAGATCAAAAAACACTGCGGTCTTTTTTCTTAATTGCCTGATAGTTTGCCTTTGCCTAATACTTCTTAACTGAAATATCATGTGAAATGAATGAATGCATGTATGCGGATCTGGGCACATATGTATATTTAGTTGACTGTAAATAAAGATACTTCATTTATTACAATTGCCATTGCACAAACACATAAAAAAATGAATCCATGGAGTACAATCTAGAAAATTTACATACTGTAAGCTTACATTGAACTTTATTAATTAGTTATTTAGATTTATGCAGAAGCGGGATTGATATATAACATAAAGTGCATGTGCAAGATGTTCTATTAAAGTAACAAAAATGAACTGTTGTAAAGTATGTCTATATAAAACTATTACACACACACACCAATGGAAGATAATTCTATGCACAGAGATTTTCTTCTCTGAGAATTAATGCTTAATTTTCATTTGTTTATATATATATATATTATTCTGTTATGAGTGAATGAACTGCTGTTGAGTTTTATTTGAGTTAAATGTTTTTTTGTTTCACTATTAATGCGTTTCACATGGGAATATAAATAATGCCCCTGGGGAACACAGCAGATGCCTTATTAAAAAAATATTAACTCAGATGGTTTTTTTTCCATTCAGGAGTAGTGGCAGTGTCGTTCCCATTTTACAATTCAAGGCTTGTAGTTTTAAATAAGATTAAATTATAGCTTCTTCCACGTTACTTGAAATATAATAAATTTAACATTTTATAACAGCTTTTGAACTTAAACGAATTAGTCATTGTTAAGATAATTTCTAAGGTTAATATATTTTTCAATGATGGAAGACTTCCTAAAGTTGAAACAGACAATTCTGCTCTCTCTGACTATTAGATTAATGAATAATAAATGGAGATGCACTTTTAAAATGACTAGGACAGACAAATAGATCAAATAAAAGCTATGAGCTAAATTTGTCATCACTTCAATGTGGGTATACTTAAGAACAGAGCTGTTGTGGCACTTCATCATTGGAACACCAAGACACCAAGATAATTAATACAATTTACATGTAAATAAAACTGTTTACATTTAAAAATTATTTCGTTGTTAGGAATATATTCTGAATGTAATATTTTTTTATTTAAATGTAAGCGCCATACTTCTTTATTTAAACTTATTGCTTCCAATTACCTGGACTTTGAATTTCTAGGCACAAGCTCGAAATAGGCTATACACATAAACAATGAGGATTGCCAATTCCTCAACAAGCTTTATGAAAGTATTTAAAATATCTCTGTCAGGACTCCCCCAAACCTCAGACCATGGTTTCATGCTCTGGCACTCCTAAGAGAGATGTTAGGTATGTTCAGACAATAGCACCTCTCTGAAGAGTGCCAGAGCATGAAACCATGGTCAGAGGTGGGTGGGGGGGTCCTGACAGATATACTTTAAATGCTTTCTCTAGTTAAGCATTTACCACAAAGCTTGTTGAGGAATTGGCAATCGTCATCGTTTATAACTTACAAGCTTAAGAGAATAGGGTCATGTGATTTATGACTCTTATTTTGACTATTTATAGGCTATACATATACTCTTATCATTATGCTAAACCAAACAGATCAATGCCATTTTGTCAAGATAATTAATAAAACTTATATGTAAATGTTTCGATTTCCAAATCACTTTATTTCTAGAAACACATTCTGATTGTAAATGTTTATTATTTAAATATAATAGTATTTCTTTACTTAAATTTATTGTGACAATTGCTTTAGCCTCTAAATATATTTTATACTGTAATGAAACTTCATGTTTTTTTTCTTCTTTAATTAAATAAATTTATATCCGAACCATTATACAAACAGAAGAGAAAATATAGTCAATATTTTATATATAAACTATATAATATTCAAATTTATTTATCGAGTGCATAGAACGTATTAAATTAAATACAAAGGATTTCACCTTTTCACATATGCGCTATAATAATTTATGTAACTCAATGATGCTGTGTTGAGGACAGGGAAATTCTCAAACCCAAACACAAGATAGAGACTTTATAAATATAAAAGTGTCGATCTTATATTTAATTTAAATTCTGATTTATATAGGCCAATCTGAAACGTCTTGGTTTGAGAGAGTGAAGATATTACTCTGCTCACTTTTACACCCATTACTTTCTTTCATATATTAACATATGTAAAAACTTTCAATTCACTACAAGTCAGTTTTTTGAGAATTAATAGAAAGTATGTAATGCTCAAATTTATTTATTAAGCATTTATATAAATTATTACAGAGTATATGTGAAAAGGTGAAGTCCTTTCTATTTAATTACATATTAACTATACTAACAGTCAGACCAAGTTTATTTATGTATATACAGATCACAGCCATCTTTCAAGACTGCTGCGTCCACTCTATGACTGATACAAGAAAAATACCTCTCCTATGAATACATTATACTTATATTGGGTATAAAACCTGGTGACTATCCAGAGAATTAACTGGAATATACATAAGGGAAGGTTTAGATGCTTCTAGCACTTGATTTCACAGCTAGTCAAATAAACAAGAAAACTTCTCTGATTTTGACCATCAGTTATTGAATGTTTTAAAACAAAACAGAATTTATCTTAACTAAATTTCATATGGTGAGAAAGACAAATTAACAATTAAATAACACATTTATTTACATAAATAACAATTAAATTATAACATCTAAAAAGTAAAATAAAATTGTATTAACTACAAAGTCATTTTAGCATAATTAATTTCAATTTAAATTAGGAAGTAAGTGATTATGCTTTTTAGCTTTAGCAAAGTTTATAAAGAAAATATAAATCTTACCCCTCACATTTAAGTTTAAGTCTAGACTTTGAACTTTGCTTATATTGACCTAGGTTTTGGTTAGATTTTCTTGAAGTGATCACGCCTGCTTTTTTGTCAGTGGGTAGAGTTCATAAACAGTGTTCTAGCATTGGTTACCAGTTTCATTAGTGGCTTTATCTTCTTTCCAGGGCACCATTTATCTTTATATCAGTAGTCTTGAGCAAATGACAGATGTATGTCTCAGTAATGGCAGGTTAAGATTTTGGTTATATCTTGGACTATCAATATGTTATAGGAACTTCATGATGAAATCCTGAATAAACACCCTGATGTATAGTTATAAATATTATCTTTATCCAATTTAAATTTACAAAATTAAGGTTCCTGTACATAGAACCTTGAAAGCTGCACAATCGTATCCTGGAAATATAAAAAAAATAGAACTGACGCATCTTCTAACATTAATAGGCTTAATTTCCATCGTATAATTCATTATGTTGTTAAGACATTTTATTAACAAATGTAGATATTTAATGTTATTAATTTCATGTTCAATAGATCAGTTTAAGTTGGGATCCTCATTCAATTTATTATCAATATTCAAATATAAATAAAAACATCATCAACATATCTAATGTATACAATGTTATTATTGTTCATTCAATACAGATTGTAGTATTTCCCCCTCAGAATGATTAACTATAGGCTAAAGCATTTACTAATATTAACATCGGCAACGATTGTCATTTCATAAAATTATTTATTGAAAACAGTAGTATTATATACTCTTGACTAACCAATTAAAATCATCCATAATAAAGCTTAATCTTTTCCTCTTCAAAATTATTTTTAATAAGGAACGTATAATTTTCAGAGAAAATATAATTAACTGAACTAAACAACTCACAGATTTGAAATGAATTAAAAATACCATTGCACTCAAAAGATTATTTGATTGCGAATTTTCCAAAACTCAGTTTATCCTATATACAAACAGTTTTGTAGTATCTTCATAATATGAATGTTTAAAACCAAACAAAGCCTTAAAAATTATATTAGCATACTTTTGACTCTGAAAGACTGTGTATTACTAAGTTGTGATGTATCACCAATGAGAATGTGTGCTGTGTTGTCTCATAGGAATGATGTTAGGATATATTCTTCTTTTGCATTTATATCAAAGTGCCTTCAAAAACTGAGAAAAACAATGCTCAGATGACAGAAAATTTTTTACAACTAGTAATACTGACAAGTCATAGACTATCATTGGAAATTTTCACATCTGGTAAAGGAGTCTCTCAGCATGCCTCACCTCAAATGCTACAGTGGTTCATTTTTTATCAGAATATGATTTAAAACTAAAATACATTGAGGAAAAATAAATTCCCCATGTTGATGCAGTTAATTTTATTGCTGCAAAAGCTGCAATTATCAATTAATATGATAGATTTAAAATTAAATGCACCAGTTAAAAGCAAATCTTTGGTACAATGGACCCACTGGTGTCTCTGAATTTCAAAGGTTACTGAACTGGATCCAATAGGATTGACTAAACAAAAATCTAATAAGCTATATCTAGCCTACTGGACTTTAACAAAAAATCTAATAAGCTATATCTAACATACTGGACTTGAATGCTAGAGCTCTCAATTGGGAATAGCTGCAATATCTGGGGGGAAATGTTGACTAGATCCTATGTTTGGTGGCCTACTTTGAATTCTGTCATTGAGTTGGGGATCCATCACTGATGGTTGTGTAAGATGTAGCAAAACATGCCAGCAAAGAATAAAATTGGTCAGTGGCCTAAATCTGATGGTCCCTGGACCAGAATTTATATTGACTATGCTGAGGCACAAACTATTACCAATAGTTGTTTATATTCTGACTGGACATAGTAGAAGTATCATCATTCCAGTACACAGCAACTATTGAGGCTCTTAGGAGAATATTGGATATCAATGGTCTTCCTTAAGCTACGATGTCAGACAATGGCAAAACCTTTACATTAATTCTAGTCAAACAATTTTGTACCAACAATAGCATTGAATAAGTGTTCAAATACCATTCCAGTCTTAGAGCAATGATCAGACCAAGAGACTAATTCAAGAGATTAAAAGAAAGCCAACACAGATATCTGGAATACCTATATTACCAGAATGCTATTAGTATATATCATTCTACATTAAGCACAGTCACTGGAAAAATGCCAGCTGAAGCACTATTCAACAGGGCTCTAAAAACGTGTAAGTTTTCAGGCTTGACTTTCTAATACAAAATTGACAACAGAAATACTGGTGCAGTTAAGTACCCAAGTTTTATGTTTCATGTGTAGTGAAACCACCAAATGACTTCCAGCAATTATGATCAAATTAAAAGTATTACAAATAGTAGTTGCTAAAACAGCAGATGGACATTAATATCTCAAACATAAAGTCTAGATGAAATTGAAATATGGGCCACTAGTCAGCAGTAAAAGGTACCAGCCAGCAATAAAGAGTCAACAAGATTCAAAAGACTAGGCCTGCTAATGAAAATGTTAGATCTACAAATGAAGACATCTTATAAACACAACCCATTTTTACTGATAAAATAACTGAACTTGATGGTATCAGACTTGAAGAAGCCAGGAAGTAGCAAAGATGTCTAACCAAGGTATCTCAATGACTACATTCTCCAGGGCTAATTTTAACCCGTGGGAGTGAATATTGTAGCTCAACTTACTTTCAAGTAATGAACTTGTCCAGATTACATCTTATCTTGATGAGATTGAACATTCATTACTATAGCCTAATAGGTATATGAATAGATAAAATATATCTAATAGTAAAAACAGGCCAATACGTGAGGATGCTCAGTAAATTAAATTACTCTCATATGGAGGGAGATCTGGTTATAATGAGGCAATCCATTTGGGGGTAAAGTCAGACAACAACATGTAACTATCAGAGATGAATGGCAGTATACACTTTGTACCCTACATTGTTAAAGCAGTAAGCCAAATTCATGCTGAACTGGAAGCTTCTAGATCTTAAACCTGAGACAAGCTGTTCCAGTACACCTGAAAGTATCACCATACCTACACATGTGACTACCTAGCATGGTATAGTTGGAAGTGTTAGGTTAATCTAGAAATGCATCTGAGTTCTTTCCTTCAATAATTGCAGAGCAATTACGCGATTTACACAGCTAACAGTCAGGTGAAAGTATAATATATATATATATATATGTCCACAGATGGCGTCCTACCAAGACTGCCAATCAAGCGTATGTTTTGTTTACATAAACGTCAGAGTAGTTAGTATTCACTATCTCTAACTATAATTCCACTTTCAGATCATGATTTCAAGCTATTTGCTATCGTCAGTGAAAGACAGGAATAAAGAAACTAGATCTGAATACAAACTCTGAGCGTTTATGAAACAATTTCTATTCAGCTTGCAAGCGTGAATTTTTTAGACACGTAATGTCTTCAAACTCAGCATAGCAAACCAGATAGCTACATGGGTCTGATCTCAGTTCAGCATCACCACATAGTAGAAGCCTCTGCAATCTATATCATTGCAAGAAAGACCTCAAAGGTACATTTATGATAAACAAAAATGCAAGTTAAAAAACTTGCTAACGCTTGTATTTATGTCCACAGATGGCGTCCTACCAAGACTGCCAATCAAGCGTATGTTTTGTTTACATAAACGTCAGAGTAGTTAGTATTCACTATCTCTAACTATAATTCCACTTTCAGATCATGATTTCAAGCTATTTCAAGCTATTTGCTATCTGACGATAGCAAATAGCTTGAAATCATGATCTGAAAGTGGAATTATAGTTAGAGATAGTGAATACTAACTACTCTGACGTTTATGTAAACAAAACATACGCTTGATTGGCAGTCTTGGTAGGACGCCATCTGTGGACATAAATACAAGCGTTAGCAAGTTTTTTAACTTGCATTTTTGTTTATCATAAATGTACCTTTGAGGTCTTTCTTGCAATGATATAGATTGCAGAGGCTTCTACTATGTGGTGATGCTGAACTGAGATCAGACCCATGTAGCTATCTGGTTTGCTATGCTGAGTTTGAAGACATTACGTGTCTAAAAAATTCACGCTTGCAAGCTGAATAGAAATTGTTTCATAAACGCTCAGAGTTTGTATTCAGATCTAGTTTCTTTATTCCTGTCTTTCACTGACGATAGCAAATAGCTTGAAATCATGATCTGAAAGTGGAATTATAGTTAGAGATAGTGAATACTAACTACTCTGACGTTTATGTAAACAAAACATACGCTTGATTGGCAGTCTTGGTAGGACGCCATCTGTGGACATAAATACAAGCGTTAGCAAGTTTTTTAACTTGCATTTTTGTTTATCATAAATGTACCTTTGAGGTCTTTCTTGCAATGATATAGATTGCAGAGGCTTCTACTATGTGGTGATGCTGAACTGAGATCAGACCCATGTAGCTATCTGGTTTGCTATGCTGAGTTTGAAGACATTACGTGTCTAAAAAATTCACGCTTGCAAGCTGAATAGAAATTGTTTCATAAACGCTCAGAGTTTGTATTCAGATCTAGTTTCTTTATTCCTGTCTTTCACTGACGATAGCAAATAGCTTGAAATCATGATCTGAAAGTGGAATTATAGTTAGAGATAGTGAATACTAACTACTCTGACGTTTATGTAAACAAAACATACGCTTGATTGGCAGTCTTGGTAGGACGCCATCTGTGGACATAAATACAAGCGTTAGCAAGTTTTTTAACTTGCATTTTTGTTTATCATATATATATATTGCATATAAACATATATTGCATATAACTTATTTTGGCCATGTATATGAGGGGAAACCTCGAAAGTACTAGGCCTAAATTAATTTGATTTGTTTTTAGTTACTACTTACAGTTTCTTCTTCAGCAGGTAAATCGCTTTTATATGCCGTACAAACATGAATAAATATTTAATCGTATTTTTACAAGATTGTGTTTATTACAATTACATATAAACACAGCAATATTGTTGAATCCAATTAGCTTTATTGTAATAATATATGTGCTATTTAAATCTTGCCTTAACGCATATGCACTGGATTCATCATAGTAAAGATAAGAGAAATATTCTTGACTCTTAATCAAATAAGCAATTGGAAGACGTTCCATTAGAATCAATTTTATTTTTACTATTGTGGGTTTAAATATAGTAGTGAACAAGACATACATTATGTTTTTTATTATATAATTTTTGTAGGAATAGAATATATCAATATTTTATTATCCATAATGTCATTACAGTTAAATCTTAATTTATCATAACAATGCTAACATATTTAAATAATATCTAAAAATAATTTGATGGAACTTACTTATTACATTTTGTTGCCTTAACCGCAATAGTGTGTAGACAGTATCTGTGTGAATGTTCATTTCTAAGTATAACTGTTCTAATCTTGAACATTGTAAAACCAACTCAATAAGTCTATCATCAACGTCTTCATTATGCATCCATTCAATAGTTAACTTTTCTATTAAAAAGATCATGTCAAAATATTATTAAATTTTTGGGTATTATATCTAATAAGATGTAATTTGTAAAAGTAATAACAAGTATAAATGTTACCAAAGAGAAAATATTAGAAGTTATAGATTTTTAAAATGAGACAAAAGTTTATACAGAAATGATGTTTTAAAAAAATAGTTTAAAATGTTAGAAAATTGCTTTGAATTTGCAAAGAAATATAGGATATATATGTATATATAGTGTGTAATGTGTAATAATTAAACAATAATTAATTGATAGATAATTTCAATATTATAATTATTTACATAAAAAATAAAAGAGAAGATATAAAGAAGATAATGAGAAAGAATAGATTTAGCTTATGATCAAGGCTGATAATTATCTTTCAAATATATTTATAAAGGCATTCTATATATTTTTTATTTTTAAAAGAAAGTTTTTAATTTTTTAACTTTATTTTTATTTTTCTCGTTTTTATTTGAATATTTTTTTAAACTAATGTAAATTTTTGTAAATTTATTACTGTCTTTCTTAAAAATGAATAAAGTCGTCAGAAAAAAGCAAACGATCCTCATAATACATTTCTGTTGAAATAAATATGTCAGTTAACTCAAGAACACCAAACCAATCAAATGTCTTTATCTTTGTTTATTATTTACCCATTATACTTTCTCATGATTATATATATATAAATATTGAAGAGTAAAATAAGTTCAAGGTTGTTATATTATAATATCTTAAATATAGACTTTAAATTCTGATATAAGTCAATATACCTATTGTTGAAAGTTCCAATCATGCATGGCATTACTTAAGCCCCCTTTTTTCTGTTATAGATACTGATACTTAATTGCAGACGTAGTATAAAAATAATAATAAACTATTCATATATATAATGTGTTGAAAACAATATATATATGCAGAACAGAAAGAAGCATGCGTAAAAATACGTACTGAAATACAATATATCACAGTTTTGATGTCAAGTTTAAAATTGTTAGATTAAAAGCATCTGAATATTAAATTATTAGTTTTGCTATCTAAGAAAAAAAAGTAAACAATGCAGAAAATTAATCTAGATAGAATAATTTCTAAACTTGCTATCTATATTAGCTATTTATTAGTGTATTCCATGAAAAGAACACCAAGAAAATGTCACTAGAGATCAGTTGTTGGAAGCAAGCAAAAAAAAATATTTTGTATTATCAAACTGTATTTAATATTTGTAACTGTAAAAATATATTTTTTTCCTTTAGCTCTCAGAAGTTTTTGACAGCAAAATTAGAATTTAGGTAAAAATACATGATTTTTAAATATTTTTTTTTCCACATGAATTTCCTGTATTATTTAATGTATGTTAGAAATGGTGTTGATGCATTTAATAGTTGTCAGTGAGCTGGAATAGTTAGTAAATGCACTTTTAATTAATAAACCGTGGGCATGTTTATAATATATATTTGTGCAAAAGTATATTTTAATAAATCTGATTATCTTTTATTTATAGGTATATTCTGTCCAATTAATTTTTTGCCAGCTTTTAATTAATAGTTGTTTATATTTATATTTATAATAGCATGTTGTTTTAGTTCCTATGATATTTGCTGTATTTATAATATGTTTTAATGACAGTTACCTTTAATATATAATCATATTTTGTATAAAAACATGGCTATACTTTGTTTTAAATAAATAATTGTATTCATAAACACCACAAAGGGTATAGGTACTGCCATTGCCCAAATACTTTGAAGTTTCCATAATCCAAGTATGTTACAGTTGAAATTAAATGTTATATCTTCACTGAACTTTTCAAACACCCATGTAATTTGTTAATATTAATTTAATTAAAGTTATTAAACAATTCAAAACAAAACAATTAAAGTTAAGTCATACATTCAGTCAAACTTAAACAATTTCAATTGCTTATTTAAGACAACTGGGTTTGGTATATTTAGTAAAAACATATCTACCCCTTTATAAGTAGGGTACTTTGTGTAATTCACTATTTGCCTTAGTATATATTTTTGCTGTGACAGATTCAAATCTGGATAAAGATTGTAAAGTTTTTTAAGTTTCAAACAAGCAAAAAAAATTAATTTAGCCAGTCTACAGCCAATCCAGGCTAATCATTCAATTATTCCTTAATGAGTAAGTATTCAGCTGTTTGTGACTAAAACATGGATAGAAAAAAAAGTCCTTCATCACGTGGTATGAGATTAGCCTATTAATAATGAACTCTTTTACTGTTTTTGTGCAAAACATTACAAAGGCATGTTTTAACACCAACATGTTAATTAATATATGTATAGACTACTGTGAAGAATTTTTCGTGACCTTCTCATAAAGGAACAGTGAAAGTGAAGGCTGTACTCATTAGTCTTTCCAATTTCAAGTTAGGTGGGTTTGAGAAGTTTTGCATTGTTATTTAATCCTAACTAAGAATAAGTAGATATCCATTTATTATCAATGTTAGATGACTATTGAGGTTGTATATGGACCAATTATCTGCAAAAAATTTCAAGCCACTAGAAAAAAATTTCATACATATTGGATTCGAATCTCAGATTATAAGTATGGTAGGCAGATACACTATCATTTCGAATCTATAATTCATGTATGTGTGTGTTTACTAATTAAGAATTGCGCTATAAAAATAAATAATCTAAATCGAAATAGTTTGTGCATCCTTAATCAAACTGCCCTTACTCTAACTTGGGACAATTGATAATTCCCTTGTGTGCATAACAACAAATATTTCTCTGCAATGTATACAAGTAATAATGCAAGTAATATATGTAATCAAGAAAAAAAATTATGTATATATAATTACTCAAAAATAATTTTAATATATTAACATCTGACATAGGAAAATAATAACTTACCTAAAGAATTTGTATAAAAGGCAATTAAGTTTAAAACATCTTTTAATTGAAGATTATCAACTCGTTCAATAAAAGATCCCCAAATTATGAGGCAGACTATATAAATTTCCGGAATTAAAATAAAAGATAATTTTTCAAAATTTGGAACATCTCTAAAACTTAGAGATATTTTTATATTTGGACAACATGATTTTAAATAACGCCAAGTTTCTCTAGATATAAAAGTTTCATCACTTCCTCTATTAGTATATTTTAACTTCATACCTTTAAGTTTAGAAGTAAAGGAATTTGCTATAATTTCTAACATTGAAACTGTCAAGCTGTTATAATTGATTCTGATAAAACTCAGTTCTGTAAATTCTTTTATAATATTAGAAAATATAGGATTTAAAGTAAAAATATGATGTGAAATAAAATAGTCTTCTACATTTAAATATTGAAGTCTATTTTTGCTACCATTAGCTAATGCAATTAATAGTTTAAATCCGTCTTCTTTAGTCATAAAGGCATATCCCATATCAAAACAATTTATATTATTCTGTCTTTTAAGAAAATATACCAAACAATTAATGAAGTTATCTTTCTGTTCACCATTCCATCCTAAAGAATCAAATTGTAAAAATTGAATTGCAAATCGGACAAGCTGAGTTTTTTCACCCAATATAGAGAAAAATGATGTCATCGATTCTTGAACTTGACCGCGCATAAAAGGAGCTAATGGTCGCCATATCGGAAAGCAAGAAATTGTAAGATTTTTTAAATGTTCTCCAAACGTTTCCACGAAAACTAAAGCTTTTTTATAATTATGGACATTTTTAGTAAAAGCATTTATGTCTAAAATGATAGATTTCCAAATTGATGGCGATTTAAACACTGTAGCCCACATTTTACACACCTGAGAGGCTATGACACGATCATTATCGGATAAATGAATAAATATATGTTCTAAAACTATGAACGGCAGATTGGCAACATGGCTTTTGGACATAATGATAACATAATTCAATTTTGCTATACATTTTAAATATATAAGATTTTAAGAAATAAAGACATTCGATATATTTTTATATTCTTGCACTACTAAATCGTCACAATACTTTAAGCAGTATTACATATACATAGAATAATTCCTGTGATTTTCTAGGTCGTTTATATAAATATTAAATTTCTAAATATAAGTACCAATGTTTGGGGAGAAATAACACCTGCCTCCAATTATTCATATTTTTGCAATGACCACAGAAAAAATCTCTATCCAGTGGAAGGCAAATTACCTCTATTTCCATAAAAATCTTAGTGTCAATATATTTAATACTTTTAACAAACAATTTTGGGTGTTTGTAGTATTTGAATTATCTGATAATCTATTCTAAATTACTCAATAAAAGTATTTATAGCTTTTGTAAGTGAGATCATATACTATCTATGAGGCAACTCTTGTAATAGTTAAATTCTTATTAAACCTTATATACAAATACACATACATATATATTTAATAAATAAAAACATAAAATTAGCACCACTTAATGTATATGTAATTAAGAAGAGAAAATAAGTTTTCCTGCGGGTTTAATAAATAATACTCTAAATATAAAACAAAGGATAAAAATAAAATTAATTCACCTATACTTGAAGTTTTTGATGTAAGTTTACTTTTTATGGAAGTAATATAATTTTCTACTTCTTATTTTCCTAAGTATTGATAAAGTGTCTAAGAAGGTGTAAATGGTATAAGTTTACTTTTGTCAAAATTGATGAAAATTCAGATTAAATTCATTCTGAAGTTTCATCAATGTTGACAAAGAAAAGCCCATGTACATCAAAACCCTCTGGAATCATTATATTTTTGTTCAAGATTTAAAATACGATTTATCCAGAACTTAAGGGAAATTGTTTTTTTTAATTATATATATATTGTACCGTGGCAAATGTATGGTATCCAACAAGATTTAGAATCTAAGAAAAAGTACCCTGAATCCAATCATGCCTGAGATACACAAGTCAGGAGCAATCATGAATTCTAACCTATTTGCCCATTTCCCAAATCTATAACACTACGGACAACATCTACGATGATACCACATAAATTCATTCCATCCCAGCCTGGTGCTACATTGTTTTGCATGAGAACTCAGCTGATGATGGTGATGAGAGATTGAGTGAATCCAAGATATGAGTTAAAACATACATAAATATTAAGATTATTAAGGAGATTCAAGCAACTGAATTAAGTTTAAAAATATAAATATTTATTTTAACAAAATTCAAGGTGGTTTTATATATATACTCAAATTCACGCATTTAAAACATTGTTTTCATTACAAACAGTTAACAAACTTGATAGTGTGGCAGTTACAGTACTGAACGTACATTTAAACATAGGATTTTAATTCATGTTACAAAACGGATCTGGGTGTTTTGGTGGACGTTTATACATTAAGAATCACTAAACATCACATGATTGCTCTTGTTAGCACAAGATGGCACTACTATATGGAGAGTGTTGTTTTGCTTTGAATTGTTTAATAACAATTATTGTGCTAGTATGAGATAGTGATCATGTGATGTTTAGTGGTTTAACACCAATCCTGCCTAATAGGATAGTGGTGGCTATGGTTGTTAAAGAGCCAAAGACACCAAAATGTATGGGTACTGAATTGAGTTCAGACCCATATGACTATATAAGCTATTGAGCTTGGATTGAAAATATTAATAGTGTTTTCAATTTAGTTTTGTAGTTAAATAGAGTTAAAAGGTGGGTGCTGGAGGGTTGCATTAGATCCTAAGATCTAGGTGCAGTGCTCTCAGATCCAAGGCTCCTCACTGATGAAGGCCACAAGCCAGAAACTAGTCTGAGGATATTGGATGAGTAGGCACTAGATAGGGATTTTATGCACAAGCCTTCTGGCATCCATTGATTGCTCTTGTTAGCACAAGATGGCACTACTATATGGAGAGTGTTGTTTTGCTTTGAATTGTTTATATTAAGAATAATATATATTAAGATAGAGTTTCACTGATTGTACAATTTTAATAGGATGCCCTTGGCATTTCATACATAAGTTTATTGTCATTTCTTGACTTTATTTGTAACAATAAAAATAAGGATACATTTTGATCAGTAAGTAGACTAAAAACATTTATTTTACATTTTCGACATTTAACGATAGAATATAGCAAAACTCTTTAAATACAAGAACGGCTTATTTCAATAAAGGGGAGGGCAGCTTCATGAGAGGTTGGATTTAAAACTCCAATGAAAAATATTACAAAAAGAAAAACGTTTCATTATCACATATCATTCCGATTTATTTTGTCAAACAGGCTAAAAGAAAAACGAACTATAAAAATTGCGGTGTTAGCATAATAGCAGAATATTTGTGGATACAATATTTTGAGGTGCTTTATCATATTATGAAAGAAAATAGTCTAGCCAACTTGCCACCCCACATTTTGTGGAATCGGTTGACAAAAGGTCCTCAGACGGAGTTGCAATGAGCGGAACTTTGCCGGAATTATTACATGCATTGCTCTCATTACACGAGTATATATAGATATGGTCCAGGGACATTCACCACTCTGTTTACAACCTGAAATGAAGATGAGACAACTCGGGCATTCTGACGCATGTCTCTAGATAAAGCTTAATAATATGAAGAGTGGCCTATGCTAACAACGCTTTTATAAGAATATGAAATCATTCAGTTTAAATATTAACATAAAGCCTTAAATGGTTTAACAAATATGTAATGATATGTTAAAATAATGACCCATGTGAGATAAAGTCATTTATCAAAAGTTAACGCTATAATTAATGATGTGTGCATTGCTCCCCCTTTTTGAATCACTATTTTGTTTAACATATAAAAAAACTAAAATTTGCACACTTAAAAGTGCGAATAACAAAACAGATTTAAGTCAGCAGCCTTTTGGCAATGATGATTAATAAAGAAATGAACAAAATTAACAGACACCAATATCCATGCCAGATTGAAAGTATTTATACATTTTGTATAAATTTATGATCAAATATTTTTTAAAAGCATGTATTCATTTAAAATACAAACTCAATCTCCGAACTATTTAAATATAAATAATAATAACTCATTAATCCCCCCCCTCCCCTTTTCTATTCCACAGTGGGATATAGAAGAATTTCGTAAGACCGGGTTTGATTGGTATTTACAAACAAAATTAAGTGAAAATATAAAAATATCATTAAAATTAAATCATAACCCACTAAATTATGAAAAAAATAAGCGTGAGTTGGAGGAAATATTTTATAAGATTAGTTTATGTTATACAGAATCGATACCAAAGAAATAATTATTAGTTTAACATACTCGCCAATGAGTGAGTTAAAAGAGATTCAAAATATACAGAAAACATTAATTTTAAAGAGTTTACTAGTTAGAATTTAGGTAATACGGTTATAATGACTTTGGGCTGGTTACCCCAGCACTCTATGGAATAAAGTACTGATGAATCTTCTGTGGCAGGTGGTGTCCTTTGATGGCATGGGCACCCTTGATCGGCAGGAGCTACATCTCAGCATGGTGAAGAGTCAGGCTGAAGTTGGAGGGGAAGGTGGCTTATGCCCCTCTTTTTAAAAATCAAACAGATGTGAGGTCGGCTAGCAACGATTGACCAAACTCTTACACAATAGATTTTTGGCCCTATTTATACATACTTTGAGTTATTCAAAGTTAATTCTTAATTAATCCCTTAATTTACAGAAATATTTTCTCTATTGTTAGTGAAGATGCAATTGTTTGATAACTCTCCAAAATAAATTCAAATCAATTTCCAGATTGGAAATAGATTTGATAAAAATGTTAACAGCTAACTAAAATCTATTAGCTTTGTTTTATATTTTACTTTAATTTAAAAATTCATTTTTAATCATGAAACAAAGTAATGTTTCCACCCCTATAATTATGCTTGGACAGTCGGCAATTGCATCTTCCGTCTTGAATTTTTATGTAGTTTTATAACGAAAAATAATTACAAAATAAATAAGATATAATCAAAGAAAAAAAATACAAAATTATTTACAATATTTGGTTGCGCTTTTATATATATAAAAGCTCCATTAATATACGTATATATCTGAGTCGCATCTAGAAACTTTAATATCAGAATAAGGAAAGAATTTTTATTTGACATTTATATTTATAAATCTCATAGACGCTTCTCAGAAATACATGCATAGTTTATATAGATATGACAAAAAAAAAAAAAAACAGGATGAAACATGGGCTGTGGTAAAACAGTGAAACTCGATCTTAAACTAAGGTCGACTGTCTCAATATATATATAAAATCATCCACATGATTAAGAACTTCAGAACCTCCCTCTGTGAAATAAATATATAACATATCTTAGTACTTCACAATAGCCAACCTCAAAACGATTATTTTGAGGCTGGCTATTTTGAAATGTTCAAAATGAAAGTAGCTTATTCATTGATATAAATGTAAAAGGAATCTAAACGGTCTTAAGCAGTCAGAATAAACATGTGATTATTTATGGAGTATATTTAAGGGGTAGTTGTTAATGAGTAGATTAGATAAGGGAAGGAATAAATATTTTACAGGATCCATAGAATCATTAATCAGTAAAAAAAAAAAAAAATGAATCTGTTTACGAAATAAGGATTGGCTATAAAATATCCATAGAAAAAAATTTGCATGTTAAATTAAGGGTTAAGCAAAAGAGTTAGAATTGATTGAACATAATTGTGTGTATGAGAGCATACATGTTGGGAATATATGAAAACTTTTAATTATAAAAATAACCATCAATCTTAATAAGGCATGTGGGATATCATTGAAAACCTGTTGAGAAAGCAATGATTTTTTTAAATTTTGAATCTATAGCAGAAAGTCCTCATTCAAAATCAAGTTAATCTGCTATGTATTTTTTTTTATATTATCATTACTAATTTTATTTATATTTTTATTTAGCTCTTGCAGTTTTTGTTCAGAGCAGGAGCAGGAAAACATTCCATAAGAACCACATGGTCTGTCTAAATGTAGAAACTTAGTTGTAAAACAATATGAATAGCCAAGTGAAATTAGGATATAAAGATTTAAGTGACAAAAGGCAGAAATAAAAGATTTATGGACAGGTCAAGATAATAAAACTCGGACATTTTCTAGGGGGGGGGTATTTTTCTTCTATTCATTTTCTCTTTTAATACTATGCTGTTTATGCTGAATGACTGGATTCACTTCCAGCTGTATATTTAGCTTGCCTTGTGAATTCTAGCCTTAACTCTTTCGACTGTACTGGAAATTTTGTCTCGAGCTTGTTGAATCACTCTTCTGGCTGTACAAGACAGCTTGCCTTGAGCCTGGCTTAGTCATTAATAGGATCCCAGGTACTCAGTCTCTTATATAATGGGCATCCAGGGATAGTCCAAATGAAGATGCTAGTAAGATTATGTGTGTGATGGCCGATCTTAAATATTAATATTGAGTCCGAAGTTTACCACTTCTGGCAGTACAAAAGAAATCAAAACATGCCAGCAAAAAAACAAAACAGCCCAGTGGCCTAAACCTAAAGGGCCCTGATGTAGGCTCCATGTAAACCATGGAAAAACTGCTTTTGATATTAGTTGATTCATTCTCCAAGTGGCTGAAGGTAGTGAAGTCCCATCACATCACTACATAACAACAATAGAAGTTCTTGAAGGCTATTTGCAACCCATGGTTTATCTAAGACCATAGTGTCAGATAATGACCCAGCATTTAGAATAGTGTCAGATAATGACCAGAATTTAAAACAAGTGCATTCAAAAACTTTTGCATTAATAATGATATTGACCTAGTGTACAGCCCACCATTCCATCCTGAAAACAATGGCCAGGCAGAGAGACTAGTTCAAGAAGTGGAAAAAACTGAAAACATAAATGGATATGGAATTCTGGAATACCAGAATTTCCAGAACCCTACTAGCACAGCACTCCCACCAAGTACAGCAACAGGAAAAACTCCAACAGAACTGCTATTCAATAGACCTCTGTGAACTAACGTGTCAGTTCTGAAATCCAAGTTTAAATATGCAGAAAAGAAAACAGCAAGATAAAAGTACAAATAGGCACTCATGTGCTTTGCAGAATGAACTATGTATACACAAAATGGATACCAGCAGTGATAACACAAGTGAAAGGATTCTATACAGCAGTAGTTCAAACAGCAGATGATTATCAATATCATCACCACCTAAACTAATTGAGACTGAATCATACAGAAACTGAAGACAATAGCAAACAACCTAAGATAAGTACATCAAGTAAAAATAATAACCACCAAACTGAAAACAGTAGCAAACAATCAAGGACTAATCCATCAAACAAGAATGATAAACAAGACACAAACAGCAATAAATCTAAGAAAACAAAGCAGACAACACATTGTCCAGCTCTTCTCAATGACAACATTCTCCAAGGCTAAATTTAGTCATGGGAAGGATAACATATCTGAATTTGCCTTCAGAAGTGGGCTAGTCCAGATTCCTTTCTTTTCTGATCGAATTGAGCATGCACTGCCACTACCCAATGTGTAAATGTGTGGACAACCACTGTATAAACATGCCCAAAGGGTAAATACAAGTATGGCCAATGTGTAAACATGTGTATAATATCATACCATTGATTAAGCTTTCTGAATCTGATCACTGCCAGTAAGATAAGAGATCTGGCAATAAATAGGCAGCCTTTTTGAAGGCAAGGCAAGTATGTCTGTCTATCCATATGATTGAGCATAGTCTCCATTGATGCTACTTCTAACAGTGAAGATGTTCCTACTATATTCACTACTGATATATCTATGCAGTGAGGCAAGTCCCAATGTGACTGGAAGTTGCTATGACTAAGCCAGACTCAAGGCAAGCTATCTTGGACAGCTAGAAGAGTCATTTAACAAACTTGAGGCAAGTTGTCCAGTATAGTCAGAAGAGTTAAGACTATAACTCAGGAGACAAACTAAATATACAGCTGGAAGTGAGTCCAGTCATTTGTCATGACCAGCCCAGTATTAATTATATTTATTTATATACAACTGTATTTTGAAAGGATTCATTTTATTTTTGATATTACTGTTGGTTTGAATCTGAATCCTGCAATTCAGCGATACACAACATAAACTGTGTCCTCTGGTTTTCATTTTTGTAGTACTGCTCCTCAATAAACAATTATATTCAAAGTTCAAATCACAAATAAGTACGTCACATAAAATGAACCAATTTTTAGTGTTTTATGAAAGCATGACACTTACAAGACATAGATTCTGCTAATATCGTTCTATCCTATTCCACGGCAAAAAATGTGGACATACACCGTTTTTTCATGTCTGCACTTGCTTTGATATGTTCGATAAGACAATGCATAGACATGTTTGTGCTACGTGTATTTTTACGCATGCTTATGTGTGACATTTTTAATGTCATATTTTATCTTTTCGTTAGCAAATTTGGTATGTAATGTAAAGTGTTTTTTTTTTAAATTATTTTTCTTCTTAATTAGATACCTATTGGAATCAGAAATATTTTGAAGAAACAAACAAACAAATAGTAGTAAGGGGATCTATTTTTGTTGTTATCTATCCCCAAATTTTTTTATTGAAACTATCGACCATTAGAAAGTTCACGACCCCAGGGGCATATCGACCACTTTGGGAACTCTTGATTTAGCAAAATAGATTTTAGTTTGCTAGGATATTTATTTGATAGTATAATGTATTTTTTTAAAAACGGTCAATTTAAATTTAGTTGAGATAAATATCTAAGAACTTTCAATTTTTTAGGTTATTTATTTTAAATAAATGATTGTAAATTATTTTAAACCCGGAAACAAAATGAAATGATTGAAAAAGTTTGAAATTATTACTGGTATTTTTTTGCTTCTCTTTATTTTGAACTGCTTTCCATAAAAAATTACTGCATTAATTCAAAACCACACAGCTTCTATAATCTACATTTTAGTAACCATAGCAATTTATCCAACTGTTCTCGGAAAAATAAGTAAACACCAATGCATAATGGGAAATATGGCCCAATCCAGACAACAGATTATTGACACGTATAAATGCCGATGTTTGAAAAAACGAGCCAGCCTTCACATTATTTTATTGCATTCAAAACCTAAGCAAGTTAAAACGTAAAAATAGCCATTTTGTTTGTCTTCACCAATAATGGTCAATAGTTTTACAAAAATGTCTTTTTTCTCATCAAACTAAGAAAAGAATAGACAACTACAGATAGTCAAGAAATTATCACTAATTATTTCAAGAAAATCTCATTTATTCAGTCAATTGATAATGGAAATTGAATAAATTTACTTATAAATTTACTTATGAAATACTGTCTAATGACTTCGATTATACCGCTGGTCTTTTTATTTTAAAGTAATGGTAAATAGCTGATATATTTATAAAATTACGTCTATCAACTCTCATATCTACTGAAATAATAGTGAAACAACTTTTCTCTTCATTACAAAAAGTGTGAATATTTTATTTCTCTCTTCTGCATTATCGTGTCATAAATTATTGAAAGAAAAACCTAAATAATATTTTTTTAACTTAAATATACAGTCCTAACTTCGTTGCTTTGTAAAATGTTAAACTTTAATTAAAATCAATGGAGTCAACATGTTTATGAATTATAACCTATTTTTGATCATATATAATATATATGATCTGAACTATTTAGCAACGTGGATTAAATGTCTATAAACTAATGGATTAATAAAATATATCAAAATAAAAAGACTGCTGAATATAACTTTAGAATGTCTTTTCAAACAGATTAAAATGCTAAAATGTCTTTTATAGTAAACTACTATTCATGTCCGGTGCTTACTACCTCTTATGGATTATAAAATATAATATGTTAAATTTTATAAAAGTCGAATTTATCAGCAAGCTTAAAGGAATTTTATTCATCTTTATATTGCATTCCAGTAAGGATTAAATAAAAAGGAAATTGATTAGGCTCTATATCATCTTTGATGCTTTTATTATAATGCATCTGTGGATTCCCAAAAACATTGAAATAATTAACAAGTATAAATATTTCCTTTGATAAATTTAAATCGGTTTTTAAACGTTGGAGTATCAGGTTAGACTGTGATTAAGTATTGAAAGGTTGCATTGGATGGAATGCCATGAAGTGTTTTTCTGTTATATTCTTGAAGTTTGATATGAACTATGTTTCTCTATGTGAATGTTTGATGGAAGGGGAGTTGAGAAACCTTGGTTCAACACTGACACTAAGGACTCTGTGAATAATGTAAATATTAGTGTATAATTTTGATATCAATGTTAAATCTGTAATTTGCTTGTAAATTAATGACTGAATAAAGTTTAAATTTAATTAATTTTATATATATAAATTATTAATCAATGTCTGTATTCCAATTATAATAAAATATATATAATTATTCAAAACAATACAATAATTAATAGAGTAAAAAATATTAAAAAAAACAAACAAATATATACCACAATTTAATAGAAATATTTTCAACTATCTATGTAGTTGTTGTCAATTAGATTCAAATTGTATTACAAAAAACCTTTACAAATGTAAACAAAAAGTAATACGTCATACATCAATTTTCCCACAATTCATTAATTTTTATATTGGCAGCCAGTCTATTTATCAAATGTTGCTTTTCACTTTTTATTAACATTTTGTGTATTAAAAAAAAAATAATAAACGCAAAATTAAAGAAGCTATGTTAATAAAAAGTGAAAAGCAACATTTGATAAATAGACAGGCTGCCAATATAAAAATTAATGAATTGTAGGAAAATTAATGTATGATGTATTACTTTTTGTTTACATTTGTAACTGTTTTTTGTAATATAATTTGAATCTAGTTGATAATGACTACATAGATAGTTGAAAGTACTTCTATTAAATTGTGGTATATATTTGTTTGTTTTTTTAATATTTTTTATTGTGTATTGTTTTGAATAATTATATATATATATATATTCTTGCTATTAAAAGATGTGAAGGTTGCCTTGACAGCAGTGAGAAATATTGATTACTATATTTTACTGTGAATGTTTAGGTGGTTACTGGTTGAAACTTAAAAAAATATATATATAATTTTAATTTCAGGTAATACTTTTATTAATTTTATTATTTATGATATTGGATATGATTAAATGTATGATTGACATTAGGATTAGGTTGTATTAATATAAATAATTTTTAAACGTGAACCAAAATTTTTCTATAATGAAATTATTATATGTTTTATAAGTTCCTAAGTTTCAACCTCAAAGTTACAAAAAGTTAATCATCCTTAGATAGATAATTAGATCTATAAGAAATATTTTATGAATCGCTTCTATATATTAGTATTAATTTTTAAAATGTTATAGTTATGCAATAAGGCATTTTAATGATACAAATTTTGCACCTAACGATTAAGGCTTCAAATGAATTCAGTAAAGATCTTGAGGTGTAATAAATAAGCCATACGTTTTAAATATCATTTAGGAGCGCTAAGCAATAATTTCTCTGGCGTTTTTTAAAGGAGTGAAAAACATCTCAAGTATTCTTATATGAGATTGACTAAGATTAGTTTTTAAAATAAAATAATTAAAGATAGTATAAAACATTTATTATTATAATTATTATTATTGTAATACATTTAAAGATCAGCCTTTCAAGCTATTGTGCATGCGCTTTTTATGAGTGTTAATAATAAATGAATACTTTCATTCCCAACACCAGATATAGTATTTATGAAAGAATAAAATGAATCACTTATGCTTTCCAACCCAAATGCTTATATATGGGAAAATCTTAAGTACTGGAAATGAAAGGTGAGGATAAACCACTCACTTTAAATTATATTCTCTAGTATTTAAATTGAGAATGTGTTTAAATAATATGCAACATACTCTGATTGAGTTTTAGTGTCTTTGCAACACTGTATGATTATACATTTTCATATCCTAAACTTAGATTAGACTTAAAGAACACATATAAATATTTATTAGATATTACATATATATATATATTATAAATAATTACATTTGTTATTATTTATAATTTATTTTTTTATTGTATAATAAAAGCAATACTTTTCTTTTGTCTTTATTAAAGAAACATCATAATGAAGGTCATATTTAAGCTATTAGATTACACATAAATCTATTTGGTTTGAATACATCACTATTGTTACTGTTGCTATTTAAAATACAAAAATATAGAATAAGATGATGTCCATAAAATTCCCTTTTACATGATCGTATCCTAAGATAAATGGATAAACTTTACATCCTTATATTTATTTTTCTTATTTTAAGTAAATGATTATAATTGATTTGTAACTCCGAGGTAAATTATTAGTTGACATTTTTTTTTAAATTGCTAGCCTTAGTTTAAAAATAAATCAATTGATATTAGTTAGTTCTTTTAATAAAAAAATATATTGGCAAATAATTATTTAAAATTTATTAAGAGTAGTATCATAATTATACCGAAATATCCTGAAAAATTTATTCATTTCAATTTTTACATATTAATAAAATATAAATTAACTTTAACATTTATTATATTTTGTTTTGTGTGGAAGTAGAACGTATATGCATGGCAAATTATTTAAGGTAAACGCACTTTTACATAAAACATACGCTTCTCAATCTTAAGATTTTGGGTTTAGGCCTCTTTTGCTGGTTATAATATATATATATGTAAAATAAAGCTTGTGAAGTATTGTTTTGTTAATACCAATTTGGATCATAACATTGCCTTTGTTTATGATTTGCAGATTTCTTTCATTTCTAACATGATTTTAAGCATTTTATCAGGAATCTTCAATAATTATAATATAGTCGAATGCTGGGAAAGAAAAAAATTATGCATATTTGTAATAATATTTCTATTGGAGAAGCATAAAAAGATTTTTATAAAATTATAGATTTTTTTTCATGCAAGGAGAAATATTAATATATTTTTTTGTAAAAATCTCTTAGATGTAAAAATAAATAAAATCAAACTATAAAGTATAATAATAATAAAATTGTGTCAGCACACATATAACGTAAAGCTATATAAATGATAATTAACAAATTAAAATGGATTAGCGCTTTAGAGAAAGTATATTTCTCATAATCATAGCCTGTTATGACTCATTCATAGTAATCATTATGTATGTACAATATGTAAACTTTATGCAAATAAGTCAATTAACCCATCTTTTGGATATAGCAAAACATGATTCTTTGCTATTAATGGCAAAGGAGTCTTCCGCGTATCAAGAAGTATCAGGTTTTTGGTACTGTTTCTACTTTATTGTCATTTATTTTCATATCATTTACCTTATATTGTATAGTTTGATTTTATTTATTTTTACATCTAAAATATTTTTCCAAAAAATTATATTAATATTTCTCTTTGAACTGATTAAATTATTTTGTTAAAAATATAACATGTTTTATATCAAATCATAAATAGGCTAAAAAAAAAATAAATTTAAAAAATAGATAATACAAATAGTTATTAACTCATATGTTAAAATGGCTTTTGTAAATCTTGCAAAGTGATATTTTATTAAATGTATGCATCATTTCTACAAAGGTAATAAAAATTAATATATTTTAGAACGTTGAAGTGCAAATGTCTACCTGGTGTTTAGATCTTCTAAATGTAATGATTAATTTCAATATAATTTTTTTTTACTTTCTGAAGTCAAAACTTTTAAAGTCTTAAAATTTAAGTAGTCTCATTAAAAACTGCTTTTAAAAATTAATTTGCATTTAGTAGATCAGATTTATTATATCTTTATTTAAGTGAATTTAAAAAGAATGGGGAAGTATGGAGGTGTTTATTATATCTATAAGATATTACACATGGGAATAGAAAAGTTAATAACTCCATGTGTGTAAAAATAAATAAAAAAATCAGATATATTAATCTTTAACTGAGGTTTAAAGTTTATATCTGTGCTAGAGATAATCTCTAGTTTCAAAAATGATTAGTAATAATCATTATTGTTTTTATCTGAAATGGATGGCGTCAAAGTGAGTGGATGAAGTTTGACAATTGTAAATGAAAATGTAACAATTTAGATCAGATATCTGTTAACAAAGTTAATCAAGTCTTAACATGAATAGAATGCACTGAAAGAATATCTAATTAGTTTCCAGTTTACATTTAAAATGTCGATTATAGCATTTTGACTTTTTAATAATGAAAAGGACATCAATACTGTATGGAAAATCTGAATGTAAGATCTTCATAGTAAAATATTTATATACTGTATTTGCAATTATAAATATCTGGACTTGACAAAAACGTTATATATTACATGATGTAACATTTCAAGATGATGTAATTTCTAAAATTGACATATTAAGGAAATGAAATATAACAACTGAATGGAACATTAGAGGAATTAAATTAAGTCATGGTAAGCAAAAGTGTAATGCAAAAAGTTTAATGATATTACAAAAATAAAAACTATCAAATTTACAAATAAGAGTATTTATGCTCCAGTCATTAGAAATATCTTTATTTCAGACAAAAATACATGCTTACTTTAACCCAAACTGTTGCAGATGTGAAACAGAAGTTATGTAGTTCAAAACTGTTTTTTGATTATTTATTTACCGACATAAGTTTTCTCAAAGGAATTCAGTTTAGAATTATATTGCAACATAATTCTTCAGCTTACAATCAGCTGCGAATTTTTTTTAAAATTGATTGATTCAGAAATTAAAATAGGAAACACTGTTTGAATGTACACTAAATATATTTCGTAACTTTTACAGTTTATATTATATAAGCTAGCAATTGTTAATCTCGTTTTCGATCAAATAAGCTGTTATTCGCGTGCTGTAATGGCATTTCAATGAATTTGCAGCGATGGTCATTTCTGCCGAGTGTAATTTTAGAAAAAGTTTTTACATATCTTTTAGATAATGATAGACTTGCTGCTTCGCAAGTATGCAAAAATTGGCTTAAAACTTTCTATTCCCCAATTATCTGGCGTCATAGAAACTTTGATTTAAAAGATTTCGTTGAAAATAAGAGCAATGGATATGTAAAGTCTTTAATTTTTGCTCATAAATTTGGAGTATTTTTGCAATATTTAACCCTCTCTTGTTTTCCACTATGGGGAACTCAAACTATCGTTAACCGAAAACCAGTACAGCAAACTATTATTATGTTTCTATCCACTATAGCAGAGAAAGCCAAACTTTTATCTTTTGTTGCTCAATTTATTAAATGTCGCAGATCTTGGGACACTTATGATAATTTTGAACCTCTATTAGATATTTTAATATCATTTTTTCAAAAGCAAAAGTATTTGAAGCATTTCGATATGTCTTATTCCTATATGACATCTATTAAAGGCTTAGGTATTTTAAAATCATTGTCTAGTTCCTGTGGTAATAGATTAATAAAAATGAATGTTAAACATTTTTTTGAGCCATCAGAAATCATAAATATAAATCTATTTTTTATCAAAATTATGAAAAATTTTTCAAATATACAAAATTTAACGCTAAATTTTAGCTACTTATCAAATGATATGATTTGCAATTTAGCCATGACCTGTGCATATAAATTACAAAATTTACATATTTATTACAGCAAAAGAGAAAATAATCAAACTTATATTATGTCTTCCAGCTGGACAAAATTAGTTCAACTGTCTCCTGATATAAATGTTATTATAACATTGGAGGCACTTCCGAATTCAAATGAATTATATAGTTTTTTAATACAGGAAATTCCACTACATTATTTAATACTTCTTAGGCCTTTTCACGACTCCGAATCTTCTCTCAGAGAAATGATTTATCATCTTGCAAATATGTACAAACACAGACTAGGTAAAATTACATCTTATTAACTTTATTATGTTTACATTTAAAAATACATGAATAGATTTAAATGCAACTGAAGTCTGAAGGGCAGTTTCAGTTTAGTTATATAAATACTGATTGCAACCCAATTACAACAATCTATCAACCAAGAAGTCAGTTCATAGATACATGAGAAACATACACTTTGTCAAGCAATTCATATAGCACATGTGACATTTCGACTTCATATTCACCTTATTTCTAGAGAAACCCTAACGTTATTTTTTTTTATAATTTTTTTTTAATAATTACAATTCTATCACAGATTATCGAAACATATGATCAAAGACATGTGAAAAACATCTCAAGATAAGCATTTTATGCTGAGCCAGACTCATCAGTTGGTCCATACGACAATCTCTTACACATATCTTCAACAATCGTTCAGTATATATCTAGATAGCAAATTACTATAGCTTAATTGTCAGGTTTCAAATTTTCTACAGGATAATATTAATAAAAATCATTCTAATGAAAATATATTAATAGCTGTAGTAATCATTTATCAACCTATATATTATCATTAATCATATAAGTTTTTTAAAAGTCTTATTTAATGGAAAATGTATCTGCAGTGTCATAGAGGTATCAACACTGATTTCTTTACCCATGTTGCCAGTATTGATAAGTTTCACACTTTTCACACAGTTGATTTAGTGATAATGTCTAGGCAGATAAATAATTAGTACAGTTATTAATATATTTTTATTATAGTGATTTTTATTAATATTGTATTGAAGAAAATTTGAAATCTGTCAATTAAACTATAGTAATTTGCTATCTAGATATATACTGAACAAATGATGAATATATGTCTAACAGATTGCCAACTGATGAGTGCTGGTTCAGCATGAAATGCACATCTTGGGGATCATTTAGTCTTTTCACATGTCTTTGATCATATGTTTCAGAAGTCTGTTATAGAATTGTAATTAATAATAAAAAATTATAAAAAAATAAAGATTAGGGTTTCTCTAGAAATAATGTATATATGAAGTTTAAATGTCACAAGTGCTATATGAATTGCTTGACAAAAGATGTTTCTAATATATCTATGGTCTGAGAGGTTATCTTGACTTCTGGGCTGATGTGGTTGTGATTGAGTTGTAATCATGATATAATTCATTGAAAGCTTCTGTTACTCCCTTTTCAGTTATATATAATCTGAGTTATTTACATATTTTCATGTATTATAAATGAATTGTCATTTTATATTTAAAGGTTGTCGAAACTAAAGCTCTGCTTTGATCCTAGGAATGTAATACAATGATTGTATACCCCCCTCTACAAGATGTTAAAAGTGGATACTGTCCCCATCTTGTTTGAAAAGTATAAAACTTATCAACACTATCAACATGGTCAAAGAAATCAGGTGGTGATACCTCTATGCTACTGCAGATTCATTATCCATTAAATAATATTTAAAAAAACTTATTTGAATTAGTGATAATGTTTAGGTTGATAAATGATTAGTATAGTTATTAATATATTTCTATTAGCATGGTTTATATTAATGTTGTACTGCCGAAAATTGGAAACATGTCAATTAAACTATAGTAATTTTTTATATAGATATACACTGAACACATGATGAAGATATGTGTAAGAGATTGTGATCTGGGCCAACTGATGAGTGCTGGTTCAGCATAAAAAATGTGCATCTTGAAATTATTTATTCTTTTCACATGTCCTTGATTATATGTTTTGGTAATCTTTGATAGAATTGGAATTAATGAAAAAAGATTAAGATTAGGATTTCTCTAGAAATAATGTGTATATAAAGTTGAAATTTCACGTGCTATATGAATTGCTTGATAAAGTCTATTTTTCTAATATATCTATGGTCTGAGACTTGATCTGACTTCTAGATTGATGGATGTTTGTGATTGGGTTGCAAGCATGATATAACTCATTGGAAGCTTTAGTTATTTCCTGTTCAGTTACATATAATCTGAGTTATTTACTTATTTAAATAATGCAAATCTTGGGGAGGAAAAGACTCTTCACGCATGCGCTATCTGTGAAGGGTTATTTCCTTCCACAATATTTACATATATATATATATAAGCCACTGAATTATTTATTTATATACTTGTTCAGAATTTTAAACTTTAAAAAATTACATTCAATGTTTATTTTTTGAATTATAGCACATACAATTCATATATTTATAATATTTATAATTAATGAATAATTTTAACTTTCTTAATGCACTTACATATCTGTACATGATGTATTATATATACATATAATAAACGATTTAATTGGTACTGCAATATAAATGTTTACTATGCCAATTACCAAGCGTTCTTATTATTGTTACGTTATAAAAAAAAATGATCATTTTCATAAATAGATCGTATTAGTGATATTTAAATAAAAATAACATTTGCGGTGTTTGTAAACTAGCTATCGGTTATTAACTTGAATCGCGCAAAAATCAATTATATTTTAACCGTATGGCATGGTATAAAATAAAATACAAAATGTGCTAGATGCTACATTGAAGAATTAGTATCCCTTCAGTTATATATATGTAGAAACAAATTTGAAATATATTTATATACTTTATTTGTAAAAGTCTTCAGTTTTATTACATCATCATTATCATCATATTTTTTAATCATTAACAATTCACTGAAATGTCTTTCCAAATTCAAACCAGTTTTTTCAATTCCTAGTTCTCTTCTCTCTCCATAGTGCACCAGAAAACTGCCTTAACTCATCCATCCATCTTACATATGGTTACTTTTTAGGCTTTTTATAACCTCTTGGTATCCAATTTGAAACTTCAATTTTTATCTATTTTTACCTCTCCCAGAAACATGTCCATACCACCTCTATTTAGTTCTTTTAATGCTTCCAATGATGTTAGGGATACATATTTGCTTTCTTATGCATATTTCATATTCAATCTCTTTTTGTTCTTCTATCATATATATATATATATATATATATATATATATATATATATATATATATATATACCCATATTTCATTGAGTGTTATGAAATCACTGAATTGCTCTTCTGTTAAATGTTTAGTTTTCAAATCAGTAATAAAAACATAAAATACATTATTAAGAACATTCCTTTTCAATCATCTAGGCTTGTCGCATTTTAATAATAACTTATTTCTACCAAAAGCACTCATCCGAGTTTAAGTCTGATTAATTTCATCTACTACGTTTCTTCTTTGTATTAATGTCCTGAATAAAATACTTATAGTTGTTAACTTCTTCTAATTCAGGACTATATATCTTCATTTTCATCTTCAAAGAAAAGCCATTGATGCTTTAGTCTTTTTAGCATTATCTTTGCACCAACTTTTTTATTTTCTTATCTGATAGTTTTTGCAACATTTCCTGAAGCTCTGAAACATTATTTGCAAAAACAAATATATCAACTTGAAAATCTAGATGACTTAAGTAATATCCATTTACGTTTACTCCTTTAGCTTCTTAATTTAATCTATAATATATTTTTTGTAAAATTGTTATAAAAGTTTTGATGAAATGAAATCATCCTGTTTTCTCAATGTAAATCTACTTAATATAACTATATTATCTAAACATAACTGCTGCATTTTAAGAATTGTTTTTTTCAAAATATTCCAATGTTCTAGAGTATTATCTTGATGATCCAATACTTTAATCCCTATAAAAATCTTTATAGAATCAAATGCTTTTTCATAATCTAGAAATCCAACGCATGATGGCACTCATAGTCACTTAGTTCTTTCTATAATTTCTCTCAATACATAGATGTGGTCTATTGTTCTAAAGCTATTAAATTTAGCTTCTTCATTTGGTTGATTAAAATTCAGAAATCATTGTGGTCGAGTTGTAATTTTTTTGATAAAGATTTTGTATACAACTAATAAAAAAACTGATAGGTCTAATTTCTAATATCTTTTCAATATCTATCTTAAATAGCAACATTGCTACTGCATTCTTTCAATCATCTAGTTACTTTACGATTTAGGCATTTGGTGTATAACTTTACAATAAATTTTCTATTTCTTGATTAAATTCTAATATATCAATAATTATTTCATAATTTTCTAAAAATTTTCTCGTCTTCATAGATTTAATTATATGCCTGGCTTCATTTAATACGCTGAACAAATCAGAAAATGTAGTAGCTAAGAAATACTTTGATTTTTAGTCTTTATTAATATAGAATACTTTACACAATTCTTTCCCACGTATCATGATGCCATCTATCTTTTTAGTAATAATCTAAACAAAGAGAATTTACAGCGCATGTGTTTAGGGCGCAAAATTCTTTTGATAAAATTATATACATCTCTGATCCAGTAAATAAAATTGAATATTACTTTTTAGTAATAGTTTCATTTTTGGAATTATAAAAACAACTTTGCTTCTAATACTAAGACATTATTTCACAATTAAGATACTTTTATTTTCTTCTATTATATTTTTATTTTCTTCTATTGTTTCCTTGCCAAGTCATAATTATATTTATTATATTATTATTATCTCTTTTTAATATTATTTTACAAAATTCTAGATATTCACGATCTTAAAGATTTTCATATTTCTTTTTTTTTTTCAAGCATAGTCTTATCTCTAAAAAATTATTGCTAAATTGCATTTTTTTTTATCTACTGCCTTTCTGGATGTTCTTAGTAGCATATCAGTTTGTTTTATTGATTTTACTCAAGTATGAACTATCTTCAAAGTATATTAATATTTTAAAGTGATTTGTAAATTCGAATTTAAGTTTACTGGTGAGTTCTGAAGAATAGAAGTATTAACTGTTAATATTGTTTTTCATAATAGTTTTTCTTTATTTAGTTTATTATTAAAACCATATCTTATATTTCATTAATCTATGATTATTTCCTGAACTAAATATTACAATCCTAAAATATAATATATTTTGTTTAACCACAATATAGTCCGATTTTGTTTCATATTCATTTGGATGTTTCTATATCCATTTCCATTTAACAATTTTGTTTAAAGAAAGATTTCATAATATAATTTTACTTTTTTAAAAAAAAACTCCACAAGTCAGTATCCTCTCACTTTTCAGTCAGCATAACTAAATTACTTACTGCACTACAACTTTCATTGCAATAAAGTCTCCCATGGCAATTTTAAAATGTTATTTGTCTAATAAAAAGCATTTTGTGCATCCATATAAAAGTCCTCTATTTTTTTCATTACAATAAGAACTTGATGGGTATAAATGTGAATTATTTGCATTAATCTTGTTACTCTTCATGAAATACTATTAACTCTATTTATGGATATTTCTTTATAGTGAATCTTATTCCATTAGTGATTTCAATATTTGTACATTTGTAGTGAATTATATATCCATTTTAAAAATTTTTAAAATAATTTTCTTTTATTTTTTAACTTTACGTAATCTAACACTATCTCATTTAATATTAGACAGTTATTTTTTTAATTTATGCAGACTTTTTTCACTTGAAAGTAATCTGCAGTTGTAAATATCTAAACAAAAGATATCCTTGAATGAAAGTCTAAATCTGGAATCAGAATTTTTTAATACTCTGTAGCTCTAGTTGCTAACGGTTACCTTGAATGATGACTTTACAGCCTCAAAGGAGTAAAAGATATAATTTAGTTTTATCTCTCTTGATTGTAAATATAAAAATCATTCATATATATTCATTCTAATTTCAAACAAAAATCAGGCAATTGAGAACAAAGACCATATTTCTTGATCTTAAACTTAGAGATAAAAAGCTAATAAATTCCGCAGTGGCTCATGCATATAGATTAGAATTCCATCTATGTTCATTTATTATATGAATATTCACATAGAAATAACAACTGCAGTAACGTAGTAACAAAAACGTATGGACTGAACATTAAGAATTTTTCCTGCTTGTTTCCTTTAAGGCCTCGAAAAATAATAAAATGTTTTATTTCAGTTAACAGCAAATTCTTTCTGCAGCTTATAAATACACATACATTATATATATATATTAAAAACAACTCACAATTACTTTTCTATAAAACTACTTTAATATTTCAACCAGCAGACTGGTTTTCATCAGAAAGCATAGCAAAATGGTTATTTCCAAAATTTAAATACTAAAATACAGTATTACATATCAGATAACAAAATTAATTTCTATAGGATAAAAATCTTTATACAACTATTCTTATCAATCAACCGATAAATATCTCATACTTTTTTAACATAAACAAAAAAATATAGTAATTACATTTTTATGAAATACTTAGTAAACTATGCAAAACCAAATTAATTATTCTAATACATGCATGTACAATATAAATACAAGAATTACATACGCCAAAACCAACAAAACTTTGTACAAAAAAATACAAAAGAACACCTTTTTTAAAAAAAAAAACCTCCTTTACAAAAACTAAAACCATACATATATTATTATTATATACTAAAATACCATTAAAATGTACTATTATATACATATAAAAATGATATATATATATATATAAATAATACAAATCAATATATATATCAAAATACAGTACAATTTACATAAATTATATTATTATTATATTATTTTTTTAAGTACTTCTAAAAATAATATAATTTATGTAAATTGTAGTGTATTTTGATATATATATTGATTTGCATATTACATATATTGTGGAACGAATACAGATATCAAACTTTATATATATATATATATAGTAACGGTAAGTGCCCATATTAAACAATTGGTAATAAATTTTTGTTAATTAAATAAAAAAAAAAATGATATTTGGCAATTAAATTTTCATTTAGTGGAATTTAAAGACAGCTAATGGGTGACCATGTACATGGTGGAGTGACCGAATACAATTTATTTTTAATTGACAAGTAACTTCTAGTCATGAGTAACGATCAAATTGAGCATGAAAACAAGTTACCATGCAGATTCGATTATATTTCCTGATCATTACATTAACAAATAAATAATCAGCTTCAGATGAGGAATGACAAACCCAAAGTTATTAACAACAAACAATAACTTTATTGAAAGAATAGTATTATATGATGATAATGATAATAAAAAAATATATTTACATATTTACAATTAAAAAACTAATATGGCGATTAAGAAGGGAAAATCTTTGTAACTTACAATATGTTTGAAGATAATTATAGAAAGTTCAGTTGATTTACTATCCTGTCTTTGTGAGACACATGTACATTTTGTATGCATAAATATGGGAACATTTCCATTAATCGTTGAATTTTAATCTGTTTTCTGGAAATATAAGATTTTAGCTTCTTTTAATTCCTTCCAAGGCAGTTTTCTTATGAGAGTTTCCACTGCAGTTTTTTCTGAGCATTTAAAATAAGTAGATTGGCATGTTCATTATGGAAATACCATTATATGGAATAATTACTTTAGATGACTAGTTTTTTCCTTTCTTTGGCAAATAAATATCTCTTCAGCATTCAATAATGATGAATAGATCAACATAAACAAAATTAAATTTTAAGACATATTTTTGTCAACAGTTCTATCTTTAGCTACACTACTGGATAGATCAGGGAAAGGATTCTGGAGAGTTTTCTACTCCATAAAATGCATGTATAACTTAATTTTTTTTTATAAAATTTCATTGACTTCTTGGCAGTAAGAGACATCTCGAGGCGCGCGAAATGCGTTACAATTCTTTTCCCGGTTTCTTGAAAAGCAGATGAGTTTTGAAAGCTTCTGTTGGTTACCCTAACAACATTTTTGTTTTAAAAAAGAAAAATATTATTTATTTTCAAAAGAATAAAGTAATAAAACATTTTATTTTTACACTTATTTTCTTTTAAACATTTTAAAACCACTTTAAAATTTATTCTATATGCAAGACTTTATAAATATTTTGTTATACATATTAACGAAAATTATTTGCATTAAAGCAATGCCTGTAAAATCAGTTTGAAATTGTTGATTGTTAATGATATAGCGATTGTCTAAGAACTGACTGGCTTTCAATGATATATATATAGCACAAATGTCAACTAAGTATAGTTTTAAAAGTAATATGATTGATTTAAAAGTATTGATGCTTTCTTTCCAAAATGCTTCAGATAAGCCTCTATAAAAGAAAATGATTTACAGAGAAAAGACAGTCTGTTCTTTTCTCTAAGAAAGTTTTGTCTTGTGAATTGAACTGAGAATATTTTATTTATTTAATAAACCAGTTGTTTGAGTATTAATCTCTATGTGATATTTAATGATTTTATTTATAAATATATGTAAGACAATTAAAAAATAAGCAAAGGAATATGTTCTAAGCAATTAAGTCATGATTCTTTTCTGCTCGCTATTAAAATACTACTTAGGAGTAATAATTCACTCGATGTGATTTATTACAGAGCAATATATTATAAGTTTGAGAGTCAATGAAGACAAGGAGGTAATACGATTGTACCCAAATTCCCAGGATTTCTGAATCTCAGATTATTAGCTTACATATTTTAATATACTTGTAGTGACTTCTTTTGTTGAGCAAAATCCTATTCTTACTCCAACATGACCAATATGTCAACTTCTATCTATTTTATTAATCATTTTAAATTTTTTATACACAGTCAATACTCTCCGTTATTGGTTAACCAAAAATTGTAATCATCTTTAATTTAATTTAATTAAATTTAGAAATAGTATTTTGATAGCATTATTATTTTCACAACGATTACTGGACAATCATTTAAGCTTAAATTTTAGTGCATGGTATAATTTTATTTGAAAGTTTTGAGACCTTTTTTAAAAAGAATTTATTAAAATCTGTGACTCTAGAAAAAAGTTTTTGCCTACCTTTAATGTTGTATTATGTAATAGCTAGAGCGATGCTTGTGTCTGAATTCGATCATAAATATTTGTTATTACGTTTATAATTATAATTTTATACTATTTATGAAGAGATTTGTACGATTTATATTTTTTATATATATTATGTGATAATTTATTTTGAATTTCTATTGTGGTGATGATGAATAGTAATAATAATAACTATAGTTAGTTTCTAGGAGAATTGTAAAGATGTAAAAATATTCATTGAAAAGTTGGATATAACAAACAGTTCCATTCTTTTGAATAAATTGAGATTTTTTAATACTTTATTAAGCCAGGAATGACTCAAACATTTAGATTTGAATAACACTTCTCTGGGACTGAGTTAACTAGCACAATATTACTGTTTATTCTTTTAACTTTTATCTTTTTGCATATACAGTAGCATTAAGTGAAAAAAATTCTTCACGTATATACTTTTCAACATGTGTGTGACGTGAATCAGTAATATGAGATGGCACTGAGAGTAGTGGGTCGTTTGAGTTCGAATTCCGCATATATTACATATATAAATGCAGGTTTAAGCCTGTAAAATGTATTACTTTTAATGTAACAATTTTTTTTATTTAGGTCAAACTTCTAATTTTAGTTATTTATATTGTTTTTTTCATTTGAAAATGTAACCACATTGAATTGTTTAACTAAATTTGATTTTCAGTTATTAATATTAACTAAATCATTTTCTATTTTTTTTCGATTTCATTTATTGCAGAAAAAAAACATTTGATTGCATTTATTATTAAAACTAAAATATATTCATATTTGTTGTTTTACATTGAAATGTTAAATGTTTTTTAAAAAATTCAAACTTCTTTTATATTTTTTCAATTATATTTATTAATTAATAATAACATATATTTAGCACAAAACAGCATTTCTATAGTGTTTATTCTCTTTCTTATTTGTATGTTACTAGCTTGACTAGTGACTGTATTAACATGAGGATTTAATCAGAAACTTTTGAATTTAAACTACTAAACATCACATGGTCACCATTTCTTATGCTTACACAATTACAAGCTAGACACTAATCTGGTGATATTGGATGAATAGGCATTAGATAGAAATTTTGATGCATCGATCTTCTAGCATCCATTGATTTCTAAGGTTTGTACTAGATAGCACTATTGTATGAAGTGAATTTCTATTGTTTCAATTTTTAAATTTGTAAATGTTAAATCTAAAATGAGTCTAATCAACTAGATTATTCTGCCAAAAGAAATACCCATATGAGACTGTTACTTAATCAGGTTAGTGGCTCTAAAGAAGAGAAAATAATATTACTTGGAACATGGTGTTCTAACGTATTACTAACTGATGATTGGATTAGAAAAGGTGTAAATAAAGTGTGATGTTTTCTAAAAACATTTAACAGTACAATTAGAGTTGGAAGTAATTGATACATAACTAAAAATAAAATGCCATTATCACAAATCTTCAGTCAAACATTTTGTTTTACATTGTTTAACAAATTTTTACAATTGTTATAAAGCCTTGACTTTTGAAAATAGATTTTAAGTAATCCTAATTATTGAAATCAAATTTTAAATCTTAAAATCTTTTATAAATTTATAATCATTGACTACTGTTAATTTTTATTGATACTTTTTATTCATATTTGGTTATAATAATAACAAAAAGTCATAACTTGTGTAAACGCAGCAAATGACAGGTTGAATTACAATTGGTAGATCCATAGTTCTTATTCATATTTGGTTATAATAATAACAAAAAGTCATAACTTGCGTAAATGCAGCAAATGACAGGTTGAATTACAATTGGTAGATCCATAGTTCTGGAATTAAAAATACATATACAGTATTTTGTAAAAAAGAACACATTTAACATTATTTTTGTTTAATTTACATTATATATATATATATGATCAATAGATGGCGCTGAAACAGTAAGATTCGTATTCGAATCTTAAGTTTCACCTTTTTCTGTCATCTCTCACTGACCGATCTATCCCGCCCAAATTTAAACTTTTTGGTATCGAATTGTGTGTGTAGCAATCTTAGAAATGTATAAATATGTGTAGAATTCAGCATAAACACGCACACATTTCGATCTCAAATTAAACGCAATAAATAGGGATAAAATAATATAATTTAGATTTCTTTTAGTTATATAATTTTGTATAATTTTAATCATTTATTTTGGATTATAAAGTTCGTATTTATTGCTTTGTTTAAATTTCATTTAATAATAATTCTAAAAATATCTGATGTAATATTTAATTAAAAGTTAAAATAATCTTATGTTCCCTTTTTGTTTTTGAAATTTAAAAGCATCGGTCAGTGATAGATGATAGATTAATTAAAGAAAAATTCCCCAAAATGTAATTAGGAAATGTAAAATGTAAACAATAGAACGGCAGCTTTCTTTAATTAAAAAAACCAACTAAATGCATTGATTATCCTCAGGGCAGATTAAGTAGAACCTAAAAATATCTTAACAAAAATGTGAAAAATCAAGATAAGAAAAGAGGCCATCTTAGACTTGCTGGAGACATTCACTTAAACTTTAGCTTTGCTCTTGATCACTGAGTCTCCAAAATAATAAAGTAATTTGTTCCTGCCAAGGTATGACCGAGTAAAGCACCTAGATTATTCTCCATCGGGAAATGGCCTATCGGATGTGAACTTTCCACTGCCCGTCATAAATTCACCATGAAGATCTGCTGCCTGAGATGAATGAGAAAGCTGCTGCTGCCATGAAATTAAATGAATATCTAAATACAAGAAAGAATTGCCACTCATGAACTTTATTTGCTGCTAAACTAATGGACTCAGAAAACTTCTTATAAAACAGGTACCTGTCTGTGTTCAAACTCTAGAGTACTCTAATAATATGCTATAGCTCTTCTTCATACTACTTATCTAAATTATAAAATGTAAAAACTACCATTTGTATAACTAAATTGAATAATTAATTTAATATGTAAATTTCTCTAATAATCTAGCTTACCTCACTCTATCTGGGGTGTGTATTTCTAAAATCTACATTTTATCTATATTTATTATTTAATTATTGCATGCTCACAATTGTCTCTATTTTCAAAGTTTAAATCTATGATCGTTTAAAACAATGAATGCATGTCAAATTTTCATTAATATTTACTTTCTTTAGTAACTTAACTTTCATATAAATCGACACATTCAATGCTTCATTTATTGTAATGCAGGGGTCTACTACTTTGCAAATGGCTGACGTATTAGTTATAATAATTCCCAATTTATATATATGTTTTGTATTTACTAAATCATCATGAATAATTCCAGAAAATTACATTTCTTTGAGAGTCGCCAACGTTCTTTAGTAAACGTTGATAATGTAGGGCCTAGTTAGAAATCTATTTTAAATCTCATCATAATCATTTATACAGTATACATGTGCTACGTTTTAGAGACGCGATGACCCATTCTGCTGTGAAATTTCCAGATTCTTCAGGGTTGAAATTAACCCCAGTCGTCCTACACAAGCGGGCATAATGGGTGCTCCTGTAGGACTTGACAATGTCATGCAGCCAGCCGGCAAAACTGCGACATGGACCACTTGTCCCTGGTTATGCTTATGTGACACCTTACTTCGTCAGGCCGATGGCAGAGACCAGCCCGATACTCTTATAAACCCATTCGCGGCATTGCAGTTTCAATATACTGCCACTCCATATCGCCTTTCTAAAGCATACCACGTGTTCCTTTACTTAATTTTATTATTCTATATATCACTCCGCCTCTGCATTATCTTCATAATTCACTCTCAAATAAATGTTTGTCCTTAGTCATAAGATAAATATTTTAATTAAATAAATATATGTCCGCCGCTACTCTTAAATCTTACTTTAGACTCTTGCATTGCAAAGGTATAAATCCCTCCAGGCATGCATTAGAAATACTCACTTGAGAATTTTAGGTAGCTAGATTACGCCTTCAAATAAATGTATTCCTTTTGTAAACATTACAGTATCGGAAATACCGCTACTGAAATCATCAATATAAAATAATGTCTAAATAAATAAATGTATTCTTTAAAATATAATCATGTTGCAAATCCCACTACTGAAGCTGTTAGTCCATAGAATATTAATGATTGTTTTATTAAAATGTATTAATAAATAATTTTAAACTATATGTCTGCAGTTACGTTTCATTTATTCGATACCCATTCTATCTAATATTTCCTCAATTAAGTAAATATGAATGTTTAATTAATATTAGTTTGATTATTGGCTAACTTGAGAATAAAATCATGAGTCTCTTGCATATCCCTGACCACCGGATATATGTCGCTCAGAGTGCGGTTGATTGTAACATAATGTTCGAACTCAGTACCACGGGGGCTTTTGCTCTCGATGGTGCTGCTGTTCTGTATGGTGGTCGAATTCTGCACTATGTTTACGAGTCACACGTTTTCTGACCGTTACAGCGCTTTACCAAAAATACTGAACAAGCGTATATTTGTTTACATAAACGCCAAAAGAGTCAGAATTCACTATCTCTTTCCTTTGCTCCACCTTCAGAGCAGCTGATTTGATGATAGCAAATTAGCTTGAAATCAGCTGATCTGAATGTGGAGCAAACGAAAGAGATAGTGAATTCTGACTCTTTTGGCGTTTATGTAAACAAATATATGCTTGTTCAGTGTTTTTGGTAAAGCGCCATCAAAATACAAGCGATAGCAAGTTTACTGATTAAAACTTGTTTTTGTTTTTCATATATATATACATTTTAATTTTAAACTGTTTTAATATAAAACACATTTTATATATATTTTAAAGAATATTTAACTTTAAGATCAGTCAGTGAAGAAGAATCAATTGATGACGCTTTGATATTTTTGTTGAGCTGTTCTTCCAAACTTACTACGGTTGTGATTCATGGATTTATTCATCTTGAAACTGTAAAAATATTATTGACTATGAAATTAAAGGATAAAATAAGTAAGAGTATATTTTGATACACATATTTACATATGACATTATATACAAATATACATAAATAAAAAAAACAAACAAATAGAAAACACTGCATTGTTTAATGCAAAGATAGAATGATGTACATTAGAGCTCAAGGTACACGAATCATGCTTTCAGTGCATTTCAAACTTCTCATAAATTTTTGATAAATAAACCATTCGATTGCTATTAATAGGCAGAAAGAGTTTATAGTGCGAGATCTATTTTTCTGCTATGTTTATGATCTAGGTTCAAATTCTGGTATGATAAATTTGAATTTTTTTTCATGGTTTATCCAAACTTTGGATTTGTTTCCATCTCGTATTAATCAATAAAACAGTATCTAGCTAAATATCCAAATATTTACTATCTAGAAATTGGAAAATCTAAAAACAATGCTCTTTTCTTTATCATCTCATTACAAGGAGCTATTGGAGAGATCTTTGATATTCAGTGATTTAATGGTTTTACCTATCCTTACCCATATAATCGCAGATGCAAGTTATGATTATTAAAATATAAACTAGTAACTTATACTTTTTTATTTTGAATGAAGAATCATTTACTATCAATTTAATAATAAAAAAAAAGTATTTAAAGCAAAACATTTTAATTTGTTTTAATTATACAATATGTTTCAGCTACATACACCATCGGATTAAGAAATGTAAAAATTCATGACCATTTTCAAATGATCAAACATATAAATTTAAATATATAATGTAGCAACCAAAAGCTTTTTTTTTTTTATTATCAAAAACAAACTTTATTAAACCAGAAAATAAATACATAATATTGTATGATAAAATCAATAGGCAAATTAAAGTTTAAAAGGCAGAATTTGCCAAGTGTTAACAAGTAAATAAAAAAATAAAAATACAATTTTATATATATGTCTTTTAAATAAATAAATAAATAATACTTCTGTATATAATATAAAATAACAATTCGTGTCAATTGTTAATACAGAGTTTAATATAAATAAATAAAAGAATAAATAATATTTCCAAGCGCTTTCAACTCTTACGAGTTCTTATCAAGGCAGTGTAAAAAAAAAAAAAAAAAATTCTATTTTCTCCTAAGTGATGAATTTAACATTTCATTGTATTGGCCAGGAACAACTAATCGGAAAGCTAGTTAATATCTTATACAAAATTCATCTTGTGCTATGAATTCGAAATTAACCAGCTTTCCGATTAGTTGTTCCTGGCCAATACAATGAAATGTTAAATTCATCACCTAGAAAAATAGAATTTTTTTTTACACTGCCTTGATAAGGACTTGTAAGAGTTGAAAGCGCTTGGAAATATTATTTATTATTTTATTTATTTATATTAAACTCTGTATTAACAATTGACACGAATTGTTATTTTATATTATTTTTATATATGTCTTTTCTAAAAAAAAAAAAAAAAAAGGTAATTTATAATATCCAACCTGGTCTTCAAATGTCAATAAGATCCCATGTGTTATTAAATAAATCTTGTGATGATATTCTATTGTCTCTTTCTTTTATCGTTCTGATTTTTCTCATTATAATCTTCAGAGGATCTGTGCAACCAAAAGCTTTTTCAAAAGATTTTAAGCTAAAACGTTATTTTTAGACAAAGTAGATTTTTTAATTCAAGCATTAAAATTTTCGGATAAAAAAATCATAGTTAATATTTTCAGTCTTAAAAATATTCGGCAAAATATACATATATATCAGACAAATATATTTTATTTCAATTATATATATATGCAAATATGAACCTTCAAACATTTATATACGTAAACACACACACGCACACATATATATTAGTTTCTTATATATATATATATAAATTAGTAATCAATGTCTGTATATATATATGCAAATTACGATAAGTATAGATATACTGTACAAGATAATAAGTAGACTGATCAATGCATATATGTGTATATATTATAACCAACCGATTTTCAAATGGAGGTTATTGTGGAGAAAGTGCAGTTGGGATAAAGCGAGTGGAGTTAGGAAAAGTGAGTTTATGTTAAGTGTAAACTTTACAGAAATAAAGCTAAGATAAATGTATATCTATTTATCCATTTAATAACTACAATAATAAATAATTATTCTATAATCTGATACTATATGTGATGGCAATAATAAATATTTCATAGTATTATAATAGATTCATAATATAATCATAGTATATTCTTATGTGAATCTACTATGTAACACTGTTCAATGGATAAAGAATTTCTCTAATACAAATAAGTATGTTTATTCAAGTAAGACTAGCAATTTAATTATCTCATTCCCATATTACATATATTATTAAGTCAATTATTTACATCTGGGATCTTAATTAAATTTAGTGAATTATTATTTAAAAGAATTATAACTTAAGATCAAAATTATATCTCTTCTGGATATGGTTAAAATGTCAAAGAGATTTTGTTGTATCTTATCATACCTTATTGAATTCTGTATTTTAGCTAAAGACGGAAGCAAAGCAATGTTGCAAATAAATTCAGTAAAAGAGTGAATTTAACAAAATAGAAGTATGATGTAGTTTATTATGATAGCATGAAAATGATGATGATTTTAATTAGTGATAAACAAGTGTATTATAAATAATTTATTATTAATGAATGATTATATAAACAAATAAACTTATTAACAAACAAGTCACATATCCTTAATAATAAAAGTTCCCTGTTTAACGTTATTGGTTTGTTTTCTCTACTAAAGACTTTTAATATTGGGTTGTGATTGCGTGTATTATCAATAAAGTGATATTCATAACAAGATACTCTATTGGAGAGAGTCTATAATATTCTTCTGCTACCTCACATTAATTAGAGCTGGATTGGGGAACGTTTTCTCATGTCCTTTAAATACCTTTACTGTAACAATTGACAAAATAACAACTTCATTTATAGGTAGTAGCTTAATTCCTTAATCATTTTTGGAATAGGTCAAATCATTTACTCAATAATAATGTTAATTCTCTACGTTTAATACGACTACATAAAATCTGATAATTATATGTCTTATTGATATGACTGGCTATGCTTTCTAACTTACACTATCTTCAAAAATTTTAAGTCTATCTCAACTAAGTCACGAGACTACAATCATCATTATCATGAGATTGTTTTGCTACATGATCTATCATTTGTGATATCATATATACTCTTCCTTGGGCCCAGAGAAAAAGTAAAATTTCCATTGTTATTTAGTGACCAACTCATGATTCTTTTAGTTAACAAATAACATAAAGAAGAAATCAAGATTCAATAAAATATATACATAATAAATTAAATCTAAATGGGTTTATGGGAGATTGATAACAGACATTATACTTATAACCAGTTGTACCACTAATCTAGAGTACTTACCATTATCCTTATCCCATCAGTATTATCTTGATAACTTTATTTATATCATATTTATAACAATAATAATTATAAAACAAATAATTTAAACAAATCAAGAATAAAACTTATTATACAATCTTCTTTACTAATAATCCACGGTTCCATTTTCTGTTTTCTCTTTTTTTTCTTTCATTATAATATGCACTTTACACTAAGTTCATATAATAGCAATCCACTTAAAAGTTGGAATCTATAACACAGATCAATAATATGATTTTCCAAAGGATTTTCAATAAGTCCCAATTATTCTTCCTATTATAACTTGCATCATTGTGGCAATTAATCCATTAAATTTTTTATCTATAATTCATAACATTTTTAGTATCGTTTCTAAGACATAATGCTCACAATTATAAATCCAATATACTTGGACTTATGTCAGGCATGTACTATTATATTCAATTAATAATTTAATCCATTAGGAAGTAATGTTAAAAAATATCTATTAATTGGTATTTATTATACATTTGACATGTAGGAATTAAATAATCCATTAGTTTGAGCTATTTGAATATATCCAGCTATAGTTCCAATCATATTATAAGACCCAGCAAGAAATAAATAATCCATTGACTCGAATCAGTTTAAATAATCTTCATTGCCATTTTAAGCAGTTTTATATGTATAATTACAATAGGTTAATCCATAAATTGATCGGAGATTTATAATATTCAAGAAGTCTATAAGGAGATGTAGCCAGTATTATTTCAATTAAGTTAATCCATTTTAAAGAAAAGACGAATGATTACTAAAGTATTATTATTGTGTGTAGTAACACCCCATAAACGATTTTGAAATTCCATTAATGACTTAAAATATTAATATTTTATTTTATTTTGAATAATATTCGGTGGTAATTATTATTGCAGTTGTAATTTATCTATTTAAGTCGATGAGAATAAAACATTTTTCCAAAATCAGACTAACAAAATGGCTATCTTAGATTTAAACCTGATGTTGGACAAATTTAACAAATAACAAAATAATATTTATTAATGATTTAACAACTTATTATACAATTTAGTGGTTAGTTTAAATACTAGAAAGATTTCAAAAACTACTTAAATCTTGACAAGAGGTTATATTTATACCTTGTCATTGGGTTTTCTGCATTATCATCAAAAATCACTCACAATTTAAGTTTGTTTGGGGAAAATTAGTTTCACTGTTATAGTAATTATTAGAAGCAGGTGAGTTTGAATGTTTGAAAAGTTTGAAAATTATCAATTTTTGAGTCATAGTATGAAAAGAAAATTAAATATTACATTTTTAATATTATACCCTATTTTATAATATTTATTTCCAATAAAGTATACTATTGTTTATTTTACAAATAAATAATCCTTAACGTTATAATATTAAAACAATAATAATTTGTTGTTGTTGTTTTTTGCAATTTTGAAGTCCTCGAAATTTTAACTAATAAATTTATCTAATAAATAATCTATTAGTTGATTGGTAATACTCAATAAGACAAATTCATTTAATTGTTTTATACTTATTTTTTAAATTGACTACGTTTTAAACACAAAGACTTCATGCATGCACACTTACACATTTTAAGCAATATTATACTTTACTATTCTCGCTGACTATAAGATTGGTTGTTTATTTATCGTAATATAATTATTAAATTAATTTTTATTTGCATATGGCCATAATTGACAAATATTTTCTTTCGCAATAGACATAGTTTCATTTCTACTAACTATTAATCAGTTATATATATATTATGTGATAATTTATTTTGAATTCCTATTGTGGTGTTGATAAATAATAATCATAATAACTATAGTTAGTTTCTAAGAGAATTATGAAAATATAGAAATATTCATTGAAAAGTTGGCTATAACAGTTCCATTCTTTTGAATAAATTGAGAATTTTAATACTTTATTAAGCTAGGAATGATTCCGAAACATTTAGATTTGAATAACCCTTCTCTGGGACTGAGTTAACTAGAACAATATTATTGTTTATTCTTTTAACTTTTATCTTTTTGCATATAGTATTAAATGATAAAAAAAACGCCTGACAAAGGTTGGGGGGAGGGGAGGACGTTAGAGTGTATATTAACTGGCCTGATTTTTTGTAAAAAAAAATATTGTACCGGGATCATGATAACGGAAAATAATGAAATAAAATAGTGTTGTTTTTTTTTCCTGAAAGTTAATAAAGGAAAGAACGCAAAATGGAGTTAAATAAAATAAAACAGTTTTTTTAGAGTTAATAACAGAAGTGAAATAAAGTAAAATAATTTATATATATAATCAATACACACTAATGAAATGAAATAGAGTTAAATAAGTAAGATAATGTTTTGAGAATCAAAATTCAGTGATAAAATAATAAATAAATCTAAAAGAATAAATAAAGCATATAATAAATAAAATGAAATCTTTAATAATAAATAAAAGTTAAAATAATCTTTCATGTGAGTGTGGATTGTATGGGTTATTAGAGTTATGGGGGAGTATACAGATAAATGTCTGTCGAGGAAGGTATAGTTAGTGTAGGCAATCATGCAAAATGGGGAGATAGTCCTCAGGATGATGTTCCAGTAGAAAGGTTTTGCACCCATCCAAATCACGTTGGAAGAAATAGACCTATTTCCTTATCTCAAATATGTAAAACTTTTAATATGTGTTAGTATTAAATATGCACACATTATATAATTCGAATATGATATATTGGACAATTATCTTGAATAATAACAATCTATAACACACAATTATTTTGTTATATATATATATATATATTGTGACCTTCCAGGTTGGCACCAGGAAGAAATGTGGGAAGTTCACATTTGTGCTAACAATGGTGAAAGTTAATTATCTGAGAAAAATGAATTGAGATGTAATTTTCTAGTTAAAATTAGGATTTAAAAATTAAAACTTTAAGTGGGTGTACTGATTGGTAGAGTTTTGGATTATTAGTTTGGTTGTGGGAGAGGAGGATGAATAACATCAGAGATGTTTGTATGTAATAGAAAAAATTACATGCCATAATGAGCAGAAGTATAGATATATTATTAATTAGAATTTTCTTTTCTATATTTTATTTATTATTTACTAATTATATATTGTTCATAATCTTATGTTTAAAAATGATAAAGATTATTTGTATATTAGTGAATAACATTTATAAATTAATATATGATGTTTAATAATTTTTTTTATTATTATGTTTATTCCATTCAACATTCTATTGTTAAAATTTTGTAAGTAAAATTCTGGCACACTTCCAAAGTTGATTGTAATAAAAAAAACACAGAGGGCGTGAGTGAAGAAAGATATAGAGTTTAAAACTTGAAGGAAAGTTAAAAAAAAAAGTTCCGAGGAAGAAAATGTAAAAAAACTTAAAAGATTCAATAACTCTCTAAGAGTATTATATAAAAAACATCGCAAGGATTCTAATAATATACCCATGGAGAATTTTTGTTATTATACTACTGGAATGATATAAAAATGAGGAGATAAACACCCCACCCCCCAGAGAGATATCAGCCTCCAAATTTCTGCCAAACAATGGTCCAAATTCACTACCTTTAAAATGCCTGGATGATATGTAAGCTAAATTATTATGATTTATTTTAAAGTATTACCAAAGCTAAATAATATTAAAATGATAAAATTGTGTAAAATAAAGCTAGCTAAAATTTTCTTATTAGATGCTAGAATTAAACGCTTGATTTTCAATTTTAAGAATTTTCTATCAATATTCTACAAAATAAAATTTAAAATGAAATAGTTTATCTATTTAATCTTATATCAAGAGGATAATTTTATACTGTATAACTTTACTATTCGTGCATATATAATAAAATAATTCCATTGCATGCAAATGTTATTATAATGCCTATCATGGAATTCTAGGATAAAAAAAAAACTATTGTCATTCTTAACAAATTATGCTTTAACAATCAGAGAGACTTTTTTTTTATGTTATAATTTACTGTTGTCTTTAAAATTGATATGTATATTTCTTTCAACTTTCAATTTTGTTTAAAAAAAACTTAACATGTAATGATGAGATATTGATAAGTATTTTCATTATTACTTATAATAAATGTATAACCAATTTTTTTTTTTAAAAAAAAAAACAAAACAAAACAATGTAACTTCATATCATTATAATATGATAATTTATTATTTTATGTGATCTAGAAATTATATTATAGGTGGTTATAGATGTTCAGATGTGTGCATGATGCTATAAATTATTATTTTAAAAATGTTGTATTTATTATGCTTCAATTTTGTTAATGAAGTTTATTTAAAAAAATAAAGAATTAAAACCTTATCTGTTATAAGTTCGTTATATAGGAAGTATATTGAATGTGAGTTGAAAGTAGAAATGGTCAAGGGACGATTAGATTATTTAGATTGATTTTGGAGATATTATTTAACCCTCATGTATATAAGTATAAGTATAAGTTTCAGGTTTATGCCCCAACAAGTTCTCATAGTGATGAAGTAGTAGAAGATTTTTATATGGATGCACAAAAGGCTTTTGATCAGAGTAAACAACATTTTAAAATTGCTATGGGAGACTTTAATGCTAGAATTGGTAGACAAATGAAAGATGAAATTGCTGTAGGTAATTTTGGTTATGGTAATAGAAATGAGAGAGGACATAGACTTGTGGAGTTTGCAGAAAAAGAAAAACTTTATATTATGAATTCATTTTTTGAAAAAAATGTTGAAAGGAAATGGACATAGAAGCATCAAAATGAAGGTACAGCAGAATTGGATTATATTTTGAGTAACAGGAAATACATATTTCAAAATTGGAATGTTCTTAATAAATTTAACACAGGAAGTGATCATTGACTAGTAAGGTGTAAGTTATGTGTTAATGTAAAACTAGAGAGACAAAAATTATTAAGAAAAACAATATTTACAGTTGATATTCCTAATCTTCAGAAACATTCTAATGAATTTAAATTAGAACTTACAAATAGGTTTCAAGTGTTAGGAGATTTTGAACATGATTCAGATTTGAATGAAATTAATATGAAAATAACTGATACACTTTTAAAAACTGCAACAAAGATAGCTGGTAGAAAAAAGCAGCAATTGATTAATAAAATTTCTACTGAGACTAGAGAATTTATGAAGAAAAGAAGGAATATGAAGATATACAAAAATTATGTATTAAAAAGAATTGAATATCTCGAATTTTGTAAAATAGTACGGAAAAGAGTTGAAAATGATATAAGAAAGTATAACTGTGAAATAGCAAGGAAAGCTGTAGAAGAAAATAAAAGTCTCAAGAATGTTAAACAACATTTTGGTATTGGTAGGAAATTTATATCTGCAATAAGAAAAAAAGATGGAATTATTACTAAAAAGAGAGATGACATCACGAAATTGGTAGAAGATTTTTATCAAGAATTATATAGTAATAAAGAACAAGTACCTTCTATATCTATTACATCTTCCGAATTGCCCAGAATTTTAAATGAAGAAGTGAGACATGCAATTAAATGTATGAAGAAAGGAAAGGCTCCAGGAAATGATGGAATTATAATTGATATATTAAAAGAAGCAGGTGAAGAAATAGAAACAATTTTAGCAAAGTTATATACCAAATGTCTAAATGATAAAGATGTACCAGAAGATTGGAAGAATGCAGTAATAATATTAATATTTAAAAAAGGTGATAAAGAAGATATTAGAAATTACAGACCTATCAGCCTTTTATCAGTTTTGTATAAAATTTTTACCAAGATAATTACAACTCGTCCACAGAGAACTTTGAATTTCCACCAACCAAAAGAACAAGCTGGATTTAAAAGTGGTTTTAGTACAATAGATCATATCCAGGTATTGAGAGAAGTCATAGAAAGGACAAATGAATATGAGTTGTCATTATGTTTTGGATTTGTAGATTATGAAAAGGCATTCGATTCTATACACATTTCTTCAGTGATTAAAGCATTGGATCATCAAAATATAGATCCAGGATATTGTCATATTTTAAAGAATATTTATAAAAATGCAACAGCAACAATTAGATTACATAATGATACTGGAAAAATCAACTTTGAGAAAGGTGTAAGGCAAGGTGACTCCATATCTCCAAAACTTTTTACAGCAGTGCTGCAAGAAGTATTTTGTGAATTAAAATGGAAAACTAAAGGAATGAAAGTAAATGGAGAGTATTTAAGTCATTTAGATTTTGCACATGATATAGTTGTTTTTGCAAATAATGCTTCAGAGCTGCAGAAAATGTTGCAGGAGTTAGCAGATGAAAGTAGAAAAGTAGGACTAAAGATAAATGTTAAAAAGACTAAAGTAATGTTTAATCAATTTGCTCAAAATATGAAAATAAAGATTGATTATGAAGAATTAGAAGAAGTTAACAGTTACAAATACCTTGGTCAGATTATTAATACAGATGGAAACATAATGGAGGAAATTAATCATAGAATTAAACTTGGTTGGAGTGCTTTTGGTAGAAATAACTTGATACTAAAAGGAAATATGCCTATATGTTTGAAAAAAATGGTTTTTAACAAATGTGTTTTACCAGTTCTTATTTATGGATCTGAGACTTAAACACTTAATAGAAGAGCAATACAGAGACTTCAGGCCACTCAAAGGAGTATGGAGAGATGTATGTTGGGAGTAACAAGAAGGGATCGAAAACGCAATGTATGGGTAAGAGAACAAACAGGTGTTACTGACCTTATTGAAAAAATTAAAAGATTGAAATGGAGTTGGGCTGGACATATTTCTAGAAGAAATGATAATAGATGGACAATTGAAATTCTAAACTGGATTCCAAGAGATTGTAAAAGATCCAGAAAGAGACCACATGTGAGATGGATGGATGAAATAAAATGTGCTGGCGTGTTGTGGAAAAGAGAAGCTAAAGATCAGAGAAGATGGATTAAACTTGGAGAGACCTTCATCCTGCAGTGGATTGATAATGGTTGATGATGATGATGATAAGTTTAAGTGTTTAGTATTGTTTTTCCTTGCCTTTCTTTATTTTGTATAGTTAATGTTAGATGATTTACACTGATTATAACAGATAAGTGTTGTATAAAATTTTATAATATGTATAAAAGATGATTGATTTATGGCATCATCCAAGTTTTATAAATAAGCTAATAAAAAGCATGTTTTAAAAATACATCATATTTAAGATATTATAAAAGCACACATGTTCGAAAATATATGATTCGTATATTAAATATTAGTCAATTTTGGTTTTACTATAAGAGCAATGTAATTGGTTAGCAAAGTGCATAGAATAATATTTTTTTTGTTTATTCATTATTTATTTTGTCTTTTAATTTTTAATAAATGTTTTAATGAATTAAAAAACCCAAATGAATTGCTTGATTATATACGTTCGATTCTCCATTTCCACACACATACATATATGGTTAACATAGCATAGTCCTAAAATATATAGATTTGACAGTAGAAGTCAATTTATTTAATCTGTCAGGAGATGATAAATAACCATATTACAGTGCTAATAATATATTCTACTTTGCTTAGAATAGGTGGTGATGTAGATAAAAAGATACCCTATCCTCATCATTATCTATCCTATATTAGATATGATAATTGATAATTTTGCAATAGTTTTATAAGTAAATAAATATGTGGCATATAATTAAATTAGTGTTACAGAATTGTTATTAATAAATGTTTTATTACTTTTATTTGCATCCTATATGAAGACTATATCCTATAACCTCAACTAAGCTAAGCCATAGAGCAATTTACAATTATAAATTTTATTCTATCTTGTATAGAATTGGCACCTGGGCATTTATAAATATAATAAAGTGAATAAGTCAAGAGAGCAGAGGTTACAGGGTGGGTTAAGTGGATGCCCAACTGGTGCCTGATATACAATTGGGTTAAGTGGCTGCCCAATCGTGGGGCCCTGTTTAATTAAGTCTCATATCCTGTGGAATATTTATCTTTTCTTGGTTAATAGGGTTAAGTGGCTTGCCTTATGGGTTAAATGCTCAATATATTTATGGGTAAATGGCTGCACAATGATTGGTGATCGATTCATCTTTGTTCATATATGTATTTTGTTCTTTATTGGAGATTATATATTATACATTCTATTTTAAGTGATGACTAACATAGATGGATTGAAATATACATAGAGGCCACAGCTGCAAAGGGTTTAAATGGATGTCCAATCGTGGGATCTTGATTGCTTAAGTCTCATATCTTGTAGAGTGTTTATATTCTTGTTGATATATATTGGCATATACCTGAGATGAGAGGTAATCCAGTGCCATTAGCATTACTTTATTCCTGTTTTAAATATACAGTTAGTGCAAAATTGGTTCCAAAATAGAATCAAGTTGGTAGTTTTCTTATTCAAGGTTTTTTTTATATATATCAATCTGGAAGATTACTAGAAATGTTTGATAAAATGGAACTAGGGATAAATGGAGCATTAATTAGAGTTTGAAATAAGCCAATACCTGAAAGATGTGTAGTAGATATATGAATGTCAGATGTATAGTTTAAAAAAACAATTTTTTTGTTTAGATGAAATAAATAAATACAGCCATGAAACAGCTTAGTTTAAAATTTTAAAGCTATATAAATATCACAACTTATAGTAAATGTTAAAGTTGATAACATTTTTTTTTTATATAGATTTTTTGCTTGTCAATGAAATATAGCATTGATGCTAGATAAGTATAGAATTATTGATGATGTTAAATTATAAAGTAATAGTGTTGTTCATATTCGGAACATTTCTGTTATAGAAAGTCTATAATTTTGAAGGTTAAATAGAATGCTTGATTGTTGGAGTTTTGTTGGTTGTATTGCAAGTTTTGGTGATGGATGGATAGTTTTTATTATTGTCTTAAGTATATGGTGTATTCATGTCATTGATGACTGATTGTTCTCATTCACTGCTCCAACCCAAATTATGATATCAGTTGTTAGTTATCATGAAGCAGTTAACAGTAGTCCTGCCATGATTTTGCTTCTAAGACTCCAGAGAGAGCAAGGCATAGTTCTTTCTAATATATATGTAATATTTGTCTCTAAGACTCCCAAAGATGAGCGAGACAATATTTTATAAACAGCCCCTAAGACTTGGATGTAAGCAGGGCATTGTGATAGTGTTTGTAGTAAAATATTATGGGTTGTGGTAGCTTAGAGTGGTTAAAATGGGACGATCATCAGAGGGTTCATGGAGCATTGTCTGTTTTAGGAGCAGTGGTGAAATTCTTTTATCTATTTCAAAATTGTAAACTGCTAATAATTCTTTTGGCTGTCAGTATCTGTTGGATCTTTAGAAGAATGGATGAATATATAACTTGAATTTATAGCTCATTCTTAAAAGGCTATTTTCTATATTCTTATGCAAAGGTTGGAATTTACTATATTTAAGTAAAAATTGTAGAACAGTTGTCATAGTAAATGCATGTCATCATTAATTTGATTTTGGTTATAATTTTTTTTTTTGGATTATAAATGCTTGTTATAATATTTGGATGCACCCAATGCAGCATAAAGATAAATGAATATGTTTAAATTATTTTGGTCTCTTATCAGTTATTTGAATTGATGTAGTTTGTAATATGACTATAGCGGATCATGTAAAATTTAATTAATAATTTCAGCTATGTTTAGATTAATGTTATTTAATTAAAACTTAATGTCTTCTTATCTATGTGTGTGTGGAAAATCGAACATTATATGGGAAAATAAAATTGTGGAAATTTTATATCATTTTAGGTAGTGATGGTGAATTTGAATTGTTGATTTGGTGGAGGTTGGAGCTGGTAACCCTTGTCTTCTTTAAGTAGTATTAATAAATTTTTAAGAGATTATAAAATGGAAGAGTTTAGTTTATACGATAGTTTGGGTGGGTCTCAAGAGACACCATCTCCAGACATGGCTGCATTGTCTCCTGACCTTGAATCAGGAAATGAAGCTATAGATATGTCATATGTAGAGTCTAGTAAGATGAGAGATACTATCCCTAAAACCACAGATGGTGACCTGATAATGTGGTTCAAAGTGATGTTTACAAAATTAGAGTTAGGTCAAACAGAAGTAAAATCAGAATTAAGGGAACTAAAGTCTGGATGAGTAGAAGATAGAGAAAGGTCAGAAGAGATGTTTGCAGAACTAAAGTCAGGTCAAGATAAGTCAGAGGAGATGATGGCAGAAATAAAATCGGAAATGGTAGAAATGAAGTTAGAAATGGTAGAAATAAAAGCTAGCACAGTTAGGCAGATGCAAGTTGTGGAGGAGAAAGTAAAAAGTCAGGAATCAGAGATAGCAACAGAAATGAAATTGAGTCAAGAGAAACCAGAGGAGAAGATGGTTGAAATAAAGTCAGAAATTTCAGAGATAAAATTAGAAGTGAAACTAGAGACAAAGCTAGAAGCAAGGTTAGAAATGCCCAAAATGAAGCTAGAAGTGCAAGAGAATAGTAATGATCAAGTTATGCAGATTAATAAGAACATTGGTTTAACCAAGGAAGAATTAAAGGCATACAAAGAACTTAAATTAAATCAAATAGAAAAGGGAGAACCTAAATCTGTTGAGATAGTTAGTCAAGATGTTAAAATAGTAGATGCTAATTTGAAAAATAAATTAGAGGAGAATAATAAATCACAAAATATTGAATCTAAAAGTATAGAAACTGAATCTAAGCCATCAGTTGAGATAATTGCTAAGGATATAGCAAATCAGAAAGTATCTTTCAAAGTAATTGATAAATGTGTTAAAGTAACTAGTACAGATTTGAAAAAGCATAAAGAACCTATTAGTTTAATTAGTAAAAGTATGGCAGAAAATAGACAACTTGTTAAAATAATAAGAAAAGCAAATCCACAAGTAATTAAAATAGTTAATGAAGATATTAACTTATGTAGTAGTTTGGCAAAAGAAAACAAATATTCTGTTAAATTAGTTAACACGGATGTAAATGATAATGTATCATTTGATAAGAGAGCAGAAGATGATTTAAGAAAAGACAAATCTTTTATTGAATTGGCTAGAGAAGAAACCAAGTTATCTGTTGGAAAAATTAGTACAGATAGTGAGTTAATTCATGAAGAAATAGAGATTTAAAAGGAATCTGTTGAATTGGTTACTAAAGGATTAGAAGCAAATATACTGTCTGTTGAGTTGATAGAATATAGGGAAAAAGATAAACCATTGATAGATTTAGTAAATGGGAAAATTTTTAAAAATGAAGAATTAATTAGAAAGATTCTTGAATTGGTTGATGAAAAGATGAAAAAGAGTAAAGAATCTATTGAAATGATTAAGAAAGACATAGATGTGAATGTGGAGATACAAAAGAAAGATCATAGTTGTATGGAGGTAAAGTTAGATCTTCAGACTATGATAAAAGAAGTAATGGCAAAGGAGGTAGAGGCACAACGATGAATAGAAAGGATAGATAAAACAATATTAGAAATTAGGAGATATAGTCAAGTGTTAGAGGAATGTAAAATGGAGATAAAGAAGAATAGGGAATTACGAGAGAGATCACAAAAACAGTCAGTAGAGATGAGTGCAAATTTTCAAGGTTATCCCAAAGAGATAAAACCAAATTATCCTAATCAGTCAAAACAGGTAGACTTGATTTTTCAGAGTCAATATAAAGAAAATCAAGAATTGGTTGTAAAAATAGTTAGTGAAAATGAGCAAATAAATAAAGAATCTGAGAAAATTGATAGTAAGATAGAAAATAAAGAAGTTGCACAATCTTTAGAAAAAGTTAGTACAGATGTAGAAATAACCAAAGAACATGTGGTATTAATTAATATAAATATTAGTTTAGCCAAAGAAGAGTTAAGGGCATATAAAAAACTGAGAAAAATAGGGGACCAAGAACTGGAATTAGACAGAAATAAGAGTGTGGATATATTTGAAGATATTAAAGAAAGTCTTGATAGGAATAAAGGGATTAGTGAATTTATATATGAAGAAATAATTTCTCTAAGCATTAAATGTCTAGAAATTTTGAAAAACAAATTAATGAAATTTATTCATATTTCAGGCAATAAATTACAAAATAAAAGTAGAAGTATAGTCTCTGAATGTATTTGTAAGTACTTAAATTGGGACATGAAGATGAGTAGTCACAGAAAAGTACTGTATGGAGATGTCATATGTATAGTATCTAATATAGAGCATATGATAAAGGGTGTTATTTATGTTGGATAAGTTGATCAAATAAATATTAAATGTAAAATGAAGATTATGAAGGAATTTGATATGAATTCTCTTAGGAAAATTATTAAGCCAGAGAGAGATTTAGGAAAGGATAAGATCAAACTCAAAGGAATAAAGGAAGAAGTATTTAATATAAATCATCTTAAGAAAGTTAGAAATAAAGTAAGATATATTAAAAAGGCTAGAGTTAAATCCAACAAAGTAAAAATGAAATCTTGTAGAGATAAACTTGTCAGAAGAAAGGAAATAAAGAATAATCGAGCAAGGTTTAAAGTTACCTATAATGCTCATAGTTTGATATCATATCCTGCAAGACATGATTAATAAAAGTTATACATATTGTTCAATATAGAATTTAGTTATTTTTTTTGCGTATTTAATGTTGCTAAAATATAATAGAAACAAGTGTTTGTAAAAGCATTAAATGTTTATTGTTTTATGTTTATTTGATAAACATAATTTTCTAAATGAGGAATAATCTTAATGTAAAATTTGATGTGCTATTAATATTGATTGTTGTTTATCCAATTCATTTTTCTTTCATAAGGGTGAAGGACTGTGACCTTCCAGGTTGGCACCAGGAAGAAATGTGGGAAGTTCACATTTGTGCTAACAATGGTGAAAGTTAATTATCTGAGAAAAATGAATTGAGATGTAATTTGCTAGTTAAAATTAGGATTTAAAAATTAAAACTTTAAGTGGGTGTACTGATTGGTAGAGTTTTGGATTATATGTTTGGTTGTGGGAGAGGAGGATGAATAACATCAGAGATGTTTGTATGTAGTAGAAAAATTTACATGTCATAATGAGCAGAAATATAGATATATTATTAATTAGAATTTTCTTTCCTTTATTTTATTTATTATTTACTAATTATATATTGTTCATAATCTTATGTTTAAAAATGATAAAGATTATTTGTATATTAGTGAATAACATTTATAAATTAATATTTGATGTTTAATATTTTTTTTTATTATTATGTTTATTCCATTCAAACATTCTATTGTTAAAATTTTGTAAGTAAAATTCTGGCGCACTTCCAAAGTTGATTGTAATAAAAAAAACACAGAGGGCGTGAGTGAAGAAAGACATAGAGTTTAAAACTTGAAGGAAAGTAAAAAAAAAAAGTTCCAATGAAGAAATTGTAAAAAACTCTCTAACAGTATTATATAAAATAACAGTATTATATAAAATAACTCTCTAACAGTATTATATAAAAAACATCACAAGGATTCTAATAATATACTGTACCGGGTCGTACCGCTGAACCCACCTACTTATATGTATATATAAGTTTTGGCCGGTTTCAAACTCCTTCACAATACATTTATAATATTATAAAGGTTAGGTGAACGAACCGGCACGTTCGAGCAAAATGGGAGATCTTATTAATAGCTTTAACTATCAACAATGGCCCATCTCGGCTGCTAGATTCAAACCCCTACCATCCAAATACTTTATTTGTTTCGGGGTAAACCCCGGGGCGCCAGCTAGTCTGAAGACTAACATATTCGGGTGGTAGGCTCATAATCCAGCGCTCGAAACAATTCCCTTAACCAGCCCAGTCTAATTTTAATCAATGATATTTATTGTTAATATGAGATTGATAAAAAGAATTGACCGACAGATCAAGTTTAATTTTAAAGATAATTTATTTCAATCAACATCAATTAAGTTAAATATAATTTACTAACCAACATAAACGCATTCTAAACATTTTATAAATCCAAATTTCACACACGCACATTTTTTTTTTAATTAACATATGATAGGATATTTCATGAACAAAGCAACATAATCTTAGACATTTAAATTAACTCTCATTCGCAAAAATAAAAATAAAGCATTAATAACATCTGAAACTCACGCACACACATCAATAGTTCCTTTTATGTATGATAGAGTTCATATAATGTTATTCTTCAATATTTACGGATTTCAGTGGTGACTACTACTTGTAAATAATAATAAAACAGATACCTAGGATTTTTTTCTTGTCGGTGGCTACTTCTGCTGCTTCTGATGGATTGTATCTAACCGGTTAGATTTTGTTTATGGACGAGAATTTACGGTAATCCGTTGGTTTCTTCTTGGAGACAGCTGCACGTTTTGACGGAGGGTTTCTGTGTTGTTATCCAGACATTATTTCTCAGGCAGGTTTTGATGATCTTATTGGACTAAAAGGGCTGGAGCACAAGCGTATATTTCCAAAAGCTTTTCAGCACTGCATTTCTGTAAACTGACACAGTAAAACTAGACTGAATTTCAAACTCCAACTGAAAATGTCTGATAAAACGAAAAAAAAGTCTATTTATACCTGCCAAGTGTTTTTGTTTTAATATCCTCCGGCAATACGTGTTGTCGAAATTCCTTTAGATTAATTATATGACAACGTGTTTTTCGATTGAATATTTGATTAGTAGTAGCTATTTTAAAATGTGTTGTTTTCATATCTTTAATTAGCAGTCCACCACTGTGTTTCTAAATACATTTCATTTCAATATTTATTTATTTTTTTAATATTATTCTAACATGCATACTTTTGTTTACATTCTCACGCACTAATATAATCTATTATAATAAACTGGAATGAAAAGAGATTTTTATATTTTTTTAAACTTTTAATTTATAATAATTTTAACTTTTATGAAACTCTTAGTTTGTTTTTTTTTTTTTATTTATAGGAAAACTCCCTCTCCCCTCTTTAAAGTAATTAATTGTCACTTTCAAATTCTTTTTTCCGAAAGGTTTTGATAATAATTTTTATACAAAATTATTTTATATACATGTGCCAATTTGGCATTGGCACATTACACCCCCCTCCGTTTTAGAGTAAAATGCGTCATTTTTGACCATTTTATCTCTTGCAATTTTAATTGTTGACTATAAAGATTTATTAATTTTTTTTATTTTAGATAATTCCTACACATGTGTATACGTGCAGCATAATTCTACACCTACTAATATTCTAGATATCGAGTTATTACTGGACTTGCATACAGGGAATCTATAATAAATACATCCCTTTTTGCACTCACCATAAGGTGCAGCAGTACCAAGAAAATAACCTAAAAGGATATCTGGATAAATACATTTAAGATACTCATCATAAGGTATCGTATTTACCGAATATCACCAGTGTATGTGCGCGTATATACCCATGCATACTTACCTACTCGTAATACACATTAGACTGACTTTATACTTTTATTTCTAATCTTATAATCTTATTTGTAAATCGTTACGAACATCTTTATTTAACACATGTGTATATGTGCAGCATAATTCTACACCTACTAATACTCTAGATATCGAGTTATTACTGGACTTGCTTTCAGGGAATCTATAATAAATAAACCCCTTTTTGCACTCACCATAAGGTGCAGCAGTACCAAGAAAATAACCTAAAAGGATATCTGGATAAATACATTTAAGATACTCATCATAAGGTATCGTATTTACCGAATATTACAGTGTATGTGCGCGTATATACCCATGCCTACTTACACACTCTTAATACACCTTAGACTGCCTTTATATATATATTTTTTTTATTTATTCATCTGATCTCACAAATTATTTTCAAACCTTTATGAACATATTAAATATTAGTTTTACGATACTATTTTTAAACCATCACGGACATCAGTTTACCTATTTATTTATATTACGGAATCATATTTTAAATCATTTACTAAATGTTTTATTTTCATTAACATTTTCCTTATACACTTATTTATTTCGTTTTTTTAAAAAAAAACATTTTCATTTCGTTTGTCTATTTTGATTTTACACATTTATTTTGTGTATGTCACGCTCCGCTATGTTCTAGACTTATGAGCTGGGATATCAATATAATCGATAAGACATAATCGAGGGTTTTGACATTCTAAAAACTCTAAGATTATTATATATTTACTATTATTAACTTTACTCTTTCTTAATTATTCGAACTACCTTGATACTCATTTATTTTTTTTTTTTTTTTAAATTTTAGCAAACATTTTCCATTTTTCCGAGTCCATGGTCGATAATAATTGGTCAAGCCGACAAATCCGTCAGATTACATATTTTTAATTTTTGTCTGGCGGTTCTCTATCATATTTTTTTTTTCGCATATAGCCACTCGTGCTGGGGGATTGAGAATCACCCCTGGGCCCTTCCTTAACTCTAGTATGCGAAATGTCAGGATCGCTGTCGGTTCTTCGAAAGATTCTTGTTCTCTCGGGACTATTAGAATAGCGTCTCCTCCGGGGACTCCCCGAATTCCACCTACGTCTATACCCTACGGCGTTTACAGCCGGCTCTCTAAGTTGGGGTTTGAATCCCCTATCTCTCGTGTCACCCGTTGGTCTAGCTCTGTCGAAAGCGCTCAACAATTCCGCCATTTGTTCCACTGTTTTCCTTTCAGTCCCTATGAGCATTTGCTCGACATTATGAGGAAAACTATGGCGGACTATCCTGACAATTTGTTGTTCAGATAGAGGGTCTGCTGTTAACGCGCGTAATTTTGCCACTTGCCTTCTAAAAAAAAAAAACAAACGGTTCACCAGGTCGCCATTTATCTTGCGAGATCTGGTGACGAAGATTTTCCTGATAATCTTCACTCCAATAACTCGCTAAAATAGCAATTTTATATTCGGCAAAAGTGACGGGTTTTTTATATAACGAGTCCCACCAAGCTTGAGAACTCCCTTGTAAATGGCTACAAGCTATTGCGATCATAGCCTCCTCACTTAATTGATTCATAGCGAAATAGCACTCCAAACTATTTAAATGCTCCATAGGAGCTTCACCTTGATGGCCAGAAAATATTCGTATTTTCAAAAACTGGTTCACGATTGCCGGGTTGTTCATAATGTGCGCGTTTGCACTCGAGTGGTCACACTGTTTTATTTCCGTTTGCGAACCATTTTTTTGATTTACTTTCCGAGCTAAATCCGTCATTCCGACTTTTATCTCCTCAATTACTTTTCTCTCTTCTATCTTATTTTTTTCAATTTCTTCGTAGGCGGTCTCTATTTGATTTTCTACTTGTTTTTTAATTTCTTGTATTTCTTCCCTAATTTCTTCTTTTATTTTATTCTGGCCCATTTCGATCTGGTCCTTTAACTTTTCAAGCATTTCAGCTTGCCCTTCCAATTTACTCTTCATTTCATTATTTTGGTCTTTAAGCTCTTCAGCTATTTTTTTATATTCTTCTGCTGTTTCTTTTTGTTTTTCAAACATGCTGTTTAGTAAAGCTATGATTTCTCTTTTCTCTTCTTTTTGCTCAACCTCTTTTTTGTCTTCCTCTTTTTGTTTCTCACTTGACGCATTCTCTACTTCTTTCGCTTGAATTTCTATTTTTTCTTCACTGGGGACCTTTTCTATTTCATTAGTTTCGGTTTTATTTTGTTCCTCGCTGGGAACATTGTCTGTTTTTTTACCTTGAGTTTCCATTTTAGGTTTATTTCTTGTCATCCTTATAATTTTAAACTTTACTTTTTTATATTATTTTTGATACCGTATTTTCTTTTAATAAGTTTACTAACTACTATTTTATTTATTTCTTTCTAAACTAGAAATACACGCTGGCTCCGCTCTCCTTTGTCCGTTTATCCTACCCGATCTTAATGCTTTAACTCCGCCCAAACACCCAACTGTCATTTATTTAACAGAACGTAAATAGCACAAAATCTCTTTTCATTTAAAGAAATAAGAAAAAAAAATTTCGGTCAATTCTTTTTTTTTTTTTTTATTTTTAATTTACTACATTTTTACTTACGTAATTTAGATTTCTTTAAGGTTTTTATCTTTAAACAAGAAACACAACATTTATTTACTGTTATTTCTTAGGTTCAGCCCCAAACGTTGGGTAAAGCCATTTATGTACCGGGTCGTACCGCTGAACCCACCTACTTATACGTATATATAAGTTTTGGCCGGTTTCAAACTCCTTCACAATACATTTATAATATTATAAAGGTTAGGTGAACGAACCGGCACGTTCGAGCAAAATGGGAGATCTTATTAATAGCTTTAACTATCAACAATGGCCCATCTCGGCTGCTAGATTCAAACCCCTACCATCCAAATACTTTATTTGTTTCGGGGTAAACCCCGGGGCGCCAGCTAGTCTGAAGACTAACATATTCGGGTGGTAGGCTCATAATCCAGCGCTCGAAACAATTCCCTTAACCAGCCCAGTCTAATTTTAATCAATGATATTTATTGTTAATATGAGATTGATAAAAAGAATTGACCGACAGATCAAGTTTAATTTTAAAGATAATTTATTTCAATCAACATCAATTAAGTTTAAATATAATTTACTAACCAACATAAACGCATTCTAAACATTTTATAAATCCAAATTTCACACACGCACATTTTTTTTTTAAATTAACATATGATAGGATATTTCATGAACAAAGCAACATAATCTTAGACATTTAAATTAACTCTCATTCGCAAAAATAATAATAAAGCATTAATAACATCTGAAACTCACGCACACACATCAATAGTTCCTTTTATGTATGATAGAGTTCATATAATGTTATTCTTCAATATTTACGGATTACAGTGGTGACTACTACTTGTAAATAATAATAAAACAGATACCTAGGATTTTTTTCTTGTCGGTGGCTACTTCTGCTGCTTCTGATGGATTGTATCTAACCGGTTAGATTTTGTTTATGGACGAGAATTTATGGTAATCCGTTGGTTTCTTCTTGGAGACAGCTGCACGTTTTGACGGAGGGTTTCTGTGTTGTTATCCAGACATTATTTCTCAGGCAGGTTTTGATGATCTTATTGGACTAAAAGGGCTGGAGCACAAGCGTATATTTCCAAAAGCTTTTCAGCACTGCATTTCTGTAAACTGACACAGTAAAACTAGACTGAATTTCAAACTCCAACTGCAATGTCTGATAAAACGAAAAAAAAAGTCTATTTATACCTGCCAAGTGTTTTTGTTTTAATATCCTCCGGCAATACGTGTTGTCGAAATTCCTTTAGATTAATTATATGACAACGTGTTTTTCGATTGAATATTTGATTAGTAGTAGCTATTTTAAAATGTGTTGTTTTCATATCTTTAATTAGCAGTCCACCACTGTGTTTCTAAATACATTTCATTTCAATATTTATTTATTTTTTTAATATTATTCTAACATGCATACTTTTGTTTACATTCTCACGCACTAATATAATCTATTATAATAAACTGGAATGAAAAGAGATTTTTATATTTTTTTTAAACTTTTAATTTATAATAATTTTAACTTTTATGAAACTCTTAGTTTGTTTTTTTTTTTTTTATAGGAAAACTCCCTCTCCCCTCTTTAAAGTAATTAATTGTCACTTTCAAATTCTTTTTTCCGAAAGGTTTTGATAATAATTTTTTTATACAAAATTATTTTATATACATGTGCCAATTTGGCATTGGCACAATACCCATGGAGAATTTTTGTTATTATACTACTGGAATGATATAAAAATGAGGAGATAAACACCACCACCCCAAGAGAGATATCAGCCTCCAAATTTCTGCCAAACAATGGTCCAAATTCACTACCTTTAAAATGCCTGGATGATATGTAAGCTAAATTATTATGATTTATTTTAAAGTATTACCAAAGCTAAATAATATTAAAATGACAAAATTGTGTAAAATAAAGCTAGCTAAAATTTTCTTATTAGATGCTAGAATTAAACGCTTGATTTTCAATTTTAAGAATTTTCTATCAATATTCTACAAAATAAAATTTAAAATGAAATAGTTTATCTATTTAATCTTATATCAAGAGGATAATTTTATACTGTATAACTTTACTATTCGTGCATATATAATAAAATAATTCCAATGCATGCAAATGTTATTATAACACCTATCATGGAATTCTAGGATAAAAAGAAAAAACTATTATCATTCTTAACAAATTATGCTTTAACAATTGGAGAGACTTTTTTATGTTATAATTTACTGTTGTCTTTAAAATTGATATGTATATTTCTTTCAACTTTCAATTTTGTTTAAAAAAACTTAACATGTAATGATGAGATATTGATAAGTATTTTCGTTATTACTTATAATAAATGTATAACCAATTTTTTTTTTAAAAAAAAAAACAAAACAAAACAATGTAACTTCATATCATTATAATATGATAATTTATTGTTTTATATGATCTAGAAATTATATTATAAGTGGTTATAGATGTTCGGATGTGTGCGTGATGCTATAAATTATTATTTTAAAAATGTTGTATTTATTATGCTTCAATTTTGTTAATGAAGTTTATTTTAAAAAATAAATAATTAAAACCTTATCTGTTATAAGTTTGTTATATAGGAAGTATATTGAATGTGAGTTGAAGGTAGAAATGGTCAAGGGATGATTAGATTATTTAGATTGAGTTTGGAGATATTATTTAACCCTCACATATATAAGTATAAGTATAAGTGTTTAGTTATTGTTTTTCCTTGTCTTTCTTTATTTTGTATAGTTAATGTTAGATGACTTACACCGATTATAACAGATAAGTGTTGTATAAAATTTTATAATATGTATAAAAGATGATTGATTTATGGCATCATCCAAGTTTTATAAATAAGCTAATAAAAAGTATGTTTTAAAAATACATCATATTTAAGATATTATAAAAGCACACATGTTCAAAAATATATGATTCGTATATTAAATATTAGTCAATTTTGGTTTTGCTATAAGAGCAATATAATTGTTTAGCAAAGTGCATAAAATAATATTTCTTTTTGTTTATTCATTATTTATTTTGTCTTTTAATTTTTAATAAATGTTTTGATGAATTAAAAGCCCAAATGAATTGTTTTATTATATGTTCGATTCTCCATTTCCACACACATACATATATGGTTAACATAGCATAGTCCTAAAATATATAGATTTGCCAGTAGAATTCAATTTATTTAATCTGTCTGGAGATGATAAATCATCATATTACAGTGCTAATAATATATTCTACTTTGCTTAGAATAGGTGGTGATGTAGATAAAAAGATACCCGATCCTCATCATTATCTATCCTATATTAGATATGACAATTGATAATTTTGCAATAGTTTTATAAGTAAATAAATATGTGGCATATAATTAAATTAGTGTTACAGAATTGTTATTAATAAATGTTTTATTACTTTTATTTGCATCCTATATGAAGACTGTATCCTATAACCTCAACTGAGCTAAGCCATAGAGCAATTTACAATTATAAATTTTATTCTATCTTGTATAGAATTGGCACCTGGGCATTTATAAATATAATAAAGTGAATAAGTGAAGAGAGCAGAGGTTACAATATATATATATATATATATATATATATATTGTAACCTGTATATATATATATATATATATATATATATATATATATTGTAACCAGTTGGGTTACATCACACACACTAATATAGTGTATGTGAATATATATATATGTAAAATAAAGGAAAAGTAGAAATAAACATAGAATAAATTTTTGTAGATATTTTTCTATATTTTCTAAAATAAAATAATACTAAGTAAAGGGTTAAATAATAACTCCGATTTAAAATAAAAATTGTATTATGAAATTAATATTTTAAAAAGGTCTGATAAATATTATTTGTAATTCTGATTTTGAAATTTAAATATAAGCTTGTTTTTTTGATAATTTTGAAAACAATGTCTATTTTTAAAATCTTTTAATTAATACTTGTATAAAATATCTTTTTTAATTAATGCTTGTTTTCATTTCTACTATGTAGTTAAAAATCTTTGTAGATTAAAAATTCTAAAGGATTATCACACCTTTGGTCAAATTCCAAAGATTAATGTAAAAACATGAAAATCACACTTTGATAGAAATTTCCAGCTTGTTTTCAAATGGATTAAAGTTAATTGAAAACAGCCACTGTGTTTTTGTCACCTGACCTACCCAAGGTTATAAAAGACTGATAAAAAAAATATCAGTTAGTTTTTGCTTGTAGTTTGTAAGAGTTGACCAGAGGAGTCTGGTTGTAGTATTTTAAGCAGTGGCCAACTGGGCCACTGCATAGTTTGGATAATGATTTTGAAGAGAGCAGTATGTTGTTGGCTGTAGCAGAGAGTTTGCAGAAAAGCTACCATGATCTAATGTTGCTGAAGGCAGGAGCTGCTACTATTTTCCTTCACAGGAGTTTTGGTTTTGAAGCTGGGTCACTTCTAAATCAATAGCCAAAAAAAGAGGATAAAATAGCTAGCAGAGTTATATAAAGCTCCTATGAAGATCTAAGGAAGTACAGTCCAGTAGCTGCATTATAGTTTACTGCAGAGATTTGATTTATGAAGCCAGAGTCACTTCAAATGGATCAACTAGCTGCTTAAATATGTTCTAGAAGACAGCCTGACAATTGCTTGGGCTACAAAGGAAATCTCATGGTATGCCAACAAATTACCAGAATTATATACTTTTACCTGATGATGACAATCACTAAAACCAAACTCATCAAGAAAAATCTTCCAGCTTGCTGAAGAATTAATTACACTATGCTGCATCAGATAAAGGCAAAGAAACACGGATAAACGTATATACAGCTGGTGGTGAGTAGCATTATATATGATAAGGAAGTTTTAAACAATTTCCTTAGTAAAATGACATTTTTATAACTGATAGAAATATATAAAACGATATTAGTTTAAAATCGTTTATTAAAGAAAAAAAACTACAAAGAAAGTTATAATTAATAATCAAGAAAAAGATTTCCAAAAATCTTTTAGACTAAAAAAAAAAAAAGAAAGACATTTTAAATCAATTAACTGTCAAAAATTTGATAGTTCTTATTTTAAAGAAAAAGATTATATTCAGCAAAGAGAATTAAATTGCGAGAATAATCTGTAATAATTTTATTGTGATAAATACTGATGTTATGTAGATAAATTAATATATCGCACGTCTGTGCAAATTATATAAATATGCGTTTCAGTAAACCTACTATGTAAAATGTATTTCATTTAACTGAAACTTGAAACTTTAATCATTTATTGTATTTTTATATAATTTAAGATTTTGATAATTATTTTGTAGCAAGTCAAATAGGTTATTTCACGCACACACATGTATATGTGCATATGTTGTCAATTATAACACATGTAAATTTTAATCATTTTTTGTTGTTGTTATTGAATGTCAATTGAAATAGATTAATTGTATATTATAAATCGCTCGTCTGTGCGCCTATATATGTAAACCATAGTAATAACTTGGATTGTAAATTTTAATTTTGTAAATCAATGTAACAATTTAAATTTTGAATAGGAATTATGTAAATTAATGTGAAAACTTGAATTTTGTAGTAATCTTATAAATTACAGAGTGATGACTGTATTATTGTGTACTTTTCAAAATCAGAACCCTTATAAGACCTTAATCATTTATTTTTTTGTCATCAATAAACTTATATTTAATTGTTAAAATTGTATTCCATCATCTCTTGTTCACACACAGTAATAGAGCCCATGTTCTCTGAGCTAGATTTCGGACACGGATAAATGGGGATATGTTTGGTGCTTTGGGCATCCAGTGATGATTAATCATCATCCTGGTTGGCACAAAAGGGGATACTCTTTAAAGCCCATGCACTGTTATTTTTTATTTTACTTTAGCCTTTATTAAAAATTTAAGTTTATAGTTGGCCAGTACAAGTGGCCTGAGCATTGATGATGATCAGCATGTTTTAATGTCCCAGCATTATTGTTTAGATTTTCTAGTTGTGTATTTTAATGGATGGACACTAAGCTGGTGCATCCAAATTATGTTTATATAATTGCCCAAGCTGGCAAAAGGCTCAGTAGTTAGCCTAGTCTACAGAAGACCCATTTCCAATCCAGTCACAAGATGACTGTTGATTTACTGTATTGATTTATTATGCTGATTTCTTTATTCCCATCAATGATGATGATGGATGGTTCTCTCAAGTATTTACTTGTACTTATTTTTTAAAATGATGATGCTAGTGATTAATTATGCTTTTAGTTGCTCTTTTTAGTAACTGGTTGATCTCTCAATGTTCACAGATTTTTTAATCTCATACTCATAGCTTTAAATATTAATTATATGTACTTTTTCAAATTATTGATATTTGTATTTCATTATATGGATTGAGGTTGATTATTATTTTTCCATCACCCAGTTTCAGTCCATTTACTTCTAATCACTTCCTATACCCCCATCCCATTACAATATATATATATATTGTAATGATATATAAATATGTCGTTACATTAAATTGAAATAAAAACTTTTAAGTTCGCATATAAAAATAAGTGTATTAAAAAGAAAAAAAAACTAAACGCTAAAATTAAAATGTTTGTTAAACGTATATATTCGCACAGATGCTAAACTTTAAAAATATTTTTTTTAATAAATAAAAAAAGGTATTTGAATGTATTTTTTTTTATAAAAAAAAGATTTAAATATAAAAATAGTTTAAAAAAAGAAATAACGTAAGTAAAAATAAAAACAGGTTAATTAATTCCTGTAATCTGTAAATGGAAATGATTGTTTATTAATTATCCAAAAGCTGTCTAATTAAAAAGTCAGAGAGTAAATTAGATAAGAGACCAATGGAAGCACTAAGCCTTGGCTCGGAACCTAACGAAAGTGATGGATTAGTGACGTTTTGTTGATTGAATCCATGTGGATTAATATAAAAAGGGAAATACAGTTTTTTCTGACAGTTCCAGCGTTGTGTGTTTGAGAGGTGGTAGGACGCACATACCACTCTCTCTATTTAAAAAGGAAAAATGAAAAGACTGTGATACCTTGAACCAGCTATTGCCATCTCCAGAACATTATCTTCCAATGGAGGTGTCATGGGAATTAAAAGCAGAAACCTGGACTCTTCTACCGTGAGCTATGAACTTTACAAATTAACAACAACCAAAAAAAAGTAATTAAGAACTTTCGTCATTGATTTTTTTTTAAAGATTCAGCTAATTTAAATTTTAAAATGAACTCTTATTTGATTTTCAAATTAATAATTGATTGTTTAAATTTATATAGTTAAGTTTTGCTAAAATCATTTCCATTTTATTATTTTTATTTGTAGTAATATTTATTGTAGAAATTATTAAATGCATTACATTTAAGTTGGGTATAGACATTGCATAGATTCATTAGTGGTTGATTATGTTGTGGTTTTCACATTCGATTAGAATATATGGGTCAACAATATCACTGCAAGCATCTTACGATGAATGCTAATGGGATTTGTATATTCCCTATGCAAGTGATGTTTATCGATGACTTTGTATTTTGATCGATTGTGTTTAATTTGGAATGTTTTTGACCGTGGAATCTGTGCAGCCGATCTATACTCAACATTTTAAAAGCAAATTTATAAAAATAATCTGTGCAAACGTATTTAAATGTTAAATTTAAGTCTGGCGTGAATGGCTATATAGTTTTGTAAAGTTATATTAAGGGAGGGTAATCTTAGGTTATTCATTTCATAGTTGAATTGGTTCAATGGATTGGATATATTTGTGTAATTGTAGATGTAGTATGAGGTCCGCTATGGGCAGGATTATAGATATATGCCACACACCTTCTGTTTGCCTATGGATGGGTTTGTAAGTTGGCAGAATACCGCAGTCCATTCCTATGGAGTTTTTTGTTTATTGTTCTACTTGCCAACAGATGTCACATTCCTGTTGGTGGAGAGTCAATGTCTTCTCTAATTTTACTTACTGTTCAGATGTACTTTCCTGACAGTATAGTATTTTGTGTTGTCGTATCATGCTACATTGAATACATGAAAGTATCAGATGGATTGGCGCAAGTTTGGTTGTGAAATTTGTTGCCTAAGGTTAAAGCAGGGAAGAATATTTTCTTTTCAAATGCAGATCTATGTAGTCTATTCATACTTGACTATCTAAATAAAATATTAAACTCATTGAAACTTAGTTAAATGTAAAATTAAAAAAGTTAATATAAAAATCTAAAATGTTAAGCTTATTCCTCAAAATTTAAATGTTATTTTATATGTGCGTAAATAAATATTTTTATGTGTTAATTTCTGGCAGTGGCTTTTATTCTTTTATATTTAAGATATAAAATTTATAGTTTATTATCTCTGCTACTCCACTGAGCTAGTGACTTGGGCTAACGATCGGAATATTTAAATAAAGTGGAATCTTAACAGCGCGTATCTGCCTACTTTATAAATTTTTCTAGGCTCAAATGCCTAGATGGCGCCCTGGTAGTTACAGATATTGTTTTTGCAGTTAGATTCGATCTTCACTTGCATTTCGATCGTTATAATATATATGTGCACTGGAAAAATACCAGCATAAGCAGCAAATCAGTTTCATGGGGGAAAAAATCCCCAAAGTAGGTCCCAAGCTGAATGGTCAGTAGGTGAATACTGCCATCCACAGTGACTCCATTTTAACTTATAGGATGCAGACCCATTGAAGAAAGACATGGGCTCATTCAATCGGCTGGTAGAAAAATCCCAACACAGAAGGTAAAGTTTTTTTTTAGCCTGTAAGTTGGATATAAGCCAGCCAAATGTATTCTGAAATCCACTGCATACTAACCCCTGTACTCATTAAAATGATGCATGTTCTCCCTGGTGGTCATCACACATGACATAATTGTTGAAATCAACATTGATCACATCATGAAAAGAAGAGTAGCATAAGAAAGGTTACCATCTGTGCTTTCTTGATCTGTAGCAATTCTAAGACTTATTTGGTAGGAAAATATTACATAAATAAATAAAATGAAAAATCAAATGGTAAAACTATAAATAAATAAATAAATAAAATGTCAGAGTTAAAATGGGTCAAACTGAGACAAATTTACCTCTCAAATGGAGGCGTGTGTGATGTCCCACTAGTGAATAGCATTGCGTGTGTCATAATTTTTTTTTACAAAAAAGATTAGTTTTAAGATTTTTAAAATGAAATTTTGCAAAAGCAAAAGATTGCATCATATTTTTCTATTAGAATAAAACTTCTTAACAAGAGAGGGGATAAATCTAAAATAGAATTAGAGAAAATTTAAAACTCTTTTTTCTCTCTTTCTCTCTTTATAAAGACAACTTTTATAATGTATAAAATAAACAAATGTAAAATCAGACTAAAAATTAGTCTGTAAAAATAAAATGTTTGTAAAACTTTCAAAAAATGTAATTAATTAGTTTATAAGATTACTGATTAAATTATATTTATTAAAAGAAACTGTAAACTATCTTATTGAGATTGTTTAGATAAATCTGAATGGATTAAGATTAAGGCAAATGTAAAAATCAATTAATTAAAGAAATGTAAAATTAATTAAAAAGACAGATTCGAGTCAAGATAAAATAAAACAATGACAGAGTTAAGATCAAAATTAAAAACAATGATAAGAAATTAAAACAATAGAAGAGGAAAATATATAAAGTTATTCTCTCTATTGTTCTTGAATCAGGGCTGCAATCTGCTAGACCATTCATTATTTCAGATTATTATTATCCAGTTCAGACAAAATGCAGAATTCAAACAAGCATAGTTCCAGATATTTGGAAACTGTAAACTTAGTAGTAAACCAGTCAATTACTGCTTCAGTCAACATCCATGCAGAAGCTGCAGATATAGCAACATGCATTGTTAGACAACTTTAGGATATTCAGCTAGGCTTCAAGCCCCCAAAAACCCTTAACAAAAAGAAAATCAACTGAATCTCATCTGAACCAATGCCTGGAACAATGCATAGATTGTAAATAAATGCTTCTGCAAATTCTCTCTCCCATTGTCAACACAAAGAATGGAAAACAAGCCTGGAACCATTGATGGAGACTAAGAATCCAAACAGTTGGAAACTGACAATCATAAAAACCTAGGTAAAAATACTTTTAAATATATTCTGATCACTGTTTAGACTCTTTATTTTAAATGAATGAACTTTAATTAATGGACTATTGTAACTATAGCTTAAAGTCATTTATATTTTTTATGTCTTTTATTGTTATAGTGTATGTGTGAATAAATAAATATTAATGTTTGCTCTAATTGTTATTTTGTCAATTTTCTCTTTCTCTCTTGTCACTGCATCACCAGTAAATTAGTGTAGAGTTATTTTATGAGTAAAGTAAATGTGCTGGATCCTGAAAAGAGTGTGAGATAGTCATGGGATATTTCAAGCACTGGATTATGGATCTGTCATCCAAAGCAAGCTGATTATATAACTTATGATTGGCTGGCACTTGAGATTGATCCTCAAATCAAATAAAATGCTTTGGATAGTAGGGGTTTGAATCTAGCAGTGAAGGTGGGCCACAGTCTAAAAATATGATTGTGTTATGCTTTGCATAGCTTGATCTTACCATGGGTATTGTTGATGGCTCTTTTATTAATGGTATTCTCACCTCTTCTCAAAGGGACGATCTATTCACATGATATTAAAAATATAAATTAAAATATTCCTTTGGATGACCCAATTGAATGTAGATAGATAGATAGATGGATGGATGGATGGATCGATCGATAGATAGATAGATAGATAAATAGATAGATAGATAGATAAATAGATAGATAGATAGATAGATAGATAGATAGGTAGGTAGATAGATAGACAGACAGACAGACAGACAGATAGATAGATAGATAGATAGATAGATAGATAGATAGATAGATAGATAGATAGATAGATAGATAGATAGATAGATAGATAGATAGATAGATAGATAGATAGATAGATAGATAGATAGATAGATAGATAGATAGATAGATAGATAGATAGATAGATAGATAGATAGATAGATAGATAGATAGATAGATAGATAGATATTGTGCCCTTATAATTGGTACAGATAGATAAGATAGGGTTTGAAATGTATCTATTAAAAAATTAAATTTAGGTGATTTTCTAATATATAATTATGATGCTATAGGTAGTAGGAGTTTAAGTTTAATAAATAGGAGGCAGTAAAGATACATTAAATAGTTTAGAGGCATTTTAAGATAAATGAACAAATAAAATAATACAATAAATTGTTTAAAAGATAATATTAATTTTTATTTATTATAATCAGAAGATACTATAATAATATAATAGTTTAATTATAGCAGTAAATATTTTATACAATATATTTAAAGTAATTATTTTTGTTTAAAATATTATTTCAATAATAAATAAATTAACTAATCTAGAATGTTTTGAAAGTGTCACATGGTCTAAGGTGGTTGTGGGAGATTTCAAGAGTTTAAAAAAATAAAACTTTGATTTTAGCTTGCTAACAAAATTTGATACATTTAGAAAGTTGCAAATATTAGATTAAAGATAATGTTCTAAAAGTAATAATTAGAAAATATTATTTTGGCTTAAATGCAATATTTTGTTTTAAAATCAATATTTTAGAGTCATTAAAATATTTAGATTGTTTAAATAAAGTTAAATTATCCTAATAAAGTATTTAGTGTTTACAAGTGATAAAAATAATTCAATATAATATTTTTAAAAAATGATGATTCATAAATTTAAAAATGATATTGATTTAGTTATGTAAATTAGCAAATTTTTTAAAATCAGAATTAATCAATGAAGTTATTAGATTAGTCCAGTATAAAAACAGAGACTTAATCCAGTCTAGACAGAAAAACATAGTACAGAAGTAGTGAGACAGTACAAGTGAAGTGATAGTAAAGTACAGTTTAGTTTGAAATTTATAATCAGTATTTTTTTCTTTTAATTGTGACAGTAGTAATTTTTTTAATTATTATTATTTTCTCTTAAAAGTGTTTAAAAGTATAATTTTAATAACTATGTTAAATAATGATTGAATAAATACAAAACTTCTCTATGAGAGGATTCTACTTGAAATTTAATTTAAAATTACAATATTTTTTTATGGAACACAATAATAGTCATTTGAATATTGGGATAATGTTCACCAAATACCAAAGAATATTCTACAACAAGACTGGAAGAGATTTATGTAAGGAATTTAATTTTTTATAAATAATATGCTTAAATGAATGAACATTTAAGTTTAATAACTTTATTCTATTATAATTGGACTAATTTGTCAAGAAAGCTTAAGTTAATAAGGAGGAAATGAACATTTTATATAAAAAAATCATTATCATAATATTAAGTTTGTGAAAAGGAAAAGAAAAGTTAATACTCTGCATTTAAGTTACAAAACTAAATTAAAAATATTTTTTCTTTATGATATGTCTGAGTAACTGTTTGTTATATGAATGCTAATAACACATTTTACAATTTAATTTATCTTTAAAGTTGAATCTGAATGGATTTTTATGTTTCAGAATGATATATTAGAAGAAAAATTGGAAATATGACTGTTGAATGTTTTTATACTTTTAAAAAGACTTTTTATTGATAAAATCAATAAATAAACTATATGCTTTGAAGTGATTTTATCTTAAATAAATGAAATATAGTAAGTCTGTTTAAAAGATTGATATTATTTCACTAAATGAATGTCTTGGATGGCATAAGTGTCATTTATTGGGGAGAAAAGCTAATTGAAATATATATTTTTTATGGATAAAAGTCTTGAAATATTTAAAAAAAAAAAGAAATATTTACCGTTAGTTTATAAAATATGTGTCTGCTAAAAATATACCAAATGAATAATTTTATATTATATGTTTTACTAATGTTTTGACTGATGAAAATGCCAATATTACATGTGTTATATTTATCATGATATATCTGCTATATACAACAGTTGGAATTTAAAAAAATATGTAAGAAATATTTTCAAATAAATGGATCCTTGAATTATTGCTGAATGGAGATATTGCATGCCTGAATACATACTCAGGAAAAAGACAGAGATAAACAATTATTTTTTCCGGATGTTCAATATTTTTCTTAGATGTTATCAGATTTTATTTTGTTATTATACATTTCATTAAATGGTGCCACGTGAGAAGTATGATTTGTTTTCAGAACTTCCTACCCATAACTAGGCAATGGGGGAAGATTTCTGGCAAGTGTTCAACTTACAGGAGGAAGAGAGACATTTTGTAACTTTAAAAATTTTTTCATTATTTTTTTAAGCCTAACATTTCTATACTTAGAATATTATTGTTTTATTAAAAACTAATCTATTACTATAATGTATTTTTTAAAAATTAATCTTAAAATAGATTAGTTTTTTATTACTATGTTAAATGAACAAAAATGGATTTTCAGAAATTAATTTTCTGACAGGTAATTAATAATAATAATTTGTTTGAATGTATGGTCAAAGAAGCAGATCACTATTATGTGATTTCAATAATTGTTGAGATCACAGATAATTTCATTTATTATTTATATTGCATTTGCTTGATAATTTTTTAAAATGTTATATTTTTAAAACTAGTACTTCATCTTATAATTATCATTTTTCTTGAATTACATAATGAACAGTTGGATTAACTGTTGACATAATTCTCATCATATATGTTTTATAAAAAAAATGATGCAAGTGAAAGTTTTGAAATATGCAAGGATATTTTTAAAAAAATATTTGTTTATCATAAATGCTTGAATATGCATACATTTTATAACATTGTTAAGTTATTAATGTATTACCTTTATAAATGTTATCTGTTAAGATACAGAGAAATAGAGCAATACTTATCTCTAAATTATATAATGTAACAACAAATAAATAAATGCATAAAATTGATGTTTTATCTAGATCATTTATGCTTGAAAACTTTTAAAAACCATTTTGAAATGAATTTAGATCTTTATTGTTTTTTAGTAATGTTGTTTGGAAATTATTTTAGAATGAATCTTGCATATTTTTATAATGTTAATAGTTATTCAGTGTGGAAGATACCAGATGGTGATTGGGAGAGTAATTATTATATGAAATCCTTACTGTTTAGGGATATGTTGAAAGGTTATGTGTTAACTGTATTGTCACACTTTGAATTCATTAAATATACAGGTAACAAAGATATGTATATTATTTTGCCATGTACAGTTTCATTTGCTTATAGTCAATAAGAACTAGAATAAAGCCATAACATAAATTTTACGAGCCTGATAAATACAATCTAGAATTTTTTTTGCACTGTATCTATGATATTTTCTTACTCATTTGAGTTAGTATTTTTATTATTCCATACCCTACACTATAATCACTATCTATCATCACAAGAATCCCATCATAGAGGATAGTTTTTATAAGACAAACTGTTAGAAATTGATAGTTTATGTGAAGGCAAAATGAGACATAAAATTTCTATCACAAATGATATTGAAATATTTGATGCTTTGCATAATATAAAAGATAGGAGAGAAATGATTAATATTCCCACAAATATTAGAGATCATTTAGCTCAAAATAAATACATATTTGAATTGGAATGAAAGTGAGAATAGTGACAAATGATTTGAATCCTATGATGAATGTAAAATATAAAAAAATAAAGGAAATACAAAGTATCAAGCAATAAAATTTATTAATAGATTATTTTTCTTTAAAATTTGCTATATAAAAAAAGAAACTTATTTAAATAGAGAAAACCATTAAAATTATATTTTAAATATGTTTTGCATAAGTAGATATTTTATAGGAAGGTATTCATATTTTCTTTATTTAAACTTTTGATATTAAAGTATCATAATGTATTAAATTATCAAGATGATGCTTTGCTGAACTGCAAAGGAAATGTTTTAAAATTTTGAAAATATCTTATTTATTGAGTTTAGATAGGTGTATTTTAGATCTAAATTTATATTCAAGAACTACAAAATAATAAATATATTTTTATGATAGTATAAGTGTATCATTAAGTTTTTTATTAGAAATTAGAGGATTTATTTTAATTATTTCCCACTACAAAAACAATAGAATATTAATTGTTTTATTAAATTAGAATAATATACTGTCACTATTGTTGTAAGGTTTATTTTATTTCAAGTGGCCAGAATGAAGGCTATCCTATTTTTTATTTACTTGTAAAAATTTGGTTGCATAAATATTTTAATTTTAGATATCAATTTTTATATTACTGTTCATAAATATTTTTTATTTATAACCTTATTGTAATAATTATAATGTTGTTTACTCATAATAAAATTGTTAATTGTTTTAAAATGAATATCCTAGTTGAGTTTTTGATTTGTCTGTGTGTTATTCATTTGATTCTTCATTTCACATGCATGGTCCATAGAAATTAATAGTTTCAAACATTATTTATTTTGCACATGATTCATAAATATTACTTTAAAATATTATTTCTATTATACTTGATTGAATAATAAAATATATGATTATTAGTATTATTATTGTAGAAGATGTGATCATTGGTGATTACTTTAAAATGATCCAACATTAATTTGAAATACTAAATATTGCCACTATATTCAAATATATTATATTTTAAGAATCCTTAAAATAAATGAAGATTATAAATATTTTCTCAGAATCTTATTATTTTATTTGTTTTATTGTTAAATATTAAACATTAAATGAATTTAATATTAAGAGTCATTAAGTTATCTTAGTTGCTTATTGTTGTAATTGTTATAAGGGTAGTTAGATATCATGTAAAATCCCTTATCATATTTAACTACAAAGTCTTAATTAATTGATTTATTTCATTATTACTTTAGAAATGAACCTGAGATTATTTTTAAAAAAATTGTAGAATTTATATTAAAAGATGATGAGTAAGAATTATCATTTGATGTTAAATTTTCAATTAGTATTTTTTATTAAAAATATAGTAAATCATTTATTATAAATTTATTTTAAATGCACATTATTATATTAATAATATTTACTAAGGCTGTAACCTAGAGAATATAGTCTGAAAAATGCTAAAGTAGAGACCTCTACAGGTCATAACCACAAGCTTACTCTTTTCTTCTATAGAGTAAGCTTGTGGTTATGACCTGTAGAGGTCACTACCTTAGTATTTTTCAGACATATATTCTTGAGGTTACAGCCTTAGTAAATATTATTTAAATCATTTATTGTTATTTCTGTAATAAATTTGTAAATCGTATATTTAGGATTATTATATGTGTATTTAAAGACATGAGAGTATAACATGATAATTTTGTTATGTGAATTTAGTAGGGTAATATTTTTATGCCATTGGGAGTGTATCCTGAGGGATGTATCCTCAATATGTAAGCCACTGTACCTCGCCGAATGTCTCATGTGAAGAATTTTATAATTGTATTTGTTATTTTTTAATCGAACCATATTTTATTTATAATAATGAGCTAGTCATAAATTAAATTTATTAGTAAAATAAATGAATTAAATATTCTAGTTGGAACTCTAATTATTTATTGTGAATATAAGTGTTATTATATTTTAATATTATAAGTTTCTTATAATTAATTTTTATAAAATATTAATTTTATTAAGTATTATATGTTAGTAGTGTATCTTGAATTAGTCAGAATAGCATTTAATTTTAATATTTATTGGTTATATAACTTGGCTGTAGTATAATATAGTTATATCTTAGTTAGCTGGATTCTTTAGTTTTAGTTTTCGTTTGGTGAGGGTACAATATATATATATTGGACCACCCACCTTCTTTAGTTTTAGTTTTCGTTTGGTGAGGGTACAATATATATATATTGGACCACCCACCTTCTTTATCTATAATAACTAACAATGATGAATAGAAAAAAAACTAATACTCTACCTTCCTTACTATCCAATCTTTAAAGGTGTTTGGTCCTCAGGTAAAATGCAAAATATCATTGACAGCAAACTACCAATAACATAAACACTCAGCTACTGGACAAATACCAAACAAATAAACACTTTATTTATTTTTAAGGTAAACCCTTTAGGCGCCAGTTAATTACATTTGTAATCAACAGGTTTATCTAATTAGCACTAAATCCAGTACCTGAAGCCTCCAACTAGCTCATTGGATTGTAACTACCTTTTAAGAAAAATAAAACTCCATCTTCTCTAATAATGATAATTTACTGAACGAGAAAACATTAACGTCTTTAACAACAAATCCTTACTTTTAAAAAAAATATAGTTTCTCTATTCTTCTAATTTTAACCTAATTATTTCTTGTTAATAATTAAATCTCTCCATTCCCACCTTATTAAAATATTGTTCAACATAAATGTGTATATTCAAAATATAAACGTAAATATTTAAATGACATTTTAAGTATTTCCTTTTCTTAAGGAAAAAAAACAATCATTTTGCTTTATAAGTTAAACACACATACTCTTTTCATTTTAAATAAATATTTTAATATATTATATTACTCTTTTCATTTTAAATAAATAATTAAATACATTATATTACTCTTTTAATTTTAAACAAATATTTTAATAAATTATATTAAATAAAATATACTTGACATATTAGATTAAGATACACCCATACATTCACACAATGTCTTTAAATATAATTAAATACAGAAGCCAATATCGTTTATACTTCCTAAATATTATTTTGTAAAGTTTAAAGTTTTATTTATCACAGTTTATATTTTTATTTTGAAAGGAAATCAAGAATGAGAGAATACTAAAATCAAAAGTTACCTAGGATTTGTAAAATGACATACACAGCACAATGTAGTTGCTCTAAAACTTATTTGTTACCAGTTAGCACTAACTTCAAGCAAACCTTCCTTGACTCCGTGATATTGTACAACTTTTGTGGATTTTTCAGCATCGACACTCCGCTATTTTATTGCTTTACTTGACCATGATTTACCTACTGAACTACCTGCTGATGTTATCCGCAGTGAGGTTTCAGCCGATTGTACAATACGGTAATTTAACACTGCATCATTTCGGTAGACATAACAATTTATATAATTGTTATATCTGTAACTTCAAGAAATATTTTTAAATGTTTTTAAGATATTCGAAATAAATGGAATGTTGAAAGTTTTTAAAATATCTTAACAATGGAAAAATTTTGTTATCTCCAGCGTTTATTGTCTCATGAAATTACTGTCCTTTACTTTGCTCTGCTTCTATTTTTTCTTCAAAACTTTTACACATACACACACACATTTAATTGTTTTACTATAAAACAAAACAAAATTCTCTTTATTATTATTTTTTTATTACAAACTAATCTAAATAATATTAAATCATTTTATTTATAAAATCGATTTTTTTTCTTCTTTAAAATAAAAAAAATCCCACCCTCTTTTAAAGCATTTATTATTTATTTTCTTTAATACCCCCCCCCCCTATTCTTTAGTTTTTTTAAATTTTTCTTTCAACTTTTAACTTTTATTCCCACTTTATTTTTTTAAAAAGACGAAATTTATGAGATATTACTATTTTCAAATAACACTACAATTCAATAACAATGTACTTCGGTACAATATATATATATGTGTGTGCAATTAAACAATTCTTTTACATAGAATTTTGAATTCAAACTAATAAAAACTGGTCTTCATAGTAATTCTTTCATAATAGAATTCATCCTGATATTAAGTAATATAAAAAAATTAATCCCCATACGGAATTGAATTTTCATCTTAAAAAAACAACAGGTGTTTTATAAACATTCAGCAGTACTCAAAACTATAGAATACCTTAACATACCAAGAGTATTCTCAAATTCTGAAGGACATTGGGTGCCATAATCCGGAAAAAAAATTCACTGTACTGGACATTACACAATGGTACAGAGACATGAGACTCGAACTAGGGTTGTTGAGGATGAATCCCCGAATAAGATATATGAATTATAACAATACATAATTATATAAAATCTTTTTATATTTAAAAACTAACCAAAATAAAGATTCAAACACTAGATTGGATTTTTAATGTGTTTTAATATCAAACTAGTATGAGTACAATTTATATCTATATATAGCGATTTCTCTATATATAGCGATTTCACTTTAGATATGTTTACATTTATTACATTAACACTGAATAATTCTTAATTGTTGTTAACAGATGTTATACAATATGTTGCTTTAGATCATGTGCGCGAATTCACCTTGCCAAAATAAACTCTCTTTACACAAGAAATGAAAGATTGATGAATGATTTAAATTAGTAGGAGCCATATGGTCAAAGTTATAAGCCACATTTATTTACAGCAAAAATAAAAAACCTTTATTTTATTTTTGTATTTTACAGTAGATTTTCTTTTGACTATTATTAGAGAATGAAAAATATACACGTATACAAGAATGGTTCATTAATTTTAAAAGGGTAGGCAGCTTTAAACTAAGCGCACTACAGGAATCTATACAATACTTCTTCTAACATGATTCACACTTCCCATACCCTTATTTCTTAATGGGATAAAATAAGCAAAACAATTTAATGAATGGATATTGTAACTACTAACATAGAAAGGTTAAACATATATGTAGGAAAGCCCCATCTGGTCAAATCGTTTCGTCATTGAATGTATTTTCATGAAGAAGATTACATTCGCATGTATGGTGAAATGGTACGAAGGTTGAGGTAGGTTCGGTGATATGGGAGCTGGTGTGCGATCTCTTTCATAGAGCTTTGAAAACCTTAGCCTCACATTCCACAAGGAGTATAATCTCTGATTATGAACAATTTCAAAAGAGAGGGAAAACTTCGGATTCTCGAAGATTCCCGAATGACCAAGAATTGTTAAGCTATGCCAGCAGTACAATATGCATATGAGAATAAAAACAGTGTTTAATATAATAACTCTAATGGTTTAATTCCCCTGCATAATGCTATGTATAATAATGAATCAGGTTATAAATATCAAATGAGACGTTTAATTAATTATTTATTTGATTAGTCAGTTATGCTTTCCCATATATGCTTCAAACAAAATTAAAACTTCTAATTGTTTGGCCCATTTAGCGATGACAGTAATTAACACTTCATTCTTTATTGCGATCTTTCATGAACAAAATAAAAAATTTAAACAAGAGGGTTTTAGAACGATCAACCCCGCGAGTCTATTTTAACATAATAAATATTAAATCTTTACAGAGAGCCAATGATAAATAAATTCTTATTATTACAATTTACTTTACTTTTGTTTCTTTTTTTAAAAAAACACAATTATATATCAAACTTGCGAGGTTGAGATGGACTGATTATTAAAAGAAAACTTTAAAAAGATATTATTAAACAGAATACACAGACTTATAAAGCTAGAATAAAGTGAAATCGGAGTTAATGTTATAAGAAAATATATTACGTATATAGAGAGGTCTTACAAGTAAAGATTAAATATAAATATAGAAAAAAACAGTTAGTATTCAGAGGTAAGCACTGCCAACTTTACAATGCTAGTGGTATACTTGGGGTGAATGGTTAAATGGTTCATTCTCTGAACTTCAGTTGCAGAGGTCATCCTGGTGGTCAACAGTCTTGGTCATTATGGATCCTTCATTGGTGGCAGAATTCTTCCATGGCAGGAGTTTTGTGGCATCATACTAGAGGCAGCCTTGAGAGGCATAGGGAAAGACGATTCGGGCCCTACTCAACTGTCATTTTAAAACTAAGCACAAAAAAGTAAAAGCAAAGTGTAAAACTCAGACTTAGACTGTCTGACTCCAACTAAAAACTGACTCTTTTCTCTAATCTATTCTATTTTTACCACCCAAGATATTGCAGGGATGTTTTGGCTCATTTGCCCAGAGGAAGATGAGACAATAATTAAATTTCTGAGCAAATTAGTCCATTTTAATTAAAAGTAAGATATAAGCAGATAAGGTTCAAATGTCTTTCATTAGCAAAACTTTTAATTAAAGTCTTTAAATTATAAAAATAAAATTATAATGAGACAATATTTTGATTAATTAAAATCCAGCATTTAAAATATTTAATTAGTGAAGAAAACTTCACAATGGGCTGATTTGAACTTGCCATCTTGGTTATATCTTCTTTCTTTTATATTTTTACGAATGTGAAATTAAATGCAAATAAATTTTACAAATGAAAAACTTTATGTGATAAAAAAAAATATCTTTTAAATAAAAAAAACCACAAGCTTAAAATATTCAAAAGTGTGAAAATATCAAAATAACAGAATCAAAAATTATAAAATATTCATTATAATAGTTTGTAATATATACAATTACATATATATGATGGCACTGTTAGTATTTAAATGTTGCTGGGTTTGAACCCTTGTACATGTTAGTTTATTTTAGGTAGAAAAACATGAAGCTCACTCTGACTACAGAGTGATTGCTTCAGATGGGGCCAGGCAGTGGTGATACAAATAGTTACCATCATTTTTATAGCACTTAAAATATTTGTGTGAATAGCTAAATTACATTACTACATAATAGATGTGTTCATTGAGAAATGGTTCTATAGGAGGGTTGGAGGAGGAGAAGTCATCTTTTTAACGAAACACGTTGCATATTATAATTTTCACTTTTCTTTCTGACTAATGAAAAGTTAAAGATCTTAATTAGAGAAGCCTTCTCTATTGCATCAATTTCAATAATATGGTCATAAGTAGTCTACTAGACTAGAAGCTTAGAAAATATATTATTTTACATTTAGATCCATAGACAGCAGAACCATAACAAATTTTGGATGTTTATATATTGCAATGGTCAGGTTCAATCCCTTCTTATTGCACCTTTCAGTTTAACAACCAAACCCATCTGTGCTGGATTCAAACCATATTAAAACCATTTTTTAAAAATAAATAAATCTATAAATGTAACTAGCATGGCTGGTTGTGCAGCATTATATATGCACATATGAATAAATGCTGTACATACATAGGTTAGTAAGTGTTATAGCGAGTATGATTTAAATTTTACATTTTATAAAGAAATGACTTATGCTGTAATTTTAAATAGAAATATCAATTTATTAAGTTCATGACGTATGTGGATATATGATTCACCTTATATATATATATATTTAGTTTTGTAAAAAAAAAAAAAAGCAAAAGGCTTTTAATTATATTAATTAAAAATAATGAATTGAAATAAATTGGATTTTTTAAATTTTATCTTGTAATCAGATCTAACGTAGGCTAAAAATAGCCTACAAGTGGAAACTCAACAAAAGATAAATTTGAATGTTCAGTTTTAATTAAATATTAAACAATTTCTTGTACTAATGAATTAAGTCACCTAAGGGCATGACTATGGATAGATAATAAAGTTAATTGTATTTTCCCACCCTGAAAAAGATTGATCAAACCAGGCATGGACTAAAAAAGTAAAACCTCAGGACTCCTGTGTTATGTGCAATGGCGATCAATATGAAAATTTCGTGATAAGAAAGTAGCCAGTATAAAAAGGACAATTTTTCATTTTGAAGGGTTGTTGCTCTTTTTTATTCTTGATTGTTGTTCTTAGATCTTTCTCTTTATTATTAAGTTTGGTGATGTAGTCAGTTATTTAGAAGAGCATCTCTGGATAAAGGGTGACCAATCCACAGAAGAACAGTATGCATATTGCAAAAAGATTCACCAACAACCGAAGCTAGCAATGTAAACCATCCAGCAGGAGCCTACTGTTGTATTGAAGAAGAAGATGCTATGGCCAATCTGAGAATAAACCACCTAAAACCTGAAGATCCAGCACCTATTGGTCCAGAAAATAAACCAATAATATAAAATCTAACATCTGCAGAGCTCTGTGTTAATTCGGTATAATTATTATTTAGTCTTTAAAACTATAAACCAAGTTAGCTAACTAAATAAATGTACTTAAAATGCAGTTAATTAAATATAATTAAATATAAATCTTTTCTAATGTTAAAAGAATTTCTCAAACTCTTTAAATTAATATTATTTAAATTTGTAAATGACTTGCTTGCTTTTATAATTTCCTTTCATTAAGAAATGAATTTAATCTTTCTTTATTATTTATCTTTATTCTTATGTATTTCATATGCCCATGCTTTAAAGTAGCAAGCATTTTACTTTCAATAAATTTTAAAAAAGATATAATTTATATTATCTTCACGTAATTATTATCTAAATATCATTAATCAAGCACACTGTTTCAAAAATCCTATATTTGCAATAATAATGAATCAATCTGCATTCATCATTATTAGTTATTACTTAAAATGAATATACATAGTGGCTTTCTTTTAAAACTCATCTATAATTTTATATGCACTTGTCTTTGGGATTATGAAAGTATATTAGTTATTTAGTTATTTTTAAGCAGCTCATCAAATATACTTTTACTCCCCTCTTTTTTTTTGTTTATAATACTCATACATATAGAGATGAAACAAGTGAACAAGATTTATTATATAAGTTTATGAATTCATTTCTAGTAGGGAGACTGGCAAGCTATCGTTCTGGTGTATATATAATTCAAAATATGTTCCACTTTTCTTTTGCTTGATGGATTAGATATGTTCTTCAAAGTTTAACATTTTGCTGTATCTTCTCCCTAAGATAGAACCTTGGGTACCTTCCTTCAGGGTGCACACCAGTAAGACCTGATGTCGAATTTCAGGCAATTATTTTAGCCACTCTGACACTTTTTGCAGCAGGATGCTCAGTCCCAGGGTACCAGTATTTGTCACAAAACTCTCAATTTTAATCTATCCGTAGGGCAACTTCAGTATTATTATTTTCCGGTGCTATAGCCAATGACAACCAAAGCAACTAATTCTATCTCTTTAATTTAATTTTTTTTTCAAAACAGTGGAATCATTACTTACTAAGTAGTTATTAATGATGGGTAATTGACCGTAAAAAAGTACTCACATATATATTAGTAATAAAATTTTATTACTAAGAAAATGTCACTCTTAATAAAAAAAGTTGTGCATAGTTTTATATATATTTAATTGTTTGTATTGTGTAATTAAACTGATAATGACTTAAATAAAAAACAATAATTATAACAGTAGAAGATAAATCAATATTTTAAATATAGAATGAGATAAGAATATTATAAATTTATTTTATAATGTGCTTTATTATTTTTTAATGAATCGATGTAAAAACATATTTTCCAAGCTGTAATGCTGATTTTCAAATAATAGAAATAGTGCCAAGATAAAAAGGAAACAATTAAAAAATTGTCTGCTTCTTCTTGTTGGCAAAAAAATAAAAATTGGTCAAGTCTAGTTTTAGCAGGAGGATTACTTTTATATTTTTTTTTTACAAAATAGACATTTTTTTTCTTAATTAATTCAGCATTTGGAAAAAAAGTAAAAGAAATGGATGGAACATTAATCTGATTTACTCGATAGAGAAGTGGAAATAATTATCAATTCAAATTTTAAAAAAGAAAAAGTAACCTGATTTTTGTTTAAAAGGAACTGAAAAAAAAAAAGAAACTAAAACAGTTAAGTTTTGATCTGTCTATAAAAATATTTTATTAAATGCAAACTGACTATAAATTTATGTAAAGTTATATATATATATATAGTTCAAGTATGAAATATGTTGGCTAAAGAGCTTAATTGGGTTGGGGTTGAAGCATTTTTTCTATCGACTATGGCCATATAAAAATATAAAGATACGACTGTCTGCAGTTAAATTGCCTAGGAGTTGATATTTACACAGGATGCAAATATATGGGATGAATAACACCGAATTACATACAAACTGCCCACTGAAATATCTTCATGATGCTCTATAAAATCAAACTGGAGTTTTTCAACAGCTATTTAACAAAATACATCAATCGTAAGAACTTTGTATAAAGTGGAAATTGTAAATTATGTTTTATTTTCTGCTGTATCAATTTGTATTTTTATTTTTAATTTTTATCTCATCTTATATTTGGAAAAAACTATTGCTAATTATATAGTGGGAACAATCCAATATAGAAAAATATCGAGAGAGTAAGGGGAGGGGGGATAGGTTGAAAAGTTGGTAAAGGTTTACTACAACGGTCTATCTATGTTTGCCCTCTATTGTTTAAAATTTAAACTAAATTGTTTGAGAATCTTATGTATATGTTATTATATTACAAATAAATTAAAATTTAATCAAATGTAAAAGATAATAAAAAAAAAACCTTTTTAAAGAATTTGAATGTTGGATTAATTACACGACATTAATTAAAAGAATTACTTTTAATTTCTTTGAAAGTTAAAAATTTAAACTGTCTACAACTTAAGAATTTAAAATAAAAAAGTATATGCTACTATATTACAATTACATAAAAATTTATTCAAATGTAAAAGATAATAAAAAAAAACATTTACCTTTTTAAACATAATTTTGTCTTATACACACTAGGAAGTTGGAGAAAAAAGCGGTATTGCTGTATCTACTCCAGAGGGCAAATTCATGCAGGTATGATGAAAACAAAGCTCTGCTAGTGCCAGATTGGAATTTCAGCTTACGCTTTGCTCTCATCCACATGTTTTCAATATTCTGGGTGTGTATGTCTTGGTCTTCAGGATGCATGAAGTTGTCCTGATGGACGACAACCGAATGCATATACACACCATTGTTGAGACTGCTGATGTTATTGTATGCAGCCCAGCCATCTGAAATAATGTGTGTACCTGGTAAAATGAACCACTGTATCAGGCCCTCCAGTGTATCAGCCATCATGTCTGCAACTAGTCAAGAAGCACTTTCTTGATGCTCTCTCTATACCGCCAAAGACCCAATTACTCTCCATATAGTCCCCCTGTGATATTTTCGGTGGAAATAATAGGTTTCATCAATTTTGATGATTAATGGCTCCCCATTGTCATCAAATCCACCGGGAACTGTTGGATTTGTGTCAAAATATTTGGCACATTCCTCCCGGCAAAAATTCACCCAGTCAATGATAATTTTTTTGCTGATGCCAGTCCTATGCACAATGTGTTGTTGGGGCAAATTATGCACCCAAAAATACGTTATGCTTATAATTGTTCCCAGAGGCAGATGACTTTGGAAAAAGAAAGACCCCTTTCTGATTGAGATGCAATGAAGACATATTCTGCATTGCCATCTACACCCATCTAAGCCTGTAGAATATATCACCTGTGCACACTGAACACCATACTGTTGGCATAAGGCATAGTTCTTCAGAAGGAGTCTTTGTGCAAGCCATTTGATGGCCAATTCTGTAGTTTGTATGGTGTCCCATAACTGGTGCAGATTCCATTCTTCTGCCAGAATAGCAGCAACACTCAAAATTTTACCATCAGGTACTAAGCATGTAGCAGACATTTTTTCCAACTATAAAACTGTACACATGTGCTTCACGCCGTTGAACACATAGGATGTCTTTTTTTGCAACAGGTGCTATAAATGTAGTTATTTTAAATTCTTAAGTTGTAGACAGTTTAAATTCTTAACTTTCAAAGAAATTAAAAGTAATTCTTTTAATTAATGTCATGTAATTAATCCAACATTCAAATTCCTTAAAAAGGTTTTTTTTTATTATCTTTTACATTTATTTAAATTTTAATTTATTTGTAATATAATAACATACACCTAAAATTCTCAAACAATTTATTTTAAATAATAGAGGGCAAACATAGATAGACCATTATAGTAAACCTTTACCTAAAAGTTTATTTATTTTTTTAATAAAGTTTAGATGATTTACTTTCTACAGACAGATATGAGATTGAAATATGCACAAACAATTAAGTGCTTCACTAGACTATTTACCGGAAAGAGATTTTTAATATTTTTTTTAAAAGCCACTGATATAAAATATGTACCACATGACACGACTAATTATATATATATATATATGTTACTAATATTTCTTAAGATAAAGTGAATAAATGACTAACTTTTTTTTTAAATACTATTCTTTATATTGTGTTCTATCATATTCTGTGTTGTGTTACCATTATATTTTTTCACGATTTTTATATCTGAGGTTGCAGTTAAATTTACTTAATGTTAGCAATCTCATTTTGAATTAATCATTTGTTTTATTATTATTATCAGCATAGACTATAAAAACTGTAAATATATAGAGATATCCAAGTAATTTATAGGCATTTTTAAATATTTTTCTTTATTGAGATTTTTTTAAATATTTTTCTATGTGGAAATTTTTTTTTCTTTTCTAAGTTGTTTAAGAATTTATATTTATGTTTAAGTATATTCTATTTTTGTTTGTAAATAAATATTATGAAGTTTTGTAAATTAACAAGATCTCTGTAGTTTTGTTGAACGAGCATTTACATTCAATTAAGCACTTACATTGCATCTTCTAACCAATATTTTACACATGCACACATCACATTATTGTTTAATAAGCATAGGAGAGAACATTAAATAGAGGTTATATTTTGTTTAATAGATAGGATGTATTGTTTTAGCCATGGATTAATATTTTGCATAAATACACACCTGTTAAGAAAGTCGAATGCGAATTTTTCCTGAGTTTGAATATCTGAGGCAACAGTTTTGGAAAAGAGTGGTATGATGTGAGATGAACTGATTTGGATTGCATGTAGATTTAGTGGATGATGCTTAGGCTAGTCTATTGAAGATGGATGTAATCATGAGTCAGGTATTTCATCGTTTTATCTCTAGCATCCTACATGAAGACCCTAGGTCCATCAGTAGTTAGATGCGAGCTTGCTCTCTTTCACTTATATGCATGGATGGACAGGACTGTTGCATTTGGCACTGTAAACTTTGGGATATAGCAGATAGGTGCACCAGAACTTTTAGATTGGGATTAGGTTGGAATATATATATATATAGGACAAACCAGCTGATTGGTAAAGTTGATCTGCGTGTTCAAATGTACTTGCAGACCGGAACATCCGGGTATATCAGACCATACTGTTACAATATATATATATATTGTAATTAGAAATTAATGAAAAGACATGTTAAGTCCTCATTTTATAAAGCCTGTGTGCTTTTCGACATGATTTTTTCATTATATCTAATTATTTTATCATTTAATAAATAAATGCTTAACTTATTCTGGTTTTGTGATTTCTCTTTCTTATCTCAATCTAATTCCTTCTTAGTTAATTATATATGTTTGATACAACCATCTCTGCATTAATTACAATTTATAAATGTTATGTTTAATATCCATGCTGGTAGCATTTAAATTAGTTAATATATATATTTAAGTCCCTGAGTCTTATGTTTCTCCCTGACCTATGCCGATCATGAAAAATAGAAATACTATGTGTAACTTCAAGCATGGTCGTTTGTAGGGTCTTTGAGTTCTGGCAAACAAGTTTAAGCTTGGTTGGATTTGGGATGTATCACACCTGGTCCTGCCAGTTATGGTATCTTTGCTTGGATTCTAGATCCTGTTATGCAAATGTACAAACTTGACCATTACAATATATATATAATTGTTTCGGGTCAGGGGTTGACAAATAGTAACTGATAATTTCTTGGCAACATCAAAGGTTAAAGTTTATCTCGTTGTTTACATGGATATTATCTCCTCATATCTATTCTTTATTATAAAAACAATCTATGGAAATTTTTAATTCAATATATATATATATAATGTTCCAGATTCATTATATATATATATATATATATATAATGTTTCATTATATATATATATATATATATATAATGTTCCAGATTCATTTTATAGTAATTTATTATAATAATTGATATGCCTACTCCTGAATACTGAAATTAAAAGACATACCAATTACTATAAAAAACAATTATAGTATAAAAATAATATTGAAGCTTACATGTAATATCTATTATTATTTACACATATATTATCTTTTGTAGGTTTACAAAAGCTATTTATTAGCTTAGAATCTATAAGTGGCTCCAATAAGCAAACACTAGCAGCAATTGAAGACTTGTATGAAAAAATTCAACTCAACAAGCAGAATGACTTTCATCTATTTTTTATTGATAGTGATTAATAAAATAATTAAAATAATTTTTGTTAAGCATTATTTTTAAAAAGTAGATATAAATTAGTAAAAGAAAAATTATTTATATGAAATATATAAATTTTATAATTGTTTTAAATTTAAAATACATAATGAAATCTCACATCTGTTATATCTTATTTCATCACTCCTTAGTATATTGTCTTAATAGCTACATAATAGATAATGTTTATGTACAATTCTATGTAGGGTTGTAAATAAATCAACATAAATAAAATAGACTCAAAACATAAAAACAATCTGCCGAAAGCTAGCTCAGTGCTTTAAATCTTATTTTAGTGTTATTATTACCTTTTCATATTAACTTGAACAGTACAAGTTTTGAAGAATTGCATAATTTTATAAAAAGTATGTAACTATTGAGATTTACCTAAGTGCAATTTGTACACTTAAATTTTTTATTGCAAACATACACATGCAATCAGATGTTCTCATTGTCCGGCAGTCTTCTTCAGAGCCATTCCTATTTCACTTTCTTAAAAAAATTTCTAAAAAGTGTTTAAAGTAAGGTGTAAAAATTGTATTTATATATAATATTAGAATAATATATGAATTTTTTCTACAGTACAGACATATCTGCACTTCAATATATAATATATAGGGGTTTGAACTCAGACTTTCACATGACTCTCAACTATCCATGCTACCTCCTTCTGCTGACACACTTGATCACACACGTCAAAAAGATAAATAATCACCAATATATGTATTTTGTGATAAACCACACTCATCAGATGGTTCAGATTATCATCTCCACACATATCCACAATCAATGCTTCCATCATCAGATTTTCAATAAAATGGACAGCTGAAGAGTTGTGGGTAGAGTGTATTGAAGCATGTCCATTAAAGGTATGAAGATTGGCTATCGTAATATAAGCTGAGCATTGATTGTGTGGGTAGAGACAGTAAACTGAACCAACTGGTGTAGCACAAAATAAATATATTAGTGATTATTTTTTTAACATGTGTCTGATCAAGTGTGTCAGCAATATGAGATAGCATAGATAGTTGAAGGTCATGTGAAAGTCTGATTTCAAACCCCTTATATATAAAATATTAAAGTAAGATAAAGGTAGTACTAAGTTAAGTGATCCTTAAAACATATTTTTTATAATCATCATCTTTTCAACCATTGGCATTATACTGCAAGATGAAGGATTTTCAAAATCTAATACAGTTTCTTCAATCAAATGTCTCTCTTTTCCATCAATCATATTTTTTAATAATCTCATGGAATCCAGTTCAATTAAGACTTCAACAGTTCATTTATGTCTAATCCATTTCCATTTCAATCTTCTAATTCTTCCAATCTGTCAATAATACCTGATTGTTCTCTCAATCAAGTATTTTACGTCTGAATCGTTCTTCTCCCTACACTTTATTAAGTGGCTTGAAATCTCTGTATTACTTCTAAATGAAAGTGCTTATTTTTAAATACATAGGCATACTTTCTTTTAATATTAAGTTACTTCTGTCCTGTGCATTCCAAGTTTAATTCTATGATAAATTTTATTCATTATATTTCCATTTGTATTAACAATCTTATCAAGTTATTTGTAGTTGTTAACTTATTCTAATTCGTGATTATCAATCTTTATTTTCTTCTGAGAAAATCTATAAAAATTACTTTAGCCTTTATTCGTCTTTAGACTTACTTTTTCATCTTTATCTGATAACTCTTGCAACATTTCATGAATCTCTGAAGCATTATTTATGAAAACAATTACTTAACTGCAAAATCTCCATTTATTTTTCTTTTTGTTATTCTCCTATTATAATCCTTTTGTAAAACTGTTGTAAAAAGACTTGGAGATACACTCTTATCAATGTTAGTCTTTCTTATTGCATTGCCAAACCCATATTATATTAATATCATTTATATTCTTTATTACTAATATTTATATTTGAAAATATAAGTAAAAGTTCTGAAGACTGCTGGAGAAATTGAAACCGTCAATAATGGGTTGTAAAAAAACATTGTAAAAAGTAAGGAAGAACATGAATGATATTAATATAAATGTTAGTCACTTTAATATAACAATGCATTCTAATAATTTCTATTGCAATTTGATAAATATTTTTCAGAATATTACAATAACTTGGGTTAAATTTTGAGGATCCAATGTTTTAATCACCATATAAATGCTTATAGAAACAAATATCTTTTCATAATCTATAAATCCAAAGTATAATGGAGACTCATATTTATTGCTCCTGTCTATAATTTCTTTTAATACTTAGATATAATCCACTATGCCACCCTTCCAGCTACCATATATGCAAAAACTTTATATAACACTGATGTTGCTACTTTTGGGCTATAATTGTTTACCTTTCTATTACCTTTATTCTTTTCTTTAAATAATTACCTTACTCTTGTATTATTCCAGATATTTGGAAATTCTGTCTGCTGTGCCATCTTATTAAAACATAATACTAGATTTAATTTCTCCCTATTTCTCAACTTCATCACCATCTCTGCTTCTTATCCGTCTAAACCTCTTGACTTTCCACTTTTCAACTTCTTCCCTGCATCATTTAATTCATTTTCTGTAAAACGAATATTTCCAATACAATGTGCTTTTATGTTTGTTATCATTTTGTTCTTCACATCTAACATCTTTCTATATCAATTACATACTTATTTAAGATTGTCTCTAATTTTTCTCTAGAGCTACACTCTTTCCTCAGCAGGATATCCCCAAGAGACATCTAGTGGCAGAAGGATGTGCTACAATGCGTCAGCCACCAGAGAATGATTATAGCTACCCCCTCTTATTTATAATATATATTGAATGGCAGTCATTTTATATCGCACCCACAACATTATTCATAATTTTTTTTTATTTGATTTGATCAAAATAAAATAAAATATTTAGTTTTAAATTATAAAATATATCAATTTTTTGTTGATTTTATTTATTTTATTAAATTCTTTTATTAATATTTTTTGTATAATGAGTACAATAAATTGTTTCTGCTTGTTTTACGAAATATATTTCATGCTTCATTAATTATTTAGTATTGAAGTTTGTTGTTAGTTTTTGTGTACTTTATGGAAGCGATATGTGGTGTCATATGGCTAAAGTAGTCATTAACCATAATAGTAGTAATAGTAGTAGTAGTAGTAGTAGTAGTAGTAGTAGTAGTAGTAGTAGTAGTAGTAGGAGGAGGAGGAGGAGGAGGAGAAGGAGTAACAGCAATAATAACAACAACAACAACAACAACAACAATAATAATAATAATAATAATAATAATAATAATAATAATAATAATAATAATAATAATAATAATAATAATAATAATAATAATAATAATAATAATAATAATAATAATAATAATAATAATAATAATAATAATAATAATAATAATAATAAAAAGAAAAAATATACATCCTATTTGGCCTTAATAAACATATAAACATACCTAATTTTGTTTGGACCCTTCCATATAAGTGCATTTTATATAAATTTTATTCTCTTGGTTAGAGAGCATGACAAACAAATATTTTTAATCTCATCTGGACTATAACCATTTCTTTATTTAAAATTTGGTTTTACCATGGTCTAGAATGTATATATTGAAGCAATTAGTAAATTAATATGGTAGCTCTAAAGGGTAATAACAGTTTTTCTTTCACTTTCACTCAACTTTTTTTACTGTTAAAATGAGTTTGGATAGAATTAAAATGCTTTTGATGACACCCCTCCCCATATAAAGTTTAACAAAAAAGATGCTTCTTGGCAACACTTACAATTACATTATTATAAATGGAAGTAGTTCATGCTATAATAACCAAACTCAACAATTAAGGAATTTTAAAAATGCTATCCTATAGAAATAATATCTATATTGTTCACTTATAAAAATGCTAAAAAACTTTCAGTGCTTCAAAAATAAAAGAACATTGGAAATTCATAATGTCTATGAAATCACATTCAAAAACTGTAAGTATCAATCTAGAATCTGTGTTACTTTCTTGAAGTTAGGGAGGGATTTAATGTATCGTCTATGTATGTATAAGCATGTTACGTTTGCAAAAAATGTTTTAATACTTACATATATTCGACTATTGATTAATAGAAACAAGAAATTACTAAAATAAACTATAAAAATTTTAAAAGACCCAATAGCGTAAATGAATGATGGAAATGTGAAAAAAAAATTTCAAAGCCTTCAATTTTGAGAATTGAATAAAAAGGGCTATTAGCATTCTTATAGTAAAATAAAATGTAATCTCTAAAAAATGTGTGATGCAATAGCATGGAAGCACTATCTATTTATTACATTATTTTTATAATACCAATATATTAAAAAATCTGATTGGTTTAAAGATATCGCTATGCAAAAGTAGAACAGATCATGTACATGTCTCCCAAATAATTCTACTTGATTCTGGTACTGTCAGATCAAATAATTTTCAAAATTTATTCTATTAGATTAAAAGTTTGTAATAAGCTAATGAATAAATGGTTCATAAATGGAACTTTATCATGAGTTGTTTATGGTTTGACCAATGAAACTAATCAGTAAAATACAAAATAGTTAATTATTCGGGAGATTATGTAATGTTTGATCACCTAATATGAAAAATTCAACTTCAATCTGTATATCTCAAGCTTTGAGACCTATTATTTTGCTAAACTGCTGTCAATAACAGATCGGTAATATAGAGTTTAAAGCAATTTTATAAATTAATGCTGGTTGATAGACTTTTATTATATTTACTTTATTTCAAATACTATAGAGATTTCTGTATTAGATTTTATATTATATTTAAAGGTTTATTATACAGTATATCATTTGAATATACATCAACCTGCACAACATACTAAATTAACTGGACAATTAGCCCCTTACAGATTATGTAATGGCTTAACTGACTGATTCTCCATCATAATGAATAAAACCACTTGCAAATAAATATCAGTCTCAAGATGCACAATTTTAAGGTTGAAGTAATTATGATGAAGTCTAATGTTACACATTATAGCAAAACATCTTAAGTGGAAGTGAAATCAAGTACAAATTATAAAGCATTAAATATTAATCCATTCACTATTTCATGCAAATATGCAGATTGCTAAACAGGCAATGATAAAGTAACTATTTAAATAATATTTAATAATTCAGACAATTAGATTACCAGTTTTTTATTTTAGTATAGGAAATTTTTTAGACAGTTTAATTATTAACATAATAAGCACTTAGTAATTTTAACTTGTGCATTATTTATGTTGTGTGTGTACATGAAGCAGAGAAGTATTAATGTATTAAAGAAGACAAGTAAACATAGAAATAGAAAACAAGCTGAGCAGGAAATTAATGAACTATAATGGATTTCTACAAGGACTGTGGGTGTTCTATAAATACCAGTTAGCTAATTATTCCGGGTCTTCTATATTGGCGTCAACATACATCTAGAAGTTATATACGATATATATTTCACACAAATACAATGATGAATGCGTAAAGTAAACAAATAAATGAAATGCAATAATAAATAAATAATTGGCTATTGAGTATATTTATTTTAGTACTTTCGAAGGAATACCTTCATTATCAAAGCTGTGTGCGAAGTGAATTGCGGAGCAAAACTGTTGCTATGAGAGATGCAAAGTATATGCAAATTATGTTTGCCATTTTTTGGATATGAGTAACACGTATCTCTTTTGTCATTGAATTACAGTCCAAATTAATAAATATCTTATTATGAGAGATGCAAAGTATATGCAAATTATGTTTGTCATTTTTTGGAAATTGTGTAACACATATCTTTTTTGTTAATTTGGACTGAAATTCAAGGAACAAAAGAGATGTGTTACGCAATTTCCAAAAAAATGGCAAACAATTTGCATATACTTTGCATCTCTCATAGCAACAGTTTTACTTAGCACATATAATGAAGGTATTCTTTTAAAGTACTAAGCTAAATATGCTCTATAGTTAATTATTTATTTGTTTACTTTATGCACTCATCATTTTATTTGTGTGAAATATATATCGCATATATCTTATTCATTACAAATATAGACACAAAGCGATTATTTATTATATACATCTAGAAGCTGAGTGAATTTATTCCAGATGAAGATGAAGATATAGAATTTGGGTATGAAATAGGCCACCCAGTCTATATTATAATTTTTGTATGCTTATGGCTCTAATTCTAACTAAGAATTACTATACTAATTGTTTATCTGTAATATAATGTATTACAATTATGTGTAACTAATTACCATATGTATCTAAATACATAAAAATACTATCAATTCCAGTTGTATAAATTATTTCTTATTATTATTAAAAAATAGACAACCAAACATCCTCATGTTCTCATTTTTTATAGTACCAGTTAAATCAATATATAGCATAACTTGCATAGATGGACAATTAAAAAAAGCCAGCTTGTCACAGTCAGAAAGAAATTGAAAAAAAGCATGAATCTAAAGAGTTGAGTCACAAAAGCACGGAGCAGAAAGCTAGTAATGACATTAAAAAATTGATAGAGATAATGAATATGGTATTCACCCAGATATAGGAGAACTTGATCACAGCTACTCCTCTGAGTGGCCCATATATACAACTTATATAACTAAATATTTTGTAGTCAATAAGATGAAAGACAATGTTACTAAAATCACCACACTTGTTTTTTGGGGGTCCATAATTGATTGAGATCACAAAGTGATTGTCAACCTGATGACCCTGAAAGTTTAACTTGTGTTTAAGTTATTAAGTAGCTAAATAATCATTTTAGTCATGAACCATCAAAACACATAACCAGGCCACATATAACAGATGTGGAGTAAAAGAGGAAGGTTACAGAGTCTACATATGGCATTAAGAAATTTGGATAGAAACCATGTGTATGGCAATTATTTAGATGAGGCCTTATTGAACCAATTCCTATGGGAATGAATGACATCAGACCCCATCAGCAACTGTTGGCCATCCCTGAGTTAACTTTTACATAAGCAATTTAAAAAAGGGAATTACTCATGTTTTACTAATCAATAATGTGAATGAATTTCAAAATCAGATGTGGGTAGCCTAAATCAAACATCAATCCTAAAAATGAGCAGGGAAGAAAAAAATGAAAACTCATTGGGAGTGTATTCACTATAGAAAGGTGGGTCACCTTGCATGCAAGTGCAACAGCAAGAACACAAGATTTAACAATTATGGAAAGGTGGATCACTTAGCAAGAATTTTCCATATCAAAACTAAATAATCTAAAGAAACAAACGAGTTTCTGAGAAACAAAATGAGAAATTTGGGATGCCTCACAGAAATCGATAAAGCTGAGACAAACAATAGCAAACAAATAATGCTGATAGTGAAAATATGTGGAAAATTAGTCAAAATGGAAATAGATAGTGGGGCAAGTATATCCATAATACCCTACAGAGACTGGATCACACTAAGTACAGAACTAAAAAGTACAAAACCAAGAATTTAAAGTATGGGGTAAGGGCAAGGAACACAAATGGGAACCCCATTGACTTAGTGAGAATAGTGGTAACCACATATTATTGTTGAAAAACCTTAAATTTATATATTGTAAAAAGTAATTAACACTTGATTGGCAAGGAATAGTTTATACCATTAGGGATTAAAATATGGCTGTGAAATAAAGTGCATATAGAAAAAGTAAAGGTTAAATTCCCAAAACTATTTATAGTGAAACAAAGTAAACATAAAACCTGTTGAGATCAACTGTCACATGGGAACAAAACCCACTCAAAGTAAAACCTAGAAAAGTTCCAAGACCCCATGTGGAAATACATTTTTTAGATCATTAGAAAGCTGAGTCAATCAACAGTGAAATTGTAATCAACACAAACCACAGAAATCAAAACACTGATTTGGTGGATTAGAAATGGATGGTGAAGTAAATGCCCACCCTATCTAAACCAATCGCTATGGATGGCTTGCCAACAACTGTTAACATTGAATGGATGTATTATAAATGGCAATTGACTTTTGATTTTACTCATAGGTCATAAAAAATATTAAAACTAATTCACCAAGGACATTCTGGCATAGTGAGAGTGAAAGGTCTTGCTCAATACTAGTCAGGCATTAGCAACAACATAGAAAAAACATATAAATATGTACAAACCTTGTCAATCTACCACAAACTTCCCCCCCCCAAAAAAAGTATTCACCAGGGGCTAAAGAAAATAGACCGTAGAGCCAGGTACATATTGAACATCATGGTCCAATAGATTGCAACATTATATTTGTATTAGTATATGCTGCCTTAAAGTGGGTAGAACACAAACTTGTAAATAATATGAATGCAAAAGAAACTGTATGCACAAAACTTTAGGTATCATGGTTCTCTGGGGGTACTTATTTTTGATAATGTGACTGAATTCACTTCAGAAGAATTTAAAGCCTTTTTGGAAGAGTCAGGACTATGTCATGTACCAGAACCATCTTGTCACCCCTAATCAAATGAAATGGCAGAGAATATGGTGCAACAAATGAAGTTAGTTCTAAATAGATTATGTTGCCCAAGCATCAAAGAAGCTCTGGATGTAGCAATGCTGCAACAACATATGTCATCTATAATCATCGGTAAATCATAAGCAGAAGTATTGATGGAAAGGAAATTGAGAACCAATATGTCCATCCTCTTGCTGAAGAAAGAATAACCAATAAAAATTCCTGTAAATAACTAAACTGCTGAAGAAAAGATGTGGATAAAAGATAACTTATGGAAAGTGTGAATCAAAAGCCAAATAAAGAAAGTACTTTTGAACCACATAGAAGTGCAAATCATTATAGAAATTACCCGCAGGCAACATATAAATCACATTAGAGAATACTAGGCTAAAACAAATGCAGACATTAATTGTGCGAATTCGATCAAAAATGAAAATCACTTAACAAGATTGCATAGACTCATACCATTACTGATGCTAACCAGAAGAACCCAATATGATGAATCCACAACCATTGTCAACATCAATCCCTAGATTATCTAAAAGATTATATTTGCAACTCCAGAGAAAATCAAAATAAACAGTCTGCAGAGTGTCTCAGGAATATGCGGGATAGTACTGTGTGTGAACATTAAAACGGCAAGTGTAATGTGTTAAAGATGATAAGTAAACATAGAAATAGAAAATAGATTGTGCAGGCAATTAATCAACTAACCAATAATAAAAGGATAGAAGTTTTCTGTAAGGACTGTGTGTGTGTTACATAAATATCTGTTAGCTATTTATTCCAGGTTTTCTATATTGGTTTCAATGTGCGTCCAGAAGCTTAGTGAACTTCAACCAAGTAGAATCCCCGTTAAAGGTGAAGAAATGAGATTTAGATATGAAATATCCTGGTCTATATTACAATTTCTATATGCCTTAGCCTCTAATTGTAATTAATGATTATTATACTAATTGTTTATCTGTAATATAATGTATTATAATTAATTGCCATATGTATATAAAAATACTAACAATTATAGTCAAAATAAATTGATGCTTATTATTATTAAATAATAGATAACCAAACGTGCTTGTGGCCTCATTTTTTATTGCACTAGTTAAGTCAATAATAGCAACTGATATTATTTGACAGGAATGGATTTCATTCATTGTTTTGAAAAACTGCTTACTTGGTCTACTCTAGCTGCTAGCTGAAAGTTGATGTTGTGAGTCACGCAGTAATTAAATAAATTGAATTGATTGCTTGATTATTTAGGATGATGTCAAAGCTGTTAAATGTATATTACAGATAATTTTTAAAGCTGTATTATTATATTATTAATTAAGTGGTTAATTTATATATTAGGTACAATGTAGAAAAATACCAATTTACATCAGTTATACTATATATATATGTGTGTGTGTGTGTGTGTAGAAAGAAAATGCATACCAAAGAATCTAATTATGTTTATTTAAGAAAAAAACATTAGCTTTTAAAATGAATTTTTATATATTAATTTTCAAAGAACTTTAACAAGTATTAAAAGGTAATGAAAAATATAATGCCTTATCAAGTATGAATTCAAAAAATGTTTCATTTTTTTATATCATTAACAAGAATATAACAACAAAAGACACCCTTTACACAAATATGTGTTTGAATCTATAAATGAATTCCCTACAACATTTAATATTTAACACAGCATTACGCTGTTGCACATCTGTGTTAAATATTACAGTTTACAAACATCGCGCTATAAAAAATGATTTATTTACAACATTTAATGAGATATTTCCTTCATAAAATTAGTGATAATCCAATGTTATGTAACTGCCCAAGAAAAAAAACTATATTACATTAAAATATTTTCAAAAAACGTGAGAGATCTTATGATATGGAGGATCATGATTAGTTCAGGTTCATTGGAAAATCTCTATTATTTTTGTTAATAGGTACGAATATTTTTTTGATTTAGCTGAATCAAGTGTGCTATTTTTAGATTCTAAATTAAAGTTATCTTATTATCATTATAGGGTATATGAGCACAGACTTTCACATGACCCACCACTCTCCACATTATCTCTTAACAAAGCCTGTCCGTTAAAGTATGAGGTTTGGCTATCTTAATATATATCTGATGAGATGGTAATCTGGACCAACTGATGATTGCTGGTTTGGCGTGAAATACGTATTTTGGTGATTATTTATCTTTTCAATATATATGTGTTTGAGTGTATCAGTGTTAAGAGATAGTGTGGAGACTAGTGGGTCATGTGAAAGTCTGTGCTCATATACCCTATATAGTACATATATAGACACAGGTATATATAAGCCTGTGTGTTTCAGCTAGTACTTATTATCATTGTAAATAAAAGTTGACTATTGCTTGATAAGATTTTACGACAATTTAGTCTAGTATCTAATATTTAGATCTACATTAATATTATTCTTAATGTGGAAAGAAAAAACAAATCACCATTTTTGGGTTAAAAATTTATTTTCTTTTAATAAATTAGAAAAGAAATGCTAAAATTGTGTAACAAATAAATTAATGTGAAATTTAAAATTTAAAAAGGGATTATTTTTTCTAAAATTTTCGTATTCTAGCCTGACTTCATCGACTTCTTCAAAGTTGTCATAATCGTTAGACCGTACCAAAATGATGAAGAGATCGGTAATAGCTGAAAGAAAAAAAAGCATTAAATATTAAATGTAAACTTTCAGTATTTTATAAATCAAATATTTTATAATTAGCCTATCTATCAGTACTGAAAGAAGCATAATATTTATAATAGAGGTAAAAACATTTTTTTATATTAAATACTATTATTTACCGTGCATTAAAAAAAAGTTTAATCAATCACAATTGGGGTTTTTAGATTTAGCTTGAAATAAAAGCATGGGGGGGGGGATACAAATTAATCAAGTAAAAAATGAAGTATAATGGTGAAAATATTTTTACAAATTCCAAAGCGTAAGCTTGTGGTTAAGACCTGTAGAGGTCCCTACCTTAGTATTTTTCGTTTAAGGAGAAGCCATAATACATCACATCACATCGCATATTTTGGAGGTTAAAGCCTTAGTAAATAACTATAATAAACGTGGAAGTACTTTCAGTTTTAAGAAGGTTAAAAAATTAAATGAAAATATTTCTATAGTTTTTTATAGTTATTACTAAAATATATCATCACTGTTATATTTCATTATTACTTTTACAATTTTATTACAATAATTATTTTAAATGTATATCTTATTTCATATACAAATATATATTGTAATGGAATCACCCACAAAAGATAATAAATAAATAAAATATGAATAATGTATATGCTCATCTGGAAGAATATGATTACCAATGGGTGACCATGAACATGGTGGAGTGATTATATAACATTTTATCCTACTTTGCTAATAGCAACAGATAATGATCAGATTGAAACTTTACATTAAGTACACACCTTTATGCAGATGCACTCATATTTTATGATCACCATCATCCTCACATTTATAGCATTTTTCTGATATATAATAGTATACTTGTAATTCAGATGAGAAAATTTATAAAAAACACAATTCTTCACTATAATAATAAATTTATTTAATATAACAATAAAATACTAACTCTATAAAATTTACATATTTACATAATTAACACAATGAAGTATAAATCAGCATTTATTTTTTATAGCGTCTGTATACAATTGTAATCACATTCATATCGGCTTTTTCAAACCAAATTGTGCAAACGCTTTTTGCGAGTGTTAAATAATAAATGAATACCCTCTGACCCTGGATTCCTTTTATTGCTGCATAAATTCTATATCTTGTATGGGTCAGAGGGTATTCATTTATTATTTAACACTCGCAAAAAGCGTTTGCACAATTTGGTTTGAAAAAGCCGATATGAATGTGATTACAATGAAGTATATAATATGCATGACAGACACACTCTTTAAAATTAGTGTTTTATTTCATTATAACTCTGAATTTATATCTAACAAATAGAAAAAATGTCAATACTTTAATTTTTACTTATAGACCACTAATATTTTGCAACTAATAAGTTTTATATTATTATTTAATTTATTATTCATTCAATAAAATCATTTAAAAGTTCTTAACCAAGCTTATCTTATTTTTGTTCTTTGTTGAGATCAATATTTTTAAACAGTAATATTAATTTAAAATTGAGATTTCTGACTGTAATAAATTAATCTCCATAGTTTTATGTTGAAATTTAGAAATTATTTAATTTGAATATTTTACTGGAAATAAGTTTTTATTTTTATTTTTGTGCCTTAGAAGTGAAGGAATTAAAAATATATGTAAATCCTTTTCACCTTCAGCAATTTTTTCTTATAACAGTTAAGTGGTAAAATTCTTTATAATATCAAATTATCTTGTTATAGCATCCATTAATAAGATTTAATATTGGCAGATATACCTAGGTGTTATTCAGTATTAGGCATTATCACAGCTCCAAGAATACAGCTACACTTCTAGAAAGATGAGGTCAGAGATTGTAATTAAAGTTTTACCCCATCATTACAAATATGTGTGAATATATGAGAATCTAAATCATTTTCCTAACTCTAATTTTATAAGCAGCGTGAAGACCTTAACTGATCTTTTCCAATTTTTTAAAACAGACAATAATCTGGGTTTTTTTTGTTGCCATTGTCTGGCAACTCCCAAATTTCCATACAAACTTTATATTTTGATAATAAATAACTTTATTATTGAATATATTATCTTAAAATACCAAAAATAAGCTTTTTTATTTCTGGCAAATTATTTTATTTTCAATTTGTCAAATACATTTATATTTGGAATAATTAGCTACAAAGGTTAAACTTTTTGGCATATTTATTATTTGATTTAAAATACATAAGTAAATAAACTTATCATGAAGTTTTTTTTAAACAAATAATATTTTTATATTAATTTATTTTTAAACAATCATGCGTGTGACATAAGTCAGAGAAATTGCAATATATATATTAACTGAATTCAACTGTTTTTTAATTATAGTTAAATAGCTCTCCAGGTACAGCAAACAGCCCTGCTTAGATAGATAGATAGATAGATGGATAGATAGATAGATAGATAGATAGATAGATAGATAGATAGATAGATAGATAGATAGATAGATAGATAGATAGATAGATAGATTAAAATAGATAGATAGATAGATAGATTGTTAGATTGATAAATAAATATATTGATTGATAGATAGATTGATTGATTGAAAGATAGATAGATAGATAGATGGATGGATGGACAGATAGATAGATAGATAGATAGATAGATGGATGGATGGATAGATAGATAGATAGATAGATAGATAGATAGATTGTTAGATTGATAAATAAATATACTGAGTGATAGATAGATAGATTGATTGATTGATTGATTGATTGAAGATAGATAGATAGATAGATAGATAGATAGATAGATAGATAGATAGATAGATAGATGGATGGATAGATGGATAGATGGATAGATAGATAGATAGATAGATAGATAGATAGATAGATAGATGGATAGAATGGATAGATAGATAGATAGATAGATTGTTAGATTGATAAATATATTGATTGATAGATAGATAGATAGATAGATAGATAGATAGATAGATAGATAGATAGATAGATAGATAGATTGATTGATTGATTGAAAGATAGATAGATAGATAGATAGATAGATAGATAGATAGATAGATAGATAGATAGATAGATAGATAGATAGATAGATAGATAGATAGATAGATAGATAGATAGATAGATTGAAAGATAGATAGATAGATAGATAGATGGATGGATAGATGGATAGATAGACAGATAGATATTACATTACTGACAATATTAATCTAAAACATTAAACATATAATTAGATTAAATTTCATCAAATAATATTGGGGAAGGTGTTACAAGCAATAAATTAGTGAGGTAAAATGATATAAATATACAATGTATTTTTCAAGATATGTGTGAATGATCGTACTATTGAAGTAATAGAAAAATTGAAAATATCTGTCGAAATGAACGGTTAAACTGAAAATAATGATATAAATATACCATTTACAAACATAAATATAAGTACAAAGGTAACAATATTGTACATAAATATTAATTTACAAATGTAACATAATAATTTTATATTTTTGCTGATTATTATAATACTTTGGAAATGCTGTTAATAAAGTTATTAATAGTAAAATAAAGAGTTAATAACAAAGATAAATGATGTTGACAATAATATGATGGTAATAATAAAATTGACTATAATAAATAATACAGTGGTAAACCAGAAACTAAACTTCCTACATCAATTTCTACATCAACTTGTTTTTTCATTCCAAAAGTCATACGATTTTCCAAAAAAACTGACAACTATGGTGGATTCTCAACTAAGTAAAATAAAAAAAAAAATTATTATGATCCTATAAGAGAGAACTATTATTTGTATTTGTACGTTTAAATGTCATTTCTTCAGCAACCGCAGTAAGAACATTATTATTATAGTTAGGGGAGGGGGGGGTGTTGTTAGTAATAAATATAAAAACGTGGTGAATAAAAAAATATTGAAATTTTTATACGTATTTTTTTTTCTTATACAGTAAAATAATGAATTTATTAAAATGAAAATGGTTTTTTTTTTCGTATGTCAAATGAGTTGACCGGAAGCGAACCCAGGAAGCTATGCTAACCGTCAGGTCACCAACGCTTGACAAAAAGTTTTATTTATATTAAATTTGTTGCCCAAAGGCAATAACCAGACTCATATAACTGATATCACCACATTTGATCTTCATCATTACCATGCTAACATTAAAACTACAGAATTTACATATACATGTATGGATGCTTGTATGTGTGAGTGTCTGTCAAGTTCTCTATCTAAAAGCAAAGAGGTACACTTAATTATGACTGATAGTAAATTTCTCAATCTTACCAATTTGATATAGATAGAGAAAAATACTGATAAAACGTAAATAAAATGAAAACTATATAAATCCGAACTTTAGACTATTTAAGTAGATAGATTGTAGGATGAGCACGATTTTTTTTTAAAAAAGAAGTAATATAGGGAATTGAACACAGAATTTCAAGCTTTCTTCAGCCATTCATTCTATCTCATACAACCGATACACATATGACCACACATATGTGAAAAAGATAAATGATCTCCAATATACGTATTTCGTGCTATGAATGGCTGAAGAGTTGGAGGGTGAAGCCTATTCATTAAAGTATGAAAATTTGCTATCTTAATATAAGCCGAGCATTGATTATATATATATGATATATGAGAGATGATAATCTAGATCAACTGATGAGTGCTAGTTCAGCATAAAATACGGATATTGTAGATCCTTTTTTTTCACATGTATGTGATTATGTACATCGATTTTATGAGATAGAGTGAACAGCTGTGAAGGGAGCTTGCAAGTCTGCGTTCAAATCCCCTATATGTAAAATACACCTTATTTAAAATATTTAAAAAGAAGAAATTACAAATGCACTATTAATTTCTATATAGAAAAATAATTTGAAGTATATATTAAATTTATAGTTAAAATTTAACAGTTTTTTAATAAAATAAAATCTATAATAATATAAAAACGTACAAATCATGTTTTCTTGCTTCATAGATAACATTTGTTGCACTGTTGAGATATTAATGTCTGCTTCAATCACCAATTCTCTGAGCATGGTACACCGAATTAAAATCTCTAATAACGATTGATCAATTTTATCATTGCGACCAATCCATTCTAGGGCCAGCATTTCTAGATTACGTATATATTAATTTATAAATAATTGATAACTTCATCACAGAAATTAATGAATTAAAGATATTATCAATACTATATATTTTCAATGTTTACACCGAATATAAAGTATTAATATGGCATTTAATTCATTACAAATATATATACATGTTAATAGATCCAAAATATATGTAAACACAGATTTAGATATATGTTAATAGAACAGATTAATTAAATTGCAAATTAAGTGGGCGAGCAAAAATAAATAACTAATTGTCTATAGCATTTCCAAAAAAAGCTATTGACAATTAAGTGTGTAAGCACATTTAGATAAAGGTAATAAAGCCAATAAATCAAACTATAAATAAATGAATAAACAAGAACTAATTAGTCCATAACATTGTAAAAAAGGAACTCATTACAGCATTATGCAAATTTCACTGCTTAAGTGAATGACATTTTTAGTTATCATTAGAGATAAATATCAGATCAGTCCGCTTAATTATAATGCGTGATTATATTCAAGAATATGAACATGTATAAATAGGCCATGTTTTGAGCTTTTAAAAATACACACCAATATTTGTAAGAGAGATTGCCACTGTACTCCATGCTGCATGAAATTTTGATGTCTGGCTAAGGAAGACCGAGTTTTGCTGCTTCTCCATGAGAGAATGGTGAGTTTTTAATGCCAATCAATGCACCAAACAACCAGCATCCAACCAGCCCCTCAGAGATGAATTTTTCCAGCAACATCCTACTGCCAGAAGAAGACACCATCAACCATCCTAAGAAAGACTACCACTGCACATGAAGTCCAAGTCCCTATATCTCCAGCTGAAAGGAAGAATCGGTAACATAATTACAGAACTGCATAGCTCTGAATCAATTAATGTTTAATATTCAATTTCTTAACTTTAAAGCTAACTAAATGTAAAATAAACTGTTGAACATTCAAATTAATGTTACTTTAAACTCTTCTAAATTTATTAACCTTCAAATTATGTAAATTGCCTATCTATCTTATAATTCTATTCTATTTAAAGCAAATTAATGTCTTACATAATTCTTATTATCTATCACCATGGTTATGCCTATAATTTCTCTATGATTATTTTAAAATGTATTTTGATTATTTATTATACGCCACTGCTTCAAAATAGTGAAACATTAAATTTAGTACATTTTAAGGAAGATTTAAATTATCTTCACATATTACGCTCACTGTTTCGAAATCCTATATTCTTAACAATAACGAATCGCTCTGCACTCGTTACTATTAATTATTTGTTTGATAAATATATAATGTGGTTTGCTTCTAAATTTGATTTATAATTTTAATTAATGTATAATAAGTAGGAGACTAGCCATGGGGACAATGGAAAAGTATATTTATTTGTTAATCTATTAGGAAACTCTTTCGAATATACTTCTCTCTCCTTAAATGATTATTAATATAAGGTGTAGATTGAAACATGTTAACAAGGTTGATAATAGAATACTCCCTTAAGTAGTTTATATATAATGCTAGTTTAAGATTTGGCTCCTATTTGCAAAACCGATAAGGCTATCGTTAAAGCATTTTTAATTTTAAATATGTTATATACTTATTGCTTGGCAATTAGATTTTATTAAATACAATAAATTAAGGTTTTGCTGCATCTTTTAAATAAGGTAGGGACACGCATCAGTAAGATTGAAGTTTAATGCTAGGGAAGTGAGTAAGACACCCCTGCTCTCAAACGCCAAATGTTTGTATCCTAAGCAGCAAAACATTCAGTCCCAAGCTACTGGTGTTGGTCGCAAGAACCCTTGAAGAACATAATCTCTCTGCAGAGCCATTTTATTATTAATATTTTCCAGTGCTATAGCCCTTGTTGGTGATTCATAGCAGCCAATTCTACCTCCTTATGAATTAATATTCAGCTTTTGTCTGAAAACATCTCTTGATTTTTAGGTTCAATCTACAACCAAGTGAACTGGTTTATGCACTCACATTAGATAAAATATATAATGATTGATTCATTCAAGGCTAGTGAAGTTACTTATGAATAGCAATCACAATCTTAGGGTTAGGATTTGACATTTTTACTATAGGCATAATCCAAGTGATCACACATATACATTCACTCCTGTTAAATTAATATGTAAAGATGAGAGTAATATGATGCTTTCTCATCTATTGTGATGCCTGTGTGTGTTTGCCACACCTTTGAATTATGTTCTTGGATATTTTGTTTATTGGTTTTCTAATTAAAATATATATTTAAACTACATTGGTTTCACTAATTTCAATCCAATTCAGTTTGATTAGTATATTATATATGTATGATATGTGCATTAACTTTAGTTTATAAATCTTTCCTCCATCATCACGCCATCCGTCAATTACAATTCTGTAGTCAGTTATGTTAAATGAACCCTGAGTCTCATGTTTCTCTCTGCCCTATGCCAGCCGCAAAGAAATAGAGACTGAGTGTAACATCATATATGTCTTTTGTAAGGAGTTGAGTCATGGAGTACTGGCAAAGAAGTTGGAGCTTGGTCAGATTCGGGACTTCCCCATCCCACTCTGGTCAGCTTTGGTCTATTTGCCTGGATTCTGGATTCGGTTGCTGAATGTATACTTAGAAATAAAGTATATATGCTTTTATTTTGAAAGCATATAGACTAAGTAAAGCATTAAAATCAGTTTTTTTTTAAAAAAACAACTTAATAAACATGATGTGATTATGATTTAATAGAAAAACTTAAATTTATTTTCGTCAAATATTTTTAATTACTAATCCGTAAATTTGAAAAAGAAAAAAAACCCAAATGAGTTTTTTGAAGATTAGCATTTTTTAAATAATATAAAACATAGGAAACAGCAGTAGTTTTAGTATTAGTATGAATATTACAATAGAAAAAAACCAAAGAATAAAGATTTATATATATATTCATTCATGAAGCACCACCGTAAAATTAACGTTTTTTTTCCTGAATCTATCATTCAAACGGTATTTTTTTTTACATTTAATGTTGACCAATAAAAATATACGATATAATTACCCAGGTTGCCACAGATTTTTAAATATAAATATCAAAAAATTTTAATGAAAATTTCGCCTTTTTAAGTAGAATTAAAAATATAACCAAACATACATATATATAAAAGTTTCTTGTAAATTAGCATGGCCATTACAAATTCAAGGGGGAAAGATAAAAAAAAATTCTGAGATGAGTTTTGCGATATCTATACAAACCAATCTGCAAAACACAAATACATCCACTTAAAAAGCATGCTGATCCACTTTTTCTGTTTATTTGATATTTTATGATTATGATTTTTAAATTCTTCAGCAAATTTTTTTCTTTCTTACTGTTATTCTTCACTATATCTTTCCAGTGGAAATCTTTGAGATAATCCTAATAATATAAATAGGCTCTATTTGTCCCATTAAAAACCATGCTCACATTACACTATAAAACATTATTTTACAAAGTTTTATATTTTTCATTCATTTCACATGTTCAATTCAAAAAGTGATTATTTTATAATAAATTGTTACTTATTCACATTAACATTGCTGAAGATTTTTCCTTTTAACTCCCTAATAAAAGTTTAAGTTTTTTGAACATTTATTATTAAACCAAATCATTCCATGTTGCACTCAAAACTTTGAATACGTACTATAGATAGTCTTTTGAACTGGCATAAATAGCATAATCATCAGCTTGCTGTAAAATGTAGAAATCAAAAAAGTGAAACACTTGTTCTTATTTTTGATCGATTCCAAATTAAAAATTTCACTATCAAACTCATATAGTATCTAGATCTTATTTCATTAAATCGCGTATAAATAATTCCAAAGTCTACTGCTATAAAAATCTAAAACAATATCACAATAAGTACGTAATCATGTTCACCAATTTTAATTTCAAACACCTTAGATTTTCTATCTGTAGTAATAACTATGCCATCATTTCAACATATACAAACTACATAATAGAAAAAACAAAAAACGTTAGTGTACAACCAATTAATTTTATACAATGCCATTGACTTAATTTGATTAACTGAACTCTTAACTAAATCAATAATTATTATATATAAATTACATTTTTGTTTCTTACACTTATTTTATTTGTATAATAGTAAATGTGATATCTATAGCGCTTCTTGAAACTCTAAATCATTTATCTATGACTAAAAGCAAACCATTTAACAAAATTCTTGGAAAGTATTTTGGCTACCATAGATAGTAGTCTTCTCTTATCATGTTGAAACTGCGAGAGGGCATACTTTCTATGCAAATGCACAGAGATATGCTGCTTATGTGGCCCTATATTTCTGTGCTTTTGCATAGAAAGTTATGACCTATAGAACAGTTCTGTTCATATTAGCCATTGCAGGCTTTGATGGCATTGCACACCAATATTATGGCCTGCTGATGTGCTTCGTGACACTATGCAAATGTGCATCTTAACAGATCACTACCGTATATTGTGAGGATGTGTGGAAATAAACTGGCTATAACTGTTGTAATATGCCTTTGTAATAGTGATCTTACACCTTAACTGATGTAGTATTACATACTAATAATTGTAAGGCCATTACTGTGCTTCTCTGCACATCATGAAATGTGAAAACAATTGCAAAATGGTTGGCCAAGCACCATTTCACAGAAGTCATACAAAAAGACATGTTTGCGTGAAAACAGCTATGAGTCAAATGAAATGGCTGAGGTTGCATGTTGTTTTGGAAATTGTAAGCTTGGTTAGATCAGAGTCTTGCATCTTTTGACTGATCCTTCAGACCAGCAAAACCATCAGTTCCCCTCCTCTGCACATTCCAGCATGACATGTCTAACGTAATTTAAAAATGTAATTATTGTATTTTAAAAAATAATGTTGGTTCATAAATTGAATACTGCATCTTTTGGCTGACCCTTCAGACCGGCAAAACCATTCATCCCCCCCCCATGCACATTTCAGTGCTCTGTGTCAGCATATGGAATGCAATTTAAAAATGTAATTATTGTACTTTTGAAAATAATGTCATTTGATAAATTGTTTAAAAATAGTTTGTAAAATGTCGCAAGACGCTAAAATGTATAATGTAATTTAAAAACATAATCATTTCATTTTAGAAAATAATGTTAAAGTTGAAATAAAAAAAGGCTCCATAATGTTTCAACATGCTAAGAGAAAACTACCTAGTAGATAATAAGGATTTTCCATGATAATTGCTTTTGTTATATCCATCCCCTTTATTTTTAAAAATTTTAAACAATAGACACATCCCTAAGATAAGGTGGCACAGTTTCTTAAATTCAGTATTCCTAAAAAATTCTACTAAAAAATTCTTGAAAGTGTTTTGGCTACCATAGATGGTAGTCTTCTCATAGCATATTGAAAAAAATACTGGGTGTGTGAATAAGTCAGAAAACTGAAGTGTCTGGTAAGAAATAGATATTCTTAACTTAGTTGTTGAAGAAAGAACAGTCAAGTCTTAATCCAGCTGATAAGAAAGAAGCAGAAGTGTTAACCAAGCTATTACATAGAATAGCAGAAGTTTTAATCAAGCTTGTAGCATACAATGGGTTTAGTCATAAAGTGGTTTCTACAATGAAAACCATGTGCTAAATTAATCTAAAAATAGACATCATCTTCCTCCATATAAGCTACCTTCACTAGAATAAAAATGTAGAGAAGTCAACCTCTAAAGTAATCTGCAATCTTGTTTGCAACCAAGAGCATGTGTCTCTGTCTATGTTAGTCTCACCTGAGAAATTTATTTAAAAAAAATGGATAAAATTTTGCTGTTGTTAACCTGGAAATAAAGTACTGCATACCAGAAAAGGACAAATTAATCATGTTTATATGTAGAAGTCTTCAAAAAGAAAACTCAACTGGAAAAACTGAAAATTATAATTGGGAAGGAGTTCCCAGGAAAAAAAATGGTTAAAGATATTTTTTGTGTATGGATACTGTACTTTTATTAATAGAATATTTTTTTAATATAAAAGTAATATTTTTTTGTAAGAATTGATAATTTTAAATATTTCTATTAATGTTTTTCAATTGTGAAACATATTTTTTATCCACTCAAATTTCTCATAAAATTTTGAAATAGTTTTTAGATAATTTAAATTTTTATAAATTCAAATTATTTTTAACATGTTTCCACTTTTCATCATCTTCCCTCCTAAAACTTAACAAAAGTTAATTAAACTAAATCAAAGATTGTTATCTTTGATTTTGAAAATGTTCTTCCAACTATTAGTTATTTTAAAGAAATAACTCTAATTAAAAGTTAACTCATGAATAGAAATCAACTGATTGATTATAATTTCTATGAAAATATATTTTTTGATGAAATGAATGTTTAAATTTCCATATTGTCATGTCATTTTTGTTTATTTTTAACCAATTAGTTATTAAATAATTGTTTTAAAATATTTTTATATTTAATTTCTTTATTCTGTGCAATTTCTGTTTCATAAGTTACAGTGAGTGTGGCTTCATTTTATGTTAGCTTAATGTTCTATGGTTTTATAAAAATGATCCCAATAAAACTATTTACTTATAATAGGGTAAATCTAAGAATTATTTGAAGTGATTTATAATAAGCTGCTTTATTTATTTATTTATTTATTTATTTATTTCTTGCACACAGTAATAGTTTATAGAGTTACTGCTTCATGGGCTAGATGTGTGCATAAGTTATATTGAGTAGGGGTTTATGTTTACTGTTATGGACATCCAAATGATGATCCTGTTGGTGCAAAAAGGATATCCTAAATCCACACATTACATTTCATTATATTTACTTCTTTAGAAATTTAGTTTATAGTTGGACAGTGCATTAATGATACTAAGTAGCCAAAGCTTTGAAGACGGTCAGGATGACTTTGGTACATCAACAATATTTGACTTATGGTTGTATTTTGATAGAATATCACCTAAGTATGTGCATCCTGATAATTATTGTCTGTATTCCTACCCTAGGTTTTGCAATGGCTAAATAATGAGCCTGGTCTCTAGTGAACCACTTTCTAATACAGTCACAAGATTGGCTGATTTATTTTTTATTGTTGATCATTCATGATGATGAATGATTATTACTTTTGTGTAATGCTGGTGAACTTATAGTTAGTTCTGGACTGATCTTTCATGCTCACTCTTTTCATATTTAATTTTATATTTTATTTATTTGGAGATGAAGATAGTTTTCCATCATCCCAAGTTCACCCATGTTTCTCCACACTGTTACTATTGATGTGAGTGAAATGACACGGAACATGTGTTTTTATTCTTTTAATATATTTTTTATATTTTTAGAAAGTTGTCTCTTTATGTAATCATATATTAGGCTATTTCTTGGGTCAGGATGCTTTAATTTCTCTAATTGCTCAAAGATTGATTATATGAATCTTGAAATTTCAAACATGAATACATATTTTTAAACGATTGTGCCTGATAAATATATAAACAATTAAATCATTTGTATTATTGTCAAGTTACCCAAAGTCAGACTGAGAAAGAGATAGAATAAGACTTAATCAGAAGGATTATTGATATAGTTTTTTTTGTCACAAATGTAGTTTAGATAAACATTAGAATCTATTAGATTAGTAAAAATTTTAATTTCACAGTCACACTCAATTATTTGACTATGTATAAATAAAAAAATTTCAAATAATACTTTAAATAATATATATACTCTGCCATTGTTCATACTAATATAGAGTGCCAAAACAGAGTTTATATATTGAACTGGAGATTTTCTCAGCTTCAAAGGTCCTTTGCAAAATTAATACTAAGTTTTATTTTATAAATTTATTTAAAAGTTTTATAGGATATAGTGCATATACGCAGCTATATTTTAAAATTCTGTGATTTTAAATTTTGTCTTCAACAGATTTATTTGTTAGTTTAAAATAAGTTTCTTCTGACACTTATTTTTTCTTTAAATCAAATTGTAAAAACATTCCAAGTTAAAAGTTTTAATCTTTGGGTTTTTTTTTTTCCAGAAAGCTTTTACTTTAAAAAGTTAATTGCATTCCTGTTTTTTTTATTTTAATTACAATCCATTTTTAGTTTAATTTTAAAAGTGGAGATTTAATTTTGTATTGTTTTTTATGTAAGATAATCCCTGATTAGAATTATTAATTAAGATTGAGCGGGAGATAGAGATTTGTCCTGGGCTAAGTCTTATAATTAAAAAACAAGAAAGATTACGTGGGAGATAGAGGATATAAATAACCCCAAAAATCTTGGACATATTTTTATTCATGGCTTGACCAAGCTAATTCTGCTTGAAAGTGATTGATTCAGCTGCTTATAATTCTACTATTCGTTATGACACATTTATATTAGCCTGCTGAGATTCATATTGTGTTTACAGTCCGGACATATTTTTTTCAAAAGTTGCTGTACACATTTTGGAATGTTGTTAATAAAAATTATTATCTGATACCTGTCGTTAAGTGGATGTTGTATTCTTGCCTACATTTGCTTTCACAAGATGACTATATTCACTGCTATGTGTATTCAAACCTACAACATGCCTTGTTAACTTACCTAAAGACGGATTCCTGATTCCAAGCTGTTCTTCCAATCATACCATGAAAGACTGAATTAGAAAGGATCCAAAAGTATGTCTCTACTCTTGCCACTATGAAGAGGAGAAGATACCTTAAAGTTGACTTAAAAATAAATGTGTGCACTCATTGCAAACTGCATAAACTCTGCTTTACCATAAGGTAAAATATTTATTATTCTTTCCAGGCTATATAAATCTCTAGTTAAATCTTCTGCTTAATCTAAAAGTTAATCTGTTGCATAAAGTTTTAATAATTATTTAATCTCATAATTATTATATGTATTTTCTTATCTTTGTATTTATAGTATGTCTTGGAATCTAAGTTTTAAGATTCTAAGTTTGTTTTCCATTTTATTTATTGGAGAATGTATTGTGAGTTATATTTTTCTAGGCTTGCGTAATATAAAATTTTATTATTAACGCTTGCTAAATGCTCTGGAAGCTCTTTGTAATTTCAGTTTGCTCACCTGTCGTTATTTTATCATCCAATAATTAATTTAAATTAATGGGTTCGCACTTCTTGCAAACCACAAATCTTTTGACTGGCATTTTATCGTGTTTAGTATTCCGGTTTTCTGAAATTGGAGATTTTGTTTCTTCTTTTCTAGATTATATAAGATATTAATCATTCTTCATGCTTTCTTGTCTTGTATGTGAATGCGACACGATCAGTTATACTACTGCATTTGATCAATTTTTTTTAAGATTATTCCTTAAGTATACTCTCTCAATTTGTTCCCTCTCTACTTAGTGATAAATTAAATACGTGGTACATTTCATAAAGAATGTAAAAAAATGAAAACATTTATTTTTAGGAATATTTTAAAATACCCCTGCCTTCAAATAAAAATTTGGACTGACTACCATACAAATATGTAATCTATTGACATTGTTTTACTCCTAGATCATTAAAAATGGCATGAATAAAAAATACTAATCTTGCACATTGTTCATTCAGAGCAAAAGCATGCAATTAGCATGGCTCTAACTCCGCGTAAAGTGGCATTCATGTAACAATGTGTGTTATATCTTAACCCATAATGAAACAATATTTTAAAATTAAATTTTGTCTTAAGTCGGCAAAATTGTTACAAAAACATTTGAAATTATTCAAATGGTGTGTGACAATAAAGCTATAAGACACAAAAATGTTTTCAAGTGGTTTGCAAGATTTTATGACTTTCGCATTGAAAATGATTTACAACTATATAAAACATACTGACATTTTATGTCGGAATTCATGATCCAAACCTATTAATATTTTACAATTTTTGTGGGAAATAGTTAAAGTATGTTATTTCACAACATATGCATTGATTTAGAAATGTCACCTCATGAATATGTAAATATAGAAGCTGCCGTGTTTTATTCTTTTATTCTATTTAATGCAAGCAAATCCGCGGATATATCTAGTATATATATATAAAAGAATTTTCTTAGGATTTAATTGATTACCAAAAACAAATTTCATATAATATGTGAAAGCATAGATGTGTGTGTTAATATGTGTTAACAAAGTACAGTTTGGTATCTTGAAACTCCTTGCGTTTAGAAGTAAACAAATTCAGTAATTTTGAAAAATTTATATGACTATCTGCAAATGCTTAGAATACTGTCTTATTTAAAATGTGATAAAGTTAAAGAAAATGTTGAATAGTAAAATTCATCTTAATAATTAATATTTCATTGCTACTGTAGTGCCACTTAAAGTTGAGAAATCTATTCATCATCTAAGAAGTGATGGTTGCTGATTTCACTTTAATTTAGTTTTTATCGCATACTGCGCTTTTCCTAAAATATTTAGTTCGTTTTTTATTGTTGTATGACCTGCTCATGTTTGAAATGGGATGTTAATGACGTGGCGGCAACACTTAATTGTAATTCTATTTGTTAATTCCTAACAACATGTGTAATGTTCTCACGACCTCATTCACTTAATCAATTTGATTCAACATATACTAAATACTAATAAAATACTGACATAGATTTACTTCATTCTAATATTTAGAATATCAAAGTTAAATATTAAAGCATTGACTAAGAATGATTTTGTGTTGTTATGGATGTATACATTTATATAGCCTTTGGCCAATTAATATCTTCGGTTTGCCTTCTTATTAATGTTTCATTCCTTCCTAGATCTGAGAGAGAATGCCAGACACTACTTGTTGGTATGTTGCTAGTATATGAAAAGAAGGAAGGTAAGAAGTATTCAGCAGTGATTATTATTTGATGTGATAATGTTGAAGGAGGATAAACATCTAGGTTCTAGTAGAATCTGATAGCATTCAACTGAATTAACAATAATTGCCATAACACAATATTTAAAAGTTGAAGCCTCTCTTTGCTATAATATGTTCACCATCTAGCGGCCACAGTGAGAACTAGCATCTCTTTTAACCTAAAATATGAACTTTAATTTTTATTAAAGGTCACATCTATCTGTTATTGTTAATACTTATTTGCAAGATCTTACGCATACTTATCTTCAAAATACAATTTGAATGAATAGATATTTTCAGTTAGATCGTCAGTATATGCTTCCAAATGTTGTTTACCATTTTTCTGTAATTATATAATGTGTACCAAGAAATATACATACTTTACAATCATTGAACTTTTGCATTCATTTATTGATTATAATTTTTTTTTAAATAAATATACTGAGTATTACTTTTCACTACATCTGTAAAAATGCCCATTTCTAATCTCAGGTATATAGATTTTAGTTTTTATTAATAATGAAATGTATCTTTTTTAATATTATTAATAGGTGTATGACTTTATTTGTTCCTATTTAATGCTTTACTTATATATCATCATTATTTTCAACGATTATTATTCCACTGCAGAATGAAGATCTTTACAAGTTTAATCCATCTTCTCCAAACTCTAGTTTCTCTTCTCCATACCATCCCAGCATACTTCCTTATTTCATCCATCCATTTCATAAACTGTATCTTTCACTTGGAATCCCATTTAAGGTTCCAACTGTCCACCTACTATCATTTCTTCTAGAAGTATGTCGATCCGAACTCCACTTCAATTCTTTCCTGATGTAAGTAACATCTGTTTGTTTTCTCCCGCATGTATTTCGTTTTCGACCTCTTCTTGCTACTCCTAACATACATCTCACTATACTTCGTTGAGTGTCATGAAATCTCTGTATTGCTCTTTTGTTAAATACCCAAGTCTCAGATCTGTACGTAAGAACCAATAACACACATTTAAGTAAGAATTGATAACACATTTTTATTAAAAATCTTCGTTTTCAAACACATAGGCATATTTCTTTTTAATATTAAGTTATTTCTATCAAAAACACTCCAACTAAGCTTAATTCTAGGATTAATTTATATATATTATTTTTTAAATCACTAATTATTTTCAAAGTTTAAGCAAGTGATTACAGAAGACGAAAAAATATCTATGATACATAATGTCATAATGTTGTATGATCTTAAATAAAAATTAAAGTCTGTGTTTGAAATTAAGGAGATGTCTAATTTTTAAATTAATAAAAACTAAGGATTATTATTTATATATTTATTAAAAATAGATTGGTAAAGAAAATATAATATCTATAATTATACTGTTGCATTTGTAGTTAATAATTGAACTATTTCTATTATCTAGTTGAAATTATTAGGACTTTTAGAAAAAATCAAACTTTATATTTTTGATATTTTCAACTGTTCATAAAATTTACAGAATTAGTATAAAAATCTAACCTGTGTGTTATTATTATTATTAAATGAATGTATTTGAAAGGTATAAATAAAATTTGCATTTTTCGAAAATAATTACTAACTCTAACTAGATGAGACGTAGCATAAATACTACAAAGAGAATTAGTCTTCACAAATCTTTAGTTAATCATAAATAAATATAGCACACTTTACTTTAAATAAGGATCAATTATAAAGATTTTTCGGAGGATGGAATGGACTGACTTAATTGAAAAAACTAGTGAAATCAAAATTCATCTTAGGAATCATATTCTTTGGATGCAGTGTTAAAATATTGGAACAATAACTTGTAATTTAAAACGTCTTATAAGATCTTATACATTAGAGACAAGGACGGAAACATTGAAAAAAAAAACGATAACATGTTTATATTAATAATAAAAACTTATAATTTTCTTAATAAAAAGTGATTGGCAATCATTTGTATATTTATTTAAAGACTGACATGAATGCCCGTCCACAAATGCAATGTTTGCCCAAACAACATTTGAAAGTTCGTGATGACCTGAATTAATCGAAATGACCCGTTCTGTCAAATCGCACCGTACATATTATATGCATTTTCCCCACTATCCGTTATCTTATGTTTGAAGTGTAGAACAATAAGTTGAGATTTAAAAATGTAAAAGAACTTGCACAAAAGCAAAAGGATTAAAAAACTAAGATCATGCCTAATAAAAATTAACAACTATAGCTAAGGTTATCGTTTATGTAACATTAAAAGATTATCGATAACGTGATGCATATCTTAAATACAAAATGGCAATAAAGGTAAATTGGAAAAATGTGGTGACCTAAGCTGACTGAAGAGATTACTTCATTACAAATGCATGTTAGTCCTCTTTATATTTTCCAGTGTTAGTATAAAAACGTTTCAAATACATATATGATTTAATATGCAAATGTGCAAAAGTATTGTATGTATATACAATGCGTATGTGATTCGTTTAAATTGGATTATGTATGTGCATATTTGTGTGATGATATATATATATATATATATGTGTGTATGAGAACAGATATATGTCACATGACCACCATCTCTTATGCTTGTGTATAACTGTTGTTAAAACAGGCAAAACTCACTATACGTATGCCACATACAGCAAGCTAGAGTAATCAATGGATGCCAGAAGGCTTGTGCATAAAATCCCCACTGACGAAGACCACAAGCCTGAAACTAGTCTGGGGATATTGGATGAGTAGGCACTAGATGGGGATTTTATGCACAAGCCTTCTGGCATTCATTGATTACTATAGCTTGCTGTATGTGGCATACGTATAGTGAGTTTTGCCTGTTTTAAGAACAGATATATGTGTGCGAATATATATATATATATATTGGACATTCACTTAACATAAATATTTTGTTTTACCTAAGGTACTAGAAAAGTTGTAAAGATGACTAGTCAAATCAGCTAATTTCCAAGATTCTTCATGTATTGGAAATGAAGTTGAAAGTCTTAATGAAAAGATAGGTAATTCTTTTATTAATATTGCAAGTATACTTTCTATAGGAATAACTCCTTTAATAGTGATGGATAACATTAAAGCAGGAGATGCTTCACATATATCTAGCCAACAATCTTTGTCAATTGTATGAGAATAAGGATCATTAATATTAATTTTAAGTCGTATATTTTGTAGAGTTCTAGCGCAATTGTTAGTCAGACGGCGAACGATTTCATTTGAAAAGCAGTTATAGTTGCAATAAAAAAATTTTAAATTGTTTAATTGTTCAATAGAATTTAAAAACGTAACATTATTATAAATTGTTTGATGAGCGTTGAAAAAATCATGAATATTAATAGTAGTTAAGTGGTGCCCACTTCCATAACATATAGCTTTCAAAATTTGGCAGCCTTCCTGTATATTAGCTCCAGCATGGGCCATATCAAAAATTAGTAATTGTTTTTGTTGTTCAAGGAATGCACTTAAGGCGTTAACAAACTTTGTCCGCATATCCTCCCTCCATTCAAAATATTCAAATTGAAGAAGCTGCATAACAAATTTTTTCAACTGAGTTCGACCTAACATTTCTGAAAAGAACTTGGTTAACGTTTCCTGAACTAAGTTACGTAAAAATGGCGTGCGAATTCCCCATTTAGGGTAGCACGAAATTGTTAATTCAGTTAAATAACAACCAAATTTTTGAGCAAAAACTATTGCTTTAAGATGATTAGAACGATTGTCGGCAAATAAATTCAAATCAAAATGTTTAACATGCCATAAAGCTGGGGAATAAAATATTTTTGACCATGATTTGCATACTCTAGAAGCGAACACACGGTCATTATCACCTAGATAGTAAAAAATATTTTCAAGAATGATGCTTGGTAAAGTCATCCAATTTGACATTGTTTACCAAATAGAAATGTTATCTAGTGCGTGCTCACGTGTAGTAAAAAAATGAATACTTAAATAATTTATTATGGCCGAATTAACTATTAAAACCATTACTAAGCTATTATACATTTAGTTTATAGCTGCAAGAGCCAATCGAAGAATTACTAATTATAATAGGCCACTTATTGAATATTTATTTTATTTCGCGATTTTCCCAGATTCACTTCAAATATAAAACATTTTGAATGCAGTATGACTAAATAAAAAAAAGATATTAGAATATTTAGCTTTTCAAGATCATGTGACTTTAGAGCATACGAAATTTCAGGTTAAGCTTCAAGCCAGGGACTTTAATTTCTCAAGTCCCTACTGTGTCATCCATTAAACCGCATAAATAATAGATTAATCGAATAGTCCGTTTTAGACTTTAGAATTAAATTCAGCAGCACTAATATTTAGAACAAAAATATTTAAAAAAATTGTATGTGTTTGGAATTTTCTATTTATTTTACATTAGTTTTTTTTTTTTTTTAGCGTAATGATTTACACACGTATGTATAAATTAATAGTTATACGATAGAACAAAATAAGCAAGTGGAGGGCTAAAATATCTGCTTACTCCTCTTCATACTGCTTTAACATGAGATGAAGATACCTACCAGTCTTATAGCTCCACAAAAATAGAAGTGCCTAGAAATGAAATATACATTTAAATTAATGTATTGCTATGGAATATATAATCAATTTTTTTTTTCCAAATTTACAAGCATTTCTTTATCTCAAAATCCGTTATGTTGCAATTATCCATTAGTGTATAAAATTTCTAGACTATCTTTTCTCACTATACAAACACGGGCATCCCTATACCGTGTTAATAGCTCATGTTGATGGTTTGATATATGTATATATCTTTTACAAGTAGGGAGAAAACTTTGCTTGATTATAAGTTTATATTTTATAGCGTCTATTAATTATTAATATATATATATGTGTGTGTGTGTGTGTTGTCACTATTTTTGGTTTCACAAGCTGTTAAAAAACTGATAGGTATCTTTCTCATCTCATGTAAAAGGATATGTCATAATCCTTTATTTAATTATTTTCGTCAGCACTACAACTATTAATTGTACCATAAATAACCTTTGTTATATAATCTTTTGCACGTCTTTATGTGTGTATATATTGTAACCATATAAGCAGAGACAACACCTGTTGGTTGTCAAAGACCCACAATAATTGTAACCATGTGTGATCGCACTGATACCATAATGAGTATGAATTTTACCCACAATACAGGATGAGTCCTCATATAGACAAAATATAATATAAACACAAATAATACAATCTTAGGTTCTTATTAAAATTTTATCTTAGGTTCTTATTGTAATTTCAGATTCTTATTAAAATAAAATCTACTTACTTGGTTCTTATTATATTTATATGTCAGTGTTTATATTTATACTTGATACAATATAATAAGTATGTACTAAACTCTTGAACACTTTTAAATGCAATAACCATTCAAGTTTTTATACATTAAATATTTTCTTTTCTTCTTATAGTTCTGTAATCTTATTTTTTTCATGTGTCAAAGCATCGGCCGGGAATCCGGGATAACTGCTTGTAAGGCGACTGCGCTGACCACTCCCACCAACGCTTGACAAATCTATATTATATGTCTAAAATGAATGAAAAGATGCAAATATGTAATATCTAAGTATCTGAATACTTCACATAAACAGATGAATAGCAAATAAAACATTCTTCAAACATTCAACGTTCTTTTCATATGAATATTCATCTTCGTAAGACCTATAGACACATCTTATCCTAATATCTTCATATATATGAACTTGTACAATGAATAATAAAATAACGCAGCGGGTAGAAATGATACTTTTATACTACCGATTACATCATTAAGCACACTTGTAATAAGGATATATCAACATAATATTTATTTTAAACTAATACACATGTTACATAAATGATGAATAAATTGAATAAACAACAAGTTTAAAGGTGGCTTTTGAAATGTACTCTCTTATATCACAATATTTAATAAAACTTTATTAAATTAGATTTTCTGAATGAAGGGATGTGGTGATGGCGATGAAAGCAAAACATAAACGTATTTAATGAATAATAACATATTTATAAAACAAGATAATAATATTTTAATATCATAAATTATATTTACAAGAGCTAGTAACTTTAATATTCTAAATTACACTGATATAAACATTTCTCTCATTTAGAATAAAACATATACTCTTCTAAATAATCTCTATAAAATTATAATTATGGCATTTACATTATTTGAGAAGTTCTCACGCTTCCATTTAAGATTCAAACTATCTAACAATTGTGTACACAGAATATCAAATATATATACCTATACACATATAAGCGATATTTAAAAATCAGAGTGAAGATATAACGCTAATGACATTACAAACAGCTAGATATTAAGCAAAAATAATGATACAAGTTTAATTTTATTAATGTTTATGTGCAGCGAAATGTAAGAGCTCAATACTAAAAATAAACTAACATCTCTAAAATAAAATTGTAGTAGAGGTAGAAAAACAATTATATAAATAGACATGCCTTAAATGTTCTCACATACTTAAAATTGTACACTACTATCATAAAGCTAAAGGCAAAATGGATGGTGAGAAATAAATAAACGGGTATCTGGTAACTTGACCTGTGCCAAAGCAAATCACCATGATCTCTCATGGATGGGCTTAACAAAACACTAGTAATATAAACCATCCACACAAAATACCAAAATTGATACCTGTCTTTAAGCAGCATATCAATTAATCACTGAAAAAGACAGATTTGTCAATAATAAATTAACACATAACTTGCACACATACCCATTTGCACAATACCATATATACTGGTTTTAAAATATATGTGAACCAACACATTATAATTACCAAGCAATATCAAATAGTAAGAATTTTATTAAAACAGGCAAAACTCTCCATACAGTAGTGCCATTCAGTGCAAACCAGAGTAATTAATGTATGACAGAAGACTTGTGCATAAAATCCCTATCTTATGCCTAGCTTGTGGCTTTCATCAGTGAGAAGCCTTGGATCTGAGAGTACTGCACCTAGATCTTAGGATCTAATGCAAACCTCCAGCATCCACCTTTTATCTCTACTTAACTACAAAAACTATGAGAATAAAATTGAAAACACAATAATATTTTCAGTCCAAGCTCATTAGCTTATATAGTTTTATTGATCCTAACTCAGTTCAGTACCCATACATTTTGGTGTCTTTGGTTCTTTAATAATCATAACCACCACTATCCTATTAGGCAGGATTGGTATTAAACCATTAAACATCACATGATCAACATTTCTTATGCTTGCTCATAACTGTTATTAAAACAGACAAAACTCTCCATAGAGTAGTGCCACTCAGTGCAAGCCAGAGTAATCAATGGATGCCAGAAGATTTATGCATAAAATCCCTAGCTAGTGCCTCCTCATCCAATATCCCTAGATTAGTTTTTAGCTTATGTATTTCATCAGTGAGGAGCCTTGGATCTGAGGGCACTGTACCCTAAATCTTAGGATCTAATGCAATCCTTCAGCAGCCACCTTTTATCTCTGTTTAACTACAAAACTATGAGAATAAAATTTAAAACACTTACATAGTCATACAGTCTGAACTCAGTAATTCATTGATTACTCTGGTGTGTGCTGAGTGGCTCTACTGTATGGAGAGTTTTGCATGTTTTAATAACAGTCATGAGTAAGCATAAGAAATGGTAATCACGTGATATTTATTGGCTTAAAACCAATCCTGCCTAATAGGATAGTGGTCGCTATGGTTATTAAAAAAACAAAGACACCAACATGTATGGGTATTGAACTGAGTTCAGACCTATATGACTATATAAGTTAATGAGCTTGAATTGAAAATATTCTTGTGTTTTCAATTTTATTCTCATAGTTTTTTGGTTAAGTAGAGATAAAAGGTGGCTATTGGAAGGTTGCATTAGATCCCAAGAGTTAGGTGCAGGTTCCTCACTGATGAAAATCATAAGCTAGAAACTAGTATGGGGATATTGGATGAGTAGGCACTAGATAGGAATTTTATGCACAAGCCTCCTAGCATCCATTGATTACTTTGACTTGCACTGAGTGGCACTACAGCATGGAGAGTTTTGCCTGTTTTAATAACAGTTATTAGCAAGCATAATAACAGTTATGAAGCAAGCATAAGAAATGATGATCATGTTTTAATGGCTATCTAAACTCACATCCTGACTTCCAAACATTCCATTCACACACACATCAAATATAAAAAAAAATAATTTTTACCTTGTGTACAGTTATACATTTTATTTTATGGGGATATAAATTTCAAGAACTTTTAATAATTTACAACTTTAATAATACCAAAATTCAATTAAACACACAACATATATATATATATATATATATATATATATATATATATATATATATATATATATATATATATATATATATATAACAAATAGCGTTCCTATAATTCACTTGAAAAAGGTAACATCCTTTAACATCAAATGATATCTTCATGAGATTGGTGACCTCCGATTCCAAAAAATTTATTTTGGAAAGTTTCTTTTACTATTCTTTTCAATTTATTATTTTTATAAAATATAGTGTCTACATTATCAAGTAATATTTTATGACTTACATGTATTCAGTTCATGAATATATATATATATATGTGTGTGTGTGTGTGTTTATGTGTGCGTGTTTATAAGAATGGGAAATTCAGTTAGAGTTTTTTTATGACATAGAATAAGAATTTATTTCTAAACAAACAAAGTAAAAATATTTTAGGTTCAAAATTATTATTATAAGTTTTAACATATGCTAACAGAATTTTTTAAGTATTTAGTCTGGAAAAATGCTAATTTTATTCATGATTCAAACCCTAATTCATTAAATTATTTATTTTCTTAAAGTTTGTATTTCGTAATTCTTAGTTGTACTTACTTTTTGAAATAAACAATATTATTCAAGTTTAGCTTATGAAAATTAGTTGTCATAGTTAATAAACTTATGAGTCTGGTTGGAGTAGAATAGATATATTGTACTCATGTTCTTATTATCATGTTTACAAGTGAGCTCAAATAATACCAACAATAATAAATTCAATCCATCATCTGCTACATAGTAAGATGATTTATTTAGCTTTTCAAAGATGAAGAATTAAGAAAGGGATATATTTTTCAGTTAAGTATATGACAATATAGTTAAAATTACTGAGCAAGTGTAATACTTTTAACTGAATGATCTTCCACATTTATCCAGTATATGTCTTTTAACTGTTTCCGCATGGTTGTTTGATGAATGGAAAGGAATCACTCAGACTTTAATTCTAATGTATTTTGGATACAATAGAATTGTTTATTTATTTTTCTCTTGAATGTATGCCTTCTCTAACTTTTGTTACATTTGACGATTCAAATTGGGCAATGATTAATAAAATGTACATCTCCAGACAATATAATATCTATCTTATCCTTACTAGCATTACAGTATTCAACTAAAACCATTAGTTAATAGAATTTTATAAAGGAACATTACCCACCTGCATTCCAAACGTGTGTAATGAAGATTGGATGGGATTTTTTTTTAATTCTTATTTTAATTCTATAACTGAGTTACTCAATATTTATTTACTGTTATAAAATTGGCTAAATAATAAGTTAACTATGAACCAGTTATCATAAAAATATATTGCCTGATTGGAATTTAAAAAATAACTGATCTACTTTAGATTCAAATCTAAGACATCATCATCAACAACCATTATCAATCCACTGCAGAATGAAGGTCTCTCCAAGTCCAATCCATCTTCTCCAATCCTTAGTTTCTCTTCTCCACATCACCCTGCAGACTTTCTTATTTCATCCCTCCATCTCACATGTGCTCTTTTTCTGGGTATTTTTCAATCACTTGGAATCCAGTTTAAGATTTCAATTGTCCATCTATTATCATCTCTTCTAGAAATATGCCCAGCCCAACTCCATTTCAGTCTTTTAATTTTTTCAATGAGGTCAGTAATACCGTTTGTTCTCTTATCCATATGTTGCGTTTTCAATCTCTTCTTGTTATTCCCAACATGCATTTCTCCATACTTCTTTGAATGGTCTGAAGTCTCTGAATTACTCTTTTATTAAGTGTCCAAGTCTCGGATCCATAAGTAAGAATTGGTAAAACACATTTATGCATATTTCCTTTTAGTATCAAGTTACATCTACCAAAAGCTCTCCAACCAAGTTTAATTCTATGATTAATTTCATACATTATGTTTCCATCTATATTAATAATCTGACCAAGATATTTTTAACTGTTAATTTCTTCTAACTCATCATAATCAATCTTTATTTTATATTTTGAGAAAATCTATTAAACCTTATTTTAAACTTTTTACATTTATCTCTTTAGTCCTACTTTCATCTGATAACTCCAGCAACATTTCCTGAAGCTCTAAAGCATTAGTTGCAAAAACAACTACATCATCTGCAAAATCTAAATGACTTAAATAATCTCCATTTACTTTCACTCCTTTAGATTCTCATTTAATCCACAAAATACTTCTTGCAACACTGATGTAAAACGTTTTGGAGATATGGAGTCACCCTGTTTTACACCCTTCTCAATGTTGACTTTCCCAGTATCATTATGTAATCTAATTGTTGCTATTGCATATTTATAAATATTCTTTAAAATATGACAATATCCTGGATCTATACCTTGATGATCCAATGCTTTAATCACTAAAGAAATGTTTATAGAATCAAATGCCTTTTCATAATCTATAAATCCAAAGCATAATGGCAATACATATTCTTTCTATAACTCCTCTCAATACCTGGATGTGATCTACTGTACTAAAACCACTTTTAAATCCAGCTTGTTCTCTTGGTTGATGGAAATCCAATGTTCTCTATAGACGAGTTGGAATTATCTTGGCAAAAAATTTGTATAAAACTGATAAAAGGCTGATAAAACTGTAATTTCTAATATCTTCTTTATCACCGTTTCCAAATATTAATATTAATATTGCATTCTTCCAATCATCTGGTACATTTTTATCATTTAGACATTTGGTATATAATTTTGCAAAAAAAAATTCTATTCCTTTACCTGCTTCTTTTAATATATCAATTATAATTTCAGCATTACCTGGAGCCTGTCCTTTCTTTATATATTTAATTGCATGTCTCACTTCTTCATTTAAAATTCTGGGCAATTCGGAAAATGTAATATATATAGGAGGTACTTGTTCTTTATTACTATATAATTCTTGATAAAATCCATCCATTTCATGATGTCATCTCTCTTTTCAGTAATATTTCCATCTTATTTTCTTATTGCCGATATAAATTTCCTACAAATACCAAAATGTTGTTTTACACTGTTGAGACTTTTATTCTCTTCTACACCTTTCCTTGCTAGTTCACAGTTATACTTTCTTATATCATTTTCAACTCTTTTCCGCACCATTTTACAAAATTCAAGAGATTCAATCATTTTTTATGCATCATTTTTGTATATATATATTCCTTCTTTTCTTCATAAATTCTCTAGTCTCAGTAGAAATTTTGTTGGTCAATTGCTGCTTTTTTCTACCAGCTATTTTTGTTGCGATTTTTAAAAAGTGTCTCAGTTATTTTCATATTAATTTCATTCAAATCTGAATCATGTTCAAAATCTACTAATACTTGAAACCGATTTGTAAGTTCTAATTTAAATTCATTAGAAAGTTTCTGAAGATTAAGACACAATCTAAGTATGCAGAAATATGCAGGTTTCACTACAAATATGATATACATGAAGATTTCATGGCAATAATGTTTTGCACATTTATGGGCATGTCAGATTAATCTTTTGAAATGGTCTTGATGCTGAAGTGAGTTATTTAAAGGCTGTTGTAGTGAATGGTGTTATGGTTATAGATGAAATAAAGATGAGCTTTGAAAAGTTTATGCAAAATGTCCAGATGATTATAAGCAGAATAAATAAATAAAACGTTTACTATATGTGCATGTTTTGCTGCGCGCCATGATAAATTATCCTTAGTAGTTAAGGTCTTCTACCGTGTATTTATTAAAGCTGTTTTAATTTTATATATATATAAGTTTTATATTACAATATGATTGCAAGTAAAGAGAAAAACAAAAATGGTTTTTAACTAAAAATCAAAAAAAAATTAACAAACCATATTTACATTGTGATGTCATATAATAAGATGGCGAGATCGAAAATAATAGATTTTCTTTTTTAAATATTTACACTTTATTTTATATAAATTTAAAAATTAAAAAAATAGGCGATGCAAGTGTGGACTGACCTTCCTGAAATTACTCTGGAAAAAATTTTTCAATATTTAAACAATAATGATAGAGCTTCTGCGGCAAGAGTTTGTAAAAAATGGTCGAATATTTTCCATTCTCCAAACCTTTGGAGGAATATGCATTTCGAATTTACAACGTTTTCTAGGTGTCGTCAAAATCATCGCAGAGCGCTGATTTTTGCTTCTAAATATGGAAGTTATTTAAAAGAATTAATCATATCTTGCTGCCCTCAAGCTTATCCTGCTCCATTATCCCAGTGGAGAATAAGACTGCAGGCACATGACATTATAGGAAAATTTTTAGGGATTATACAGACAAAAACACAACTAACAAAATTTGTTGCTCAGTACTTACAATTTGATTATTTTGGAGGAAGTGCTGAAAATCGGCAAAAATTTGTAAATTCTTTAATTCACTTTTTACTGGATCAGATTCATTTAAAATGCTTTGATATGACTTACGCCACTCTATCTTTTGAAGACGGTTATAAAGTTCTTAGAGCATTATTAAAAGGAAGCGGAAAAGAATTAGAAGAAATGAATATCAAAGATTTTTTTCAATCTTCTCATAATTCCGAAAATGATTCGGAATATTCCGAACTCATACATCACCTGAGAAATCTGAGAACTTTATCGACTAATTTTAGTTATTTATCTGGAGATTTTATTCAGTCTATGGCCGAAGCTTGTAATAATTTAAAACTTATGACGTTAGTGTGTTCTAGACGGGATAGTTTTTTTCCATTAATCACCTGCAGTGCATGGCGGTTTTTTGCTAGGTCATGTCCAAAAATGGAAGTAATTTTGATAATTGAAGAAGTATTTAGATATGAAGAAATAAGGCAGATTTTGCTACCAGATATTCCCCTCAGATCCCTTACTTTGTTAAGTCCTTTCCGCAGTAATAATGGTTTATGGCCGATGAAAGAATTTATAAGCCAGATAACTGCATTTTATAGTCATATCTTAAGTAAGTATAATTAGTGTATGTATATATGAAACAAAGACTTTTAATGACAAAAGATGTGAAATAATTTATTGTAATTTTCAAAATCATAAGTATAAATTATTGAAAGCCTATTCAGATGAAGGCAAATGTGATATTAATGAAATTGTTGTTCATTTTTAATATTTTATACGAAAATTACAAATTATTCTATACATATCTGTAATTTCAAGTCTTGATAATGATTTTATACTAGGTAAATAATATAATGAAGTAAAGGTCTGTTTTAAAATGGTTATGAACCGCATTTAGTTGTCAATTATTGAAATTATGCATAAGTTTGCAAATAACCCTATTTTTATTGTATATATATATGTGTGTGTGTGTGTGATAAACATCACGTGATCACCATTCTTTATGAGTGATGCTACTGAATAGAGAGTTTTGCCTCTGTGAAAAAAAGCTTGTGTAAGAATAAAAAATGGTAATCACGTGATGTTGATGGTTTAATATCAATCCTGCCCAATAAGATTATGGTGACTATGGTTATTAAAGAACTAGACACCAAAAAGTATGGATGCTGAACTGAGTTCAGATCTATATAACTATACAAGCTAATGATCTTAGATTGAAAACATTATTGTGTTTTCATTTTGGATTCAAAGCTTTATAGTTAACTAAAAAAGTAAAAGGTGGCTGCTGGAAAGTTGCATTAGATCTTAAAATCTAGGTGCAGTGCTCTCAGATCCAAGACTCCTCATTGATGAATGCCAAAAGCTAGAAACTACTCTGGAGATATTGGATGAGTAGGCAACTAGATAGGGATTTTATGCACAAATCTTCCTGCATCCATTGATTACTCTGGCTTACACTGAGTGGTGCTAGGATATGGAGAGTTTGCAGAATAGGGAAAACTTAGACTGGGAAATGTAATATTAAGTAGCTAACAGATTTCTCTGGGCATAATTTCTGAGAGATTATTGACTTCGTTTAAGAAGAAGCTAATCACATCACATCTCCATGTGTGTGTGTTAAAGTGATGTTCGTTGGTTAAATATATGGATATATTTTGATTGCTTTTTATTATCATCATTATTATTATGCACTCATTCACAATGAATTATATATATTAAAATAATGATATTTACAAAGGTATAAACACATTTATTTTTTGTTATGGTTTTTAAAATTATTATTACATCTATTATTATTATTTTAGCAGCTATATTTTGGTTCGATTTCATCCTCCATTATTTGTTTCTTATAGATGTTGTATTAGTTATTGCTAAAGATATTGATTTTTAACAACACTTTGAACCAAACTAATTAAATAGGCAATAGCAAGTGGCATCAAATAATACCGTACACGTTAATATCCTGAAAACAATATCTACATGTAGTTGATAGGTATATAATTATCTTTTAATAATTCTGTGTACTAATTAATAATACATAACTATGTTTTATGATATGTACGATTTAATCTAGTGGTAGGGTGACAAAGTTCTGGAGCAAAAAAAATGAAAAAATTAATTTAATTTATAAAATGATTAAAAAAAACTACAACTAGCAAATACTGATTTTTAATTATTTTTATTTTCATTGTATTATAATATATTTTCTGTAAAAAACTATTTTCTAAATACATTTCCAGCAATGGATGTTATTGTATTTGTGTTTATACATATTGTCTAGAATTCATAAATATTTTGTTTATATATACTATTATGGAATTTTGTTATTGCATAATTAATAATAGGATCACCTGCCATAATATTAACACATCCACCTGTTCTTCCCACAACCTAGGATTCAGTTTTGATTAAATAAACAATGAAAATTTTTTTAGGTCATAAGATAGGCTTAGAATGTTTGTTTTAGTAATAAACTTATGTACAAAAACTATCCAATCATTAGAAGGTCTTAGGTTAATATGGACTGGTTAAATTTATGCTGATTGCTAAAGCAACAAATAGGATTGTAATTTGATCCAATTGGTGATTATTTATCTTTTCAGCATATATGTGCTTGAGTGTATCGGTGTTATTAGATAGAGTGGAGAGTGGTGGGTCATCTGAAAGTCTGTGCTCATATACCCTATATTACATATATAGACACAGGTATATAACAAGCCTGTGTTTCAGTTATTACATTGTAGAGATGTCTGCCCATCCTTGCATATGTATTAAATGGATTATGTCCTTTACATGTGGGGTTCAGATTGACCTTAGGTCAGCATGGGTGTGACAAGAATCTCGGCCTCAGGGTGGCCTTCGAGCATTCCATCATCAGATTTTTAATTGGATGGACGGTTGAAGAGTTGGAGTGTGTAGTAGATTGGAGCCTGTCCATTAAAGTATGAAGATTGTCTATCTTAATATATATCTGAGCACTTATAGTATATATGTGTGGGAAATGATAATCTGGACCAACTGATGATTGCTGGTTTAGCATGAAATACGTATATTGGTGATTATTTATCTTTTCAGCATATATGTGCTTGAGGGTATCGGTGTTATTAGATAGAGTGGAGAGTGGTGGGTCATCTGAAAGTCTGTGCTCATATACCCTATATTACATATATAGACACAGGTATATAACAAGCCTGTGTTTCAGTTATTATATTCATTTTGATGTGAAAGTGAGTGCTGATTATTAGTTTATAATGAAAGTGGCCATATAGTGCATATGGATGTGTAATATTCTTATTCAAATTCAATTTGTTCTATAGTTTAATTTTCATGTAAACTTTTAAGATAACTGTCATTATTTGTGATATATTTCTTAATATCTCTTCACCACTCATAGAAAAAATTCTCAGTTTATAAGTCAATTTTTTTCAAATTTTTTCATTCAGTTGTTAATGAATTCATCCGTATTAAATATTTTTTGCAATAAATAGTAGATATCATCAACTTAAACTATAACTATCAAAAATAAATAAAACCATTATAATATATAAGGTATATGAGCACAGACTTTTACACTACCCACCACTCTCCACACTATCTTTTCGACATATATGTGTTCAAGTGTATCAGTGTTATGAGATAGTGTGGAGAGTGGTGGAGAGTGTGAAAGTCTGTGCTCTTATACCCTATATATTACATATATAGACACAGGTATATAATAAGCCTGTGTTTCAATTATAAAAGCATTATATAAAGAACAAAATTATTTTCATTGAAATTTCATGATTTTGCGTTATTATTACATCTCGTAAAAGTATCGGCCACTGATCATCTAACATTGGAAATATCATATTGATGATTTCCTTCTATGCCTTTCTCATTGATAAGCTTTTTTATAATATTGAATATTTTTATTATATGTTTGAAATACTCTTTCATTGTTTGCATTTTAACCTGCATTCATTTTATTATTTTTTATTAACATTTAATTTCTTCGAAAATAATTAATTTTATTTTCAAATCATATTTTAAAAAGAAACAAATCTCATTTCTTTCAATTTTTTTTTAATTTGTTATCCCATTATGCTTTGCTATTTTAAATTAAAAACACCCACTAAACTTTTCAGAAGTTTTAAAACATATAAAAAATATTTTTTTTTAGACATTAAAAGTAGCCAATCTTAGTTTTAATTTTCTTTTGAACCGTTATTTATTTTATACTGTGATATATGTGACTCACGACAGAGAGGCTATATAATAATTAAGTATATCAGAAGATGAAGACTAAAAGTATGTGCTTATATTACTCATAATAAAATGTCTATGTTTGGTTGATATCGATTTTAAGCATTTATTTGAATAGATAGATGTTCAAATGTGTTTGTGATAAATCCTTATTAAACAAAGTTATTGTTATTTGCAACATGTCGGAAAGCCATAGTGATTTGATGGCATACAATGTAAAGATTTCATCATCATCATTCATTTATATATATAGTGGTCATCTGATTATTGCAATAAATATGTATGAATGTATGTAAAAATATTAAGTTTAATGAAAATCAATACATCAATACATTATCTTATATAAATACAATTGTCCATCTTACCTTAAACACTTTTTAACAAATTTTTTTTATTGTGTGTGTATATTTACAATAAAAAAAATTTTGCTAAAGAGTGTTTGAAGTAAGGTGGACAAATTGTATTTATATAAAATATTACTGCAAAATAAAGTGATAGATTTAGTTACATTTGTGTATACATTATCTTTTGTTAAATATAATTAATTATTTCACATCACATCATTATAGGGGATTTGAACCCCGACATTCAAGATATCTTTAGTCATCCAGTGATGAAGATTAAAGCCTGTCCATTAAAGTTTGAAGTTTTGCTATCTTAATGTTACTCCGCACTAATTATATATATATATATATAAAGCTTCTTACATAGGTATGAGTAATCGTCGCATCAGTGTTAGGAGAGATGAGCATGCTAATGCAGTTAAACAACACTCATCATCATCAGCACTCTCACTCCATACTATAGATTCAGGTCATAAAATAGATTTTTCTAGTACCAGGATCATATCCAGATGTGATAATCTCTACCAATGCAAAATCAGAGAAGCCATTGAGATACTTAAAAGGCCAGATTGTATCAATAAGCGAGATGATACGTGCAAACTTCCTCCTATTTGGAAAGATTTCTTTAAAAAACATTCTTAAATTTAACATTTTTGCTATTGGTGGGATTTTTAATGTTTTATTCAAACCAGTGATTGTAGCGCCTCTACAACCGTCTTTCTACCTTTTTATAACTCTGTGGATGGCTTGTGTGACCAAGTCGAAACGTCAGTATATTGATATTAAAAGTTTTTAACACGGATGAACCCGCAAAATATGTATTATATATATATATATGACAGAGAGAGATGATGATTCAGACCAACTGATGAGTGCTGGTTCAGCATAAAACTCACATATTGGAGATCATTTATTTATTTTGCATGTATGTGATCATATGCATTGGTTGCATAAGATGGAGTGGATCACTAAATCTAGCTTGAAAATCTGGGTTCAAATTCCCTGTAATTACATCTAGCTTAAAATGTATTTAATTATCACATCATTATGTAACTGCCTAAGTAGATGGAAAAAGAATACTCTTCTGATTGCTCTTTGGTTTCACATAAATATGGCAAGTTTGGATGATAATAAATGTGAGTTTAAATATACATTCATATAGATATGTTTAGATTTTAAACTGTGTAACTATAAATTCATAAAAGTCAAATTTCAAGCTATTCATTTTAATACGTTTATGAATTCCCAACTTATCATAAATATGTAAATTACACCATTTAAATTATTTCAACCCTTATTTATAATGAATTTCAAATTTATAAGGATATTAAAATGAATATTTCAAGGTTCTATATTGTGAATATAGCTACAAGATACTTTAAATTAAGCTATAAATTCTTCTATAGAAGCTTGCCAATGTCATTTTCATACGTGCCATTCTTATTTAATGCCTAGGTAGAAGTCATAAAAGGGTTCATTTTCATCTGCATGAATGTTGATATAATTTGATACCTGCAATCTATCCTCCACAATGAAACTATGATGAAATTAGCAATGCGTCCTGAAAATTTTAATAAACAATATTTATTTTAATACAAATAGATAGAGAATGAACTTCTGTTTCCCAGTTAACATACTGATATAATGATGGATTATTTTCTAGTTTCTAATTAAAATATTTACTAACAAAACTAATATTTCTACATTAATAAAATTACAATAAATTGACTTTAATATTATACAAGTAACAAAAGTTGACTTTTATGAGAACACGAAGTTCTTTAAAATTATTAATAAATTAATTATTAAATTACAACTTTATAGCATTAACTTTATTTAAACAAAATATGCATAACATATTTTAAATATTACAACAGCAAAATAATAATATTAATACTTTTAAACATATCCACTGATGATTCTTATTTATATTATATAATTTCATTTAAACAAAATTTCTTTACAAATATGTTTTAATGCATACGTATATGAAATACGTATTCTGTAGGAATATAATTTAAATATATGTATATAAGGGTAAAAATGTTCAAGTCTAAATGGGGTTATAAGAAATTATTAAAGTCAGTCAGCACTTAGATAATCCCAATATCAATAACAATCAACAGTCTCAACCTATTGCCAAGGCAACTTTCTGTTAACAAACAAAGGTGGAATCCCACTTGTATTTATGGTCCAATATATTTACATAGACACAAAACATTGCAACTTGATCACAGAGATTGAACTTATTAATAGAAAGAAGTTTAAATAAATCTTAAACAGGTAAATGTAACCTGTTCTGGATGCATACTAATAAATAGTTAATTATAACATTACAAACTACAATGATAACTTTCAAATTGCACCCAAAGTATTACTTAAAAATAATAAGTGTAAAAGTGATCAAGCCTAAATGGGTTTATAAGTAATCATTAAAATCAATCAACACTTAGATAACCCTAATATAAATAACAATCAAATATCTCAACCTGTTGTCAAAGCAACCTCATTTTAACAATAAAAAGGCATTCTTTAGTGTCTATACAAATATATTGGATCATAAATAAAGATAGGATTCCGTCATTATTGTTAAAAGGAGGTTGCCTTGACAACAGGTTGAAATTGTTGATTATTATTGATACTGGGTTTGTCCAAGTGTTGACTGATTTTAATGATATATAGAGAGAGTCAATTTTATTTATAAGAAATTAAAACCATTGAAAAGATGAAAAGCAATTGAATGGGATATGTCTGTATTTTAATAGGGCATAAATAAATCAGTAGAAAATTGTCACACTCAAACAAAATAAAACTTGAATACAAAATTATATAAGATAAACTCTATTTATATTATTTCATTTTATTTTAATAATCGTGAATGTTAAATAAAACATACTTAATATTTATAATATACCCACTTATATATTTTTTTCTCTGATAATATTTGAAAATATATATTAAATTGGAATATGTTCCTATTGCATACTGAAAAAAATATGAATTTAAATATGACTAGAAATTGATTTAATAACAATTATAAAAAGCTATAATTATTATACTAAATATATTTAAACTAGTGCAATTAGAAACACGTTGTAATTGAAGATTTTGTATAGAATGATGTACACACTGAATCATATATATATATATATATATATATATAAAAGAAATCAACACTATAATAAAATTAAAAATAAAAATATCAAAATGAAATGGATTTCAATGCTATTTATATCAGATGAGCAGGTCAAGTTTATTAGGAAAATTTATAATGGTTTGTGTCATATTGTTTTTTTCTCTACAAATAACACAAATAGATTGCTTAATAATTCTAAAATTCAAAATTCAAAGTTTAATCAAAATTCTATTATATATAGATTGATATGTGGATGCGGCTACATTGGTGAATCTAAGTGTACATTTGAGAAGAGAATAAAAGAACATATGCTTTTATATAAAAGAATTCAAAAAGAGAATCAATATGGAACAGATGTAAATAAACCTTCATCATCTGTTATATTTGATCATAATAAATCTTGTCAATATGGATTTAAATTTGATTATAAAAATATGAAAATTATTCAAATTGAACGTTGTCATAATAAACGTAAAATAAAAGAGGATATGTTGATTTCAAGAAAGCGTCAAATGTTAATGAATCGCCAGTCATCAAATGTTAAGATAACAGAATTGTGGGAAATCTGAATTGAACTATGGGTATTGTTAAGGGTTGTCTCGTTTTGATTATTCAACGTTATATAGTTGATAAAGACTACAAAGTGTATAGTCGAAAGTACTTCTAAAAGAATATAATTTATATAAATTGTACTGTATTTTGATATATATATATTGATTTGTATATTACATATATTGTGAAACGAATACAGATATCAAACTTTATTTATTACATATATATATATATGTTAAAACGAAGATTTGCACGGGTTAAATATATAAAATACATATTTTGCGGGTTCATCCGTGTTAAAAACTTTTAATACCAATACACTGACGTTTCGAAACGTCAGTGTATTGGTATTAAAAGTTTTTAACACGGATGAACCCGCAAAATATGTATTTTATATATATATATTGTGACCTTCCAGATTGGCACCATGAAGAAATGTGGGAAGCCCACATTGTGCCAACAGTGATAGGTAATAAGAAAAAAATGAATTGTAGTATAACTTAATGTTTTAAATTTGGTTGAAAAGTTATCAGGATCTTAGGTATGGTGTACCAATCATTAAAATTCCTTTTCCTTTATGTATATCTAATAGTGGGAATGAGTATAGTTGTCCATAAGGCCATAATAAATGTTTATTCATTAAGTTTCTAACCTATTGTCTATTGACATTCCAAGATCTAACTTGTATGTGTGGGTACATGTCCATTCGCATCCTTTCACACTTCACATCTCATTCATATTTCTAGTCATCATTCAAAATATCCATCTTGTAATAGCATTATTTATTTGCTATAGAAATTGTTAATAGCTCAGTCATTAATAGACCTCTGGATCAATGGGAAGACAAACGGACACACACACACCATTAGCTAATATGATTTTTTTTATCAATTATTTATTGTATAAAATCTTGCATTTTTTAAAAAAAGTAAAAGTTATTTATTTTATTTATTATTAATTAGTATTTGTAATTTGATATATATATTTTTTATTTCAAAACTCTATTCTTAACATTTTCACAAGCAATAAATTCTTGCATATTGTTAAGCTCAAGACTTCAAAAAAGTTTTACAGAAGTCTTCAGAAAAAATTTTTTTTTTAGAGAAGGTGGAATAATTTTCTAAAAGGAAATATAATAAAACAAATGAAGTTAACAGCTTCATTGGAATCCCTACTATTTCTTTTAATAAGGAAACTTCTCTATACTACTCAAGAATCCTGAAGGACACCAGATAAGATTCCTTAACATGGAAGGCTAAACGTTCAGAGGTACACCAGTTCTAACTTTTTATCAACTATCAATTTGAACTTATTTTATTCATAACGCATAGATATTATTTAGAAAAATCTCTAATACAATTTTATCATAACGTATTTTTAATAAATAGTGTGACATTAGAATTATGAAGGATAACAATAATGAAAATAATTGGAAAATTTGTGCTGGATGGTGTAATGGAATATTTCATTAACTCATATTTAATAAATTTCCTATTTTATTGTATAAGAAAAAAGTCTGAAACAGAAAAATGTATTCATTATAGTATTCTACATTAGTATAATAATTATGTATATTAAATTACCGAACCATTCATACTTATGTAGGAGTGAAAGAATGCATGACAATAATACTTGATAAATATTTAACAGAAAGATATAAACGTGGATGATTAAGTAACCTTGATTTTGATCATCATTAAAAATGTATTAAATGTTGGAATTTAGACTAAACAAAGTTTATAAAAACTAATAAATGGATCCAAATACTTGCAAAAGTTGCTTATAACGTCCATTAGGAAATCCTAAGAACATTGGAAGTTTTTTTTTTGCCACATTTATGTTTAACTCGCAGGAATAATATTTATACGCTTTATTTATTTTCTTTTATGTTTAATTTGACATTAATTTGGTTTGTTATTGTTATTATGTACTTATATGCAAAATCTCCTCTAGAACGTCTCAGAAATTTGGTATAAGTTATACCAAATGGGAAATACTTCTTTTGTTGCATTATGTAAATATTATATATTCCCGTGCTCGTATTATTAGTGCAAAATTAGATGCTTTATCATTATTCATTAATTAGTAATAGTAAACAGATACATGAAAACATTTAAGCCAGTATTGCTGAATGGTTAAGCTTATTTCATAGTATTTACACTAATTTGAATTTCGATAGACTCATTCATAATCTAGTTAATGCTAATATTGTCTGATGTGATTTAAAAAGAATATTTCATACAAGATCATATATTCGCGTGTGAGTTCACTATCAGAATATATTGTATAAAAGTTAAATTCATGCTTATTTGTTTCTTATCGGTTACGGCTGGTACTATGACTAAAGATTGTAAAAATTTAAGAGTTTGTCTGTTATGGATCTGTTTTATATGAAATGCATTAGATGCCCTTTGAGTGGGGAGGTGATTGAAATGATGATCATGATATTCGGATTGAGTAACGTTCATTTTATTTGTTTATCTATTGAGCTGTGGATGGTAGTATTTCTTTATTTAGTAGTATCCGATATGATAATTATGTTTCTTAAAGGGAAGTGATAGATGCCCCATTTATTCAGGATAAGTCAGCTAAGTTCCACACCATTTGTGTTAGAAGAGTTGATAGTTACTATATTGATGAATTAAATCGATGTTTAAAGTTGTTGTTAATCCCCACGGGCATGTATGTAAGTATTTATTTGACATTACTTTTGCTTTCCCTTTCCATTCCATGTATTTATCATTACACAATATAGTTATTTCAGATAAATATTTTAGTGATTTCTGTAACATACTTGAAGTTGGATTTATAATTTAGTGATTAGCTCATTGTGCCATCCGTATTGTGAAGTTTATTTATTTCGCAAGTCAACTGATGGAAATATAATCAATAAAATTCATCGTGATTGTGAATTCATAAATGCTTACACATTCGGAGATATGATAAACCTAGAGGTATAGAAAGAGACCATTGCTGGAATTATAAGTTCTGAGTAATTTGTCAGATCATATCACATATTATCATTATTTCATTTATTATTATTATTGGTAATTCATCCTCCCGGTATAAATGTAATATTGTATTACAAAATTTTATTTTATTTAAGGCTAGTTTTAATAAAGTTATTACTTAATTTCATATGACAGATATAGATTTGTAGACATACAGAAATAATCTAAATGACATTAATTGATTATTTGACATCGTTTTCTTAGTTTATTAAGAGCACAGAATGGGAATACATGATATGAATATTAGTATATGAATATAGAATTATATTTTTTTGTTGCTAATAATTTAACTGATAAAATTGTAAATGTTATTGAAACAGCATATAAGAGGAAGAGCCTCTAAATATTAGGTGTTATTTTGTGTAATTTAAATGTTATTTTATTTTATCCAAGTGTTATTTAGTCAAGTTTGTAATCAATGCAAATTACTGTTAAATCATCATCAATGTGTCCGTAAAAGAATGTGTCTTATAATAAATGTTTTGATGAAGTAAGATTCCCTCTGAATTATTTTATCATAAATACGTTCGATTGATCATTTCCATACACACGCATATGTTCAAGATAATACAATTATAATATTTATCAATTAGCTACTATATGCAATCTATCTCGATAACACTGAGTTAATAGAGTCAAACATTGTAATGCCAAGAGGTAGATTTTACCTTGTTGTTAGAATAGATAGTGATGTGAGATAAAATGTACCTGATTCTTATCATTGTCTATTCTTTATTTTATGGTAATAGATGTCAATTTCACAATAGTCCTCATTACTTAATAGTCATATTATATTGGGATTGACTTGTTGTTTATATAGCAGAGCCCTGAGATTAGTTCATCATTTAATAAACATTGGTATAGCTGTTCAATCTAAATTAAATGCCAGTATATTGATTATTGTTGCAGTGATTCTCAAACATATTTGATGAGTGATGTGATTGGTCTGGCATGTACTTGTATGGTGAGAGAATTAAACATACCTTGATTTAAGTTAATCCACAAATTGCTTCCTTTCGATAGCTTAGTAAATGCTTAGAATATAATTCAATAAACACTACATGATTGTTGCTTATAATCTCTCATCCCCATTTGCATTCCAGATGACCACGATATCCTATAACCCCCAACTGAGCTAAGCTGTAAATTAATAGTACAATAAGAGTCTTATCAATAAGTATAGATGCAATCTAGATTATAAATTTATTCTATCTTGTATAGAATTGGCGCCTGGGCATTTATTTGTGTATAAAGCGATATAGGTGAAGAGTGAAGAGGTTATAATATATATAATCTTTATAACCCAAACTTAATTTGGGATCATTATATACATAGAAATTATGCTAACTTATTTCTCTTATTTTAATACTAAATTAGTTTAAAAATAATTAATCAGCTTATCTCTTTATTAAATGGCAGTTTTAATAAACAATATATAAAATGTTGTACATATTTTCTAACATGCTTGATGTTTAGTTATTAGGATGATATAATAAAGTTAATAACAATATATATTATGTTAGGGATTGATTATTAGAGATAATTAAATGATTTTATATAATGGTAATAATTAAATATAATACATATTACTAAATATATTTGTAGACATTTTATTTATTGCACACTTTTAAATATTAATATGTAAATATAAACAAATAAGAAACTAAATTATTATTAAAGTCTGTGTATGCATGTACATGTTTTGGAATAGTTCAAAAACATTAAATGTTATGTATCTAATATATTATTTTAAAGTATGTAATTTATTTAAAATGGATATCAAAAAATATCAATTAAAATATATATAGTAGATGAATAAAAGTATGATTTTAAAAATGTATTTTTTTTTAATTTGTACATTTATATATTTTTGTACATTATCTTAAAACATATTGTATTATTTATTTTTATAATAGTTAAACAGAATTAAGCTGTTGCACATGTGCTTTGCACATTTTAACTATAAATGACTGAATACTAACACTTCAAACACATGATAAAGTCTTTGGGAAAAGATAGAATGGCCATCTATCTTTTAAAACCCAAATGCTTTTGTATGGGCAAATCTTAAGTGTCTGAAAGTGAAAGCACGAAGATATTAAATAATCACTAATATTCAAACCCAAACACTAAAAGTGATTATTTAATATCTTCATGCTTTCACTTTCAGACACTTAAGATTTGCCCATACAAAAGCGTTTGGATTCGAAAAGATAAATGGCCATTCTATCTTTTCCCAAAGACTTGATCATGTGTTTGAAGTTTAGTATTCAGTCATTTATAGTTAAAATCTGCAAAACACATGTGCAACAGCTTAATGATGTTTAACTATTACAGTTTATAAACATCACGCTATATAAAATAATTGATTTATTTTTATAATGTTTTAAAAAATATTTTAACTTTATGGAATACTGATGTATTTGTAAAAACTTTATTGAATGGTCATTTGGATAAATTTGAGTCTTAATAACAAGGACCTTAAAAATGAGTTGAATTAGAATTGTCAAAATGAAATGCCATAGAAACAATATCTAGAATAATGACATAAGTATGACATTATGGTTAGAAAACAATTCAAGCCCCTGATATAAGTTTGTATGCTCTCATTTCTTTTTTTTAAATGGATAAACAGTCCTGAATTATTGTACATATATAGATAAGTTTATTTAGATGTTTCAAATGGAAAAGATGTGGTAAAAATATTACAAATGTCTATTCAAAATATTTCATGTTGTTTGACAATCTAAATAATAACATTGGATAAAATGTCATTTCATTGTACTAAATATTAAACAAAAATGCTATGATATAATTCATGGAGTATAAAATTTTGACAAAGATTGTTTACATTAGTTAAATAAAGTATTATTAATACCATAAAACTTTAATTAAAGAATATTTCGTTTAAAAATAAAAATAACACCATATGGATATTTTTGAATACTATTAAGTTAGAATATACCTGAATTTAAATACAATATTTATTACATATAACAGGAAACCTCATGGGATTTTCAGCAGAATCAATTTTGAAGTGTAAATTTTTTTGTGTGTATTTATATAAAATATATGAGAAATCATAATAGTTTGGTATATAATAAATATTATTTTCATGAAAATATAATTTACCAGACAATCTTTGTGAGTATAAGAAACAGAATTAAACAAGTGGTATATATTATTTAGATAGTTTTTATTTATTTTTTTAGAATGCATGTGTTTGTTTTTAATATATAGAAAATATAACATTACCAAAAAAAGGTTTAAGTAAATAATAAAATCAAAATAATATATTTCTAATTATAATTTTAATTTATTTAACTAAAAGTATGATTGTTTTCTTCACTTATATATTTTTTTTAAAAAGGTTTTATGTATAAATAAGTATGGGTGATATTGATGAAAATATAGATTTAATAAACATTTATATTATATTTTATGTATGTAAATTAATAACTTATGCTTTTTACGATAATAAAATAGTAAAAAAATTCAACATACTCATTAGATTTTGAATATATTATAATATATTATAACAGATCTGTTATATAGCACACAATAATATAGTGTGTACACACACACACATATATATATATAGTAACAGTCAAGTTTGTACATTCGCGTAACAGAATTCAGAATCCAAGCAAAAGAGACCGAAGCTGACCAGACTAGGACTGTAACATCCCGAGTCCGACCGCACTTCAACTCGTAAGCCAGGATTCCAAGACTCAAGACCCTACGAATGACCACCTTGAAATTACACCTAGTATACCTCTTTCCACACGGCCGACATAGGTCACGGAGAAGCAATAAGACTCTGATGAATAAAAGAAAGATTCTTAATTGACTAAAATATCACTAAATTTAATTTAACCTAATGCATAGTTTTCACATATATAGACTATAAATAGTAATTAGAATTGGATTGAATTAGATCAATAACGAAACAGAGAATGAAATACATTAAATTAATTATATATTTATTTACAATTGGCATGAAATTGATCAGTTTTACACATTTCAGTGTCGAATGTACAAACATTTGATAATTCAAAATCACTTTACATAAGTAATCATTAAATTTCATAGATGAGTTTAACATGTGCCCATCCTAGGAATTGTTTACAATTGATACATAATTAATCACTACGTTATGTCTATAAATCTCGATAAGCCAAATCCTATTACATTTGTGGCTGGAAGATACATAATTATATCGAACTTTGATCATGAATTTATTTACTAAAATACCCATATATAATTTAATAACGAGCGCATAAACCAGCTCAAGTAATGATCGATCGAACATGGCTTTCGAGAGAAAATTTCAGAATGCTGAAAGCGTTATATAAAGGTGGGAGAGTTGGCTGCATAAGATTTTACCAATGCGCTATGGCACAGGTAAACAATAATATGAAAAGTCACTCTGCGGATGGATGAAATAACTTCAGGGTTCTTGCGACAAATGCCGGTACCCTGTAACCGATCGCAATGCTGCGTGAAAAGGAACATTGTGTTCAGGAATGGCGGGGGTCTTACGTGCTAACCTGGCCTTGGCTCAGGCTTCGCTACTGCTCTACCCTATAAGAGAAGATGTGCTGGCAATGCCGTGGCTCCATCTTAAGATACGTATATTAGATATAGCAGCAAAACGAGAATATTTTTATAAAATAAGATCACATCCGCCAAGCAAAGAATGGTATATTTTATACTATGAAATACGAGTTAATAGCATATTAGCTCTATCAAATTGGGACCAACTCTTGCGTAGCCTGATAATAAATGTCTATGCTACTAAATGGAATATTATTACATCTGTACTTTGACATGTTTGATCTATTAAGTTACTTATAGATAATAAATATTTAAGGAGGAAAAGTATATTTCTATGGACTTAAGAATTTAAATGTCAAATATACTTATATGATCAAGGCTAAATTTAATTCTAAATAAACTTATCAAGTTAAGTTTTTTTTAAATGGTTGATTATAAAAGAGCCACATTTCACATATTAAATCATTTAAATAATAAAAAAAAAATAGGATTTCGAAACAGCGTAGAAAGTTGATGCTATAAATAAATTACGCGAAGATTTTCAAATAATATCTTCTTAAAACATACATGAAATTAAGTGCTCACTGTTTTGAAATTTTGGCATATAAAATATAAAATAAGCAAAGAAATATAGACACAACCGCAGTGATATAACTTTAAATTAGACGCTTATAATGTACTTTAAATGAAAGGAAAATATAAATAAGTCAGATTATTTAAACTTTAACACATTAAATTTTGATAGCAAGTGACATATTTAAAATATTAAATGGATTTTAAGTTTTGATTACATTTTAGCTTTATTATTATTTTAAAAAGAAAGTTAGCTAACTTATATAGATATTATTTACATTTACACAGAATTACACAGAGCTCTGCGGTTTGAAAAATAAAACGGTACCGGTATGATTTATCTGCAAGTTCTTGGCTGTTGGTTTGGTTTAGTTTGACTGGGCAGCATCATCTTTCCCATTATGTTAGGCTCATCTCTTCTATCGGCATGATGGTGGTTTAGGCATTTCGACGAGAGAAACCCCGTTCTCCCGCGGAGTAACAGCAACAAGATGCCCGCTTTTAGCCGGACATGTTAAACATTAACAATTGTGAAGACTGGCTGCAATTCTCACTAACAATATGGCTGTCTATCTCTAATAATATGGCTCTCTCTCTCTAACAATATCCTCTCATTAAAAATACAGAGTATTTATCTGTTTTCCTTATCGGAATCTCCCGCCTCAAGACTGACTAAACTCAGGAATTTAATTAAATATTTTTCAATTTATAATCCAGATCTTAGATAACTTATGTTAGAAACATTCCATAAGCTATTATAATTAAGATTTTTCATTGCAAACAATTGTCCAATTTAGATTTTAAAATAACTTAAATCTTATCTAAGGAGATTTTAATTAGTAAATTTTGAACTAGTTTTACTTTTTACGAATTCCAGGTGTGGTCGTTAATGACACTTGTTTACAACCAAAAATCTTTTAATTACTTGACCAGCTTTTATTTTTAATCTTACATATAATAGAAACTCTTTCTATTTAAAAACAACCTTTTAACATTTTTTTAAAATGAAAACATTTTTAACATATTTATTAAAAATAATTTACAAATATATTTTGATATAGCTTTTAAATATATTTTCGAGAAACTTTTCCCTGAAATATATTTAAAACGAAATCTTTTAACAATTTTTAAACATATTCAATATTATTTTTAGATAATGGCTTTTACATATTTTAAATCATATCCTTCTATATAGCACAGATTATATATCCACATACGAAATTACAATATTAAACAACAAAATTAATAATTTACTCTTAACTTAAATAATATAATAACCATTTTTAGAAATATTAAATAACTTTAGTACGCTATAATTTTACTAATCCTATCTAATTATAGCGTTGGTTCACACATAAATATATAATGCTGTTTAGACAGACATGAACTAATTTTAAATTTATTAACATTTAAATAGGTTCGAACTTAGCACAGATGAGAGTGTCATTAGGTTTGATGGTGAAACGATAGAGGCTTGGAAAGTTATCGTTTCAATATATATATATATTGTACCTAACTGAAGTCTCACTTAGTTCCAATAAGGGACAAAGGTTATCTTAGCTTAACCTTTTGTTTGAAATTTTCAGAATTTTAAAAAAATAATAATGATAAAAATTTAAATTAACTTAGTTAATATTTAATATATATGGTATATAATAAGCTTGTGTATTACAGTTATTAGTTAATATTTATAAATGTAGCATTATAATAATTGTTAAATATAATGGGATTATGTCTAAATATTTCAATAATATGTATATGAGTTAATTTGATAAGGGATGTCAGACAATAATTTGAAGTAAAGAAAATATTAGAAATAGTTGTGAGTTGATAAATAATATTACATGTATTTAAATATAACTATTATGTAATTCATTTTAATGTCTAAATTATAATAATTAGATATTGGAAATAAATGTTTTAAATAATATTAAGTAATAAATTTAAAAATGATCTGTAAATTTTCATTAAAACAGTGTAAAAATATTTATCAGATTCAATTTAGCTTAGCATTTCACTTATAAAAATTATTTTGAATTAAATAGTCATTAATATTTTTTTGTTGTAGTTTTAAAATAACTTTTAAATAATTAATGTGCTTTCATTTATAGATTGTACATATGTGTGAATATGTTTGTACATGCAAGAATGACATAAATATAAAAATGAAGAAATAATTTATTTCTAATATTGATTTAGAAAAAAATAAAGCAAATGAATGAATAAAGTTATTTAAAATGAAATATTTAAAAGTTTAATAGAGAGGTATAACTTTAAATTTTATACTTATTGCTATTGTGTTTATAAAATATAATTAAAAGTGTTGCATAATATTTCTTAACAATGAATTTTTGACTTTGCAGCTGTGAGTCACATGGTTTGGGACAATTATATTAATTATGTCAGTAAAATCGATTACACAGATGGTCTGTCAAGAATATTAGAATTTAAAAAAATAATTTCATTGCTTTAAGCCAAGGAATTGATCAAAAAGGGGTGTATTAAAGATTATTAGATAAAAGCACGAATCCAAGATTCAGAGGGGGCTTACTTATTTTTGTTTCTACATGTGGAAATCCTGAAATTATTCTTTAATAAAAGTTGTAATTTTTATTTAAATATTTTATTTTAAAAAGTAAAAGTATGTTTTTAAAACAACTATTTTAAAATTGTGTTGTAGACATGAATTGCTGAAGTTAAAAAGGTAATCCATTTTCTGACAATTTAAATTCCAGTTGAAACATAAGATTATAGTAAACAATGTTTGAAGAAAAGTTAGCATCCCTTATCCTATCTATGTTTTATTTATTTGTTTTTCTTTATTTGAAAAGTAAAATTAAAACATGAATTATTAATTATTGTTATGGCTAAACAATTTATTGCACTGAACTATAGTAGCTATAGGATACTTAGTCTTTATCTGATTAAATTAAAAATATACATGAAGAAGAAATTAAAAGACATTCAAAATTATAAAATATTATAAATAAGCATTTATTTATATAGCGCAATGTTTATAATTGTAATACATTAAATATCAGCCTTTTACAGCTATTGTTCATGTGCTTTTACGAGTGTTAAATAATAAATGAATACTTTCACTGCCAATACAAGATATAGCATTTAAGAAAGAATAAAATGAATCCACTTATTCTTTACGAACCCAAATGTTTATATATGGGCAAATCTTAAGTACTGGCAAAGAGAGCGTGAAGATAGATCATTCAGTTTAGATTACAGTTCGTGTTGTCTGACTGAATGACATTGATGAAATTACTTAGAATTTACTAAACGTCACTTTCAAATGAAACTTAAACATATGTAAATAAGCATTTATTTATATAACGTGATGTTTATAATTGTAATACATTAAATATCAGCCTTTTACAGCTATTGTACATGCGCTTTTATGAGTTAAATAATAAATGAATACTTTCACTGCCAATACAAGATATAGCATTTAAGAAAGAATAAAATGAATCCACTTATTCTTTCCAAACCCAAATGTTTATATATGGGCAAATCTTAAGTACAATTATAAACATCGTGCTATACAAATAAATGCTTATTTACATATGTTTAAGTTTCATTTGAAAAAGACATTTAGTAAATTCTAAGTAATTTCATCGATGTCATTCAGTCAGACAATGTGAACTGTAATTTAAAGTGAATGATCTATCTTCACACTTTCTTTGCCAGTACTTAAGATTTGCCCATATATAAACATTTGGGTTTGGAAAGAATAAGTGGATTCATTTTATTCTTTCTTAAATGCTATATCTTGTATTGGCAGTGAAAGTATTCATTTATTATTTAACACTTGTAAAAGTGCATGTACAATAGCTGTAAAAGGCTGATATTTAATGTATCAAAATATTATAATGAAAATGCATCAGTGTCTTCATAAATTAAAATTGACATTAAATTTAATACTTCATTATTAAGACATGATATATACATGTAAATATGCTCTTAACAGAATAATGTTTATGAGGAAAATATGTATTTTAAAAATAATAATTCTCGTTTATGCCCAGTAGTATGAAAAGAATTTGTTTGGAAGTAAAACTTTAAAAGAATCTACAAATATTAATAATGAACTTGTGTCTATCAAATATATAATAAACTGTTGTATTTGACATTATTTATAAGTAACTTTAGGATGGTTGATTTTAGTTCAGAAACCGAGGAGTGTTTTTAGTTTATTAACAAAGTCTACTCTTATGTTTAAACAGTAAAAGGAAATTTGTTTTAGAAAAAACACATTTTGAAATATTAAAAAAAAATGTTAAAAAACAGAGCTCTATTTTAAAAAATGCATTTATCTAAAGGAGAACAATGAAATTTAAATAAAGCCATACATTATATTATTTTATATTTTGAACCCAGGATTCAATAAAAAAATATACTCAGCTGAAGAGTTTATTTTTCCAATGCCAGCCTATGGTTATACTTATGCCTATGCATATGCTATTTTATTTTATTTTAATATTTAAAATTATCTTTAAAAAAGAAAGTGTTTATTTAAAGAACTATTGAACATTTTCATTTTTGGAAATCATTGCCATGTTTTATAAAGGTTTTGACTGAAACTTCGAATGCGGATAGATAAATTAGCCTGAATAAATTATCTACATATTTTAAATGGAAAAATCATTATGGAGCTGAAATAGGAACTTAAGTTACTGTATTATTTTTTTATTGTCTGTTTTAATTGGGTTTTTTTTAAAAAATAAAACCATAAAAATATTTATGCTAGATATTTTGTGTAACACTTTTTGCATAAATATGCCAGGTAAATTCGGATTATAATTTTAAAACTTAATGGGTTTATTAGAATGAGCAAATATTTTGCCATTCTTAGGTCAATTTACTTTATTTATTAAGCGTTTCACAAGTGAATATCTATTAGATAATTTTATTTACAGAGATTTAAATATCACAGTCTTAGTTTATTATAAATTGGATATTTCACTCAGTTTTATTTTAAACTAGCGAAAGAAGTTTATCAGAGAATTTCCATTCATTTGTTTTATGAGTGTTATAGTAATAGTAACTGCAAATATTTTTATATGCATTGAGAATTAATATTCTCGGAGTTAATTTGCATTTTTTTTAAAGTCCACTAATTACTATATTTTAGTATTGAATATTTTATGAGTGCATTGTGCCTTGCCTAGAATTTTATATGCATTTAATTTTAAATTATTTCTCATAGTAGTCACTTGACAGTTTGCCTTGTTGGTTCGAACATTGAATATATGTTTTGTTTTTTAAAACTTCTTAGGAATAACTTAGTTAATTCAGGTGAAGTATATGTCTTGCTATTAGTTATTATTTGTTAGCCTCATAAAGTTAGACTTAGTTAATAATTTTGAGTATGCTTTATGGAGTAGACAAAGTCCTCCATCCTTATTGTATTGTATTTCCATGATTTGATAGTGCTTGTCCCCAAAAGAGGGTTATTGTCTTATATTTTTCAGTGGTGATGATCACATTTATAAGCATTGGAAATCCCATGAGAGAGTATTGTGCTTGTCTGGTGTGTTTTTCCTGTTCCCAGATACACTGTAGACAAGGTCCAGATATCTTAGTTTCTGCCTCAAAGTTAGGTATTTATGAAAGCCACCACATTCTTTTCCAACTCTGAGGAGCCTATTATTTTTATATTTTAGCCTATCATTCATGATGATGTAATGCTAATTTCATGACAGTAGGTGATGTTGCATTTGTTTTAGATTAATGATGACAAGATATGTTTGTTTGAGGAATTTTGTTTCTTCAGGTAGTGGTAGCTATTTTAAGGCTCATAGGTTTATCAATGTTTGAATTGTGTTGATATGATATTTTTATCATCAACAAGCTAACCAACAATAAGTTCTATTTATTATTACATATGTTAAATTATGCATATGATATAAGTGGCAATTCACACATACTAATTTTAATATTTTCATCCAGAGTTTCGTGCCACTGGATTTGTAAGTCTGTTATATCTTTAATTTTAAAACATTGAGTTTTACAGTTTTATGTGGACAAAATTTATTTAAAAGTGTATAACTGAACTCTGATGAATAAATACCCCATATATCTAATTTAGTTTAATTTTAAAAATTAGCTTAGTCTAATTTAAAAATATATCATTAGCTTTAATATTAGTTATATTAGTTGTAATTTTCAAAATTTATGCTTTTCCAGCTTAGCGTTTGTTAAGCTCAAGATTATAAAGTTAAGCTTAGGGTTTCAAACACAAACCTAATTGTGTGTCATTCTGATTACTAGAAGATACCATAGTGTTATGAATTATTTTTAATTAAAAATTAGAAGTGTGCTTATTAAATACAGACATTATAATTAAAGTTCAAGATTTCAAAATCTCTAATTGTTTAAAAGAAATTAAAATTTAGTATTGAATAACTTTTGCCTGCTATTATGTATAATTATATTATTTATTAGTTTATTTATTAGAATAAACAATGTAAAAAAAGTTTTAAGAAGGATACTCAAAAACAGTAACTAAAGAAGTTATGTATTCTTATAAACCAAGTAAAGTTCTTAAAAAGTCAAAATGCTTGTAATAGGTTCCAGCGCTATATTGGCAATGTTTGTATTCCATTTAAATTGTAACACTTTATTATTGTTCTCAATAAATCAATTTATTATTATTTCAAAAGTTTTGTTTTGTTTGTTTTGCTTTTATATGAAAATATTATTGTCTTGGGTTCCAAGTTCACAAAATCTTAAGTTTCTAAAGTTTATTAAATCTTCAATTCAAAAGTTTACAAATATATCATAAGGTTAATTAAATATATTTGATATTGGTTTTAAAATTATAAAGCCATGCTAAAGTAACTGATTTTTAGATTAAATCATAATAACAGATAATTGCATTATATCAGATACTTAATTAAATTCTTAGTTAAAAGTTTATTTTTAAATTATCAGTATATTTTCTCAGATTAAAGACTATGCAATATGAGATTAAGAATATTAGTACTTCAGAAGAATATTTTTAATTACCATTATTTTAAAAGCTGCATATTATCTTATATTAACTGCACATTGGCTATCATTATTTTAACCTTATATATGTCCAAAGAATTTTAATCCATCTGCATTTGAGGTCTTGAGTAGGTTGTCTGTGAGTATGGGAAAGGCATAAAAAGTACCCTTATCCTTTTCTTTGCTCGAGTAATGTCTTGGATAATAGGCCATTATTAATTTAAAGTTAAATTGATTCATTAAATTTGTGAATTAATATTTTATTTTTGTTTATTATTCTAAGATTGAACATAATATAGTTAAGCTATGTTCATCCAAGATATCACTCATTTATTTTATTCACCAAGCAATTATTTATTAAGTAACTTAAACTTTAATTTTGCACAAGAGTTTTAGTTTTAGAATTCCTGAGGTCATTTACTCTTGTTGCCTTGTTAAATATAATTTAGTAAAATAATCTTTCACAATCAAAGTATCAATTATTCTTATTCACAGTGTGTGTAATATGTTGGTAAGGCTATTCTAATAACTATTAGTTAATGATTGTAAATAATATTTTGTGTGGTTTAGTAGTAGATTATTAATATGCCATAATAGTTATAGTTACACTAGTATTGGATTTGGTCTCTATCTGATTGTACATCTCTGAATCATCATCTCTTTTCTTAAATTTTATTGTAAATCCACTGAGCCGAATCATTAAGAGTCTCTCATTTCATTTCTTTTCATATCATTTCTCATCTCTCTTTCACATCTCTTCTATCATCTAATCCATTTCATATTATTTCATTTCTTCTTCTCCTTCCATCTCTATCCACTACATATCATCCTCATCCATTTCCAAATCATTTCATTTCATTTTGTTCTCTTCTCTTTCCATTTCTAATTTTTAATCTTTTCTTTTCTCTCTCATTTCCATTCTCTCTCTTCTTTTCTCTTCCTCTCTCCGCTCTTTCTTCTCTTTTCATTTTTTTCTTTTCTCTCTCATTTCCCCCTGTCCTCTCTTTCTTTTTGGTTACAATATATATATATATATATATATATATATATATATATATATATATATATATATATATATATATATATATATATATATATATATATATATATATATATATATATAAAGTTGAAAGGAAAAATAGAAATAAACACAGATAAATTTTTACAGATATTTTCTACATTTCACTTGGAATAATAATGACTATAAAGGATTAAACAATTCTGAATTTAAAACAGAATTGTAAATTAAAACATTTAAAAAAGCTCTAAATAAATTAATCTTGTAATTTTGATTCTGAATTTAAAAACAAGCATGATTTATTTTTGAAATAATGCTTGTATACATTCCTTTTATCTATATTTAAAAATCTTTGTAGATCAAAAATTTCAAAGGATCAAAGTAAAAACATGTTGATCACACCTTTGGTAAAATTTCAAAGTTGCTTCCAACAGTAGCTTGTAATAAGCATGATTTAAAAAGATTAAAATTGATTTTAATCAAGATAAAGATTGGACAGAAAAAACACTGTTTTCAGTTACTGTGTTTTTATCACCTCAAGATTAAAAAGTATTATATAGATTGAAAATAGCATGCAATGTGTTTTTATCACCTCAGATGATTATATAAAGAGTTGATAATAAAATATCAGTTCAGTTTCTCTTGCAGTTTTTGTAAGAGCTGGCCAAAAGAGTCTGGTTTTAATACTTTGAAAAGCAGTGGCCAAATAGGCTAGCTGCAAAGTTTAAATAGTAATTTTTTTGAAGATAGTTTTTGTCTTAATATTTTTTGAAGCAGCTGGTAGTGTTTGGAGAGTTATGAAAATAAAAATAGCTCCCATGAAGTTATAGCTGAAGTCAAGCCAATAGATCCAGCAGTGAGCAGGCTATTAGTTCTATATATTGGAGTTTTGATTCACTTGAATACTGGGTCAAATTAAAATGGATCAATTAGTCTGTACAAATGTGTTCTAGAAGACAGCTTTCTGGCTTGAAGCTCATCAAGCTCTAGACAGAAGAGAAAATGCCATCAGACCTGAGTATACCTTCCTGATTATGACAATCTTGGATTATGCCTATCTCACCAAAACCAACTCACAAAGAGAAACACTGATAAAATTATATAAAATGGTGAGTAGCATTATATAAAATGAGAATGAAATTTTAAATAATTTCTTTGCTAAAAATGATATTTAAAAAATCAGTAATCATCTGAAATCCAGGCATGTCCACTGGGGCATTGATGCTATACAAAAATCTATCAAATATAATGTTACCCAGCTGCTGCAACTTTTTTCTTATAGAACATGTTTTTTTTTTTATTAAACAATTTTTTATGTCATTTATAACATTATTTCTTTTTTATTAAACAAATTTTTATATTCATTTTCATTGTTTTTTTTAAATCTGACATTTTTCTTTATCCAACAAATTTTGGTAATTTAATTTTGTGTTTATTTTTTGGAATTTTAAAACTTTGGACTGTTTCATGATGAAAAACTTATTTTAACTCCATCAAAACTTGTTCTACCTTTTTTTTGGTTGACTAAATTGTTTTCTTTTTATTATTAAATCAAAAGTAACTTTTGTGTTTTTAAACAACTTTTTTTCACCTGTTACTTTTATTTATATTTCATTTGAATTAGCCTTTTTTGGCTTCTATAATAACTGCTTTTTGGGATGTTTTCATCCTTTGTTATTATTAACAAAAAGTCAACAAAATAGTCATTTATTTTAACCCCGCTGAAAAAAGATCATCCAAATACTTGTCAATTTCTAATGAAATTTTTAAAAAAAAGTACACAAACTTGGACTTTTTGAACTTGTTTATTATTTTATTGATGTAATAAAAAGTAATGTATTTGGGAGGATGTTATGTGCCTGAAAAAAGAACACACTCTCACACACTTTCTGTACTTGGCAATTCTGAAAAGTTTAAAAATTGCACATTCTTCTCGGATCTTTTATTGGTCTCACATATCTTTCATGCTGAAACATGACTTAGCATGTGAGCTTTGTCCAAGTATGTTCGAACATACACTTTGCCAATTTTTTACATATTAACATTTTTAGGGAAATGTGGGGACCATATGACAATTATTAGTAATTAACAACATTATTTAAATATAAATGACATTACTCTATTATGGAGATTTGGAAAGTTGTACCAACTTGAAATTAAAACACCCTCAAGCAATATGGTGATCAGCTATAAATAGAACAAATACACGTAAATAGTTTTGAAGCACAAAATAGACTGTAAGATTTTTGTACACTGTGATGTAAAATGGCCTACCAAATGGGTTACTAGAATATTAAATGCTGCATTAGCCACCATAAGACTGGCTGCAGAAACAGCATTTTTATGTGTTTTGATACATTGCCCGGATTTCAGATGACTACCAAAAAATCTATATATTTTAAAATATAACAAGTAAATAATTTTGCTTGAGTTGAACTAAAACATAGAAGTAATGATTGATTCATGGACAATTTATTTTGAAAAAGGAAAAAAGGGCTTCAAAAATCTTTTTAGATTAATTTAAAGATGTAATTAATTAATTAAGAGTAACCTGTCATAAAAAAAACTTTTGAGGTACTTGTCAAAAATATCGACTTTATTTTTTTTAAAAAAAGAAGAAAAAAGAAAATACTTTTATTGACTGAAAAAATAAAGCAGCAATAGAATTTGATAAACTGATTTTTTTTTATATCGATAGACACACATATATGTGAATTTTATATATATTCAAAATAGAATTAGTTATTCTAAAAATGAATGTTGTTTGTTATTTGGTAAACTCAATATGATAGAAATGAGTTTCATTTATATAATTAATCAATTATTGTGACACACATATGTGTGAAATTATATATATATATATATTGAATCAGGTGGTGGGTTTACCAAATCCCTTGCAATATATGTATTGCTCCACCATGGCCCCTTAGGCAGATAAGAGAGTACTCAAAGAGCACATGAATCCAAGCAAACAGATATATATGTGTAACATATCTAACTGACCACATTTGTAGAAAACATATTTATTTTCGACTGTTGAATTCAACACCTATCATTCAAAGCACTTTTTTGTTTTGCAGAAACATGACACCAGTTACTTACCCAGAGGATAAATAACACACTTTGAACAATGGCCACTAATTCAATGCCTAAGATATAGCCTATTGCTATCTAAGTAACTTGTACTAGAATAACAAATTATTGCTTTAATTAGTGGACAAAATTAAGCTTAAGATACTTAAAGATAATTTGTTTTAACTAAATATTTATTATACTAATTTTAAATACTTTTATAAATCTTAATTAACATAACACTGGTATTTTTATATAATGATCATGCACTTACTCTGAATTCATACACTAGAACATAACAAAAGCATTAAATAATACATGACATTTATAAAACATGCACATCAATAGTTCATTTATGCATGCTATAGAGTTCATTGATTACTTTATGGACAGCAATAACTACTTTGAATTTATAAATGGAAATAAGAAAGTTATTAATTACCTAGGCTTTTTTGGAGCATGGAGATTTTGTTTGTTTGCTTCCTGGATTTCCAGAGTGTTTCTGATTTGTTTTATTACCATCCAGCTGGATTTATGCTTCTGTGGAGGATTTCTGTTGATTCACGATCCTGGTTCCTTTTTTTATGAAGGTTGAAGATGGTTATTTATTTTGTGGTACTATTATTAAGACAATAGATATTCTGGTGGCTATTACTTCATCGCAGGCAGGGTACTGGTGTTTCGACAAGATTTGAAGTTCATCATATGTTCTGATGAAACTGTTAACACTCCATGACTGAGTGATGAACTGAACTCATAGATTGAACTGACAAGACTATTTGACTGATCCAAAAATACCTGACTTGCTTGTGACAATTTAGGTCTATTTATGTAATGACCTGTTGTCATTTTTTGTAGTCTGTTTTCGTAGCTGCCAGCAAAATCCATTATCCACTGCTTTCGATTTCAATTGATAAGAGTTTAATTATATTGTTTATAGATTCTTTCTTAATTAAATAGCATTGCAAATGTGTTATTTTCAATCAGTAGTTAGTGCTGAATTTATTTATTTTAATATTTATTTTCATGTGTTTTTCAATATTATTTTAACATGCACATATACACGCATTTATCATTTGTCATTTCTTTGTTTACACTCACACATATATATTTTTAAAAGTATTTGTTGTTTAACTTTTACAATTACTTTCCTTTTTTCTTTCTTTAATAATTTAAACAACAAGAGGGAGATTTATTCTTGAACTATGATAACTTTTAATTGTTTATTTACTTTCTTATTAATTGTCAAGTTAATTCTCTTTCACTCAATCCTTAAACATTTAGTTTAACATTTTTAAATCAAACCCTCTCCCCTCTTCTGACTCAATTGATTTTTAACAAACTGTTTTAAAAAAAAAACTCTTTAGATTTTTATAAATAACTCTCTCAATTTGAAACCCTCACATTATTTATGAGAATTTTTTATTTCTAATAATTTTTAGACAAAATTATATATATGTACTAATATGATATTGATACAATATATATGTGTGTGTTTTAGTATACCAGCATAAATATTGTATTACCAAAAATATAAGTTAAAAGGTTTAACCATGTATTATTGTAGAACAATTTAAATAATGCTCAGAAATTACATGCACACACATGTATATGTGCATATATATAGCAATTCCTGTCAAATAGACACTCATGTAAATTTTAATCATTTTTAAGTATTAAATGTCTGTTCAAACATGTTCATTTTATATCAAGCCACATTCCCATGTGCTAAATGGGTTTAAGTAAATCTAATGTTTTAATTATGTAAATTAATATAATAATTTGAATTATGTATATTAATAATATAAATCATAATGTAATAATTTGAATATTATAAATCATATATATAAATCACAAGTGATAATTTGTTATTACTTTATGTTACTCAAAATCAGAAAGCTTAATTGATATGCATGTCTTTATTCTAGACCTTAATATCATTTTTTAAAATTGTTATTGTTATTAAACTTGTGTTCAATTATAAAAATTATTCCTGTGGTTTGAAATATTTTTAGAATATCTGTTTCCATCATCTCTTTGTCATATGCAGTAATAGAACTTGTATTCTTTGGAGCTAGATTCAAGCATGCACTGAATGTATAAATAGAAATATATTTAGTGCTTTAGGGTGATTTAGTTGACAAGGGTCATGTTTTTGCATGAAGTGTACATTCTTCAAAGTTCCTGTACTACATTTTATTTTATGTTAGAATCTATTAAACATTAAGTGTATTATGGCTAGTACACTAATGGTACTAAGTGACCACAGCAATGATGATGACCAGCATGTTTTTTAATGTCCCAGTATTATTGTTTTTTTGATTTTTTATTATGTATTCTGATGGATGAGCACTTAGTTTGTGGGTCCAAATTAAAGGGTAAATAATTGCCCAAACTGGCAATGTCTCAATAGTTAGCCTGATATACAGAAGACCCATTTCCAATGCAGTCACCAGATTGACTGTTGATTTCTTTTGATGCATCATTCATGATGATGAATGGTTATTACATTTGAGTATTACTCAGTAATGCTGATGGGTGTACAGTTATTTTTAGTTGCTCTAAGGAGTACCTGGGCTGATCACAGAGATCTCTTGATCTCATGCTCTTTTGTAATATATAAAATTACTTACATTGCTTATTTATATATACTTTTTGATAATATCACTAATGTAAATTTTATATTTATATTTTGAACTGGGGTTGATGATGATTTTGCCATCACCCCATATATGACCACCATTATTTTTACACCAACTTTCCCATAGCATTATACATTTTTATTTTTTTATCAGTGTATCATTCCCAAACATGACAGTTATATTTACAAAGTCACATAACACATATAATAGGTGAATGTTAATTAATTCAGGATTAAATTAATTGATAAGGAATATTCTATTTTCTACTTAATACTTTTTTATTGTGATTATTGTTTATACCAATAAATTTTTATTTTGGTTATTAAATTGTTTTTCCACAATCTTTGATAGTTAAATTATTACACTCAACCTTAACTCCTTCCAAGAAACAACTGCATAGATGTAGTCAAGGCTTCAAGTCACTCCCAAACTGTCAGTGTTTATATTACCATTGTGTTTTATGCTTATTTTAAAGCTTAAAAGGTACTATAAGATGATGTCCTCTCTAGAATTATTTTACAAGTAAAAAAATCAATAATATTGACTCTAGAAGCTACAAGAATGGGAGAAGTCAGGCTTTCCTAGATGCTGATTAGTTGGTTCTCATTTTGAACAAAAGAAGAGTGCCTGACAATAATTTTCATTACTCCAACTTCTTTGTTTTGATTTTCAAAATGAAAATGAATGTTTTAGAGTGTTTTTTTAGTATTTTGTTACATATTATAAATTATTTTGATAAAATATGCTGAAAATATAATTATTTTAAAAAAATAGTAAGATTTTAGTAAAAAATTCTTTACTTTTACATGAACATAAATTGAGAAAGAAATCAATGATGTCCCCAGCACTTTCTAATTTGTTACAAACTTTCTTTTTATGTCTGATATCGAATATTTTTATAATTATAAATAAAAATTTATTTTTGGAAAAACTTTTGTTCACTTTCATAAACTGACAAATTATTAATATACTTTTTACAAATGAAACCAAAATGAATATAATATTAAAAATAAATATATTTTTACTACTGATTCTGTAATTGACCAATCAAAATTTTAGAGTTTTACCTCACTCAGCCAATGAGAATATTTGACAAAAAAGGTTAATACAAACTTTGAGAGTCTGTCTCTCTCTCTATATATTTATTATTATTGATATAATATATTATTTGCTAGAAAGAACATTAAATTAAGATTTTGTATGTTTTGTTCATATTATTAACATTATATCTGGCATTCAAGTAGAGTCTAAATAAGACCTTTTATCAGAGATAAGATTACATTTGGTGCTTATAAATGTGAGGTTTGATTAATATTTATTAATGTATTTATTTATATTATTAAATTTTACTGCCTATCACATAACATGATAATAATTAGCCTGAGGACAATTTACCAGTTATATTTTGCCATTATAATGACTAAATGATTAGTAAATGTTAAGTTAATGGTTTTTAATCATTATCAAGTTAAGCTAATTATTTATTCTATTACATTTTTGGCATCCAGAGTGTTAGGCAAATTACTTCATTTGATTTATTAATTTATTTTTAATTTATACTATTACAATTTGGCATCCAATGTTATAGGCAATTTGATCAGATATTTATTTATTTATTTTTTATATTTTATTTTATAGTGTTGCTATATATATATATATATGACACTCTGAATGGGCACAAGCAAGAAAATCATAGTATATCAATAGTGGGTAACCGTATTGTATTAAAAATGATGATGAAATAAGCTTTTATTTTATGATTTTGCTGGAAATTGTTTAAAGCTTTAGATGTTGATTAATTATGCATTTTGATTAACCATTTTATAAGCATTTATTATTATTATTATTATTATTATTATTATTATAGATAATGAATTATTTAATGAAAGAAAGAGGGGTTATTTATTATAGAAATTAGTATATTTTGTCAGGAGGATGCAAGGTTATTTTATGTTAGTATCTAATACTTGTTTGAATGGTTTCCTGATCTATTGTTCAGTGACACCCACCCATGTTCAGATATTGATTAATAAAATATGTTTAACCCATACCAAATCAGTTGCATTTAATCAAAATAAGTGAATATTTAAACTGCAGTATAGATGTGCGATTGTATACAATTAGTATGTTTCATTTTATTCTCATCTTTTAATAAAACTAAGCAATAGTACATTTACAATAAAAACACTTAAATTATAATAATTATCTTTAATAATTTAACAAATATATATTTTTTCTCAATGATTAATGGATATTTGGATCAGTGGATTATTTTACAAATTAAATAAATTATTAATCATTTTTGTTTAACAGTTAATTAATATTCATTTCTTTCAAGTTTGTAAAAAGTTATTTTTTTATTATTATTATTTTGTTTTGATTTAATTGTGAAGGTTAAAATGAGTTTTTTGGAGATTTCTTGCATATTAAATTAGCTTTCAGTGCAAAAGATGGAGTTAACCTTTTGAGTGCAGATGACCTTTTGATGGAGGAAAGAAATATCTATTTAACAAATAGTCTTTATTAAAAATCGCTCATTATTGTTATAATTGCAGCCAGTATATTATTCTTCTCTGCTATAACAAATACAAATGTCTTCCAAAAGTCAAATTAATTTTAAAAAGCTTTAAAGTAAACTTCAAGAAAAGTCATAAGAAATTCTAGTACGGAAAAAAGGTCTTCAATTAGCATGTCAGGCTAGAATATAAGAAGGTATATCAGTTTTCATTTCTTTAACTAATTTAAACATTTGAGTTAATCACCTCATACTTATTAATATTTTCAAATGTATATCTATAATATTAAGCTTACATTACTTTATTTATTTATTGTTAAGAAGGAAGATAAAATGCAAGAACTTTATAATCATCTAACTAATCTGCGTGTATCTTATAATATTTTTTGGAAATGTGTGCAGAACATTTTTACAGAATTTATTTTAATTTTTCATTATATCTTACATTTACAAAAGTTAAATTAAAATTAAAAGATATGTATATTTTAATATATCATGCCATACTTAAATTCATTACGGAAAAATGACTTTATTTATTTATTGAGAATAATAATATGTGCTTTTATGAAAGAAAGAAAATGTGAATTACCTCAAATAACTAAAGGATATTACTTATTAAATATGTACTTAAATCAGATGGAAGGACAAGAATGCAGTATATTTCTGTTCTCTTCAATATGGATGCATTATAAAATAAATTATTATTAATTGTGGAATTACCAATGTATTATGACATATTAATTTGCCATGTTTAAAAATAACTATATGTATGCTAGCTTATAAAATGTCAGAAAAAAAAATGCTATTTAAGAAATTTATTAAGAACGATTGCTCATTTAATTTAAAAACTACTATGGAGTGAATTAAATAATTGTTGTACAACTGTAGCTGAAAATGTCTTTCATATTTCCATCGTGATAAAGATTGATTACTTATGTATGATGTAGTAAGCTCAATTAGTTACACTAAGAACATTGGAGATACTAGATCAGATTTAACATATGATTTTTTTTGTCCTACAGAAATTTATTTTATGTTTTTTATTCTTAATAAACATGAACTCAGTTCGGAATCTATCTCCCTATTGTTTAACAAACTTGGAGAAGGACTTTGCAAGTGAACTATTTATTTTATGTCAAAGAACAAATGACTTTTGTTTTTTTATTTTTTTTATTACTTGTCATCATCAATGTATATGATAGACAGATAGGCATATTTATTATGTTTTGCTTATAATTTTGTGCTATTATAAACTTCCAGATCGTCTCGGAATGCATATTCACAAAGTGTGGATATGCTGGTGAAATTGATTTTATTCAAATATGCTTTGTTTTATTTTACGAAGGTAAAAATGTTTTTTTTATTATATTGTTAAAGAGAGGTGTATATGTATTTTATATATTTTCTTGTTTCAAAGTGAGAGTTCTGGGCTCTAAATCAACGAACATATAATAGAAATAGTCGGATAGAGATGGTAAAGAAATCTCATTCGTAATATTTATGACTATGAAATTTTAAAGAAAAAAAAATAGCTTAAAGTTTATTCGGAATTAAAAGTTATATTTGAATGTATTATTTAGTACCGTGTTGCTTGCATAGTATATAACTTAGAATTTTTTTTATATATATTCTTATTTACGCGTGTGTATGTCTATTATTGCACAATTATTACATTTGCTTAATAAAAGTCCAATTTATGGATAATTTTACGTATAAATTTTGGATATTGTCATATTCTAAAGAATTGAAAGGATTAATAGGTTATCTGTATGTATTTATCTGCCAGCATATATATAATGTTAGATACGTAGAAGAGCTTTGGGAATGGAAATTACTCTGGATGCATCCTATGTTTGTAGGAAAAAGAGATTTTGCTTATGTAGTATATTTTAATAATTTTCCATGAGTAGAGCCTATTTTATATTGTATGCATATTATGAAGTGATAATTTTGAAGTTGAGTGATGTTTTCTTATGGCCCTGGTGATGAGGAAAAGTCCCACACCACTAGTATTTTTCAGAATTAGATGAGTTATTTGTTGAAGTATGAAATGATATTTAGGAAGTTGAGTGATGTTTTTCTTATAGTCCTGGTGATGAGGAAAAGTCCCACACCAATAGTATATTTCAGAATTAGATGAGTTATTGTTGAAGTGTTAAGCAAAGAGTTTATTTGCTCCTCATGTGAATTTCCCTTGGAACGCTTTGTTTGTATAATCGTGAAAATATAGCTCTGTGTTATTTAGTATGTGGCCAGATAAATAGTTAAATTAAATTCTTGATATAATATTAGTGTCTTATTTTGTTGGTTGGTTTACAGCATTGTCTGAAATGAAGTAATTGTTTAATATTTCCTCAATGGATTGATAATGTAAAGAAAAGATTGTTTTCTATTATTGTTGGTTAAGATGTGACACACACGCGTAATATAAATAATATCACGGATATAAAAATATAGAGTTATTGAAATTAAAACAGGAAATAAACGTTTTAAAACACATTATATTCATTTAACATAAAGTTATAAATCATCATTCATCAGAATGGATAAGATGTTATTGCTGTGCGTGAAAAGTGTATGTAATTAATAATGATTATTTAATTGGTTAGAGAAAATTGCTTTGTTGATGGCCAAAGGTACAAATTTGCTTTATTTCAATAATTGCTAGTAAATAATCCTCTCAAAATATTTATTGTACCAATAATATGATATATTATTTAGTTAATGTTATGTTTAGATGAAATGCTTAAGCAAAGCAGGTATTCAAAGTCAGAATATTCAAGTTTTGTTTGTTAATTTTGCTTTCAAAAAGGTATGAATAATAAATAATGTAATATAATAGGGATAATCCCAGACTGATGTCCAAAGATTTATTTGAGAATTAAAATTATTAAGACAAGTAGTCTTATTGTAAAATAATTATGTTTAAATTAAATTTTCAGTGTAATAAATGATTTGTTTATTTATTTAAAAAACTGTGTCTTGAGTTATTCTTGTATACATTCGTGTACTAATTTCCACATCTCCACATTTCATACATCTATTATAAAATAACTATCTTGTTTTATAGTTATGATATTAAATATGCTGGTATCTGATAATATTGTTTCCTCAATCCAAACATTATAAGAAACATTGCCACTTGATAAACGTATAAGAAAGGCTGCCTAGTTAATGTATTGGTTAGATAATGATGTGAGATTAAAATATACCCCATTTCTGTCGTTATCTAATTGCTAAACACAGTAAAACATTTAGTCAATTTATCTCACTACATTTTATTATAAGTTAGAATTATAAATTCTGGGCCAATGTATTTTCTTTAGTTCAACTGTGTTTTTTAAATTCCCTGAGATCTTACTGTATATTCCTTGATCGGCATTAAGGTAGCTGTTTAGATGATGATATGCCAAGTCATAGAATTGTTTAGTGATATAATTATATCAATCTGATATATGTTATACTTGGATGATGGAAGAAATTAAGTTGAAAGGATATTTTAATAGTCTTTACAAATAAACGTTGTTATTCTTTATCATGCAGTTAATTAACAAAAGGATTTATATTTTATTTAATGTTTTATAATATTTCTTCCTTCATTTATTTATAATTATATATTTTATGAACTTCCTGTAACCTCCCACTGAGATGAGCTGAATGTAGACATAGGTAAAGAGTCTCAGTAATAATTTTATAGCAGATATGTTGTTATATTGTTCTATTCATTAATAGAACTGGCGCCCTGGGCATTTACTCATGCAATGTATATGAGTGGTGTTGTGAGCGTGGGTTACAATATATATATATATATATATATATGTTGTAGGAGTATATATATACTCATACATACATGTAATCAATATGTATACATTATATTTGCATTATTATTATGTTTATAAAAATAAATATATAACTTGTTAAGTTAGTGTTTTTCATTCGTTAAAATGAAAAAAAGACGTTATTGACAAAAGACTGTTGACAAGGTGATAAATAACCTCTGGATTCACAGTTTATCAGATTAAAGGAAATGAAATTAACTTAGTGTTTTAATATCTAATTGTTATTGCAACAATGTAGAATGTGTATGCTTCAGCAAGCTGATGGAGTGAGATATAATATATTAATTCTTTCTTTTTATTAGAAGACTAAGGATTCTATTTTTGTCCGCTATATCCTCATAAAAACTTCTACTATGTTTGATTTCACAGAACAGTGTACATTGAAGTTTATATTTTGAACAATTTAATATTCATTAGAAGAAATTTCTAATATTTGTTCAAAGAAAGTAATCTAAATATATTTTTGTGTTCTATAAAAATTGTTTGAATTACATGTTTTAAAATCTGAATGGCGTTTTAAAAAAGAACATGTTTATAAAAACTTCATTCAAATTTAATGTACTTTACATTATAAAGAAAATGCAAAGCGAGTAGAACACAAATTTATCATGGGATAGATAAAATGCACTTGCCTAATCAAATATATATGTGTGAATAACATCGTTTGCTAAATGCCTTAAAATTATAAAGAAATTAGATCTTCAAAATGGAATTATGAATGCCTTAAAATTACAAAGAAATTAGATCTTCAAAATGGAATTATGAATGCCTTAAAATTTTAAAAAGATTAGATCTTCAAAATGGAGTTATGATTGTTAATAAAGGAATGGTGTATTAAAAAGATGAATATAAAGAGGAAACTAAATGTCAACTTAGGATATCCTAATATTATTCTTTTTAATGTTTAACAATGAAGGAATAAAAAAACTGTGTCTTTGAAGGACTTTTTTGTGAGGAACATTAACTTTTATAAATACCATTTAAGATTTTTGAAAATTATAATTGAGAAAAGTTAATTTCATTTTCTTTATCATCGTATTCATTTTATTAAAAAAATGAATAATAAGAGAGAATTAATAATTTAGAATATTTTTGTTTTATTTATGATTAATAAAGATTTAAATATCAGTTAAGAAATGTTAATATGGGAAAGGGATAATGTGAATTTGAGGTAAGAGATTAAATTATTTTTAAATCCACATATTATTATTTTCTATGACATGACACTATATTCTTTATGCTAAACCAAATAGTCTAATAACAGTAAAGTATGATAAATGAATAAATGATTAACATTGTTGTGAAGTATATATTTTTATATTAAAAAATATAACTTACTGACAATCATTTTAACGAATGAAGGTATTATATACAAATGATTGGATTATTATTTGTATTAGCTAATTATTGTAAAATAGCGTTAATATAAATGTCTAAATATTTGGATACTTATATTTTATATACATTGTAAAATCACATAGTGTTATAGGTTTAGAAAATATATCTACTGTAAGTAAAGAGAATGTAGATAAATATTTTTTTATATATTGTAAAATTTAAATTATTTAATTGTTAAATAAATAATTATGTTTTTTTAGAATAAATTAAATGAAGTCTTCAATTTTGTTTTATTTAATTTAAAGTGTTAGTGAGATTCATTGTTAATATTACTTTAAAATATTGATAGGAACCCCTGAAGAGAGTAAATTGTTAAACTTCCCTGAGTTCGAAATCTGAGCATAACGGTAAAGTTAATTAAGGTGAAAATTGATTTGATGTGCTTTAGATATAATAACTTTTATTAATAATACATTATTTATTAGGAACACATATAGTTTTATATCAAAATTAAATCATATCATTCGTGGCATCCTATATGAAGACCTTAAATCTGACTATAGTGAGATGTGACTGCCTTAACTTATCTTGTTGAGAGGGTGCATACCATTACAATATATATATATATGTAAAATTAAGAGCATGCTAATTAGCTTTAAACAAGCTTTTTTTTATTTATGATAAATGCTACTACAAGAGAAGGCATTCAAGTCATTTTTATATTAGATTGTCCCCATCCCCAGATCAGTTTCAACCTATGGGTCTCTTCAGTGAGGAGTTGGGACATTAGATTAAAAAACCAACTCCTCACTCAAGAGACCCATAGGTCAAAAACAGTCTGGGGATGGGACAATCCAAAATAAAAATAATTTGAATGCCTTCTCTTGTAGTAGCATTTATCATAAATAAAAAAAGCTTGTTTAGAGCTAATTAGCATGCTCTTAATTTTATATATTTGTAAGAGCAAGCTATATATAAGTCATGTGACATCTGACCTATTATTACTACTATTATTATTTTGCTGTTGGGGCTTTGGCTAAATTGAATCGCTAAGCCTATTAATATATGGAGTATCTGAATGAAGTTCAGGCCCATATGATTTTTTCAGTTGGACAGCTGACTTTAAAGACATGTAGATATCTAAAAGTTTCAGATCTTTTTCTAACAATTAACAGTTGTCAACTGATCCTTCGTGTCAGCTGCTAGAGGCGCTATTTCTAGCTAAATTTCTAGAAATATGCCATTTCTGCGGCTGCACCCAAGCCTTTAAGCATTCTTTCTAAAATAAATCCTAGAAAGATTGTTAACTCAGAGTTAAGTCCACTTTCTACGCTAAAAGGTAGAGTGTTAACTCGGAGTTAAGTCTTCTTTCTACGATAAAATCTAGAAAGAGTGTTAACTCGGCTTAGTGGCTAATGATGTGGCTTTTTCCGATGCTAAAAGCAGAGGAAAATGCCGTAGTTGTTTGTGTCATGCACTATATCGTAATGCTGCATTATGTATTTTATGTAACAATATCATACGAGGGTGTGTTAATGTGATCGTGTCAAAATTATTTAAATTTTCATTGGTGCCTTTTTTTTAAGACGAATTGATGTAGTGTTACATTTTATTAATTTTAACAGTAGTGATTGTTCCTCATAAATTTGTATTCCTCCTAAATTTTCGATTAGGGTGGAATAACGTAAAATTTTAAAAATCACACTTTGAGTCACATTTTAGAGAGAAATTTTCCGAGACAAAAAGTATGGCTAATTCCTACAACAGAAAACTTGGAAACATGGAAATTTCCAGACATGGAAGCCTGTGCTGGAATATTTGTACAGCAGAAAAAAACATACTGCTGCTGAAAGAAAAGATTGGATTGTACGGGAAATATATGCAGATTTAAGGTCCAAAAACATCTGCCGATGGAAATGTTCACTTCATAAAAAACAAGCTTGTTTGAGGGATTCTAAATGGCCTTCGTCAAATGTCAAAAATAAAAGAAGTAACTTCAATTTTTATTTAAACGTACATCCCTTCTTCTCCCGATAATTGTTGTCATCGGCAATCAAATGTAAAATAAAAGAAGTAACTAAAATTTTTATTTAAACATAGCCCTAAAAAACCCTCTTCTCCCAATAATTGTTGTCATCAGCAATCAAACAGTCAAATAAAAGGAACGTCAATTATTCTTTAATCATATAGAAAAAAACAAAAAACTCTCCCACTAATTGACGTCGGCAATCAAATGTAAACCAATCAAAGTAAGACAGTAAATTATTAGTTAAACATAATCCAAATTACTATTTGAATGTATACCGAAAAAGACCCGCTGTTGTCAATCAAAATTAAAGAAACCTAGACTATTATTGTCCCATTGTCAAATTAAATATTATTTGAGAAAACCTAAATAATTTATAAATGAAAAAAAAAAGAAAGTCAAATCGGTTTTTAATCAAATGGTAACCGATAAAAGTCACTTAAATTTTGATTTAAACATACACCCAAACAAAAAAAAATGCAAAAACCTTTCTCCCAATAATGGTTGTCAGCAATCAAATGTAAAAAATAAAAGGAACGTACAATTATTCTTTAATCGTAAACAAAAACACCCCTTCCACTAATTGTTGTTGGCAATCAAATGTAAAGCAGTAAAAATAAGGTAAACCGATTATTTTTTAAATGTAACCCAAATTATTATTTGAACATACACCAAAAAAGACCCATTCTTGTCAATAAAAATGAAAGAAAACCACAACTGTCAAAAATATTAGGTTTTGAGCAAACCAAAACCATAATTTATAAACGAAAAAAAAAGAAAGTCAAAACCGTTGTCAATCAAATATAACCGATAAAAGTAACTTCAATTTTGATTTAAACATACACAAAAAAAAAAACCTCTTTAGCTCCCAATAATTGTTGTCAGCAATCAAATGTAAAATAAAAGGTAAATTAGTATTTAATCATCACCCAAAAACACCGACTCCTCTCACTAATTATTGTCAGCAATCAAATGTACACCACTACTAAAAGTAACATAAACTACTATTCTTTAAAGGGTTACACCCCTTCTCCCAATAATTGTTGTCTACAATCGTACACACAAAAAAACACCCCTCCCAATAACTAGTGTCGGCAATCAAATGTAAACCGATCAAAGTAAGACCACAACTTATTATTTAAACGTAATCCAAATTACTATTTGAATCTACACCAAAAAAACACCCACTCTTGTCAATAAAAATTAAACAAACAACAACTATTATTGTCCCATTGTCAAAAATATTTATTTGTAGAACCAAAATCATAATTTATAAACAAAAGGAAGTCAAATCGGTCATCAATCAAATGTAAACCAATAAAAGTAAAGGTTTTAATTTTTATTTAAACATATATACACACGCGTGCGCGAAAAAAAAAACACTTCTCCCAATAATTGTTGTCGGCAATCATTTGTAAATCTATCAAAGTAATGTAAATTATTATTTAATTGTACACAAAAAAAACCCTCCCACTAATTGTTGTCGGAAATCAAATGTAAACCTATCAAAGTAACGTAAATTATTATTTAAAGATCCATCAAAAAAACCCGTTCTCTCTTGAATTTTGGCAATCCAATTTTACAAAAACAGTAATACTATTTAAAAAAAAAACACAAATTACTATTTGAACACACACCAAAAAAGACACTTTGGTAAAAAAAAAAAAATTAAAAAAACAACTATTATTATCCCATCGTCAAAAATATTATTTGGGAAAAATAATTCAGAAATGAAAAAAAGTAAACTTTGTAAACAAACAAAAAAAAAGTCAATATTAATAGAGAATTGCTAGCCCGGGAACATTATATTAATGTGTTTTTTGGTTAGAAATCGCGTCTCTAGCGGCTGACATGAAGGATCAGATGACAACCCAATTAACTTTTAGATAAATGCTTTGCTTGAGTTGGTTTTTTGAATCCAATGTTCCAACTTCTCACTGAAGATATCCATAGGTCGAAACTGGTCTGGGGATGGGGACAATCCAAGATAAAAATGATTTGAATGCCTTCTCTTGTAGTAGCATTTATTCTAAATAAAAAAAAGCTTGTTTAGAGCTAATTAGCATGCTCTTAATTTTATATATTTGTAAGTGCAAGCTATATATTAGTTATGTGACATCTGACTTATTATTATTACTATATATATATATATACCAATCATGATGTTAAGATATTTCAGCAACACCCTCTGTGAATAAACATAAATTCTGAAATTCAAACAGCTAAACCCAAAATAATACTATATATATATATTATGGCTTGTCTTTAGGTGGTACGACCCTAAGCAGAGGAGCGAAGCTCCTACATTAGGCTTTACTTGGACTCTGGCTAGGTACTATTAACAGACTTACTATTTCCCAACCATTTTCTTTAACTATAACAATTGAATTTCGATAAGGTTAGTATTTATCCCAAGTTATGTTTACATGATTAAACATTTCTAAAATAAGATGTATTTTAAAGATAAGCAATGTGAAACTCATTTACCAATAAACAGATCACATCCCCTTAACATTAAACAAATATAAAATATTTGTTTAATGGCATGAGAATATCCAGATACTCCTCCTTATTAAGTATCTATATATTATCATGGCTAACAATAATATCCAATATATTATATCATATCTATAACTATTAAGTTTTAATTCAATCACTCAGTAAATTAATCTGTTAGATAATTACAGATAAACTGTGATTCCTATTATTTTTGATAATTAAGATTTGCAATAATCATAAGAATAACTTTACAATAAAAATATCTCAGGATAATCATTGATTTATTAATTCTTCATACCACCTATGGAATATCAAGAGGGATTTTATGGATTTCCATGGGTAGTGCACAAATTAAGGAAGGCTTGTAATTTAAATCTATAATCAAGCTTTATATTTATATTCTTTAATACTTATTATTAAAATAATATTATTAACTAAACTGTAATTAACCCTAATACTTTGACTAATAACTAGTATATCATTTAATTTCATATTAATAAACACAACCCTAATAATTGGCAGTGTCATCAATGACCTATGGAATCAAGGCAGCATATAGCAAGTAAAAATCTCTATTAAGAGATGTTTGCTTATTAAACTGTTAGATTGCTCTAAACTGAATTGATTTCTTATTTTAATTTCAATTGTACATATCGAGTTCGTGTGATGTGGTGACAATGAGCCCAGAAAAGAAATGCAACGTTTAGAACTTTCAAAACAATAATTTTAATAACATTAATTACAAATAATTACAATAAACATTCCCATTGACAAGTAGCTTAACATAACTGTTATAACAAAGTTGTATACAAACACATTATAATAACAATAAAACAATTGAAAATTAATATTCGGAGTATTTATAATTAAACAAAATTAATACTCTCCCATAGCATGTTGGGATTTTTATTTCCATGTGTATACGTCCAGTTTTTTATTAAACAATCCTTCTTCCTTTATTTATTTCTTTTTAATTCATGGTCTTTTATTTCAAACTTCCAAAATAATAATTATAATAAGGTTGAATACCTGTTGATAAAATAACAATATAAAACATTTGAGAAAAGATTGTTATAAATCTGGATGTTTACAAGAAAGACAAAATTAATATCTTGATATTTTCCATAAGAAAATATCGTTTTTGGTTTATCAATTATTACATGTAAACACACTTTGCCCCCTTAATCACATATATGTAGTGTTAAATACATTATTATATATTTCATTCTAGGATATTGATCATATTTGTTCATTCTAATCACTAATAATATTTAATAAAAAAACAACCTAACTTTTAAATAACTACTGATATAAACAATTGAATTAATCAACTTATTAATTCCCACTGTCCGTTGATTTAGCCCCCCCCCCCCTATTGTACTAACAACTCATAGATTAAGGCGTATAAATACAAACATTAGGAACAAGTTCTCTTTTTAAACTACCTGCTCATTCCAAAATTCGCAAGGCATTTGCTTTATTGCAACAGTAGTCATTCCCTTTATTTAGTAATAGATTATTGATGGCTTACCTTATCCAAGATGACAAATATTTCCATCTATACTATAGAGCATGTTTATGATTTTTATCAAATATATATTTCATTCAATATATTTTCTGTTAAAATTCTATAGAAAAATCACATTCCCACCGGTATGGCACAAAGTTGATTACTTTTTCCATCACTTATTGCAATCAGGATTTTATATGTAACCTTAATGGCAATAAACACTTATCAGATATTATTAATTTAGTTCTATTGACTTTTAAAAATGTATATTTAGTTGTTTCCCAGAGATTTATCTTTTTATTTTTATTTATCCTTGCTGAATATTTATTGTGTTTCCTTATTTCATTTTGTTTATCACTGAAATTTATTTCCAGCATGGCACAATTATTGTTCTCTTCCAGGGAATATATTTGTTGATATTCTTTTAATATGCACATTTTATTTATCTCCGATTGTTTCCTCAATATATATTAATTTCCAAGAGATTATTGGGACTTATTGACCACAGAGTTGTCCAGTAGAAAACGATTAAGTTATTTTATTATTTTAAACATAAAGCTTATAAGTATCCAATATATTGATGCAGAGTTAAAATTCATTATTTTTTCTGTTTGTAAATAATAATATTTTAGGAATTTTTAATCCAACTTTTTAAAAATATATAACAAGAAAAAGAAAACATAGTTACTTATTTTTTTACAATCTAAAAGAACTTTTTTTCTTTAATTTTATAGTAAAAGATTGCTTGACACTTTGTGACTGGTAGATATTTCTCACTTTTTCTGTTAAAACAACATACATTTACTGTACTTTGCAAGTTTTTGGTTTATTATTTTAAAATGACAGTTTTTGTTTTTTTAAAAAAATATTGAAATATAATATTTTTTTAGAAATTAAATATAGATACAATTTACTGATTTAATTTTAGCTCAGTATTTTGTAAAATTGATAAATATTTACTTACTTTTAAATATAACAAGATTTGACTATAAACATTTTTTTTATTAAATCAAATGCGCACAGCCAATAATTATTGGTCTATATAATGCATCATGTTTACAAGATATAATTTGAACTTCACTGGTTTTAAATACTAAATGATATTAATTGTCCATCTATCTGCATATATCTGACTCTATAGGTTATTATTTATATGTATCTTGAGTTAATTGTTTTATTTGTCAGATCCTTTATAAATTTCCATTAACTAAACCCAAGTTCAAACCTATAATCTAATATGTCATTATTGTTTTTCTTAGTTTACTAAGTAAATATCACTGGGTTTAACAAATTTAAAATTATAGAACAAAATTTTATTTTAAAATAGACTGAGCTAATAAAAAGTGCACAATATATACTGAAATAGTATATTTTTTGGAATATATTTCATTGTTGTATAAATTAAGAAAATGTATAGAATAAAATTTTATTAATTTAGAAGTGTGGCATCATTAATTATTTAAAATATTGAGTTATTTATTATTTTTTGAAAGACATTATATACTCTTTTTATAAATAAAAATTAATTTGTTAAACTATAATTTAAAAAGAAATTCAATTGTTTAATTTAAAAATATTAATTTTAATGAATTGACAGTTATTTATTTTAAATGTACTTTTAAATAGACTGAAGCATTATTTACTGTTCTATTGGCAAGTAGCCAAGAAAGATTTCTTATCAAGAAAACTGTTTTGATTACATGAACAAAATCATCAGTTGCTGAAATTAAAAAGGAAAACATTGGATTTTGAACTCTCAAAATGAACTTGTAAATAAAAAGTTTTTATCTACAAAATTTGTAAACCAAGATTCAAATGGATAATCTACTTTTTCATATTATCATTTATCATAAATAGAATTACTTCATAATCCTCAACTGCTATAAAATTGTGATTTATTTTCTACATCTTCACTTAGGCTTATCTTCTATATTTTAAATGAAGCATCATAATGATTGAATGATCATCTTCTATATCATGAATTTAAATAACATTAATGGTAAATAAATTAAAACTACAAAACAATCTATAAATCTTCATTAAATATTTTTAGTTTATAGTAAATTATTTTTCACATAAATATTATGCTGATATTAATTATTCATAAATTGTCAATTCTTAAATATTGGACTGATCACCATGTGTTGTTATTAAAGCTATATGTAAGTAATATTTTCAAAATGTTTTAAATATAATGTTCAAAGTAATATAAATGTAATAAATGATAGTTTATTTTTATTTAATAGATGTCATATTTCAATACAGATTATGAAATATGTAATATGTGTTATTTAATGATATTTATAATTTTAAATAATGATTCTTTAAGTGGTAATATATATATATATATATATTGTAGTGCTAGTGAATATATATGTTTAAAAAAGACACATGTATTCTTTTATACATACATTATTATTTAAAAATAAATTATCAAAATTCGTTTAAGAAAAAAAAGCAAATAGTAAAATAGTAAGAAAATACGTAAGAATTAAATGTTAAAACACAAACTTGCAAAACTAAAAATATTGCATCATTTTCTTACCTGTTAAAATAAAGGAAAGTTTAATATTAAAGAGTGGGTATGGAGGAAAGTCTAAAACGAAAGTCTAACAAGATTTGAAACACAGCATCTCCTTTTTATAAAGAATAAAATATATAAAAGTAAGCAAATATCAAAATCAGAACAAAAGTTGATTTGTAAATGACAACTTTTAAAATTGCAATTCGTTAAAGATGACTTGGTTGATAAAAGAAATTTAATTTTAAAAAAAACCATGTATACTATCTTATCAAGAAAGTTAGATTAATCTTGAAAGGAGATTAGATAAGCAAAAATGCAAAAATTAATCTTAATGAGACAGTCGATGAATCTGGAAGAAGGATTAAGATAACAAGGAATATAAAATTAATTAAATTTGGTCTAAGTGATGATAAAGATAAAACAATGAGAGAGAGAGATGGAGAAGTATAAAAGACAGAGAGAAAAGAAATTAAGATTCCAGACAGATTGTTATTCAGCTTCAATCAAATTATTACGCGGGCAGAATATTAATATTAGCACTCTGTTGTATTCACTATTACTAAAAGAGAGAAGGGAAGATGGTTAAAAAAGCTGTTCATGTTTCCAGTATGTGCATTCATTGACCTATCTTCACTAAAAGCTAATCTACCAATATGCTGTGCTACAGAACCTTAGATGTGTTTGGCTGGTCTTTGACTCTTAATCCTCAGTATCATCAAATATTCTCCATTTGGAACCAATGTTTTCTCTGTGATCTCTACACTCACAATAATCTCACTCATTGTGAACTTGAAAAATAGAAAGGGAGCCAGAAACCATTGATGGAAATCAAAAGGCCAACCAGTTGGTAGTCAAGAAGTAAAAGAAGCAAATAAAGAACTGAATCAATGAAAGTGTGGCACATTATTTTAAATCCTAGGTAAATATAATTTTTCTCCCATTATAAATAACTACACATATATGAGAATGAAATGAACTTTAATAAACACTCATAAGTATAACCCAATGTAATCTTTAATTACTTATATGTTTTTTATGTAAATTTCAATATTATTGTTATTTATGTTATACTTATATGTGTGTATTAAAATAAATATTGTTTGCTTAATTGTTATTTTGTCTATTTGTTTTCTCTCTCTCTCTCTCTCTCTCTCTCGGTTGTTATTGTTTTACCAGTAAATTAGTGCAGAGTTATTTTTGTGTTAAAATAAATGTGCTGGACTCTAGTTAAGAGTATGAGTTAGTCATGTTATTTGTCAAGCATTGGATTGTGTGTCTGTTGTCTGAAGCATGTTGACGATATAACCTATGGTTGGCTGGCACCTGAGGTTGATCCTCAAAACAAATAAAATGCTTTGGATGGCAGTGGTTTGAATTCAGCAGTTGAGAAGTGCTATAGTCTGGAAATGTTATTACAGGTTATGCTTTGTATAGCCTCGATCTGGTTATAGGTACTATTGATAGTTCCTCTATCGATGGTATTCTACTTCTCTGCTTGAACAGCCAGTCCATTCCCATGTTTTTAAAATTATTATGAAAGAGGGGATTTAAAGCCAGTTAAATCCAAATAAATATATTCTTATGTGGACTCGGTTCAATATATATGGTATTTAACTAATACTGCATTTATTGGCAATTGACATATTTGATAAGCTTAGTTTAATATTTGTTGGTTAATTCCAATTATAAATGTCCTATGACTTCATTTTATAATGATTTCATTTTGTAGTAAATACTTTTTTAATCATGGATAATATCTATATTTTTATAAATAATACAGCTGTAATGAAGAATTAATATTTATATATTTTATATATGAAGTTTTAAAAATAATTGTTATTTTAAAATATTTAAAATATTGTAGTAGAGAGTTAAGCTTATATATAACAGGCATTTCACCGATTGCTTAACTTTATAGCCCTCATTGTATAGGTTACTGTATTGATATAGGGATAGTTTTTTTTTTTTTGGCAATGTCTCATATTGTTGATCATACATATGTTTGTTGATTTTGATGTATTAATTTAAATATTGGTAGCTATTACAATGGCATTATTTTATTTTTATTTAATAATAAATTATTTCTTTTAATACTGACTATTATTTGAATTATAAAATACAAAATGTTGATATGCCAAATTAATAGGTGTCTAAATGTAACTCATGTTGGATAATCTTGTCTTTTATTTTAAGATTTATTATTAGTTGGAATAGTTTCATTTTGTAATTCATAATCACCAAAATTTGTTTGTAATTGTCACTTTATTAGTAAACTTAACTTCTTTCTTTGGCATTTTCTTATATTAGTTAACAATATAAGATTACAATTTGTTATAAAAGATGTCTAGATTTATTATCTAAGTGGCTTCTTCTAGTAATGGTACATATGGAACTATGTATTCATTACAGAGGGATAATTTTTTTTATCATTTTGGTGACCAATTCATTGAGGCTTCAATAAACGTACTCTGAGAGAGTAGTATTTTTTTTTATCATTTTGACAACCCAATTTATAGGGCTTTGATAAACTTGTGCCCTGAGAGAAGAAAAAGGTAGTTCTTTGTATTTTTTTTATCATTTTGGCTATGTAACTTTTGGAGGTATGATGACCTCATACTTGAGAAATAGAATAGTATTTTTGTTTAAGATTTGGCATTTAAATTTTGGGGATTTTGATAAAGTACACCATAAAAGGTAATAGTAGCATATTTTTATATCTTGTTTTTTTTTTCCATATGATATGCTCTTATTTATTAGACAATTTTTTTTAGAAAAATGGTGTTAATGTGGAAAGCTTGATAATATAAATCACTCTGAGATATTTAAAAAATATAAAATTTTCTTAAGACTTTGATACCTGATAAATTTTACTTATTAGTTTTAATAAGTTATGTCTTCATCTTTAATTAGATAGAAGTAAAGCATCTTGAGGTATTAAAGAATATAATTTTTTTAAAATTTAAATTATGTCTTTTCAATTTGATGAATTTAAAATAAAATAAAAATAAAAACTTTGAGATAGTTAGTACAACTTAATGATTTTTTTAAAATTTTTTTAAAATTTTTTTAAAAAATATGTTCGAATATTATAAAGCCACATATATATTTTTTAATATAAAATAGATTTTTCGTTAATTTAAAATTTTAAAATTAAGCGACAAAGTAAAATTTTAGTTTATGATTTTGATAAAAATAGAATTAAGAGAATTTATTTGGTTGTGTTTTCGTTCTTGGAAGAAAACTAATTAACATTTCAATTATTTATATTAATGGAACAAAATTTAGGCAGAGAGAGAGAAAAAGATAGTGTTAATCCTGAGTCACAAGTTAAAGTAGTAGAACCAAAAACTCCTGACATAACTTTTAAGGAATCTCAGAATGTAATTAGGGAAAATAAATTTATAAAAATAGGTGGAAAGAAAGATTATATATGGCATGTTGAATATAGAAACATTTAGTCAAATGTTGCAGAGAATAGTAAATCAAATGAGTGAATATATGCAAAGAATGGAACAGAAAATTGATGAGAATAAGCATCAAATGAATGAAAATATGCAAAGAATTGAGTGAAAAATGGATGAAATGAATAAACATTTGCTGCAAAATCAGCAGAGAATCGATCAAATGAATGAAAACTTGCAACAGAAAATGGAAGAAAATCAGAGAATAGTGATGGAAAGTTTTAAAGCAATAAAAGAAGAAATAAAAAAAGAATTAAATGATAAAGTTCGAAAAATAGGAGAAAGGATTGACAAAGTAGAAGAAGAAATGAATATAATACCAAAGGTTTTTGAGGAAAAAGAAGTTAAAATAGATAATTATTTAGAAGTAATAATTGATAGTATCAAAATACTTAAAGAGTTTAAATTAATATACTTGCTGTTGATGAATGTAAACTTGAGGTAGGTACCACAGAATTAGTTCAAGATAATTTATTTTGTATAGAAATATCCAAAGTTGATATGGATATAAAATCTCAACAATCTAAAATTAATAATAAGATGGAAAACCTTTGTAAAAGTAATGTAATAGATATTGAAGAATCTAAAATAGGTGTAGGAACTGACAAATGTGAATTTGATGATAAAATTATAAGAGAATATATTATTGCTGATGTAATGATAGATGTTTATGATATTGATATAAAAATTCCAGGAGGATCAAAAATCTCTGTAAGTTCAGCAATGGATTTTGAAATAGATACAGAAATTGTGTTTTGGAAGAATATTTATAAAAAGGCACAAGTAGAAATATTAAAAGATTTAGAAGTGTTGAATAATATCATGCATAATAAAGTTCAGTCTCATAATTTTATGAAACTTCATATAGATGTAGAAGTATTGTAATTTGTAGGAGAGGCTAATTGTAATAAAAAGAAATGTTTTTGCTATTATGAAATACAAAGTCATAGGAGGGCAGTTTATCTGTAAATATATGAATCTTGTTGAATTCCAAAGTAGAAAAAAAATTCATAGTGGTGAATGCTTAGCATTATTATGTAAAATGAAATGTATAACTTGTAAAAGTGGTTATAAGAAAATTTGTTTTATATGGTATCAAGATGAAATAGTATATGTCTTTGGAATATATTTCATTGTTGTATAAATTAAGAAAATGTATATAAAGAAATTTTATTAATTTAGAAGTGTGACATTATTACAATTTTAAAATATTGAGTTATTATTTTTTGAATGACATTATATACTCTTTTTATAAATAAAAATTAATTTTGTTAAACAATAATTTAAAAAGAAATTCAATTGTTTAATTTTAAAATATTAATTTTAAAGAATTGACAATTATTTGTTTTAAATGTACTTTTAAATAGACTGAAGCATTATTTATTTTTCTATTGGCAAGTAGCCAAGATTTTTTTCTTATCAAGAAAACTGTTTTGATCATGTGAGCAAAATCAGTTGCTGAATTTAAAAATGAAAACATTGGATTTTGAACTCTCAAAATGAACTTGTAAATAAGCAGTTTTTATCCACAAAATTTGGAAACCAAGATTCAAATGGATAATAGACTTCTTCATATTTTCATTTATCATAAATAGAATTATTTCATAATCCTCAACTACTGCAAAATCATGATTTTATCTTCTATATTTTAAATGAAGCATCAAATAATTAAAGGACCATCTGCTATATTGTTAATTTGAATAACATTAATGGTAAATAAGTCAAAATTATAAAACAATCTATAAATCTTTATTAAATATTTTTAATTTATAGTAAATTGTTTTTCACATAAATAATATGCTGATATTAATTATTTATAAATTGTCAATTTTTAAATATTGGATCAACCACTATGTGTAGTTATTAAAACTATATGCAAGTAATATTTTCAAAATATTTTGAATACAATATTTAAAAATAATGCAGACGTAATAAATGATAGTTTTTTTTAATTTAATGGACATTATATTTCAATACAAATTATGAAATATATAATCTGTGTTATTTAATGATATTTATAATTTTAAATAATGATTGTTTAAATGATAATAAATATAATTATTTTATATATATATAAAATTTGACTAATACTGCATGTATTGACAATTGAGATATTTGATATGTCTAGTTTGATAAATGTTAATTAATTTAAATTATAAATTTCCTATGTTTTCATCTTTGTTAAGCATGAGTAATATTTATATTTTTATAGATAATATGGCTATAATGAAGAATTAATAATTAAATATTTTATATATGAAGTTGTAAGAATAGTTGTTATTTTTATGCCCTTACCTAGAATATTGTAGTAGAGAGTTAAATTTATATGTAACAGGCATTTCACCCACAGATTAATTTTGTAGCCCTCAGTGTATAGGTTAGTATGATACTAGGTAATGAGATAAGGATAGTTTGTTTTGGCAATGTCTCAGATTGTTGATCAATCATGTGTTGGTTGATCTTGATATATTAATTTAAATATTGGTAATTGTTATAATGACATTATTGTTATTTTATTTTTCTTAAATAAATTATTTTGTTTCTTTTATTACTGACTTGAATTATAAAATACAAAATATTGATATGCCAAATTAATAGGTGTCAAATGTAACTCATGCCGGGTAATCTTGTCTTTTATTTTAAGATTTTTATTAGTTGGAATAGTTTCATTTTGTAATTCATAACTTAATAAACAGAGCAAAACTCTCCATACAGTATTGCCACCCAAAAAACTGTATGGAGAGTTTTGCTCTGTTTATCAACAATTAATGTGCTAGTATAGAAAAAGTGATCATGTGATGCTTAATGGTTTAATTTATAACTTCCCAATATTTGTTTGTAATTGTGATTTTATTAATAAACTTAACTTCTTTTCTTGGTATTTTCTTATATTAGTTAACAATATTAAATTACAATTTCTTTTAGGAAAAAGACTAGATTTATTATTTAGTGGCGCCTTCTAGTAAAGTTATATGAAACTATGTAGTCATGACAATACGTATATATGAGCCAATGTATATTGTTATATATAAACTTGATGGTTAAATACTTTTGCTATTTTAAAATCAGTTCTGAATTTTTGTTTTTAATTCAGTATTTCTTTTGCATAAAGGATAGGTGATTTTACGAACAATTTATGTCCTAACCTCATGTTTTAACAAACTAAGAAAGCTGTGGGTCCAGTGAGTAGATTTATGGTTAAATATAATGATACAGATATGTATACATATTTATTCAGTCTAATTGTATTATCATAAAATATATGATGTCCAAAATATAAATATTTTTTTTATCTGGAGATGTGTATATAGATAAAAAATAATTTCATCTATTCTCTCTCTATATATATACGCATACATACCTAATGGCATTTCGATTCTTATTCAAATATAATTAGTATACGAAAATTGATCATACTTGTTCCTCATTAACTTTATTTACATGCCAAACTAATACTTAATCCTATTTTAGAGTTATATTTTATCAAGCCTAATGTAAGTTTATATATATTGTATTAATTGCAAAGCAAGATCAAATTGACCACAATAGTCGCTAAGTATTCATTACTTTGAGATATCAGTTTTAATAATAATGATAAAAAAGCAGAAGACAAGTAAATTGAAAAAAAAAATTTCTTTTAGTTTAACGATTTGAAATTTGCTTTTATTTTTCCTAGTTTCAACGTTCATAGTTCAAAGGGCAATTATTCAAACTTGGAAATAAAGCATGATTTTTAAAAAAGATTTAATTTTGTTTAGTTAAATGTCAAACCTATAATGAAGATGTTTATATTGGAACGAATATTTTTATTGTAATTAATAAAATTAATTTTTAAAAAAAATTGGAAAGATGAGCAATACGATTTATTTATTAATTTAAAAAAAGGGTGATTTAAACAATTTTATTAAAAGCTCGCGTTCTGCCAGCATCTCTAGTCTGTTTTTTTTTTCATGTGTCATAGCATCGGCCGGGAGGCGAACCTACAACCGTCTGCAACCAACTACTTGCTTGCAAGGCGGCTGCGATGACCTCTCAGCTAACTACACTGTCTGTTTTTTGTTTCACAATCGGCATTAGCTGTTCGTGAAACTTTAAGTTTATTTTTATTAAACAACGTAATTATGAACAAAAACAAATATTATAAAATGATCGTAATAAGCCATCGTGACTATATCTACAGGGTGTGACATTTATCCTATATGATGTAGCCTGAATTGATTATTTGTCTTTGGCCTAATATTTGACCAAACTTCAACTGCCTTTTCCGAGTTCTGCTTAACCTATGATAAAAATTAGTGCTTACAAAATTTATGCTGAAAGTCCTCTCTTACAGAATGTTTGTTTTTGGAGAGGTGAAGAAATATGATTTAAGGAAATATGATCTGAATAAGTAAAACTTGAAGCAGCTAAAGAGATTAAAAAAAATTAATGTTTCTACATTCTCAGGGATGGACTTTCAACATCTTATATACTGGAATAGACTCCATAATAGAAAACCAACTAATGAAGAAAAATGTCAAGCTTAATAAAGAGAATTTTACACTGCAGACATTGATTAAACTTTTAGTATTAAAAAAAATGGGTGATCACCTGAAGGATGGTAATTTTTAAGTATTTATTATTACTTTATAACTTAATATAATAATGTTTAAATATTTTATATGTCTTATTGTATAATAAATATTTTTTGTTATTTATTAATCCAGTCTTCTCATAGATTCTGGCCATCTAAATAATAAATCAAATATCATAATAGCTAGTGAGGAAAGCTCTGATTGTTATATTTATGATAGCTTGTGAGATATGAGTTTACACGCACTCAAAATTAATCATGGTATGCTTTAATAAGACTGAGGATGTTGAATATTCTCTCATGGATTTCTCAGTTCTGGTTTTAAACCTAATATGAATTTATAATCTTTAGTGGATTTAATTCCCTTTAGTTACTGAAGAGTGATTTAATAGACTGGATAATTGACTATAGCCTCTAATATTTTTATTAATATAGCTAGGTATGAGTATTAGTATAATTTGCTACTCAATGAAATTATATATTTTTTATTCCTATCTTGTTTCATCACTGTTATTTGGATTTAAGCATAAATTGCAAGGTTATCTTTTATTATTAATCATTCCATGGGATTATGCTTAACTTTAATTTCGATTATCTTTTTTGCCAAATGGCAGGGTTATTATGATATATATAACACCAGTCAAAATTATATATAATAAAACAAAACGCTGGAATTAGCTCCTCAATTTTTAATGAACCTTATATAAACAAATAAACATATATACCAACTATGACCTTAGTGGTATCTTGGAGAGTAATTATATTCAAAATGTAAATGTTCTTGAAGATGGCATTTCTGTGTAAAATAGATATAGCAGTTGTTTAATTTATTTACATAATGGTGTAATAAAAATTGAAGAATTAATTTCAAGTTGTGTTCATATACATCATACATCAATTTTCCCACAAATCATTAATTTTTATATTAGCAGCCTGTCTATTTATCAAATGCTGCTTTTCATTTCTTACTAAAGCTTCTTTAATTTTATGTTTATTATTATTTCTTTCAATACATAACTTAACTTTATTAAAATCAAAATCAAAACCATATTTACTTGTAACATTATGATAAAAAAAATACTGAAGGTGATACGTCATCATTTCTAACACTCTCTTGTCTTGATTTTTGTACATGTTTATATAACAATAAATGCCCTTTTGATCTTTGATAATTTATATAGTAAAAAATGCCCCTTTGATAATTAGAATATAGACATTGATTACTAATTTATCATCATCATCATCAAACATTATCAATCCACTGCAGGATGAAGGTCTCTCCAAGTTTAATCCATCTTCTCCGATCTTTAGCTTCTCTTCTCCACAACACCCCTGCACATTTTCTTATTTCATCCATCCATCTCACATGTGGTCTCTTTCTGGGTCTTTTACAATCTCTTGGAACCCAGTTTAAAATTTCAATTGTCCATCTATTATCATCTCTTCTAGCAATATGTCCAGCCCAACTCCATTTCAATCTTTTAATTTTTTCAATAAGGTCAGTAACACCTGTTTGTTGTCTTACCCATAGATTGCATTTTTGATCTCTTCTTGTTACTCCCAACATACATCTCTCCATACTCCTTTGAGTGGTCTGAAGTCTCTGTATTGCTCTTCTATTAAGTGTCCAAGTCTCAGATCCATAAGTAAGAACTGGTAAAACACATTTGTTAAAAACCATCCTTTTCAAAAACATAGGCATATTTCCTTTTAATATCAAGTTATTTCTACCAAAAGCACTCCAACCAAGTTTAATTCTATGATTAATTTCCTCCATTATGTTTCCATCTGTATTAATGATCTGACCAAGGTATTTGTAACTGTTGACTTCTTCTAATTCTTCATAATCAATCTTTATTTTCATATTTTGAGCAAATCGATTAAACATTACTTTAGTCTTTTTAACATTTTTCTTTAGTCCTACTTTTCTACTTTCATCTGCTAACTCCTGCAACATTTCCTGCAGCTCTGAAGCATTATTTGCAAAAACAACTACATCGTCTGCGAAATCTAAATGACTTAAATACTCTCCATTTACTTTCACTCCTTTAGTTTCCCATTTTAATCCACAAAATACTTCTTGCAGCACTGCTGTAAAGAGTTTTGGAGATATGGAGTCACCTTGTCTTACACCTTTCTCAATGTTGATTTTTCCAGTATCATTATGTAATCTAATTGTTGCTGTTGCATTTTTATAAATATTCTTTAAAATATGACAATATCCTGGATCTATACCTTGATGATCCAATGCTTTAATCACTGAAGAAATGTGTATAGACTCGAATGCCTTTTCATAATCTACAAATCCAAAACATAATGACAACTCATATTCGTTTGTCCTTTCTATGACTTCTCTCAATACCTGGATATGATCTATTGTACTAAAACCACTTTTAAATCCAGCTTGTTCTCTTGGTTGGTGGAAATCCAAAGTTCTCTGTAGACGAGTTGTAATTATCTTGGTAAAAATTTTATATAAAACTGATAAAAGGCTGATAGGTCTGTAATTTCTAATATCTTCTTTATCACCTTTTTTAAATATTAATATTATTACTGCATTCTTCCAATCTTCCAGTACATCTTTATCATTTAGACATTTGGTATATAACTTTGCTAAAATTGTTTCTATTTCTTCACCTGCTTCTTTTAATATATCCAATTATAATTGCATCATTTCCTGGAGCCTTTCCTTTCTTCATACACTTAATTGCATGTCTCACTTCTTCATTTAAAATTCTGGGCAATTCGGAAGATGCAATAGATATAGGAGGTACTTGTTCTTTATTACTATATAATTCTTGATAAAAATCTTCTACCAATTTCATGATGTCATCTCTCTTTTTAGTAATAATTCCATCTTTTTTTCTTATTGCAGATATAAATTTCCTACCAATACCAAAATGTTGTTTAACATTTTTGAGACTTTTATTTTCTTCTACAGCTTTCCTTACTATTTCACAGTTATACTTTCTTATATCATTTTCAACTCTTTTCCATACCATTTTACAAAATTCGAGATATTCAATTCTTTTTAATACATCATTTTTGTATATCTTCATATTCCTTCTTTTCTTCATAAATTCTCTAGTCTCAGTAGAGATTTTATTAGTCAATTGCTGCTTTTTTCTACCAGCTATGTTTGTTGCAGTTTTTAAAAGTGTATCAGTTATTTTCATATTAATTTCATTCAAATCTGTTTGAAGATTTTGAACATGATACTAATATATATATATATATATATATATATATATATATATATATATATATATATATATATATATATATATATATATATATATATATATATATATATAATGCATAACCATGTAAATATACTTACTAAATAAAAAGCTAATCAAATAATTCATTGTAAAAGCAAAAATTAAATCTATAGTTATAAATCATACAAACTGCATGCATATAAAAATAGTATTCATTAACTACCTCTGATTTAATATGTATTTTTCTAAGCAAAACGTGATAATTAAGTCCTTCCAAAGGCCAACATAAGAATTAGGTAATAAAGAGAGGATATTAACAGCACAATATTTTAAATAAGAATTTGAATATTTTTTATAAACACAATACATTATAAGATGCTATATATTTTTCATTGGAAATATTTACACTATATCTTTCTTACATGCATGTTAGTTATTTAAAATTACAGTGCCTTGTGATGTACAATCACCATGTAATTTTGATAGTAATAATTAACGTCCACTAACTGTTGTGATAAAGAAAATATATTTTGGGAGTATGCATTATATTTATATCACTACATTCCATTTATGTACATAGCAATCAAACTCAGGTCTCATGAATTCTAGAACTGTTTTGACGTGCATGCATACAAATTGCAAAAAACAAAGACAACTATATATAATTTTAAATAATTGCATTTGTTTCATGTTTAATCATATGCTAGTAATTAATTAATGTGAACTGGTTTATTTTCCTTGTACCCTAATATATATTATATTTAATATTTCCATGATTATATGATGAAAATATAAAAATAAAGTCTCTTGTGGGTTATTTTGTTTTAATTTCTGACATTTCAATGAAATAACATTTATTCTTGTCAAGATTAAGGTCTTAATAATGAACTGTAGCATAACAGTTGTCATGTTGTGGTGATGTGGTGTGATGTGATGTATTGTGGCTTCTCCTTAAACGAAGTCAAGAATATGTCAGCAATTATGCCCAGATAAACCTGTTAGCCACTTTATTTTTCATTCCCCACTCTAAATTTTCCCATATTCTGCTCCATCCCATTTCCACAACATAATCTTTGTCAACTCTACAACCTTTATATCTAAATCCCCTTTATCTTTTCCCAAACCCAGCATAAAAACCAATAATTCACTTTCTGTATAATCACTTTTTTCATATTTATTCTTCCATAACTTCATTATATGTACCCTTTCTGTTTTAAGCATTTACATTCAATTAACAAATGCCTAATGTGATGTGATGTGATGTGATGTGATGTATTATGGCTTCTCCTTAAACGAAGTCAAGAATATCTCAGCAATTAAGCCCAGATAAACCTGTTAGCCACTTTCTTTTACATTCCCCACTCTAAATTTACCCATAATCTGCTCTATTCCATTTCCACAACATAATTTTTGTCAACTCTATAACCTTTATATCTAAATCCCCCTTATCTTTTCCCAAACCTAGCATAAAAACCAATAATTCACTTTCTGTATAATCACTCTTTTCATATTTATTTTTCCACAACTTCATTATATGTACCCTTTCTGTTTTCAAACATTTACATTCAATTAACAAATGCCTAATATTTTCAATTCCTTCCTTACATAATTTACAAAATAAATCACCCATATTTTTCCATTTACATGTATATTCTTTTGCCTTAAACAATAAACTACTTGTAATTACAGACTGACACCTAGTGGTGACAACTGAGATTAGTGAGCACATGACATTTCTCATGTTAGAGAACACTGGTAGTTAATAAAAGTTATTAGTTAAACAAACTGTGTGTATTTATTAATTTAGATATCATGGCCAAGAACATAACATGATGTCAGGAGATATGAATTAACCTTACATAACAACAGTTGTTTATTAAAACCTTAACTTTAATAAGGATGAATATTATTTTGTCAAAATGTCATAAACTAAAACAGAGTAATACATGATATAGCTCTTAAATAACTTTATATATATACTGTGTGTGTATAAAATATTTATGTATAATGCTAACTGGAGAATTGTACAAAGAATTGCATATACAAATTGATATCCCAGACTTTAATATAACTTTATGCCTTTTGTTTATAATTGTTTAGCAATGAGTAGAAAATAAGTAGTTGCACTTTTTCTAGCTTTTCTAACAACTACAAACATATACAAATGTTTAAAATAACTGAGATAGTATTAAAATTCCGTTTTAAAATAGTCTAAATTTAAATTGTCACAGTAGACTAATAATTTTTCATTTTAATTCTTATAAAACATATTTTAACTCAATAAGTCAACATATAAAGAAAATATTTTACACATCGTATTAATAAAAAAATATAAAAGGGATTATGAACACATAGTGATACAATTCATTACAACTTCCTGCCATTTATTTATTATGGTTTTATTATAGTTTTAATTTTTTAATCTTGTCTAAGATTATAAATATATATATACACTTTACTTGTTTTTGCTGTTCTGGATAAAGTGCTTTCTAATTGAATCATTATAAATGGATGTCCATACATTAAATATTTCCATCTAAAAAATCCATTAAAAATATTATATTACAATACATAACCTATCATTGGAAGGGTTTATTATAATAAGTAAAAAAAATTAAAAAGTTTGCTAGATTTTGATTTCTTACACCTCTAAATGTAAACTGCAGTGATTTGTTTTCTATATTAGATTTAGATTGATACTCATAAGAGAATCCTTTAGTATCCTTTTGAATGAAATCAGCCTGACAATTTTACTTTAGCTCATGGCCTGGGGCAGTTGGATTTTATTAGCTGCTATCGGAATGAAGTGCTTTTTAATTGAGTAATTATAAATGGATAACTTCAAACATTAAATATGTCCATATTCTTTTAAATTTAAGGTATCATTATTTTTTGAATGTGCATGTACACATGTGCATGGATGGGAGATATATAAAAGCATTTTATTTGGATTCAATAAACAAAACTTAATTATTAAAATGAATTTTAGTAGAAGAATCCATGTAAGATCACCTGAATTAAGCAAAATTACATTTTTCTTTTTGTTTGAAAAAAAAAAAATTTTGAACAGATTCTACTGTTAACAAAAATGAATCTTGAAACAGTAATGCCAATTTATCAAAAAATAACCTATTTTTATCCAATCACAACTCTCTTATATAAATACATATAAGGTTTTAACCTTAATACTATGCACCTTAAGTGCTTAATTTTACCATGAGAGCAATCTCTACAAATCTTAACACAAGATTATGATTTTATAAAGATAAGAGTGGCCTCTTATCTTGAATCTATTTTCTAATTATATAGGCAAATCTAAAGCCTTTTGATTTGAGAGTGTGAAGCTATTAAGTTCTTCACTATTTAAGTCCACTACCTCATTTAGAAATCAACATTCACAAAATCTTTCTATTCATATTGAGTTAATATTTGGATCATATAATTAGTATTATTTCAAATCAATTAAGCACTCAAGGTACATAGTATTAAATTTAAACCCTTATATGCATTTATGTGCTGACTATGCACTTAATAAGAAATAATGTTTACAACTTTAAATTGATATGAAATATTTCTAATTATAAGATCCAAATATTAACTCATTATGAATAGAAAGATTTTGTGAATGTTGATTTCTAAATGAGGTAGTGGACTTAAGTAGTGAAGAACTTAATAGCTTCACACTCTCAAATCAAAAGGCTTTAGATTTGCCTACATAATTAGAAAGTAGGTACAAGATAAAAGGCTACTCTTATCTTTATAAAGTTATAATGATTTATGGGTTAAAATTTGTAGAGGTCCTTCTCATGGTAAAATTAAGCACTCAAGGTGTATAGTATTAAAGTTAAAACCTTATATGTATTTATGTGCTGACCATGTGCTTAATAAAAATTAATGTTTACAACTCTCTTATATATTCTGGCCCTATATATTTAATATTTTGTAGTTTATTTATATGCTTATTAAAATTATTTGAATTTATATATTGTGCATTAGGAAAATTAACACTTCGTCTGATTGGCTGGGAAGAACGGATTGATAATGATCTTCTCCTTTTTTTGCAAAAGTGCAAATGTTTGGAACAGCTAATCATTAGAGGGTCATTGTTTGTAGAAACCTTACATACAATTCTGACTCTGAAAGAAGAAGACAAAATTAGTAAGTATATCAATTAATTTATTCAACTCTAAACATTATCATGAGGTAAAAAATTTCATGAAATTATAATGTAACCAAGCAATAGGGAATATTAATATATATAAAGTAGCATTAAATATTTTTTTAAAAATAAATTATATTAATGATAGTGAATCCATATATGATTTATTACAACTACAAAATGGAAGTATACAGAGATAAAAAAATTTGGATTGACTCTGATCTGAATACATTAATTAAAATCTATTGAATGAAACTTATTCTTAATTACTACCTGAATGTTTAAGCAAATACAAAATATAAACTAAATAAAACACCAATTAGTGATTAATAATTGTGATATTAAAAAATAAAACTATTAAGTATTAATGATGGTAATAAATATTTATAAATAACAATTATAAAACATAAATATTTTTAATTATCTTTATAACATTTCCCAACTCCTAAACCTTTTATGAAAGTAACTGAAAGTGTTGAGGTTTTATAATTGTTATAAAAATACTTATTATCACTATTTATACTATATACATATAGAACAATAAAAATAATAAATATAACAGTAATTAACCATTATATAGTTTTTCAATCAGCAGAAATACTTTCGGTTAATTATCTAACCTTCCTCAACTGCCATTAAATTTTAAAAACATAATAGAAGCAAATGTCATCAACTCAAATCCCATGAATCCTGAATTTTAATATTAGAGGCTTGTATATTAGTTATATTCATTTTATTTCTATCTATTAAAATTGTCTCCTTGATTTTTCTTTTATCATGGTTTCTTTCTTCTTGAAGAATCTTAACACTTTCAATATCAAACTTAAATTTATATTTACGTGTCCTTTAATGGTCCAAGAAAATTGAACTTTAATGTTTTGAATTGCTTAAATAGTAAAATGGAATTTAAAATGTTTGTTAGATGCAAAACTGCATTACTTAGAGCTTTAAATGTTAAGTCTCACTAATAAAGGCAAAATCCAGAAACTGTTCTGGTGTTGGAGGTTGAAGTGACTTCCATGACCCTAGTATAGAAAGTTTCTCTTATCATCATCAGCGATTTATAGATGGATAGACCATATTAATACTGAAATAAAGAAAAAAGTTGAGTTTCAAACTGGCTATATATATATATATATATATATATATATATATATATATATATATATATATATATATAAACAAACATTACAAGCATAAAGCTAAACTAGTCAATATATAATCAAAACTACCCCAAATCCAAAATTCAACCAGACCAGCATAAAAATAATATTAAAACACAACCAAAGGTTTCACTGCTACAAGCAGATTTCTCAAGTGTAGTTTTTGTAGTTCTTTACACTTGAGAAGTCTGCTTGTAGCAGTGAAACCTTTGGTTGTGTTTTAATATTATTTTTATGCTGGTCTGGTTGAATTTTGGATTTGGGGTAGTTTTGATTATATATATATATCATGATTAATATCTTCCATACTCTTTTTTAACAAGTTCTCCCATAAAGTTATCTTTCTAAAATATATAAAGCTGTTATGTAATTATTTTCATTGTATTTTGTTCTTAGCTATAATATACCAGTGAAAGAAATGAATACCCATCTTTTTGGAGAATCTCTTAACAGGTTTTACAATATAAATATGATTTGCCTCTTTCTCAAAAATGTATTCCTATTTGCATAATATTTTTGTATATTTTAAATTTTAACTGTTTAAGATGGCACCTGGAAATATTCTCAATACATATCATTTACTAAAATAATAAGCTAACCATACTAAAGTTGTTATATAAAAGGCATCAAAAATTATATGTCAAATGTATATATTTGCGCATTTATAAATGTAAATTGCAAAATTATATTTATCATTACTTTTGATTTTTCTATTATTTTAATATTTATTCTTGGGGATAGGATATTTTTGATGATAACGATGATGATGAACATAATAATAATCATGATGTTTGTGGAAATTAAAGTGAATAAAAAAAGAAGTATGTAAAAAATAAGAATATTTTTTAAGTTAAAATTTTTCATAAGTAATAACGTACGGTATAAGTCTTTTGTGGTTTATCCAGAATATTATCTCCATGTAAGTAGATTATGTCTATGTAACATGAGAAATTATTGTATGCATAGCTGAGATATGAAATGTTGGACATTTGCATTAAGGCTTCTCTGAAATTATTAATCTTTCCTTAACTTAAAATAAATGCCATGTTTCAGATTTTTTTTGTATATAAATTCTAAAGCATTTTGAATTTGTTCCTGCAAGATATTTATCCAAACCACTTTGAACACTTGTTAGCAAAACTCTTTATTTGTGTGTGTAAATGTATACATACCTATGTTTTGACTATCTTACAGTCTTCTTCAAAACCAGTTCACTTTAACTGGTTCTGAAGAAGACTGCAGAACAGTCACAATGTAGGTCCATGTATGTATATACAAATAAATAGTTTTTCTAAAAAGTGTTTGATGTGGTTTGGATAAATTGTATTTATAGAATATTACAACAAAATAAAGAAAAGTGTGATTTTGGTAATATTTCTGAAGATAATAAATTATATTAATTAAAGGTAATCGCTGTTTATCTTAATTGTAGAAATCCAATTTTAAAAATTATCTTCGAATAGTATCCTTGTTTACAAATAAAATCTAATTTATCCTAAAATATAACTTATGTGAATGAGATATCTCACTTGCTACTTGAATAACTTGAAATCTTTTACTTGCCTATTACTTTCAAATTCAATCTGCTAATTTGAACAATATTTTGAAATTTGCAAATTATATGAAAATTTTTAGAAACGCTATTTTTTTTATCATAATTTCAAATAAAAAAAGTGCTTTCCAAAAATTTTGTTAATATAAAATGTAAAGATAACAATCTTTAAATGTACTCACAATTTAGTTAATTTGCAATAAGTTTTGACTTCAACTTATTCTTGCAGATATATTGTAATGGTCAGATTTGTAGTCAGAAAAATTAATCTTAGGAACCAAGGACTGATCACTAACTCATGTTCCTGTGTCTAACATCGATATAAACATTACAACAAATAATACAAGGTCGAATCTCATTAACCATGCCCCCAATTACCATATGACTACTGCATCCAGATGAAATTAGGGAGATATAAAAGATAGTTGAAAGTAAAAAAAATACTATTTGTGGTAAACAACACACAAATGCAAGAGGTTATATATATATATGTTCAAAAGATGGCGCTTTACCAAAACCACCGAACAAGTGTAAAATTTGTTTACATAAACGAAAAAAGAGTCAGAATTAACTACCTCTTTATATATATATATATATATATAGAGAGAGAGAGAGAGAGAGATTTATTAATAACAGTAATAAAGAAACAAAAGTAAAATAAAAGTTTATATGACTAGATTTAAACCTACAATTATATTGCATTTTTTACAGGTAAAAAACAATTAATTAGTAACTAAACAGTTTAATTATCACTAACTTATATGCAATAGAGGGGCTGTAGGCTTTATATGTCTTAATAACCTCCAAGGTGGACATTCTACAATGTTTATTAATTAATAGAGAATTACACAGGGTGAAGCTAGGAGTATTTATTTAACTGTATTAAAGTCGCAATCATTAATAGATAACTGCAATGGAATTAAAATTATGACTAACTGCACACTTGCAAGAAAAGGATTTAAAATATATTATAAGATTCAGTGTGGTATTAGGTTATCAAAAACAGAAGAGTATAACTGATAATGAAGCAGAGATAGGATATGCCCATCTGTCATATTCAGAAATTTCATCAAATCAGAGAATCATATGAAGCAGGAATTAATGTCTGATCCTACAACCAGTAATGAACTTTTTATTATCAAAGAGGAAATTTTTTGCCTTGATAATAATGTTACGAACAGCAGCAAAAATTATTTGAGCATGTATATAAGAGATACATTCATCTTGGTGTGACCATATCCAGAGTATACTCAGTCAATCCAGTCCCACAAGGCAGGAATCAATGTATGCTTGAGAAACAAATATGAATTAATCAACATATATAAATAGCTCAGCAAGACAAGTTTGGAAATTAAAAAAAAAACAAAACAAGCATGAATATACTTCTTACAAGCTTAAACAAGTGATCATATATTACTTTACCTATTTAAGGTCAAATCACTTTTCCACTATAAATATTCATAAACAAAAAGTTTAATAAACCCTGCTTAATGGAAGAGCCATCTCACAGATCACACTCCATATATTAAGAAATACATTATGCATAGCTTGAGAGGTCTGTAATTGAGATATATAATTCTAATGAAATGCTTATAAGGTTAATGTAAATTAACTGACATATATATTTGTCCCTTCAAAAAATATAAATTAACATTATTTTTAACATTGTTTTTTTTAACTAATTTAGCTCATTTTTATATTTGTTTATAAAACCTGATTTGCTCATCTTTTAAATGAAAAGCATATCTGATTATTTTTTTTTATAAAAAACAAAATCTTTGAGCTAGGTGAGGGATGGGGGATTAAAAACATCTTTCTGCTTTCGATTAATTAGCTTTATTTTAGGGGAGAGGAGATGAATCTCAGAATTTAAGTGATGAAATATATTTACAAAATATCCCCCACCTTCTGATCTAGTGCATATATGTAAGAATGATTGCAAATAACAAGTTAGTTTAACATATATGTATATTAAAATAAAACAATATTAAAGAAAATAACACAAAAATAAATAAATAGTTCTCATAAAAGGGAAACATCAAATGTATATAAATTGTTTTACAAGTATATCAGGTTACAGAATCTCATGTCTAGAGTTCAATGTTTCTGTGATTATCTTCATGAAGTATTTCTTTAAAACATGGAAATATATGAAGAAATGTAAATAGATATGATATGTAGCTTTCATGATGGAATTCACAGTCATTCAATCCTGGATGATCTTTAATTCTGGAGATAGGTTGGTTTTTTATAGTAGCCTAAGACTGAGTGTGGCATAATTGATTAGGGAGCTTATTTCTTGAGTGAAGGCATGGCCAGCCAGCAGAATGAATTCATTTAGGATGGTAGGAAAATCAGCACAGGTACTCTGGATAGCTGACTTCAGATGGGCAGCATTTAATCAACTTCATAAAGACTTAAAACTCGTGCATTCCTGAGATTGGGATGGCAAAGGGGAAGTAGACACAAGCTTTCTACTCACAAGACATTATGTGTGTTTTCTAGAAACCAAATAATTCATGAACTCAAAATCCAGAGATGGTCACTTGAATCAAAATTATGATTTTTTAATCAGACATACTTACCTATCTCATACTTTATCAGATATTGACAGCTGTACAAACACATTAATCAATTTTGTGGTCTTTGTCATGCAACTGAAGAAACACAGCTACATATTTTCTGCTTATATCAAGATTTGAATAAAATTTGCAATCTCATCTTATATATATATATATATATATATATATATATATATATATATAGGCAACCAAAACTCTCAATTTAGCAAATAACTAACTCATATCAAAATTCTATGACACCCAAATCCCAGGCTCATACATTTATATTATTTGCATTTTGATATACTCAATGTACATTTATTCTAGAAATAATGCCAAACGACTTCTATCAACATTTATAAAGCAACTTAAGCAGCTTAACAATAGGGATTCCAGAATTCCTCTTCTAGACATAAATGTGGCAACTTGATCTCTTCTCAAGCAACCAGAGAGATTCTAATTTAAAATACTGCAAACAACTGCTTAATGATTAGTGGTTCTGGTTTTTATATATTGAATTATGCCTTAACAACATGAAGAGAGAATTTAAGTTTTTTGCAGATATATTAATAATTTAAAATTTTTTATACTTAAATATAAATTACAAATGATTAATGCAACTTTAAATATTGAACTATTTAATCCCCACCCTCAAGATTACCACTGTAATCTTTGCAATCAAACCAAACAAAGTTTAATACAGTTATTGTTGAAACATAGTAGTAATAATAATAATAATATTGACAACAATAATGATGATGATGATAATGATAATAATAATAACAACAATAACAACATCATCAACAACAATAATAGTAATAGTAGTAGTAGTAGTAGTAGTAGTAGTAGTAGTAGTAGCAGTAATATCAGTAATAGCAGTAATAGGAATAGTAGGATTAGGAGCAGTAGCAGCAGCAGTACCAATAATAATAATAATAATAATAATAATAATAATAATAATAATAATAATAATAATAATAATAATAATAATAACAACAACAACAACAGTAGCAGCAGCAACAACAACAAGTGTTAATAATAAATGAATACTTTCTCACCAATACAAGATATAGTATTTTATGCAGAAATAAAAGGAATCTCTTATTCCTATGACTCAAATGCTTATATATGAGCAAATCTGAAGTACTGGCAATTGTAAACATACACTATATAAAATAAATGCTTATTTACATATGATTAATAATAATAATAATTTTTCAATTCAATTCAATTTGTTATTGAAATAAAACAAAGTACATAATTATTTAAAAACGTGTGGTATTTACATGATCAAATAAATGAAACAAATACAAAAAAATATATATCATTCTCAGGCAAAAGTATGTTGACAATTATTACATTTAAAAACAAAAAATTATAATAAAATGACACAATCTGATCTTTTGATATTGAGCTCATTAAAGTGGTTTCAAAGTACATACTTCTATATTTCTATTTGTTTTGGATTTTATGTTATGTTCAAACATGTATTCTTTATCCATTTTTTTACTTTAACATGTCATAATATGATTTTCCATATCCTGTCATTGTACAGAGTTTACAAATTGGCTTTTGTGGTTTTTCAATTTAAGTACGTTACTATAAAAGGGTTTTTCATTTTTTAGATTCTGGTATTGGGTTTATGCCCCTCCAACTTTAACTTTTGTTTCATACACAATAATAAGGCATTTATTTAAAGATTTAATCATCTTGAAAAGCATTGAATATGAGAGTTAAATGTTTTAAGTCTTTTTTCTTTTTCTCTTCCTCTCCCTTTCAGCAGATTATTTAAACAAAAGTTTAGCCAAACTGAGATGATCTCTTTGATGAAGGCACCCCATTATTTGGATATAAACTGCAGCAATTGGTACTTAAATGCTTGTTTTACTCATTTATATTGAAGCTATATATATGCTTACATATATATGCTTCATGGCAATTTGTACCTAAATATTTTTAAACTGTGTTATAGGAAATTTCAAATTTTATTTTATAAAAAATTTTTAAAAGCTTATCAAAATGAATGCAGGCACATGTAAGTGTGATGAAAACAGTTAGCTGAGATTAGATAAATAATTAGTAATGTTCAAATGCATAACAGATTCTAGAAATTTCTGGTAAAAAATAACTAATTAAAATTTAAGATACTTAAAATTCCTTAGCATTCAATTTTAATAAAATTTGTAAAAGCAAGTTAATTACAGGACACTGGTAGGTTTTTTATTAAAACTAATTAATAAAGAGTAGAATAATTGTCTGGGTATTATTTATTTAAAGGCTGATGTTTACAATGGTTGGTCTTATGGTAAAAAGATGTTAATTAATGCTTAATTACTGTAAGGATTGCAAGTAGACAAAAGATATTTGGAATTTGGAAAAAATCTTAATTAATAAAAAAGAACAGGTTTAATTGTACTTAAGCTGATGAAAATTATTATCATCAGAAATATTTTTAATGAAAAGTAATCCAAATGCCTTTTCTTAAAAAATAGTATAAATACCTAAGTAAATATCAAAATAGGGTTCATATTTTGATGAGAAAAAAATATTCAAACTGATGTTTTATGAGAGAATTCTTAAGTTTGTTCACAATCCATATGCTAAGTTTTAAAAAGCTCATCAATACTTAGCTATTAGAAGCCACATATTATGCTAACCTATGAGTAAAAGCTTGTATTCACTTCCCCTTTGCCATTCCAAGGAAGCATGAGTTTGAAATCTGATGGAGTTGGTAACCTGCTGCTCATGTGTTGTCTTCTGACTAGTGTACTGTGCCAATGTTTCTGCCATCATAAATGAATTTAGCTTGCTGATCTGCCTTGCCAATCATTCAAGAAATAAGCTGCCTAATCAATTATACCATTCTCAGTCATGTGCTATTCTAAAGAACCAGCCTGTCTCCAGAATTAAGCATTAATATCCAAGAAAAGTGCTATCTAGGGTCAAAAAAGTGAATTGAATCATGAATGCTAGTTATTGTCATACCTATATGCGGCTCTTTATATCTTGCTGTGTTTTAAAATCCTTCATGAAAGTAATTGGTAACATTAAACTCTCATCATGAAATCTCTGCAATTCTATACCAGTAAAAGAATTAATGTGCATTTGATGTTTCTCTTTTGTTTATGTTTTTGTGTGTTCAATATTCTTCTTTAATATTATGTTTTACTTGAATATTATACATATGCATAAATTTAACCAGTATTTGTTAAGAATGATTGAATGTATTACTACATACAATCATTTTTAAATTGTATATGTGGGTTAGATTTAATGTTTGGGTGACCAAGTGATGGAAGGCTATTTAGTAAATATATTTTTGTCTCTTAATTCAAAAATCATATTTCCCCCTAAAAGAAAGCTTATTAATCAATAGTGCAAAAACATTTTGATTCCCCTTCCTCACCTGGCTCAAAGGTTTTGTTTTTCTAAAATATACTCAGATATGTGTTTCAATTAAAACTTTGCTCTTGCAATTATCAAGATGAAAAAAACAGTTTTTTAACAAATATAAAAAAAGTGGATTAGTTTTAAAAACAATATAAGGTTAATTTATATATATTTTTGAAGGAACAAATATATGTATCATTGAATTTACATTAGCCTCATAAATGTTTCATAATACTTATGTACCTAAATCACAGACTTCTTGAACTACCATATGGATATTATATTTCTTAGTATGTGTAAGTACAATCTCTATAATGGACCTTCAATTGAGCAGGTATTATTCAAATCTTTAATTTTTTTAAGTATCTATATTGGATAAACCATTTAGATATTAATTTAACCAAGTAAAGTAATAGATGACTGCTTGTTTAAACTTATAATGTGGCTACTCATGCTTGCTTTGTTTTTCCATTAATTTCCAGGCTTTAATAATTAAGAATTATTTATTGCTCATTCCTTCTTTAAATAAATTGCATTGTTGAATTATTTATATTTTTTGATTAACTTGTATTTTGTTCTTCAAGCAGAGTATCATTCCTGCTTTATAAAAATGAATTGGCTGAGTATCTCTTGACATAGTGATGACAAGGCAGATATATCTCCCATATTAAACATTTGGAGAATCTTTATTATTGTCCATAATATTATTATCAGTGCAGACAAATTTCCTGCTTGATAGGAATAAGTTCATTACTGGTTATAAAAGCAGACATTTATTTTTGCTTCATGCGACTCTTTGATCTGATAAAATTTTTGGGTATGGCCTTGCTAAGGTAGACATATCCCATCTCTGTTTCATGATCAAATATACTCTCCTGTTTTTGATAACCTAGCATCACATTCAGTTATTTTTAAATGTATTTTTAAAGCCTGATGTTGAAGCATATTGTCATTCATAATTCTAAGTCCATTTCAGTCATCTATTAAAGATTGTGATTTTAATCATCATCACCATTAATCATTATCAATCCACAGCAGGATGAAGGTCTCTCCAAGTTCAATCCATTTTCTCTGATATTTAGCTTCTCTTCTCTCCAAGTTCAATCCATCTTCTCTGATCTTTAGCTTCTCTTCTCCACATCACCCCTGCACACTTTCATATTTCATCCATCCATCTCACATGTGGTCTCTTTCTGGGTCTTTTACTATTTCTTGGAATCAAGTTTAAGATTTTAATCATCCATCTATTATCATCTCTTCTAGCAATATGTCCTCGCCAACTCCACTTGTCTTTTGATTATATCAATGAGGTCAGTAACACCTGTTTGTTCTCTTACCCATATATTTCATTTTCAATCTTTTCTTGTTACTCCCAACATGCATCTCTTCATACTTCTTTGCATGATCTGAAGCCTCTGTATTGCTCTTCTATTAAGTGTCCAAGTCTCAGATTCATAAGTAAAAACTGGTAAAACACATTTATTAAAAACCTTCCTTTTCAAACACATAGGCATATTTCCTTTTAGTATCAAGTTATTTCTACCAAAAGCAATCCAACCAAGATTAATTCTATGATTAATTTAATCCATTATCTGTTTCCATCTGTATTAATAATCTAACCAAGGTATTTGTAGCTGTTAACTTCTTCTAACTCATCATAATCAATCTTTATTTTCATATTTTGAGAAAATCCATTAAATATTACTTTAGTCTTTTAACATATAACTTACGTCCTATTTTCCTACTTTCATCTGATAGCTCCTACAACATTTCCTGCAGCTCTAAAGCATTATTTGCCAAAACAACTACATCATCTGCAAAATATAAATAACTTAAATATGGTTAAATAAATACTCCTATCTTCATCTTGCTTAATTAAGAAGTAATTAATAGTTGCATCATTGTAGAATGTCCAACCTGGAGATTATTAAGACATATAAAGTCTATAGACACTCTATTGAATGTAAGTAATGATAATTGTGATGTTTAGTTACTATGTCATTTTTAACCTGTAAGAAATGCAATATAATCATCGATTTTAAATCTAGTCATATGAACTTTATTCTATTTGTTTTTTAAATTATTAATAATAAATTTATCTCTATACACATTATCTCTCATATTTGTGTTTTGTTTACCACAATTAGCTTTTTTTTTTTTTTAATTTTAAAGAGATCTTAATATATCTCCCTGATCTCAGAACAATATAAAAAGGCATATATGCTAACATCTGATGCAATTTCCCTGTGAAAATTGTCCTAGCGGCATAGGTAATGAGGTTTGACTTTATACTATCTGTGGTAATGTTTATATTAATGTTGCATACAGAAATATAATGATCGTTACTTGGTTCCTAAGATTAGTTTTGCTGACTATACAAATCTGACCATTACAGTTTTGAAAATTACTTGACCAAATTTAATATTTTCATTTTTCTACTGGAAAGTTAGCTTCTTCTTCATTTCTGATTATTACCAATAGATTTAAAAACAGCTTGTGATATCAAATGATTTTCTTTTTTCTTATTATAACCTAATATACAGTTTGAGTCATCCACTCAAGGTCAGCAACAGGCAGAAAAAGAAAACAAAATTAAAGCAACTCATTTTATAGCAAAATCCCTCGATTGTGTGGCCAGATTCATATAGGTAAAACAAAAACAAAAATACCTGGAACAACTGATGAGTGCTGGTTCAGCTCGAAATGCATCTTGGGTGTCATTTGTCTTTTATTGTGTCTTTTGTTTATATGAATTTAAAAAGAATGGGGAAGTATGGAGGTTGTTTAATATATTTATAAAGATTTTTAAATAATAAAAAAAAACATATAAACAGCTTAATTAAATCTGTTTATTTATTCCAATTAATAAAAGAAATTTTAAACAAAGTTTAAAATACAAAATAATAATAATTAAATTTAACTTTAAAAAAAAATGTTATCAGTTTACTTTTTTTTTTTTTTTGCAAGGTTTAATAAATCTGAATAACTTATTTAATTTTCTTACAGTAATATATAGCCACCCAGGACTTTATGTATATTTTAATTATACAATTTAAATATTTTGATATAACTTAAAAAAATTTTTAAATTAAAAAATGTCTTTTTATTTTAATGAGGGAGAGTTTACAGGGTTCAAACCCATGCACCATAATACCCTAGTACTATATGTATTACATATATGCACTATGAATGATTATTTGGAAAAATTGTTTAAAATATGTTATTATGTAGGTTAATAAATGTACTTCAGACATATTTAATTTATAATAACAGCTGTATTGTTGCTATATTGATATTAAAATATTAAACCTTACAACAACAAAAAATTCTAAAACTTCATATAAATCCCCTCCATTTTAGTAATGATGATTATCTCTGGCCAATAATTAAATAATCTAAAGTTACCTTGTTCCAAATTGTGGATTAAGTATAGATGCTTAAAATTGAATATTTGTCTAGAAAATAAAGTAAAAATTTTGTGCATTATTATATTATGTAATATGTAGACTTATCAATGCATTGACAAACTCCACTTCTCCTCTCTCTTTTCATTTTTTATATAAATAAAAATACAATAAAAGACAAATGACCTACCAAGATGCATTTCGTGCTGAACCAGCAGTATTCTGTCACCACACATATATTGATTGACCGAGAAATTTTGTTAGCCAATAAATAAAATAAAATTTTATTAGAGATCAGCACGGAATATAATTATGCACTATGTTCACCCTTTTTGATATTTGCAATGTTGATATACATATTAATAGATTATATAATAGTATTATAGAAGACTTCTTTGTACTATATGTACAACAAATAGACTAATCTTTTAAGTTCCAGGAAAAAAACATATACACAAATCTTCAATGTATTTCTAATAACTGAAACACAGGCTTATTATATACCTGTGTCTATATATGTAATATAGGGTATATGAGGACAGACTTTCACATGACCCACCACTCTCCACTCTATCTAATAACACTGATACACTCAAGAACATATATGCTGAAAAGATAAATAATCACCAATATACATATTTCATGCTAAACCAGCAATCATCAGTTGGTCCAGATTATCATCTCCCACACATATATACTATAAGTTCTCAGATATATATTAAGATAGACAATCTTCATACTTTAATGGACAGGCTCCAATCTACTACACTCTCCAACTCTTCAACCATCCATCCAATTGAAAATCTGATGATGGAATGCTCGAAGGTCAACATGGTTGTGACAAGAATGGGTGGCCTTCGAGCATTCCATCATCAGATTTTCAATTGGATGGACGGTTGAAGAGTTGGAGAGTGTAGTAGATTGGAGCCTGTCCATTAAAATATGAAGATTGTCTATCTTAATATATATCTGAGCACTTATAGTATATATGTGTGGGAGATGATAATCTGGACCACTTGATGATTGCTGGTTTAGCATGAAATATGTATATTGGTGATTATTTATCTTTTCAGCATATATGTGCTTGAGTGTATCACTGTTATTAGATAGAGTGGAGAGTGGTGGGTCATGTAAAGTCTGTGCTCATATACCCTATATTAAAGGTATTTCTAATAATAATGTGATTTAATGTAGCTAGTTTGTCCCATTCATGCCCACATATTCAGTCAAAATATGTTTGTACTTGTTTTGCATATTTAATGCCTTGTTTAACATACTATATATATATTAAAAATTGGTTTTAATCTATAAGTAATAGCAGAAAAAATTGTCAAGCGTTGGTGGCCGAGTGGTTAGCACAGCTGCCTTACAAGCAGTTGCCCCGGGGTTCGCTTCCCAGCTGACGCTTTGACACATAAAAAAAAAAATTCCCATTGCAAAAAAATTTCAGTTGAACTATTATATTGCAAGCATATATTCATTTTCTCTAAATATTTGTAGTTAAATATATTAACTTTATTTAAAATTTAGCTATTCAATCTTTTAAATATAACCTTATGATAGCTCGAATATAAATACAATTATTTGAACTATCGAAAAGTTATGTTTATGTATATTAACTGAATTTTAATTTAATATTAAGAAGTTGTTGAATATAAGGTTTAGCTTTTCCCTCTGATTAGTTACTGTGATTTCACAATAGATTATAGTTGTCTTGAAATTATGTTGGTGTATATCTGCAAATGTATGCTTATATACGATCAAAACTAAAGTGTAGGTGGCGCATTCTACATTTTATGTTTACTGATAGTTAGTTTTGATATATCTATTAAATCTTTTACTAAACTAGATATCGGGTGTGACAAGAATCTTGGCCTCAGGGTGGCCTTTGAGCATTCCATCGTCAGATTTTCAGTTGGATGGATGATTGAAGAGTTGGAGTGTGGAGTAGATTGAAGCCTGTCCATTAAAGTAGGAGAATTGGCTATCTTAATATATATCTGAGCACTTACAGCATATATGTGTAGAGATGATAATCTGGACCAACTGATGATTACTGGTTTAGCATGAAATACGTGATTATTTATCTTTTCAACATATATGTGTTCAAGTGTATCAGTGTTATGAGATAGTGGGGAGAGTGGTGGTCGTGTGAAAGTCTGTGCTCATATACCCTATATATAAACTAGAAATTATGATTTAACTATATCATTATGAACTCTAACGCCATTCTTTTTCAAATCATATAATTTAAACAAAAATACAATTTTTATTAAAGAATCTTTAACAAAGTGACATAGATTAATTAATGATGATTATTGTAGTAATTACCAAGCTCGTGAGGTATGGTTATTAAATAAAATTTTGGAAATTAAACTTTTCATGCTGAATAAAAAAATTGTCCTCTTGAAATATGTTTTCTCTGTAATCAATCAATAATAATAAACCTTGATTATGATGAAACAAAGAAAACATTTAGATATGCTTATATATAGAGAGAGATATATAATTAAATAAACTGTAGACGAAATAAAATGTAAATATTAATGTCTTATTAATTTTTGTATATTTTGAACTTCATTTTAAATTAATTACAAAAGATTAAATTCTTTGTATTGCTTTTAAGCGGTCAACTTCTTGTAGGGCCTCATTAATTTTCTACGATGGAACATTTTTTTATAACAGCAATAATAAGTATATGGTTCAAACAAAATGTTTTTACATGGCATCTTGGAAGATTTCCTTGAGATTTTGCTTCTATTTTTAAAATAATCTTGTTTACTAGATTTCTATCCAGCAACGTAGAATACCTGAAACATTGATCACATGCTGAATAATAAAATTCTCTATAGGCACATAAGCAAATAATATTATTGGGTTTTTTGCTTTGCTGATTATAAGCTCAGTAAATACATTTAATGACAATCTTTATTATAACCACAAATAAAGAAGATCTTTTCTTTTTTTATTTTGGAGAAAGAAAATATCAGGCAAATTATCATGCCAATCTCTAGTCAATTAATACAGCTTTTTGAGAAATATTTATAAAATAGAAGTTATTATAATTTAAAATAATTGCTCAGAAGAAAGATACTAAGTCACTTAAATATTTGTAAATTATATAACCAGGACTATCAAATTATTAATGTAATCAGTGTCTAAGAACTCTGATTTTAGCAACATAGTTATTATTTAGATAGTTATTAAAACAGGCAAAACTCTCCATAACAGTTGTGTATGTGCTAGCATAAGAAATGGTGATCATGTGATATTTAGATAGTATTTCTAAAAGGAACATTACCCAGCAGGTTACATAGTAGAATGTGATATCATTACATTATCAGATGTTTAGACTAATCTAAATGCTCTGGTACAAAAGTATATAATGCTATTTCTCTCATACTCTATCTTGAATAATGCTGCTAGGTATTTAAACGTGAAATAAATATAACTTTTGTAAATATTACTCCAGAAGTATATATATGTGTGTGTGTGTGTTAAACTTAAATTTGTGTAAATAGAAATATTTAGAAATTCAAACTTTAATAATATGTATAATGGAAATAATTATAACATATTGAAAGACAATAATAGGGTAATTACAGCTGCATGATAAAAAAAACTCTTTAGCATATCTTTATAAGTATGGATAAATGTTTGAGAAGTAGAGACAGTAATTATTAGACTAATCAAAAAATTATTAAATTGAAATTTTATCCTCTAAACAGGAATGTATAGATTTTATTTAAAACCAACTAATAAAAATATTTTTAATTTATCTTGGATTGAATCCAAGTCACGGACATGACATCCTATTACATTATACTGTAATATCTTTCTCTACTGTAAAGGTATAGAGCTTTATGTGTCATGGCAGTATATATTTTAACATGACCACAGATTCTGTCCAAGTAAATCTTATTCTTTTCCCAGATTTTAAACACATTCAGAATTTTTCTTTCATACAATCAGCCTATATTTAAGAGAATTAAAAACTTAATATTGTTTGGCAAATTAATATTTAGTTCTTGTGAATTAAAAAATAAATCAAGGATAGACAATGTTTTGGAAAGACTATTGGTGGAACCTGTATCTTGCAATGAATATGAAAAATTTGTCTTACCTATAAAGTCAAGTTCTTTATAATATTGATGCTTATGCATTGATTCACTATGCTTATAATCTGAGTTTAATGTGAAAGGAGAAGTAGATAATTTTCTCAACACTAGAAAAAATCTCAAACTAAGCTTTAAAAAAATGTTTGATATATGGATAACATCCACACAAAGAAGATAATGATGCTTTTGAATTTATATTTTTTATTTGACAATTAAAATATATAGTAATATAGAGGGTTTGAACACAGACTTTCAAGCTGCCTTCAGCTATCCACTCTATCTCATACAATCAATAAACATAACGCACATGTCAGAAAGATAAATGTTCTCCAATATATGTATTTTGTGCTAAACCAGTTCTCATCAGTTGGTCCAGATATATGAGATAGAGTATATGGCTGATAAGAGCTTGAAAGTCTGGGTTCAAATCCCATTTATACATCTAAATTCTAGGTATGTAAAATATACTTGTATTTAAAATTAATATAGTGATAACGTGAAGGTCTTGGATTTATTAGGATACCTGTATTAATGTTTTGCCCGTTACTTTCTTGGACTTCAACTGATATTGACAATAATAACCATTTGATTAATGATTTATTTTACTATCATTTAAAAAATCGTTAAAATTATGTTCATCAGATATTAATAATTTGTAAAATATTTTATTCTCTTGGTTTGTAACTATAAATTAAGATTAATTTGCTTTTATTTTTCAGCTGTTGATACGGTGTTTGTCTACTTAGGGCGACTGAATAAAACGCAGTATAAAAAAATGGATGCCATTAAAGATCATTTTTATAAAGTAAAAGAAAAAAAGTCCGACTTTCAGTTTTATGTCATTTATAATATCAACTCATGAATAAATTTCATTAGTTAAATTTTTAAAATAAAATTTAATATTTAAAAGATATTACTAAAAATTGTATGAAAATCTGAAATAAATTACATAGGTATAATAAATGTTTGATTTATTATATAAATACAACATAGATGTGAAATAACATTTTAAATATCATATGCATATACTTATATTAATTTTGATTTTTCTTAAGTCCAAATAAAATAATTGTTATTTTTATACGAAAAATATAAGTGGATAAACTTCAAACTTTTAAAATATATAAATATAATAAAATATTTCCAGGAATAATTTTTAATAACACTTCTCAGCAACACATCAGAAACTGAAAGGACAAACTTAACGTATATATATATTAGGTAAGATAAAATTGGTTTTAAGTAGTACACGATAAAGCAAAAGTTGTTTTTCTAAAAGCCACCATAATTAAACAGTGTAGAGAAGAATATTTAATACCAGGTTTGTAATTACTAAGTAGTGAAAGTTTAAACAACTTATTATCCTTTTTAACTCTTGATAAAATTAATCAATTCCTGATTTACTAAAGATATTGAATATATTTCTGAATTGGTATAAGTCAGCTAACCTGAAAAATAATTCTATGCTTGATTAGAATCTAAACAAATTCAAAATTTTAACTATTCCAGATTCAACCCCATATCATGTATGTAGAATATACTATAAGAAAGCCTTTTTTTAAGGACTCGATGTATGTTACCAAAATTAATAAAGTCATATTACAAAAAAATGACTACTATTATTTTTAAGTAGAACATTATTCATATATAAAAAAATACAATAAAATTACTTTCTTTTTCTTTCTAAAAGCTTTTTTATTTATTTACATGAACACATATATACTCCAATACAAGCACGTTTTCAAGGTTTCAACTACCCCTTGCAGTCATTATCAAGAATATATATATATTAACTCATAATATAATAATTTCTTTAGCATTTATTTGCAACTCTTTTCATTATATAAATTTTACTATTTCTTTTATTTACCTCCCTCTATTCTTTAAAGTAATTTTTTATTACATCTTACATAAATATACAAAACATTTACAAACCCAGCAATATCAACAATTTCTTATGTATTACTATTTATATACCAGCATAAATTACCTATAATTAAAATCATTGTTTAACAATTTGTTCTATTTAAAACTGGTATTTCTTTGTTAATATATAAACTTTCTTTTAACATTCTTTTCTTAGACAATTTAATATTTTCTAACATGTTTACATCAAATTTTCTATATTTAAATTCCTTACTATGTATATAAATTCCTATCAAATAAATGCTCATTCAATCTAGTTTTTAGTTTATTTTTGTTGTACTAATATATGATACATTCTTGTTATCTTTCTTAGAATCTAAACATTTAATTATATAAAATTCATTCATATTTTCAACATTTTTATTTTTGTTTTATTAATCAAATTACCCAGATTATTTTTTTTGTATACTGATTTGATAATTAATATGCTTTCCTTTTTATACTTTTTGTTAATATCTTTTATTGTCTTTTTTATATCACATAAAGTACTTTTTGATAAATTGTAACTAGTATACATTACCTCATATATATCCTTTTATTTACATTTATTTTTATTTATGCAATATTTCTTTTACTACACAATTTATTAATAATTTTTATTGGCTAATCATTCTTCATTGTTTCATCCTTCATATTATCCACTTATTCAAATAATTTTTTCTGAGAATAAATTAATTGCCCTAACTATTCTATTATTAAAAATGTTTATTTTATGTACATAATCAATACCACACTCCCAATTATTTAATAATCCACAAATTTTTCTATATATCTTTGTCTCAGTATTTACTTTGTAATTCTTTATTATCTTTTTAATTTTAACATCTATGTAATTAATTGAACTATTTATTTCTTTTTCCATTGTAAACTAAATATTTCATCTATTAAATTAATATATTTTAAAAAAATTCAGACTTCCTATTATTACCATCAAACACCAAAAAATAGTCACCAACATATCTTACATGGAGTATACGTTTGAATTTAGTTTTATAAAAATGTTTGTTCAAAATGATTCAAATATAATAATGCTAACAATACACTTAATTGCTCATACTTAGACCTTTACATAGCTTATAGTATCTTTCATTATATACAAATATAACATCCTTGCAACATGTGTTTAAAATTTCATTTAATTGATTGCTTTCTGTTCTAATAACTTTAGTTTTATCTTTAATATACATTTCCATAACTATATCAAATCCTTTATGTCAATCAATATTTGTGTACATATTTGCATATATAAAATTTAGTAACATATTTTTGTAATTATTATTATTTTTTATTAATAATGATGGTGACGATTTTAAAGATTTTTTTTTAGAATATCATTCTTTAAATTCTAACATAGATATATTTAAAAAAATACTTTGGGAATAGCGAGTTTATTTTCAAGACTACAATAAATTGCATTATTTGATACCAAACACATAATAGCAGTATAGTAAAAATTATTTTCCAAGTAAAACTTAAGAGAATATATATTAATTGCATTAGGTATCTGAAAATGATTTGCAAAATATCTATTGCTTTACAACAACTGACGACTCTATTTTTTTGAATAATTATACATTTAAGTGTGGTTCATCACAACGACAGTAGATTTACAGATTTATTTTAGAACATGTACATTTATTATCGATGTGTATGAAAGTTTCACAGATCAGATTTACTTTAAGATAAATAAAACAATTTCGGCATACATTTTAATGAATGCAAAATTAACTGATAAATTTTCAGATAATGATGTTTAAAAATGCAAAAAGAATTTGCTTTGTTGAAATAAGTGATATATAATTATCATATAAATAAAATATATAATTTGTCTTTCACATACTTATTATCTTTACAAATGTTGTTTTATTGCATAAACGAAAAAAAATCCTTTCACACACCCACATATACATATATTCTCATCTTTTGTAGATAGTTACAGATATACAATGGTAAAAGTAATAGTACTAGAATGTTTCAATAAATCCATGCTTTTGGGGAAGTAGTTATTGAAAGAAACTAAATAAATATTTTTCGAAAGTATAACTTTCAGCTGTTTTATTTCTCTTTGTGAATCTAATTGTAATAATTAATTTACAATCAGTTAAGTTAAAGTTGTAATTAATAATTTGTACAGCGCATAATCATTACTAAGTAATATATATTAAGGCTATAACCTTAAGACTATGCATCTAGAGGCGACAGTAGGGACCTCTACAAGATTAACGACTTTAAAAGACAAGAGTTAATTTTAGCAGGTATTCTAATTAGATTAAAGACAAAATAAAAAATACAGAGGCTTGTATAAGATTAAAGAATGGTGATAGTGTGAGGCTTAGTGGTAAAATAGAAAATACTGAAAGTTGGCGTATTTTTTTATAAAAATAAAAGTTAGTAAAACTAGTTTTAAATAAGAAAAGTATTAAATTAATGTTTAATATTAAATATGAACTTTTTAAAAGATGAATTCAAATTTTCAAAAACAATATATTTTTTCTTTGTTGTTTTTTTTTTTTGTAAAAGGGAATTGTATGTTTAAAAAATGTTAAGCGTTAGTGGCCTTGTAGTTATCGTAGCTGCCTTCCAAGCAGCCGGCCCGGGTTCGCTTCCCTGTCAACGCTTTGACATATAATATATATATATATTGTAATTAAACGGACTAAAAAAGAAAAAAATATAATTAAAGATTAACTAATCAAGAGAGATAAAGTAACTTTGGAAGTGGACAGTGAGAGATTAAGAAAAAATATTTTTTGAAGAGCATTTTTTAAAAAGTGGTGACATATGCAGTGTTTGTAAAAATGGCAGACATTTTTGTGCACTCCAGAAAAACTAGAATTTATTCGTAAGGCTGTTTTTAGATCTCGCTCTGATAGATGAGGAATTTAATTAGTGCATTGACGTAATGGTGATCGACAATTCCTAGAAATATTTTCTAATTACAAATGTTTCTAGATAAGAGACGTTACCTTATTGGTCAGTGCATTGATTGATCGTTGCAGTTGTCAGAGAGCGATAAGAAGACTGGGTAACATCGAGCAGTGTAATATAGACAGCAATAGAGAGTAGTAGAGAGAAGTCATGCAGTAGCAAGTTGCAGACCATGCATTTGGAGAGCATCCGCTTGCAGACCATTCATTGGACAGCAGTCAGTGCAGACCATTCATTGGAGAGCATACGTGGCTGAGCTTCGTTGCAGACCAATTCGTTGGAGAGCTTCATTGCAGACCAATTCGTTTGGAGAGCTTCATGGCAGACCAATTTGTTGGAAAAGAATAGCATGGAAATTGTATAACGTTATTTGCTGACCGCACAGTATGACTTGCAGTTATAACCTTGGCACAGTCGTAAGTGCGGATATTACAACATAATGTTATAAAGCTGATTTGATAATTAATTGCAGTCAGAACATGTTTATCTAGTGAAATAAACACAACAAATTAGAGCAGAATAACATATATTAGCCTCAACTTTATGCAGTGAAGTTAAATCCAGCAAGCTATATTTGCCGGTGAGAGAATAAAATTTTCAATATCATCAAAATTACAAAGTGATCAAACAAATTAATGTTCCATGCTTTTGTTAATTCACTTACTGTGTTCATTTTTTCCCTATTATGTACCATTGGAGAAGAATGAAAGCTACAAAGTCTAGCCCCTAGTATAAAAAGAAAATGAATTATGACCATCATTATCAAAGATATTTTTTTTTATTGCCCATAGATTTGTTTGATAGTTGCTTTGTATTTCAAAATTACACAAAAAGATAATAGTATATCTGGGTACTGTGGTGCTCTTTTTCACAAAACGCACATCAATATACCATTTTAGTGGCCTTAACTTATGGCTGACAATACAAGAGGTGATTTTTGAGCCTAACAGACTGCCTGAGAGCGATGTATTACTATGATTATGTAACATAATACTATGCTCATTGCATTGCGACAGTATTCATCAAGTGAGCACTCTTGAACTTTCGCTACAGTCTGATTTGATGGTGGCCATATTTGAAAGAGATGAAACTGCAAAATTTCATTGTTCGGAAATTTTTTAGAAGGCGTAGTGGAATTACTATTCCATATTAAGAATTGTCATGTTGTCACACATGTTTCCCTACACTTTTGAACTGCACACAACTTAAAAAGGTTCTTCTTTTCAGCAGTTTTTTCTGATTTCATGCACAAATGCCCATTTATGCATGAATCCATGTGAGAACTGTCAAATGTCATCTGCAAGTTATCCAAATTGGTTGAAGCTGAGTGAATTGCTGACCGGCCACACAAGTGGATGCACAATATTGTGTTTCCCCAGAGAGAGAAACTCTTGCAAGCGTACCTATGTAGGTCTGCCTAAGGGAAGTTGGTTCAAAGGCTCCAAAATACTGTTACTTACAGCTTTGAGACTTCACTGTTATTTTATTTGCATGTTACTTTTGGCTGCTGTTTTTTATACCCCTGTAAATGGTGTTTTTTTTTTGTTTTGCTTCACAACTTGTCCAAAGTTTCATTTCTTTTTGATTCAATAAATTATTTTATGGGAAAACTTGTTGTTGTTTTTGTTGTTCACATGATTATAAAGTAGGTAGATAATATTTGATAACTTTCATTAACAGTTAAAATAGGTAATATTTTATTATACCAAAAAAAAAAAAAGAAGTGTTTAAGAGTTATTTCAAAAGGCCCCATCAAAATAAAATAAAATAATAATAAAGAATTATGTGGTAACATAATAAAATGTTCAAAAAGAAAATCCAAAAAGAAGTCAATAATTAAAAATCAAAACAAACCTTCCTTGCCACCCCACCTCCCCCAGCTTAAAAAAAAAGTGTTCTTTAAAAATGAACAGTTTGTCTTTTTTTTAAAATTAAAGGCCCAAAAAATTAATGAAGAACTTTTCACTATCATATAAAGCTTTTTGTGGTGTAAAGATTTGAAACAAAAAAAAAAGCCTCATAATAAATTAACAAAAAAAAAGAGACGACAATTCAAAATCAAAACAACCCCTCTCTCCTCGACCCTCTAAAAAAACCAAGTGTTGGTTTATTCAAAAGTACCGAATTGTTGAAGTCTTTCAGCAAATCAAAACATTGACCAAAAAAAGATAAGTTCAAAGCAAAAAGCCAACACCCCTCCACCATCTCAAAACAACAAAGTATTTGTTACTGTATTTTTGTGTAAACTGACAGAGCATTAATCGATAATTTCAAAGCAAACCAACACCCCTAACACCATCTAAAAACAAAGTGTTTGTTTCTTTAAAAAAATAAACCAAAATAAAAAAACTGGATGAATAAAAAACTTTGGTTTACTATAAGTAGTATTATGTAAAGAAATCTATGGATAGTTAGTTGTTAATTTACAAACAAATCAACACCCCTAGACCATTTAAAAATAAAGTATTTGTTTATTAAAAAAAAAAACCCAGGTGGAATAAAAAAAAAAACATTGGTGGTTTACCGTCACCAACAAAAAAATAATAAAAACCAGTTGAAAAAAGAAAATCTTTTACCATAATATTATGTAAACAGATTGCCTGTGAATTGGTATATTGATGTGAATTGGGAGAAAAAAAGCACCATCAGATAATAGGGTTCAGTATTCATACTATTACCATTGACTTAATAACTGTTTCAGTTTAGAATTTAATATGTTAAGCTTAGATAAATTAATTTAAAATAGATTATAGTTAATTGCAGTAAGCAAATTTAATTTTAGCTTTAAAAATATTAGTTATTAATCTGTAAAAAAATGTCATAGTTTCTTTAATCATTTACTAGTATATGTGTATGAATCTATGGAAATGTGTGTTAAGAGAGGGTAATTTAAAATGAGTTATTTTAAATAATTATCTTTAAAAATAATATATTTCATTAATGGGTGTATTTTAATATTAAAGTGGTTATAATAATAATTCTTTAGGAACTTTTAAATAAAGTAAAAAAGAAGATAAAAGAAGGTATTGTTTTATTTAATAATAAAAGATGTGCTTTAAATTAAAGTTTTATTTAATAATTAAAACAAAATTAATTATATTTAAATTAACTGTCTAGACAGACATCTCAGGATTAAATCTATTATTAGATGTTTTAATTAATAAAAGGTCATGTTAATCAATTTAAAAAGATACCACTGAATATTATTTTCTGATTGCTGCAATAAAACTACATGATCAACTCTGCAGTATCTTAGCCAAGCACACACATACTTAAAAAGAAAAACTGGAAAATAAATTACTACAATTTTAAAATAACATTTCAACTTATTTTTAAATATTTTTGTGTAAATTAAGTAATGTATTGCTAAATGTTTTCAAAGTCACTTAGGCCAATCTATTTCAGTCTGTACATGCTCATCTGTCCGTAGACAATATCTTTAATTGAAAAAACAACAGGCTTTATTATTAAAGAATTTCTAATGCTTAACGAAGACATAAAATACTGTCATAGACTGATAATCTAAAGAAGTATAACATGTTTCTACCATTTCTATGAACTTTTTAGCTAACTCTAGTATTTATTTCAAAAATCCAGTTCACTAATTTTGTTTCTTAAAATGTTTAGTTATATAAGCTAATTACAAATATTAGTGTTATGGCTGTTATATTCAACTAAATGCCTTACTTTATATACAATTTAATGCCTGAAATACAATTATTATTATTATTATTACAAGGGATTATTTTGAAAATTATATTTTCAATTAGCCCAATAATGAATTATATTAAAACTATCAAGAATCCAGTGGATGAAATAAAATATAATCATTTTAAAATTCTTTATTTAAATAAAATAAGAAAAAAGGATATCTGAGCTGATATTTTCAATACCTTGAAAAAGATGTTATATCTCTGTATTTCATCCAATACAAATAACATATTCCCATGGAATTCTAGTAATTTTTCTATTTAAAACTTATTATTCTGCAGAAAAGAAATAATTTGAATTTTCATGTGTTAATCCTGCCTATTATCTCAACTTTTAGTATTGAAGAGTTTATTACCTGCTCATTGAAAAGTCTCCTTGTATTATGTTCTGCTCACTCTTCATTTTAAAAATTTTAAATGCAGACAATGTGTCAAGGAATTCCTGCTGTGATATATCAGTTCATTTATCTCTTCTGCATTTAATAAAAACTATGCTATATATTTCTGCATAGAATAACAGAAGGACTTAAACCAATTGAGGATTATTTTCATTTTAATAAATAAAAAGAACTTTCAAATTCTCAAACTTATTTAAATGGGGTAAAATAAGTGGTGTTTTTATGAAATTGATATATTTATTATTGCTTTGTCATAATTATTATTTATGCACTACTAATTTACTGTTATTATACTTTGTACTATGCAAGATATATTTATAATAATATATGTGCTATAATGGGAATTGGTAAGAATACATTTCCAGGGGAAAAGGTTTCAATTACAAATTATTAAATTCTCAGAATTTATATTTCAGTATTACTAAAGGGTATTATTGTGCACAGGGTAAAGCAATTCTTATATGTTTAGTATGTGGATGAATGTAGTTTTGAAGTTGATGTGAGAGTCAAGATAACTGTTAAATTCTTAGTACATGGTATTGTCTTGTAATTATATTGCATTGGTTTGCATATATCTTTAATCAACGTATGTTTTTGTGCATATGAAAGTGGGTGGGGGTTATCTTTCCATATATTATTAATAATCAATCATGTTCATTTATTAATTAATATGCTGTTTGGCGACAGGTGTCAATTTCAGCAATTATATGGATGGTTTCTGTTACTTTGTATTTATTAAGCCCCATCATGAGATAAAGAATGTGGTTATTTTAGCACTTCCAAGTCATATAACTGGGTGTCCATTTATTTATTACCATCCATTCTTCCTTTATTTCTTAGTAAGTATTTATTGTGAGAACATTTAAGGCACATAGGTCTATAGTACTACTTAACTCTATCACAAGTTATTTTTAAATATAGTAGTTCATTGTTAGTATTGAGCTCTTTTATTATTGTCCCTTATATGCAGTAATAAATTAAAACCTATATAAATTATTTTTGTGTAGTATCCAATTATATTTGCAATATCATAAGAATTATATTTATACACTGATTTAAACATCGCTAGTCTTGTAATTTAGTTATCATCCTTTTATTGGCCTATTTAAAGGCACATATTTTCTATTCTGTGTACATATTTGTTGATTGATTAATCTTTCAAATAAAATGTGATAACTTCTTAAACATAATGTAAATTTCATTTCTGTGATTTTATGTGGATTTACTCGAGAGATATATTTTAATCTAGATAAAATGTTTATATCCGCCAATAATTTGTGCTATTAGGTTTACTGCTTATTATATAAATTTATTGGTGCTGATATAGTATGCGCTCGGTGGCCATTTTGAATTTTAAAACACCCAAAAACACTGCTGGCACATGCAAGCAATAAATAACATTGACTAGAAACACTATTTTCAAAAAAATAAATCACCTAAGGTAATACAAATAAAAATGGGAGCAGACAAGAAAGCAACTTGGAAATTAAATAGCCCAAGTCATCACACTCAAAAAAGTGGTGGGAAAGAGAGGAACGTGGGGGTCTTAAATAGCCTGACACGATACAATTAAAAAACCACAAAAATGCTATAAATCAAAGCAATTTATTGTTATTGTATTAAAGTATTGTCATATTGTAAATAAATAATTATTATTCATTAAATACGTTTATGTTTCCGTTGTCATTATCACATGAATTTATCCAGAAAATCCAATTTAATAAAGCTATTAAACATTATTGTATATAAGAATACATCTCAGAAGTCACATTAAAAACTATTTATTAAATGTATTTATTTTTCTTTATACCTGCATTATTTAAAATATATTGTTGTTTTTGCCTTTTATTGTGTGCTCAGTGATGTAGTGGGTATCATAAAAGTACTGTTTCTGCCTGCTGCATTATTTATTTTTACTCTGCTTGGTACAAGGTGATACATTCAGATATTTCAATAAGATTTATACAAGCTACATGAATATGTTTATTATGAAAGAAGAACATAAAAATGTTTTGATAGTATTTTCTTTATTGCTATCCAAAAGTTGTTTGGAATATTGAGACACTCGAACATCTATTGTCACTGTCTCACGTTTTAAAAATGAAATATAAGATTATAAAAGATAATAAAATAAGATCTAGTGAATAAGAACCTAAGTTGTTATTTCATTTAATGGTGTTTGAATGTTTAGCAAAGTAATTATTTCTTGCATTAAGTATGAATGAAACACCGAGATGTAGATAAAATAAGAATCCAATATTTACATAAAATAAAAACCTAATACTTTGATGATAAGAACCTGAGATAAAATAATAATATACGATTTAAATATGATTTTATTGTGTTGGTATTATGGTATATTTTGTCTATAAGAAAACTCATACTATTAGGTGTATAAAAATCCATAGTTATTACGGTGCCCGCATGGTGACCAAAGTAGTAAACTTTGTCTTTTTTAGAAGATTACAGTATATATATATCATTATTTTCAAACATTATTGATCCATTGCAAGTTAAAGGTCTTCCTGAATTTAATCCAGTTTTGCCAATCCATATTCTTTCCTTTATACCACACCAATAAAGTTTCTTATTTCATACATCTGTCTCATATGTGATTTTTTAAGTACTTTTAAATCTCTTAGGATTTAGTTTAAGATATCAATTGTTCATTTATTATTTTTCTTGCAATATATTTATCTCAGCTCTATATGCAATATATTAATCTTTTTAATAATATTAGTTAATTTTCTTACTCAAGTATTTTGCTTTCAATTCCTTCTTGTTACTCCAAACAAACACCTTTTCATATTTCATAAAACAATTTGAAATTTCTATATTGCTCTTATGTTAAATAGCAAGTCTCAGAGCCATAAGTAAAAACTGGTAAAATACATTTATTAAAAACTTTTCTTTCCAAACATATATTTTCTTCCAATATTGAATTATTTCTACTCAATTCTATTCATTATATTTCCATTTAAAATAAATAATCTGACCAAGATATTTGTAATTATTAAATTCTAATTCACAATTATTAATATTTTTTTTAGAAAGACCACTGAATATTATTTAAAGTTATTTTTATTATTATTTATCTTGAACCCTACTTTCAGTATACGAGTATACCGAAGCTCTAAAACCTTACTTGCAAAATAACTACATCATCTGCAAAATATAAAGTTAAATACTTTCCAAATATTTTCATTACTGTAAAAAGTTTTGGCGATACGGAATTTCGCTGTTGTACACCCTTATCAATATGTATCTTTTTAGTGTCACCATGTAATGTAATTACTGCTTTGCATGTAGATAAATATTTTTCAAATATAACATGATCTTGAATTTATATCGATGCCAGTGATTTAATTTTTATGGAAAAGCTTATACAATCAAATACTTTTTTTATCATCTACAAATCCAAAGCAATTCATATTCATCGGTCTTATTTATAACTTCTCTCAATACTTGGATGTGATTTATTGTGCTACAAACTATTTTTAAATCCAGTTTGTTCTCGAGTCCAACACTATAAATGAGTGCTAATGAAATTACTAGTCTTATATATCAGATTTATAATCCCAAAAATAATAGAACAAGAAAAAACACCATTTGAACAGAATGGGAAATTTTTCTTTATCAGTGTTCCTCCAATATTAATCTAATAAAACCATTAGATATTAGTAAACTCGAACTTACTCTTGATTGTCTTAAACCAAGAAAGTTTCCATGATAGATAGCATCCTTGAAAAACCTCTAACACTAAAGTGTGGTTCAAAACTATTCACTAATACAATTCATACAGAAATTATTCCAGAAATTTGGCATAAAAGCAAAACTATAGCAACCTTAAAAGCAAATAACCCCATTAATTATCCAAAAATTATCACTTAATATCATTATTATATATTTTCTACAAGCAATTTGAAAGGATTATATTAACAAGAATTTCAATGGTTAAGAATCATTTATTTTATAGAACATCACATGATCTTAAGATCTACATGCAGTGCTCTCAGATCCAAGGCTCTCCACTAACGAAGGCCATGAGCCAGAAACTAGTCTGGGGATATTGGATGAGTAGGCACTAGATGGGGATTTTATGAACAAGCTTTCTGGCATCCATTGATTACTCTGGCTTGCATTGAGTGGCAATACATATGGAGAGTTTTGCCTGTTTTTATTTTATAGAACAGACTGGATTTTGGCTAAAAAGTTGTTGTGCACAAGTTTTATCTTAACAAGTCACATTGAAAAGGCTTTCAAAATAAATTGAAAACTCATAATATCTTTATTGATCTAATCTCAATGTATCATTCTATTTGGAAAAATGATCTAAAAGTTTCTAAAATCTTTATATACAGAAAAATCATCAATTTACTTGACAAAATGTTTTCTAATGGCAAAATTGAAGTAAAAGTATAAGTTCCAGTATACGTAAAAATTTTCAGAATGATCTACCAATAGGATTCAGTCCTCTCACCTACTTTATTTAATATTCACTGATCTTTCAAATACACAATCCAGGAAATTCATCTGTCCTGATGAAAAGTCTCTTGTAAGAATATAAAAAGATTGAAAATCTTTTTTGAAGATTGGAGTTTTATTCCTAACCCAATGAAGACAGTATGCTTAATTCTTTATTTACACAGCAATAAAATATCTCAAGATTTGAATATATAACCTGTTGAAACAATAAATTGAAACATAATCCTAACCCATGCTATTGAAAAGTAACTTTGGATCATAACTTATATCCTCATTTATCTAAAGTTCAATCTAAAGTAATTTCTAGAAATAGCCTTTTTGAAAATCTGGTTAATACTACTTTGGGATTGTGATCCAAGCACTTTATGATTGGTATATTCTATGGCAAATATTGTACTCCTATTTAGAGAAAAATTATCCATATTAAACTTCTGAATACAAAATTAAGAAATATTACTGATATACTCAAGTCTATTCCTTTGCAATAGCTCCCTATTTTTTGATATATTTTTCCAGTTAGATCAAAACAGAAGTCGCCTCACAGAAAATATAAAAAAAACTATTTATATTTACTAAGGCAATAAACCTCAAGAATATGCGCTTGAAAATGCGAAGATAGGGACCTCTACAGGTCTTAACCACAAGCTTACTCTCTGGAAGAAAAGAGGGAAACCCTTCTTTACTTCAACCTACTTTCTATATAAATAGGTGAAGCTGAAGCAGTTAGATCTGAGAGCGTGAAGCTATTCAATATTTCACTGATCAAGTCCACAATTCCTATTACCCATTAGTACTCGCAAAATTTTTAGATTTACAATGAGTCAATGGAAAGATCTTATAGCTAGAAATCTATTACGATAATTTAAAGTTGTAATTATAAATTTATTTAATGCATATTCATTACATAAGTAATATTTAATAAGGCAATAAACCTCAAGAATATGCGCTTGAAAAGGCTATTAAGTAGATAAGACTTACCAATAATTCAAGATCTCATTTCACTTATTAAGACTTATTTCAAATCAAGATTTCCTTTGTAAATGTTCTAACAAAAATCTGCAATCAAAAAATTATGGCATAAAGATTGGAATTTTTATGATATTCAAAACAAATTTATTTTTTCAGATCTAAAAGTAAAGCTAATTGGATTTGATCTTGCTAGACATTATTGGAGTTCCATCAATGAATTCAAAATAATCCACAATCATTGCACTTATCTACTTCCTAAATGATATTACTTTACCTATGTAAATGTGGACAAATACAGCCATAAACCACATAATTAATAATTATCAAATCTATATCTAAAGTAGTTGAAATCTCTGTAAGTTTCTTTTGTGATATTTTGTTAATAATTAAGATGGCTAAAAATAAAAATCCTTGCAATAAATAAATGAAAGTCAACCTATAAAATAATTAATTAATTCTGCTTTGATTTAGTTCTAATTATAAATGAATAAATAAATAAATACAGTTTTATAAATAAATAGTGAAGGCCTCATAAAATAGTGATTAGCATATTAGCATTTCATAATTACTATCTAAGGTTGAAGTCCAGGCAGATGAAACTAGAAGCTTTTTCAGATCATGAACATCCTTAAGATTTTTTTCCTTAAATAGATGACCCATGGCTAACCCAGCTAGTCATCCAAATAAGTGTTTAGCGATTCTTAGCTAGAAAATAAAGTTCCCAGATTGATCAAGGTTACTCAAATGAGTATTAATATGCTAAATGTAAAAATAAAAAAATACATTTGTAAATAGGATACTGCTTTTATTACTGAGAAGGACATGTTCCTATGGGGTCTCATATTTTACTATTAAATCTGTTCTTATTTATAATAAAAATATATAACCCAACACTTAGAAAGGAGTGATGTGAAATAGATTATTTAAAAGAAATAGTTTATTACACTATATGCAGTAAATTTTTATATAAAAAAAATGCTTGACATTTAACAAACTTAAACCTGTTATAGTATGTCTCTTAACATATAGGTCTTCATTGATGATTTTGCAGATGTGAATCCAATTTCAGTTAGAACATAGTGGATCATATGAACTAAATAAGTCCTGTGGCCAAATTGTAAATCTTAACTTTTTTGTTAGGTATTTTAAATCCCTATAATAATAATTCCACCATTATTCATAGAACTGTTAAATAGAATAATGTTTACTTGGAAAATTGCCTTGCATCTTACTAGCCATATAAATTTCGGAAGCAATAATGCAGCTGTTCTTGTATTTTTATCACTTATCAAGGAAAGTTGATATCACAATCTTGATTAATGGGTTATTGGAAAGAATTAAATTTGATTAGTTATTGAAAAAGAGGCATAATCAATAATATGAAGTGTCTTCATCAGATCCACATAATTTACAAATGATATGAAAGAACTATCTACGAATCTTGTTGAGAAACATTGTAGTTTGACAAACCTTATACAGAAATTTGATGTATGAGTCGATGATTCAATACATTAACATATTTTCTAATATTTTTATAGATGAATGGATTTCCAATTGGCACTATAATTGAATTTGAAAATGAATCATCATTGACAGATCTTTGTATGACAATCAAGTTATTTATATGATCTCTTATATCTAAGTAGGCTAATTCCAATTTCAATATGTTATTTGGAATTTTATCAAAACTAGATGGTTGACAGTCTGGAAAGTTAATCTCAAATACAGAATTATATATTTTGCCAAATGAATTTGCAAAATAACTTACTTCAATTAATCCAAAACTATTATTTCTAGCTGGTATTTTTAATGCTAAACTATAAAATATTTATTTCCTTTCGGAGATACTGCAATAAACAACTATTAATGAACACATATGCAGAAAAGGTAGATTTTTAAATATTCAGTTTTATTACTGTCTATCATACTTTTGATTTAGCATGTATATTATAGGAATATGATTTTTGGTTATTATGTTCTAATTTCTGGCCTTGTTTCATAACTAAGAACAGCAATTTTCTATTATATTTGCTTTCATGCACATTTATTTTTAATTTTTTCTCACACCATCTATTTCTTAGATATCACCTTGATCCTCTGTGTATCTGCCTTAATCGACTTGTTTACACTCTGTATTATCAATTCTAGTAAAATCACTTTTAATTTATGCAACAGCTCTATCAGTATAAATGTTACAACATTTTGGAAAAATCTTCAGTTGTAAACAATTACATAGAAATATAATTTTTCATTGCTTTCTCATCAAACTATTATGCATAATTATACAAGCTTGTGACTTCCTTAATATTTTATAGTTTATAAAATGTTTCATTCTTTTCTGAGCTACTGTAATAAAAAATGGTATAACGGAAATAACAGTAGCACACAATATACATAATTACTTATGGGAAGCAATATCAAAAGTTTTATCATACAACATTAAAAATAAATGACTGCCAATGAACACATATGCAGAAAAGGTATATTTTTAAATATTCAGTTTTATTACTGCCCAGCATGCTTTCGATATATCATGTTAATATATGTAAGAAAGTAATGGATATAAAACAAAACAAAGTAACATTTTCACTCTCTCAAACCAAAATGCTTCAGATTGGCCTATATAATTCAGAATTTAGCTTAGGCTCATCTTTATAAAGTCTCTATCTTGCAGTTGAGTTTGAGCGTCTCCTCTGTACTCAACGTGACAGCATTGAGTTATTATAAAATCACTAAGGCGCATATATTAAAAAAGTGAAATCTTTTCTCTTTAATTTGTGTATTGAAATTTGTTTCATTTGTGTTAGCTTGAGATTGGGCAAAAAAATAATGTGTTGGATCAATGCTGATGAAATGATATCTGAAAATGAATACAAGTCTTTAGAGACACATATTATGTGATAAAAGATATTGATTTAATTCCCCAGGAAATGTTGCAAATCATAAATTATAATACTTGGCACATGATTTATTGCTTGGTAGTTTTATATTTTATTAATTATTTTTCCAATTTCTTTTCTCTTCTAGGAAAAATTTTAATATTCCAAATAGTCGGAGATGTGCTTCTAATGCTTGAAGTATAGTTACTGATCCTGAAATTTTTCTTTACTAATTAAGATAGCAACACCTCTTACAGTTTGATTATTTAAAAAAGGAGTGGCAATAGTTAGATAATGCCTTAAAAATATGTGTTACTAGTATGACTGAATTGTGTGTTCAAAAATTGCTAACTTATCAAAAGATATTCTATTAAAGAACTTTATGAATTTCTGATGAGACATTTAGAATCGCAAATTTTATATCATTACTGGCCATTCTACATGTGTTGAAATGTGTGTACTTCTGGTATTATTTTGTTCTCATCATCAGGATTGCTAAAATCTTTTTGTTTTGCCTCATCATTTAGGTTGCAGAATTATTTTTGTTTTGTCTTCTTTTATTTTTTATAGAATTGATTTGAATTATTTTAAGAATGATTTTTCCTATTCCTAAGAAGATAGTTCAAACGATGTATTTGAGCTGTTAAAAAAATTTATTGATTTTTTTCAATTTTAATTGGACTATGGAAGTAGATAAATATTATTTTAAAATCTTTTGATACTGTTATTAGTAAATTGCTCAAACTCATCTAAACTTTCACTCTCTCCAATACCATGGTATCAATGTTCTCAATATGAGACTCTGACTTAAAATCATGATGGATTAATGGTCATAAGGTAACTATATCCAAATTTGTCAGTTCTCACAAAGTACATTTATTCATTGGAGTTTTCCTTTGATGCACACTGTACTTGGGAATCTATCAATCATGAGCAAATATGGTGTCTTCAGCTATTTTATTTTTAAATAAACATCAGAACTATTTATTGTCCATACATTTTGTAAAGCTTTGGAAAAGATTTGTTGGTCAAATCATATTACTTTTCCTGGAATGTCAAGATTTAATTCTTTTAAAATGTCACAGATTCCCATTTAATATTTAAATTAGATTTTCTGTTTTTATTTTATTTAGTTTTGTTAATTATACAATCACTAAAAAATCTTTTGAGGGTAAAAGACAAATGTAAAATATTTTTATCAATTAGACTTACTTTACTTGGAGCCTTAATCAATATGAAAGATACAAAATAAAAATTCATCCAACACTATATCTATAGAATGAGTAACAGAAAAAGGTTTTAGGTATCCTATTGTTACCAAATACCCCAAGCTAATAGTTATTTAATTTTTCAAATGTGTTCTCATTAATTTGAAAATAATATGGCTTTTGTATACTTAATTGCATGTGATTTGTCTAAGAATATTAATCAATTTTTTTAATCTGCCATTTTATTATTATGCAAAGTTATGCAGTTTTTTTGATTTTTTGAGGAATTAATAGTTTATAATTGTTCCTTTCCTTTTAGATATTTCTATTGTTGGTTGTGATTTTTCACTGTCTGTAACCATTTCTTTATTGATAAAATTATGTTTATCTTCAAATTTTTTTTCCCCTGTCAATTATAATCTTTGAAATTAATATTTTTTTTATTGGTTTATCTTTGGTGCTTTTGACATTTATAAAATTTTCTGAAGATATTCTAATATAAACATCACATGATCACAATTTCTTATGCTTGCTCATAGCTGTATTCAAACAGGCAAAACTCTCTATATGTATTGTCACTCAGTGCAAGCCAGAGTAATTAATAGATGCCAGAAAGCTTATGCATAAAATCCCCATCTCACTGACGAAGGCCACAAGCCAGATACTAGTCTGGGGATATTGGATGAGTAGGCACTAGATGATGATGTAATGCACAAGCCTTCTGGCTTGCACTGAGTAGCAATACGTATAGAGAGCTTTGCCTATTTGGATATTCTAATATATATTGACATACTTGCTCAATGATTAAACTAGTAAAATTCAAATAATTTAACATATATTTACAGAGTTAATATAAATGACAACCATTTAGATATTATAAATTGTGCACATAAAAAATAATTAATTAGTGAGACATGTTATTTCAAGTTCAATATGATTATAATATAAATAAGAAAAAATCATCCAGTAGTTGATTTCCTCATAGTGGAATATATATCATAAAATGATTTACTTATTTATTTATTAATGAGTAATTCAAGAATGAATGAATAAATAATGTACACTTTTACAGTCAAATTCTTTGGTTTAACACAAAATGTTTAAAATATACTCTTTTTCTGATTCATTGTCTTTTCAGCAAAATATCAAAAAACATTAAGTTTTATCAATTGAACAGGATGCCACATTATTCCTAAGTAACTAAGCATTTTATTTATCTAAATATTTGGATTTATGAGGTCAAAATGTTTTTTTTTATTATTTTATTTTTACATCATCCACATTTATACCACTGTGTTACTAATAAGTTCAGAATCAAGATTTCAAGGCAAATCTTAATTAGTAATAGTATCTTAGAAACAAACCATCTACTAAGAGATATTTTATGGTAAGTGAATTATATCTTATTATTTATAAACATATCAAGTTTCAAGCTCCTCTTATACAAAATATGTTTGGGACTCCATGTTATGAGTATATGAAAATTTATAACCACAGTTTGAACTTCCTAATCAGTTAATAATTTCAATTTTTCCAGTTCTCACACATTCAGGAGAATTGTGTCATGACTTGGTTAATTCTTGTTTTATTATGATATTTGTGTTACTAATAAAATCCTCCTGGTCATCTAGGGTAGAAAAATGATCAGTATCTTCTGTAATTTCATCTTTAACATATTCTAGAAGACATGAAGATATTGTACTACCAGACTTATTAACTCTGACAACTGCTGTAAAGTCTTCAGTGGCAAGATTATTACTGATGTTAAAGGATGTTGTTTCATTAGACCTCTCTGAAGCTACTACAAATCCATTAACTGAAGGTGTTAACTGTGAAACTGCATTCGCAACATTTGATGCTGTTTCAGGAAAGAATTTCAAATTAAAAAGTTTTAAGACGCAGGATGGAATGTCATTTCCAGACTTGTTATAAGCTTTGTAAACCCACATTTGAAACTGTTTTATGGCAGTATCGCAGAAAATTCTAAAAAAAAAAAAAAAAGAGAGATAACATTACCATTATTACTATTAAATAATTGCAAATTAAAAGCAAAGCATATATCAGTTACTAATTTGAATTATTAACTCTTGAATATTTTTATAATACATATATGTTTTATTGGAGCCTAGAGATAATAATATTGAGAGATTTTGATAATAAAGTACTGGAAACTAATACTGATCTACCTCAAAAACTAAAAAAGAATAAAAACCTTGAACTCCATAAATTATCAATGATACTAATGAAGATTTTCTTACTTATTCTTACTTCCGTGCATCTGTTTTGGAGTGACAGAATAAATTAACCAGAATATAAATATTCTAAACAACTTAAAAATTATAAAACATCACAAGTAGGAAAAAATGAAGCCCTTCTTATAATTCTAGCAATTATTTTTTTTACAAATTGAACAACAAAAAAAAACTTCATTTAGGCTTGTGCATAAAATCCCCATCTAGTGCCTACTCATCCTACATGACTATATAAGCTAATGACTTTGGATTGAAAATATTACTGTTTTCAATTTTAGATTCATAGTTTTGTAGTTAAGTAGATATAAAAGGTGGCTGCTGGAGGGTTGCATTAGATCCTAAGATTTAGGTGCAGTGCTCTCAGATCCAAAGCTCCTCAATATGATGAAAGTCACATGATGGAAACTAGTCTGGGGATATTGGATGAGTAGGCACTAGATAGGGATTTTATGCACAAGCCTTCTGGCATTCATTGATTACTCTGGCTTGCACTGAGTGGCACTACTGTATGGAGAGTTTTTCCAGTTTTCAATATTCTGATATTATAAGTCTGAATATAAATAAAAACTCAACAGATTTAATGCTCAATGACTTATATACAAGACCACATTATTGTTTTTGTTCGACCCCTTTTTCAAAAATAAATAATATTAATATAATTTTTAGATAATAACTGCATGCCAAATTAAACTGGAAGTTACTATAAACCTCCAGTGTACAAATCTATTAATAAATGAAAAATACAAAATGGATCCATTTGTACTTTAATTTGGATTGTATTTGTGCATTCAATTTATTGATGGGTTTGTATTAGTTTATTTATATATACTTCGTATGAAGTTCACGATAACTTTCGCTTTACTTTCATCTATATTTGAGCTATTATTATTAAAATTTACATATATATACCAAAATAATTATAATCCACTGTTATAACACATATAAATATATAAGTTTATAAAATAAAAAATATGACATGACTCCAACTTCACAATATTTTTCAAGGGTTAGATTTATTCAACTCCCATTCTGTCAACAACTGTAAGCTTGATTAGTCAATAGATACTAGATATCTATTGATTAGTCAAGCTTACAATAGATGCTAAAACTGAAATGAACTAAAGTTATATGAATTCATGCTAGTAATGATTTTTTTTAAAATTATTATAGTGATATTTCAGTATTTTGTTAAATAAGTGGCTTTCAGTTTTCTTTTTTAATAATTCTTTTTTAACTAATCCTTTGCTTAGTCTATTCCAGCGATGGTGAACCTTTTTAAATGTTCATGCCAAAAATTTACAAATAATATTTATCAAAATATTGATATGAAAAACAATATTTTAATAAGAAAAAAAAATTAATTGAAAAATAAGGTAATCTATCCTGATGTACACGATGGCCACTAGAGGCGCTGTTTCTGTGTTAGCACAAGAAAATGCAGGAAGGGGCCTCGAAAGCAGAAATGCTTCTTCCAGCCGCTAGGTGGCGCTGTTCACCATGTGTATGCGCAGGAACCTTCCACAAGCTAGCTGGCAGCTTACATGGTCTGCTACCACCAACTACCAAGAACCTAGGTGGCGCTGATCACCGTAAACACATCTAGCTTACATCATCTGCTATCAGCAACTACCAAGATTCTAGCCCACTACGTGGCGCTGTTTCTCCATGTTATACACGGAAAAACAGCAACCTCTAAACACATTGCAAATGCCTGCTTGCTAGTGTTTATGTACATAGTACTTAAAAGATTGATGACCTATAATGTACAGGTGTGATTAATTTATAAGCCATAACTATTTAAATATACGGCCAAATGTAATAATGTTACATTCTATTTCACCATTTCATGAATCGATGTATTTTTAAATTATGACTTTAAAAAGCGATCTTTTTTTTTAATTATTTACTCTATAAGTACTTTTTTTAAAAAATAAAAAAAAAGGTAATTTTTATGACAATCTAAATATAGGTCTGCGTGCTAACACAGAAACAGCACCTCTAGCGGCCATCGTGTACGTTGGGATAGACTACCAAAAATAATTATTTAAGAATTGAAATCACTTTAAAAATTAGCATAGAATTTTACAAAGAAAAACTGTCATAAATTTTTGAATGAGATTTTTACTGCTGTACATAAGATGCTAAATGAATACAATTTATCCGCTACTTTGAATACATTTTAGCAAAAACCTTTTATTGATCTATATTCATGCGCAATCTTAAGTTTCAACTGTCTTGCAGTCTTCTTCAGAGACATTTTTATTTTAATTTTTTTAAAAGTAAAAAAATGTTTGAACACTATTTAGAAAAATCCTTTTATGGACCTATATTCATGCACAATCTTATTTTTTACTTTTAAAAAAATTAAAATAAAAATGGCTCCGAAGAAGACTGCAGGACAGTCGAAACTTAAGATTGCACATGAATATAGGTCAGTAAAAGGTTTTTGCTAAAAAGTGTTCAAAGTAGTGGATAAATTGTATTTATATACGATATTATAGCAAAATAAAGAAAGTAATGAATTTGGTAATATTTCTGAAGATATTAAATGCTTAATATTTACATTTTGCTACTTTTAATAGTAGACATACCAAACTAGATTCATCAGTCATTATTTCTGAAACTGTCTTTTATAAAATTAATTTCTGAAAATAATGAAAGTTCCAGGAATGGAATTCCAAGTTTTAATATTTTCTCTTCAGCATTTTCTTTTTTTATTGTTGCACCCAATAATTTATCATTTTCAATCATTTCCAAGTCATTTCTAAAATCAACAAACTTTTGTTTCCATATAGAAATGGATTGAATTGCAATTCTATATCATTCAAATTTAATCACTTGAGAAGTTTCAAATTGAGTTTATCTAATATTGTTATTTAATATAAAGGAAATTTTTATGGTTTTTTTTTTTTTCAAACTGTGAACTGCATAAATCTAAAAAAAATTTGATTATCAACTGGATTACTGTAGTAAGCTTTTATATTAATTTTAACTCGATTTCTTTTAAGAGTCTATATTCACAAAATTTTTTTTCTGCTTACAGAATATTTATAGGTATTTGATAATATCAAGATTAAACATTTCTAATTTAGTTCTGAATCCTTTGATTAAATAAAATATGATGACTATTTGATTAACATTTGCAGATTAATATTTAATTCATTTACGTGGAAGCACAAACTATTAAAAAACATTGATCTTGGAAGCCATTCAATATCCATTAATTGATTGTATTATTCAATGATATTCTAATTATATAAATAGTCTAATTTTCTTTAAACCCTCAACAAACCTTTGAACAACTTTTCTGTGATTTAATCAACAAATATTATTATACACGAATAAATTATTCTATAACGAATTTACCTCATTCAACAGTCCCAATAATTTTTCTTATTTAAAGCATATTTCAGATATATATTGGATTAATTTTGTTACAAAGATCATAACTTACAGTATCTTCAAACTAGCTTGGCACATAAAATCTGCTGATGTATAATGCAGTGAGAATCCACAACTGAAAGTTCAATACATTTGGTAAATGAACTTATAAAATCATTTTACTGGCCCATGATACTGCTTGAAACATCAGTTTGTTAGTGGTATAATTTTGGAAAGATGTATTTTTTTCCAGAAAATTGTTGATCCAATTAGTCTTCTCAAAACAAAAATAAAGTGGAAGATTTTATATCTATTTTTTTATTAATAAATTATATTTTTGGTCATTTCCAAGACTCTATCTTTTACCATATTTGTAGCCAAAGACATATCTTTTATTCTCTAAATAATTTTTCTTTGTTTTCAAAATCTTTAAAAAAGAACGTTGCATATTTTAACCATGCTTCTTTTAGATATTCACAATCACTAAAAGGATATGTTTGGAAATTACTTTTAAGCCAATAAACATCACATGATCACCAATACGTATAGAGAGTTTTGCCTGTTTTAATTGGAAATTACTTTTGAGGCAATATAACTAGCAGCAATTATATTTGACTGAATGCCAATATACTTAATTAAAGAATCAAGCATTTGTAATTTTAATAGTCCATGCAATAAATTCTTTTTGGTCTTCTTTATTCTTATCAAAAAGTTTTATGGTTTGCTTCATAATGCTTTTTACTGATGAGTTTGTATACTACTGACCCAGAACATAAAACACAAACATTTTATTAGCCATATTTTTCAGTCCACCAACTTTGAATTCTCTTCTACTTGATTCCGATAATTTTTATATTGTATTCACAACTGACCATGTTAAATATAGCACCAATTTTTTTTTCTTTATATTATAATCAAGCACAAACAACTATTGGTTGTGTTTTAGAGTTTATTTCTTTGGTTAGTCTGTTTTAGTTTTGAATTTGGGATAATTTTGATTATTTTATTGACTAGTTTAGCATTAGACTTTTAATGTTTATATGCATCCACACAATAGAGTATCTGCACTGTTTGGTACTCTTATACATAAATAATACATAGTGTTTTCTTTACATACTGCTGGAGCACTGTGTTTAGAGAAGAGGAGAGATGTGTTATAGCAAGAAAAATCAATTTTTGTTATTTTTTTTCATATGTGCCATCAAAATTTATTTACCTACCATCACTGGCACACATTCTATAGATTTGCCATAGCTGTTCTATTCTTATAATATCAATTCACTTAACTATTAAAGGTAAATGTACGATATCCTTAACAGGGCATCTTCCTTGTCCATCATGAAAGCTTCATCATATTGCAAATATAGTCTTTGTTTCATGATTAGTTCATAAATAATCATTTAACAAATTCAGACAAATCCAAATTCTTTATGTTCCAATTAAAAATAGCTGAAGACCAATTTCCAAATCAAATTGGATGACTGTTTAACTGGTTATGGGCTGGAAATTTGGAAAAAAAAAAAATAACTATTAAAATATTTTTCAAATTTCATTCATATATAAACTCTAGATTGAGACCTTAGGGTATGCATTTTTAAATATTCATTTATTTGTTAATGAATTCAAATTAGATTTTGCAAATTGTTTTAAAATATTAACGGATTTTGAAGATGGTTCAGATTTGAATAAAATCAGTAAGAAGATAATGGATACACTATTAAAAACAGTAACAAAAGTAGCTGATGCATGAAAGCAGCAATTTACCAGTGAATTCTCTACTGAAATAAGACAATATATGAAGAAAATAAGAAATATGAAAATATACAAAAATGATCCAGTAAAAATAATTGAATATCTAGAATTCTATAAAATGACACAAAAACAAGTTAATAACAATATAAGAAAATATAATTGTGAATTAGCAAAGAAAACTATCGAAGACAAAAGTCTCAAAAATGTAAAATATCATCTTAGGAATTGATAGAAAACTTATTTCTGCAATAAGAAGAAAAATATAAGTATTATATGACATCATGAAATATATGGAATTTTATATAATAAAATAAAAAAGAAAATACAATTGCTACATCTTCTGAATTGTCCAACGTTTTAAATGAAGAAGTGAGACATGCAATTAAATGTATGAAAAAAGAAAAAGCTCTCAGTAATGATGAAATTACAATCAATACCTTAAAAGAAGCAGGTGAAGAAATAGTAAACTATTGAAAGTTATATACCAAATGTCTAAATGATAAAGATGTTTCAGATGATTGGAAGAATGCAGTAATAATTTTGATATTTAAAGAAAATATTAGAAATTACAGAGTTATCAATCTTTTATCAGTTCTATGCAAAATTTTACCAAGATAATTACAACTTATCTACAGTGAATTTTGGATTTTAATTAACCAAAAGAACAAGTAGAATTTAAAAGTAGTTATAGTACAGTGAATCATATACAAATATTGAAAAGTTATAGAAAGGATCAACGAACCTTAGTTGCCATTATGTTTTGGATTTGTGGATTATTAAAAAGCATTTCATTTTATATGCATTTCTATAGTGATCAAAGTATTTAATCATCAAGATATAGTCTCGGAATATTGTCATATTCTGAAGAATATTTATCAAAATATGACAACCATGATTTAATTACATAGTCCTATTAAAAATATTAACATTGTGAAGAGTGTGCAACAGAGTAACTCCATATTTCCAAAACATTTTACAACCATTTAGGATTTTGTGGATTAAAATGGAAAGCTAAGGGATTAAAAGTAAATGGAGATTATTTAAATCAAATAATGCCCTAGAGTTTCAGGAAAAGTTGCAAGAGTTATCAGGTGAAAATAAAGTAGGATTAACAATAAATGCTAAAAAGAATAAAGTAATGTTCAACAGATTTTCTCAAAAAAAAAAATAATAAAATAAAGATTGATAGTGATGAATGATAAAAAGTTAACAATTAAAAATATATTGGTCAAATTATTAATACAAAAGGAAAACATAATGGATGAAATTAATTATACAATTAAACATGGATGGAGTTTTTTTGGTAGAAATACCTTAATATTAAAAAAAAGTTTTTTAAAGTGTTTTACCAATTCTTAATTATGGATCTGAAATTTGGACACTTAACAAAAGAGCAATACACAGACCTCAGACTAATGAATGAAGTATAGAGAAATATATGTTAGAAGTAACGAAGAAATTGAAAACAAAAGGCGAGAGAACAAACAAGTATTACTGACATCATTGAAAAAATTAAGAGACTGAAATAGAACTGGATTGGACAAACTGCAAAAAGAATAGATGACAGACAGTTGAAATCTTAAACTGGATCCCAAAAAATTGCAAAAGACTTAGAAAAAAATCACAAGATGAGTGGATAAAATAAGAAAGTTTGCTAGTGTGAAGAAGAAAGGATAGAAATTAAATTAAATTTAAAAAGATCTTCATCAATAATGTTTGAAAATGATGATGACAGCAAATTTTTTTGACAGAAATAATATGCTTCCTTCTTTATAAGTATATGTGTATATACATATAGTAAATCATGAAATTAACAAAATGTTGGATAGTATTGACAGGGCTTGATTAAAATTTGGGATGATTATAAATAGAATGAAAGCAATGAAAATAGAAAGTAAAAAAAATTACAAGTAAAAATAAGACAGGAATAATAAAGTAGGAAATTGATTAATTCCAACAGACATTATAACATAATTTTCTTTATCAAATCTTTCCTTATTCTTAATTTGTATCAATATATAAATTTTTAATTCCATTTCTGTGAACCATGTTTTAACTATTACAAATATAGTTAAAATGTAGAATAAAAAAAATGTATATTGATATAAGTTGAAAATAAAAAAATTTGGGAAAAATGGTGTGTGCATTATAAATGTTTATTAGAAGTAATAAACATTATCAAATTTAAAAAAAAAAATTAAATTGATAGTTGATTTTGGAGTAATGAAATAAAAAAATTACTGTCTGTGAACAATAAAATTATATTTAAGAAAGAGGCTTGCTGAAAGTTTTATTTACATAATAATTTAATATGGAACATAAACATGTACAATTATGAAAAAGAAAAAGAAAAGATTAAAATAAGCTGAAAAGATAAGATTAGCTATAGAAATAGTACACAAGAGAAAAAAGATTGACTATTAAGAAAATTATGAAGAATTGGAATGGATATGTATTAATACATGAAAAAATAATTGAATGAAAAAATAATTGAAAGATATGCTGAAAATGACTGTAGAATGCTTAAAGGAAGTAAGAGAAATAAAAAGTTAAGAGTATTTAAGAATTAGAGTAAAAGAAAGATAGAATATCTTGTAGAAAGTAGTACAGTTTGGGATAAGACATCTGCCTTCTGGAAGATAAATAATAATGATGGTAAAAAATAGAAATATCAGATTATCTTGTTTAAAAAAAAAAAGAATGTGTACTGTAACTGACAGAATTGTGTAACCCACATGAAATTCTCCTGAGGCAATCTGCATGTGTGTTCTACATTCTGATGTCACAGACTAACAATTTTTTTCTTTTACAGCCTGCTAAGATCAAAGAAAAAACAGAAATTCTTAATTATGTTACTTAAGTTATTGATTGCAAATAATGATGACAAATTGCCAAAAATAATGAGTCAAACATAATTTATTCATGTATATACAAAATAACACACACTGGTGTAACTTTAGATAATTGAATTATAAATTTTGAAACTCCTTTATGGGGAATAAACCTTTACAAATCGTATTATTGTAATAAACTAATAATCAGCTTTTTAAGATAATGCACATGCGCTTTGTGGACCTTAACAATAAATGAATACTCTCATTTTCCAATATAAGATAAAGTCTTTGTGAAAGAATAGAATGAATCCACCTATTAACTTAAAAAGCTGATTATTAGTTTATTACAATTCAGAAACATCGTGCTATATAAAATAAATATCTCATTTACAAATATTATTATTATTATGTAGTAATTTAGATTATGCACAGATATTGTATATAGTATTATAAAGGTTAAATGCCTTTTTAAAAATTAATACTCAATAAACACTAATTTAACATATTATTCTACATTAGATATTTTGAATGGATCCCAAACTACTGCATGACATCTAACCACTCTCATCTCTCATTATCATTGCTCTAAGACTAAATGACCTTGCCAAATGAGGATAATACAATATTATAAACTAAAAATGATTTAATAATTGACTGATGTGATCAATTTCAGGTTATAATATTAGCAAGCAATTAAATAACAAAATAATTGTAAAATACAGGAAATAACATCCGTACTACAATAGTTTCTGAACAAGAACCAATACATGTATAAATTATAGGCATGTGGTAGGAATTAAACTTCTACCCTGTACTACTACTTAAAATATTTGGTAACATATTAGTGACCAATAGTCGCAAATGTATCACTACATGACATGTATGAAAATAGACAAATAATATATGATAGGAATTGTTTATCTATCATACATCACTGTTCAAAAAATAATGAAAGTAAGTGACCAGCAGTTGCAAAACGATTTTACAATCATTTTACTAATCTGTTACATAAGAATAAGTTTCAGATATAACAAGCATAACCTGAATTAACAGTTAACAGCCACCCATTTCTATCCATTATATCACCTCAAAACACAAGAATAGTTTGCTCAAATTGACATTTATTTAATATAACCTTAATCTAGTTTGTCTATGCAGCACGATTGAACTCCATTCATAATTTATTAAATTTCTAATCTAACATATTGTTGGTATTTTCTTTAAAGTGGAAATAACTGATTTAATTAACATACACACATTTAACAGCATGATAAAAAATTGCGATTACAAGCTAATTGTCTTTTATAAAATAATTTTATACAATTATCACTAAATTGTGGTATGATAAACAGAACAAACTACAATCTCTTGTCATATCTTCTCATAAACAGATTAAATAAATAATTATTTACTAACATATTTCATTAGATAAGAGATAAATAATATTTAACTGAAGATTAGTTTAAAGTTTATACTTATTCTTTCAGTATCAAAAGTGCACATTCAGTCTTTAAGTATCGGTTTATTTTGGCGGAGTTTATTCTTAAAATCATAGCTATGGTGAATGAAGGTTTAAATTACCATTCAGACTTTATTACACTAATTCGGCAATGATTTCATCTTGGTTTAAAAGCTGGTTCTTCCTGTAGCATTGGACATCAGTCTTTTACTCATCTCAGGTAAGATACATAGCTGACACATGTTTAGGTGATTTCTTCACTTGTTGATGGCTTCTTTTTCAGGATTCAGTAATAGGTTTTCAGTTTATCCTCTGCCAGCTTGACAAAGTGAAGCAGATAACGGTTTCTCTACTCTTGCACCATAGATCTGGCTGGAACTAGCAGATTAATTAACTGAGTCACAGAATAACAGCAGTGTAAGAATAATGAAAGTAGAATAATAATCCTGGAAGCAGACGAGGATTAATTATCCTCCGAATAAATGTCAGCACTATTTATATTCACTGAAGTTAACTTATCATATAATTCAGATCCATTGCACATCTTTTGGATTCTTTGATCTATTGGCTATAGATAACTCCAGAGAATCTATTGTGGTCCACAGCTTATTTGCCTAATACCATATTTGCATGTTCTTATCTTTGAGCAGGAATAACAGCCTTTTTAATAAAATAATGTTAATTATTTATCTCCTTATTTTAATCTATTGGTCTGTTTACAAGCATTTTAATTACTTTTTCATAGAATGTCATTTCCACTTTTAATTATTGTTAAATGAAAACACTTTTTGCTTTTTACTTTTTAAACTAAATTTAGAATTAGCTTTTATAACTTTTTAGAAAATATTTTAAATTGATTTCACAAAATAACTTTATAATTACTATATCTTATATATTTATCTGTGCATTTAAAATATAAATTTAATTTTTATTTATTAAAACTTATTGAAACTTTTAAATTTAAAATTTCTTCTGTGATTTTTCACATTACTGACATGAAGTATATATATGTGTGCATATATCTCCAAAGTCCACCAAAAAATATCAATTAAAAAAAAAGACTTTACTTGGGTATTACAATATAGTTATACAAAAAAGTATATAATCTATAAAAATTTTCAATTGTGAACTTCTGATTCTTTCAACTTTGACATTTCTGGATGAGTACCATTTGAATCGCAGTTATTAATATTTCCGATCATTAACTGATATTATCTGGTTCTTTCACTCATTTTCCCCCACAAACTTGGTGACATACCATTACTACTATGCCCAGATCTTGATCTACTTTTAAAAAGCCTTTAATATTTTCCTGACCGTACGCGTTTCTACCTATCTGTTTTAAACTATACTTATCATTTGTTATTGACCTTTGTGGCATTGTCAGGTATTTTTCTACTAATCCTTTTTTATCCAATAGTTTTCCAATTCTAATTACTGTCATAGGCATTGCTGTGCAAATGTACTTGCAAACCTTTCTAATTTTATCAAGGTTTCATTAACACTATAAAATTTTATATTTTGCTTTTCTTTCATGTAGATGTCAGTATTATAATAAATTCTGAAAATGACTGACAAACTTCAAACCTTGCCACTCTTTGTATGTCACAATTTTTTTTTATGAACTAGAATTCCCCATTCATTTCTAAATTGGACTGAAATTCTCTTTTATACTCTTCTTTTATCATTGCTTTACTCTGTGTTTTATCTAATACTTCTTTCTAATTTTCTATAATTATACTTTCTGCTTTTATCTCCTCTCATATCACTCATAAGCAAGTCACGTTTTGTGACTTCTATTTTATCACTCTTATAAATCTTCTTTAATTTCACTAACAATTTCTTTTTCTGCCTCTATCTCAGGCTCTACTGCTTCAATATTTTTATTTAGCATTTTATTTACTACTTCTATTGCATTTTGCATCTGATCTATACTATCCCTCATCTGTTGCTTCATTTCTTCTATCTTTTCCATTATTTGAAATTTAACTTTCTTCCATATTTTCCTTTATATAAAGATGACTCTCATTTCTTTAATTTTTTGATGATTTTTATTTACCATTTCTATCATTATCTTTATCATCATCTGCATCTCTGTTGGCTTGTCAGTCTCCATATAGGAATAAAAAAGAACACACAAAAAATATAAACTTCTCTATTTTCTAAATTTAGTTCAAAATTCTGCTTTATAAAAAATTCTTAACTATTACTTCTTTATTCTTATTAAATATTTACCCCACTGTGTCTTACTCTAGTTAAACATACCAAATTCCCATCAAAGTCTTTCACTTGCCATCATATTATGTCATACTTTCAAACTTTCTAATGTCCAAATTAAATAAAATATTCTTTATGTTTATAACACAGGATGTGTTTATTTTCTTACCACCGAAACAAATTTCATAAAACAAAAATAATCTTTATTATGCCTTATGTATATGTATAATCATTTTATTCTCACTATTATCACAACCTTTTTCTCAATAAATCTATTTTTGCAATCAACAACATTATTTTTATAAATCTAAAATGACTTACTTAAAACTTCTTCCTCTTCTACAACCGGACAAACTTATTTTTAAACAACTAAACTAACTTATTCTATTTAATTTTTTTCTTTATTTATATGGATCTCAGGAATATGTGGTTTATGAATACTACACTCGGGTTCACATTGCAGACACTATCTTCAAAAAAATATAGGTATTTATCTTAAATTCATGGACTTTATAATCAGGTCCCATATTGGCGCACCACTTACTAAAACAAAATATATTTATCACAGGAATATGTAGCCAATAGATCAAAGGATCCAAAAGACGAATAATGGATCCGAATTTTACTGCATAAGTTATAAATAGTGCTGGCAATTTTTTCTGAAAATAATTCATTTTTGTCAGCTTCCAAGATTCTATTATTATTATGCATTCATTATTTATTGTCTACTGTTACTAAGAGGCTTATCATTATTCTGTTATTGTGCCAAATCTACGATGCAAGAGTAGAGAAATCACTACCTGCTTCACTCCATCAAGCTGGCAGGGGCAAACTGAAAAACCTATTGCTGAATCCTGAAACAGAGCCAGCTATATGTGAAGAAACCACCCGAACGTGTGTCCATTATGTAACTACCAGAGATGACTAAGTCTTGATGTCCAGTGCTATAGGAAGAACCAGCAGTTAAACTAAGATGAAATTACTGCTGAACCATTCTAATAAAGTCTGTATACTCATTTAAACTATCATTCACTATAGCTATGGTTTTAAGAATAAACTCAGCCAAAATAAATCAATACCTAAAGACTGAATACGAACTTTTGAGTTAAAAGTATAAACTTTAAACTAATCTTTAGTTAATTATTATTTATCTCCTCTTATTTATTTAATCCGTTTTTGAGAAGATATGACACGAGATTATAGTTTGTTCTGTTTATCACACCACAATTTAATCGATAATTGTATAAAATTATTTTATAAAGTTAATTAACTTGCAATCACAATCTCTTGCCATGCTATTAAACATTTGTATGTTAATTAAATTAGTTATTTCCATTTTAAAGAAAATATCAACAATATGTTAAATCAGCAAGTTAATAAATTATGAATGGAGTTTAATTGTGCTTCATAGACAAAGCTAGATTAAGGTAATACTAAATAGATGTCAGTTTGAGCAAACTATTCTTCTGTTTTAGGATGATATAATATATAAAAATGGGCGGCTGTTAACTGTCAATTAAGGTTATGCTAGTTACATCTAAAACTTATTCTTATTTAATGAATTAGTAAAATGATTGTAATATCATTTGTGAATGCTGGTCTCTTGCAGTCATTATTTTATTAAAATGATGTGCGATAGTTGTATATTATCTATTTTATTTTCTATGTCTTGTAGTGATACATTTGCAACTGCCAGTCACTAATATGCAGTATCAAATATTCTGAGTAGTACTACATTGTAGAAGTTTAATTCCTACCATATGCATATAATTTACATATGTATTTGCTCTTAGTACAGAGATGATTTCCAGTATTTTACAATTATTTTCTTTTTTTGATTGCTTGCTAATATCATAACCTGAAATTGAGCATACAGTCTATTAGTTAAATCATTCTTCGTTTATAATATTGTTATCCTCATTTGGCAGGGTTTTTTACTCTTAGAATAGTGACAATGAGAGGTGCAAGCGGTTAGATGTCTATGCAAGTAGATTGGAATCCATTCAAACAATTAATGCTAATAGTATTCTAAGACAATGACTATCAAATATCAATTGTTTCAAACATTTAAGCATACTGTATACTGTATCTATGCATAATTTAAATTAAAATAATACTAATAAGATTTAGAAAGATTGTTATCTTTAATTAATTTATAAAGCAGTTAACGAAAGTGCGACCAATGTGTTATTATGTATATATATAAATAAATGGTGTTTGTCTCATTATTTTTGGCAGTTTATCGTCATTTGCAATCTCTGACCTTAGCAGGCAGTAAAAGAAATAAATGTTAGTCTGCGACATAAAAATATAGAATGCACATGTGGATTGCCCTCAGATAATTTTCATGTGGGTTGCTCAATTCTGTTAGGTACAGTATTAATACATGAAAAAATAATTGAAAGATATGCTGAAAATAACCATAGAATATTTAAAGGAAATAAGAAGTTATGTGATGGTTTAAAGAAGGGAAACAACTAAAAGATTTTAAGAAGTAGAATAAAGGATAGAATATCTTGGAGAAAATAATACAGTTTTGGAATAAAAGATCTGCCTTCTGGAAAATAAATAATAATGATGATAAAAAATAGAAATATTATATTTTCTCAGCTAAATAATTTAAACCACTAAACATCACATGATCACTATCTTTTGATGGCATTACTATATGGAGAGTGTTGTTTTGTTTTGAATTGCTAAATAATTTACAATGAGTATATCAGACAAAATCCAATGAAACTCATTGCAGTTATAATTGGCACTTAATAAATTGTGTCACCACTAAATTAAAACTTAGGCTTGAAATACGAAATAAAGCTACATGTGTTTTAAACAGGACAATCAATAAAGTAAATGCAGTATCCAAATATTTTAACATATTAAAGAAAAATGTAATATAAGCTCTAATTATTTGACCAAAAGAAAGAAGATGATGAATAAAATGTTTTTTTCAACACTTAAAAGATAAAAATCGTGCATATACAGAAGAACTTTGGTATTTAGTTATCAAAGACAATGGACTAATAACTATTTCAATAAAATTATCAGTCAATTGTGTCAATTTTAACAACTACTGCAACTTTTGCCATTAGCATAATATTGGAAATTATTAACTTTTGTGGATATATTCTAACCAACCAATGGATATACAGGACTGTTTTTAGACAATCATCACAATCTAAAATAAAGACTTATAAACAAATATGTTGAAGTTCAATTTTTGATTCCTGACAGGTTTTCTAAATAACAATATACAAAACAAGAAGCCAAAGTAGCAAAAAGCAACATGAGACTGTAACAAAAAACTAATAATTCAGAATTATTTATATATTTCTTTGTATTGTCTAAACAGTAATTTTAAGATTACTGCCAAAAAATGTAAAGACAGATTGATATTTTGATCCAATGTAATCATAAATTCCAGTTTATATACCATTTAATGTTTAGGAATTCTGGTTCATGATCTTATTCATGAATGATATTCTATCCAAAATTACAATGAAAACTGTGTTGTTTTACAAGTGAAATACTATGTTGTGTGATGTTACATTTTGAACATTTCTCCATCAAATACTTATCTGATGGAGAAATGTTCAAAATGTAATTGTTTTAACAGAACTGAATATGCAGTAGTGATCAAACACTGTTTCTAAATAGCAGTTAAAGAAAAATTTACCCAGAGATAATAATAACAGAGCAAACATCATGGAAGAATAAAACTGAATTCATCTCTTCTACATAAACTCTAATCATCATGTGCTTTAATTGTGAGTAATTTAAAAATGTTAAATTTTGATAAAAATTACGCTCAGGAAATTTGTTTCTATTACACAAAAATATTACAAATGGTGCACATAATCAATCTGGGATATTTAAAGCAGCAATTATTACAAAAAAAAAAAAAAAAAGCTTTGTTTTTTAATAATAATATTGATACTTTAACAATCATAATTCAAAATTAAGTGACTAAACTAAACTACAACTTGGATATAGTTTTACCTAAAGAACGTTTACATTAAGGGTGAACATTTTCATATTTAACTTATTGACTAATAATTACTATTAAAATTTATAATTAAATTAGTTATAATTATTTCATCAATCTAATTCTCTCACCATTTTCTTTTATCTTACTGTTTACAATCACTTCATAAGACTCTCATATCAGTTTTCTCTCTGCATTAAATGTGATAATGGAATGTGTTTGTGCAGCCACATAAATAAATAGTTTTTTTTTCTTTGTTTTCTATTTTTTATTCTTATCATTATTCTTTTTCTGGAGATAGAATGGGTCTACATGTCTACAAGTGGCTGCTTATGATGATGACCATGATCAGTAAAATAATTCATTTTTTTCTGGTTAAGTAAACTAGTTGTTAAATAATTATAATGATGCCCATTAATCCAAGACCATATTTGAGCAATATAAGCAGATAAATGTTAATTATAGATTAGATATATTAATCTTCAAAAAAGATCAAAGGCAATTATATTTTTTCTGATTATTAGTCAAAGGATGTTATGAAGACTTGAAATCAATTAATAGGTATTCCAAGAAAGTGAAAGGCTTCACAATCTAATGCATCTACTTCCATATCCATGACATAGGCTCAAATCCCATGTGTAAAATTAATTTATTCAGTTTCCAATTAGGATTTTTCTTTCAGTTAACCATCTGATTAGCTAAAAAATGAATATTTAGCTTTCTTTTAGTTAAATGGTAAAACAAAAATTAAAAATATTCCAAGTACCACTACTTCGCAATTAATAACCTGGGAACATCCTTTTTTTTTTTAACCTTTTCCTCGCCTGTGCTGTTGGAGAAATCTTTGCCAAGCTGTTTTAACTTTTAGTCTATTATAAAAATTTTAAAAAAAATGTAAAGTATATCACTTAATCGGTAAGGTTTTTACAATAAGATTCATTTTTATGAGTAATGATGATGTTCTAAATGATATAGACTACAATATTGTCAATAATTAAAAATTGGGTAAAACTGCTAATAGATGACTAGTTGTCTTTTTATATGTTTATATATAAATGAAATCTGTATATGTAGTATAGAAATTTAGATCAAGTAGATTTTAATTGATATTTCTTTCCTGCTCATCATACAGAACTATATTTTATTTTAGTGTAAGGCATCTTTAAATTCAAAGTCATTTACACATCATACTTTTGTTTTATGTAATGTGTATATAGTGAATTACTTCTAAGAGATTTTTGACTGGAACAGGGCCCAGTATTCAATTTCTAAAGTGATCAACTAACGTATATCATTTAATAAACGATTAACTAATGAATTAATATACTTAAATAAACATATAAATAATTGTTTATAAACTTCTTTGAAGTTTCTCAAAATAAATCAAAAATTAATTAATTAATAAATTGAACTCAGTAAAACATATAGTTTAGCAGGTATTAATTTTTATTAATAAAGCACTTAGATTAATACTCACTTATTGGTAAATATTACGGGTCCGGATTCTTTGTTAGTAGACAAACTAATATGAGTAGCGTAAGCAGTTTTAAGTATTTCAGTGTCAATGCACACTGAAATGAAATTTTTATTTTTAGTTATACATTTAATACCGTTGAGTTTTTCATCCAAAGCTTTTAAAGACCTACAGCATATGCTATTTTTATCATGATAATTGCATTTTTTGCAAAGACAATGTTCTCCTTCATCATCATCACTTGAAGTTGAAATATTCCAGCTATTCGAATCAGAACTGTCTGAAGATAAACCATCGGTGCAATTATAACGTGAACCTGAAATGTAATCAGAACCCAATGGTTCAAAGTGATAGGGACGTATTTCTCCGTTCATCATATTTGATTTCATTTCTTGCATGAAGTCACTGAATTCACATTCGAAAAATGATGAATCTTTTCCCCCGGATATATTAACCTGCTCATCTCCAAAACTATATTCTGCCATTTTTAAATATGGCACTTAAACGTTTTATAAGTTTAAGGCACGGTGCGAACGTTCAAAAGTATAGTACGATATAAATAAAAATACAACGGATAAATTAATAATAAAGTATTTTTTAATTTAATCTAATATCAATTTTCTACTTTATATATGCTCTATTTATTCGGGAGAAAATACAATATTTTATTGTTTCGATAAATATATTTCTAAAAGATAAACATTACCTTTAGCGAGCCGAAGCAATACGCATTCTGGTGTCATAATTTCGAACTAAGTACAATACATAAATTTTTGCAATGCATAAATGTTTAAATTTCAATATTGTAAGTGCCATTGTAACACGTGGTTTATATATAGCTGCTAGTTAGCGATCGCGGTATTCATTTCATAGATTTTGTTGAGTGATTACTGTCGTAATAAAGGATTTCTACACTTTCCGTATGCATACATATATACATACATTCATACACGAGAAATATAGTATAAATAAATACAATTATTGGATGAAGTAAGATTTTAAAATAAAAACATTATAATTGTTTTCCGATCTATAAAAAAAATCAACTCTTGTTATATAGCGTTTTGCAAAATTAAATACTGTATATTTTAATTTGTGAATTAAAAAATTAAGGCTGGATGGCCTATTACCTTATTTTAAGTTATATTTGCTATGCAATTATATACTGACATCAGATTGTGCAGAAATATATGCTAACGTTAAAAATGAATGTTTTTATTATGTAAATGTACACACATACGTTCTAATCCAGGGATTGGAAACCGGCGGTTGTTTGTGCTATCAATTCAATGGTTCTTTAGAATGGTCAAATATATTGAGGCATGTTTACTAATAGAATAATTGAATATCATTATATAGATAGTCTAATCATTATATGTTTCACTTCAAAGAATATAATCTGACTGATTGACTTTTTTCAGTATTGTCAAACAAACATTTTCAAGTGATAAAAAAAAAAATAAACATTCATTGTCAGTTTTAATGTACGGGACTTCACTACTTTTTAGTATAGTAATAAGTAAGAAACAGATGATTTTCAATTAGGAAATCTGTTATAAATATTTATCTATGAAGAATACAATAGGCTGGTTTGTTAAATAGCAAATTATTCTGTATGTATTTATCTCTGCAATGATTTGTTTTGATATATATGCTTAGTTATTCATGTCTGTCAGTTCTTAATAAATATTGATTTTTTAAATTATAGATGTCTTTAGATTTTATTGAAATGCAATCTATTTTTCTTGCGTGTATTGTTTTTAAACATGAAACAATTAACCAGGGTTGGATACAGATGTTGAAGTTAATAAGATATCAATAAGTAAGTTCCCAACAGTTTTTTTTTATGAACTTATGAAATTGAAGTCAATATTTTATCAGAAATTCCTTACTACCTCGTTAGAGATCTATCTGTTTAAAAAAATGCTAATATGCTTTATCTTTTTTTATTACATGATGTTAAAAATTTACAGCTAATATGACAACTGTTTCGGTTTTTGTCCAACCTAGATGGGAGAATTTAAATATTAATAGCTGTATACTGTAAAGCAAAATTATACCGTGTTACATTTTTGTCTGCCTTTACCCAAAAATATGAATGTAAGTTAATTCAAAAATATTCTTACCTTATATAATTTAAGGTCTTTTACCCAATATGTTAACATTTGCAAATAAAAATCTTAATCCACTATAACGGATCTTAAATATGCAATTTTAATTTAAACCTAATTGAATATCACAATTACTCTAGCTTGCTGTGTGTGGCAATACGTATAGTGAGTTTTGCTGTTTTAACAACAATTATGGAAAGTTAGGAATAAAAATTGTACAATAATTCTCAAAAGAAAAGTATGAAGTGATGGAACAAAAATTAAAACTAAACAAATGATTTCTAGTAGAAACATAAAATCGATTTAACCAAACAATTATCAAGTGGAGAAAGAAACTAAAATAATTATTTCTATTTTTATCATATCATCACCATCAACCTCCCGTAAAGGAAAATGTGCATTCGTATTACTGAAGAATGAAATACATGAAAAAATAAAAAGTGAAAGATGAGATTTACAGTTTTCATAAACAAATTTGTGAATCATAAATATTTACGCATATAATACAATATATTGTTAAAACGGCTGCAGAAAGGAGTTTACTATTAACTGAAAGGAGACCCTTTGATTCCTCTTGGAGGACTTAAAGGAACCGAGCAGGGCAAATTCCTAATGTCCACTCCATACGTTCTTGTCGTTGCAGCTGTTATTACTATGTGATTATTCATATAGTATACGAACATGGATGGCCTGCTCACCAACACGCATTAGCCAGCAAGGTGAGTTTATTGGCTTTTTACCTCTGAGTTTAAGATCAAGAAACACCATGGTCTTTCTTCTCAGTGCCTGGTCAGGCAGAATGAATGTTTGTGTAAATGATAAATATTTTTCCAATACATATATACAATTATGACAGACAAAAATAAAGCATGGGCCTTATTCCCAGGAGGCTGTAAAGTCACCAACCAAGGCAGCGGTTGGTGGCCGAAGGTGGAGGGTGCTAAGAATCCCCTGACTGCGGACCCAGGCTGCCATTTGATGACGACTTTTTATTTAGGTACTTACAACTGCAGATCACTTTCAAGTGAAGGAAGATTGCAAGAATTAGAAGAAGAACTGTCTTATATTAAATGGGACATTATTGGACTTTGTGAAGTTAGAAGAAAAGGAGAAGAAACAATTGATTTAAAAAGTGGACATATACTCTATTATAAAGGCACACATATTGGAAATACAAGTGGAGTAGGATTCATTATAAATAAAAACTGGAAGAACAATATTGTGGAGATTGATGATGTATCGGACAGAGTGGCAAGATTAGTTATACAACTTAATAGCAGATACCAAATGCAGATAATTCAGGTTTATGCCCCAACAAGTTCTCATAGTGATGAAGTAGTAGAAGATTTTTATATGGATGTACAAAAGGCTTTTGATCAGAGTAAACAACATTTTAAAATTGTTATGGGAGACTTTAATGCTAGAATTGGTAGACAAATGAAAGATGAAATTGCTGTAGGTAATTTTGGTTATGGTAATAGAAATGAGAGAGGACATAGACTTGTGGAATTTGCAGAAAAAGAAAAACTTTCTATTATGAATTCATTCTTTGAGAAAAATATTAAAAGGAAATGGACATGGAAGCATCCAAATGAAGGTACAGCAGAATTGGATTATATTTTGACTAACAGAAAATACATATTTCAAGATTGTAATGTTCTTAATAAATTTAACACAGGAAGTGATCATTGATTAGTAAGGTGTAAGTTACGTGTTAATGTAAAACTAGAGAGACAAAAATTATTAAGAAAAACAATATTTACAGTTGATATTCCCAATCTTCAGAAACATTCTAATGAATTTAAATTAGAACTTACAAATAGGTTTCAAGTGTTAGGAGATTTTGAACATGATTCAGATTTGAATGAAATTAATATGAAAATAGCTGATACACTTTTAAAAACTGCAACAAACATAGCTGGTAGAAAAAAGCAGCAATTGACTAATAAAATTTCTACTGAGATTAGAGAATTTATGAAGAAAAGAAGGAGTATGAAGATATACAAAAATGATGTATTAAAAAGAATTGAATATCTCGAATTTTGTAAAATGGTATGGAAAAGAGTTGAAAATGATATAAGAAAGTATAACTGTGAAATAGCAAGGAAAGCTGTAGAAGAAAATAAAAGTCTCAAAAATGTTAAACAACATTTTGGTATTGGTAGGAAATTTATATCTGCAATAAGAAAAAAAGATGGAATTATTACTAAAAAGAGAGATGACATCATGAAATTGGTAGAAGATTTTTATCAAGAATTATATAGTAATAAAGAACAAGTACCTCCTATATCTATTACATCTTCCTAATTGCCCAGAATTTTAAATGAAGAAGTGAGACATGCAATTAAGTGTATGAAGAAAGGAAAAGCTCCAGGAAATGATGGAATTATAATTGATATATTAAAAGAAGCAGGTGAAGAAATAGAAACAATTTTAGAAAAGTTATATACCAAATGTCTAAATGATAAAGATGTACCGGAAGATTGGAAGAATGCAGTAATAATATTAATATTTAAAAAATGTGATAAAGAAGATATTAGAAATTACAGACCTATCAGCCTTTTATCAGTTTTATATAAAATTTTTACCAAGATAATTACAACTCGTCTACAGAGAACTTTGGATTTCCACCAACCAAGAGAACAAGCTGGATTTAAAAGTGGTTTTAGTACAATAGATCATATCCAGGTATTGAGAGAAGTCATAGAAAGGACAAACGAATATGAGTTGTCATTATGTTTTGGATTTGTAGATTATGAAAAGGCATTCGAGTCTATACACATTTCTTCAGTGATTAAAGCATTGGATCATCAAGGTATAGATCCAGGATATTGTCATATTTTAAAGAATATTTATAAAAATGCAACAGCAACAATTAGATTACATAATGATACTGGAAAAATAAACATTGAGAAAGGTGTAAGACAAGGTGACTCCATATCTCCAAAACTCTTTACAGCAGTGCTGCAAGAAGTATTTTGTGGATTAAAATGGGAAACTAAAGGGGTGAAAGTAAATGGAGAGTATTTAAGTCATTTAGATTTCGCAGACAATGTAGTTGTTTTTGCAAATAATGCTTCAGAGCTTCAGGAAATGTTGCAGGAGTTAGTAGATGAAAGTAGAAAAGTAGGACTAAAGATAAATGTTAAAAAGACTAAAATAATGTTTAATCGATTTGCTCAAAATATGAAAATAAAGATTGATTATGAAGAATTAGAAGAAGTTAACAGTTACAAATACCTTGGTCAGATTATTAATACAGATGGAAACATAATGGAGGAAATTAATCATAGAATTAAACTTGGCTGGAGTGCTTTTGATAGAAATAACTTGATACTAAAAGGAAATATGCCTATGTGTTTGAAAAGGATGGTTTTTAACAAATGTGTTTTACCAGTTCTTACTTATGGATCTGAGACTTGGACACTTAATAGAAGAGCAATACAGAGACTTCAGACCACTCAAAGGAGTATGGAGAGATGTATGTTGGGAGTAACAAGAAGAGATCGAAAACGCAATGTATGGATAAGACAACAAACAGGTGTTACTGACCTTATTGAAAAAATTAAAAGATTGAAATGGAGTTGGGTTGGACATATTGCTAGAAGAGATGATAATAGATGGACAATTGAAATTTTAAACTGGATTTCAAGAGATTGTAAAAGACCCAGAAAGAGGCCACATGTGAAATGGATGGATGAAATAAGAAAATGTGCAGGGGTGTTGTGGAGAAGAGAAGCTAAAGATCGGAGAAGATGGATTAAACTTGGAGAGACCTTCATCCTGCAGTGGATTGATAATGGTTGATGATGATGATGATGATTGTTAAAACAGGCAAAGCTCACTATATATATTGCCACACACAGCAAGCTAGAGTAATCAATGGATGCCAGAAGGCTTGTGCATAAAATCCCCATCTAGTGCCTACTCATCCAATATCCTCAAACTAGTTTTTGGCTTATGGCCTTTGTCAGTGAGGAGCCTTGGATCTGAGAGCACTGCACCTAGATCTTAGGATCTAATGCAACCCTCCAGCAACCACCTTTTATCTCCATTTAACTACAAAACTATGAGTCTTAAACTGAAAACACCTTAATGTTTTGGAATCCAAGCCCATCAGCTTATATAGTCATATGGGTCTTAACCCAGTTCAGTACCCATACATATATTGTTATTTATTCTGATAAATTTAACTTCTGAAGCAACCTTAACCTTTTAAACAACTTCAGCACCTTGCTTAACTGTAATTCTCTAATTTATTCTATTATCTGTCATATTCTCTCAGTGGAAATTATCAATATTGCACTTTAGAATATCTCTCTGACAAAAAATCATGCTCGAGTCTATAACCTGTTGTTCAGATGTCTAATACAATGAAGATGTATCTTATTTATAATAGTAGTATAATATCCAATCCAGAATGTTGAAGAATATATTAATTGGCCTTATAATCTTGCCATTATTTTTAGTATCTTATAAGGTATTTTCAAATTTTTTTAATATATTTTTGCTGTCATATCTCATGTCCATATGTCAAACTGACAAAAACAACAGGATTACACATAATTAATTTAATAATAATTATGTCAATATTTTAATGTGCTAAATGCAATAACAACATATTGTAGTTTATGTTGACCTTGACACTAAGATGTTTAAACAGATTTACATTCTTAATATAATAATTGTCCCAGTTTTTTTGAATATGTTTTCTTTTATTATTGGTTGCTAAAAAACTTGAACTTTTTTAAAATTATATTATTAATATTCTGTGATTCATTTTTTTGAATGGTCAAGAAAAACATTAGTATACCATAAATCTGGAAACCAAAAATTGAAGTTGAACTTTTTGTTTGTAATCAGTTCAAATTAAGAACTGCATTATCATTTAGTACAGTAATTTTTATTATCTATGACTGCAACAACCTATTTGACAAAATATTTGAATGAACTTTTTTTTATAAAGGATAACATTAATATTTTATGATAAAATGCTATGACTTTTTTATCTCCTTCAGTTTTATAAATTGAAAAAAAAAAAAAAACAATCTTATGATAAAATGACATAACTTCATGGGCCATATATTCCTAAAAAAATTAGGTAGGTATGAAACTAATATATTAACATGTTTTAAAACATTTTATTTCTTTGAATTTATATCCATTCCACTTTTAAGATTACAAAAACCTGTTTAATTTCATTAAATTGATATCTTAGACCAAATCTACATTTGGATATATCATTAAAAGTCATTTTATCAATTCTTATATTATTATTTAAAGGATGATTAAAATACTTCCTCTACCTGTTCAAAATATTATTGTCTTTCAAAAGAGTCGCATCCATGGATTTAACAGAAGTATATATTTATAGATTCATATGTTGTTTTTGATTCATCAAAGACTTAATCTAGTGATTGCAATCATTTTCCAGATTCTTTAGTTATTCAACTTCTGCCTTTAAATTTTTGAAATTATTTATCAAGCACTACGTTCATATTATTATTCTATCAAATGGAATATGATCCATATTTTCTTTTAATAAAATCATTAAAAATAGAATTTTGTCAGAGAACAAGTCCAGATTCTTTTTTTTAATGAATAGATAGTGAGATTTATTTGTATTTATAACCCATTTCTTAAATAAATTGATGCGCCTCAATGATATGACAATAATCAAAATTCAAAATGGCAGCTTCAATACTTAATAGTGCTGAAATTTAGAACAATGGTAAGTATTGTTTTTTTGACTTTCTGTAATAAATTATTTTATTTTTGGAAAAAACTTACAGAAGAAAAAATATCGAATGTCATATATTAAAAATCCTAGAACTTATTTTTTTACTATTGATAACATATCTCTTCATCTTACAATGCTGTGAATACAAGTAAATTTGTTCTTGGATTCACAAAAAGAGTTTGACTTACATAGAGATTTAAAACTAGTTCAATAAAAAGGCTTCATAATGATTGGAAACTGGAAACTATACAGGGGATAGTAAATTTGCTGATCATGTCAACTTTAGTTCATTTTTGATCTATTAAAATTAGCATGTCATCTGAAAAATGACTGTATATCTATGAAGTCAGCGAATGTCATTTTTATATGAAAAACACAATACTACATATTTGTTGTTTAGAATGTCAGAAACCTTTAGCTCTCGGACCATCATTCTGCTATTGTGGTAACCTATGCAAGAAACTTTAATATGATAATATTTTGAATAGAATACATATTTTAATGATATATTTATCTTGTCAACTTATTTAGAAATTAACATAGTTAAAAATGAAAAAGCTTTGTATCATGATGGGTTACCAATAAAAGATTGAAAATAGTGTGATGATATATTAATTAAAAAGCTATAAGCATGATCTCATAAACTGGTGAGGCTTGATATTAAAATGATTCTATTATTCTAATTTATAAAAATTAATATGATAGAAAATACTCAAAAAGAAATAGAAAAGACTCAATAGGGAAATAGAAAAGGCCTTGGAATTATTTTGGATTATCATTATTATTATTTACTACTCCAAATAACTTGCTTTCCATCATAGATAAGTAATTTCCAATGATTGTATGGCTTTAAAGAATCAAAAAACATTTAAATCATGGTATTTTTGTTGCCAAGCAAATACAAAACAGTGCCATAAATTTAGGTATAATTTACAAAATTCTTTGATCAATTTACTCAAACTATTAAATTCAGTTAATGTTAAAGGTTTTGTGGAAAATTAACAATAGCTCATTTTGATGGAAATTTATTCATATAAAATTCTTTCAATATGATGTGAGAGGAATCATTTCTAATCATGGTGTAAAAATATGAAACACCCCAGAAACTGGCAGTAAATTCCAACTTCATGAAAAATGCATTAAGAAGTTATATAGGTTTGATGGTGAAGTTTGAATTAGAATTGATTAAATGCAAAAATTAGAACCTCTTGGTTTCTGTAGACATTTTCAGTATACTAGTAAATATGCTGCTCTTTCCCATTCAAAGTACGATCAACATAGTGTTCTTAATGTGTTCAATGCTGTATAGACTTTAATAATTAGTGCTCAAAAATATCTAAGTCCTTTATCAGCAAGAGGGAAAATATTTTAGCAATATTTTACTTGCATAGTTATCAGATTATTATAAAGATTAGTTTAAATATATTTGCCATTTTCTTTTTATGTATTATAAATGTTGTGTCTTAAGATGTATAGAAAGAGAGCTTAAAGTATTTAATATTTATAAGCAAAAAAAAAGACTTGCAATAGCTTACCACTTAAATGTTAAATGAAATAATGTGTAAAACATGAAATGGTTAGAGATTAATTTAACTTTTATTCATCAAATATAGAAGTTTTAATTCACATGCCATAAAAGAAGTAATAAACATAGGTAGTCAGATGCCTTTTTAGTAAAATGCTCTACACTATTTTTGACACTAGAGGTAGCCTCAGTACCAGCTTGAGACAACCAAACAATAAACAATCTTCAACATTACATTCACCACATCTACATACTGTTCCAGATATTTTGTTCAATTTATATAAAAAATTTGGTAGTTGTGGCGTGACCATACTATGGCCTCTACTGTGAATATTTCTGTAGTTGACAAGCTTTGGGCCAATTGTTGATGGTGGCATGGCACCATCTACTGGCAGTAGTACAGGCCCTCCACAACTACCGATGGATGTGTAAATAAATAGATGAATGAATAAATGGATGGATATTTATATCCATCTGGTATATATGTTTGTATCTATATATTCATTCATCTATCTATCCATCTATTTCTGAAACTATATTTTTCCATCTATATTTATTTATCCATCCAACCATCCATCTAACTATCCATCTATTTATTCCCCTGCCACTTCATCTATTAGCTATCTATCTATCTATACTTATCTATCTATTAATTAGTCTATGTACCAGTCTATTTGTTTTTTATTTATTTATTTATATACCTTTCTATCTATTTATTTGTCTATGTATTTGTCTATCTGCCTATCCATTTATCAATCCATCTATATAGTATCTATTTATTTATTCATCAATCTATATATCTGGTAATCTATTTATCTGTCCATTCATTCATCTATACCTATCTATTTATATATTTGTCTTTGTATATACATAGCTGTCATTTCATTTTATCTATCTATGTATGCATTCATTTATCTATCTACCTATTTATCTGTTTACCTCTCTATCCATGTGTCTATCTATCTAGATAAATAGATTGATGAATGAATAGTTAAATAGATAGTTGAATGAATAGAAAGAAAGTCAGATAAAGTTAAATAGACAGATAGATAAACAGAGAAATAGATAGAATGGATAAATAAGTAGGTAGTTAGATGAATGAATTGATGGATGTATAGATAGAAAGATAAATAGATAGTGAATTGATGAATAAATATGAATGGGTGAATAAATAAGTAGATAACTGGATGAAGAAAGTGATAAATGAATATATAGATATGTATATATAACACATAGATAGACAGGTAAATAGATAAGTAGATAAATCTGTAGATAGATAGATAGATAGATAGATAGATAGATAGATAGATAGATAGATAGATAGATAGATAGATAGATAGATGGATGGATGGATGGATGGATGGATGGATGGATGGATGGATGGATAGATAGATAGATAGATAGATAGATAGATAGATAGATAGATAGATAGATAGATAGATAGATAGATAGATAGATAGATAGATAGATAGATAGATAGATATGTAAGTAAATGGATAATTAAATAGATGGTAAGAATGCTGCCACATCAAAAATAAAAAATAATTAGCAAATATTGAAATATCAAATAAAAATTAAAACAAATTTAAAAAAAAACCATTTACAAGTGTTTATTACTATTAGTAACAAACAAAACAATTACATCAAATTTTTTAAAAACTCAACAATTAACATTTACAGATTAAAAAAAATTTTTTTTAAAACAACCCCCATTTTAATTTTTATTTGATGGACAAAACATTGTTATTTTTTAGATAGATAGATAGGTATTAAATAAATAGATTAACAGATGCCTAATATTCTCCATATCAAAAATAAAAAATAATTTACAAATATTAAAACTAAAATGAAAACAAATTTTTAAAAAGCATTTACAGTTGTTTATTACTACTAGTAACAAAGAAAACAAATGAATCAATTTTAAAAAACATTCAACAAATAACAACAATTACAGATTTAAAAAACACAAAAAATCCTCTCTTTAATTTTTGTTTGATTGATAAAACATCCCCCCCCCCTTTTTTTTTTTTACATCTAGATGTCAAACATTTAATCCACCTCACATCATAAGAACAAGTCTGATACAGTCTTTCTATTTTTCTCCTCTCAGGTATTTACAGATAATAAATTTAATTACTAGTCAAAAATGATCAACATGGAATAAATATTTTTCACATAATTATCATAGGAATTTCATGCGTGCAAATTAAATGTTTATATTATTTTAAGATTATAAACATTTTAAAATTTATTTTATTTTTTTAATTACCACTAGTAACTTTTTTGGTACTTGTGCATTATCCTCCAAACTTATTAGGTACTTTTTGAAGTATACAGTTTCAGGGGCATACAATAAATGTTAAAAAACAAAATGGCTGATAATTAGTGGTTGTATTGAATATATTATAATGGGACGATCCTTTTCAGGACTCGAGGAAGTTGCATCTACCTATAGTCAGACTTTGAATCTTCTTATAGAATGCCATGGATGATGTGATTTAAAATATAATCCAATCCACTCCTCTATTAATAACCTCGTTACTCTCAGAATTCGAGCTCAGAGTACAAATTGCAATTGACTCTCTTCAGGCATTTCCACAAATATCCCATAGTAGTGATAAATTTAGTATAAGCTATATATAACTTTTTTATAAATATTAAATCACCAAGTTGATTCAATATATATATGTGTATGTATATTTATAATTATTGTTTTTATAAAATGACTAAATAAAATAAACAAACGAAACCTGTTTAATTTTAAAATCAAGTTTAACACATTTTAATCCGTAATAGAAACAAAAATATTATCACATAAATAATATAAATATTAAAATTTAGAATTATAATCTGTGCTTATATATACAATAATAAACTATTTAACATTAAAAAACAACATAATGTACTTATTTACATATATATAATTTAAAATCATGTGTACAATAAATAATACCATCATACATTATAAATCTACATAATGTGTCATTAAAATGATTCAGTGTGTGTTATATGTCTATATAAGATAACATCCATTCACACTAGATTAATAATAGAATGTATTCTGATATTACTTATGTTAATGTTTAAAAAAAAATTATGATAATTGTCAGGTAAGATTCAATTTGGAATATAATAAAACTTACTTCCAAATTGAAATAATTTAAAAACTTTTACCTTAGTCAGCCATCACTTTCATCAGAGCATATATCAAAATATCAACATCTAAATTCTATTAAATAAATAAAAATAAAACGTTCATCTTATCAGTTCTTCAATTTAATATACAAAGTAATTTTTCCACGTAAATATAATTATCCACAAAGGAAATAAAGTTTAAGAGTTATTAAAGTGCACAACAAAGTATTCCAAGATGCAAAAGAATAATGGTTTCATATTCCTCCTTAGATGAAATAAAATGACGAAGAATGTTGAAAGGTAAAGTTTCTTGATCATCCTTCAAAGAGGTAATCCAAATATTCATTCTTTTAAATATTTGCGTAGTAAAATATTTAAAATCTTCTTCAATATAATACTCCATTATTAAGGCAACCTTTTTAGTGGAAATTACGATGATTATACTTTAGGCATTAAGTAGGAATAAATTTACATGTTCAGGTTTAAAACATCAGCTGAAATCCTTGGTATAAATTGTCTAGCCAAAGAACATCTTTATAAATTTTTGTCTTCTTAAACATATATTTTGAAAACTCATTTCAAAGACGTTGACAACTCTTATAACCTTGTCAATTTCAATGATTATTTTTTTATAGTTCTTTATAATATTAAAAGTAAGTAAATTAATTACTTAAAGAAAGTTTTAAAATATTGAATCTTTTTTTTTTCTTAAATGTGTTCTAAATTCAAACACATTTAAATTTACAGATGTAGTTATTGCCTTGATAACTAAATAGAAGATTATTATATAACAATATTAGTTCGGTTTTATACTGGATTAATTTCTGCAAGCATATCACATAATCATGCTCACATTCTCTATAGTTTAAAATATACAATTTGTAATGAACCCCAAATGTTTATTTTCTTTGTTTCAACTGATAAAATGCAATGATGACTTATGGCTTTGTCAATGTCAAGTTTTGGCTAATAAAAAAATACTATTAGTTAGAAACATTTATTTATGTGTGTGTATAAAAAAATTAGAATAATTCATTTTTAGAATTATTCTTTTAATATTAATTAGTTTATGTATATAGCTGATATATGAAAAGCTTAAGATAGGTGTATGTTATTTATATCTGTTGATTCGATATAGGCACAGTTAAATTCACAAAGAAACACAAATTATTTTAGGTGAAGCTCATATGGTACTCTCATAATATATGTTATAATAATAATAATATTCAGTAATAGAAAGTATTTTATGATGACAACATAATGGTTTTTATTTAATGCCATGGTGTGAAATATATATATATAATATATTATATATATATATATATATATATATATATAATATCTTATAATTAAGACTTTTACTTACTAAAAAGTTTATTTTTAAAAATATTTTATAATGAATACTTTTATTTACTATGCACTATAAAGCCTAAGTAAAAAATGAAAAATTTCTCCAAAAATTATTTATAATATTTCCAATAGTATGTATTTTTTTACATTTTATTTTACTGAATATATGTTAGTTGTTAAACTTAAAAAAATAATAAATCGATTATAAATTCTATTCTGAAGCTTTGTTACATTTTTTAAAATTTAAATTATAATAAGTAAATGCTGACACATTCTGAATATGGTTGTAGTTTGAGTACATTCAGTGTTTTTATTTTTGTAGATTTTGGAAACATGATAAAAATTTGGGATCTTCCTTTGACAGAACAACATGTAGTGGATATGATATGACACTTTACATTTATTATATATTTTTAATTTTTATATTAACAAGTTGAAATCTGCATTAAAGGGCATAATATGACACTACATTTCTTATATTTTTCTTATTTTTATATTAATAAGTTAACTTAATACAAATAATAATTAATAATAATAATAATAATAATAATAGTAGTAGTAGTAGTAGTAGTAGTAGTAGTAGTAGTAGTAGTAGTAGTAGTAGTAGTAGTAGTAATAATAATAATAATAATAATAATAATAATAATAATAATAATAATAATAATAATAATAATAATAATAATAATAATAATAATAATAATAATAATAATAATAATAATAATAATAATAATAATAATAATAATAATAATAATAATAATAATAATAATAATAATAATAATAATAATAATAATAATAATAATAATAATAATAATAATAATAATAATAATAATAATAATAATAATAATAATAATAATAATAGATAAATTGGAAATATAATTAATTTTTGCAGAAATTTTTCTTTTTTAAGAATAACAATAATTAAAAAATGTAAATATTAAATACAAATGCTACTTGTTAAACATTTTGTGTTTTAACATTCATTGTTTGCCCTTGAAAATGTATATTTAAAAATAATTATCTGCCAAGCTTCGTAGACAGCATAACACCTAAGTACTATTTTTTCTCATCTCCATTTTTTTTTTCTAATGCCACATGGAATTGTCTTAACTTTCAGGTAATAAAAAATATATTTGCTATTTAAAAAACAACATAAATTAATGGTTTAAATAATGTGCAATTTTTATCTTTTATTTGTAATATTAAAATATTTTGTTTTAAGCACACATTTTTTTATTAATTCTTTTATTAATTTATGCATTTTTGAAATTTGTAACTTTTTATTTGTTAATAATAAAGAACTGCGTTTTTCATGGGGGGGGGGTATATGTTTTCAGATTTATTTATTTATTGAAAAAGTAATCTCAATTTTAATAGACACGTAGGCAAATTCTACTGCTATATTTTAAAAGTAAAATAGTTTAAGCACATTTTTTAAATTAATTCTTACATTAGTTTAGTAATTTATTTTTTAAATCAAATATTAATATTTGCTAAATACTAAATGGAATTTTTATTTTTTTTCATTTGACATAATATCTATAATAAAATCATAACAGATTTTGCAAGTAATTCCTTTTTTTTTTATCGATTATTAAACTCTGAATATTATGTTTGCAATTTTTATTTTTTCATTTAACATTGTGTCCATAGTATTTTGATTATGCTTGTATTTTTTTGTCATTTGCTAATTATTAATATTTGCTATAATAATTATTTTGACATTTTTATCGTAGTTTTAATAATTTATCTTGCCCCTATACATTGACTAAGTAGTTATACTTTTTGAATCAAAATTCGTTTCTCTAAGTGACAAGTTTATAGAGGAATATTTGAATTGAAAAATTATTGTTTAAAATTTTTCCCTTAAATAATTAAAAATGAGATAAATTTATACTATGGAGACTTATATGCACCTTTCTCGAAGGAAAAGAATGATAATTTTACCATTAGGAGCTTATTTTAAAATTAATAAATATAATTTTCCAAAATATATCAGCTATTTACCTTTACTTTCAATTCAAGAAATCCAGCGATTTATTGTTGAAATAGTGAGACAATATTCCCCAAGTCAATTTTTTTCACAAATAGTTGACTATAATAAATAAGATATCTTGAAATAAAGAATTAATTCATTAATTAATTTATGATCAATGATGGTTTCTGTTTTATTTGTTGTCCATCTTTCTCCTAGAATGATGAGAAGTCATTTGCCTACCAAAAGCATTTATCTATATGTTTATAATCCTATAGATGGCAAACAAAATGTCCATTTAAAAATTTGAATCTGTTCAAGTACTGACTGCAATAAGAATTTTGTAGACTATCAGGTTTTTCTAAGCTTTAGCTTTTATACAATTTATCACATGATATCTGGATTAAACCAATAAACATCACATGATCACAGTTTCTCATGCATGCTAATAACTTATTAAAACAGGCAAAACTCTCCATTCAGTATTGCCATTCAGTGCACGCCAGACTAGTCTGGGGATATCGGATGAGTAGGCACTAGATAGGGATTTCATGCACAAGCCTTCTGGCATCACTCTAGCCTGCACTGAGTGGCAAGACTGTATGGAGAGTTTTGCCTGTTTTGATGTTTGGATCACTGAATATTCTCCATTATGAATTAGGGTTCCTTTATTTGTTCACAAAATATTGGAAGAGGCTGTTATGGTTACTGCTGAACAAAATGTTACAATTATGATTTTTGAATCAAGGCAATAAAATTTTAGAAGCAACTTTCAAAAATGGAAAAAAGGAAAAGAAAATAATTTCAGATTTTTTTAATTGCTTCATTTTCTACTTCCAAGTTTTAAAAAATAATTTTTACAAATATGTATTCAAAATAGATAAATCATAAACTATACAGTTCTCAAATACTTATTTCAATTAATTTTAAATTTATTTTTAAATAAATAATTTATTATTTAATAAATATTCTAGTAAACTAAATCAATTAATTTTAGTACATCTAAATATGTAAGCATCCACACATATGAAACATAAAAATGTAAAAGCTGTTTATTCTATCGCTTAATACAATATTTTAGTGATGTAATGTTAGATTTATAATTCTATTCTATATTTCTATTTATGAATTATTTATTTTATGTGTGTGAGCATTTCTTGGATTTATACAATTGATAACTTATTTCTTAATAAGAATAAGAATGAAATATAAGCATATGTATTTTCTTTATATAATTATAGAAGTCTATCAAAAAAATCTGCTTGGAAACCAATTCAAAAATGTTTTATAAAATTATATTTTTTCCATAAACATTAGTATGAGAGATTATTTAAACATGATAATGATTATATTCTATGCTTTACAATCTAAATCCTCCAACTGTGGTTGAAAACTATCTCTCACTTTCATCACCATAAACAAATTTACCCATAGGGCTTTCATTTTTCAATTGATTACCAATTCTAGCATTAAAGCCTCCCATGATAATTTTAAAATGTTGTTTGGTCTGATCAAAAGCCTTTTGTACATCCATATAAATAATAGAGATAAAAAATTGTTTTATATTAAATGCTTTTATTTACTGTGCACTAAAAAGAAATAAAATAATTGTTTCATCAACCACAATTGAAGATTTTAGATTTAATTTGAAATACAAGTATTGGGGGGGGGGGAGGATAGGTCCAGAAAATAATTAAGTCAACCCCTTGTTATAAAAAATAGGGATCGATTTAATGATTTACTAGACACCCCCCCACACACACACGTTTTTATTTCAAGTTAAATCTAAAAACTTCAACTGTGATTGAAGAAACAATTATTTTATTTATTTTTAGTGCACAGTCAATAAAAGCATATATATTTATCTCTATTAGTTTTAAGTTTTTAATATTGGCATAGTAAATGAAAATGTAAAACTGTATTGTACTTTAAATTGACTGAACACTTATAATTAATATATGTATCACTAGATATTTGTAAATGAACTTCATTTAATACATATAATTTTACTTTACATCAATATCACACATATAGATTTCTGCAGTAAGTTAATATATAAATACTCAATATTATATAATTTTCTATTTTATATCCTTAATATATATATAATAAATCAGTAACTAAGTTTCTATTTAAATTGATAGATTTATTTTTATTTTAAAATAGTTGTTTTTAAAAAAAATGCTAAAGAACAAAATTTTTGGTCTTTTTTAACTTTTTGAAATTGTTTTAAATAAAGTGAGTTTTCTAGTTCACTTTTTAAAAAAAAACAATTGTTTTAGAATAAAATCAGAAAAAAAAATTTAATAGAAAACTTAGTTACTAATTTTTTATACATATATAATTATTAAATATAATAATGTTCAAGGCTAAATGGATTTTTAAGTAATCATTAAAAACCAATGAACATTTAGACAATCCCAATACCAATAATAATCAATAACTTCAAATTGTTGTCAAGACAACCTCCTTTTAAAAAAGGAAGTTGCCTTGATAACAGTTTGAAATTGTTGATAGATTGATAGTGGAATTGTCTAAGTGTTGACTAGTTTTTAATGATATATAGTTGTGTACACCTACCTGCTAAACATGATATATACATTAAGAATTTAAAATGGTTTAAAAAATATTATTAAATTGAAAGAATAAAAATTTAAACTGCCTCTCATGATCATTATTTAAAACCAATGAAAATTTTAAAGATAATTGTTAATTACTTTTTCACCCTATGTTCTATATCTATCAATCTAGTTGGAATACTGAAAAGAAACATGTTTCAAATGAATTAGGGTGATACAAATTAGTTATATATCAATTTTCAAGCAAATCTATTAAATTTAAATATATTTAACCTTGGTTTTAAAATTTCATTTTAACTTGAAAAAGCTTAAAAGTTAACAAACAAACAAAAATATTTTCCAAATTCAATAAAAGCATTTAAAATCTTCTATTTTTCCATCTCAACATGAACATGTTATAGGCATAAACCTGAATTATCTTTACCATTAGGTTGAATAATGAATTTTGCCACTCTGTCTGATACATCATCAATCTACATAATGTTATTCCACTTTTTATTTATAATAAATCATATTCCAATGTTTATGCCTTTGTAGTACAGTATTTGCACTTTTTAAATCAATTGTTTTTTCACCTTTTCATCTAACTTTATCAAATTCAATAATATTCTATTTAATATTAGACAGTTCTTTTTCCAATTCTTGAAATATTCTTTCACTTGAAAATGATTTGCAATTATAATTACCTAAATAAAAGTTCATTATCAATGGCAGTCTGGGTCCACAATCAGATTCTTTTCAGCCTTCACTTTCAGTGATCAACTACTCCTTAGTTAATGAATTTGCAGCTTTCTATGAGTAAGGGCCATAATTTAGTTTTATTCTGTCATTATTGTGAATTTCTGTTAAAAAAGTTCATTCACAGACATTTATTCTGCCTTTAAGAAAACTCAACTGACATTTCAGTTAAGAGCTATCCAGAAACTGAGAAGAAAGACCATGGTGTTTCTTGATCTTAAATTCAGAAGCAAAAATTAATAAATTTACCACACTGGTCGATGTATGTTAGTAATCAGTCCTTCTGTGTTAATATTCTATGTAAATAATAATATATTAGTAACAGCTGCAATATCAAGAACATATGGAGTGAAATTATGAATTTTCCCTGCCTGATTCCTTTAAGGCTTCAAAGAGGAATCAAATAGTCTTCTTTTAATAAACAGCAAACTTATTTCTGCTGCCAAATCATCTTGTAATAACATTTATATATTTACAATTAAATTCATTTAACAAACTTTATCGTTTTAGATTTTGATTTATTTTATGAATCATATTTTATTTCAATTTTCATTCAATCTTTTGACCATGTTATATGGTCATTGTCAAGGATTAATTCTATAATATATACTTGTATAAAGTGATACAGAGATTTTCACAGGTTATAGATATAAATATATTTTCCAGGTTTATACATGTACGATTTTTATTACAAATATACCAATGTTTTGACTTCATCATCTACAACTGGATGATTAATAGAATTCTATAAAGATGATTGTAGAGATGCTGTAAACAATGATTTATAACAATGTTAAATTTCCACCAATAGAAAACAACAGATATAAAACTGAAAAATTAAATAAAAGCCAGAACCTTTGGATTAATATATTTTTATAAACATTCTTTCAAATTGAAGAAAGTTTGCATGTGTCATCACGTTTGTTGCCACAATTTGGTCTTTTGAATATCTCAATGGTTTCTCTGATCTTACTTTGGTAGAAAATGTCACATCTGGATAAGATCCTGGTATTAGAGAAATTAATATTGTGACCTGAGTCCATAGCATGGACTGAGAGTGCTGCTGTTGATGAATGTTGCTTAACCACATTAGCATGGTCTTCTATTATGGTTTCAACGATTGCTCATAGGTACATAAGAAGCTTTACAAATGCTACACGAAATTTTTTAAAATTCCATGAGCCTCAAGAGGGATTGAATCTTTAGGCCTAGTTAAAATGTTACTAATTTTTGAAAAGTATATCATTTTTATATTGTAGTATTTTAGAATACATTCAATATTGTCTGTAGTTTCTTTTATATAAGGAACACAATCATAATTGTTTCTTGCTTTTGTTTTTTACTTTGATTATTTTGGGCTTGAATAAAGGCTTCATGTATAATTTTATTATTACAATCATTAGCTAATAAAACATTTACATGATTATTTTATTCAGTTATGATTTATCTTAAAGGTTAATTACCATAGTGCAAAGACTTCGGCTAGAGAAAAAAATCTGAATTTGATGATGCAGTGATGAAAATTGTAGATATCTGTGTGTAGTTTTTTCTGAAATATACAAAGATGAATATCTACAATTTTCATCATATCATCATCCAGGTCAGATTTTTCTAAAGTCAAAACTCTTTTTCACTAGATAAATCATTTGTGAAAGAAGAAATAAATCACATAAATAATGTTTTATTAGCTAATGATTATAATTAGAAAATTATACACCAAGCCTTAATTCAATCCCAAAATAATCAAATAAAAACAAAAACAAAACAACACTCTCCATATAGTAGTGCCATCTTGTGCTAACAAGAGCAATCAATGGATGCCAGAAGGCTTGTGCATAAAATCCCTATCTAATGCCTACTCATCCAATATCCCCAGACTAGTTTCTGGCTTGTGGCCTTCATCAGTGAGGAGCCTTGGATCTGAGAGCACTGCACCTAGATCTTAGGATCTAATGATCATGTGATGTTTAGTGGTTTAAATAAAAACAAAAAGAAACAATTATTAGGATTTGTATTTCTTATATAAAAAGAAGTACAGACAATATTGGACATATTGTAAAATGCTATAATATAAAAACAGTATATCCTAGTTATCAAGAAGTTAGTAACATTCTAACCAAGCCTAAAGATTCAATCCTTCTTTAAGTTCATGGAGTTTAAGAAATTTCATGTCGTATTTGTAAAGCTTCTTATGTAGATATGAGCAATTGTTGTGACAGTAATAGAGAATATGCTAATGCAATTACACAACACTCATCAGCAGCAGCACTCTCTCTTCATGCTATGGATTCAGGTCTCTAATACCAGAATCCAACCTAGTTGTGGTACTCTCCACTAATATAAGATTAGCGAAGCTATTGACATACTCAAAAGACCAAATTATATCAACAAACATGATGTCCTGTGCAAACTTCCTTCTATTTGAAATATTTTTTTTAAAAAATACATTAATCTGAAGAGTTTGACTTCTATTTTATTCTATTCTTCAATTTATAGTATTCTATTCATCACCCTGTTGATGGCTTATGGGATCAAACTGAAACATTGGTATATTTATAATAAAAATCATAACCAGATGAATCCAGAAAATATATAATTTATATCTGTATATAAAGAATCTATATAAAAAAATTCCAAAACAATATAATACAAAATATTTTTTCATATAAATTATATATATTTTTAAGTTACTTCTTCCTCATTTTCATATGTTTTTTTATATAAAATATCCTTCAATTATTATAAATTGATTTTTATAATAACTCCAGATTAAACCAGTATATTAACAAATCAGTGTATAAAAAGAAGATAAAATTAGATAAATTAATAAACACTTTAAAAAAAGAATTGGAAAATATGAGATAAAAATGTTTCATACGTAGGAAAAACAAAAAATAAACCGAAAACTCGATTGCAACAACATTTCTAGGATAAAAATTCTAATATATGTATATACATGTGAAAGAATTTAGGCATTTAAATTTTAAAATAAAGATGTTGGAAAATGTGAGATCTAAAGATTAATTAAAGTTTATATATAAAAATAAGAAATTCAGGTTTGATTAAAAGGTGTTAAGAATCTGGTGCAATTATAGATAAATCATTACAATAATTGTAGAATATTTTATATAAAAAGTAAATTTTAAAAAAAATAAATGAAATAGAATTTAGACATATATGAAAGTAAGCAAGAAATTAAAAATTTACAATATATGTGAAAAAATATTTTTTATTATACAGTTTGCGAAATATGTTATAGATTTTTGTAGACATATATTTGTATTTATGCATTTTATAGGAATAATCTTTGTCCATATATTATAGTCAAAATATTGGAGCAAAGTTGAAATTTAAAAAAAGGTTCATAAAACAAGATTTGAAAAAGAAAAGTTGTATTGAATAAATTTGTTTTTAAAATATATTGAAATTAGTGGGCCACATTTAGAAAGAAAATGGTAAAATACTTATTATTGATTTTATTGAATAATATCATTTATTCGCCTTTAAAATATTCAAAAGTGGAACTGCTTTTGGTTTCACTGCAGATTTGATAAGAGTTGTAGATAATATTTATTATGTTTACTTATGAAAATATTTAAGTTTAGATAATTCCAGTTTACCACACAAGAAGTAGCAATGTCGGATACACAACCACTTTTGGTTTAAAGGTGAATCAGATAAATCCACAAAGCGCATGCGCATTAGCTTAATGACTGATTATTACTATTACGAAAACATAGCGCTATATAAAATAAATATCTCATTTAAATACTGTAGTAAATGGTATTTCAGTTTGCTTGGTTACATCATATCTGAAATTTATCTTGAAAAACACTTCTAAAAAAATCTCATTAAATTATCAATATTTATATCTAAGTCCATGAATACCTAATTTTTTATTGGAGAGATATAATGATTTGTAAAAATATTTCAATTGAAAGTTGTAGTTCAATTGTCCACACATATTAACTATTAACATCTGATCTACATTTTTTATATAATCTGGGTAATAAACTACACGTGTTTTACTTTAGGCTTAAAAATGGGCCTGACAAATACGATTATTATGCTTTTAATTTGCAATGCTAGTTTCTAATTGGTAGTTGATAGTTTATTTAATTGTGTGTGTCACGATTGAAATTTAGAAAAATTATATGGAAAAGTCCCATTAAATTATCAACATTTAAACACATATATATTTTTAACTCTTGTTTTAGTAAAACTAATATACTTTCTTTGTGTTAGTATTCTACTTATGCCTACCAGATTATAATCTATACTCTGCTATTGTATTTTATATATGTATATACATTGCCCAATTATGTCTTCTATTTAATCATCTGTTCACCATCCTTACACATTCTTATCTCTTCATCAAATCAATTCTTATAACTGTCTGTGGCATATAAATAAATGGACATAAATAAATAAAAATACGCTATTTTTTGTAATGTTAGATTTATTGGAATTCAGTTCCAATTCGTGATAAATTAACTCTTGCAATGCAAAATTTAAAATCAGCAGTACTAGGATGAGATCGCATTTCTTCATATTTATTTTTAATGCGCTGAATTAAGTTTTCACTTCCTTCTTGCAAATGGACTATTACAATGGATAAACGATGAAGTTCTAGGAAAAAATAAAAATTGTTCTATATATATCTATTGTGTATATGCAATGAAATGCATAAATAAATAGACATACAGAGAGACTGACTGACTGACAAGCAGACAGACACAGACAGAGAGACAGACAGACAGACAGACAGACAGACAGATAGATAGATAGATAGATAGATAGATAGATAGATAGATAGATAGATAGATAGATAGATAGATAGATAGATAGATAGATAGATAGATAGATAGATAGATAGATAGATAGATAGATAGATAGATAGATATCCCATTTAAAACTATGATCTTTTATCATGCTAGCCATTTATTAGTTAGAAGATTTAATATCTTTTTTCTTGTTTTACTTTTGACTAAAATATATTTATAGATCTATTTTCTGACTTTTAACACAAGTGTTAGTTGATTATTTATAAAAGTAAATTTTAAGCTTGTTTAAAATACCCAGCATGTCATCACTTCAAGAGCCTAATAAATATATAATTTATAACTTCAATATTATTCATTTTATTTCAGTACCGGTAAGCTTGAACCTCCAATGTATATCAAATTTCTATTTCTGACATAAAAATTTTCATTAATGGAAAGATCTATTTTTGCATTATGCCAATAAGAAGCCATGTTTTATTCATGTTATGCTATTATAGCTAATAACACCTATGTTATAAACCGCAAAGAATCACGCTTCTCCCTCTCCAAAAATGGATTCTCTAAACTATAACTTACATAAATTTAAATACTATGTGCCAACATATATGTTTCATCTCTTATTCTGATTCTGCTATGAATATGAAAATACAGTAAGCCCTCGAAAGCGCTAAGGCATCATACTGTTATTCTGCTCAGCTTGCCTATTGCTGAATCCCAGCTCATTCAGCAAATATTACAATTCATTAATCTTCTTTATAAAGCAGGCTTTTTTAAAAATAGAATTTTCAACTTAAACAAAAGTGAAAATTGTCTCGTTTTACTAAATTTTAAGCATGGCAAATCATTTAAAATGTTTATTTATAGAATAGTGTTTGAATATAACTAATATACTGAAATAAGGTTTAACCATCATTTTCTAAAAATCTCAAATGTTTTATTGATCAGTTATAAAAGAAAATTATTTAATAATTTTTGGCTTGGATAGCTTATAGATTAAAAAATATGAATTAATTTAAACACCATTATAAAATTTTAATTTAGATATTGACATGCAGCATACATTCAAACGTCTTTGTTTTTAACAATATAAAATATATTTTACCTGTGATGTAATAAGTACATTACACCGTCATTCTTAGATTAATTTATTGTAAAGAAAAGAGATATGGACTCTTTATTATATAAAGACATTGGAAAGATTTTAACATTGCACAACCAGATCATAATGCTATATGTTTTTCTTCATCTTGAATTCAGTGATGATATCGAATCCATGATTGAGAAGAGAACGCATCTCTATTGGATCAGATACATACAACATAAATTTTTGAAGAGTAATGAAGTGTCTAAAATGTATTTTATTGTGAACTTGAACATAGTTTTGAAGGAAAGAGAGATTTATTTAATTACGAAGATTGTTTCAAAGATATTCTTAAAAAAAGAAAATTGTTTTCATTGTTAAGTTATACAATAAAGTGCTTATTTACAAATAGAGAAGATGGAATTTTTTCAGAAAAAACTGATGCAGGAGCAGATTAAAAGATAAGTGCAAATATGCAATATATGTAGGAAAATCCTTATTTTATGAATTGTTTACTTCATCTTTGACTTTTTCTTTTTTATAGAATTAGCGTATCTATAATAATCTATAAATTAGTGATAATGAATAAGTGAATATTATTTAATTTACTTGTCTGAAATTTTCAAACACGGTAGGGTTTTTAAGACAGTTATTATGTATTTTAGGCATATCAGTTATGAAATCATTAAATGTATCTTTGATTTACCTGCAATTAATGTTTATTTTTCAGTGGCAATCTTTATTTCTGCTTGTATATTCTCAGGGTATTAATGAAAGATGTTTCTTTTTTTTTTTTTTTGCCTTCAAGTTATTCAAGTATTTTCAAAACTGTAGAGGTTTGATACAGAACAACTATTTGTTTAAATATATGTCTCATTTTAAGCCAGAAATCATTTATTATAATGACTTCAGTAATAAATTAACAGTTGAAATTTTTATCTGATTGTTTTTGAAAGAAGTAATTTATTATTAATCTAGTTGGATGATATACTTATAATAAATAATTAACTGATACAATATATAAAATAAATAGGAACATATTAAAATTACAGTGTGCCTTCTACTATAATTTCTATTTTATTTTATACATTGTCATATGATTCAAAAATCAGTCAACTCTATGAAAGTCATGTTTTGGGCATCGTTACTTCCTCTTTCACCTTTAAAGTGAATGACGATCGTACCATTAGAACACTACCATTGTTATTTAAATACCATTAATATGATATATTTGATGTTAGTTTGAACATATGAATTAAACAAGGCAAAACTCTCTCCATACAGTAGTGCCACCCGGTGCCAACCAGAGTATGGAAAGAGTTTTGCCTTGTTTAATAACAATTATGTGCTAGTATAAGAGATAGTGATCATGTAATGTTTAATGGTTTAACATATGAATTACCATTATTATTTAATAAAACTTGTTTATTATGGCTTATCAATACCCAAGGCAGAGTTATGTAACTTATTTTTCACAAAAATATCTTGAACAAATAAATATATAAATACAGTATATAATAAACAATTTACCATTGATATAAATTATTTCATTTCATGTAGCAATGTGTAGAATAAATAGAAAATACTGCAAATGGCACATTGAAATTTTAATAATGCTTAATTAGGAAATGCCATTCATTATATTTAAAGATAGTTATCTATCTATCCATCTACATATTTTGTTTTTATCAATCTATCTGACTGTCTAATTGTTTGTCTATATATCCATCTGTATATTTACTATTTTTAACTATCTATCTATCATCAATCTATCTACCTGTTTGACTATCTATTTGCCTGTCTAAATGTTTATTTATCTATTTATCTATGTTTTCCTTTATCTGTCTTTGTTTTTCTTTATACAACCACATACTTACTTATCTACCTACTGTTAAATCTACTTTTATATACTATGGAGCTGTGAACTACTTTATATTTTGTTTCAACCCCCCTTCCCCACATTCAACATATATAATGTATAATAGTTCACATTTTATTAATAAACATTGATTAGAATGGCATTTTGTTTATTGAACTGCAAGTATATAGAACTTTTCAATGATCACAAATATAATGTAGTATGCATATAAATCAAAATTACAAAATAAACAAAATTTAGTTAATAATAATAAACAGAGGTGCATTGAGTGTTCACTCATGCATTCACTGTAGCAATGAGAATAAAAAAACAAACGACCATATTTTTATTTTTAAGATAAAGTAAATAACAAAATGTCTGATTTTTGCAGCTATTAAATAGTTCTGGCCAATACTTTTTTTCAATATCTTTTTTCTCTTGTAGAAATATAATAATGATTTTATTATCAAAAAATTTAAATCTCTTGAATTATTTTGAATATGTTCTAAAATTTTGTAAAACTTTTAACGTTATTCTCATAAAATATATATATATTTTAAGTGTCATAGCATCGGCCGGGACGCAAACCCGCAAGTGCAAGGCAGTCGCGCTGACCTCTCGACCACCAATGCAAGAACAAAATATTTTATTGTGCAAAATTCAGCACATCAACTTTGAAAAGGATAATAAAGGAAAAATAAAATGTATGCTTTCAATTTAAACTGAAGAAATTTTCTTAAAATATAAAATTGCATGCAGCATTCAAAGAAGGAACAATAACTGTCAAATATAAAATTTTCAAAATTTTAATAGTTTTTTGCTGCTTACATTATCCTATAATTGAAGTCATGTATTAGATACAGTGTAGTTCACAGCTCCTCTGTATTGTATGCATATTTAAAACAATATCTGTAATAAGTAATTATATTTTAATTTTGATAATTATTTTGGTAGTAGATATTTGATTAAGAAAAACATATATAAATGAGCATAAATTTTCAAATTATAATATTCTATCTAATATTGTACATATTTTCCTGAGAAATATTTAGAATATATTAACAAAACAAATAAATAGTAGTGGTCAGAATATTATCTTAAGATCTTTCTAATGCAGTAGTTGTCCATCTTCTTCTAATCCTGCCAACAATCTAATTATTAGTTAGTAATAGATATTCAGGTTAAAATGTTCACATTAACCTATGTTTGTTGAAACAGACTTAGGATCTTTTCAGAACAGCTGGCCATAGTCAATATTAACAGTTATCCAATATTGATCTGTAAATAAATATCTAAATATTCTTATCTAAAGGATAAAAACAAGGACACAGTATCAAAATTATTATCATCTGACTGTTGGAAAACATGTAAGAACTGCACTCCCATCTCTGTTTCTCTTTGATTATTGTTTTTTTTAAATTTCTATTTGATTACTGTTGACGAATCATTTGCAATTATCTATTTAAAGACTGTTTTTATTTATATTAAATCAATGCAAATATATGTATATAAATAATATTTTCTAAAGGAAAAAAGAGAGCAGCTTTGATAAAGTTAGGAATAATATTCAATATCATTTTCTGCTTATCTTGTTAATTCTATTTTATTTCCATACATTATATATATATATATAGAGAGAGAGAGAGATAGATAGATAGATAGATAGATAGATAGATAGATAGATAGATAGATAGATAGATAGATAGATAGATAGATAGATAGATAGATAGATAGATAGATAGATAGATAGATAGATAGATAGATAGATAGATAGATAGATAGATAGATAGATAGATAGATAGATAGATAGATAGATAGATAGATAGATAGATAGATAGATAGATAGATAGATAGATAGATAGATAGATAGATAGATAGATAGATAGATAGATAGATAGATAGATAGATAGATAGATAGATAGATAGATAGATAGATAGATAGATAGATAGATAGATAGATAGATAGATAGATAGATAGATAGATAGATAGATAGATAGATAGATAGATAGATAGATAGATAGATAGATAGATAGATAGATAGATAGATAGATAGATAGATAGATAGATAGATAGATAGATAGATAGATAGATAGATAGATAGATAGATAGATAGATAGATAGATAGATAGATAGATAGATAGATAGATAGATAGATAGATAGATAGATAGATAGATAGATAGATAGATAGATAGATAGATAGATAGATAGATAGATAGACAGACAGACACAGACAGACAGACAGACAGACAGACAGACAGACAGACAGACAGACAGACAGACAGACAGACAGACAGACAGACAGACAGATAGATAGATAGATAGATAGATAGATAGATAGATAGATAGATAGATAGATAGATAGATAGATAGATAGATAGGAGGTAGATAGGTAGATAGATAGATAGATAGATAAATAGATAGATAGATAGATAGATAGATAGATAGATAGATAGATAGATAGATAGATAGATAGATAGATAGATAGATAGATAGATAGATAGATAGATAGATAGATAGATAGATAGATAGATAGATAGATAGACAGACAGACATACATACAAATAAATAGCTAAGAGATTCATTAGAAAACATTATAATTTACTTATTTTATTTTCTTTTCGCAAATCCAAAAATGTATTTATTGTCTCCATTCCAATATCTGCTTCCAAATAAATCTCTTTAAGAGATTGGCATTTTACTAAAAAGTCAACTAGATCATCATCAATATTGTCTTCTCTTCCAACCCATTCGATGACCAGTTTTTCTAAAATAAAATTTGTATAAATAGCAATTAAAAAAACACCTAAACTAATATAGTAATAATAGTAATAGATATTTAATATAGAGGGTATATGAGCACAGACTTTCACACAACCCACCACCCTCCAGTATATCTAATAACACTGATACACTCAAGCACATATATGCTGAAAAGATAAATAATCACCAATATACGTATTTCATGCTAAACCAGCAATCATCAGTTGGTCCAGATTATCATCTCCCACACATATATACTATAAGTGCTCAGATATATATTAAGATAGACAATCTTTATTCTTTAATGGACAGGCTCCAATCTACTACACACTCCAACTCTTCAACCGTCCATCCAATTGAAAATCTGATGATGGAATGCTCGAAGGCCACCCTGAGGCTGAGATTATTGTCACACCCATGTTAACCTAAGGTCAATCTGAACCCCACATGTACAGGACATAATCCATTAAATACATATGCAAGGATGGGCAGACATCTCTACAATGTAATAACTGAAACACAGGCTTATTATATATACACCTGTGTCTGTATATTTATTTAATTGTTAAAGTATTTTTATTCTGTGCTTGAATTTATGCTGGATTATATAGTATTATCTTATATAACAATAAAAAGAATTTATATAAACTATATTCAAATTTTAAATTGTATTAAAAAAATTGTCAGATCAACTTTTTAATGCTTTCTTTTTTTTTTATAAACATCATTATCATTCCACTGCAGGATGAAGATCTTTCCACATTCAATACATTTTCTTCAATCTCTAGTCTCTCTTCTCGCATCACCCCAATACACTTTCTTATTTCATTCATCCATCTCATATGTAGTCTCTATCTAGGTCATTTACAACCTCTTGGAATCCAATTTAAGATTTCACCTATCCATTTATTATCATCTCTTCTATAAATATCACAACCCAATTCTACTTCAGTTTCTTAATTCTTTTAATGATGTCAATAATAACTATTGTTCCCTCACCAATGTATTTTGCTTTCAATCTCTTATTATTTTTAACATACATCTTTCCAAACTTCATTGAATGATCTGAAGTCTTTAGTGTTATTTTTGTTAAGTGTTCAAGTCTCAGATCCATAAGTAAGAACTTGTAGAACACATTTATTAAAAACCTTTCTTTTAAACCACATAGGCATATTTTCTTTTACTTTTAAGTTACTTTTACCAAAAGCATTCCAACCAAGTTTAATTCTATGATTAATTTTATCTATTATGTTTCCATCTGTAGTAATAATCTGACAAAGGTATTTGTAGATATTAACTTTTTCTAACTCATCATTATCAATCTTTATTTTCTTCTTTTGGAAAAAATCTATTGAACAATACTTTAGTCTTTTTAACATTTACCTTTAATGCTACTTTCTTACTTTCATCTGATAGCTCTTGCAAGATTTCCTGAAGCTGCAAAAACAACTACATCACCTGAAAATTCTAAATGACTTAAATAATCTCCATTTACTTTTACTCCTTTAGCTTCCCATTTTAATCTACAAAATACTTTTTGCAATACTGCTATAAAAATTTTTGGAGATATGGAGTCATGTTGTCATACACCCTTCACAGAGTTAATCTTTTCAGTATCATTATGCTGTTACATTTATATAAATATTTTTCAGACTATGACAATATCCTGAGTCCATACTTTGATGATTCAATGCTTTAATCACTGAAGAAATGCTTATAGAATCAAGTACCTTTTCATAATCCACAAATCCAAAGCATAATGACAACTCATATTTATTTCCTGTCTATAATTTCCCTCAATACTTGGATATGATCTACTGTGCTAAACTGACACTTAAAGTCAGATTGTTCTTTTGGTTGATTAAAATTCAAAGTTTGCTGTAGACAAGTTGTAATTATCTTGGTAAAAATTTTGTAGTTAGCCGATAAAGATTGATAAAGTATCTTCTTTATCACTTTTTGAAATATTAATAATAATACAACATTCTTCCAATCATCCAGTACATTTTTATCATTTAAACACTTAGTATCTAACTTTGCCAAAGATATCAATTATAATTTCATCATTACCTGAAGCTTTTCAGTCCTTCATAAATTTAATTGTCTGTCTCACTTCTTCATTATATAATTACTTAAGTTTCTTTATGCAATAATTAATACTTAATGGTAAATACAATATTATAGTTTAAATTCTTTTGTAGCGCTTTCGATTATGTGGTAATCCTCGTCAGTTTTAACTGAATTTCAAATTTTCAAACTTAATGTTACCTATATTTCCATAAGTTGTGTATGGCCATATTCGCAACTTGCCTATTAATAACATCATTCTTATATTTATCAATTAATATTACCTCTTTAATTTTCCTCTTTTTATGATTTCTTTCTTCCATTAATATTTTTATTTCATTACTATTAAATCTAAACTTATAATTACAAGTTTTTTTATGGTCAAAGAATACTGAAGCTGTATTAAATTGACTATTTATGTTATTTTTAATTTGGTTATATAATAATTGATGCTCCTTCAATTTTTTTCTACAGAACATCTTGATTCACCGATGCAAAATTTCTGACATCCACATGAAATCTGATAAATTATATTACTTCTTTGCAATTTAGGAATTATACTCTTAGAATTATTAATCAAATTATTAACATTCGGGGGAACACAAAATGAAATATTATACTTTTCTTTAAATATATTCTTAATTAATTTAGATTGCATGTTATTTATAAACGGCATAGATATCCATTTTTTTATTATCTAAAGTAACATTGCAAAGTGCTACCATAGATAATCCCATTGGCCATCCTTTACCCATTTTATAAAACCTATCATTATATGTTGCAATAATATTATCACTTATAAATTTTAGTGATTCAATAATAAAATTTATTAAATGTTTATTTATAGACATATTAATTAATTCAATTTCAATTAAATTTATAGATTCAAGACGATCAATTGATTTATATAATTCCATTACATCCAATGAAGCTAACAGATCATTATCATTTATTTTTATATTTTTAATTCTATCAAATTTGTAATTTTACATTGTCAAAATATGAAGATATTATATTTAATTCTTCTAATTTTGAAGATATTTATACTAGATATGTTGATGATGTTTTTGTTTGTGGTCCTAAAGATATTATTGATGTTCTTTTATATAATCTGAATAATTTAAACAATTTAAAATGGACTATTGAGAATGAACAAAATGGAAAAATAAAATTTTTGGATTTACAAATATTTAGAAATGCTACTGATTTAAATTAAAAATTAATTTTTAAACCTATTGGAGAAAGAGGATATATTCATTTTAAATCACGTGTTCTAATGATACATAAAATGGCAAGTCTGAAATCATTTTTGCATCGCAATGATAAATTATGTAAATATAAGAGTGATAAAATTTTAAATATTGAACTCTTTACTAATGAACTTTTAAAGGTTAGTTATGATAAAAACCAAATATTGAGTACAGTAAATTCATTTAATAATAAGAAGAGTGTTTGCAATGTTACTTTAGATAATAAAAATGGATATCTATGCCATTTGTAAATAACATGCAATCTAAATTAATTAAGAATATATTTAAAGAAAAGTATAATATTTCATTTTGTTTTCCTCCGAATGTTAATCGATTGATTAATAATTCTAATAGTATAATTCCTAAATTGCAAAGAAGTAATATAATTTATCAGATTTCATGTGGATGTCAGAAATTTTACATCGGTGAATCGAGATGTTCTGTGGAAAAAAGATTGAAGGAGCATCAATTATTATATAACGAAAATAACGTAAATAGTCAATTTAATACAGCTTCAGTATTCTTTTACCATGAAAAAACTTGTAATTATTAAGTTTACATTTAATAGTAATGAAATAAAAATATTAATGGAAGAAAGAAATCATAAAAAGAGAAAAATTAAAGAGGCAATATTAATTGATAAATATAAAAATGATGTTAATAATAGGCAAGTTGCGACCATACACAGCTTATGGAAATATAAGTAACATTAAGTTTAAAAATTTGAAATTCAGTTAAAGCTGACGAGGACCGTTAAAATTTATATATATAATATTTTATAACGGGTACTGTATTATATATATATTGTGTTTGAGAAAGAAATAAGCTCTGAGGAAAGTATTTGTTATTGTACTGAAACGTCAGTTATTTAGCTATTATATTTTTATTACACAGAAGCTTCCAGAAATAATACTATGAATTCATCATTTTTCAGGGAGAATATTAGAATTAATATATATAGAATAGAATAATTAAATGACAATTTTAATGTGTAATATAATTCTTGATGTATATGAAATCTTTTGGCATTATGTTTATTAAATTTAATTATCTGCCATTATGCCATCATTCAACCACTTTAAATAAATGAGAATGATATTGATTATGACTACTTCTTGATTTGTGAAAAATTGGATAGGGATATTTGTATAGTTCAACATTACTTTATGAAAGTGTTATTGAGTCACCAGTCTATTTAATCTTAAATAATTTACACAAGGTAAAATCTTGAAATGTTTATTTTTGTAAATTTATAATTAATCGAAAACACATGAGTCATTTTTAATATAAAATATTTCTGTGATCTGATGGAAATTTTTTGACGTCACTGTTTTTATTAAATTTAATGCCAAAATATGCTAAAGCTAAACTAGGATTAATACATCAATTACTTATTTTAAACAAAGATTAATTAATCCTGGCAATTAAACCAATGATTTATTGGCTGTTTCCCAACCTGTGGTACGCGTACCACTGGTGGTACGCGAATTGCTGGTTGGTGGTACACGAAAAATAATCAATAATGGCGGACATTAAAAAAAAAATCATAAAAATATCATAGAAACGTTTTTTCCTATAATTCATAAAAATTATTTTAATTAATAATATTATACTGTACAGTAAAGTTGTTAATATGTACTGTCGATAACGATCTTTAATGTTAATGATAAAATTGAAAGTTGATTAAGAAATTAGATTTTTGGAAACAGTAATATATATAAGTATCGAAAACAATCAACTGGAACTATTTGAAACTCTACATATTTTTTTGTTTGAAAATAAGGTTAGTTTGTCTCAAGATATACGAGAAAATATAATAGCACATTTAACAGGATTAAAATTGTCTTTCATGGAATATTTTCCAAAACCCGAAAACACAAATGATAATTGGATTTCAAACCCCTTCTCTGAAGAAAATTTAGAAAAAGCTACATCATTATCAATAAAAGATAAAGAAAATTTAATAGAATTATCATGTGACAGAACTTTACAAGTAGAATTCAAACGACACGATCTAATTAATATTGGTTAATCATTAAAGAATATGAACAACTTTCTGAGAAAGCTCTTAAATTATTATTACCGTTTACTAGTACAGAATTAATAGAAAGAGATATTTTTTAAAAAAATAAGTATCGAAACAGATTGAACGCAGCTGTAGACTTAAGGGTATACCTCGCATCTTTTGAACCAAATTTCAAAAAATTATGTTATTCGAAACAAGCACAAAGATCTCATTAAATTTATTTTATAAAAATATTTGATTATGATAAGAAAATATATTAATTGGTTTTTATAATTTTGTGTTTTTATTAAACCCATTTATTAGTAAACGAAATATGACAAAATAGTAGATAAATAATGAGTTGGATCAAGGCAAATCAATCTAAATTATTTAATTTGAAAGAATGTATCAGAAAAGGATCATACCCAGAAATTAGACTCTCATTAATTCTTGATCATCTATTGTGGATTACTAGATGTAAGCTAGTATTTAATCATCAAAATTTTAATCTTATTAACTTTATGCTGAACAATATAAAGAAAACAAAAGATAGCCTGATAACCCCTGAGGTTATTTTTACCATGACTTGGGACATGCTGAATTTATCCTCTCCATGGTCCAACCAATAGCAAGATGCTCCGAAAAAGAGAAAACAGACTCAAATTCGGTAAAACCAAATGAAGGAATGGGAAAACACTTTGAACAAAATATGTACAAAATAACCTTTAATGTAATAATGTAATCTTTAATAAATTATTTTGGAAAAAATATGAAACTTCGAACAAACACATACATATAAATGTGTTACAGTGAGTTTATAATTTCAGTGAGTTTATAATCTGGCATGATGTTTAGGCGTGTTTCAATGTAATTTGTCTCATTATGAGATGTGAATACATACATGGTCACCCTATAATATTTATAATGCAAATAAAACAACACACTCGCAATAACAAATTTCACGAAATACAATCATTTTTACGAAGTGGTACAATTTAGCGTAATGTACTACCAAGTGGTACGTTAGCCAAAAAAGGTTGGGAAACACTGGGCTAGATTATAATTGATTTATATATATAAACTAACATTCATTTATTGGCTTATTTTAGAGCAAAGGGCCTCTTCAATAGCAGTGAAGAGAAAGCACTGAACTCCATATTTATCAAAATGCTGAATGTTAAGGTTTGATTACTTTTTTACTCTTTAAAGATAAGTTTAATCAATATTGCATGGATAGTTAAGCAGGTTCATCATAATCATCATCATCAAACATTATCAATCCACTGTAGTATGAAGGTCTCTCAAAGTTTAATCCATCTTCTCCAATCTTTAGCTTCTCATCTCCACATCATCCTTGCACATTTTCTTATTTCATCCATCCATCTCATATGTGGTTTCTTTCTGTGTCTTTTAGAATCTCTTGGAATCCAGTTTAAGATCTCAATTGTCCATCTATTATCATCTCTTCTAACAAATATGTCCAGCCCAACTCCACTTCAGTCTTTTAATTCTTTCAATGAGATCAGTACTCATGTTTGTTCTCTTACCCATATATTGTGTTTTCGATCTCTTCTTGTTACTCCCAATATAACATCCCTCCATACTTCTTTGAGTGGTCTGAAGTCTCTGTATTGCTCTTCTATTAAATGTCTATGTCTCAGATCCATAAGTAAGAACTAGTAAAACACATTTAGTAAAAAACTTTTTTTTTTCAAACACAAAGGCATATTTCCTTTTAGTATCAAGTTATTTCTATCAAAAGCACTCCAACCAAGTTTAATTTTATGATCCATTATGTTTCCATCTGTATTAATAATCTGACAAAGATATTTGTAGCTGTTAACTTTTTTTAAATCATCATAATAAATCTTTATTTTCATATTTTGAGAAATATAACATTTAACATTTATCTTTTTAACATTTATCTTTAGTCCTACTTTCCTACTTTCTCTGATAACTCCTGCAACATTTCCTGCAATTCTAAAACATTATTTGCAAAAACAATTACATCATCTGCAAAATCTAAATGACTTAAATAATCTCCATTTACTTTCACTCCTTTAGCTTCCCATTTTAATCCACAAAATACTTCTTGTAGCACTGCTGTAAAAAGTTTTGGAGATATGGACTCACCCTGTCTTACACTTTTGTCAGTGTTGACCTGCCTGGTATCATTATGTAATCTAATTATTGCTTTTGCATTTTTAGAAAATATTATTTAAAATCTGACAATATCCTGGATCTATACCTTGATGATCCAATGCTTTAAACATGAAAAATATAAAAATGAAATTTATGGATAATAATAAAATAACTCAATAGTTTTTTAATTGGATTTTGAAGAAGAAATAAACTACAAAATGAATCCAAAATATAACCAGATAGGCTAAAGAATTGAACAAAGATATTGCGTCAGTTTAACAGAATAAAAAAAAATAGAACAAAAGTGTGGCGAAAAGTTAATTGCTAAACAATAAAAATTGTGAAAGAAAAATATCAGTAATAAAAATAAAAAACAGAGAGAGAGCAAATATAAAAATTAAAGATTTAGACAGTTTAATGTAAGCAGATTATCAGGAGTAAACATTTTATGATTATAACAATGCTTTAAGCTCCAGCATGATGCAGAGAATAAATTGGGCTTTGTTTTGTGGTTTAAATTTAAAAAATGAAAAAATATATAAACCATTTATTACTAGAATGAAGACGCAATCAGAAAAAATGGAAATAATGAATTTTAAAAAATTAAATATAAATTAAGAAAATATATAATAAGTGGATTTATATTTGTTATCATGGGATTAAATAATGATTAGAATCGTTATAAAACGACAGAAAAAATTGGACAAAAAGAATTTTATAAAAATAGGATTGAAAATAAATTCATCTAAAGATTTAAAAGATTTGCAGGTTAGAAAATGATAAAAGAAAAAATATGACAGCCAACGAGTTTCTTTGGGCTTAATGACTCAGTGTGCCTGTTTTCAATGAAATAGAGGCTATGTTTCGTGCATTAAACGCCATTCGATATGTTGGATAGAAGTCAAACAAAATAGGAAGCAAATATTTCGTCATTAAATAAATCTCTTCTGAGAAAATGGGATGCTCAAGATTTTACGTGAGAGATGCAAAATGCAAGTTGAAAAATTGAAAATTTATACATAGTAATAGAATAGTTAAAATATTTTTTAATTGGTTTTAAGCAAATAAGTCATTAAATGGATTTAAAAAATATGTTGAATAAAGATTTGTGTTTGTTTATTTGCTTAAAAAGAGACTGAATGTATTATAAATATGTTAAAATGCAATATTAGTAAAGATTATAACAAAAAATATTGCCATTAATAAAAAGTAGATAAAGATGGAAAGCAAATGTGAAAAATGGGATAAGAAAAATGGGATACATAACAGTAAGAAAGTTATTAATTAAAAGAGATATTTTATGATAAAATATGGCTATTCATTATAACTTGATTAAAAGAATTTGTCATTAATTAATAAATTATAGATATTTATAATATAAAGAATGAAAATAATATTTTTATGAAAAATAAATATAAATTGTATGAATATAGAATTTTTTTAGGCTATTGATAATGATAAAGATATTTTTATAGATAAAGTTGTTGAATAAACAAGAGGTGAGTTTTGGCAGTAGGGAGTTTCCTTGAGATCAGGGATTCCTGACTTTATTAACAGAGAAGCTATGTCGTCCTAGCCCATTTTAGAACTAAGACACGATTATGCCCCTTTATACAGATTTTGTAATATTTACAAGGATTAAAAGAAGTTTTATAAATATCTTGAGTAAATATAAGAAAGTGAATGTTGTGCCAGATCTTTTCCTTGCTGATGATACCTTTTAGGGTACAAAAATATACAAGATGTGGAATTACTTATGGAAATTTGTGCTAATAAAATAATTACGATTATTTGCCAAAGAAAACAAATACAAATGTTTTAGAAATATGAATGTGAAGGAAATAACTAAATTTAATTATTTAGAAACTATTTTGTTTAACCAAAATGATTATTTGAGCGTCTTCCTATTTATTACTTATATTAATTATTTGCTATTAGAAATTGAATACAAAATACCTTTCATCAATATTCCACTCATCAATAAAAATGATAAATATATTTTCTATATGGATGACTATCATCTTTCTCCCTTCAAAAAATTTCTTTTTGCATTGACAACAAGTCTTGAAGATGATACAAAACAGTACAATTTCCATTTTAGCCTCAATAAATCATCTACATGGAACATTTTAATAGCAAATAGTATGCCTTCTACCTTTACAGTACCTCCTCATAACTTTTTAGGTTTTCCCATTTACAACTCTACAATCAATTCCAAGATATTCCCCTTATATCCATGACTCTAAAATCAATTTTTTTATCTATAGTCTATTTATCATTTCCCAAAACATCTTATTATTCACCAAAAACACTACTTTTTTCAAAAAAGAAAAAAAAATTCATGTTGAAGAAAGGCTATGGTGATGTGTATTAAAACCATGCAAAAACATCCCTCTAACAATGATCTCTCACTTCATTATATCTCTATAATCTATATCCAAAATAATGAATGTTATCATCAATTTTCTCATACTTTTTCCAAACTTTCACAAATATATTTGCACCATCCCAACAGATACGCCACCAACAGTTAAAAATACCCTTTTCAAAAACCTTCTCAATATCCTTTCCACACACTCCATCCTCAAGCAACCTACTCTATTAACTAAAATTAATTACTGGGAAACTTATAATCTTGCCCAGAAATCTGAATAGTTATTAACACTCCAACTTTTTTTTCATTGCACAAATAAATAGATTATCCAAATATTTAAATTCTGAATCTTAGAGCCCAAATATCTTGATTTCTTTATCAAGATTAGTTTGGAAGCATTGTCGATCTGTAGCTTCTTACTTAAAAAATATTTCTGCAAATGCAGACTTAACTTCTTCATTCTGCCACAAAGAGGATATTTTCTGTTTAAATACCCATCACTTCAAATTTATCGAACTCCAATTAGATCTATTACTAGGACCCTATCAACCTCACTCATAACGCTCTCATCAACAGCGTAGAGAGAGGATAGGGGGGACTATTCCCAAGCATTAGAGCAACTATTTCTATTATATTAATTCTTTGTTTTCTTAGATGCTACTTCTTCTACACAGTCCAATCTAAAAAAAACTGCAATCTCATTTCTACAAAATAAAATTAAAATTAGACATTACACTCTCGCACCTCTAAATATATTTATATACATACAGCCACATGAAGCTTAATATCCATAACTTCACTACTAATAACCACTGATTATTAAAATTATAATACGATCTTTGCTTTGATACCAACATCTTTCATTAAGCATATAGGTTTCTGATATTAAAATTCATATACAATTAATCAGCTACCCAAATGAACACTAACCCCATAAAACCAGTTCAAATTTAACAGCACCCGACAGTCTAATTAATTCGCTACTATTTGTATAAAACTCTTTTTGAATATGATATATATATATAAATATATGCAATATTAACTCCCTTATATGTGTGTGCGTGTGTGTGTAATAGGTACTACACATTAATATAAACTATGTAATCACATAGTTCTCCAATAAAAATTATGATAAAAATAAAAATTTTATTCAGTTTTCACATACTAATTTTGAGTATTAAACTGGCATAGAGAAAGTATAATGTCAAAATTCAATATATGGAAATTATGAAATATGAATTTAAAAAAAGCATTCTTGGAGGAAATTAAATAAGAGTTTTTAAAAAAAACAGGCTTTAAATATATGTGGAAAGCAAATGAATCGGGTTAAAAAGAGATGAAATGATCAAGTTTCTACAAATATTATAAAAATGAAATTGGAGAAGTTTGGTAAATTGAAATTTATGAAAAGTATTATGGAATAACTAAAGTAGTTTTAACTGGATTTTGAGGGGAAACAATAAGTTGGGTAAAAAAGATATCACAGAATAGAGATCTGGCATGTTAGTTACTAAAGTTACATTAATTGGCATAGTCATGGTGAAGGAATAAAAATAGAAGAAATAATAGGAATATACTAAGAAATTGGGGAAAGATTTTATGTCACATTCTCTATAAAAAAATTGTGAGAATGTTTCAAAAAAATTATTAATTGTTAGATATCCACTTACCAATCAATATGGGATGAATAACTGAATTGGTTATGGACCAATTATATGAAATAAAAAACTAAATCTGATTAGAACCTGAAAAAAGGTTTCATGTTTATGAAGCCAAATTTAAACCCAGCTCTTGGCCATTGCAGGAAAATGGGCAACCACTGCATAATGAGGCCTTGGTGGATAGGGGGAGCAAATTTTTTTTTTTACTTTTCCTAATATATAATCGTATGTATATAAACTGAGAGAGAGAGAGAGAGAGAGTAGACTAAAATTATTGATACCTAAGTGTGGATGGTTTTTTAATAGCAGATTTGTCAAACTATTTAAACTCCAATTATTTCTTACGTTAGAAAACGGTTTGTTAATTGTTAAAGATTGCAGGGGTAATTCTGGCACTAAAATTTCTTCTACTTCCTCAAATATTGGAATTTCTTGAAATGTAAATAAAACTTTGATATTAGGACACTCATCTTTTAACATCATCCAATAAATTCCTTGAATTTTTTTACAAAATACTTCTGATTCTAAGTACTTTATATGGAGTTCTCGAAAAGTTTCTTTTGAAGAAACGGTTAAAGATTTCAAAATCTCCTCTGATAAATAATTATAATTTAAACGTAAGACATTCAAATTAGCAAAGTTTTTAAAAACCGGTCCCAATATATCATCAAGAATCTCACTTGTCGAATAAAAAAAATCTTCCAAATTCAAAGAGTATAATTGTTTTATACAACCTCGAGACAAAGATTTCATAATCCAATTAGCATCTTCACAAAGAAGAAAGGATAGAGCCATATCGAAGATTCGGATTTCTGTCTGAGTGTCCAAAAATGACGCTACAGCATTAATAAAGTTTAAACGAGGAATTTCATCCCATTCAAAACATTCGTACTCGAAAAGATGAACTACAAACTTTTTTAATTTAGCCTTTGAGGCCAGAATTCGAAAAAACAATGTTATTCTTTCCTGGATAAGATCTTGTACCAGAGGCCAAGGATTCCAAAGCGGATATCCTGAAATATACATTTCTTGTAAATAGTTTCCATATTTTTCCGCACATTTAACGGCTTTACAATGTTCTTCAGTAGGGCCAGAAAAAGAATTTAATTGAAAATGTCGAACTTGCCAGATTTTTGGAGAATCGAAAACGATGGACCAATTTTTGCAAACTAAAGAAGCAGAAAAGCGATCATTATCTGATAATTCTAAAAAAACAATCTCTAAAATTATATGAGGAAGTAACGTCCAATTTAAATCAGTCATTTAATTGAATCATAATGATGTCATAATAAACTTTAAAATGTAATAAGCATTATTCGATTTTTTTTCTTTTATTATAAAATCTAGCTAAATGTGTATTCTTCATTTTTAATTTCAGATCGTATTTGAAAATTAAAAATATTGAATATTAAAAATTTGTCAAGCGTTGTTAGCCTAGATATCATCGCAGCTGCCTTACAAGCAAATAGTTGGTTGTTCGCCTCCCGGCCGATGCTATGACTTATGGAAAAAAAATTGTTAAAAATGTTTACTCATTAAAATATGTAGTAATAAAGTTGATAGTCATTTGTTAATGCTTTATTTTACATGTGACTAACTGCTTTGTTTGATAATAAAGATTGGAATAAAAAGGAGTCATTATAAGATTCTCATACTATTAATCATTTTTCTGCAATAATTGTGTTATGGGATTATGCATTAGGCAACCATAATTTTATTCATTTAATAAAAACGCATTACAATTTTCACTTTTTTAAAAAAAATATATCTTCTACTTAAAATCTGAACTAGAAAATTTGTAATCTTGCCTGAAACAATATACAAGTAATAATTTCATTATAATTGCATGCAGATAGGGGGTTAATCTAATTAATAGCTATATACTTAATGAACTATTTAGAGTTCCATACACCTCCACAAATATGAAAAAAAATCTACAAGGGATGAACTAAAAATGATGTCTTATTAAAATTTATCTAGGTCTCTGTTTATGAGGACAATTTAGTATCAGTATTAACGTTGTTTATATACGAATTAGTGATGATATTGTTTTCTAAATAAAGGAGTACCACTTGAATGTAGAACAATTTGGGCAACTAAAAAATGATTAAGCGATTAACAGAGCTATTATTTAGTTAAACTTATAGAAAAGAAAATTTCATTGAACAGGTAAGTGACCAGAATTTTTTGAAAATGCAGTATATTTAGTAAAAGAAGTCCAAGTTGTATTTTCAATTCCTGGAATTTTTAGATCTACCAATAAAAAACAAATGATGGTCAAGCGTTGGTAGCAGATAGGTTAGCGCAGATGCCTTGTAAGCAAGCAGTTGCTTGCAGACAGTTGTCGCGGGTTCGCTTCTCCCGATAGTTTGACATATGGAAAAAAAAATGATATTAAAAATTGTAACACCTATTCTTATCATATCAGTTTTTGTACTTCAGCAAGTTCAAATATGAAAACCTTTTATTTCTTGCTTGGAGAGTGTTGTATCAGTACAAATACTTTAATTTTTTTAAAAACATTTATGCTATATTTTATCTATTCTTGCTACAATTAAACAGCCGGAGCCCTAAGCAAGGGGAGTCAGATGCCACATGGAATAAAAATAATGCAATGTAAATATTTTACTTCAAACTATTAAACTGAATACATTAACAATAGAAATAACAACAAACAAATAGAATATTGACTTTACATCGGTATAATAGAAAGTATATAAACATAATATAGAATATTAGTATTACTTATCTGCTTTAGCTAGATAAACTTTGAGATGTATTTAAATAATATTATAGACCAAGAAAGAATGGGCTGTAGGGATACAGGTAAATGTGGAAATATTTCTCATTTCTGCCATATTATACCCTAAAAATGTGCTTACAATTCACATATCACTTGAGGACAGTTTACAGAAATATGTCAGTGACACTAATACATTAAAAAAACAAAGAGTATGAAGTTAAGACTTACTGAGAATAAAATGAGTTCAACCCCCTACTTTATTCTTGTTCTTTGATCCCAGAAGAATTGTACCATATATATATATTGTGACCTGCTCTTTGGATCATCAACTAATCTAGACTCACGTTTGGCGCTATAACCCGCCTTTGTGTCCTTCTCTTTGAACGCTGGAATCATATATATGAATCTGGCCACACATTTCATGGCACCAAATCCGCCCTTTGTAACCTTCACTACCTGAATAATCAAGAATTTAAGTATAAAGAAACAAAAATGTAAAACTAATGAGATTATTCATTTTTTGCATAAAATTAGCATGAAACTATAGATCCACAGGAGATCACAAGGAGATTAATAAAGATGATAACTTCTTGTCAAACTAGCTTTAGAATCCACATGACAAACAAACAAACCAAATATGATGAAATAAATTTAATATCCATCAAACCAATAAATAACTAATAATTAACTCGTCAAATGAAATGATTCTAAGAATGAAGAGAAAAGAATGTAGACATGGGTGAATAATGAATGATTAAGATGATGATAGAATAAGAGTTAATGAATAGTTAAAATGATAAGAGAATAAAAATTAATGAATGATTCATCAATTATGATAATGAATTAATGTCAAATGAGAATGAATAATAAAAGAATGCAAGCAATGTTGATGATGGAAACTGAAATCTTGAACTATAAACTAATATTGTATTAAATGTAAGAAGATAAGTTAAATAAAAATAAGGATTCCAAACTTGACAAAACCAGAATATTTATCATAAAGTCAAATAAGCTCTACATTTTATGACAAAAGAAATAATTTACATCTTAAAGTTTGGTTGACTTTCATAAAACAGTGAAAGTAATATACTTCATGTACAACTATGATAAATAACTAGCTATAAAATTTATTACAACTTTAAATTCTACCTTAAAACTTAACAAGTAATTCTTGTCAGGATTCTATTATTTCCAAATTGTTATACAACATATATTTGGGTCAGTGAGAGGGATTTTGCCACTACCCAAAAAAATGCACAAATTAGTTCTTCATATAAACTCAAATTTACAACTATATTTAGCAGTTCCACCTAAACTTTATAAATTTTAAAATTTAGAAATAGGAATGACTTTTCAATAATAATAATAATAATAATAATAATAATAATAATAATAATAATAATAATAATAATAATAAGAATAAGAATAAGAATAAGAATAATAATAATAATAATAATAATAATAATAATAATAATAATAATAATAATATAAAAAAACTTACCAAATTCCTTTTCTCAAATAATTATAAACAATGTGATCAAGATAAGTGAATAATAGATCTGTGGGTTCAAATAAACTAATTAAACTAAGACTAAGTATTTATCTTTTAGTATGTCACTTATAACATTATGTACTCCAGGTCAATAATATTTAATTATTGTGTGATGATGCATTAGATGTACTAATAAATTATAGGGCTTAACCAAATTATTAGGATATAACATCATATAGTTAATTGTACTATATTGGTCAATAATGATTTCAATATATATATATAATTTACTGATATGGCGATAGCAATAACAATAATAATGTGTATGGTGATTAGCAATAAGACTACAGACAACCAAATAAATTCTTAACATAACAAGATTTATTTACAATATTTACAAATTTTAATTTAGAGACATTGTATGAAATAAAACCAATACATTAAATTAAACTCAGGAATGGGGAAAATACCTGATATACCATTGACCATACTCTTAGACAATAGGACTAACTTATACAATGATATTAAGTATCACTTATTGCTGTTTAGCCTATCTTAAAGAATAAGATAATGAAACTTATTTAAGTTGAACTAGCTTAAATTACAAAAACAACAATATATTTAGGACTTTAGGGTTTGCATAAATTTTAAATTCAAAAGTTATAAAGTAATGCATCATACTAAAGCCATTTCTTTTATCAGAATACAATAAGGGCAATTATCATATTCTGCACAATTAATAATTGATTAAAATTTGAGACAAATAGGTTTAGTGTATTAAAGCAGGGACAGATCTCAAAAGTCAAATACACATGTCACTAAAACATTGCTTATGTCCACAACGTTATCATTTTTATAATTAACCTATCTATAGGTGAATCACTGCTTGATAAAACAAATAAATCAATATTTTATATTTAAAGTGGACATGTTCATCGGCAAACTTAATAAATGAAAAAAAAACTTATATTAATTCTTTTATATAAGAAAGCAATTAGGTCTATAGTATATCTCTAATAAAATGTCTATTTGTTCACTCTTTAATAAAATATTAAAGGCTATTTTAAAAGTGTGAGAAATACATCTCCCTCTCTCTCTCCCCCAGATAAATGACATTTAATATTATGTTTCCCTTAGTTGGAAAAATAGCAAAATACATATAGAATAAGTGTATATATTTTGTACATCTTTATATACTTTTAAACATATTTATACTACAATAAGTACATATAAAAAAAATTCCCAAATGACACTTGACATAAGTATTATACCAATAACACAGCACTAATAAAAAAAAATAATAAACGAACATTTTCTCCCATTAGATTTTTATCCTTTTTAGTCAGAGTTTGTTTCATTCTGGTAAGTTAAAATAATTAGAACTGATATTATGATGAGTAAACATTCCGAAAATAATGCATATATATATATATATTGATTCTTCTGTTCGATGTTAATATAATCAGACAATATTCAAATACTTTTCCAAAGGCAAAGACAAAAAAAAAACCCCATTGGTTTATGTACCGATGTCAGATAGTGAGATATTTAAACATTTTGGTAAAGGTTTACTATAACGGTCTATCTATGTTTGCCCTCTATTGTTTAAAATTTAAACTAAATTGTTTGAGAATCTTACGTGTATGTTATTATATTACAAATAAATTAAAATTTAATCAAATGTAAAAGATAATAAAAAAACATTTACCTTTCTAAATATAATTATGTCCTATACACACTAGGAAATTGGAGAAAAAAGCGGTATTGCTGTATCTACTTCAGAGGGCAAATTCATGCAGGTATGATGAAAACAAAGCTCTGCTAGTGCCAGATTGGAATTTCAGCTTACGCTTTGCTCTCATCCACATGTTTTCAATATTCTGGGTGTGTATGTCTTGGTCTTCAGGATGCATGAAGTTGTCCTGATGGATGACAACCGAATGCATATACACACCATTGTTGAGACTGCTGATGTTATTGTACGCAGCCCAGCCATCTGAAATAATGTGTGTACCTGATAAAATGAACCACTGTATCAGGCCCCCAGTGTATCAGCTGTCCTGTCTGCAACTTCTGTCAAGAAGCACTTTTTTGATGCTCTCTCTATACCGCCAAAGACCCAATGACCTCTCCATATAGTCCCCCTGTGATATTTTTGGTGGAAATAATAGGTTTCGTCAATTTTGACACTTAATGGCTCCCCATTATCCTCAAATCCACTGAGAACTGTTGGATTTGTGTCAAAATATTTGGCACATTCCTACCGGAAAAAATTAGCCCAGTCAATATTTTTTTGCTGATGCCGGTCTCATGCACAATGTGTTGTTGGGGCAAATCACGCACTGAAAAATACACTATGCTTATAATTGTTCCCAGAGACAGATGACTTTGGAAAAAGAAAGACTTCTTTCTGATTTAGATGCAATGGTGACATATTCTGCATTGCCATCTACACCCATATAAGCCTGTAGAATACATCACCAGCACACACCGAACACCCCATTGTTGGTATAAGGCTTAGTTCTTCAGAAGGAGTCTTCATGCAAGCCATTTGATGGCCAATTCCATAGTTTGTATGGCATCCCATAACTGGCACAGATTTCATTCTTCTGCCAGAATAGCAGCAACACTCAAAATTTTACCATCAGGTACTAAGCATATAGCAGACATTTTTTCAACTATAAAACTGTACACGTGTGCATGTAATTTGTGCGGTTGAACACATAGGGGGTCTTTTTTTTGCAATATGTGCTATAAATGTAGTTATTTTAAATTCTTAAGTTGTAGACAGTTTAAATTCTTAACTTTCAAATAAATTAAAAATAATTCTTTTAATTAATGTCATGTAATTAATCCAACATTCAGATTCTTTAAAAAGGTTCTTTTTTTATTATCTTTTACATTTGATTAAATTTTAATTTATTTGTAATACACATAAGATTCTCAAACAATTTAGTTTAAATTTTAAACAATAGAGAGCAAACGTAGATTTATAGTAAACCCTTACCAATATTTTTCCAGTGTAGCATAATTAAAATTGATTTATTCATATCTTAATTCAGATAATTTGCCTTTAAAATGACTTTAGAATTTCATTCTAATTAACATATTCAATTTTTTTTTTTAAAAAAAATTATTTATTTATTCTGTTCTTTCCTCCTGCGGTAAGATTTGTAACAACTTTAAACAATCTGGGCATTTTAAAACCATTTTTAAAATCTTATTTATACACGTTGCACAGTAAAAATTTAAAAGTAAATATTTATTTAATTACATTTCCCTTGGCAAGGTAATAACTGTTTAGCAATAATCCAATTATAAATACAATATCCTTAGCATTTTAATTAATTTGTAATTGATTATTTCTATCATTACACAAATTCGCGCTACAGAAAAATTAGCAGATGAGCTTTATTTCTTTAAAAAAGCATAAAGAATAAAATCATGCACTTATCTTTTAACTTTATTAAAAGTTGTATGATTAAAAAATGACTTTTTTAATTTGTTTATATTATCCTTTGACATTTTCCTTCAAAACTATTTTGAATTATTTTCTTGAAATTACAATTTACAAACAAATGTCTTTTCTGCTCCAGCTTAAGAGTGGCGCGAAAAACAAACATGATCAGCTCTTTCTTTTAAATGTAAATAATTTGTGCATCATTTTTAAATCTGAGAATTTAAAATTATAAATGAAATAACAGCAAAAGCTTATTTTTTCTTGAATTGTTCTGAGTTTGAAGCAATATTTATTTAAGTAAATCCTAATCCACATGGCTCTGATTTTTCCTTTCTAGTATGACCATCTAGAACCATCAATAGATGGGGAAAATGATATTAAAACGGTAGCTAGGTTTTAAGATTTCTATTCAATCATTTTTAGATATCAATATATTATAATCCCATTCAATTAGATTCCAAAATTTTGATTTTTCAGCTTTTTCCCCCTTATTTTATAAGAATAGAATCGAAGTCTGTTGTTTCTAGCTCTCTTTTTCTTAATCACCCCCTAAAACTTGGTTAGATAATATATAGCTTTTATTACAATGCATTGTGGTGCTCCCCCTACCTTCTTTTTTAATAACTACTCATTATATTCAAAAACCGTTTTGGATTCACTACAAAAAAAATATATGCTTAAGGAATTGACTAAATAAATGTGCGTTTAAATAAATTTATAATTACAACTTTAAATTATCGTAATAGATTTCTCACTATAATATCTTTCCATTGACTCATTGTAAATCGAAAGATTTCATGAGTATTAATGTGTAATAAGAAATGAGGACTTAATTAGTGAAGTATTGAATAGCTTCATACTCTCAGATCGAACTGCTTCAGCTTCACCTATTTAAATAGAAAGTAGGTTGAAGTAAAGAAGGGTTCCCCTCTTTTCTAACCAATGAGTAAGCTTGTGGTTTTAAGATCTGTAGAGGTCCCTACTATTGCATTTTATACGCATGTGCTTGAGGCTACAGCCTTAATGAATATTATTTATGTAATAAATGTGCATTTAAATAAATTTATAATTACAACTTTAAATTATCGTAATAGATTTCTCACTATAAAATCTTTCGATTGACTCATAAATTGAAAGATTTCACGAGTATTAATGTGTAATAAGAAATGTGGACTTAATTAGTGAAGTATTGAATAGCTTCACACTCTCAGATTGAACCGCTTCAGCTTCACCTATTTAAATAGAAAGTAGGTTGAAGTAAAGAAGGGTTCCCCTCTTTTTTTCCAATGAGTAAGCTTGTGGTTTTAAGACCTGTAGAGGTCCCTACTATCACATTTTATATGCATGTGCTTGAGGCTACAGCCTTAATGAATATTATTTACAAGATTTAATAAATTTAATTTATTTGTTTATTTATTTCAATTGCTATTCAACAATAATAAAACCTCTTCTCCACTCAAGCAGATTTCCTAGTGCATCCAGAACGGTCTTTATTTAAAGCCACTTATTAAGATTTTCATGCCAGATATACTATTATGCTTTAAAATTTTGGATTATTCAATATAGGGACCTAAATAAAAGGTCACAATATATATATATATGGTACAAATGTGTTGGCATAGGGTATTAAAAGCTAAAGGAAATAAGATTTTAAAATCACTCAATGGGAGCAATTTAATTTTCTTTTTTAATTAGTATTTTTTAATATGTACAATGAAGGTTATTTATATTTTCATATTATCTATTTAATTAAAGTTAAAAGCGGAGGGAATAAAAATGCATACAGATTTTTATCCAAATAAATAAAAGAAAGACATTCCAAACATAAATGATTACTATCAGAATTTACCTATAATTAAATATTGTTCCTAAGGAATTTACAAAAAAAAAAAAGAACTTAGTAACTAAAACAAAAAAAGAATTTAGAAGTCTTACATTCTGATAGAAAAACAAAAGATAAAAAAAATATATGCACTGAGAAATCTCAAAACTGGTCGAGAGTATAAAAAGCAAATAACTTCGAGCAAGGTCTTGTCTATTCTATTTTGGCTGGATGTTCTCATACATCCTAGATGGAGGGAGAAAGGATTCTTTGCAGTTTTCTTATTCTCACAGCTGTAGTTAGATGCCTTCATATATGATGCTCATATTGCTGAACTAGTCTTCATGTGGGAGTGGAAACCAGAGCATTTGCAGATAGCTTCTTTCATCATAAAGAGGCACTCCAAAAAGCTTTCAAGTAAAGCCTTAAAGCAGGTCACGAACATGAAAATATCAACAGAAGAAATCAAACTACAATGAGCTCCTTCATTCCAAGAAATAATGTATGCTACAATAACCTACAATCTACATAAAGTCACAGAACTTATCGGTAAGTTACATCTAATTAAATGATTGCAAACTAAATTTAACTATAAATGTTATCTATGAACTTCTAATACTGAGACATTCCCAGAAGACATTCATTTTATCCATGTATTGCTTTCTAGAAAAAACTTAAGATCAGAAATAAAAGAATTGAACTGTTTGAATTAATTATTTGATTAATATTACTATCTAGATGAGCATGTGTATGTTCTTTCCATTTTATTAATAATTTCATTTAAATATTTTAATTTGTCTTAATAAAATATTTAACATTAATATAACAATTTCATTGTATGTTCTTAATTTTAGTTTATTAGATTTTATTATTAAGGTTTGAGAAATGTCTAAATTACCTATACCAACATAACATGTTCATTTAATATATGAATGCTGGGGTAAATTCTTATATATATATATATGTATATATTGTACCGAAGTACATTGATATTTAATTAATTTTATGAATCCTGTGTTTTAAAATATAAAAATTTAAAATTGAGAGAATAAAATGTAAATCTAAAAAGCAGGGGAGACGGGGAATTTGTTATTAAATAAAAATAAACTGGAAACGCTTTTTAAAATAATAAGATTTTTTTTGTTTAAAAGAGAAAAAAAAGTCTTGTAATAAAAAATGATTTTAATATTTTTTAAATGAATTTATAATAAAATAAATAAAGAGATTTCGTTTTATCTTATAATAAAATAATTAAATATATCTGCATGTGTGTATGTGATTTTAATAAAAAATAGAAGCAAAAGCTGGTTTATTTCATGAGACCAAAGACGCTGCTGCTAATAAAGTTTTCCATTGTTTAAAACAGTATAAATAGCTCAACATTTTATTATTCTTTGGCTTGTGTGTGTGTGTGGTGCTTATTTCTTGAAGTAATATCTCCAAAAAAATGTTGCATTGTTAAAATCAGCATGGTGTGCAGTCGACCGAAGCCACTCTATGCATTTAAGATCTGCAATTAGTTGGAAAGTGATCATGTTTAAATAAACTAAACAAACAGCGGAGTGTGTGTACACCAAACCAGCCACAAAAATCATACTATATCACTGGATCTACGGAGGAGTCATTTACTAGTCATTAATGAGTTAAAAATAATTCCATTATGCTGTTTCTGTCGTATTAAAAAAAAATCCTAGGTAATTATTTGAATTTGATATCTTAATATTTCCAATTTCTTCTTAAAATACAAGATAGACTTTATTAAAAGAACTTTGAACTTTATGAATTAATCTTAAAAATAAAACTTTAAACTTCAAAAGATAATATTTGCAATAATAAAAATAAGTAAAATCAGCTTCTATTATTAAATAATATTTTGAAACAATTGCATGCACGTATGTGTGATTTGATTTTTTTTGTTAAAAAAAAAAAGAAATTACATATAATGTAATGTGTATACTTTATTTTCTAAAGTAATGTATTAAAATGCTTTATTTTAATTTTTTTTTTAAAAAAGTCTGTGTGTTTCATTATAAGATAAAATGATTAATTTATTTTAAATGAAAAAAATACTTAAATTACTTTTCTTAAAATATTTATGTTTATTTTGATATGTGCAGGTAAGTATAAATATTTATTTTTCTTAATAAAAGTAGGAGGAAAAAATCTAATTATTGATAATAGTATTTCATAAAAAATTTGCTAAGTTAAAGATATAATAACGTGAAAGCTAAACACCTTCAAACAAATACGCTTTAAAAATGCTTATGTGACAGCCAATCAGATGGAATAATGGCATCACATGGGACTCTAAATTCTAAAACACAAGCCAGAACTATTAAAAAAAGATGGGACCCATCTTAATCTATGCCTCAATTATATTTAAATAAGCCAGACTAAAGCATTTTGAACTAAGAGTGTGAAGCTTAAATACCTTAACATTTAATCCACTAAATATTATATATATAAATTAACAATGCGAAATCATCCGATTTACAACGAAGAAATATTTTTAAATCTAATGAAATGATATTAATAAATGTAAATATATTAAATTTAAGTGTAAACAGATAATATATAATAACGTGAAAGCTAAACACCTTCAAACAGATACACTTTAAAAATGCTTATATATTATCTGTTTACGCTTAAATTTAATATATTTACATTTATTAATATCATTTCATTAGATTTAAAAATATTTCTTCATTGTAAATCGGATGATTTCGCGTTGTTAATTTATATATATAATATTTAGTGGATTAAATGTGAAGGTATTTAAGCTTCACACTCTTAGTTCAAAATGCTTTAGTCTGGCTTATTTAAATATAATTGAGGCATAGATTAAGATGGATCCCATCTTTTTCTAATAGTTCTGGCTTGTGTTTTAGAATTTAGAGTCCCATGTGATGCCATTATTCCATCTGATTGGCTGTCACATAAGCATTTTTAAAGCGTATCTGTTTGAAGGTGTTTAGCTTTCATGTTATTATATATTATCTGTTTATGCTTAAATTTAATATATTTACATTTAAGTTAAAGATATAAATGTTTTGGCAGTCAGTATAATATTAGTATTATGGTTTTAAAGGATTGAAGTATTATTTTGAATGGTTCAGGAAATTATTTTAGTTTTTTTAAAGTTGTAGTAGCTTTGAGGGGGCACTTAAGATATCTTTTGTTTGTCTATTAGTGGGTGGTTGGAAACTGATTGAGCTAGCGGGGATTTCAGGTACCAAGTTATGCTGATCAGATAGACATGCTAATTCTAACGTAATTAGCTGGCACCTAAGGGATTTTCTTTCTTCTTTTATAAATAAAATAGTTTATTTGGGTCGGTGTATATTTGGTAGTCGAGCGTTGGGTGTTATTGGTAGTTCACTATTGATGATAGTTGACGCTTTACCTGAAAACCAACCACTTTCTGGAAGAGAAATTTAGGAGGACAAAGTATAATAAAATATTAATTGATATATATTTTTTTGTCGATAGTTGTTGTTGTTTCCCGTATTTAATTGGTAATTTTAGGTGTAATTGAGAGGCAGTTGGTTCAATATATATATTATAATGATCTGGATAAGATAAACTTAAGGTATCTGCACTACAGGGCGCCATCTAGGCATTTGAACCTAGAAAAATTTATAAAGTAGGCAGATACGTAAGTCAAAAAAAAATTTTTTTTTTTTTTTTTAAATTTTGATTCCGGTCATTAGCCCATGTCACTAGCTCAGTGGAATAGCAGAGATTTAATAATATAATATCTTATCTATGTATATTTTTTTTTAAAAAGAATAAAATAAGCCACTGCCAGTAATTAACATACAAACATTTATTAACACACATATATATAAGATTGAAAATTGTTTTAGTATCAGTTTACATTTTAACATTTAACATTATTTTTAACTTTACTTTAGATTTTAATTTACATTTTAATTTCTATTATATTATAAGCTTACATTTTAATTAAGTTCGCACAGATGGAATTATAAAAATTTGTTTTAATAATGTTGAGTATAGATCGGTTACATAGATTACAACGGTTAAAAACATTTCAAAGTAAACATAAACGATCAAAATATAAAATCATTGATACTGACAATTGCAGAGGGAAATTTATAAGTAACCTAATAGTATTCACCATAAGATACTTGCATTGTCACCAATAACTTAAAAGACATCTGAATAAATACATTTTAGATACTCACCGTAAGGTATCATTATTTATTGAATGTCTAGATATTTTGATCAAATATGATATCCAAAACATAATTAACCGATAACGAATCCATGCAAACGTCTATAAACAACTTAAATTTAAATGCATTTTTATTTAGAGTGTCGAGTATGAATAGACTACACAGATTTGCATTTGAAAGAAAATATTCTATCTTTATTTAACCTTAGGCCAAAGGTTCACAGTCAAACCAAACTTCAATTCATCTGATATATCGATGTGTTCAATGTAATATGAATATGGCAGCACAATTAGGTTAAGAGAAGAAACTGCTTCTCTTCAGATAGGAATATTACATCTATCTGATGATGAGAGCAATAAAAAAAAAACTCCATAGAAAAGGAACTGCGGTCTCTGTCTTATAATTCCTCCCATAGGCAAAACAAGTGTGTGCGGTGTATAATAGCGATTCTGCCCATAGAAAATCTCGTACTACATCTACTATTACACCAATATATCGAATCCATTGACCTAATTCAACCTGAACCGAATAACCTAAGATTACCCTCCCCTAATATAACTTTACAAATCTATATAGCCATTCATGGCCGACTTAAGTTTAATATTTATATAACTAGTTTAATGAAAAACAGAAATCATAATAAAACTTAAAGAACAAAAAAAAAACTAAATGGAAATGATTTAAAAAAAAAATACATCATATAAAATTATAACTAATTAATAAATTAAGTTGGTCAGATAGAAATCTATTTCTTTTTAAATACGGGACAAGTTTTAGAAATAAAGTTCTTATTGTTTAGAAATGTAGATAAAGTTTTTACGATTTTGAAAAATGTCCAGCTTTATCCGTGGCTTGCCATTTGAACGTGAATTCCCATACCGTCCTAAATAGATATTGGTATCCAGTTAGCCATTGTTTTTTTATTTATCCAGAGGTCTTTTAGTTTAGCTGGTCCTTAATGTAGAAAAACGATGTCATTTCTTTTTTTTTAAACAAAACTGAAGGGATTGAGGAGTGCGTCTTTTCAATCCCTTCTCCTCCAACTCCGCACTAACACATATCTGTCCTCTTGTTAATCTAATTAATTAATAAATTTTCAAACTTGTCCTTTTATATTAATTTGAAGGATCCAATGGACGTTACATCATGATGATGATATGGTCCTTTTGCTGAGGTCCGATTCCATTGTTTTTCATTCATTGGCTATTTGTTTCTATTGTTTTCCTATCTGACCGATGTTTTTACATTTAAATGCCCAAGGCTAGTTTATATTTAACTAATTAAAACAATCATTTCCATTTCTGATTAATTAATGTGTTTTCAAACTTAAAGATATATTTTTATCTTTAAATCTCTACTGAAAATTTAGTTTTCATTTCAATAAAAATTTTATTAACAATAAATAGTGATTACATATTAATAAAGGATAAATAAATGAATAAATTGTACAATAATATGATTATATAATGTTCTATATGTCATCTGGCTAGATTATGTTATGAGAGCACAATGTTATACTCTTATGTGGTTAGGTATAGTGAAGAGATTCTAAGAACTTGTTTAATGGTATTAGCATTTTTAATATAGACATGAATATTTTCTTTTATAAATGACTATTCTATAATGCTGGGTAGGTGGGAATTGATAATCAGGAAAAGGAAAGAGCAATTAAAGACCAGGTGTCAGCAAAGACTTTACTGGAGGCAAGGAGCTGGTCACGTTTCTTGATTTTTTTGAGCGTTTGATAAAACAATGGTATGATTTGTGGGGGGGGGGGTAATTCCATGAGACTTTTGCATCTCACTATCCATATGGAATAAAGGACAAAGGTAGAAAGCCTTATTATTGAAAAAAAACCATTATGAATGGCATTTTCAAGTGAGAAAATCATATCAGGTCTTATGTTGGAATTGATTATAATTATATCTTTCAGAGTTTTAAGTCTTGGGCACCAGTGTATAATATGGTCTATGGTTTCATCTTCACGAGCACACAGACCACATATAGGGTCAATGCTGGTAAAACCTCTTCGGTGATAAAGAAACCAATTCGTGGGTAGCGCATTAAGATTTATTTTAATGATGAAGTCAAGGAATTTGGGTTCCAGACTCCATCTTTTGAAGTGTGTAATGAGTCTTTGATTGGTTACTTTTAGGCTGGTTTTAATGGGTTGTTGATTATAGTTGATTATATTGTATGCTTCCCATAAGGTGATTTTTTGGTTAAGGTTAAAGGGTATTATCGGGTTATAAAGTTGTAGTTGTTGTATTAGGGATGCTATCCATGAACTGGAAGAGGGTGGAGGACGATCTGTCGGTGTAATTTTTTTAATAATGTTAGAGTATCCGCAGGAGAGGATCAGATTATGTAGAGTGTTGTGGGTTTTCTGTAAAATGATTGCTTGTATTGAGTGGAATGACAGTCCATTGAACCTGCATGGTCATTGGATACCTCGCAAGCTAATAGCAACTGTCCTTCCTCTCCAGAGAAGTTTGGTGCATAATCGGTTAATTTTATTTTGAAACTGTTTAGACATTTTAACGAATGGAAGATAATATGAGATTTTTGGCATTATGATCATGTTGAGGAGGCCAACCTTTCCATATAATGAAAGGTATACTCTAGAGAGTGAAGTGGTGATGGCTTCAGTTGAATGGAGGATTGCATCTTGAATCTCTCTTGCCATTGCAGTTGGAGTTTTGTAGATTGGAAAACCTAGGTATCTTTGGGGTTTTGCAGAAAAGGGAGAGTTAATTTGTTTACCAGACATTATCTTCCAGATGGAAGATTTGTTAAAATTTATTTGTAGGCCAAGTTTCGCTGTATTTCTGTTTAATATGTTCATGAGATGAGGAAGGTATTTAATGGTGGGAAGCACAACCATGATGTCATCTATATATGCAAATACATTGAAGTTTTTATTGAGAGAGGGAAGGAAAATTCCAGGGAGGTTTTTTTCTATATCCATCAGAAGAGGGTTGATGTATGCTGTGAAGAAAAGGGCACTGAGCGGGGATCCTTGAGGGATCGACTTGTATGGCTTGAAGCCTGGTGTGATCTTGCCATCAAGAGAGAGAAAAATCTCTCTGTTGTTGAGCAGATTGCTGACCATCTGTACAATCCCAGCTGGAATGTCGCATTCCAACAGAATATCCAGAAGGATGTTTATCTGGACTGAATCAAATGCTGCCGCAACATCCAGCTGGACAGCAATAGGTTTTGATTTACGATGTCCTCTGATGTAATTGAACAGTGCAGTTACATTGGACATAGCATGCGAGGTTGATGATCCCTTTTTTCCGTATTGGTTTGACGAGATATGGCTAAGAATTTGAGTTTGTATTTGATCTTTAATGACTGACTCAATTATCTTGATAAGCAATGGGGTCATGGAAATTGGCCGGATACTGTTAATGTCGTTTAGTGGTTTTGCTTTTTTAATAAAAGGCACGAGTGCCACTGGGTAAAGATCTGTTATGTTTCTGTTGCCGGAGGCTAGGTGATCAATCATTTTTTTAATAATTGGCACAGTGAATTGACTGAGGTGTTTGAGAAGGAAATTTGGGATGCCATGAAGGCCAGGATGAACGCCGTCAGGGAGAGATGTTATCTTCTTTTTGATTTGGATTTCCGTGATGCCATGTTCGCCGGGGTCACCAGCATCCAACCAGCTGTTTATAGGAGGAACTCCATCTTTTTGCATTAATTGGCAGAATTGTTTGCTGATGTGCTGCATCATTGGAAAGCCAATAAGATTGGTTCCATTAGTATTAATGGATAAGGGAGTGATTTGTTTTTTATTGTATCCCAGTGCCCATCTGAGATAGTCTCTCATCCAGCAGTGTTGTTGTGCTAAGAAACATTTGGCTCTTCTGATGGATATATATTCTGCAAGGGACTTTTGCTTGATTTTGTAGAGATTTTTAAGGAAGATAATTTTTTCTGTATTTGTGAAATTTTGCTGTGATGCTTGAAGTTGTATATTAATGTCTGTTAGGTCATTTAGAAGGCCATTAGGTCCTTTGATTTTCCTGGTGTGGTGATTTAATATGGACTGAAGTATTCCAATGAAGGAAAACCAGCCCTCCTCAGCAGGCAGGGAAAGGATGTTTATTTTCTGGAAAAGGATGTATGCCTCAGACACTATCGCTTCGGTCATATTTGATTGGGTGATCATGCGCATGGTTTTACCAGGTCCATCAATAGGTGTAGGGATTGCAATAGGTGTAAGTTGTAAGATTAGAGCCATATGATCAGAGAAAGCAACAGGGGCCAAGGCTGCATCAAGGTTGAAATGGAGGTCTGGGGTGTAGAAAACCAAATCAATCAGGGACTTTTTAGTTTTAGTATAGAAAGAGTAGGCTTCAGGAGGGAAGAAACCCTCTCCACACATTAATCTGCGATTTATTAGATGCAAAAATCTCTTGTTGAAGTCATTGTATGTAGTGTTAAAGTCTCCCAGAAGAATAGTAGGAGAGGCTCTGTTAGCGTTGATGGCATTTAGGATATGGATTATTTTTAGATATTGAGAGGTGTCTTTGGCTGTATATATATAAGCTATGATGATCGGATAACCCCAATAGTCTATTTCTATGACAATAATATTGGCATCTAGGAATAGAATGCTAAAACTGTTTGGTGGTGTTGACTTGCTGAGAAGAATACCGACTCCACCTGAAGCAGAATGGCCTATGGAAAATCTAGTAAATCCGAGAGCTGAGAGAAGAGATAATATTTTATGATCAGTCTTATGGTGATATTTAGTTTCACCCATAAGAAGTATATGAGGGGAGCAGAGCGAGAGCCAGTTTTTAATAGCTAGAACTCTATCAATTGAGTTGATGCCGCGAATATTAATGCCAGCAATTTTGCAGAACATGATAGATTAATCCAAACCGTCCTCAGCAAAGTGTACCAAGTCAATGTGGGGCATCTCCATGTTAATGAGTTCTGATGTTGTTTGGAAATCAGAGTCTTGTGATTGAACTTGTGGATGGATTGGTGATATATTTGTTGGTTGAGGAAACGCATCCATGAAGTCTTCGGTGTCTGATGAAGTAGTGTAATCTGTCTGAGATTCGTCAGATGGATCAATGGTATCGATGGTTATAGGATCCATGGTTTTCCTCTTTTTTTCTATGGATTTGTGAAGCTTTGTGCTGGATATATCTGAGATTTGTTTGCTAGCGGGTGGTGGTGAATAATGTATTGGATGGGAGCTGTCATCATCAGAGCTTGATTTATCTGAGCGAATTGATTTTCTTTTAATTTTCTTATTTGTATTTTGGGTATTTGTTGTGTTGGTTTTTTGGGGGTTTTTAAGTTTAGTAGTGTTGTTTTCTTTTTCCTGTTCTTTTGATGAAAGTGTTTTTTTATTGTTATAAGAATTTGGTTTAAATTTTAGACCTGAGTCATTTTCGGTTTGCTGTAACTGTTGTGAAACATTAATTATGCTGACTTTCGGGTTGAGTGTTTGATAAGTATTTTCATCTGGATGGTTGATTACTGCAGGTGTTGAAGAATTGAGGACAGTTTGTGGATCACTTTGTTTAGGTTTGTTAGACTTAGCTGGCCCGAATGATGATGCATCATTGGTTTTAAGCTGGGTGGGAGTTGTTATAGATGAATTGTTTTGAAATTTTTTAAGTGTATTTTCTTCATCGCCTGGGTTTTCCTTGATCTCGTTAGATGGTTTGGTCATATTGTCTTCTTTTGTAGAAAGAGTTTGGCCTAGCATTGTTTCTCGGGGATTAGTACAATATGTATCTAATGAATGATCTTGAGTATTATTGGTTTGAGAGATTGGTTTAGTAGCAGTATATGTTATTGCTTGGTTCTCTGATTCACTACTATTAGTGTAGAGGTTGGTGTTTGTTCTTTCTTGAAGATTTTCATTTTGAAAGATAGGTTTGGATGTGAGAGGGTTTGTTGGAGGATTTATTTGAATCAGATTGTCTGGGTTTGTGAGGTTGCTGTTTGAATTAGTCCCATGTGGTGATTGTCTATTTAAGGATGTGATAGCCATATTAATAGGTCTACCAGGGCATCTGTGAACTTTATTCTTTTTAATACCACAGTGTATGCATATTCTTGCTGCACAATCTTTAATAAGGTGTGTTCTTTGAAGGCAGAAGAAACATTGTGGCTGTACTCCCCTGAAGGTCAAAACCATAGGAGAGCCTCTTGCAGTAATAATGGTGGGTATGTCAGTGGGTATAATGTTTTTCTTTAAAGTAAGTGTGAAGATAACTGTATTGGACAGGATTTGATCTTCGAAGTGAGGGTTTAATAGGTGTTTAAATTTGCTAACTGAACCATAATTAATAAGGATGTCTTGTAGTTCTTGTTCTTTCAAGTGGGCAAGGCAGTTTTGAATTCTGCCGGATAGTGTAACTGGACGGTTCATATCTATGGAGCAAAGTATATAATTTCCCAAAGATCGGTAGTTATTTTTAAAGTTCATACGGTCCGCCCACGTTTTAAACTCAACGATAACATAGCGGTCATTGGGATGATTAAGGATCATGTGAATGCCTCTGCCTAATTGATTTTGATTGATTAGACTGTATAATTGTTCTAGAGGGAACTTATATAATGCACATTGTTGATTTGTTATGGCTAAGATTAACGACTTATCGCTGTAGTAGTTTGTAAACGATTTATACAGAGTGTTGGGAATCGTTTTGTTGAACTCGTTATTTATTTTTAGGAACATGTCATCATTAAGATCGTTTATATTAAATGAGACATTTTCCAGAGTGTTTGATTCTTGTTCTGTGTCTAATTCTGAGATATTCAAATATAGTTCATTGAAATTATCGGCCTTAATATTTTCGGAGATGCTCTCAGAATTTTTAGACCTTACGATATTTGCGTACGTAGTGGAATTTTTCAATATTGGAATTGAGGAAATTGGTTTAGATTGCAAGTTGGCTGATGTAGCAATGGATTGTTCTGTGCTATAATCTTTGTTTGTTTTGGAATGAGGTTTATTAGTTTTAAAATTTATTTCTTCTTTTTGATTTTTAAATTTACTGTTGACAAACTGTAATGTGACAGCGCTGGTTTTGTCGACCTCTGGTGGAAAAGTTTTAACTTTAAAAAATTCGCCGAAATCATCTTGTTGGAAATTTTGTCTATTATTTTCAGATATGGTTTTCGGGGTATTATTGGGCAAAGAAAATTGCTCATTAGAGTCTTCTGAGGGAGCGTAAAGTCTTCGGAGAGGAGATGATTGGTTTTTGCTTGTATTGTTAAGGATTTCAATAGTTTCGCTTGATGAGATATTTATGCTATTGTTTATATTAGGGGTAAGTTGAATATTTTCTAAACTTTTGTTGATATTTGCGATGGTGTTTTCATTTGATTTATTGGTTTGTGGGTTTTTATTTGTAGTAGAAGTTAGTTTAGTTGCATTTAGATTAGATCTAAGGCTATAATATTTACGACCGATGGCTGCATTGCTAGATTGAATGCTGAGATCGGGGTTAACATTAATTTGAGAGTTATCGATTATATTATCACTTTCCATAATATATAATGTTTAAAACCGACTTACCTTGAATAAAAGACGTAAAGGTAAGGGGACAATCGTCCCTGTCTTCTTGAAACTGAATCGCTAAGGGACGCTTTTAATAAGACCAGTTGCAAAGATGGCTGCCAAAAGTGGAAGTCTGAAAATTTAGTTTTAAAACACTTTTTCTTTAATAAAGTTTTCATTTAATAATTTTTTTATCTGTGCGATTTATATATATGAGTTTAAGATGATATTTAATTTCAATTTTTAATTCTTAAAGAAAATTTTTAAATGCGAACATGTTTAATAATAAAAAAACAATGTAACGTCATCTGTGCTTGTTACAATATATATATATATAATCTTTACTTATTTGCTGTGAAAATAGGTGATGTGATGCGGTGAAAAATCAATAGATCTACAGGTCCTGGTACCCTCTTAAATAAATTAAAAACTGATTCAGTTGGAAATTCAAATTGTAATAAATATTAGGTCAGTTAATCAGGAAATATAACCACATTCTTGAGATATCCGAATGCAATGGAATATTCTTTTTTTTCATAGTTTCATTAACTAGCACTTTATAGTCCATAAAATAAGAACTAAACTAAATGTAAAGCATTACAATATATATATATATATATATATATATATATATATATATTAATGGTCTACCTGTAATCTTATTCTAAGAATTGTGCATGTACAAGTTATTTTCCTAAGCTTCGAGAAGGTATATTTATGAGCATGGGCTAAATCCCATCTCAAGCACCAGTCTTATCCATTACTAAGAATTATCTCTCTTGAAAACATAAACAAGAGTTCAGTGAACTCTCTTTGGGTATCCAATCCAAACTAGCTCAATCTCAAGATCTGGGAAACAATGTCTAACGAGAGAACAAAGCTAACATATGAAAAGGCCTCACATATATATCTCATTATAATTTCTATCTGCCTACAAATCCTATTACAGTAGCCCAGATGTTGTCAGAATCTCAGAATGCAAATAATATGCAAGTTATAATCAAATTCTAAGATTTATTCACACCCGTATACATATCTCAATATTTTAAGCACACAACTCATTTATTCCGATACACATATATTTAAGATTCATATACATATTAAGGAAAGAGTGCAATTACACATCAAAGTTGTTTATTAAATGATTTAAGAAATTATTTATTACTTTCTTTAAAATGGAATAACACATTTCTTAATCCATTACTAAATGTTCAATATTGAGAAAAGGTCAAGATTACCTCTGTTAAGAGCGAATGTTCACATGGTCAAGGCTAATAATCGGTAATCTTACAGTTTTAAGGGAATGCTGGTTTTAGCAAGAGTCATTGATCTGAACGATGATGACAGGCTCTGAAATATTCTACACAAAATAATCCATCCTAGAGGTCAAGTAGATAATTTTTAACTTGCTTGTGAGAGGTTCTAGCTGTTTGTAGTTCTTTCAATTACAATATGACCTTGCTAATTGCTTACTTTAAACTTTTGTCATTTGCACAGTTTTTTAGTTGACTGAAGCCACTCTATTGTACTTTAAGTATCCTGTTGACTGTGCCAATCTGCTATTTATACTGGGGAATATGATACTGCAATAACTTTGGGGATATGACTCTCAAACTCTTCATAATTTGGTATTTGATTTTAGTGCAAGAACTTTCAATCAAACACTGCATGTAAACTCCTGTGACTAGATCAAGATGATGATGATGATACTTGGAATTTCTCTAATGGTGTTGATGTAAACCAGACATAAATTGCAATGGACAAATGAGTCAAGGGCACTTTTAGAATTGACCTATATCAGTGTGGTGCTCACAGAAGTAGCAGCAATTATAACCCCTATTTTTAATCTGAACACCCAGGGTTTAACTACTCAGAGCCTGTGATTTATTTCAGATTACAGCATGAATAGCTGAATTCTGCAATGATTGGAATTGAGCTCAAATTAGATCTCTTCCTCTTTCCCAGATTAACTGACAACAACATCTATGGAAAATCTTGTCCAATCGAAATGTGTATTGGATTTTAATAGCAGAATAAAACATTTCTATGTATGTATGTATAAAACATTTTTATTTATGAATTTATTTATACATTATTTTATAAAAATCAAACAAGTTCAATATTTTATCTTATTGCAAAGTTTGCATCAAATTTGATGTGATGGTGGTGTGTGATTGTCACAGTTCTAGTTATCAATTAGTATTTTTAATATAGCTTTACCTAACTTCATATGGTATGTAAATAAAATAGAATGCATGCTATAACAGTACAGTGTTGTGTGTGTGTGTGTTTAAATGAAAAAAAAATAAGCCACACAAACATAAAATATAATTTAATGCAGATTTGTAAACAACATTAAAAAAAGGTCATATACTAATTGATAAGAAAATAAATTGTTTTAAAAATATATCAAATGAAAATATATATGTATATTAAAAAAATAATAAAATATAGAAAAAAAAATTACTTGTATATAATATTACTTTAATATTTCAACCAGAGGACTGGTTTTCATCAGAAATATATATATATATATATGGTAAAATGGAGGTGTTCAAAAATAACAAATTTGACAAAAAAACCTTATTGGTTAAAAGATTTTACAAAGAAAATGTAACCATCTGATGGTAAATTCATTTCAATGTACATTAAAAAACTGCATTATGTACTAATCAAACAGCACAAAGAACTATTAAGTTAAATTTAAAAAATACAATTTATATATATGACTGAATAAATAAATATGTGTGTACATATAAACATATAGTCTGTGCTCATATTAACATTTGTATAAAAAACCGAAATATTTATGCATATTGATTAAATAGTACAAACTAAAATAAATATATATTAATAGTAATTAAATATTAATTGTAAAGAAAAGAGTATATCCATACTTACATAAATATAAATGAAAATATAAAAAAAAGATGATAATAATAATAATAATAATGATGATGATGATGATGATGATGATGATAATAATAATAATAATAATATGTAAGTAAGCATTTATTTTTATATAGAGTATGTTTACAATTGTATTACGTTCAAATATCAGCCTTTTAAGCTTGAAAGGCTGATATTTGAATGTAGTAATAATAATAATAATAATAATAGTAGTAGTAGTAGTAGTAGTAGTAGTAGTAGTAATAGTAGTAGTAGTAGTAGTAGTAGTAGTAGTAGTAGTAGTAGTAGTTGTAGTAGTAGTAGTAGTAGTAATATCACTTTATCAATCAATCCTATCAGCATCCAACTGATAAACATTCCACATGACTAATAAATACACATACTGGCAAACATATGCTTTTCTATATCTATCAAATCAAATAGGAATTATTAAAACAGAAACAGGAAAAAACACATGAAACATGTAAATCTTTTCAGTATTATAGAGAAGAAATTGATCATGCAAGGAGTACTATTATGCCAGCCATTCCCAACTACGTGGAGGAATTAGACTTAATGAAAGTAAGAAAAGAGCACATAGAAAAAGAGAACATTACAGATAAAAAGAATACTCTCCATATAGATGCTAAAGAACTGAAAAGAAGCCAAGTTATCTTAAGGACTATGTGAGACTTCAAAAACAGTAATTTCTGAAGTGGAGGCGATAATGCGCTATGGAATAATATAGATAATGTCCTATGTTTAGAAATATAGTAAATTGTACTAATTTTGAAATAAAGGCTAAATATAAAATAAATAACCTCGCAAACATCTCAAGTGGTGTACAATATTGCCTGCCCTGTAGCAAATTATCATGCCTCATACTTCAGTGAGACCAAAGTCTTTTTATCGACACAACTGTATATATGTATTCTTACAACAAAGCATTAATTGAACGTTGAATCATTTTGTCTTACGAAAGGAAAGGTCAATATATAAAACATTTGAATTTATAAACTTTTTTGGGGGGGATTTAAATTTAATGAACTTTATCATATCTAAAATCTTTCTATCATAGTCTTTTATTATGCTATTTTTGTATTTTGTTTTTATATTATGTTTAAAATAACATTTATAATTTATTTATTAATGATAACATCTTTTTATTTTTAATTTAAATTAAGTATTATAATAAGAAAATCATAATAAACCAGAAATCACTTATCATTAGAAAATTTAATCTATACAGTTTTAATTACAGAGGATTTGAACACAGACTTTCAAGCTTCCTTCAGCTATCCAATTTATCTCATACAACCGATATCCATGACCACACACATGTGAAAAGGATAAGTGATCTCCAATGTCCGTATTTCATGCTGAACCAGCACTCATCAGTTAGTCCAGATCATTATCTCCCCTACACACATATAATCAGTGCTTGGTTAGAAAATCTTCAAACTCTAATTAACAGGCTTCAATCTACCTCATCGTCCAACAATTCGCCTTCCATACTATAGAAAATCTGACAATGGAATATCCAAATCCCTGGATGATGCCAATATTATTGTCATGTTTTTTTTTAATTGCTGTCAATTATAAGTTGAAGCATGATTAAAAATTAAGAGATTTCAATTTTAGAAATATTTATTCAGATCAAATATTAAGAGGGAAAAGCCTAATATCTGTTGGTCGCTTATTAAAATTGTGTTTGGGTGTTTATATAATAATTATAATACAGTCGAACTTGTTAGTTCAAGACTATTAGTCAGAAATCCATTTTGGTGTTACATATGGTTTTTATGTATAGAAATAGGTAAAAGGTTTGGGACGCATTTAATATTTTTACGCACATCTTAAGTTTAATATATAGGTATATAGTATAGAATATGAAAAAAAAAAACTTGTTTAACCACATACTTAGGTGTATAAAAAGTCTGATATAATTAATATTTGTGTACTTGATATTATAATATGAATTTAAAATATTTGTTAAATTGTTAGCACAAGACACTGTTATATTTTTCTTCAAAGGATGACGTTCGCCCAGTCGAGTAATTAAATGCATATTATGATTACTTTGATGTGAAATTCCAATAATATTTAGTATAAGCTTGTTTCAATATCATCGTGTTAAATTTGACTATGTGAGTGAGATGGGCATTGGAAGTATTTTCGAGCAAATCACCAGGTTTAAGTTTAATTAAATAGACAAATGAACAATTATCTAAACAACTGAAGTAGTATATAAAAAGATATATTGCTTTGCCTTATAAATGTACACATATCTAATCATTAAATAAGGATTATTTATCAAAACATCTATAATGTATTGTAATGGTATGAAAAGTAGAGCTGCTTTAACCTAACCAAGAGATGCAGGTAGAAAGAGTTCGAACCTCATGTACTCCTCCAGATTGCTACCAAGCAACTTATTTCCCAAACATCGCTAGAATTTCTTCTTCATATATGCCTGGTGGTCAGGGAGAGATGAGATCCTAAAGGGGAATTTTAACAAAGAAAAAATCAGGTTTAGACTATATAATGACACAGACAATATATTGATGAGATTAGTGAATGAAAGTTTATTGTTCAATTAAAAGAAATGACAATTTGAAGAAATAATTAACAAAAAAAATGTTGCAAGTTGTTTTCTTGCATCTACAGACATGAATATATATTGATATGCATTAGTAAGATCCACTTAATATAATTAAACAATAGTATGATGATTACAGAACAATACCATACTTAGACAACAACTGGGTGCTTTACTTTAAAGTAGAGAGACAGAAAATATAATTCTGGGGTGAAAATACAAAAATGGATAATTGGTTAAATCTAGTTAAATAGATTAAGGCCATGTTCAAATATAGCCTGCATTTAAATGACAAAATAAATAAAAATCCCTCCCAGTGGACACTTCTCAGACTTACTCAGCAATATTTTGACCATATTACAAAGTTAAGGTTTTATCTATAATGAAATTAAACATTACTGTGGTCCTTGGTGATTTAATTGTGTGAGCTTAGAAGAAAATATCGAAGTCACAAAGTTTTTATATATGGCTAACTTGAGGTCTGGATAGCACTCCAGTTCTAACACAAGAGTTAGAGATGGAGCCCATTCACCTCAGCATGATCTGAGCTCAGGCTAGAGTATATGTGCTTGTGTCCAGTAGTAATATTTAAAAAGGGGTCGAGAACCACTTTATTATCAATGGCAATCTCAACGTGGTGTTAGCCTATAAATCGAAGATGACAGGAGCTATGGATATGTGCTGAGATCATAACAGAAAATGTGGTCAACTGGCCATTAAACTTTAAAAAAACTTAGGTAAAATATATATATATATATGAAATAATATGACTTCAAAATCTTTCTGAGACTGAGAGAATATCTACTATTAGAAAAAACCTTTTAACTAACTTTAAAATATATAAAAAGATAGGCATATTAATTAATCACCATTTAACTAGTTCACCCTTAGAGTTAATGAAGATTTAAGATTTTAATTTACACATATATAATTGTACTGTACCCTCTCTTATATTTAATCAAATTATAAAATGCTTAAGCTATATCTGTTTTAGAGAAATAGATATATATTAGTGCTATATACATGTATAATAATGTTTTGTTAAAAGAAAATTATACATATATAATAATTAATGTTTTATTAAAATAAGTTTTATTAAAAGAAATAGACAGGAATTTTGTAATTAAATTTGGTACGCTATTAAAGATAAGCTTCAGATCAGAAACTAATTAAGCAGCTAGATTAAAAGTGCTGATTACTAAAAGTACACAATAGCTGAAAATTAATTGGTTTCTGAAACATTCCTTAACAAAAAAAAAGTAACAAAAAACAACTAAGCAGCACTTGTAGTGGAGAACTCATTGAATGCACACGAAGGTCAAGAGTTTTAACTTAGCAACGGAACAAACCCAGTGAATTCCACCACTGAAGGTTAAAAAGTGGACCTAGGAACTTTGCAGGCCTCACCGGTCTATATTATGTTTTTTTTAAGCCTTCATGGCCAGCGTTCGTAAGTTAAACTTAATTGTCTTATAACTATATATATGTACTATTATTTATCCGACTGTTAATTCTATTAAACTATTTGTATAATCATTTGGTTTCTGCTGTCTCTTTACCTGATGGTTAAGCCGAGTGAGTGGCTGTACACAGCAATTAGTAAAAACCCAGATTGACTTTAAGAAAGTATAAAAAATATAAGACAGGATTCGATCTTTTTTATAAAATGCATAAAATTGAACACTTTAATATATATACTCGAATGTCATTTTCTTTTATATTTGTAAGTATAAAGTAAAAGAATCATTGAATTATTTTCCAAAAAAAAAAAAAGAACAGCAAATGCGTGTCCTGCTTTTTTCTCTCTTTCTAATATATATTTTAAAAAAATTAGTGAAACCAAAATGGCAGGAGGGAATTGTAAAGAGAAATTTTATTCAAAAAGTTTTCTAATAAATCTGAAATATTCCCGTATTTAATAGCGGGTCGAACAAATAGAAATAAATAATTAGATTATTTCTCCCTTCCAGTTCCTCCAATATACATATATTTATGCCAAGCTATAAGAAAGAAATCATGTTTTTTTTAAAAGAAATATAAGCAATATACAATTCAAGTAATGTATAATGGCAATCCATTAACCAAAAAAAAAAAAGATTTATGTATATATTAATAGGATTAAGAATTGCCATTATACTGGTCAAACAACAAAAAAAAAATAACAATGAAAATGTTAAAAATTATCAGGCTATATATATTAACACATTATAATTATCATACATAAATGACTTAAGTTTATGATTTAAGCCAACATAAAATACAAGTGAAAATTAAAGTTAAGATTGCGTATGTATTTATTAGATAGCCATGAAGACATTCTAGTCAGCAATCTGTACTGATGGCTTACAATGATTTCTGTCCTCAGTTATCTATTTATAGTAGCAGTAAATTGTCAGGCAAAATTGTTCTAGCACTCTACATTTCTTGGGTTACATCTTTCAAGCTCCAGCAGATAGGGCAATGGTCGAGAGATAGAGAGAAAAAGTCTACTCCACCATTTTACTTACAGCACCCATTTTAAGTTCTTTTTCTTCTTGTCTATAGAATGCTGGTGGCTTAAGAATGTATTCAGCAAGGGGCTAAGATATTTTCTTGGTTGCAGAGAGCTCTTTCCAAAAAAATTAATTATACTTCTCCAATAAAAATATCTTGGTGGCTGTTTTCGGTCGAAGCTGTAGAGCTGAGCCAGGTAAAAGGCAAAGAAGAATACAAAAGGTCTCAATTTATACCAAACTTGTTGGCCATCTTACATTCCAATCCCACTGTTCTGCTATTTTATTTTTAATTACAGTATTTTTTAATTAATTATTCCTATCTAACTAATCTTTTTCTCTAATGAGTTCTGTGATTCTAGGAATTTATATTTGGTTATCTCAAATAAAATCTTTTAATTTTATTTCATAAAATTTAAGGAATGTTTTTAAAGTTTTATACTTACTTTAAATTTAGCCTACATTCACTATGTTTGGACTCAGGATCCTTAGTTAAACCACAGTAAATGGTGAAGAAACATATATATTTAATATGTATATATGTATAGATTCAATATATTATAACTAAATAAAATATATTGATAGTCATTTTGTAACTATCATAAATATTGATATAGTCACTACAATCATGAGATAAATAAAACATCACATTTCTAAACAAATAAAATAAAATGAAAATAATCAATGGCGTAATTCTCTTAAGATTTAAAATATCATGATAACTAATAAAATATACTAGCCATTGTAATTAGATAAATAAATAGTAACTATAGCAACTGAATAAAAATGGTAGTGAAATCACTAGAGTGAATGACACTTATCTCCAATAATATATTCTTTCAATAAAGAAAATCTCTTTTCCACATATATAAGACAGTTCATAGTCGCACACACGGGTGCTATTTGTAACTACTTAAAAATATTTTAAAAAATTAATATTAAATATCATCAAGTTGGAAAATGAAATCAAACTCTTTTATTTAGTTTACCTATATACATGTGTTTTACCTGGGCCGACTAGGTTGTCTAACCTAGATAAAGTTCTATCACATCTATTCATAGTGTACCTGGTTCAAACCCACTTGGTACATTCTTTACAACACATGCACTTGGATGAATGAAAAACGACATCATTATATTTTAGCTGTGTCTATAAAACTATAAGATCCCAATATCATAAATTCCCATTTAATACTTTTACAGGTGTTACCAGCCCAGCTAAAGTACATAGATTTACCGATGCATAGGTGCTCTTGCTAATGTTTCCCAAATATAGTGAGAACCATTCTTTATATATGGCCATTAAACTCATTTATTTAATTTATTTATTCATCGTAATATAATGGTGATGATGATGATTCCAGTCACAGCTTTTGTGTAATTAACTCACAACAACTAATTTAGCTTTATATTTAAATGTGACTTAATCATTGATATTTGACAGCGATGATGATGGTCATAACGAATCTCACAGTATAAAATCTAGCTTTTTATAAGTTTATAGTTATTTACTTGAAGCATTATTATACTCAAAACTGTGATTTAACTATTAATATTCACCAGTGATGATGATGGTCACAGCGATGATGATGGTCATAACGAATCTCACAGTATAAAATCTAGCTTTTTATAAGTTTATAGTTATTTACTTGAAGCATTATTATACTCAAAACTGTGATTTAACTAATAATATTCACCAGTGATGATGATGGTCATAACTAATCTCACACCATAAAATTTTAGCTTTTTATAAATCTGTAGTTATTGATTTGAAACATTATTATATTTAAAATGTGACTTAATCATTAATATTTTTCAGTGATGATGATGGTCATAACGAATCTCACAATATAAGATTTAGCTTCTTATAAATTTATAGTTATTTACCTGAAATACCATTATACTCAAAACTGTGACTTAACCATTAATATTCACAAGTGATGATGATGGTCATAACCCATCACACAACATAAAATTTTAGCTTTTTTTATAATCCCTTATTTACGTAAAATGTTGTTATATGTAAATTGTGATCCAACGCTTAACATTTATTAGTGAGGATGAATGATTACAATTAAATGATAAAATTAAAAAATAACAATACTAATAATAAGAACGCGAAAGCCAAATGCTGTATAATTATATTTATAAAGATTCTTCGTTTTAATAAAACTTTTTTTAATCATCTAATTGACTGCAATTATTATATCCATTAAATAGCACATCATTAAAACAAAACGTCAAATACTGTCTACGTAACCAAATAAGAAGATTCAATATATGTGAATGTTCCTACTCATTTAAAATAAGCTGTTTTAAAAATGAAACATTAAAAAAAAAAACATTCCACCTATTGCTTATTCAATATTTCTCACAGCTTTATTATATATGTCATAAAGGCAATATAAAATCATTCACACCATATATGTGAGTTCGCTTTCATATGTGTGACTCTATATGCTATTAATTTGCTCCCTTAAACAAAAGATTTTTAATCACTAAGATTTTAGTCTAACGTATTTGACTTAACTTAAGTGACATGTTTGTATAAGCAGTCACACTCACCCTACACTCATGATATTGTAACGGTCAGAAAACGTGTGACTCGTAAACATAGTGCAGAATTCGACCACCATACAGAACAGCAGCACCATCGAGTAGCGAAGCCACCCATGGTACTGAGTTCGAACATAGTTTATCGGTTCCACAATACAATCCACGAAACAACGCATCTGATGTGACATTAGTAAATATTTCCTTAGGCACGGTGGTCAGGGAGATGCAAGAGATTCATGATTTTATTCTCGAGTCAGCCAATAATCAAACTAATATTAATTAAACATTCATATTTACATAATCGAGGAAATATTAGATAGAATGGGTATCGAATAAATGAAACGTAATTGCAGACGTATAGTTTAAAATTATTTATTAATACATTTTAATAAAACAACATTAATAATATTTTATGGACTAACAGCTTCAGTAGCGGGATTTGCAACATGATTATATTTTAAAGAATACATTTATTTATTTACACATTATTTTATATTGAGGACTTCAGTAGCGGTATTTCCGATACTGTAATGTTTACAAAGGGCTTAATCTAGCTACCTAAAATTCTCGAGTAAGTATTTCTAATGCATGCCTTGGGAAATTATACCTTTGCAATGCAAGAGTCTAAAGTAAGATTTAAAAGTAGCTGCGGACATATATTTATTTAATTAAACTATTTTATGACTAAGGGCAAACATTTATTTGAGAGTGAATTACGAAGATAATGCAGAGGCGGAGTGATATATAGAATAATAGAATTGAGCAAAGGAACACGTGGTACGCTTTAGAAAGGCGATATGGAATGGCAGTATATCAAAACTGCAATGCCGTGAATGGGTTTATAAGAATGTCAGGCTGGTCTCTGCCCCGACCCGACGAAGTAAGGTGTCACATAAGCATAACCAGGGACAAGCGGTCCGTGTCGCATTTTTGTCGGCTGGCTGCATGACGTCAAGTCCTACGGGAGCACCCATTATGCCCGCTTGTGTAGGACGACTGGGGTTAATTTCAACCCTGAAGAATCCGGAAATTTCACGGCAGAATGGGTCATCGTGTCTCTAAAACATAACACATGTATACTTATAAACGATTATGATAAGATTTAAATAGATTTCTGACTTGGCCCTACATTACCAACATTTACTCAAGAACTCTGGCGACTCTCAAAGAAATGGGATTTTCTAGAATTATTCATTAAATTTAATAAATACAAAATATATATAAACTGGGAGTTATGACAACTAATATGCCAGCCATTTGCGAAGTAGTAGACCCTGCATTACAATAAATGATGCACTGAATGCGTGTCAATTTATATGAAAGTTAAATTATTAAAGAAAGTAAATATTAATGAAATTTTGACACGCATTCATTGTTTTAAGCGATCATAGATTTAAACTTTGAAAATTGAAATAATTATGAGCATGCAATAATTAAATAATAACTATAGATAGAAATGTAGATTATAGAAATACGCACCCAAGAAAGACAGAGTGAGGTAAGCTAGATTATTAGAGAAATTTACATATTAAATTAATTATTCAGTTTTAGTTATACATATGGTAGTTTTACATTTTATAATTTAGATAAGTAGTATGAAGAAGAGCTATAGCATATTATTAGAGTACTCTAGAGTTTGAACACAGACAGGTACCTGTTTTATAAGAAGTTTTCCGAGTCCATTGGTTAAGTAGCAAATAGTTCATGAGTGGCAATTCTTTCTTGTATTTAGACGTTTCATTTTACTTTCACAGCAGCAAAAAGTTCACGAGTGGCAATTCTTTCTTGTATTAAGATATTCATTTAATTTCATGGCAGCAGCAGCTTTCTCATTTATTTCAGGCAACAGATCTTCATGGTGGATTTATGACGGGCAATGGAAAGTTCAGCATCCGATAGGCCATCTCCCGGTGGAGAATAATCTAGGTGCTTTACTCGGTCATACCTTGGCAGGAACAAATTATTTTTATATTTTTGGAGACTCTCAGTGATCGAGAGCAAAGCTAAAGTTTAAGTGAATGTCTCCAGCAAGTCTAAGATGGCCTCTTTTTTTATCTTGATCTTTCACATTTTTGTTAAGATATTTTTAGGTTCTATTTAATCTGCCCTGAGGATAATCAATGCATTTAGTTGGTTTTTAATTAAAGAAAGCTGCCGTTCTATTGTTTACATTTTACATTTACTAATTATATTTTGGGAAATTTTTCTTTAATTAATCTATTATCTATCACTGACCGATGCTTTTAAATTTCAAAAACAAAAAGGGAACATAAGATTATTTTAACTTTTAATTAAATATTACATCAGATATTTTTAGAATTATTATTAAATGAAATTTAAACAAAGCAATAAATACGAACTTTATAATCCAAAATAAATGATTAAAATTATACAAAATTATATAACTAAAAGAAATCTAAATTATATTATTTTATCCCTATTTATTGCGTTTAATTTGAGATCGAAATGTGTGCGTGTTTATGCTGAATTCTACATATATTTATACATTTCTAAGATTGCTACACACACAATTCGATACCAAAAAGTTTAAATTTGGGTGGGATAGACCGGTCAGTGAGAGACGACAGAAAAAGGTGAAACTTAAGATTCGAATACGAATCTTACTGTTTCAATATGTTAGCATATATATTATGCAAAATGTTTCCCTTCACAACATTTCTTCATAAACAAATTATACACATAAAAAATTATTTAAATCTTGAGCAAAGCAACTTTTATATCAAATTTAAATAAGCAAATAAATAAATAAATAAAAACATTATAAAATAGATATTGACATATTGCTCAAGTATGTTATTTAGATCAATAAATGACAATAAATAAAAGACATTTTATCATTCTAATATAAAAAAAAGAAGTATTCAAAGATAAAGAAACATTAATTTTAATAACTTTAAAATGTATTTGCGGTGTTGTTATTCAGTAATGATAATTAATAACAGAAAATAAATAAACAAACTTTTAATGTTTATGTATTGAAAAAAAAAGAAATGATGCTTGACCTATAGGAAGAGTTTCATAGATTACTTTTAATAAGTAAAAAGAAAGATTAATAAAATTTCAAAGTTATCATTCATTTTCAGTTCTTACTAATGTCCAAGTTGAAACAATAGATTGCTCTCTTGTCTATAGCTTTAGACTGTATTGGTTTAGTTTGTTTTTACTATTTCAAAGTTATTGCTGACACTTTTGATGAACATAAAAGAAAACTTAAAAAAAAACTGATTGGTAGATTAGTTGAGGCTTGATGTGTGGATTTTATATATCTTTTTCTTTATTTTCCTCCTTCCTCTGCTCCCTCTCTTCCAGGATGACAGTTCTTTAATAAACCATTGGGTGAAAAAGAAGTCTCAGACAGCAGGTATTTTTGGTTTGGTTGACTTGAAACTTGGCCATTCTTTGAGTCTTAAAGATATATATGAGTGTACAGACAAACTTTCCAATCAACTCATGATAGTATATATCCCTGGGAACAATATGGTGCAAGCTAACACAGCATTCTCCTTTTCTTACAGCTGACAAAATATATAAATATTGAAATCATTTTTGTCCTTTTCAAAGTAACAATTTGTGCACTTTCCTTATAATACCATTTTACTTTTCAGCTTTCTTTTAGACACTCAATCTTCATCAATCCCTCCTGAATAGCCTAACTGCTATAGTGTTTATATATCAGCACATCTTTTTCTATACTATTTAAAACAATATTTTTAACATTTTTGCCTTTTTTCTTCCCTCGGTGTAGGGAAAGAAAAAGCTTGAAAGAGAATGTCTGACTGATTCTGGTGACTGACTGTGTCTAACCCTCTACTCTTTCTCACACAGCCTTTTTATATCTCAGTTTTCTGCAATGCCTCTAGATTTTCAGGTCCAAGTTCATTCATCTGTCACCCAAAAGATTGTTGCCAGAAATACCATTGTCATTTTTAGAAAAATAACAGAATTCAAAACTGATGCCAAGTAATGGTCAAGTAACAAATGAAAATTAATGACTCTATCTATTTGTCAAAACATTTTTTCTTTTTGACAATTTAAAATTCAGATAGCATAAGAAAAAGAATAAAATCAAAATTTATGTGTAATTAAAAAAAAATTGTCTGTGTCTCTATTTATACATTCAAACTTTCCTTTTAGATACTAGAAAACACATGTGCTTTTTAGGCTATTAATCTGTTGACCTCTAGATGTGATCCCTAGACTGTTTTATTTTAAAGAAAAATAAGCTATATAATGAGATTGCTTTATTTAATATAACAGATTCGTGCAACTATCTATCTCTTATAATATTCATTTTCCCACTATTGCTTATTAAATTATATTACTTATTAATATCTATAATATGCACACACAAATATATATATATATAGAAAAATTTCTTTAATTTAATAATATATGGATGTGGAAATGAGATTCTATTCCTACAATATATATATATTATTTATAATATTGGATTGGTAATAAATGTCTTGTGATATAAATAATAGATTAATAATGTGTATTACTTATAGTGTTATAATCTTAAATTGATAGTAAATGTGCTCTTTTAATCAATTTAATCTAGAGTTTATTTAATTGTTCCAAAATTCAGGGTACCATTTATAATATTTAGTGCCTTTTTCAAAGATTCTGGTGATTCTCTGTGATTTAGTGGACATATTAAATATTTGTGATGGTTGGTGAGTTTGTAGAGTTTGTGGTTATATATCTTCAACAGTAAACCCAAATTTCTTATAGAGATCAGGATAAGAAACATACAGTGAGGCCTGATTTTTCTGGGTCTAAAGATACTATTGTTTATTAGCATAAATAAGAAATTCTAGATGATTAATCTATTGGCAGTCTCTGTTTGACTATTTTTAATATGCCTTTCTAGTAATTACATTTTTTTAAAAATTGCAAAAAATGCTACCACTATAAACAGGAAAGAATACTCTTTTGGTAGCTAAGCTCCCAAACTCATAACTAAAAATCTAGCTTATTTACCAATATTATGGCCTTTAAATATCATGCTCTTTGTTTTTTTGGATCTACTTTTATCTTTTATTTTAGTACTAGTTTCTGGATGTGGAGAATTATATGGAAATTTTACTAGTCTCCTTGGGCTTCGAAAGCTTCTAGAATGTTGCATTATGCATGTTCTATCACATCACTGTCACTTCAGTCATTTATTACTCTGATACAACCAATAGATGCTTTACTCCTTTGGTTTGATTTCTGAATTGGTGTAGTGAACTTGCTTTCTTTTTCCTGATTATGTCGATAGCCATTTAAAAACTCAGATACTTGTTCCATTGTTTTTCAATCAATATGATAATCATCTGTTTAGCATGAAAGGGTAAGGTTTGTCAAATAATTTTGATGATACAGCCTTCTGTTGGGCCACATGCAGATAATGCCTTAATTTTGACTCCTGTCTTCTACCTTTTATACAAAATCTTTTCTGCATAATTTGATATCTAATCACTTCTTATCAAAAATTTGTTTCTGTATCCAGAATAGGCAGTTGGTTTTTTTTAATCAGTGAGTTCCACCATTCCTTAGCAGGTCCTTATAAATGATTGTAGGCAGTAGTCATTTGGTATCTTCCTGTTAGCTGGTTCAACTGGTACACAATTGAGGTGTTCCGTGGGCATCCTTTCAGTCTCATCTCTGAATGTTTGGAGTTTTAGAAAATTTATTTATACAGTTAAAAGTCTCATAATTTCTAAACTGTACTGTAACTGTTGTGTTTTCATAGATTTCATTTGGTTTTATATCTTTTGTGTTACTTTTACTATCTTCTTTAAATTCTTTTATGGTTTTTATAAACCAACTTTGTAAATCTTTTTTCATCTTTACATAATCTATTTTTATGTCATTCATGATGCCTATTACTTCTTTGTGAGTTTTCTGTATCTTCTCTTGAGTTTTTCTTTAAAAAATAAATTTTGCATTTGTTTTCATCTTTTTTAACTTCTTTCATTTCCAATTTTTCTAGTCTTTCTGCTATAGTTTACATACTTTCCTGCAATTTATTTTACTGGATTTAATAGATTTTTGAATCATTTCTTTTAAATCATTTTGTAATCTTTCTGTTATTGTTCATTCATAAATTCAGTGTGTCTCTTTTCTCTCCTTTCTTTAATTTCTAAATGCATTTTTTATTTTTTTCTGCATTTCCTGATTTCTTTGTTGTGTTTCTTCGAAAATTTATTGTTTTCCTCATTTTTTAAAACACATTTCTTCAATTTTTTGCAGTATTTTCTGACTTTTCCATTGTGTTTCTTTAATTTTTTTTATAAATGCATACAACATTCCAATCATAACTGGGCCTGATTTTATTTCTGAAGGCTTTTTTGTTCCACCTAAATGATTTCTTGCTCTATAAGCTCCGATTCCATTGGCTGTACTAACTATTGGATCCATGTTTAATTCTACTTCTATCATTGATGTGTTAGGATATAAAACTAAATGTTCTACAATTTTTTTCTCTCTGGTTAATTCCTTTTTATGCAAATTTACAAGCTTCAATATGTTTTGATTATATTCTATAATTAAATAAACATACACCAGTCTCAATCTTTCATATACAATCTTCTCTAAAATAAAGTGATATACCTTTGCCTTAATGTTTATTATATATATATATATATATATATATATATATATATTGTAACATTCAAATTTATTTATCAAGTGCATAGGACATATGTAATTAAATAGAAAGGATTTCACATTTTTATATATGTGCCCTGAGTAACCATCTTATTTTTAACCTAAATTCTGATTTATATAGGCCAATCTGAAGCATCTTGGTTTGAGAAAATGAAAATGTTACTCTGTTCACTTTTACATCTATTATTTTCTTTCATATATTAACATACATGAAATCTTTTGATTTAGTATGAGTTAATTTTAAGAATTAATAGAAACTATGTAATATTCAAATTTATTTATCAAGTAGATAGGACATATGTAATTAAATAGAAAGGATTTCACCTTTTCACATATGTGCCATAATAATTTATATAAGCTCAATAATATCATGTTGAGTACAAAGAAACTCCCAAATCCAATCTCAAGATAGAAACTTTATAAAAATAAGAGTGGCTGTCTTACCTTTAAACTAAATTCTGATTTATATAGGCCAATCTGACACATCTTGGTTTGAGAGAATAAAGATGCTACTCTGTTCACTTTTACATCCATTACTTTCTTTCATACACTAACATACACAAAATCTTTCAGTTTACTACAACATGGTAAACAACTTGAGGCCAGCAACAAAGATATATAATGATATATTCAATATGTACTGTAAATTTGATTCAAATAAGTATGAAAGTTGAATGGGTAATAAAATTCAAATTAAAAAATGATTCAATTTAAATATAATAACACTAATCAATATGATGATGATAATTTATAATTTAAAAGTACAAGTACTTTCAAAAGTAATTTATTTGTTTTTCAGTTTCAGTAAAATGAAACTTCTAAAGAGAAAGTTTTCACTGAAAAACTTTTAAAGTAGTGATCGTCATCAATTATGAATTATCACCATCTCTGCATGTGTCCCAGTGGATTATAATATTTCTTATGTTTGTGAATATTAAATAGCATACGCATATATAAAGCATGATGTCTGAAATGAGTTACAAAGACAACCCAAATGGATTAATAATAAAATACTTTATTAATCATGACTAAATAAAACTGTTGTGTATATATTATACAAAAATATTCAATATCATAGTAATAAATCATTTTAAATTTAAGTTTAGATTTAAATTTAAGCCCTTATAATATTTATAGTGATAATACCTTACCATGTTAAATATAGAAACAGTTACAAAATGTGGTTTTCTGCAGATATCGTTCTTTTAATAAATTTCTGGTTGTCTTCATTAATTCTTCCAATGATGATGGTGATTATTCTTCTTGAGAATTGGTTATGTTAAAAAATAAATACAACAACAATAGTGATGTTATGTAAGGTATAATATCAGTAAGTCTTGGGTAATTTATACAGCACTGTTCAAACAGTCTCAAACCATCATTTTCTGCAGATATTCTATTAATAAATTTCCAGTTGCCTTCATTAATTCTTCCAACAATGGTGGTTTTTTTTAAGTATCATAGCATTGGCTGGGATGCGAACCTGCAACCCGGGCAACTGCCTGCAAGTGCAAGGTAGTCATGCTGACCTCTCGACCACCAATGCAAGACAAACAATGGTGATTTTTCTTCTTGAACACTGATGATGTTAAAGAATAAATACACAGGATTGTTGATATTATATAAATTATAATATTAATAGATCTTGGTTAATTTATACAGCATTATCCATGTCTTCCTTCCTGATATTATTAAGGCATTGCATTGGCTGGTTTTACAAACAACAGGATTACTTTCTGGATCCAATTTGCATTCTCTGAATATTTGGCTGGTGTGGTTTTTCTTTTGCGACCCACACATTATAGAAAGTTTTCTGCTAGATAAAATCTTCATGGTGACTGTTATGACTGGAGTATTGGAAAAGACTGTAAAACAAATAGCAAGATATGGCTATCCATGGTACAATAGAAAATTTTAAACTGCAATTGTTTTTCTCCTGGGTGTGAATCACTGCAACACTGCTTCAAAAGTAGACTGCACTGTATTACAAAGCAATATGAAATCAAAAATGTTGTACAAAATGCCTAGTTGTTTATTTCAGATTTATTTTTATTTATTTGATGTTATTTAAATAACATGGTTTCAAACAATGTATACATCACTAACTAGAAAAAATGTGTCTATTGCATCTTTACAACAATATATTTTTTTGAAAACATTTTCTTCTTTCTCTTCCAAACATGTAGTTGAAACAAATTTGCAACTAATATTATACTTTGATACATACATAAATGAAAGAAAAACGTTTCTATTTTCTCTCTTTCTTTATTTAAATTTGTTAACATAGGAAGAAAGAAAAAAAAATTGTTGCTGACATTTAAATTTTTAATTATAACTTCTAAAATATTATTAAACACAAACTTTTAATACTAGATTTAGTTTTGCCATCAATTTTACCATAAAACAGAGTGAAGTTTATTTAAAATTAAATTCAAAATAGGCAAAGTACAAAGGGTTCAAAAATGCCTCAGATTTTAAAAAAACTAAGCAATTCAAACCTTTTATGTATCAAAAACATTTTTTTCTTTCTTTATATTACAATTAATAATTATTATTTCACCCTTATTATAAAGTAAATTTATAAAATATGACCAAATGTATAAACAAACTTTTCTTTTAACTTTTTAGGCAGTTTGCTCATATGACACTATATACACACACTTATACAAATGACTGTTTGTACATTTTTTAGTCAATTCATATGACCTTTTATTAAACTTTTTTTTCTCTGTAGAATTTAATATAACCAATCTGAGCTACATTGGATTTTTATTATTACAATATAAATATCAAAAGATTTTAGTTATGATCTATTAAAACTATAGCAAAAAATAAATGTATTATTAATTTCTATTACAGGACAAAAGTCTTTCTAGAGGTTCTCTAAATGATCAGTGAAGCAAATATTACTTACTAGGTCTTTTCATTGCTGATTAGGGAAGTTTTGCATATCTTATATCTGTGAACTCTTTACCTGAATTCATTAGAAACCATTTAGAACAATATTTGATAGTTAATTGAACTTTTTATAGGATATCAGTCTAAAAAATTTTTATGCCTGACTAGAAGAATCTGAAAAAATTATCAATTTTTTATTTAGCTCACATTTGAATCTAGTTTGTAAGCACAGTAGTTGATTAATACTTTTGCAATACTATATATACATATTAATGTAATTGAAATGAATATTATAGCACTGATTAAATATAGAATCCATGAAAGCTGTTTTTGATTGCATGTAAACAGATGTGTATAAATATGGTTTAATCTTTGCATGTATATGGCTTATTTAATAAGAAACACTGCACTCTACTTACTTAGAAAGTCTATCTTATTCAAATATTATTCATTAATTTAATACATTTCTTTATTTTCTAAATGGAAATGTAAGTAAATTATTTAGTTTGAGTTTTGTTTACATGTTAATCATGTTCCAATTGTTGTTGTTATTTTAAAAATAAAAATCTTAGAAAATTATACTAGTAATTGGCTGATAATTTAAACCAAATCAACGTAAAAAAATTATAACAAAACTATTTGATTTTAATGCTAAGAAAATCTGGATACATTTTAAATATCATAAAGGATGCTTAAATATCTTAGACATCCCCCCCCCCCCAAAAAAAAAAAAAAAACATTTAAAACCATAACAGGAACATGATAAAATCAAATTCTAATATTATTAGAACTTTTATTATTTATTATTCATCAAGTCTCTTTGGATATTAGTTATATAATTAAAAGATATAACAAAAATGGGAAAGTTTTCGTGAAGATTTACTTCTACTAAACAAACATTAGTTAGAAAATCATCAGTAAATATATTGACAACAAAGATATAAGTTTAGCATCATTAGAGTTATAATATTGTGATGCTCAGTTCAAAGAGAGAGAAAATAAAAATGGGAATAATAGAACTTCTGTCAAAGTTTTATTTAATAACTTAGTTTTTTATTGGGGAAAAAATTGCATTTACACATAATGGTCTTTATATAAGTAGAGGGGTTTGAACTCAAGATTGTTTAGTTTATTTATTCTCCACTTTATCTCAAGCAACCAATACACATGACCACACCCATGCAAAAAATATATATGATCTCCAATAGATATATTTCATGCAGAACTGGCACTCATCAGTTGGACCAGATCATAATCTCCCACATAAATATACAATCAGTGCTCGATTTTGTATTAAGATAACAATTCCTCAAACTTTAATGGACATGTGTCAATCTTCTCACTTTTCCAACTATTCAATGATCCATTTCATTGAAAGACCAACAATGGAACACCCAAAGATCTTGTTAGGTTTAATATTGCAATCATACCCATGTAGAAATTACATTAGTTTCATCCCTCATTTTGTCGGACCATTAAATATCTATCTATCTATCCATCTATCTATCTATCTATCTATATATATATATATATATAATAGAGTAGGTAATGGTCTGATAATGTGAGGGGTTACATTGAAATAATTTATTCATGGATATGACTATAATATTAAATCCAATAAGGGCTTAGAGCTTTTCATCATTGGTTTTTCAATGAAATGGACAATTGAATAGTTGGAAGGGTGAGAAGATTGAAGCCTGACATTAAAGTTTGAGGAATTGCTATTTTAATATAAAACTGAGCACTGATTGTATATATGGGTGAGGGAATATGATCTGACCCAACTGGGGAGTGCTGGTTCTGCAGGAAGTACATGTATTGGGAATCATATGTCTTTTTTACATGTGTGTGGCCATGTGTATTGGATGTTCGAGATAGAATGGAAAATGTATAGATTGAAAAATCCTGAGCTCAAATCCCTCTACTTAGACATATGAAACATTCAGCACAAGAAAGCACATACTATCTTAAAATTACATAATGGTTTTTAATTTAATGAATCAATGGGATAATCTCTGTACATGAAAACTGCATAATAATCTTTAACCAAGGGTTCTACTTAACATTTTCTCGTCTATTAATAGGCTTTAACAAATGATTTTAAAAATATATAAATATTTACTCTATAATCTTTCCCGGCCAATAAATAAAATATTAATTTAGATTTTTTTCAGTGGGAAAAAACCTGACGATTTGAAAGCAAGCTATTTTAATGTAGCAGTTATGAGAACATAAAACTGTCACCGAAAGGTTCACAACCTACATCTTAGCTCTTCCGAGTTAGGCATTCTGTATTAACAATTTAGAATGGATTAAGTTTCTAATTCACTAAAACAAATTTATATGAAATTAGCTATTTTAAAATCAATTGAAATTATTCCTACAATTAAAACAAAATATTTTTTTTTACTTTATGGATACAAATTCTTACAGATTCGAATAATTTTCTAAATTTACTAATAAAATAAAATTTTTAATATAATTTAGAAAAATTACATAACATATAGTTATTGTTCTACACTATTTGTTAGATCGATGGCAGTTTCTCGTTGTGTGTGTGTGTTTTTTTTTCCTTTTACTTTTGTAAATAAATAAATAAAAATGAATGACCATTTAAGCATTTTCTTTATCGATTAATACTGATAAGTTTAGGATATTTATTTATTTATTAAAATTATTGATTATAAAACTGTCTAAGCTTGGGAGGTAAAGATGAATTTTTAAAAAAAGCCTTTTAAAAAGACAAGATAATAATTTACTTATTTATAACAAAACAAATTATCACGACTTTCCTTAATATTTTTCTTAGCACTGTAATCCAGTCTACATCTCCCACTCCTAAAACCATCTGTATAAATATGAGTAAACAATGGACAATATTAGTACTATTAATCATTCCAAGTCTAGTTTTTAACTATCATACTTTCCTTTACTAATACCAATCAATAATTAAAAATTAATTTGACAATAAGCAATAAAATCTGTTACCATTGGTTATCCATATTGACATAGCATTTTAGAGGAAAATGATAAAACGTAAGTTAGTACCTATAATTCATACTTATAATATCTCACAAACTAACTTTTTTTATGTTTAGTGTATAAATGTAAGCAGCTATTTTTAAAAATTTAATTTAAAAAAAAAGCAAAACAAATTAATAATTATTAAAATATATCGAAACACTCAACTTGTTGTGACAATTGTGTTTATTTAAACTTTGTATTACACATTGTTCTAATATAAATGAGCTATAATTCTACCAACATTAACAGCAACAGATAAGTTTGGTATATTGCCTTCTAAAAGGTCGGAATATTTTTGTTTAATATCGTCAACTTCAGAAGCATCTTGATTGGTCGAACGAAGGACTGTGATGAAAAGATGTTTTAGTTCTGCAAAGAAAAAAAAGGGCACTATTAACCCTAAAATATATTGCGGCCTTGCTTATTTCCTCACAATATTGTGTATCATAAGACAGACAGTTAAATAGATGGATAGAGAGATAGTCAAATAGAAAAACTAGACAGACATATAAATAGATATATAGATTAATAAACATATAAGGATAAATAGACAGGTAGATAGATGAATGGTTAGATAAATAAATGGATGAATAGATAGATTAATTGATATGTTAATAAATAGTTAACTTTGCATCCTTAAATGAAATTTTTATCATACTCACTAATATCACTACTATTATTATTACCATTTTTATTAACTGCTAAAAAATCAGCATCTGCGGTTGGAGATAATCTAAATAGCACTTTTCCAAAATTATGTATCAGTTATTTAGTTTTTTCAACTTTAAATGATGTAGTCCATCTACCTCATTGCTTGTTATCTGATTTTTTCACCATTAACTTTTCCAAGTAAGGTGCAGGTTTTTACCAAATTAGTTTGCCGCATTATATAGCAAATGAGGGCAATTTCAGTCCGATCATTTGCACTTTAGTAATTAATAGTTTATTTCTTATCAGATACACTTATATTATCATAGTTCAAAAGTACTATTTCTTCTATTTTTTAGCATCCAATTATGAAAGGTCTTATTTATTATTATTATTATTATTATTATTATTATTATTATTATTATTATTATTATTATTATTATTATTATTATTATTATTATTATTATTATTATTATTATTATTATTATTATTATTATTATTATTATTATTATTATCAATCAATATCGATCCACTGCAGGATGAAAGTCTTTCCAAGTTCAATCCATATTCTCTGATCTCTAGCCTCTCTTTTCCACATCACCTCTGCACACTTTCTTATTTCATCCATTTCACATGTAGTCTCTTTCAGGGTGTTTTACAATCTCTTGGAATCCAGTTTAAGATTTCAACTATCTATTTATTATCAGCTCTTCTAGCAATATTCTTTCAATGATGTCAGCAATACCTGTTTGTTTTCTTGCCCATGTATTTTGTATTTAATCTCTTCTTGTTACTCCTAACATGTATCTCTCCATACTTCACTGAATGGTTTGAAGTCTCTCCTATTGCTATTCTTTTAAGTGTCCAAGTGTCTCAACCATAAGTAAGAACTGGAAAACATTCGTTTTCAAGCACATATGTATAAGTTATTTCTACAAAAGGCATTCCAGACAAATTTAATTTTATGAATAATTTTATCCATTATGTTTCCATCTGCAGTAATAATCTGTCCAAGGTATTATGTATATATATGAAAATTTCTGCTTAACATTATCCGTTTCAAAAAGATGAATAAAACATCAGAATAAAAAAATAACATTCAGGATGCATTTCTACTAAACTAGCATCATCAGTGGCCCTGGCCAAATGTTCTAAACAGTGCTTCTTAATTACATAACACATATAATTAAAATGTGATCATACACGCTATTACTGTTAGATTATCCTTCGATAATTATCTTTTATTTAATCACATTTAGATCATTTTCAAATGAATAAAAATGCGTCATTTAGAATTGTCTATGAGATATTGTCAATTGTGTGAAGTTAGAAGATGAATAGACAATTGATTTCATCGATGAATATGTATTAAGTTGTTATAAATAGACAAATATTAAAGGTACAAGTGAAGTAAGATTTATTATTGATATTTATATTTGATAGAGTGGCAAGATAATTTTTTCAACTTAGTAGAATCTAAGTGTAATAATTCAAGTTTACACTCTAACAACTTTTCTTTACGATAAAGAAGCAGAAATTTTTTATATACATAATCTAAATGGTTTTGATAGGCAAAACATTTTTAAATTGTTGTCAAAGATTTTTATGCTAGATTTGGAAAACAATTGAAAAATGAAAATTGACTGTGAAGACAGAAATGGAAAAGAACAGGCTTGTGGAAATTGCGGGGGGGGGGGGTGATTTTTAATAATTTTCTTATTGAAAAAATTCTAAGCTGAAATGGACACGAAACGTTTTCAAATGAAGTTACAGCAGAATTGAATTATCTTTTTTTTTATGTGTCAAAGCATCGGCCGGGAAGCGAACACGCAAACCCGGGACAACTGCTTGTAAGGCGGCTGGCTGACCTCTCATCCACCAACGCTTGAATTATCTTTTTGTTAACAAAAATATGTATTTTAAACCTTCTGCCGTTTATCTCAGTAATAACACGAATATTTAAGAGCTGAACATTTCTGAAATAATTCCCAACTAAACAAAATTAAAAATTTCTCATTTGATAATACTGAATGGAACAGTTATTTTAATCTGCCAATCCAATATCTAAAGTTAATTAACTTCTAGCAGATTTATATAAAAATACGTTCTAATGTTCCTGAATAATTAAAAGTGAAACTACCAAAAAGTACAATAAAAAACTGTTTTTATTTTTAATACCATATGAGTTTAATTTAATAAAATACACCTGGGTCTCGTTTTATGAGGATTATTTTAATGCGGTTTTGAAGTTATGCGATTCATGTTTCTTCTTAATATTTTTATATTTCACTATATTTATTAGATATCAAGAAATGTAAATTATTAATAACTTATTTTCACTTGAAATACTTTTTTTTTCAAAAATAAAACGTTATATTAGCAGCTAACGTAAATATGGCTTGTAGCTATATTTAGAATTTTAGCTTCTATGTAAATAACCTATGTATACTAATGAGTAAATAATAATAATAGATTTATACTTACATGTAAAACTATCGCAATAAATATTCAAAAAAATTAAACTTTTAAAACGTATATTTTGTTATATATAACAGAAATAAATAGTCTTTTAGATTTTAAAAAAAAAAACGAAGACTTTTATAAACTGAAAATAATCTTTCTAATGATAATGTATAATTTTTTTGTTTTGATTACATCTCATTTTTTTAATATAGAAACAGAAAACCATTAACACAGCACAAGACTGAAAATGGAGCTAGTTGTACATCACGAATAAAAATAAAGTGGTTAACAGGTTTCTCTGGTCATAATTGCTGAGAGATTCTTGACTTCGTTTAAGGAGAAGCTACAATACATCACATCACATCGAGTCTGATTTCTTTCCAGTTTACAAACGAACACTAGCGGTAATAATTAAAATATGTATGAAAAATGTAAAATTAAATACCGTAGTTAATAAAAAATGTAAAAAAAGTTTGTCTTGTATTAATTTTTTTCAAATATTTGAAAGTTTTTATTAGTCATACTTTATTTGCTTATTTTTTTAATGCGAATTTTAAAGTAATTTTTCTTTGTTGCTTTGCTTTTATGCAATTCTGAAAATGACAGACTCTATATCCCATTTTCAAGGTAAGTTAAGTCTATTTTTGTGCTATTTTTTTAATGCGCGTTTTCTGTGGAACCTATCTACCCCTTAAAACGAGACCCAGGTATATGTTTAAATAGAGGAATTTGAACTTTGAACTTTTTCAGTCTATATTCAGCCTCTACTCCATCTCAAACAAACCATACTAATGATAATCATGTGAAAAAGATAGATAATTCCTATATACATATTTCATGCAGAACCAGAACTCATCAGTTGGGCCAGATCATAATATCTCACACAATAATATAAGAAGTTAGATTGACATAATGTCTGCATGGGTATGACTACAATATCAAATAGACCAAGGATGCGAGCACTTCATCGTTGTATTTTCAATGAAATGGATAGTTGAATAATTGGAAGGGTAGGAAGATTGAAGCCTGTCAATTAAAGTTTAAGGAATTGCTATGTTAATATAAGATGAGCACTGATTGTTATGTATGTGTGAGATAATGATCTGGACCAACTGATAAGTGCTGGTTCTGCACAAAATATGTATAGTGGGGATTATCTATCTTTTTCACATGTATGTGATCATGTGTGTCAATTGTTTGAAACAGAGTGGAGAATGAATATAGACTAAAAAATCCTAAGTTCGAATCCCTCTATTTACTTATATAAGAAATATTCAGTATACTGAATAAATAGACTAAAATATGTTTAGAAAAGTGCTTGTAAAGTTTGAAAAAAAAACCGAAATTAACTTACTTAATTTTTGTTCTTGAACTAAACTCATAATCTTGTCAACAGTAGTTATGATTAGATCTGCTTCTATTATAAGTTCCTTCAATTTAAAGAGTATATTAATTATTTCAATTAATTTATCATCCGTTGACTGATTTCTACCCAACCATTCTATTCTCAAATTTTCTATAATAAAAATATATAAGATTATCCTTTTAAAATATATTTTTTGCATTTACTTTTTAATTATTGTCAATAAATGCTAAATAGCATAGATTCCATCAGCTTTTATTTTGTTAAATAATATGCCTCTTAAATAAAATCTCCGGACATTTTTTCTTATCAGAAAATTCCCAGTAATATAGAAAATTGTTGTAGAAATTTAATTTCGGTACCATCTAGTATCAATTAAAAAGGCAAAGGCAAACCATAGACTCAGCATCAATATTAGTACAATATGCCACCCCCCCATAATAAAAGCCAATGGATCTTGACTGTACTGCATTACTTAGAGTTAGCATTTGAAAAATCTTAGTGGCAAAACTGTAATAGGAACAATCGAATTTAAAACCCAGATTATTCTGGAATCTTTAGTCTCTAACTAATTGATATAAATCACTCACTCCATTTTTTAAAGATATTTAAATGACTTAGTTTATAGACTGAATAATTAATAATAATAACTTTGTTGTCTAATAAATCGCAACATAAGAAGTAATCCACTTTACACCACCTTATTTTAGAGATTTATGCATTTTCATTTTCATACTAATAATATACATTAAAGCTATAACCTTAAGACTATGTGCCTAAAATGCCACAGTAGGGACCTCCACAAATCTAAACACAAGATTAACGACTTTAAAAGACAACAGTGACCACTCTTGTCTTTGACCTAATTTCTAAATATATAGGTGAATCTAAAGCATTTTGATTTGACAGCGTGAAGCTATTAACTACTTCACTGATTAAGTCCACAATTTCTATACAAACTAACATATGCATCGATTTACAATGAGTCAGTAAGAAGTTCTTATAATTAGAAATATTTTAAAACAATTTAAAAGTTGTAACTAATAATTTATAAAGCACACACTCAAGTAATCTATATTAAGACTATAACCTTAAGACTATGTTGCTAAAATGCGACAGTAGGGACCTCCACAAATCTAAACACAAGCCAGCCATATATGTGTCTAGTAGCCACTTTTATTTCTATTTACAAAAGCTAATAATTTAATCTTTTAATACTCTGATGCTTTGAATATAATCCAATCTGATCATTCAGCAACATTAATCTAATGTGACATCAGTAACCCTATATTTTAGTGAATTCAACCATATGTTCTAAGTAGCACTTTAGATTTTTTTTGATAAAAGATGGCATATATCAACAAAATTTTATATGATTTTTTTATATTACATTTAAAATATAGTTAATGAGCAATAATGAGTTACCTATATAATAGTATTAAGTGAAATAGATAACTGGGGTTAAGGAACATTTTAAATTTAGGCAAAAAGATTTTTGTAATACTTTGTTTTGACTTATAGCATTTTTTTGTCTAAAAGTTTAAATTGTGTATAGCTTGTATACAATGGAATAATAAAATATATAATTGCTGAAAGTTAATAGAATATATAATTATTAACCTAATGTTATACCTATGTAGCCAAACAGTCGTATTATCTTGAGTTCAATACCTATAAATGCTTAAATCTTTCAAGTCTTTAACGTTAATAATTTCTCTATAATGCACTTGTTTGTACCACTTTTTACAATATTTTTTATTAAACTGAGAGAATGCAAACCTCTCAAGCGTTTATCCAATCAGATCACAAATACTGAGACAAAGAATTTAACAAGAAAAGAGTAGTTCCACTCTCATCTTTACTTGTCTTTCTATATATCCAAGCCAGTCCAAAGTACTTAGATCTGAAAGCGTGAATCTTAAATATCTTCACACTCAATTCACTGAGTAATAATTTTTATTAAAATGTCTGATAATTTTGATTGTTTGACAGTCTTTTTCAGAGTTGTAAAATACAATTTTACTTATATAATAAAGTATTTTGATATTTTTATATTATATATTTGGGAAAAGTCAAAAAAAAAATGCCTTATTTATGGATATACTCATTGCAAAAGGAATACAAGAATATTGAACATTTTAATAACATGAGTAGTATAATGAAAATAGAAATAGTTATATTAAATCTAATACTTTTATATCAATATCCAATATACAGAAATTAATCCAGATACCATGTTAATATTAATATCTGAGGTCTATTGATTATTTTATCTTTACTAAGACTTTAGTTTAATATAGATTACATAAATGTTGTTTATGTTAGTTTAAATATAAGGTGGGAGAGGATTAAAAGTATCTTAAATAATATTTTGCACCTATTGAAGCAGTCGATGTCTAATCATCATGGGGCTTTATACTTTACCATCTATACTAACCTCCTGTGGGCCCCACAATTCAGACCTCACCATATATATATATTGAAACAGTAAGATTCATATTCGAATCTTAAGTTTCACCTTTTTCTGTCATCTCTCACTGACCGGTCTATCCCGCCCAAATTTAAACTTTTTGATATCGAATTGTGTGTGTAACAATATTAAAAATGTATAAATATATGTAGAATTCAGCATAAACACGCACACATTTCGATCTCAAATTAAACGCAATAAATAGGGATAAAATAATATAATTTAGATTTCTTTTAGTTATATGATTTTGTATAATTTTAATCATTTATTTTGGATTATAAAGTTCGTATTTATTGCTTTGTTTAAATTTCATTTAATAATAATTCTAAAAAATCTGATGTAATATTTAATTAAAAGTTAAAATAATCTTATGTTCCCTTTTTGTTTTTGAAATTTAAAAGCATCGGTCAGTGATAGATAATAGATTAATTAAAGAAAAATTCCCCAAAATATAATTAGTAAATGTAAAATGTAAACAATAGAACGGCAGCTTTCTTTAATTAAAAACCAACAAAATGCGTTGATTATCCTCAGGGCAGATTAAGTAGAACCTAAAATATCTTAACAAAAAATGTGAGAGATCAAGATAAGAAAAGAGGCCATCTTAGACTTGCTGGAGACATTCACTTAAACTTTAGCTTTGCTCTCGATCACTGAGAGTCTCCAAAAATAATAAAAATAATTTGTTTCTGCCAAGGTATGACCGAGTAAAGCACCTAGATTATTCTCCATCGGGAGATGGCCTGTCGGATGCTGAACTTTCCATTGCCCATCATAAATTAACCATGAAGATTTGCTGCCTGAAATAAATGAGAAAGCTGCTGCTGCTGTGAAAGTAAAATGAAACGTCTAAATACAAGAAAGAATGGCCACTCATGAACTATTTGCTACTTAACCAATGGACTCGGAAAACTTCTTTTAAAAACAGGTACCTGTCTGTATTCAATCTCTAGAGTACTCTAATAATATGCTATAGCTCTTCTTCATAATACTTATCTAAATTATAAAATGTAAAAACTATTATTTGTATAACTAAAATTGAATAATTAATTTAATGTGTAAATTTCTCTAATAATCTAGCTTACCTCACTCTATCTTTCTTGGGTGCGTATTTCTCAAATCTACATTTTATCTATAGTTATTATTTAATTATTGCCTGCTCATAACTGTCTCAATTTTCAAAGTTTAAATCTATGATCGCTTGGAACAGTGAATGCGTGTCAAATTTTCATTAATATTTGCTTTCATAACTAACTTAACTTTCATATAAATCGACACGCATTCAATGCTTCATTTATTGTGATGCAGGGATCTACAACTTCACAAATGGCTGGCATATTAGTTGTAATAACTCCCAGTTTAGATATGTTTTGTATATATTAAATCTTAATGAATAATTCCATCAAATTACATTTCTTTGAGAGTCGCCAACATTCTTTAGTAAATGTTGATAATGTAGGGCCTAGTTAGAAATCTATTTTAAATCTCATCATAATCGTTTATACAGTATACATGCGCTACGTTTTAGAGATGCGATGACCCATTCTGCTGTGAAATTTCCAGATTCTTCAGGGTTGAAATTAACCCCAGTCATCCTACACAAGCGAGCATAATGGGTGCTCCCGTAGGACTTGACAATGTCATGCAGCCAGCTGGAAAAACTGCAACACGGACCGCTTGTCCCTGGTTATGCTTATGTGACACCTTACTTTGTCGGGCCGATGGCAGAGACCAGCTCGACATTCTTATAAACTCATTCACGACATTGCAGTTTCGATATATTGCCATTCCATATCACCTTTCTAAAGCGTACCACGTGTTCCTTTACTTAATTTTATTATTCTATATGTCACTCCGCCTCTGCATTATCTTCATAAATCACTCTCAAATAAATGTTTGCCCTTAGTTATAAATAAATATTTTAATTAAATAAATATATGTCTGCCATTACTCTTATAACCCATACTTTAGACTCTTGCATTGCAAAGGAATAAATCCCTCCAGGCATGCATTAGAAATACTCACTCGAGAATTTTAGGTAGCTAGATTACGCCTTCAAATAAATGTATTCCTTTTGTAAACATTTCAGTATCGGAAATACCGCTACTGAAATCCTCAATATAAAATAATGTCTAAATAAATAAATGTATTCTTTAAAATATAATCATGTCGCAAATCCCGCTACTGAAGCTTTAAATCCACAAATATTATTAGTAAATGATTGTTTTATTAAAATGTATTAATAAATAATTTTAAACTATACGTCTGCAGTTATGTTTCATTTATTCGATACCCATTCTATATAATATTTCCTCGATTATGTAAATATGAATGTTTAATTAATATTAGTTTGGTTATTGGCTAACTCGAGAATAAAATCATGAGTCTCTTGCATATCCCTGACCACCGTGCCTAAGGAAATCTTTACTAATGTCGCATCAGATGCGTTGTTTCGTGGATCGTATTGTGGAACCGATAAACTATGTTTGAACTCAGTACCACGGGTGGCTTCGCTATTTGATGGCGCTGCTGTTCTGTATGGTGGTCGAATTCTGCACTATGTTTTGGGCGGGATAGACCGGTCAGTGAGAGACGACAGAAAAAAGTGAAACTTAAGATTCGAATACAAATCTTACTGTTTCATTTCCCTGTACTTCCCGTGAACAATTAAGGGAAAACAAAGGAGGCAAGAAAGAGAAAAAAATTTTACATTACATAATTTAAAGACGAAAACATTATTATTGTTTTTACAGATATATTGAAATATAGAAAGCAGAGATTACATGAAGCAACGAACAATTTATATACCCGGATCTAGAATTTAGTTGAATTAAAATGGCCTAATTTGGCCGTGTCTGGTTAAAATCATAGTAATAATTAGTTAAACAGAATGGTTATATATATAAAAAAATTCTTAGAATAGGATTAGTTAGTATAATATAAAAAAATTTTAAGAGTAATAGTAATTAAAACAATAATATATAATATAAAATTTCTATCCAAAACCCTATTTGACTAAAGTACAATCCATTCAACCAAGTTCATTTTACTATTTTCATATACATTTAATCCGTCCTAATAGTCTAATATTTTTACAACCCCGGGTCTGGTGGATAATACCTACATGGTTTGAGCTTACGGGCATTATATGTCCCTTTTATGGTATCTCCATCTTTTAATAAATATGCATTTGGGCCACATGTGCGATCAATAATAAAGGGTCCCCGGTACAAAGGAAAGAACTTTTTATATACTCTTTTATCTCGGTTACTCTGTTGATAGTTCCGTACCCAAACATAGTTCCCGGCCTGGAAATGTTGGCTTCTCCAATCTGCTCGTTTTTTCCGTTCTGCCCTTTCTGTAAGGCGGCAGTGTGCCTTGCGTCTGTCAGTTTCAATATTGATTTCACGTTCATCCATGGGTAATGGCGTCTTGATCAGTAATGAGTCCGCTTTACCAAAATGCAAACGTGTTGGTGTCATGCCAGTGTCCACCTTCGTCTCTTCTTTAATGCTGACTTCCTTCTCCAGTTCTTGTGGGCCTTCATTGGCTAGGAATGAGGTCTCTTTGCTCATCACATTTTTCATATTTACTACACTATCTCTTCCCTTCTACTATCATCGGTTTGTCAAGTATTTCTAATTCCTTTTCCTTTTCCATATCTTTAATCTCTTCTTCCTTTTTACTAACTGGGGATATTCCATAATGTTCCTTGATGATTTCAAGATACACCAACATAATCCCTATCAATTTTCTGATGCTCCCTAACTCGTATCTCCTCCTCTTCCTGACTCTGTTTTTGGTTCTTCATATCTTCTTCTTTCGCTTCCTCACATATTTTCCTCCATCCTTCTTCATACTCTCTCTAAATATTTTCTCAAGTAACCTTAGACTGAAGTTCATTGATGCTATTCTGGCCTCGAAACTTCTTCTCTATCAATATTTTCTGCTTCCATTTTTCTTAATGTGATTTATTTATTTTATACTAGTAGCATTTGACTACTCCCCACCGGTATATTGGCCCTATAACACTCTTTCGCTGCCCTCACCTACTCTACATTGCCCTATCTCTATATTGCTGCGTTTAACATATTTAACATATATATTATAGCGAACTACTGGTTACGCGTATAATAAGCTACTGCTGTCTATGATATATATATTTGTACTTTAACAAAATATTTACTATTAACATATATAACAAGCTTCTGCTGTCTATGCTATATATATATAACGGTGTTTTAATAAAAAAATTCAATGCTACTTGCTTTCTCATTTAACGACTGATTACTTTTTTTTTTCTTGACATATATATATAAAGCAAAATATTTCATTAGATCCGAGTATTTTCGTTCCTTCTTAAATTACACACACATCCCTGCTTTCCTTAAATTTGTTATTACACCTGCTGTCCTTTCATTCACTCGACCCACATTATTTCACTCAATTTATTTTTTTCATTATTTTTATCAAAACAAAATCGTATATATATAGAATAATTAGCTAACTCGAGTAACGAACACTAAAAGAAATTTATATGCGTTATATTTTGCTCAGGGTATATAGGGTTTTTTGTATCAAAAGCTCCACGTTGGAAAGCGCCAAACACTAAAAAAAAAATTTAACTATGTAACGGTCAGAAAACGTGAGACTCGTAAACATAGTGCAGAATTCGACCACCATACAGAACAGCAGCACCATCGAGTAGCAAAGCCACCCGTGGTACTGAGTTTGAACATAGTTTATCGGTTCCACAATACGATCCATGAAACAACGCATCTGATGCGACATTAGTAAATATTTCCTTAGGCACGGTGGTCAGGGATATGCAAGAGACTCATGATTTTATTCTCGAGTTAGCCAATAACCAAACTAATATTAATTAAACATTCATATTTACATAATCGAGGAAATATTATATAGAATGGGTATCAAATAAATGAAACGTAACTGCAGACATATAGTTTAAAATTATTTATTAATACATTTTAATAAGACAATCATTTAGTAATAATATTTGTGGATTTAAAGCTTCAGTAGCGGGATTTGCGACGTGATTATATTTTAAAGAATACATTTATTTATTTAGACATTATTTTATATTGAGGATTTCAGTAGCGGTATTTCTGATACTGAAATGTTTACAAAAGGAATACATTTATTTGAAGGCGTAATCTAGCTACCTAAAATTCTCGAGTGAGTATTTCTAATGCATGCCTGGAGGGATTTATTCCTTTGCAATGCAAGAGTCTAAAGTATGGGTTATAAGAGTAATGGCAGACATATATTTATTTACTTAAAATATTTATTTATAACTAAGGGCAATCATTTATTTGAGAGTGATTTATGAAGATAATGCAGAGGTGGGGTGACATATAGAATAATAAAATTAAGTAAAGGAACACGTGGTACGCTTTAGAAAGGCGATATGGAATGGCAGTATATCGAAACTGCAATGCCGTGAATGAGTTTATAAGAATGTCGAGCTGGTCTCTGCCATTGGTCCGACGAAGTAAGGTGTCACATAAGCATAACCAGGGACAAGTGGTCCGTGTCACAGTTTTGCCGGCTGGCTGCATGACATTGTCAAGTCCTAGGGAGCACCCATTATGCCTGCTTGTGTAGGATGACTGGGGTTAATTTCAACCCTGAAGAATCCGGAAATTTCATGGCAGAATGGGTCATCGCATCTCTAAAATGTAGCGCATGTATACTGTATAAATGATTATGATGAGATTTAAAATAGATTTCTAACTAGGCCCTACATTATCAACATTTACTAAAGAACGTTGGCGACTCTCAAAGAAATGTAATTTGATGGAATTATTCATTAAGATTTAATATATACAAAACATATCTAAACTGGGAGTTATTACAACTAATATGCCAGCCATTTGTGAAGTTGTAGACCCCTGCATCACAATAAATGAAGCATTGAATGCGTGTCAATTTATATGAAAGTTAAGTTAGTTATGAAAGCAAATATTAATGAAAATTTGACACGCATTCACTGTTCCAAGCGATCATAGATTTAAACTTTGAAAATTGAGACAGTTATGAGCAGGCAATAATTAAATAATAACTATAGATAAAATGTAAATTTGATAAATACGCACCCAAGAAAGATAGAGTGAGGTAAGCTAGATTATTAGAGAAATTTACACATTAAATTAATTATTCAATTTTAGTTATACAAATGATAGTTTTTACATTTTATAATTTAGATAAGTATTATGAAGAAGAGCTATAGCATATTATTAGAGTACTCTAGAGTTTGAATACAGATAGGTACCTGTTTTATAAGAAGTTTTCCGAGTCCATTGGTTAAGTAGCAAATAGTTCATGAGTGGCCATTCTTTCTTATATTTAGACGTTTCATTTTACTTTCACAGCAGCAGCAGCTTTCTCATTTATTTCAGGCAGCAAATCTTCATGGTTAATTTATGATGGGCAATGGAAAGTTCAGCATCCGACAGGCCATCTCCCGATGGAGAATAATCTAGGTGCTTTACTCGGTCATACCTTGGCAGAAACAAATTATTTTATATTTTGGAGACTCTCAGTGATCGAGAGCAAAGCTAAAGTTTAAGTGAATGTCTCCAGCAAGTCTAAGATGGCCTCTTTTCTTATCTTGATCTCTCACATTTTTTTGTTAAGATATTTTAGGTTCTACTTAATCTGCCCTGAGGATAATCAACACATTTTGTTGGTTTTTAATTAAAGAAAGCTGCCGTTCTATTGTTTACATTTTACATTTACTAATTATATTTTGGGGAATTTTTCTTTAATTAATCTATTATCTATCACTGACCGATGCTTTTAAATTTCAAAAACAAAAAGGGAACATAAGATTATTTTAACTTTTAATTAAATATTACATCAGATTTTTTTAGAATTATTATTAAATGAAATTTAAACAAAGCAATAAATACGAACTTTATAATCCAAAATAAATGATTAAAATTATACAAAATCATATAACTAAAAGAAATCTAAATTATATTATTTTATCCCTATTTATTGCGTTTAATTTGAGATCGAAATGTGTGCGTGTTTATGCTGAATTCTACATATATTTATACATTTTTAATATTGTTACACACACAATTCGATATCAAAAAGTTTAAATTTGGGCAGGATAGACCGGTCAGTGAGAGATGACAGAAAAAGGTGAAACTTAAGATTCGAATACGAATCTTACTGTTTCAATATATATATTGAACCTGATTGAAATCCGATTAAGTTTTTAATTTTCACTAAACTTAATTTTTGTTAAATCTTATTTAATGTTTAAATTTTTATTATCATTTAAAAAAAAAAGAAAATGTGTATCAAAATACATTCAGTGTTATTGATTTATTTTAAAATAATTTTCTTATACCGCTTGTTTTTACTTTAAATCAATTAATTAAAAAACAAGCAACCTAGCTAATTACATTCCTGTGGCTTTTATTTTAATAGCGGAGATTTAATTTTTATGTAGTTGTTCTCATTTCAATAATCCCAGGGTAGAATTCCTAGATTAGATTGAGCGGGAGATTAATATTTGCCCTGCCTAAGGAGTAGAAATTGGACAACAAGGAAAGTGTTTGGTGGGAAATGGAGCAATGTATAAATCGCCCTGAAAATTTGGAGGGTCAGTTAATTCATTATTCATAACTAGACAAGCTGTTTCTCAAGTGAAAGTTTATATCAGCATGGACATTTAAATTCTTAAAGGACATCAGCTGTTATTAAATACTTTTGCTTGCAACAAGATGAAAAATTCTATACGTGTTGTCACCACCCGAATGGCTTGCTAACTCCACAAAAGATGGATCCCTGACTTCCAAGTTTGCTTCAGTAATGCTTTAAATCCCTAAAAGAAGCCAGAACCTCTTTACATCTACCTTGCCATGGTCTAAAGACCTGAAAATGAACTTAAGTAAAAGTGTGCACTCTACGTGAACATTGCTTTTACCGAAAGGTAACTATTTTCTTTTTATTCTTCCCAGGGTAAATTAATTCTCATTAAATCTCCACTAAGTCTAATCATAAAAGTATGTATTCGTAAACTTTAAGTAATATTTATATTCACATTTAATCTTTATTGTGTTTTCTTGTATTTTTGTAATGGGTTTTGGAATCTTAGTTTTAAGATTCCCAATTTGCTTTCAGTTTTGTTTATTGGAGAGTGACGAATGAGTATTTATATTTTATGCCTCACTTTTTATAAATGCTTTAGCAGTCATGCATTTTAAATGCTTACCTGTAATTATGTTATTACTCAATAATTAATTTTAAACTCTATGTTTGCCCTATTGCTAAACCTCCAAAAATCTTTTGGCTGGCGACTTTATTGTCTAATTTTCCGCAGGTGGAGATTTTGTTTTTATATCTCTAAAAGTGGAAATTAGAATTGTTTTTTCTTTGTAATTTTATAAGTCATTAGCAGGAAGATAAAATTTGTCAATTTTTTTAAATTACAGGTGAACAATACTTTCGTTCAGCTAAAGTATTTAAACTTTTAATATTTTCATACTCATGTGCACTCTCCAATAAATTTCTGTTTGTATTTATTATGTGTGCTTTAAATTTATCAGAGCATGTAGTCAGAATTTGTTTGTAAGTTTATTTTCTTTAAATGCTGGGGCAGACATAACTGTTTTTCTAATTATTTACTTGTCCCTTATTGAGACTTTAATTATTAATTTTAAAGTAATTTTTGTCAATCGTTTGGCTGGGATTCACCAATTTTAATTGTTTTACTCCGTTTCAATCATATTTTTCGGTTGTTCTTGAGGTGGATCAATCACCATTATTTTAAATGTAGTAATAGGTGCAGCTCATACCGATATAAGGACATTCGGGGTCTGACCAAATTTTGGATCTTGAAAAGCTCATCGGCGCTGGTGGCTTTGATCTATTTCAAGGACGTATTGTTTAAGTATCTGAGGGTGAGAACCAATGTTTGAGTGAATCCTCTGCTGAATAAAATTTGCTTCCTCCCTTTTAAATTTGTTTATTAGAGAATCAGTAGATCTGCCAGAGCATTGCATTTAGTCTTTCTGGTACATGCCTGAGCTAATCATATTTGTTAACTTATAAACTTTTCTTATAAATTATTCTTCTCTGAATAAAATTTTATTAAATATGTTTAAACTTAATTTGGCTGACGTTTGTCTTTGTGCTTTTGTCTCAATTGTCTAAACAATTTAAGATCTCTTGTTTCTCCCTGAGTCTAGTCGGTGCAAACCATCATCATCATCTATTCTGATCACAGTAAACAAATTTTCCAGACACATAGTGGTCTGGTGGCGCCCTCTGCATCAGAATGGATGGAGTGTCCAGTAGAATATATATATATGCCATTCACCCACACATTGTATGCATAATGATCCAAAAAATTAATAAAATTAAAAATATTTAGGAAAGAAAAACAGTCGCGTGCGTGAAAACAGTCGCGTGCGTGTGTGCGTGATGCATAATATGTATTGCTGAAAATTAGACATTTTCTTATATAATTGTAAATATCTTTTTATATATGTATATTTAATTAAAGTATTGGTATGTAAAAACAAAAAAAAATGGGGAAGGCGCTAAATACTGAAATGATCTTTATCTAGATTCAGATTATTTTCACTAAGTAAAATTATAAATCTTAATTAAAATCATAAAGAATTCTTTTGTTAATTCGTTTGCAAATCTTTAAAAATATCTAAAATGTTATTTCGAGCTTTATCTGTTTTAAAAATTTTTGCTAATTAAATATTTCACTAATTAAATTTTTTTTAATCAAGAGATTACAGGGATAGCTGTGGGCAACTGAAATTGCATTCTTGGAGGGGTTAAAAGGTGTATAAAAAGGGCCCATAGAACAAAAGAAGTCAGTTACTTTGAGTTACTTCGATTGAGTTAGAAAATTCTTTGAGAATGTTTTTCAGTAAAATAAATTTTCAGAAATGTTTCCAGACCCTCATTTAAGAAGTTAACAGAAGTTCAGTGCTATGAACTTTGAGTATAAAAAGAAGCACTTTTCTTTGGGCCTCTCGAAAGACTGTCTACCTGATGCCATCATATTCCATCCATCTGACTGGCCGTACAAGATGACCATCTGACTGCTTATACTGCATTTGCTTGCTATTCTGAGGTAACCTCATCTAATGTAGAGCTGCCTTAACACATAAATTCCTTTTGCAATATCTAATAAGATGTAGTTAAACCTGTATATTTTAATTTGCATATTAATTTATAAATTTCTGCTAATTTTGCTCTTAAATTCTCTCTCTCTGTAATCCCTTATGAGTATTATGTAGTTCTAACTATGTTCTTATACGTTTAATTAGGTTATATAGCTTTGTCAGGTTCCATTAATATTTAACTTATTTTGTTTAATGTACATATATATATATAATTTACTTCGTTAATATGCCAATAATACCCAAACTCACGAGTCTGAAAAAGGGGGAAATAATCGTTTCATTTGGAAAGAGGCAGGGGCTTCATTTAAAACCTATCAATTATGTCTTGTTTATATTAAATAGAAATTGCTCGCCAGTTTGTTTTCATTTTAAATTCTTGAAGTCAAGTAAAAACTTTTACTGTGGATGAATTCTGCTAAACTTACTGTTTTGAATTTGTCTTTGAAAATTTCATTTTTGAAAGATCGCTAACTTTATAATTAGGATCATTCCTTGCTGTTGCCTTGAGGACTGATCCTAGCAATTAATGCATATATGGGAATCGAAATTAAATAGAAATTTTGCTAGTTTAATATTATAAATAAAAGAGTTATTATTCATTATGATTTATTAAATGACTCAGGATTGAAAACAGGTCATTGCGATGAGGTTGGACCATGTCCAAGTTTTAAAATAATATTATATTAAAATTATACTATAAAGATTATATCCATGTCCAATAATGTTGCTGGCATACATTTTCTTTTATTATATTTTATCTTTTCCATTTTTTGATTGCTTTGTCATTGGGGACTTTGGAAGTCTGAAGCTCCCATCCTACTTTCTCAAAATCGTTCGTAATCAGGGGTATACTACTCCCTGTGGAACGTGAGGTTTATGAGGTTGATGGTCTGTGGATGACCATACAGCCAGATCTGGGCCTTCAAACCCAGCCTCTCCATTGGTACCATTCACCAGAATGTGTGGATGTACCAAATCTAAGTTCGTTTTAAGTATTCCTTTTAAAATGATAAAATATCTACAATTGCCATGAAGTCCGGATTTCTTTATTGTATGCTAGTACCATTTCTCTAGTCATTAATTTGATCACCATCTGTCTAACTTTAATAAGTCACAATGATGTGCTGAAAATAATGATTCATTTCCTAAAATACATTCAGTTCATTGAGTTAAACTGCTTTTGTTTGAAACCCTTATCGATTCCCATAGACGTAAATCAAGTTGTATTAATGATTGTATAATTTATTCTCGTAAATGTAGCGCATTGTTTGTTTCTTATGTATATGTTCCAAAGATGTCTTTTCTAAACAATGCCAATAAAAACATATATAATGATTTTCATAAGGTACATACATGATTAAGATGCCTGTTTACAAAATCATTTACTACTAAATCGCAAACTATCCTTTACATCACTAATCATCTAAACCTGCCACGATCTTTTATATTTGTTTTATACATCCACAGCATTTTATTTGTGAACATTTGTACATTGGCATATTAATACCACACAAACTATAACACTCTCCATAAAATCATATCTAGTAAATAATTAATGTAAAGGGTATTTTATAAAAACAAATCCCAAGTTTTGTAAATAGACAATGTCATCCCAAGTGTGAAACATTTTGTAACATGAATATGCACTGTAAATCCTGGTTTGTTTTGAATTATTATTTTCTCTTTAATATTTAGAATTATTTTCTTTAGCTAATAACTTAGCATTAATAAATATAACTTTAATAAATGTAATTCCTGGCTACTCTTATCTCAATCATCATCATCAGTCTGATCTTATGCTCTATCACTTTGCTTCCGGTCCAGAATTAAAATAATTGTGCTGTGTCATCGGGATTGTTGTTCATTGGGTCAGAGACTCGAAGAATAGGCAAATAGGTTAGAATTCAGGATTGCTCCAGACCTGTGTATCTCAAGCATGATCAGATTTGAGGTACTTTTGCTTAGGTTTTGAGTTGTGTTGAGTGAGCAGATGGTTTTGACCAGTATACTATATAATAAGTAAAAAATTTTGTCACCATTTTGGATATGAATATCATAGTTTCACATCCCTACAGAATCTAGAGTTACAACTGAAATAGAGAGTATAACCATATATTTTCATATTTTTTGTACTAAATTTATGATTTTATAATGAAGAAAAGCTTGATTGAGGACAATAGAAATCACACTATTTTATATTATGGGATTAAAATCAATGGCCATCTTTAATAGAATGTAGTAAAGGAAGTCCAAAAAGTGAGTTACAAGGTTATATAACATTTAATAAAATGAATTTATAATTAAGATCTTAAAATCAGAACTTTGATTGTAAATGTGATTAAATAGTTATATGGATGACAAATATTTCCAGTATTCTTTAAAGCATCCATGACTTTTCAATATTTTGTGGATTGATTTCACTCCAAATGCCATGAATGTTTAAATTATTTATGTTTAAAAAATATTTGATTAATATTTTCACATTAAAAATATGTTTACTTTATTAAATAAAACATTTTTAAAAATCTGCATAATATATTTTATAAATAATTACTTGTAAAAAATGCAAGCAGTAATTAATTAAGAAAAAAAAAACTAACAACTACTGTAATAACAAAATAGTCATGACATTTGGTTATTGAATTTCATGGATAATGTTTTTAACAGATACACATATGAGCAGGCACCCAAAAATAACCAGAATTTTGTAATAAAAAATTGTATTTTTATTTTTAGGTGTTACAAATTGAATCCATTTCAAAGTATATTCTATTTAATGCAATGCACTGGTTGAAGTGTTTTTCACTTTTCAAAGTAGTCTGGAAATTCTTGAAAATATATGCCTTTTAATGCATCCATCATTTTTACTTTACCACTTCTTAAGTCTGAAAAAAGAGCCATTTTTTCATTTGAGAGAATAAAAAGAATAAGCTGACTCATGTTAAATTTAATTAAAAATTGTTTCACACTTTATGGGCTAGAATATTTTTATTGTGAAGATAGCATTCCTCACTGTGCCAAAAAATGGGACATTTACATTTTACCACATCACACGAGAGTTTCAAATTGGAGGTTTTAAACACCTGATCATTACAAACCAATTCTGAGTGAACAATGCTGTTTGTATCCCCAAAAATTCAGCAGCACCTTGACATTGGACTTGACTTGCTATACTTTTTTGAGATGTGGTGAATTGGAGACTTTCAGTAAACCACTCATAAACTTTTGTTTTCCACACAGCAATTTACTTGTACACTGTTTGAAGCATTATGACTGTTTCCTCAGCTATTTCCCTTAAAGAAAACAGAATTTAACATAGTTCTAACTTTTTAGTCATTAAAAAAAATTGACAAATATGTGAACAACACTTTACAAAAAATGTGCTAAGTTCCACTATGATTTCACACAATAACTTCATTTGGCAAATCAATGCAGATGGGTCTCCACAAGAGACATCTAGAAGCAGAAGCATGTACTGCAATATGCTTGACCACCAAAGAACAATTCTGCTTATTTTTGGGTATCCTCATATGTTTACTTAGAGTGAGGTGGATTGGTTTCATAGTATACAATTTAGTGTATAACTGCATATAAAGTAGAAATAAATACAGTCAAACAATCATGTATTATTTATTTAAAATAAAATTTGGAATAGCTAAAATATTGATTGAGTGATAATGCTAATATTTTGAGAAATACTGTAAATTATTTTAAATCAAACATAATAACATAATATTTAATAAATATTCTATTAAGTTTGTTTCTGATTTTGACAAAAAAGGTTACATTTTAAATATAGCAAAAAGAAAAAAATATTTTTGATTAAAATGAGACAGACAGCCTTAGTCTAATCTACTAGTGGGGTAAATAAGTAATGTTTTAAAAAATAGTAGAAAACAAAAATTATTAATAAGATTGTTTTATTAGTCCATTAATTTCTTTTATGAAATCAGCTTATCAAAATTTAATATAAGTATAATTACACAATGATAAAACATAAATGGCATATCATTAGTCCTCAATAGCAAGATCAGAATGATTGTGGAGTGGATGTAATTCTACACGGTAGCAGACAAGCATACACACCAACATTTCATACATTTATTTGTAACATCAATTTTATACATTTATTTATTGTAATAGAAAAATATGTAAATATAACCAATGCGGTCATTATAAAAATAAATAAACAACTGTAATATTAATAATAATTAATAATAATGATAATCACAAATCTGGTTAATTAAATATTATTATTTTAAAATTTAATAAAATGTAAAAATATTAGATAATATTTTCTAGCATTCATAATAGTCGATTTAAAAGAAAGTCATATGAAATTTGCTGAAATGCATGGCCGGATGCTCAAAAAGGTATTAATAAATTGAATTTTATGTTGTTGCTTTTTGTAAGAGCCTTAAAATATTTTTGTTTGGCTACAATCATCAATATTATGTCATATGGAGAAACAGTAATGGGAAACGAGGGTGACTCTCCTTTCCTTCCTAGGTTGTATTTATAAGGAACTAGAAGATAATTAAAACTTTACATGTATCACTTTTGTTCCATGATCAGATTTTCAATGAAATGGAAGGCTGAAGAGTTGTGGGTTGGAATAGTTTGAAGCCTGTCCATTAAAGTATAAAGATTGGCTATCTTAATATAAAGCTGAGCACTGATTGTATATATGTGTGAAGATGGTAATCTGGACCAACTGATGAGTGCTGGTTTAGCACGAAATATTTGTATTGGTCATTATTTATCTTTTTAGCATATGTGTGATCAGGTGGGTCAGCAATATCAGATGGCATGGAGAGTTGAAGGTCGTGTGAAAGTCTGAGTTCGAATCCCACCTACATTACATATATATATATGCAGGTTTAAGTCTGTTTAGTGTATTAATTTCCTCATTTAACTGAATTAAGAATGCTTGGTCTTCAATATAAGCAAAAATAATTGGAAGTTTAGATAACGTTTTAATTTATCAACTAGTTAATTTCGTTATAAAATTTTCAGATAATTAGGCCTCAAGAATGAAAAAAATCTTTGGATAAAAAAGAACAACAATAAAGAATTTAACATTACAATGGCAAAAATGTTTTGACTAGTATATTTATTGTGAATGCTAGTTTAAAAAAATATTTTGTTTTGATAATTTATAAGTTAATCAAATAGTTCATTTAAAAATAATAATAATAAAAGATCAATATAAAGTTTAAGTTTATTAATGTATATTTTAGTTATCCTAATGTATGTTTTAATAATATTAAATAATTATTGAACATTAACTTTAAATTAATTATGAAACTAATCTTACAACTTAAAACAGGCAAAACTCACTATATATATAGCAACACACAGCAAGCTAGAGTAATCAATGGATGCCAGAAGGCTTGTGCATAAAATCCCCATCTAGTGCCTACTCACCCAATATCCCCAAACTAGTTTCTGGCTTATGGCCTTCGTCAGCGTTACTCTAGCTTGCTGTGAGTGGCAATATATATAGTGAGTTTTGTCTGTTTTAACAACAGTTATACACAAGCGCAAGAGGAGGTGGTCATGTGATGTTTATTGGCTTAATCTTACAACTACATGATGAATTGTAAGTATATATAAAACAACACTTATAAAATATGTTTTATATTTTATAAGAATTATCTTAATGAGGATAGACTTATTTTTATTATCAAAATTTTTAATTTAAAAAGTTTAGCATTGAATTATACTTATATCATAATGTAAAGATGTTATCATTTAATAAACAATAAATTATTTTATAAAATGCATTATACATAGAATAATCATTTGGAACATGTTGGACTATTTCTATCATCTAATATGTGTATTAAATGTCTTTAAAAAATTAAACTGTTAGTAATAGCACAGCAAACACCTGTTTGATATGCTATGACTAACAGTTGAATATATTTGGAATATTTAAATAAAGTTAAATTTTTTTAAAGACATTCAATATATATATTAGATGGTGGAAATAGTCCAATATAAAATTACAACTAGAACACCATCATCACAAACCTTCAGAAAAACATTGACTTTATTATTTATTTGTCATATAATAATAATACAGGTATCAGAGAAAATATTTTATTTTGAGATGCAAATGTTTTAAAAAAATAATTGAGGAATGTATATTTTAAAGTTTACAGTAATATCTCTGTCCATCTTTATAAATAAAAATGTCTACAAGTTTATATATGTCATACACAAGACACAACCTGAGTGAGGAATGATTAAAAAGTATAAATCAATATTCATGTCCTCATCCTGAAGTGAATCCATATGTGTAATTTTAAGGTCAAAATATATTTTTCACCCAATGTCAATTTATTTAATATAAACAAATAACCTGTTGTAAATCAGTCAGATTTATTCTTTCCTTATTTGTACATAATTCAATAGTGATGGTACACTATGGTGCGAAGATTATAAATTTATTCTTTAAAAATTTACAGCTTATCATTATTTTTGACCATGTCAAGCATATTCAAAGAATTAGCATGGGTGTATATGAAATAGAATTTATAAGTAAAATAAATTTATAAACTTATTTAAAATTATAAATTCTATTTTCTATTAATATGACTGACCTGGTTGAAAGCTGTGTTAAGCTGTAAATTTTTAAAAAATACATTTGTAATCTTTCCAGCATAATGTACCATCACTATTTATTGAATGAAATATTCTATTTATTATTTTTATGATACTAATATAAACATGCATTGGCCAAATTATGAACTGTATATATATACTATGTATTGAGTTATTTATCTATGGACTTATTTATTGTTATTATTTAATAGTTCTATATTATATTAATTATATTTATGTATTTTTCTTATCATTGATTCTTATTTCAATTTATATATTCATCTAATTACATATTTTATAGTTTATAATATGTATATAATAATTATTAAGGTCAAATATTTTGTAGAACACCATGAATATTAATTCTGCTAATGTAATAATTAAGATTCAAGATTATGATTTATATTTCTGATGTGTTGACCATTATGGAATTATATGGAACAAAAGTAAGAATCTAGCATTGTGCATATTAGTTGATATTTTGGTTTATATGGCACTCAAAAATTAAAAATATTTCTTAGTCTGGATAAAGTGGAAATAAATAATTATTAAATCTTCTATCTCATGTTTCATATTTTATAAGAATTGTTTTATATATTTACAGTTCTTATATATAGAGTTCACAAAATAAGCTCTTAACAAGCTTTGAGAATATCCTTAACCCCAGACTGGTTTCTGCTTCTGGTGTCATCAGTGAGATGCCAAGATATACAAGTATTAGATTAAAAATACCAGGACAATCTGACTTGAATTTTTTTGTCATATTTACAATTCATCATATTGTTTTAAGATTAGTCACATAAAATTAATTTTCCCAATGTGTGGTATAAATTTATTTTGTCTTTTCTTTTCATCTGTTTCAAATATAAGAATATTTTTATTTATAATGCATATTAGTTAAAGGGTTAATGCTAGTTAATTACATAATCTGATTTTATTTAAAAGATTAACAAGAATTAAAACTTATTTTTGGTCTTGATTAATTTGTAATTTTTTTAAAAAAAACACAATAATAATTTAGTTCTTATCTTATTTTTATTAATCAAAAGAAAAACTGTACCATTAATCATGTTAATTTTTTTGTACTTACTATGAGTAGTGGGTTCATATTAACTGATAATTGTTAGAAAGAGAGTACAAGTTCAACTCCAAGGAAATATATTTGCTTCTATTCTCCATGTTGGTCAAGATAGAATTTTGACAGAAGCAAAGTGGGATTGCTTCTTCATGACTTAATAACCCAATATGTGAGAAGTATATATTTTGCTGGCTGATGTTTATTATAAAAGCTGAAATTTAGTTCAGTATATATTTGTTGATCAGGACATATTTTATCAGCAATCTACATAAGCCAGTATATTAATCCTGGCTATATTTTATACATACACTTTTATATGATGAAAAACATTTACTGATATTCATATATAAACTGTTTGTATATGAGACCTACTTCACAAATATATGAAAGAATAGATGAAAAGTAATTAAATATTGGAGAATACATTTATTATTTACATGTTAGTTAAAGACAGTGCTAGCGAATGACAAAAAATGCATTTTCCCTAAGCATATTTTTTCAATGAATTTTTTATTCTAAAAAAACAGAATTTTGTTTATAATAATTAGCTGTAACAAACTATTGATTAAATTAACTAAGGCAATAATCTTGGACCAGGTTAGAACTTTCCTAAGGGTAGAATCTCTAGGTAAATTTTTATAGAACTCTATTATGTCATGACATTCATACTATTACAAAAATATAATGTAATGTGTATCTGCTGTGTGTGCTTAACAATTAGTTATTATTTATAAAGTACATACTAAGCCAAAATATAATAATGGAAAACCTTCATGTAAAATAATAATCACTTCAGAGAATGAAATAAAGGAGTTAACTACCAGATTAGTGAAACAATAGGATTAGTTTATTGTATCCTGTGTATCCCTGCTGAAGTTGTGAAAAGGGGTTGTAGGAGTCAGCTAACAAGTCTATCCAGTCTTTATTTTAATTTATATAAACCTCCATGGTTAAAATCCAAATAAATGGTATAAATAATAAATATTATACTCCATTAGAAACATATGTAAATATACTTATCTATCATTGTCACGAGGTTTATTATCATCAATATATCGTTTATTGTTATTCATTATTAGTTGAAAGTAAAATTCATTTTAATTTCTTTTATTCTGGAGTTTTTATTACTTTATGCAACATTCGAATCCCATCATATTATGCAACTATCATTTAATTGTTGGGGTTAAACTAAATTTAATTGTATCTTAATGACATTTCAAAATTCAGACTTTTGGTTTAATTCAATATATCTAATTCTAAGACAATGGGTAATTTGCTTATGTGAATATATCTTATTTATATAATCAAAAGATTTGAAGTCAGGATTTTTCAGTCTATTCATCTTCAATGCCATCTCAAGCAGCCAGTACACATGCCCACACACATTCAAAAAAGATAAATGATCCCCATTATACATATTTCATGCAGAACCAGCATTCATCAATGTGTCTGTACTTTATGTAATTAGAATGAAAAAAATAATTTGGCTTAAAAGTTAAAGAAAACTGAGAATTAATAATTGAAATATTTTAAAGTATGTGTATGTATTACAGAATTTAATTTACTATTTATATAAGTTAAACTAATTTAACTTATTAATGATTGAAATATTTTACTATATGTACACATATGTGAGCACTTACTATATATAAATGTTTAACATTGACTTATTTATATTTTGCTAAAATAGAATATTACTTAATATCTTGCTAATGATTGAAACCTTGTGCTACTAATAATACATAATCATTTTAAAAGAGCTGGTCTTACTTTATTCTTATTAGCAGTCATATATGTCACAATAAACTAATCATTTTATGTACATGAACATCCACCACATGTAAAGATTTTTCATTAGCACCTTTTTAATGGAATAAATTATTAATCATAAAAAGTATCACTATGTTTATGAACATTAATAATTGGAAATAACAATTAACTTTAAATAATATGTAAGTATTAGTTAACAAAAGAACTTTATTTAATTCTATGCCTTAATACAATCCACTGGAATGGTCCAATTCATATTTTAAATCCTTATACTGATTACTATCTTTCTCAACTTAAAACCTCTTATGGTCAATTATTATAAAACCTAAATCCAATTCTAACTAAATATTGTATGTAGTGTGACATATTCTAAAATTGCTGAGAGGTATAAGTGAACTTTCCAGAATGACATTGAATTCCCAAATTAAAAGGGAAAATATCAGATACCAATCCATGTAAGACAGCATCAGGATACAAGTTAGCAAAACAAATTCATCTAGACAAAGATATAAAATGACTTAACCTGCTAAAAAAATCCACCCCTATTTTAAAAAAAGATGACCTGGGAACTCATATCAAAATGGTATAAACTAATAATAAAATTTCTATCCAACTAAATGTATTTGTAAAACTAGTGAATCTATAAGAGATCTTTCATACTCATAATACTATAAAATAGCTATTCTTTAATCTACCTTAAGGGATAAATTAAATATAACTTCACTGAACTGTATTATGGTTAAATAATAAGAATAACCTAATATATGACAAGTACAAACAAAATAAACAAATTATGTGTGTGTGTGTGTATAGAAGACTTTTTATTTAGGTACTTACAACTGCAGATCACTTTCAAGTGAAGAAAGATTGCAAGAATTAGAAGAAGAACTGGCTTATATTAAATGGGACATTATTGGACTTTGTGAAGTTAGAAGAAAAGGTGAAGAGACAATTGATTTAAAAAGTGGACATGTACCCTACTATAAAGTCACAAATATTGTAAATACAAGTGGAGTAAGATTTATTATAAATAAAAAATGGAAGAATAACATTGTGAAGATTGACAGTGTATCAAATATAGTAGCAAGATTAGTTATACAACTTAAAAGCAGATACCAAATGCAGATAATTCAGATTTATGCCCCAACAAGTGTTCATAGTACATAGAGGGTGCAGAACATGAAGCTAAGAAGACTGTCACATCAGCTCAAGAAGTTCAAATTATTGTAAGAAAAATTTTAGAAGTTTTCATTTCAATTATTCTAGGACCCAAGATTAAGTTACAATCTTGTAGCAGAGTGTTTTTCTAGTTTTTGATTTGTTTATTAAGTGCCCAAAATTGATTAAGTGCTACGGAGAAGGTTTTATAACCTTCCCAAGATGGATGCTGACTGTCAAAGTCAGAATAAGCAAGCATTCAGTAGTATTAAACTTAATGACATATTGAGAAGTGATCAAGTAATTCCGGAAGTATTTAGACAAACTAAATCAGTTAAAAATAGCTCAGCAAGATGTTTAGATGTGAAAGAACTAAAGGAAGTTCAGAAAAAAAGGAAATTTGAGGAAATTAAAAAAAGTGTTCTAAAGAAAAATTCAAACGGTACCCAAAATATGGTAGATATTGGGCTAAAGATCAACGAAAACATTGAGATAGAGCAAAATAAAGTTGGTACAATGGAACATAAGCTAAATATTAATGATACTGCCAAGTTTCATGAAAATCTATCAGAAAATAAAGTTGTGGGGGGGGTCCTTCACAAAACTACTAAAATCTAAACCGATAAAAATTAAAAATCACGGAAATTTTGTCACAAAAGAGGGCGCTGTGTTCCACTAGAGGGAGCCAAAGGCTCCAGTTCACTTTGATTAGAAACCTATAGATCACGATAGAGCATGAATAGGACAGAAAGCTAAGTAAAAAAAAATTTAAATTTTTTTTTTGGTTTAATGTTGTTTACGTGCACATTGATCTTTTGAAAGCAGCAATTACCAAGTATTGATTGTGGATGAAAGTATAAATTCTGATTGAGAGAGTGAGTTATTTGAAAGACCGAAAATTTTTTGTGTTTAACTGTTTGAAAGATTTTCGTTTGCCTTTGTAGGTATAGTAGTTGTTTTTTTTTAAAAAAAATTGTTTTTATTGAATGTGTGTTAGTGTAAGGATAATTATAAAAAAGTTGTATGTAAATTTAATTCGTTTTAGTTAAGTTTATTACTGAAAGTTTTTTAAATTTCAAAATAGACATTTATTTTGAGAAATAAGGCAACGTTTGGGAGCCTAATGTTAGGAAACAAGTGGTTGTGGTTATAGTTTGATCACATTTGGGAAAAAGTTTTTATTTTTTCTGTATAAGGGTGTGTGAAGAATAGAAGAGGTATTATAAAGAGGTACTTATAAAAAAAGTTGTATGTAAGTTTAATTCATTTTAGTTAAGTTTGTTATTGAAGTTTTTTTTACATTTTAAAAGAGACATTTATTTTGATAAAAAAGTTAATATTTGGGAGGCCTAACGTTAGAAAATAAGTGTTTATAGTTTGATCAAGTTTGGGAAAAAGTTAAAAAGTTTGTATTTTTCCGTATAAGGGTATTTGAAGAATAGAAGAGGCATTATAAAGTCAAATATACAATATGTGAATTGAAAATTAAGAATATGGATTGTATTTGTATGGCACAGTGTATATACGATCGGCAGAAAGGAATTAGATGAGCATTAGTAGAATGTACAGTGTGTGCTGAAGTGTATCATTTGAAATGTTTGAATAAGAATAGGAAGGATGTAACAGGTTTCTGGTTATGTAATCAGTGTGTAAATGTGATTAAAGAGGTGAGAAAGTGGTTTTGAGTATAGGTAGTCTAGAGAGAAAGTCAGAGGAGAGGGAACAAAATGTAGTTAAGGAAGATAGGACAGAGTATGGTTTTAGTGGAATGACAGGAAATATGGGTGGAGAAAGTAGTAATGCAATGGAGATGGTTAGACAGAGAATAAGTAAGATAGAGGAAAAAGTGAAGGATGTAGAAGTAAAATTAAAATTGTTAGAGACAAAATGTGAGGAGATAAAGGAATTATTGAGTAGAAATGATAAGGAAGAAATGGATAAAAAGGTCCAGAAGATGGTAGATAATGTTACAGATGGAGTAGAGAAAGTAGATTATGAAACAGTGTTGATAGGAGATTCACTAATAAGAGAATGTGGGGATATAATTGCAATGGAAAATAGAAGCAGGTATGTTAGAGTATGTATGCCTGGAGCAGCTAGGTAGTAGAGATGTATATGTTATGGTAGGGACTAATAATTTGTTAGAGCCATCAGAGAGAGTAATGGATGAGTATGTAGAATTGATTAGAAATTTGAGGGAGATTATAGGAAAAGTAGGGATAGTTGGAGTATTACCAAGATTTGATAAGAGGTATTTATTAGATAGAGCATGTTCTATAAATGAGAGAGTGAAAAATTGTGTGAGAGAAATAATGTTGTGTTTGTGGATGTATGGGATTGGTTTATTGGAAAGAGGGAGTTATATAGTAAAGATGGATTGCACTTAGGAAAACAAGCAAGTGAAGTTTTAGGGAGTTTGATATTTAAAGAATATAATTAGGGAAACTTTTAAAGGGGGGTGAGCTTTTAAATTTGTAATATTATCAAAAACAAGACGAATGGAGGGGATATAAGAAATAAGCAAAAGATGGTTGATTTAGATATAAGTGTAGATGTGGAGAGGGAATGGTTTTGTAAGATTAATGGTAAGAAAGTTTGTTATAAATGTAATGGAGAAGAAAGAATCAAAAGAATTTATAAAAGAATAGTTAGGAAAGAAAAAAATTGTTAAAATTGGGTTTTTGAATATGCAAGGTGGTAGGAGACCAGAAAAGTGGCTGGAATTAAATAAAGCAATTGAAAATGAAGAGCTGGAGGTTTCAGCAGTAGTGGAAACTCATCTAAGAAAAGAAGAACATATTTTGGAATAGGTGGTATGGCAGGGTGTAAACAGAAAAGAAAAAGAAAAAAAGGGTGGTGGTATAGGTGTTATATCGAGAAAATATTTAAATATTGTTAAATGTCAAGAGCATTTGTGGTTTGAAATAAGATTAGGTAGACAAGAATGGATGGTGGCTGTAGTGTATATAACTACTGGAAATAGTCAAACTGTAATGGAGTGGAACAGTAGTATATATGAATGCCTAGTTAAGGATATACAAATTTTTAAAGAAAAGGGGAAGAGAATAATGGTTATAGGGGATATGAATAGACATATTGAAGAAATTGATGATTTAGATAATAAGAATGGTCAGTTTTTGAAAGAATTTTGTCAAAAAGTAAATTTGAGCATTGAGAATTTATCAAATATGTATGAGGGACAATACGCATGGTCTAGGAATAATGTATTTCACACAATAGATTATGTATTGGTAGAGAAAGAGGGAATGAATAAAATATGGAAAATTAAAGTGTTTGATAATGAAGAGAGAGTATGTTAATAGTGATCATAATTTTATTGTAATAGAAATGGTTAGTAATGTGATGGAGGATAGAAATAAAGGTAGAAATAATAGTGAAAAGATGTGGATGGAGAGTGAATGATAAGAATAAGTTGGAAGAATATAAAATAAAAGTTGAAGAAACCATGGAGCAGTTGGATGTGGATGAGTATAAGGACTGGTGTGGTGAAATAGAAAAAGTGGCAAATAGGGTTTTAGTTGAAAATATGCAGAAGAATAAAAGTAATAAAAAATGAGAGTTAGTAAAAGTGTAAAAGAGAGGAAAGAAGCATGCAGAGAATATAAGTGTGCTATTAAGAACAAAGAAAGTGAAAATAATATTAATGCTAAATGGGGAAAGTACTTAGAAAAGAAGAAGTTGGCTAAAATGGATAATTATAGAGAGAGGATGAAGTTAAATAGTAAATTGTTGGAGGATATTAATAAAAGTCGAAGAGATGGGAATAAAAAATTTTGGAATTACATTAAAAGAAGAAATGTAGGGGAAAGAGAGATAGTATTAATAAATGATGAGGAAATTAGAGTGTATCTCTATAGAAGAGGTAGAGAGAATCTTAAATAGATATGTAATGGATATAGAAAAAAATGTTAGATGTGAAGGAAGTAGTGATCGAAAAAATGAAAGCAGTTAGTAATGGGAATATTAGGTTCACAAAAAATGAATTGAATGAGGCAGGGAAGAGATTGAAAAGTGGAAAGGCGAGAGGTTTAGATGGATGGGCAGCAGAGATGGTACTGAATTTAGGGCATACAGCAAAAGCAAAGTTATTATCATGTTTTAATAAAATGGCACAGAAGACAGTTTTTCCGGTTAGCTGGAGTAATATAAGAATAAGATTATTATTTAAAGGAAAGGTTAAGGATCATAGAAAGTTAAATAATTATAGACCGATAGCGGTAACATCAGTTTTATATAAAATTTTCTCATATATGATAGCTGGAAGAGTTGTAAAATGGATGGAAGAGAATAATGTAGTGGGGGAAATGCAAGGAGGATTTAGGTCAGATAGGCGTATAGGAAATAGTTTGTTTGTAGTTACACAACTTATGGAGATGAGTAGGAATTCTGGTAGATCATTATATATGAGTTTTATAGATATAGAGAAAGCATATGATAGAGTAAATAGAAATAGATTATGGGTAAGGTTAGTCAATTTGGGAATGGATGAAGCTTTAGTAAATATTATTAAGAAATTATATAAAAATAATTATTATACTTTCCAGTTAGGGGATATAGAATCAGTTAAAGTTAAAAATGGGGTGGGATTAAGGCAATGATGCCCTATGTCACTTATTTTGTTTTTGTTGTTTTTGAGTGAAATGGAGAAAGCAATAGAAAGACTAGGAAGAGGGGTAGAGATACCATTAATAGGTGGCAAGGGAGTATATATTTTGTAGGGTCTTTTTTTCACAGATGATATCTTTTTGTGTGCAGAAAGAAGAGAGGGTATGGAAATTATGTTGAGGACATGTGCAAGGGTGGGTAAAGAGATGGGGATTAAATTTAGTGAAGAAAAATCAAATATAATGATGGTTAATACTTGGGAAAGAGAAGATGTAGAATTTTTATTGGGGGATATAAAGTTAAGTGTGGTAGATAGATATAGATATATGGGAATCATCTTATGTAATCAGGAAAATTGCTTGGATGAATGGGAGAAAAAAATTGGTAAATGAACCAAAGAAAAGAAAGGGTTTGGTAAACAAACTAACAATATTTTCATATAATAAATATGATGTAGCTAGAATAGTATAGAAGGTAGTTGCAGTAGCAGGGTTAACATATGGTAATGATGCATTATGTGTTAGTAAAAGTTTTTAGATTATTTAGAGATAGTACAAAAAGAAGTAGGAAGACATGCATTAGATGCAGAGATGTGGACAGCAAAGGAGGCAATTCAATGAGAAATGGGATGGTCAAGTTTTTATATGAGAGATGCAAAAAGTAAAATGAAAATGTTTGGTAGGTTGCAGTTTATGGATAGTAAAAGAATAGCAAAAATAGTGTTCAATTGGGTTATGAGTAAAGGGCAGGTAACGATGGGTGAGAAAGGTAATGCAGTATGCGAAAGATTTGGATAAAGAATTTATATCAGTATACTTGTATAAAAGGTGGGATGATTGTGTTAGGAGGATTCTTGAGAGTTATAGTGGTAAGGAATGGGATAAAAGAATAGAAGCATTAATAAAAATAGGGAGTTGGAGAGATGGAGAACTAGTATGGAGGGTAAGAAGAGTTTAAATATATATAGAAGTAAACGGAATATTGGATGCAAGTTAATTTATGATAATAGTAAGGAAAGTAGTTTATTATTTAAGGCTCGAATGGGATCTTTAGCAACAAGAGAATATACATCTAAATGGAAAACCATGGATAATTTAGTGTGCAAATTGTGTAAGGAAGGTGTAGAAAATATTAGGCATCTGTTGATTGAATGTAAATGCTTGAAAACAGAAAGGGTACAGATAATGAAGTTATGGGAGAATAGACATGAACAAAGTGACTATACAGAAAGTGAGTTATTAGTTTTTATGTTGGGTTTGTGAAGAGATAAGGGGGATTTAGATATAAAGGCCATAGAGTTGACAAAGATTATGTTGTGGAAATGGGATGGGGCAGAATATGGAAAGACTTAAGAGTGGGGAATGGAGAATAAAATGGCTAACAGGTTTATCTGGGCATAATTGCTGAGATATTCTTGACTTCGTTTAAGGAGAAGCCAAATACATCACATCACATATAGAAGCAGAACTGGAATGAAACAAAGATAAATATTACCGAAGAGACTCTTCACTGATCAATACAAGAATAAATACCGAAGGACAAACTAAAAAGCTCAGGAAAAGTACACAAAGTAATTATCTAGACAAAACCATGGCAATTAAAAGCCAAAGCTTGGAAAAAAATAGAGGAAAAGTTACAGAAGCCCAGCAGTATATCCAGTTAAACCTGCTGGTGAAAGCAATAATGCAGAACTAACACTTCCAACATTTGCAGAAAAGTTAAAGATGGATACTAAAACTTCCAAATGGCAAGGTTTCAATGTCCCATATGCCAATGGCTTTCAAATGGAGCAGGGAGTTATGGGCCATGAGACAAAACTAGAGCTAGTGGTCAGAGGTCATGAAATCAATCTGAACAATGCAAAATATGGGGAAACTAATCATGCTGGCTTCTCCCATGAGAATAAATTTGAGAATGGCTTAATATATCATAATGTTGAGTCAAGAATGAACAGCTTTGATCAGGATAGAAGTAATTTAATTCCAGAAGACTTTCAATCAGTCAATGATGAATTTAATAATAGAATTCCTCAGAAATTATTTAATTCCTTTCTTAGCTTCCAGAATCAGTATACTTTAACATTGAGCACAACAAATAAAAAATGTGAACTTTTCATATTTCCAATAAATGAGCTATTTGTCTTAATCAAGGACTAAAATATTGTTAATTCAATAAGAAGGGTTTACTATCACCCTAATAAAAAATACATCACCATAGAATTTGAGAACACTTTAGCCAAAGAAAGATTCAAAAGATCTCAAATGTTTCTAGATGGAAAATATTTAGTGGAAATTGATTTGAAAAGACCAAGATTGATAACAGGTATGGTGCGGAATTGTCATGTGGCATTTAGAAAAGATGAATTGCAGGAACTATTAGTACAGTTTGGCTCTATTGAATGTTTCACTTTCCTAATGGAAAGAAGAGCAGGGATTCAGCTGCTATCCAACAATGGAATATTTATGATGAGGCTGACTAAAGGTATCAGTCCCCTGGATATACCATCTGTTCTTGAGCAGAATAAAAGCCCGATATACATAGTAATTTGGGGAATTCAACCACAGTGTTATGGATGTGGAGACACTGGCCATTTAATTAGGGCCTGTCCAAAAAGATTATGCACAGAATGTGGAGAAAGCTATAGTGGATTCCACAAATGTATCCTTCACTTATAAATAAACAATTAGAACAGGAAGTAGAAGAATCTCATTTAAAAGATAAAGTGAAAACAAATAAGTTACATTGCAAGGCAAATCAAGAAACCTTGCACAGTAGATTTGAAGATGGGACAGCCAAAGAGATAAAGAAACAATCAGCTCAGGTAGAACTGACCAATCTGAAGGCACATTAGAAGAAATTGGTCAATTAAAATAAGTCAACATGTTCAGTGATAACTAAGTGAGAACGGTTCAACTCAGATGGGTAAAATACCACAAGGTGCCAGTTTCAAAAGGCAAAATCAGAATGGCTCTGGATCGCAAACCGATGATAATAGTGTTGTGGGCTCAAACATTGAGCTGTGTGGTGAGCAAGAAAAAAAAACCAAGGGTCTCACAAGAAGAAAGAGAAAAAGGAAAAGAAAACAGAAGAAGAAGCTCACTCAACAGGAGTCAGGGGATGAGATGGAAACTGAATCAGAAAGTCAAATAGTCAATGACCCAGAGTTAATGCAACATGATATTTTAGCTCATCCTATGATCTTCAAATGTATTGTTGAATCTAAAGGGGCATGTCTTTTTTGGAAGGGGCATGTATGTAGCAAGAGTGAGATAGGGCAGATAATTTTAGAAGAGGCAGATAATCCAGAGGAAAAAATTGATAACGTAGATGAGCAATGGAATGATGCGACTCATAGTGACAGGTCTGAAAGCAGGCAAGGTGAAGTAGTGCAGGTTATCTCAGAGAAGTTTGATAATCTGGTGGAAGAACTTGATAATGTAAAAGAGCAATGGAGCGATGAGGCTCATAGTGACAGTTCTGGAAGTGAGGAAGTAGATGGCTCTTGAGAGGAAATGCAGCAACAAATTAGTAATAGCCCTGTGTGTACTGATGAAATGGAAGAAAAACAGAGGATGAAGAAATAAGCTCACAAGAGAAAAATTTTGAAGAAAATTCAGAACAGGAAAGTGATAAAAATTCAGAAATGGATTAAAGTATGAATTCCATAGATGCAGTTTATGCAAAAATATGGCAACATGGATGAAGTTCTAAGGATCTGTTAATTAAAGGACTTGGCAATTCAAAGACTCTTATGAATCAATGGAGAAGACTAGGGTTATTGACTGTAGTATGATCTCAAGATTTCTTCTAAATGTATTTACATCATGTAGCGGGTGATCAGTCACCTGCATTTTTCCTTAATAAAAAAAACAAGTGCTCATAGTGATGAAATGGTAGAATATTTTTATATGGATGTACAAAAAACTTTTGATCAGAGTAAACAACATTTTAAAATTGTTATGGGAGACTTTAATGCTAGAATTGCTAAGCAAATGAAAGATGAAAGTGATGTAGGTAATTTTGGTTATGGTAATAGAAATGAGAGAGGACATAGACTTGTGGAGTTTGCAGAAAAAGAAAAACTTTATATTATGAATTCTTTTTTTGAGAAAAATGTTAAAAGGAAATGGACATGGAAGCATCCAAATGAAGGTACAGCAGAATTGGATTATATTTTGACTAACAGAAAATACATATTTCAAGATTGTAATGTTCTTAATAAATTTAATCCAGGAAGTAATCATCGATTTAAGATATGTGTTAATGCAAAACTAGAGAGACAAAAATTATTAAGAAAAACAACATTTACAGTTAATATTCCTAATCTTCAGAAACATTCTAATGAATTCAAATTAGAACTTACAAATCAGTTTCAAGTATTAGTAGATTTTGAACATGATTCAGATTTCAATGAAATTAATATGAAAATAACTGATCACTTTTAAAAACTGCAACAAAGATAGCTGGTAGAAAAAGCAGCAATTGACCAATAAAATTTCTACAGAGACTAGAGAATTTATGATGAAGAGAAGGAATATGAAGATATACAAAAATGATGCATTAAAAAGAATTGAATATCTCTAATTTTGTAAAATGGTGCAGAAAAGAGTTGAATATGATATAAGAAAGTATAACTGTGAACTAGCAAGAAAAGCTGTAGAAGAGAATAAAAGTCTTAAGAGTGTAAAACAACATTTTGGTGTTGGCAGAAAATTTATATATGTAATAAGAAAAAAAGATGGAATTATTATTAAAAAGAGAAATGACATCATGAAATGGGTCGAGGACTTTTATCAAGAATTATATAGTAATAAAAAACAATTACCTCCTATATCTATTACACCTTCCGAATTGCCCAGACTTTTAAATGAAAAAGTGAGACATGCAATTAAATTTATGAAGAAAGGAAAAGCTCCAGGTAATGATGGAATTATAATTGACATATTAAAAGAAGCAGGTGAAGAAATATAATTTTTTTTAGCAAAGTTATATACCAAATGTTTAAATGGTAAATATGTACCAGTTGATTGGAAGAATGCAGTATTAATATTAATATTTAGAAAAGGTGATACAGAAGATATTAGAAATTACAGACCTATCAGCCTTTTATCAGTTTTATACAAAATTTTTACCAAGATAATTACAACTCATCTTCAGAGAACATTGGATTTCCATCAACCAAGAGAACAAGCTGGATTTACAAGTGGTTTTAGTACAGTAGATCATATTCAGGTATTGAGAGAAGTTATAGAAAGGACAAATGAATATGAGTTGCCATTATGCTTCAGATTTGTAGATTATAAAAAGGCAGTTGATCCTATAAACATTTCTTCAGTGATTAAAGCATTAGATCATCAAGGTATAGACCCAGAATATTATCATATTCTGAAGAATATTTATAAAAATGCAACAGCAATAATTAGACTGCATAATGACAATAAAAAGATTAATATTGAGATGGGTGTCAGATAGGAGGACTCCATATCTCCAAAACGTTTTATAGCAGTGTTGTAAGAAGTATTTTGTGGGTTCAAATGAAATGCTAAATGAATCAAAGTAAATGATTATTTAAGTCATTTAGACTTAGCAGATAATGTAACTGTTTTTGTAAATAATGCTTTAGAATGTTGCAAGTTATCTGATGAAAGTAAAAAAGTAGAACTAAAGGTAAATATTAAAAAGACTAAAATAATGTTCAAAGAATTTTCTCAAAAAATAAAAATATAGATTGATAATAATGAGTTAGAACAAGTTAACAACTACAAATACCTTGATCATATTATTATTACAGATCAAAATATAATGGATGAAATTAATCATAGAATTAAACTTAGTTGAAGTCTTTTTGGTAGAAATAATATTAAAAGGAAATATGCTTTGAAAAGGATGATTTTTAGTAAATGTGTTTTATTACTTTTTATTTATAGATCTGAGACTTGGACACTTAACAAAAGATCAATACAGATACTTCAGACCACTCAAAGAAATATGGAGATATGCATGGTGGAATAATATGAAGAGATCCAAAATGAAATACATAGGTAAGAGAACAAACAGGTGTTACTCATATCATTGAAAGAATTAAAAAACTGAATTGGAATTGGACTGGACATATTTCTAGAAGAGATGATAATAGATGGGCAGTTGAAATCTTAAACTAGATTCCAAAAAATTGTAACCCAGAAAGAGATCCCATGTGAGATGGATGGATAAAATAAAGAAATGCATGGGAGTGATGTAGAGAAGAGAGCTATAGAGATCAGAGAAAGTGGATTGAACTTGGAGAAACTTTCATCCTGTAGTGGATTGATAATAGTTGATGACGATGATAATGACTTTTGTGCTGCAATATGGTCCTCGGGCTTTCTTCAAAGTAGTTGTCTAGGCATATTGTGACAATATATATACAATAATTGTAAAGTGGAAGTATCTACCTCCCATAAGTTATGTAACATCAAAAACCAATAAAAAGATACAATAATACTATTCTATCTTTGGGTTCTGTTGTTATATAAGCTTAATTTTTGACTTGGTTTTTATATTACATGATGAATTTTGTCTGTTGTTTTAATTTATGTACAGACTAAATGTTCTGCAATTATCATTAATATATTCAAAGGATGAAGAACAAATTTTACTTTTTATCAACATCTGAACATTAAGTGAAATATTAGTTTTTAATAATTCTAATAATAAATAAGTATAGCTGTTAAATATATATGTAATTGCAAACCAGAAGTAACTACCTCTCACTGAGTTATGTAACGTCAAAAATGGTGTCTGCAGAACATTTAGTCTATACATAAATTAAAACAATTTACAAAATTCACACTTTAACTTAAAAAAACAACAACTTAAAAACCTAAGTCAAAAATCAATCTTATATGACAACAGAGTCCTAAAACAGAATGATTATCTTTTTATTGGTTTTTGATGCTACAGAACTCCGTGAGAGGTCATCACTTCCACTTTTTTTGGCTAACAGGTTTATCTGGGCATAATTGCTGAGATATTCTTGACTTCGTTTAAGGAGAAGCCAAATACATCACATACATCACATCACACAAATAATTAAAAGTTTTGAAGATTAGTTATCTTAATATATATCTGAGCATTTATTGCATATATGTGTAGAGAAGATAATCTGGACCAACTGGTGATTGCTGGTTTAGCATGAAATACGTATATTGGTGATTATTTATTTTTTCGACATATATGTGTTCAAGTATGTCAGTGTTATGAGATTGAGTGGTGAATGGTGGGTTGTGTGAAAGTCTGTGCTCATATACCCTATATATTAAATATATTGATGCAGGTATATAATAAGCCTGCATTTCAGTTATTACTTATTACAATAATATATATATATGTGTGTGTGTGTAATTCAAAATTTTCAAAAATATTTTTCTGACTGTAATGAAAAGGTTTTTCTTTTTTTCTTTGATGATATAGATTCAGCTGAGTGCATTTTTGAGAAGTTCATCAGAATCATGGCTCTCATAGAAAAATAATGTGTGTTGTTCAAATTAGTTAGACCCCATTTAATTTAAAATAAAGCTACTCTTTGCAAGCTTTTCACTCACAAATTAACATAAGTATATTAAAAAGAAAAAAGGAAAGAAATAATATAAGCAAAAGTTCTTAGATGAAATTTTTTTCTTCTATAAGATGCAAGTTATTTATTTCTTGTCATTCTTATTTATATTTTTTAAACAAAAAAATGCATTTTTGTTTTGTTTAAATTAATTTGTAATATTAGATAAAAGTACCTGCATCTTTTGTGTCTAATCTTGAATTAGCACTGGTATAAAAAATAAAAAAATTATGAGGGATGCCATTTTTGCCTTTTAATTTTGGTTTAGAAAAAAAGCTTTGGGAGAAAACTTCGTTGATGAGCCACCATATCCCACTGGATGGCGCTGTTTTCACGCTAAAACACATAAAAATGCCCTTTCCACGGCCGACACATTCGAACCCGCGTTTTCTATAATACAACTTTTTTGTTGTACTACAGTTGCAGGCCGTTATGTCGCATCGCAGTACAGCATGTATGTTTACGCAGCAAATATATTTTCCCAATTCGCACAGTTTATAAAATGGTTATGGCTTGGGGAGAGGGTGTGTTTTTTTTAATTGGATGGAAATATTATTTTCATTGGATTTTTTTTTATTTTAAAGTATTGAAATGTTCAGATTTTGTAAAGTAATAATTAACAGACTTTTTACACCATAGTGTATTGAAGTTTTAAGTAGTAAATGTTGACGAGATATATGTATAAAGTGAATTGGAAATAGGTAACGCGTCAAGTAACGTACTGTTCGTAACATTTCCACGAGACATTTTAAGATTGTACCGTGTGTATATTTTTGAAATAAAAAAGCGTTAACACAAAAATATCCAGTAAGAAAAGTACAATTGTACACTGTTTTTTTAAATGTTATAAAAAGCATATATTATAAACATTTTATATATATATATTTGTCGTTGTTTAAAAAAGTTTTAGTTTCTTTCTTTTCTCCGACTACTGTTATACTTTGCTGAATATAGTTTACATTTATTGTTATCATTTATTTTATAGATGTTAGTAAAAAAAAAAATTTACAAAAATACGATTTTGATATTTTTTATTTTAGCATTACAAACAACAGAACACTAACTGTAAACCTAACCCTAAACTAACCCTAAAACTAACCTTAACAAATTTTACTTTTAGTTGTCATTCTATTTGAAATAAAAAATAGTGGTAAACAACAACAACAACAACAAAAAAATCTCAGATAGAAAATTGATTTTTCTAATAAAAAGAAAACTAAAAAAGACGAATCAAATTGTAATTTGTTTATTTTATTTTACATTTATTATTATCATTTAATTTGTATACATTAATAAAAAATAATATTTAAAATTAAATAATATTTAAAAAAGATGATTTTCTTTTGTTTTTATTTTCGCATTACAAAAAACACATCAAAATGATTATAATTAACGGCCCGTGAATGATCATATTTTATAGTTTAAGCGTGATAACTGCGCCATCCAGTGAGATATGGTTGCTCATCGATGACAACCAAACTTTCTTCTTTAAATATTATGTCATAATCAAGAATTTAGATTATCTCATCCAATAAAAAATTATCTGCTTAATAGCATTCCAGATAATCAGCTGAATAGAACAGAGCCAACTTGTGAATTATTAATGCAGCAAATAATAAAAACCAAAATGATTGGATAAAAGTAAAATCGAATTAGTGCACTAGCCAACTAAACTGGAATTATGTAGTTTCCTGCAGATGCCAATTTTAAAAGAGTCTCCTTCAATATGCCCATAATTTAAATCCAGTCTTACAAATCATTCTTTCCAGATAATAACTCATAAAAAGTACATCAAATAGTCTTAAATCTTTAAAACTGTCATACAAATCAATTTTTAAAAAGGGTTTGAACTAATATTTTTTAAAAGTGTAAACTCAGAAAAATGATGCTATGATAAATATTTATTTAAAATAAAGCCTGTATAAAAGAATAATAATTATAATATTTATAGCAAATATTTAAATTAATTTTAATACACTCTAAATAATTTTAATTTGTTTTCCTTTTATGTGTGTTTTTAATTTTTTTCTTTCTAACCTAATTTTCGTTATGAATGCTGAAAGAAATAGAATTTAAAATTAATTTCTCATTCAATTCTTAATAGTTAATATTTTTTATGAATTATATATATCTGTTATCGATTGATTTATATTTTTCCCATCTTTATTTGCGTTATTATAGAACAATAATTATATGATTGTTTAATATTGAATATAAGCATATCATAGCTCTTAAGTTACATTCAATCTAATTAACTGAATTTTGACCGATATGAACACATACATATTCACCTAAATATATATTGTAATTTTTTTGATTTGATGGATTCTTTAAAAAAAACCAAGTAGTTTAGTTAAAATTATCAAAATGTTAAATTTAATATAGTTACACATTAAATGTATATATTTTAAAGTAAATCTTTATCAAGTATTAGTGTATTTCATGTGGAATGAGTTGTAGGGGATAATCACACATTTACTACTAAATAGTATAAAGTGTATGATTAGTAATATGATTTTATAATTACAGTTTAAAATCAGTTATATTTGTTAAAGTCAATAGTATTATTTTAAATCATGTGTGTGAAAAGTTTTAATGTGGTTACAATTTTATTTTTAACAATTTTTTATTGAATTTATTTCGTCTTTTTAGAAAATCAAAATTGTTACATTTAAAAGAGGTTAATGAAATATAAATTAATATGATTAAATCATTTAAATAAATAAAATATCATTTAAAAATAAATGTATATGGTTTTAAATTTAATATTATGAATTTATACATGCTAATATAAAGTGTTTAAGAAACTTTAGTAATATTGTAAATGAAATCAAATATATGTGATTTTCTACTGAGAAAAAATAAATTAGTTTATTATATCATCAATTTTAAAATTAGTTTTAAAATAAATGACTAATCAGGATCAAGAGATTATTGATATTGTTAATGTTTATATCACTGTTTAATATTTTAAAAAAATCAAATAATAACTACAAGATACTGTAATCAATTATTATCGTGAAGTTTTTACATCTATTTAAAGTTTGATTTTACAATTTTGGAAACATGATAAATATTATCGAATATGTATAAGTAAAGTATAATATATTATTTTAATAATAATAATAATAATAATAATAATAATAATAATAATAATAATTCATTTATTTACCGTACAAAACTACAGCATAAAGCCAATTACAGTATTGCACCATAACAAATATATAAATACATAAATGAGTTTAAATGACAAATTATTAATATAATTATGTGCCATATTTCAATAAAAGATAATTAACACATTTAAAAATCTAAAGTAAAATTAAATATCAGCATATAAACAATTATTATTAAGACATTAATAGTAACAAATAAATAAAAGGGATAAATATAAAGCACATAACAAAATAAAAAAACAATTTAATATATATATATATGAAAACAAAATCAAGTTAAACCAATAAAATCTGACATTTAAATTTAATAACATTACAAAATTGATTATAATCTAAATTGAAGTAATTAATATTGCTACAAATCTGATTATATAAAGATGGTAGCCTAAACAAAGGAGAAAATCTAAGAACATTGGAATGACAAGTTTTAATGTAACAAACAGAAGCAGACCGAGTATCATGCACATGAGATCTAATTATAACAGTAGAAATTGTATTAGATAAAAGAACTATTTTATTAACAAGTTTATAAAGATATTTAATATCTCCATATTGTCTTCTAGAAGAAAGATGAACAACAGTTTTATTTCCCAAAGAAACATATTTAGAAAACTTATTATACACCGATTGTAATAAATTACATCCCTGTTTAGAGCTAGGATTCCAAATGACTGAACAATATTCAATGATGGGAAGAACCAATAATAAAAATAATTTAAAATTTGTATCACCACTGAAATAATAACCAAACCTTAGAATACTACCTATAATTTTTAAAGCCTTACCAATAATCATTTCCAAATGAGGAAGAAAGGATCCATTACTAGAAAATATAACTCCCAAATCTTTTTGGGATTCAACAGAAATAATTTTGTGAGAATTAATAAAATAAGAAAAATGCAAAACTTCAGATTTTTTAGAATACGAGACTAAGGAACATTTACTGAAATTAACAGTCATATTATTTAGATCACACCAAGCACTAAAATTATCTATATCATTTTGAAGAAGAGTGCAATCAAACACAGATGTGATTCTTCTAAAGATTTTACAGTCATCTGCATAGCACAAAAGATAAGAAGATTTTAAGCAATCCTTAAGGTTATTCATATAAATGTTAAAAAGCATAGGTGCTAAAATACTACCCTGAGGAACCCCCAAATTACATTTAAAATTAGATGAAATAGTATTATTAAATTTAATGTATGCAGTACAACCATGAAGAAAGGATTGAAACCAATAAACAAGCTTAGTAGAAAAACCCATTTGATATAATTTGCAAAGAAGAATACTGTGGTCTACTTTATCAAAAGCTCTTGATAAATCAAAATAAACAACATCAAGTCTCTGCTGGTCTTCAATTGCATGAGCTATATGATCATAAATTGTTAACAAAATAGTTTCTACAGATCTATTAGGTATAAAACCATGCTGTGAAGAAGAAATGAGTTTACTAACATCTAAAATAATTTTATTATAAACACACCTCTCAAAAATTCTAGCAATAGTATGTAAAACAGAAATAGGTCTATAGTTATTAATACAATCACGTGATCCATTCTTAAAAATTGGGGCCATTTTGGCACACTTAAGCACATTAGGAAAAACACAAGAGTTCAGTGATAAATTAAAAATAAATGCAAGAGGTACTGCAATAAATTTAGCTAGCCCTTTGTAAATAAATGAAGGAATATTATCATTTCCCAAACTAGAATGAATTTTAAGTCCTTAATAGCCATAACAACATCATCCTTAGAAATTATCTATATCATTTTGAAGAAGAGTGCAATTACAAAATAATGCAATATTTGAAGATATTGTATCATGTGATGAATATACATCAGCAAAATGTTTTGAAAAGTCATTTGCACTTAAAGTGAAACCATGAGTAGCTTGAATCCTTTTCTTACCCAAACCAGACTTATTAATGAAATCCCAAAATTCTTTAGGGTTAGAAGAAATATTAACCTCAATTTTTCTAATATAATTCTGCAAATCTCTTTTATAAACATGCTTCACCAATCTTCTGAAATTAACAAAATTATTGTAAAAAAAGATATTTTGTGTTTTAAAATAAAGTCTACGATGATAAGACTTCCTTTTAATAATTTTAATAAGATCACATGAAAACCAAGGAGGAAAACCCTTATAAAAAGGCCGCTTATTGGGAATATACAAATCAATAAAACTATTAAGAATCTTTAAAAACCCATCCAAGCAATGATTTACATCATTAAAAGAATACAAAAAATTCCAATTAACCTTAGAAAAGTTACTACAAAAATCAACATAATTACCCTTCCCATAATCCTTTCTTAAAATATTAGAAAAATTAATCTTTGAGTGACTAACGTTAATATAAAACTCAAAAGGTGGATGATGAGCATCAATAGGAAAATTAACAGAAACAACTTGAAAATTACTAACTACTGTTGAATTACATAAAATATAATCCAAAGTACGATGATAGGAATTAACAAATGGGTTATATTGCTTAAGTCCTAAAAATTTACAGAACTTTAACATTCTAGAAGCCTTAGAAGACAAAACAGAAAAGTGTGTAGCAATTCTACCCTGATATAAATCCAGAATATTTAAATAACCAGTAATAATAATATTATCATAGCCAATCAGAAAATCTTCAAGAGATGTCAAAAAATAATCAAACTCCAACAATGACAAAGTGGGTTTGAGGTAAACATTACCTAAAATAAATTTAAAATTGTGATTTAAAGTAATTTTACACCATGTAGATTCACAAAAAGAAGAAGAAAAATAAAGTTCTTTATAAAAAACATCTTTATGAAGAGCAATCAGAGTACTACCACCTCGAGAAATATTATCCATAGATCTGTCAGTTCACAAAATACTGAATCTATCATCAAGAAAAGAACAATCAGGAAATTGTTGATTTAACCAAGTTTCTGTAAGTAAAATAAGATCAAAATGTTCTGTTTCAAAAAATTGTTTAATTTGAACACATTTAGTCCTCATACCTCTGACATTCATGTAAAAACAAGAAAGGCCTACCATGTTATCCACAAAGATAATGGAAACAACACAAATAAAAACAAAAAGAGAAAAAGAAAGAGATAAAGAAAAAATAAAAATAAAATAGATAATAAAACAAAATAAATTCTCTTAAAACCTTAGAGAACTGGCCAGAGATGCATAAAAAAAAGAAATAGAAGCACCGCAAGGCCATAAATTAGGGGATATTATGTTTATGTGCAGAAACAGAAATATAAAAACAAGAAGACTTAGAATTATTCATATTAACTTAATGACAAACAATACTAGTTTGTAAATTATTTTCAAGAAATACTGTAATATCTTTTGAACTGAGATCTACTGGCATATTAGAAAGAAAATATCTATTATAATTTATATTAGTATTAGAATAAACATTAGCAAAATTAGATTTATTAAATCCATCAGATATATTAATATTTTTAGTTCTTGAAAAGTCATTTTTACTAGAAGATAAAGAGTATCCAGAATGATTTAACTGATAGTTGCTATTTGAATGAAAGTCAAGTGAATGTGATCTATAAGCTGGAATGAATTTGGGAACATTATCTGGATAATTAAGAATTTTATGTCTAACAGACTTAGAATAAATATTAGCAAAATTAGATTTATTAAATCCATTAGAAATATTATTTTTTTTAGTTCTTAAAAAGTCATTTTTACTAGAAGATAAAGAGGAGTATCCAGAATGATTTATCGGATAGTTACTATTTGAATGAAAGTTAAGTTAATGTGATCTATAAGCTAGAATAAATTTGGGAGCAGTATCAGGATAATTAAGAATTTTATGACTAATAGACTTTAGAGAAGATAAATTAACAGGAATACCTCCATTATATCTTTTGTCCATAAAAGAAGCACTCTGTAAATTATGAGCTGGAATGACTTTAGGAATTGCAGCCGGATAATTTAGTATTTTAGATTTCACAGACTTTAAAGAAGATAAAGTAACAGGAAAACCTCCATTATCTCTTTTCCCCATAAAAAAATTTTTTGTGATTTAAATTTACCATGAGAAAAAAACCAGAATCAGAAAAGCAATCATTAATGGAATTTACCTCAAGCCAGGATGAGTTATAAAAACATCTACTTTTAAATTTGGAATGAGGCAATTCCTAAATACATTATTATTATTATTAATTTCATCACTAACTAAATTAACTTCAGGAACACAATCATCCAATTTGATATTTTCACCAAGATCTTCAGGGCAATAGGCTGAAGATGAACATACAATGCTACCATCTTCGATAGCAGAAGAATGATCCTTAGCAATGGAAGAACTAAAAATTTGATCAGGATATTTGTATTGAGTGCCAATATCATTAGCATTAATATTTTTACCAAGATCTTCAAGGCAATTGGATGATGAACATACAATGTTACCACCTTCAATAGCAGAGGAATAATCTCCAGGAATAGAACTAAAAATTTGATCAGAATATTCAGAAGATGACAAAATGCCTTGAGTGCCAATATCATTAGTATTAACATTTTTACCAAGATCTTCAAGGCAATTGGATGAAGATGAACATACAATGTTACTACCACCTTCAATAGCAGAGGAATAATCTCTAGGAATAGAACTAAAAATTTGATCAGAATATTCAGAAAATGATCCCATGCATTGAGTACCAATATCATTAGTATTAATAAGTTTATCTTTAATCAATGAAGAATTCCTACAATGATGAGACATTTCAATTATTAAATTATATATAAAAGAAATAGGAAGAGATAAAATCATTTCAAAAGAAATTGCTAGAATCATGAATAACACTTTCAATTAAACTATCTATATTCTCCAAATTATTAGCAGAGTCAAATTCATTAAATGCAAAGTTTCCAATATTATTATTTCCAATCTTAGGAAATAAGTTAATATTATTAGTGGATAAATCCATATCAACATCTACATTAGAAAGATAGTCTAAGGATGAAACAGCTTTATTATTGTCAAACTCATTTATAGCAAACTTACCAACATTTATTTCCAATCTTGGGAAATAAGTCAATATTATTAGGAAGTAAGTCAATATTATTAGGGGATAAATCAGCCTCAACATTAGAAAGATGATCTAAGAATAAAACAGTTTTATATTCATCACATTCATTTACAGGAGAGTTTCCAACATTATTATTTCCATTATTAATTTTATTTTTGTCAAATTCATTTACAGTAGAGTTTGCAACATAATTATTCCCATTATTAAAAGATAAGTCAACATCTACTTTAGAAAGATACTGTAAGGACAAAAAATCTTTATTTTTATCAAATTCATTTACAATAGAATTTCTAACACAATTATCTCCATCAATTTTACTATCCATATAATTAGTTGGCCTAACTATCTCAAACTCATCAACTAAAACAGGATTATCAGCAATATTATCTGCCAAAAATACCCTAGACATATTATTACACTCTATACATTTATAGAAGCCAGAACCAATCGTATGAAAAATATCAGCATCAACTTTACTTAATCTAAGAAGAAGAGGTATGAAACTTCCCCTGACATTGACCATAACAATTGATACAGTTAATAGGATCCAATATAACAATAGAACAGACTTTACAAACAGATGAAACTGAGCTAGAATCAGAGATTATATCAGTATCAGATAAAACTGAAAGAGATGTATTCATCGTAGAAATTTGGGAGACATAAGAATTCAAAATAACAGAAACCTTCTTATAATAAGAGCTACAGTATTCACATAAAAATTCAGAGGTATTATTAATAGAATCAATGGAAGTATCTTTATTAAATAAATTATAACATACTATATGGTATCTAAGGCCACAAAAACCCAAGCATTTTAAAAATTTTTGTCTACCAAAAATATCAGACAAACACAAACCACAAGGAAATTTAAAAAGTGCCATCTAAAATACAACTAACAAACCAAAAAAAGAAAAAATTAGATACAGGATAATAAATAAATCCATTCTAAGTACCCAATTAAATCCCTACAACTAAAAATTATAAAGTAAATAAATACATTATAGTAAAATAATTTAAGTATAAAACAAACAATAACAATATCTGTTACTTAACAAAAAAAATTAACAAAATTGGAAAAAAAAAACATATTCAATGGTACTATATATATAAAAACAAATAACGTCCAAAATAAAATTATTAAAAATATCAAAATCACTATGTCTTAATTATTTATGAAATAACATTTTATATCAATTGAAAATAAATCAGACAGTCTTTCTCCAAAACAATATAATAAATAAAATTTGTTATTTCTATTAACAAAGAATCCCTTATAAATGTTTTGTCTTCCATAAACATTGCATAAAGTCAAAGGACAAGCAATAAAAAATGATGCCAAATCTTGTTATATATTCTAAAAGTGAAGTAATATATATGTAAATAAAATATCCAATTGTATACAATATATCTATAATGCTCTTCATATCCATAAGCAAATTTACATATAAACACACAAACAAGTTTAAAGAAAAGATAAATATCCTAAGGTGAAGTAATTTGGAACACTCTAGATTGAATGAAGATAAGAAATCACTAAGTAATTAAAAGCAATGTTATCAATCTTATCCAAACTGAAGAAATTAATTAAAACTAAAAAAAAAAAAAAATGTTAAATTAAAACTTTATAGTAGATTTTTGTATAAATCGATATAATAGTCAATAGATCCAAAAATAGAGTCTTATATGCTTTATTAATAAAATCCTCTAGGCTTATTAGTTCCAACTGAAGATCACTCAAAAATAATAATAATAATGGATTAAATCAATAAATATTTCATCAGGAGAAAGGCTTTGATCTCTGTTATTCCTTCACTTCCGGATAAATACATTGCCTAAAAACAAAAGTTTTACCATGGTTTCAGGGGAAATGCTTCTTTTAGATCAAATATTGGAATATAGATGGTCTAAAAACGTTGGAAAGACATTCATAATTATTTATTTTAATAAGTATTTAAAATTAATCAATTATTTGTTTAATAATAGACCTAATTTAAATCTTAGAGAATTGTTAATTAATGAAATATTTTGTAAGATAAAAAAAAACATTGCTTGTTATAATGATCAGAACTATTTAAATAAGAAGAATTAAGCATATTTTATAGAATCAAGATAATGATGTTATAAATAATAATAAAACTTTATAAAAATATAATTGAATTGATATAAGAAAACGTATGATAAGTACCCAGTACCATATAAAATAAAATATTTAAATCAGAAGAGAAAAACTTTTATAACACTATAAAGGTTTTAAATGACTAATATAATTTTTCTAACCTTATGAAATAGGAGATGGGTATGAGAAAGAGAGATAAGAAGAAAATAAAATAAAGAAGAGATAATGATAAAGATAAATGATGAAAATGAAATGAGAGCGGCCAATTATAACTTGATAGAATAAGCGAGATAGAGAATAGAATAAAGGAGAGAGAAAAATGAAATGAGATGATAAAAGAAATGACATAAAAAATGGAATAAAGGAGAGAAAGAAATGAATTGAGATAAAATGAACTATAAATTAGAGACTCTAAACGACTCGGCTCAGTGGGGTTACAATAAATTTAAAGAAAAGAGATGATGATCCAGAGATGTACAATCAAGTAAAGGTCAAATCCAATACTGATAAACTAAAATTACTATAGCTTATTGATATTTTAATAAACCATATAAAAGATTAACTAAAATCACTAATGAACATTTACCATATTAGTCCTACCAATAGATCATACACTCTCTGAATAAGATTAATGATGCTTTGCTTTAAAATATCTTATAGAATTATATTTACTAAAACAACAAGAGTAAACAACCTCAGGGATTTTAAAACTATAACTCTTGTGTAAAATTAAAGTTTAAGTTAAGCTGCCTAATAAAGAGTTACTGTAATGAATAAATAAATAAGTTACATCTTAGCTGACCATAAAATAATTATAATATGTTCAATCTTAAAATAATAAACAAAACAAATATTAATTCATAAAATTTAATGAATCGATATAAATTTAAACTAATAATGGCCTATTATCTAAGATATTACTTGAGCAAAGAAAAGAGCAAGGGTACTTTTAATGTCTTTCTATACTCATAGACAACCACTAAAGACCTCAAATGATTATGAGGATAAATGAAGAAATATGAAAAAGTTAATCGATGAAGATTGTTCATGTATATATTGAAATATGATATTATAAATGTATTGAATTATAGGTACTTTTCTATTCTATCTTGTCAACTGTTTGTTGGCATTGATGCTAAGCAAAAACACATAAGATAAAGAGGATTTAGATATAAAGACCATAGAGTTGACAAGGATTATGTTATGAAAATGGAATGGAGTAGATTATGGGAAACTGAGGGTGGGGAGTGGAAAGGGAAGGTAAAGTGGCTAACAGATTTTTCTGGGTATAGTTGTTGAGAGATTCCTGACTCTGTTTAAGGAGAAGTCACAGTGTATCACATCACATACATATAACATTACCGGGTCCACCCTGTTCTTTGTGAAAGAATATAGAAATCATATGGGTTAATATAATTCATTAATTTCCTTAATGACTTTTACTGAAACAATTTTACATTATTGCATATTTGAAGAGCTCAGGCGAGCTGAAGTCCAGACATCCTCAGACAATACTGTAATTAACAGTGAACTGTGAGCATTGGGGTAAAGTGTGTAACACTAAAACAGGTTGGCCACTACTAAACAGCATCTTTTCTGTGCTTTATAGCATAGAAATGAGTGCCATCATCTGTGGCCTCTGACTGCCATGTATTAAACGGCCTATTTATGTGCTTTTTGGTATAGATATATAGGCCTAAAAGGTGGTGGCCATGTAAATGGCATATTTATATGCTTTTGCATATAAATAGCATCATCAAGTAGCTGACATGATAGAATAGAAAATTACTTAATTATATGACAAGATTTATAAAATATAATTCATAATTAAAATTTTAGTGTTGATATAAATAAAGACATTCTTATAATGACTAGTATAATTTTCCAATGGAAGATTTAAAAGAAAAACACCAAGCATTGTTAGCCGAGAGATCATTGCAGCCACCATCACAGCCACCTTGCAAGCAAGTAGTTGGTTGCAGATGGTTGTGGATTCGCATCCTGACAGATGCTATGACATATGAAAAAAAATAATTTATAAAAAAGATTTGTAATCAATAGTCTTAAAGAATGTTTACAGATTAAAAATTAACCTTATGGAATTCCAAGATTATTCAACTTTGGTTCTATACAGCACTACAAAATATTAAAACATTTATCAATATACTAGTTTGTTTTTTTAATTATAGAAAGTTTTATATTTATTTTCATTGTGACTGAAGGAGGAAGATAACTAATAATACCTAATAAGAAGAAGAAGAGGAGGAGAAGCAAGACATTTCACTGATCCAAATAAATTGCAAATGTAGCCTAGCCACTAAGACTTGGTGAAGCATTGGCTAAGTATGCAATGGATCATTAGTTTCAGTTTTGTATGTAAATCATCCTCTAAGTCTCTGAGATGAGTAAGGATATACATTAATTTGTTTTGTTGTTTGGATTGTTATTGGCTATTGTATTAAAATTAGCGTAATTCTAATAGTATTTATGCCTAAATTGTGTATCTTAAGGTCAGTGGTCAATTCTTATACATCTTATAAATATAGGTCAAGGTTCATTCTCTTGATAGACAAATGCTGACCTGATCTTCTAAGAAAAAAAAACGTTTAAGTAGATAAATTCTTTATTATTATTTTGAGGTATATAAAATAAAACAGCATTAATGAGTGAATATGCACCCAGAACAAGGGATAAATGTGAGTGTGAGAAGTGAAAATGTGTACTCACAACTTCATTATCTCATTTTTTTATCATGGAGATTTTCTACCAGTTTAGATCTCATTCAATTTAAAATAAATCTACTATGACTTTACAAGCATTTCAGCCACACACTATCATAGGTATATTAAACAGAAAGATGGATGAAATAATATAAGTAAAAGTATTTAGACAGATTTTTTTCTTCTAGTTTTTTCTTTTATTCCTATTGATATCAACATTTTTTTTTTTTTAAAGCAGAAAAAAAATACTTTTTTTTTTTGCTTAAATTAATTTGTAATAATAGATTAAAGTACCGAGATCTTTTACTTCTAATCTTGAATAGCATTTGTATAAAAAAGTGTAAGATATACCAGTTTCCTCTTTTAAATCAAGGGCTTTGGATTATCTCATTCAGCAAAAAAAAATCTCTTTAACAGCATTCAAGATAATCAAACTGATTAAAACAATCGATCTAACTTGCGAATTATTAACACATTAATATGAAAAACCATTCAATAACTGAAAATCACGTTATGATGGATTAAAAATTTCTAGTTAGGGCAGTAGCTAACTAAACCTGGAATTATGTAGTTTTCTGCAGATGCCAATTTTAAGTATCTCATTCCAGCAACAACCATTGAGGATATAGAATGAGCATATCTATCATCTCTCACATGATTTCTGTCAGCCTATTCATGATGAACACATAATCCAGTCATACCATCATTTTATCCGGAGAATAACCCAAGAAAAGTACATCAAATAAAGTCTTAAACTTTTTTATATATGTCAAAGCGTTGACCGGAAGCAAACCCAGGCCAGCTGTTTGGAAGGCAATTATGCTTAGGCCTGCTTTTAAAACAGTCTTATAGATCAATTTTTAAAAATGATTCAAACCTATATTTGTAGTAAATTGTAAACTCAGAATTCTGATGCTATGGTAAGATAAATCCTTATTTAAAATATAAGGGCCTTTACAAAAGAAATAATAATATTTATAGCAAATATTTAAAATTAATATAATCATCGCTAAATAATTTTAACATTTTGTTTTCCCTTTAAATATATATTTATTTTTCTTATTAATGTTTTTTTTTTTACGAACGCTAAAGCAACCAAAATAGAGAATTAATTTTTCATTCAATTATTAATATTTCATATTTATTACAAGTTGTATATATCTGCTATCGAATGATTTATGTTTGTCCAATCTATGTTTATATTAGGTACTCATCTTTTAGCTAAAGATGCCGCTGTATGGCGCAGTTTTCACGCCAAAACACATAAAAATGCTGTTTCCATGGCCGACACGTTCGACCCATGTTTTCTATAATACAACTTTTTTGTTGTGCTACAGAATGCAGGCTGCTATGTCGTGTCGCAGTACAGCATGTATGTCGCATAGCAGCAAATACATTTTACGAATTCGCACAATTTATAAAATAATTACAGCTTGATGACAGAGTTTGTATTTGAATTGTATTGAAATGTTGTTTTCATTGGATTTTTTTTTATTTTAAACTATTGAAATGTTCAGATTTTTTAAAATAATAATTATAAGACTTTTTACAACGTACTGTATTGAACTTTTATTTGGGAAAATGTTAAATATCTATTTTTTATTGAGTCGCAATTAGGTAACGTGTCAAGTAATGTACTGTTAGTAACATTCCATGAGACAAAGAAGATTCTACCGTCTGTATATTTTTGAAGTAAAAAAGAGCGGTACGAAAAAAATATCCAGTAAGAAAAGTCCAAATATACAGTTTTTTTTGTAAATTTAATAAAAAGCAAAATTATAAACATGTTTAATAAGTAAATAAGACATTTGTATGTGTTTTTTGTTGTTTAAAAAATTTGAGTTTCTTTCTTCTGTCTGAGTATGGTTATGATTTTGAATTTTTTTATTTTAGCATTACAAACAAACAGAACACTAACCCTAAAACTAAACCTAACCCTAAACTAACCCTAAAACTAACCCTAAACCTAACGCTAAACTAACCCTAAATCTAACCGCAACAACTTTTACTTTTATTACGATTATTATTTTTTAGTTAAACAACAACAAAAAAAGTCGTAACACAAGTAAAAAAATATCCGATAGAAAATTGATAAAAAAAAAAAGCCGTAACACAAGTAAAAAAATATCCGATAGAAAATTGATAAAAAAAAGCCGTAACACAATTTAAAAAGTATACGATATAAAAAACACGAATCAAATTGTAATTTGTTGATTTTATTTTACATTTATTATCATTTAAATTGTATATGTTAATAAAAAATAATATTTAAAAAAGACAATTTTGTTTTGTTTTTATTTTCGCATTACAAAAAAGCACAGAAAAATTATTAAAATCAACGGCCCATGAACGTTCATATTTTATAGTTTTAGCGTGAAAACGGCGCCATCCAACGGCATCTTTATCTATAATACAAGCACCTTATATTATTATAGCTAAATAATTGGAGTTCATGAGTTAAATTCAATCTAATTAAATGAATTTTCTTCATATGAATACATACTTTCCTAAAATATATACGTTTATTTTATTTTTTATGAAGTGGATTCATCCCTAAAATGCGTATGAGCATAAATATTATATATATAATTTTATTTTATTATATTCACATTATTTTAAGTCTAATTGTCCATTTTCTCTCATTCCAAACCTAGTTAAAAATAGCTGTTACACACCCGCCCTGTGATTCATCACCATATTTTTTTATTGAGCTAGTAGTGGGTAAACAGAAGAGTTAACATTTTAGAAAGTATGGAGAGATTTGAACATGACCTATAGATAATTCTTGTTTTAGGGATGGCGCTCTAATCTGAAGTATGGTGGATATGTTTTAAATAAATAAATAGCATCTACAGTGGTAAAGAAGAGACCTTCTCTGTACATAGAGATGAGTTAGGATATTAAATTTAAAAATAATTGTTGTTATTCCTAAGATCCATCAACTCCAGGGTTTAAACTTTTATACATTTTTATAAAGAATTGTATAAATAATAATAAAGGAAAACCGTAGACTCATTTTAAGGAATATCTATTTCCATTTGCATGTTTTCTCATATTTTTTTGACTCTCATTTTAACATATATACACACACATACAGAGAGAAAGTTAAGAAAAGTAGAGAAATGTATAAAAATTGTATATGAACAGATTTGTGATGCATAAGTAGCATGATTGCCACATCTATGATCTGGATTCGATTTAGATATATTTAAATTTTTTAAATAGTCTTAGAATAGTTAGCTATTTGTTAGTGTAACAGTATAAAAAGTAGAGCTGCTTTAACCTAACCTAGAGATGCAGGTAGAGGGGATTCAAACTTCACCTACTCCAGATTGCTACTAAGTGCCTTACTCCCCAAAACTTTATGTATGCCCAGTGGTCAGGGAGAGATGAGACCTCAAAGGGGAATTTTAATAAAGAAAAATCAGGTTTAAACTATATAAAAAAACACAGACAATTTATATGTAATTAGATTAGTGAATGACATTTTTGTTAGTTGAATTAACAATAGAAACGACAATTTGAAGACTAAATAATAATAAAAAATGTTGCAAGTTATTTTCTTGCATCTACAAACAGATATGTATAGATATACATTAGTAAGATCCAATTAATGTATTTTAAACAATTGTAATTATATAACAATACCATACTTAGCCAACGACTGGGTACTTTACTTTAAAGGAGAGAGACAGAAAAACATAACTCTAGGGTGAAATTACAAAAATGAATAATTGGTTAAACTAGTTAAATAGATTAAGGCCATGTTCAAATATAGCCTGCATTTAAACAACAAAATAGGGTGCTTGTCTTATAGCTAAAGATGCCGTTGGATGGCGCCGTTTTCATGCTAAAACTATAAAATATGAACATTCACGGGCTGTTGATTTTAATAATTTTTCTGTGCTTTTTTGTAATGCGAAAATAAAAACAAAACAAAATCGTCTTTTTTAAATATTATTTTTTATTAATGTATACAATTTAAATGATAATAATAAATGTAAAATAAAATCAACAAATTACAATTTGATTCGTGTTTTTTATATCGTATACTTTTTAAATTGTGTTACGGCTTTTTTTTATCAATTTTCTATCAGATATTTTTTTACTTGTGTTACGGCTTTTTTTTTTATCAATTTTCTATCGGATATTTTTTTACTTGTGTTACGACTTTTTTTGTTGTTATTTAACTAAAAAATAATAATTGTAATAAAAGTAAAAGTTGTTACGGTTAGATTTAGGGTTAGGTTTAGGGTTAGTTTAGAGTTAGGGTTAGTTTTAGGGTTAATGTTCTGTTGTTTGTAATGCTAAAATAAAAAAATTCAAAATCGTAACCGTACTCGGACAAAAGAAAGAAACTCAAACTTTTTTAAACAACAACAAACATATACAAATGTCTTTTTTACTTATTAAACATGTTTATAATATTTGCTTTCTATGAAATTTACAAAAAAAAACATGTATATTTGAACTTTTCTTACTGGATATTTTTTTCATAACGCTCTTTTTTACTTCAAAAATATACAGACGATAGAATCTTCTTTGTCTCGTGGAATGTTAATAACAGTACGTTACTTGACACGTTACCTAATTGCAACTCAATAAAAACATAGATATTTAACACTTTCCCATATAAAAGTTCAATACAGTATGTTGTAAAAAGTCTTATAATTTTTGCTTTAAAAAATCTGAACATTTCATTAGTTTAAAATAAAAAAAAATCCAATGAAAACAACATTTCAATACAATTCAAATACAAACTTTCTCATCAAGCCGTAATTATTTTATAAATTGTGCGAATTCAGAAAATGTATTCGCTGCTATGTGACATACATGCTGTATTGTGACGTGACATAGCAGCCTGCATTCTGTAGCACAACAAAAAAGTTGTATTATAAAAAACACGGGTTCGAACATGTCGGCCGCGGAAACAGCATTTTTATGTGTTTTGGTGTGAAAACCATGCCATAGAGCAGCATCTTTAGCTAAAAGATGAGTACCCAAAATAGAGATAAATCCCCCAGTGGACATTTACAGATTTACTCAGTAATATTTTGAGCATATGATAAGGTAAGGTTTTATCCATAATGAAATTAAAACTATTGTGGTTCTTGGTGATTCAATTATGCAAGTTTAGAAGCAAGTCTCAGAGCACAAAGGTTTTATACATGGTTAACTTGAGGTCTAGATAGCACCCCAGATCTAACATTAGTCAGAGAAATGGAACTCGTTCACCACAGCATGATCCGAGCTCAGGACTGGAGTATAAGTGCTTGTGTCCAGTAGTAATATTTGAAAAAGGGTCGAGATCCACTTTATCATCAATGGCAGTCTTGGAGTGGTGTTAGCCTATGAATCAAAGATGATGGGAGCTATGGATATGTGCTGAGACACCCACAAATCACCCAGTAGCACAATATAAGAGAAAATGTGGTCAAATGACTGTTAAACTTTAAAAACCTTAAGTAAAATATATGTATATGAAATAATATGACTTCAAAATTTTCTGAGGCTGAGAAAATATCCACTCTTAAAAATAATTATTACTTTACACCTTTTAATTAATATTAAAATATAAAAAAGATATGTATATTAATTAATCACTATTTAACTGGTTCACCCTTAGAGTTAACAAAGACTGTACCTCTCTTACATTTAATAAAATTACAAACGCTTAAGCTATATACATTTTAGACACATAGATATATATTAGTAAAACCCAGGCTGACTTAATGAGTGATATATATATATAAAGCAGGATTGGATCTTTCTTTTAAAATACTGAAAATTGAACACTGATAAATATACTCCAATGTTATTTCTTTTATATTTCCAATTATAAATTAAAAGAAACATTGAATGATTTTTCTATAAAAAAAAACAATTGCATGTTCTGCAATTTTCTCTCTTTCTAATATATATATCGGTATAACCAACGCGGCAGGAAGGAATTTGGAAAGAAAAGTTTTATTCAAATAATTTTTTAATAAATCTGAAATATATCCGTATTCATTATAGCGGGTTAACAAGTAGAAAGAAATTAAATTATTTCTCTATTCCAGTTCCTCCTATATAAATCATATATCTCCCAAGCTATAAGAAAGGAATCATTTTTGTTTCTTTCTTTGCAAAAGAAAATAAAAGTAAGTATATAACTTTATGGTCTATAATGATGATCGCTTAAAATAGGCGATTTACATATAGATTGACAAGATTAAGAACCGCCATTATACCTGTCAAAAAAAAATAATAACAATGCGAATATTACTTTAAATATCAGAATATATATATATTAAACCTATACATATACAATTGAAATTCTAAATGGAATTAAATTAATTTTTTGTTACATTTCAAAAAACTAAAATTAAAATACAAATGAGAAACCAAGTTACCGAAGATTGCGTACATCTTTTTTATTCGATAGTCATGACATTCTGGTCCGCAGTCCATACTAATGGCTTATTGTGATTTTGTCCTCAGTCATCCATTAGCAACAGCAAGCATTAGTCAGGCAAAATTGTTCTAGCACTCTGCATTTCTTGTGTTACATCTTTCAGGTTCCAGCAGATAGGAAAACAGGTGAGAGAGGGAGGGAAATTTTGAACAATAAGACTGGCCACTTTCATTAACTTCTCAATTTGGACTGCCAGATGTAGCATGATATTTGATCATGGCTGTGATGACTCGATGATTAATCGTTTTTTCAAATCCCTCTACAAGATAAAAGAAGAGGATAAACGAACTTATCAGCCTTGGCTAATGGACCAAACCTGGGGCCAGATGAGGCTAGAATCCTAATTCATGTGTTTATTAGGCCCAAAACTAGAATTTTCTCCCATCCACTAAACAAATAATATATTACATCTTTCACTTAAGAATAATCTAACTTTAACTATGAAGATCTGTCATACACCCTATATATTTAATACACAAACTTTGTATTAATTGCATACTATAAAATTAACTTACTATATCAACTTATAAATATTTTTATAGTCCTCGTTACTCCTTGGATAATCATTAATCAATGGAATTTCCAAATTTTATACATAGGTTTGAATTACTTTATATTCCTAACTAATTAAGTTCATGACACGCTGCCTTAAGGCATTAATATAATCTTTGATTTTATTTATAGTTATTTATGTTTCTTTCATACTTGCATTAATTAACCATCATGAGTTTCTTATACTGCTCTTAAGACTAAATTATTGGTCTAATACAACTTTTGATATTTCTGTATACATAGCTTGCATACCACGTTTATATGTATACATTGAAACTTTCTTATAGACAATGTTATCCTATCATTGAATGCTTTTGTATCCACTCTAATGTGTAAATAAAGTTTGATTTTTGAAAGTAAAAAATCTATCCAGCCATTAGACCTATAATACACATTTTAAGTTTTTCTTATAGCAGCTTATCATTTATGCGGTAAAGCTTTCATGGATACAAGAGCCAGGTAAAAGAGAGAGAACAATAGACAAGCTCTCAATTTATACCCAACTTGTTGGCCATCTTACATTTCAATGCCATTGTTTTGCTATCTTATGTTTTTAAATGAAATTTTTAAATAATTATTGCTATGTAACTAATTTTTGTCTCTAATGAGTTGTGAGATTCTAGGAATTTTTATTTTGTTCTCTAAAATAAAATCATTTAACTTTATTTCATAAAATTTCTTCGATATGCTTTTTTTTTTAATTTCTATTTAATTTAAATTTAGCCTACATTCACTGTGGTTGGATTCAGGGTCTTTAGTTAAACCACAGTGAATGGTGAAGCAATATATATATATATGTGTGTGTGTAGCTTTATTAGTAAATAGGTGTCTAGATATTTTAAGATAATGGTTAGAACAAGATGAGAACTACTCAAATTCTCACCACCCATAGTTGGCCGGTCAATTAGCAGTGCCTTCTCCTTCATGGTTTTTCTGTTGAGAAAGTTGCCTTGCAATGGAATATTTATAAAAAGAATATTTTAGATTTTTTTACATTTGATATATACTTGTTAAAAACATGGTGTTGAATATTAATTATGAGTTAAAAAGGTAGACAAAATTATTTTTATTAATTTCAATATGAATATTTTCTCCGTGAACACAACGAGAATGCAAAGATTCTGTTGAATATGTAAAATAATGGAAGAGATTCCCCTCCTTTTTTATGTGTCATAGCATCGGCCGAGACAACTGCTTGCTAGGCAACTGTGCTGACCTCTCGACCACCAACACTTGACAAGAGATTCCCTTTGATGACTATTTTGAATCGATTTACATTTTGGCCCAAATTGTACATTCACTCACAAAGACATCTTATGCACTTTCATCATGATAGTATATTTAAAAATATTATTTGTAATATCAAAAAGACATACCTACACATATAGTAATTCAAATATTTTAACACATTTTATAGTTATTAAAAATAAATATATACAATAATTCATTCCCTTTAGATATAATTTTATGTGCTTGTTTGTAATTGCTTTGAAAAATACATCAAAAACCTTTAATATACTCTATGTAAAATTATCATATAAATGTATATGTGATGTAAGATATATATGCATATAGATGTTTATAAAAATATTTATAAGTAGATATGTAGGGAGAAGTATATCAATATTTAAAAAAGTACTTCTTAAATAGATGTGATATATTCTACTATTATTATTATGTGCTATAAATGATTACTATTATTTCTATAAATACTACTTAAAATTCTTACCTAAACATCGTCCATATTGAGGAAGAATATTTAATAGTTCATTAAGTTTCCAACCATCACTATTATCAGTAAACAGACCACAAACATACAATGATCTTAATGGAATTTGAGGTAATAAGACACTTTTAATATGATTGAAGTCAGGAATTTCTTGTAGATCCATAGATACTAAAAGTTTTGGACAATTTTTTATTAATTCATTCCAAGTAGCTCCAGAAATTGTATGAAAATGGATTTCCATTTCTGAGCACCTGATATTAAGGTGTTGTAATTTTCCAGCACAATTCTTACCTAATGCTAGCATAATTGGATCAGATAAATAATTGTAATTTATATATAAAGTTTTAAGTTCTTTCATTTGACAAATGGTGTCAACATAATCTGCAAATAGTAAAGGGGAATCAACAGAATGAAAAAATTCTTCTATATTAAGACATTTCAAAAACAAATAGCTACCTGATTGAAACAGGCAATGAAAAATTTTACATCCATCTTTTATAGATGCTGAAGCGTATGCCATATCGAACATTTTTAAAATATTTTGATCTCTTAAAAATTGACAAAACATTTCAACAAATCTTTCTCTTGGGTTTTCATCCCACTCAAAACATTCAAATTGTAAAAATTTAGCAATAAATCGACTTAATTTAGATTTTCCTTTCATTAGAGTGAAAAAGGAAATCATATTTTCCTGCACTCGCTCTCTAAGCCGCTGAGATTCAGGTCCCCAAATAGGGCTACTGGATATTCGAAGATTTTTAAGATAATGCCCATACTTTTTAACGTAAGTAATTGCTTTATTATTTTCCAAATTTCCTTGTATAAAAAAATGGATATCAAAATATCTTGATTTCCATAATATCGGAGAATGGAAAACCGCCGCCCAAGATTTGCAGACTAAAGCAGCATTCAAACGGTCGTTAATATTTAAATAATTAAAAATTCTTTCTAAGACAATTGAAGGTAAATTTCTCCAATTTTCTTCATTCATTGACTTTATAGTTTTTTAATATTTTTCAATTTTTTTATTATTATTTTTTCTAAAGATTAATTTTAAGATAAGAACATAGTAAATAAAAAAATCATAATAGAGATTATTATAATAGCAAAATAAAAAAACCCTGCAGATTTCTAAAGAAAATTTAAATTTTGTGAATCCAAATTTATTTTAAGTTTCATTTTAAAATACTTTATATAACGAAATGTTTCATTCTGTGAATTTTTACAATACATTGTATAATTTTTTTTTATAAAGGTGATAATTATTTCTTAATTGTAATAATCCATATTCGATTACTTTTAAACACGATTTATATTTAATGACGATTGTATTCTAATAGAGCGAGCTGTAATAATAATGTAAATCCTACAACGCCTTAATCCTATTGATTTATTCGCTATACTGCAAAGTTAGATGTCTTGTAATGTACTAATAGTGCAGTAGATACTTTTAATATGACCTAGCATTTGAATTCAGTTCAAATAAGACTTGGAAATTTTTCGTGCTTCAAGCTTGCTTAGAATTTTTTTTTATCCGGTACTCAGCCCATAATCATTCTGTTGATAAAACTGTTCAATCTTTAGCAACTTGAAAAATGTCTGCCTAACTAAGGATTAAAACAATAATAAAAGTCATTGAAACTCCAACCAATCAACGTTTGGCAAGCTGAGTGACTGGCTTTGTATCTTTTAATTAATACCCTTATTCTGTAAGGGCTACGTGTATGTGTCTTAATTTTTTTTGAATAGAAATTCCGTTTATATAAAGAATTTTCAACTATAATGTAATAAAATAAACCACCAATTAAAACAGGTATTGCATGCTGAAATTATTCTATCTAACAATAAAATTTATCTGAAATACTTTAAACCAAAGTTGAATTTGCTTTTAGCTCATTATCCAAGTTTATTATATAAGAATAATACTTTATTTGTGTGAAAATATGAAGTACTTATAATATTACCTTGTGGGACAACCAGTGAGTGCTATTTCAGTATAAAATGCATTTTGGGAGTCATTTTCTTTCTTCAGATGTCTTCACTCACGTGATTATAATGCAGATACAAATAATTATTTTTTATATGAGATAGATTTCTTCACTCCATAATTATTGCTTCAATAGAACATCAGTGTAATAGCATTTCCTCACTACCAACATGGATTCTTATTGATTTTTATTATTATGTACATGTATTTTAGTTTGTAGAAAGACCAATTTAGTCCATGATCTAACTGTAAAATCGCTCGAATAACTTTCAAAAGAATTATATATATATACACAAAACAAATCACAATATTTTTGCATTGGGCTCCACAGGTAATGGATAGTGAAATGGTTTTTAGATATGGTCAACTGTGAATATCAAATAAACAGTGTCCGACCAAAAGCTTTTGCTGCTTTATAAGACAGCATATGTTTAAAATGGCTAGGAAGTTTCTGATGTAAAGTCTTTTCTGTTTTCCTCTTTTCCTTCTGCCGGTCACTTAAGTTAGGGCTCAGGTCGTTGTGAGCCTTTCAGCCATCAGACAACTACTTATAATAACTCTGACAATGGGATTCTGTGTTTGTGCAACATTTCCATCCTTTAATTACAGGCCCAACATTTCTGATTCCAATACTTCCCTTTTCATTATTTTTTAAACCCAAGCCCTCCACAATTAGCAAGTTAATGATTTAGACATGCCTAATAGGCTGACAGTCCTTAGTTGCGATCTTTGTGCTAGACAGTATAATCACTGATGAGTCAGTATAAAACTGGATTTAAGTAAAATAGGAATTTTAGATGACAAAATTGTCTGTTTAGGGATCCCCCATCCATCATGGAAGAACCTAGAAAGTGTCTAAAAATGGCCTGACTCACAAATTCTAGCTAGGTTGTCACTACCACTGATTACTCATTGTAGAAGAAAAATAATATCAGTAATAGTGGTCAAACAAGAAGCAATAGTAGCACTAGAGGTAAGTATTATAAACCTACCTTTTTTCTGAATATAAATACATGGAATGTGCTAAATTTTCTTGACGTAAGCATTCAAGCCCAGATCATAAAACTGCACTTGTGGCTATAAAACTGTCAAAATTTAAGATTAATTAATACTGCTCATAGCGAAGACCATTTTCCAGAGGAGGGAAGTTTATTAGAACATATGGATTGATACATTTTTGGAAAGAGAGATCAGTCATTGAAAGAACAATGCTTAGTGTTAAATTTGCTATAAAATCTAATTTAATATCTTCTATTCTTGGAATTCCTCATCGTATCTATGAAAGACTAATGATATTACAACTTGCCTTGCATAATGGTACTAAGGCTCCTTTCAGTAGAATCTATAATCCAATGTTAAATTCAAAGAATTAAGAGAAGAAAAGCTTTTATTCCTTGTTGGATATCATTTTTACATCAATACCATTAAAAGATCGAATTTTTCTTTTTGAAGACTTTAATGTATCTCCATAGTTCAAATAGTAGACTTTAGTCAAAAATTATTGGAAATAATATGGGATTGTAAAATCAAATGGTTTGTTATTACTGAACTTGTACATAACACATGGATTGATTATCATACTCACCTTGGTCCATCCGAAAATCAGCTTCAAAGGAACATTGATGCATCCATATTAAAAATATTTTTTTGGAAATTAACCGTGTGTCTTCAGTAAGTGCCTTTGCCTCCGTCCATTTTATTATTAAATTATATGCATTACTAATTCTCTAGACCATATTTTAGCAATTATCAATAAGTGAATAAGGAAATTAATTTTTTTTTGGTCAGATTCATATTTTATTATTAAGTTTATATGTATTGAAAATAAGTAAACTGTTATGTTTGGGTTATTCTCTATGTTATATAATCAAATAATTGTCTCAATCGAATTTAAAATTAAATGTGAGTTTCAAATGTGAATTATTAGCTATAAATTATTAAATTGCCCGTGTATTCTTTACTTTTAGCTACATTTTATAATTATCTATTTTTAAATTTACTCCGAAAATAGGTGCTTTACAGCATAAGTTCATTACATTTCCTTATATATCTCTCTACTGAAAACCCATAAGTTTTACTGAATGTTTAAGTTAATTTAGAAGAAAGGAATATAAACCATACACTCATTATTTTTACTAATATTTTTTGTCATAAATAATTTACGTTTATGTTTGTCAATTTATTCAATCTTTTTATTCTGTAAAAGCTCCGCTTCTTTACCTAAATATATACATGACTACGAATTAATCCAATGAGCAATTAATAGATAACTCTTAAAGAATAATTTATATAAATCTATTTTTGAAACCATTCTCGTCAGTGAAAGTCTACATCATTTTTAACATAAGTATGAATGGTATCTTTATTTTTTAACACAACAAATTTTTCAACAGAAAGTAGTCCTACATTCAATATCCACAATTTTTTCACATGAAAATGTAAATTAACATAATTTTTGCATAGAAAATCAAAGTGATCCATATGACAATTATGGAACTTTACATATTCAATCATAAACAAGACAAGTGGTTATGATAACCACTATTTCATGAGGTTCTTTATTAATAACTATTACAAGTACTTGCAAATTTATATATGTAATGCTTTGACACCAAACAGACTTTACTCAAATGCAATTTTAAATAGTCAATCTAATTGCGTACACAAAATTTAAACCGTGGTTAAGCAGTATAAAAATTATAAATAATCTATAGTGTAAGTTTATATAGTAGGGTAATTTATTCAAAATAGATTTAGTTGATCAATTGCGTGTTAGGGACCGTTACTAATTTTTTCTAATATCTAAATTTGTTATATTAAAATGTCCATATATTTGTGGTTTTAGGAATTCTCTGAATAAAAAGAGATGAAGATGGAAGAAATTTTATATTTGTTTAGGAAAAATAGTATATGTATTCAAACTTTTAAAAGAAAAATTTACAAAAAGGATTTCTAAAGTCAAAATAAAATGTGATAATTTTTAATCTAATCTAATACAAATGATTCTTTATTTTATAAAACAATTTTGTATAATAAATACTAAATTTGATTTGATTTTACACCGTAGATTAAAATACCAGAATGCAAAACCTGCAGAATAATTTACTTAAAATTCTGAATTTTTACATTTCTAAATATAAAATCTTTCCATTGACTCGTTGTAAATCGAAAGATTTCGCAAGTATGTGGACTTAATCAGTGAAGTATTGAATAGCTTCACGCTCGCAGATCTAACCGCTTCAGCTTCACCTATTTAAATAGAAAGTAGGTTGAAGGAAAGAAGGGTTCCCCTCTTTTCTTCCATAGCATAAGCTTATGGTTAAAACACCTGTAGAGGTCCCTACTATCGCATTTTATACGCATATTATCGAGGTTATAGCCTCAGTAAATATTACTTATCTAATATATAAAATTTTGGAATAAATATAATAATTTGCATAAAAATTTTGAAAATCATAAAGCTGATAAGGCTAGATAAATGAATAATTTAAAACCTTTCTATGAATTTTAAATAATTTAATGGTCTATTCCTGATGCGACTTATTTTTCATCATGACAAGGATTTTTAATTTATTTTTTATTTTTTAAAAAAAAGGACTATACTTATATTAACTGGAAATTATTTTAGGAAGTGCATATCATTTATTCATTAGAGACACTTGGTGAATAGCCATTCTAATTTACACAGAACGGCAAGCCATACAAAAATAAATAAGAATTTTGTAATGGCCAATCTATGAATCATAATTATTACGACATATTTATTAAACCACTGAAGTGATATTTTTTAATTCTTCTGCTGCAAACTTTTTTTCTCCCTAATTAAAATCCGTTACATTTCGTCAGTAATCATATTATCTCATGTTTTTATTACCTGTGATATAAGCAGGATCTGCCTCTTGATTAATATTATGCTCAGTTTTGCCACAAAATTCTTTTTAAAAAAACATATTATTAATTTGCATATTTTCAATAATAATGTGTCTTACAAAAGTACATTCAGCAGACTCATATTGAGAAAACCGAAGAGCATATGGCAGATATCCAGAGTGTACACCCACGTTCTAGTACATATTTTTGCCACTAGATGCCTCTTGCAATAACACCACTCCACCAAAGTTTAAATATTTATTGAATTAAACAGAATATTGCGTGCTAGTTTACTATTTAAGGCTCGAATGAGATCTTTAGCAACAAGGGAATATACACATAAATGAAGAAATATGGGTGATTTAGTCTGCAAGCTGTGTAAAGTATAGAAAATATTAGGGATCTGTTAATTGAATATAAATGCCTGAAAGCAGAAAGGATACAAATAATGAAGGTCTGGAAGAATAAATATGAACAAAGTGATTATACAGAAAGTGGCTTATTGGTTTTTATGCTGGGTTTGGGAAAAGATAATGGGGTTTTAGATCTAAAGGCCATGGAGTTGACAAAGATTATGTTATGGAAATGGGATGGAGCAAGGTAGAAACGAATATGGGAAAATTTGGAATGGGAAATGGAAAAGAGTTCAAAGTGACTAACAGGTTTCTCTGGGCATAGTTGCTGAGAGATTCCTGACTCCGTTTAAGGAGAAGTCACAGTGCATCACATCAGCTATTTAAATTTTCTAGCCTGTATCATCGATGTTTGGATGTTGCCTCTGTAGTAAATTTTTTTGTTAAGAGCGCCTCACTTATTTTTATAATGGCTAAAAAGTTGGAACAATGTGAAATTCTGTTTTTTGTTAAAGAAAATAGAAGGGGACACAATTTTAATGTTAGAAACAGTTTACAAGCTAATTGCTTTGGGGAAAATATAAGTTTGTGAGACGTTTAATGGAAGAGTTCAAATTCACCATATCCCAAAAAAGCGTGCCTAATGAAGTCCAATGTCAAAACAATGCTGATTTTTTTATTTATTCACTCATAATTCATTCATAATGATATCAGGTGTTTTATCTAAAATTTTTGAAATGTTTGTATGATGCAGTAAAATGAAAATGTCCCCTTGCAAAGCAGGGACGGCAAACTTCACCACAACAATGCACGAGCACACAAAGCCTTAAATATGAAACATTTTTTTATTAAAAACCATATGAACCAGCTTATCCATCAACCATATTCACCCGATGTCACTCTGAGTGACTTTTTACCTCCCCCCCTCAATGAAGAAATGTCTCGAAAGAAAAAGTTTTGCGGACTTGACAGTGATGAAGTAAAAACAGGCCCGAAAAGATATCACTTTGGGATTCCTCTGAAAAATTGAAAAGATGTTTAGACCAGCACATTGCATCAAATGGACAGTACTTTGATGGAGATTTAATTTTATAACATCTATAATTAAGAACAAAAAATTTTATTACAAAATTCCAGATTTTTCTTGGTACCCTCTTGTATAATGGCAATTTATTTTGTGGAAAATTAATCAGTATCATATTTAAATTGGCCCACAGTTCATTTTAAATTAGTTAAAGTTAGTTTTTAATAATATCTGATTCCAAAACAATGAAGATTAATCTAATTCACCCTTAATAGTTAAACCAGGTGTGAAGGTATTTAGGATAAAAAATGGAAGTTCTTAATTTATTAAGTCATTCATTTTTAAAGATACCTATTAGGCTGCCCCATTTTAAAAAAGACCATTACAAAAATAAATTCCATAGAGATGAAACATTAGATAGTTAACAAGAACTGCTTAATAATTTAAAAAGAAAAAATTAATAATTAAGTTAGTTTAAAACTCCAAGTGTTCGTGAGTTTTATATGCACCTTTACTTATAGAGATTGCCTTGACAATAGATTGAAGATATATATAAACGCCACGACCTATGCTATTTTTTTTTCAAGTCCCCCTCGTGGACAAACATGTATAGCATATAATAATTCACATTTTGGTGATAAATAGTGATTAAAGTAGAAATCGTATTCTTGATTAAATTGCAAACGTACAGTACTTTTCAACACACATACATATAACACAGACTATTTTTTATATGTATACTAAAACAAAATTTAAATAATAATAATAATAATAATTTATTTTATTTTTTTATTTATTTATTTTATGAAATAAAACAAAGTACATCACAATTATTTAAAAACTCCAAACAAGAAAAGAACAGTTTACAAAATAAATGGAATTAATTAAAGTAAACAAAATAAATGCCAAAATTAATACATACTATACAACCATTGACATAAATATTTTTTGAAAGATACATAAGAAATATTATTCAGATCAATTGAACACTCATATATAAATTTATTAAATAATTTTGACCCAGAATAAACATATTGTCTTCTACTAGATTCCTTAAAAAAATTTGGTAAAGGTAATTAAAATTTATTAGAAAGACGAATATTTAGAACATAAACTCTAGAATTCAAAAAAAGTTTAGCACAAAAAATATCAAAAATAACTCTATATTGATACAAGTGATTTACATCAAATAAACCAAATGCAATATAAATATCTCGAACAGAAGAGGAATGAGATCTACCAAAGATAATGCGCAAAGTATAATTTTGCAAAACACGCAAAGAAGATAAAATATGTGGAGAAGCATTACCCCAAGTAATGATATTATAAGATAAAATACTCTGATAACAGGCAATATAAATAAAAATGAGAACAGATCTAGGAATAAATTTAACTAAATAATAAATCATAGAGTTTAAATTGCGTAACTGTTGACAAAGATAGGTAATATGATTTGTCCAGGACAATCTGGAGTCAATATATATTCCCAAATAACAATAATTATCTACCAAAGGAATATTCTCACAAGTACATATACTATTAAAATGCACAATATACTTACAACAAATTTTAATCTTAAGAGAAAAAAAAGTACGCTTGTAAGGAAAAAGAATACCTTTTGTTTTATCTAAATTGACCAACAATGAATTATATGCCAGCCATTTACCAACTGAGTCCAAATCTTCATTCACTAATTGTTCAAGAAGATTATAAGAAACAGCATTACAAGATAAAGCAATATCATCAGCAAAACCAAAAATCTTAGAATGTAATTTCAATGAAAATAAATCATTAATATAAATTAAAAACAATAGAGGACCAAGCGGAACTCCAGAATTAATCAAGACCACATCACTGACAGTACCATAAATATTAGTAAACTGCTTTCTATTATTTAAATAACTCTCCAACCAACTACCAATAGATCCACGAAAACCATACAAGTAGCAACGCCTAATCAAAATATTATGATTAACAGAAATAGCCAATGTTTTAAGCTCCTTATCCAATGAAGATGTTAAATAATGAACATGTTGTTTTAAAGCATCTAATGTACTTCTGCCAGGAAGAAAACCATATTGATAGTCAGATAAAATTTTATTTTTAGACAGAAATGACAATATTTGATCCCTAACAATTATTTCCAATAATTTAGAAAAAACAGAAATAATAGCAATTGGCCTATAATTAACCCATAAGAGTAGAATCACCCTTTTTATAAACAGGAGTAATAACATTAACTTTCAGACATTCTGGAAATGATCCAGACTGCAAAGATAAATTAAATAAATGAACTAAAATAGGCAAAAATGCAACTTTTTTTTTTTTAAGCATCCTAGGAGTTATACCATCTAATCCAAAAGAAGTGACATTATTTAAACCACCAATTGCTAGAGACAACTGAGATTCAGAAACATCAGAATATAAAAAAGAATTCAAACTTGAATAAGAAGACAAAACCTGTTCAGGCACATCATGCATCCATAAATTTGCAAAATACTCATTAAACCAATCAGCTAAATATTTTTCATTATTCTGTAATTCAATTAAATCTTTATATTTAATACATTTAATATGACTAGGAGAAGATTTTTTAATTAAAGAATTTATTGTTCTCCATTTCAAAAAAACATTTTTATCTCTAAGAAATTCTTGATAATATCTAAACTTCAACTTTCTAATATCAGACTTAATTTCAACATTAAGTTTTTTTAAAACGTCTGATGAGTCATCCAAAGCTTTTAACACATTTCTTTGATTAATTTTACAGACCAAAGCATCTGTTACCCAAGGGGATCTTCTTCTATTCCTACTTGTCAATTTTAAATGAAACTTTGCTTTAGCAATTAAATTTAAACAAATAGCTTGGAACTCCAAAAATGCATCATTAACATTATCTATCCTAAAAATCTCATCCCAATTCTGAATAGATAGTAAATAATTCAATTTAGAAAGAGATAACTTCTCAACATATGCACAAACATTAATATTATCCATACAATTCAATATTTTTAATTCAGTAGCAAAATGATCTGTAAGAAATAATTTAGAAAGAGACGAATCAGAAAATAATCCGCGACTTAATCTAACAAAAATATGATCTAAAAGAGATTGAAAAATAGGAGTTATACGCGTAGGTGAAAAAAGCGTTTGTCCAAATCCATAGCTATAAAGCAAATTTAAATAATCTATAGTAGACTTACAAGCATTATTTAACAAATCAATATTTAGATCACCCATTAAAACAGCAGATTCTGAACCCAAATCTGATAACAAAGAATCAAGTTCAGCAACAAACTCCAAAACTTTACTTGTACATGATCTATATATAGCCAAAATAGAAAGCACAAATTTAGGAAGTCTCAAAGTTAATAAAATACATTCTGCAGTATTAAATGTTGGAATAATGAAAGAAAAGTCTAAACCTGATTTTATAAAAACCATAACACCACCCGATCGTAAATGCATACGAGGAGATAGAATACTCGTATAGCCATTCAAACTATATAAATATTGTTCTTGTAAAGAAATCCAAGTTTCCGTTAAAATAATTATATCAAAATGAAATAAAGGAAAATTACTTAGATAAACTACAAGTTCATCAAAATGAGATATAACGCTACGTATATTTAAATGAAATACATCAAGTGAAGCAAAATACTTTTTCTGAGAAATCATATCAGAATTCAAAATAATAAATAAATTTCAGAATGACTCCAAATCACTTTCATTTCTAATTAAAACACGAGGAGAATTACAATCTTTTCTCACATAAACCGATCCATTATGTATGAAAGCAAAACTTTGACCGGAACGAAGCTTCTGTTTTGCAAACCATAAAAGTCTTCTATTGAAAGGAGTCAAACGCTGATTAATATAAATACGTTTATTATTATCATCCACTGGTAAAATTTGAGAAACTGTGAAGACAGATTTTTTTTTCATTCAAAATTGTATGGCTGAATTACGTGATTTAAAATGAGCTACAACAAAACCTGGAGCCCCAGACTTTCCAAATCAACAGCGACATCTGCCACGTTAGCTATAATTAACGGCAAATTTTCATTTTCATGAAAAGGCAAACCCTGTATTTCAATTTCATGATCCAAATTAAATCGTTCCATAGAATGCAATTTATCTTTCAGTAACAAAATCTCATTTTCACTAGAAGTACAAGAATTAGAAAGACGAATTATTTCTTGATTATTATGATTCACATTTTCACGTAAAGAAACAACTTCTGCCCGCAAACTAGCAACTGCTTGAGATAACTCAGAAATTGTATTATGAATTATAGGCAATAATTTTAATTTATCCAAAATCTCCTCCAAAATTAAATCAGGTGAATTTTTAGCAGTCAAAGACGAATCCAAAACATCGCTAGCCTTAGAACAATGACCTCTACAAGTAGCACACCTCCATTCCTGCTTTTTTTTAATAGACATCCTTCGGTAAGTGGTATTACTCAAAGATGAACATACAAAGTGCATACCAGACGTACAACCAAAACAGGATACGAAATTATCATTTTTTGGTAAAAGTTCTTTACAAATAGAACATGAATCCATCATTAAAATTTAAAAAGTTAAAAAATCAAGAGAACAAGAAAAACACGTCTTTACACTAGAAAACCGGAAGTAGTAGTAGTAGTAATAGTAGTAGTAGTAGTAGTAGTAGTAGTAGTAATAGCATAGTTATTAGTAATAAATTGAGTGGACACATATATTTTACAGAGCGTTTTGTTGAAGCAATAAGAATATAAAGTGAAACAAATGTCTGATTTTCATTGTCAATGCCCTGGATGATATTTTTTTTTGTTTTTTGATAACTTTTTTTTATAAAAACATAATAGACTAATCTCTTTGTCGAAAAATTATGATCACTATAATTATTTTGTTTTTAAGTCAGTATTAACTTTGTTTTAAAATTTTATAAAACTTTTAACAATTACTCTTAGAAAATACTTTATTATATGCATCAAATTTCGAAAGGATAATAAAGGAAGAATAAATATTTTTCCACATAAACCAATATATATATATAATGATGTAAAATATAAGGGATTCAAACTCAAACTTTCACACGACCCTCAACTCTCCATGCCATCTCATATTGCTGACCCACCTGATCACACACATGTATTTCATGCTAAACTACCAATCATCAGTTGGTCCAGATTACTATCTCCACACATGTATACAATCAGTGCTCAGCTTTATATTAAGATAGCCAATCTTCATACTCTAATGGACAGACTTCAAACTACTCCAATTCACAACTCATCAGCCATCTATTTCATTGAAAATCTGTTGATGGAACATTCAATTTCTACTAATCTGGACCAACTGATGATTGCTGGTTTAGCATGAAATATGTTTATTGGTGATTATTTATCTTTTCAATATATGTGTGATCAGGTGGATCAGCAATATGAGATGGCATGGAGAGTTGAGGGTCATGTGGAAGTCTGAGTTCAAATTCCTTATATATTACATTATATATGTGTAGGTATGTGTAAGCCTGTACAATGTATTATAATCATGTAAGGTATTTTAAGATGAAAAAACAGCTACTGATATATTATAACATTTATTTACAAATTTAACTGTTTTTTTTTAAATATGATTGGCACTCAGAGAAGAAAAATGGTTGCCAAATATCATAAAAATTTGTGAAATTTAATGCATTTTTTTTAATTGATTATTTATATTTTTATTTGTTTATTTACATTTTTTCTTTCATTGATGTGTATTTAAATTCAAATACTTAGATACAGTATAGTTTGCAGTTCCACAGTATATATGTAAATAACTAGTAAACATCACATGAACGCCATTATTTATGCTTACACAAGCTGTTGTCACAAAGGCAAAACTCTCCATATATTAGTGCCACTCATTGCAAACCAGAATAATTAATGGATGCAGAAAGGTTTGTGCATAAAATTCCTATCTAGTGCCTCATCCAATATCAGTGAGGAGCCTTGGATCTGAGAGCACTGGACCTAAAACTTAGATAATAAAAAGTATAGGTGCTGAACTGTGTTCAGAATTATATGACTATACAAACTAATAAGCTTGAATTGAAAACATTGTGTTTTCATTTTGGACTCAAAGCTTTATAGTTAGCTAATAAGGTAAAAGGTAGCTTCTGGAGTTCTAAATGCAGTGCTCTCAGATCCAAGACTCCTCACTGATGAAGGCCACAAGCTAGAAACTAGTCTGAGATATTGGATGATTAAACACTAGACAGAAATTTTATGCACAAACCTTCCTGCATCCACTGATTACTCTGGCTTGCACTGAGTGGCACTATTGTATGGAGAGTTGTTATATGTAAATAAATCAATGAATGGGATTATTTCTATATAATGATTAAAGAAATTTATTAACAATGGTGTTGCTAAGTGACAATCAATTATTATTGATAGTCCTTATTCTAAACAATTTGCTCTAATTAGTTGGCTCACATCAATGAAGGGTTGGAGAAACTATTTCTCTCGGCGTTTATGTAAACAAAGCTTGTTAGGAGTTATTGGTAAAGTTCCATCTAGTGATCATAAAATGCAGGCTAAAAGCAAGTTATGAAATTTATAACTTGTTTTGTTTATCATATATATATATATATGTGTGTGTGTAAATTTAAACTAAAGTTATCACTTTCCAAGGGTTATTAAAAACATTACTCATACATCACTAAATATTAATAAAGAATAGGGCAGCTACCTATTTCTTACTGTTCTGATTGGTTGGAACTTTAGTGTGATATTTATAAATCTGAGATTTTAAGTAGGGCTTAAATCATTTTGAAATTATATCTATGTATATTACAGGACAAAGAATTTTTCTTATTTTTAAGGGCGATATATTATCAGCACCAAGATAATTTTACCTATGTAAATAATAAATATGAATAACCCAAACTATATATGTAAATTTAAATTGAAGTAACTATTTTCCATGGGCTATTAATATACAATACTCATATGTCAATAAATATTAATAAAGATTTAGGTAGCCACCTATTTCTTAAAGTTTTGATGCCTTTAAGCAAATATTTATTATAGTTGGAATAGTTGGACGTTTGATTGTGATATTTATAAATCAGCCAGTTTTTAAATATGGCTTAAATCAATAATGAGTACTGTTTATTAATAGCGCACAGATAATGGTTATTTCCATTTAAATTTACAAATATAGTTAGGGTAATACATATTTATTATTTATATATATATTGTAACCTTAAGTTTTGTATCCAAATCTATGTTTGTAACTTATGTTGATATATTTTTAAAAAAATTATATCCCTTTAATTTTTTAATAACAGAATTATATCCCTTTATTTCTTTTTAAATAAATCAGTTTGCTTATTAAATGTAGTAAGTCATTTAATAAGTTAATATTATTAAGTTATAAAACTGTTGTTATAAGACACTTTTTATGATAATTTTAAGTAATTTTAAGTAAGATGAGTTTAATTATTTTAAAGTAGCAGTCAAGTTTGTTTGGTAATTATAAATATTTTCAAACTCTAGATTTAATATTTTTATTAATATATAACTTATCTTTAGCTTAAAATATAATTATATACTCTAATAATAAATAAAATCAAGTCATACATATTGTGGCCTTGAGTTAATATTTTAGATCTAGTGTCTGAATCTCTTAGTGTCTCATTGACGAGAGGCATTATCTCGAAACTGGTTTGGGTGTGGGGGTAATTCTGGATAGAGATTTGAAATGCTTTTTCCTGTGGTATTTATCGATAAAGCTTGTTTAGAACTATTATCACGCTCATTACATTATACACTAAATGTAGTTTAGGCAATGTTTATTAATTAAATTGCTTTAAAATGAACATTTAAAATAATTTAATAATATTCTATAATAATTTAATAATATTCTATAATAATTCATTTAAGCAGTTTTTTTAAATATTACTAAATAACATCTTAAATTTTATATACGTGTGTGCAGGCATGTCATGTTTGTTTTGACTGGAATAAGAGTTTAAAAGAAATTGATTATAGCTAAAGTTCCTTGTTTGAGGGAGTTAATATTTAAGACAATTTAAGCTGTGATATTTTTCTATTAAAGTAAAAAATATTTTCTAAAAGCATTATTTTAATTTTGAGAACTTTTAAAAAAAAAGTTAAATGAACTGTATTAATGTTGTAATATTCAATTATTATTAAATAATCATTTGTAAATTTATTACATAATATTAATTTGATATGTCTAGAAATCCAGACAGTTTTTTTTTTTAAAGTTATTTTTAGAATCGTTTCCTTGATAGATAATTAGAGATCAAATTAATATTATTAACCATCACCCTAAATTTGTCAATCATTGATTTATTTCAAATCACCTGACTTATCATATAAAAGTAACTGATCACTTATTTTAACTTTCTGGCTTTTACTTTCTCTTGTGTTAATTCATTAATCATCAAATTTGTTAATTTTAAATCATGAATAGCTAGAGTAATATCTGCTCAGCCTTCTTGCTTTAACCTGACCATCTCTTTACAGTATTTCCCCAAAGTATACATTATAAGAACATTTTAAACAATTTGTTATTAATGGCAGGAAATGATAAGCTGTTACATTGCTTTGTAACAACAGGAATTCTCACATTGCTATAAATAATTATATTGCTAAAACTATACTTAACTTTCAATTTATTGTTTATTTGTGCTTGAAGTTAAATGAAATTAAGTTTGCTAATATTTTGAATATCAGAACTCTGTTTAACTTTATAAATAAGTTATTCCATTTTATTCTACATCTAATTATAAACTGTATATTGCTTTATTGTTAATAGTTGTTCATTGTGCTCAATCTTGTTTATAACAAGATTTAAACTTTTTTAATTTCAGAAATATTTTAAGAATAATAAAAGCATCTGTAGAATAATAATTCTAAAAGTTGTTGTTGAAGTGAATTATTTCAATAATATTATGTTTCATAATTAATATATCCTGCTGGGAAAATAGTGTTGTACTAGTTTTAAAATAAAATAAATATTTATTTCAACATCTTTATAGTTGAAAAATGAAAATATTGCTTCCCAGAAATTTTGTCTTGGAAAGATTCATTTTCTGTTTATGCATTTTATCACTAGATAAAATATATGTGCTAAAATATACTCCCTTTTTGAAGCGTCTTTTGCTTGCTACAAAATATAAAATGATTCTGGGCTCTCTATAATATACTACAATTTTATTAACTTCATATTGCTTCGAAGTAAGGAATTAATGTTGTGCTCCCTATAAACTTTAGGTTGCTTTAAACTTTGCATTTCTTTGGAAGAAATAATGCTATTAAACTTTGCATTGCTTTAAACAATACTGTGCTATTTTTACCTTGAATGGCTTTAAATTGTCAATGCTCATTCTAGTGATTCGGATTTTGACAAATTTGTTTATTGGAATAGGGCATTTAAACACTGAGAATATTTTAATAAAATATTCTAAATTTCAATGGAATCGTATTCGAACTATAGTGCTGTAGAGAATTGCATTGGAACCAATGATTCAGGACTAAGAAGCTGTTATAATGGTAAAAATGGTAAAACATAATCTTTTAGATACAGGTTTATTTATGTCTTATTTATGCCTATAATATTGTTTGCCTATAATTTATGTATAATTTATGCTATATGAGTATTGGAATTTCCAGAATATCTTTTAATTGTCGGTTAATCAAAGGTAATATGTACACTTAGTATGGAATTATTAAGAAATGGATGAATTAATTATTAAAGTTGATGTCTATTTTATATTAAATTGCTAAGCCATAAATTCATATGCCTAATTATTTTAATTTAAATATAATATGTTTTATCGGGTTTTTCACATCATGCATGATAAATAGTAGGATTATCAAAGCTATTTTCATATATTGTTTTGGTTATACTTTTGAAGTATAGTATGCCATAGGTGATATGTAGCTGAAGATGCTATTTTGGCAAATTTTTGGTGCGAGTTTATTCTTATTAATTTTACTAAGATTAGTAATATGATCCTAATTCTTTATTTGCACTTATGGGCAAGTATGAACTTTAGATTATTCCATCATTTTATCTATTAAATTTCTTGATGTTGGAAGAAAATGTTGAAACCATGGGCATTTTGCTCTTGATATGATAAGAATAGTTTAAGTATTTTAATGCTGCTGATAAGCATATCATGCATATTTGATGCTCAAAAACCATGATAAAATATTACGTCTAAACTTATGTAATTATTTTATATTGGGTTATGAAATTGTGCGTTTTCTCCAAATTCAGTGCTATTTGTTGTTGACTATATTTATCTATCAATACATTGAAAACTTTTCATACTTATGTAATATTGGGAGGAAAGCCAGATTAATAAAATAAATGTGAGAGCTTTCTGTATTCATAGCTTATAATGTTTTCTTTATGTATTTACATGTATTATTAAAACAGTGTAATAATCGTAATGTTTTAATCATATTAAAATTACAATAATCTATAATTGTTATACTTTCTAGAATTAATAAAATATTTGTTTGATTTTTAAATTTTGATTTGGTATCTGTATCATCACCTGCATCATCGGAAAATTTAAATCACTCAAATATTATACTGTTTGAAATATAAGAGTATAATAATACTTACGACTCACTTTAATTTTATTATTCTAGTAAGAAACTTTTTGGTATGATATATGAGTATGATCAAAATCCCTTTCTTACTCCTAGCATCATGAGTCTTATCCTAAATTGTTGAATAAGAAAAATCATTTTAAATATAAGGCTCTCATTATTAATTAAAATTGGAATTATTTACTTACAGATTGCAATAGGATATTATTAGAAGAATGAATAATATCTTTCTGGACTCTAGGATACAGATTTATTATAGAATTCAAACCTGAGATGAAGAGTTATTAGTTTTACTATGAAGTTTTAATGGTAACCTGGTCATATATGACGCTTTGTCCTTCAATGCAGCAATAGGGCTGCGACCCGGTAGGTTATAATATATAAAGAATTATAAAACTTGCAAATTCTAAATATACATTATGAAGTATTTATCATTTCTTGATTCGTGTCGTATTAAAGACATTGTAAGATTCAAATAAAAATTATTACTATACAATAAATTTGTGTATCGTTACTTGAGTAATATTTAATGTACTGTAATGCAAAATATTGTTTTCTTAATAAATTAATCAATTATGAATTATATACTATTTTGTGTAACATTTTGAAATTTGTATCCATGTTAAAAAAACAACTTAAGTACATATTTATACACACACGCAAATACATGTACAGTATATGATAAAAAAGAAAAATATTTTAAAGAAAGAATTTTTATTTATTTATTTTAAACAGTAGCGCAACATATAAATTCAAACTTGAGTCATAATGATTCGTCTAATTCGAAAGTTAAATTTCATGTCTGGATTTTTGGCAAGCATTTCTTGATATAGAATTCTCGTTTTCATCTCTTCGGTATCTCTTCCATATGGCGCAAGAAGAAGAATAAATAACTTTTGTAGAACTAAAACAATGTTTAATTTAAAAGTTGTATTTCATTATGGAATTATATGCATAAGTGTACATAAAATACATGAAATCGCACACGTGTGTAATATACATATTAACATTTATAGGACGTAATATCATACAAAAATATAAATATCTAATTAATGAAAGTTTGATGACGGTTGTCGGCAAACGTAAAAATATAATATCTAATACATATCTTAAGTTATTAATCATTTATTGCAAATTTATTATTACATATTAGATGTTATAAACACATAATTTAAAAATATAAATGATTTACTCTCATCTATTATTTGATTTATATACAGTAGTATATTTAAAATGTTTATATATATATAAATTATTATTTTTGGGACTAAACCGTGTGATTATAATAGAAACGTCATATGTAAAGCTTTGATAGCATTGATGCTAAAGGGGAAAAAGATGACAGAATTGACAATTCATCTCATAATAGAGTGGTTTTAACTTATATTAAGGGAGTTTGGGATAAGATCAGTAGAAGACTATCTAGTTTTAATATAAAGACAACTTTTTCTACTGGCAAAAAAATTGATGATTTTTTACAAAAACCTAAAGACAAAGTATTTTTGGAACACCAGCAGGTTTATGAAATTCCAAGTTTGCAGTGCTCAAGAAGCTATATAGGCCAGTCTAATAGACAAATAAATGTCACAATTAAGGAACATATAAATGCTTTTAATCAGAAATTTAAGACATCAGTTTTCACTTCCCATTTTTTAGAAATTGGTCAGAAATCTGATTTTGACAATGCAAAAATACTTGCTAATTTGGAAAAGTATGATTTAAAAACCATGAGAGAGTTAATTGAAATATTAAAGAGACCTACTGGTTTAAATAGAGCTGACAAAGCAAGTATTCCAGCTATGTGGAACCCTCTCATTTTATCTCTGTCTTCTAATATTAATTTAAAATTAATAGGTGAAAAAAAATGAGGGAAATAAACATTTTGATAAGCCTCATATTGTAAATGCTGAACTACTTCAAGTTGAATCTCATTTTTCATCTTGCTCTCAATCATGTTACTGTTTGAGATCTAAAGATTTTTCTTCCAAAAGTCAACCTTGACAATGGTGGATGGTAGTCCATTGAAATTTTGGTTTGTAATGCAAAATAACACATGGTTTAGTCCCAAAAATAATAATTTATCTATATCATATAATCCTGAAAACATTAAATATAATATTGTAACAGTAGATGGGTTCGAATACAGGTACTAAAGGAAGTGAAGGGCAATAATATTTACAAAAGAGTGTTCAGTGCAATTATTATTATTAATTAAATTGATAGATGCGAGAACATTTATAGATATTCATTCGAACCCTGGTACAAAATAGTGTGAGTAAAATACATTAACCATTTAAAGGCATGAATGTATACATATATATATTTATTACATGTGTTGTTGTGTTGTGTAGAATTAATTACTAACAGATTTGGATGTGAAGATGAAGAGAAGTGGTTATGTGCAAAGTTGTATTTTATATTTTTGTTTTATATAATTCATTTTTTATTAATATCGTAAGTGATAGATTTAAATAATGTCGTTAGTAAGCAAATTAAACATATAAGTCTGGAGAGTAATAAAAAGAATTGAAAGTTGTGCTGTGGGCGATTTCTGTTAATGACACAGGTCATCGATATTCCAAGAACTGGTCAATTTAGTATTTTGGAACCATGGAAGCTAAAAGCATTCCTGATATATGGTCATTGGTGTATGGATAGATAAAAAAAGTGAGGTGAAGAGCATTAAAAGAAAAGAACTATTTTTTTTTTTTTGATTTTGTGGTGATTCGAAAAAGAGAGGGAGAGAAAGAAAGAAGTATGGAAAGTACATTTCATAATGTGATTATTAATTAATGACATTTAATAATAATGGACTCCATCGAAATGCTGGGATAAATATAATCATGTGGATTCATTGGACCAGCCCAGTGGACAGCTATTGCATGATCTGCCTGAACTTTATCTGTGGAGATTTTGCCGTCTAGTTCAAACAATTGAAATGATCATAGAATTCCAAACAGCTAGAACTTTCGTTCAATCAAGTTTAGAATCATCTACCTAACCTCTACGATGGATTATCTTATGTGAAAATCTTATGGAATCTTTCATAATCTTTCAGACCAACAACTCTCATCAAAAACCATCGCCATTATAATACTGTGAGCTTACAAATCATCAGCCTTAAACACATGAACGTTCACTCTCAAATGAGGTAACTTTAACCTTTTCTTAATATATATTAAATTAACACTTAATAATAAATTAAGAAACATGCACTTTTTTCCAAATTAAAAAAAGTAATTAAAAAATAGATTAAATCATTTAATAAATACAACTCTGATATGTAGTTGCACTCTTTCGTGAATATATATATATATCGGAATGAGTCGTATGTTTGAGATATTAATATATATGTGTATTAATAAATCTTAGAATTTAACTATAACTTGTGTCTTTATTTGAATTATGAGATTCTTATAACTTCTGGATTATTATAATAAGATTCGTAGGGTAGATAGGAAAATTATAAAGGTATATATATATGATGTTTCTTTGTAAGATAACCTTGGCTTTATTCTCCTGATAGATCTTGTTTACCAGACCTTGAGATTGAGCTAGTCTGGATAAGGTATCCAAAAAAGGATCCACTGGAACCTTTTCTTTTGTTTTCAAGGGGTATAATTCTTATTAATTGATAAGATTGGAGCGCTTGAGATAGGAATTAGTCAATGCTCATAAATATATCTACTCGAAGCTTAGGGTAATAACTTGTTCTCTCTCAAATTCTTAGAATAAGATTACGGGTAGACTGTTAAAATATATATATATGTTGGAATATAGGTATTACTTTTATTTAAAATACTACTGATTACTTTGCATATAGTATATCTATATCATTCTTTCTATGTATTGGTTAAGTTTCAGATGATAAATTTCTGGAGAGTTTCTAATTATAAATAAAAATATTTTGAATACAAAATAACATTTTACAAATTCATATCAATACTATATAAGAATATATTCTATCGTAATATGTAGACAATTGTCAATTATTGTGGTAATAAATTGTAACTATCTATTTTGCTGAGCCAGATTTTTAAAACAGCTTGTAGTCTTTGTCAAAGTAAAACTATAATAAACCTATCTGTGCATATATAATTAAGAGAAGAAAACTAGTTTTCCTCAGTTATGAATAAATAGCAAGTTAGGAAGATCAAGAATAGAATGAACAATTTATTCTTTGAGCTTTTGATATTTATAAGCTCGTTCTTGTTAACAAAGGTTAGTATTCAAAATGAAATTATTATACCAGCATGATGAAAATCTTCTATTAATAATTAATTATTAAATTATTAATCAGTTAGATAAAGATGGAGATGGGATTTACCTTTTAATAACTTTTTTTGGTTTATTAGTCTTAATTACATATACATTAAGCTATGCTAATTTCATATTTACAATTATTCATTTCTGCTAGATTATTAAAAAAGTTATTAAAAATTAGATTTTATTTACATCCTTCTCTAATGGCTTATTAGTTACATAATTACTAATGCTAAATTTTCATAAAAAAATAAAACCAATAAATTTTTTATAATGTTTGAATTATATTAAATAATTATAGTGTTAACTGTAAAGTTATAATATACATATATAACTAAAATCACTCCAAATTCAAATTTAAATAAGAGTAGCCAAAGGAAAAAAAACTGTACAAATAACTAATGGTTTTCTGCCAAAGTCAACATTTCAAGTACAAAGTACAAAAAACACAACAAATATATATTAACAGTACTTTCCTCAATTCCTAATTACAGCCCACATACCCTTAATATTGAAAGAACTCTTAAACAAGTTAGTTGCTAAAAGTACAAGCTGTATGAGGGCTAACAGTTGTCATTTTTAAAAGAAATAAAATAAAAAGAAAAATTAAGGAATCTTCATTATTAAAAATTTATAATTATGAAGTCAGTTGACTTGTTTAAGAGGAGTTTTTTTTTTAATATTAAGGGTGTGGGGGGTTAATTGGGAATTGTGGATAATATATATTTGTTGATATTAAAAAAAATATATTAATGAGTAACATTTTAATAATCTTTTTTTTTTTCATATCTCATAGCATCGGCTGGGACGCGAACCCATAACCATCTGCAACCAACTACTTGCTTGCAAGGCGACTGCGACGACCTCTGGGCTAACAACGCTTGACCAATTTTTTATTTAATAGAACACAATGTTGGAATGCAGGAATAAATTTTCTAGATTTTAATAGGGTAATATGTGAGGATGGTGAGGAAAGGAAAATAAAAGTACAATCTAGAGTCTTGTGTTGACTAGTGCTGAAAATTTTGTCTCCAGAATTGATAATAAAACAAGGTCATCTTTATTTATTTATTTGAACTTATGAACAAAATGAATTTCTGAACAGAGGAAGAAAAGGAATTTATTTCTCTCTCATCATCTGGATTTCCAAGGAGCTGAAAACAAGAGTTAGTAAAGTGATTTTTATTTGATATGGTCTTATGATGTATTTCTTTACTTGATAATCATTAAAGAAGATACATCTAAGATTAATGTAATCTTATCGCTAAAATACGGTATATATAGAGAAAATATTTTGTATAAAAGCAAAATGAGAAGGATAAATATTTTTGATATTATAAAGATGTTTTCGACTTTAAAGATAATAAAATTAAATGACAAGGCGAAGCAAATATTCAATAGAATATTCAAGAACTATATTCATCCCGTGTAATTTATGAGTTATTATAATTATTAATATTAACTGGACATAGACAAATTTTTTGCTCAAGTTAATAAGTAAAATATTTAACAAATTAACATAGGTTATATATGATAAGCAAATATACAGAACAATTAGAATGCGTAGTCAAAATAATGAGTGTTATTGTTCTGCAAATATCTTAAGTTCTACAGCTGTGAATGAACGTTCGTAGTGAAATATAGATTTATTCAGCTCTCACATCAATATTTCCATTCAGGTCTCACATCAATATTTCCAATTATTTATTTATTTATTTTAATTTGCAAAAAGATAAAGAAGTACAATTTTGGATGAAGAAAATATAAATAAATTTCAAAGTAAAGTAAATGAAAGTGTAGAATATTATTCACATTAGATATTATTTATTATTTATTTACTTATTTGGTTAATCATTAAAGCAATTTAATTTGTATAAAATTTTAATTATGTATATTTTATAATAAAAATTATATTGTCATTATTTTCATGATGATCTTATTTATTTATTTTATTTTGGATTTGATGAAACATCTGTGAGTACCAAAAGTTCTGCTGAGTTTTAAATATAATTTCATCATGCCTCTTTATTACCAACATAACAATCAAATTTTTTTTACAATCTTTAGTTTTAATGAGGGCTAATGTAACGTAGGTAACAAATAACATGCATATGCATTAGGAAAAACATGATTTTCATGGCCCTCATAAAATAAAAATGGCTGCAAATTTGAATAATAATTAATTTCCGATTTACAGATTAGACTGCATAAATTTGGTGGGTCAACATTGCTAATATGAGAAGTTTAATCTGTTGTGATATATATATATTGTGATGATCACACATCCTGCGATCACACATGTGTACATTTAATATATAGTATAATATATTTAATATATAGTATAATATATTTAATATATAATTTAATATATAGTATAAGGCTGCAGAAAGGAGTTTGCTATTAACTGAAAGGAGACCCTTTGATTCCTCTTGGAGGCCTTACAGGAACCGAGCAGGGCAAATTCCTAATGTCCACTCCATACGTTCTTGTCGTTGCAGCTGTTATTACTATGTGTTTATTCATATAGTATACGAACATGGATGGGCTGCTCACCAACACGCATTAGTAATGCCAGCGTGGTGAGTTTATTGGCTTTTTACCTCTGAGTTTAAGATCAAGAAACACCATGGTCTTTCTTCTCAGTGCCTGATAAGGCAGAATGAATGTTTGTGTAAATGATAAATATTTTTTCCAATACATATATACAATTATGACAGACAAAAATAAAGCATGGCCCTTATTCCCAGGAGACTGTAAAGTCACCAACCAAGGCAGCGGTTGGTGGCCAAAGGCAGAGGGTGCTAAGAATCTCCTGATTGCGGACCCAGGCTGCCATTTGATGACAACTTTTTATTTAGGTACTTACAACTGCAGATCACTTTCAAGTGAAGGAAGATTGCAGGAATTAGAAGAAGAACTGTCTTATATTAAATGGGACATTATTGGACTTTGTGAAGTTAGAAGAAAAGGTGAAGAGACAATTGATTTAAAAAGTGGACATATATTTTATTATAAAGGCACAAATATTGGAAATACAAGTGGAGTAAGATTCATTATAAATAAAAAGTGGAAGAACAATATTGTGGAGATTGATGGAGTATCAGACAGAGTGGCAAGATTAGTTATACAACTTAATAGCAGATATCAAATGCAGATAATTTAGGTTTATGCCCCAACAAGTTCTCATAGTGATGAAGTAGTAGAAGATTTTTATATGGATGTACAAAAGGCTTTTGATCAGAGTAAACAACATTTTAAAATTGTTATGGCAGACTTTAATGCTAGAATTGGTAGACAAATGAAAGATGAAAGTGCTGTAGGTAATTTTGGTTATGGTAATAGAAATGAGAGAGGACATAGACTAGTGGAGTTTGCAGAAAAAGAAAAACTTTATATTATGAATTTTTTTTTTGAGAAAAATGTTAGAAGGAAATGGACATGGAAGCATCCAAATGAAGGTACAGCAAAATTGGATTATATTTTGACTAACAGGAAATACATATTTCAAGATTGTAATGTTCTTAATAGATTTAACACAGGAAGTGATCATCGATTAGTAAGGGGTAAGATACATGTTAATGTAAAACTAGAGAGACAAAAATTATTAAGAAAAACTATATTTACAGTTGATATTCCTAATCTTCAGAAACATTCTAATGAATTTAAATTAGAACTTACAAATCGGTTTCAAGTATTAGTAGATTTTGAACATGATTCAGATTTGAATGAAATTAATATGAAAATAACTGATACACTTTTAAAAACTGCAACAAAGATAGCTGGTAGAAAAAGCAGCAATTGACTAATAAAATTTCTACTGAGACTAGAGAACTTATGAAGAAAAGAAGGAATATGAAGATATGCAAAAATGATGCATTAAAAAGAATTGAATATCTCGAATTTTGTAAAATGGTGCGGAAAAGAGTTGAAAATGATATAAGAAAGTATAACTGTGAACTAGCAAGAAAAGCTGTAGAAGAAAATAAAAGTCTTAAGAATGTAAAACAACATTTTGGTATTGGTAGGAATTTTATATCTGCAATAAGGAAAAAAGATGGAATTATTACTAAAAAGAGGGATGACATTATGAAATTGGTAGAAGATTTTTATCAAGAATTATATAGTAATAAAGAACAAGTACCTCTTATATCTATTACATCTTCCGAATTGCCAGAATTTTAAATGAAGAAGTGAGACATTCAATTAAATGTATGAAGAAAGGAAGGGCTCCAAGTAATGATGGAATTATAATTGATATATTAAAAGAAGCTGGTGAAGAAATAGAAAATACTTTAGCAAAGTTATATACCAAATATCTAAATGATAAAGATGTATCAGATGATGGGAAGAATGCAGTATTAATACTAATATTTAAAAAAGGTGATAAAGAAGATATTAGAAATTACAGACCTATCAGCCTTTTATCAGTTTTATATAAAAATTTTACCAAGATAATTACAACTCGTCTACAGAGAACATTGGATTTCCACCAACCAAGAGAACAAGCTGGATTTAAAATTGGATTTAGTACAGTAGATCATATTCAGGTATTGAGAGAAGTTATAGAAAGGACAAATGAACATGAGTTGTCAATATGCTTTGGATTTGTAGATTATGAAAAGGCATTTGATTCTATAAACATTTCTTCAGTGATTAAAACATTGGATCATCAAGGTATAGATCCAGGATATTGTCATATTTTAAAGAATATTTATAAAAATGCAACAGCAACAATTAAATTACATAATGATACTGGGAAAGTTAACATTGAGAAAGGTGTAAGACAAGGTGACTCCATATCTCCAAAACTTTTTACAGCAGTGTTGCAAGAAGTATTTTGTGGATTAAAATGAGAAACTAAAGGAGTGAAAGTAAATGGAGATTATTTAAGTCATTTAGATTTCGCAGATGATGTAGTTGTTTGTGCAAATAATGCTTCAGAGCTGCAGGAAATGTTGCAGGAGTTATCAGATGAAAGTAGGACTAAAGATAAATGTTAAAAAGACTAAAGTAATGTTTAATCGATTTAGTCAAAATATGAAAATAAAGATTGATTATGATGAATTAGAAGAAGTTAACAGTTACAAATACCTTGGTCAGATTATTAACACAGATGGAAACATAATGGAGGAAATTAATCATAGAATTAAACTTGGTTGGAGTGCTTTTGGTAGAAATAACTTGATACTAAAAGGAAATATGCCTACGTGTTTGAAAAGGAATGTTTTTAACAAATGTGTTTTACCAGTTCTTACTTATGGAGCTGAGACTTGGACACTCAATAGAAGAGCAATACAGAGACTTCAGACCCCTCAAAGAAGTATGGAGAGGTGTATGATGGGAGTAACAAGAAGAGATTGAAAACGCAATGTATGGGTAAGAGAACAAACAGGTGTTATTGACATCATTGAAAAAATTAAAAGACTGAAGTGGAGTTGGGCTGGACATATTGCTAGAAGAGATGATAATAGATGGACAATTGAAATTTTAAACTTGATTCCAAGAGATTGTAAAAGACCCAGAAAGTGACCACATGTGAGATGGATGGATGAAATAAGAAAGTGTGCAGGGGTGATGTGGAGAAGAGAAGCTAAAGATCGGAGAAGATGGATTAAACTTGGAGAGACCTTCATCCTGCAGTGGATTGATAATGGTTGATAATAATGATGATGATAATATTAAATGTGAGTTTTATGTAAACTAAGTTATAGAAATTGGATAATAAAGTTAGAAAAATAAAATAAATTTATTTTAAGTTAAGTTTTAATTAAAAAAATCAAAATGGTAGCTGAGGAATGCAAGTAATTAAAAAAATCAATTATGGTAGTTAAAGAAAGTGAATAAAGGTAAGCAACAAAGATCCTTATCTTCCACCTTCCAATGTTAACTTTTTTAGAATTTAAAATTAGTAAAGTTAAGGGAATAGTAAAATAGGATCATCGAAGTTAATGATTAAATCTTAAAGGGAAAGATAAATAAAAAGGGGTTAATGATTGTAGAATTAGCAATCATAGATTTCAGTAGCAATTACGAATAAAAATAAATAGATTTATAAAAAAAAAAGATAAAGATCATCTCTTCAAAATACACATGTGAATGCATGAAATATATGTATAGGTATGTAAAATAAAGAGTGTGTAAATAAGAAAATTATTTATTAAAAAGAAATGGAAGTAAATAAAATTAAAAAATAAAAAACAAGAAGAAAATGTTATGTATTTTATGAAAGTAAAATAAATATGTGACATGTAATTAATGACATTCCAAAAACAATCAAGAAGATAAGAAAAGGATTCTGGGACAATTAAGTAAGAAGTGAAAGAAGTAGCCATGTTGAGTTCTTCTTGAGTCTGCTGAGCTGACAGACAGAGTTCGAGAGCTGTGTTTTATAAATGAACAAAAATGTACCAAGAAGTTGAAACATCGAGAATGCACGGCTAAGGGGCCACAACGGATGCCAGTTGATCCACGCTCGCCTTGGGTGTAAAGTCATCTTCTCCATGAAGTAATAGTAGAGATAGTGCCTACCTGATGGTTCGTCTTCCCTGTCATCGAAGCCGCAAGAATACGACTTAAGTAAGCTGCAAGAAAGAATCCTGCCGGATCCCAAGAATTTCCATCTCTACAAAAGAAGTGGAGTAATCCACATGATGAGTAATAATTCCCTCGTCAACGTCCAGAAAACATAGGTAATTAACTTTAATATAACATGCGTGCACACACTTTTGTAAATGGCCACATTAATTAAAAAATGCAATTGCAAATGTGAATCTGAATGAACCAAATAATTAGTAGTTATTCTATATCAAAGAATACGTAAGAAAAGACTATAAGCTATAAAATATCTACATATGTTTAGTATCAAAGAATTATCATTATTAGTGTGAATAATTAAATTAAATATAATTTGAGTTATTTTTAATGATTGCTTATTTTATGTCGAAATATTATACTTTAATGTTTATGAATGTATTATATTAAACAGTATTTATTTATGAATAGCTCCTTACGTCTCATCTTTCCTTCTTCACCATACTAATTATAATGATATACCTGTAGGGTTTATAAAATACTAAGTAGACATTTATTCTAGTAAAAGTACACATGTCAATATAGTGCAGTAATATAAATCTCGCAAAAATTATAAATATTTCAAGCGCTGGATTATTTTAAATAAATCATTCTTATGATTTAATATCCAGCAGTCGAAGAAGCGTCTGATCGGGAAAGATAATACTGAAATATGCCATTGGTAATCTCGGTATTCGATCAGGAATATAGACTTAATTAATGAGTCTATATTTGCTTCTTTGCTTGACGTGACAGTCGTCTCGATCGTAAAGTGTAAAATTAAACATTTATGAATGGTCGAAAAGGTAATTCTGTTATATTTTTGGGGCCAGTCCAGGATCTATTTGCTGTACAATTATTAGTCACGTGTAGGGTAGAATTTTGTTGAAAAAATTATTCATATACATTAATTCCAATAAATTAACTTGGTGAGAAAGCGAGTACGAGAGGGAGAGTTTTTTCTTTTGCTTTATAGGTCATTATATATATGTTTCAAAGTCACGTGTAGATGAAAAGGGAAGGGGGGAAATTAGCTTTGTGAAAATCTATTATAAGTTTTTTTGCATATTTACTATTATAGAAGGAAACGGGGAAAAAAAGGTATTTAAATATCTGTATACTTAGAACGACCGAATATATATGTTGTCTTTACATAATTGCGAAAAAAAAATATATTGAAAGCTAATATAAATTGGGAATAGATTTTGAAAATTTTTTTATCGATAAGTCATAAATATAGAAAAATAAAGTATATCAGTGAAATCAAAATAAATTATATATGTGTCTTATATAATGACCGAATATATATGTTACCTCTAAAGAGAAATATATTGAAATCTAATATAAATTGGGAATAGATTTTGAAAAAAAAAAAATTTATCGACATCAAAAATAAATTATATACGTGTCTTATATAACGACCGAATATATATGTTACCTCTAAAGAGAAATATATTGAAATCTAATATAAATTGGGAATAGATTTTGAAAAAAAAAAATTTTTATCGACATCATAAATATAGTAAAATAAAGTACATCAGTGAAATCAAAATAAATTATATGCGTGTCTTATATCACGACCGAATATATATGTTATCTTAAGTAATTGTGATTAAATTAAAAAAGAAATATATTGAAATCTAATATAAATTGGGAATAGATGTTGAAAAAATGTTTTTTTTATCGATAAGTCATAAATATAGTTAGATAAAGTATATCAGTAAAATCAAAATAAATTATGTGTCTTATATAACGACCAAATATATATCTTACCTCTAAAGAGAAATATATTGAAATCTAATATAAATTGGGAATAGATGTTGAAAAAATGTTTTTTTATCGATAAGTCATAAATATAGTTAGATAAAGTATATCAGTAAAATCAAAATAAATTATGTGTCTTATATAACGACCAAATATATATCTTACCTCTAAAGAGAAATATATTGAAATCTAATATAAATTGGGAATAGATGTTGAAAAAAAGGTTTTTTTTTATCGATAAGTCATAAATATAGTTAGATAAAGTATATCAGTGAAATCAAAATAAATTATATATGTGTCTTATTTCAAACAGTCGAGATGGGATAGAAATTATCGATAAATCCTAAATATAGTGAAATAGAATATATTAGTCAAACCAAAGAAGCTATATACGCGCGTTATTGTAAGGCGTTGTAATAGAATAAATTTATTGAAAAATATATACGTAGTAGAGTCGAGGATAATAGTTGGGAAAATAGACATATCAGGGAGAGGAAACGAATCTAAGGCAGGTAGGTGAAGAATATGAGCAAGTGTGGTTGGGATTAACTGGCGTAGCAAATGCCAATCATAATAGAAAGAATTAAATTAACAAATAGACATTTAGCACAGGTCAGTAACAGATTAGAAGTAATGCATCAGTTATATAAGAGGGAAGAAATCGAGATGAACAGATTAGAAAATGACAAGGTTCTGGAAAAAATGCGAACAGAAATAAATCAAGTGATAGAAACAGTATGTCGATTAGAATCAAAATTAGAAGAGGGTGTAAGGAGACCAGCAAATAGCATTGCAAATACAAAACTAAAATGTAGTGAGCCAAGAGGCCCTGTTGGATACATAGACATAAGCAATGGGAATAATATGGCTAACCACGGATTGAACCAATTTTTAAAAAATAAGAATCTTCTCTGGACAACCAGGAGAAAGCCCTATAAAACTTCTGGGAAGTTTAAAAAAATACTTTAGATTTAATCAGATGAATGATGAAGCCATGATAGCAGTTGCCTGTAGTCACATACAAGGGGAAACACAAGCATGGTGGGACTCACTGTTCCACAAGCCAACGTCATTTGCCGACTATCACAAGTCCTTATTAGCTAGTTATTGGAGTGAGGAACTCCAAAACAAGATACTAGATGAGATATCACAGAGGAAATGGCATTCAGGAGAGTGATTTAGCACATTCTTGCACCAGCAGGTGGCAAAGTTGAGACAATCACATCATACCTGCTGTCAGAGAGTCAGATTGTGAGGAAAGTCAGATGTAGCTTACCAGAAAATATTGCCCAGCTGGTGATATGTAAAGAGTCAGTAGAACAGATGGCACAAATCTTAACAGTCTTGGATGATAGGAAAAGCAGAACGGAACTTCCAGCTGTGGAACAAGATGGGAATCAACATCAAATGCAGTTAGCAAACCTAGGGTACAGGGACACAAGCGAGACGTTGGAGATGGCCCATCAAATATGCCCAAAAATTGCAATAAAGGTGGAAGGAATCAGGGTCAGAGCATTGTTAGATTCAGGAAGTCAGATTTCTGTGATGTCCCAGGAAACATTTGATAGGTTAAAGGGTTGTTCTCCTGAACAGAAAACACTACCATTAAAACCAGTACAGGTGATTTTGGCAAATGGGAAGAGAGTAAAGCTAGCATCACAGCAGGTTTATGTGAGAATGGAGATGGGAGGAAAAGAGTACGACCATGTCTTGGTGATCCTAGTGGGGTTGATTCACGATATTATCTTGGGTTCAGATGTCATGCACAAGACCGGTTGCATATTGAATTACAAACAGGGCTATGCTGAAATAAATGGCACAGTACTGAATTTTACAAAACAATCCCAAGAAGATAGGGGGAGTGGTCAGGAAGAGATTCTTGTACAGAATGCCTTGTTGGAGGTAGAATGGAAAAATATAGTGGGAGAATCTACATTAATAGATGATACCCAAAGAGACAGGTTGAGGGGTATTCTAGAGAAATACAGCATGGTGTTCTCAAAGATGCTCGGGGTCATTCAAAGGTATGAACATAGAATAAGACTCATAAAGGGCCAGCCTTATCAGGCTCATACCAGTACAATCAAGAAGTTGAAGAGCAGATTGATAAAATGCTTGAATGGGGGGTTATCTCTAAGTGTTCCTCCTCATTTAATAATCCCATTGTGACTGTGAAAAAAGGAGATGGATCTATCCGATTATGTTTGAATGTGTGGCACCTAAATAAAATAACAGTTCCAGACATTAATGCTCCACCTATGATAAGTGAATTACAAGATTTAAAGGGAAAAGGGTATTTTCTACATTCGACTTGATGGCCAGATATTGGCAGATCAAGCTGCATCCCAAAGACCGGAAATATATGGCATTTAGATATGAGGGACATGCATACAACTTCAATAGGATTCCATTTGGACTAAGAAATAGCAGAGGAGGCTTGTCTGCTGTTTGGATCAGGTATTAGATGAGAAGATAAAGGATTATGTTGTGATATATGTGGATGTCATTGTGATTGCATCGGAAAACATGGAGGAGCATTTTAGTTATGTGGAAAGCTTTTTGAAAGAATGTAAATGGAAAGGCATCAGGATTAATTTGAACAAAAGTCACGTAATGACATTGGTGATCAAGTTCCTGGGCCATATCATTAGCAAAAAGGGAGTAATACCAAACCCAGATAAAATCAGAGCCATCCAGGAATTTCATACTCCTTGGAACAGAAAACACATTAAATCTTTCCTGGGATTGTGTAATTTCTACAATCGCTTCTATCGAGGATTCTCAATGGACATGGGGCCTCTATTACATTTGCTGTGAAAGGAAACACTATGGACGTGGGGTGAAAATCAGGAATGTAGCTTTCAAAAGGTAAAGGCAGGTTTCTTAAAAACAGTTATGTTGGCCTATCCGGACTTCAGCAAGATGTTTTTCGTGCAAACCGATAGCAGTGGATTCAGATTAAGAGCTACGATGTTTCAGGTACATGAAGGTCAACACATGGTACTTTGTTTTATAAGCCATTTACTGAAAGGCCCAGAACTTAATTATATGATGACTGAAAAGATAGCCCTCGCTGTGATATGGGCATTTAAGAAATTCAGGCAGTACTTGGTTGGGTCAGAGCCTTGAGTTCCTCAATCAGAGTTTTCTGGCCAATAGTAGGTTGTTGAGATGGAGCTTGTTCCTGCAGGAGTTCAATTATAAAGTCGTGTATTGCCAAGGAACAGAGAACACAGTAGCTGATACACTTAGCCGGTACCCAATAGCGAATAGTCAACACACGAAATGTGAGGGAGCATACATCACAGTAACTGAGACATGCAGAGGACATACCATAGCAAGTGAAATGCATAATTTTAAAATAACATCAAATGAAGGATAGGGAGTGCAGACAAGTGATAGATCATTTAAGGCATCAACCCGTATCTGAAATAAAGGGAAACACTCTATGGAAGGATCAAAATCACTTCTGCCTAAAGGGAGAGCTCCTACAGTGAAGGCTCAAGAGAAAGAAGCTGACATGCATCGTCATGTTGACTGCACTGAGAGAGCAGTTAATTCAATATATCCATGAAACATATGGGCATTATGGGGCAAACAAAGTGAAAGGATGGATTAGTCATTGGTTCTACTTGCCACGAATGCATGCTAACATTGTCAGTATTATTAGGACGTGTGCCACATGTGCCAGGAACAAGCCACCTAATGTGTCAGGAGTAGGCCCACTGCAGCCCATATATACTGATCAGCCGAATTGTATGTTAGCCATAGATTATTACGGACCACTACCTGCTTTTAATAAGAGAATATACCTCCTGGTCACATATGACCTCTTCTCAAAATTGGTAGTGGCATATCCAGTTACTCAAGCCAATGCTAAGCAAACCATAAAGGTATTAGAACAACAGCATTTTAAGACTGTGGGAATTCCCACAAAGATCCTATCAGATCATGGGACCCCATTTACATCCAATGAATGAAGAAAATGGGTCGACAAACATGGAATAAAGCACATATTAACATCGATCCGCAACCCTCAGTCCAACCCATGTGAACGAGTCATGAGGGAGCTAGGGCATTTATTTCGGGTATATATACCTGAAGATCATTGCCAGTGGGTGAAGGAAACACCATGGATAGTGAATATGATCAACTGGGCAAAAAATGAGTCTACAGGTTTTGAACCCATTCGCCTTCATTTTGGGAAAAACATACCATGCCCATTTGACAGTAGATTACCCGTGGGAACCATGTCAATAAATAAGAAAAGGGATACAGAGCAAGCATGTAACCAGTTGAGGAGGGTGGGCAAAATGAGAAGATGGAGGCTAAAGGGCACCGATAACCAGTTCAGAATAGGGGACGAGGTAACGATGAGGGCGCACCCAGTGAGTTACCCGGCGCAAAACATATTTAAAAAGTTTCAACCCATTTATGAAGGGCCATACACCATCTGAAAACGATATGGGAATAATGCCTTCATCATAGCCCAGGGGGCAGAAGAGAAGGGAACATACAATGCATGATCATTAAAGCTATTTCGGAAGGGAAATCTACCTCCAGATAAAAGGAGTAATAAAGAACCTCCAGATAAAAACTAATTTAAAAGAAATCTAACATGATGGATATGTCAACTTGACCGAATATTAACGGCACTGGATTTCGAGAATGGAGAATGACATAAAATAAAAGTAAAAAATCAATGTAAATAAAAGAAATGTAATGGGAAGAGGGGATGAAATAATAATGAGATTTTAAATGATAAAAATTTAAATGCAAAGTATGAAAAACAAAAAGAAGTAAAGTAAAACAAACTAATTTGTAATTGATAATGACAAACTCCTAGTGTAAGACTGTCAAACACAGCTGCGCATGAAAAAATAGAGAAAAGAGAAATGATGATTAAAATGTAGTAACTATGTCAACCATTAGTATAATAAAACCCTTCTCATAAGATGCCATTATGATAGCCAAAAGAATTTAAATTTTAATGTATAATCTGTAAGTCTGCAAATGCAGCTAGAAATAAAAAATAAATAAATAAAAAATATAGAATGGAACAATAAACATCCAAGCTTATTAGATGGATAAGTAATAAGTAATAAAATAAAATAAATGAATAATAGTTGTAAAGTTAAGTGTTAAGTGTCAAGGATATATGGTAGAGATTCTGGAAGGAGGCATTGGTGTGGGTGTATAGGGATTATGTATGGATCGCATCTGAGCTTGGTTAAGCCGTCTCTGCGTATGATGTAAATGTGCAGGTGAGTATCTGCATTAAGTTTTAAATAATGTAGCATCAGTAAGAATCCTGGGCCCATTATCTATGTGGGACAGAAGCTCCCAGTTTATTACAAACTCAATATAAATGAGTACATCCAGAAGTTAAGGAATTAAGAATTTGTTTTAAATAAGGTAACATCAGTAAGAATCCTGGGCTCATTATCTGTGTGGGACAGAAGCTCCCAGTTTAATACAAACTCAAAATGAATGAGTACATCAAGAAGTTAAAGAATTAAGAATTTGTTTTTTATTAATAATGTAGCATCAGTAAGAATCCTGGGTACATTATATTTGAGGGATAAAAAATTTCCCACTTTATTAAGAATTACATCGAAAAAAAATATAAGAATAAAGAATTTCGTGTTTTATTAAGTTGAAGAAACAGTAGAAATGGCATGCCAGTCACAGACTTCGAACCCTATATGAATGTCAGTGTGTGTTAAATTCTTCTGTAGGGATTAAAGTGGTTTGATTGGAGCAGATCGATTGGAGTGAATATGTATAGCTTTTGCCTAGTTGTCTCTCCATGTCTATCTCACCAAAGATGTTAAATATTAAGAATTAAAATGGCCTTCACAGAAAGTTCATTATATTTTAATTCTTAAAAATTAGGGAGCGCTGTAATGTGATGATCACACACACTGCGATCACACACGTGTACATTTAATATATAGTATAATATTAAATGTGAGTTTTATGTAAACTAAGTTATAAAAATTGGATAATAAAGTTAGAAAAATAAAATAAATTTATTTTAAGTTAAGTTTTAATTAAAAAATCAAAATGGTAGCTGAGGAATGCAAGTAATTAAAAAAATCAATTATGGTAGTTAAAGAAAGTGAATGAAGGTAAGCAACCAAGATCCTTATTTTCCACCTTCCAATGTTAACTTTTTTAGAATTTAAAATTAGTAAAGTTAAGGGAATAGTAAAATAGGATCATCGAAGTTGATGATTAAATCTTAAAGGGAAAGATAAATAAAAAGGGGTTAATGATTGTAGAATTAGCAATCATAGATTTCAGTAGCAATTCCGAATAAAAATAAATAGATTTATAAAAAAAAAAGATAAAGATCATCTCTTCAAAATACACATGTGAATGCATGAAATATATATATAGATGTGTAAAATAAAGAGTGTGTAAATAAGAAAATTATTTATTAAAAAGAAATGGAAGTAAATAAAATTAAAAAGAAATAAATAAATAAAAAACAAGAAGAAAATTTTATGTATTTTATGAAAGTAAAATAAATATGTGAAGTGTAATTAATGACATTCCAAAAACAATCAAGAAGATAAGAAAAGGATTCTGGGACAATTAAGTAAGAAGTGAAAGAAGTAGCCATGTTGAGTTCTTCTTGAGTCTGCTGAGCTGACAGACAGAGTTCGAGAGCTGTGTTTTATAAATGAACAAAAATGTACCAAGAAGTTGAAACATCAAGAATGCAGGGCTAAGGGGCCACAAACAGACACCAGTTGATCCACGCTTGCCTTGGGTGTAAAGTCATCTTCCCCATGAAGTAATAGTAGAGATAGCACCTGCCTGATGGTTCACCTTTCCTGTCATCGAAGCCGCAAGAATACGATTTAAGTAAGCTGCAAGAAAGAATCCTGACGGATCCCAAGAATTTCCATCTCTACAAAAGAAGTGGAGTAATCCACATGATGGGTAATAATTTCCTTGTCAACGTCCAGAAAATCTAGGTAATTAACTTTAATATAACACGCGTGCACACACTTTCATAAAATTAAAAAATGCAATTGCAAATGTGAATCTGAATGAACTAAATAATTAGTAGTTATTCTATATTATATATTATATATTTTATATTCTATAAAATATCTACATATGTTTAGTATCAAAGAATTATCATTATTAGTGTAAATAATTAAATTAAATATAATTTGTGTTATTTTTAATGATTGCTTATTTTATGTCAAAATATTATATTTTAATGTTATATTAAACAGTATTTATTTATGAATAGCTCCTTACGTCTCATCTTTCCTTCTTCACCATACTAATTATAATGATATACCCATAGGGTTTATAAAATACTAAGTAGACATTTATTCTAGTAAAAGAACACATGTCGATATAGTGCAGTAATATAAATCTCGCAAAAATTATAAATATTTCAAGCGCTGGATTATTTTAAATAAATCATTCTTATGATTTAATATCCAGCAGTCGAAGAAGCGTCTGATCGGAAAAGATAATACTGAAATATGCCATTGGTAATCGCGGTATTTGATCAGGAATATAGACTTAATTAATGAGTCTATATTTGCTTCTTTGCTTGATGTGACAGTCGTCTTGATCATAAAGTGTAAAATTAAACATTTACGAACGGTCGAAAAGGTAATTCTGTTATAATATATATATAATATGATTGTTTATTCTTCTACAAAAGTGTTAAAAGGGGGTAGAAACCAGTTCTAATTTGCATAGAATAGTATGTAATATATAGGGCATACATAGACTTTCACACGACCCACCACTCTCTACTCTATCTCATAACACTGACACTTGAACACATATGTCAAAAAGATAAATAATCACCAATATAAGTATTTATGCTAAACCAGTAATCATCAGTTGGTCCAGATTATCTCCACACATATATGCAATAAGTGCTCATATATATATATATATATTGTAACGAACGGGTTCGAATACACGCATATGTAAAATATGACATGATTGATAGTGTTAATGTAGGGACCATGTATAAACAAATAAATAAAAGAATATATGTAAACGGTCATTCGAACCCGGTTACAAGTAATGTAGATATAGCGTATGTGTGAGTATAAAAATACGTAGTTAGTATCGGAGGGGTTGCAATCACTTATATATGTAGAGCTGTATAAAGCGCAATTAATTATTCTTAGATAGATTTTATTCACATAGTTTTTTTTTGAGTTTATTAATAATTTTGGTAACACGTGTTTTCTTTTGTTGAGTCACCTTATGAACATGTGAGGACTGAAATAGGATGAGTGAATAGCTGTAGGCAGTTTGGTAATAACTGGCGCCGGGAAGGCGGAAAACTGGTCTGTGGATATAGTTTTTTTTTGTGTTGAAGAACAATGGAAGGACTGGTCAGCGGCGTAGGAATATGCAGAAAGATTTTGAAGAGTTAAAGGTGAATACAAAGGAACTTTTTATTTTGTCTTGCGCTCGAGTGGAGAAAAGAGAAAGAAAAAAAGAGGAGAAGCGGCTTGAATCCTAACAAGGAGGACGCAAAGATTTTTCTTAAGAAGTTTTAATATTTTTTGTCAGAAAATGGCGGGGTAATTGGATTGTGCGCTAGTCATTACTCGACTCCGAGGATACTCGTCATGAATTCACCTGACCGGACTTGCGAACTGTCATAATAAATCAAGAGATTTTGTTCCATAGAGGAAATGTTGACCAAAATCGTTCGAGATTTAGACCTTTGCGAAAGAGTACACCAACTACTCCACCTCTGAAACCTGTCGCCGGACCTAATGACCATTGGAACTGTTTGCCATCCGTGAGATCCACCAGATCAAGTTCGTGGCCAGACGTCAATACAGACTTGTTTAATCGCGTGAGTCCAGGTAAAGTGACACGTCACCAACTATTTTCAGTATATGTATCTCAATAAAGAATTCGTGTTACCTCAGTTAATTGCTATATTAAAATTTTATATTTAAAGTTAGATATATGACTATATTAATCATACTGCTCACATATATATGTATTTGCATTATTTGGTGTGTGGATGAATGAGCGTGATATATGTGTGTGTATGATAATGGATGGCCTGAGTGTTTGCATAGCAATCATATATGTAGGTTCGAAGAGATTTATTGGGAGGGTATATGATCAAGTAGAATAAATCCCATCAGACCCGGGTTAGATTAAGGATTTCGAGCTTTAAGCTATCGTAAAAATAAATGTATGCGTAGGACAGTGTTGGTTAATTTATAGCCTTGTTCTCTAGATAGACAGATGTCCCCAACCTTGAGATTGAGCTAGTTCGGTGCGTCACCACATCAGATAGATATCAGACCTATATATATGTTTTCGAGGAGGTAATTCCTACCTACTGGTAAGATTGGCGCGTGAGATGGGTTCAAACCATGCTCATAAATACCTCTCGTCGAAGCTTCGGGTGAGAGTCCATAATGGAGGGATATAGATATGTCGGTGGGTGTTATAATATATATATATATATATATATATATTAAGATAGCCAATATTCATACTTTAATGGACAGGCTTCAATCCACTCCAACACTTCAACCATCCATCCAATTGAAAATCTGATGATGGAACACTCAAAGGCAACCCTGAGGCTGAGACCTAAAGTCAATCTGATCCCTCACATATAGGATATAATCCATTTAATACATATACAAGGGATGGGCAGACATCTCTACTATGTAATAACTGAAATACAATGTATGGTAAAGGTTCTCTGAAATGCCAATATGAGCATGAAGCTTTAGCCGCTGATACTTCTAGATCTTTTGAAAAGTAAAAGTTTGCAAGTGAAAGTTTGCTAAGAGCATTCTTAGTGAGATATAGTATTTTGCCATTCTGTGCTGATAGATGGCGGTAGTATGATGGAATGTGAGAGAAGTGATCCACTAATTGAATAGATGTTTGGGTGCTGTTACTATAACAATTTATTTTAATGGACTTTTTGCACTAACTAAATAAAAATAAATAATTGACTGATTTATTGCTTTACAGTTCATAAGAAATTAGAGCTTTGATGTAATAGAAATGAAGCTGCTATTCATGGACCCTGAATTCCAGAGTTGCCATTTTTTTAATCATAGCTACAGACTTCACTTCTTATTAAAAGTTGAATAATCATTTTTGTTGTTAACATATACATGATCTTTTTTTATTGTTGTTTAACACTTCCACTTTACTCATGCACAAGATTTTTGTATATTTTTAAAACAACTTATTGCTCTCTTACTTCAAATATAAGTTTACAGACAGAGGAAAAATATCAATGCCTGATAAGATACATTTTAATTAAACCTCTTTATTTAGTTAGATCGGACCACCACAACGTCATAAATATGCATTATCATTACATTATTTTGTAATTATCTAATGTACATCACACATCAATTTATTTAATAAGAATTGCACTTCCTATATGCAGTCATTTGCAATTATCTTTTTTTCCCGGTAAATAAATAATTGTTTGCCAATCATCTATTACCAAAAATGAATAATATTTCTGTAATGTAATTTTCACTACTCCACTCTCACGCACACGGAAGGGACTGGTTTCTATCCGCTTTCCTTGCGTGAGAGTGTTGTAGTGAAAATTGCACTACAGAAATATTCATTATTGGATAATCTCTAGTCAAATAAATGGCTAATAAAAGTTACTAATATCTATTATCAATAATCTTTTTTTGTGAAAGTCGTCAATATAAACTTGCAGTAAATTTAATGCTTGTAAAATAAATTGATGTAGTTATATTTTAGACAAATATGAAACATTAATAAGAAAGAATTGTAACAGTATCCATAAAGAGAGTGGTTCAGTCAAAATGCATGTCAAGCGTTGGTGGCCGAATAGTTAGCACAGCAGCCTTACAAGCAGTTGTCCCGGGTTCGCTTCCCGGCTGATGCTTTGACCCATGGGGAAAAAATGCATTTTAAGGGTATATGTATTTTCTCTAATATCTGTAACTGACGTATTTGAAATAAGAGAGTAATAATAAGTTATGAGTATAAAAAAAAAAGGAGTATAAATTTTGTACTTGAGATTAAAATATTAAATTAAAAAACAAATCATGCATATGTTAATATTAAAAATATATATTTAATATTCAATAAAAATTAAAGTTTCTATTTGAGATTAAAAATAAGAGTAATAATTGTGACTTAAAATTATTTATGAATTATGTTTTTGTGCGCATATATATATATATATGTAAAACTTACCTGTTTTACTTTCTTCTCTTAATTGCAAAATTTTTTCTACAGTTTCAATTTTTAAATCTGCTTCTATATCTAAATCTAACAGACTAGGTAGTCCTAAAATTAAATCTATAAGATCATTATCAATACCATTTTCTTGTTGTCCATAATATTCTAAAGTTAGCTTTTCTAAAAGGAAATAATATATTATATATATTAAATTTTAAAAATTATAAAAAATACAATATATATTATATCAATTACTCTAACTTTTTCTTCAAAAAATTTAAACAGAACAACCAATCAAATGCAGGTAATTTACTCCTACTCACTTTGACGTATTAAAATAATCAGCCAATAGATTCTGCCAGACTGCACTCTTTTGATAGTTTATACTGCCTTGTACTAAGGTTTTTAGCCGTTCCTTTTCCTGCTAATTATATTGAATAATCTTTCGTAAAAAAGATAGAAGCATATGAAAGGAATATTAATATATATATTCACAATTTCAATGCTTCTGAATTTATACTCTATTCTTTCTTACACGAAAGCCTTTTCACCATAACGTCCAAATCTAAGCCTCATTAATATATTTTGCTTTCTATATTTATAATAGTCAAATTTGTAAATCCCTCTTGTGCTATGCTTGAGTGTAAATTGTTTTTATTTGTTTGTTTTTTTATAAATTTTAATTTAGAGAAAGAATTTTCGCTGTAGCAACAGTTAATGGTAAAGTTATAAAAATACATATTACTTTTGTTAAATGTGGAAACAGTACATTTAATTGTGATAAAGATAAAATATTTTAATAATTTTTGGACACCTATTTGTAAGATTAAAACGATTCTTTCTTATTCAGTAACTAGAGAGAAATTAATGCATATTTTACTGTGCAGGTAACAATTTTATGTTAATAAAGCATTAATGACTCAAGAATGTTTAATGACCTTTAAATAAATTATTTTATTAAATATATTACCATTGTCTCATCAAATGATGAATTTGTATTTCAAAGCGATAAGAAAAATTGAAATAGTAAAATAAGTTTCCTATCCGAATACTTCTCACACCTATATCCGTATGTCATAGCGTCGGCCGGGAAGCGAACCCGCGACAACTGTCTGCAAGCAACTGCTTTCTTGCAAGGCTGCTGCGCTGATCTCTCGGCTACCAACGCTTGACACACACCTATATCCCCTCATGAAAATATCTCTACTTCCAAGATATTTGTTTACAACTTACAATATTGCTCTTCAGTTGGTAGTAAACCCGCAACTAATATTCTAATATAATATATGAAACCCTTTTCATTTAAATTTAAATTCACAGTAGATTACATTTTGAAACTGCATACTTTTTGTAAATATTAAGTATTTAAACCTATCAGCGAATTACTTAAGACGGTTTAGAATCAACTAAAATTATCGTTTTAAATTTCAATTAATATTCCACTTTATCATAAGTCAAATGTACAGTAATACTAAAAATATATGTAATAAAAATAAAACTGTAATCTCTTAAAATTTATTATAGCAATATTAAAATCAATAAAAAAAATAGTGATACTGGCAAGACTAAACTGAGGGGGTCATTGCGTGTCAACAACAGAGGCATATACATATGTCGTTCAAGCATGATTTTGGAGAACTTTCTTAATCGACACAAATGTACACAAATATGATAAATAATTCATCAAATTACCTAACATAAAATATGACTTATGCAAAATAAATACATAATCAAAAAAAAAATCTATTGCAATTGCAAAATCAGATTTGATTTTTTCTTTCATATTAGCAGCTCTCTATAATCTTTTATACTATACAGTATTTCAATTTGGTGTATTCTTTTTTCTAAGGAACGTTTCGATTCCCTGACTATACGATTGTTCACTCAGCTACGATTATTCAAATAATATTACATTTATTGGTGCTATGGATATTTGTATTTCCATTAATAATTAATCTGCTAGTATAAGAGGCTACATTGAAGTGTGTGGAGACAGTTGAATTAATAATAATAATGTAATAATAGTTAATTCTTCTCTCCTTTTTTCTTCTTCACCAAGTGCTGAGTCTGAGAGCAACAAATAAATAAGTGATCAAAGGCAGTATTAAAATGATAAAATATTGGTTTAATTAAATACCACACAAGATATTTACAAAGTTTACATGGCCTATTTAAAGCACATAAAAGTTTGTGGTGGCACCTACAATATAATCCTAGTCCTACTTTTGACTTACAGAGGTAGAAGTCTCTGAATTATCCTTAACACCAGAATCTACATACTAGGTTTTGGGGGTTATATAACCCTTAAGACTTTTGGAGTTTTTATATACTTTACCATATATAACGTTTTTAGTTATCTGACCTTATAAGGTCACGTGTACAACTCTACAAACTATAGTCGCATGACCCAACAACGTTGTTATTTCAGTACAAGCTTAGCATTTCTTATTACAATGGCTTATATTTCCTTTTTCAGGCTACTATTAGTCTTTCATTACATATATGCTTTATTACTATATATATATATATGTGTGTGTGTGTTTGTGTTTAAATGATAGTTGAGCATACCTTATAATTTATTGTATATAATTATTATATGCAATTATTATATATAATCATTATACCTAATTATGACACATTTTTGCTATATGATTACAGTATACATAATTATTATGCACAATTACTACATGTCTTTTTTATACATTATTGTCACACATACCTATATATGTATATGCTTGACTTTGAACACAGCGCCAAGTTTAAAATTAATTATTATATAAAAATGTATTTTAGATATAATATCCCCTCGGTAAATATAAAAGTAATCCTTAGCTAAATAAACAATTGAGATATGTAGAGTCGTAAATGTAAGCAAAGGTTGCTAAAATTACAAATAATGTTTATACAATGATCTCGAATTCAATTCTATTTTGGACAATAGAATGTATATGCTACTGAAAATGATGCTCAAGATTCCCTAACTAGTTATTTATAGCTAGAATTTATATATATTTTTTAATATTGGTTCTTGGTTTTATGTTTAATTTCAGTTTTGTTTTTATTTTATACATATAATAAACAAACTGGATATCAGTATGTTAATAGAGTCGTTATTTTTAAAAAAAATATTAATATCTGAGTGCTTTTAAATGTATGTACAAAAATCATAGCAAACTTAGTTTAAAAAAACGTTATTTAACGACTAAAATTACAGAGCATGCTCAGTTTTACATTATTAAATCTTTCCTTGACAACGTTATTAGAATTAGCCATGCATCATGTCTCTTAATTTGTCTTTTCCTATCAATTGATTCACTACATATAATATTAACTTTCTGAGGATAACAATTATGTTCAGAATTTATACTTCAAATATATTGACAAACTAGTAGTTGCGTAAATAGGAAATGGCAAAACAACTAGATTCCTCATTTCCAATACAATACACACTTTGATGTTTATCTGCCTGATTTATTCTTTTCTCAATATTATTTATTAATCTATTTAAAGCATGATCTGGAATTTTGGTAATTAAATAACGTTTATTTGAGTAGTTGGTTGTCATAAATCTGATTTACTGTAGCAAAAACTGCACCTGGCTATTAATATTTTTAAAAAATAAGATAGAGTTTACTACAAAATAAAAGTAGACATATTATTTTAAAATAACTAATGCTGACTACTAAAAAAATGATTTGGGTCAAATTCTAATTTTGATCTTAATTTAGAAACGTAGAAAATCTTGGAAATAAAGACTCGTTATATAATTCTATTGATTGTTTGCTATTTATAACAAATCTAACTTTAATATTATATAGCGTTTAATATTATATAGCTTCTTTTATTTTTCTATAAGATGATACAATTTCACGATAGAGTCAGGTCTTGCGTTTAATATTATATAGCTTAATATTATATAGCTTCTTTTATTTTTCTATAAGATGATACAATTTATAACAAATCTAATTTTTCAAAGTCATCAATAAAGTCAAACATTTGTTACATTTTGTGCACATTCAAAAACACGTTTTTCGACTAGAAAAAAACCCGGGTTTATTTAACGATCGCAAGATTACGCCTTTCTCGCGTATGTGAAAAGTCGTTCTATCTTTCCTAGGTTGCAGGAATAATACCCACGTACCTGTTTTAGTTTATGTATTATTCTTATCATTTAAGACAGATATGCTAATTTACCATAATTATATGCTTTTTTTCAAAACTAATTATTTCTCTATGAAGTGATAAGATAAAAAAAATTATTTCTTCCATATTTTTTTATTGTTTGTCTACAGAAACTTAACTCTTCATCTTCAAGAAACACTTATGAACGAACTTCCAGTAATTTCGATTCTATAAAAGGGAGGGGGATGCTAGACATGAGATTTATTTTATCTATAAAAATCAACTCATAAATCATCTTCGATATTACCTTTAAATTTATCTGGAAGTTCATTATGTAGATTGTAATTTTCTATTGTGTTAGTTCTTAATCACATCATATCACTGAAAGCAAACAATATTACTCCTTTTTAGAATGTCTTTGAAATAATCTTTATAATGTGAATGGGGTTATCCTAGTTTACATTAAAAATACATTCTTATAGATTCAATGAAATTCCGAACAGTAATCTAAAGAATATACGATTAGTCTTCAGATTTAGCCATCTCATGTTCAGAATACTATTGAATCTTTAAATAATTTTTCCCCATGCCTTTAAGATATATTAATAAATAGTTTATATCTTTCTTTCCATAAATAGATTTGCAGAATAATACCGCTATATGCAAATAATTTAACTGAATCTTTACTTGTTAGAACTATATTATTTTCTATCTAACAAAAAAAGATATCAAAATGTTTAGATGGATCCATATTTTCTTCAGTAACTGATAAAATACCTAAGTTTTTCAACAATAACTACTAAATGAAATTAATTACATAGCACTTATAAAAACATTCTACAGATTATTTTTTTAATTGGCATAAATAGCACAATAACTGCATATTATAAATCAAAGTTTGCCTATTTCACAAAACACTATAAAATGAATTCCATGATTATTCTGGAAAAAAATGAAAAGCATAATTTTTATTCTTTAAAGGCTGCTTTCAATTTAAATGTCTCAAATTTTACAATTCTAGTACTAACTTAAAAATATTTTTTAAAGACCACACGATGAATATAAATCTACTCAATAAAATTTTTGAAAATACTTTTGCTATAGAGGATAATATTATATACTTTAAAAAAATCGCTAACGGTTTTATCGCTCTAGAGTTGATAAGAAGTTCAAGCGCCACAACGGCTTTCCATCAAGTACTCCAAACCTTGCAGGGTATATTCTACTTTAATTACTGCTATCGTTTTTATTTCTATTACTTTATAAACTCTTTTCTTCATTTCTATTACTTTATAAACTCTTTTCTTCCAAAGCGTAAGCTTGTGGTTAAGACCTGTAGAGGTCCCTACCTTCGCATTTTCAAGCGTACATTCTTGAGGTTTATTTATTACCTTAGTAAATATTAGTCATATAAATGCGAAAGTCTGCATATTCTTAAATATTTCAATAATATTGAAAGTAATATATCAGTATATTTTAAAGAATGATTATTTATCTCAACATGATGTTGCCTTTCTAATTTTTTTAAGATTGCAAAAAGCTGCTTTAAGTTTATCAAGCTGATTATTTCTGTCCAAATTTAAAGAAGTTTAATAGATAAATAATACAAAAACGCTGTCAGATAATGAAAATTATTCTTCGCGTATAAAGTGTGATAAACAGAGTAGCTAAAATTCTGAAAACACTATTTACAAGCGCTTTCGGTACTGTGTACCAGAATCAGGGCGACATATTGGAATAAAATATTAAATCAGTCATTGAAAATTGTTAAATAAGACAGCCCATTTTGCTGATTCAAGAGGACTACGATATCATTTTTAGAATCATATCTTACTTTCAGTGCATCAAAAAATATATAAAGATATCTCTATCAGCAAATATGCATCTTTTTTATATTTTTAATACTCAATATACTTATCAGTTGTTATCACCTTTGTTTTTAAATATCAATATTGGTTATGAAGCTCCCATTAAATTTATTATTTAATTAATTAGATAATGTTATAATTCTTATTCATCTTGTTACTAAAAATACGATCATAATCAGAGAAACAATTATTGCTTTTTGTTTTAATGAATCCAAAAAAGATTCAATCTTGGCGAAAAGAAATTTTTTGTGATTAGGAACTGATGATGATTAGTGAGTTGAAAGTTAGTATTAATTCAAAAGTAGAGACAAAAAAAATTTTTTTAAAAAGTATTAACACTTAATAATTCCTAAATTTCAGAATATTCCAATAAATTTAAATTAGAACTTGCAATTTAAAATATTACCAGATTTTGAAGATGGTTCATACTTGAATGAAATAAAAAAGAAAATAAATGAAACACAGACTAAAATTTGTAAAAAAAAAAAAAAAAGATAGCTGGCACTATAAATTTTACCTACGTGAAGATTTAAAGAGGTACGAAAATTTTTGAAAATGATTCTTGTAAAATGGTCCAATAAGAATTAATAATTATATAAAAAAATAAAATTGTGAATTGGCAAGAAAAATTATAAAAGAAGATAAAAGTATCAATTGTAAAATGTGGTATTGGAAGGGAAATTACTTCAGTAATATGAAGGAAAGAGAACTATTAGTAAAAAAGAGATGGCATCATAAAATATATGGAAAAGTTCTATAAATATATATATATAATAAGTGAAATAGGTGTAATTCACTAAAACTCCAGAATGTAAATTTTTGATAGGCAATTAAAATGATCACCTTACAAAAAAGACCAAACTGTTAATTAAAAATCTATCAGAAAAGAATATCTGTAGTAAAAAATATAATATTCTGAAAAAGTATTAATCATTACTTATTTAACAATAAATTTGTTCTGAGCAATTAAATATATGTTAAAGAAAAAAAATTGGCATTTTATGAAATAATTACAAACTTATTTAATAAATTAAATTAACAACAAACTTATTTAATATGAGCAAGGAAAAAATAGACTTTAAATTTTTTCTTATAGATAACAATTTATGAACATTTTTAATGACTCTTTTATAAAATTCTAATAGATATAATTTTAGAATTAAGTATGGGTATAATAAAACTATGCAAAAGGACAGCATCTGTAATAAAAAACTATTAATAATTATTTATTTAACAGTAAATTTTTTTTGACCCAACTAATAAAAGAATAAAGTGTAACTGCATGTATGCTAAATATATGCTATATGGGAAAAAAAGAATACAATTATAATGATCATTTTATTTATGTATTTATTTGTCTTTTGGAAAAAAAAATGGCAGAATTTAATCAGCATCAAGGGTAGGATGGAACCTCCTAGTATAGTAATAAAAACAAGAAAGCAAAGGATCTTCTACAGTTGCTACATCTTTTGAATTGTCAAGAGTTTTGAATAAAATAAGATTTGTAATTAAATTTATGGAGAGGAGAAAAGCTTTGGGAATTGATGGGATTGTAATTGATATCTTTAAAAAAAAACAGATGAGGAAAGAGAAAAATTGTCTGCAAAATAATACACCAAATAAACAAAAGGATGTACCTGATGATTGGAAGAATGCAGTAGTAATAATGATATTTAGGAAAAGTGATAAAAAGAATAACATCTATTACAGATTTATTAATCTTCTATCAGGTCTAGTCCATATCTTCACCAAGATAAACTCGTGACAGCTAATTTTTGACTTTAACCAATCAGAAGAACAAACTGAATTTAAAAATGGTTTTAGCATTCCAATAAACACGAGTTATAATTTTTCTTTCAATTTGGAGATTATAAAACATCATTTGATTTTTTAAACATTTTTATGTTTATTAAAGCATTAGATCATCAAGATATAAACCAAGAATATTGTAATTTTCTGAAGAATTTGTATCAAAATATAACAGCATTGATTATATTGGGTGCTGATACTAAGAAGATTAGCACTGAGAGAGATGTAAGACAGGATAATTCTATATCTCCAAAACATTTTACAGCAGCTTTACAAAAAGTATTTTGTGGATTAAATTAATACACTATACAGGCTTAAACCTGCATATATATATATATATATGTCTGTGTGTAATGTATGCGGGATTCGAACTCAGACTTTCACACGATCCTCAACTCTCCATGCCATCTCATATTGCTGATCCACCTGATCACGAACGTTGAAAAGGTACATAATCAGCAATATACGTATTTCGCGCTAAATCAGCACTCATCAGATGGTCCAGATTACCATCTCCATGCATATATATATAATCAATACTCAGCTTTATATTAAGATAGCCAATCTTCATACTTTAATGGACAGGTTTCAAACTACTCCAACTCACAACTCTTCAATGAAAGCTAAGAGAATAATGGTAAATGAAGATTATTTAAGTCATTTAGATTTTGCAATTGAATGATATAGTTGTTTTTGCAAATAATTCTTCAGTGCTTCGGGAAATATTGCAATAGTTATCAGATGAAATTAAGAAAATAGGACTAAAGATGAATGCTAAAAAGACTAAAGTAATGTTCAATGGATTTAGTCAGAATAAAGATTGATTATGGTCTATTAGAGAAAAATAATAATTACAAATTTTGGTTTATTTTTAATATAGATGGAAACGTAATGTACGAAACTAATCATATGATTAAACTCGAATGTAAAGTTCAAACAACTTAGTATTATAAGAAATATGTTCATATATTTGAAAAAGGATTTTCTATTATGATGATTGCTGGTTTAGCATGAAATACGTATATTGGTGATTATTTATCTTTTCAACATGTGTGTGATCAGGTGGGTAAGCAATATGAGATGGCACTGAGAGTAGTGGGTCATGTGAAAGTCTGAGTTCGAATCCCGCATATATTACATATATAAATGCAGGTTTTAGGCCTGTACAATGTATTATTATGTGTTTACTAGTTTTTATTTATAGATATGATCCTTGAACACTTTATTAGAAGAGTAAGACAGAGATTTATAACAACCCAATAAATATGAAAAGATGTACATTAGAAGTAACAAAAAGGAATCAAAAGCAAAATACTTGAATGAGAGAACAAATGTGTATTAGTAGCATCGCTAAAACATTTCAAAACTGAAATTGATCTGGCTAGTCATATGGGTACAAGAGATAATAGATGAACCATCTGAAGTCTTCAACAATCTCAAGAGATTGTAAACAACCTAGAAAAAACCCACATGTGAAACAGATGGTTAAAATAAGGATTTTGATAGCGTGTTGTGGAGAAGAGAGATTAGAAAACAGATCTAGATAAAGCTTGGAAAGACCTTCATCCTGCAGTGTATCAATAATAATTAAAAATAATGCTGATTGCACCCTCAATCAGCCATTTATGCGCAATATCAAATATTTTTTTAAAAGTCTCATCCTCTACATATTGAACATATAATTGCAGATAGTAAGAAAGTATGTATATTAGTAATCATTTAGTATTGTTTTTAAAATCGCAACCATTGTAATTTTTAAAAAATATAAGAAACTCTAAATGCACATAGCTAATTGGTTTTTAATATATATTAAGGCTATAACCTTAAGACTATGCGCCTAGATGCGACAGTAGAGACCTTACAAATCTTAGAGGTCCCTACTATCGCATCTAGGCGCGTAAGTCTTAAGGTTATAGCCTTAATATATTTTACTTAGGTAATGAGTATGCAGTTAACAAATTATTAATTACTATTTGGTTATTATAAACGAATCACATCTCACCCAATTAATGATTAATATTAACCAATCAACAATGGAAATCAGAGTTCTGCTCTGATAATTGATTGCTGATATTCTATTATTTAATGTTAAGCACTGTTGAAAGTTAAATAAAAGATGGTTATTTATATATAAATATTTAAAGATAAATTTGATATTTAATTTTAAAAAATAGGTACTTGGGTATTATTCCTGCAACCAAGGAAAGATAGGAGGAGTTTTCACATTCGTAACGTGTTTATTTCACGATCGCAAGATTACTCCTTTATCGCATATGTGAATAATCGTCCTATCTATCCTAGGTTGCAGGAATAATATCCAAGTACCCAATTATCAATAGTCAAGCATTGGTGGCCGAGTGGTTAGCACAGCTGCCTTACAAGCAGTTGTCCTGAGTTCGCTTCCCGGCAGATGCTTTGACACATGAAAAAAAAATATCAATATTTAAAATAGTATTCAAGTACTTACCCAGTGTATTTTTATATTGTAAAACGTGAAATACAAGATCTTTTATTTGCCACGGATTTCTAAAATCTTGACTAAGACCCCTAAAAATTAAAACTTTTAAAGGTATTTCTGGAACTAAACTTTTTTTCATTTCACTAAAGTTGGGAATATCTCTAAAGGTCATGGATACTCTTACTTTTGGACAGAATCTCACTAAGTGAATCCATGCCTTTGAAGTTATAACAATATAATTTTGATTTTTAAAAGCCCAAGCACATTTGATGTCAATATACTCCAGTTTAGAATAACACTGAGTAGCAATATTTTCTAGTATTTTATCTGACAGGTAAGAATAATTAATTTTTAGGATTTGCAAGTTTTTAAAGTTGTTTAGCGACTCTTTGAATTTTAGATTATCGCAAACTGTTTCTTTTGTACTAAAAAATTCCTGGATGTTTAAAATTGTTATGGAATTTCCACTTCCAGATCCCAATGCCGAGAGAAGACTACATCCATCATTTAAATTTAAAGATGCACAAGAGAGCTCCACATGTTTCAGTAGTTTCTGATGCTTAAGAAAATCTGTTAAAACGAGAAAAAAATATTGTCTAGGATCATCTCCATTTTCACAAAATCCAAATTGAAAAAACAAAATAATTATTTTTTTTATTTGGGAATTTTCTTTCAGTTGTCTAAAAAATATTGACACAAAATCGTCCAATTTCCTAAGTAAAGATGGCCAAGGATACCAACCTGGATAACATGAAATTTGTAATTCATAAATGTAAGCGCTATATTTTTGAGCAAAAATTAAAGATCTTATAGGGTCGCATCGATTATTCAATATTGCAGTTAAATTAAGAAAAAGTGAACGCCATAGTTTTGGCGAGTGAAAGATAGTAGACCATTCTTTGCACACTAGAGAAGCAGATAAGCGGTCGGAATTTGATAAATAAAGAAATATTAATTCTAATACAATATCAGGTAACTGAGCCCATTGCTTCTGCATTTGGCAGGAAAGTTAAACAATCAAAAATGACGTCATAATGGATTGAATTTAGAAATACATTAAAATTTAACTTTAAAAAAATAAACAAAATTAAATAAAGTAAAAATTAAATAAAAGCCATATAATTTTTTTAATAATCTTGAAATGCATTTTGACACTTTTAAAAAAAAAAATTTGAAAGAAATGAATTGTTTCTGTATTCCAATTCATTTTATTTTACTGGTTCTTTTCAAATAACATCGTCATATTAATCGTGCAGACATAGGAATATAATCGGTTACAACTCATATTTCTTCACCATTTCACGTAAGTAGAATATCAATATATTTTATAATTGAATTCATTACTATTAATTTATTGTCTTTCTTAGTACAGTCAGTTGCCTCGTTATTTTGGAAGGCTTCTACAATAACGTGTGTATATATATAAATGAAGGTTTTCACGGAAATATAATGTTTAATAAATCATGTTTTTGGGAGCAATTGTGTTTTATAAAATAAAATTAAAATAAACACTAACATTTTATCAAGATAGCACTCGCCCTCAAGTGGCTAAAAAAATTGTAATAATCATGTAGTTGTAACAGATATGATTTTAACAGAGGTAATTGTATCCGTAGATTGACTTATATTTGATAATGGTTTCCAATTTTTATTCATTTGTAGGAGGAAACTTTTATACAGTTGGTAATTTTATTGTTTCATTACTGCAATTTGTTTTTTAAATATTTCTAAAGGCTCCTAAATATTCTCTGATATTGGTTGTTTTACATATATGTTGAATAAATATTTCCCATGAATTGTTATTCTAATAAAAAACAAAAATAAGATTATATTCATATAAACAGAGATAACCTTTGCCTTTAATGTTGCCAGAAAACTCAATTTCTACTAATTGATGAACTCCCTGAGACTAAATAAGTTTTCTCCATTATCTATAATAGCTGTTTTGTTGGGATTTACTGTTGAAATAAAACGTTTAGAGAGAGAGAGGAAGAAAAAACTGTAGCAAATATTTTTCACAATTAAAAAGTGAAAGTTAGAATACTATGCAATAATCTTAACCAGAGAAGTTTTTATTGTCAAAACAATACAGAAAAAAATGATTTTGAAAAAAAAAAAAAGATTAATTAATCCACACAAGCAAAACATAAACGTTTTGCACAGAAGCATCTGGCTAACATTTTGAGAATTCTATTCCAAATGGTTAACGTTTTTTTTTAAAAAAAAACATTTTATATTACGTTCTACGTCATAGATATATGGAAAGAGGTGGTACCCACTTCAAAATAATATATTCAATATACGTGTAGTAAAGCTATCTAATTAAACAGTAAATAAATATGTAAATTAGATTAAATTTGTAAATTAAATATTCATAAACAGCGCAGTACTAATTTGACTGGTAGACTCTTCTTTGCATTGGCATGACTACTGCAAACTTATATATTTAATTTAAATATGTAAATTAAATATATAAGTTTGTAGTATCATGCTAATGCAAAGAAGATTCTGTGAGTCAAATTAGGATTACCTGTTTATGAAATTATGAACGTTGGTGATGTTAATATATCCAAAAATTAAAAAAAGTTCTTGAAAAGAAAAGTATCTTACAGTCTATACACAACAGTTTACTTGTTGCACTACTTAAAAAAAAATTAATCCACTGATATAATTTTTTTTCCAAATATATCACCTTTCTTCTCAAACTAACTATTCATATGAGATGTAGAAGTTTCACATCAATCCAAGAAAGATGGTAAACATTTCATTGATATATCAGATAACGACATCTGCAGCTAATGTTTCTACACCAGTTTAATTTATTTAGACTTTAAATGTTGTACAAGCTATAAGAAATTTTGCACAATGCCTCCTCCCCCCCCACCCTTGAAGCTTTGTTTAATTTTTTTAATTAAATTTTTCTACAATGTAATTTAATTTAAAACAAACATAAAAGTTTATATTTTAGCCTTATTAAAATACTATTCGGAGCTGTACTAAATCTTTTGGCCACTAAATAAGCCAAACAGCTCTTAAACAGAATCACATGATCACCATTTCTTATGCTTACTCACTCTGTTAAAACAGGCAAAACTCTTTTTATAGTGATGCCAAAGGTGGCTCTAAGAAGGTTGCTTTAGATCCCATGATCTTAGTGTAATGCTCTCAGATCCAAGGCTCCTCAATGATGAAAGCCACAAGCTAGAAACTAGTCTGGAGATATTGGATGAGTATGCACTAGATAGGGATTTATGCACAAACCTTCTTGCATCCATGGATTACTCTGGTTTGAGGCTAAGTGACACTAATATGTGGAGAGATTTTTCTGTTTCAAACAGAAAGTAACTGACTGAATTTCAAGTAATAAATGGGTGAATTATGCATGCGTGTGAAAAAATTTCACAGTATGATTCTTCTTATTTGAAATATTGACTTGCGCTTTCATATACTGGTCATTACATGCCTATATGTATGTAATCTGCCTGAAACAATTGACAAATGATTGTATGAGACTTGAAAAATTTAGTAGCCATTTAGTATTTGCACATTAGTAAATTTAAGAGTAAAACAATTTAATTTTTCAAGAGAAAGTATGAAGAATTAAAATGGCAAATTAAGTGGGTTTTTCAATATTTCTAAATTAAATGGCAAATCAAGTGTTGGTGGCCTAGTGGTTAGCATAGCTGCCTTCTAAGAAGCTGGCCTGGGTTCGCCTCCCAGTCAACGCATTTGACACATAAAAAAACTGCTTTATTAATTTCTTAAAGTAAAAAAACATATCATTGGCGAATATCTCTAGTCTTTAACAACATTAATAAATATTTGCAAAACTGTCTATGATTCTGAAACGTTCCTTTATTAATTTCTTAAAGTAAAAAAACTTATATCATTGGCGAATATCTCTAGTCTTTAACAACATTAATAAATATTTGCAAAACTGTCTATGATTCTGAAACGTTCAAACCTTTAAAAAAATCCTACATTCAATGGTGCAATGAAATAACAGATAGCATTGTCACAATATTATGTCTACCTATCACGAAACAAACAAACAAACAACGTACTACATTTGTTATACAACGTCATGAGTCAACTGACAATAGGAATGGTTTTTGTCAAATACTTGTACAGTTTGCAAATTCATGACGATCTGCTGTTGTCTAGAAATCTTTCAACACAATTAAAGGAAGAGATATATTTGAAAAGGTGAATAACCTTTTTTAGAAAGTAAGTTTGAGTGATAAAGGGTATTGAGATTTCTACTGATATCATGATTTATAGCAAAATTTAAAAAAGGTCTGAATGTAAGGCATGCTCATTGCATTATCGACAGAGAATACCTAGTGGTATAACCTATGGTCGAATTATAGCATAGTAAAGAGTTGTGAGTTATCAGAAGTTTCCACAGTAAGGTCTTATCATCCTTTATATATGTATATAAATGAATTATGTCTGGTACATGAGGGGTTAGAGTGACTTATGGTCAACATGGGTAGGATGAGAACGTTGGTACCAATGTGGGCTTTGAGCATTCCATCAGATTTTTAATGAAAATGGATGGATGAAGAGTTGTAGGGTAAAGTGGATTGAAGCCTGTCCATTAAAGTATGAAGATTGGCTATCTTAATATAACCTGAGCATTGATTGCATATATGTGTTGAGATGATAATCCGGACCAATTGGCGAGTGCTATATGTATATTGATTACTATTTATCTTTTTGACATGAGTGTGAGCAAGTGTTTCAGCAGTATAAGATAGCATGGATAGTTGAGGGTGGTGTGAAAATTCTGAGTTCAAACCCCCTTTATATAACATATTGGAGTGTAGGCATGAAAAAGCCTGTACTGTAGAAAAAATTCATATATTAAAATATAGTGTTGTAAGGTATTCACATCCCTCGTATAGGTATATAAATGGATTAAGTTCTTACATGAGGGATCAGAGTGACTTATGGTCAGCATAGGTATGATGCGAAGGTTGGTACCAATGTACACTTTGAGCGTTTCCATCATTAGATTTTCAGTGAAATTGATAGCTGAAAAGTTGTAGGGTGGAGTGAATTGAAGACTGTCTATTAAAGTATGAAGATTTGGTTATCTTAATATAAGCTGAAAATTTCTTGTATATATGTGTGATGACCGTCTGGACCAACTGATGAGTGCTGGTTTAGCCCAAAATACTTGTATTGGTGATTATTTATCTTTTCGACATATGTGTGATCAAGTGTTTCCGCAGTATGAGATAATAGCATTGATAGTTGAGGGTCGTGTGAAAAGTCTGAGTTCAAATCTCTCTATATATTACATATTGGAGGGCAGGTATGAAAAAGCCTGTACTGTAGAAAAAATTAATATATTAAAATAGTTAAAACGGAATCCAATTATGAATCTCTTTTAAATCACGCAAAAGTAAGATGGTTATTCCAAGTAAAATTTAAAAAGAATTTTAATATAAATTGAATGTGATGAATTACGATTTTTTTTTCTTTTTGATAAAAAATCCCAGAATAGAATCTCATTTTTTTGATTCAAATTGGATATGTTTGTTTTCTTATCTGACAATTTTTTTTTTTTCAAAAAGTAAACGAATTGAATTTTTCTCTACAAGAAAAAAGTTTCAATCCTAATCATAAAAATTACAAACATTTCAAAACAAACTTTTTGCATGATTTAAAAGATTTAGGGACAATAATCAAAAATCTTTGCTTCTCTCCATAAATTTCTTGAAGAAAATAGTATTAATTATTGGCAAAAAGTAAAAACATAATTAGCCACGTCACAAATTCGATAACTTCTTTTTTAAAAAAATATTTTATCTTAAATGAAAATAAAGAATATGAATTAATGAGAAAACCATTTGCTCCATCCCTACAATTTAACAATTTTCTGTGATCATATCAAGAAGAACTAATTGACTTGAGAGCAAATTAAACTCTTGAATCGGAATTTTGGATCCAGTTACAAAAATATATCGTTCTTTGATAAATACAGCATTTTAAATATTCTGGTTCCGTTAGCATCGACATATCTTTGCGAAACTGCATTTTCTTCACTATTACTAATTAAAAATACGCGTAGATCTTGTTTATCAACGGGAACAGTGGGGGGGGGGGTATAAGAATTGATGTGTTAAATATTTCACCCGATATTGATTTTTTGAAGTAAGGATATTCAAACACATCCCTCTCATTAAATTATTAAAATCTCTTTTAGTATATTATTTAATTTTTGTCATAATGGGTTTTGTTTCATATTTCATGATTTTTATAAGATTGGTAATTTTTTTAAATATTTTGCATTATAATGAAAATGAAATTTTTTTAAATATTAAAATATACTACATATAAATGCAATGAATTTTCTTTGGGGAAGTGAGTGGGGAAGCAAAGGTTTCTAAATATTCCAGGTTATCCTATCTAAATTTTGCAAATAATGCTTTAGAGCTTTATGAAATAAACTTTTACAAAAATTATCAGATGAAAGTAAAGAGGTAGAATTAAAGGTAACGCTAAAAAGACTGAATTAATGTTCAACTTATTTTTTTCAGAAGAGAAAAAAGTAAGAACTGATAATCATCAATTAACTTTAAATACATTCGTCAAATTATTAATACAGGTGGAAATATAATTGATAAAATTAAACATCAAATGAAACTTGGATGGATAGCTTTTGATAAAAATAATTTAATATTAAAAGAAAATATGACTTTGCTTGAAGAGGAAAGTTTTTACTAAATGGGTTTTATTTATACAAATCACATGATCACCATTTATGCTAGCACATAACCAAAATGTATGGGTACTGAACTGAGTTCAGACACATATGACTATATAAGCTATTGAGCTTATATTGAAAATATTATTGTTTCAATTTTCTCATAGTTTTGTTGTTAAAGTAGAGATAAAAGGTGGCTGCTGGAGGGTTGAATTAGATCCTAAGATCTATGTGCAGTGCTCGCAGATCCAAGGCACCTCACTGACGAAGGCCACAAGCCAGACACTAGTTTGGGGATATTGGATGAGTAGGCACTAGATGGGGATTTTATGCACAAGTCTTCTGGCATCCGTTGATTACTCTGGTTTGTACTGAGTGGCACTACTGTATGGAGAGTTTTGCATGTTTTACTTGTGTTTACTTAAGTGATTGAGACTTAAACATTTTAACAGAAGAGCAATTCATGGACTTCAGACCACTCAACAAAGTATGAAAAGATATATAATTAAAATAACAAGAAGAGGGTGAAAGCAAAATACATTATTTATTGCTTAAAAAAGTAGCGTAATGTCAAGCATTGGTGGTCGAGAGGTCAACGACAGTTGCTTTACAAGCAGTTATCCCGGGTTAGCGGGTTCGCTTCCCGGCTGATGCTATGACACATGAGAAAAAAAAATAGCGTAGTAAATAAAGAAATGAAACCTTGAATTTAATATCAAGAGATTTTAAAATATCTAAAAAGAGACCACGTGTGAGATGAATAGATGAAATAAAGAAATTTGTTGGTGGATTGTGAAGAAAATAACTAGGGATTATAGATATTGGATTAAACTCGAAGACAACTTCATCGTGCTGTGAATCAATAATGTTTGAAAATGATAATGATAGCGATGATAAAGAATTACTTCTTAGTTTATTAAAAATCAGATGAAGTTATTTTGTGTCAGGTCCAGGAAATTACTACTTGGAGATGTCTAGTGATTATTTAGCCATGTCATTATTGAATATACTGGTCAGATATTAATATTAAAAAAATCCCACATTTATTTTCTTACATCTTATTTAGACCCTGAAAGTATTTAATTTAATATTTATTTAGCTCCACGAAAAAAACTGATTTATTTTTAGGATTTCAGAAAAAAATGGTGATTCTCGAACGTTCTGATACTTATAAAAAAAAGTTTACCTTTATGTCACATATAAGATTTTGATATTAAAATAATAAAGGATCTTCTTTATCATTATGCAAACTCTAATTGTGAATTTCGGTTGGTGGTTATCTGGAACATCACTGCTGAACATATTTTTCTATTTATTTACATGAAAACGTCTTCAAATTTATTTACTTAAATCTTATTTAATCAAGAAAATTATTTGATTTAACATATACTCACATATATATATATATATATTGTAACCGTCAAAATGTACAGATGACCGCAAATCAGCCAAGGGTAATTTGCATGGGATTTCCATATTTCAATGTCACAGAATAAACATTTTCTTTTTATAGCCAACTAAGATGAGTTAGATACATGAGACTCATCATACTCCAATTAACTTATTGATTGCAAAATAATGACAAATGCCCAAGATAATGATATACTACAGTTTATTTATTTTTATACATTATTATTCGTCACGGATAAAGCGTGATAAACAGAGTAGCCAAAATTAAAAAAAACCATTACTCACAAAATCGATAACTTATGCCAGAATCATGATGACATATTGGAACTGAATGGTTATTATGCCAGTGCATGCTCAATGGAACACTAATGTTATGCTGATTGATAACGTTTTTAGACCTTGCAATAAACCAAGCCTCTTTCAACGTCCTCTTTCTATAATTTCATTCATTGCACACAGTAATGACATTCTGAGGATAAAACTCATATCCACAACTATTTTTATGATTTGAAAAAACAGAATTAACCTGTAAATCACTTTTAGACTTTTTATACTGATAAACATGCTATTGATTGATGAAATCAAATAGAGAAAGAAAAAACTGGATTGGACATATATTAAGAAGTTATAGTTCAATGAAAGATGTTTTGAAAGGAATGGTAAGTGGAAGTAAAAAGAAAGAATGGAAGAGATTTATATTGTTGGATGATATAAGAAATGGGAAGAGTTACATCGAATTAAAGAGATTTACAATGAAGAGAATGGAATATAAAAATTGATGAATTGATGATGTGATTACTCTCTGGATATGTCTATTTGACAGAATACTATTGAAGAGTTCTGGGTATTTATTTTAAAATATATTTTGCATTGCTTTCTTATTAAAAATAATTATGTTATCTACAATAACATAGGTTAAGTTTATACTATGATTTCAAAATAAAATTATTTTCAAAAATTTTAATGTTAATTAATGCAAAAGGTAAAGATAGATAATCCTTCAAAGTATAAAAAGGTTTATTTTTTTCACTTTAGTGAATTAATTTTTATTGCTGCTTCTATTCAACTACAATAAAACCATACTTGCTGAGAAACCAATTTAACATTTCGGCCATTAGCTAAGGTAACTTCAATCAGCTAGAACTGTTTCTGAATTTCTCCAGTTCATGATATATCATTAATTAGAACAGATGATATGGATGCCTAAAAGTTGGAGGTTGCAGTGGATTGAAGCCTGTCCATTAAAGTATGAAGATTTGCTATCTTAATATAAACTGAGCATTGATTATATATATATATATGTGTGAGAGATGATAGTCTGGACCAACTGATGAGTGCTGGTTTAGCACGAAATACGTTTATTGGTGATTATTAATCTTTTCTACATGGGTGTTGTATGAAATAGTGTGGATAGTTGAAGGGTGCTAGAAAATCTGAGTTCAAATCCTCTATACTTATATATATATATATATATATATACACTTGTATATTGCCTATACTAAACTTAATGTAATTATAAGGGACTTGAACTCAAACTTTCAATCTTTCCATAGCTATTCAATCCATCTTATACAACTGATTCACATGACCACATACATGTGAAAAAGATAAATGATCTTCAATATACGTATTTAGTGTTAAACCAGCAGTCATCAGTCGATCTGAACTACTATCTCCCAAACACATATACAATCACTGCTTTGTTTATATTAAGATAGCAAATTTTCAAACTCTAATGGGCAAGTTTCAATATTATCCAATTCCCAGCCATCTATATCACTGAACATCTGAAGATGAAATGCTCAAAGCCCCTAGGCTGTAGAGTTGGAGAATGGAGATGATTGAAGCTTGTCCATTAGAGTTTGAAGATTTGGTATCTTAATATAAACAGAGCAGTGATTATATGTATGTGTTAAATTTTAATCCATTTCTTATTTGCATTGCTTAATTATATATACTATAATACACCATATACTCCTTAATTTACACTTTACAATGCAGTTAACATAAGATTTATTTTATTTCCTTTCTTACAGTATATATATATATATATATATGTATGTATGAATAGATATTAAATTTATATTAATTGAATATGTTTAAATGTTGTAGCTCTGATATGACTGCTGGACAGTTGAAACTGTAAGAAAGGAAATAAAATAAATCTTATGTTAACTGCATTGTAAAGTGTAAATTAATGAGTATATGGTGTATTATATGTATGTGTGGGAGATAGTGGTCCAGATTGACTGATGACTGCTGGTTTAACACTAAATACATACATTGAAGATCATTTATCTTTTTCACATGGATGTGGTCGTGCGTATCAGTTGTATAAGATGGATTGGATAGCTATGGAAAAGTTGAAAGTCTGAATTCAAGTCCCTTATACACATATATACATTAGGGTCATCGATATTTAGATGTATAAATTAGATGATAATAGCAGACTTTTTTTTTTAAATTTCCATATCTTGATAAATATATCAAATTAAAAACATAAAATGAAAATAAATTATTTTATATTACTTATATGAAAATATTTAGAATTAAAAAAAAGTGTTTAATAACAATTTAAGACAATTTAAGAATTACTTTGAGAATGTAAGATGATTTTTTAAAGCCTGTCAAACAATAACGCTAGTTTATTCATGCCAATCATGAGTAAATTACAACCGCTCTAATCCCAAAGTACCTTTTTTTTTTACAGATCATGTTATTTTAAAACAACTCGTGTAGAAAAATAAAATTATTTGTTATTTTAAAATCATGCAAAAAAAAGTTCATGTACAAAGATAATTTGGTCGATATTAACTAGTTTCTAATATTAATTTTATACCAGATGTTAAATCTGCTTTCATTTAGATGTTTCTCCAATATTCTTGAATGAACTTTATTATCCATAAGATATTTTCTAGGTCCCTTATAAATAGGGTTACGTATACATATAATCTTTTCAAGATGAACGCAAAGAGAGATTGTTATTCATGCAAGGGCAAGAGCTTTTGATATAAGTAGTGAAAGATAAAAATGGAATAAGAATTTGGATTTTAGGTATAGTTTACGAGAAGAGGGATAAATGAATATTGATTTTTGGAGTTAAAGACAATCTAATTACATTTGGAGAGTAAAAAAAATTTAAAAGTCATAAGCAAGGTTAATCCCTTCGATTACAGTGCTACTATTAAAGTCAAGCAAATGTATACATAAATAATATATTTTACACACATATATAAACATAAGTAAATATGTAATTATCTGGTAGTTACTTTGTGCATGTTTATAAGAATGCCATCTAATAGATAAAATAGTTATTAAAAATATTTATGTATATTTATTATTTTAGGAATAAATCACAATGTCTGCACTTTGTCATATTCTCTGCATTAGAAAAACGTTTTTAACAATCTTAACCTTGCTTGATGAAACGTAACTTTTTAATTATATAACCATTTACCAATGCTATTAAAAACTTCTATCTAACAGTGAAAATTTTCATTTAATCTTAATGTGGCTGTTTAATAAAATATGAATTATAGTTTCTCAAAAAAATACAATACAAATTGGGCATGTTTACCTAGTATTATTTTAGAAAAAATATTTTGGTATTTATGGGACAACGACCGCGTTAGTGCGTCAATGGTATGTAAACACTGGTCACACATTTTCTCATCTCCTTTAGTTTGGAGAGCTATATATTTTGATTTAAGTGCTTTTCATGGATATTGTAATTGTGGCAAAGCTTTGGCATTAGCTGAAAAATTTGGAGATTATTTAAAAAAAATTAGAATATTTTGTATTCCTAGAACAAACCATATTAATTTAGATCATTTAATTCAAGAAAATTTAGGCTCATTTTTTCAGATCATATCTTCTAACACTCAAATCACGGTAGTCGTTGTAAGATTACTAGAACTAAGTGATCGGTGGTGGACTACAGAATTGCGTCATCATTTTATAAATTCTCTTGAAGTTTTTTTACGTAATCAAGAACGTATAAAAGTTTTTGATATGGCCTATGCTACCATGCCAAACTCTTGTGGATATCGAGTTTTAGATGCATTGGGCAATGCTTGTGGGAAAACAGTATTGGCTTTAAATATATTAGACTTTTTTCACACGGATCATCCACCAGGAATAAATCCTTTATTTAATAATATTATTAGAAATTTTACAAATTTAGAAGAAATTAAAGCTAATTATAGTTATTTATCATCTCCAGTCATTGAAGCTTTAATTCAAACCTGTGCAGGAAAACTTTTACATATGATCTTGATGTGTTCTCGCAATGATTATCATAACTTTTCAACTGTTGCCAATCAAAATTGGAAACTCTTAATAAAAGTTTGTCCTAAACTACGAGTATCTTTGACTATTTTAGATATACCTCAATTTGAAGAATTAATCAATATTCTTTTACCAGATATTCCACTAAAATCATTAATCTTTTGGATAAGATTTGAGGATAGCAGCATTGAAACATGGCACCTTAATGAACTTTTAGAATACATTGCCAGAAATTATAAAACTACACTAGGTAAGTTAAAATTGTAATAATAGTTGTTTGTAATTTTTTATTTAACATCTAGTTTTTTGTTTGTTTTTTTTTTTGCTTATTACTTTACATACAGATTTATATATGTCACATGATAACTTCTAAAGCTTAATAAACCATAGAATCTATAATCTTTTGTTTTTTTATTAATAGATTGTCTTGGCAATAAATGATAGATTCTATGGTTTATTGTGATTTTACTATTATTGTGTGCTTACATTTAGAAACCACCAGCTAGCTATTGGCGATTTACCATTTATTATCTAAAAAAATTATATATATATATAAAAGTAAAAATCAGCCACGTGTCACATGACCTATATAGCTTGCGTAAATGCTTGGCTTTAGTTAGTACTTTGAATCTAATGTCCTAGCTCCTCACTGAAGAAAGCCATAGCTCGAAAACAGTCTGGGGATGAGGGCAATCATAGATAAAGGTTTCAGGTACTTTCTCATAGCATTTATCATTAACAAAATTTAAAAAAATATAAGATTGTTAGAGTTATTAACAGGATATATATATAAGAGTAAAAGATATATATATTAAACATAAAATAAATGTAGACTTCCCAATTAAACAAGTAATATGTCTAAATGTGCTATAAAGCAGGCAATGGTGAAGCCCAGTACAAATTGTAGTATTAATTGGCTGAGAGCTTTTGAGAAGTTTTATCTTTTCATAATTACAGCAAATAGGTAGTGTGAGCATGGCAGGATATGTATGTGACAAATATTTCAATATATGCAAAGTGAATTAGAAAGTCCATTTTTGACGAAGAAAAAGCATGCTTCCTTTTCGTTTATAGCATTGATGTTGTTAGCTATAAGCCATGCTTCTTTGATTTTACATTTAGAGTCATGGCATTCTATGCATGCAATGGAAGCAGAAAATGGTTCAAACATATGGCCAGTGGATCTTTGGTATTCTAAAAAGATGGAATTGTATTCGGTTTATTAAGAGCTCTTTTGTATAAGTAACTGTTTTGAGAGATACAAATGAAGGAAGGCATGTGGGATTCATCATAGTATATGGCATAGAATATGGCACTGCAAGTGGTATGGGGGCATGGAATCTTGTACACAGGGTGAGTAGTCTGATCAGATAGTAGGCAGTCTTTTTTAGATGAAGAGGAGGGGGATATGAAAACTTAGTTTAAAAAAGGAGAGAATGTTCCAATAAAGTTTTTAGTAAGGGAATGGATCTGTGGAAAGAGATGCCATGGTCTGTCATCTTTGGGAGCTTCTCGTAAAATTGTTTTAACTTTCCTATAAGATAGCTGTATTTGAAGCCAATGTTAGTGAGGTCTTTTAAATATTGTTCAATGCTAGTTTTGTGAGAGGCTTCAAATTTACATAAGTAATAATTATGGAAAAGAAATTAGGGCATGTGAAGCTTCTGGCTTCCAATAGTTTAATATGGTAGTGTAGTTTAGTACACTTGCATCTCATTGTATGCAGATGTCCAAATATTTAAGTTTGTTGTGTGAGTCCTTCCAAGCAATAGTAAATGGTAGAGAGGAATGCAGCTGAAGATCTGAATAATTCAGACCCAGTGATAAATATAACATCAATATAGTGAACATTAAAAAATATATTAGCATATCTGCATATATATATATATATATCAATTTACACATGCAGATATGATAATCTATGGTAATCTGAGACTAGAGTGATATATGTTTATATGCATGTGGATATCTTAATACACCTGGTCTCATTTTATGCGGATTTTTTAAATGTGACTTTGAAGTTATGCGATTCATATTTTCTTGTAATATCTTTTTATGTGGTTTTCTTTTATCTGATAAAGAAATTCATATTTCACTATATTTATTAGATATCAAGAAATATAAATTATTAAGAACTTATTTTGACTTGAAATACTTTTCTTTCAAAAATATGGTGTTATATTAGCAGCTAATGTGGATATGGCCTGAAGCTGTTTAGACAACTTAGTTTCTACTAAACAATCTACTTATACTTACAAGTATAAAAATATCGCAATAAATATTCAAAAATTTTAAACTTTTAAAACCTATTTTCATTAGTTATAACAGAAATAAATAAATATTCTTTTAGATTTTTAAAAATAATCAGAAATAAAGATTTTGTTGGTTTTGTAAACTGAAAATAATCTTTCTAGAAATGATAACGTATAATTTTTTGTTTGGATTGCGATCTCATTTTTTTTATATTTATAAAAACAAAATGTGAACCTTATATAATGAGACAAAGAAAAACATCTGAAAATGCTACAATTTAAGTTTGCTGCAATGAACAAGCTGTAAAATTCTAATGAGAGCTAGATAGTTGTTGTATACCTTTGTTATGTATGTGTATGTTAATATTTTCTTTTATACATATATGGAGAAACTTTTAGGCAGAAAAAAGTTATAACTTTTATTTTCTACTTTAAAAAAATGTATCTTTAAAATGTGTTTATATTTTCTTGTATACACATATGTACATGGAAAAACTTTTAGACTGAAAAAAGTTACAAGTAAAAATATTTAAGAACGTGTAATTTCTATTTAAAAAGAACTATCTTTAAAAGTTTTTACTTGTAACTTTTTTCTGTCTAAAAGTTTCTCCATATATATATATATTAATTCTAATGTTTTCACGGATAAAAGATGTCATATTATTATTACTATTTGCGGGATATTCCGTGTAGTTCACTACACGGAATATCCCGCAAATAGTAATAATAATATGGCATATATATATATGTATAAAAGAAAATTTAACTGTTAGTCATTATTAACACACTGTAGAAGCATGTTATATATAGACAGAGTTACACTAGTGGAAGTGCATTCTCTAACAGCTAGACATAGCAGTCTGGATATCGCGAGCTTCATAAACAATTAGTAGAATCATCATCTCAAAGTTTAATCACCGATTACATTGTCGATAGAAAACTATTAACACAGCACAAGACTGAAGGTGGTAGTAATTGTACTGCCTCTTGTGATGAATCTGATTTCTTGCCAGTTTACAAATGAACCACATATTGTCAAATAGTGATAATAATTAAAATATGTATGAAAAAATGTAAAATTAAATACTGTAGTTAATAAAAAAAAGTGATAAAAGTTTGTCTTGTATCAATTTTTTTCAAATATTTGAAATTTTTTATTAATCATATTTTATTTCCTTATTTTTTTTTTATGCTAATTTTAAAGTAATTTTTCCTTGTTGCTTTGCTTTTATGCAATTTCTGAAAATTATTGAATGTATCCCCCATTTTTCAAGATAAGTTAAGTCTATTTATTTTGTGCAATTTTTTTAATGCGGGTTTTCTGTGGAACCTATCTACCACATAAAATGAGACTCAGGTGTATATTTGTTAATGTTCCCGATAATCATGTTTTGGCAAAGATACATTTATCAAAAGCCTGACTCAGCAAAGTAACAAGTATTGTTTAGTACCAAAGATCAATTACTATAATAATTGGTAATTGCATATATAGTCTGATAGAATATAGTATTATATATAAGAGTAAACTGTAATATATGTATATACAATAGATATGTGATAAAATATATTCTACAATAATATATAGATAATTATTAAGTATTATGGTAATAGATTAATAAACAAAAGAGTGGAATAAACATCACAGTATTCAAAATACCAATATATAAAAATAGATATAGCTAGCTTAAGAAATGACTGCCATTCTGAGTAGCATTTTACAATTAAAATATCTGTTAAATATATAAATGTTAGGACATTTAAGCCAAAAAAACAGACATATTTTTATAATAATCATATGCTTATAATAATATGCTTATGATAATCATGCTTTAAATACATTAAGTATCATAATAATAGCTCTTTTAAATTTAAAATGGATTGTTTTTATGTGTTCTTGTTAGTTATTTTTGTATTTAAATTAATTTAAATTTTTCTTTGTTATTCAAATGTATGAAAAAAATCTTTAGAGAACCCACTTTTTTGACAGAGGGAAACTGGATTCTTTTTTATTTGTAGCAAATTTACCTTTGATTATTGTCTAAGTTTCCTTAATCTTTCTTTTTCTCCCATTCTTTCAGTGCAAACGGCATCCACTTTGGAGAGATCAAATTTGTGGTATGATTGTTGGTCATGTTCATCAAGTGTTGGTGGCTGAGTGGTTAACACAGCTGCCTTACAAGCAGATGTCCCACATTTGCTTTCGGACCAATGCTTTGACACATGAAATATATATATATGAGTATTTACTACTTTTTTTAGCCCTTTATATAAATATTTGTTTGGGTCAGCCTTGTGGATAAGTTTGCCTTTGTCTCTCCACAATAGACATGGTTTGCAGTCAGCTATGTTGCACCTAATTTTATAAACTATTAGATCGGTTTATCTTTTGAGTTATTCAGCAGTTATTTAAGTGAAACAACATCAATGTCTTCATGGGACTGGTCAACTTATGCAAATTAACATAATTATATTGTTTATTTAATGCTCTTTGACTTTTTTCTTCAAATCATTTTCCACAGGCAAAATAAAAATATTGTCTATGCAAAAACTTCCATTACAAATAACTTTGACATTCTGCAAACACAAGTTTAAATCTATATACAGAATATCCTAATTTATTATATAAAAGTTTATGTTCATGATTTCCCTTTATCAATGCACATTTCCATTTGCCAATGTACCTGGACTTACATAAATTCACCATTTTATATACAATATTACATTTGTTAATTTTATTAATTACATTCTTTCCATATGTCTTGCCAATCAGTACAAGCCATAGTAATCAATGGATGCCTGAAGGCTTGTGCATAAAATATCCATCTAGTGATTATTCACAAGTAGTGCACAAGCCTTCTGTCATCCATTGATTGCTCTGGCTTGCACTGAGTGGCAATATGTATAGAGAGTTTTGCCTGTTACAGTTATGAGCAAGCATAAGAAATGGTGATCATGTGATACATTCTTTCCTTTAATAATTAACCTATCAGCATTTGGAACAACATTAAATGCATTATTACATTGAGAAAATACAAATGATGAAAAAAACTCTATTATTTATATATAATAATGAATTCTATGTTTTCTATTCAATATTTTTTTCCTCCATCTATGTGTAAGTTTATACAATGTTTGTAAAATATCTTTTCTTTATATTCTACATTCACTAATTTATTCACATATATTTCAATAAAAGCTAATTTATTACTTTGAAATTTATGCAACACATTATTTTTAAATATTCTAAATCCAGAAAATTTATGCATAATAAAAAAATAAGATATTCATAAAACCCATATTAATTAGAGGATTTATCCATCCCAAGTCAAATGTTTTTATTATACATGGGTTGGCTGAATTTAAAACATTTTTATTTAGAAATAGTATGCTATGCAAATTTCAAGGTAATAAATTAATGAATGTATATTATAATAGAAAAGATATTTTAAACATATTTTATATAAAAGTTGACCTACATGGAGAAAAGAATTGAAAAAAACACCCATTTTGTAATCATAAATAAATTATACAGCATATGATATGATTGCATTGTTGGTTTCTTCTCATTTTAATGTTGCGTTTAATACAGAATCAAATTTTTGTAGATTAATTATTAATGGAAAGAAAGCTGTTAATAAAATTAAGAAATAATATTTTATATAAAGTGATTGTCCAGTGTAGGTTTAGTTACATTAGTGAGTGAAATGGGCATTGAGAAAGAGAATTTAAAAACATGAATTTTGTATAACAAATTATGATATTCTGTGGATAAATTAATAATATTTGCAAGTCAATCAGTTATTTGTAATAGAAGTTTTTGCTTTGAGAAAGTTTTTGTTTTGTATGTGAAAAATTGATTTGAAAACAAAAAAAAGCATAGAGGCATATTTTATTAATATAATTGTTTTATTTACTAAATAGATAATATAATTACGTTAATATGCATAAATTATTAAAAGTCGGCCATTTGTTGGAATGTTAACATTTGTCTGACTTTAATGAGATTTTTATTTCTTGGAAAAAAATAATTGTAAAACGCTAGCTGGATTTAACTATTATTTCTTTTTATATATTGGTATTTTGAATATTGTAGACTTTATTCCAAATTTGTTTGCTTATTATATATATATATATTGAATTAAATATTATATATATATTGAATTAAATATTTCCAAGGTTTGTTATTATAACAAAGAATAGAAATGAGATTGCAACTATGTAAGCAGAGATAACTTTTAGCTTTTGATATTGCTAAGAAACAATAAATTACTATTAACTTTCAATCCCTAAAGTTAACAAGTTTTCTCATTATTCTATAATAGCTGTTTTGTTGGAGTAAATTCTAACAAAAGAGCTATTATAAATTAATGAGAAAACTTGTTTAGCCTCAGGGGTTGTCAATTAGTAGAAATTGATAGCTTCTTAGAAATATCAAAAGCTAAAAGTTATCTCTGTCTACATAGATATAATCTCATATATAAGCATTTATTCAGTGATTAAAGCATTGGATTATCAAGGTATAGACTTAGGATATTATCATTTTCTGAAAAATATTTGTGTAAATGCAACAGCTACAATTACAAAACATTATGATACTAGAAAGATTAACATTGAGATAGGTGTGTGACAGGTTGACTCTTTTTTATAGCAGTTTTGTAAGAGGTATTTTGTGAATTAAAATAGAAAGCTAAGGAAGTAAAAGTAAATAGATATTATTTAAGACATCTAGATTTTTCAGATGATTGCAAGTAATGCTTTAGCACTTCAGGAAAATTGCGCTAGTTATCAGATGAAAGTAAGAAAGTAGGACTAAAAGTACATGTTAAAAAGACTGAAGTAATGTTCAACAGATTTTTTTAAAAGAAGAAAATAAAGATGGATAATGATGAGTTAGAAGTTAATAACTATAAATATGTAGGTCATATCATTATTATAGATGGAAAAATATATCACAGAATCAAACTTGATTGGAATGTTTTTGGTAGGAATGACTTAATATTAAAAAAATATGTTTGAAAAGGAAGGTTTTTAAATAAATGTGTTTTACCTGTTCTTACTTAAAGATCTGAGACTTGAATACTTAATAGAAGAGCAATACAGATACTTCAGACCACTCAAAAAAGTATGGAGTGATACATGTTAGGAATAACAAGAAGAGATCGAAAATGATATCTTTGGTGAGAGAACAAACAGTTGTTATTGACATCATTGAAAGAATTAAGAGACTGAAGTTCATCTGGATATTTTCTAGAAGAGATAATATTAGGTGGACAGTTGAAATCTTAAACAGGATTCCAAGAGATTGTAAACGATCTAGAAAGAAACCACATGTGAGATGTATGGATGAAATAATTAAGGGTCGTTGGTGTGATGTGGAAAAGAGAAGCTAGAGATTGGAGAAGATGGGTTGAAATTGGATAAACTTTTTTATCCTACAGTGGATCAATAATGGTTGAAAATAATGATGATGATGATAAATATACATATTAAACCATCATTTTTCAATAAATAAATGTTTGCTAAAAGATTTTTTTATTATTAAACTTTGTTTACTGTGTTGTGAATAGATAGATAAATAGATAGATAGATAGATAGATAGATAGATAGATAGATAGATAGATAGATAGATAGATAGATAGATAGATAGATAGATAGATAGATAGATAGATAGATAGATAGATAGATAGATAGATAGATAGATAGATAGATAGATAGATAGATAGATAGATAGATAGATAGATAGATAGATAGATAGATAGATAGATAGATAGATAGATAGATAGATAGATAGATAGATAGATAGATAGATAGATAGATAGATAGATAGATAGATAGATAGATAGATAATAGATAGATAGATAGATAGATAGATAGATAGATAGATAGATAGATAGATAGATAGATAGATAGATAGATAGATAGATAGATAGATAGATAGATTTAAATATCTGCTATACACAGATTTCACCAACAATCTCCATAAAGAAACCATAGAAGGGAAAATTTTTCATTCTCGTTTCCAGTCTAGATAATGCTACTTAAATACTCAGATGCAGACGATATTAGATATTTAATTGGCTGAATATTTAAAAAAAAAAAAAAAGCTTGTATCTAACTGAAATCTGAAAAAAAAAAAAGTTTCAGTTAACCTCACGATTTATTCAGTATTATTCAAATAAGTTTGTGGATATGTCAGATAGATGAGGTATACCACATCATGAGGTCCTTTCTTTGCATATAATATAATTTTAGAATTTAATTTCTAAAAGTAAGTGGATAAAATATGCATTCACTTTATATGTCCTAGGATATGATTCAAATCCAGGTCATAAAAAATATACAATTTACATAATTGTTTAATATTGGTTAGCAATTGAGTAAATTGTTAGTTTTAAATAGAGGGTAAATGAAAACAGAAAGTCGCTCAAATCTTCTCTTTTCTGCATTTGACAAGCTTGGTAAATAATTTCTATTCAATTACTGCTTTTCTCTGTGAAAATATTGAAGAAGCTTTTTTCCTTACAATAGTCTATTTAAAAATTGACTTATCTTTCACCTATCACAATATATATATATATATAAGTATTTTAACTATATTATGTTTATATTTATTTATAATGTACGCCAATATTTAAAAAAATAAACTATTTCATCAAATATATATATGTAACATTGTTTTAGAACAATTAGTTTTTAGGGTAGAAGATAATACTATTCCCATTGATAATGGTTTGTTAACGATAGTTAATGGATGTAAAATACTGAAAGAATTAATTGTGCAGTCCTTTCTTCAAGTCCAAACTATAGACACTTTGGTTAGAATGAGAAGTGACAAAAAAACACGTAAGTTATAAAGAACGTATTTCATTTTTTTTGCAATGTTATTTTATAATTAATGTGACGTCAATTTGAATTTAAAAAAAAAAAAAAACAGGAAATATAAAGAATGTGACGAAAAAAACTTCTGAAGTATACTTATAATGTAAAATGATAAAATATTTAATCACCTTCCACTTTTGTCAGTTAAATGCTGGATCAAGGCTATCTACGATTTTTTTTATATCATTAGCAATTATTTTATTTTATTTTTTCTATAGGACGTTCTCATTTTCCCATAAATATATAAATAGTGCGCTTAGTTTTTAAATTAAGTTTCCAATGTAATAATATTTTTATACCAATTTTACAATTCTTTATAGAATATATCTGAAGTAATTTTACTTCTACTTTTTGTGCATTTGTGTTTATGTAATAATTTGTACATTAGATTTATGCATTTAAAGAATATATATAATAATTAGATTAATAACTCAAAGGTGGTTTATTGAGCACATGAAAAACACTCAATCCAATGTACAAGATAGTCTTTGAAAAGATAGTAACGTACCGTCTTATTCTTTAATCTATATTCACTTATATAGGCCAAACTGAATCACTTGAAATGAGAGCTGAAGATCTTAAATTGATTACATTACTTTTTTTAAAACTATATTTTAACTATTGAGTTAAGTTGTTAATGTAATTCGCATGTAATATTGACCACAGGAAAAGTTTGTATTTACATATTTTGTTATTTCCTTTAAAATTGACAAGCAGTAAATTCAAAAAATGTTGCCAATTAATATATACCTTTACAAAATCATGTGATCAATTTAAAATCTTCATGCCCTCATTTCAAGATGCTTTAGATTGGCCTATAAAAGTGAATGTAGCTAAAAGGATAAACCGGTCCATTCTTATCTTTTCAAAGAGTCTATCTTATGTTATGGATTGAGAGTATTTCACATACCCAATACACAATAAACCAATGTTGAGTTGTTAATCTAATTAATATATAATATTAACCGCTAGGAAAAGTTTGGGTATATATATATTGTAACGAGCACGGATGACGTTACATTATTTTTTTATTATTATTAAACATTAAAATAAAAAGTTCGCATTTAAATTTTTTTTTTTTTTAAGACAGACAAATTGAAAATAAATTCTACCTTAAACTCGTATATATATAAATCGCACAGAGGAGAAAAATTATTAAAATAAAACTTTATTAAAGAAAAAGTATTTTGAAACTAAATTTTAAAAAGATTTGGAGATAAAATTATATCTTTAAATTTATCTTTAAATATATCTTTGGATTTGGAAAACAGGTTAATTAACATTATGGAAATGATTATTTTAATTAGTCCAAGTGAATAAGCCCTTGGGCATTTAAATGTATAAACAACAGTCAGATAGGAAAACAATAGACACTTTTAGCAAATAAAAAGAAATCCCTATGGAATCGGGCCTCAGCAAAAAGACCACCATCATCAATGACGTAATGTTGAGTCAATCCTTAAGATTAATATAAAAGGAAAAGTTAGAAATTATTAGGGATTATTAAGAGAGGACTGAGATGTGTTAAGTCAGAGAGTTGGAGGTGAAGAGATTGAAAGACACACTTTCAATTCCTTTAGTTGTTATAAAAATGGAAAAATGAAACATTGCTTTTCTTATACTGAGGACAACAGGATCGTCGGGGATTTAACCTTCAGTGAAACCTAAAACCAAAAAAAAAAAAAAAAAAATATAAATTTTTAAAAATTTTAATATTTATAAATATATTATTTTTTTTATATTTTTAAAAAATTATTTTTAAATAAATATATAAAAAAAAAAAAAAAAAAAAAATAAAAAAAAAAATAATTTTTAAAAATAAAAATAATATTTTTTAAATAAAAAAAAAAGAAACAAAATTAAAAATTCTAATTTTTTTTTTTTTTTATTTTAAAATAAATAAAAAAATAATGATAAAATTATAATTAAATTTTTAAAAAAATATTTATATTTAATTTTTTATATTAAATAAAAAATAATTATATTTTTTTTTTAATAAAAAAAAAATAATAAAAATAATATATAAAACTATTTAAAACATTCTTAATAAAAATAAAAAAAAAAGAAAAAGGAATTTTTAAATTTTGGGAAAAAATAAAAAAAATTAACAAACATAAAAAAAAAAAAAAAGATGAGGAGAAGGATGATTTTAATATTTTTTTTTTTAAAAAAATTTAAAAAACAAAAAAAATCAAAAAAAAAAGGTGAAAAAAGGGGGTGAATGGTTTTTGTTAGAAATAACACAAAAAATATTTTTTTTTTTATGAAAAAAAAATTAAAAAATAGGAAAGTAGTATAAAAAATCTTTTTGTTCAAAAAAAAAGGTTGAAAAAACCAAAGGGGAGCCCAAAAAACAAAACAATCAGCGAGGTCAAAAATACTCGATAAAAAGAAAAATGGGGCCAAAATTGCCCCCAATAAAAACCGAGTCAAACAGTTAAAAGGTTAATGTGGATTCCAAACGGCATGCAATGAATAAAGAGGAACGTTGAAAAAAAAATCGTAAGAACTTTAAAAACATTTTGAAACACTATGAACATTAAATTAAAAACTTTCCGTATTTAAAATAATTAAGAAATAGAATCCTATCTGACCAACATTATTTATTAATTAGTTATAATTTTATTTAATGTATTTCTTTTGTAAAATCATTTCCATTTATTTATTTATTTGTTCTTTAAGTTTTATTATGATTTCTGTTTTTCATTAAACTAGTTATATAAATATTAAACTTAAGTCGGGCGTGAATGGCTATATAGATTTGTAAAGCTATATTAGGGGAGGGTAATCTTAGATTATTCATTTCATAGTTAAATTAGGTCAATGGATTGGATATATTGGTGTAATTAGTAGATGTAGTATGAGATTCGCTATGGGCAGAATTGCTATTATACGCCGCACACTTCCGTTTTGCCTATGGAAGGGATTATAAGACGTAGAACGCTGTTCCTTTAGATGGAGTTTTTTTTTTATTGCTCTTCTTGTCTGATAGATGTAATATTCCTATCTGACAAGAAACAGTTTCTTCTCTTAACCTAATTGTGCTGCCGTATTCGTATTACATTGAACACATTGATATATCAGATGGATTGAAGTTTGGTTTGACTGCGAACCTTTGGCTAAGGTTAAACAAGGATTGAATATTTTCTTTTCAAATGCAAATCTATGTAGTCTATTCATACTCGGCACTCTAAATAAAGATGCATTAAATTTAAGTTGGGTATAGACGCTTGCATGGGTTCATTACCGGTTGATTATGCTTTTGGTTTTCATATTCGATCAAAATATATATAGACATTCGGTAAATACTGATACCTTACGGTGAGTATCTAAAATGTATTTATTCGGATGTCTTTTAAGTTATTGGTGTTAATGCAAGCACCTTATGGTGAATGCTATTGGGTTACTTATAAATTTACCTCTGCAATTGACCGTATCAGTGATTTTGTATTTTGATCGTTTATGTTTATTTGAAATGTTTTTGACCGTGGAATCTATATAATCGATCTATACTCAACATTTTTAAACAAATCTGTGCGAACTAATAATAGTATAAAATTTAAAATGTAAATTAAAAATCTAAAATAAAAGTAAAAATAATGTTAAATGCTAAAGTAAACATATTAAAATAATAACGTTAAATCTTATATATATATATGCGTAAATAAATTTTTGTATGTTAATTACTGGCAGTGGCTTATTTTATTTATTTTTTAATATTGAAATATAATTAGATAAGATATTATATTATTAAATCTCTGCTACTCCCTGAGCTAGTGACATGGGCTAACGACCGGATATCAAAATATATTTATTAAAATAAAAATAAAAGTTTTTTTTTGACTTACGTATCTGCCTACTTTATAAATTTTTCTAGGTTCAAATGCCTAGATGGCGCCCTGTAGTGCAGATCACGTTAAGTTCTCTTTCTCCGGATCGTTACAATATATATTGTGGCTGCTAAAAAAAATTGCAGTTAACTGAAAGGAAACACTTTGATTTCTCTTGGAAGCCTTAAAAGAACAAAGCATGACAAATTCCTACACGTTTTGGTTGCCTTGTTGTTGCTGCTGTTATTTCATACAGGTATATGATCATAGATGGGCTACCCAGTAGTACACATTAGCTTGGTAAATTTATTTATTTATTACTTCTGAATTTAAAATAAAAAAAACATCATGGTCTTTCTTTTCAGTTGCCTGATAGTTTTTAACAGAAATATTAGGTGATATTTTTAAAGGCAGAATGAATGTGTGGATAAATCCATTTTTTTTTAAAAAAATATTTATAACCATAACAAAGTTAAATTAAATTACATCGCTTATTTCCAAAAGGCTTGAAAGTCATCAGCTGAAACAGCAATTTGGCAGTCAAAGGCAGAGGGCACTAAGAATCTCCTGTTTGCAGACCGAGGATGTCATTCGATAACTTTTCATATAGGCATTTACAATCATAGATCACTTACAAGAGAAGGAATGTTGCATAAATTGGAAGAACTGTCTAATATTAAATGGGACATTGTTCGACTTTATACGTTAACAAATAATTGATTTAATAAATGGACATATATTTTACTACCAACACACACAAATATTGGAAACAGGAGTAGAATAGAATTCAGTACAAATAAAAATGGGAAGAACAACTTTGTAGAGATTAATGGTGGATCGGACAGAGTGGCAAGATTATTCAACTTAATGTCTAATGCAGATGATTTGGGTTTGTGGATCAAAGTTTACATAGTAGTGAAGAAATAGAAAATATTTATAATGAAACAGACAGATCGAAGAACCGATCTTAGTTTCATGTGTTTAAGTACGGTAATTCGAACTACTATTCGCCCGCAATGGGATTTTTCCATTTCAAGTCACAAAAATTGAGCTATATATATTTTATGTTTTGTAAATAAATATGTAAAGATTCCGTGCATAAATGTCACAAATCATGAAATAATATTCTTTCGTGTTTGTGAATTTATATCAGCTGAATTTAAAAGTTTCATTCGGGTTATTTGTTAAATTTTAGCCTTTTAGAATTATACAAAGTCGTTTAAAAATACTGATCAAAAGTCAATTCCTTATCAGTGTTTTAATTAAAATTGTATTGTACAAATGTATAGAGTAATTGAGTTGTATTCGAAATTAGATAAGGAATTTATATTTGTAATTACTTTGTCAATTTAAAATTCTATTAAAGTTAAAGATAGCTAAAACGAACAATGGAAATGGATAATTGATATTTATGTCAAGCTGGATTCTGAAGGCTAGAGAAAAGTAGGCGGAGCCTAAAACAAAAACCAGACAAAAGGTCCACGTGGCCATCGGAGAGAAAACTAACATTCTAATTTTATCTGGGAGTAGATCATCTCAAAAAGAAAGTTGCTAGAGAAACTCTCCAACTTTTGTAAGAAGCCAACAGTAAACCGTAATGTCGATGGGCTAGTGCCAGGAGCGACTCTGTCCGCCAATTTGAACTTTGTGGCTGCTGATCATTTTTTGTTCCATTTCGCTTCCACTCCAAATTGACTGCTTCCAAGTAGTTTCAGGGTCGCGAAATCTATCTAGCCCCGGGAAGAAGAAAGTAGAATTTAACTTTCCCGCTAGTTATAGTTAACTGTCAATCAAAAACGTATTTTTTTTCTTTATACTCTTTCAAAGTAAATTTTTTCTCCTTTTCCTCTGCCTGTCTTTGAAAGTTTGTAAATATTGTATCTACTAATAATATCAAATGAAGAATTATATTTTTTTCTTTATTTACTTATGCTATAAACAAAGAGCCAATAGAAATATTTCCCAACCTTTTAAATAGTTTATAATATTGATTATAGTTGTTTTAAAAGGAAGTGTTGTAAAGTAAAGATATTCCATATATGAGTGGAGATATTAAACACTTTATTTTTTTGTTTTGTCTACATGTAAGATCTTCAATCTTAAATTGTAAAGGGTTTTAAGTTTATTATCTTAGTTTCCTACAGAAAGAGAAATGTTCTAGTGTATAATTTGTTATAACGCTCCGACACCGGGGGTTAGGGGTTTCAGGAAACTAATAATAGCTTTCGGGGTTGATTTTTTATTGGAATATATCCGTGGCGAAACAGATACGGTTTAACCTTTCAACCCTCGCCGCCCCGGCTGTGGCAGCCCCTTGCGGTGGCGCCCCCTGGGGGCAACTTTCCCGGTATCTCTTGGTCACGGGTTTCGAAAAGCGGTTGTGTGTCCCGCTGTGGGGCTGCCGCAAACGGGTAGTTGGCCCAGGATTACTGTAGGGCCTTCAACTGGCAACCCTGTACCAATCTTAGATATCATAGTTCGAAACCACCCTCCCTCGTCCGGTTCGAACTTTCGATAAAACTAAAAAAGTAGATAAAATTTTCAAGCCGCCGATCCCTTGCCCCCGCAATCTTTCCTACACAAAATTGGTAGAGTTTGTTTACCAGGTAAAAGATTACTAAAGACTGTGCTAATTATAAAGAATATTTAGGAAACTTCGACTTTTGAATACTATATTTTTAGCTTTCTTTGTTATTAAACAATTTATTTACTCTATTTTGTGTCTTCCACCTCTTCTCCGAGCTTTGTCACCCTGCGTATTGCACAAAAATACTCATTAGACCGTCCGAATCCAGGTATAATAGCTATTAAACTGTAAGAATTGTCTGTGTTCTGGGGCTAGTAAGGGAACCCGCGTTGGCACACGGTTGGCCGGGGTTTGGGTTTGATTCGTTGGGTTTGGATTTCTTAAACGGGACGGTTGAGGCGGGGAGCGGGGGTAGATATACAAAAGGTGTGTTTGATTAGACCAAACAACATTTTAAAATTGTCATAGGAGAGTTTTGTGGTAAAAATGGAAAAGGATTGAAACTTGAAAGTGGTATCTGTACATTTGGTTATGTTGATAAAAATGAGAGAGAAAAAAATTATATTGTAAATTCTTTCTTTAAAAAAAAACCTTCAAATGAAGATATAGCTGAATTGGATTATACTTTAAACTGAAAATATGTATTTCAAGATTGTAATATTCTTAATAAATTCAACACTGGAACTTATCATAAGATTAGTGGGATACATATTAATGCAAAATTAGAGAATTGTAAATTATTATAGAAAAACAGGCTTCACAGATGATATTCCTAACCTTCAGAAACATTCCAATGAATTTAAATTAGAATGTGAAAGTCATTTTAGAATATTACCAGATTTTAAAGATTGTTCAGATTTGAATAAAATCAATAGGAAGATAACTGGTAAAAAGAAAGTAGTAATTGACCAATAAAATTTCTATTGAGACAAGACAATGTATAAAGAAAAGAAGAAATAAGAAAATATGTACAAATAATCCATTAGAAAAAATTGGCTTTCTAGAGTTTTGTAATCAAACATAGAAAATAGTTATAACAATATAAAAAATATAATATAAAAAGTATAACTGTGAATTAGTAAGGAAAGCCATGGAAGCGAATAAAAGTCTCAAAAGTGTAAAATAATATCTTGGTATTGGAAGAAAATTTATTTCTGCAATAAAAGGAAAACATGAAGCTATTGCTGAAAACAAAACTGATTTTATGAAATACACAAAAGAGTTCTATAATTATAAAAAATTGTATTGAAATAAAGAATAAGAAAAAATATCTCATACAATTATACAACTGCTGGATTTCCATCAATTTAAATTTAGAAGTGATCATACTATTAATTATACTCAATATGGAAAAAAGCAAGTGAAGAATAAAGAACTTGTTGTCAAACTTACATACCAAATATTTAATGATAAAGATGTATCTGATGATTGTAAGAATGTAGTACTAATATTAATATGTAAAAATCATGCTATCAAAGATATTAGAAATTATATATCTAACAGTTTTTTTATCAGTTCTTTACAAAACGTTTGCCAAAATAATTTAATTTCAACATGTCTACAGTGAACTTTGGATATTAATCAATTAAAAAAAAACAAGTTGAAATTAGAAGTGGTTTAGCACAATGGCTCACATTTAACTATTGAGAACCAATGAATAAGCATTTCTTCAATGATTAAAGCATTGAATCTAGATCCAGGATACAATCATATTCTGAAAAATATTTATCAAAATGCAAATTAGATTCCATCGTTATACTGAGAAGATTAACATTGAGATGTGTGCATAACAGGATAACTCCATATTTGCGAAACTTTTTACACCAGTTTTACAAAATGTATTTTACTGATTAAAATAAGAAGCTAAGAGAGTTAAAATAGAAGATTATTTAAGTCATCTGGATTTTGCAGATGATATGGTTGTTTTATCAAGTAATGCTTCAGAGCTTCAAGAAATGTTGCAAGAGTTATTAAATGAAAGTAAAAAAAAATAGAACTAAAATCAAATGCTATAAAAATAATGTCAAATAGATTTTTTCGGAATAAAAAAATAAAGATTGAAAACAATTAATTAAAGGAAGTTAATAACAAATACCATGATCAGATTATTAATACAAATGGAAACTTGGATGGAGTGTTTTTGAATGAAATTAACTTAATGTTAAAAGGAACTAATACCTATGTGTTTGAAAAGAGTGTTTTTTTTTTAATGAATATGTTTTGCCACTTTTTTTTATGAATCTGAGCAGAAGAACAATTTAGAGGTTCTAGACTACTCAACAAAGTATGGAAAGATATAACTTAGGAGTAATAAGAGTTGTCAATAACAAATTATGTGGGTGAGAGACCAAACAAGTATTAAGGAATTAAGAGAGTGAAGCAAAGGATAGCTGATCTTGTTGGCTATCTACATTTGGAATTTTCTTTTGGAGTCTTTAAATACTGGGATGACTAATTGAAAAATTGTAAATTTGTTTGAAAAAATACTTACTTCGACTAAGTTTATGTATTGAATGTAGCTGCAGTAAAGTTCACAACGCAATTCACTTCCCAATTCCTCCCTTTCTTCCCTTACTTTCTAAACAGCTAATGAGAAGGTCAAAAATAGCAACTTTTAAAGATAAACTCATAAACATTTTCCAAAACAAATTTGTCAATTGCAAATGAAAAGTGGTTATTTGAAATTCCATGTTTGTAAACCAATAAATATTCAGTAGTACAATTCACCTCTCCTCTCTTTCTATCCTCACTTTTAAAAAGCCAATAAGAAAGAAGAAATATACCAAATTTTTAAAGACAAAATAATAAATATTCCAAAACAAATCTACCAATCAAAAGAAGTTCTTTGAAATTCTAAGTCAAACAATTTTGTAAAATCAATATTAAGTATCTTATGATCTTATGACTATGTCTAGAAATCCAAAGAAACCTTAAAAACTTAGAATTTATCTTTTTAGAAATTGAAATAACAAATACTACTAAAAGTTTGCCAAAAATAAAGATCTGTCAATCAAAACGAATTCTAAAAAGTTTTAGATTACATAATAAGTTTATAAATTAAGTCGTAGTGATTACATAGGTACTATTCGCTATTTATAAAGAAATCTTGAAATGATCGATTAATAATCCCAACATACTTTCATGACATCAAAATAATGTTTAAAGAATAAATAAAACATAAAAATGGAAACGTAGATAGCATGACTATATTGCATCTAAGAATTGACTGTCCCTGAGTGAAAAATACGAGAACTGAAAACACTAACTGGCAAATATACAATATATATATACACACACACTTAAATGGCAAAATATATTATTTATTTGCACTTTAAATATGAAATAATTTCTTCTATATAGAGGATGAATGAAATCAGCATTAGTAATATTATTTATAATTTGTGTGGTGTTTAATTATATATGTGTATATTAATAAATTAAAGTATTTTTTCAAGTATTTTAATTGATATATTTCAGCTATGACGTAATTAATCTAACTACCAATTAAAACCAGACATTGCAAACTCAAATCATGCCCTACAGTAGTAATAATTGTTTGAACTACTTTAAACCAAAAATATAGTTTTTTTTTTTTGTTTAATTACATGATAACTGAAATTTATATATGTGTGTGTGTGTATGTAAGCTTTTGTTAAATGGACTACATTAATTGGAGTTGTTGATTATAACTAATTTGTAATGTTTCTTTTAGATTTAACAAAGTTGTACATAATAACAGGCAACTTAAGTGATGAAGATAATGAACTACTGAACGAGGTTCGTGATTTCTATAACAATACAATGAAACATAACCAAAATATTCCTTTTAAATTTCATGTCTATCAAGTTGTTTCACAGCTGTAATAACGCATTGGTAATGGAAATTATAAATAATGTTATGAAGATTTCTTCAATAAAAATGTAATATGGTTAATAAAACGAAAATGTTTATACATTTTTTAAAATAGAAAATAGCATGAATTCACTTATATTTGAAATCACATGAAATGATTACCGAATTATCAAAATATTGAACAGAATAAAGTAATATATTGTGCGATGAATAAAGGAGTTGCCTATTTGAAACCCAATTATATAAAAAAATATAAGAGGAATTTATTGCTTGAGCTATAGATGATACTTAGTTACATTTATTATTATTATTATTATTATTATTATTATTATTATTATTATTATTATTATTATTATTATTATTATTATTATTATTATTATTATTTATGTAGACACAATAATGATTTCACAACATCACAATCATAGGGAATTAAACAATATATATATAGGCAACTAACAATCATGTGTTACAAATATTGGTTATTAACCCCAGCAGTAGATTTAAGAAAGAAGCAGTATCACTGATACATTCAAGACTTTGAATTAAAACAGTACAATTTTACAAGAATAATAAATAATAAACAATACAAATATAAAGAAGGTAATTTACATAAGAAAAATTTAAAAAAATAAAATATAAAAATAAATAACAGATATACCCATGATTTCTAAATAAATAATTTTTGCATACTTTTACCAATTGCATGGGTAGATATTCTTTATAAAACTTTTCTTTTCTTGTTTAATTTTTCTTAGAGTTAATTCTAATTTGATCCGTTCTATGTATTTATTCAGGAGATCAATATAGATAACAAGAATTCTTGCTAGTTAATTACTTTTTCAAAAAAGTTTTATATGGTTTTTAATTTCAATGAAAATAACTTTTGTTGACTTCTAGTTAGCTTTTAATTTAAAATGTCATAATCCACTTTATAAGACTTTGTATAGATTGTTGCTTAAACAGGATTTTACTCAACTTGAGTTTCCATTTGAGTTGATTTCACGGAATGTCTAATAGTATCACAAAGCAGTAGTAAAACAAATGACCTGAACGTTTCTTCTACCAATAATTCAAAAATATAGTGGTAGCTGCAGCATTATTCAACAGATCAGTCAACAAAAGGTGTTTTTTGTTTACAAATACGTTTACTAGCATTGAATTTAAGTGAATTTGCCTCATTTCGTAAACTTGAAATTCATATGTAGACATTTTATTATTGCAGTACTGGGATAAGCTGCTAATTAGCCACAGAACATAAAAATATTTTATTTATCCAAAGTAAGTTTATAAAAGAAAGCGTGTACTTTCTATTAATTTCAATTTTACAATCCAAGTACTAATAAATCAGCTTTCCGTTTTTTATAAAACTATAAAACCCATATAAAGTTAATAAAAAATTTAATATAGTTTAATCTCATGTGTACTGTTATTACTCACACGTTATCCAATTATTATATATACCTCATCATCAAATAAATGTAATTATAAGTAATGAGATTATAGTTTCTCAATATACAACCGCAGGTCTAAAACTTAGCTTAAATTAGAACCCTATAAAACTTAAGACTTCTTTTTTAATTAAGATAACTAGTAAATACCAATTAATAAATGGATATCTAACTATCGAGGTCTAAAAGTAAAGCAGAAATAAAATATGATTCAATCTCATTACTTAGAAATTGTCAAGTCTGAAAATGTTCTTTCTTTTATAGTTTTTTAGGAGAGACTGGTATGTACGTGACAATGGGTGAAAAAAAAAGAGAAATCAGATGCTCATTGCTATCATTTTTGACTAACATCAATTCACTGCAAAAAGAAAGTCTTTTCGTATTTAATCCAGATTCACAAATTTATAATTTATTTTCTCCACATCAGTCAGCAAAATCCGTCCACCTCACACCAATACTTTTTTGCTAGGTCTATTACAATCTTTTTGAATCTATTGAATATTTTAATAATCTATTATTGTTATCTCTTTTAATAAAAGGTCCAATTCTATTACCAATCTCTTAATTATTTCATTTGCGTCGTATATTAACTGGTTTGTTTGCCCATGAATATATATAGTGAACTTATATATTGTGTTTGTGTGTAGTGATAACTCTTCGCTATTGGGGTTATTATTTATTCTTTTAATTGTTGGTATTCCGAGTGCTTGTATTTCGAATACCCAATAATATCAAAGTTATAATAAATAGTATCTATTATTAATTGAACAAAAAATCGATTCTATTTTCTATTTGTTTTAGCAAGAGATAAAATAAAAAAACTATTAATATATGTATTTAAAGGAAAATAAAATGCTAAAATTATTCACAGCATATTATTAACTGAAATACAGGCTTATTGTATACATGTATCAATATATGTAATATGTAGGGTTTATGAATGCAGACTTTCATATGACCCACCATTCTCCACACTATCTCATAACACTGATACACTTGAACACATATATGTCGAAAGGATAAATAATCACCAATATATGTATTTCATGCTAAACCAGCAATCATCAGTTGATCCAGATTATCATCTCTACACATATATGCAATAAGTGCTCAGATATATATTAAGATAGCCAATCTTCATTTTTTAATGGACAGGCTTCAATCCACTCCACACTCCAACTCTTAATATATATCTGATCACTTATTACATATATGTGTAGAGATGATAATCTGAATCAACTGCTGATTATTGGTTTAGCATGAAATATTAATATTGGTGATTATTTATCTTTTCGACATTTATGTGTTCAAGTATATCAGTGATATGAGATAGTGTGGAGAGTGGTGGGTCATGTGAAAGTCTGTGCTCATATACACTATATATTAGCATATTATTATTATTAATTTTAGTAATTGCTATAACTGTTATGACAATTATTTTTTTTTTTATGATGACCTTTTAATTTAAACAAAATTTCTCTTTATATAGCATCAGAATTCTGATTTCACACTTTACTAAAATATAAATTTAAACCTTTTTTAAAAATTGATCCATAAGACAGTATTGGGATTTTTTTAATCATTGTCAGGATAAAATGTTGGTATGGCAGAATGACGCATTCATAAATAGGCAGGTAGAAGTTATATGAAAGACAACAAGTAGTACTAATTCTATTTCCTCAATGTTGATAGAAATGAGGTGCTGAACTACACAATTTCAGGTGTATTTGATTAGAGCATAATAACGAGATTTTTAGCTATTACATTGTTTTCTATCTTAACTGTATTAATAATTCGTAAGTTAACTCGTCATTCTAATCATCTTATTTTATAATGTATTAATAATTCGTGGTTTAACTCGTCATTCTAATCATCTTATTTTATAATGCCTGTTACAGAATTATTTGCTGGCTAAACTGATCCAAAGATCTTTTACAATGAGGATATTAAAAGTTTTTTTTTAACATTTTTTTTTTACTAAAGTACAACAATAACAAAAATTTGGCATCTCATCCACTTTTCTTTTTACAAACGCTAATAAAAATTACTCATAATAAATCCCAGAACTTTTATTTATTATTACACATTAATTTAAACAAACAAAAACAAATTACATTATTTTTTCTTTTTTTTTTAAATATATATATAAATGTAAAATACAGTACCCGTTATAAAATATTATATATATAAAAAAAATTTTAACGGTAAATACAATATACAGTAACATTAAGTTTAAAAAATTTGAAATTCAGTTAAAGCTGACGAGGATTAGAGGATTAGTAATCGAAAGTGCTACAAAAGAATTTAAACTATAATATTATATTTACCATTAAAATTTTATATATATCACTGGTAAATAAGAATAAAAAAAAGAAATTGCTCACCACTGTTAGAAAGAAACAAAAAATCCAAAATCCAAGTGATTATATCATTTTTTTTTAAATACACATATGTTAGATGCACTGCTCTCAGATCCAAGGCTCCTCAGTGACGAAGGCAGCAAGATAGAAACTAGTCTGGGGATATTGGATGAGTAGGCACTAGATGGGGATTTTATGCACAAGCCTTCTGGCATCCATTGATTACTCTGGCTTACACTGAGTGGAAATACGAATAGAGTTTTGCCTGTTTGAATTTTAGTGTGTGGTTGTAAGGTCAGACTAGCTTTATTTCAAAAATAGTGTCTGAACTGGTACAATACATATATAAGACATCTCATATTTCAGTATTACTTGATAACTCGCGTCCAAATGAGTTATGTTTATGTGACATTTATTCGCAGATAGTTATAATTATACAAAGACTATATTTAACTAAATTATCAGCCTAATATGCTTGGAAAAAAAGACGTTCTGAATAACCGCTCTTTAGATTTTAAATCTAAAATTATGACTCTAACAATTTATATTGATCAGAAATTAAAATTTTATAAAGAGTATAGTGAATATTGATTATGAGAATTATATGATCATGTATATTGTAACCTGAAGTAGAAGATATAAGCAGATGTAATATATCAAGCCATCGCATTAGGACAGTATAACTGATAAAATTGGTAATGCGACTATACATTTTAAAACAAAAATGCAATAGTATCTGAACTGGATAATTTTTATTTGCATAACTATATCATTCAGCATATTTCCAAATTTAAGATAAATAAATAGTGCTTGGATGATCATGTGTTCCATAGATCGAAATTGCTAGTCTATAGATCTTCAGGTTTAATATTAAACATGAATGGACATTTTTGCCAATTAATAGTTTATCAAATACAAAAAATAAAAAAGTATTTAATCCTTTTACTAATTTAAAAAAATATTTAATTATAATATCTTGTATATAAGTTATTGGTGACGATCAAACTAAATATTTTGTACTAGTTACACTGGTAGCCGAGAGGTCAGCGAGTTCGCTTCCCGGCCGATGCTTTGACATATGAAAAAAAAAAAAAGATCTTTCAGAGTATTGATTATATTTTTAGATACGTAATCTAATACTAAAATTATGAAAAAAAGATTTGAACTGTGAGAGATGAGTCACTATATATACCAAGATTTTGGACCTTATCATTAGATTTGAGACTATCATCAAGGTATTAGATTGAGCTACTCATATCTCCAATAATTCTTACATTATTGTTTCAAGTTCTGTTTTTAAGAAAGCATAGATATTGATAATGATGTTTTTACATTAAAACGTCTTTGAATATATGAATAAGACTAAAATGAGAACAGACTAGGTTAATTTATCAACAATACATTTATTAAAATATATAACAATAACAAAAAAAAACAGACTATCAGAATAAATACACTGTAAATATTATATACTTTGAACTAGCACATTCTTCAGATACAGTTTCGATATATTATTAAATATTAATAAATTTTCTTATTATCCACCTACAAAAGAGTAATTATCTATAAAAGTATAGTCTTTTCAATATCTGACAGATAAGCCAAATTCAACCCAATAGTATTGAAAAATTTGAGAATCTCCCCTCCCGTTTTACTCCACAACAAATCTGAATATTCCCTTATTACATAAAAACAATCACATATATCTATCACACTCGAGTACTCTTAAAAACTGACTTATTTCTCATTTTAACTTGAATTTTTTAATGTTTTACCAGTATTTAACTATTTATATGTGAACATGTGTTATCAGGTGTGATAATACGTTGGACTATTTCCATCATCTATCATTAAATGTTGGATGTCTAAAAAAATTTAAACTTTATTTAAACTTTTCAAATACAAATAATTGTTAGTAATAACACACTAAGAGATGTTAGAGCAAATTGAACAAGAAATCAATTCTAAATTCTATCATTAATAGATAATATTTATTGTTAATAGTTATTTGTATTTGAAAAGTTTAAAATTTTCTAGAGATCCAACATTTAATGATAGTTGACGGAAATAGTCCAATATACTATCACATCTGAAATACTATCATAACAAACCTTCAAGCAAATGTTATCAGGTATCTTTATATCTAAACTGAATTTGAAATTGTTTCACTGCTATTTAGTCATTTCGCTTCCTTTTTTATTTTGTAATATGATTTCAATTCAGTTGATTTCAAAAATATGATTTACTACAATTCCCTGAGGTGATTTAAATGTTAATTTGAAGATTGGATTTGAATATGTTGTTTCAGTAGCTATAGATCTTAGTTATCACAGATAGCAATATAAATCATTTCTGGCTAAAGTCAAAATGGCTCGCAAATAATGGATTGTGCTTCAAACATATTATATTTTAGTTAGGTTAACCTTCTCTCCAATGCTCTATATGGTCAGATGTTGTACCTGAAGCTACAAGCACAAGTGTGGTTTATCATCATTTCGATGAGATTAATACAAGATGAGGTTATATTTGTAAATACTTGCCTTACTGATAGCTATTTTCGTTGTTTCCTTAATAAAAAGGCTTTGTTATCGTTGAATCCTCCTTTAGTTATCAAATTTCACTTTCCATATGACAGAGATGAGTTGATAATCATGTTTCAATAATTAGCTGCTGACGTCTATTCTAATCTAATCTGAACCGATTTTTTTAGCATTTACACTGCATTTTATATCTTTTTAAAATTCCACCTTTTTTTTTATTATCAAAAACCACATTTTTCGAAACTCGGAAATTAATCCACCTACTTGCATAGACCATTTTTTTAAAAACAACTTTAATTTTTTTATCTTCTTTTTCAAATTGTAGTTGTTTTTTTTTAATGTTTTATTTTTTTACTAACGTTTGGCAAAACTTTTAAATCTTTACTCAGATTATAGTGTAATGATTTTTTAATAATTAATTCAATTATTTTTTTTCATTCCCCCCATCATTAGATGCCTTTAAAGATATATAAGCTTTAAATTTGTAAAGGTAGCAAAATTTGCCTACTGCACTTTCGACTAAGTAATTGTGTTGGTCATAATCATGGCATTGATGGTGAAAGAAAACGGAGGGACTTATAAAGAGAGGAGAATGAATAATTAGCATATTTGATTGGCAAATTAGTTGTTTAAGTTGGCTTTTTCGAAAGGGGGACGCAGGAGTCTTTTTTGTTAATTGTGTTTTAGACTTTGGCGATATGCCAAGCCTCTTTCACTTTGAATTTGGTATCGTTGTGTTAAGAGCAGGCCACAATGGCCAACTTAAACAACTAATTTGCCATTCAAATATGCTAATTACTTATTCTTGTCTTTTTAATAAGCCCCACAGTTTTCTTTCCGCCGTTATTGCCATGACTATCGCTAGTATAATTACTTAGTCGAAAATGCAGTGGGCAAATTTTGCTATCATTACAAATTTAAAGCTTATCTGGTATACGTTTATGCGAATACTCTGTTTGTTACATTTCTCCGAGATATTGCTCACAAAAATTTTTCGATGGCGTTAGAAATATATTTAATAATTATATTTTCCAACTGACCAAAATCACCTTCATAAACTATGACTATGTGTGCTTGTGAAAACCGATCTGTGGCCACAGTAATAAAGAGGAATTTTTGTTAGGCAGCTTTTACGAATGTCCACTATCACTACAAAGTGTATGTCCTTTACACTACTTGTATAATTGATTACTTCATTTCCAGCCTTAAATAATTCTGAATTTCACCTCGGTGTCCCTTTCTTGACAGAATCAAAGTACTCTAAATAATAAATAATTGAACAAAAGCAATTATTCAATATAGTTTTGGTTACATTTTATTTATTTTTTATAACCCCATCCTGTTATAATATTGAAAGCTTCATTTGCAGTTACTTTAAACCCAACGTATTTTTTGTTTATTTAACCTGAATTCTCTATCAGTATTATATTCTACTTCATAGTCGTCATAATACTTTTCTCATGGAATGGGAACAAAATAAGGTCGTTATACTTTTATTCTTATCATGACATCTTTGTGACTTTTTTTTTATTAGATTATTAATTTTCACACTACGTCAATTTAATATTTTTCTACAGATATACGTAAACTGTTTCTCCATTTTATGGATATTCTAATCATTTTTGGATCGTTACATATGATGAAGCTGATTTTTTTACATCTGTCACTTGTCTATGTCCTTATTTCAGAACTGGTAAGAGATGGATATTGACTTGATATCATCATTTTCACTGGTCTATTTGTCTAAAATATTACTTTCATCTCTTTCCTGTTAGTCACATAATTCTTTTTATTTCCATAAAAAAATAAAATCCTACCATTAGTGAGAATGTCAGTCTTGATAACACAATTATGGATAGCTGCACCAATCTCTCTGTCATTGGGTATTCTCACGTCAGACGTCGTCGTAGTGCATATAATGTTCAACAATTTGCAAACACACTAAGATTGTAAGATTGCAAATCTACATTGCAATACTAATCATGTGATTTTATATCCTCTAACCAGGAACACTTTTGTGTGAAGAGTGAAATGGCTATAGGAAGTATTAACCAACATAACAGAATTTTTATAGTAATAAACCAGAAATGATTCGAGTGACAAAATTTATTAAAGTAAGTTAAAGATTTTTTGCTGGAGTTTCAATTTCAAAAAGATCTGCCTCTCCTTCATAATTTCTTCCACCACTTTCAAAAAAAGAGTTAACATATCTAAATTGAATATGTAAATTTATAAATTTTAGCAATATTATTTACACCAATGATTTTTGATATCTCAGCTACATTAAGCTCTTTATCACTTATTCAAGCATTATCAACAACTAAATCGTCATTTACATCAACAGTGATAAAACATTTCACAATGCAACTTGTAAAATGATTTTTAACACTCTCATAATCTCTTTTTAGAGTTTTAATAATATCTTGATTTAATCTTTACAATTTGCGTTATAATGGTTAGCTACAATACTTTCATGAGAAATCCTTTTATTATCCAGTATCATAGTTCTTCTTGACATGTCATCATTTAATTTTTAAATCTGTTATAAAAATTCTTATAGAGTGATTTTTTTTTTTTTTCAAGTTTAAATGTTATGTTTACATTCAATGGTCTTTTTCACAGTTGTAATATCATAGTTGTCATGGTCAGGACTTTGTCAAATATCAATCCTATTCATTATCCCGACTTAAATTATTTGCAAACAACGTCATCAGAATTAAACAATTTGCTTTACTTTCATTGATTTACTTTAATTTAATTTTAGACTTGTTTCTGTATATTGATCCAACAACGCAACTTTCATTTTTAGTATTGTAGTGTATTAGGAAATTGCTGTAGTAATTCTTTTTTTTTTTTTTTGTAATTATTAATTTCCCTTTTTTTAGACTTTTTTGGCCTTTCATATTTCTTATTTTTTATTTTTCTCATGACTAAAATAAATTAGTATTTGGTCCTTACAAAGTTTATAAGTGCTTTAATGTTTACAGTTTCCTTTTATTCATATTATTTAGTGTCAGCATTAATTTTAGGTTCATTGGCCTAATGATTTACCAAGATAGTAAACTCATTCCCATCAAGCTATATTCCACCTCTGAGATGAGATATTAAATTAAGAGTATAGTCTCCTTTTAATAAAGATTGTTCTTTGGATAGATAATGGCACTTTAGCTGCTTGGCTTAAAGTCACTCTTTTGCAGCTATTCTTAGCATCTGTTTGCTGGATTTTCATTTATTTAATATATTGATTCATTAATTCTAATAAAAATCTCTAGATGTTCATATGATAATGGAGCCTAATACAAAAGGATGAGGTTAAAATATTTATTGATCCCAAATACATCCTGCAATTGTGCAAACTCATCTTTTATTTAAATTTTGAAAATGAAATTATATATTTTTTGTAATTAATTTATATGATTATTATTTTGCAAAGTATTTGTGAAATATTTGTTTTATATAAAATATGATGTTTATTTTTGCAAAATATTTGGGAAATATTTTTTTTTATAGAATAAGATATTTAGACTCAGGTTTTATTCTAAAATAATTGTTGTTTTAAAAAAATAGAAGTCAATACAAATGTAATAACTTAAACAGTGAAGAGAACAACAGTTTTACACTCCCAAATCAAGATGCTTTAGATTAGCCTATATAAGTGGAAAGTTAGGTTAAAGATAAGATGGCCACTCTTATCTTTATAAAAGTCACTATATTGTGCCATGGTTTGAGAGGTCCCTCTATTGTCAAAATAAAAATATTGCTTGATTATTATATATTTCAAGGTGCATCTGATTCAGGTTAAAGCCTATCTTAAAAGTATTTGCATATACTTCCTGTGTGTTTAATAAATAATTACAACCTTAAAGCAAAAAGCTAATATTTCAACTATAAAAAGTGCCACTTTCATCACTTTCTGTCTATGGTTTTTCAGATGCATCCTAATCTTCAAGTCAGTTATGCCTGATCCAAAATTAATTTTTCTACAAAAATTAAGACATCAAAGAAAGAGATTTGAAGTTAGCTCCTCACTTTATAGTAAATTCCACATGGCATCTTATTAATATTGGACATTACACTCTAAAAGAGTGTTTTGTTTCTCCTTTTTAAGTAAATTAATGGTTTATAAATCTATTGCCAAATTTAATAAGTAATTTTACCATTTTTTTTTATTGTAAACATAGTTGAATAAACCTTTTTTTTTTTTAAAAAAATGAACACCTCTATAAACATTATAGCTAATATTTTTTGTCATTTTTAAAATAAATATATGTGTAGTTTTAAATTTTAACATTATTTTATTATTGTTTTTTCTTTACAAAAATGTGTTTAAATATCAGAAAAAGAGTCCCAATAAATTTTATTTCATTCAAAATACATTTCCTTTATCCAGAAGTGAAAAAAAAACTTTTTGCTCTGAGTACATATTTCTACTTTACACTTTATTTTCTATATTTGCAAAGTTAAAATATTACTTTTAACCTTTTTTTAAATTTATATTTCTAAGAAATAGTTAAAAAAGTATGCAAATATAATAAAAAATAAAGATTTATTTATTCAAATAAGAAGCTCTAATATTATCCAAATGGCTGTTAGAAGCTATCAAAAAAAGTGGAAAAGAAAGGCTTACATTTAATGAGAATCTTACACTTTGATAAAATGTTGTCATTTTCTACTTGTTTCTTATTAAAAAACATTATTCCTAGACAATGATACTTGATTTTTGTTTGGAAAATCAAGTACCATTGTCTAGGAATAATGTTTTTTTCCCTAAATTTATGCAGCCACTTTTTCTATGGCCATATTTCACTTAACTATCAAAATCATAATATCTTCTAAATGTGACTTTCTTATACACTATTTTCTTTACTGCTTTAACTTGAGAGTCTTCTTTGTATAGGTTGCTTAAAACCTCTAGTTAAAGGCATATAATTTTTTCTATCTCACTGCTAAAATTATTTCAGGGTAAATATTTCTGAGTAGCATTAAAAAAAAAAATCTAATATAAAAAAATTCCCCTGCTAATTTTAGAAGTCTGTGTGCTCTCATTTCTGCCACCTTAGCCAAAATTTTCCATAGCATTTTAATCTTTCAAATGTTTTCCAATTCAAGTATCAAAGTTTATTCATGACCATTTTAAAATATTGTTTGGTGTGATCACAAGAATCTTCCATCTTCATCACAATGAGAACACAAAGCATAAACTTGAATTATCTGCATTTAGTAACTTTCATTAAATTGAATAACTAACTATTCATGCCACTCTGTATAATATATCACTAATCTTCACAATGTTGGTTTTTCACTTTTTATCTATAATCATTCCCAATTCACTTATGCTTTCAATATTTGTATAGTAAGTTACATACTTTTTAAATCAATTGACTTTTCTTCTTATTTCACAAAGTCCGACAATACTCCATCCAATATTAGATAATTTTTCTTCCAGATCATGCAATCTTCATAACTTGTAACTCAAACATAATCTACAGTTGTAGTTAACTAAAGAAAATATCAAATGGCAGAGTTGGTCTGCAAACATAAGATTAATTATAATTATAGGAGATTTCAACACAGACTTTTAAGCTCTCTTCAGCTATCTACTCTATCACATACAATCAGTACATATGAGTACACACATGTGAAAGAGATAAATTATCTCCAAGATATGTATTTCATGCTGAACCAGCACTCATCAGTTGGTCCACATCATCATCTCCCATACATACATATAATGAATGCTTAGTTAATATTAAGAAAATCTTCAAACTTTAATGGACAGGCTTCAATCAACTTCACCTCCAACACTTCAGCTAATGACTTTGAAACCTAAGAATTACATTCATAATTCAGTTTTATCTGGCATTATTATAATTATCTAAAAATTATGCATTTATCTTTCATTCAAGAAATCTCAAATGATATTTTACTTAACAGTTATCAATCAATTGGAAAATTTGTGATATTTCTTCATCTTAAATTTAGATGTAAAAAGTCAATAAATCCACATGCTTTTAAAGCAGGTTGGTAAAATATCTATTCTTGGTCATTTATTGTATAAATAATCACATTTTAATAACAGCTGAAAAAACAAGAATGTAAGTAATTAATATTAGTTATTTCCCCCTACTCACTTCTTTTAAACCCTCAGAGAAGAATCAAAGAATCTTCTAAACTTCTCTCTACCACACAATATTTATATAGGTAGATAGACAGATAGATAGATTCATGTGATTGTGTGTGAAAGAGAATAAAAATTTGAAGTTTTAATAGGATTTTCTGTGTATATTTTAAATAACTTTCAGCAATGACTTAACCAAGCAAACATTGAATTATAAACTGTCATTGTACATTGAAATTTCGTTATATTGTAATAATATTTCATTTTTCTGAATCATATATAAATCAAGGTGGATTTTTTAATTTATACCCTATTTTTAAATAAGAAAGATAGATCAGATTTTTATATGAATAGACTAGAAATATCACAATTTTTCAACTATTTTCACAAATAAACAAACTTGTTCTATAAACAGTTATATACAAAATTAGGAAGACTTTTATGAATGTTTAGTTGTAAATAGTGATAGTTTAATATGAATTTTCTGTGTATTATTTTAGATAATTTTCAGCTATGATGTAACCTAAAAACAACCTTAATTGGTAAATTGAAATTCTTATATCTAGTAATAATATTTTTGTTTTAATTACTTATAAACTCAAAATGAAATTGAGGTATTTAATTTTATTTTACTAAGCAGGATTGCTCAAAAAGCATGATTTATAAACATATTTTCCCTATAAAAACATTCATTTTGATATATATATATATTGTGCCCTTTTCTTTAGGTCAGAATAAACTTATTATATCAATTTAAAAACTGTAATATTTAAACAGCATTAAACTGTTGCACATGTGCTTTAGATTTTAATGCTGTTTAAATATTACAGTTTATAAACATTGCACTATATAAAATAAATGACTTATTTATATCAATTTACTAAAAAAAAATTAAATTCAGGATACGTTCTCTTGGTACAATGGTTACATTATATTGACAATCTTTTTAAAAATTCAACTAAAGCAAGATAAAATTATTTAATGCCTAAAATTGTTCTAAATAAATTTAAAAACAGTTAAATTAAGCTAAAGGTATTAATTGTATATGGTTGAGAAAGCTGGCCATAATAAATAATGTAGTAATAAATCTTTAAAGTATGTATTAAAAGTTGGTTTTTAATAGCAATAACCTGTAATTAAATAAATATTATATTTTACAGTATAAATTATATTTAATAATTATATGTTTTAAAAGTAGTCTTTGTGGTAGGGAAATTTATATTTAATTTTATGGTTTCAAAATTATTATTCCAAAATTATATTATTATATTATTTCTTTAATATAATAATTGTTGCAATTAAATATTTAATATTCTCAGACAGAATTTGATACAGTCTGTCTCAGTTGTAAGTCATGTGACATATATACAGTTATACATACGTGCTTACGAGTGTTTGTGTTAATAAAATTTCAAAAATTATTTTAAAAATTACACTATAGAATTAAAGATATTTATTTATCTATCACAAGAGAAAATATTAAAATTAGTTGTTGTAAAATGCTTAAATAGTTTTTAAGAAATGAATGTAATTAGTAAAAATTAAATATTTTGTTTTAAAGACAATAGATACATTAAAAATAAAAGGTGGAATAAATTGATAAAATAGTGTTTTTTTAAAAGTCATTTTAAAATATTTAGTTATCTTTAATAAAGTATAAAATTGATTTAAAATTAATATTTTTAAGTAATATTTTTAAAATAGAATGAGTCATTATTTTATTTTTGATTTTAATTTGTGTAATATCAAAGTTATATGTAAATTAAGATGTCAGGTGAAAGTGTAATCCACCAATTAAATGATGTATTTATTTGGGTATAAATACCGATGTACTATTATTTGCAATGTGCTTCTTTTAAAGTTTTTGCTTCTATTTAAAATTTTTGTTTTCTATTTTTAAAAATCTGCTTCTGTAAATTTAATTAGCTTTAAATTAGTCAATTCAGTGCTATAATAACTCTCTAATAATTTATTTGCAACTGAGAAGTATACCAATTTAATTATTTTTGCAAAGAGAGTATTATAAATAAATGATAAAAATTATTATCTAAATTATGCAGTGCTAGAAAGATAAATTACCTTACCAGACTTTTTGTCGAAACTTAATTAAATGTCGCATTAAAACATGGAAGTACCAGGAGGAAATATCGAATTATTTAAAAGGATTCTGAAAGTAAAAATTATACTTAGAATTATAATATTAATAACTTTAATGGGAAGAATTTATCTTATTTGCTAAAATTATATATTGGATATTATGTGAAGAGGGAACGAGAAAGTTAATTGGAAATTTAAATTAGTAACACATTTTCTTTTGGAAAGATAGTCGTATTAGAAACTGAAAAATAACACAAAACTTTTTTAAAAAATCTCTCAATAAGAGGAAAGTAAAAATATGTTAAGGTAAAATGCAGAAATGTTTTCTCTTTTTGAAAGGAACATTATCAAATTATTTTAAATTGTCATAAACTAATGGTTAAATGGAGACAGTTACTAAAAATGTATGTAATAAGTCTATACTATTTTAAAAGACTACATGCGTTATTATAATAATTTTGGAAAAACCTATAATTGGAATAGTAATGGAAAATAAATATACTTAGATAAGTAATGATAAATTATCCTGACAAATAAACATTATATATGGTAAAATTAGGAATAACAAGTAATTATTGAATTCTGGAAATATTTTTTTAAAATGCGCAAAAATCATATCCGGATATCCGAATTCATGTCGCCGTGTAGAGAACGCTACAAGCCAGCATAGGAACCTAAGGAAGAGAAACTTTGAAATGTTATTTTAAAATATTATAAATTTAAACAGATCAGTGATTATTTTTACCAATAATTTTAGATTTTCCAGATGTCAACTTATATTTTTTTATCATTTATTTTAAACTTCGTTCGTCATGTTGGAAGGAGTCTACGGAGCATGCGTTTAATTTTTGGGGAGGAGAATTTTTGTTTTCATAGTCAAGCGTTTTAACAAAAAAGCATAGCAACAAGGGTTGGCGATTTCAATCGCTCCTCAAGAGTTTTAAAAAAAAACTTCAAGGAAATAAAACATTTTTATTATTTTTTATTTTATGTAAAGAACATTCAACATAGGAGTTATACTAAAATGTCTTTGATTTGTTTTTTAAAATTAACCTTAGTATTAATTGTAATGTTATTTAATAATTAGAATTGGATAGGTACATAAAGATTAATTATTCACTAATAATATTGTAATTTTATAAAAGATATTTTGATAATTTTAAATAAGTTAATCTTTTAAGTATGATAGTATGAATGTATGTTATACTATGCAATGTTTATTTTAAAATTATGGACCAGAAGACATCATATAAATGGTTGACAAGTAGATATCACTTAGGTAATAGTTGTGGATATTGATATTTTTTATGATGTATTTTTCTTTTGTAGATTATCAACGAATTATAATGTTATAGTATGAATGTATGTTTTATGTGTGAGCACATTTACCCACACATAAAACTTATAAAAGTCAGAATTTATTTATTATAAAGATATGCATACTTTTATTCCATATTACTGGTATAATCTAACTTAGTAATGAATAATTATATGATTCTTTTATAAAGAACTTTAGTATTTCTTAGATATTTAAAGTATAGATAATAGTCATTTGTATTTTGTTCAAGAATATTTGATAAGAAAGTGAAATAACCTTTTCTTGTTGATCAGTTGGGATTGTTATATTTACAGGTGAATTTTATTTGTTATTCTGACTATGTTGTTAGTATCATTGTCGATGTAGATTGATAAATCTATAGGAAAATTTATACAAAGTAGTGACTTGGTAGTAATTTAGTCATGAAACCAAAGAGGTGCTTTAATGTAGGATTTTGTTATTGGAACAGGAATAAACCTTTTGATCTTATCACTTATGCAGGTACAGATAACAGAGCCCTGTAGCTTGTATATTTTCTGTGGGCAGTGTTTATTTTATATTGAATATTGATGTTCCAGAAAGCTGAAGTAATAGCTTTGACATCGTTGTTTGTAGTGGAGATTATAAGATAGATAAGTCATGCCTCTATTTTATGGATACACTGTACCATGATAACTATCTAATATATGTACTATTGAGTTGAGACTTTAGTTTTTCCCTACACCTACGCATCTGTTCGCTTTTCACGATTTTCTAAAGCATTACATCGTACAGTATTGTATTTTTTAATGGAAAATGATAGATAATTTAGAGTGAAGGATTGTTATTTGAAATGAATAAGATAGGTTTGCTTACTTAGGAGGATGATCAGAATAAATGCAAATGGAATTAAGAATCAAACAGAATTAAACATAAAGAATCATAGAATATGTTCTATATTTTATTGTTTGAAATAAAATAAATTTCATGGAAGTATGTAGATGATAAATGAAGTTGTTCTCGAATTTTGAATAACTTTAAGTATTCTAAAACTTATAGGTATTGCATATTTTTAATGGATAGTGTATTAAGGCAAAACAGTATAAAATAAAGCAAAGTTATATTTCATGGTTATCTTTAATGGTTAAAAAATACATCAATACTTGCAACTATTTCATATTAGATCAATACTAAGTAAGAGATATTGTGTATGACAATTTGATTATCAATTGTGTCCACTCGTTTTTTGTTAATGAACCAAAAAAATGAATATGTTTTGTTTAACAGTAACAACATTGCAATAAGAAACTATTTAGTGATTGAGAATAAATTACGAGATACATATCCGAATTGTTATTTTTGTATTTTCTGTTTTATGCTTCATAACTAATGTATGTTTAAAGGAAGCATGTCGAGATGATACTTAATGATAAATAATATTTAAAAGTTATGTAGATTAATTTTATCATTATTATAAAATTCTGATGAAGATGTAAATAAACAAATTATTTTAAAAGTCGGAGTGATGACTTAATTTATATTTTATTTTATTATTTTGCTATGAGTAACAAAATTGTAATGGTGCAAGATTTATTTGAAAACTGTAAATATTGTAAATAGATCATCGTTTATTTTATTGTAATAAAATTTTGTTAAACTTGTTTTTCAAAATTTGTGTGTTAAGTTGATTTCTTTCCCACTCTGCAAACATTTTAACCACAGAGGGTTTGAACCAAAACATAACTTTTGCACAGTAATAAATAAAAGTATTATTTAAGAATTATCTTTATGGTCATAAGTTAATTATTATAATCTACACAGAATTATAATGCTATCCGTTGCCACACATGTATTTTTTCAGATTATAAGATACTACCACATATTTATTACGATATCATATTAAAGATAAAAGATTGTTATATTATTTCTTTAATGCTATTATTGTTAATAAGAATTACAATGGGAGAAAAGATAAGTAAGATTAAATCATACACTCAAGATTATTATTATTATTTATTATTATTGTTACTAGTTAGGTGTGGTTGAGTATGATATTAAATCCCTTATCATGCTTTACTACAGTAATTTTGATCGACTTAAATTAGTTTAAAAACCTGAGATTTATTTTAGCTAAATTATTTTAAATAAAAAGATTAAGATTTATTTATTAGTGTAATCTTAATGATTAGTTATTATTGAAGTCGTAAGAATGCTATAGATTTATTATTTGAGATAGTAATAGGGGGGATAGTGTTCTTATGCCATTGAGGTAGCATCCTGTGGGATATTGGCTCAATTTAATTCTTATTACCACTTGTATCTCACTTCCAAATCTCATGATTTAATAATATTTATTTATTTATTTTATAAATCGAACCATTATTATTATTTTTGTTAATTTGAGCTAGTAGAATAGTTAATATTAATGTAGAATATTTCTATTGTCAATTATATGCATTTTAACCGAGCGTAATTGTTATCTGAGCTAGACCCATTTTATGATATATTATATTTCCCGGGAGTCAGATTACTATATAGATAGATAGATAGATAGATAGATAGATAGATAGATAGATAGATAGATAGATAGATAGATAGATAGATAGATAGATAGATAGATAGATAGATAGATAGATAGATAGGTAGGTAGATAGATAGATAGATAGGTAGGTAGGTAGGTAGGTAGGTAGGTAGGTAGGTAGGTAGGTAGGTAGGTAGGTAGGTAGGTAGGTAGGTAGGTAGGTAGGTAGGTAGGTAGGTAGGTAGGTAGGTAGGTAGGTAGGTAGGTAGGTAGGTAGGTAGGTAGGTAGGTAGGTAGGTAGGTAGGTAGGTAGGTAGGTAGGTAGGTAGGTAGGTAGGTAGGTAGGTAGGTAGGTAGGTAGGTAGGTAGGTAGGTAGGTAGGTAGGTAGGTAGGTAGGTAGGTAGGTAGGTAGGTAGGTAGGTAGGTAGGTAGGTAGGTAGGTAGGTAGGTAGGTAGGTAGGTAGGTAGGTAGGTAGGTAGGTAGGTAGGTAGGTGGGTAGGTAGGTAGGTAGGTAGGTAGGTAGGTAGGTAGGTAGGTAGGTAGGTAGGTAGGTAGGTAGGTAGGTAGGTAGGTAGGTAGGTAGGTAGGTAGGTAGGTAGGTAGGTAGGTAGGTAGGTAGGTAGGTAGGTAGGTAGGTAGGTAGGTAGGTAGGTAGGTAGGTAGGTAGGTAGGTAGGCAGGCAGGCAGGCAGGCAGGCAGGCAGGCAGGCAGGCAGGCAGGCAGGCAGGCAGGCAGGCAGGCAGGCAGGCAGGCAGGCAGGCAGGCAGGCAGGCAGGCAGGCAGGCAGGCAGGCAGGCAGGCAGGCAGGCAGGCAGGCAGGCAGGCAGGCAGGCAGGCAGGCAGGCAGGCAGGCAGGTAGGTAGGTAGGTAGGTAGGTAGGTAGGTAGGTAGGTAGGTAGGTAGGTAGGTAGGTAGGTAGGTAGGTAGGTAGGTAGGTAATATTGTCAAACGCTATACTAGTATTTATAAATAAAATATAAATTCATATAACATTACAATACTAGTCAAAAACCAAATTTTACTAAAATTATTCCACATCCATGGTTTCATCTATTAACAAATAGACCTATTTAAGTGAAGTTCAACAAAATACATAGATTCTACATATACAAAACAAAATAACATTCCCATCATTCACTTCAAAAACCATGGTTGTGGAAGAACTTTAGTAAAGTTTTGTTTTTGACTAGTATTGAAATATTATATGAATTTCTATTTTATATGTATGTATATATTATAGCAATCAAGCAAGTAGACTCTTAAATAAAACTAGTTCTCATGGATATCACTAAGTGCATTAAATGACAGAGAAAAGAAAGGCTATAAGTTTTAATGTTTCTTTCTTCTTTTGACAACTCTAATTCAGTTGGATGCAACCAGACTCTTCTAAAACCTGGAAGATGATTGATTTTGGGTTTAGACCCTAATTATCCTAGAGCTTTACTCTTCACATGTAACTCTTATCCATTTTTTCTTTCTCCCTCTATATTTTGCTTCTTTTTATATTTCACTATAAACTCATCAACACTCCTTTAACACTTTAAGCAAATAACTTTATTTATTATAACAGTTTTGATTGTACTAGCAGTCTTCATCAGATCTACAACATAAAAAATTAGACAAATATTATATCAATACAACCAAAATTATTATTCTTCATATTCTCATATAAAATTATAATAAAACAAAATAATATAAAGCAAAAACAACTCAATCCAAAACCTTTCAACCAAAATTTTCCCAAATCTTTTAAAACCCAAAACATAAAAACTAAACTATAAAAAAAAATATATAATAAAAAAATAATTAAAAAAATAATAAAATAAAAAAATAATAAAAAAAATAATAAAAAATCAATAACAAAAAAAATTAATAATAAAAATATAAAAATTTCTTTAAAATCATTTTTAAATTATTTTTTAAGATTACAAGCAAATAAATGTATTAAAACAATTCAAATTTTATCATCAAACCATTAAAAACAAAATCCATTAAAACATTAATCTAAAAATTAATACCAAAAATTATAATTTTTATCATAATTAATTACATATTTAAGACCAAAAACCCAAAATCAAAAAATTAAAATTAAAAAATAAAAAAAAATTAAAAAATAAACTTAAAAATAAAAATTAAAAAATCAAAAAACAAAATATTAAAAATCAAAAAACAATAGACTAAAATCATTCTTTCCCCTTTTTTACACTCCCATTTATACCCTACTTACTTCATTTTATACCTTCATACCATCCCCTCAATTCCCTTCCTCATATATACTCTAATACTTCCTACCATCTTTACTTATTTAACTACCATCTTATAACATTTAATATCAATACAAACTTAACTATTTTACCTTAACTTTCCTTCTACCTTCACCTTTCCATCATCTTTTTTTATTAACCACTTCTCAACTTCCTTTCTTTCCCCATCAACTAGCTCCCTCTATTAACCACTTTTATTACTTAATTACCCTAAATTTTAATTCTTTATCAACCACCTCCCAACTTCCTTTCTTTCCCCACCACCTAGCTCCCTCTATTAACCACTTCTATTATTTAATTACCCTAAATTTTAATTCTTTACCCTATCAAGCTTTACATTTCCCTTCACTTAAATCATTCTAAACTTTTCTACTGTTTAATTTCACACTACCAAAGTCCTTCTCCCTTTTTCTCTATTAATACTAGGCCTTATTCTCTTAATTAACAATGATTCTCTTATCTTCCTGTCCCTTCTACTCTTTGCAAAACTAATCATTTTTATACTTTCCTTCTCCAAATCATGCCCTGTCTCCATCATATGCACAAATACTGGTGAACTTTTTTCATACCTATGTTGCCTCAGTCTTGTATATATAGAGTTCTTTGTCTCACCCACATATTTATTTCTAACCCCCTTATCCCTACACTTTTTACACTCTATCATATAAACCCCATTAACATAATTCCTCTCTTTATCTATATATTTATTATCCAAAACCTTCATCAACTTTTTTCTCTTCTTATTTACTATTCTATATTTCACATCATTTTTATATTTTACATTAAGCTTTTCAATTATACTATTAATCTTCCTAACTATTCTATAATCATGTACTCTTATTCCTATATATTTGTTTTTCCTATCCCTTTCAATTACTCTTCTCTCATTCTCTTCTTTCTTTCTGCATTTCCTTTTTACACTCTCAATACTCCTCTTTATTATCTTTTCTGGATACTCACTATCCCTAAACTCCTTAAATATATCTATTTTCTTTTTATAATCTTCTCTATCTCTGCAATAATTATGTGCTCTAAATACTCTTGATGTTATAGCATTAATTTTAAATTGCTTATCTACATCAGAATATGAAGAATAATAATTTTGGTTGTATTGATATAATATTTGTCTAATTTTTTATGTTGTAGATCTGATGAAGACTGCTAGTACAGTTGAAACTGTTATAATAAATAAAATTATTTGTTTAAATTGTTAAAGGCGTGTTGATGAGTTTATAGCTTTACTCTTCTATCTTAAATTTTCTTGATGTACTGATTGGCACGGTAGTCAATATATTCTTCTTCACCATCACAAAATAAATTTGTAATAAATAACAAACTAAACTATTTTCTTTAAATGCATCTCAGCTTTTTTCTATTTCAGTCCAGAATCACCAGAGAACATTATTATTTTTAGCATTGATGAAAAGATTATGATTCTTCCTGATTTATGTATCGAATGAAACACCAATATAAAATATAAACATGAGATAATATTAATTGCAATAAAATTTATTTACAACATCATCAACAATTGATGATTCATCTTTTTGCATTTTAATTTTATATCAATATTTAGATCAGTGTCATCTTCATTTCATGCTTTTTACATGCCTTTTTCCCTTGAGTAATTTACCTTTAAATTTAAATGTTATTGTCACTCTTCTCTAACACTAATTATATGGTTATCTTTAATGTAACTTGAACAATTTTATGATCACAGACATATTATTGGGGATGAAGTTTATGTGTAAGTCCATGCGTTTGAGGTACAGTATTTTGCAAGTGAAGTTTCATAATAAATACTCTCATCATTGACATATTGTCTTGAGAGTAATATTAAAAGATCTTATATTTTATAAATAATCATTTCAAACCATCATCATCTTAATGATGTTAGCCATGCTGCATCACAACTTAATGTATCAAGTTTGAAATACCTTACTGGTGGAATCAATTAATAAAATTGCAAAGAAGAAAAGGTGTCATATCATTAAATAATACTCATCAAATATAACCATATGTATTAGCAAGTTCTAGATTCTAGATCCTTAACTATAATGCAAGCCATGCAAATTAATAACTGAAAACATTTTAAGAGCACACATAGCAAGGTTATGTTAACTGCATATGAAAAATAAACATATCGTTATCATTAACAGAGCATTTATTACTCAAATTCCTACTTAGAGCTCTAATACAGAACTATCTTAACTGTCCATAAAAATCAAATAAAATCAATAAATCTGTGGGCAACACTTTCATTAAATTATGTGAATAGCCATGGTTAATAATAATTATATTAATTTCTACAGATAACAATGATTATATTATAATTTATATCATTCAGTAATATAATAAGCAACGTTCAATTTAATTCTTTAAAACCATCCTGTATTCAATGATAACTAATTCTCACCATATACAGCATTGGTGACAAAGTCTAAATTACTATCATTGTTGATGTCAATTTTCATTATTAGATACCCTTTTTTTTTTTTAATATTATTACATTTAAATAAAATGGGATTATAGATAATTACAAGTCTTCAAAATGTCAATATAATTCTTTTAAAATTAATTAATTCATTTACTTCCGAAATCATGTACTGTAAGGGATCTAAATTTGCATTATTAACATATATTCACACAAATGTTAAATAAACAAAGAAATTAAACATCTTGCATATATGGATGATATTGTTGTAATGCTGCCATCAGCTAAACACCTACCAGAACTTGAAAAAATCCTTAAAAAGTTTTCATCGGAATACAAATTAAATTTTAATCTAGAGAAATCTGCAGTTTGAAAACTTCATTCAGGAGAAAATGTCCCTTCATGTTTCTCATCAAAACCTCAACCTTTTTTAGGTATACCACTGTACCTTTCACCAAACAAAATGAGGAAAATGTTACAAGACAACCTGATTATATCAACAAAAAAAATAAGATTCCCTAAAAAGCATTTACTTATCTTTATATGGTAATAATAACAAGTCAGATGTCACATGACTTATATATAGCTTGCACTTACAAATATGTAAAATTAAGAGTGTGCTAATAACTCTAAACAAGCTTTTTTTATATTTATTTATGATAAATGCTACTACAAGAGAAGGCATTCAAATCATTTTTATCTTGGATTGGTTTCGACCTATGGGTCTCTTCAGTGAGGAGTTGGGACATTAGATCTAAAAAACCAACTCAAGCAAAGCATTTATCTAAAAGATAATTGTTAGAAGAAGATCTGAAACTTTTAGACATCTACATGTCTTTAAAGTCAGCTCTCCAACTGAAAAAAATCATATGGGCCTGAACTTAATTCAGATACTCCATATATTAGTAGGCTTAGCTCTTTAATTTAGCTAAAGCCACAACAGCAAAATAATAATAGTAATAATAACAAGTCAGATGTCACATGACTTATATATAGCTTGCACTTACAAATATGTAAAATTAAGAGTGTGCTAATAACTCTAAACAAGCTTTTTTTTTTTTATTTATATGATAAAGTTCTCTTATTAAATTCTCTTGTTTTCAGCAGAATTAATTATTATTTACCGATTTTAAACCCTACTAAAAAATTTACTTCACAAATTAACTCATTGTGCTCTGGCCTCCTTTGGAAAAAAAAAGTGGTCTGTATCAGTATATGTAAAATGCAAAATCCAAAAATATTTAATGGCCTAGGTTTACATTCAATTAATACATTATTGATTAAAAATATAGTTAATTTATTCTACTACATCAAGATTGAATTTAATTACCAAAACATTATTGACACAATCATTCCCACAGATACACCTCCCCGAATATTAAAAAAAATTGGCTACAACTTCTCATCTCACTTATTGATAAACAAATGGATTTAAATGAAATTCTTTTTAATAATAAGCACACATATTGGAACACGTTTAAAATGATGAATCCTCAGCTGATATGCCCTCCTAGTTATCTTGAAGTGACTAATATCAATCTTTTTAATAAAATGAGAAAATGGTATTTAATGCCTAAATATATTGATTTTATCATTAAAATAAATCTATCTTCACTTCCTACCAACGATTTCCTTGTTTCAAATAGAGGATTTAAAAGGATTGATTCCTTATGTATTTTGTGTAAAAAAGATAGTGAAACATTTGATCATATTCTTGTTTCTTGCTCGGGACTAAGAGAAGCAAAATATATAATTCAAAATTATTTCAATAATCACAATCCAGAACTCTTTGATATCATTCATAATATTAAAATGGATAATTTCTGCAATATCAGAAGATGCATATTTATTAACCATATAATATGGTTACTTAGATGCCATATAGTTATAACAAATTCTCCATTGGACTTACAACTATTTATTAAAAATACATTTAATTCTATTCGAAAAAAAGATGAGCTTCTTGCACCCAAAGAAATCTACCTACCCACATGGACTGGTTCTTAGTACAAGAAATTCAGAAAGTTATTAGTAAAAATGTAAATTTATACTAGTTTTTTTTTTGTTGTCTAGAGAAATTCATTTGTAACACTTTATATAAAATAAAGTCTATATTCTTTAAAAAAAAAAAAAAAAATGTTAAATAAGTTCTATTTTTAACAATTGATGTGATTTTTATAAAGTCCATTTTAAATTATGCTTGATTTCTTTTTACGTGTAAACAATAATATTAAATTTCAAGAAATACATTTCACATTTTTTCAATTCTTTTCTCCATCATAATTGATATATCGTGTGATCAGTAGAAGAATTATTTCTTAATTTCCCTTTCATTTATAAAAATCTTTCCCCATCTGTATTATGTCAAAAGATAATGCATAGCCAAATTATTGCATAATATCAATAAATATAAATAAGAAAATTAGTATCAGACAAAATAGTTTTTTTCTTGTTAACAAAAGTAAAATATACAAGCTATCTATAGCGTATAGAGATATTTTTAAATGATTTATATTAAATCTTTAATATCGTCTTTACAGAAATTTAAATTAATATCTTCCAGTAATGCTACATAGCATTTTGATGTCCAGGAAATCAGAGAGTATTTGTATGACTCATCTTTAAATCATGTTTGTTGACAATTTGATATTTCTTATACAAAATAGCATATATTTGATAATCATCATAGTCCTGTAAATTTTCTGAAAACAGCTCCCTCTTGTAGTTAGTTTGAGAATGATTTGCAATAGGCAAACATGGAGGCAATACTCAGAATACTATTCAATCCCAGAGATAAAGATGCTGCGAGATTTTATTTATTCATGGCTTTTTTATGTAGCAGTTATTTTTTCTGCCAGGGAAGTTTTTCTGTAGTTCTTTTGCCAACTATCTCTCTTGTAGAGAAATACATATCTAGAAAAAATAACAGTCTGGCTGCTTCTAGAACTAATAACATGGTGAATAAATAACACAAGTCTTTTCTTTTTTGCCTTTATATAACTTAATGATAATTATCCTATTTTTCTCATCATGATAGAAATTTGATAAACAAATTACCAGATCCACAATGTAATTGGTCTTAAATAAAATTAACTAATTACACAGTTTTTAAAAAACATTATTATCAAAATTATTTAATTAAAACTTTGATATTTTTTTTCATATGTCATAGCATCGGCCAGGAGACGAACCCGCAATAACCGTCTGCAACCAACTGCTTGCTTACAAGGCAGCTGCACTGACCTCTCGGCTAACAGTGCTTGACAACTTTGATATTTTCTCCCATGTGTCATAGCATCAGCTGGGAAACGAACCCACTAACCCAGGACAACTGCTTGTAAAGCAGCTGTCGCTGACCTCTCGACCACCAAACGCAGAATGTAAATTGGGTTTGGCAAAATATGGTCATTTCAATCTCTTTTGCATTATGAATACACTTTTACATAAGTTTTTGTTAATTGTCCTTCAGTATACATCCATACTTTTACTATCTGGTTTCCTAACTATCATAATAGGAGTATCCCACTCCGAATTTTTAGTTGGACTCAATATACTCTTCTGAATTAAATCGTTAAACACTTTTTCTACTATTGCTCTCAGCACATATGGCTCTTTTCTTTCTTTACATATAACTGGAGCTTAGTTTTCTCTAAGCTCCAATTGAGTAGGTGTTGTTTTCGTCAACCTGAAAACTTGCTCTGGATTTCTTTTTCAATGTTACTTTTTATGACATTGACATTTATCCCAAAAGATTTAAACTAATTTTGCTACATGAGTTTATTTTGCAAAACTATATACAAAAGTAATGTGTTTAATTTTACTTGTACTATTACAATCCCTACTATTTCCACAGTATTGTCATTTACGTCTTTCGCTCCCACGTTAATTTTTTCAAAAGGCGGTAGCTTATGTCTATTAGCAATCGCAGCTTTCCAAGTGACATACTTAAGCTGCTGTTACTCTCCATATTTCAGTTAACATTGGAAGCCTAAGGAGTTCTGCTTATATGCTTATTGCTTTTCTCTCTTTTTTAGGTTTTCTACAAAGCAATGCTGGGTGACCCTTCAGCCCATAATTTAGGTAGTTCTCTTGATTATGTATACAATTACAAGCAATGCTGCCCAGTTTACGACAGCAATAACAATTGAATTTGCATGTTTACACCTCGATATGTTTTTATTTTATTTTTTTGTTCAATCATGGAGCAATATACAGTAGTTTTCATATCTAAACACTCTTTAGCCTGATCAAGTAATACAAAAGTTAAATCTTCGATTGTAATTAAGTTCAAGACATTTTTACCTTGCTAGTTGTGTTATCTAGCCTAGTGAAAATAACATTCAAATTCAAGTCAGACAAACCAAACCGATAAATTTAATAAAACAATTATCCACTAAATGACATATATATATATTAAATGTAACCATAAGGGATTTGAACACAATCTTTCAAACTCCCATCAGCTATATACTCTATCTCACATAACCGATACACGCGTCCACACACATGTGAAAAAAATAAATGATTACCAATATAAGTATTTCGTGCTAAGCCAGCACTCATCAGTTTGTAACTGAGCACTAATTATATGTATATGTGTGGGGGAATGATAATCTGGACCAACTGATGAGTGCTGGTTCAGAGTAAAATACATATATTGGAAATCATTTATCTTTTTCACAAATATGGTCGCTCGCATCAATTATATGAGATAAAGCGAATAGCTGATGGAGGCTTGAAAGTCTGAATTCAAGTTTTTATGGTTACATCTAATCTCCAAGTATATAAATTATATTTGCATTCAATCAAATATTATATAAATATATTAAATACTGCCTAATGTTATACTAGTAATAATAAATAAAATAAAAATTCATAGCCAAAAACTAAACTAAACTAAAATTCTTCCACAACCGCGGTCTATTTGTTAATAGATGAAACCATGGATATGGAAAATTTTTAGTAAAGTTTTGTTTGTTTGGGGTTTTTTTTTTTGGCAAGTATTGTAATGTTATGTAAATGAATTTTTATTGTATATATTAGTATAATAATTGATATAAATAAATATATGTATACATACAAAATTATTATGAAGATACAATTTGGTATTAACAAATTATTTAGTTATTTATCCGAAGGCGTATATAGCTAGTAATAGACTAGTGAGACCATTAAATAACTCTACATCCATTTCGATAACCATCAACGGCGATGGAGCTCTCTGTTTCCTGCATTGACTAGCCACGAGTGCAATTCCTAATGACCAAAACAGTTTTATGCAAGTTAATAGCAGAAGAGCAATGCATAAAAAGAGCAGGAATCTTTGATTTGCTCTAGTATTTGTTATTTTTAAAATGTTATCGCTTTATTCCGCTGTAATAATTTAAACCATGATAGAGGTGGGAGAAAAGTTTAATTAATTTACAAGAATAATTATTTCTACTTAAAAGATTTTAACTCATTTCCTCTATAATCATTTTACAAACCTTACAATTATTGTGGTAGGTATAATGAATAATATCTATTGTGGACCACTACTCAAAAAAGATTACCCATGCTCCTTTAGATAATTAATGCCCTTTTCTGGCTGTCTTTCACAAATTTTATTTTTCTGCTGCAATTCTTCAATAAAGTTCTGCCTCAAATCAATCATGCATAGTTTCAGATTATAATAAATAAATAAATTGTGAATGTATAATCAATGTACCTTACTTTGATTTTATAATTAACGGTAAAGCAATCTTTAAATAGCTCACTGAAAAGAAAACATCTAAACAGTGATGCATAAAAAAGCAGTGAAAGAGTAGATATTGTTGGATTAGTTTCTAATTAGTGAATCGTTTGCATTTTCCCATGTTGTTTAACATTCTAAATGCTCATTTACAAACTAATATTGATTGATAAACTAGAGTTGCTATGGATCACAAATGTAAATAAACAACTGTAAACCTAATCAAACTTGACAATTTTTAAGCTTATTTATGTACCTAAGACAGTCTCAATAATAGTAGATCTTTCCCGTTTACTAGGTGTACATTCTTATTTTATTTAGCTTACGGATTTTTTGGCTGCAAACATTACAAAACAGCACTGCAATCCTGGTATTTGTTTTCTCTTTGGTTGTATCTTTAAACAAGGCTTTGATATCAAGAAATAATATTAGGATGACTAACCAACCAACCAATTGAAGATTTTTTAGACTTGGAAAACAGGATAGATTTATAATAGTAGTATTATAAATACAATGTGTAATCTAAAATCTCTTCTCACCTTTCATTAACAAGTCTTTTTTTTTCCAACTTTTAGTACTGTTTTCAATTTCTTTTTAGGTTTTGAAAAAATGGTAGGTGGTGGAGTGAGAAAGTGGGGGAAAGATGATCAATTATATGCTTTCAAGGTCGAATTTCATTTCTCAAAATACTATCTAATTTTGACTTAGAAAATTAATTTATATTGATAATTTTACACAATCTTATTTATTTGTAATTGACAAATTGGTTTGAATTTTTTTATTCTTCTTTGTCTTTACAAGTTTTAATTTTTTTTCTTATTCAGTTTTTAAATAGTGAAGGAAGTATGGGAAGGGAGATACTATCAATTGTAGAAGTTTTGACAACTTTGCTATGAAAATAAAAATTGTTAGTTCCATTCAATACAAATTCAAAACAAACTGAATATAATTGAACTAGCTGGCTCTGAGGTTAAAATTAAACTTCTTTATTTCTTTAACTTCCTATTCCCACTCCTAATAGCTGCTTTCGTTTTGCGTAAAACGTTACTTTATATGGACTGTATAATATAGCAGTGTGAATAGATCATGCAAAATTGCTTAAACTCCTTCACCTTAGCTTTTTTCTCCATCCTAGACGACCCAATATCTAAATGAAGAATGCAAGAAGGTTTATTTTGATTTTTTTTTAAAAAAATAAAGATAATTTAAATGAATTACTCAGCATATAATGTTTTTATTTCTTTTTCAAATCCAAACATTTTTAAGGATCTCATTGAAAAATGCAAAGTTTCTTTTTAAATTAATTTTTAAAATGAAAAAGAAATGGATTTTTTGTAATAGCCAGTGGTCAGAAAAGTTTTCCTTTTTACCTTTTATTTTCTGTTGTATTTTTAAACTATTCTGAATCCAGAATTTTATATATGTAAATACATTGAATCCTACATTTATCGATTAGCTATTCCAGAATTATTTTGTGACATAGGCACAGAGTTTTAAAGAAACCAAGCGAGTCGACTAGGTACTGTAGGTAGTCGAGTACCTTGATACTGATATCTGTGTGCATGTGCCATATGCAGCCTTTATATGGCAGCTTAATTCATAATTATAATTTTTATTAAAATATGTTTCCATTAATTTGTAAACATATGAATGACAATTTTGAAAACCCAGAAGCATTTTTTCTTAAAAATAATTTGATTTTAGAATACTTTATATAGAGGGTTTGTTATCTCATACTGCTGACATACTTGATTACACACAAGCCAGACCATTAAAGTATGAAGATTGGCTATCTTAATATAAGCTGAGCAATGATTGTATATATGTGTGGAGATGATACCAACTGACGAGTGCTGGTTTAGCACGAAATACATATATTGGTGATTATTTATCTTTTCGACATATGTGTGATCAAGGGTGTCAGCAGTATAAGATAGCGTAATTGAGGGTCGTGTGTTCAAACCCCCTATATATTACATATTGGAGTGAAGGTATGAAAAAGTCTGTACGGTAGAAAAAATTTATATTGAATACTTTATATTAATTATGTTATTTGCGGATTTTTTTTAATGGTATGACCAATTTACGATGAGCACTATGCCATGAAATCCTCTGTTCAAAAAAATTTACAATAAAAAATAGACTGGTTCTTTAATTTTGCCAGTATATAATTGGAGTAGACGATCGTTTACTATGTGCTTCATCATTTGTTTTTAAGGAGCAATTTCTAATATAGAAATAAATAGTAAATTTTACTTCAATGTAATTCATTTTTATTTTTTCATTAGTTGAATACCCAATATCGTTTATAATATAAAAAAAATCACTGACTTGGACTACGGTCCTGAATTTGTAATATCCAGAAAGACCTTTTGTTGTTAGCTTTAAAAAAATAAATTTGTTCATAATCTCATAAGATGTCCATTTTTTTTACTCCATAATTGTTTGTTTCTAGGTTGAGCAGTTTAAAAAAATAATTGTAATTTGAAGTCATTAAAACTATATCTTCAATGAATCGATCCAATTAATAGCTTTCAGTGCTGGAGTTTGTTTTAAATAAAGTTTGATGAAGGAATATATGAAAGATCGAGAATGTATTATATTCCACTTGAATAATATTTATATTTATTGTATTAATTAGCATGTCCGGAAATTGTATGAGATGTTTATTTTGATTCTACACAGTGTTTGTATAATATTTTTAACTTTTAAATAATCAGGCTGCATGCTTTTCTAGAATTTTACTCGTTCTAAGATATTTTCTAAATTGCATTAGCTTAACAAAAGTCTTGAGCGCTTTTGTATTATTTAAGTATTACTTCATAAAGTTATTAAATGACAATTTACAAAATTTAATTTATTAAAGATATCAATAGGGTTTAAATATTAAAAATGTAAATTATCATTTGACATAATTTTTTTAAAAAATTGTTTTGATATGTACTTCAATATTCATTTTTTACTTTTTAATCCTTAAAAAGAGGACTGTAAAATGACATCATGGAGTGGCAAGATTGGTCAAAATTACCGAATATAATCATGGAAAAAATATTTTCATATTTAACACTTAAAGAGCGACTTCAAGCGGCTTTGGTTTGTAAACAGTGGTCAAAAATATTTGACGCTCCATCCTTGTGGGCGATATTAACTTTTGACTTAAGCTCTTTAGCTGATGATGATCATGTACGGCTTAAATCATTAAAAATTGCTAAAAAATATGGTTATTATTTACGTGAAATGAGCGTTGTATGTTGTCCTATATGGTGTCCCAGAACACCTTTATTACGCAATCAGGTAAAAGATACCCTGGTAGAATTTTTAGAAGAAATGAGTGTAAAATCTCAAATTATAAAGTTTACAGCTAGAATGGATTGTTTTGAATGGGATGAAGATTTAAAAGGTTCTGTAGTAATTGCTATGATGACCTTTCTTTTAGGTCAAAGACGTATGCAAGTCTTTGATATGGCGCATGCGAACTCTAACATTGATGACGGTTGGTTGCTTCTTCAAGCCCTGGGAACTGGTAGTGGAAGAACAGTTGCAATTCTAAACTTGGAGGATTTTTTTAATATACATCAGATAGGATTTTCCAATCAACTCAATTACGTTAATACTTTTCGATTGTTCGTGAATCTTAAAGAGCTTACAATTAATTACTCGTTTTTGTCAGACGATATAATTGTAAATTTTGGACGCACTTGTAATGGAAAACTAGAAAAGATGAAAATAAAGTGTTACAGATCTTCTGGTCGGTTTGTTCCAATTTCTGAGCGCGCATGGGCCCAGTTGATTCAAGCTTGTCATTCCTTAGAAGTAGAATTGACTTTGGATGAGATTCATAATTTTGACGAAGTTAAAAATATTTTAGTAAAAAATTTACCTTTAAAATCGTTAACAATTTATGCATCGTTTATGGAAGAAACTGAAACGTGGAAGCTTCATCAATTAAAATATATTCTTTTACATTACAGGTCTTATTTAGGTAAGAAATAATTTATATCATACATATTTATAGTAATGTACTGGCTAGTAAATCTATTAGTCAATTACATTAATTCTAACATCTCTGAATATTAACCCGCAGTAAATATTAAAATTTCAGCAGTGTTAATACATGTAATAAAAAAAATTGAAAATAAAGTGATGAATATAAAATTTTATATAAATGCAATTTATCCACTCTATTTTGATCATTTCTTAGCAAAAAATCATTTATTGTACACATATGCATAAACAATCTTATGTTTCAACTACCCTGCAGTCTTCTTCAGAGCTATGATACAATGAACAAAATAAATACATAACTATATAAATAATACCATAAATATGTAAACAATAAAATTAAAAAAAAATAAAAAAACAACGTAAAATATAACAAAACATAATAAAACTGAAATAAATATAAATATAATCAAACCTAAATAAAATAATCCAGGTAAAATAAAATATACAATATAAATATAAAATAAGCATAAGATTGGGTATGCATGTGATTGCAATTAAAAAAATTTTGCTAAAAAGTGTTCAAAGTAGAGTGCATAAATTGCAGTTATATAAGATATTAAAGCAAAATAAAGAAAGTGCTATCAATCCAAAATACTTAAGATTGGCCTATATAATTGAACTAAAATTAAAAATAAGATGGCCATTTATGTTTTCAAAGTCTATCTTGTATCTTGAATCAGAGTTTTCTCACATCCAATGGACACAATGTTCATTTAATAAAACAGTATAGCACATGTGTTAAGGGTTGATCCTTTACACAAATTGATCATTACTCTTTATTTTAATAAATAATTATAAATTTCATTGGTAATTGACTAATGAATACCGATAATATTTGAGTAAATGTCAATATATATCTAGCATTTGCTTTATTCATATATAATTTTAACAAGAACATGTATTAATGTTATCAATATTTTCATCTAATATATTCTAATTATATATATATATATGATAAAAGATAGCATTCTACCAAAAACACCGTCAAGCGTAGTTTTCTGTTTACATAAACATCAGAGCGAGCATTCACTATCTCTAACTTTAATTCCACTTTCAGATCATGATTTCAAGCTATTTGCTATATATTTTTGGTAGAATGCCATCTGTTATCATAAATACAAGCATTATAAAGTTTTTTAACTTGTGTTTTTTTGTTTTTCATATATATATATATAAATCAAATGTACTATATTAAACTGATACTTTATAAACAAAGTATATAACTTGTGTTCAAATTATTAACCAATGAATTTACAGTGGCACTTACATATTAAAGCTCATCTATGTATAAACAAAAAATGAATTCATTTTCTAAGTTTATTATATAGAAATGGTAGAGACAGTGGGAATTAATTTTATTCTTTGTCATCATTTTCTAATTTACCATTTACACAATAACTTAGACAATCCACAAAAAGTGAATATACTTTAACAATAGATGGCATTTTTGACAGGATAATTTAACATAGTTTTGTTGTGTATTTTGTTAAAAATAGCAATCACACATTTGTAATTTATATGTTTGGATATGATAGGTGATTTGCAATAACATTAAAATGATTAAAAATTAATTCTGCCTCACAAACATAAATATAAGCTGATTCAAATAAAACTTTAAGACCATCTCAGTGTATTTTAATTGGATGTTTTATAATAGCATGTTGAAACTGCTGGAGAGCATTATTTCTATGATAGCACACAGAAATATGCCATTTAGGCGGCCTCTGCTATTGAACGTTCTATTTCTAATGTGTTAGCCTAGAAATAGTCCATTGTACTGGGCGGCTGTGTCTATTTCTATGCTAATGCACAGAAACATGACATTTAATCTGCCACGGAAGCTATCGTGTCAGCTTACAGCTCAGATTTGGGGTAAGCATTTTTGATGTGCGATCACATTTCACTTTTGGTGACAGTATTGTGTGAGGGTGACTGGAATTCCGATTGTCAAAACTATTTTAATATTCATTAAGACCACCTCCCCCTCTATCTCCTATATTTTATGAATGTCTACTAACAATTATGAGCAGAGTCTCATGCTTCAATAGCCCACATTTCCTGCTCAAAAAATTCGGCAAGTGTAGGTGCAAGCGCGATTTGGATCAAATCACGCTCTAAGTCACGTTTCTGCGAGAACAACTGGGAGCTGAATCAAATGGCTGAAATAGGAAAGTTTCCAAAGGTCAAAGTTCTTTGACTGCTGGAAGAGTTATCAAACAAAAGAGCTTGAAGCTGCATGCATGCTGTTCCTTTAATTGCTGTATATATTTATGTTTTCGGTAATTACCGTAAAAACTTTGTCAACCTTCGAGTTGCATTCCGTCTTGTTAGGAATTGTAACCCCCCCCCGCCCAAAGTTTGACTTTTGGTTGTAAATATTACCGTTAAATGGAAATATATTTATTTGTAATTTATAAAAATAAAACAAACCAAAAAAAAGCTGATTTCGTAGAATTTACCGAACCGAAAATGTAAGTAATGAGAAGAATAAAAAGTAACTACTTTTTAAAATTAATTTTGATTGATGTATTTTTTGAGTTCAAAATTGATTTGATAGTACTTTTAAATGTGATAAACAAAGCCAAAAAATACATACAAAAAACCCCGGCCCGAAAATATAAGTAATGAAAAGAATAATAAAAATTAAGTACTTTTTTAAATTCATTTTTTGATTTATGCATTTTTTGTGTTAAAAAAATTTATTTGATATTACTTTTAAAATGTAATAACCCCCCCCCCCCCCAAAGAAACCGGCCTCGGCAACTTTATATTTATCTTTGTTTACAAACAAACTACGCCCTCCGGCGGTTTCAGCTATTGTAAAACAAACTTTTAATTTTATCCTTGTAGTTATTATCTAATCTATACTATAGCAATCTGAAAGAGTTAGGTGGTTTTAATTGACCAAGGCTCACATTGGAAGACTTAAATATAATGATCACAGATGAGAAGAGAGGAAATATAATTTATTTTAACTTATCAATTTTATAAATCATATTCATGATCAGATTGGGCACTAATTATATAAATTTAATAGACCATAGCAACATTTCAAGACCTATTAAATTCATTCTTAATTAAGTAAAGGGAAATCGTCCATGAATATATGAATTTATACTAGGTTTAAACCATGATGCCATTCTAAATACTGAAAAAAATCCATTGGATGAAATTGAGCACTTTCTAGCGTTATTAAAATTATGCTATAACTAGTTTGGTTGAGTAAAAGAAATCTTGTAATAAAGATATATATGAGAGATGATGACCTGGCCCAACTGATGAGTGCTGGTTCAGCATGAAATGCATCTTGAGGGTTATTTATCTTTTATTGTATCTTTATTTATATGAAATTACTTATGAAATAAAAAAGAATGGAGAAATATGGAAGCTGTCTGTCTATAAAAAAGATATTACGCATGGGAGAAGGGAAAAGTAAATAGCCATGTGTGTGTGGTGAAAATCAGATATATTAATCTTCAACTTGGATTAAAGTTTATATCTGTGCTAGAGAAAATCTCTAGTTTAATAAATGATTAGTAATAATCATTATGTGTTTATCAAAAAGTTGATAACATAAAAGTTGGGAATTGAGTAAATTGACGCTTGAAAATAATAATGAGACAATTTGCTCTACATAAATAATCATCATGTAATAAAGATATATATGAGAGATGATGGCCTGGTCCAATTGATGAGTACTGGTTCAGTATGAAATACATCTTGGGGGTTATTTGTCTTTTATTGTATCTTTATTTATATGAAATTACTTATGAAATAAAAAAGAATGGAGAAATATGGAAGTTGTCTATCTATAAAAGAAATCTTGTCTCATTGGCGATCATAACTTTGACTTTTTAAAAATAAATAACATATTCTTCAAAAAATATATTCACCTTACAGTAAATACTTCTCTAAATTTAAATAGTGAAAAATTGACAAAAACACAGAGGCCGATTAACAAATAATAAACAAGTGTTTATTACACAATTATAAACTCACTAGCTAATTAAACCCAATACAAACATATAGCATGGACTCTATTTAACTTATTACAAATAAAATATTATTACATCTGGAGTTTTAGAAATTGAGGTTTTAAACTTTTGCAACTGTCTTTACACTATAGAAGTAAATTCAGGTCCAGTCTCTTCCAATGTCTATGCATATATATCTTTCATAAGAAACAACTTTCATTTAATATATTTATACAACCATAACACATAGCATATGACAATGCTTCTTCACAATGGTAGATTAAGTTTGGTCACATTTCAGGATTTTGACAGATACTCTTCAGAAAATTAATTAGGAACTACACTGTGTCTGGACTAATGGATCCACATTCAGGAATTTAGTAATGCATCTCTGTGAAAATTTTATAACAGTGGATTTTATTCATTGCACATGATCTGCTGAATCAATCATTTAAAATTTGACAAACACCAATCATATATACAGACTGTATGCCAAAGTAAAGAATAATGAAAGATAAAATGTTTAATAAAAAAATTTTAATGACCTTATACATAAACTGACCATTGTCTAAGTTGAATCACTCTCAGTTCAGATTATCTTGTTTTTTTTTCATTAGTTCATTTAATTACAGAGCATAACTAAAGGTATTATCCCTGGTTTACAAAAACTTGATTAATTTCATTTTCTATTCTATATTTAAATTTTTATTTAGAAAATATAATTTCTAAGACATATGCAAAAAGTTTCAAAATATTTGATACTAGTATTAAGATACTTTAATCTACTTTTCAATGAACTCTATACAACCATTACATTTAATGCAAGCTAAATATATATATATATATATATGGTAGCTCGTTTAACACATATCTGTCTTTGCATATTACATTTTGGGGGATTAAAATCCACTTATAAAAGTGCAATTTTTAATATATATTTTGATAAATAAAAAAAAAGGTACAATGCTATTAAAACCAGGCAAAACTCACTATATGTATTGCCATACACAGCAAGCTAGAGTAATCAATGGATGCCAGAAGGTTTGTGCATAAAATCCCCATCTAGTGCCTACTCAGCCAATATTCCCAGACTAGTTTCTGGTTATGGCCTTCATCAGTGAGGAGCCTTGGATCTGAGAGCACTGTACCTAGATCTTAGGATCTAATGTAACCCTCCAGCAGCCACCTTTTATCTCCACTTAACTACAAACTATGTCTTGAACTGAAAACACCTTAATGGGCTTGGATTGAAAACATTAAGATGTTTTCAGTTTAAGACATAGTTTTGTAGTTAAGTAGAGATAAAAGGTGGCTGCTGGAGGGTTGCATTAGATCCTAAGATCTAGGTGCAGTGCTCTCAGATCCAAGGCTTCTCACTGATGAAGGCCACAAACCAGAAACTAGTCTGGGAATATTGGATGAGTAGGCACTAGATGGGTATTTTATGCACAAGCCTTCTGGCATCCATTTATTACTCTAACTTGCTGTGTGTAGCAATACATATAGTGAGTTTTGCCTGTTTTAAAACAGTTATACAAAGCTTAAGAAGTGGTATTCATGTGATGTTTATTGGCTTAAAATGCTATTAACTTATTAAGTTTATCTTACAGTTACCTATGTACTATTCACAAGTTGAATAAAGTTATACAGAAACAGAGTTTATAAAATATATATATTATAAATGGTTATCTATAGAAATTTTTGTTTTTTATAATAAATATATTTATTATATTTTATCAAATTTGTTTTCGTGGGTTTTTTTTTTTTCTTAGTTAAGAATATAATTAATTAAGATTGAAAATCCCGTGTATATTGCGTTCACTGTTACATTGCTCTATAGCGAAAATGAATAGAAGTGGCAAATAGTTGTTACAGAGTATCTTTATTGGCCAAGGTTCCCAAATGGTAATTTCATGGTAGCACAACACACAGTAGACATACATATTCATGGTGAAGATACATCATCCAGAAACGATAAAAATTTAATATGCATTCATGAAATGCGTAATTGTATTATAATAAAATATATCTTGTATTTATTAATATAATTTTAATTGTCATTATTTGGCTAAACTTGAATTCAAACACTGTAGTAAATATATAATTAGAATAAACGTGGTTTAAATGCAATACAGTTTCCATTTGCACTCTTATTATATCAATGTTTGTTTTCCCTCCATACCTCTCATTATTGTCATCACCACTGAATTAGTTAAATAGTCAGACATATTGAACATTATGATATATATATATATCTTAATTACGTACATATTCTATTGTGATGTGATATATATATGAATGATATAACGGAACTGCGGGGTACACCATATGATGACACGAATACGACTCAGTAGTTGGATGACTTGAATACAATATGTCAACCAACTCACAAGTCATATCCTAAATTCATGATTTGACAGCACATTTGGGTGGGTCAGATGTTACTGAATCAGGAATGACATATAACAAAAAGAGTGCATCTCACTACTGTCAGACCTAGGCCTTTGAATAGGATGCTAAAGATGTCACAATGAAATGCCTAGTTCCAAATCACATCTATTAGTATGCTAATTCATAATCTACTTACAATAGTTCAATATGATCTAGACTAATGCATATTCATTACATCTCTTTTTTTAGGTTCCATTACACAACAGAATTCAAATTCAGGGAGTTCTTGCAGACAGCTCTCTTCAGGAATGGACTTACTCAATTATTAATCAAATATGCCTATATATAATTATATATAGAAAAATACTGATGATGATCAATTATTTATAAGAGCAATACATAATGATGATGATGATCACCAAGCATCTAGTGATATAAATTCAAAATGATGATGATGATCAAATATCTAGTGGTATAAATGCACAATGATGATGGTGATGGTCAAACATCTAGTGGCATAAATGCACAATGTTGATGCTGATGATCAAACAGAGATCAGATTGGTTTAAACAACTTAATATATTTATTAACAACATATAATAATAAATATTTACAAACAAAAAAATAATAAAATAAATAAATATCCGTTTATCAAGAATGGTTTTCTATCATTTTGATGGCTTCACACAACAGAAACAAAATAATTTGAAGTATATTATATACAAAATTATATTATATAATTCATTAAATATATACATAAAAGAAAATCAAAATCAGTGTTCACTAATCTTAAAACTACCCCATTAATGTAATTATTAGAATGATATTTTTAGGTTAGGGTAAATATATTTATAACTATTTTTTATTAATATATATATATAACCCCACTCCCATTTATATATGTGTGCAAGTCATAGTGAAAATTAATGATAGATAAGAAAACGACCATTTATTCCAGTGGGTTAATTGTGCACTCGGAAATAAAACATAATTACAAGTAAATATTATTAAAACTTATTAGTAAATAATATAATTTTGTTTGTCCTAAAGTGTGCCCTCAATGTTAAATATATAAAAACCTTACTTGAGATGGATCAATGTTGAATTTCCAGAGGAATCTGTAAATTTACTTTTATTAAAAAAAAAACTATACATATTAATTGACTATGATCCCTTTTTTTAAAAATACATCAACATATGATATTTATCCATCCACTGCTTCCACTTTTAAATTGCAGGTGATCGAATTTGAAAATGAATATTGAATACACAATAAAAACAAATTACAATACATAAACTTTCAAATATAAATGATAAAAACAAAAAAAATCACGTGAAACAAAAAAAAAAATATTTATCTTGAGGAAAGCAAGCACATCTTGTCCACAGTTAAGAGTTTATAAATTTAAATGTCAATCTCCATGTATACTGTACTTGTTCACAAACTCTGTTGATATATATATATATATCATGCCACTTGATTAAAACAAACACATACCAAATATCTCTTCTGAATATATATAAATCCATGAAGATTGATGTAGACCAGTATTTTATAAATAGACATCTTGATGGAAAATTTTATCATTTCAAAATTTTATAATTTCATAATGACATTGAAGCCAGCTTTGGAACGTTCTACAGTACTGGTCTTTTATCCCTCACACATTGTAATGACCATTTTATCAATCACTATTAATTATATTGCAGCTCCAATAGATATGTGAAAATGGCTTAAAGAAACAATTAATTTCTAATATTTTCATGTTTCTTTTTTATTATTCCTATAATAATAAATTCCAGCTTGCAGAATAAATTATGTCATTAGTTCTCCTGGTTATTATAAATTGAAGTTTAAATTTTGATTTTTCTTCTATCCAAAGTAAATATTTTATATTAACTTGAAAATACACATATTAAAATTTTACTGTTACTTTTCTTTTCAAACACTGAACATTTACTTTTTTTTTCAACAAAAAAATAAAAGACTTTTTATTTCTATGTCTTGACAGTTCTGCCATTAAACCACTGCATTTTTTTTCCTTGCATTAGCTAAAACCTATTGTTACAACTTAATAAAAAAGAACAAATTATAAAACATTATTATTATTATTATTATTATTTATTTATTTATTTATTTAATCTTCATTATTCCAAATTCGATCACTTAGCAACAATTTTGACCTCATATAATTTTGCCTTTTGATTATGCCCATCTTATAAGTCAATTAGTATTTTAGTTAATGATATTAAATAAATAAAAGAAAAACAATTAATTTCTACAAATAGACAAACATATTAATTTATATGTATGTTTATATACGTATATATTTCATGTATATAACGAATTTGTTTGCTTTCTCATAATAGATAAAAAAAATAATTTATTTCTCAAACATATTAGTTTATATGTATGTTTATATATGTATATACTACATGTATATAAGCAGGTAGGTAGGATAAATTATTTGCCTACCACTTGGTCTGAATTCAAACATTGTGAAAGAAATTGGGACCGGTATGAAGGTTGGTTGTAAGCCATCTCTTACAATATATATATATATATACACACAAAGAACTACTTTGGTGTAAATTAATATGTACTTTTAAATAAGGTTAAAATTAACTATCTCTCTGTTCTAAATTAAATATAATGTTCAATTAAATAATTTTCAGGGTTATTAACTAAATCAGTCTTAATCATTCAATTTAAAAGATGTGTAGATTTAAAGATTATTAAATTATTTTAAGTATGGTGAATATAAAATACAATTTTATAATACATCAACCTAACCTAACAATTTATATAGCAATGATGATGATAAATAGTGTACATAAATTTATTAAATGAATATGTAATTTAATAACTTGGAAGTGTGAACTTTTATTTCAACAATATGTAAAAACGATGATTTCAATAAAGACAAATAGACATATTTAAATATAGCAATTGATTTACTATAAATAACAAGTATATACATAAAATAAAATTATAAGCGAATAATAATATACAACTTACTTTAATAACAAAATTATATAGCAATATCAATAAATATTTTTGCTTATTCTCCATGAATAAGCTTATCTTGGATTATGATTGTGTGTGCAATTTTAAAGTATTGCAAAGAAAAGGCACTCTGTTAGAAAGGGTTGAACAATAATAAATCAAAACTTAGTCATACTTATAGGAGGATAAAAATGTTTTATAATGATCTTAATTATCTTTGAAACAATAATTAATAGATTATCAATCTCATTCTTTAAGAGCTGGTTAGTTCTTTAACTCTTTTGGAGCAAAAAAAAATATTTGCTTAGTATTCATAACCATGCTATACAACATGTAAAGCTTCATTCATTATGACATTCATATTTTTTATTAGAACAACTTGCTATGCTTCTTATATTACTTAAAGTTTAAATAATTAGTTAGAAATATATCTTGGTCAAAAAATATGATTGATTTTATTGATATTAGAAGACTTCTTTATTGCATAGCATAGCATTTCACATTATACAATATCACAGGCACTATTCAGTCAACTTTTCTTAGTGATGCAATCATTTATCTATAATGTTTAGCTACTTTTTAATGAGACTGAATTCAAGGACTAATACAACATAAAGTCAATTAAACATGAGAATGGATTTACTGAAGTTTGTAAGTTAGTTTAACTAAATGCAACCTGACTCCAATATAAAATGTAAATCACATATATTACACTCATACTCTAATGCCATTAATAATAATAATAATAATAATAATAATAATAATAATAATAATAATAATAATAACAATAATAATAATAATAATAATAATAATAATAATAATAATAATAATAATAATAATAATAATAATAATAATAATAATAATAATAATAATAATAATAATAATAATAATAATAATAATAATAATAATAATAATAATAATAATAATATAAAGTTATCTGTAGCTTCATATCTCAGCATTATCTTGAGAAATTTATTATTTATTTTTTACTATACTAATTATAAACTAAATAATTCAACAATTATTAACAAAGTTTGTTTAAGTAATTTCTCAAATAAGTAAAACCATTTTCATGAATGGTTGAGATTATCCTTCTGGAAATAATTTAATATAAGCACTAAACATTAAATTAGAAACAGAAGGTAATTCATTTCATAGGTTTAAATCTGTAATAACACTTAATATATTGAATTTTAAAAATTTAGTAAAGCACATTTAGTAATCCTACTCCTAAACATCATATGATCACCATTTTATAACTATTATTAAAAGAGTTAAAACTCTCCATACGGTAATGCCCCTCAGTGCGAGAGAGAGTAATAAATGGATGCCAGAAGGCTTGTGCATAAAATCCCTATCTAGTGACTACTCATCCAATATCCCCCGACTAGTTGAGTGGCACTAGTGTAAGGAGAGCTTTGTCTGTTTTAATCCTACTCCTGATTGCATAGTTAGCACATTAATCCATTTAATAATGTCTACTGATTAATTTATAATGTTTATTATATTTTCATATTATGGCTTTCATACTCATAAATCCATTATTATAGGACTGATCTTGAATTGTAGTTTTATGCAAAGAGAATAATTTAATCCTTTACGGAACACTTATAGATTAATATCCTTATGGCTGGAGTTTATCACATACTTCAAAGGCAGTAGATTATTAATATTTTGGGTTAAACACACTTAATTTATTTTACTATATAGTCCAGGCTATTTTAATAATTTATAAGATCTAGCAAATAAATAATAATCCATAGACCAAATTAACTTCATTGGTTTTTATTAAGCATTTCCTCCGAAGCTGCAAATTTATAACGTGGATTTAAGCTTATATTGTACAAAGTTTTAACTTTCATTAATCCATAGGCAGACACTAAATATATGTCTTTTTATTTTTTATCTCTTTTTCTCTTCCTTTATCTTTTTTTTTAATTATTTGTATCCTTCTTATCTTTGACATTATATTAATTATTAATTAAGATGGTAAGTGCATCTTACCAGTAGTTTCATTGACTGATTTATTTAAACTTTGACTGGCTAATTTATATATATATAATATTAAATATTTATTTTTATTAGCAAGATTAGCAATTGAATGGGTTGGAAGACAAAGCCGAATTGACGTTGCTATAACTGATTTGCTTTTAAACTGTGACAAGCTACAAGAGCTTATTTTAGAAGCTGATTTGCGAGTAAGAACAGTTGAAAATATTCTAAGATTTCGTCAAGAAAAAAAAACAGGTAAAATAATTGTTTGTCATGGCTGATTTTTTGTGTGGAAATTTTTTAATATATGCAAAAATATTTAATTTTTTTTACCCCCCCCTCTTTTTTTTTTTTTTTTTTATTTTTTTAAAAATTTTTTTTTTTTTTTTTTAAAAAATTTTTTTAAATAAATTTATAATTTTTATAAAAAAAAAAATAAAATTATTTTTTATTTTAATATAAAATATTAAATTATATTATAATTTTAAAAATTTTTTAAATATAATTATTTTTTTTAAATTAAGGAAAAAAAAAAAACAATAAATAAATTATATTTTTTCTTTTTTTAATTTAAACCGTAACAAAAAATTTAAAATTAAAAATCAAAATTTAATTTTAAACAAATTTTAGTTTATTTTTTTTATTTTAAGAATTAATAATTATAATTTTAAAAAAAAAAAAAAAAAGAATATATTTAAAAAAAAAGGCCAACAACTTTTGAAAAATTGATACATTATTTTGTGCATCGGCTAATTAAAAGCTTTGAGTGATACCACCAGCAGCGAATGAACAATTGGACAGTTAAAGGGTTAATAAATGCGTTTTTACTGAATAAAGATTTTTTTCCTAAGGGGGAGGGAGGATATATGAGTATTTAAATAATACCTTGCATAGCAAAGCTTTTTTTTGCTTTTCTCTACAGAAAAACAATAAGGGAACAGATAATGTTTACCAAGGAAGATATTAGGCCAATCGTCTAATAAAGAATAGCTAAATAAACATTTACTGAATAATAAACGAATCATTAGTAAGACTGTTTAAGATGCCAATTTAAAAACAATTCATCAAAAAAATTTTAGTTATAAAACAAATTCATAGCATCCAAATTTGAACCTAATATTACACACATAACCAGATCCTACATTAATAGTTGTATAATAATATACTGAAAATTAAGAACAAGTATGAGCAAGTAGATTATGTATATGAAGCAAGAACATATCTACGATATTTATATTTGTCTTAACTTATGAAATACTTATAATTTAATAAATATATCTGCCAGCTAAATATAAAAGTATCACTGTCTTAAATTTTATATTTATTTTTAACTTTTTACTTATCTTTCATTTTATATATATATAATAAGTGGACTTTTACGGGAATTTTTTAATTAATTAAAAATTGCAGCCTCATTCTTTGTTAAGAAATCGGCCAATCAGACTTAACTGCCTAGAGCTAATAGTACTAAGATCCAATCAAAAGAAATTCTCTTTTGATTGCCATTCTTGATTTTATGTGGAGGCAAGCTACTAGAATCAAATTATATATATATATTGTAACCTTCTCCTCTGATCATTGGACAATCAGGCCTACACATTTCTGGATGCCATAATCCCATATAACCTTCATCATCCCCAATCAATCAATCAAACCACCATGTTCTGTGACATAATCCCAATTGTAACCTTCTCCTACATTGCTGTAATCGTAAATAAATCATACCGCACATTTTAGGTGCTATAATCTTCCCTGTAGCCTTTCCCACTAATCTAACTAGTCCAATATACACGTTTGGAAACCATATTTTTTCCTGTAACCTTCCTAGCTACAACTAATCTAGAATATATGCTTAAAATAAATGATAAACTAAAGATAATTTCTTTATTAGCTAAGCTTGCATGAAACTATAATCTTAGAGAAGATCACAAGGTGATTAATAATTTCTGGTCAAGATAGCCTCAAAATCCACAATCAAGCAAACAAACAAAAAAAATTATAATATAAACTTCATATTTGTCAGACTAATAAATACATAATAATTAGATCGATGGAATGAATATGAAATTAGAAGTATAAATTAGGCAATAAGTAAATGAGGATGTAAATGATTAAATGAATGATGCAAATAAGTAATAATTAAATAATAAAATAAAATGAGTCTGAGAATGAAGATGTGTAAGAGTTAATGGATGATTAAGATGAGAATGGAATAAGAGCTAATGAATGATGAGTGAATTAGGATAATGAATTAGGATGAAAAAAGAGAATAAAGAAAGATTGAAATGACAGATGAGAGGAATGATGATGATGAAAGATGATGTACAGAACTCTAAATTTGATATTGAATTAAATGATAAATAAGACAATTAAATAAAATACAGATTCTAAGCTTACTAAGACCAGAATATTCACCATAAAGTCAAAACCAACTATACATTTCAGACAAAAGAAGTAATAGATACTTTAAAGTTTGGTTGACCTTATATCTCACAGTGAATGTAACACAATTCCACTCTAATTACAATAATTAACTGGATACAAATTTACCATAAATTCCAATCCTATCACAAATTGATATAATTTATCCTTCTCAGGGTTCATATAGCTTAAAGGGTGATATACAAGATACACTTGGGTCAGTGAGAGGGATTTTGCCACTACCCAAGCATAACACACACAAAATAGCTCTTAATACTGAATTGAATTACTAAACAATATTCAATAATTTCAAATAAATTCTATAAATTCCCTAACTATGCTAAACTTTAAGCTTCAATAAGTAAGAGTAATTTTTCAATAGCTAAATGCAATAGCTTTCCAACTTTCTTTCTCCATTAATTAGAAACAAGATGATCAAGACCAGTGAATGATGGATCTGTGGATTCAAATGAACTGATCAAAGCAATATTAGGTTTTTAATCTTTTAGTATATCACTTAAACTAATATTCTTTAGGTTAGTATGTTTAATTATTAAGTTATGATGCCCTAGATATACTCATAAATTATAGGGCTTAACACAATTATTCTGATATACCTACATATAGTGACTTTTACAATACTGATTAATGATGATTTCCCTATAATCACAGGATATGTCGATAGCAATAACAATAATAATGTGTGAGTGTGTTCATTAGCAATAAGAATACTGACAACTAAATAAATTTTTAGCACAACAATATTTATTTACATTATGTACAAGTCTCTTTCAGACACATTACATGAAACAAGATAAATCCATTCAAAAATTAGGGATGGAAATTAATGATGTGGTAAGTAATGACCAACTAATATGACAAACATTTTGGATATGTTTCTTTATTATTCTATCAGGTAGACTAAGATAGTTAAACTTATTTGATCTATCTTAGCATTGAAATTGCAAAAAAATGTATTAATATCCTTTGGATATACGCAACTTTTAAATGTAAAAAAAAACAACCTCTAAATTACAATTTATTATATCAAACTGTAGCTGTTTGAGGTATTACAATATGATAAGGGCAATTATCATATTCCAATACAAGTAATAATTTACTATAAAAAAATTTCATTGCATTGATGTGGGGCAAACATCATAAGTTAAATGCACATATGACCCTAAAACATTCACTATGTCCACAACTTAACCATTTATTAATTAACTGATCTTACTAATTCATCAGTAAATACCTACTTGTTGAAAACCAATCCACATTGTCCATGTACACACCTTGCTCTTTTATGTAGAAGTTCTACAAACACTAGTAAGTTTTGGTTGGTCTGTTTATAAACTGATGAAGATTACACAACATCAGAAAGACACTATTTCAATTAGACAACACTATAGCTATATCAGTGTCTCATAATCTGACTATCTCATCCTTGCTATTCGATTTAAAAAACACTACACTTTATCATACATGGTGAAATATTAACTATATAACTTCTTGAGGGATATAAATAAAGGAGGCTCTACAAAACAACATGATAGTTGTATATCAAGAAACAACATAATAATTGTATAAGAATATGGCCAATTCTGATACCTTTTCATAGGTATAAAAGTGTGGGCAGTATCTCTTCACTGGAAAACAGAATTCAGACCATGGGATCACCCTCTTTTAGACTTAACTATGCTCTGAGCACTAACTCTTAATCAGCCCTAACAATATCATCCTCTCATATTAATCAACAATGGGGAATTTTCCATCATCCCATGTACAATATTAATTATTATTATATCTAAGGCTCTTATATGTAGCCTTAACTCATCCTAAAATCTATCACAAATTCTGATCTATACAATAGCAAGGTAAAACAACACTAATAATCTAAGTGGAAACATAAATATTCCATTGCACATTGCAGAAACTGTTAATGTTTCATAAACAGACCATCAATATCAGTAAAATAACCATTAATTATTTCAAAATAATAATTATACCTTTTATTATAGCAAGCCATGTACACATAAACAAGAAGGATTAAACTACATTTTGTATTTAAAGTGCACATTTTCATTCATAAGTAAAATTAAGCAATAATTTAAAAAAAAAAGCTTATTAAATTATTTTATATAATAGAACAATGGTATCATTATGTGTATAATTTTGACCAGTTTGGGTCTATTTGTTCCCCTCCTTAATATAATATTAACATCTATTTTAGCAGTGAAAGAGATAAACATTTCTCTTTCTTACCAGACAAATAATATTTAACATTATGCTTTCCCTTCATTGGGAAAATAATATAAATATGGATAATAAATGTATATAACTTTATACACAGCTACATCATTACTTAGTATATTCTATACCCTGATATATATATATATATATATATAGGGTATAGAATATACTAAGTATATATATATATATATATATATATATATATATATATATATATATATATATATAAACCTAATGCCTGAATAACACATGAAAGAAAAAAAACGCATTACAATATTATATATAGCAATTAACAAACTAAACAAACATTACATTTTCTACCATTGGACTTTATCAAAGTTTGATTCATTCTTATAAGTAAAACAATATGAAAACGGATATGATAAGAAAACATTCCTAAGTAATATATATTTTGGTTATCCGGTTCTATATTAACATCTTCAGACAAAATTCAAACACTTCTCCAATGGAAATAGAAACCCTTTATCGGTTTGTGTACTAATGTAACATACTGAAGCAATATTAAAACATTTTTGAGATTAAGACACTTAAAATAGGTTTAATTAATATCTATTGATTTGTCTATTTTTGTTTTTTTCCATCTGCGCAAAGATCTGTTATACTCTTAAATAATCTGGGTGATTTTAAAACTGTTTAAAATATTATTACGTTGCAAGTTATTCACTAATGATAAAATAAATAAATACTTCTTTCACTTCCCCTTTATCAGCAACTTAGAATGTTTTAAGTTATACTGAGAAGAATCTATTTAATTATAAATACGATCTTCTAGGCGATTTTAATTAATATGTAACATATATTTTTCCAAATGTAGCACAATTATAATCAGTTTATTACGATCTTTAAAAATAAACTTTTAAATCATTTATGGATTTTGTTTACTTTGTTTTTCCATCCACAGTAATTGTCACAATCTTAACCTTTTAACCGCTAATTATATTATTGGTTGTATGAGGTAAAAATCAAATCTTTTAATTGGCCAACTCACAAACTGAAGACAAAGCCTATTGTTAAAACATATTCGCCTATAATATTAAATTCAACTCAGATACGTTTATAAAAAGTATATTATTAATTTTTCAGGTTATGAAGAGAACGAAAGTTCTTTCAAAAATAAATTGCTATTTATTTATTCTAAAATATTCAATTTTGGCAACATAAAAGCTATAATATAAACAAAAAGGTCGACTTTTACGTTATAGAAAAGTAAATATTTCTTTTTACTAATTCTTCAATATTTTTACAAAAATCTTCGATATTTTTCGAAAATAATTTTGTTTTTTTAGTATTCTCTCTGAAAATAATTTTAATTTCTCAAAATATACTTTTATAATACTTTAAAATCATATTCGAAATGAAAATCTCAGCGTTTTTCTTTATTTTCTTTGATCAGGCGGTTTCTTTGTTCTTTCCAGCCAATCAGAATGTCTTTTTCGGCTGAGAGCTTGCTAAGAACCAATCACAAATAATGTTCTTTCTTTGTTTAGGTTTAAATGCGTTTTTTTTTTATTTTTTACTTGTAAAATAAGTCGGAAGAGGGCACCATCTTACAGAACTTTTAAAAACCTCTTCAAAACCTATCGAACGAATTTTTTAGCATAAGAATCGGCTGAGTTAGAGTGACGTCAGATGTCTACGAGGAGCCTCGTAAAAAACAGTCTTTTGGTTAAATAATCTGGGTAATTTTAAACACTTAAAATATTATTACTTTATATGTTGTATAAGCAAGAAAAAAAATCAATATTTCTTTATTCACTATTATTGGCAATTTATTTCATATTTAAGAATGTTAAGCAGAATTGATTTAATAGTAATCAACTATTAATAATATATATACGTGACTGCTTTGCGGGAATATCAAAGCAGACGATTTCTTTCTCCAATGAAATAAGAAATACTTTATGCACTTTTCTTTTCAAACTAATTACTTTATATGATTTAAAGTGAAATTTTAATTTCTTCATTATTTCTTGATACTTTTCTTTAAAATGATTTCGAATATTTTCTTGAAATATCAATTTATACACAAACGTATTTTTCTCCTTAGTGCTGAATTAATGGCAGTGTGAAAATTAAAATACTTTAATCTTTGTTTTTTTTTCTTTTCAGTCTAAATAATTTTTGTGTTATGATTAGTTCTGATAATTGATTAAAATAAAGAAAACAAAAATAATTGCTTACATTTTCTGGTATTATTTTTCATTCCAAATAGCACATGTTTAGACAAATACTTATCCAAATAGCAGTCATTCCAGTTTTTCCTTCAGTAGGCAAAGTTAAGAATCTAAGATCAATGAAAAGTAGTGTAGAGATTTCACAGGGTTAGTAAGTTTACTCCATACTATTCAAATCCATATAACTATAAAATTTTGTCCCAATTAATTTTAAAATTATTATTTTCTAGCTTATTTTTTCTATTTTACTTCAGAAGTGGAGTTGTAGTCTTGTTCCATTTACATTTCTTAGAGTTGTTGCCCTCCCCCTACAAACTTTTATATTATATACTTTGTATTACATGGCAGGATTGGTTCTAAATGAGCCAATCACTGTAAAATGTGAATAAATTAATAGTTTTATCCCTCTAGTGAGAATCATCTAGACTGATGCATTTCAATTTACATTAAAATATAGTATATTTAAAAATTGTTTATAAGAAAATTTAGAAGACTTATAAATTGATTTTATTGTTTAACAACACCAATAAAATAAAGTGTTAAATATTTTTGTGCTTCCCAATAATATTGTAATACTATTAAAACAACATTTGAAATAGCTGCCACTGGAACATGTGACAAAATGTTTGTGGGATTTATATCCACTCTATCAGACTTTCCAGTGTCTCACAAACAGTCAAGATCATCATCACTTCTTAAGATATTTCTTAGTGAGCTTTTGTTTAGTGAGAAAATTATAATCCACAAGCATTTCACTCTATAACTAGTCTCTACACATTGATGTTCAATATCTTAACAAATTATTACCAATTAAAATTTAAAATTTTACACATTTATCCACTGGATAAAACCTACTATCTTTGAATCAAAACATATGGTTACTATATATATATATATATATATATATTATAATGGTTGGGGATGAAGATGAAATATCCAGTCTTACCACATCTGCCGACAGAGCACCACTAGGCTACTTTGAACCTAGAAAATTTATAAAGTCGGCAGATACGTGCTGTTAAGATCATGACCATCAGCCCTAGTCACTAGCTCAAGTAGACACAGAAACTTATATATTTAGTAAAATATATTTTTAATAATAAATAATAATAAAGGCAATCACTGTCAGTATTAATAACACACAAAAAAGATTTTATTTACGTATATAATTAATAACGCACAAACTTTAAAAAATTAATTTTTATAACACAAGAAGAAATTTTTTTTCTTCTGTTCCATTATTATTTTATTTGTTTTTAACTTTAATTTTAAATTTTAGAATGTTGAGTATAAATGAGCTACCTAGATGCACTCACAAATTTTCAAATCACTTGACTCCAGACTAAAAATCCACAGTCACACCAATACTCGCTTCCAGATATATATCGGCAACCAATGCAATGTGAACATGTTAGCATAGAATCACATCGACAGGAATGTGCGTCTGAACAGCATGATATTATTGGAGAAGACATGGCCTTCGTCCCACAGGAATGTGCATCTGTATTGGGCGAAGGAAACATGCATATAAACTAAGAAAAAGAAACGCTACATATGGATGAGAGAGCGGTCTTATCTTGCCGACTTATTTTCTCAATCCATAAAGCTGGAATGGGTCAATGGCGCAGGAAATACATCTGCATCCATTTCAACGGTATGACTACCTCTTTGGGGTCATGCATTCAGTGGACTCGTTGCCCTAGGTGCTAGCACACTTCACATTACATTGATATAAACGTCCATATATCTCTCCACCAGCATTAACACAACTACAAAACAAATAGTCCGAAATCAAAACCCCTTTAAACTAACATATATTTAAACTAGTCTAGCAGCCATCTATATTCAACTAACATTTAAATCATTTTATTAATTTAATTCAAAACAAAAAATCTTTAGTTTAATTAAGGTTTTAAAATCATTTTTAAGATAACACTTATATTTTAACTTATTGTTTTACTATAAATATTATATAACCTACTTTTCTTTTAAATTTAATAATGCACAAATAACGAGGTGGTTTCTATTTTTAAATTTAAGTTTGCAATCGCCAATCCCTACCCTATTACAAACAGATATTAATTAAGCATGAATAAAAATATATAAAAAAAAATACAATACATTTTTTTAAGAGATTATGTTTAAGACTTTAAATAAGAGTTTATAGAAATAAAGTTCAGGTTTGCTTGAGAGAGAAAGTCTATTATTCATTTAAAGACAGATAAAGTTCGAAGATTTTAAATTTAACAGTTTATATTTCATTTTATCTTTTATAAATTATATTTTCCTTTATCCGTGCTCATTCCTTTGCGATGAAGATCTATGAAGACTTATGACTACGTATGAAGCATTTATGCTGGTTTCTGAAGACGGGATCTGTGGTTCGATCCTGGGAACCATGGAGATGAAAGCTGCCTTCGGCTGGCCGTACCGAAGGAAGCATGATGAAGCTGATTACATCTTGGGTGATGGCGATAATAGCTTTTTAAATTTTTATTTCTACTTTCAGCAAATACAATTGAATTAAAATTTTAATTTTCTAATTCTCCAACTCCCTAATTATTGATTTGGATTTCTTTTTATAGTCCTCAGGTACCTTATCTCTGGAATGCAGGATTCATCAAACATATTTCATGTCTGTATTCCATTGGTTTATTTGGTTTGTGTCCAAGGTAAGATTTTGGGTTTTCCACTGAGGTCTGTGTCTATCTCTGGGCGGAACTCTTATCTATTTCGTAATCATTTCTTTAATTGTGACTTTGCCTTAAGGATCTGTTTGTAATTTTTTTTTATAATTAAAAAAATCTTCGCTATTATTAAAATCAAAAGGTTTTTTATTATATATTTTATTTAAAGATTAGAATCTTTGCTTCGATTCTATAATTTATTTATTTTTTTAAAACTTATTTTAATATTTCAATCAATCTAACATATTAATACATTAATAATTCGTTATTTGTGCATTTTGACAGTTTGTTTTTAATTCTGTATTAGATAAAAAAAGTTACTATTAAATTTGAATGTAACGCATATATATATATATCCCGTTACAATATATATATATTATACTTAATGTTTTCACGGTTATATGATGTAGATAAATTATAACTTTTTGGGATATACCGTGTATTATTTTCCGTTGAGCACTGATATTTCGACGGAATAGCAACTGCCATTTTCAAGGTTAATTTTTGAAAAAAAAAAACCATTAGATCTTAACAAATAACGTGACTGTGTTCTAGATGAGAAATGAGATTCCAGTTCAGCATTCACAATATGAGGCTTATCAAAATGTTTATTTCCCTCAGTATTTTTACCTGTTAATTTTAAGTTAATATTGGATAAAATCAGAGGTTTCCATATAGCTGGAATACATTGTGCTTCATCAGTTCTATTTAAACCAGTAGGTCTCTTTAATATTTCAATTGACTCTCTCATGATTCTTAAATCATATCGTTCCAAATTAGCAAGTATTTTTGTATTGTCAAAATTAGGTTTGTGACCAGTTTCTAAATAATGGGAAGTAAAAACTGATGTGCTAATTTTTTGATGAAAAGCATTTTTATGTTCCTTAATTTTGGCATTAATTCATCTATTAGACTGACCCACATAGTCTTTTGACCACTGGCAACACGGAATTTCATAAACTCATTGGTGTTCCAAAAGTATTCTGTCTTTAAGTTTATACAAAAAATCACCAATTTTTTTGCCAGTAGAAAAAGTGGTCTTTATATTAAAACAAGATAGTCTTCTACTGATTTTATCAGTAACCCCCCTAATGTAAGGCAAAATTACTCTATTAAAAGAGGAATTATCAATTCTATCCTCTTTTTTCTTTTTAGTATTAATGTCATATAAAGCCCTACATATGATGTTTTTATTATAATTATTAGAAAGCAGAATACTTTTTGTAAGTTCTATTTCTTGAGAAAGATGTTTTTTATCAGATAAATTATAAGCTCTAGTGAAAAGATTTTTAGCTACAGAAAAAATTTGTGCAGGATGATGATGAGAATTAAAATTAAGATATCTGTTTGTATGAGTGGATTTTCTATAAACTGATATTGACAATGTTTCATCACATTTTCTTGTAATTAAAACATCCAGAAAAGAAAGTGATCTGTTATTTTCCACTTCCATAGTAAATTTAATATTTGGATGCCAATTATTTATAAAAGCAAGAAAAGAATTTAAAGAATCAATTCCATGAGGCCATATGACAAAACTATCATCCACATATCTAAGCCAAATAGAAGGTTTTTTAGTAGCTGCACATAATACTTGACTTTCAAAATTGTCCATGAAAAGATCAGCAATGACAGGTGACAGTGGGGATCCCATAGAAAGTCCTTTAATTTGTTTAAACAGTTGAGAATTATAAACAAAAAAAATGTATTTTCAAGGCAATGTTTTGCTAAAGGAATAATAAAATCAGGTAAATCATTGTTCTGAGCTATTACATTTAATGCTTCTTCAACAGGAATATTAGTAAACATAGAAGTAACATCAAAACTAACCAATAAATCAGTTTCATTTAGTTTTAAGTTTTTAATTATTGAAATAAAATGGCTTGAATTTTTAATTCTTGAAGGAATCTTGAATGTCAATGGCTATAAGCATTGGGCTAAATATTGAGCCAAAGCATGTGTGGGAGAGCCTATAGCACACACAATAGGTCGCAATGGTATCTCAGGTTTATGAATTTTAGGCAAACCATAAAATACTGAGGGAAATAAACATTTGATAAGCCTCATATTGTGAATGCTAAATTGGAATCTCATTTCTTATCTTGCACACAGTCACGTTATTTGTTAAGATCTAACGGTTTTTCTTTCAAAAGTTAACCTTGAAAATGGCGGTTGCTATTTGTCGAAATATCGGTGCTCAACGGAAAATAATACACGGTATATCCCCAAAAGTTATAATTTAAATATGTATATATATATTATTATTATTATTATTACTTTGGGGGCTAACCCATGTGTTATTTTCCATTACATATTGATATTTCGAAGAACTAGCATATAAGTTTAAGTACCATGATTATATTATGTGAAGTTTTTTTTTTCATAATTGCTAATATTAAGATTGTCATCACGGGTTTTTATGACAATAATGTCATGGTTATTTTTGTTTGGTGTTTTATCACAGAAAGTACTATATGTAGATCTATACTCATAAATAACTGCTTAAATAAGATCGTCTGGATTAAAGCATCTGATTTCACTTTTTTTTATCTACATTAATTTGACTTCAGCCTTGTTAATATACTTTTCTTATGTTCTTACGTGAAGCAGTATTAATACAGGCCAATTATAATTAGTTTTAGCATAAGTTATCATAGTTTTTTTCTTATAAGTGGGTCTCACTTTTCATTCTTTCTGGACTCCCTGAATTCTTTCTGTCACTCTTCCAAGACGGTTTCTTTATTTGAATTTTGCTTAATAACAATACTATTAATTTTACTTTCGTTTCTAAATATCTTCTGATCTTGATATAAATTGAAGTCTTTCTGTTTTTTTCTGCTTCAATCTTCTGATGAATTCAACAACGTTCACAAACTCAGCTACATAATATGCATTATTTGTAATCAGTTCCTATTAGCACCTTATTTATTATGCATAGCAGTCTAAGTTTTATTGTTCTTGTTATTTGTTTTCTAGATAAAGAGAATGCAATCAAGCTCTTAGTCTGGCAATCTGTCATTGAAAGAATACTATAAAAGTTGCTCCTCTTTTATACTGCTCCTGTGCTAAATACCATCGTGATAATGCTCAGTCGGTAACCAAACAGTAATGTCTTTTTCTAAATTCTGTAATCTGATCATTCTTATGAAGACGACTTAATGCTATAACAAAACATTTTCTTCCATAGGTTTTACAGCAATGAACCTCTCCATCCTACTTAAATGCTCCATTTGTGATTTCCCAGTTCATTTTCTAAACACTGATATTTAAGAACTGGTTGATGCCTCAAAAATCTCATTCTTGTTGGCCTATACTTAAACTTGAATTTATATCTTTATGAAGCAACTTCTGTATTTATAACTAAGAAATTCATATTTACATTTTCTACTCAATATTCTTGGTTTGACAGTTTTATCCAGAATCTCTTTTTGAGTTGCCTTTAACTTTTCACTCCTAGATATGCATTTTTTTAATTTTTTTTCAATGACTTTTCTATACTCTTGAATTACATCTTGTTCCTTTATAATTTTTCTCCCATATTCTTCTAATTGCTTTTTGCTGTCTCAATTTGTTTCACTGCTTCTTCCATTTTTAAAAAAGACTGCTGGTTTTCCTAAAAAAATTTATGATTTATGTTTCTTCTAATCCTTAAACTTATTTTACAATGTTCTCAATTTTGTTTCATTGTTTTTCTTTGTCCAATTCCATCTTCTTAATTCCTTGGATGTCAACCTCTACCTTCTAATTGTTATCTCTTTCATTTTCTCTTTTATGCTTTGGATGTTTTTGTTCATTTAACTTAGATTATTAACCTTTTTATTTATCTCTCCTGTTTCGTTATTGATGTTATTTTCTACTTTTTGAATGATTTTATTATTTTATTTATCTTTTCTTGGATATCAACATTTATTTATGGATCCTGCTTATCTAACTTTCTTGGGATATAATTCTTCTATATTTATTTAGTATTAAACGTTGTAGATCTTTTTTTTTCTATGGATTGTACATTTTGATTTATTACTTTTGTTGTGTTTCCTGGAGCTTGGTTTTCTATTTCTTGTATATTTTGTGAAGTTTGAGTTTTTATTTCCCCATTAGATCGTGTAATAATTTATTCATTTAATAATTTATTTTTAATTTTTTGGAATATATCTTTATCATAAAATTTTGAATCATCATCACTATTTTCCATCAATTCTATTTTATACTATTTTCGATACATTTGGCTTATTTTTCATATCTTAAACTTGTCTTAGGATAATCTTTCTGCACTATTTTATTTTAGTCTATATATGTATTTTTCATCCCTAGTTTTATCTTGTATTTAAACATTCAACCTTGCATTCGCATGTGATTGCTTATCTAACCACTATAATTTATTTTTGTTTTTTGATTATTATCTAGATCTTAGGGGTTTTTGGGTAATTCATTCTCAAAAATTTATCAGACACACATTGTCTATGCTACTATATATTAGACTGATTCTAAGCTCAATTTAATCTCATTGCTAAACAATATATGCTAATTATGATGATTGGCAGTTGCAAATAATAGTAATTATTATCATAGCCATCTGCAGATGTACTACTATGCTTCTAAGGATATTGCTTACAATGACTGTTGATCTCATTCTATTTAAGCATAAAAACAAATTGATCAAAGACAGAGCTATTCATCATCATTGATTTGTATAGTTTGATTATTCAAAGTATGATCTCAATGAAGTAATATTTATGGATGGATTATATTCCCTAGCAATAACCACTCTTACCCATCCATTTGAACTAACCACAAAAGTAATGTGGATTAGCATAAATCACTTTTATTTGATTTAAAGATAAGAATATTTTTACACTTTGTGGCACTAGTTCTCAAAATTCAGATGACTTAGTTAACTATTCTTGTTACTTTATAATTAATTATTTTATTCTTGTAAGTTATTAGCAGTTTAGTACAATTTGGAAGCACTTGGAACTTTCTTTATGTACATTAGGTGATCCACAATCACATGTATAAATGCATTCATGTTGAGAATTAAATAAAGAATATTTGACAAGAAAATTTGAAGAATATTTACATTCATGTTGCATTATAATAATATACAACTTATACTGCTTAATGAGTCTATTTGCATATATCTCTGATTGTCCTTAATCACTTATTTAATTCCCTTTTTGACTTCATCAAAAATAGTCGCAAATATGGACGAAATCATTAGTTATTTATATATAAATAATACATCTTAAAATAAATATTTACATTTGTTTATTATCTAAAAAAATATTGAAAGTCTTAACTTCTCATTATTAATTTTTCCAAAGTTGTTCTTCAATATCATAATTTTGCTGGTTCTTATTCTTAGTAGATTCAATTTTCTTCCATGAAAATTTTTAAATTTCTTCATTTGCTGACTTTCAGTTTTTCGCAGATCTTTGATTAAAAGATGGACTATCAATTCAGAAATACTTTCAATGATGTAAGGCAGATCCTAGGCATTTTATTAACATTTTTAGGTTGTATGTTTACTATTTTTACTAGGGAATGCACTTTTAAATAATAAAAGTGATTCAATTAACGATTGCATATTAGTAAATTATATAATCATTTGTATAAGTGGTGAAGCTATAATTGAAAAGTAACAATGGCAACGGATTGTTGTTCAACTCTATTTTAGCGCTATCGAAGTATTTCTCCTCTATAATAACTTCTGTTAAATTTAGAGAAAGTTATATATTTGAGTTTTCAAACACTCGTGATTAATGACTATATTTTACTCTTTTCATCTATTTTCTATTTTCCCACTTGACACTTTATCTTACTTTGAAATTGAAAAGCAATCTATTTTTATTTGGAAAATGATAATTTGTTTACCAGACGATGAGTTTGTTTTACAATCTTTCTGCAGCTAATGATTCATTTAATTAATAAATTAAATACCGATGAAAATAATTATAATTACATTCTCTTTTCTTGATCTTCAACAATATTTTAATAAAACTATAAATATATTACCAATATTTTAGTTTATGAAAATTGAGGTTTTAAACCTAAAATATAAAATTATCTTTACATCATTACTAAAATAAAAAAAAATAGTTTTTTTGCTACAAAAATTTGTTTCATAATAATCAATTTTGAATTTATATATTAATTTCACTAATAGTTATTTACATAAAATATTTGAAATAGTTATAAATTTTATAAATAATCAAGTTTTATTCCGTCAGTGAGACTTTAAGTTATCATGAAAAAAACCAATTGATTTTTTTGTTTTATATAATAATAAATATTACAGCATTTTTATCATCTTTACTCAATTTTAACTATCGAAAAAAAAGGATTTAAATCCTGAATTTGTTCGAATGATTCAGAATTTATAATGCTCCGGTGGTAAAGAACTTTATTATATATATATATATATTAGTGCATATAAATCATTTTCATAGACATAAACACTTTAAAAAAATATATACTGTATATAAAAAAATATGTAAATAAACATTTTAAAAATATTATGTATCTACTAATACAACAGTTGTAATTTTATAATAACACATTTCATGACTTATGCCCAACACCTAATATTTTTTTCTCTCCTTAATATGTGACGACGTTTTGAACTTTCTACTCCCATGCCTTCTCTTTTAGCCAAATTCTATAATTTTACTGTTCTACATTTTTCTATTTTATAGTTCATAAAATGCTATCGTTTATTTACACATATGTATGTATATATTAAAGGTAAGACAATATATTTATTTCAATTTCCTGACATGGTTTATAGGCCTACGGCTATTGCATATTTAATATATAGTAGAAATAACATCTCTTTGCTACTATATGTATATATTCATGAGTAAAACAAAAATTAATTTACTTAGCTTCAACACTTATTTAAAAGATGCCTGATTTCTAGTCCATAGTTTTTGTTAAATCCAATAACAATTAATATTATTGTAATCTAAACATTAAATACATTTATCTCTGTAATGCGATAAAATGTGAAATTATTATTTTTGAAATAAATTTAGTCTGTTTCTTGATTTTTTTTAATACATCAGAAAATGCATACAATTAAATATATATTGTAGATATTTTTTTTTTCTTAATATAAAAATTATGTTGTGAACTTAAAAATAAGTTTTTAAACAATGCTAATCCAGAAATAGTTTCTATGGTAACACCATCTGGGATAATCATTGATTATCAAATACTTTATTGCATTTACATTCCCATCTCCTTATTAGTCTCTATATTTTCCCTTTACCATAAAGCTTTGGAATTCAAACTTGGAAGCAAATCAGTTGAATATTCAACACCCACTTTTAATTTATCATTCAAATTAAAATCCCAAAATCCAAATCAGATTACGATTTTTAATTCAGGTCAATCTTCCTGAACATATATATTTATATATATGTCATATCAAACACATCAAGATAAAGAAAGGAACGAGTTGATAATCTGAAATTATATTTTAAGGCTATATATGTAGAAAGTGGTATAAAAAAGAAGTTAAATTATTTTGTAATGATTAAAAAATAAATAGTTTATTGTTAAAGTAATTTTTTCTCTCACTAATAATAGACATTTTATAGAACTTTTAATCGAACAAAATTAATATATATTTTTTTTACTATACTGCATAAAGTAATAGCATGTTTTTAACTGTTGTTTTTTAAAGATTTATTGTTTTTAATAACAAACATATGATTAATAATAACCAAAAATATATGAAGCTGTTTGATTTGCTTTGATTTTTTATTATTCTACATGTCGAAAAGAAAACCTTCACACTCAGTTTATTTATAGATGAAGTATAAAGTGTATTGGACACCAAATTGGAATTGGGACCAAAAAATAATAGCAGAAAAGTGGCTAAAAAAAATTTAAATTTTTTTTTAAGCATAATATAAAAAATAACTCCTTTCTTTTTTACTATAAGGTAGTATGTTGGCTAGTCAAAGGTTAGGTATTGTTTGTTTGTTTTTTTCGTTAAATATACATTCCTCTTCTAATTAAACACTTTTCTTATTTTTACTTCATTATTATCCATTAATATTTTTAGGATTACTATTCATTAAATTACAAACTTAGCAATAAATGATTGAGTTTTGATTTTATTAAACTCATAACTTACATTAAAACAGGCAAAACTCTTCATACAGTAGTGCCACTTAGTGCAAGCCAGAGTAATCAATGGATGCCAGAAGGCTTGTGCATAAAATCCCTATTTGGTGCCTACTACTAGACAGGGATTTTATGCATAAGCCTTCTGGCATCCATTGATTACACTGGATTGCACTGAGTGGCATTACTGTATAGAGTTTTGCCTGATTTTAATAGCAACCTGCTTTAATAACAGTTATGAGCAAGCATAAGAAATGGTGATCATGTGATGTTTAGTGGTTTATAACTTACATTTTAAAATACTATAATAATAAGAAAAAGATATTAACCCAAAGAAACAAAATAAACATTACATTTTATCCTCACTATACAAAATCTTGATCTATTTTCACAAGAGATGAAAATAGTTTCCCTAAAATTTTAAAAGTATAAAAAAGAAAACTTTATTATATCTATAAAAAACACAATAATTTACAAATTGCCTACATTTCAAATATAGGCTTTTTCAAATTGAAATAATTTTATTCTCTGATCTATGCAGAAAGTTCATTACTAATTTACAATATGATTCTCTTTCCCAATGTTATTCTCTCTAAATCCACATATCATTACACATCAATTTTATTGGTGGTATTCTTTGTTTTACTTGTAGCTATTCACCAGGGCTACAAAGTAAAGTAAATATTTTAATAAAGCAGACAGCAGGTTACAGTTTAAAGCTTCTACCTATGTCTTGGCAATTATGTTATTAGATACTACATGTCTGGAAAGCAATGATTCTTTATATGTCTGGCGGCTTTTAGTCTGTCTATATGAGAATCATTGTTATCATGAAAATATACTGAAAAATATTCTTCATAAAGTAGCTTGCTTTCTTATTTCTATAGATGTAAGATTAAGTTTTTTTTATTGATGCCAGTATTGTTTAGTATTAGAATCATTTGAAGAATATTACTGACATCTTTTTTACTTGGACAACAGGGTGCCAGCAGCAAATATTTTATAAATGATTCATGCTTAAACTGTGGCTCAACTATGTAAAGTTAGTACTGAATTCCTTTAGAAATCTAAAATCTGTAGTTTGTTAATATGTATTCTTTGAAATGTCTTTTATAAACCTCCCATGTCACTACCCGTTTCTTATTAAAAATAATGATATTTCCCATAGTTCAAAAATTAACCCGCTCATCTGCTTAGATTATTTTTCAAAAATATTTTCTACCTTATTGTCTTGTTTTCCAAATTTTTAAATGCTTAAATACTTCTGGTTTCAATAGACAATAAATTGTTTTGAAATTATAACTTCTAATATTTGTAATTTTATACAAATTAACAATTTATAGTTTGAAAATATTGTTTATATACATATTATAACTTGACAATCAGAATTGTATACAATAAATTCAGACTTAAATATAACCTTTCACTAGCTCCAATATGGATGAAATACTATAAAAATACTGAAAATCCGTAGAAAGCTATATGTAAACTAACTGTCATTAAATGTAAAATGTAGAGTCACCTAAGGCTGACTTACATGTAGAGCGTGATTTATCTCTATACTAACGTAATGCTCTGCAGGTTAAGTATGTCAATAAATAGTAAGCTTATATATGATCAAAGTTAAAATGTAGGTGGCTTATTTTATATTTTATGTTTACTAACAGTTAGTTTACATATAGCTCGCTAGGAGTTCTCAGTAGCTGAGGGTTTACAGTACCCTATTATTTCATCTATATTTGAGCTAGTAACAGATTTACATCACTTAATTGAAGATTAATTTAATATTAAGAGTTTGTTAAATATAAGATTCAGCCTTTTCCTCTAATTACTTAAAGTGATTTCAGAATATAGTAGTCTTGAAATTAAGTCAGTATATAGAAATCACCTGTAAGTGTAAGTATGTCAATAAATGGTATGCGTATATACGATCAAAACTAAAATGTAGGTGGCGCATTCTACATTTTACTTTACTGAAATCGTTAGAGACGAAGTGTGAGCAGATAAAGGGATTACTGAGTAGGAATGATAAGGAAGAAATAGATGAGGAAGTCCAGAAGGTGGTAGAGAAGGTTGTGAATGAAGCAGAGAAAGTAGACTATGAGACAGTATTGATAGGCGATTCATTAATAAGAGAATGTGGAGATATAATTGCAAGGGAAAATAGAAACAGGTATGTAAGAGTATGTTTGCCGGACTAAAATTAGGGATGTTACAGATAAAGTAAAGAAGCAAGGGAATAGAGATGTATATGTTATGGTAGGGACTAATAATTTATCAGAGTCATCAGAGAGAGTAATGGGTGAGTACACAGAACTGATTAGGAATTTAAGAATGGTTAAAGGAAGAGTAGGAATAGTTGGATTATTACCAAGATTTGATAAAAGGTATATGTTAGATAGGGCATGTTCTATAAATGAGAGATTGAAAGAATTGTGTGAGAGAAATGATGTTACATTTGTGGATGTGTGGGATTTTTTTATTGGGAAGAGGGAATTATTTGGTAAATATGGGTTGCACTTAGGAAACAAGGATGTGAAGATTTAGGGAGTCTGATTTATAAAGAATATAGTTCAGGAAACTTATAAAGGGGGGGGGGGATTTTAAATTGTAGTGTTATTAAAAAGAAGAAGAATGGATGGGAGGTAAGGCATAAACAAAGAGCAGTTGATTTAGATATAAATGTAGATATGGAGAGGGAATGGGTCTGTAAAATTAACGATAGGCAAGTTATTTATAAGCATAATGGAGAAGAAAGAATAAAAAAAAAATTATAAAAGAGTAGTTAGGAAAGAAAAAATTGTTAAAATTGGGTATTTGAATATGCAAGGTGATAGAAGATCAGAAAAATGGCAGGAATTAAACAAAGCAATTGAAAATGAAGAGCTTGAGGTATTAGCAGTAGTGGAACACATCTAAGAGAAGAAGAACCTGTTTTGGAAGATTTGGTATGGCAGGGTATAAATAGAAAAGAGAAAGAAAAAAGGGTGGTGGTATAGGTGTTATATCAAAAAAATATTTAAATACTGTTAAATGCCAAGAACATTTGTGGTTTGAAATAAGGTTAGGAAAACAAGAATGGATGGTGGTTATAGTTTATATAGCTACTGGAGATAGTCAAACTATAATGAAATGGAACAATAGCATATATGAGTGCCTAGTTAAGGATATACAGAGTTTTAAAGAAAAGGGGAAGAGAATAATGGTTATAGGAAATATGAATGGGCATATTGAAGAAATTGATGATGTAAACAATAAGAATGGACAGCTTTTGAAGAAAGTTTGTCAGAGAGTAAATTTGAGCATTGGAAACTTAGCTAATATTTATGAGGGACAATATACATGGTCTAGGAATAATATATCTCACACAATAGATTATATATTGGTAGAGAAAGAGGGAATGAATAAAGTATGGAAAATTAAGTGTTTGATAATGAAGAGAGAGTATGTAATAGTGATCATAATTTTGTAGTAATTGAAATGGTTAGTAATGTGGTGAAAAATAGGAATAAAATGGAAACAATAGTGAAAGATGTGGATGGAAAGTGAATGATAAGAATAAGTTAGAAGAGTATGAAATACAAGTTGAAGAAACCATGGGAGAGTTTGTTGGAAATGAATATGAGGACTGGTGTGATGAAATAGAAAAAGTGGCAAATAGGATTTTAGGTGAGAATATTAAGAAGAATAAAAGTAATAGAAAAATGAGAGTTAGTAAAAGTGTAAAAGAGAGGAAAAAAACATGCAGAGAATATAAGTGTGCTATTAAGAACAAAGAAAGTGAAAAAGATATTAATGCTAAATGGGAAAAGTACTTAGAAAAGAAGAAGTTAGCTAAAATAGATAATTATAGAGAGAGAATGAAACTAAATAGTAAATTATTGGATGATATTAATAAAAGTGGAAGAGATGGGACTAAAAAAATTTGGAATTACATTAAAAGGAGAAATTTAGGGGAGAGAGAGATAGTATTACTGGATGAGGAGGGAATAGAGTGTAGCTAAAAAAAGAATTAGAGAGAATATTCAATAGTTATGTAATGGATATAGAAAAGTTGTTAGATGTGAAGGAGAGGGATAGAAAATATGAAAGCATATAATAATGGGAATATTATGTTTACAGAAAATGAACTGAATGAGGCAGGGAAGAAATTGAGAAGTGGTAAGGCAAGAGGATTAGATGGACGGGCTGCAGAGATGGTAATGATTTGGGCCATAGGGCAAAAGTAAAGTTACTATCATGTTTTAATAAGATGGCACAGAAGAGAGTTTTTCTGGGTAGCTGGAGTAATACAAGACTAAGATTATTATTTAAAGGAAAAGGTAAGGATCATAGAAAGTTAAATAATTATAGACCAATAGCAGTAACATCAGTTTTATATAAAGTTTTTTTCATATATGGTGGCTGGAAGAGTTGCAAAATGGATAAAAGAAAATAATGTACTGGGGAAAATGCAAGGAGGTTTTAGGTCAGATAGGCATATAGGAGATAGTTTATTTGTAGTTACACAACTTATAGATATGAGTAGAAATTCAGGTAGCCAGTTATCTATGAGTTTTATGGATATAGAAAAGGCATATGATAGAGTGAATAGAAATAGATTATGGATAAGTTTAGCAAATCTGGAAATGGATGAAGCTTTAGTGGATGTTATTAAGAAATTATATGAAAATAATTACTATACATATCAATTAGGGGATGTAGAATCAGTTAAAGTTAAAAATGGGGTGGGACTGAGGCAAGAATGCCCTAGGTCACCTATTTTGTTTGTGTTGTATTTGAGTGAAATAGGGAAAGCAATAGAAAGTCTAGGAAGAGGGATAAAGATACTATTAACAGGTGGCAAGAGAGTATATACATTGTCAGGTCTTTTTTGCAGATGATGTCTTTTTGTGTGCAGAAAGAAGCGAAGATATGGAAGTTATGCTGAGGACATGTGCAAGGGTGGGTAAAGATATGGGGATTAAATTTCATGAAGAAAAACAAAATATAATAATGGTGAATACTGGGGAAAGAGAAGACAAAGATTTCTTATTGGGGGATATAAAGTTGTGGTGAATAGATGTAGTTATTTGGGAATCATCTTGAGTAATAAGAAAAATTGCTTGGATGAATGGGAGAAAAAATTGATAAATGAAGCAAAGAAAAGAAAGGGATTGATAAAGAAGTTAACAGTGTTTTCATATAATAAATATGATGTAGTTAGAATTGTATGGGAGTGGCAGTAGCAGGGTTAACATACGGCAATGATGCATTATGTGTTAGTAAAGGGGTATTAGATTGCTTAGAAAAAGTACAAAGGAAAGTAGGAAGACATGCATTAGATGCTGAGGTGTGGACAGCAAAAGAGGCAATTCAAGAGAAATGGGATGGTCAAGTTTTTATATGAGGAATGCAAAAAGCAAATTGAAAATGTTTGGTAGATTGCAGTTTATGGATAATAAAAGAATAGCCAAAATAGTATTTAATTGGGTTACAAATAAAGAGCAGGCAACAAGATGGGCAAGAAAGATAATGCGGTATGCAGAAGATTTGGATAAAGAATTTGTCAGTATACTTGTACAAAAGATGGGATGATTGTGTTAGGAGGATTGTTGAGTGTTATAGTGAAAAGGAATGGGATAGAAGAATAGATGCATTAATAAAGAATAGAGAGTTGGAGAGATGGAGAACTAGTATGGAGAGTAAAACGAGTTTAAATATATATAGAAGTAAATGGAACATTGGGTGTGAGTTAATTTATGATAATAGTAAGGAAAGTAGTTTATTGTTTAAGGCTCGAATGGGATCTTTAGCAACAAGGGAATATACACGTAAATGGAAAAATATGGATGATTTAATCTGCAAGTTGTGTAAGGAAGGCATAGAAAATATTAGGCATCTGTTACTTCAATGTAAATGTTTGGAAGCAGAAAGGGTACAAATAATGAAGTTATGGAAGGTTAAATATGAACAAAGTGATTATACAGAAAGTGAGTTATTGGTTTTTATGCTAGGTTTGGGAAAAAATAAGGGGGATTTAGATATGAAGGTCATGGAGTTGACAAAGATTATGTTGTGGAAATGGGATGGAGCAGATTATGGGAAAACTTAGGGTGGACAATGGAAAAGGAAGTTAAAGTGGCTAGCAGGTTTCTCTGGGAATAGCTGCTGAGAGATTCCTGACTCCATTTAAGGAGAAGTCACAGTACATCACATCACATCACTGACAGTTTACATAAGCTCTCTGAGGGTTTTCAGTACTTCTGCATTATTTCATTTAATAAATTTGGATAGTAAATTATTTTCTCTTTTGGCAAGTACTTTGTTTAACTGGCCAAATGTACCACTACATGAAACAACTGTATATATTTACAAATTTTAAATTCCTGTCTTGAACACATTTGAAAATCACTAAAGCAATTAATTCCCTTTTGAATTTTTCTTCACAGAATCAAAATGCTCTAAATCAGTGGTCTTCAACCAGGCTGTGCTAGACTGGCAAGAATGTTAGTAATAAGAAAATAATAAGATTTTAAACTTTTAATTAATATAAACAGTTTTTATTTATTTTTTCATCACATTTTTATCCTGTTAAAAAAAAGAAACAGAACAAAAATGAAATCTAATCAATCATACATAAATTAATTTGTTTTTCTATTTATCACAAATATTTACGGAGGGGTAGAATTAATTTTTTTATTATTTTTCTAAAAAAAATCAAAATTAAAAAAAAAAGTTTTTTATTATACAAACTCCAGTTGTCTTTTGATGGCCAATCATGGCTGCTTGCGGCATTGTTTATGTGTTAAAACAATAAAATGTAACGTTATCAGGCCGCAATTTTAAAAATACAGTGACTTTTTTGATCTCTTACATTCTCTGTTAATACAATATTTCATTTTTAGTGGGGTTTTTTGGCTTTAACTTTTATTTTTGGAATCAATTTTTTTTTACCTTTTTGAAAAATAAAAACCAAAAAATAACTTCTGCCTCTAACTTTTACAAAGTATTTCTCAATACACCCACCCCCACCCCAAAATAAAGTAAGATCAAAACTTTTGACTTTTTCAAGTTTCAGGGTTTTTTTTGTTTTGTTTAAAAATATGGCCACTTTTTTTTGGCCTGTAAGGTGATATCTTTTTTGCCTTTATTTGTATACCACTAATATACTAAAACTTTTATTTTTAAAACCAATTTTTATTACCTTTTTTAAAAAATAAAAGCAAACCAAAAGTAACTAACTTTTATCTCAGTGAAGTCAAAGTATTTCTCACCCCCACCCATCCTCAAATTAAAATAAGATCTTTTTTGGCTTTAACTTTTATTTTTGAAATCAATTTTTCTCATCTTTTTTTAAAAAGAAAAACAACCAAAAAATTTCTGTCTCTAACTTTTACAAATCCACCCCCCACACTCAAATTAAAATAAGATCAAAACTTTTGACTTTTTCAAGTTTCATTTTCTTTTCCTTTTTTTGTTTAAAAATACGCCCACTTTTTTTTTTGGCCTATAAAGCGATTTTTTTTTGGTTTTATTTGTATACCGCTAATATACTAAAACTTTTATTTTTAAAACCAATTTCTGTTAACCTTTTTTTAAAAATAAAAACAAACAAAAAATAACTTTGCCATTTTTTTTTTTTTTTTTTAGCTTTATTTCTAAGACACGATATCTATTTTACCATTTTTTTTAAAAAAACTTTTCCTATTAATTACATTTTTTGATCCTTTCAACGCATCAGCACAAAAAAAAATTACAATAACATCAAAAAACTTCAGACTTTTACACGTTTCACTTTTTCGGATTTAAAATACTGCAAATTTTTTTTTGACTGTACGGTGATTTTAATTATGCGATTTCTATTTTGCCCTTACTACTATCAAAAGACAACCTCCATATATATATATAACCATCTTGTATATTTAACATTAAATACAGATATTACATTTATCATAATCATTGCCATGTAATTACACTAGCTATGATATTTCCCAACATTCAGGTGAATAACATTTTATTCTTGCATGTTTTAACAATGAAATAATAAACATAGAAATGCAAGCACATTAATGAGAACGATTGTTATTATAGTTTTCTGTGTTCAGCAAGTGAAGGTAAGCAACACCATTATAATACACAATAACTAGTGTGCTGTTTTGATCAGTTATAACAATTATGCTTATCTAAGGCTAAGCAGGTTACATCTTTAAAAAAATTTATCTCTAAACTTCTGCCAGTTCACAAAATCTTATATTTATTTTTGCCAGTCCACAGGTGTGAAAAGGTTGAAGACCACTGCTCTAAATAATTAAGTTGTAAATTTGTTCCTAATATACACACATTTGGAGATATAAACTTTTTCTTATATAATATTAAATGGCCATTTATTTTCTACTTTATACTGAACTTTTTAGCTATGAGGATATGCATAGAAATCTTTATTTTTAAATTAAAAAATAGTAAATAAATGAATGTTTTTCTTGTTCTAATGTTCTTTTAAACTCAAGATCGGAAGAGACAGAAGTTGTTCCAATCCTTGGATCTATCTGCCACTGCACAAACTATGCAGGGTATGAATGATAAAATGGCTTTATTACTTGGAAATTCATAAAAGGTTCAAGTGCTGGAAATGACAGAATTGAATGTGATCAGAGGATCTAAAGATGCAATGCCCTCACTTTATCACTGCCCAAATCGCAGGGCATTTCAAGCCTCTTTCTTATTTAAAATTCTTTACACTTTTTTGTTATTTTAGTTTTAATTTTATATTGATGTTGTGTTCAGAATCACAGTTGTCACTATATGAATATATATTTTTCATATCAAATATTTATATATGTATAAATATATTTTTAAATATATATATTTTAGGTATTGAGAAGCTGTCAGTGAGACTGGTGCGATTTAGCCAAGAAGAAAGTGAACTTTTAGAATATGTAAAAGCAAAATTTTCTAAAGTCTTTAAAGATTCAAATTTCTCTTTCTATTTATCAATTTAATAAATAAGCAAATAAAGGACATCACACTTTTTTTGTAAACTATTCACACTTTGTCGCAAACATTCAAGAGGAAATCAAAAGCCTCTGCTTGCTTTGGGTTAAATTAAGAAATTTATTGAAAGAAATCATCAAATGCATCATATTCTAATCATTATATTGACATTCATCTGGTTAATTCATATTAATAAGACATGTTTATCTTTCAGATAACAATAATTAGAAACTCATTTGATTTAAAACAAATGAGTACCAATATATATATATATATATATATATATATATATATATATATATATATAATATTTAAATACATGTATATTGTCTATACTAAATTTAATGTAATTAGAAGGACTTGAACTCAAACTTTCAAGATTCCTACAGCTATCCAGTCCATCTTATACAGCTGATACACATGACCACATGCACATGAAAAAGATGAATGATCTCCAATACACATATTTAGTGCTGAACCAGCACTCATCAGTTGGTTCAGACACCAATAGCTGAAGACTTGAATGGTGGAGAACATTGGAGCTTGGCCATTAAAGCTTGAAGATTTTCTATCTTAATATAAACTGAGCACTCATTGTATATATGTGTGGGAGATGGTGATCTGGATCAACTGATGAGTGCTGGTTCAGCATGAAATACATATATTGCAAATCTTTTTTTTTCACATTTATGTGGTGGTATGGAGTATCAATTGTATAAGATGGAATGGATAACTGTAAGGAGCCTGAAAGTCTGAATTCAATTCCTTCTAATAAATATATTGTAACCCATCAATTGGTTACAGATCATAAACCATATAAAGATCACCACATTGGCTCCCAAAATCTGCCAACTGTAATTTTCCAATAAAAAATAGAGAATAGCGCAAAGCCTACAAATAAATTTATTAAATGCTCTTAATTCGAAATTCAAATCTCAGATACTTTTATATTATAAATCTTATGTAATCAAATACAATTATTGACGACAACAACAACAACAACAACAACAACAATAATAATAATAATAATAATAATAATAATAATAATAATAATAATAATAATAATAATAATAATAATAATAATAATAATAATAATAATAATAATAATAATAATAATAATAATAATAATAATAATAATAATAATAATAATAATAATAATAATAATAATAATAATAATAATAATAATAATAATAATAATAATTCAATTCAATTCAATTCATTTTATTTACCATACAAAACTACAGCATAAAGCCAATTACAGTATTGCACCATAACAAATATATAAATACATAAATGAGTTTAAATGACAAATTATTAATATAAGTATGTGCCATATTTCAATAAAAGATAATTAACACATTTAAAAATCTAAAGTAAAATTAAACATCAGCATATAAACAATTATTATTAAGACATTAATAATAACAAATAAATAAAAGGGATAAATATAAAACACATAACAAAATAATAAATAAAAAAACAATTTAACAAATATATATATATAAACAAATCCATGTTAAACCAATCAAATCTGGCATTTAAATTTAATAACATTACAAAATTGATTATAATCTAAATTGAAGTAATTAATATTACTACAAATCTGATTATATAAAGATGGTAGCCTAAATAAAGGAGAAAATCTAAGAACATTGGAATGACAAGTTTTAATGTAACAAACAGCTGACCGAGTATCATGAACATGAGATCTAATTATAACAGTAGAAATTGTGTTAGATAAAAGAACTATTTTATTAACAAGTTTATTAAGATATTTAAGATCTCTATATTGTCTTCTAGAAGAAAGATGAACAACAATTTTATTTCCCAAAGAAACATATTTAGAAAACTTATTAGAGACTGATTGTAATAAATTACATCCCTGTTTAGAGCTAGGATTCCAAATGACTGAACTATATTCAGTGATGGGAACAACCAATGATAAAAATAATTTAAATTTTGTATCACTACTGAAATGATAACCAAACCTTAGAATAGTACCTACAATTTTTAAAGCCTTACCAATAATCATTTCCAAATGAGGAAGAAAGGATCCATTACTAGAAAATATAACTCCCAAATCTTTTTGGGATTCAACGGAAGCAATTTTGTGAGAATTAATAAAATAAGAAAAATGCAAAACTTCAGATTTTTTAGAATATGAGACTAAGGAACATTTACTGAAATTAACAGTCATATTATTTAGATCACACCAAGCACTAAAATTATATATATATATCCTTTTAAAGAAGAGTGCAATCAAACACATATGTGATTCTTCTAAAGATTTTACAGTCATCTGCATAGCACAAAAGATAAGAAGATTTTAAGCAATCCTTAAGGTCATTCATATAAATGTTAAAAAGCATAGGTGCTAAAATACTACCCTGAGGAACTCCCAAATTACATTTAAAATTAGATGAAATAGTATTATTAAATTTAATATATGCAGTACGACCATGAAGAAAGGATTGAAACCAATAAACAAGCTTGGTAGAAAAACCCATTTGATATAATTTGTGAAGAAGAATACTATGGTCTACATTATCAAAAGCTTTTGATAAATCAAAATAAATAAGATCAAGTCTCTGCTGGTCCTCAATTGCATGAGCTATATGATCATAAATTGTTAGCAAATTAGTTTCTACAGATCTATTAGGTATAAAACCATGCTCTGAAGAAGAAATGAGCTTACTAACATCTAAAATAATTTTATTATAAACACCTCTCAAAAATTCTAGCAATAGTATGTAAAACAGAAATAGGTCTATAGTTATTAACACAATCACGTGAACCATTCTTAAAAAGTGGGACCATTTTGGCACACTTAAGCACATTAGGAAAAACACAAGAATTCAGTGATAAATTAAAAATAAATGCAAGAGGTACTGCAATAAATTCAGCTAGCCCTTTGTAAATAAATGAAGGAATATTATCATTTCCCAAACTAGAATGAATTTTAAGTCGCTTAATAGCTATAACAACATCATCCTTAGAAATATGGTCAATCATACAATGAACAGTTGAAGAATTACAAAATAATGCAATATTTGAAGATATTGTATCATGTGATGAATATACATCAGCAAAATGTTTTGAAAAGTCATTTGCACTTAAGGTGAAACCATGAGTAGCTTGAACCCTTTTTCTACCCAAACCAGACTTTTTAATGAAATCCCAAAATTCTTTAGGGTTAGATGAAATATTAACCTCAATTTTTCTAATATAATTCTTCAAATCTCTTTTATAAACATGCTTCACCAATCTTCTGAAATTAACAAAATTATTATAAAAAAAGATATTCTGTGTTTGAAAATAAAGTCTATGATGATAAGACTTCCTTTTAATAATTTTAATAAGATCGCATGAAAACCAATGAGGAAAACCCTTATAAAAAGGTCGCTTATTGGGAATATACAAATCAATAAAACTATTAAAAATCTTTAAAAACCCATCCAAGCAATGATTTACATCATTAAAAGAATACAAAAAATTCCAATTAACTTTAGAAAAGTTTCTACAAAAATCAACATAATTACCCTTCCCATAATCCTTTCTTGAAATATTAGAAAAATTAATCTTTGAGTGACAAACATTAATATAAAACTCAAAAGGTGGATGATGAGCATCAATAGGAAAATTAACAGAGACTACTTGAAAATTACTAACTACTGTTGAATTACATAAAATATAATCCAAAGTACGATGATAGGAATTAACAAATGGATTATATTGCTTAAGTCCTAAAAATTTACAGAACTTTAACATTCTAGAAGCCTTAGAAGACAAAACAGAAAAGTGTGTAGCAATTCTACCCTGATATAAATCCGGAATATTTAAATAACCAGTAATAATAATATTATCATAGCCAATCAGAAAATCTTCAATAGATGTCAAAAAATAATCAAACTCCAACAATGACAAAGTGGGTTTGAGGTAAACATTACCTAAAATAAATTTAAAATTGTGATTTAAAGTAATTTCACACCATGTAGATTCACAAAAAGAAGAAGAAAAATAAAGTTCTTTATAAAAAACATCTTTATGAAGAGCAATCAGAGTACAACCACCTCGAGAAATATTATCCATAGATCTGTCAGTTCACAAAATACTGAATCTATCATCAAGAAAAGAACAATCGGGAAATTGTTGATTCAACCAAGTTTCTGTAAGTAAAATAAGATCAAAATGTTCTGTTTCAAAAAATTGTTTAATTTGAACACATTTAGTTCTCATACCTCTGACATTCATGTAAAAACAAGAAAGAAATACCATGTTACCCACAAAAATAATGGAAACAACACAAATAAAACCAAAAAGAGAAGAAAAAAAGTAATAAAGAAAAAATAAATAAATAAAAATAAATAAATAAAATAAAATAGATAGTAAAACAAAATAAATTCCCTTAAAACCTTAGAGAACTAGCTAGAGATCCATAAAAAAAAGAAATGGAAGCACTGCAAGGCCATAAATTGGGGGATATTATTTCATTATGTTTATGTGCAGAAACAGAAACATAAAAGCAAGAAGACAGAATTATTCATATTAATTTTAAGACAAACAATACTAGTTTGTAAATTATTTTCAAGAAATACTGTAATATCTTTTGAACTGAGATTTACTGGCATATTAGAAAGAAAATATCTATTATAAGTTATATTGGTATTAGAATAAACATCAGCAAAATTAGATTTATTAAATCCATCAGATATATTAGTTTTATTAGTCCTTGAAAAAGCATTTTTACTAAAAGATAAAGAGGAGTATCCAGAATGATTTATCCAATAGTTACTATTTGAATGAAAGTCAAGTGAATGGGATCTATAAGCTGGAATAAATTTGGGAGCAAAATCTGGATAATTAAGAATTTTATGTCTAACAGACTTAGAATAAACATTAGCAAAATTAGATTTATTAAATCCATCAGAAATATTAATTTTTTTAGTTCTTGAAAAGTCATTTTTACTAGAAGATAAAGAAGAGTATCCAGAATGATTTATCCGATAGTTACTATTTGAATGAAAGTTAAGTGAATGTGATCTATAAGCTGGAATAAATTTGGGAGCATTATCTGGATAATTAAGAATTTTATGACTAATAGACTTTAGGGAAGATAAATTAACAGGAAGATCTTTATTATATCTTTTATCCATAAAAGAAGCACTCTGTAAATTATGAGCTGAAATGACTTTAGGAACTGCAGCCAGATCATTTAGTATTTTAGATTTCACAGACTTTAAAGAAGATAAAGTACCAGGAAAACCTCCATTATCTCTTTTCCCCACAAAAAAAAAATTTGGTGATTTAAATTTACCATGAGAAAAAAAACCAGAATCAGGAAAGCAATCACTAATGGAATTTACCTCAAGCCAGGATGAGTTATAAAAACATCTACTTTTAAATTTGAAATGAGGCAAATTCCTAAATACATTATTATTATTATTATTATTATTATTATTATTATTATTATTATTATTATTATTATTATTATTATTATTATTATTATTATTATTATTATTATTATTATTATTATTATTATTATTATTATTATTATTATTATTATTATTATTATTATTATTATTATTATTATTATTATTATTATTATTATTATTATTATTATTATTATTATTATTATTATTATTATTATTATTATTATTATTATTATTATTATTATTATTATTATTATTATTATTATTATTATTATTATTATTATTATTATTATTATTATTATTATTATTATTATTATTATTATTATTATTATTATGTTTCAAAGCAAAACTTTATTGAGTCTAAAAAGTTACAGAGTCATATATTGATTTTTTACAAATGAAAAACAAATTACAACTTTCAGTATATAAGTCTTTATCTTTTCTGCATCCTTTTTTTTTCTTCTTGTTTTTAAATTTGGTCTTCTATCTAGTTCAGTTTATGCTTGCATTTTTTTTTTTAAAGTTGGAAAAAATGCTGATGTTGAAAATGTCATCATCTATCTTATTGGTCTTTATATTTCATAGACTGGATCTCTGTTTCAAGTGTGACCATGTGGCTGCAAATATATCTGGTTGAGCTAGGATGCTGTCTCTTTTTCTTAACAGTTCTAGTTTTATTGAATATGTTGCTGGGTGGCGTCGAGGGTTATTGGCAAGTGCAAAAGTGCATCTGGTGCACCAGTAGGCATAAAGGCTGTATGTTGCTGCACGAATAGCAGGGTTATTGCCTTTTTTAAATGTATTTATTATTTCATCTATTGAAATGATAGCCTTTCTGTATGTGGTAAACATTGTGCGACGTATTGTTTCTAGGGCACTGCAGGAATGAAGAAAATGATCTTGTGTCTCTTCTTCTCTATGACATAGCCCGCACATGGGGTCTATATTGGTATAGAATCTACGAAATCTAAGGAAATGGGTTGTGGGTAGAGCATTGAGATTAAGCTTAAGTAGAAAATCGAATAATTTTGGTTCTAATGACCATTTTCTGAATTGTTGCAGTAGCTGCCTGTTGTCTATTCCAAGAACTGATGGATGTCGATTGGGTGTCTGGTTGGGATGTAGTATATTGTAAATGTCCCAGTATGTATACTTGTTGTCATTATTGAGTGATATTTTGTTGTATATTGGCTTGAGTTCTTCAATCAGTGTGGATAGATATCCATATGAAGGGGGTGGTCTGTCTGTGGGTATTATACTGATTACACACTCCAGGTCTGGAAATCTTTTTATGGTTGCTGTTATTAGATTTACTGATTTCTGTGTGTAAAAAACATTGATTGTATGGAGTCCAAGTCCATTGCTATGTGGTGGTCTGCTCAGATTTTTTAAAGAGATTGCCACTGTCTTTCTCTTCCATATTAGTTTGTTACAGATTGACGAGATTTTAGATATGAATGTTTTTGCAAATTTGATTATAGGTGTATAGTATGTAATTTTTGTAGTTATAAGTTGATTAAATAGTGCTACCTTTGCATATATTGACAGGTATGACTTTTCAAGTGAGGCTGTGATTTTTTCAGCATCTATTTTTAATTTATTTTGAATTTTTTGCCTCATTCCATTGGTTCCAAGGTAGAATGGGAAACCAAGGAAAGCAGATGGTTTACCATTAAACATCTCTGTACAGTGCTTGCCTGTGTATATTGACCATGCAGCAGTTTTATTTGTGTTAATTTTTAAATTAAAATTTGAGGTATAATTCTTGATTATCTCTTGTGTAACGAGCACAGACGTTCGTTACATTGTTTTTTTTTTTTAAATTTATTAAACATGAAAGTAAATTAAAAAGTTCGCATTTAAAAATTTTCTTTAAGAATTAAAAATTGAAATTAAATATCATCTTAAACTCTTATATATTAAATCGCACAGATAATGAAAAATTATTAAAATAAAACTTTATTAAAGAAAAAGTATTTTAAAACTAAATTTTAAAAAGATTTGGAGATGAAATTATATCTTTAAATTTATCTTTAAATATATTTTTGATTTGGAAAACAGGTTAATTAATCAGAAATGGAAATGATTGTTAATTAGTTAAATGTAAACCAGCCTTCGGCATTTAAATGTAAAAACACCGGTCATTTAAGAAAACAATAAAAACTGTTAGCAAATAAGAAGAAATCCCTATGGAATCGGACCGCAGCGAAAGGACCATCGCATCGGTGACGTAATGTAAATTCAATCCTTCACATTAATATAAAAGGAAAATTTGGAAATTATTAATCAGTGACTGGAAATTGATTATTACGATGTGACTATATGTAGTAGTACGGAGTTGGAGGAATTGACAGACGCACGGTCAATTCTTTCAGCTGTTAAAGAAAGGAGAAATGAACTATCGTTTCCTAAATTGAGGACCAACTAAATTAAAAAACCTCCGAATGAATAAATAAAACAACGGCTAAATGGATACCAATTTTAGGACGGCGTGGGAATTTGCATTCATGGCAAGCAACGGATAAAGTTGGACGTTTTAAAAATCGTAAGAACTTATATATTCACTTGAAACAATAAGAACTCTAAATTTTAAAACTTTTTAGTAAATAATGCAATAGAATCCTATCTGACCAAACTAAATTAATAATGTTATTTGATGTATTTTTTTTCTTATTTATTTTGTAAAATCATTTCCATTTATTTATTTTTTGTTCTTTAAGTTTTATTATGATTGTTGTTTTCTGTTAAATTAATTATAAAAATGTTAAACTTAAGTCGGGCGTGAATAGCTGTATAGATTCGTAAAGTTATATTAGGGGAGGGTAATCTTAGGTTATTTATGTCGTTGTTAGATTGGGTCAATGGATTGGATATATTGATGTAGTTAATAGATGTAATCGGAGATTCGCTACGGGCAGAATCGTTTATATATACGCCGCACTCACCCGTTTGCCTATGGAAGGAATTATAAGACGGAGAACGCAGTTCCTTTCTATGGAGTTTTTTTTTTTTTTATTGTTCTTCTCGTTAGATAGATGTAATATTCCTATCTGATTGAGAGTCAATGTCTTTTCTTAATTCTTTTGGTGCTGCCGTATTTCGTATTACATTGAATACATCGATGTATCAGATGGATTGATGCCAGTTTGACTGCGAATTTTAGCCTAAGGTTAAATAGGGATAGAATATTTTAATTTCAATGCAAATCTATGTAGTATTCATACTCGACCCTAAATAAAAATGCATTAAATTTAAGTTGTTTATAGACGCTTGCATGGATTGTTTATCGGTTAACTATGTTTTGCGTTTTCATATTTGATCAAAATATATAGACATTCGATAAATAATGATACCTTACGGTGAGTATCTAAAATGTATTTATTCGGATGTCTTTTAAGTTATTGGTGACAATGCAAGTATCTTATGGTGAATACTATTGGGTTACATATAAATTTCCCTCCGCAATTGTCAGTAATCAATAATTTTATATTTTGGTCGCTTATGTTTACTTTGGAATGTTTTTAACCGTGTAATCTATGTAACCGATCTATAGCAACTTATTATAACAAGCTTTTATAATCCCATCTGTGCGAACTTAATTAAAATGTAAACTTAAAATATAATAGAAATTAAAATGTAAATTAAAATCTAAGGTAAAGTTAAAAATAATGTTAAAAATGTAAACTAATACTAAAATAATTTTAAATCTTATATATATGTGCATAAATAAATGTTGGTATGTTAATTACTGGCAGTGGCTTATTTTATTTATTTTTTTAATATTGAAATATAATTAGATAAGATATTATATTATTTAATCTCTGCTATTCCACTGAGCTAGTGACATGGGCTAACGACCGGATGCAAAATTTAAAAAAAAAAAAAAAAAATATTTTTTTTTTTTTGACTTACGTATCTGCCTGCTTTATAAATTTTTCTAGGTTCAAATGCCTAGATGGCGCCCCGTAGTGCAGTTTACGTTAAGTCGCATTCTCCGGATCGTTACACTTGTAATATGGGAAGGTTCTTTTTAGAGGGGAGGAAAACGGTTACATCGTCCATATAGGCTATGCATGATATATTTAAAGCAGTGTTTGGAATTTGAATGCCTTTTATTTTTTTCTGTATCTCTATTAATAGAGGATTTATATATATTGTAAAGAGCAAGGCACTTAGGGGGGATCCTTGTGGGATGGATTGACTCGGTCTGAAGGCTGGTGATTTTTTTCCATTCAATGTGATGTGAATTTCACGGCTGAGTAGCAGATTTGCTATTATATATAGTAGGGATGGAGGTGTTGTTGTTTTTTTCAGCACGTCTAATAATTTGGCTATAGGCACTGAGTCAAAAGCTGCCTCAATGTCTAGTTGAACTATAATTGGTGCATATTTCTTTCTTTTTTTTACTACTTCAATAATTGTTTTGTACATTAAGGCACCCTGGCCAATGGATGATCCTTTTTTGGCATATTGTGCTGATGATAACACAGGGAGTATGTGTTGTTCTATTTTTTCCTTTATCACTCTTTCAAGAATTTTTATTCCTAAAGGTCCCATTGAAATTGGTCGTAGATTAGATAAAGATGATATTGCTGTTGGTTTTTTGTTAAATGGAACCATTGCAATTGGGTATAGACTTTGTATGTTGTAAATTTTTTGGGATATGTAATTGGCTAGATCGCACAGGTATTTTGCTGTGAAGTGACTAAGATGTTTGAACACAAATTTGGGAATTCCTTGTGGTCCTGGGTGACATGTGTTTGTTATTGTTGCAAGTTGAAATACAATGTCAGTTGTTGTTATTGGTGTGTCTGTTTCAGGGTCTCCAAATATGTCTTCATTTGGTATGTACACACTCTGTTTTTGCAGTTTTTTTTTAAAGTGTTGATATATTGGGTTTATCATGTTATATCCAGCTGTTATAGAACCATCTATTTCAAGTGCCATAGGCACTCTGACTGTGGATGGGTATCCCAATGCCCACCGTATGTATGCTCTGGTCCAAGTATGTTGTTGTGTAAGGCATATTTTTTTCTTTTTTATTGCTACATATTGCTTTAGTGTATTGCATGTATTGTTGTACATTTCTGTAAGTTTTTTAATTTGTGTTTGATTATCTGTAGTTGGTCTGGAAATGGTTATTCTTTTATGTAGTTCATCTGCCAATGCTAATAATCTGGTGGGGGGTGTTGAGTTGCAGGTAATATGATTGATGTTGAAAGAAAGTATATTGGTGAATGCTATATACTTTTGTACTGGATCAAGTGACATGTTTTGAAGTTTTTGGAGCATTATATATGTTTCTGAATATAGGAATTCAGTTGTTTGTGCTGGAAGAAGTATTCGCATAGTCTTTTGGAGGGCTATTGTTGTATTCTGTATTTTTGTTAGGTCGAGGGTGATGAACTGAGCAGCATGATCTGAGATTATAGATGGACAGAGTTCAAGATTAAAATAATGATGTAACATTGGTGAGTAGAAACACAAATCAATAAGTGACTTATATCTATTGTTATTAAAAGATATTGAGTTTGATGGGAGAAAACCCTCAGCACTCATAAGTGGGATTGTTATTTGATGGATCCATTTGGTGACAAAAGTTTGGTAGGTCATGTTGAAATCTCCCAGGAGTATTATGGGATTTGGTGTTGCTGTAAGCATTGAATTTATTGTTGCTATTATTCTGGAGATGATGATGGGGCCTGGTGGTATATATACAAATACTAAGTTAAGTGTGATATTTTTATGATGGAGTGTTAATATGATAAGATTAGAGTCAATATATATAATTTTAAAAGAATCAAAAGGGCAGTTGTGGGAAATAATTATGCCTGTGCCACCTGATGGTGATGATGATTGCCTTGAGCAGGCACAAAAACCTTGGCTGACTAAATATTTTGATGGATCAATTTGAGAGCTGCTGTATATTTTTGTTTCCAAAAGCCCAAGTATGTGTGGTTGTGTTGTATGTAACCATTTTTTGAGATCAAAAAGTTTTTTGGTGGCATTTAAGCCTCTAATGTTGAGAGATCCAATTTTTATCTTTATGTTTTAAATAATTTTTTAACAGGGTATTGATTTTTATTTTATTTTTAATACTAAATTTTTGTTTATATTGCAGTAGATGGATGCTGATACATATTTAAGACGTTGGGTTTATCATCAGTTTTTCTTTCATTTAATATTGCTTCAGACTCTATACAGGCAATTTGTGATGAAACCGAACAGGTGTCCATTTGTTGTTGGCTTATATCCATTTCTATTTCATCATTTTCTAAATTGTATATGTCTGATGAGTTGTGCTTTTGGTCTGTTTTTTTTGCCTTTTTGGATTCATGATTTTTACTTGGTCTGCCGGGCTTCCTTTTTCCCTCTGGTGTATTCTCTTGAATAGGTGGAAGAGGGGCTTCTATTGCATCCATTATGTTTGATGCAGTTTTGTTTATAATTGTAGTTTTTTTTATTATTGGTATCTTTATATTATCTGGATTTATATTTTCATTATATAACTGTGTGTGTTTACTTTCTGTTTGTTGATTTTTACTTGGTACACATTTTGTTTTATTGAGATGCTGATCCTGTGATGTAATTGCTGTATTTTGTGTTGTGGTTTCTTGAGAATTATTTTCGTTTGAATCTTGGATTTCTGTGTTAGTTTTTGTGTTATTATTTTTTTGGTTGGTCTTTGGGATAGGCAATTCTGATCCATTATTATTTTTGTTTGTGGGTGTTTGAATCTGTTTTTTTCCGGTTTCTATTATTGGGTTGCCAATGGATGTAGTGTTATTATAAATTTTATTTTCATCACTGGGTTGTTCTGGGGAGAGGATTTTAGTTTGTTCACAGTGATTGCTTTTTATGTTATCGCACTGAGTTGCTAGGTGTCCTCTCTGTCCACAGCCAAAACAAAGTGGCTTTAGACCTCTTATGTGAAGAGAGAGTGTCGCTTCTTGATCTGTAATCTGTGTTGGAATCGTTGAGGCATCTACATTTTTATGTAGTTTTATTTTAAATTCAAAACGATTACTACATATCGGTATAGGTGTGTCTTTTAAATATATAGGCTGTAGGGCAATTACTTTTCCAAACGGGTTTATCATTTTTTGAAAATCTTGTACGTTGTATTTAAGATAAGTATTTTTAAGCACTCCAGTAATTATATTTTTCCGGTTTTCATCTATAATTACGAGTGCGTAATTATCAAGTGCTAAAATAGTGGATTGAAACCGTTCTTTTTGCTGCTGAGTATAAAAATCAATGGTTATATATCGAGAATTTGGGTGGTCGGCGATACAAGAGATTGTTTCCCATAGTGCATTTTGCGTGATTGCTTCATATAATAAAGCTTTTGGGAAACGATATAATGAGCATTGATTATCGGTTACTGCGAGTACTAACGAAGTTGGTGAAAAAAACCTGCGAAATGTTTCAAATAACGTCCGAGGCACCGTATTACTGAAACGGTCCGTCACATTTTCAAGCGTTTCTTTTGTCCAGATTGCGGCTGGGGGTTGATTTTCCTCTCGAGTGTTTAGATCAAGATTTTTAATATCATTTGTGTTTGTTCTACGGAAGCGCGGTATTTGAGTTGGTGCTGTAGTATTGCTATTACTTTTAAGTACTTTTTCATACGAAATAGGCGATGTTGAAACTAACAATGTTGTTAATTTTGTATTGGTGCTTAATTCGCTCACGCTTGACTGGGCAGTAGCCATGATTTATTCTGACTCAAGTCAGTATTTTTTTTAAAAAAGATATTAAAACACACCGATATTTTTCAAAAAACACTATTAATCTATTATATAATTCGATTTTTCCTGTATTATGTTTATTTTTCGCATAACAAGTTGGAACAAAAGTAAAAAATAAATACTTACATCGGAGAACTTAACGATTGCTTCTTACCTCAGCAGAGATTTGCTGCGGGATTATTATTATTATTATTATTATTATTATTATTATTATTATTATTATTATTATTATTATTATTATTATTATTATTATTATTATTATTATTATTATTATTATTATTATTATTATTATTATTATTATTATTATTATTATTATTATTATTATTATTATTAATTTCATCACTAACTAAATTAACTTCAGGAACACAATCATCCAATTTGATATTTTCACCAAGATCTTCAGGGCAATAGGCTGAAGATAAACATACAATGCTACCATCTTCAATAGCAGAAGAATGATCCCTAGCAATGGAAGAACTAAAAATTTGATCAGGATATTCAGAAGATGACAAAATGCATTGAGTGCCAATATCATTAGTATTAACATTTTTGCCAAGATCTTCAAGGCAATTGGATGAAGATGAACATACAATGTTACCACCTTCAATAGCAGAGGAATAATCTCCAGGAATAGAACTAAAAATTTGATCATGATATTCGGAAGATGATAACATGCATTGAGTATTAATAGCATTAGTATTAATAAGTTTATCTTTGATCACTGAAGAATTCCTACAATGATGAGACATTTCAATTATTAAATTATGTATAAAAGAAATAGGAAGAGATAAAATCATTTCAAAAGAAAAATTGCTAGAATCATAAATAACACTGTCAATTAAACTATCTATATTCTCCACATTATTAGCAGAGTCAAATTCATTAACAGCAAAGTTTCCAATATTATTATTTCCAATCTTAGGAAATAAGTCATTATTATTAGTGGATAAATCCATATCAACATCTGCATTAGAAAGATAGTCCAAAGATGAAACAGCTTTATTATTGTCAAACTCATTTATAGCAAACTTTCCAACACTATTATTTCCAATCTTAGGAAATAAGTCAATATTATTAGGAAATAAGTCAATATTATTAGGGGATAAATCAGCATCAACATTAGAAAGATCATCTAAAAATAAAACAGTTTTATATCCATCACATTCATTTACAGGAGAGTTTCCAACATTATTGTTTCCATTATTGATTTTATTTTTGTCAACTTCAATTACAGTAGAGTTTGCAATATAATTATTCCCATTATTAGAAGATAAGTCAACATCTATCTTAGAAACATAATGTAAGGGCAACAAATCTTTATTTTTATCAAATTCATTTACAATAGAATTTCTAACACAATTATTTCCATTAATTCTACTATTCATATAATTAGTTAACTTAGCTATCTCAAACTCATTATCTAAAACAGGATTATCAGCAATATTATCTGCCAAAAATACCTTAGACATATTATTACACTCTATACATTTATAGAAGCCAGAACCAATAGTATGAAAAATATCAGCATCAACTTTACTTAATCTAAGACGAGAGGTATGAAACTTCCCCTGACATTGACCAGAACAATTGATACAGTTAGTAGAATCCAATATAACAATAGAACAGACCTTACAAACAGATGAAACCGAGCTAGAATCAGAGATTATATCAGTATCAGATAAAACAGAAAGAGATGAATTCATTGTAGAAATTTGGGAGACATAAAAATTCAAAATAACAGAAGCCTTCTTATAATAAGAGCTACAGTATTCACATAAAAATTCAGAGGTATTATTAATAGAATCAATGGAAGTATCTTTATTAAATAAATTATAACATACTATATGGTATCTAAGGCCACAAAAACCCAAGCATTTTAAAATTTTTTGTCTACCAAAAATATCAGACAAACACAAAGCACAAGGAAATTTAAAAGATGCCTAAAATAAAACTAACAAAACAAACAAAAAAAATAGATACAGGATAATAAGTAAATCCCATCTAAGTACACAATTAAATCCCTTCAACTAAAAATTATAAAGTGAATAAATGCATTATAGTAAAATAATTTAATTATAAAACAAACAATGGCAATATCTGTTACTTAACAAAAAAAAAAATAATAAAATTGGGAAAAAAACAAATCTAAGGAAATACAAAAATTATATATTAAGTAAATTATATAAATATATATTCAATTGTACTATATATATAAAAAACAAACAATATCCAAGACAAGATTATTAAATATATCACAATTATATATTAGGTAAATTATATAAATGTATATTCAATTGTACTATATATATATAAAACAAACAATATCCAAGACAAGATTATTAAACATCACAATAATATATTAAGTAATAATTTACTAAGGCTGTAACCTTAGAAATAAACGTCTGAAAAATACGAAGGTAGGGACCTCTATAGGTCTTAAACTATAGAGGTCCCTACCTTCGTATTTTTCAGACGCTTATTTCTAAGGTTACAGCCTTAGTAAATTATTACTTAATATAATAATGGGCGTTTAATAAAATTTATAATTACAATAATATATTAGATAAATTATATAAACATATTCAATTGTACTATATATATAAAAACAAACAATGTCCAAAATAAAATTATAAAAATATCAAAATCACTATGTGTTAATTATTTATGAAATAACATTTTATATCAATTGAAAATTAATCAGACAGACTTTTTTCAAAACGATATAATAAATCAAATTTGTTATTTCTATTAACAAAGAATCCCTTATAAATGTTTTTGTCTTCCACAAACATTGTATAAACTCAAAGGACAAGCTATAGAAAATGTTGCCAACACTTGTTATATATTATAAATAAAAAATAAAAAAAAGGTGCCATTATATATTATAAAAGTGAAGTAATATATATGTAAATAAAATATCCAATTGTATACATTATATCTGTAATACGCTCCATATCCATAAGTAAATTTACATATAAACGTATGTTTCAAACAAGTTTAAACAAAAGATAAATATCCTAAGGTGAAGTAACTTGGAAAATACTAGATTATACGAAGATAAGAAATCACTAAGTAACTGAAAGCAATAACTTATCAATCTTATCCAAATTGAATAAAGTATTTAAAAAAAAATAAAAAAAATGTTAAATTAAAACTTTATAGTAGATTTTTGTATAAACCGATATAATAGTCAATAAATCTTATAATACCAATAAACCATAAAAATAAAATAATAAAAAATAGTTTCCAAAAATAAACTATAAGCTTTACTAATAATATCCTCCAGGCATATTAGTTCTAAGTAAAGATCTCTCTCTCTCTCAAAAAAAAAAAAAACACTAAAAAATCCATTTGTTTATAAAATCCCCAAGGCCTATTAGACCACAGTAAACAATCCATTCAAAAAAACCATTATGAAAAATCCATTAAAATAAGCTACTTCAATTAATTAATTTTGACGTCAAAGTATATCTGCAGTTGTCAAAAGATCAATTATACTAGAACAATAGAAAAAGTGAAAATCAATAAAAAAAACATATTTTGATCCAATTAATTTCACAGAAAATATGCACATGTTAATCCTTGATCAAAGATTTATAAAATGTATAAATCTTATAAACATAATTCCAAATTAAATGATGTCTACCATAAAGCTAATGTTGACTTAATCACTTTGTCCATATAATAACATAGAAGAAACCGGTTTGATATCCAAAAAAGCTGATAAAATAAATAACGAGAGACTCCTTAAAAAAAAAAAAATTCCAATAGTTTTTAAGAGAGGAAAAAACACGTCCTACTTCTACAAGAGACAGCAGAATAATAATCATCATCATCATCATCATCATCATCATCATCATCATCATCATAATAATAATAATAATAATAATAATAATAATAATAATAATAATAATAATAATAATAATAATAATAATAATAATAATAATAATAATAATAATAATAATAATAATAATAATAATAATAATAAAAAAAAAAAAAATATGACCATCCGGTTGCAATAATGGATTTGAAACTTCTCTCAGGATTCATATTGTAACTTAGATATCTTAAAATTTTAAATATTAGCATATAAAACATTCTTTGAAGCATTTTAAATTTTCTTCTTGTATAAATATTTTATTTATACAACACATAGGTATATCGAAGCCTATAATCTTATAATAAACGGATTTGTAATAATTGCATACAGATGGAGTAATGCGGCTGGTAGAAAGGGCATTTTATCCTACCCACAATAATACAAAAACACAAATAAGTAGTAATTAATGAAGCATATGACTTGCCACAACGCAGGTGAAATTGATAAATAAATCAAATAAATAATAATATGTGACCATTGAATGGAACTCTTTTTAAACAACAAATAATAAAACTTGATTATTAGGAGATTTTCTGCTTAATGAATGTAATAGTAATGGCAACAAAAACAGAAACGTATTTTATTAATAATAAAAATATTTATTCCCAATATAACAATAGGTACTTAAAAATATTAATTTTAATTTAACAAAGTAAGATAATATAGTATACAGTTTTACAATAAGTATCCCCTTCGAGTACTGCTACAAAATTTTAATAATAACCTTTGCGGTATTTATTAAGTTTTCATCCTTATTATCAAAGACATTTTCCAACTATTCTGTACCAAAGATAAAATAACAAGTATATATGTCTATATTAAGCCATTGACTTTAAGACATAGTTAATAATGTCAGATAGTAATATCAAGCTAGTGACCTAATATAGACATATATACTTGTTGTTTTATCTTTGGTACAGAATAGTAATAAGGATGAAAACTTAACAATAACGCAAAGGTTATTATTAAAATTTTGTAGCAGTACTCTAAGTCAATAAAACTATTTGTTCTTATATTCCAAAGATAACACATTATACAAAGTATAAATACACTACTATCATATTCTTGATAATACGAGAGGTGAGAAAATAGATATAACCTGCATGCTACGATTTTAAGAATTACTTTAACATTAAATTACAATAGCTAATGAACGACTTTAAAATAAACAGGCCTTGAAAACGCTCTTAAATATTCAATTACACATTTACATACTTCAGTATAATAAGTGAAACACAGGCTTATTATATACCTGTGTCTATATATGTAATATATAGGGTATATGAGCACAGACTTTCACACGACCCACCACCCTCCATTCTATCTAATAACACTGATACCCTCAAGCACATATGCTGAAAAGATAAATAATCACCAATATATGTATTTCATGCTAAACCAGCAATCATCAGCTGGTCCAGATTATCATCTCCCACACATATATACTATAAGTGCTCAGATATATATTAAGATAGACAATCTTCATACTTTAATGGACAGGTTCCAATCTACTACACACTCCAACTCTTCAACAGTCCATCCAATTGAAAATCTAATAATGGAATGCTGGAAGGCCAGCTGGATATTAAACAATATACAGACAGGCACCAGGTATCTATGTGCAACCAATGCTGAAAAATTAATGTACATGAATTCACAAGCACGATGGAATAACCAAACTATATTTTATAAATTTATATGCACTCTAAATTTCGTGCACCGAACCCCAGACACTCTACATGTTCACACATATTCAAATGTAAAGGATGTTTTATCCAAGTATGACAATTCATTATTTTATATCAAACATCAATTCAAAGAACTCTCAATAATTATCAAAATGAAATATTTACCTAGACACATTTCATTAAAAAAAAATTTCCAACTACTTTTGTTTCTTACCAAATCCTCTGGCAGAAAATACTATTATAAATATTCCCGTAATATAATGTGAAGTATATTAATATCATAAGCATAAAATATAAGATTACAATTATATAATACAAAAATAAATTATAAATATATAAAACACATTTATCAGTCATTTTACCCATCAACTGAAAGGAGTAAAGTTCTTCCCGTTTGTAATGAGAATTAATCACTTTAGAAAATCCCTTTGTTTTCTTTTTAACTGAAAGATATTATACAAGACTGTCATATATGGATTGAAAGAAGAAACAACGTAAGAATTCAAATTAGGAATTTTTTAAAACATTTTCAGTGCAGTGAAATTGAATTCAATAAAGTAATGTCATGTTACGACCAGTAGTAAATTTAATAATTAATGGATAGCAAAACAGTTCTGTAGTAAGCTTGAACATTATTTAATTAATTTTTAAGCAAAAAATGAATTTGAACTATTTCTTCTTTAGTTGAGTAGCAAAATAAACTACCAATCAATGAGTAGACTACTTCTGGATACTTGATCTATAATAATAATAATAATAATAATAATAATAATAATAATAATAATAATAATAATAATAATAATAATAATAATAATAATAATAATAATAATAATAATAATAATAATAATAATAATAATAATAATAATAATAATAATAATAATAAATAATAATAATAATAATAATAAATAATAAATAATAATAATAATAATAATAAATAATAATAATAATAATAATAATAATAATAATAATAATAATAATAATAATAATAATAATAATAATAATAATAATAATAATAATAATAATAATAATAATAATAATAATAATAATTAATAATAATAATAATAATAATAATAATAATAATAATAATAATAATAATAAGGATCATAACATCACTCTCCAGATCATATCTCTCACTGTATGCAAAAGTGTCACTATTTAATCAACTTATAATGACCAAAATAACTTACTACCTGCCAATAATTACTTTTACAAAACAATTTACAAAGTCAATTAACTCACTCTGTAATAAACTATTATGGAACAGAAAAATAGTAGCAATTTCCTTAAAGCAACTTAACCAACCAACAAAATGGAATGGCCTTGGACTGCATGCTATACATACTTTCTACACACAAAAAACAGTAAATCTACTGATTACAATATTCAGATGTTTTCCAAACATAGAACCAAAAGAGGAAATCACACCAATGGACCGACCCCAACCCACAGACAATTATATAAATACACTATTGATAAGTATTAAAAACATTAAAGATAAAATAGCACTGAAGAATCCAATTAAATATACTTATTGGAAAATTCATGATTTTCTAACTCAAAGCCAAGAAAACAACAATAGGATAACAGTACTAGGAATAAATAATAGTCAATTACTCAAAAAGTACAAAACATGGTATTTAGAACCTAAATTGTTTGACTTCATCCTCAAATTGAATTTAAATGCACTACCTACAGCACATTTCATTCGATTCATGAAGATTTTACCTAAATGTTGATCCAATGTGTGCTTTATGTCACCGGGAAGAAGAAACACAAAAACATTTAATATATCACTGTAAAGGCTTAGAAAAAGTCAGACAATTGATGGTGAATAATTACAGGAAAAGGGAAACCACAATAGAAAAAATGCTAAAAGCTTTCAATGAAAATAAAATACCTATAATATGTGCAGCAACTTTCAGTATATATGCCTTATGGTGTACTAGATGTGCTTTCACTTTAGGAAACAATCCAAGAAGACATCCCAACACATATCACAACAAACTAGGAAAACTTAAGGAAAGGGACAATCTTCTAGCACCCACGGACATTTATGCTGACACATGGTCTCTATTTAAAATAAAAGCAGCCTTATAATGAATAGACCAAATACAACCTCTGAAAAATGGAAAACTGAAATGAACTCATAATAAGAACTGAAATATCTAAAAGGTGTGAACTGCAAAAGACTCTAATGGTTAAAAAAAACAAAAGTATATTTTCTGTGTTTCAAGATGTATCCTAGAATATGATGTTTTATACAATGTATTACTTGATAAGAATGTAACCTTTTTTTGCCTAATAAAGTTTACTTTGAAATATATAATAATAATAATAATAATAATAATAATAATAATAATAATAATAATAATAATAATAATAATAATAATAATAATAATAATAATAATAATAATAATAATAATAATAATAATAATAATAATAATAATAATAATAATAATAATAATAATAATAATAATAATAATAATAATAATAATAATAATAATAATAATAATAATAATAATAATAATAATAATAATAATAATAATAATAATAATAATAATAATAATAATAATAATAATAATAATAATAATAATAATAATAATTCAATTCAATTCAATATCCATTTATTATGTGCATTTCAACATTTACACTTTAACAGAAATACACAATAAAAAAAATAATAATAATAACAATGATAATAATTAAAATTTAAAAAAACAAAAAAACATTATAATCAAATACAAGCTAAATACATAAAATTATATATACATATATGTTCATAACTATACATTTAGTTGTTTTTTAACATTCATCAGCAAAAAATATCAATATTATTAAAAGTTAGATTATATACCATTTGCAATCTATTAATAACTGATTTACCAAAGAAAGTATTTTTACATATACTAATCTTGAAAGTTTGCATTTCTCTTAATAAGCGACAAGGTAATTTCAATTCTATTTTTGATATACAGTTACTGACATCAATTTTCCCATCAATCAACTTTTTCAGTAATATCATATCCTTCAACATTCTCCTTCTTTCAATACTGTTTTGACAGTTTGACATTCACCCATTATTAATTTATTAAATCTTTTTTCAATATTATATATTTTAGACTGAATATTAATCAGATTGAAGTTCCATATACAAGAATTATATTCTAAAACTGTAACAACAAGAGAAAAAAGTAACCTATATTTTATGGAAATAGATAAATCTCTCCCATATCTCAAAATACAGCCCATCTTTCTGTATGCTTTATTAATAATACATTTAATATGTGCATTAAAAGTAAAATTGCTACAAAATATAATTCCTAAATCAGATACAGTCTCTTTATATTTAATAACACCATTCTCAATTTTATATTGATAAACAGATTTTTCAGTTTTATTAGTATAGGAAACAATGCATGTTTTATTAATGTTAATCTCCATGTTGTTATACCTACACCATATAATAAAACTATTATATAGAACCTCAATATGATCACTATAAGTAATAATTCTTTTAAATAACTTACAATCATCAGCATAAGTAAGTATCATACTATTTTTTATGCTATGATCAAGATCACACATATAAACATTAAAAAGCAATGGTGCTAATATTCCACCCTGAGGAACAACTATCATATTATCAAAAAAAAGAGAATTAGTTTTATCCATATGTACATAAGATTTTCGACCCCTCAAATAATTGGAAAACCACTCAACTAAATGAGGACTAACACCCAACATTTTAAGTTTATACAAAAGTCTAATATATGAAACTTTGTCAAATGCCTGAGTCATATCAAAATATACAACATCTAATTGCTTCTGATCAGATAAGGCATGAGCAATATGATCAGATATCACCATTAAATTAGTTTCAGCAGATCTACCAGGTAAAAAACCATGCTGATAACTAGGTAATACCTTAATCATATCTACAATAATATTACTATAAATACACCTTTCATAAATTCTAGCAAAAGGTGACAGAATTGAAATAGGTCTATAATTACCCGAATCAGATCTATCCCCTTTTTTAAAAATTGGTATAATTTTAGCTATCTTAAATATATCAGGAATAATAGTTTTCTCAATTGATAAATTAATGATATAATGCAATGGTGCTACCAAACTTTCAGCACAACCCTTGATAATAAAATTAGGAATATTATCATATCCCATAGAAGATTTCGATTTAAGTTTAGAAATTGCAGTAAACACTTCAGGAATTGCAATTTTATTAACATCTATATTCCAAAAACTTTCTTTATTAATTTAATATCAACCATATTATCATTACTTGAAGTATCTAAGTACATATTAGTAAAATGATTGACTAGATCATCCATAGAAGGCCTAATTACATTATATCTACAACTTTTACTTCCAACAATATTAAGATCTTTTATATAATTCCAAAACATTTGTGGATTATTCCTAAAATTTTCTTCAACTCTATTTAAATTATTATTATAATCACTTTTCATAAGAGTTTTAGTATAAGCACGCAAACCACTAAATTTCTTATACAATTCTTTATCATTAGTTAGTTTATATAACCTATGATATTTGTGCTTTCTATTTAAGCCCTTACACAATTCCCTAGAAAACCATTTAGGATATTTGTTATTAGTATTTAAATAATGCCTAACAGGAATATATTGATCTAGACAATTTTGAACTATACCAACAAAATTATTTGCCGCTATATTTGGATCATTTTCCATCAAAATTACATTCCAATCAATGTCCTCAAAAGCTTTATAAAGGCCATAATAGTCACCATGTTTGTAATCTCTCTTACTATTTACCATAGGCTTTATATGTTCATGAGAACCATCTATTACAAATTCCAAAGGTGGATGATAAGGATCAGGGGGCAAAAGAGCTTGATCAGCCTCGTTGCACTTCAAATCATTCTTAGTGCTAAACAATAAATCCAACATACCCCCCCTAAAATTTATAATACTATTAAGTTGAATTAAACTAACCAACTCAACAAAAATTTTTAATCTATAAAGTTTACTATTATCAACATTCTTATTACTATGTCTTGAGTAATCAGCTTCATTAAAATCCCCAACTATAATAATATCATATTTATATTTCACCAATATATCCTCAACCTTAACTAAATATGCATCTAAATCATTCATTGACAAAGTAGGTCGAAGATATATAGTACCTAACAATATTTTATTTTTATTTTTTAAACTAACTTCAATCCAACAAGATTCAATATTATTATCATTAATAATTATCTGTTTGTGCTTAATGTCTTTTTTAATAGAAATCAAAGTACCACCTCCTCTTGTTTCATAATTATAATTTCTATCACATCTATACACACAATACCTATCATCAAATATACTAATATTATCAATTTCTTCTTTTAACCAAGTCTCTGTTAAAAAGATAATATCATATTCATTTAATAACAATTCAAATTTAAAATCAATTGTCTTAGTTCTAAGACCACGAACATTTTGATAATAATTCATGAATTGCTATTTATTACACAGATTATTTTGCAAATTTATATCTTGCACTATAGTGCTAATTTCATCAACATTATCAGTCAATATAATATCTTCTGTCTTTTCTTCAATAATCTTATTAATATTTAATATAGCATTATCCTGTGTACTATCAACATTAAAATTTCTTAAATATTTTAAATCTCCATAGAAGGGCAATATGACTGCTGACAAAGGCCAAACGTTACCAACCAAAACTTTATCAGATTCAGATTCCTCTATAGATAAATAAAATGAAGAATATTTTTTAGATTTTGTATTCAGTTTATAACACACACTATTTATATCTAAAACATTTTTCAAATGAGCAGTCACATCTTCAACAGAGGTGTCATTATCCATTCTAGTTAGAAAAAATTTTTTAAATTTCTTTCTTGTCTTAATAGCTTTTAAAACATGATTAACCTGATTTCCTATAATAGGTGAAGAACTTGAATTTTTAATATTTTTATTCTTATTTTTACGATAAAATACAGTTTTAAAACCATCATTTTCTTTATCTGCACAATCTTTCAAATAAAAGGCATGAGTTTTTAGAGGTGCTATCTTGATTAGAAATCCCAGACGATTCATCTGACGTTACATTTGTTTTCATATCTGACTGACCAACCTTCACTTTAATTGCTTTATTCTGCTGTTCATTAAATTTAGAACTTGATCTATCAGTGACACTAAAAACTGCCTCCTTTTTTAATTGATCAACTCCTTCACTTCTATTTATAGTAGAAAGTGGAGGGAAATTTAAATCAGAAACAATAAGTTCAGGCGTTTACTTTTCTTTATGCTTTAAAATAAGTTGACTTTCTTTTTTATTAAAAACAACAGAATTTCTGTCTATGCTTCTATAATCATTATTTTTATTTATATCCAAATTATTAACAGATGCATTTAATAACATATTTTTTATCGTAATATTTTCTTCTTTCAATAATTTAATTTCACTTGATAAATCTGTAACAATATTTAAAATTCTATTCAATAAAAACGTAGATTTTTCACAAGATAAAACAATTATTATCCATTTTAGATAGATTGTTTTCTCCTTTATCAAAATCATGATTAGATATAGCATTAACTTCTATTAATTTAGAAATGTCATTACCTTCATTTCCTAATAAATTTTGACCAAAAATATCCAAGTCTTGCGAATCATTTATATCTGATACAATAATCTCCATTTTGTTTTCATTGACTTCCATTACGTTATTACTATTTGAATGATTACATTTATCACAAATATAGGACTCCATTTCTATTTCATTTTTATGCAATATTATTCCATTAGATTTCAAACATGTTTTATGAAACTTATTATTGCATTTAATACATTTAATTCTTGGCTGTTTTCCAAATATAAGATCACTGCAAAGAGCACATGGTGTAATAATAATAATAATAATAATAATAATAATAATAATAATAATAATAACAATAATAATAATAATAATAATAATAATAATAATAATAATAATAATAATAATAATAATAATAATAATAATAATAATAATAATAATAATAATAATAATAATAATAATAATAATAATAATAATAATAATAATAATAATAATAATATAATAATGTAAGCATGTTTAAAGCTTATCTGTTTGAAGGTGTTTAGCTTTCACGTTATTATAATATTATCTGTTTACGCTTAAATTTGATATATTTAATAATAATAATAATAATAATAATAATAGAGGGCACTTTAGACCTTGGGTAAAAGATGGGATGATTGTGTTAGGATGATTGTTGAGAGATATAGTGGTAAGGAATGGGATAAAAGAATAGATGCATTAATAAAGAATAGAGAGTTAGAGAGATGGAGAACTAGTATGGAGAGTAAAAAGTGTTTAAATATATATAGAAGTAAACGGATCATTGGGTGCGAGTTAATTTATGATAATAGTAAGGAATGTAGCTGATTGTTTAAGGCTCGAAGAGGATCTTTAACAACAAGAGAATATACATGTAAATGGAAAAATATGGGTGATTTAGTTTGCAAATTGTGTAAGGAAGATATAGAAAATATTAGGCATATGTTGATTGAATGTAAATGCTTCAAAGCAAAAAGGGTACAAATAAAGAAGTTATGGGAGAATAAATATAAACACAGTGATTATACAGAAAGTGGGTTATTGGTTTTTATGCTAGGTTTAGGAAAAGATATGGGGGATTTAGATATAAAGGCCATAGAGTTGACAAAGAATATGTTGTGGAAATAGGATGGAGCAGATTATGGGAAAGCTTAGGGTGGGGAATGGAAGGGGAAGGTAAAGTGGCTAACAGGTTTCTTTGGGCATAGTTGCTGAGAGTTTCCTGACTCCATTTAAGGATCACATCACATCATCAGCAACAAGAGAATATACATGTAAATGGAATAATATGGGTAATTTAGTCTGTAAATTTGTGTAAGGAAGGAATAGAAAATATTAGGCATCTGTTAATTGAATGTAAATGCTTCAAAACAGAAATGGTACTTAATTTTATATAGTAAGTATAAATTTATAGGCATACTGAAATAATTTCAATGGCATTAGTTGATTATTTGATACCGTTTTTGTAGTTCATTGAGAGCACATAATGAGAATAGATGATATAAACATTGGTATGCCAATATATAATTATTTTGTATTGCTAATAATTTAATAAACAGAGTTATAAATATTATTGAAATAACAGATAATAGGAAGAGCCTCCAAATATTAAATGTATAGGATTTATGTAATTTAAATGTTATTTAGTCAAGCTTCTAGTTAATCTGAAATTAATGTTAAATCATCATCGATGTGTTTGTAAAAGAATGTGTCCTGTAATAAATGTTTGTTGAAATAAGATTCCTTCTGAATTATTTTATCGTGCACATTCAATTGACCACTTCCCCACACACATATGTTCAACATAATTTAATTGTAATACTTATTAGTTTAATAGTATAGGCAATCTATCTAGATAACACTGAATTAATTGATCCAAACATTGTACAAAGATATAGATTTTACCTTGTTTAAAATAGATAATGAGGTGAGATAAAAATGCACTGATCTCTATCATTGTCTATCCTTTATTTCATTGTAATAATTGTCAGTTTCACAATAGTTCCTCATTACTTAATTATCATCTTAGAATAGGATTGAGTTATTATTCATATAATAGAACACTGAGGTTATTTCATCATTTAAATAAACATTAGTATAGCTGTGCAATCTAAATCTAATGTCTGTAGATTAATTATTGTTACAGTGATCCCCAAACATATTAGATGAGTGGCGTGATTGGTCTCGCATATATTTGGATGGTGGCAGAATTGAACATATCATGATTCTTGATTTAATCCATAAATTGCTTTCTTTCGATAATTTAAGTAAGTACTTATAATAAAACTAAATAAACATTATGTAATTATTGTTTATAAATGCTTTTCTCACCCACATGCATTCTAGATGACCACCAGACCCTACAGCCCCCAACTGAGCTAAGCTGTAGATTAATACTATAATAAGAGTCTTATCAATAATTAGAGCTGCAACCAATTATAAATTTTATTCTATCTTGCAGAGAATTGGCAGCTGAGAATTTATATGTGTATAAGGTGATATAGGTAAAGACAGTAGAGGTTACAGGGTATGTGAGTGGCACACAACATGGAAGCTCAATTGGTTAATAGTTGGTTAATTATAGAACTGGTTTTTGGCATCCAATGTATTGGGCTTGATTGATCGATGATTGGTTGGTTGCCATCATAGTTTGGGTGCCCAGTATGTTAGGCTTGATTAATGGTTAGTTGACCACATGGGTTAGTCTTTTTTAGCACAAACAATTGTGGAGAAACTTGATAGGTTAGTGTGAAAGCTATAATTATTGTCACTAACTAGTTGCAGAAATGATAGTACTTGTTTAGGCACAGTCAGTATTTGACATATTATGAATGAAATTGACATGATGCTATGGATGCTGGCTATAATACTTTAATGCATCCAGCACACCATAAGTATAAATGAACATTTTTGAACCATTTTATTTCTATTGCTGATTTAGATTGACATAAATTGTAATATAACCATAAATGGATCATGTAAACCTTAGTTGATAATCGCAGCTATGTTTGGATCGGTGTTATCTGAATGAAAATTTCAGTATTTTCTTTTTTGTGTGTGGATCAAACATTATATGGGGGAATAAAATTGAATAGGTTGTAAAAATTCTGTGTAGTTTTTAAGGGTGTTGGTGACTTTGGATTGTTGGTTTGGTGGAAGTTGGAGCTGGTGGGCCTTATTTTCTTTGAGTAGTATATTAATAGAATTTAAAGGACTGTGTATAATGGAAGAATTTAATTTATATAATAATTTGGGTGGGTCCCAATAGATACCATCTCCAGACACTGTTGCATTATCCCCTGACCTTGAATCAGGAAATGAAACCATGGATATGTCCAATGGAGAATCTAGCATGATGAGAGATTCTCTCACTAAAATCACAGATAGTGACATGCCGATGTGGATCAAAGTGATGTTAGAAGAATTAAAGTCAGAAATTAGGTCAGGTCAAACAGAACTAAAGTCAGAAATGAGGTCAAGCCATACAGAAGAGAGAGAGAAGTCAAAAGAGATGTTAGAAGAACTAAAGTCAGAAATGTGATTAAGTCAAGCAAGACTAAAGTCAGAAATAAAATTGAGTCAAGAGAAGTCAGAGGAAATGATGGCTAAAATAAAATTGGGAATGTTAGAAATGAAGTCAAATATGATAGAAATAAGAGCTAACACAGTTATACACATGAAAATTTTAGAAGGGAAAATTGAAAGTCAGGTTTTAGAAATAAAGGAGGTCAAAGACACTTTTAGAGATCAAGTATGTAAGCTAGAAGCAGTAGAGACAAGTGTCTATACTCAGTTACAACAAATTAAATCAGAAGGTAATAGTTCAGTGTTACAACTTCAGAAGGAGATTTAAAAAACTTTGGCAAAGCTGAAATCATGATGACAGATAAGGGACTTGAGTGTCAGATGTTACATGGCTAGTGTAATAGTGAGTGTAGGGCAGAAATTCAACAGAAATTTAAACAGTTTGAGGGAAAAATTGGGGGTGTCAGGAAAATTTTTAGAGAACTATCAGAACAAAGTGATGACAATATTGTGAAGACCCAAGGCCAATGTGGTATTGAACAAAACCTGAATGATCAGGTTATTCAGATTTTAAAGAGGATTTGACAATAGGGAAAGAAGCTGTGTGAGCCATGGGGATCAAGCTCGGTAAGGTGGATGAGAAATGTCAGAGTTTAAGAAAAGAAGTAGATAATGTAAGGAATAATATGGGTCAGCAAATTATGATAGACAAGGCTGAAGAGAAACTTAATTGTGAATTAAGGAATTACCAATTAAGGTTGAAAAAATTTGTACAGGGTATGATAATTCAGGATTATAAATCAAAGTTGGAAATAGGGCCACCAGACATTAGGGAATCAGATGCTACTAAAATCAAAGAGGTTTACTGTCACCCAGTATATCATCATTCCAAGGATTTATTTGGGGATCTCAGGCCCAATAAGATGTATCCAAAGAATTCAGATTTAAGCAGGGAAGGATGAATTATGGAAAAGATTCACAGGATTCCATGGCCCTCAAGTTTTACTTGGAAAATCCATATGAGTTTTTACAAAACTTAGAGGAATTGTTTGCATTGTGCTCCTTATCAGAAGAAAAGATTTCTATTGCTAGCAATCACTTATACTTGTCTTCCAGGGATTGGTGGCAGTTATTATTTGAGAAGCCATGTAGCTATGGGGACTTTAAATATCTTTTATTAGATAACTTCTGGTGGGGAAATAAGCAGGACAACTTGAGATATCAGGTTTTGCAATAATGGTACAGTCATCTTAAGGATAGTTATACCCAGTTCTTTAGAAAACATATGGTAAAACTGAAAACTCTTACAGCATATACCTTGGCCAAACAGCAAATAGTTACAATATTGTACCACAACCTGCCATAACATGTCAAATAAGTCCTTATAGCATTGGTCCAGCAGACAATTGAAGAGGTAAATGTTTTGGATTCTATAAAGATTAGTGATCAAGGAGGAGATGGCAGGGTTAAAATTAATAGAGAAAATACTCCAAATGAAAGTAGTATCAATATCCTAGGTAAGCCATTTTGGAATCAAGATAGATTAGGAGAAGGAGTAGGTATATGTACAGGCTTCAAGCAAGAAGTAGGGCATATTATAATCCTCACTCATCTATAGGGAGGAAGGGTGATGATAATATACCATCTACAAGTGGAATACAAATCCTTAAAAGGGATGAGACCACTGTCAAGAAGCCTGGAGCATTAAACCAATAAGGACCTCAATGGTATGTTCCTCACTTTGGTCTCTATGAAGGTCCCTATGAGATAGTGAGGCAGGTAGGAGAGAATGCATTTTAGTCTCTACACCTGAAGGAACATGAGGTACTTATAATGCTCATAGTTTAATTTCATACCCAGTGAAAACACAATAATTAATGGGAGATTGATGAGAATAAATGTTTCATAAGTATAATTTTCAATCATAAACTAACCTTAGTATGAAGTTTGATATGCTAATAATGTTTGTTGTTGCTTGTCTAATTCATTTTTTTTCATAAGGAAAGGGGGATTGTGACCTTCCAGATTGGCACCATGAAGGAAAGTGGGAAGTTCACATTGTGCCAATAGTGGTCAGATACCTAATAAAAAAGAATGAATTGTAATATAACTTAATGTAAAATTTGGTTAAAAAGTTCTTAGGATGTTAGTTGGGGTATACCAATCATTAAAATTTTTTGTATATCTAATGGAGGGAGAGGGGAATGGATTGTATCAGGAATCATTGGTATGAAAGCTCAACTAGTGGGAATGAGTATTGTTTGTCTTAAGGCCCCAATGAGTGCTTATTCATTAATTTTCTAATCTATTGTCTATTGCCATTCCAAGATCCAACTTATATATGTGGGTAGATGTTCTTTCACATCATTCCACACTTCACACCTCATTCATATTTCTAATTTTCACTCAGAATATCCATCTTGCAATAACATTAATTATTTTTTCATAGATATTGCAAATAGCTCAGTCATTAATAGAACTCTGGATTAATGGACAGGCAGATGCAAACACACACACATCAGTTAGTATAATTTTTTGTTATTAATTATTTATTGCATAAAATCTTTCTTTGAAAATATAAAAGTTATTTATTTCATTTATTACTTGTTAGTATTTGGAATTTAATATTTTTTTTCAATACCCTATTCCTAACACTGTTTTACAAATAATAAATTCTTGCATATTGTTGGCCTCATTATAACTAACAAAAAAAGGAGGCATGGTTAAGTAGATGTGAATTTCAGAAAGTTTTAGAGAAGGTGAAATACTTCTGCAGTAAAAATAAAGTAATTTATATGATAAAACAAGTGAACCTAACATTTTCATTAAATTCTCTACTATTCCTTTACTAAGTAAACTTCTCTCATACTACTCAAGTGTAAATGGCAATGTGTAATTGTGAAGGACACAGGATAGGATTGTTCAAGATGGAAGGCTAAATTTTTAAAGGTATACCAGCACCAGCTTTCATCAACTAATAATTTGAATTTACTTTTATTCAAATGCTGGATATTATATTTAAAAAATTGCTAATATAGTTTGCTATAATTTACTTATAATGAAGTTCATAAGTTAACAATAATGATAATAATATGGAAAAATTATGTTGAACTGCTTAGTGAAATATTTTATTGACTCTCATTTAATAAGTTTTCTATGTTGATTGTGTAAAATAAGGCTGAAATTCATTCTAATACTTTACATTATTAGAAATGCTATGTATACTAAATTGCCTTACCATTCACACCTATAAATGAGTGATAGAATGTGTGACTTAATGATATTTGATAATTATCTATCAGAAATGTGTATAAGCATGGATGACCAAATAACCCTGATCTTGATTGTTATTAAAATTTATTAAATGTTGGAAATTTTAGACAGAACAGAGTTGAAAATAGCATGGATCATAAACATTTATTTGGCTGCTCTTGCTGTGCTGTGGAGAGTTTATGAAAAATAAATTGATTCAAATATGTGCAAAAGCTGCTTGTAATCTTGTACATTTCTACTTTTAAAATTTCATGTATGAACTAAAAAAAGAGATAAAAAGGGAACTTTTATTTTAATGATAGAAGGTTTGATATGCATTTCTTTCTTTGCATATGATAGATAGGTAGATTTTTTCTTTTATGTTTAGTTTGATATTAATTTGAGTTGTTGTTGTTGTTATTATTATTATTATTATTATTATTATTATTATTATTATTATTATTATTATTATTATTATTATTATTATTATTGTTGTTGTTGTTGTTGTTGTTGTTGTTGTTGTTGTTATTATTATTATTATTATTATTATTATTATTATTATTATTGTTATTATTATTGTTGTTATTATTATGTATTTGTTTGCTAATCTCCTCTAGAACATCTCTGAGACTTTGGTATAAAGTATACCAAACCGGTAATATTTTCTTTTATTGTACATAATTGTAAAAATGTTAAATTCTTGTGCTCATATTATGGGTTCAAATGGAATGCTTTATCATTATTCATTAGTAGGTAATGCTCAATAGATATATGGAAATATTTATGCCAGTATTGCCAAATGGTCAGGCTTACTTGATAGTATTTATGCTCATTTGAAATTCGATGTTCATAATTTTTCATAGGTATTAGATTCATTTATAATTTAATTAATGCTAATATAACTTTTTTTTGTCTGATGTGATTTCAAAAATATTTCATACATGATCATATGTTCGCGTGTGTGTTTGCTATCATAAGCTATTTTATGAGTTAGATGTATGCTTATTTGTTTTTCTATCGGAGGGTAAAAATTTAAGAGTTTATCTGTTTATGGATTTGTCTTATAGGAAATGCATTAAATATCATTTGAATGAAATGGTGATTGAAGGGATAATCGTGCTATTTGGATTGAGTAACCCTCATTTTTACTTATTTACTTATTGAGCTGTAGGTGGTGGTATATTTCCTTGCTTGATAGTATATGATGCAATAATTATATTCCTTAAAGTAAAGTGGTAGACGTTCTGTTTATTTATGATTAATTGGCTGGTTCAGCACCATTCGTGACAGAAAAGTTGGTAGCTACTATATTGATGAATTAAGTTGATGTTTGGAGTTTTGTTAACCCTCATAAGTTTCTATAAAACTGATTTATCAATTCAGCATTCATAGGATTACGACCAGATAGCACTTGCAACATCTTTTTTGATAATAAAAATAACTCTATTTTTGTTGTCCATGATTTGAGTAGCAAATATTTTCTGAATGTCTTACTTGTCTAAGTTCTAAGATATGAATGCGTTTTTTCATTAAAAATCAAGCATCGTTTGGTATGATTCGTGTTTTACATTCGATACTTTTCTTTTTGAGGTTTCTTTTCTTTAATAACATCAGAAATTAGAAGCTCATATAAGATCTAATCATTTTTTGTTAAATAGAAATGATAGAAAAGACGTTTAGCTCTTTATTAAAATTATCTGAATCATTTTCCAGCATTAGATTCTTATTATATCTTTGATTTTTTACATGATATGCAAAGGTAATTTGTGGTTTCTTTCTTACATAAAATTTTATTTAAAAATATCCTACTGATTTCATTTTCAAAGCCATCACAGTGATATTATTTCAAAAGTCTTCAGTTAATTTCAAAAGCAATACATTTGACTCTAGGTATATTATCAGTATCTAGATAGGATCGCTATCTTTCTGAAAATCTTAAATGAGTTTTTCCAAAATAATATTGCACATTAATAACCCAATAAATAACTTATTTAAACTCAAATTGATATTACTATAAAAACACCACCCCCCCCCCCCCCCCCCCCCCCCAAAACACCCCACCACAAAACCCCACCCCCCCCCCCCCCCCCCCCCACCCCCCCTCAAGAGTGATTTTCTATTTAGGATTTTATTAATTTTCAAAAATAAAAAATCTACATTGTTTTAATTATTTTTAAATATGTCATTATGAAACTATTAAAATTTTAATGTCAGAACATAAGTAATTTTTCACAATCAACGAAATCAATCAATTATACTTTTTTAGTAAAACTTTTATACAAGTTTCATTATAAAATATATCTATGCAATTACAACGAAATTGGAAAAATAACACCATGTATAGAGATATTTAATATGGTGCCCAATATTAAAACCGTTTGCATTACTATAACAAAAGTTAATTCAATCTACTTCACAAAAAATAATAGAATATATAAGATTCAAACTCATACTTTCACACGACCCTCAACTCTCCATGCCATCTCATATTGCTGATCCACTTGATGACACACATGTTGAAAACATAAATAATCACCAATATTCGTATTTTGTGCAACTCCCCACACACACACACACACACACTCATCAATTTTTCCAGATTACCATCTCCTCACATATAAATAATTAGTGCTCAGATTTATATTAAGAGAGCTAATTTTCATACTTTAATAGATAGGCTTCAACCTACTCCAACCCACAACTCTTCAACTGTCCATTTCATTGAAAATCTGGTGATGGGACATCCAAAGCGCACGTTAGTACCAAGGTTGTCATCATACCCATGTTGACGTTAGTAATTCTGAGTCCTCATGCACGGAAGAATAATCCATTTTTACATACATATGCGAGGGCTGGGCAGATCTTTAACGCACTATGCTTCAACATGTAACTTAATACACTGTACAGGCTTACACACACTTGCACATATAATGTAATATATAAGGGATTCGAATACGGACTTTCACACGACCCTAAAGTTTACTCTAGATCTGTTAGAAAATGCTTTAAATATTCAATAAACAAATTATGCTCAATGATATTTAAAAATAGTTTTATTAATTGGTTATCTTATGAATGTACCTAAGCCATCAAAATTTTCTCTTAAGTTTATTTATATACAAGTAAAATATAATAATAGAAAAAAGCTCCGCATTTTAGAGACTGTTCTGTTTTACATTAAACTTCTATATGAAAGTTCATTTTAAGTTATTTTTTTATTATAATGATAATTTGTCACAACTACGAATAAAGACTGCATTAAAAGTATTTTAATAACCAATTTTTAAAAAACGATCAGTTAATAAATATCTCAACTATGAATATATTTATCCAGAATCACATTCAAATATTAGAAATAATATTCATATGTACTTTTTTCAGATGTCAATGTGTTTTTATGCATACTTGTGGGGGATTGTAGATTCGATCTTGGAATCTTTAACTTTGAGTTCTTATTCTTCCACTGCGTTATATGTCACTAGCAATACTAATAATGAGAATACTATAGACTAAAAAACAAAGCACTATTATTAACGAGTGCAGCCTACTCAAATTTCATTAAAAATGCTATTAATAATTTGTGTGTCTTCAGATTCATAACTATGCACTTAATAACATTATTTTCATTGATGGTGAATTCATCTTGAATAAGAAGAAAAGTAAATACTAAAATAATAATATGATAAAAGAACAAACTTAACAGATTTAATTACTAACGTTGCATTATACTATCTACAATCATTAGCTATTAAGCCAATGCACATGCTCTTTAAAGATAAATTATAAATGAATATTCATTTATAATTTATCTTTAAAGCGCATGTATATTGGCTTAATCGCTAATATCACTATTACAGTATAAAAACATAACGCTATATAAAATAATATCTCATTATCTACAATCATATTTAATAAAAATAGAAAATTCTTTACTCATTCTTTCATGAAAAGGAATATCATAATCCTCATTGCTTCTGATGATGTTCTTACTATTAGTAATGCTCTTTTTAAAAGGGAAATTATTTCCATAACAATTTTATGTCTTAGTAATTATGAAAAACATGTATTGCAAACTTCAATTCCTCAATTGTTCCACTCAACTTACAAACATGCATAAGAATTCTCTCTTTGTCATATCTCATTTGTTAACTATTCAAAAACTCTAGATCTGGATGAGATCTTTAGTAGAATAAAAATCATTTGACACAGCAAATCTTGATTACATTATTATTACATATCTTTTCTGCAAGTGAACAGTTACTTATTCATCATATGATTATTAGTTGATGGTTTTATAAACTTTTTTAAAATAATACTTTCTTATTTTTAGCCAAATAATCTAGTAAAATTCATCTTAATAGATATTATTTTATCTATTTAAAAATATGTTATCAGCTTAAAACAAATGTTTTTAAACTGATTACAGCATTTATTTTGAGTTTTAGAAACCGCTTTTTAAAGTAAAACTTATATAGCGGCGTATTAAGTACTTCTAACACATTTTAAACGTAAGATAGTGAGAGAGAATGTTTTTAACTAAGAAATGACTTGATTTCACTTGCATTAATAAATTCTGTCATATATGCGTATGTGATATTAAAAATTAATGGTCTTAAATTATATTTTTAACAGTTCGTTTACAAATTCAAATAACTTTAAATATAGGCAATATTCAAATAAAATGAGACTCAGAAAAAAAATCGATAAACATCAACTAAGTCTGAATCTATTAAAATTATAAGCAATACAGACTATGACAAAAATTATATACATATTTGCTTAATACTATATTATTTATTTCTAAATATCTATACGTCATAACTTGAAAGTATTTAAATATGGGAACACTCATTCATTTCATTAGTTAGCAAAGTTCTTCCCCCACATGTTTTAGTCTAATCTGATATCTTCACATAAAATTTTCGACAGACAACATATAAACTCAAAAAATATCAAAAAGAGATTTAATTGAAACTTCTCCATATAAATTTCCCAATTATATTCACAATAATAGAAAATAAGATATTAATCATTGTACTGTTATTATTAAGAATTCGCCTATCTAGTCATCTGCTCATACATCCTATTGTCTTTATAACATTAACTGACCTTTTTTTCTTTCAATTATTTAAATTTTAGGACGGTCTTTGAACATGGCGATCTTCATATTATTGTTGAGAACAATGTCTAATTAATTTATTAATAATTCTAAATAATAGTAGAAATCATCAGTTATAGTAAAAATGTCCATTTTATTTATACTCTTCTATTTATCCTCTACTCTTAACGATATTCGAGAATTAATCCAATGTACGTATCTTTTATCGTCCATTATTGTTATATACATTAGGATGCTTTGCTCAAGTTTTTTTTTTCTAATTTTTATTATCTTTGTTATTCTTAGATTGTGAGATTTGTATGCTAATTTATGAAGAAGTTATAATATTCACGTCAAGCATTGTTAGCCGAGAGGTCATCGCAACTACCTTGCAAGCAAGTAGTTGGTTGCAGACGGTTGTGGGTTTCCGTCCCGGCCGATGCTATGACATATGAAACAAAATATTCACAAAACGATTTTTCCATTTCAACTTAATTGTAATAATCTCTCTATTGCCACTTAATTGTAATAATCTCTCTATTGCCATTAAATCACCCATGTTCTTAATATAATCTCTGTCTAAACAACTATAACAGGCAAACATTTACCAACCATTTTTTACTAGTTCTAGTAAATTCCTAGAAATTCTTATTTGCATGTTATTATCCAATAATTAGCAATAAAATCTTAATGAAACTTGATTATTTGCAACTTAAACTTCCTACTAATGGCTAATGCTACAACTTAACTAACATAACTTATCTATACTCCAGAATGTCAATATTTTTAAGAATAAAACTTAATGCACTACTAAAATTTTAGTTTCGTTTAACTTTGCTTGTTTTATAGATATGGTAGCATTGTGGTAAAGTCACAAAAGCCTTTTTCTCACCATTAATTTAAATCTAATTTCACCACTGTTATTAATGTTACATTTCCTCATTAAATATTTTAATCTCTAGAACTACTTATTAATCAGAAAATCTTATCAATATAAATTACAATTTTACAGTTATACTCTGTAAACGTCTTAATGCTACTTGATAAAACTAGAGCCAGTCCAAGATATAGGCACATTAAGCAGTCATAGGACACATAAACAAAAATATTTATCAATTATTTTTAACTAGACATACTAAGTATATATTTAAAGCTCTGGCAAAGTTAAAATTTAAATGAAAGTTTATTCCATTTTGTTATAGTTTTCTTATGAAACTGCAGAGGACGCCTTAGCGGCTTTGGGTAAATTATTGTTTTTTATGCTGGATTTGGGAAAAGATAAGGGGGATTTAGATATAAAGGCCAATATAATTGACAAAGATTATGTTATGAAAATGGTATGGAGCAGATTATGGGAAAATTTAGAATGGGGAATGGAAGGGGAAGGTAAAGTGGCTAACAGGTTACTCTGGACATAGTTGCTGAGAGATTCCTGACTCAATTTAAGAAGAAGTCCAGTGCGTCACATCACATCTAATCAATATTTAGCTGTTGAAATTGATAGAAACTTATATCTAGATAGCTCCTTAATGTTTATAGTTTCATGATTTTAATTCTCTTTTTTAGTGGTCAAAAGTGTTTCACCTTAGATACTATAGGTCTATCTCTGAGAGTAGAGTCAAAAAATTTACATTTATATATTATATAGTTTCACATTATCCTTAAATGTTTTTGTATTCAAATCAATCTCTGTTAGCAATCTTAAAATATGTGTTTACTTTAAAAATAAAATAAAATTATTGAAGCCTTAAGCTTATTCGTGTGATTATTCCTGCAGGGTTGCCCATATATTAGAACATGTATTCATTGCATAATTTCTATAACTTATAGTGAAGACTTTATTATGGTTTTATTTTGTTAGCAAAAACATTCCATGGGCAGTCATGGAGAATCAATCTTTTTTTAGAAACCTCTCTAAGGGAAACAAATCTTTACTTCTAATGACTCACACATTATTTATCTATCTTATATCTTAAAGTGTTTTATTAATATGAGTTCTTACTATATAAAGATAATCCAATTCATGCTTTTTGCTCCCTGAACAAATATATCATTCATGATAAAGAATATATCTTTTTATAAACATCATTAATTTAAGACACCTGATCATATGCAGCAGATTACTATTGTAATATAATGTACAGTAACATCTTAATAAAAAACATTCGCGTCAATCAGCTAGCTAATTATCTATTTGCTATATAGTTAATTATCTTTAGAATTTTTCTTTCAAATAACTGTTATAATGTCTACTCAAATAACTATCAAAAAAATTTTGTCAATAAATTAATATCTAGATATCCTTAACTATTGTATAAAACAGGTTTTTCCCCCACTGATCCTCTATGGATGAGTGGAAGAGGCTAGTAGAAAGGCTTTGTCCTGAAATAGTTGTTTAAAGAACTATTTTGATATATATATATATATGTGTGTGTGTGATTATATAACTGAATATTTATAAATACAGTAACTAAAAAAAAGATTACTGGGATAATCGAAAGCGCTCCTAAGTGGATAAAAATTTTAATTATTTAGTTACTGTATTTTAATTACGTATATTGCTTTAAAAATACAGACATCGAATAATATTATATATATATATATATCCATCACCAATTAATCTTTTCAGCAGTGCTATTTACATATTAGATTTTTTTTATTTTCGATATAATACGATAAATTGTATAAAATTCACCATACACAAAAATTTATATATAAAAACTTCTTATTAACAGTATCGCGCTTCAGACATATTCGTAAAAATCTTAGGAAACGTCAATGCCCTCAAGTTTAGTTGTTGACATCCTATTTTGTCAAATATTCAAAATGTATTGCGTCACAACATAACCTACAAGTATACTCGTTCCAAATCAGGGCAAACCTACCAAAATTAGATACTGGTAAGCTTAAAACCTCATTTATTATTCAATCACGCCAATAAGTTCAGCTCTTAATATAATCATATTTAGCCTCTTAAAAAAATTTAAATGGTGGTGCCTGGAGCCAAAATACTTTGATTTTTTGGTTAAGATCAATCTTGATGCGCTTCCCACTGGTAGCTTTTTGGTAAAAAACATAGGTTACAAGTCGATTGATGATAAGTGTTCTTTATGCAATATCGAAGAAGAGACTAGTGGATACATTTTTAACAGATGTTCTAAATTGAATGATTGCAGAACAATATATAATTCATTCAATTTTCAAAAGGAAAGACACATTGATGATGACATTAATTCAGAGTGGTAATTCGGGCAATTTTGGAAAAATAAGTGCCACCTTCCTATTATATAGTATTTTGTTTCTCTTATAGGGGAAGGAAGGGGTCTAGCTGTGAGGATGGTTAATTGATCAAGTAAATTATAACCAGTGCAATAACATGTTATTTAGTGAAAATAGGAAACAAAGAAAAACGAAAGTAAAATAACGATGCTTAGCAAGGCTATTAGCCATTGTGTGCATGTGATAGCGCTTAGAATTTCGGCAGGACTAGGTTGTGATTTGTGTTCTTTGGCCGACCCTATAGCTGGAGTTGGTTTTTATTTAGTATTTGGTTATCTCGGTGTTCACTCTTGTTTGACTCAAGTTGCATGGACCCTCTAATACCATTTATCGGTAAAATTAAAACAATAGAAGAAAGAGACAATCGGATTGCCTCACAAACAATGCTAAAGTGTACTTGGGAGCTAATAGACATTAATAAAATTGCAAGAACATAATAATAAAGACATTGTTAATAATTTTGAACAATTCCTTCAAAACATAGTTGTAAAAGTTATTTTGTAGAATGACCTTAGGCAAATTTTGCTCATGAGAACTGATTTGTATTATTGGCATGTTAACATACTTATATTTGCATGGTTAAATGTTTACTTTGGGCGATTTAACTCCTGAGTAATTGTACTAATAGTTTATTATTGTATATAATTATAAAAATTATCTTGAAAGTTCCAATGTAACTAATAAGTAAAAATACATGTTTTGAATTTTAAAAAAAGTATACTAGTCTCACACACCTTTGATGATAATATGGGTTTATATTTTTTACATAACTATGTTATTATTAAGCTAGATGTTATATGTAAATATATATATACACAATAGTTGTTTTTTTTTTTGCGAAACAAAATAATTTAAAAACGTCATATATTATTTTTTATATTGTCTTAGAAACTACTATTGTTTAATAAAATTATCATGACATCATAAAATAATCTTATCTAGGTCGTTAATGAAATAATTTTTATTAAAAAAATAAGAGTCGATATGACTAATTTCATGTTGCCGAAATAAATGGGTGCTCACTGGTGGGAATTTCTTCCTGTGATCGTACTGGAAAAAATATTTTATTATCTCTCCGACAATGATCGTGTCTCCGCATCTCAAGTATGCCGAAGGTGGTCAGAAATCTTTCATATACCATCACTTTGGCGTTCTGTAGATTTTAATCTTTCGTCCTTTTCCGATGATAAAGCAAATTACCGCAAGGCAGTGATTTTTGCTGAAAAGTATGGTTCCTACTTACGAAAACTTTACATTACATGTTGCCCAGTTTGGCGTCCTCAGTCCCCACTTTTAACACTTAGAAAAGGAGTTCAAGAGACGCTAATAGCCTTTTTTTTAATATTAGCCCAGAAAACTCAGTTACAACATTTAGTTATTCACTTTTTACAATTCCAATGTTTTTGGTGGAATGATGATCCACGGGAACGCTTTATATCTTCCTTATGTGAATTACTTCGCAATCAAAAGCGCTTGAAAAGATTTGATATGTGTAATGCATCAACTTCTGGTGATGATGGTTGCAAAATTCTTGAAGCGTTAGCCTCTGGAAGTGGAGACTGTCTGACCTATTTAAACATAGAAGATTTCTTTCATTCAACTAAACTTGTAGATTCTTTCCCTATTAATTTTAAAATTTTCCAAAATTTTTCAAATCTTAAAGAAATACAGATAAACTATAGTTATTTAACAGAAGATCTTCTTGAAACTATAGGATTTCATTGCGGAATAAAGTTGGAACATTTAAATATCAAATGTTTAGGAAGTGACCCTCATATTTCTAGCCTAAACGGGTCTTGTTGGAAAGAACTAGTTAGATCTTCCAGTAAACTAAAAGTATCTCTATCTTTAAAAGAACTGGTAGAATTTGATGATATAAGAAATATTTTATGCTCTTATATACCACTTGCAAATCTTCAAGTCTCCTGTTTGTTTTTCAATGATAGTTATACTTGGAAGTTTAACGATTTAACAAACTGCTTGAGTTATTACGATGATAAATTAGGTAAGAATACATTATTTCTATTTAGCTTAAGTTTTACAAAATATTTATTTATAATCATTTGCAATGGAATTTATAAAAATTGATTCACTGGTAGTTTCATTAAGCCAAATAAAAAGTAAATGAAAATTCAGTTCTTCAGATGATCACGTGTCGTTAAAGCACCGATAAAGAACTGAACAAAATAGTTCTATTAATGTTATTAACATAATATTTTATATTTGTCATCAGCTAGAAATCAATTCAAAATATCTTTAGCTCTTGAATTTGCTACTCTGTTACTGCTCAAAAGTAAAAATGACAAATTTAATTACTTAGTTCTTTAGGAAGTTGACCTTTTGATCATCTAAGTGGAAAATTGAATACCGTCCCATTCAATTAATCAAATTTTCTTTTTCTTTTTTTTGTCATTATATATAAATATCAGACAACAATTGATTCATAGTTTATTTTGGCCTGAAATTTTGGAATTAACTGAGCAACAAATGAAAATATTTTTGTACTTATCTTCAAATAACAAGATTCTAATAATCTATAAAAGTATCAAATTTAAATGACTACATTGTTGAGCCTAAAATAATTAGAACTATTCACAAAACATTTCGGAGTTCTATTATGCTTGAACTCCCAGAAAGATCATTACTGCAGATGAATATGGAATGTAAAATTACGTGTGAATTAATGATAAAAATGATGTATCTTATATTAATGAAAGCAAGTCATATATCACATGACCTATATAGCTTGCCTTACCAATATATAATAAATAAAGAGCGTGCTAATAGCTCTAAACAGCTTATTTTTTATGATAAATGTTACAAGAGGAAGCATTTGAAACCTTTATCTTGGATTGTCCCCATCGCCAGGCTTGTTATGGCTCTCTACAGTGAAGATCTAGGACATTAGATTTAGAATCCTATCTCAGCTAATCATTTATCTAATCTTAACTATTAAGAAGATCTAAAATTCTCAGACATCTATAAGTCTTCAAATTCAGCTCAACTGAAAAAGTTATATGGGTCTGAACTAAAGTCATTTACTCCATATATTAATAGTCTTAGCAATTAATATATGGAGTAACTGACTTTAGTTCAGGTCTATATAACTTTTTCAGTTGAAGAGCTGAATTTGAAGACTTATAGATGTCTGAGAATTTCAGATCTTCTTAATAGTTAAGATTAGATAAATGCTTAGTTTGAGTTAGCAATCTGAATCTAATGTCCTGGCTTCTCACAGAAGAGAACCATCGAAACCGGTCTGGAGATGGGGACAATCCAAGATAAAGATTTCAAATGCTTTCTTTTGTGGCATTTATCACAAAGAAATAAGCTTGTTTAGAGCTATTAGCAAGCTCTTTATTTATGTATACCCTTACATATTTTCTGCAAGACAATATAGTGATGAAATGCAAATAGAATTAGGAGTCATTTTACAACTGGAGTATATATGATAGTAATATTCCTCCAAATGATGTTCAGATGAACATCAAGAAGATTGATGTGAATAATTATCCAAACAAGAAAAAAGAATTCATCAATAGCGGTTTTTAGATTTTTCAAATGCTTAATGATAAATAAAAATAAGCTACCAGTAATATTTCAAATCATAATATTACCAATAGCAGCAAGTTGAGCAAGAAATTGGTTCAAGAACATTTAATTCTTAGTATACTACTCAGTTGTTGTGGTAAATCGCACCATTTATAGTAAATGTATTGTAATATTTTATTATTAATGTTATTAATTTAACTGTGCCATTCATTTCTTTTTAGTAAAATTTAAATTTTTCATTTGTAAAAATCAGATCAAATAAATCGTATCATAAGTAGAAGAGACCCACTTCTTCATTTTATATCTTTGGGTGTCACTCTTATTGTATACTTTCGTGCATTTTAGATTATTTCATTTCTAAAATTATATATCAAAGTTTGATCTAGAGCTTATTGAAATAGTTGCAGCTTTACTTCATTAGCGTTTGAAATCAATAAATATATGTGTGTGCTTTGCGCACAGATAATGAATCTATTTAAAATTAAATGTTGCAGCCGAGCGCACTTTCGGGATATTTCATAGTCCCATATTCATGGCTACTGGGATTTATTTGAGAACTATATTGGTGTTAATATAAATTTGTGTGAAAATGCTACATAGACTATTTGCGAGTTAGAAAAAAGCAGGCCTCTCTTCTATTGATTGAAGCAGGGTCACCCACTATGTAGTAAGCCTATCTGACTTTGCGTTTAATGTCATTTCTTTCAGAGCAGATAACACTGGCTGTGGTGGGTAGGAAGGCATGGCTAATGGCTCTCTCATGCTCAACAAAAAATTGGAATTGCCTTCAAGCTTAGTTTTGGTCCTGTTGTAAAGGTATCTATGTTGAGCTACTCTGGTTGCAAGGTTGGTTTTAGTTTCTCCATAATATGTTGCCATACAGTTTCTTTGGGGGCAGGTGATTATATATGTGTACTATTTGAGGTAGTAGTATGCCTAAATGCTACTGACTTTCGGTAAAATAGTAATGCACATTTTAAGCTGCTCATTTTCAAATATTAGTCTTAAATGATTTTCTTATAGAAAAAAATGTCCATAAAAAGATTAACTTATATTGTTCAAAGATGCATAAAATAGTTCACTTTTTAAAACATAAAATCATTGTTAAGTTACTATTTGCTGCAACATAGTGTAAAAAAGTTGTCTGAAATCTTATGACGATTTTTCAACCATTTTAAATTAATTTCAAACTAATTATAATAATAAAGAATATTTATGTTAATGTTTTTTTTTACAATTGTCGAAATTAATAATAATGATTTGTTTTTTATAAAAGTGATTATATTAATTTTAAAAATCATTCTCAAAATAATACATTTAGTTTAATGAAAGTTGGTTGAATTCTACATGTAGACAGTTGCAAAGTTTATTGATTGATTCTTAACTGAAAAAAGGTTTTAAAAAGTTTAAATTGGGTCAATTCTTTCTGGATAATATGAATATAGTTAATTCTCAAAACATGAAATTACTTTTTTAATGTTTATTTGATATAATTTATATCAGCTTCACAATCAGCAAATAAATGTCACCTTTTATTATTGCTTTATAAAAATCTAGGTATTTGTTAAATTATTAATTTAAGCAAAGTAGCGATAACAATATTCTCTGAAGATCCACAAGTTTAGCATATTTTAACCAACAATACTTAAACTAACAACAGTGGGTTTTATTCTTCGGTTTGTATAATAAGCAAGCCGCTATGATTACTGGGAAAATGTTGAATTCTGACAAAAGAATATTCAAAGTGACTAGCTATTGTCAAGCGTTGGTGGCCTAGTGGTTAGCATAGCTGTCTTCCAAGTAGTTGGTCCGGGGTTCGCTTTTGGTCAACGCATTTGACATATAAAAAAAAGTGACTAGCCATGTTTAAATAGCTACTTTAGATGTTTTTTTAAATGATCTCTAACAGCTATTTTATCATTGTCTTTTTCACTAATAAATATGTTTTAAAAAATCAGGAACAAAATCTTGTTCAATAATTATTAAAATAATAATTTTTTTTTTTAAGTCTCATAGTATCGGCCGGGACGCGAACCCGCAACCTGGGCAACTGCCTGCAAGTGCAAGGCAGTCTCGCTGACCTCTCGACCACCAATGCAAGACATTAAAATAATTTTTATCTGTATATTTTCATATTGTTCTGAAGATTTCAACAGCTCTATTAATTTTCTTTTGATTTCAAGCCTGTAAAAAAAATAATAATTTTCACCTTCTTAAAGCAAGCTCCCTCTAACCTGCAATTTTTGTTTTGATTTTGATAACATATTGACACTTTATATGGTGTCGAAATTACATGTAAAAATACGTTAAGCATCTTCTTTATAGAAGAGATTCAACAAATCATTAAGTGATATTCATAATAACATGAAAGAAACTGATGTTAACTAAATTTTTTTTAAATTCTTCATTTGACATTCTTTTTAATTTAGTTATTTTTTGGTTAAAAAATATGTACACTTTTGCTACATAAAAATTGTAAATTAAAATAAAATCATTACATGGTAAGATTTTTGAATTTGGCTCCAAAATCTCAGTAAATTCAATGTAAAATTGGAAAAATGTTTTATCCCAGTATTGTGAAGCTTTCCAGTAATATTATTTCTATTATTGCAATCCCAGTTACAAATGGCTTAATTTTGGATTTAACGATTAATATATTAGTTATTAAATTCAATTACGAATATTATTTATTTCTTTTTTCTTTTTTTTTCAACTCATGCATTAAATAAGTACTTTTATGAAAGAACATACTTTTACGCTAACTTTAATAATTTGGGTGGTTAAATATTACAGCGTGATGGTGAACCCATGTCTAGGGAGAACCTGGACCAATCCATAGAGTTTACTTCTACCCAAATGAGTCTTGAAAGTTGCTTGCTTTTTTATGTATCTTTATTCACGTATTTTAAATGCGTGCAGAGTGGAAAGTTTTATAGTATATTTAAATTTTTAATATATACTTAGCAAAATAGATTTTATTGATTTAGAAGATGAAAAAAAAACTACAACTGTGTTAAACAATTTATATACATTAAAATTTACAAAGCATATGGCGAAAATAACTCAGGGTGGCCTTTGAGCGTTCCATCATCAGATTTTCAATTGGATAGACAGTTGACGAATTGGAGTGTGGATTAAAGTATGTCTATTAACATATGAAGACTGGCTATTTTAATATATATCTGCGCACTTATTACATATATGTGTAGAGATGATAATCTGGACCAACTGATGATTGCTGGTTTAGCATGAAATACGTATATTGGTGATTATTTATCTTTTCGACATATATGTGTTCAAGTGTATCAGTGTTATGAGATAGAGTGGAGAGTGGCGTGTCGTGTGAAAGTCTGTGCTCATATACCCTATATATTACATATATTGATACAGGTATATAATAAGACTGTATTTAAGTTATTATATAGTGCCCATCCTTCATATATGTATTAAATAGATTAGGTTCTGTACATGAGAGGTCAGATTGACTTTAGGTCAACATGGGTGTGATGAGAATCTTGGCCTCAGAGTCGCCTTTGAGCATTACATCATCAGATTTTCAATTGGATGGACAGTTAAAGAGTTGGATTGTGGAGTGGATTGAAGTCTGTCCATTAAAGTATGAAGATTGGCTATCTTAATACATATCTGAGCACTTATTACATATATGTGTAGAGATGGTAATCTGGATCAACTGATATATATGTATTCAAGTATATCAATGTTATGAGATGGGTTTGAGAGTGGTGGGTCTTGTGAAAGTCTATGCTCATATATCCTATATATTACATATATTGATACAGGTATATAATAAGCCTATATTTAAGTTAAAACATATGAGGGTACATTGTCATATATTAAAAAAACACTTCCAGGTATTACTATGTACAGAGCATTTATATATATATATATCATGAATATGTTTTTATATTTTTTGTTCGTTTTTTTTAAAAAACCCAATAATCCCTTTTAACCCAGAATTATTATTTCTGACTGTATTTTTTTTTTAAAGCATCCAATATTAATTTATTGTCTTCCCATTCTTTTGCTTAGCGTAATTTATTCTTGGATCTCCTTTCTTAGAATTGTATCACAAACTTAAGTTGAATCTTTTGTTACACCATTGTGTGTGATTTATATAAATATAATTATTGTGTTGACCATAAATCAATATGCAAATTTCATTATTTAAAGAAAATATTATTAAAACCTTAAATAATTAAAATATAAAATAACTTATAAAATGCATTGGAAATATATGAAATAACAATAATCGATATATATATATATAATATTTCTATACTAAAATTTCATCATAATTTTAACTGTTTATATTAAAGTATTTTGGTGATTATTTATCTTTTCGACATGTGTGTGTCAGCAATATGAGATGGCACTGAGAGTAGTAGGTCGTGTAAAAGTCTGAGTTCGAATCCTGCATATATTACATATAGAAATGCAAGTTTAAGCCTGTACAATGTATGAATGACTTAATCATAAATGAAAATAGATAGCAACCAGATTTAGTAAAAAATGTAAATAATGTATTAGCCAAAATATGAAGCATCCTTTGATTTTATTTATTTATTTCTAGAGTTGGTGTAAACATTTTCTTAATGTTAATATTAGATCTCTTATTGTTTTATTTCTTAGACTTTCAAGTACAACATTCGTGTTAATGATTATTTTAAACTTAATATTTGTCTTTTTTTAATGTTAGTTACTGTTAAAGATGAAGCATTCCATAGTATTATGTTAAAGCATTGTAAAAGTGTTCCATACAAAGTTGATTCCCATCTCCAAGAAAGAACTTGCTCAGGTAGTCTGCCATTGTTTTTAAAAGTTCAAGGAAACTAATATATTTCTATACATTTATTAAAACTATTTCTAGCAATGGTAATTTTTACTATGTTGAGTCCATTGAAATCTTTGGAGACATAGTTTTATATTATTTGTTATTTTAAAGCAAAGTCAATCATGGTACAATAGTTGTGTGCAGATCAGGAATTAAACATCTTTTGTAATGCATTTTATAAGCTTTAAAATAGTAATTATACATTATTATTATTATTATTATTATTTAAATTTTAAACTTAAAATTACCTCATATAATATGTGAAGTAATCCTTACCATATGCTATAATATTTTTATTACCTCTATGAATAAATGGCAATGTTAGTGGTAAAAAAACATGCACATATACACGTATATTATGTAACATATTTATTTATTAATATATGAGCTGTTTGCTTTCTAAAATTTATGCTTTATTATTGTATTTAAATAACCTTAAACTTATTTTCCTTTGAAGAATAAATGCCATATGTTGTATTACACTTCTTTATCTTTTTCTGCTTTGAAATAATGAGTAACTTTAGTCACTTGAAATTATTACCTCATTTCAATATATATATATATATATCAACATACATGTATTTAAATATTATATATATTACAAATCGATGACTGTATTTCTTCAAAATAATATGTAAATTTATAAATATATATTAGAAAATACATAATCGTCACTTAGAAGGCTTTCAACTATCTTTGTAGTTTTTGTCAACTAATACTTTTAAAATGTCAGTTTTCCCATAATTCCATGATGTCAAATTTCCCATAATTCCGTGATCTTAACGTTTGCTGCTTGCTTATTAATTAAATTTTGCTTGTATTTATATATTAATATTGCTTCTTTAATTTTTCTTTTATTATTATTTCTTTCAGTTTCCAATATTTTTATGTTATTATAATTAAAATAAAAAAATAAATAAATTATAATTTAAAAAAAAAATTATAAAATCAAAACCATATATACATGACTTATTATGGTCATAAAAGACAGAAGATGATAAATTATCATTATTTTTATAATTTTGCTTTGTATTTTGAACCCTTTTTAATAATAACAAATTTTCTTTTATTCTTTTTTCCAATGTGTACCTCAATTCACCTATATATCCACTGCCACACCTACATGTCCATTTGTAAATGATACAATTTTTATTTGTTAATAAAGTCTTATCTTTTGAATTATTTATTAATTTATTTAATGTAAGTCGTGCATAAAATTTATAAAGGTATATGTGATATTGCATTTTATGCACCACCTACATTAAATAAATTAATAAATAATTCAAAAGATAAGACTTTATTAACAAATAAAAATTGTATCATTTACAAATGGATGTGTAGGTGTGGCAGTGGATATATAGGTGAATCAAGATGCACATTGGAAAAAAGAATAAAACAACACTTGTTATTATTAAAAAGGATTCAAAATACAAAACAAAATTATAAAAATAATGATAATTTATCAGCGTCTATCTTTTATGACCATAATAAATCATGTATATATGGTTCTGATTTTAATTATAATAACATAAAAATATTGGAAACTGAAAAAAATAATAATAAAAGAAAAATTAAAGAAGCAATGTTAATATATAAATACAAGCAAAATTTAATTAGTAAACAAGCAGCAAACATTAAGATCACAGAATTATGGGAAAGTTGACATCATGGAATTATGGGAAAGCTGACATCTTAAAAGTATTACTTGACAAAAACTACAAAGATAGTTGATCTAAGTGATGGTTATAGATATATTTTTATAAACTTTTAAGTACTGTATTTTTTAATATTTATTTATAAATTTACACACATATATATATATATATATATATATATATGGATTTCCATTCTTGCTATTAAAAGGTGTGAAGGTTGCCTTGACAGCAGTTAGAGATATTGGTTGCTATATTTACTGTGAATGTTTAGGTGGTTACTGGTTGGAAACTAATTATATATATATATATATATATATATATATATATATATATTACATATATATATATATATATATATATATATATATATATATATATATTGTAATGAATTGAAATAGTGGAAATATAATAGAACTGTATTAGGAAGAGAATGAATGAAAGATAAATAGAAAATATATGTGCATATATAATTATCTGGATACTGTAATTAAAATTGTGTGTGTGTATTCATGCAGGCTTAAATATGATAATTTTGGATTGTTTGGTCGGTTAATTAAACCATAGCATAACTTATTGATTGTACATATATAATCATCTGGATATTGTAATTAAAATTATGTATATTTGTTGTATGCATGCAAGCTTCAATATGATAATTTTAGATTGTTTGGTGATGATTTGTTTTCAAAATTAAAATATTGCTTTTCGATTTCAATAGCTTTTTTCCCTTTTATCATTAGAAACAATTCAAATCTTATACCATAATAATTTTCATTACAGAGGTTCATATGGTTATTTGATTCATTCAAACACTTATCTACCTCAGGTTGTAAAATGTTAATTATTCATTTTCACTTTGGATACCATCAAGATCATTGTATATTTAAATTATTTATAAAGTGAACCCTATCTATATTCTATTATTGAATAACTATATGTGATCTTAAATAAATATGCAAAGTTCCCTAAGTAATACAGTTTCATATTGGCTTATAATCATCATCATTATACCATTCATTTCATCACTTATTTTCCGTTAGCACAATTTTTTCAGACTATGACTATTTTATTTCATGGCTCCAAAAAATATTCTCAAGTTTGAATTAATAACAACAAATAATTTATTAAATCATAACATTTAGCCAAATTTCATATCAAACTACTCACATAAATAATATACAAATAAAGTGATAAATTCTTTATGCAATCTCAATGAATTAAATGAATTCTTAATATAAATCTATATATTTCATATCTTCTCTAAATATATAAAAATTTGTGGTTAAGGACTATATATTGTACATTTCTAAATATCATTAATAGACTTATTAACGTTGGATCTTGATAACCTTGCTTTAGAATGATATTTTGCACTTACATTATAGACAAGAAAAATTATGACCTTTTTTTCTGTTTTGTTATTCTTTCACATGGTCATAATTTTAAATAAATGAACTTCATCATGCAATCATTGTGGTATAATAGAAAATAAATTAAAATATAAGCAAAATATTAAGACTTCTAGAGATGAATAATCCATTAACTTTATACAACTCCAAATATTATATTCAATTTCAGCTGTTTAATTCAACACATGAGATGATAAGTAAATTTTTTACAGTATAGAAAATGTTCAGGATCAGACTGTTTTATTTCTACAGACTCTTAATACATACTTTTATTCTAAATCACTAGATACAACAGATTCTCTTCTTCTTATGTACCTCTCATTGTTATTAATAATCATTATTATTCATTAACTACAAAAGATTCTCTTCGTGGCATTTATTTTATTTTTATGAATACTAGCATTATTCAGCAGGTGATAATGCTTTTCCGGAAGTTAAGCTAGAAAAGAATTCACTTGCAATCACGTGGCTTCCTCTTTTAATAAATATTTTTGCTTCAAAATATTATTATTCTCAAAACATATTTAAATCTATTCATCAATCATTTTACCAAGTACTTTCCTAAACTATAATTATCATCGTTTAAAATCTTTGAAAACTGTATATGTGAGATATACTATCACACATATACATAAATGGCAGCTGTCGTGTGTATAAAGAAGGATATAAAAATTCTCAATCGTTAATTACGATTTACCTACATAAAAGGTGCTCATATATTGATATTAATAAAAGCAACTATAATTAAACATAATTTTTCTGATGTGATAATATATTACTATTTCCATCATCTATTATTAAAGGTTGAATGTCTAGAAAATTGTAAACCTTATATAAGCTTTTCAAATACGAAACACTTGTTAGTAATAATATACAAATAGGAAACACAAGTTAGTAATTACTCAACGTTTTGAGTAGTAGTACTCTCCATTCTTCTTTAGGTGGTGTTGTACTCACCAGTGACAATATGAACTTACACCTTTAAATTCTTGAATATCGAATTTTAAAGCAACACTTTAAAACAATTTAGTTATTCTGTCAAAGGCAACAGTCAGTAAATATTTCATATCTATGAGGGTTAGTTCACTTCCTGATCCCTTCCAGTTTATATATATATATATATACTTTCTTCTAAGAGCAAAGTTAATTGAAGGCTTCCAGACATGTATTTCAACACTGGATTAACTTAAATGGTTATTTAACATTGTCATGGGAGCAGTTTCTTTGAATTTTCTTCTTTGTACCTTTCCTTTCTATCTAATATTTTTACATTTTCCCAATTGAACTTATGTTCTGTAGTGAATACATGGTCTGCTGCTGCAGACACATCTAGGTTTTCTCTTTTGACCATTAGTTTGTGTTTTTTCAATTGTTTTCAATAGAGTAACGGATCTTATCAATATACTACCTTTCACATTCACATGGTATTTTATAGATGCAGTTTTTGTTTTCCAGCATGTTCAGTTCAGGTTTTGTAAAAGTTAAAATTCCTTGAAGTGTGTTAAGGCTTTGGAAAGATATTTTAATGTTATATTGACTGCAGGCTTTCTTTATCTGGTCTTTCATAACTGGTATGTATGGATACACTACAGTATTAATAATTTTTTCTTTTTTGGTATCTCATTTTGTTGCCTACTAAAGATTTTCTTAATGACAGTTGATAGATAACCATTCTTCATAGGAGTTTGTCCTATATGAATTTTTTCATTTTTTAAATCACTGATTTCTAAACTGGTTTTATGCTTAATGCTTCTGGTATGATCGGATGTATATGCCAAGTACTTGCCAAGGTGTCATGATTTCCTATAAACCATTGTTTTTACATTTTCCTGAGGGAGACTTGTCACAAGAATATTTAAGAATGCCAATGCTTGTTCTCATTCTGATTCCATCACGAATTTAACTGATAATGCTGTGTTGTTTGTGTGCATTCAGATGCTGTAATAATGCCTCATCATGTGTCCATATCCTAAATATATCGTCAATATAGTGAGACAATGTTTAGATGGAAATGGAGTAGCATTTATGAGTGTGGTTTTAAGTTCTTCCATTTAAATATTGCTAAGAAAGGGGCATAATGGTGATTCCATGGCTATCTTTTGATTTTGTTGGAAGAATTCTGAATTATATTGAAAGTACATTGTAATTATGGAGAAAATTAATAGTTCCATTATTTTATCAATAGGCAGAGTTGTTCTGGTGTGTAGTCTATTATCATCATATAATCTTTTTCTTACAATGAACAATGCTTTATCATATGGTACATTTGTAAATAAACTCTCCACATTTAAAACTTATCAATAGCTCTGTTCTTTCCATTTTCATGTCCCTGATTAATTCTATAAGGTACTTGGAATTCCTAATATAGTATTGTATCCTATATGCTAATGAACATAAGAATTTTGAGAAGAAATCTCAAAAAGTTTTGACATGGTTAAATTTTTAAAACTAATTATAGACTTTAATGAAACATTGTCTTTAAGGATTTTAGGTATTTCATAGACGAGAAATTTAATTGAAATGCTAAGTTAATTTTATTTTTTCTGAATCACAGAAATATCTGTGATGCTTCCGAGTAATGTTTATAACTTTATTTCTGTATTTAGATTTTTTACCAGTTTTTTATATTTTCCTGCTGTGAGAGATTTTTGTATTTTGTTATCATAATCACTTTTATTCATTATAACTATAGTGTTGCCTTTATCAGCCTATTGTTAGTTCTAGAAATTCACCATGTCAGAAATTGTTGAGATTTCTTTTCAAAATTGATAGTCCATTGACATACCAGACACAGACTTTTATCAGAGATTCTAAGCACTTGTAGAAAATCGGGGTCATGAAAATGGAAAGAACTTCGGTATTGGTAAGATTAATGTGAAAAGTTTATTTACAAATGTATCATGTGATGTAGAAAAGGATTATTTGATGATAATAGTATACAACCAGAACAATTATGCCTATTGATAGTATAATGGAACTATTAACTTTTTATTTAAAAAAATCATACTTTCAATATAACTCAGAATTTTTTCAACAAAATCAAGGTATGACCATGGAAACACTACTGTTACCTTTGCTTAGCAATATTTACATTGAAGAACTTGAAACCACAGCCATAAATACTACTCCATTTCCACTTAAAGTGTAGTTTTACTATGTTGGTTACACATTTGTGGTATCATGGTGAAACATGATTACAGGCACTCTGGATGCACATCAACAACATAGCTCCAATTCACAATGAAATCAGAATAAGAATAAAAATTGGTTTTGTTAGAAATTCTTGTGACAAGTCTCTCTCAGGGCAAAGTAAAAACAATGGTTTATAAGAAGACAACACATACTGGCAATAACTTGGTATGAACATTCAATCATATCAGAAGCACAAAATATGGAATTATACTATCACTATGGAGCATAGCAAAGAAAGTTTGTTTGGAAACCAGAAATTTGGAAAATGAAAACATTTACATGTAACAAACTCTTATGAAGGATGGTTATTCATCAGATGTCATCAAGAAAATTTTTAATAGACAACAAAATTAAAAAGTTATTGGTACTATAGTGTATCTATACATACCAGGGATAGCAGACAAATTAAAGAAAATTTTCAATCAATATAACATTAAACATATCTTTCCAAAGTCATACCACATTTTGAGAAATTATAACTTCTAGAAAATCTAAACTGGGAACACTGAAAAACAACAACTGCATCTATGATATGTAATGTGAATGTGAAAGGAAGTGTATTAGCAAGACCTGTTGCCCCATTAAACACCAATTGAAAGAATACAAACTAATAGTTCAAAGAGAAAAACAGATGTGTCTACAATGGCAGACCATGTATATACAAATTAACATATATTCAATTGGAAAAATACAAAAATACTGGTTAGCGAGGAAAAGGTGCAAAGAAGACAATTCAAAGAAACTGCTCATATGGCAATGGCAAAAAATCCTATAAGTCAACCTAGTCTTTAATTAATTTCATTTTCAGAAAAAAAGTAAATATATATATAAAAAAATTGGATGGATCCGGGGGATTTGAACCAACCCTAATAGATATGAAATTTCTACTGACTGCTGTTTTAAACAGAATAGCTAAATTAGTTAGAGTGTTGCTTTAAAATTTGCTATTCAAAAATCTAAAGGTGAAAGTTCAACTTCTATGCTAATATTGTCACTGGTCAGGTTAGCAACACCTGAAGAAGAATGGATAATAATACTAAACCAATAAACATCACATGATCACCATTTCTTATGCTTGCTTATAACTGTTATTAAAAAAGCAAAACTCACTATACATATTGCCACACACTGCAAGCTAGAGTAATCAATGCATGCCAGAAGGCTTGTGCATAAAGTTCCTATTCAGACCTATATGACTATATAAGCTAATGAGCTTGGATTGAAAATATTAAGGTGTTTTCAATTTAAGATTCATAGTTTTGTAGTTAAGTGGAGATAAAAGGTGGCTGCTGGAGGGTTGCATTAGATCCTAAGATCTAGGTGCAGTGATCTCAGATCCAAAGTTCCTCACTGACGTAGGTCACAATCCAGAAACTAGTCTGGGAATATTGGATGAGTAGGCATTAGATAGGGATTTTATGCACAAGCCTTCTGGCATCCATTGATTACGCTAGTTTGCAGCGTGTATAGTGAATTTTGCCTGTGATAATACTATTTGAAATGTGTAATTACTAATCTGTGATCTCTATTTGGGCATTATTACTAACAAGTAGTTTGTATTTGAAAAGTTTGAATAAGATTTAAAATTTTCTAGACATTCCACATTTAATAATAATGGATGCTAATAGTCCAATATATTATTATACCTAATATACCAACATCACAAATCTTCAGACAAATATTTTTTCTGATATTTTATTTTAATAATTTAATATCTATTAATCTAATACAAAACTTATATACACACATATCTATACCCTATGCACACGTTCAATGTGACTAATAAATATTCACTATATTTATTTCTTTAACATTAATTTATATTGTTTTTTTTTACTAAATTGTTTTAATAACTGAAACACACAGGCTTATTATATATATATACCTGTGTTTATATATGTAATATATAGGGTATATGAGCACAGACTTTCACACGATCCACCACTCTTCATCCTATCTCATAACACTGATACACTTAAACACATATATGTTGAAAAGATAAATAATCACCAATATTCGTATTTCATGCTAAACCAGCAGTCATCAGTTGGTCCAGATTACCATCTCTACACATATATGCTATAACTCAGATATATATTATGATAGTCAATCCTCATACTTTAATAGACAGGTTTCAATCTACTCCACACTCCAACTCTTGAGTGGTTGAAGAGTTGGAGTGTGGAGTAGATTGAAGCCTGTCCATTAAAGTATGAGGATTGACTATCTTAATATACATCTGAGCACTTATTACATATATGTGTAGAGATGGTAATCGGGACCAACTGATGACTGCTGGTTTAGCATGAAATACGTGCACTGGTGATTATTTATTTTTTCGACATATATGTGTTCAAGTGTATCAGTGCTATGAGATAGTGTGGAGAGTGGTGGGTCGTGTGAAAGTCTGTGCTCATATACCCTATATATTAAATTGTTTGAAATAAAGTTTTAATCTCTTCTATTTTAATCTACAATGTAAAAGTTTTGGTTTACAATTTTATTATTTTTGATTAAAAAATCTTCAACTAAATTGTTTTTTTTTAGTAAATTATTTCAAACTGAATATATTACTTTAATTTATAATTAAAAAAAAACTGTAGATTAAATTGCCCCAACATGCAACTTCAGTTGGATTTAATGTTTGGCTTTACCTTTCATTGAAAGAAACATGTTTAAAGATATGAACTGATTATTCAAATTCATATTGTTATTATTATTTTGCCATTTTAAATCATTAATTATTTTTGTAAAGATTTAATTATTTTAAAAATATTAGTTTGTTTAATTACTCGTAAACATTATTATATAATATAATCTTTAACCTCAATAAATAAAATAAAATTTCTTAATAAGAAAAATGAATGAATCATTTTTAATACTAAAAGTTATTTCACTAAAAAAAAATAGTTTCAACTTAAACTTTCTTTATTAGGCAGGCAGAAAGAACATATTTTTGATATCAGACACATTTTAGTGCTTTTTTGATTTATAGAAATTTAATTTAATCTTTCATAAAACTAACATTGACATCATCATAATACTTTATAAATTTACTTTTATGAATGGCATTAATTACTGGTATTAATTATTCACATAATGACTGTTACACAAAAATAATGATTCACAGTAACAATATATATATATATTGTACTGGTTCAGGCATATTTTTGAAAAAAAAAACCTAGTCTGATCTAACAAGGTTTTCACCTGTATGCTAACATAGGTATGTTAAAAAAAAAGAAGGAAAGAAACATATAATTAATAGTACTCAGATTTTCTTTCTATTTTTCATGAATGTTTTTAATTGTATTAAATGTTTGGTTTTTTTTTATTTTAAAAAAGGACAACCTCTAACGTCATGATAATTCTCAGCAGATACCAGTACACAAATTAAGGTGTTTACAACTTATAAAAAATGCACAATAACACAGTTCTGTACATTTTAAGTCTATCAGTCATCATATCACAGATAGCGATAATGTTTTCATTTTACTTTCTTTACTCCAAAGCAAACAACAAATAAGGAAGAACGCAGAAATGAAATCCTCCCCCCCTCCAAAAAGAAACTGGAAAGTGTAATGGTTTAATTTTCTTTCTCTTTTTCATTAATGTTTTTAATTGTATTAAATGTTATGTTTTTTTTTTTTTTTAAGTGTCATAGCATCGGCCAGGACGTGAACCCGCAACCCGGGCAACTGCCTGCAAGTGCAAGGCAGTCACGCTGACCTCTCAACCACCAATGTAATAAAAAAATGCACAAAATCCAAAATGGGGGGGGGGATAAAGAAAGTAGGTTTTTAAAAAAACAAAAAACAACACATAAAAAGCAAATAAAAAAGTATATCAAATGAGGTTTTGAAATAATTATATCAATCAAATATGCCAAACAAAAATACTACACTGGCCTGGAATGTTATATTTGACTTTGTTTGCGTAGAAACAGCACCATCAAGCGACTTGTCCAGTGTAACGAAAAAGGAATTTGTTTTCTAACAGTCATGAGTTATCTATTTATTTCATTCATATTTATACCAGCAAGAAATACTTTTTTCAGGAAAAGACTAATTGTTTTTTTTATTTTTTATTTGTTTAAATTAATAATAATCTATAAAAGTTCTCAGAATTATTATCTATCCATCTATCTATTTATCAATCTATCTGTAATCTTGCATATGAACAAAGTTGTGAGAAATGGTAGTTGTTTTTTTTCTTTTAGTGTTTAGAAATAACCTTGTTTTAAGACAACTTTAATATCCTTATTGGCAAGAACTTTTGGATCATTTTACCTAGTAAATAACTCTGTGTATCCATATTATTATTGTCTATACAGTTAAGATGTCAAACTATACAATGGCTGAAGATCTGGTTATAGTTAGATAAAATACAGTTACTGTATTAGTCAAATCTAAAATTATGTAGATTCCTGGAGAAGTTAATTTTAAAAGTGCCTCATTTCTACTTGCATTAATCATTGAGATAGTAATATTATCTGCCCTCATTCACGTGATTTTTACCTGTCTTTATGAATGCATAATCATAGCTTACCAACCTATATATGGAGAATAATTCAAGAAAAATACTTTCAATAAAGCCTTAAAATTTAAAACTATCTTATGGATCAATTTTGAAAAAGATTTGAACCTATATTTTATTGAGTTATATAATCAACATTCTGATGCCATGATAAAAGAAATTTGTAAAAGACCTTTATAAATGAAAGAATAATAATAATAATATTTATTACAAATATTAACGTAAAATGCTGCGAATAATTTTTAGCATTTTATTTTCGTCTAAATATGTATTAAAATTTTTTTTATCTTTGCTTAGGATATTTTTTTTTTACGAACGCTAAAACAAATATAATTTAAAATTGATTTCTTGTTCGATTAATAATCGATAATATTTTTTTGTAACTTCGATATATATTTATTTAGCGATTAATTAATATTTTTCCAATGTTCATTAATATCATTATAATTCAATAATTGTAATTATATGATGATTTTAAATTGTTTGTAAGTATATCGGAACTCATAAGTTAAATGCAATCTAATTAAATGAATTCTCTCAGATATAGATCCTGGATCTTTATATATATATATTATTTATTTTTTACGCGTTGCATTCATCCCTAAGTATTATATAAGGAGTGTAAATATTGTAAATAAATTTTGTTTTATTATTTTTATATTATTTTAAGTGTCAATTTTTCTCTCTCATTCCAAACCTAAGTAAACATGGCCATGTTTTCTTTTGAGTTAATAGTCGCTAAATACAGGAACTAATTTCTAAGAAGCTAAGGAGGGATTTGAACCCAACCTACAGATATTTCTCTGCGTCGTAATCTTCTGTATGGAAAATATGTTTAAAATAATAAATGACATCTATAGTTAGCAAGAGATAGATTCTCTCTGTAATTAGCCATGTTTGATGGAAATGATGATCAGGAAATATGGCTGGATACTCAATCTGGCCATCATTAGTTAGGATATTAAGTTTTAAAAATAATCTCTTATTATTCCTAATATTATTAACTTCATGGTTTAAATCTTCTTACATTCTTATAAAGAATTGTAGATATCTAAAACGAAGATAAAAACTTTCCGCCGTTTCAATGTGTATATATATAAATCATATAACATTATATATATATGCAGCATAAGCTGTCAGCTAAGTGTTCAGAACACCAACTCTTTACCCAGTAACTATCATAGTACCTTAATTACAATGTCATGTCAGTACAACAAGATGGCTCTAATTAGTTTTAAAAACTGAATTTAATATAAGATTACAATTATTTAAGTACACGTGAAATAATTACAATATAAAATTTTCCTTATAAATTAATTTTAGTATTACAATCTGTTTTTAAAACAAAATTTAAAGAAAAAAAAGTTGAGTACATTTGTATGTAATTTTTACAACTTAACAAAATATTTTAATAATTTTAATAAGTTTATAAACAAGCTATGGTCATTAAATATGTAGCACCGAAGGTAAATAATATTGCTATGAAGAAGCTGACTCCAAATGCATATAGTATTGTAATAAATCACAAGTCATATTCACAAATTCATTTAACAAATTGACTTTTATCAATGCTATTCGCTGCATAATTAATAACCATTGTTTTCGCACAAATTTAATAAAATTATCAAAATCTAGATCTATATTCCTATTTAAAAAAACTGTAAGCTGGTTTAATTAATACTTTCAATTTCTTCAAAGTAATTGATATAAGAAAAGTTTCCGATCTATTACTATCTACAGTAAGGTTGAGTAATCAGTGGATTAGTAAATGGAAAAGCATTTAAATTCCATTCCCAGACTGTATCCAATTTTTGCTGTTCGTAATATATTAATGTTAACATGTGATTTAAATTTGAAGTAAAGCAATTATGCATCTAGATATCATTTTTACTTTTATTATATTATCCAAGCTAAAAGTCCGAAATCCAAAACACTTTAAAATTTTAAACTTCTGCTTAAATAATTAACTAGTTCTGACTTTGTGTCAGAGCTACAGATTTTCTTTACCTACATTTTTCCCAACTGTAAATATTATTTTTCTCATGGCCAGAAATGTTAATAATAAGCTCTTTAATTCTTTAGCTACCTACCAAAGAAAGTGTCTTAGTTAAAAGAACGGAGGTGGCTAAAATATATACTTACCAATTCGAAGCCAAATTCAGGCCAGTTTTAGAGTGTTAGATTTTTAGGCTGTTAGCTTCCAATTTTGATTTCCAAATCTTCACTGATAAAGGATACGGCAATAAAGTGAAAAGTTGCTCTCGTTTCATTACATGTGTGTGTAAGTATAAACATTTTTCTGTTTTATTCATGTATGAATTTATTTATTATTAATATTAACACTATATTGACGGAGATGTGTTCCACCAAAACATTATTACAATTTTAATTAATTTTAACGTCAACCAAATGTAAACACTTTAAATCCCAAAAAAATATTTATACATTTTACACGTGTTTTTGTTTTGTTTTTTTAGAAAAAGTGAAAATAGAATGGGTAGGGAGAGATGAGAAAATTGACGATACCTTACTAGAATTTGTACTCAAGTGCACAAAGCTACAAGAATTATCGTTTGAAGGAGTACTCAATTTGGATACTGTAGAAACATTTTTTAGTTATCGAAAAGACAAAAAAATTGGTAAAAATTATTTGATATTGAACATATACATAATCTTTTAGTATATATATATTAAAGTATTTTCATGAAGACAGGAGAGATAACTAGGCAATGTCACATCATAAACAAGTGAACATACTTGATTTTAATAAATGGTACTTTACCATTGCCTTACTATCCTCTTAATCTAAATTATTTTTGTATCACAATGCTTATAATTTTATTATAAATCTTTTATGTTATCATCATACTTATATATATATATATGAATTCATAGTATTATTTCTGGGAACTTCAGTGTAATAAAAATATAATAGCTAAATAGGACATTTCAGTACAATAACAAGTACTTTTCTCAGAGCTTTTTTTCTAAGGAAAGTACTTATTATTGTACTGAAACATCTTATTTAGTTATTATATTTTTATTATACAGAAGTTCCAGGAAATAATACTATAAATTTATCATTTATCCATGAGAATATATATATATATATGATCAATAGATGGCATTTTACCAAAAAACACCTTCAAGTGTATGTTTGTTTTTTGGTAAAACGCCATCTATTGATCATAAATACAAGCATTAGCAAGTTTAACTTGTTTTTTTGTTTTTCATATATATATATCATTTTCAGTTATGATCCATTGGAAAATTAAAGTTTCTTCAAGTTTAAACCAGTTCCTGCGATTTTCTCAACATCGTACCAGCAAATGTTCTAAATTTTATCCATCCAACTTTCATGTAATTTCTTTCTAGATCTATTACAATCTCTAGGGTTTCAGTTTAAAAACTTTAATTATCTATCTATTATCATCTTTTCTAAAAATATCTTTGGACAGCTCTATTTCAATCTTTTGATTCTTTTATTGATGTCAGTGATACCTGTTTGTTTTCTCACTTATGTGTTTTACTTTCTATATATTCTTGTTACTCCTGTCTTACATTTCTCCATGTTTATTGAGTGGTTTAAAGTCTCTGCATTGCTCTTAGTATAGAATCTATAAATAAGAACTAGTAAAATATATATTAAAACCTCTCTTTTCAGTCACTGCTTTAATTTACAATTTATTTCAAGATCTTAGATGAGAATAGTGTGATTTCATTTACCACCTATTTATATAATTGCCATGACAACAGATTCTTGACATTCTATTGGTTTAAGTATGAGGATTGCGCTATACATAACCAATTATCTATTGGAACTTATGGTTTATTGTACTTAAAGTATTGTATATTAATTTGTTTGAAAGCCAGCAAAAATGATAGCTTATTAATCTATCTTCAAATATTTTTTAATCTTTATTTAAACTTCTAAACATATTCGAAGTCAATCTATTTTAGTCAGTGTTTAATCTCCAGTTTGTTTAGAGATTATACAGAAGAATAGAAAATGGATTTCCATTTACTGTTTAATTATAATGTTGTTGTCTGACAATGGAATACTGATATTCTATTGGTTTGTTTAAGATGAGGGATGTCATGGTGTCATATATATATATATATTGTAATCATAATAAAAATAATAAATATAATAATCATAATAAAAATAATAAATATAAACTATTATGCTTTGTTTTTTGAATTTAATGGCAGTTGAGGCAGGTTTAAGAAATTAATCCAAAGTACTTCGGCGGATTGAAAGACTGTTTATAATAGTTTATTACCGTTATATTTATTATTTTTATTATGATTACAATTTTGTTCTAATTAATAGACATTTTATTTATATTATATATATATATTACTGTGTCATCAATAAAAATTAATATTATTATTCAAAAGAGAGACAATATTATGAAGTGAATGAAACAGTTCTACAAAGAATTACTTTTAATAAAAAAAAGTGAATAAAACAACCATTTTTGAAGTATCATCTATTTCTAAAAAAAAATGAGGCTGTAATTAAATTTATTGATTTAATTGCATATATTACCTCTTTAGAAATTATGAAATTATTATCAGTATCTTAAAAGAACAGATGAAAATAGATAAATTTATGCAAAAATTATGTAACAGATATTTTAAATAATAATGATTTACTAGATGACTGGAAGAAAGCAGTAATAATATTAATATTTAAGAAAGGTAAAAAATATCACAAATTACAAATATATCAATACTTTATTTAAAATCAGTCTTAAATTTATTACAACTCATCTATAGAAAACTTTGAAATCAAATTAACTAAAAAAAATAAATTGGGTTTAGAAGTAATTAAGAGAAGTAAAAAGAAATAAACCAAATGGTTTGTAGATTGTAAAATGAGCACTGAATATGACATAGATGGGTCATGATCATGGGTTTTGAGCTTCAGAATCTGCACTCTATCAATGCAATAAACCATGGCTTCATTAAGAATCAATCAGGGAAGGTCACTTTCGTATTGGATTAGTAAATTATGAAAAAACATTTAGCTTTATAAGCATTTCAATAACGCTTAAACCATTGACACATTAAAACATGCATCCAAGATATTGTCAAATTCCTTAAAAAATATTACAATTTAATAAGCTTGATTGGATAATCATGACGTCACAGAGAAGATTAATATGTAATAAGATGTTTGAGTATGATTCTATCTCTCCAAAATCTTTTATCCAATTTTATGGAGTAACTACAATAATAAATAAAAATGGAGATTACTTAATTTATCTATAGTTTGCAAATATATGATTGCTTTTTTAAATTAAAATAATGCTCCAAATCTCATGAGTTGGTGCAAGAGTTATCAGATAAAAATATAGAACTAAAAATAAATGTTAAAAAAATTAAAGTAATAAATAGTCAATGGCTTTTCAAAAAATAAATAAATAAAACTGATAAAAAATTTAACACTTAAAAATATCTTGAACATATTATTAGTATAGTTGTAAACGAATAGATAAAATTAATCCTCGGTATATATATATATATTGTAACGGTCAAACATGTCTATCTCGCTAACACACTGCAGAATTTAAACCTGGGACATAGAACTCAACACTAGGAGGGTTACCTCCCAGAAATCCCAACTTCAAATCCAAAGTCCAAACTCCACAATGCCCTCTACGTGATAACACATTTGATGCTATTAATAGTATAATTTCATGCCGGTGCCGGTGATCAGGGAGAAAACAAAAGACTCTAAATCTAAAATAGCCCTAGGTTCATTTAACAATAACTTATAGATGTGCCCAAGATAAGTCTAATGTGCTATGTAATTTATATTTCACCCCAAATAAATAAAGAAAAGAAATAAATTTACAAATAATATTTTAATAACGTAAAAGTTAAACACCTTCAAATAATATTTTAATAATTAGATATAGAAAATAATTAGATATAGAAAATAGTTTAGCTATATACAATAAACAACAAAATGGCTGATACCTCGTACTTGGGTTCATTTAGATAACGTGTCTAAAATACAGTGACATGGTAGGCATATGCGAGTCATGTAAAGTTTTTAACAGAATTTGAAAAACTATATCTAATTGGAATCTTAAATGGAGACCGAGAGTCGCTTGCAAAGTGATTAACAAAATTATAAGATCGAACTATACCAAATGGACTTAAAATTTCATTTAACTAATAGAATTCTTTTAAATAATTAATAAGGGAAATGTACGGTGGTGCCAGCAATATAATGCCAAGGAAGGGGTGTAGTTTCTGAGTATGCAACTTTATAAATTATGAAGCAAAGGTCTTGGCTTTGGATAGGCATTTCGCCTTTTATTTGAGGCATCTCTAGCCCACTCACAGCTCAAGCCTGGCCCGCACACAGGAGCTTCGTAACTGTGGGGACATACGCAAAATAATTCCCATGTGCCATTATAGCACTGTACTGGGAACCGTGGAGTAAAATAAGGGGAACGGATTTAACCGATGATGACCTTTGCCAATGGTAAGGTTCCATCACCCACGCATATTCACTAGCAACACAGAATTTAAAATACTTTTAGTAAACAAAGGGCAAGTTATTTAGGAACAGAAATAGCTCGCTCTCAAATTTCATATTTTAATGGCCAGCAGACTCTCAACAAAACTTAGAGAAATAATTACTTATTTAACAAAATTGATGATATGTAAGAACTACTTTTAAATATATATAAACAATGGGAGGGGAGAAATGTGTGTTTGCAGTTTAAATAAACTAAGATGCCAACCACGCATTATTTAACTTCCCTACGTAACTTGCATTTGCCTAAAGACATTAATTAGATATTTCATTACAATACATTTAAATAAGACATTTATAAATATATATAGTAAATCAACTCAAGCACAAGTTCAGCATGCATTAGAAAAACATTTGAATAAATACATTAAGGAATATACAAAATTTATTAGCTATATAGCTTGAAGGTTTCCGAGATCTCGGGTTGATTTTAATTACCTCGTTCTTTAGATCCATCCATGACCATTTCCAAATTGGTAACAAAGTTCTTAAGCAAATGATGAGTCTCCTTGGTTCCTTGTTCCACAGCAGCGGTTAGCCGGTCGGTCCGATGATGCGAATAAACAAGCAATCGGAAAATATGAATGTCAAAATTCAGAAAATAACTTTTTTCACTGTCACAATATCAGGCAGATTAACTAATAACTCTCTAATAATTATAATAATCAGTCATCCCTATTTACACACTCTCCCTGATTACAATCTACCCCTGTGGTGATAAAATCCATTCGTTAAGTTATTAATAAATTGGAAAACACGGACTGCATTTTTTAATTAAATCTGCTCGTAAGCAGTTTTTAAATCTTATCAAATCTACTAGTAAAACTGGCGCCAATATAGTTAAAATTAGTCACTATTGTTCTTTCCCTACCCTCTTTGATTTAAAAGGGAATGGCATGTTTTTGAAAAACTAAATAACATTTTATATTTATAAAACTCTCTTTTGAATTTAATTTCCAGAATATATTTATCAGTGATATTATTTTATTAAATGCAAATAATTATAGTGAAATAACATCACAAAATAAACAGATTCAAAAACAATAAATTTTAAATAAAATATTTTCATAAATTTTTAAATATTATCACAGTATGCGTGTAGATGAGAATGTGCGACCTACTTTACTGTACAAGCATATATACGTATATACTCGACGGTTTGAAAATAAAACCGTTTAAGACAATTTTAATTATTATAAAATCCCGGGCACCTCATTAGACATATAAATTAAGGTGGAATTTCGGTAAATATACCCAGTACACACACAATACGATAAAATTAGGGTTTTAAATAAGGCATGAGGGTAGGAAACAGTAAGGCAAGTGAAACTAAGATTGGTAAGGCATATCTTACTGTTTCAATATATATATCATGGCATGTTCAGAAGTCATTTTAAAATGAAGATTTTATTGATTTTATAAAACTGAAAATAATATTTCTAATAATATAATCTTTTTGCTTTGATTGCAATCTCATTTTTTTAAATATAGAAACAAAATGTGAACATTTAAAATTTATTTCAGTAGTAAAAATCAGTTGTCAACAGAAAACCATTAACACAGCACAAGACTGAAAGTGGCGCTAGTAGTCCTTCCACTTGTGATGAAAAATATGGGTGATTTAGTCTGTATATTATGTAAGGATGGAATAAAAAATATTAGGCGATGAAATAAAAAATATTAGGCAACTGTTAATATGAAAAAAGTGATTATACAGAAAGTTGATTATTGGTTTTTATGTCGGGTTTGGGAAAAGATGAGGGGAATTTAGATATAAAGGTCATAGAGTTGACAAAGATTATGTTGTGGAAATGGGATAGAGCAGAATATGGGAAAACTTAGACTGGGGAATGTAAAATAATGTAGCTAACAGGTTTCTCTGGGCATAATTACTGAGAGATTCTTGACTTCATTTAAAGAGAAGCTACAGTACCTCACATCACATCACAATGAATCTGATTTCTTACCAGTTTGCAAACAACCGCATATTGTCAAATAGCAATAATGATTAAAATATATATGAAAAATGTAAAATTAAATACTGTAGTTAATAAAAAAAAAGTAAAAAAAGTTTGTCTTGTATCAATTTTTTTCAAATATTTGATATTTTTTATTAGTCATACTTTATTTCCTTATTTTTTTTAATGCGAATTTTAAAGTAATTTTTCCTTGTTGCTATTTTTTTTAATGCAGGTTTTCTGTGGAACCTATTTACTGCATAAAACGAGACCCAGGTGTGTAAATATATATATATGTGTGTATATATGTGAGTATATATATATATATATAACAAAACACTGAAATTAATTCTACAATTTTCAATATACCAATGTAATTCTAAAGAGATAGTAATTTTAAGTACATCTTAATATATATATAATTTAAAATATATTAACATAACAATATTTAATTAAAGGGATTTGAACACACTTTTAAGCTTCCTTCAGTCATCCCATCTATATAACCGATACATAAGACCATATACATGAGAAAAAGATAAATGATCTTCAATATATATATTTCATGCTGAACCAAAACTCATCAGTTGGTCCAGATCATCATCTCCCACAGTATATATAATCAGTGCTCATTTTATATTAAGATAGCAAATCTACAAACTTTAATGGACAGGTTTTAATCCTTTCCACTTTCCAACTCTTCAGCCATATTATTGAAAATCTGATGATGGAATGCTCAAAGTCCTTATTGATGCCAATATTATTGTCATACCCATGTTAACCTTAGGTCACTCTGACCCTTGTTTATAAGACCTTAATATGTCCATTTAAATACACAGAAGATTGATGGTCAGAATACAGGTTGAATATGTAATATTTAAATACAAGTATAGTGTATATACCTAAGCCAGATGTAATTAAAGGGGATTTGAACACAAACTTTCAAGAATATTGGTATCAACAAAATGATCTTCAGTATACATATTTCATGTCAGATCAGAACTCATCAGTTGCTTTGGATCATCATTTCTCTCACACACATATAATCACTGGTTGATTTATATTAAGATAGCAAATCTATAAACTCTAGTGAACAGGCTTCAATCCTCTCCACTCAACAACTCTTCAGCCATCCCTATCACTGAAATCTGATGACTGATTGCCCAAAGCCCTTGTTGATACCAATATGCTTGAAAGTATGTTTTCAAATCCCCTATGCACTATACTTGTATTTAAATATTATATATTCAACCTGTATTCTGCCCATCTCTCTTCCGTGTATTAATATAGACATATCTTAAGTCCTACATATGAGGGGTCAGAGTGGCTTAAGGTTAACATGGATATAACAATAATATTGACTTTGACAAGGACTTTGAGCACTCCATCATTAGATTTTCAATGATATAAAGGGCTGAACAGTTGGAGCATGGAGAGGATTGAAGCCTATTCATGAAAGTTTATAGATTTGCTATCTTAATATAAACCGGACGATTGATTATATATGTGTTTGGAAAATTATGATCCAGACCAACTGATGAGTGCTGTTTCAGCATGAAATGTGTATACTGGAGGTCATTTATTTTTTACACAGTATATGGTCAGGTGTATATGTTATATAAGATAGAGTGGATGACTGAAGGGAACTTGAATGTCTGTGTTCAAATCCTCTCTAATTACAACTAAAGTAATACACTATACTTGTATTTGAATTTACGTTTTCAGCCTGTATTCTCCCAGACCTCTTCTTTGTATTTAAATGGACATATTAAGGTTCTACATATGATGGGTCAGAAGTACTTAAGGTCAACATGGATATGACAATAATATTGGCATAAAACCAGGATTTGAGCATTCCACCATCAGATTTTCAATGATGTAGATAGCTGAAGAATTGGAGAATAGAAAGAATTGAAGCCTGTCCATTAAAATTTGTAGATGTTCTATTTTAATATAAACTGAGTATTGATTATATATATGTATGGTGATGATCCAGACCAACTGATGAGTGCTGGATGAGCATGAAATACATATATTGATATTACTTATCTTTTTCACGTGTATATGGTCATGTGTAACGGTTATATAAGATAGATTGAATGACTAAAGAGAACTTGAAAGTCTGCATTTAAATCCCTTTTAATTACATCTAGCTAGTATATACACTATACTTGTATTTAAATATTCATCATATATATGTATAGTTGTTAAAACGAATAATATTTTATAGGTCTCAACAAATTATGTTTGGTTATTGATCGTTTAAATAATGATGATGAAGAAAAGCTAGATCTTCTTCGAGAAAAACACTCTACAATGATGATAGAAAATAAGAATTTAGTGTTTGATTTTCAATTAAGTCGACTTGTGTCTCATATATAAGACAAATGCCTCAATGTACTTGAAACGCTTAAATAAATATTCATACAAAATTAAGCTTTTGTCTTTCTTTTATGCAATAAAACAAATCGTTTTTAAAAAAATGTCTGTGGCTGCAAGCAAATACATATTTGAGAGTCTAAGGTTTTTCTGTAAAACTTACTACAAAATAAGAATGTTATATAATAGTATTTTTTTTTCATATGTCATAGCATCGGCCGGGACGCGAACCCACAACCGTCTGCAACCAACTACTTGCTTGCAAGGCGGCTGCGATACCTCTCGGCTAACAGCGCAAGACAGATATAATAGTATATTTTTAAGGGTATATTATGATAATACAAAGATCGAAATGATAGTTTCATGGAAAATTCTCTCCTTATGCTATTCTAACCTTTAACATTATCTGTGGTAAAACAGAATTATTACGTCTTGTTTTATATAAAACAGACTTTAATAAAAAGTGTAAAAGATATATTCTTTTCAAGAAATATAATGACTACTATTTCTTATTGCATTGCCAAATGTATAACATATAATACTAAATCATCCATGCACATTACTACTGTTACACAATGCTTTATTTACCATCCTTTTTTTACACTTTACAGTTTTTAAAATTTGAATTTAGAGTTGAGGCTATGAGATATAAAGTTCTGAAGAAGATTGCTGGAGCAATCGAAACTGTAAAATGTAAAAAGGTAGTAAGTGAAGCATTGTGTAACAGTTGTAAAGTGAATGGACAATTTAGTATTATATTTGAATATTATTAAAAGTACTCATTTTGCATAATAAAGATAGTTATATTCTAACCAAATAGGAATTATAAGCAATTATAATTTTTAAAAACTTTATTTATGAAACATGAAAACAGAAAAGATATACACATTATATCAATAATTTTTTTTATTTTTTAGTACACAAAAAGCTTGTTTCAGCAATATTTTGTTGCTCTCCTCAGAATAACATATATAATATTGCGAAGGTCATCAGACATAACTGACATTTTTTTAAGACAACTTATTTTTATCTTTGTTTTTTTCCTTTTCCTCTTTCTTCTCTTATGTAACTATTATGTACATTATACATTAATCAACAATGAAAAATATATATAGTTTATATTATTTATCATTAACATAGATTTGTAAATATATATATATATATAATTCCATTTATATATTTATGTAATGTATACACATTTGTTTATAAATATGATTATAAGTTTAAATTTATATTTTTATGTTGTTATAAAAATAAAAGAACTGAAACAAATATAAATTTTGACAAAAAAAATGTTTTCTAATACTCAAATAAAATTTACATATATGTAAATTCATACTTAAATATATGTAAAATGGTAATTAGCCACTGTAAATAAGTGTGTAAATGATTACTGATTATAAGTATATAAACAAAAAATAAATAGCTAGTCATGCATTATATATATATTACAATAGTTTTTTATTAACGAACATTTTATTTGTATTATATATATGAAAAACAAAAAACAAGTTAAAAACTTGCTAACGCTTGTATTTATGTCATCAGATGGCGTTCTACCAAAAACACCGTCAAGCGTATGTTTACATAAACGTCAGAGCATGCATTCACTATCTCTAACTTTAATTCCACTTTCAGATCATGATTTCAAGCCATTTGCTATCATCGGTAAAAGACAGGAATTTTAGAAACTAGATCTAAACACAAACTCTGAGCATTTATAAAACAGTTTCTATTCATCTTGCAAGCGTGAATCTTTTAGACACGTAATGTCTTCAAACTCAGCATAGCAAGCCAGATAGCTATATGGGTCTGATATATATATATATACATACATACAGTATAAGCTGCAGAAAAGAGTTTTCTGTTAGACTGAACCCTTTGATTCCTCTTTATAATCTTAAAAACGTGATCAGGGCAAATTTCTAATATTCACTCCATCTATATGATTACTCATATGGTAGACATACATGGATGAGCTGCTCATATGTCTACATCAGTTCGCATGATGAGATCACTGGGTTTATAGTTCTGAGATCAAAAACACTGGTATTTTTAATAGTATGGTGGGATACTGAGTTTTCTTAAAGACAGAATGTATATAATAATGATCTTTTTGCTGCATGTTTACCATCAGGATAGATAAAAGTAATTTATGAGCTTGCTCCGGGAGGCTATATTATTATTATTTAAAAAACATAGTTGGTAGTATAAAGTACACGATGTTAAAAATTTTCTAATTACAAACTTAGCTTGCTCTTTAATGGTGATATTTTATTTAGCTAACTATAATTGCAGATTGCTTTTAAGTGAAGGAAGATTACATGAATTAAAAAAAGAGTTGCCTAATATTAAATGGACAGAATTTTGATTTGGTAAAGTTAGAAGACAATCTGATGAGGCAATTGATTTAAAGAGTGGTTATAAAATTTAATACAAAGACACAAATTTTGCAAGCACAAGTAGAATGAAATTCATTATGAATATAAAAAAAATAGAAAATAGCTGATTTCAAAAGTGAATACCACTTTACTATAATCGCTCAAAGTGATCATTTATTATAAATAGAACATGCACTCAGAATATTGTAAAGATTAATAATAGATCAAACATAATGAAAAAATTAATTATTCAACTTAACGGAAGATAACCAAATGCAGAAAATTTAGATTTATGACATAAATTTTCATTAGGATAAAGAGACGGAATGTTTTTATATAAACATAAAAATATTTTCATCATCATAGTCATGTGAGAATTTAATGATGGAATTGAAAAACAAATGAATGTTGAAAGTGTTATGTGTAAATTTGATTATGGGGATAGAAAGAAACAAAAACATAGATTAGTGGAATTTTTTAAAAAAAAAATTATTTGTCATGGATTTTTATTTTGAGAAAAATGATAAACAAAAATAGATTTTAAAAAGCATCCAAAAGAAGACAGAGTAAAATTGTATTATATCTGGAAAAACAGAAAATATTTCAAGATTCTCATGTTTTTAATAGATTGGATACAGAAGTGGTCATTCTTAGTAAGATGTAGGATTCCTGCAATGCGGAAACAGAAGTCAGATTTAAATAAATAAAAATGTTTTATTATTTTCAAAAAATCAGAACAAAAAATTAAGTTTAACAAACAATAATGATAATATATTAAAGTTATCAGAATTCTTTGAACTACTTAAACTATATTATAATATCTATAATTATTCTGTAACTTTATTTATATCAATGGATGATTCCATTTCAAAAACCTAAATATAATAAAGTGCATAAACATAGAGTAGATGTGTGGTGTATATATTTAGTAAAAATCAGATTGGCTGTCACATAAGCATTTTTAAGGTGTATTGGCCAAAGGTTTCACCCTTTCAGTTATTATTGTATCTTCTGCTTGCCTTAATAAATTTAATATATTTATCATTAGATTTCAGTTGTTTATTTATATATAATATTTAGTGAATTCAATGTGAAGGTGTTTTAAGCTTCATGCTCTTAATTCAGAATGCTTCATTCTGGCTTATATATATAAATTTAAGTAGAGAAGAAGGTGGTTCATGTTTTTCTTGTATTTTTGGCTTATGTTTTTGAATTGAGAGTTCCACGTGCAGTCATTATTACATCTGATCGGCTGTCACATAAACATTTTTAATGCACATTAGTCAAAGATTTCAGCTTTTCACGTTATTAAAAATCATATAATAAGTTTATATTTGCTTAAGTTTGGCAGAAGTAAAACTTATCTTTACTAATATAAAAAATCACTGAATATCAGTCTTTAAAGTTATTATTTTTTTTCTATTTTTTTTTTATTTATTATCATTAACCCTTAATAGTTTGGGTGGAAGGAAGGGTGTTTTTTTTCTTTCAAAAAATATTTGTGAAAAAAATAGTTTTTTAAATTTTTTTTTAAAACCTTATTGGCAATCGCTAATATTATTTCTATAAACATAAATGGATAAATTCACAATTAAGTACACAATCAAACTAACTAATTAACCACAAGGCATTTGGGGATAATTTCAGTACATCTGGCTCTATCCCATTCCCATTTAAGAGCTTAAATTATGAGTATTATATTTAATAACTTTTATCTTCTTCAACTACAAGTATATGGAGAGGTCTTCTACCCTATCTACTGAAGGAATTCATTTTCTCTGGGGTCTGCTTAAAGAAAAGCCACATAGTTATAACACATTGGTTATTTGATATCTTAATATACATTTAATAAATAAGATAAATCCTATGAACTACAAAAAGCATGTTTTTATAAATATAAATATCACTTTAAAATTAACAAATAAAAAATGTAATAAGAATAATGGCCAAAAAAATACATTTAAGTTAAAAGATAGTTAGATTTTTCGAATAATACTGTCATTCTATAACATATATCTCATTCATACACATGAATATAATTAAAATTACCCCAAAATCCAAAACATGAATATAAATATTAAGTCTAGTAATGTACTATATGCAGCGTATTAATTGTGTAACTGAAATAATACGAATAATATATCTACCCCTGCACTAAATAACAAAAAACGTGCTTGAATATTTTTTTTCTCATGTGTCATAGCATCAGCCGGGAAGCGAACCCGCTAACCCGGGGCAACTCCCTGTAAAGCAGCTGTCGCTGACCTCTCGACCAAATGTGCTTGAATTTGACCATCTGACATAACAGATTGAACTATAATCAGTCGCATTAAATCGCGCATTAAAAACAAATTTTTAAATGTAAAGTTTAGAAAAGCTGTTCTGTAATAAATATTAAACTCTAATTCTATCCATTGTAATTTAAAAATCAAAATTATTAAATTCGATCTTTATGATGACAGTAGCAATTTAGGTAGCATGGAATACATTATCTAATTTAACCGCAAGAGCATAAAGATTTATTTTTAAGTTTGTTATAATTTAAAAAATAAATAGATAAAAAAGTTTTAATATTAGTAAATACTATATATTTTGACGACTATTTTATCACGGCAAATCTGGCTACAATCGCTAAATGTTTGAGCGTTTGGCATTGCTTACATATTTGTGGTGGTTTCTACAATTAATTAATTCTCCCGACATTTCAAGTTGGTAAAATAAAACTGATATTTAAATTGAACGAGTAGAAACTACAAATTTCGTAAAAATAAAAAAAGTTAGCGGTGAGAAATCTGTATCTGAAAATAATGGATAAGATTATTTTAGAAAAATACAATAAAATAAGAGTATGTTGGAAATGAAAAATAAAATCGAACTTTATATATATAAACATGATTATATTTATATAATTAGAGTTTAAAACGCGTTCGGAAATGGAAAAAAAATAAGTTGGTGATTCGGTTACTTCCTTTTCAGTGATAAGTAGTTAGTTTTACATATATCATGTATATATATTTTACAAAACCTTTGAAATAATAGTTATTATCTAGTTCGAAATGCAAATATTGGATATTTTGGTTGAATATTTACCTTTTGTAAATATTATTTTATAACTGTTAATTTATTGCTATTGGATTATCGGTACAGTTGATCTTGGAATTTGTTTTTATGACATTATAAAAATTAGCTAACAGGAAAAGGTATTAAATGTTAATAAAGACTGAGTAAGTAAATTTTTTAATAATAATAAAGTCATATAATATATAAAAAGAAAATATTGTTTCTATATATAGATATAGTAGCAAGCGTTCGCATATATATAAAAAGAGAGAATGTATGAAAAAGCATATCTTGTGTGGCTTAATATGATCTTCGGATTCAAAATGTAAAGATTTACGGAAATTTTTAACTTTTTATATATATATAAGCTAAAATAAAAATACAATAGATGTCCGGAGCGGTTTAATAGCGTAACAGATTGTCAGACTCGAGTGCTAAAGCTATTCATAAAAACCCCTCTCGTTTTTTCTCTCTCTCTATATATATAGTATATGTCTTATGCAAATTAACACAGAAGTATAATGAACGACTTAAAGGTTGAAGTTTTATAAAAATAAAAAAAAAGTTATCTCTTTTTTTTTCTCATGTGTCATAGCATCAGCCGGGAAGCGAACCCGCTATTCCGGGACAACTGCTTGTAAAGCAGCTGTCGCTGACCTCGCGACCACCAATGCTTGACACTTTATATATATATATTCCTTCTGCAACTTGACATAGTGGTGAAGTATCAGACTCAATAGTTAAAGTTTATGAATCGATTCTTAGCTAAGATAAGGCAAAATCGGTAATTTAAATGGAACTGTTATATTCAATCTGCATCTTTGATATTCAAATATCACTTTTCATCTCCTTAATAATCTATAGGACAGTAAACTATATGATTATTACATCTGCATATATATTATCTTAAAAATATTTTAATACATATTTTAATTGAATAAAATTGTTTAATGATTGTATAAGATGTTTCTAAGCATTTAATAGTACGCGGTAATTTTAAAATATGAAAAAGCTGCTACATATTTTGTTGCAATTATGGCAAGTAAGAATACTGCACCAAATACAACAGCCTATTTTTACCAGAGAATATTTCATTCATATATAAATTATAAATTTACCTTATTGGTGGTATTTTTTAACATTTTCCTATTATCAAAAATTATTTTTTTAAAAAAACAATTATTAATTTTTATTACATTGCATTTTAATACATTTCATATGATTTTTGATATAGATTTTAATAAATTATAAATACTGTATATCAATGACATTTTTATCTAAAGGTTTATATATTTTATCATTTTTTTAATCTTACAACTTACTTTTTTACATATGCCAAAGATTCTATATTCTAGAACTTTTATCATAAGTTATAACTTCTTGGTTTCAAAGATACTGATATCATAGCTGAATAAATAAACCAATGACCCTTTCAATGAGTTTGCTTTTGTTTTGAGTCTTGTTAGTATTTTTAAAGTGCATAAAAAGCATATATTGATTGTAATTTTAGAAATATGCATATGTTTGCAAGAATCCTAAGCACATTTCAGGAAACAAGATAATAGATATTACAAATTTGATTAGTATTAATAGATTTTACTTACCACCTTAATGCAGTTTAATCCATTATTTTATATCTAATATTACATAAATCAAAACCAATGATTTTTTTTCTTTTCTGGATAATTGTAATATTCAATTAAATGTTCTAGGAATTCATACAAAAAAGATAGCCTTTATGATTTAAATTTAGTTTTTACTAATGCCTAAATACTATGATTATGATATTTTACATATTGAAAGCATGCTACCCTAAACTTAAATAATAAAGACTACATTTTCTGTATGAATATCCAGAACATTTAGTTGAATATTACTTCAATGCCAGATTTTTCCTTAATGAAAATCTGGCTATTTGGAAACTGGCTTAGAAAATTTAAAAGTTATGCTTACTTTATTACTTGAACATATTTATTTACTTTAATCATTTTTTAAGTATTGTGTGAAATCTAGAGTATTCAGCTGGATACCTTGATATATATATATATATATATATATATATATATATATATATATATATATATATATATATATATATATATATATATATATATATATATAATATATATCATTAAATCTATACATGTTATATGTTATTAAATAATAATAATATTTATTTATTTTCAATATTTATACATTTTAATCAAATTAACACATGTATGTCCATTATAAGTTATCTCATGGTAGATTGGTTTTAATAGGTGGGCTTTTAAAATTAACTTTAAATCTAATAGCATAAAATAGATATAAATATGTTTACTGTGCACATAGCTCATCTATAGTAAATTTAAATAATTAGTGATTAACAGATGCTGATGTAGTTAAATCATCATCTCCAGATATATTTATTTCATAATATGTAAATTAAAAAATAACATCATGTGAAGACATAAATAAAACAATAATGAGAAAATGATCTTGTTATGAAAAAAGTATTATTCATAGGAATAAAAGATAATCCATCCAAGTGATTAACATTTCATGTCTTTTATAGTTAATCCAAAAAAGAGGTTCAGTTTTTTTTACCAGTTACTTAATTAACAAGAGACGTATTATTTATGTATTTATTCATTTATCAAAATTCAAAGCAGTGATTGGATTATATGGTGGTACAAAAAAAATTAACATATATATATAGAGTGATTCTATATCTCCAAAATTATTTACAGCACTACAAAAAGTGCATTGTAAATTAAAGTCAAAAGCTACAAAAGCCAAAGAAAATGGAGATTATTTAAATCATTTAGAATTATCTGATTTTGCAAATAATACTTTTGGGCTTCAAGAAATACTGCAAGAGATATCAGATAAAAAATAATTTAAAAAATAGAACAAAAGATGAATATTAAAAAGACTAAAATAATGCTCAATAGATTTTCTAGCAATAAGAAAATAATGATCAATAATTATAAACTAAAAAAAAGTTCTCAACTATAATACTAATACAAATGGAAACATAATAAATGAAACAAATCACCGACTTAGTACCTTTGATAGAAGTAAATGTTTAAAGAAAATGGGTCTATGTGTTTAAAAAAAGATTTTTGATAGATATGATTTTTTATTTCTTAATTATGAATATGAGATTTGGACATTTAACAAAAAAGCAGAACAGAGACTAAAGACCACTTACCAATTATGGAGAAATATGTGATAGGAGTAGCAGAAAATTAGCAAAAATGTAATATTTGAGTGAAATAATAAGCAGGTGTTACTGATACCATTGAAAGAATTAAGAAAATGAGCTGGAATTGGAAGAACACATTATTAAAAAGATGATAATAGATTGACAGTTGAAGTCAAAAACTGAATTCCAAACAACTGTAAGACCTAGAAAAAGTTCACATAAAAGATAAGTGGATGAAATAAGAAAGTTTGCTGATATAAGGTATACAAGAAAAACTGAATTAAATTTAGAGAGATCTTTATCTTGCAGTGGATCAATAACAGTTGAAAATTATATATATATAAACACAGATAAAATAATAATAATGAAACAAAATAAAACAATTTTTTATAATAATTTTTTTTTAAATTTGTGTGTTATTACTTATATATACGTAAATAAAATCTTTTGTGTTATTAGTACTGACAGTGATCTAATTTAGTTTTTTTTTTATTCTTTATTAAAAATATATTTTAATAAATGTTTTAAAATCTCTGCTACTCCATGAGTTAGTGACTAGGGCTGATGGTTGAAATAACATATATGTGTAAAAGTTGGATCTTTAACAGTGTGTATCTGCCTACTCTATAAATTTTCTAGGTTCAAGTAGCCTAGTGGCACCCTGTAGTGCAGATACGGTAAGACTAAAAATTTATGATCCACCCTGACCATTATAAATGGCGCCCAATGTGGGGCTCAAACCCACAACCCTGAGATTAAGAGTCTCATGCTCTACCAACTTATATCAAGTAAAATATCTGTTATAGAGTAATTATTGTAATAATAATAAACCAATAAAGTGTTCAAGGTAAACTAATAAATAAATATTATTTGTAACATTTATTAATTTACCTTTAATACTTTATTGTTTTATTATATATACTTTAATTATAATATCATTAACCATCATCTAAAATAAAGATTTAAACCAGCCTTCAAATGAGTGTTTTCTAAATGATGGTGAATGTTTTATATATATTGTAATGGTCAGTTAAGAGTCTGCAGATATAGCCAACATCCATTACTAGAGAGAATCACTAGATTTACAATCTAGAATTTCTAACATTAAAGTATTAGACTTAATTGGGGTTTAGCTGCTGATATTCTTATAGTAAGATTATTATTTATGTCGAGGATATCTAATCATAAACTTCTTCAAAGCCCTCAACCACTTCTAGAAATCTAATATCTTGGAATATTCAATTGGTGGTAGCATATGACAGAAAAATGTTTAATAAAAAATACTTTAGTAAAATAAAGAAATGAGAGAAATGTATTATAAATTCATTCATCATCATCATCATCATCATCAACCATTATAAATCCACTGCAGGATGAAGGTCTCTCCAAGTTCAATCCATCTTCTTTCATCTTTAGCTTCTCTTCTCCACATCACCCCTGCACACTTTCTTATTTCATCCATCCATCTCACATGTGGTCTCTTTCTGGATCTTTTACAATCTCTTGGAACCCAGTTTAAGATTTCAATTGTTCATCTACTATCATCTCTTCTAGCAATATGTCCAGCCCAACTCCACTTCAATCTTTTAATTTTTTCAATGAGGTCAGTAACACCTCTTTGTTCTCTTACCCATACATTGTGTTTTTGATCTCTCCTTGTTACTCCCAAGATGCATCTCTCCATACTTCTCTGAGTGGTCTGAAGTCTCTGTATTGCTCTTCTATTAAGTGTTCAAGTCTCAGATCCACAAGTAAAAACTGGTAGTATTATAACATAAGCTATAATTATTCTTAAGTTATTGTATTTCATAACTAATTGGGATAATTTTAACATCTATTTAATATGTTTATATACAAAATTATTTTAATGGGTCATAACTCTAAAACCTCATGACATTTATATATTAATATATGACATTTGTGATATATTTCTGAACACTATCACGAACTAGAATTCAATAGTAAATCAATCGTGTTAATTATTTTATATAAATCAAATGGATATGCATGTTAAAACCAAGTTTGATATGTGTATGCATATATATATTACTACTGAATTTATTTAGCAGATGACACTATCATAAATTCCAATCAAGTATCTTATAAAAATTACTTGTATTAATATTATACATTTTATTTAATACTTCTAACAATAAATATTCAATAAGATGTCAAGTGATCATCATCATACCAATCAATAATTAACCAGACACCTAACACAGAAATACCTGAAGTACATATAAAATATAATCGCACAAATATTTACTAATAAAATTTACTTCAAAATCTAAAGATAGGTACATGAATCATAGATAAATTCTAGTCATGCTTCAAAAAATATATATGCAGGAGTAAGGTATATAAATTTTTGAAAATTCTTTATTAATTACATATAATCCGCATTAATATCATTTTTACTGTTTAAACGCATCTGTGATATATATATATATTGTAACCTTTCCCCCCTGCTCCATAATAATAACAACATGCTAAGAATATACTAACTATTCCGGATTTTCTTTACTTATTTATTTCCGGTCAATAATAATTAACATTAATAATAATTCCGGGTTATCTAACTCAGTCTATCAAATATATTATTATAATTTAAATAAAATAATCACTAGCTCAGAACTTTATAAACACAGTTATGTCTGTGAAATGAATCAACATAAACATCTTTTATTATTCCCATGAGACCTGGAGCAATGACAAAGGAACAAGACGAGAGATCATTGAGATACTATCCCAATGGCATAAGAACACTATCCTAAATAATTGACTAATAGCATTCCTACGACTTTTAAAACTTTTATCATATCTTAGTATTTTTAAAACAAATTCTAGCTCACATAAATAAATTAATTAAATAAAATAGAGTTAAATTAATCAAATCATATCAAATCAAATAGATAAATCAATAAGTAAATAAATAATTAAATCTCAGGTTCATAAATTGTAATTAAAACTGATTTCATATTGCCATAGTAAACTATGATAAGGAATTTTATGTCATAGTTCACTAAGTAACGAATAACTAATTAATAAGAACAATGACAATAATAAAATAATATAATCTTCTTTTCTTTCTAGATGTATTAAATATTTTCGTGGTAACATTTATTAATCTGATAATCAAAAGTTATGTGGTAACGTTCGCATATATTTTTACTTAAATATTGTGACAATTAACCCATGACCGATACCTGTTCTACTTATACTTCTTTCATTTTATTATGTAAATAAAACAAAATAAATTATTAAAATTTCTAATATTTATTATCCTGTGCAAAATCATAAACATGTTTAATTATAAACGTGCGTTGTGATTTCATGCATTTCATGTGTAGGAAAAACAACAACCAAGACACAAAGCTTACTAATAAAATTTTATAACATTTTATTAACATTATACAATAACACTTTGTACATTATTTACAGCGGATATCCCTATTTACTTATCACAAACTTTTATTTATACCTGCTGATGTCTTAACATTATTATCATCGAATTTTATTTTACCCTTTTACCATTAATAATTACAAAAGTATTTTACAATATTATTATTATTGGATACATGTTTTGAGCTTAGCTGAATACACAAAATTTCTATCCATTAAACTTTTCTATTGACATTATGTCCTTATAATTTCAAAATTATATTTCTATAAGATCTTTACTGTTATGTAAAATTATACAAAATTACAAAATTATACTTATATTCTTGTTAGTATGGAATCCTACAGAATTTAATCCTTATGATATTTTCATGTTCCTTTTATTATCAATCATAATATAATTACTGATAAAATTTTGATCCCATCCTTAACTTTATATAGCAATTAACATTATCCACACACTATGTACAAATACACATTTTTGTTATACATTTCTTTAACTCATTTTCCAAATAAACATGCAATCTCTTTTACTAAATCTCACGTACAATATTTTAAAATCTTATTATTGTTTTAAAACTTAATTCTAAGGTTTTTTTTTTTTTTTTTTTAAATTATATCAGTTTAGCAATTGGTTTTAAAATTATATCATATGATTCTTCATCTTTTATAATACTTATACTTTCACTTTGGACTTATACAATTCTACTTTACTCTAGTAAATAACTATTCTTACATAACTACTATCTAACTTACTTTCTATCTTATGTATCATTTCTATAAAATTATCTCCCTGACGATGTATTTTCATGAAATCAAGATAGCGAAGATATAGATGCGTTGGATCAAAATAAACAAGATATTATCCTTTATAAAATTTTGACAATCATGGCACAGTGAATTTAAGGACGCCCTAGAGGAGTGACTTTTATCTGTCTATCTGCCTCTAATATTGGAAGGATGCTAAAGCTATTTCTTCAGCTTCATCACATCAGAAAGTTTCAAAGATATGTAAAAACACTGTCCAGAATATATGTGCTCAGTTATAGGGCGAGTTATCTACACTGAAGTCACACAAATAATTATGATCCACATATTTCATTCCTTATAGTTTAATAAAACATCCTCTTGGTTTCCTTTGACATCAGTACTCCCAAGTCACTATCTGATTGATTTCTTCAGATTCATCTCTTCATTACATCGACAAATTCTCTGTCTACCTTGCTAATAATAATAAAATTCATTTTTATTCAACTATACAGCTATTCTTAAGAAAATTCTTTACTATACTTCTCGTATATTTCTATCTCTACTGTTCTAAACTATTTGAATATTTTCAATATAAAACTCAAAAGAATCACATAATTAATATGCTACTTATTATTAATCATTTTTAGATTATTTATTGCATGCACATTTTAAAATTTTACTACTCTCTTAACTATATGTTTGATGTTGGATATGTGTACTTATAACTTTTAACATCTTTCATACTTCATTCATTAATAGATGACCTATAAAAAAAATATATTACATATTACCAATAATATTAAAATTACCAACGATCTCTATCCTCTGGATCGTATTTGTAAACTTCTCCATTCCAGGACTTCTAGTAGGTATTTAAAATTTTCCATACACATATTTTTATTTATACTAATATTTCTCTCATTCCATTAGCTCGTATATTTAAATATAATTATTATAAAATTTATGTTTATATGTTTCCCTAAGCTAATTCAAATTTTATACTTTAAATACAATAAAAAAAAAATAATTAAAACTATATTTACGATACAGCTTTGTTGGACTCGCTTGGAAAATCGTTCATTGCAAAGCTAAAAAAAAAAATTTATATTTTATTTTCTTCAGTCACTTAATGTTCTATTTAAATTTTTAATTCTGTTTATTAATTCTTCTTAGACGATGATCCTTAGTTTTCTTCATATTTTTCCCACTTTTTCTGAGATTTCCTCTACATAGTCTGCTAGCTTTTTCCCCCGCGCGCTTGGTTTTCCTCGATGCATCTTGTACTTTATTTTAAAAATTCAATAAATTTTTCTTGATTTCCCTGGATCCATTTTTCCACTTAGTGATTAATTTTATATCTTTTTAGACATATTTCTTCCATTTAATATTTTTAATATTTCTTATGATGAGATAAAATCCAAGTTCCTCTTAGTAAATTCATATAGCATTTTTTTTATACAGGACTATGGCTTTTCTTCTATTTTAAATTTAGAAACTATATTTTAAATAATGTTTTTTCCTTTAATATAACATACTTCTCTTCCTCATTCTTTTTCTATATACTTGAACGCTTATTATGATTTTTCTCATAGAGAAATATGACTTAGTTTTAAATACTTATAAAACAAATGTTCGTCATAAGATTCTCTCGATAGCAAATAGTTTCTTTCTTATATTTTCACACAGCTTTTCCTTTGTATTTTTCCAAGTTATAGGATTTAATTTCTGGTTGAGCATAAATAACACAAAACTTATACAATTTTCACTCATTTTTCTTTCAATAATTATTTCAATTATTATTCTTGGTATTTCCATTTTATTGTAGGCTGAATGGTCAAATTTGATTAAATCCACTGGTAAGATCACGTAGAAATTAGCAAATCATCTTTCTGGATACAAATTATATTATCTGTTAAAGACTAACTTTAGAATAATTATTAATTTATAAATTTATATTACTTTTTTCAGCTTCGATGTTACAAGCAATTCAAAAGGTTACCTTCCTCTTCAACTTTCACATTCCATCTCCCGCTTCTGTCTATCTTAGATTTTTTTCTTGCCAATTTAAATCCGTTGATTGGTCAATATTTGTTTTTAGCGCGAACAATATTAGTCATTCTATTTTGGATGATAAATTGTACTTTTTAAATAAATATTTATGACGTAATGTCTGGAATATTACTTTAACTTAATATTATTAAATTTAATCATAGTTTGATAAAATTATTATTTGATCTTTAAAATAATTATTAAGACAATCTATAATATTTTTAACTTTAATTTTTATGATAGATGACAATTATATCTAGTTTTAAATTCACAAACTTTATTATTATTTACCAAGTGTGTGTGTGCGTGAAGGCATATAATATACGATCACGTGTCTATTCACTTTACAAAATAATCTTTTATTTATGTCTCGGTTTAAATTACCAAAACTAATGTACTTTCTAAAATTTTGAAAAATAAATTGAAACTTATAGGACCAAATATAATTCTCACCATCCCGAAGTTTATTAATAAAAATATACCCTATTAATTTTGACTAATTATAATATTATCTTTCATTTATTTAAACTATTAATTCTGAAAATATTATATTCTAATCATTACTATAATTTTAACTGTCTATAGCTGTGTTATTTTGTATGGCCAGCTTTCACAACCATAAGCAATGATATTAAAACTTTATTTAACTGTTTACTTTTTAAAATACTTTATTATACTGTTATCTGTTAGGTATTTTAGCTTAAAATTGTATTACAAATCTATTATTACTTTTATATCACTTAAATATAACTTAAAATTTAAAATTTTTTTCATAATTGACCTTTCTACCCTACCTATGATCTACAGACAAGGGCACAATATATATATATATATATATAACTGGAATCAAAACTTTTAATCAATAAACAAAATTATTTTATCAAATCAATTAAAAAAAACACAGATTTCAGCAGCATCTTCAACAGATGCCAATAAATTCCTTAACTACTTTCTCCCATTTTAAATGATATTTAAAATCTGATAGTATTCAGAAATATTAATTTTGAATAATAATTCCCATTGATACATCTACTCTAATTTATTCTCCTCTTTAAGTCTCTTATAATTAACATACTGATAATGCAATATAACTCAAAGTATGAAATCTAATTTGTAGAATAATTGTTAGTCTAAAATGAATAAAAAAATTAACAAAATAAATGATAATATAAGACTGTAGATAAGAAAATTCATGAAATATCTGTAAATTGAAATCACTAATGCAATTTTCCAGGATTAGTCTTTATGTAGCACTCAGAAAATCCCTCAGTAATAATAAAAACATTTCTTTTATATAAATATAGGGGATTTGAACTCAGACTTTCAAGCCCCTTCACTATCCACACTATCTCATACCACTGATACATGACCACACACGTGCAGAAAAGATAAATAATCACCAATATACCTATTTTGTGCTAAGTCCAGATTATCATCTTCAATGCATATATATATATATATATATATAATCAGTGCTCTGTTTGTATTAAGATAGCAAACCCTTACACTTTAATGGACAGGCTTCAACCCACTCCAACCTCCAACTCTTCAGCCATCCATACCATTGAAAATCTGATGATAGAATGGTATGGATGGCTGACGAGTTGGAGGTTGGAGTAGGTTGAAACCTATCCATTAAAGTGTAAGGATTTGCTATCTTAATATAAACAGAGCACTGATTATATATATATATAGGAGTTGATGGTCTGAACCAATTGATGAGTGCTGGTTTAGCACAAAACACGAATATTGGTGATTATTTATTTTTCTGCATGTGTGTTTCCATGTATCAGTAGTATGAGATAGTCTGAATAATGAAGGGGCTTGAAAGTCTTGAGTTCAAATGCCCTATATTTACAATTAGGCTCTAGGTATATGAGTGCCTGGTATTTCAAACCTTATTTCTTTTATATACATTTTTTTTATTTTAAAAGAATTCTGCATTGAAATTCAAAGTTTAAACTTGGCATTGAAGGGTTCCATGTTTTCCCTAGTTGATTTTAAACATTTAATAAACAGTTTTCGCATATATATATATATATATGAACTATTTCATTTTGTCATCACCAGTTTTTCATATATTTGAAATATACATCATTAATAGTTGTAGGTCTTTTTACAGTTGGCACGTGGTTAATTTAATTTTAACTACTTCAAAGTCACCAAGTCCATTCCAATAAAGCTGGTTTTAAAACTTAAAAAGGAGTTCGTATATTTAAATAAACCATGCATGGAAAGCTTTTTGGTGCCTAAAAACGTTTTTTGCCAATTGCATATAAGGTTGATACTGACTCATACTAATGATTAGCACAAGCAAGACAAGAAAAGAAATACAACTAAAAAAAAAAAAAGTTGTTTTTCCTTAAGAATTTTAGTGCAAAAAAATCTAGATATCTATTGATTGACCAATATTAAATATCTAACCTAAGTTGACTATAAACCTGATTGGAACCTGAATGTTTTTTTCAATTTTATCTAGCCAGGGCTTGAATTCCAAGTCATGAGTATGTCAGGCAAATTTATATACAAAACTCATACTTTCAACAGAGTTAACTTAATCAGCTATATATAGAATTGACTAATTATATAATTAAATCACTCATAGAATTTTTTTGTCCTATCATCTAGTTTCAATTGATTACCTAATGTTTATATAATTTTAAAATAATAATAATAGAATACTAATTTTTTTATTTGAGCAAACTTTTTCCGTATTATTTGAAGATTTTCTATGATTATGTGTATAAAATTTGATTTACATATTGTTTGCGTGTGTTCAAATAAAATGTGTCTGTTTTTATGTTAACTTCACATGAAATACCAGTAATGTGTTGGGTAAAAATGTGTCTACTCCAACAGATAATGTTCGAGACAATCAGCCACTTATGAAGTTGCTATAATGTTTACTGATTTTAAGGTCAACTAAAAAAAAAATTATCTAAATACTAGACCCTATATTCATCTATATTGATAAAATCCAAGTAGGCAGTAATGTCCTGGACTAAAAACTACTCAGCATTGTGCTTATATTTTTTCTCCTTCTCCTGAAAAGTAGAGACAACCTTTTTTTACTTACTTTCAAAGAGGGTAACAATCTTAGTTATTTTCAGTTTTTTTTTTGCCTTCTTTATGACTATCTATTACAATATAAACATTTTTATATGTGTTTGTGTATAAACCTTACAAAATTTTTTAACCAAGATTTGAATTTTCTGGTTGTAAACAGTTTAATAAGCCCAGACTTTCACATTACCCACCACTCTCCACACTATCTCATAATACTGATACACTCAAACACATATACGTTGAAAAGATAAATAATCACCAATATACGTATTTCATGCTAAACCAGCAATCATCAGTTGATCCAGATTACCATTTCCACACATATATGCCATAAGTGCTCAGATATATATTAAGATAGCCAAACCTCATACTTTAATGGATAGGCTTCAATCTACTCCACACTCCAACTCTTCATCGGTTCATCCAATTGAAAATCTGATGATGGAATGCTCAAAGGCCACCCTAAGGCTGAGACTCTTATCACACCCATGTTGACCTAAGGTCTATCTGACCCTTCATGTACAGGACATAATCCATTTAATACATATAGAAGGGATGGGCAGACATCTCTACTTATGTAATAGCTGAAACACACAGGCTTATATATACCTGTGTCTATATATGTAATATATAGGGTATATGAGCACAGACTTTCACATGACCCACCACTCTCCACACTATCTCATAACACTGATACACTCAAACATATATGTTGAAAAGATAAATAATCACCAATATATGTATTTCATGAGGTTTGGCTATCTTAATATATATCTGAGCACTTATGGCATATATGTGTGGAGATGGTAATCTGGATCAACTGATGATTGCTGTTTTAGCATGAAATACGTATATTGGTGATTATTTATCTTTTCAACATATATGTGTTTGAGTGTATCAGTATTATGAGATAGTGTGGAGAGTGGTGGAACATGTGAAAGTCTGTGCTCATATACCCTATATATTACATATACAGACACAGGTATGTATAAACCTGTGTGTTTCAGTTAAACAGTTTAATAAGTAAAATGTTTTTTCAGCATAAAGTATTCATACAGAAAAAGATTAATAGATGGACAATTCTAGAACATTGTTTAAAAATTATCTATGCACTGCATCCAATATTTCTTGCTAACATTTCATTAACATTCAAAGTAGTTTTCTTCCAATTACTCTAGAACCACCTATTTTTAATCTTGGGTAATATATGTACATCTGATGATATAGCGCTAAAATATTCCCATCCCTAGTTTGATTTCTGACTAGCCTTCATCAATAAGGACTAAGATTCAAAGCTGAAACTAATATTCTTATGTATCTAACAGTAACTTTTTACTCTTTTGTAATATTTAAAATAATAGCCAAAAATTTAAAGGGGGGGGGGGAATGATATTGTTGATGGTATTTCAGTAACATCGTAGGTCTTTTATTCAGAATCATCTCCATTCTAATGAAAAGAACTTTTATTTTATATGTCCAAGTCTTGTAGATCTTTCTTAAAGATATATTGATTTTTCTATTTATTATAACACAGGAAATATAAACATTTGGCATATACATAGGCACACATAAATATATACCTAATATACGACTCATAATTTTTATTCAATAATGATTTTTATTTTAAGGATATATTTATTTTTACTTTAAAAATAATCTTCTTTATTTGAGTATGCGAATAAAACCAATAAAATAAATGAAAATGGATAATGGAATCGTTATTAAAGTCACGTGCTTTTGAATCCATCCATCTATGACTGCACTAAACCAATACTATACTTATACAATTAAAAGTGTATCTAAATATCTGAATAAGATTTGCAAAACGATGTTTTATTATTCGTTACAGTGTTCTTTATACTTTCAAAGTTTAATTCAAGGTACAGAATATTTCAAGATTTTTTGATTCGTTCTTGTATCTTAAAGATATTCATAAGATTATACAAAGGATTTTAGAGATGTTTATTGTAACTATTGTTTTAAAAATATTAATAGTGACTATTGTTTTTGTTTTAATTTTATTCTAAAACATTATAGAAATAAAAACAATAAATTATTTATATACTAAGTTTTCCTTTCGCACGTCTAAATTAATGAGGTACGCTGAAAATGAAGTTTTTTAATGACCACATTTACATATATAGATATATATACGTTAAATACTTAATTAGTTTTTTTTTAATCTGTATTATATATTTAGAGCATACTATATAATATTGTTATATATGTTTGTGATTAGAAAATCTTACATTTTATATATAAGTTGTGCAAAAAGTATTTTATAGATATACTTGAATTAGATTAAATTTAGTCTATATATAAAAGTTAAAAAAGTATGTAATAATTTTTGAATTATGTACTTATTGAAGGTGGAGTTTTTTTATGAATCACTATATATTATTTAAAAATGTATAGTAAATTTTAAACCTGAGATTATATTGTTTTCCAGAAATTAAATCTTCTCCTGTTATATCTATTTTTCTAAGTTTTAATATAATATATATTAGGTACATTTTGTCAATGTTTTCATTTTATTAGTCTATTATTTATTTTAATATACTATAAGTTATACATAGAGCTCGCGAATAAGCTCTTTATAAGCTTTGCAGAATATCCCCAACCCCAGACCGGTTTCTGCAACTGTTTTCCTCAGAGATGCTAGGATATTCAAGCATTAGATTAAAAATACCAGAATAAGCCCAGCACTTTATTTAATGCATAACTATTAAGTAGAAAATCTGAAAATTTCAGACATCCAGATGTCTTTCAATCCAGCTATATAACTTAAATAGCCATATGGGACTGAACTAAGTTCAGATGCACCATATATAATTAGGTTTAGCCATGTAAAATCGCCAAAGCCTTAATAGCAAAAAATAAAATTACAAAAAAGATCCAAGTCAGATGTTACATGACCTAATTTAACAAGCTTGTATTACAAATGCAAAGCTTGTTAAAAGCTTATTTATGATCTCTATATATAAAATTTGTAATACAACCTTGTTAAATTAGTTCACGTAAGATCTGACTTGATTTTTTTGTAACATAAATTATATATACTTTTGTTTTATCATATTTATACTGTCATTAGTTTGATTATAAATTATATCTGTAAGAACTATGTTGTTCTATATTATCATCATTTAAAACCATGAGTAATTAGACTGCAAACTCCACAAATATGTCCTCTCTCATTTTTATCATCATAACCAAATTTACCGACAGCATTTTAAATGTTTACTAATTATAGCATTAAAATTTCCCATGGCAATTCTAAAATGTTGTTTGGTCTGGTTAAAACCCTTTTCTACATCTATATAAAAATCCTCTACTTTTTTCTCACAATGAGAACTTGTTGAACCATAAATCTGAATTATCTGTATTTGGTATCTATCATTAAATTGAACAATTAATCTTGCAACTCTTCATAAATCTCCACAATGTTTTGTATTCACTTTTTATTCATAATGAATCCTAGTCCACTTGTACTTCCAATGTTTGCTGTCTTTGTGGTAAGTACATCACATGTCCACTTTTTAAATCTATTCTCTCTTCACCTTTTCTTCTAACTTCACAAAGTTCAATAATATCCCATTTAATATTAGACAGCTCTTCTTCCAATTTTTGCAATCCTCCTTCATTTGAAAGTAATCTGCAGTTAGAAGTATCTAAATAAAAATTGTCATTAAATGGAGGTCTGGGTCCACAATCAGGAGATTCTTAGGATCCTCAACCTTTGGCTACCAACTGTTACCTTCACTAAAAACTTTACAACCTCTTAAAATTACAGGACATGATTTAGTTTTATCTACCATCAACTCAGTAAGAAAGATAATTTAAGTACCAAAATATAATAAGATTAAAACTTCATTCATTTAAATATATATATATATATAGCAAATTAACTTGAAATCAGCTGATCTGAGAGTGGGCAAACGAAAGAGATAGTGAATTCTGATTCTTTTGACGCTTATGTAAATAAATATACACTTGTTCGGTGGTTTTAAAACGCCATCTATTGATCATATATATATTGCAGGTTCATCCGTGTTAAAAACTTTTAATATTAATATACTGATTTTTCGACTTGGTCACACAAGTCAAAACATCAGTATATTAATATTAAAAGTTTTTAACACAGATGAACCGCAAAATGTGTTTTTTATATATTTAACCCGTGCAAATCTTCATTTTAACATATATATATATAGAAATAAAACAAACTAATTCCTTCTTTTTAAAACTTGATTTTTTATGACTATAATCATGAAAAAGAAATCCAACATTTCGACTATTTTTTATAGTCTTTTTCAAGGCACACTAAAATAAAATATATATACAATAAATATCACATATTCCAAAAAAAAAAAAATGTGTGCTGGATATATTAAATTATTTTATATATATATGTATGTATGTATGTATGTATGCATGTATGTATGTATGTGTGTATGTGTGTATGTGTGTGTGTATGTATGTGTGTGTGTGTGTGTGTGTGTTGTTGTTGTTGTTGTGTGTATGTGTGTGTGTATGTATGTTGTATGTATGTATGTATGTATGTATGTATGTATGTATGTATGTATGTATGTATGTATGTATGTATGTATGTATGTATGTATGTATGTATGTATGTATGTATGTATGTATGTATGTATGTATGTATGTATGTATGTATGTATGTATGTATGTATGTATGTATGTATGTATGTATGTATGTATGTATGTATGTATGTATGTATGTATGTATGTATGTATGTATGTATGTATGTATGTATGTATGTATGTATGTATGTATGTATGTATGTATGTATGTATGTATGTATGTATGTATGTATGTATGTATGTATGTATGTATGTATGTATGTATGTATGTATGTATGTATGTATGTATGTATGTATGTATGTATGTATGTATGTATGTATGTATGTATGTATGTATGTATGTATGTATGTATGTATGTATGTATGTATGTATGTATGTATGTATGTATGTATGTATGTATGTATGTATGTATGTATGTATGTATGTATGTATGTATGTATGTATGTATGTATGTATGTATGTATGTATGTATGTATGTATGTATGTATGAAAAATAAATAAAATGTCTGTTAATTAAAAACAAAATTGTAATTATAATTGAAGTAATAAATTTAACAGTTTACAAACTATTACAAACAATCCTTAAATCCGCAGAAGTATTTTCGGTTAATTTCTTAAGCCTGCCTCAACTGCCATTAAATTCAAAAACAAAAGCTGAAGCAAACGTCATCAATTCAAATTCCATGAATCTCGTATTTTAATGTTAGCAGCTTGTCAATTTATTAAATGCATTTTATTCCTGTTTATAAAAATTGCCTCTTTAATTTTTCTTTTACAATGGTTTCTCTCTTCATGAAAAAATTTCACATTTTCAAAATCAAATTTAAATTTATATTTACATGTTTTTTCATGATCAAAGAAAACTGAAGGAGATATTAAATCACCATTATTTTTACTTTTTACACCTTTATATAACAACTCATGCTCCTTCAATCTTTTCTCAATACTGCACCTAGATTCACCTATATATGATAGCATACAATCACAAAAAATTTGATATATGACATTACCTTTCTGCTTGACAGGTAAGACATCCTTAGAATTATTGACAAATTTATTAATATTGTTTGGAAGTAGAATGAAACATTAAACACATTGTTATATAAATCCTTAAAAAATTTCACTTGTGAATTTGAAATAAATGGGATAGATATCCATTGTTTACTATTAATCTTCATTTCCTTTAAATTGTTATAACTTTTTTTAAATTGACATAAAGTAAGGAACAAATACCCTATATATTACATTGTTTGTATAGTTATGTATGTATGTATATATATATATATATATTATATATATATATATTATAATGGAAATGGTTATTTGGATGGTTGCTTGATTTGATTTCAATCTTTAATACTTTCAATTATATTTTAGACTTATTTATTATACTTTATTTTTTCACAACTTTGATTCTTCCTTTCATTTATTTATTTATTATACATTTATTTTTACAGCATTTGCTTATTCTTATTTGTTTACTATCAGTTTTGCTAACCGAAATATCCCGGCTTAGCCTCCAACGTAATGGATATTGTTTACTTATTTATTTAACCAACGCAGTTACAATGCAAGCAGAGAGCTAATACAGATACAAATTTAACTTCATGTCTATACCCTTGACCGAACCCCAAGGCAATATGTACATATTATCTTGGCATTATTTTTCCTGATCAAGAACTCTCGGCTGCTGAACAACGCAAACCATTTCAAAGAAATTTAATGAATGTCCAGCACTTGCTATTTATTTTTATATAATTGGGAAATTCGCATGAACAAGCAGCACATGAATACCTTTAAAAAATCAGCATTACCCTTTAATCACTAATTACAGTTTCCTCCCTGTCGTAGCTTGGTGATAGGAGAATAAAGCAAGTATAAGCAATTTTAAGAATAAATATGTTTAATAACACTCACTTTTATATAAAAAATACATGATAACAATAATAAAAACACACACTTATATAAATACATGGCTATAATAAAACATAGAAAAAAAAAATCAAATATAAAAGTTATTTTGAAGTCCTATTGGATAGAGTTCTAAATTTATCAAAATTGTTCCTTGTTTACTTATTTACGACATTAACAATTAAAATGCATGCATGCTTTTACCTAGGTTTTTCTTGTGGTTGTTTCCATGGGTATTTCTTTCAAGAGCTTTTTACCGTCCAGTGGGAGATCATCCCTTTTTTGTAGAGACGGTGATGTCCTTCACTGTCGGCTGGCTTGATTTCCTTTCTCAGTTTTTGGGGTTATTTCTCGTTACAGTTTTTTCCTTCTTGTCGATTCTTTAGGTAGATTTTTAAGTTGTCAGTCACAGAAGTGGCGGTCTCTCTAGCAGGTCAGGCATAGATCTTACATTGTGAGTCAGTGGTGAGACGGATTGAATACGAACCCACGTCCCTTTAATGCCACTAGCTGCGCACTTCTTTCATTTTCTTTGAGCTGTTGCTTCCTCAAAATCTCTACTAGTAATGCCCAGATAATAATCGTAATTCTCTTACTGTCTTTCTTTTGTTCATTGTTTTGTAAATTTTTAATTAAGATTTAGATTTCCAACCAATTCTTATCATCATGTTTCTTTATTTAATTAGTGGCTGGAATGTAGGTTTTGATTAATTTAGCTGTAATTATAAGCTTTTCCTTGTTATACATTTTCTTTGTCCGAGGAATTTAATTAGTCCAACAGACTTTAACACCTATGGCCATATTGTTTTTATATTACATATTGCATTTAATTTTTATTTAAAGTTTACAATTCATTTTTTCACATTTATGTTTTACATTTTATTTTAATTTATCACAATAGTTTTTAAAAGAGAAGAGACACATTTCTTTATGCATCCCCCTCCCCTCTCCCACAATAAATAGAAATAACTTTCAAACATTTGACTTACTCGTTTTTTTTTTTAAAAAAAGAGAGAAAGAGACGCATTTCTTTATGCACCCCCTCCCCTTTTCTTACTATTACAAAAATCCAAAGTAATTTAGCATTTGAATTTCAACTTTTTTCTTTTCCTTCTTTTTTTTTTAAAAAATTTAGTAGCTAACCCATTTACCTTTATTACTTTCTAGTAGCTAATTTATCTAATTTTATTAATAAATATATACGTGTGACGACGACGTGGTCGTCACAATATATATATAGCCTGTATGTTTGATATTAAATAATAAAACATTAAAAAAGTATTATCGCTCAGAATGTATCCTCCCTATGTATATAAATTATAAATATGTGTTAATAATAGAATATACTAATACATTCAAAACCACAGGTCAGTCTTCCTAACATTAGTAAAATGAAACAATGTAATGTAGTTGAGAATTAAAATATATTTAAAGAATATTTACATGAAATAATAATACATGAGTTATCAAAAGCAGTTAAACTAACTTACAACATTGTTTACAAAAATGCTTTACAATAGTTATTTTTATTTGGTATTGATAACTTATGTATTATTATTTCATGTAAATATTGTTTAAATATATTTTACTTATCAACTATATCGCATTCTTTTAATCTAACGCCAGCATGGCCGTAGGTACAGCTAATGTTTTATAAATTAACAAATTTTAATGTCACTGTAGTTTAATAATGTATTTATTGTTAGATATTTTTTCTGTTGCAGAAACATGGAACATGCTGTATTAAAAGAAAACATTCTTGATCATTTAGGAAATCCTGGAAAATACCAAATATATTTGACTGGAATATTAACTCTTGTTTATATTTATATTGCTTGTAATAATTTTGCCATGAGCATCTACGGTTGGACTCCTACGCACCACTGCAAAATGAAATATGATGATATTATAAACAGTTCTTGTAAATTAACAAGTAAATGTTCCAACAAAAAAAATAATGCCAATTCTTGTAATACTATTGAATTTTTAAATGATAATTTAACTAAATTAATAAAGTGCAGAGAACTAGAAGGTTGGACATATGATACTCTTCCAAATGAACAAACAATTGTCACGGAGGTAAGTGTAATAATACTATTATTTAATTATTTCAAGTAAAAATATATTCTTTTTATATCGCACACAAATGTTAATCATTAAATAAGAGAAAGTAGATATGACTATTAAAAGAAAAAGATAGCACCCTCTGGTTAGCCTAATGGAAATTAATCGATAGCTGAAATTGCTGAAAAAAGATCAGCGTCCAAAACAGAAGCTAATTAAAACCCTTCACAAAAGAGCACTAAACCCTCAAAAGCCTACACCTCTTTAGATATAAAATAGGTTTAGAAATTTTTAACAAATCATTCGCCATTATTATTATTTGTAATTCTTAAGGACCAACTTGGATAGTTAAAAGTACACTTCTACCATTAATATATATATTCCTATTTTGCCATTATTTATTGTGTTGGAATTAATTTATTAATTATTATTATTTATATGTGTGATTACACTTCACTGATTAACCTTAAATGATTGTAGCTAATAAAATCTGATTTGGGCTTCGCAATATTAAAGTTAAATCCATATATATATATATATATATGTTCTATATTTTTACTGCCATTATGTTCATCCGAGCTAAAGTTTATGTAAAGACAAGGCAATTATTGCGCCCAAAGTGCAGTCTTAAATATAGTATATTTTTATACATGCTTAAATATTATTTATACATATATACGATTATAATTGTGTGTGTACAAGTCTCAGATCCATAAGTAAGAACTGGTAAAACACATTTATTAAAAACTTTCTTTTCAAACACATAGGCATATTTCCTTTTAGTATCAAGTTATTTTTACCAAAAGCACTCCAATCAAATTTAATTCTATAATTAATTTTATCCATTATGTTTCCATCTGTATTAATAATCTGACCAAGGTATTTGTAACTGTTAACTTCTTCTAACTCATCATAATCAATCTTTATTTTCATATTTTGAGAAAAGTCAACAAACATTACTTTAGTCTTTTTAACATTTTTTAGGAAATTAGGACTAAAGATAAATGTTAAAAAGACGAAAGTAATGTTCAATGGATTTTCTCAAAATATGAAAATAAAGATTGATTATGATGAGTTACAAGAAGTTAACAGTTACAAATACCTTGACTAGATTATTAATACAGATGGAAACATAATGTATGAAATTAATCATAGAATTAAACTTGGTTGGAATGCTTTTGGTAGAAATAATTTTATTCTAAAAGGAAATATACCTATGAGTTTGAATAGGAAGGTTTTTAATAAATGTGTTTTATCAGTTCTTAATTATGGATCTAAGACTTACAAAGACTTCAGACCACTCAAAGAAGTATGGAGAGATGCATGTTGGGAGTAACAAGAAGAGATTGAGAATGCAATATATGGGTAAGAGAACAAACAGGTGCTACTGACCTCATTGAAAAAATACTAAAGTGGAGTTGGGCTGGACATATTGCTGAAGAGATGATAGCAGATGGGCAATTGAAATCTTAAACTGGATTCCAAGAGATTGTAAAAGACCCAGAAAGTGACCAGATATGAGATGGATGGATGAAATAAGAAAATGTGCAGGGGTGATGTGGAGAAAAGAAGCTAAAGATCAGAGAAGTTGGATTGAACTTGGAGAAACCTTCATCCTGCAGTGGATTAATAATGGTTGTTGATAACGATGATGATATATATATATATATTAAGATATTAAAGCTGATTTTGCTCAAAGTTAGATTGATTGATAAATATAAATCACATGAATAAAAAAGACTGACTTGAGAGCAGATTAATTAAAGAGTTTTGGTTTTGATAAGTATATCTCCTTTCATATAATTTATAAATATATATAATATTACAAATCGATGTCTGTATTTCTTCAAAATAGTATATGTAAATTTATAAATAAATATTAGAAAATACAATATTTAAAATTTTATAAAAAATATATCTATAAATGTCACTTAGGAGTGCTTTCAACTATCGTTGTAGTTTTTGTCAACTAATACTTTTAAAAGGTCAACTTTCCCATAATTCCATGATGTCAGCTTTCCCATAATTTCATGATCTTAATGTTTGCTGCCTGCCTATTGATTAAATCTTGCTTATATTTATATATTAATATCGCTTCCTTAATTTTTCTTTTATTATTATTTCTTTCAGTTTCCAATATTCTTACATTACTGTAATTAAAATAAAAACCATATATATATATCATTTATTATGGTCATAAAAGACAGAAGCTGATAAATTATCATTATTTTTATAATTTTTTTTATTTTGAACCCTTTTTAATAATAACAAGTGCTCTTTTGTTCTTTTTTCCAATGTGCACCTCGACTTACCTATATATCCACAGCCACACCTACACATCCATTTGTAAATGATACAATTTTTATTTGTCAATAAGGTTTTATCTTTTGAATTATTTATTAATTTATTTAATGTAGTGGTACATAAAATGCAATATCACATATATCTTTATAAATTTTCTTAATGAAACTTGCCTGTTGGTTCAAAATATATGATATTGATATCCAAATTTTTTTATCAGAAGAATTATTATTATTAATATTATTTTTATATTTAGAATTAAAATTTTTAATAGTATAATAAACATAATCATAACTGTATTTTCTAATATTTATTTATAAATTTACATATACACCTGGGTCTCATTTTATGCAGATTATTTTAATGCAATTTTGAAGTTATGCAATTCAAGTTTCTTCTTAATATCTTTCATATTTCACTATATTTACAAGATATCAAGAAATTTAAATTATTAATAACTTATTTTCATTTGAAATACTTTTTTTTTAAATATAATATTAGCAGCTAACATGAATATGGCCTGAAGCTGTATTTAAAATATTAGCTTCTATGTAAATAATCTACTTATACTAATGAGTAAATAATAATAATAGATTTATATTTACATATAAAAATATCGCAATAAATATTCAAAAAATTTAAACTTTTAAAACGTATTTTGTTATATATAACAGAAATAAATAATCTTTTAGATTTTTAAAATAAATGAAGATTTTATAAACTGAAAATAATCTTTCTAATGATAATGTATACTCTTTTTGTTTTGATTTTGATCTCATTTTTAATATAGAAACAGAAAACCATTAACATAGCACAAAACTGAAAGTGCCACTAGTGTACATCATATCACGAATAAAAATAAAGTGACTAACAGGTTTCTCTGAGCATAATTGCTGAGAGATTCTTGACTGCATTTAAGGAGAAGCCGCAATACATCACATTACATCGAATCTGATTTCTTACCAGTTTATAAATGAACGCTATTGTTAATGATTAAAATATGTATTAAAAATATAAAATTAAATACTGTAGTTAATAAAAAATGTAAAAAAAGTTTGTCCTGTATTAATTTTTTTCAAATATTCGAAATTTTTTATTAGTCATACTTTAATTGCTTATTTTTTTAATGCAAATTTTAAAGTAAATTTTCTTAGTTGCTTTGCTTTTATGCGAATTCTGAAAATTACAGACCCTATCCCCCATTTTTCAAGGTAAGATAAGTCTATTTTTGTGCAATTTTTTTAATGCGGGTTTTCTGTGGAACCTATCTACCGCATAAAATGAGACACAGGTGTATATATAATTTTAAATACATGTATATTTCTATATTAAACTTGGTGTAATTATAAGGGTCTTTAACTCAGACTTTCAAACAACCTGTAGCTATTCAATCCATCTTATACAACCAATACACACAACCATATACATGTGGAAAAAATAAATGATCTTCAATATATGTATTTCATGCTGAACCAGCACTTATTCGTTAGTCCAGATCACCATCTCCCACACATATATACAATCTGTGCTAAGTTTATATTGTACCAGTCAAAAATGTATATCCATCCAACAAGATTTAGAAGCTGAGCAAAAGTACCTCGAATCCAATCATGCCTGAGATACACAGGTCAGGAGCAATCATGAATTCTAACCTATTTGCCCATTCCCCAAATCTATAACACTACGGACAACACCTATAGTGATACTACATAAATTAATTATTTTCAGGCCCGGTGCTACATCATTTGCATGAGAACTCAACTGGTGATGATGATGATGAGAGATTTGTAAGTTAAAAGCATACATAAATATATTAATGAGATTCGAACAACTGGATTAAGTTTAAAATATAAAATTTATTTTGACAAAAATTCAAGATTTTATATATGTATAATCAACGTCATGTTATTTAAACTATTATTTTGGTTACAAATATTTGACAATATTGAGTCAATTGTTTTTATTTTAACAGATATCAATTTAGTGTGGTGATTACAATACTGAACGTATATTATAGAATTTTAGTAGGATGCCCTTAGCATTTAATACATAAGTTTATTTTCATTTATAGACTTTATTTACAGCAATTAAAGTAAGAATACATTTTGATCAGTAAGTAGACTAAAAACATTATTTATTTTACATTTTCAACATTTAACGATGGAATATAGCGAAACTATATAAATACGGGAACGGGGAGAGCAGCTTCATAAGAGGTTGGATTTAAAACTCCAATGAAAATATTACAAAGAGAAAACGTTTCATTATCACATATCATTATGATTTATTTTGTCAAACAGGCTAGAAAATGAAACAGGAAAGTGCGGTACTAGCATTATGTCAATGAGAGAGAGGGTGGCACATTTGGCCAAGAAAACATCATTCTGTTTGACGGTGGTACACCAGCTTCAGGCTGAGCGATACCTAATGGAAAAGTTAGGTAGGAAGTTGCTATGGATCTGGTTTATGGTAAGTCCATGCAGAACTTCAACTACACTAACCGGCTTGTTCCAGGTAGTAGACTTAGACCCTTGTTATGAACAAGAGCAATAAAAAGGATGGAAGGCTTCGGATCCCTGGAATGAGGCACAGGTGAATCAAAGCAGTATATAAATATGTACTTTACAGAGAAGAATGACAAACGAAGATGATTGTGAATCCCTGGAATGAGGTACAGGCAAATCAGATCAAGCCCTATGTGGCTTATTAATAATTTGACTTATGCTAGCAACACTATTATAAAATATGAAATCATTGGTTTTAAATACTAAAATGAAGCCTTAAGTAGTTAAACAAATACGTAATGATATGTTAAAAATAAGGACCTGATGTAAGATAATCATTTATCAAAATTTAAAACTATAATTAAAGAAGTGTGTATTGCTCCCCCTTCTTGAATCAATACTATTTTGTTTAACACATAAAAAATTAAAATTCATGCACTTAAAAGTGCGAATAACAAAATAGATTTATGTCGCCAGTCTTTTTGGCGATGATGATCAATAAAGAAATTAATAAATTTAATGGACACCAATATCCACTCCAGATTGCAAAGTATTTATATATTTTGCATAAATTTAAGATAAAATATTTACTTAAAAGCACGTATTCATTTAAAATACAAACTCAATCTTACGAACTATTTAGATATAAATAATAAGAACTCATTAATTCCTCTCCTTTCTATTCCACAGCAGGATATAGAAGTTCATAAGACCAGGTTTGGTTGGCATTTACAAATAAAATTAAGTGAAAAATATAAAAATACCATTAAAAATAAATTATAACCACACTAAATTATAAAAATAATAAGAAGCATAAGTTGGATGAAAAATTTTATAGTAACATTAATTTGGATTGCAGAGAATCATCACAAAGAAAATAATTATTAACTTAGCATACTCACCAATTGGTAAGTTTAAAGAGATTCAAAATAAAGAGAACATTAATTTTAAAGAGTTAGAATTCTGAATTTAGGTACTACGATTATAATGACTTTGGGCTGGTTACCTCAGGATTCTATGAAGTACTGATGAATCTTCTGTGGCAGGTGGCATTCTTTGATGGCATAGGCATTCTTGATCTGCAGGAGCTACATCTTGGCATAGTGAAGAGTTGGGCTTAAGATAGAGGGAAAGGTGCTTAGGCCCCTCAAAATTAAGCAGATGTGGAGTCGGCTAGTGACTATTGACCAAACTCTGACACAATAGATTTTTGGCCCTATTTATACAAACTTTGAGTTATTCAAAAAACATTTTAATTAAACTTCTTAACTCTTAATTAATCTTTAATTTACAGAAATGTTTTCTGTATTGTTATTGGAGATGCAATCTCAAGATAACTGTCCAAAAATAAATTCAAAACAATTTCCAGATTGGAAATAGATTTGATAAAAATGTTAACAGCTAACTAAATCAATTAATTTTGTTTTAAATTTTACTTTAATTTAAAAATTCCTTTTTATTCATGAAACAAAGTAATGTTCCCACCCCTTTAATTATTCCTGGACAGTCGGCGATTGCATCTTCCATCTTGAATTTTTATATAGTTTTATAATGAAAAATAATTACAAAATAAATAAGATATAATCAAAGAAAAAAAATACAAAATTATTTACAATATTTGTTTGCACTTTTATTTATATAAAAACTCCATTAATATACATATGACAAAAAAAGAGCAGGATAAAACATGGGTTGTGGTAGAACAGTGAAACTTGATCTTGAATTAAGATTGGCTGTTTCAATATTAAGACATTAAATCTTCAAACTTTAATGGGCATGCTTCAATCTGTCTCCTTTCATCAACTCTTCAGCCACCCATATCATTGAAAATTTGAGGATGAAATGTTTAATACCCTTACTGATGCCAATATTATTCTCATACCCATGTTGACCTTACATCAATCTGCCCCTCATACATAGAACCTTAATATGTCCATTTAATTATATAGAAGAGGGATGAGCAGAACATAGACTGAAAATGTAATAATTAAATATATGTACATTCTCTATACTAAAGTTAATATAATTATAAGGGATTTGAACACAGACTTTCAAGCATTCTACAGCTATCCAATTCATTTTATACAGCCAATATGCCTGACCACGTGCATGTGAAAAAAATAAATGATCTCCAATTGTTTTCACATGTATTTATATGTATTGGTTGTATAAGATGGATTGGATAGCTGTAGGGTGCTTGAAAGTCTGTGTTCAAGTCCTTTATAATTATATTAAGTTTAGCATAGAGAATATACATTTGTACACGTTTTTCTTCTGTATCATGAAATGCACATATTAAAGCCCTATGTGTGGGGGTCAGATTGACTTAATGTCAACATGGGTATGACAATAATATTGGCATTGGCAAGGACTTTGAGCATTCCATCTTTGGATTTTCAATGATATGGATGGAGAAGATTGAAGCTTGTCCATTAAAGTTTGAAGATTTATTATCTTAATATAAACTGAGCACTGATTGTATATATGTGTGGGAGATGATGATCTGGACTAATGGATGAGTGGTCATATATATTGTTTGTATAATATGGATTGGATAACTATAAAGTGCTTAAAAATATGAATTCAATCCCCTATGTACAACATATTAATATGAGTATAATAAAATTATTATACGAGGAATGAGATCAAAACGTTTAACACACAACATTCTAAGAACATCAAAATAAAAACAATTATCTTGGACTAATTAACGTTAAGTTGCTTTCTCAATTTATAAAAGTTAAGTCATTTGAAAGAATTTATCATGGATTATCATATGATATCAACTTTTCTAACTGTTAGTTATCTGATTTGATAAAATTACAAAAATATCCATACTTGGTAAGATGACTGACCTACTTAAATACAGAAAATTAAATGAACAGACCTAATATAATTCAAATATTTTGTAAAGAACTATCAATTATGATATATCTCAAAATTCAATCATGCTTCCAATTAAAACTCCATTCAAAATGTTTTTGAATGAATCACTGACTCATACGGGCTTCAAATTTCTTTACGGTATTCTTCCAATATTAACATTTCTCAGCAAGAATTAAAAATGGTCTTTTCACATAATTTGTAAGTTATATGGATCAGATGAATAAACTTTTTTACATACTGATTATTATCTCCTTCTTAATAATAACTTTATGTCAAATTTAATACTCTCCAATAACTCACTAAGCAAAATTTTGACAAGTTTTTTTATTTATTTATGACAAAAAGCAATAAGAGCTGCAGTATTATTTCTAAGATTTATATAGTTATTAAAATATAAAGCAATTTTCCAAAACCGAAAAAAGTCATTCTGTTCATAAAAGCTCCACGAATATGAAAGCAGTATTTTAAACACTTAAAATACCTATCAAAAACATAAGATTTATAATATGGTCACAATAACTATTAAAATCATGGGTTCCACTATAACCTACCTTAAATACAGATTCGCAACTATCCTATCATCCATGAAGACCTGTTTTCTATATAGTATTACATTTAAATACTTATATTGAGAGTCAAACAAAACGTAATAATACTTAATTAACAAATAATAATCAGGAAATAATAAATTCTTACAACAGCTATATAAATATCAAATTTTTTATATACATAAAAAGCCTTTTTCAGCACCTGATTTGATGCCCTTTTCAAATGTTAATAATCGATTGTGTTAACAACTATTACAGACAACCAATATCAATATAAAAAAATTGATATTTGTATTTATTATTTTCTAATTATTATTTTATGGAAGAACAGCATAAAGATATTTATTCTTTTCCAATTTGATTAATTAACAAAGTATATTAATGTCTTGATCACCAAATGCAACAAGTTAAGATCTCATTTTTAATATAAAGTATATGTAATGTGATGCACTGTGACTTCTCCTTATAGGAAGTCAGGAATCTCTCAGCGCCTATGCCCAAAGAAACCTGTTAGCCACTTTACCTTTCCTTTCCATTCTCCACCCTAAGTTTTCCCAGAATCTGCTCGATCCCATTTCCACAACATAATCTTTGTCAACTCTATGACCTTCATATCTAAATCCCTCTTATCTTTTCCCAAGCCTAGCATAAAAACCAATAACTCACTTTCTGTAAAATCACTTTGTTCATTATTTTTATTTGATGATAGCGCTGTGATTCTGGTCAGCCAGAAAGCATGCTTAGTATCTTATGAAAATCTTGAATTTCAACTTTTACTTTTTTGTAATATTCGATTACAATGTGAGTTTATAAGAATTACATTATTTAAAGAAAAGATAATTGAATATTTAGAATTGATGTATAGTAAAATAAACTCGATTTTTCATAAATATTTTTTATTAAATAAAAGAAATTAAACCTACATAAAAATATTAAATAAAGTAGTATAACTATTTAAACTATTAATTCTGAACATTCGTTAATCCAAGTAATACTGAAGCAAATTAATAAAAAATACCCGCCGTGAGTTGGAAAAACAATCATTTCAAAGTAGAATTATTTTTAAAAAGAAAAATAATATTCGCTAGTGCTGAGAAAAAAGGTAACCAAACTTTCAGCAGAAAAAATCTAAATCTCTGATAATCCCAGATTTATTTTAATTTTAAAAATCTTAAGATTAACAAGGATAGATGTGAATAAACCCTTTCATGTTTAGGCATTACTTGTATTAAAATTAGTTTATTAATCATTTATATATTATAATAGTAGCATTACGTGTGTTAGTAATCAGAAAAAGCAAACAATAAGTATGACCAGTTTAGATAAGAGAAAAAAGTTATAAAGTTAAAGTATTGAAAGTCGTATGTTCAATAAGAAAAAATGAAATCAAAAATTGGATGTGGGAGAGGATATATCAGAAACTATTGTTAATTTTGTATAATAACTCAAGTCATAAACTATGGTTATTCGGGAATTGAAAACTGTAACTCTAACAAATATAAAAAATATGTTTATATATGAAAAAGAGTGAAAAAAGTATTAATGTCGAGAAGTCGGCAACAGCCGCTTTACAAGCAGTTGTCCCGGGTTAGCGGGTTCGCTTAAATTGATTTTCTTTTATGATTAATTTGGTTAATTAAATGAGTCATTAATTGGAAACTGATCAAAAAATAAATGTCATTACATTCATTTAACAGAGCAACTTATCTTTCTCAATATATAAAGAAAACGTTATAGGAGAATACGGATCACAGACTGTGCATCAGTAAAATATGGGAGGACAGAGGAAATATATAAGATGAAAAGAAATACGAGTTGATTAACCTTCATAATTGACTTTTATTTATTTATTTTTTCTAGTCGTAGTTGCAAGTGAAGTGATTAAAAAGAGAATTCAGTCATTATCAGTCAGTGTTTAAAGGCAACAGAAATAAAACTTCTTCATGAACTAGTAAGATTTCTTCTAGGAAAAAAATTAACCTGAAATATTCTGGCCAAAGTAATCAAACCCAGCATCGAAAAACTATTAAATTACTATTATCCCTTTTCACTTGCAACTACGAAAAAGTTATTCATTACCGATTTGAATTATAAAATGGTTGATTAATTGTCAACTTAATTGAGTTCGGAACTGGTCCTTGGGTATGAAGAATATATAATCTTAAACATATATTATAATTTGCGTGTAGTCCATCCTATATAATAAAATGTGTCTTGAGTCAATGGCTGTTTATTAAGTAGAGTTAAACAATTAAAACAGGCAAAACTCTCCATACAGTGCACCACTCAGTGCAAGCCAGAGTAATCAATGGATTCCAGAAGGCTTGTGCATAAAATCCCTATCTAGTGCCTACTCACCCAATATCCCCAGACTAGTTTCTGGCTTGTGGCGTTTCTCAGTGATCATGTGATGTTTAAAGGTTTAAGCAAAGAGTTGTAAGAAAATCAGACAACTAATAAACAATGGGAAGAAAATTGAGCTTCAGAGAAATAAAATTAATCCAAACTGTTGTTATTTAAGAATAGCTGTGGAAAACTCAAGACTTCCAAGAAACTTTCCAACCAGAAAAATTAAACAATTTCTCTACCATAAATCATGGTCTATCACACCTTGGGAAAGCTGAGAACTTTTCTTCTATGCATTAGATGATGCGCAACCACATGTATAAATATAAAGTATGTTACGCACTCAAACTGAGAATTAACTAAAGAATGGATATAACCACTACTCTTTCATTTTAAAATAACTTTATTGAATTGACAAATGATGATAATAATAAAGAAAATCAAAATATATACAAATAATGTTTTATTACTTACTAAAATAGTTAAGATTTTACTTCATTAACGCTTAAATAAATTAATATATATATATGCTCTGCGCACAGATAATGAAGCTTTTAGTAAATTGTCAATGAAATTATTAAAATTTTACCGCCAAGCGCTTTCGGGACCGAAAGCGCTTGGCGGTAAAATTTTAATAATTTCATTGACAATTTACTAATAGCTTCATTACTGTCCCGAAAGCGCTTGGCGGTAAAATTTTAATAATTTCATTGACAATTTACTAATAGCTTCATTATCAGTGCGCAGAGCTGTCCCGAAAGCGCAGGACTGTCCCGAAAGCGCTTGGCGGTAAAATTTTAATAATTTCATTGACAATTTACTAATAGCTTCATTATCTGTGCGCAGAGCACATATATATATATTACTTACTAAATACAATTGAGATAGTCTTATGTGATAGATACATTTATAAATTCAAACATTAGTCTAACATAAAATTCCTACTTGCATATATCCCTGGTTAGATCTAATACTTTATTCAATCTCTTCTTTTTTAATCTCTTCAAAGGTATGCTCATATACTGAATGAGATATTTGTTAATTATACACATACACTATGAAATTAAAAAATTATATTGTTTAATAAAAATTCCTATAATTGATCTTTAAAAAAATATTAAAGTTGAGATTGAGAAGGAAACAAATCACCAAACAAATTGATAATATATGAATTTATTTCTACAGTATAGGCTTTTTCATATCTGCACTCCAATATGTAATATATAAGGGATTTGAGCTCAGACTTTCTCATGACCCTCAACTATCCATTGTATCTCATACTGCTGACTCATGACCACACACATGTCAAAAAGATAAATAATCATCAATATATGTATTTCATGCTAAACCAGCACTCATCAGTTGGTCCAGATTATCATCTCCACATATACATACAATCAATGCTCAGCTTATATTAAGATATTCAATCTTCATACTTTAATGCACAGGCTTCAATCCACTCCACCCCACAACTCTTCAGCCATCCATTTCATTGAAAAATTGATGATGGAAGCTCAAAGCCCACATTGGTGCAAAGCTTCTCATTCTACTCATGTTAACCATGATCTGTATTTTAAACTAAAAATTATAAAGAGTTAAAAAAGCAATCAGTAATATTTGTTTTGTATTGCTATGATATAAAAGTATTTAATTTTATATTAAAATGAATAATTCCAGATAGTTATTATTTAATATTTATATTTAATAAAACAAGAGACAGAAATATACATTAAATATATGAATGTAAAAATTTTAAATCTTATTTACAAATATATATTTAAAATTGTAAATATTTACCTCAAAAAGAAATGATGTTTATAATATTGGGGAAAAAAGACTATTATTGAATTATTGGCACTTGTTCATATAATCTAGTTATTAATCCAGTTCAGCTAGTAACCAAAAATTCTAACTTAAATTCACTAATGATATTACATATAAAGTTAACCAAGTTCCTTAAATGGGTAACATAATTACCACTTTTTATACAATGTGTTTAATATTATATTATTGTTGAAGCATTAGATAAATTTTAACAGAGTAAAATAAAATTTAGCAATATACATCATGTGATGTTATTATCTTTATGATATTGTGTAAAATGTCTGTTTTAGTCATAATTAAATAATTATTTTTCATGGTATAATGTTCAATCACTATTTATTTGAGTTACAGTATTATAGAGAGTGATAAATTTTCATGGATATAAAGAAGTTAGGCCCTTGTATATATTGCATATTTATTATCAGTACAAAAAATAAAAGCAAAATTTTACTTATTGTTCGTATAATATTGTCATCATATTTTCAAAATATTGCTAGAATATTCATAAATATATTTTGTCCTATATATTTTCGTTATATTGATAGGCAATTTATATTTCACTTCTATATAATATCTTCTGGAAAATGATTATCTTATATTCAACTAATTTATCTAAAGTATTTACAATATTATGATGTTATACTATATTTTTAACTAGTTAAATGCAGAAGCAGAAAATTGCTACATTTCAACATTCACGTTTATTTTTCTATTTAAAATATGACTGTAAAAACAGATTCACATTCTCAAAATCACAATGAATCAAGATCAAAGTTATTTAAAATATTTTCATCTTCACTGGCTAATAAAGCATTTGAATTTTTCAAATTGTTAATTCCTAAACCAAAATGTTTTATAGATAAATTCAAAATATTAAAAGACATTCTATACATCGTTTAAAGTGCCAATAATAACATAATTATTAGTATACTATAAACTTTTCCTTTAATCAGTTGAGCTGTAGCTTTAAAATTACCTAACTGTGAACTGCTTTCTGCCTAAAATCAGTTATCAAATATCTCAAATTATCACTATTAGTAAAAAAATTCCTTTGACTCTCTCATAATAGAAGCCTTATAATATATATAATTATAATCAATAAAATATAATATAAATCTTTATTATATAATAATAACAACTTGTAAATACATTAAAAAAATTATATATATATAAACCTTTTTCGGTAATTCTAAATTTTTTTACCCTTGTCAATATGATACCTCATACTAATACTAACACGTATATTACGTATATAGCGACATCTACCGACATTTCCTATAATTCATTATTTTTATCATTTTATTTATTTCTCCTTATATTACTTTCCATTCTTTATCCATTACCCAATCATTTAAATTCCTTAGAATTAAGCTATATAATTATATTATGAAACCAGTTATTTTCAAACATTGATACAAATATTTTATAAGTGAATGAGTCAAATATTTTCACTAAATCATTTAAAATCAACGTATATATCATATATTTGTCTTAGACAGTTGTTTGCATTTGACTGGCAATAAAAATCATATCTATAGTACTTTTTGTTTTATTTTTTTGAACTGCTGCTCATTTTTAACCACTAATATATGATTGGTAGCAATTCATTTTGTAAAAATTTGAATGTAATTTTGTAGTAATCGATAGTATTGATATTTTCTGATAATAAGTGCAATCTTTTTTAATCCTATTATTTTTATAAATGAATACAATTAAGCACCCTTACGACTGCCAACTTCATGTATCTGCATATTTCTTTTCAAATTCAATAATATTGAAGCGAATATATTATCATTATATTTTAAACTTCACATCATAATCTTCAGATTTCCATCATAATCTTCAGATTTTTATTTTTAATAGTACCAAGCTTTTTAAAAATAATCAAGCTGCTTATTTCAATTAATCTAAGATCATTCGATGCATTTATATGAATTCTTTTATTATTATTCAAATAATAATCTACATATTTCTTTGTGAGTTCAAAATATTATTATCATTATTGTCATTCATTAACTTCACAAATTATGTTGTTTTTGAAGTCCAAATATAGAGTACTGTCAGCCAACATGAAAATTCTAAGAATCAGGGATGCTATAAAGAGTGGTGTCTTTGCTGCAATTAGAATGGGAATGTTCTTGCTTCACCTGTGTGGTTAAGGAGGAATTATTTCGTCTTTAACCGAAGAAATAAAGAACCATGGGAGGTGTGTAAAAAATTTATTCAAAGGACTATGTTTAGGGATCACTTATTAATGCCGGAAAAGCTCTTCGAGGACACTTGGGGGCAACTTAGGCCACTGGATGAAGAGCCAATACTTAGCATGCTAATTAAATATTAATTCAAGATTTAAAAATGGTTCAGTTAGCTGGAGAATGACAAATGATCACTATCAATCAAAATATGGACTGCACAATGATCAGTGGCTAAGTCACTAAATGAAGAGCCAGTTCTGATATAAAACTAGTACACAATAATTATAGACTAAGTTTGAACGATGAGCTTCTTGCTCTGATCATGAAATTAATTTGTCACAATAACAACTAATGTATCAAATGGGTATATTTTCTAATTTGGAAAATTATTTATTAATGATTGTTATAATACGTATAACAAATCCAAATAAATGTATACCAACAAGATTTATATTGTAATTGTACGTGTATTTTCCTTAATATATATATATATATATCTTAAATTATCAACATTAGCGTATGTTAATCTATCGTTTTAATGCACCAATCATTAATTGAACTTTCTGCCAATCATTGAACTTTTTCTTTAAAACTCTTACATTGTATTAATTAAATAAAGTCAACATTTTTTTTATTATTATTTAGTATTTTAAAATTAACCAGTGTGTGTGTGTGTGAGCATGTATGTGTTTTATTCAAGTAACTAATAGTACGATCACTAACAGATAAAAAGTCAAGATATTTTTTTTATTTAATCGAAGAACAGATTTATTCAAATCTATAATAAACTCTTTAAGAATTTCTATGTTTCAAAAATATAGTTAATTTCAATATCCATATTGTTAATTTTAATGTTTAACATTTGGTGAAATTTATCATAAATATCAGTTTCTTTTAAAAAATTAAAATTATTTTTTAATCAATAAACTTAAAATAATATCTGACTTTAATTCCATTATTATTTTATTTTAAACTTAGAGCATACTAATCTACTGTTACATTAGCTTTTGTTACATTCTTCTTTTTTCTTTTTTTCATGGGTCAAAGCATCAGCCGTTTGTAAGGCAGCTGTGCTAACCACTCGGCCACCTACGCTTAAACTATAACGTAATATTTAAAACGCCATGATTTTAAATATAGATACAACCATATTTTTATAGAAAATTTTTATTTACGTAAAGTGTTTTGGGATTGATAGCCATGTATTATCAAAAATTATACATCACTTGAGTTAAAACAAATAATATTATTTCCAATATATTTGTTTTATAATTTGTTGATGCTATGAGCGTATGTATTAAAATTTCTTAGAAGATTTCTTATTGGCAATGTAATAGTAACACTATCCAGGAGAAATAAAAAATGTCTTTCTCTAATTCGTAAGAATCTAGCAATAATATTTAACGATAGATAAAGGAAGCATGAACATTTAAAATATTTTTTTACGTAATTATCTTTTTAAAAATTTCAAAAATACAAAATATAAATTAAATACTATTTAATACTATGCTAGTAATAATAGAATAGAGAATCATATAACATTACATTAACAAATATTTATACTAAAATTCCCTCGATTTTCTCTTCAAAATCAACTAGGCACAAAACGCACACACACATCTTACCATAATTAAAATTCAAAAACCATCCACCAATAACCTCTGCATCGTCAAATAAATTTTATGACCTGTATTCAGTTTATTATTTAATTTTAACTCTACTCTTATTAACTTTAACTCCTTCATTAAGACTTAATTTAGTTTGCCCTATATAAATTTTATAATTACTGCAAGAAATCTTGAAACAAAAGTACACATACCATCAATAGACTGTTTTGAATTAATTTAATAATGAATTTAAATCAAGTTTTTCTTTCAAGAAATTTTCAAACCACCCAATAAATGAAAATTCTTTTAAACCAATCTATAAATTAAAGACTTAAGTAGTAAAGAAATAAATTCTTTATTCTCATTAACATTAAGAATTTTATTAATGTCAAACGTGAAGATGTTTTTATAAAATATAATATTTCTAATAAATTCATGATTATAACTCAATTCAATATAATCAGAAGCAAATTGACTTCTTTCTTTAATTCAATGTAATCTCGGAATATTTTTGATGAATAGTGGAAAATGATTATTCCTATTTTTCGTTAATTCATTACGTAATTTAATGTCTGTTTCAGAAGAAAGCGTTTGAGAACAGTCCACCAATCATATTTTTGCTTGTTACTAATTGATCCCTATCAACAATAATATAAGTAGCATTATCTTGTTATTTTAACTATACTCTCATCATCAAACATCATTTGCTTGAAGATCAGTATCCACACAAAAATATTATAGAAAGTTTTCTAACATTTACAAAAATAAAAATTATTCAATGCTACTCTGATTTTTATATTTTACAAAACATTCTACTCTTAAGTGTATTTACCAATAAATAAAAATTGATTGATACTAAAATAATATTAATTAATAGCATGTTTCAAACATATAGCACTTACACAGATATGTGTGTACACAAGTGTGAGTTTATAAACGAAGATTCTGTCTTTATATTTTAATAACCTTCAATGAAAAATTTTATAAAATTTTAATATATATTGTAACCGAAAAGTCTGATCAGGTCACAACAGACAACATTAATGGTATAGCATGAAATTGTTACGATCTAATCTGGTCGCGGCCAGAGTACACCGCGAAGACCCATCGTAGCAGTATGTAAATACGTTAGATTACCTAAGACAAAGTATAATTATATAATTTTTATTATCCTTTAAAACCTTAATCTGCGATTTCATTGTATGAAACCTTATGGGCGACCATGGTCAAGATGGTATAATTTGTGAATTATTAACGATTGCTTTTTCAGAATGACAAGTATGATTCCCCAGGTCTATATTAGCTATTATGTGTTAGATATAAGTTATTAACAAGAAATCAATAATATAATTATCACTATAACATGATTTATTATAACTCAGATATACTTAGGATTGTGGTACGAATGCTAGTCTAGGTATGAGCTTCGCAATAATAAGTAAGCATAGGAAACTTGGGTTCCTTCCTCATTAATTTAGATTTATAATTTAATAAGTAGCAGTGAGACTCTTCTTATATTTGACGAATTGCAAATTATAACATTAAGAGAATAAATTTTATCATAACATTATCTAGTAAATTTATCTCTGACTTTATAGAAACAATCAATTTTATATTATATTCCAGAATTAACAAAGCAAAGCTAAAGTAATGGAAGAGGTAAATGGGATTTTATTGTACCCCATACATCACGAACTACCCGATAACAAAAGCATTCAAATATTTCCCCAAAATATTAGTAAGATTTATACGCCCTATTAGTAAGAATATGTGCTTTAATGCTTGCTGTACTCAATATGTAGGATCTTCTGGTTTTGTGAATGACAAATAGCAATAGCATAGTAGGTTAAATTATGAGTTAACATTTATTTACAATTTTATCATTAACAAATAGTTGATTATATAATGTTTCAATATAATAAATAAATAAAATAAACAGAATAAAAATACCATTCCATCTATTTGCTTCAATAAGTGGGCAATATACACAATTTTATAATAAACACAATCACAAGATTTTACTATAAATTGACTTAATTTCAGCCCTGAGAAAAGAGAATAGAGTTCAACATCAAGTCATTAAATATCCAATGTGTCAGTTCCAGAACCAATGAACCTATACTGTAAACTTATAATAATAACCAATAAATAATGACATGGTTGCGAGAGTTAGCCATATTGAAATACTGAACCAAAGTGGATATTTGAACCTCAATTCAGCTAAAATATTATGTAAACAAACATGTGATACACTATAGGGACAATTTAGATAGGATGCTCTGCTATACCTTATGAGTGAACTTACAGGTTATTCCTATAGATGAAAGAAGATAATATTAACATCATAGTACATAAAGACTTTGCCCAAATCTACATTTATGAAGTATGATGGTATTCCTGTAGATGCATACATCTACACATAGGAATAACCCAACCCTGAATGCTCTGTGGGTTTATAGACCGCCATCAAGCAACAAATATAATTACACACAGTTCCTCAGATTAACCACCAGTGCAGGAATGAGTACAAAATACAGAAAATAGCAAATAATTATTCTGCAGATTAACCACCAGCACAAACCAATGCCATTTAACAATTGCAAAGCAGTATTAATATTTACTTCAAATCAAATGTAAAATCATTCTCCTCAATTATTCTGCTAACTCAGAATACACCAGCAGTTTAGCAGACATGAGTTCAGACATAATGAAAAAGTATTTCATAATAAAGAACGACTGAGATAATGACTGACTCTGCTTAAAATATGAGCATAATAATAATGTAATAAATATGACATAAGTACAGGCACAGAACCCTGGAAAGACTCATAGGAATAATTCATGTAATGTTGACACACATTATAAATTCGCGAATAATTTCTAACTTCTCGCAAGCGCTGTTCCCTCAATTAATTATTCTCTTCGATCTCTTGAATTTAAATTAAACATAGTAAAAGTACATATCACGAACCTCACTTATAAGTTCATATGAAAATAAAATCAAAATAAATACATTCTTATTCAAATAAACATTAAATAAAAATACACAACATTTTGAGTATAAATAGTCAAAATAAGAGTCATAGATCACATGACCCTATCTCTTAAGCTTGTAAGTTATACCAATAAAATAAATATAGCAAATCTTTAACAATTAATGTACATCATATAAAATAATAATTTTATAACAATAATGCAAAACTTCTGAGTTGTGATTATTCCTTTTGTTTTCAATTATTGTGAATACTCCTAAATTAATGGAATCTTAAATGGACTCTCTGAATAGACGAGATAATTTTTAAAAGCACGACATGTAAAGTTTTAATGAGAATATCCCTTATAAGTTATTAAATTCTACATCCTATGCCAAGCATTGTTCTGAATTTATAATATTTATATTATCTTAATTTGTCTATTCAACATCAAAAACTAGGAATAATAATCAGAGCAAGTAATAATCTAATAATCCAGCATTGGCTATGGAGGTCAGAAAATAGTTTTCTTTTAGTTAGCTGTTCAACAGTTGTTATCATTCGTAAATATTACCAAAATCACACTTTTTTTTCGAAGTGGTTTGGATAAAATAGCGGTTATCATCATTTCAATAATACACAAATCAAATAGTAGGTACGTTATTGATAATATAAGTTCAAAAAGGATAATCAATTCCTTATTATTTAGCTACTGACACCAAAGATATTAAAATAGTGTGCATATGCATAATATAATAATCCGTTTTAAAATTATGTCTAAGATTTTATAAATTAAATTAGTATAACGCTTTATGATAATATAGTTATCCGAATAAATCATTGAATTAAGATATCTATTTAATGTTAACAGTTTATAAGTACTAGAGTACTCCAAATACACTGACCTTTTGGCTATTACTTTCATTTTCAAGGTTAAACATTCCTGTAGATTTTAATTGTTGATATTTGAGATTATCAACGACTTGATTCCTGGTTGGCAAAACTTGAACAGACTATTTAAATTTAGCCAGTCGTGTTGTTGTTAAAATATCACAAATATTGTAATTTGATTTAACGGGAAAATGTTGGTTTAATTAGTTTTGTTATTAATTTTTTTTTTTTAAAAAAGTTCCTTACATGTTTTACGCACATGTTATTTTTACTCCATTTTGTTTTTTAAATAAAAATATGAACTCTCTGTCACACTGAAAACTCAATATTTTATCTTTGATTTAAATTAAAGATAATTTTTAGAATTATTTTCAAATAAATAAGGATTATTATTATTTTTAATCACACTTTACTAAACTTGATATATGTTGTTGATTTCTTACAGGTTAAACACATCTGATCTAAATCAATGGATGGAAAAGAGCAATTTTTTAATGCATTAAAAAATACAGGCAATAAGCAAGGCAAAATATTACATATTCTCATCATTAAATTACTTTAATTAAATGCAAGTATCAAGTAGATACAAAATTCGAACCAAGACAATCAAATCACCTAGAAGACAGAGAAATTTTTAAATCAGTTCTATCAAGCTTTATATTTTACACTAAAATATAAGGTTACAACATATTCAATTAATAGATAAACAAAATAAGGAAGTCATAATTACTCACTGACTGAATTTAAATTATCCTGATGAATATTGTCTTTTCATGATTTCTCTATAAAGAAATACTAAAAGACATTATTCTACAACGGACTATTTGAAGCTTGTTTTTAAATTTACACACATATATATATATTAATAAAAAAATGAATTGACTTCATTTTTTCTGTTTTCATGCATATATTATTTTTTTTAGTGGGATTTAGTTTGTGAACATAAAATATGGGTTAGCATTTCATCAAGTATTTATTTTATGGGAATATTTGTTGGTGGTATCTTTTTGGGTGATGCTGTAGATAGATTTGGACGAAAAATTATTATTATTGGAGCACTATTAGTGTCATTGCCATTTAGTGTTGGTCTGAGCTTTGTAAACTCTTTCTGGCAGTTTTTAACAATACGATTTATTTTGGGATTTTTACTTTCGGTAAGTACATTTTTTTCTAAATTATATTCAATCTTTATTTGATAGCACTTATTAATATGTATCATATAACCCATATTACATTATTCATCTTGTGGATTAATTGAGTAAAAATGACAGATTAATGGATGCTAGAATCAATAAATCCTTAGTCTAACTTCGCTGTATTAATCATTTTCACTAGAGAATATCATTTTGTGTATGACTTTATATTCTTACTATGCTGTTCAAACTAATGGCCTGAAATTTTAAAACTTTTTGAAATATTAAAATGAAACACATTTATCTATGTGCAACAAAAACCTGATTCTAGGTCACTAACTATGTGTTCTAATCATTTTAATTGTAACAATAATATAGGCGCTATTGCACCTGACCGAACAAAATAAAATTAAACTATTCTGCGAGCGCTTTCAAGAGACGTGCTCTCATTATCAAAGCTCCAAGTGAATTAATGATATGCAAATTATGTAAAGTTTAAGATTAATTGCTCCATTTTCTTGAAATCGTGAAGCATGTGTCCTTGCGGTTGATGGCATCGCAATCCATCGCTATGTAGCAGGCCTCCTTCACTTTTCTTTTTAAATCGTGCCTCTCTTTGCAGACCAGGCTGACATCTTGAGATTCACACTGGTGTCCGTTTATTTTTTGATGAAAGGCACGATTTAAAAAGAAAAGTGAAGGCGGCCTGCTACATAGCGATGGATTGCGATGCCATCAACCGCAAGAACACATACTTCACGATTTCAAAAAAATGGAGCAATTAATCTTAAACTTTACATAATTTGCATATCATTAATTCACTTGGAGGTTTGATAATGAGAGCACGTCTGTTGAAAGCGCTCGCAGAATAGTTTAATTTTATTTTGTTTTAAGCATAAAATAGCTTTGCGGTCAGGTGCAATAGCGCCTATATTATTGTTACAAGTAGATTTTTCACGCAAAGTTTTTGAATTATTTTTGAATTACAATCATTTTAATTATAAATTAACTTACTCAGATTTGATATCGAGGCTACCCATTAATTATTCATAATTATTATGCCTAATGATATGAGATAGATTAATTATCTCTCTCAAATGGTTAATTTCTTGGCAGGAAACATATGATGTGATAGACTGAATATTATTAGTTTCATTTAACTAAGGCAAGGTAAGAATTTTTTTATTATTCATTTTATTATTTACGTTATTAAGAACCTTTACTTCAGAGTACATCATCCACTATTGAGATAAAGTCATAATTACTGATTTGGTAGCAAACTTATATAAAAAATCTATGTCATGTGACAGTAGCATGGATAACATATGGTAACAATGCAATATGTGTTAGTAAAGAAGTGTTAGATTACTTAGAAAAACTACAAAGAGAAGTAGAAAGACATGCACTAGATGTAAATGTGTGGATGGCAAAGGAGACAACTCAAAGAGAAATGGGATGGTCAAATTTTTATATGAGATTTTAAACCATTATTTTGAATAGCTTAATTACGGTAAAAGATCGCTGCTATGATAAGATGATAAAATGAGATGCATTGTGACTTCTCCTTTTGTCCGGAGTCAATAATCTCTCAGCTATCATGCCTAGAGAAACCTGTTAGCCCCTTTACCTTCGTTTTCCATTTCCCACCCTAAGTTATTCCTATACTCTTCTCTATCCTGCTCCATCCCATTTCCTCAGCATTGTCTTTGTCAACACCATGGCCTGTATACCTAAATCTCCTTTATTTTTTTCTAAACTCAGCATAAAAACCAAGAATCCACTTTCTGCATAATTATTTTGTTTATATTTACTCTCCTACAACTTCATTATTTGTACCCTTTTTGCTTACAGGTATTTAGATTCAATTAACAGATTCCTAATATTTTCTATACCGTCCTTACCTAACTTGCAGATTAAATCACCTATATTTTTTTTCCATTTTTGTGTGTATTCCCGTGTTGCTGCTAAAGATCCTGTTCGAGTTTTAAACAGTAAACTACTTTCCTTGATATTACCATTAATTAACTCACATTCAATATTCTGTTTACTTCTATATATATTTAAACTCTTTTTACTCTCCATACTAGTTCTCCATTTCTCCAACTCCTTATTCTTTATTAATGCATCTATTCTTATATCCTATTCCTTGCAACTATAACACTCAACAATTCTCCTAACCCAATCATCCCACCTTTTGTATAAGTATACTGACCTAAATCCTTTATTAAAATCTTCTGCATACCGTACTACCTTTCTCACTCATATTGTTGCTTGACCTTTACACATAACCCAATTGAATACTATTTTGACCAATCTCTTATTATCCATAAACTGCAATCTAGTGAACATTTTCATTTTGTGTTTTGCATCTCTCATATAAAAATTTGACCATCCCATTTCTCTTTGAGTTGTCTCCTTTGCCATCCACACATTTACATCTAGTGCATGTCTTTCTACTTCTCTTTGTAGTTTTTCTAAGTAATCTAACACTTCTTTACTAACACATATTGCATTGTTACCATATGTTATCCATGCTACTGCCACTCCTTTCCATACAATTCTAGATACATCATATTTAATATATGAAAACACTGTTAATTGTTATCATTCCCTTTCTTTTCTTTGCTTCATTTATCAATTCATCCAAACACTTTCTCTTATTAATTAAGACAATTTCTAAATAGTTATACCTATTCACCACCCTTAACTTTATATCCCCCAATAAAAATTATTTGTCTTCTCTTTTCCTAGTTTTAATCATCATTACTTTTGATTTTTCTTCACTAAATGTAATCCCCCTGTCTTTACCTACTCTTATGCATATCCTCAGCATAATTTCCATATCTTCTTTTCTTTCTATGCACAAGAAGACATCATCCATAAATAAAAGCCCCAATAATGTATATACTACCTTGCCACCTATAAATAGTATCTTTATCCCTCTTCCTAGTTCTTCTATGGCTCTCTCCATTTCTCTCAAATAACAACAAAAGCAAAATAGGTAACATATGGCATCCTTACCTTAGTCCACCCCATTTTTAACTTTAACGGATTCTATACTGTCTAATTGATACGCATAGTAATTATTTTCATATAATCTCTTAATAAGATCCACTAGAGTTCTATCCATTCCCAAATTTACTAAACTTACCCATAATCCATTTCTATTTACTCTATCATGTGTCTCTTCTATATCTATAAAAACCATATATAACTGTCTATCTGCATTTCTGCTCATATCTATAACCTGTGTAACTACAAATAAACTATCTAATATATGCCTATCTGATCGAAAGCCTCCTTGCATTTCTCCTACTATATTATTTTCTTCTATCAATTTTGTGACCCTTTCAACACCATATATGTGATAACTTTACATAACACTTATGTTACCACTATAGGTTTATAATTACTTAATTTTTTATTATCCTTACCTTTCATTTAAATAGTAACTTTACTCTTGTATTAATCCAACAGTCAGGAAAAACTCTCTTATAAGCCATCTTGTTAAAACATGATAATAGGTTTAATTTTGCCCTATGTCCTAAATTTATTACCACCTCTACTGCCCATCCACCTGAACTCTTGCCTTTCCACTTTTCAATTTCTTCTCTATCTTATTAAGCTCATTTTCTGTAAACCCAATATTTCCATTTCTATATGTTTTTATATTTATTACCACTCTAACCTTCATATCCAACATCTTTTCTATATTTATTATATACTTATTTAAAATTGTGTCTAATTCATCTCTAGAGTTACACTATTCCCTCATCATTTAGTAATACTATTTCTTTCTCCTCTATATTCCTCCTTTTAATATATTTCCAAAAAATTTTACTCCCATCTCTATCACTTATCCTCCAACATTTCACTATTTAATTTCATTCTTTTTCTATAATTATCTATTTTGGCCAACTTCTTTTTTTTTTAAATACTTTTCCCATTTAGCAACTTTTTCAATTTCTTTGTTCTTAATAGCACCCTTATATTCTCTGCATGCTTTTTTCCTGTCTTTTACACTTTCACTAACTTTAAGTTTTTTATTACTTTTATTCTCCTGAATATTATAATCACCTAAAACCCTATTTTCCACTTTTTCTACTTCACCACACCAGTCATTAAATTCATCCCCAACCAACTCTTCCATCGTTTTTCAACTCTTATTTTATATTCTTCTAACTTATGCTTATCATTCATTCTCCATTCACATCTTTCACTAACCTTTCTACTTTTATTACTATTTTCCATCACATTACTAATCATTTCTTTTATTACTATTTTCCATCACATTACTAACCATTTCTATTATACTCTCCATTATCAAACACTTTAATTTTTCATACTTTATTCATTACCTCTTTCTCTACTAATACATAATCTATTGTGTGAAATATATTATTTCTAGAATATGTGTATTCTCCTCATAAATATTTGATAAATTCCTAATTGTCAAATTCACTTTCTGACAAAAATTATTCAAAAGCTGTCCATTCTTGTTATCTACATCATCAATTTCTTCAATATGTCCATTCATATTCCCTATAACCATTATTCTCATCTTTTTTTTTGAAACTCTGTACATCCTTAACTAGGCATTCATATCTACTACTGTTCCACTCCATTGTAGTTTGACTATCTCCAGTGGCTATATATACTATAGCCATCATCCATTCTTGTTTTCCTAATCTTATCTCAAACCACAAATTTTCTTGACATTTAACAGTATTTACATATTTTTTGACATAACTCCTATACCACTACCCCATTTTTCTTTTCTATTTATATTCTGCCATATTAAGTTCTTCTATATAGGTTCTTCTCTTAGATGTGTTTTCATTACTGTTAGTACATCAAGCTCTTCATTTTTAACTGCTTTATTTAATTTCAGCCACTTTTCTGGTCTCCTACCACATTGCATATTCAAATATCTAATTTTAACAATTTCTTCTTTCCTAACTATTATTTTATAAATTCTTTTGACTCTTTATTCTCCATTATATTTATAAATAACTTACTTACAATTAATTTTACAGACCTATTCCTTCCCCAACATCTACATTTATATCTAAATCAGCTACTCTTTGTTTATTTCTTACATCTCATTTATTCTTCTTCTTTCTGATAACACTGCCAATTAAGACCCCACCCCCTGCTATATTCTTTATAAATCAAAATCCCTAAAACTTCACCTTTCTATTTTAATAAGTCCATCTTAATTATATAACTCCCTCTTACTAACAAAAAATTCCACACATCCACAAGTATAACATCATTTCTGTTCCACAATTTTTTCAATTTCTCATTTATAGAACATGCCCTATCCAACATATACCTATTGCCAAATCTTGATAATAATCCAACTATTTCTACTTCCTTTAATTTTACTCAAATCACTAATCAATTCTACTACATACTCTCTCTGATGGATCTGATAATTTATTTGTCCCTATCATAACATACACATTTCTCTCTCTTGTTTCTTTACCTTATCTGTAACATCCCTAATTTTAGCTCCAGGCAGACATTCTTACATACCTGTTTCTATTTTTCCTTACAATTATATTTCCACATTCTCTAATTAGCAAATCTCCTATCAATACTGCCTCATAGTTTACTTTCCCTACTGCATCTGTAATATTCTCTACCACCTTTTGGACTTCCTTATCTACTTTCTCCTTATCATTGCTATTCAATAATTCTTTCATCTGCTCACATTCCATCTCTAACAATTTTAATTTTACTTCTACATCCTTTACCTCTTCCTCAATCTTACTTATTCTTTGACTAACCATCTTCATTGCATTACTTATTTTTCCATCTACATCTATTGTCACTCCACTAAAAACATATTCTATTCTATCTTGCTCAACTACAATTTGCTCCATTTTTCCTGACTTTCTATTTAAACTATCTACACTTAGAAATCATTTTTTCACCTCTTTTATGATATTTACACACTGTCTACATAACCACAAACCTGTTACATCCTTCCGAATCTTATTTAATCACTTCAAATGATAAACCTCTTCACATACTGTACACGCTACCACAGCATGCCTATTTTTTTCTGACCCTTATATATGCATTGTAGGATACAAATACAACCCATATTCCTTATTTTCAAATACCCCTACTCTATATTTAACTTAATGTTTTCTCTCCTACCAAACCCCTTTACACAAAAGGAAAAAAACTTTACTTTCCGTGACAATTGATAATCACTTGTTTCCCAATCTCAGGCCACAAAACGTTACTTCCTTTCTTAAATTAAAAAATGTTTAGTAGCAAAGTTACTAAAAAACTAAATAAACAAACAATTTTTGTATCACTTAAATTCTTAGTTCTCTGAAGCTAATTCACACAAAAGAAAATATATAAACTTTAACTTAACTTGCAAACAAAACTGCCATGTCAGCACAGCAAGTCAAAGTTTTAAATCTATCTCTCTTGATCACTAATTTCTCCCCACCTTAACTGAGTAAATAAGCAATTTTTGTAGCTGTTAAATTCTCAGTTCCCTGAAAATAAATTCTCAAAAAAATATATATAAACTCCAACTTAACTCAAAACAAAACAGTTAAGTCAGCATAGCAGGGCAGTCAGAAGAATTGTCTATATGGGTAAGGTGTAGACAGCACTTTCTATTGGGAATGATCAATAGTGAGAAAATAGTCTGTATATCTATTTAACACACCTATCCAAAGATGATTAATTGCTCCTCAATACATGGATAGATCACAAATTGATGATGTGTAATGCATTGATATTATGAATTGATGCAATCTAACTGCTTCAACTTCACCTATTTAAATAGAAAGTAGGTTGAAGTAAAGAAGGGTTCCCCTCTTTTCTTCCAGAACGTAAGCTTGTGGTTAAACACCTGTAGAGGTCCCTACTATCGCATTTTACATGCATATTCTCGAGATTATAGCCTCAGTAAATATTACTTAAAAATACTTGTTAACTTTATAATAAATTATTTACTATTTAAAATAAAATAAAAATATTTAAATACACCTATTTTTTATAATATGTAAAGATGTCGTTTCTATCAATTGAGACAGAGAAAATAAATTCTCAAGGAAACTCCAACTATTTGCACAGAAAAACAAAAAAAGTAAGCCGTAATATAAAAATATTAGTCATCAGCAAGTTATATTGTGTTTTTTAAATTAAAAAAAATATTGCCTAGAAAACAATATTGTGATGTGACTTTAAATGAAAATGAATCATTTTTTGTGGTTTGATGTAATTTAGCTCGAAATTCAATTCATGGCTGGTCTCTGTAACTTCCAGTGCTCAAAATGTTTACCTTTTACCTAACCTCCAAATCTAAAAAAAAGCCTTTATAATGTTATTAGCCTATTCATTCAGTGTGCTAAATGTTTCTTATATAAGTAAATAGAGGAATTTGAACTTAAGATTTTTCAGTTTATATTCGTTCTTCACTCCATTTCAGACAATCGACACACAAGCCACACACACACACACAAAGTTAAATGATCCCCAATATATGTATTTTGTGCAGAATCAGCACTCATCAGTTAGGCAAAATCCTAACTCCCACACATATGTACAATCAGTGATCGCTTATATTAAGATAGCAATTCCTTAAACTTTAATTGACAGGCTTCAATATTCTCACTTTTCCAACTATTCAATCGTCCACTTCATTCAAAAACCAGAGATGGAATGCTCAAAGCCCTTGGTGGGTTTTATACATAATTGTCTGATAATATGAAGGGTTAGACTAATAATGTTTATGTGGGCATGACTACAATATCAAATCCAGCAAGGGCTTTAAGTATTCCATCATTGGTTTTTAATGAAATTGACAGTTGAATAGTTGCAAGGATGAAAATATTGAAGCCTTCCCATTAAAGTTTAAGGAAATGCTATCCTAATTTAAGAAAGCACTGATTATATATGTGTGTGGAAGATTATGATCTGGCCCAAATGATGAGTGCTGACTTTTCACCAAATATATATATACTGGGGATCATATATCTTCTTCGCATGTATGTGGTTATGTATGTCGGTTATTTGAGATAGAGTGGAGAACGAATACAGACTGAAAAATCCTAAGTTCAAATCCCACTACTTACCTTTATAATGTTATATGCCAAGTATTTTTTTACATTGATAGTAATCTGATATTGATAAATCTGTATAAATTTTATGGAGAAATGGTAAAATGTTTGGTTACTATATCTGGAACCTGCTTTCTGAAACATGGAAAATGATTTTTTTTAGATTCCAGTTTTTTTTATTTTCTTTTTTATAATTGGTCTATAATCAATCATAATTATCCAATTTTGATTGACAAATAAACATTTAGCTACTTTTAGTTGAAGGTAAATAAAAATTAAAAACTATTCAAACATTCATCCTTTAAAAATTGAAAAGCTTTCTTCTTCACTGTTTGTTTATGAAAGACTATTTAAAAAGCTGCTTTAAATGTAGTTGTTTATTTTAGTACTGTTCATCATTCATTGATTTCTATACTAAAAACAGTTTGAAAAATGTTACAAAAATGAATTCCTTTCTAATGACATATGAAACATCTTGTAATTAAAATAAACTAAAAAAATGGTCGGGAAAAGCATCAAAAATTTTATGGCATTAACAAAAAAGCCAATACTAACAAAAAAAGATATCTCAAATAAAAATGACTGTGAAGACATATTTTGCATATGAGAGTATAGAGAAAATAAAGTCTTCAACTGACTTTTGAAGAACTTAGTGATTCAGATAAGTAAAAACAATAGAATCCTTTTACAAAAAAAGATTGTTTAAAATAAAACGATAACAATTCATCGTAGAAAATATATTGATAAGAAAAAGATATTAGACGTTTAGGTGATGTTGAAAATTTTTCTCATACTTTCTATTTAGTGCAAGATTAGTGGATTTAAGTCATCATAGCTGAAAATTTTATAAATCACCCTAATTATCTCTTAACAGTGAGTGAGTAATTCACTGCGATTGCTATTTAAATTTTAAACAGTCTTAATTCTGATCTACAATCGTTTGAGTTGTTATCTATAATTTATTGTGGGGATATTTCAACTAATCGTTTAAGTTATTTGTTATGATTTAATGTGAAAGTATTTCAAAAAAATTTGATAAAACCATTAAAGGGGATTCCAAAGAATACACTTTGAATTAAACGCATATTGAAGAAAGGTATTCTATGATGAACAGACGTACACCTATCTGTAATAATACTAACATGACATAGTTTATTATAAAGATAGAGTGACAGATTCCCGAGCTAAACGTCTGATTTAATATTTAGTTTTGTCATTTCAAACGCTCAAGTGTGATATATCAGATTACTAAAAAAGTGTATGAGGTTTTACTTATACTTTTTCATCTAGGTTGTGATTCGCAATAGAAAGTCTGGACAAATTATATTTACTGATGATATAGGCGGGATTCGAACTCAGACTTTCACACGACCCACTACTCTCAGTGCCATCTCATATTGCTGACCCACCTGATCACACACATGTTGAAAAGATAAATAATCACCAACATACGTATTTCATGCTAAACCAGCAATCATCAGGGCTTTGAACGTTCCATCTTCAGATTTTCAATGAAATGGAAGGCTGAAGAGTTGTGAGTTGGAATAGTTTGAAGCCTGTCCATTAAAATATGAAGATTGGCTATCTTAATATAAAGCTGAGAACTGATTGTATATATGTGTGAGGATAGTAATCTAGACCAACTGATGATTGCTGGTTTAGCATGAAATACGTATATTGGTGATTATTTATCTTTTCAACATGTGTGTGATCAGGTGGGTCAGCAATATGAGATGGCACTGAGAGTAGTGGGTCGTGTGAAAATCTGAGTTCGAATCCCGCCTATATTACATATATAAATGCAGGTTTAAACCTGTACATTGTATTAATTTACTGATGATAAAAATTTAAATTTTCTATTACTTGCTGAAGCATAAAAATTATAATAATTAATAACTATCGTTTGATATTTCTAGCATTTTTTTTACAAAACATAAAAATTATATAGCTATTAGACAAATCTACTGTCGTAGTTGTATTTGTAATATGCATTTATTTACAACAATCGCTTTTAATAAATATATAAATGATCAGTAATAAGTCGTATATGAACTTTAATAAAATTCAAATTTATTTTTAATATCTTTATATAGATATATTACACTTTTCCTCTCTCTCTTCTCATGCTATTCGATCTTATATTTTTACAAATTGATTAATTTTTCACTCTTTTATATTATTAACATACTCTGGAGTAATTAATATGATTTTTCCCTAAAGATTTCATGGTATATTTTAAATATAAAAGAGTGAACTTTAATTATATATGTAATCTGAATAATTTTGATAATTTATTTTTTTCTGCTTGTGTTATTTAAATAGCACGGAAGGCAGATTATTTTAATTTTCACCAATCTTCTGAGTATAATATATAATATCATGTGTGACGTAAATGCTATAATTGATACCTATATACCGACATTTTACAACTTATACACCAATAAATTTCTTTAAATATAAATATTCGAAATTATTATCCTTTTTTTTATTTTGTTTATAATTAGTTGCCGAAAACGTTTCTAACATTGACTAAGGAAACGGTTTATTCCGTATCTTTATTTATTAATGTCAGCTGCGTTTTTGGCTAGAAAAGTCGGATTCATAGCAATCTAAATGACAACTTTAAATGGCTATAAATTCGAAAGTAAATCAGTACGTGAGTTCATCATTTTAAGATCAACCTCTTTATTTAACAATAATTAAAACAGCATAAAACTCGTTAAATAAATCCGTTTGTTACACTAGAATCCTACTCGATCTATTCTGGTTTTTTATATTGTGTGAGAAGTACAATGATCACTAATTATTATCGGCAAAAACAGTAATATCATGATCATTCAATTTTTTAAACTAATATGAACACAGATTTTTTTAATATTGTTTTCTAATTAAAATAGTCAGAAGGAAGCATAGTGCATAAAACAATAGGAAAGTTTGTCACACTTTCTTATTTATTGTTGTTTTCAATATAAAAAGTTTCAATAGGCATCTTTTTGTCAAGCATTGGTGGTCGAGAGGTCAGCGACTGTTGCTTTACAAGCAGTTGTCCCGGGTTAGCGGGTTCGCTTCCCGGTTGATGCTATGACACATGAGAAAAAAAATATGCATCTTTATTCAAATTAAAAAACCTTAAACATATTTCCATTCATATTAAAGTTAAGAATTTGAATGACTACATTCTAAATTGCCTTCCATCCTAGAACTGAGAGCTTTCACGTAATTGTTACAATATTTTGAAAGCAGCAGTCAATTCTCTAAACCAAGAAACATACTTTTATTTGACTTTATTTATAAGGGCAAAGATATTGACTTATCACTCTATTGGTGTCTGTTTCATCATCTGCATTTAGTTTTAGCAACTGGTATTATTTAATCAACTAGAATGTAAGTCAAAAATAAATGCACTTTTCAAAGTCAGATGTTTTTCGTAGGCACAAGACTTTCCACAATATCATTGTTGTTTGTCATTTTATGTATATATATAATTATAATAAAAATAATAAATTTAACGGTAATAAACTATTATAAACAATCCTTAAATCGGCAGAAGTACTTTGGTTAATTTCTTAAACCTGCCTCAACTGCCATTAAATTAAAAAAAAAAAAAGCGGAAGCAAACCGTCATCAATTCAAATCCCACGAATCTCATATTTTAATGTTAGCAGCTTGTCTATTTATTAAATGCATTTTATTCCTATTTATAAAAATTGCCTCCTTAATTTTTCTTTTGCTATGGTTTCTCTCTTCGTGAAGAATTTTCACATTTTCAAAATCAAATTTAAATTTACATGGTTTTTCATGATCAAAGAAAACTGAGGAGACTTTAAATCACCAATGACTCCTTCAGTTTTCTTTGATCATGAAAAACCATGTAAATTTAAATTTGATTTTGAAAATGTGAAAATTCTTCACAAAGAGAGAAACCACAGTAAAAGAAAAATTAAGGAGGCAATTTTTATAAATAGGAATAAAATGCATTTAATAAATAGACAAGCTGCTAACATTAAAATATGAGATTCGTGGGATTTGAATTGATGATGTTTGCTTCCGCTTTGTTTTTTTAATTTAATGGCAGTTGAGGCAGGTTTAAGAAATTAACTGAAAGTACTTCTGCAGATTTAAGAATTGTTTATAATAGTGTATTACCGTTAAATTTATTATTTTTATTATAAATACAATTTTGTTTTAATTAACGGACATTTTATTTATATTATATGTATATAAGCCTTATGTTCTCTGTTGTCTGGATAGTGAATGTATGTTTGCTTCTAGGCTGTCACATGTCAAATTTACAACCAATTAAAAAAACTACAGGAAGTAATTAATAAAAACGCTAGGAAAAAATCACTACATGTGCTTTTAACTACAGAGGTATAGTATTTAAATCATGAAGAAAATGTGATTCCAATACATAAATTCATGTTTGAAATATACTTAGTGAGGGAAAAAATAGATGCTATAGCCCTGTATTTATATTTAGTTTAGGTTAGATGTAATATGAAGTCAAAATGACAATGGCCTTTTCAGGTACAGGTCAGCCATATTTCTTATGTTTAATGTATAATATTAAAATCTTTTGTTAATTTACATTAAATCTTGAGAAAAAAATTGTTAATGCAACCAGACCAGCTACATCTGATCTGTATATATTTCCTAATAAAAATCATGTTGATAGAAAATTTATTGAGGCATATTTAACCATTTCAAATTGTATCCAAGTAATATAGTTTCCTAGTAATAATAAATGTTTATAATAATATACATTTAACACTAAATTCAGATGATAGAGTAATACACTCAGATGTTAAATTTTATAATAAATCTCAAGCCTATGATCTCCAAAGATTTTCCATAAGTCACATTTATTATTCCTATTCCAGCTTATGATATGGGTGCATTTAACCCATTTAGAAACTTTATCTATAACTTATAATGTCTTCAGCTTAGTTTTCAAAATTCTAATGCTCATAATTTAAAATCCATTATCCTTAGCCTGATATTATAATTTTATTGTTTTATCAATTTGATAATTTAATGCTTTATAAAATAATATTGAAAGAATATTCTCAGAATGTCCTCATAATTATATTTATCAAATGCAGAAATTGGATAATCCATCAGTTCAAGCAAGTCGAATTTATTCAGCTATAGTTCAGGTCCCTTTTAATAAAATATAAGACCTAGAAAAGAATAAGTAAGCCATTGACTAGAATCAATTTAACCAATTTTCATTGCAATGTTAAACAATTTTTTATATATGCACAAAAATAGTAGATTAATCTATAAACTAATATAAAATTTTGTAACAATTCAAGCAATACATAGGTAGATATAGCCAACATTATTTCAACAAGTTATTACAATTTTAAAAAAGAATTGAATGATTTCTGAAATATTATTATATTTAGTAGCATCCCATAAGTGATTTTAAAATTCCATTAGTGATATAATATTTAGTAATAACCATTATTGCTGTTGAAATTTACCCATTTAGGTCGATGAGAAGCAAACATTTTGCTTGATAGGCAAAATTCCTAGCAGGTTTCTCTACTCTTCCATGTTAAAGCAGGCTAATAAAATGGCTATTTTAAATTTAAACCTGGCAAGATCCTTTGTAGGCTGTAATTTTTGCAAAGACTACTGAAATTTTAACAGAGGTTATATTTATAGCTTTCTATCATGTTCTCTGTGATATCATCAAAAATCACCCACAGTGCATTGCTCTTCAAGTTTGTATAGGGAAAATTAGTTTCATTGCTATGATAACTATTGGAATCACAGGCAATTTGGAATGTCTGTAGAGTCTGAAAAGACAATTTTTGAGACATAGTATTGAATGCAAATTAAATATACTGTACTCTATTGTTCATTATTCATCCCAATAAAATACACAATTGTTCATTTCACAAACAAATAATTTAGAATATTAAATAATTATTATTTTATAAAATTCTAAAGTTCTCAAAAATTTTAATTACTAAATTTATTTAATAAAATAACCTCTCATAGCAAAATAAATTTATTTATTTATTTTGTACTTATAACTTTTTTTAAAATTGACTAAGTTTTTTTAACACAAAGCTTTCATGCACACACATTATACATTTTAAAAGCAATTTTAAATTTTACTATTCTAACTGACTGTAATGTTGGCTGAATAATTCTCATAATATAATTATTGGATAAATGTTTTAGTAATTCTATGATATTGTGGTGGGTCTAATATCTCATATTTTGAATTTTTTCCATTAACTGTTCTAAAATGCAGCGTGTTTTTCTTTATCTCACACATCAACATAAAATATATGATAAAATGATTATTACTTTTCAGAAAAGAATAAATTTGACTTCATTTGATGGATATTTTTGTTTACTACTGAAATAAATTTTAAATGTTCATATTTTGTTTCTGTAAATATTAAAAAAATGAGATTGCAATCAAAAGAAGGACATATCATCATTTCTAGAAAGATTATTTTCAGTTTATAAAATCAACAAAATATTTTTTAATTCTTATTATTTTTAAACATTAAAATGAATAATTATTTATTTCTCTTATATCTAACAAATTATGTTTTAAAAGTTTAATTTTTTTGAATATTTATTGCAAAATTGAGATATTTTCTTACTCATAAATGTAAAATAGATTGTTTACGTCAAAACTAGAGTCTTCTAATTTGCTTCAGGCCATATTTATGTTAACTGTTAATATAACATTATATTTTTAAAAATAAAGTATTTCAAGTCAAATATGTTATTAATAATTTATATTTCTTGATATCTATAATTATAATGCAAATTTTTTTTAAAAAAATTATCTAAAACTGTAATAAATTCGCAAATAAATACATTTTTGTGTCATTGGAAATTACAATGTCATAAAACGCCGAACATTTTACAGCCCTGGCAACAGAAAATGGCTGAACATGTCAGGGTAGGTTTTATGTTTATTGTAAGAATGGAATTTTGAATCTCCTGCCTTTTAGCACAGAATTTTCAGGAAAAAAATTATAATAAAATATACCATTTTACATGCATTTTAACGTATAATATTTATGAAAAAATTCACCCTAGGGGGCAAATTGGCCAAAAGATAAAATAATTCAGTTCAACTGCTCATAAAGTTAATATCAAATTTATGTGTGCATAATTTTTTTTCTTCATAGATATAAAGAAGATCAATTTGCCTTCTTAAAAGGAAAACTTGGTGCCCACACATTTTGGTTCAGGTTAAATACTAAAGTCTATTTGGAAAATATTTTAGATAACTTTTAACTAATCTATTATATAAGTAGTATCATAAGAAACATTTTAATTCCATTTTTGATTATCTTACTCACCATAATACAAGTAACAGTCATTGATTTAATTCATTTGACAATAAAATAAAGGCAATAATGTGTTTTTTTTTTACAATTTATCATTATATCTATTAATCCCAATGGTAAAATATAAGGTTACAATAACAGATAATAAATAATATATTAAATTAAGTAAACTGTATAATTTTGATTCATACATGAGCGTCTTAATATGTAATATCTTGATACTCTGCCATTATTAATAATATAAAAATACTATAATAGCAAATAAAAATATATTAAATTAAGAAAACTGAGTTTACTTTATACTTTCGATGATGCATGAGTACCATAATCATGGTTGTTCTGTTAAGAACCTATGAGAATCTATGAGACCCTTAGAAAACTAGTAGCTCTTTGGTTCATTATATGTTCATTTTGTGCGATCAGCCTCTTTGATCTTATGCTTTCACTTTCTTCTTCATACATTATCTTAATAATAGTATGATCATAATTATTCCCATATTATCTTTCAGAGTTGTAAAATATGGATATAATTGTTGAATAGGTTTTGACTTTTTTTATACATTAAGATATGTTGAGTCAATCTTATTGTTCAGGTTTACTTTTGTTTCAGCATAGTACCATAATAGGTATAAGGATAGACCATTTGATTGTGACCCACTGAATATATATATTAAAAAAAAAAAAAAAATAAAAAAAAAAAAAAATTAAAAAAATTTTTTTTTTAATTACAACACTTTAAATTTTTTTTAATTTTTTAATAAAAAAATTTATAAATAAAAAAATTTATAAAAAAAAAAAAAAAAAAATATATTTTTTAAAAAAAATAAAAATATTTATAAAAATATTAAAATAAATAATAAAAAATTCAAATAATTAATTAAAAAATAATATATATATAATCATATAATATCAAATTTAAAAAAAAAAAAAAAACATTAATCTAAATCAATCAATAAAAAAAATATTCCACTTCAAAAAAAATAAATTTAATAGAAAAAATCAAAAGAATAACTATATAAATATAACATCACAATTAATTTCAATATTTTAACTCAAAAAAAAATAAAAAATTAACCAATCAAAAAGAAAAAATAATAAATATTTCAATTCATAAAAATAACAATAAAATATAAATAATAAAAAATTAATAAAAAAATAAAAACCTAAATCCAAAAAAAAAATATATTTTATATCTATTTTCTTTATACATAAAAATTTTATAATATTTTATTTAAAGAATTTAATATTCAGATATAAAAAGAATTCTATAAAATTTACATAAATATCTTAAAAAAATTATATTTAATTTTAATATAAAAGAATATAAACAATTTTTATATATATTTTATTTATAATATATTATATTTTTTTTAATAAATTTTATATATAAAAATAAAATAATATTTTTATAAAATAAAAAATAAAAATAAATATAATATTTTTAAATAATTCAGTAGAAGAGGGGGGAGAAAATAAGTTTAACTTTCTTTTTTTTTTTCTATTTCTGTTGGATTTAAACTAGACAGAAATATTTTTTTCTTGAAAACTTTTCCATGGAGGAAAACAGGAAGGACCCAACTTCAAAACATTGAGGGAAGGGGAAGAACTAAACTAACGGGAGTTACTATTATTATTATTTTCCTTTCATATATATCTAGAAATTTTTATGTATATTTAGAAATTAGTAATAAATATTGTTTTTTTATTAACGATATATTTCATCTTTTTAGGTGATTATTCATCATCATCATGGTTGAATATTAGTTATTTAAGATATAGAAAGCTAAAAACAAAATACATTCTTTATAAAATTTAGTTTTATGTTTACTTAGCCGAGAGTGAACCCTGCATATTATTATTATCATCACACATCATCATCAACATTTATAGGTTTAACTGTTTAAAGCCAAAAAAATGATTAATATTTAGTGACCAATTATTACCCACCCACACTATTTCCAGATGAGGAATTCCATCCTCAATTAGTTATATAATCTGAGCTAGTAAACTTCAAAACTAGAACCATTTGTTAGCTAAGACTGAGAAAGATTTGTGTCTAATAACTCCACTTTGTTTATAGATGTTTTACTTTTCCTCTTTGTGCTATAGGATATGGCTCAAAAGCAAAACCCATTTTTATTGAAATAAAGTACCAAAAAGGGACAAACCGGACAGGAAAGGTATCAGAAAACCGCGATCAGAAACAGGGGGCAGACCCGTTGTTTAACCACAACAAACCGAAGAAAGGGAAAGAACGCACCGGTTTTAATAGGACCTCAGTTCGTTAAACTTCCCATCTGGTTTTTAACCTCGTTTTTTTTTTTTTTATATATATAATTTAAACTTAATGTAATTAGTATAGACACTATACATATATTTAAATATTACATATTCAGCCTGTATTGTGCTCATCACTCTTCTGTATAATTAAATGGACATATTAAGGGCCAATGTGTGAGGGATCAGATTGACTTAAGGTCAACATTGGTATGACAATAATATTGGCATCAACAAGAACTTTGAGCATTCAATCCTTGGATTTTCAATGGTCTGGATGGCTGAAGAGTTGGAGAGTGGAGTAGATTGAAACCTGTCCATTAAAGTTTGAAGACTTTTTATTTCAATATAAACTGAGTATTGATTATATATGTGTGTGGGAGATTGTGATCTGGACCAACTGGTGAGTGCTGATTCAGCATGAAATAAGTATATTGAAAATCATTTATCTTTTTTCACATGCATGTGGCCATGTGTATTGGTTGTATAAGATAGATTGGATAGATGTAGGGAGCTCGAACGTCATAGTTCAGGTCCCTTATATATATATATATATATATAGAGAGAGAGAGAGAGAAACATTAAGACTTGAATTCAAATCTTAGTTTCACCTTAGTTCTATCATCATTCCACCTCTCACCCATTATTATTAGTTTACATGGATTCTGACCTTGAATATTGGATTTTGTGCATAATACTATGAAATATGTACAGTTATTTAAAAATATCATATATGTGCACACACTCCAGTATAGTCTATTTTAAAAATAACGCACTGCAGATAATTATTAAATTTGTCATGCGTAATTTTGTGTAAGATTAAATAATCTTATTAATATTATTGGGATCAGATTTACGTAATATTTTAATTTATAGAAACTAAAATAGTTTTTTATTTTAAATGTAAACATTTTTTGTTATTATTTAAGTCAGATTTATGTAATACTTAAATAAAATCTAAAAGTTCTTTTAATTGTAAATGAAAAGATATTTTAAAAATAAATTCCCCTGCTAATTAGAGAGCAAATCATATTGGGAGGGGGAAAAGATGACAAAACTAAAAAGTATTCTTAAACTCATAATTAAGCATCACATGATCACATTTCCTATACTAGCACATTAATTGTTGATAAACAGAGCAAAACTCTCCATACAGTATTGCCACCTGTGCTAAACAGAGTAATCAATGGATGCCAGAAGGCTTGTGCATAAAATCCCTATCTAATGCCTACTCATCTAATATCCCCAGACTAGTTTCTGGCTTGTGGCCTTTGTCAGTGAGGAGCTTTGGATGCACAAGCCTTCTGGCATCCATTGATTACTCTGTTTAGCACAGGTGGCAATACTGTATGGAGAGTTTTGCTCTGTTTAAACTCATAATTATATAAAAAGATTTGTTAAAAGCTTTTCTAATTACGTCATATGTAAGGTAAATGTAAAAGATGGTCGGATTGAAATTTCAACATGTACCATTAATGCATCCATGACCTAAAGGGATATATAGCACAGACCAGAGAGACCACTTGGATGGATGATGCAATTGTTTGATGGATTCGAGAGATAAAGGGAAAAGAAATAAAAGCAATAGACTGGTTATTTTAAAGGCTTATGAGGATTCGTGTGGCTATTAAATTCCAAAGTTATGCTATTGCTGTTGCTCATTTCTTATCCAGATCCTATTTTTAATCTAACAATGTGTGAGGAGTAGGTGACTGGTGCACTGTTCCGGATTGTGGCTATGGAAATACGGAGCTTCCCAATGTGAATGATGTTAAACCAGGAACCTCAGACTCTCCCATCAAGTGTGCACACTTCAACTAAACGAAGGTAAAATGATACCCAAGATTAAAAGACTGTCCTTTTGAACTCTAAATTTAAATTTCTATTCTCTGCTATACCTTTAAAATTTCCTCTCTTAAATTCAAATGTAGTGTAATTTTAAACTAAACTCTAATATAGATCTTGTAATTATGTGTAAAGTAATATCATATTTTATAAATCTCATAAAAACAACCTATTCTACTTGGGTATCTAAATTTTTTTTATTAGTTATATATTATATTTCATACTCACATGATTTCTGAGCTGATGTCTTCTACCCATTTAATTCGCAAAAGAGTTGCCACTCTTTTGTGCGACTTTAGATTTGCATAAAAATCCATATCTTTTAATAAATGCTCAGCTCGGGAATTATAATTTTAATTCAATTTGTATTATGAAAACAAGATCCTATAATTATTAGTATAGGGTATTAGCCACTTGGCGATTATTTCATTTTAAATAATATTATAAGTTATTTTGTTAAGTCTTGAAATCTAGAGTAGTATTGTTATATAAAAAGAAAAGGGGGGGTAGTAGACAGTTAATAGTTTATTTATTCAATGTGGGGATTGGAGATAAATTTTATATTTTAAAAAAACATAGAGTAGATAAATGTGTTTGCATTATATGTGTGAACTGCATTGGTTTATAGATGCCTTAAATTTAAACTGCAGAAACGAAATAGATGTTCTTTAAATGTTTTAGTTCCCATAATAAAAGGGCATAAAGCAATGACTCCAATGGTAACTAACCTCGTCACGTGATCAGAGATGGAAAGGCTAAGACCTCACACCAATGCCACATTCATGACAACTCCTAAGGGCTTCAACCCAATGTTTGACCATCCCTCTCATCTCTAACGTTTCTCAGCGATCATACTTTTAGAAAAGCTGAATCTCTTTATAGCTCGGCAGCATCCAAACTATCACAGGTCACTTTATTGTGATTATGAATGTCTATGCTCAATCTATTTCCACTCATCCACATCTGCTGCTCTATTAATAATTCATTAGTGTAGAGTGTATATTAATGATATGAAAGTAAATAATGATTGCTGAGTTGTCAGATGCACTCCTCATTATGATCTTATATCGTAATCTCACAACATTTACAACTTAAACATGAGGCATGAGATATGATTGAATATGATACCCGAGTAGCATGTTAATTACATGTAAATTAATTAATAGTTATTAAATATTTGTATATACCTATTTCTGTGTTTGCATGACTGCTTGATTTAATAATAATAATTTAGTGTCTCATTTCATTATTAAACTCATATTAAAGTATATAGCAGTAGCCCTTAATCTTAAATAATTTAGTTAAGAGTTTCTTGATCTCCCTGACCACCGGGTCTAGAAAGATATTTGCTATTGTTATGGTATACACATTGTCATGTGGGTTTTGTTGTGAAATAAAATGACTGTGTTCGAACACGGTTACCGCAGGCCCTGAACCCACCTGTTGTACTGTTCTTTGAACATGGTGGTGGAATTTTGCAATATGTTAACAAGGCATACGAGTTCTTACCGTTACATAGTATATATATATATATATATCACATTATCACAAGTCTTACGTTTAAAGAAATCAGTAAAATATCATTAATATGTTATTAAGGCAACACTATTATTAAATAATAAATTAAAAAGTATGAAAACATTTTATAAAATTATTCCATTTATCTTATTATTCCTATAAGATTATGATACACATTTCAATCTTTTCTTTTCAGTTTATATACATAAAGTCATAGTATCAATAGTTAACTGGTTGTGTAAATTATATCATCGTATCTCTCATGCTTAAACAAAATAATACTATTAATGTCAACAATCTGTTGTCAAAGTAATACTTCAATTAGTCAATAAATTTTCATTTATATACACAAACTAAAAAAAAAAGAATTAAAATGTGCATCAACGCAGTATATAAATAATAAGATATATAGAATAATCCCCTAAATTGCCACTACATTTTTTAATTTGCATTTAATGTAGCATTAGATACTAATCAATTAATTATTCATGAAATGTTAATATCACATACAAAAAAAACGCTAATTATACTTTTAAATATCGCATAGTATGAATAGTATGCGGGTGAAGAGTCTTAATTATTCTTTACAAAAAGAATATATTAATATGATATATTGTTAAAATTTTATGATACTTATGATGTCAAACCACTAAACATCACATGATCACCATCTCTATATTAGCACATAACTGTTGTAAACAAAGGCAAAACTCTCCATATAGTAGTGCCACCCTGTGCCAAACAGAGTAATCAATGGATGCCAGAAGGCTTGTGCATAAAATCCCTATCTAGTGCCTACTCTGGGGATACTGGATGAGTAGGCACTAGATAGGGATTTTATGCACAAGCCTTCTGGCATCTATTCATTACTCTGTTTGGCACAGGGTGGCACTACTGTATGGAGAGTTTTGCCTTTGTTTACTTATGATGTCAACAGAAAATGACACACTGTTTTTAACACATTGCAAGCAATAATTGAAGTTTTTGTTTTGATAAAGTGTTTATTTTGCCAACAGAAGTGATTTTTTAAAAAACATAAAGATTCGTACTTTATAATTATTTTGGATAATTTAATAAACAGTTGAATTATATAAACATATAGAAATAATGGAAGGTTGGACGTAATCACGTAAAAATATCACCTGTAAGTTAATTAAAGTTTTAAATTTTTATTTGTGGAATTGAATGTAAATGTTATTATGGATAAAGAGATATCAATATTCTTAATATTTATATATTTAATATTCGTATATTAAGTTTTATAAAGTTAACTACTCCTGCTTTATTTTACCCCAGATATTTTAATTGATATATATATAATATTTAACGTTATAAAATTTATAAAATTGTTTCTAGTCACGTTTTTAAGCAAAAAAAAAAAAACAACCATAAATCTCAAATGTCAAATATATTGTATTCTAATGTTCTGTCAGAAAAACAAACATTTTTTTATATATTACAAATTCAGTTTTTCTTTATTAAAGGTTAAATTAAATTGAACCCACATTTTTCCTACTAATTTGTTTAAATTTGCTTATTAATTTGCTAATCAAATATTTTTATTAGAAAGAGAGAAAAATGACAGTTTTAAGAAAATAAAAATATTGATAATGTTATTGAAATGAAGTATTGTTTTATTTTTAAAAATTAACTTATAAAATGATTCTTTTATTATGAATGAAAGCATATCTCGCTCTCTAGTAGCCTATTATTTCATTAAAATATGCAAGTTGATATAACCTTTATAAGAATTACCAAACTAATTTCAGGGACAAACCCCAACACCAACACTAATCTGAAATCAGAATAGGCTATAAAGCTATCATTTAATAATATAAAGGGATCATTAAAGTTTATGACATAACTCAGAAACTGAAGTGCTCTATCTTATTAAAGAAATGCAAAGCAAGGGCAGACGGCCATCTTTAATAACCAAACAGTTATTGTGAGGTTATAATAGGCTATTTCCTAATTATTTACCACGACTTCAGACAATATATATATATTGTAACCTTTAGGGGTATGGGAGAGAATTAAGAAGTAATACTTGTGATTCGATGAAATTATAAGCATCGGGAATTTGTAAAGACGCTATCCTAGAGATTGTAATCACTATTCTAGAGACTCTACAGCTAGACTCAGTGGGGTTACAATAAATTTTAATAGAGATACTACAGAGACTTATAATAAGATAGAGAAAAAAATCAAACAATACTGGAAATAATCATAGCATAATAAATAATTTGGAATAAATGATAAAGAGAAAAAATTCTATTCGTATTAAATATTTGTCAGATTTAACCTCTCGTCAAATTATATTCTCTGAGTAAAACAAATCTATACTTAAAGAAGTATTTTCTAATAAAACTTCTTACCTATTATTTCAAAATATAGTAATATTCTTATCATCAATTCTAAATAGTATAATTTGAAACATTTGGTTGATATGAACTACCATAAGATGTACTTTTATTATAGTACAAGGAATAAATAAGGAATACCTATCCTATACTACTAATATTTAATATGACACTGAGAAAAATTGAATAATCACTATAAAAATAATAAGAGTAAATAATCTCAGGGGTCCTACTGTAACTTTTGTGAATTTTACTATTATGTGATGTTGTCTGTTAAATAAATAAATAGATAAATGAATGAGTGAATGATATCCTGGTTGACTATAGGAGGCAAACACTTCTCTTGTAGCGACTGCTTCCTACTATTAAATAACAATACTTATCCAAAATTACATAAAGGATATTTATTCTAATATCTAATTGCTTAATTAAAAATATTTAAACTTTTGAATAATCATAGCCTTTTACCCAGGATATCACTCCAGATGGAAGAAAGATAAGGGTGCTTTTTATGTCTTTCCACACTCCCACAGACTACCTTCATAAGTAATTAATTGTAATTGGATCTTGAAATAAACTAGTCATTCAATATCAAAATAATTCAATAATGTGCAGTCTGAAATAGCGTAGATAATCTGCTGAAATGTCCAGCCATCTTCATTTTCATATTATACAATCTTCTATATTAGAAGATAAACAGAGTTGAAATAAATCTTAATGCAAAATACTGCTACTAGTATCTGCAAATGTTTAATTACCTGTTACCTTGATTTCAATTACAATTCAAAATTATACGCATGACTTTATTTTATTTCTGTAAGTACTAGAATACTCTGTATATCATTAACTCAAAGAAAATAATCAATATTGTGAAGCCAAGACAATAGCATACAAAAAAAATAGAAACAAGATTTGTTTTAAATAAATAATAAGTAAGTTTATTTGCAATCACTAAAGTTAACAAAAAAATAAAATTTGCACATGAAGTTTGGACTTATTGCCAACATAGCCCTGATAAAATGTTCTTTTGACTGTAATAAGTACTCAAGCAACTTTTTGGCCTTACAAACAGACTAACCAAGATTTTGAAAAACAAATGATTTTACACAAATGAACTTATTAAACAATATTACTAAAATTGATAGTTAACAATAGCTGATGCTTATACACTTTAACTCCACTAAATTATCCCCTAAACTATTTTGGGTATCATAAAATTAAATGTTTAACCTGGTTTAACATATATTTTTTATAGATTTACTTATTTTTCAAAATGACAATAATTAATAATCTTTATTAATGGGTTGACTTACTAATAACTTACATTATCAGATAAACTTAAATCAGTTGCTCACATAACAAGTTTAATATCAGATTAAAATAAATAACCTCATATTGCTTAGTATTCTGTACTACTAACTAAATGAATGAAAGAAGATTATGTATCACTTATCAGAAGTCATATGCATGCATAGTATTAATAAATTACTGTTCACATAATATTAATAATACCAAAATATTTAAATAATATTCATTAAGGCTGTAGCCTCAAGCACATGTGTATAAAATGTGATAGTAGGGAACTCTACAGGTCTTAAAACCACAAGCTTACTCATTAGAAGACTTAACACATCCATCGGCAAAAAATTTTAGATGAATACAACAATTAAATAGAATATGTGAATTGCTCTTAATGGCCATATGCTTACAAATAAATATTTAAAACTATAAGCTCTTGTTGGTTTACTTGTGGCTGATTATATCATCATAGCATCACAATACAGACATTGTTACACCTCTTAGCATTAAAATAAGGCAAGTGCAACCTGAAGAAATTAAATCCTTCAAAACTAGCTCATCATTGTCATCTCACAGATCACAAAACAATCTCACCTACCATGGTAGAAAATAGATTTAAGCACATCATGAGTGATAGTCCAAAGCATAGGCTCTGTAGAACAAGAAAATATCAATAAAAAAGATGGCTTCCAAATACCTATATCTGAGGCAAGAGAGGATGTCTGGACTTTGTCATAGCACATCAGAAAAACATGGAAAGACACACCCAAAATATATGATCCTGTATAAGGATGTAGGTACCTTTAAACATGTGATAATAATCATGAAAGAAAAACACTATCAACTCATGGAAAAGCATATAATAATAATTGGGGAACTTGTCCACTCCATCAAGCACAATATTTAAACATGAATTAGTAGGGTCTGACATTATGAGGCCATTCAATACTATAAGCCAAATGATGACAAGATACAAACTTAACACTATAACTGACTAAAGTCATATTCAAATTTTAACTATAATAAATGATAAGCAATGTCTGAAACCAACAATGTGCAATTAAGTCAAACAACTATGAAATATCAATAAAGAAATTTAATAGTATATAAAACTTTGGCAAGTAACAATACGCGCATGTATGGAATATCAAATTATTGAAAGTAAATGGACATGACTAATAACATGAATAAGAATGTGAAAATAATAATTCTTAAATGCATGAAAATATTAGCGGTTATGACTACTATTGCATTTATGCAAAATATCAAAACTTCTGATAAATACTTTAGCTGTTTTACCAATAAATGAATAAAATATCATACATTTTAAAAATAATTATTTTGAGAGATGAATATCTTTGCTGATTCAAAACATAACATAGTTTAGTTTATCCAGCAAATATCAAAACATATAAAATATTTACCTGACAATGCATAGAATATTTACATGTTCTGATAACCCCATTGAAATTGAAATACGTAAATAAATTATCTGATGCAATTATAATACTAAACTAGTATTGTTGAAAAACATAGCAAAATACAAAAGAAAATATTGCATAGAATATTTTTCTTTTTTTTTTAGCAAACACAAAACCTTAGTTCATTAGTGAGCTTTCTGTGCACTGGGCTGTCTGTTAAGGGTGTGAAGTGCTCCTTTGATGGATAAAGGGTTCTGTGAAGCTTCAAGTCAAAACATATTATTTTTTACAGTATGGCAAAAGATTTCCAAACACAATATATAATAGTTCTTAATACTAAATTAGTTTTAAATTTCAAAGTATCTTAAATAATATAAAAGAAAAATAAATAAACATAAAGCAATAAGCCAGCGAACATGGAAATGATGATGTTGAAATACTATAATTTGTTCAGCTGATTGTATTTTGGTATCCTGCAGGTTTGTTTAAATAATAATATCGCTTTATATTTTTATTCTTTTCAAAAAGCATATTTTAAACTTTTAAAATTGTTTGCTAAACAATAATGATGGCATTTTAGATTTTAACTTTAATAATTTCCTTAGCATATTTTATAAAGCAGTAGTTAGAAAGAATTAATTCAGCATGTCAAATGTCTTTAGAAATATTTCTGCTAACCCTATGGCATATATCGGCAAATATTTTATTCACCTCTTTCAATAGCTTTTAAATTGCTACTTTGAAGATAAGATGTTTTAAATTATTCTGACGTATCTTTTCTTTGCTTAATTAATACAGTGGTAATTTTAAGTTGTTGTTTTTTTTTTTACGAATATCAAACTGAATAACTTCAGCATGGGAATTATAAAAAAAAAAAATAGTAAAATTCCTCCAGTATTTTTTTTTCCTAGATGAAGAATTATTTTCAAATGTAGCTAATTTAAATAAAATCTTAAAGTTATTATTAAGAACAGTTCTGGTAATAATTAATAAATTTTGTAGTTAAGCAGGTAAAATTAATATAACACATTTTAAACTTTATTATAGCTTAATAGACTATGCATTTCAATTTACTTTTAATTTTCTCCTTTTATAAGATAAATATTCAAATAAATATGAACTGAGGAAAATGTTCTGCATAACTTTTACAATATCTATAATTTCACACACCACCTGCTTTCTATTAAGATACATTTGGTAGTTAAATTTACTAAATTTACTCAAAATAAACACAAAGATCCTTTGTAGCATTGTGTGATAATTAATCAAGCTTAACTGAGATTCAATAATCAAGAAATGGAGTACCTGTGAGGTTTTAGCAATGCATCGTAGGTTCAAAATTTAAGACTTTTTTTTAAAAAAAAAATAATAGTTATAAAAATTTAACACTTTAAAATTTTTACTTGCCAAAGAAAGAGCATGGGTGAGAGAGATAGTTGAAGCCAGACTAAGTTAAAACCACCAAAATCTCTCTTTTATGGTATTTTTTGTTATTTTTTTAGTTGTCAATTTCTCATTGATCACCAATAAAGAAAGACTGTTATTTTTATTATTTTTTTAAAACTTAACTACAAGATAAGTCCATCAATAAATGATGTCATTTTAATCTAGATATGTTCCAAATTACAGGTGATTTAATGAACTTAATTTGAAATAATATATATATATATAAAACATACAATAAAAATAATTTACACACTATTTATTCATTTACTAAATTGAAATTCTTTATGATATTTATTTATCAAAGTTTGCATTACTAAATATTATAATTATCCCTTTTTTATGAGTTTGAGTAACTCAAAATAAAACAACTTTTGTTAATTATAAAACAAGTTTCAGGCATCCATGCAAACATACATACATGAATGAAGGAAATTATGTTTTTAAATTTTAATTTATTAATTACTTCTAAAATAACTATTTATAATTTATTACAACTACTAAACAAATTTTTAAAGATATTAAATATTAAAAATAACTTCAATAAATTTTAAGCTGAATTATAATAAACCAAAAATGTAACTCTTATTTTACTATTTAAAACTTATAGAAGCTATCTTTAAATTAACTTTATATTCTCTACTCTCTATTCTCTTTTAAAGAAAAAAACCTAATTATCATAATATTAAATTATTATTTTCTGATGCACATTTCAGTATAATACAATTATTTTAATAATAACTGGAATTTATTAAAGGAAATATAAACTATTATGCTTATGATAAATATAACAACACATCTACTTTGCATACAGGTTGTGTTAAAGTGTTATATATAACAAAACTATTGTTTCTTTCAGTCTTTTATTTATTAGTTAACTTTAAAAAATAAACAAAAACCAAGTAAATATGGAACATTATTATGCTATGGTAGGCAATGGGAGCAATGTATGAAAACACTTGGTCACAATATGTATAAAAAAATATAAGTTTTAGATAAAATAGTGAGTACATCTGTCATATTATCATAATACACACAATATGGAAATACATATTTATTGTTTTTATACTATATATATATATTCCAGAGTATTCTGAATATACATATATATGTGTGTGCGCGCGCGCGCGTGTGTGTATGTGCGTGTAACATTAAGACTAAAAATATCCTATTGGAATTGTTGCTTGTTTTAAAAGCTTGTAAATAAAAATTTTGGTTGGAGTTAAATTTAAAAGGAGTTTAAGTAATGTCATGCCAGTAGTTATTAATACCAAGAATCAAAATAGTTTTGTGTTTCAAGATTGACAACAACAAATATAATAATTGCATTCACCAGATATTGAAAAATTGCATCTCTTAGCACCAATTATAGTAAGAAACCAATGCTTATTTAAAAATAATAATGTACATTCCAAAACATTGCAGCCAAGATAGTGAAACAAATTTACTGTGGAAGTCAACACAGATCTGAATAATCACATGATCACTATCTCTTATACTAGCACATAATTGTTAATAAACAAGGCAAAACTCTCCATACAGTAGTGCCACCCTATGCCAACCAGAGTAATCAATGGATGCCAGAAAGCTTGTGCATAAAATCCCTATCTAGTGCCTACTCATCCAATATCCTCAGACTAATTTCTGGCTTGTGGCCTTTATCAGTAAGGAGCCTTGGATCTGAGAGCACTCCACCTAGGCTTACTCATCCAATATCCCCAGACTAATTTCTGGCTTGTGGCCTTCGTTAGTGAGGAGCCTTGGATCTGAGAGCACTGCTCTTAGTATCCCCAGACTAATTTCTGGCTTATGGCCTTTGTCAGTGAGGAGCCTTGGATCTGAGAGCACTGCATCAGATCCAAGCCTCCTCACTGATGAAGGCCACAAGCCAGAAATTAGTCTGGGGATATTGGATGAGTAGGGATCCTCACTGACGAAGGTCAGAAGCCAGAAATTCATCTGGGGATATTGGATGAATAGGCACTAGATAGGGATTTTATGCACAAGCCTTCTGGCATCCATTGATTACTCTGGTTGGCACAGGGTGGCACTACTGTATGGAGAGTTTTGCCTTCTTTAGATCTGAATAATCCGTTTATTTCTTTTTTAAAAAAAAGATGAAATCTACTGAAACATTTTCAAATAGTATTCTGCTATAAATTAGCATTTTAAAAAATCAAATAATATTTTTATGCATAAACAAATATTTCTATTCTCTATAAATAAAAATTATTATGTTAAATTAAAAAATAAACAAATACTGTTTAAAGTTTACTTTTAAATAGTTATTTTTTCTTACAATTTTTTATATAGAGTTAGGCACATAATGTTTCATATCATGCTCATTGGCACACACTTTTCAAGCAGGTACTATTATTCCGAAATTTTGAAAATACTTCGCTGCATCTTCATCTGTCACTGGTCGATTCCAAATTTTTTGCAAAAGATTCAAAAAAGTAATTAATTAACAGCTTGACGAATACTATGGTAAACATAAAAAAATCACCGCAACGTGTTAGCGATTTTAGCGTTATAATATATAATTAAGTTCCAACCAGTAACCACCTAAACATTCACAGTAAAGTCTAGTAATGAATATTTCTCACTGCTGTCAAGGCAACCTTCACACCTTTTAATAGCAAGAATGAAAATCCATTCTTACTAATGGTCTATTGAATATATATGGACACTTAAAGCTTGCAACTTGACTACCGAGTATGAAATATAGATACAATGAAGTTTAAATAAACCTCTTTATACATGAAATAAACATGTCACTGTAATGCAGACTAATAAATAATCAATTAACATTACAAAATGCAATACTTTTAAATTGCCCATGTATTATTTAGAAATGGATTTCCATTCTTGCTATTAAAAGGTATTAAGGTTGCCTTGACAGCAGTGTGAAATATTGATTACTAGATTTTACTGTGAATGTTTAGGTGGTTACTGGTTGGAACTTAATTACATCATTATCCCAGATTAGCTTTAGGCACTATTTCGCTTGTTATAATATATGTATTAAAAAAATCCACTGAATGTTGTGAATGATTATTATAAATATATATATTATTTTTTAAAGGAAGGTAAGGACTGGTTTCTATTCATTTTTAACACCTTGTGGAGGAATGTAATCATAAACATATGACCAAAAACATGTGACAAAGATCTATGATTCCCAAGAAGCATATTTCATACTGAACCAGCACTCATTAGTTGCCTAAATCATAATCTCTTAAACATATCTTTATCATAGTCCAATATATTTATAGATAGCAAATTACTAGTTTAATTGATAAGTGTCAAATGTGCTGCCCTCTAACTTTGACCCAAGCACTTAATGAAAGTATATTAATATTTTTTATTAGTCATTCATTGACTAGAGATTGTCCAATAATGAATAATATTAATGTAATGTAATTTTCACTACACCACTCTCACCCAAGGTAGGGACTGGTTTCTATCCATTTTTAACACCCTGTGGAGGGAGGTAGTCAAAAACATATGATCAAAGACATGTGAAAAAGACCTATGAACCCCAAAATGCGCAATTCATATTGTTCATACTGAGCAGTGATAAAAATATGTGTAAAGATATTGTGGTCTGGGCCAACTTATGAATGCTGTTTCAGCATGAAATGTACCTCTTAGGGATTGTAGACCTTTTTTCATATGTCTTTGGTTATATTTATGATTACAATGAATAGAAACCAGTCGCTACCTTGCATGAAAGTGGTGTAGTGAAAATTACACTATAGAAATATTATTCATTATTACGTAATACGTTTGATAAAATATGTTTTTAGAAAAAACAAACAAATACTTTGATGCCCCTGAAGATGGATAATTAATCAAAAAACGACCGTCGAGGAGAACAAGGAATTACACCTAAATGCCTAGAGTTATTGCGTTATATAGTTTATAATATTTTCCTAAATATTACTATATTCTGGAAGATGACTACAAACTGGAGTTATTAAATATGCATTAAATCATGAGCACAAAAACTCAATCCATACATGGGAAATAGACATAGTTATGTCAAAATAAACGTAGTATCAGTAATTTTAATAACACTTCACATTTTTTTGTCATATATCATTAAGATAAAAGTGAATATTTGCATCGGTAGAATGAAAAAATATAAAACAACTTTAGTGATGATACTGCCATTAAAAACTGAATCCCCATAATAAAAAATCGTAAAATTTTTTTAAATTATCCAATAAATTATATGAAATTTGTCTTGAATATTAATGTTATACTTTACTTCTTTTATTAAACATGTTAAATAGCATTCTATTTTATTTGAATTACCGTTTGTTAAAACTAACTTAATATAAATAATGAGTATAAATTTCTGCTAAATGTTAGATGAAGGTAAGTGAGTTTAAACTCTCTAATTACTTTAAATCAAATGCTTTTAGAGATTAACTTCACTTAACATCCATGAATTTATAAGATTTTCTAATGTTGATAACTTAAATGCTTAAATGGTTAAACATTTTGCCTTAGCAGATATTGTTTCTGGTAAACTTAACTTCTGGTTTTTAGAATTTGTTTCCTTTATTTTAAATGACTAAATTTATAGATAATTTAATGCAGAAAATGATAATAAATCCTGCTTAATACATTCTGAGGATTGTAAACACTTATATCATCAAAATTTGTAAGTAGACAATCTTTTAAATACGACTCGGATCTAGAGTTAATGAATTTTAATTTTTCACTTTGTAAATCTTCAATAACATTCTCAGTTTTACCTCAATGATAAATAGAAAGATGTGGGGATGGATGGATGGATGGATGGATGGATGGATGGATAGATAGATAGATAGATAGATAGATAGATAGATAGATAGATAGATAGATAGATAGATAGATAGATAGATAGATAGATAGATAGATAGATAGATAGATAGATAGATAGATAGATAGATAGATAGATAGAAGGAGGATGGATGGATGGATAGATAGATAGATAGATAGATAGATAGATAGATAGATAGATAGATAGATAGATAGATAGATAGATAGATAGATAGATAGATAGATAGATAGATAGATAGATAGATAGATAGATAGATAGATAGATAGATAGATAGATAGATAGATAGATAGATAGATAGATAGATAAGAGGGAAAAAGAAAAGTAACGGTAGCTAGATAAATGGATGAAGTATGTGGATAGGCTATAAATAGGTAAGTCAATCAATCTCTATCAATAGATAGATCGCAACAAAGAAAATATAAATATATTTACAGATATGTAACAAACATATTCTAATCAATTTGAGATTTAATTTTAGGGTCTTCAAATATCATCTACTGTTATGCTTTATGAAACCATTTCCTCTGATTGGAAATTCATTTTTATTCCTATTCTGTACTCAGGATGGGGAATAGGATTAGCACTACTAGGTGTGTTTGCTTATTTTATGCCGCATTGGAGAATTATTCAAATTATCTTATCTGGTATCAACGGCATCGCCTTAATTCTAACAAGGTATTGATAATTTTTTCAAATATGATTACAAAAACTAGTTTTACAATTGAAATATTGTTACATGTTTATCATTCCTCTGGTTAATCCCTATTTTTATTTATTTATTTAGTTGCATCTTTGAATCTCCACGATGGTTATTTTCTAAAGGCGAGTTTCAATTGGCAATTAATACTTTGCAAAGAATAGCTAAAATTAACAATTTAAAAGACAATATATTTGCTAATATTACTATGGAAGAAAAAAACTCATCAAAATCTTTCTATAATATTTTAGTACTATTCAAAACTCCAAAAATGAGAGTCTATACAATTCTACATTTAATTATATGGTAAGTTTTTTTTTTAAATTAAAAAATTATAAAATTCTAAATTCTAGGGTTGTATTAAAATAACTGTTTTATGATTTATTAGGTTTCAAAACCAAAATTTTATTTTTCAAATTAGTAATTCCTTCTTTTGTTAAATTTTCATCGGCAAAATTTATCTTAAGTTTAATAGTTTATATATATCATTTTATTCTATAAAAATGAAATGATTTAATTAAGGACACCCTTTTATTCTTTTGAGGCTTAAAGAATTTGAGCTAAGAAAAGTCAATGTCGTTGCCAGCTGTAGTATTATGATAAATATGGATGAATTTAGCATAACATTTACTTTTCATTTTCATAACTGAAAGATTCAATAATGGAGGATTGTATTTTCAATTATTCTATAATCAGTCATAATTCAAAAAGCATTAGTTGCCCTGTTATCTAGAAATATTATAAAACTCATCATATGAGGTAAAAAAATTCTGCATATAATATTGGTGAAATCACTAATAACAAACATTATGGTATTATTTAAAACAAATCATTAATCCTTTTTTGTATTTTTGGAGTCACCAACATTGCAGATATTACACATTTGATTAAGATTTAATCTTCATTTCTTACCCAGTACTGCTTGAATGGTGCTGATGATCCTATTTTAAATGATCAGAAAATTTTATTATTTTCTTTTTTCATCTCATCAGCAGGAATATAGCTACATCCAGATAATTGATGCTTCATAACTTTTTTAAATTCTAGTTCCACTTGCAGTTCAGTCAAGATCTTTATTTTGCTTTTGATTTCCACTTGACCAATGTTTTTTTCCGAGATTTCCAAGATTTATTTTTATTTTGCCTATGTTTTTTTTTTCTATTTGCTAACTCTATAATGGTGATGTAAGCTTGTTTATGAGTTTTCTCAGACTACCTACTTGACTGGCAATGAACATTAGTGTCCAGTCATTTAGAAGTTCAGTTACTTGCTCTATGGTTTTTTTTATTTATACTTACAATTCTTTGTTCAGTCTTGAAGAGCCAATTATGATGGACTATTCATATAATTTGAATACTGCAAACATCTAATGTCCGTAACTTGGCTACCTGCCTTCTAAAATGGAATAGCTTTTATGTCCATAGATGTTTTCTTTATCATCTGGTATTGAGAAATTTCTTGTCTCTCTTATGTCCAGAAGTTATTGATCAAGACTTCTTTATATCTTGAAATGTATTCAGTTTATCTAATAGAGAATTCTACCAGATCACAGCATCATTTGAATTCTACCAGATCACAGCGTCATTTTATAAGCAAATACATATAATAGCTGACTTATATTCTTCAGACATAAAATTTAACTTAAAATATCTTTCTAAAATATATTGTTGTTCATCTGTCTGACCTCTAAATAATCCAATTTTTTTAAAAACTGATTTATACTGGGGCTGATTTTTCCAAAACAATTATACTTAATCTCTGTTATTTCAGATTCTATTTCTTTATTTTCCTTATTATTATTATCATGACTGTTCAATTCTAGGTCTTTCAACTTCACCACTTTTATTCTTCTTTGTTCTGCTTCTATATGCCAAGTTGATGTATAATATCTGCATTAATTTCCTTTATCTGCTCTCTATTCACTTGCTGACTCTCGTATATTGCTATTTCACAATCAATTTTTAAATCATTTGATTTTTCAGTTACCCCTTTTACATTTTCTTGCATCTCATTTATTGATTTCTCATTTTCTATCACCTGTATATATACCTCTTCTGTTTTTTCACTATATTTTACCTGCTTCTCTTTCAAATGGCTAAATCTCTCCACACATTTCTCAGAGAATGCTTCTATCATACTCTTAGCCTTTTCTCTTATATCTTCATGAATTTTCTTATCATTTGTTAAGTTTCTCAACCTAAGATCACTTTTTGCCACTCATTGAGTTGGCTATACTTTTTATTTATGTTTTGTAGTATTTCATTAAATCTTTCATCATTTTTCTGTTGTGTGCTTTGTATTTTTTTCATTTCCTGTTTGATTAAATCATATACTTTCATATCAACTATTATAATAAATAATAAAATCATGTAATATATATATATATGAAAAACAAAAAAACAAGTTAAACTTGCTAATGCTTGTATTTATGATCAACAGACGGCGTTTTACCAAAAACACCGTCAAGCGTATGTTTGTTTACATAAACGTCAGAGTAAGCATTCACTATCTCTATCATTAATCCACCTTCAGATCACGATTTCAAGCTGATTTGCTATCATCAGTGAAGGATAGGAATAAGAAACTAGATCTAAACACTAACTCTGAGCATTTATGAAACAATTTCTATTCAGCTTGCAAGCGTGAATTTTTTAGACACGTAATGTCTTCAAACTCAGCATAGCAAGCCAGATAGCTATATGGGTCTGATATCAATTCAGTATCACCACATAGTAGAAGCTTCTGCAATATATATCATTGCAAGAAAACCTCAAAAGGTACATTTATGAAAAACAAAAAAACAAGTTAAACTTGCTAATGCTTGTATTTATAATCAACAGATGGTGTTTTACCAAAAACACTGTCAAGTGTATGTTTGTTTACATAAACATCAGAGTAAGCATTCACTATCTCTATCATTAGTCCACCTTCAGATCATGATTTCAAGCTGATTTGCTATCATTAGTGAAGGACAGGAATAAGAAACTAGATCTAAACACTAACTCTGAGCGTTTATGAAACAATTTCTATTAAGCTTGCAAGCATGAATTTTTTAGACACGTAATGTCTTCAAACTCAGCATAGCAAGCCAGAGTTAGTGTTTAAATCTAGATTCTTATTCCTGTCCTTCACTGATGATAACAAATCAGCTTGAAATCATGACCTGAAGGTGGACTAACGATAGAGATAGTGAATGCTTACTCTGATGTTTATGTAAACAAACATATTCTTGACAGGGTTTTTGTAAAATGCCATCTGTTGATCATAAATACAAGCATTAGCAAGTTTAACTTGTTTTTTTGTTTTTCATAAATGTACCTTTTGAGGTTTTCTTGAATAATATATATTGCAGAAGCTTCTACTATGTGGTGATACTGAACTGATATCAGACCCATATAGCTATCTGGCTTTCTATGCTGAGTTTGAAGACATTATGTGTCTAAAAAATTCACGCTTGCAAGATGAATAGAAATTGTTTCATAAACGCTCAGAGTTAGTGTTTAGATCTAGTTTCTTATTCCTGTCCTTCACTGATGATAGCAAATCAGCTTGAAATCATGATCTTAAGGTGGACTAACGATAGAGATAATGAATGCTTACTCTGACATTTATGTAAACAAACACGCTTGACAGCGTTTTTGGTAAAACACCATCTGTTGATCATAAATACAAGCATTAGCAACTTTAACTTGTTTTTTTTGTTTTTCATAAATGTACCTTTTGAGGTTTTCTTGCAATGATATATATTGCAGAAGATTCTACTATGTGGTGATACTGAACTGATATGAGACCCATATAGCTATCTGGCTTGCTATGCTGAGTTTGAAGACATTACGTGTGTAAAAAATTCATGCTTGCAAGATGAATAGAAATTGTTTCATAAATGCTCAGAGTTACTGTTTAGATCTAGTTTCTTATTCCTGTCTTTCACTGATGATAGCAAATCAGCTTGAAATCATGATCTGAAGGTGGACTGACGATAGAGATAGTGAATGCTTACTCTGACGTTTATGTAAACAAACATACGCTTGATGGTGTTTTTGGTAAAACGCCATCTGTTGATCATATATATATATTATAAAAAACTTTTTTCAAAAAATATATGTATTATTATTAATATATACATAGCTAATATATATGATTTTTATTATTTGTTATAATTTATATGAAAGAACAGCATAATGAATTTCATTAATTTTTATTTTTGATGATATCAACTATGAATGATGTTGCTTCAACAGTCTTATCTTTTGTTTGTTTCAGCTCCAAATCTGTTGACCGTTCTGCCTCTTGCATCATTGTTCTTTCTATGATTGAATCTTTTTTCATTTTTTTTTACTGATCTGATAATGTCTATTACTGTTATTTATTTGGCTTATACATAGAATAAAGAAATAATAACACCATTTAATACTACATACATATATAGTTTAGTGTACCAACTCTTAGCATAAACATTTAAACTTCTCCAGAAATATTCGAAATTGGCTAAACTCACGCCCATGCCAATTTCAACTCTTATGTCTATTTAACTCTCTCATTCCTATATGTCCCCAACGTTATTGATCACTGACTAATACTTATAATTAATTCAAATACTAATATATATATATATATATATATATATATATATATATTATTCAGGCATATACATATTGCAATATCATTAATGTATCCTAATAAAACTATTATGTCTTTTAAAAAATATATTTATTTATATATCCACTAAAATTTAATCACTTTTTTATATTTAATTTTCTCAGAAATTCTTATATAATAAATATTCTGTCCTAAATTCTCAGGTAAAATGGACTTAATCATGCCACATTTGAGTCACCATTTTTTGTATCAGTAACGAAAATGTAACTAATTGGTGTAACTTTCATAGAGTTATATGTAAAGCAGATAAAAATTGAAATAACCTAAAAATGAGCTATAGTTCGCAATCACCTCCACAAAATTAAAACTAGGGATTTGAATAGGCCTTACCATTCAGAAGTAATTTGTTTTAAATGAAAAGATATACATTTGCAGTTATTTGTGAAAAGAAAAAATGCTGAATGGACCAATTTCAACTCCTTTACTTTCACAATTCCTAATAACATTTAACATTTGCTCAGTGGTTAAGCATTTTATCTAATTTAATATTTTTTTAAAAAAGCACAGAAATGATATCACAGCCTCAGGGTGGCCTTTGAGCATTCCATCATCAGATTTTCAATTAGATGGACGGTTGAAGAGTTGGAGTGTGGAGTAGATTGAAGCCTGTCCATTAAAGTATGAGGTTTGGCTATCTTTTATATATATATATATATATATATTATATATATATATATATATATATATATATATATATATATATATATATATATATATATATATATATATATATATATATATATATATATATATATATGAGCACTTATAGTATATGTGTAGAGATGATAATCTGGACCAAATGATGATTGCTGGCTTAGCATGAAATATGTATATTGGTGATTATTTATCTTTTCAACATATATGTGTTCAAGTCTATCAGTGTTATGAGATAGTGTGGGGAATGGTGGATCATGTTAAAATCTGTGCTCATATATCCTATATATAAGTGCTAAGGCAAATATTTAAAATGAAAGTTAAGATATAATGGCACTGACAACTTGTACTTTATAAACTAGTTATTTATTTATAAATTATAATTAACTCTCACACCCACAAAAAGTAAAAATAATTATTTTAGGATAAATTCATATAATGAATGAGCATATAAAAATAACTAAATGAAAGTAATTTAATTATTAATATGAAAAAAATATATAAATGAATTAGACAACTTATTAAGGCCTTTTCTATTTTCATTTTTTAAAGTTTCTAAAATTAAAGTTTTTAAAAATCAGTCTTATATGGAATATATATTTATAACTTCCATTACTGATTAGTATGAGATTAAATCCTATGATGTCTCTTACTTTTCTAATTTGTTCAATTTAAATCTTCACCTTCCAATAATAATAGATGCATATTCTTTAGAGGCATAGATGACTTGTAATTTATTCATGGATGTGGTATTTAAAGATCAAGCTCCTGTTAATTCTCAGGAAATTATTACATAATTATGGTGGGTAGATACATGCTTAAATTAATCAGTAATGCATTTTTGTGACTGTATCAATAAACAATAATCCATAAATCAAGAGTCTCTATTTCTCTGGTAGTATCAATTTATATTGAGTAAATAATTTCTTTCCAACACAGTGATGCATATCTCAGCTACAGCTATAGTTCACAAAGCAAAAAAATTATCCTAAATTTAATGTCTCTGTGAACAGTTTTTCTACCTTCTACTCTTTTTAAGAATTGGAGATAGGCTGATTTTTTTAATCTCTGGTTTGCTGTTAAAGAATGTGTTCCTGTCTTTTTTTATTTTTTTATTTTTAATTACTATTACTTATTAAATGATTTTTAGATTCATTTTTTGTTATCTCCAAATCTAATCAAATTAATTATTTTTTAATAAAATAGTTATCCAAATATATTTCAATCCTTTTTGTTTCTATTAAAATACTATTACCTGGATCAAATTATTTTATTGATATTTATTTTAATAAATATTTATAAATTTTAGTTGTCTTTATTTATTTATTTATTTGATCCAAGAAAGATACTCTTATTTCTCTTGCCTATCCCTTTAACCAACTGTTATTATTAATTTTAAAACAATTTTGAATAACCCATTATAGACTACTATAGCATCTATATACTGCTGGATGACCCTCTGTTTAAGCTTCTATTTTCAGTTCTACACTCTATATGAATAATAGAGCATGCAGTGTGATTAAAACAATTGTTTTTGCTCATTTTAATACTGCATTTAATGTAGCACCAAGTACTGGTAAGTTAATTATGTACTGTTCATAAAATCAGTATATGTAATATTATAAAGTGATGTGCAAATGCGAATTAAGATAGATTGGCAAGTCTAAATGTGTATTACACAAAAGAATTCATGAACTTTAAATCACTGTATAAAAAAATACATTATTCTGGGATTAATTTAAATGTGTTTACAAAACATAGTAATTTGCAATGAAAGTATTGATTGAACAATGTTTTTTTTTTATTTTGCATGTGGAAAAGTATTTGAGGGAAAGAAAAATCAAATATGATTAATAATTTATTAAATAAGAAGTATAATTGTGGAAATATATACGAATTTATTAAATAAGGAATGTAATTGTGAAAATATATCCAAATTCTGACTACTTACTCATCCATGTTGAAATATTAGTGCTATATGACATTAATGAGAATTTGATTTTTAAATTAAGCCAATAAACATCACATGATCACTACCTCTTATGCTTGCATATAACTGTTAAAACAGGCAAAACTCAGTAAATATATTGCCACATATAAGCTAGAGTAATCAATGGATGCCAGAAGGCTTGTGCATAAAATCCCCATCTAGTGCCTATTCATCCAATATCCCCAGACTAGTTTCTGGCTTATGGCCTTTGTAAGTGAAGAGCCTTAGATCTGAGAGCACTGCACCTAGAGCTTAGAATCTAATGCAATCCTCCAGCAACCACCTTTTATCTCCATTTAACTACAAAACTATGAATTTTAAACTGAAAGCACCTTAATGTTTTCAATCCAAGCCCATTAGCTTATATAGTCATATGGTCAGAACCCAGTTCAGTACCCATATATTTTGGTATCTTTGGTTCTTTAATAACCATAGCCACCACTATCCTATTAGGCAGGATTGGTTTTAAGCCAGTAAACATCACATGATCATCACCTCTTATGTTTGTGTATTACTATTGTTAAAACAGGCAGAACTCACTATATATATTGCCACACACAGCAAGCTAGAGTAATCAATGGACGCCAGAAGGCTTGTGCATAAAATCTCCATCTAGTGCCTACTCATTCAATATCCCCAGACTAGTTTCTGGCTTATGGCCTTCATCAGTGAGGAGCCTTGGATCTGAGAGCACTACACCTAGATCTTAGGATCTAATGCAACCCATATGACTATATAAGATAATGGGCTTGGATTAAAAACATCAAGGTGTTTTCAGTTTACTAGTCTGGAAATATTGGATGAGTAGGCAATAGATAGGGATTTTATGCACAAGCCTTCTGGCATTCATTGATTACTCTAGCTTGCTGTGTGGGTCAATATATATATATATAGTGAGTTTTGTTTGATTTTTAAATTTTAACTATAAAACTATTCAAGATAGTAATCATGCTGTAAAATATCCATAGCTGTTACTTATTTATTGGCATATTGAAAATTGTAAAATTAATTTCAGTGTTTGTTTTATTATATACTGTATTACCTGATATATATAATAAATAGATATGCACATGTTAAAAATATGTAAATAAATGTAGAGAAATAACGATTTCAATTAGGTATTTATGATCATGATATTACGTGAAAAAAATGATGAATCACTCTATGAATATATATGCATTTCGAGAATAATATTCTTCAAAAATTGCTTGGAATATTGCCAATAAATTAATGCAAAGATAACAATCATGTCAAGCATTGGTGGCCTAGCAATTAGCATAGCTGTCTTCCAAGCAGCTAGCCTGGGTTCGCTTCCGGCAGTTCTCGGTCAATGCTTTGACATATAAAAAAAAGATAACAATCATTTATATAAATACTATAGTGGTGACTAGCATGTTAAAGCTCAAATATTTAATGCTAAAGCTCAAATATTTAATACTTTTGTTACTTTTTATCTATAATAGCTGTTATATTTGCAAAAATTATTGCCAGTACTTAAAAATACAACCAATGAAAAAGATCAGCCCTGAAATGCATATATGTTATGTAGTGGTTTGTCAATTATACACAATGATTGGAGCCGATATAATTAAATATTATTACCTAAAAAAATTGCTCTTATTTTTATTTTTTTTAATAGCACTTTTTAATTTAACCATTTGTCAATGATTAAACTAAATATTCTTATAAAAAATGAAATTTTTAAGGTTGTCAGCCTCTATGACTTATTATGGTTTATCTTTGGATATAACTAATCAACTGGGACATAAGTACTTAGACAGTATTATTGGTGGATCAATGGAAGCGTTATATTATCTTTCTTTTGCAGTTTTTTTGAAAAGGTAAATTTGATGAATTCATTTTCCTACTGTTTGTTTATTGTTAATGCTAAGGCAGTTACTGCTAATTTTTTTCCACGTGCCATAGCATCAGCCGAGAAGAGAACCCATTAACCCAGGACAACTGCTTGTAAAGCAGCTCTTGTTGACCTCTCGACCACCAATGCTTGACAGTTACTGCTATTTTTGCTATAACTATTGTAATTTTTAACAATTTTTAAACAAACTGATTAAAGTTTACAGTATTATCTCATTGTCAACAAATAGAACCGTAAAGTATTTTGTATAAATTACTTTAGAAAGTAAGAGATTACCTTCATGTTAATTCTGTGTTCCTTGATATTTTTTCAATACCTTCCAGGTAGCATCAATAATTTTATTAAAAGAGAAAAATTCAGTCAATTTAGATTCACTTTCTAATAAATATACCTATAAACAAAATAATAATTAAAAAATTATTTCATAATCTCTAAAGTCCATGATAATCTATGATTGTATGGATTAATTTAATCAGATGCACAGTATATATGCTACCATTATCTACAGCTTTTACACACAGAGATATTACTATATTTTGTACATGCAATTATTCCATAATGATCATTTAATATTTAGTCAACATTTGGCAAAGACTATATATATATATATCAGCGAACATTTAAGTATATATCAGCCAACATTTAAATAGACCACTGCAGGTTTTTATGTTATTACCTCCCTGCATAATCTGAGCTCATTTGCATATGTTATCTTTTATTATTATTTAGAGATATTAAAGTTGTATGTAAATTTTTCTAATATACTAATGAAGAGTGTTAATTATACATGTATTGTCTTTACATAATTACAAAAATTTAATAAACTTTATTTACATTTTATTTACATATACACACACAAGCAATCATTCCTTAGGTATTTGATGAATTTGAGCAGTGCTTGTTAGAGGTAGATATCGTTCTTCCTCTTGATTAGTTGTTTTTTCTTGATCCAGCTGCTTTGTTGATGATCAATCCTCTAGTTATTTTACTACTCAATTATCTGACTGAACACTTCTTCAGTAAGATCTTATTTCTCTGTCTGGTTAGCAAGGAATGTTTTCTTAGTTTATGTGACAGGATGAATCAGTGCATTCCCCTTCGTTATAAAATTTTCTTCTTTTACTGGCTGATAATAATTGGACACTGTCTGTTTCTGACATCTCACTCTGGTGAGATTGTAAATGATTGATGTGTCTTCTTAAATGTTTTCATTTTCCAATTAGATTACCCTAATTGTTTTGCCAAAACTTTCATTATCACACTAGTAAGTCACTTTTTTTAAAAATTACTCTAATCCAAACTTATTCACTAACTTTAACATTTTTGTGGTCTAAATTGTTTTTAGCAATTATGTTATTATTAATTAGTAATAACTTTGACAGGTGTATGTGAAATTTTCAATGTGCTAACAATTCTCCCAATGGCAGGTGTATGTGAAATTTTCAATGTGCTAACAATTCTCCCAATGGCTTTATTGTTGATATGTATGGTGTAAAATGCTGTAAAAATATTTTGTCAATTAGCACTTCATTTATATGCTAGTATGCCATTTTATTCCACATCAATTTAAGATGTTGAACTGTCTATTTGATTAAACCATTGTGCTCAGGATGATATGGTGGTATCAAAACCTGGTGTGTCTCCTTATCAGCTAAAAGGTCATTAAATATCTGCAATGCAAAACCAGTTCTTTGTCAATGACAATAATTTTCAGATATCCTTGATTTGTGAAGATTTATTTTAATGCCTTAATGATACATTCAGCACTTGTAATTTTGACATTTGCATTGTGTCCATTTACAGAATAAATCTATCATAATTTTTTTTTAAATGTGGTAATTAATTGGGCTCTACAATCTTTGACAAATTTTCAATCTTTCTGGAGACAAATTACCTGTCGACTCACATTCTAAACAATTCTTCATGATCAGTTCTATTTTCTGGTTCCTACTAGACCACCATACATTTGATCTTGCTAATGCTTTCATGCCTACTATTCCTGGGTGTTCCTTATGTAATAAACTAAGCATTTGCTTTTGGTATTCAAATAATATGAGCATGTGGTCAGTTATAAGAATTCTATCATTGCATGTAATCAAACTTTCATGTGCATTTTAAATAGGCATTGCTACATAGTTTGGTTGATTTTTTGGCCATCCTTACTTTTATCCAATTTTGTAAAGTTTTATATCCAGGGTCATTTTTAATCCAACTGGGAAACTTAGAACTGTTCAAAATTTTAATACTTCACTTTTTGATGTTGCTATTACTTTCACTAGCCCTGACTTCCTCCCATGATTTGAAATACTATTGTAAGTCATCTTTATTCCTTATTTTATTTGAATTCCAAGTGATCTGAACCCATTTTTATCAATAACAGGATTTAAATGTCTCTTAACTACATTTTAATAGGTGCAGTTTCTTTGCCAGATATATCTATTTTATTCCCATTAATGTTTGTAATTATTATATCCATTTTCTTGAGCATCAACTTCATTTTATTTTTTTCACTAATTTTAGACCAGTCTTCACGAATAAACCATCACCACTATCCCCTTTGTTCACAAATAACAACATCCAATAGAATTCAACCATTCTCTGCATCATTCATTTTCTTAATATTTTTTTCTTCTTATACCACTTCCCCATGAACTAAAGCCCAAACTTGATTTTTGTACTCTTGACTTTACTCCTATTAAACTACAAACTCTATATTTTCGCTTCTAAATTTGGAACACTTCTATATGTGGCTTTTCCTCACAATAGTAACAAATTAAACATCATTTGAGCTCCTACAGTTTGGACTATCAGGCATATTTTATCAATGGCAATAATAATGCAATAAACAGACGTGACACCTGCTTCGATATTTCTAAAAAATGGATTACCTAACTCATTTGCATTTAACTTGAATATCTTAGTCTAAAGAAACAATACTGCAGTTTTCAATATGCTATGATTATGAGGCATGGATCCTTGAAAGCACTCAGCCTTAACTGAATTAATATTATTTTTGTAGATTAGTGTGTGATTTATTACCAGCTATTGGGATTTTATGCATGTATATTGTAGCTTGAAATTTGAAAAGATTCTCCACAATTACTTCCTGTGCAAGACATTTTTATTGCATTTTATAAGTAAGGTTTAGTTTGCTTAATACAATTTTCTTGAACTCATGATTCATCATTCCATACAATAATTGATCCATTAACATATCTAACTTCAAAGTTAAAATTATATTCTTTTGAGAATGTTCTTAATGCAAAATCATATTCTTGACATCTCTCTCAAAGTGATTGTTTTCTACTTCTAAATGTTAAGCATGGTACCCATTTAATTGTTGCTGGCTGAAAATAAACATTCAACTTATTTTTTAACTTCTCATCTTTGGGGGTTTGAGTGGTCACATAGTTATTTGCCCACTTTCAATTCATTTTTTCTGGATAAGAATTTAAGCATAGCTACTTTAAATTTGTTGTCCCCAATTCTATTAATAACCATTTTCCCTAGACATATTCCACATATATTTTCTAAGTCAAAGCATTGTTTACATCAAACTCACAGACACTGTTATTTAATACTGCCCATTTTAATAATTTACAGAGATTCTTCAGTTATTAAAGTGACCCATTCCTCTTACTTGCAAATTTATTCCGTTATAGTCATAACTGTGCTATTCTGCTACTGTTTATACAGTTTCTTGTAAACAAAAAGAATGCTGACTGTGGCATTCCATTGGGTCCCAAGGGTTATTCTTTCAATACCTGCTAGACAGTATAAATAATTTTATTAAAAGAAAAAGCTCAGACAATTTAAACTTAATACAAGTTTATTCACTTGCCAATAAATGTATATAAATGAAATAATAAATAATACAGTAATTAGAAATTACTTCAAAATCTCTAAAGTTCATGATATTCTACGATTGTATGAATTAACTTATTCTCACACACATTTTATATATGTATGCATGGGTAGTTCCAGATACTCACTATAAAACTATGACTCACATAGTAATAAATATTCAAAATAAAAGATGTTGCTACATATCAGTAAGGAAGTAGATCGCTCTGCTTACTTTCAGTAAAAATTTAATTATATTAGTTAAAAATATTATTTTCTATTGTATTCTACAGAGTAAGTTTTAGTTTAATATACAACATATTATTAGTCCGATAGTGACTTAAGTAACATAAAAGTTTATTAAAACTTGTAACATAGTTCTAAAATTGAGATGTAGGAATAAATTTATTAAGAGAGTGGCAAACAGTGGCAAATTACAACTGATGATGATCAAATGTTATTACTTGATGATACAATTTATATCTAATGACTACCTACAGACAAAGATCATGACATATATCCATACAGTGCCTTTTAAATAAAGCACTGTATGTAAGTATGTTATATGAAATATTTTAACTATAATTTTTTATAAAAATAGAATTTATTTTATTATAATAGAAATATAATTCATTAATAAAAAGAACCAAAAAATAACTTGTAATTTACAATATAATAGTTCATTCTGAATATGTTGCATGTGTACATAATCTACTTTAAACAATAGAGATTTTTTGCTTCGATCAACATTAATAACTTGGAGAAAGCAATAATCTTTCTTTAAGTTTAAAACAAAGTTATTCATTTGAAGTTATTTCTTTATAAATCATATGTTATGATTGTCAAATGACTTAACCCAGACAAGCATCAATATTGCAGTTACATTTTAAATAATGAACTGCTCTCAACTGATTACTTTTGCTACTAAAACTTTAAATGATCAATAAGCAATTAATAAATCAATTATTTTAATAGTCAACTTTAATGCAATATTTCCAGAAGAATCCAATGAATAATAATCAAAACAAACATCACTTACTAAATTTGTTAATAGATAAATAATAAAGCATTAAACAGCATTTTATGATATGCTCTCATCACTCAATAAATAAGTACTTGGATTACCATGATCTGGCTATTTGAATCAAAAATCCTAAGCATACTTATAATCCTAAAAAAAATTCTATTGTTTCTAAGCCAGATTTGAAACTCAGGTTATAGCATCATTAAAAATGTGATGTTGCAGGAAGGAACTATCAATTGGCATTCTTCAATGCAGATGTTATCTCCCCCCCTACAACAATATTTCCTGCTCATCAGAGGATGTAGCACCATAGAGATTGGAAGCATCTAGACATTTCTGTTTGGTTTTCCAAATGGCACCACTAGAGTTTCATCTCACTACAACCTGACTTACCTAGGCCCAGTTATGCCAGACATAGCTCAGGAGGTGTGAAATTCTCGTGAACAAGTGCACTGAATGATGAGTGATGCAATAACAAAAAAAATAGCATTGAACAACTGGATAACTAAAATTAATTTTAAGTAACAATAATTTTATTTAATAACAGGTTTATATAAATGTCCATCAAACAAAATATTTCATTGACAGTCCCTCGTATCTCTTTGGCCTGCTTCCAATAACATTTTTATATGACTTAAAAATGTAATCTGTTGAGAATATAATAAAGTCCTTCTTTCAATAATTCTTTAACAGTTTATCTCTTTAATCATTTAGTGAACTCACAGAGAGGAGTGTGATATATCAAAACAACAGAGGGCATAATGAAGACAACTGATAGCATTTTATTCAGAGTTCCATTTAATTCAACAAATATTTTATTTACAGTCCATCGTGTATCTGGGTATATATCCAATAGTAGGGTAATATGAATTAAAGAATGCAAGTTCTTTAACAATTTACATTTTACATCTAATTTAGAGTTCCGGTTAATTTTAAGTTAATTAAAGCCTAAAACAGATATTTTTATTCATGGTTATCCAAATCCAGGTTTGAATCCATACTATATGCACATTTATCCTAGGTTCATTGGTTTGGTATTCTTATTTCTCAACTCGTATGTATGTAACATGTTTTTTAGTTCTGTGTTTATATTACTTTTTTCAGAGTTTTCATATAATAAATGGAATCCTTTTAAAAACAAAAAAAATGGTTTTCTCAATCTTTCAACTTATTTAAGGACATGGTTCATTATACGCATATACCATTAACTTTTATTGAGATACTAGCTCACATTTAAATGTTTGAATTTGTTCACCATATAGTGTAAATCTATTAAATACATTCATTTTGAATGTATACCTTCATTTTGATATTTTCTAATTTTATCTAAATTATAAACACGTTATTATAATTTAATTAATTATAGTTATGTGTAATATTCTTATACAATCAATAAGCAGGTAAGCATTTGTAATTTTATTTGGTTACTCTAATATCTATCATAAATATTGTTGTTGGGTCTGCCACAGATGTATGTTTCCAGATGTAAGTTGACCAATAGCTTCATTGGTAATTTATCAATAATAAACGTATTTCATGTAGCTATATTTATTTATAATTTTAGTTTCATTTATAATAAACGTATTTTCATATAGCTACTTTTATTCAATTGGATGGACGGTTGAAGAGATGGAGTGTGGAGTAGATTGAAGCCTGTCCATTAAAGAATGAGGTTTGGCTATCTTAATATATATCTGAGCACTTATAGCATATATGTGGAGAGATGGTAATCTGGATCAACTGATGATTGCTGGTTTAGCATGAAATACATATATTGGTGATTATTTATCTTTTCAGCATATATGTGTTAGGTGTATCAGTATTATGAGATAGTGTGGAGAGTGGTGGGTGGTGTGAAAGTCTGTGCTCATATACCCTATATATTATTATGTATTTGTATTTTTATTTTTCAGTTCCCTTGATAAAGACTATATTGTAAAATAGTCGAAACATAGGTGCATATTTATACTTTTTATAATAGTCATATAAAAACAAGATTTAAAAAGGAGTTGATGTATTGATTTATATATATTACCATTAACATTTTGTTCTAAGTGCATTTTAATCTGAATTTGAACCCTGAGATCAAGATATCCTAAACTTGTAAAAGAACTTATATTTGAGATGAATATGTTTTTAAAGCCCTGAGATCAAGATATTTTAAATTTGTAATAGAAGTCATATTTAAGATTGAGAGATTTTAAAACATAAGATGTGATATTTTCAACTTGCAAAAGAACTTATATTTATAATAAATACAATATTTTAGAACATAAAATAAGATATTTAAGAGTGAAAAGAACCTATATTTCAGATAAATATATCTTAAGAATTGAGATAAAATATGTTGAATTATAAAAAAGAATGTATTTTAATAAATACATTTATCTATGGTATTGTCTACAGGAGGACTCAAACTCTGGAGTGGTGTTTTAAAATCCATCTAATATGGTGTCCATACACATAACCTCAGATCGCTGTTGGTCTGCCATCTTATTATAATTGTTCAGGTTACATAGTGAGTTTTAGTGGCCAATGGGGTGGGACTTATTGTAAGGCTTCTCTTGTGTCCCATCACCCTTGGGTCAGTTGGTCATTAGGATACAATATATATTGCTCTATGTTCATAACTAAAATTTTACTGAACTGATACTGTTTGAAATTTTCCTGCCAATATTATTTGACTAGATAAACAATTGGACAGCCTTGAAATATTTCCTTGTCATTTTTCACTATCATCAATTTCTGTCATGTATACAAAATTTGAAAGAAATCTATTTGATAGTATGTATGTTAAAAATTGATTACAAAATAAAACCTCACTAAACAGAGTTTCAAAGTTAAGTAAGAGCAGTTAAAAACAGCCTGCTTAATAAATATGTGATAGCAAAGTATTTTCTGTTTTTTTTTAAATTAAAAATATTTATATGGAGTCTCCAATTTTAATAATTCCCTGGTGGCAGTTTCAGTTATATTGGCAATATTTTATTTTGACAATCAAACTTTTATTCCTTGTTATATTTTAATCATAATCTGGTTTTTTTATTACAAATATAAGTTTACAAATGGAACACATTCTAAAGATATTTTAATTTTGTAAATATAGTAAAAAAAAAAAAAAAAAGAAAAATACTAAAATAAAATACATAACAAGAATAATAACTTTTTTATTAGATGATTGTCTTTGCCAATTAAAAAAAATTAATTAAATTACTTTTTTATTTGAACTCCAATTTTAAAATCAAAATAAATTTTTGTTCAGATATCATAAAGCATTGAAATTCTATTTTAAAATTTTAAATTACTCTTATAATTATTAATATATCACAAACTGTGATTATGATTTCATTTCTTAAAAAATAAATATGTTTAAATAAAATCTAATTATAATCAGGAATATTTTTGATTTAAAATAAATATTTGAGAAATATGTTTTATAAACAATCATAAATATGTAAATAAACTATGAAAAATATACAATTTTTCTTTCTGAAGTAACAAAAAAAATTCCTCACTTTCAAAACATGAAAACAAATAATCTACCAATTATTAATGTTGTTGGTTTCTTTGTATTATGATAGTACCAAGCAGTTTGTACTGTTGGCCATTTAAATTTTTAATACCTGTGCAATACTGATATTTTTTTTTTTTAAAATATTTTAAGAACTAATAAATTTTAGTTCCAATTTCTGCATCAAACGAAAGAAAAAACCAGCAAAATAGCACTATAAATAGCTACAAACATACAAAGAAAAGCCAAAAGTGAAAAACATACTGAAGGTACATAGAGAGAAGTTAAATCTTTAACCAGTAATGATCAGTGCAACCCAGCTGAAACTGCAGTATAATAGTACTAGGAATCATATATGGATAAACTCAAATAATAGGTCCTTTATATGTGTAGCTTGTGAAAATTTTTGTTTTTACACACACACACACACACACACACATATATATATATATTAAAGATTATCTTATTTGGTTTATAATTGTCTGTTTTAGGTGTCCTCGAAAAATACTTCTTTCATTTAATTGTATTTTAACAAGTTTGTGTTGTTTATCCATCGGAGTATTACCCTATTTTAAAAGTAATTATATATAATTTTAAGTAAAATAATTATTTTTACAAAACTATATAACCTATTTAACATCCCATTTCTGTGTTTTTAGGAGACGGCACCAATTCTAAATGGCCAATTAGTTTTTTATATTATTTTGCCACATTATTCGCTGCTGGTAGTTATGCTTCGGAAATATTTTACACTTCAGAAACATTTCCAACTGTTACAAGGTAGAAATATATATATATATACAAAATATTTTGATTTCATATAAAAATTTTTTTAGATATTTTCAACTTCTAAATAGCCCAAGTTATATACTTAAATTTATGCGTTTGTACTGTATATAGTTTTGTGCTTGTAATAATGTTTATAAATGTATGTGATAAAACAGCCCTTAAATAGTCTATAGCAGGACACATATCTCTACAGCAACATTTCAAAAATGAACGGTGACATTCACCAGATAAATGGTAAGAGTTTAATGTTTTCCATCCTTGTTTTACTACTAATTAAAATTAAATATCCATTGATTAATCATTAATTTAACAGCTAGTTGAATTGACTATGGGCTCAATGATAATTCTATTTAGAAGCTAAATATTTTTTCAATTTTCTTCAGTCAATTGTATCATATTTCCTGGATCTTTATTTATTTTGTGACATACTTACTTCTCTATTTTTCTTTACTTTTATTTCATATTTCACTTCATTCAAAATATTGATTCTTTATCTTTACTTATTATTAATAATATAATAAGCAGTCACTTGTAAACGAGTATAGCCATTTTAACTCCAAAAACAAAACAAAAAATAAAAGAAAGTATAAAGAGAAAAAAACTGATCTAAAAGTGTGTTTTACAATAATTATACAAACCAATATGTCAACCACAAAAATATTCACATATAGAGTATGACTAATCCATTTTTCTGTTGATTCGATATTTTATGTCTTTTAATTTCTTCAGAAAACTTTTCCTTCTGAAATATTTCAACGTCACTTCTATTTGTAGGTATCGAAGGTGTTCTATTTCTTCATTATAAAGTAAGACAAGGAAACATTATATATCCATGAAAAGAAGATTTGCAAAAAAACACTTTCAAATAAATATTATGAATTTGAAACTATTGTAGGGAATTGCTGAAGTATGTATATTAATATACTGTTTTCTGTTATTATTTATATTTGAAAAACCCATTTTCACAGAGAAGTCATTAATAGTGAATTTTTAATGTGATAAAATGATGTATTTGCTTACATATATGTGTGTGTTTATGTTTGTATAAATGCAGAAAGAAATTAGCATTTATCTGAAATAATACTCACTGATTTCTCTTTAAGGTTTTAATAGCTGAAAAACACAGGCTTATATATACCTGCATCTATATATGTAATAGACAGGGTATGAGCACAGACTTTCACATGACCCACCACTCTCCACACTATCTCATAACACTGATACACCTGAACACACATATGTTGAAAAGATGTGTTCAGGTGTATCAGTGTTATGAGATAGTGTGGAGAGTGGTGGGTCATGTGAAAGTCTGTGCTCATACCCTGTCTATTAAGGTTTTAAGGAAATTACTTGAGTGATGAGTTTACTGGATTTTTACCTCAGCTTTTAAAATCCCAAAAATATCATGGGTTTTTTTTCACTTGCCAAATTAGTTTTTAATTAAACTTTCATTCATATTTTTTCTTATTGATATTTAGGTAAAAACAAAATTAAATTATGCATTTTATTCCCAGGAAGTTACAAAAAAATCAAGTCAGATGTCACATGATCTAATTTGATAAGTTTGTATTACAAATGTTATTTGCGAGCTCTATATATAATATAATATTCCCAGGAAGCTATAAAGGCCTCAGACATGGCAATGTTTGGCAGTCGAAGCCGAGTGTGCTAAGAATCATCTGATTGTGAAGACAAACAAACATTCAAGGATAATCTTTTTAGTACTTAAAAATGCAGATAATTTTAAAGTGGAGAAATAGTGTAAGAATTGAGTAAAAAAAACTATCTAATATTAAATATAACATTATTGGACTTAGATGAAACAGTTGAGATATTTGAAAAGTTGACATTTACTTTACTATAAAGGCAAAAATATTGGAAGCATGATTTATTATAAATAAAAAGTGCAAAATCAATATTATGGAGATTGACATATCACATAGAGTGGTAAAATTAGTATTCAATTTAATGAAGATGACCAAATGCAGAGAATTTAAGTTTATGCCTCAGCAAGTTCTCATTGTAATGAAGAAATAAATGATTTTTATAAAGATGTATAAAATGTTTTTGATCAGAACAAATAACATTTGAAAATTAATACAGGATACTTTAATGCTAGAATAACGAAAGGAAAAATAAAAGTGCAGTGAGTAAATATGGTCACGAAATGAGGGAAATGAAAGAGAAGACAGATTCGAAGTTCGCATAAAAATTTATATATTCTTTTTTTGAGAATCATATTAAATGGAAATAGGCATGGAAATCCAAAAGAAGATACAGTAGAATTAGATTATATTTTTACTAACAAAAAATATTATTTCAAGAATATGTTTTTTTAATAAAATAATTTTTATTAATTTATTATTAACCCCAGTTACTAGATTCACCACCCCAACTATTTGTATTAGCCATTGGAGTAGCTGTAGCATCTCCCATTCTGGAGTAGTTTCTGCACCCCAATCTCCAGTTGTAGTTGTAAAACCAGTAGAAATATTACTCTGTGCAGGAGGTGGTGTAGGGTCAGTAGCCCGCTCAGTTGTTCTTGAGTGACAGCAGTTTTTACATCACCTCCTCCCCATTGTTCTTGAAATTCTGTTCTTTAAGAGCCTTTTCAGCTTGAGCTTGCTCTTCTTTTTCAGCCTCTTCAGGATCTCTGTAGAATCGCAAATCTACCATAACATTCCATGGAACACCTCTACTAATAGTACTTCTAAGATGCAATACTTCCAGTGCCAACATCCACCACATCAAACCTATAGAATGATGTTCCTTATTAGTGCATGGAATGGCAATATCCAGATATTGAAGAGAAGAATCTGTATTGCATAAAGCAAAAACTGGAATATTAACATAAGAAGCTTCATTTATGGGTTGATGGTCTTGTCTGGGATCGGTTACAATCAAAAGATGTGATTCTTTAAAAGTCTTTTGGATCTGATTTGTAAATATTCTAGGTGTAAATCTGCCAACTTTTCTCTTTTTCATTCAAGCTATTAAGTGGCACCTATAATTTTGGCCTCCGTAACTCAATAGGCTAAATGATGACTGGTGGTTTGGATGTTTTAGCTCTGTGAGAAAATGATGTTACCACTCCTTGCCCGTTCTACTCCTTTAGGGTCTCATAAGGTTGACTTTCAAATGGAACAGTGTGTTTTTAAAACAAATACTGATGGAATCCATATAATTATCTTGAGAAGGACATGGGGGAAAGTTCCAGCAAAAGTATGTGTAATTTCTGCTATACCTTATGGACAGTGTTCCATGCTGAAGTTTGCAGCTGCTACTGGAGCTACACCAATTGCTGGAAGAATATAATATTTGTAATAGATTCAGTATGGAAAATGATCTTCAATTACTGAAATGTAAACCTATTATTATAAAGTGCTGAAAACTTTGAAATTATTCAAATGGAAGTCAATCTCTGATAATGCACTATTTCTTAATTAAATATTATAAATCTATGTGCACTCTCCCGCAGCCGGTAAGAGTTTAAAAAACTTAAGTGAATCACTTAAGTTTAGAGCGTACATTCTATATACACCAACTCTTACAGACCATGCTTAAATCAGGGCTTGAGTCTATTGTGTGCTTGATGTTATAATCAAATATTCAATTGTCCAAATCTATTTAACCCATCGCATCAGGCACACCATACGACTCGAGCCCTTATTTAAGCATGGTCTGTAAGAGTTGGTGTATATAGAATGTGCACTCTAAACTTAAGTGATTCACTTAAGTTTTTTAAACACTTACCAGCTGGAGTGCATAGATTTATAATATTTAATTAAAAAATAGCACATTATTGGAGATTTACTTTCATTTGAACGATCACTGAAATATAAAATGTGTTAATGTAAAACTAAACTGACGAAAATATTTTTTTAAAAAATAGCAGTATTAATCCTTGATATCCCTAACCTTGAGAAACATTCCAATGAATTTAAATTAAAATTTGCAACTAAGCAATGAAAATAATTTTTTAAAAAAATACTGCTAATTTATCACTGGATATTCCTAACCTTCAGAAACATTCCAGTGAATTTAAATTAAACTTGCAAATCATTTTAAAATAGTGAGAAATTTTGAAGATGGTTCACAAATAATACTCTCCTAAAATTACAAGAAAAATAGCTGGTAATTTACCAGTAAATTTTCTATTGAAAAAAAAGCATTGTATGAAAAAAAATAAAAAAAAAATTTAAATAATCCATAAACAAAAATTGAATATCTAGAGTTTTGTAAAATGATACTGGAAAAAGAGCTAATAATAATATGAATTGGCAAGAAAAACTATAGAAAAAACTTGTAAATCATCTTGGTATTGCAAAGAAAGTTGTTTCTTCAATAAGAAAAAAGATTCAAACTATTACTAAAAAGAGAGATGACATCAAGAAATATATTTAAAAATTCTTATAAAGAATTATGTAATAATAAAAACAAAAAAAAGTATTTCATGAAATCACTACATCGTCTGATTTGAGAAGTATTTTCAATGAAGAGATGGGACATACAATTAAATCTATGATAAAATAAGCTCCAGGAAGTGATGGAATTATTATTGACATTTTAAAAGAAGCAAATAAATCATTTTATAAATTCTAATTTAAATTTACTGAAGTGTTTCCAAAAGTAAAAAATGTCAAATATTACTATGACTTTCTGATCATTTTGTTGTATGTTATCATTATATAACGACTTTATTTAATCAATTACTTTATCTTCAACTGTGTTTTCCTAAATAAATCCATAAAAAGTGTAAATATATATATTATAACAGAATGACCTTTTCGACCGTTCGTAAATGTTTAATTTTACACTTTACGATCGAGACGACTGTCACGTCAAGCAAAGAAGCAAATATAGACTCATTAATTAAGTCTATATTCCTGATCGAATACTGAGATTACCAATGGCATATTTCAGTATTATCTTTCCTGATCAGACGCTTCTTCGACTGCTGGATATTAAATCATAAAAATGATTTATTTAAAATAATCCAGCGCTTGAAATATTTATAATTTTTGCGAGATTTATATTACTGCACTATATCGACACGTGTACTTTTACTAGAATAAATGTCTACTTAGTTTTTTATAAATCCTACGGGTATACCACTATAATTAGTATGGTGAAGAAGGAAAGACGAGACGTAAGGAGCTATTCATAAATAAATACTGTTTAATATAATACATTCATAAACATTAAAATATAATATTTCGACATAAAATAAGCAATCATTAAAAATAACACAAATTATATTTAATTTAATTATTCACACTAATAATGATAATTCTTTGATACTAAACATTTATATGTAGATATTTTATAGCTTATAGTCTTTTCTTACATATTCTTTGATATAGAATAACTACTAATTATTTGGTTCATTCAGATTCACATTTGCAATTGCATTTTTTAATTAATGTGGCCATTTACGAAAGTGTGTGCACACATGTTATATTAAAGTTAATTACCTAGGTTTTCTGGATGTTGATGAGGGAATTATTACCCATCATGTGGATTACTCCATTTCTTTTGTAGAGATGGAAATTCTTGGGATCCGGCTGGATTTTTTTTTGCAGCTTACTTAAGTCGTATTCTTGCGGCTTTGATGACAGGGAAGGTGAACCATCAGGCAGGCGTTATCTCTACTATTACTTTATGGGGAAGATGACTTTACACCCAAGGTGAGTGTGGATCAACTGGCATCTGTTGTGGCCCCATAGCCCTGCATTCTCGATGTTTCAACTTGGTACATTTTTGTTCACAGCTCTCGAACTACTCTGTCTTTCAGCTCAGCAGACTCAAAAAGAACTCAAACATGGCTAATTCTTTCAACTTTTACTTAATTGTCCCAGAATCCTTTTCTTATCTTCTTGATTGTTTTTGGAATGTCATTAATTACATTTCACACATTTATTTTACTTTCATAAAATACATAAAATTTTCTTCTTGTTTTTATTTATTTATTTATTTTATTTTATTTACTTCCATTTCTTTTTAATGAAATAATTTTCTCATTTACACACTCTTTATTTTACACACCTATACATATATTTCATGCATTCACATGTGTATTTTGAAGAGATGATCTTTATCTTTTTTTTATAAATCTATTTATTTTTATTCGTAATTGCTACTGAAATCTATGATTGCTAATTCTACAATCATTAACCCCTTTTTATTTACCTTTCCCTTTAAGATTTAATCATCAACTTCGATGATCCTATTTTACTATTCCCTTAACTTTACTAATTTTAAATTCTAAAAAAGTTAACATTGGAAGGTGGAAGATAAGGATCTTGGTTGCTTACCTTCATTCACTTTCTTTAACTACCATAATTGATTTTTTTAATTACTTGCATTCCTCAGCTACCATTTTGATTTTTTAATTAAAACTTAACTTAAAATAAATTTATTTTATTTTTCTAACTTTATTATCCAATTTCTATAACTTAGTTTACATAAAACTCACATTTAATATTATACTATATATTAAATGTACACATGTGTGATCGCAGGATGTGTGATCATCACATTACACCACTCCCTAATTTTTAAGAATTAAAATATAATGAACTTTCTGTGAAGGCCATTTTAATTCTTAATATTTAACTTCTTTGGTGAGATAGACATGGAGAGACAACTAGGCAAAAGCTATACATATTCAATCCAATCGATCTGCGCTAATCAAACCACTTTAATCCCTACGGAAGACTTTAACACACACCGACATTCATATAGGGTTCGAACTCTGTGACTGGCATGCCATTTCTACTGTTTCTTCAACTTAATAAAACATGAAATTCTTTATTCTTTATATTTTTTCTCAACGTAATTCTTAATAAAGTGGGAAATTTTTTATCCCTCAAATATAACGTGCCCAGGATTCTTACTGATGCTACATTATTAATAAAAAACAAATTCTTAATTCTTTAACTTCTTGATGTACTCATTCATTTTGAGTTTGTATTAAACTGGGAGCTTCTTACCTGCACAGATAATGAGCCCAGGATTCTTACTGATGCTACATTATTTAAAACTTAATGCAGATACTCACCTGCACATTTACATCATATGCAGAGATGGCTTAACCAAGCTCAGATATGATCCATACATAATCCCTATACACACACACCAATGCCTCCATCCAGACTCTCGACCATATATCCTTGACACTTAACACTTAACTTTACAACTATTATTCATTTATTTTATTTTATTACATATTACTTATCCATCTAATAAGCTTGGATGTTTATTGTTCCATCCTATATCTTTTTTTATTTATTTCTTATTTCTAGCTGCATTTGCAGACTTACAGATTATACATTAAAATTTAAATTCTTTTGGCTATCATAATGGCATCTTATGAGAAGGGTTTTATTATACTAATGGTTGACATAGTTACTACACTTTAATCATCATTTCTCTTTTCTCTATTTTTTCATGCACAGCTGTGTTTGACAGTCTTACACTAGGAGTTTGTCATTATCAATTATAAATTAGTTTGTTTTACGTTACTTCCTTTTGTTTTTTATACTTTGCATTTAAAATTTTATCATTTAAAATCTCATTATTATTTCATCCCCTCTTCCCATTACATTTCTTTTATTTACATTGATTTTTTACTTTTATTTTATAAGTCATTCTCCATTCTCGAAATCCAGTGCCGTTAATATTCGGTCAAGTTGACATATCCGTCATGTTAGATTTCTTTTAAATTAGTTTTTATCTGGAGGTTCTTTACTACTCCTTTTATCTGGAGGTAGATTTCCCTTCCAATAGCTCTAATGATCGCGCATTGTATGTTCCCTTCTCTTCTGTCCCCTGGGCTATGATGAAGGCATTATTGCCATATTGTTTTTGGATGGTGTATGGCCCTTCATAAATGGGTTGAAACTTTTTAAATATGTTTTATGCCAGGTAACTCACTGGGTGCACCCTCATCATTACCTCATCCCCTATTCTGAATTGGTTATCAGTGCCCCTTAGCTTCTGTCTTCTCATCTCACCCATCCTCTTCAACTGGTTACGTGCTTGCTCTGTATCCTTTTTCTTATTTATCGACGTGGTTCCCACGGGCAATCTACTGTCAAATGGGCATGGTATGTTTTTCCCAAAATGAAGGCGAATGGGTTCGAAACCTGTAGACTCATACTTTGCCTAGTTGATCATATTCACTATCCGTGGTGTTTCCTTCACCCACTGGCAATGATCCTCAGGTATATATACCCAAAATAATGCCCTAACTCTCTCATGACTCATTCACATGGGTTGGACTGAGGGTTGCGGATTGATGTTAATATGTGTTTTATTCCATGTTTGTTGACCCATTTTCTCCATTCATTGGATGTAAATGGGGTCCCGTGATCCGATAGGATCTTGGTGGGGATTCCCACAGTCTTAAAATGCTGTTGTTCTAATACCTTTATGGTTTGCTTAGCATTGTCTTGAATAACTGGATATGCTGCTACCAATTTTGAGAAGAGGACATATGCGACCAGGAGGTATCTTCTCTTATTAAAAGTAGGTAGTGGTCCGTAAAAATCTATGGCTAACATACAGTTTGGCTGATCAGCATATATGAGCTGCAGTGGGCCTACTCCTGACATATTAGGTAGCTTGGTCCTGGCATATGTGGCACACGTCCTAATAACACTGACAATTTTAGCATGCATTTCTGGCCAGTAGAACCAATGACTAATCCATCCTTCCACTTTGTTTGCCCCATAATGCCCATATGTTTCATGGATATATTGAATTAACTGCTCTCTCAGTGCAGTCAGCATGATGATGCATGTCTGCTTCTTTCTCTTGAGCCTCCGCTGTAGGAGCCCTCCCTTTAGGCAGAAGTGATTTCGATCCTTCCATAGTGTTTCCCTTTATTTTGGATACAGGTTGATGCCTTAAATGATCTATCACTTGTCTGCACTCCCTATCCTTCATTTGATGTTCTTTTAAATTATGCATTTCACTTGCTATGGTATGTGTTCTGCATGTCTCAGTTACTGTGATGTATGCTCCCTCACATTTCATGTGTCGACTATTCACTATTGGGTACCGGCTAAGTTTATTGGCTACCATGTTCTGTTCCTCGGCAGTACACGACTTTATAATTGAACTCCTGCAGGAACAAGCTTCATCTCAACAACCTACTATTGGCCAGAAAACTCTGATTGAGGAACTCAAGGCTTCTATGATCGGTCAATACCACAATCTCTGAGCTGACCAAGTACTGCCTGAATTTCTTAAATGCCCATATCACAGCGAGGGCTTCCTTTTCAGTCATCGTATAATTAAGTTTTGGGCCTTTCAGTAAACAGCTTATAAAACAAAGTATCCTATGTTGACCTTCATGTATCTGAAACATTGTGGCTCCTAATCCGAATCCACTGCTATCGGTTTGCACGAAAAACGTCTTGCTGAAGTCCGGATAGGCCAACATAACTGTTTTTAAGAAACTTGCCTTTACTTTTTGAAAGCTACATTCCTGATGTTCATCCCATGTCCATAGTGTTTCCTTTTGCAGCAAATGTAATAGAGGCCCCATGTTCATTGAGAATTCTCAATAAATGCGATTGTAGAAATTACACAATCCCAGGAAAGATTTAATGTGTTTTCTGTTCCAAGGAGTAGGAAATTCCTGGATGGATCTGATTTTATCTGGGTTTGGTATTACTCCCTTCTCACTAATGATATGGCCCAGGAACTTGACCTCCAATGTCATTACATGACTTTTGTTCAAATTAATCCTGATGCCTTTTCTTTTACATTCTTTCAAAAAGCTTTCCACATGTCTAAAATGCTCCTACATGTTTTCCGACACAATCACAATGTCGTCCACATATATCACAATGAAATCCTTTATCTTCTCATCTAATACCTGATCCAAACAGCGGACAAGCCCTGCTCCACTATTTCTTAGTCCAAATGGAATCCTATTGAAGTTGTATGCACGTCCCTCATATCTAAATGCCGTATATTTCCGGTCTTTGGGATGCAGATTGATCTGCCAGTAACTGGCCATCAAGTCAAATGTAGAAAATACCCTTTTCCCTTTAAATCTTGTAATTCACTTATCGATGATGGAGCATTAATGTCTGGAACTATTATTTTATTTAGGTGCCGCACATCCAAACATAATCAGATAGATTCATCTTTTTTCACAATCACAATGGGATTATTAAATGGGGAGGAACACTTAGAGATAACCTCCCATTCAAGCATTTTATCAATCTGCTCTTCAACTTCTCACTTGTACTGATATGATATGGGGTATGTGCAAGTCCGATAAGGCTGGCTCTCTATGAGTCTTATTCCATATTCATACCCTTGAATGACCCCGGGCACCTCTGAGAACACCATGCTGTATTTCTCTAGAATACCCCTCAACCTGTCTCTTTGGTTATCATCTATTAATGTAGATTGTCCCACTATATTTTCCCATTCTACCTCCATCAAGGCATTCTGTACAAGAATCTCTTCCTGACCACTCTCCCTATCCTCTTGGGATTTTTTGTAAAATTCAGTACTGTGCCATTTATTTCAGCATAGCCCTGTTTGTAATTCAATATGCAACCCATCTTGTGCATGACATCTGAACCCAAGATAATATCGTGAATCAACCCCTCTAGGATCACCAAGACATGGTCATACTCTTCTCCTGCCATCTCCATCTTCACATAAGCCTGCTGTGATGCTAGCTTTACTCTCTTCCCATTCGCCAAAATCACCTGTACTGGTTTTAATGGTAGTGTTTTGAGTTCGGGAGAAGCACTTTTTAATCAACCAAAAGTTTCCTGGGACATCACAGAAATCTGACTTTCTGTATCTAACAATGCTCTGACCCTGATTCCTTCCATCTTTATTGCAATTTTTGGGCATATTTGAGGGGCCATCTCCAACATCTCACTTGTGTCCCTGTACCCTAGGTTTGCTAACTGCATTTGATGTTGATTCCCATCTTGTTCCACAGCTGGAGGTTCCATTCTGCTTTTCCTATCATCCAAGGCTGTTAAGATTTCTGCCATCTGTTCTACTGATTCCTTACAGATCACCAGCTGGGCAATATCTTCCGGTAAGCTACGTCTGACTATCCTCATAATCTGACTCTGACAGTGGGTATGATGTGATTGTCCTCAACCTTGCCACCTGCTGGTGCAAGAATGTGCTAAATCACTCTCCCAAATGCCATTTCCTCTGTGGTATCTCATGTAGTATCTTGTCTTGGAGTTCCTCGCTCCAATAACTAGCTAATAAGGACTTGTGATAGTCAGCAAATGTCGTTGGCTTGTGGAACAGTGAGTCCCACCATGAGTCCCACCATGCTTGTGCTTTCCCTTGTATGTGACTACAGGCAACTGCTATCATGGCTTCATCATTCATCTGATTAAATCTAAAGTATTTTTTAAACTTCCCAGATGTTCCATAGGGCTTTCTCCTGGTTGTCCAGAGAAGATTCTTATTTTTAAAAATTGGTTCAATCCAGTGTGGTTAGCCATATTATTTCCATTGCTTATGTCTATGTATCCAACAGGGCCTCTTGGCTCACTACATTTTAGTTTCGTATTTGCAATGCTATTTGCTGGTCTCCTTACACCCTCTTCTAATTTTGACTCTAATCGACATACTGTTTCTATCACTTGATTTATTTCTGTTCACATTTTTTCCAGAGCCTTGTCATTTTCTAATCTGTTCATCTCAATTTCTTCCTTCTTATATAACTGATGCATTACTTCTAATCTGTTACTGACCTGTGCTAAATGTCTATTTGTTAATTTAATTCTTTCTATTATGATTGGCATTTGGTGTGCCAGTTAATCCCAACCACACCTGCTCAGATTCTTCACCTACCTGCCTTAGATTCATTTCCTCTCCCTGATATATCTATTTTCCCAACTATTATCCTCGACTCTACTATGTGTATATTTTTTGATAAATTTATTCTATTACAATGCCTTACAATAACGCACGTATATAGCTTCTTTGGTTTGACTAATATATTCTATTTCACTATATTTAGGATTTATCGATAATTTCTATCCCACCCTGACTGTTTGAAATAAGACACGTATATAATTTATTTTGATTTCACTGATATACTTTATCTAACTATATTAAGACTTATCGATAAAAAAAAACCTTTTTTCAACATCTATTCCCAATTTATATTAGATTTCAACATATTTCTTTTTTTTATTTGATCGCAATTACGTAAAGATAACATATATATTCGGTCGTGATATAAGACACGCATATACTTTCTAAATCCTTTTTTCTTTTCCTTCTATAACAGTAAATATAAAAAAACTTTCAATAGATTTTCACACAGTTAATTTATCCCCCTTCCCTTCTCTTTCTTCTACACATGTGACTTTGAAACATATATAACGAACTATAAAGCAAAGAAAAACACTCTCCCTCTTATCCTTGCTTTCTCACCAAATTAATTTTTTGGAATTAATTTGTATATGAATATTTTTTTCAACAAAATTCTACCCGACACGTGACTAATAATTATACAGCAAATGGATCCCGGACTGGGCCCCCAAAATATAACAGAATTACCTTTTCAACCGTTCGTAAACGTTTAATTTTACACTTTACGATCAAGACTACTGTCACGTCAAGCAAAGAAGCAAATACAGACTCATTAATTAAGTCTATATTCCTGATCAAATACCAAGATTACCAATGGCATATTTCAGTATTATCTTTCCCGATCAGACGCTTCTTCGACTGCTGGATATTAAATCATAAAAATGATTTATTTAAAATAATCCAGCGCTTGAAATATTTATAATTTTTGCGAGATTTATATTACTGCACTATATCGACACATGTACTTTTACTATAATAAACGTCTACTTAGTATTTTATAAACCCTATGGGTATATCATTATAATTAGTATGGTGAAGAAGGAAAGACGAGACATAAGGAGCTATTCATAAATAAATACTGTTTAATATAATACCTTCATAAACATTAAAATATAATATTTTGACATAAAATAAGCAATCATTAAAAATGACACAAATTATATTTAATTTAATTATTCACACTAATAATGATAATTCTTTGATACTAAACATTTATATGTAGATATTTTATAGCTTATAGTCTTTTCTTACGTATTCTTTGATATAAAATAACTACTAATTATTTGGTTCATTCAGATTCACATTTGAAATTGCATTTTTTAATTAATGTGGCCATTTATGAAAGTGTGTGCACATGTGTTATATTAAAGTTAATTACCTCGGTTTTCTGGACATTGATGAGGGAATTACCCATCATGTGGATTACTCCACTTATTTTGTAGAGATGGAAATTTTTGGGATCCGGCTGGATTCTTTCTTGCAGCTTACTTAAGTCGTATTCTTGTGGCTTCAATGACAGGGAAGGTGAACCATCAGGCAGGTGCTATCTCTACTATTACTTCATGGGGAAGATGACTTTACACCCAAGGCAAGCGTGGATCAATTGGCATCCGTTGTGGCCCCTTAGCCCTGCATTCTCGATGTTTCAACTTGGTACATTTTTGTTCACAGCTCTCGAACTACTCTGTCTTTCAGCTCAGCAGACTCAAAAAGAACTCAAACATGGCTACTTCTTTCAACTTTTACTTAATTGTCCCAGAATCCTTTTCTTATCTTCTTGATTGTTTTTGGAATGTCATTAATTACATTTCACACATTTATTTTACTTTCATAAAATACATAAAATTTTCTTGTTTTTATTTTTTATTTTTTATATTTTATTTACTTCCATTTCTTTTTAATGAAATAATTTTCTCATTTACACACTCTTTATTTTACACACCTATACATATATTTCATGCATTCACATGTGTATTTTGAAGAGAAGAACTTTATCTTTTTTTTATAAATCTATTTATTTTTATTCGTAATTGCTACTGAAATCTATGATTGCTAATTCTACAATCATTAACCCCTTTTTATTTACCTTTTCCTTTAAGATTTAATCATCAACTTCGATGATCCTATTTTGCTATTCTCTTAACTTTACTAATTTTAAATTCTAAAAAAGTTAACATTGGAATGTGGAAGATAAGGATCTTGGTTGCTTACCTTCATTCACTTTCTTTAACTACCATAATTTATTTTTTTAATTACTTGCATTCCTCAGCTACCATTTTGATTTTTTAATTAAAACTTAACTTAAAATAAATTTATTTTATTTTTCTAACTTTATTATCCAATTTCTATAACTTACTTTACATAAAACTATATATTATACTATATATTAAATGTACACATGTGATCGCAGGATGTGTGATCATCATATATATATATATAAGAATGTGGACACAGGAAAATAAGCAAGAAATAAGTTTAAAAATTTGTAATTTATCTCATATTTTTTTATTGTTATTTATGGAAATTTTTATAGACATATATATTTGTGCATATATATATTCAAACTCAGACTTTTAAACTCTACACAGCTAGCCAATCCATCTCATACAACTGATACACATGACCACATACATGTGAAAAATTTAAATGATCTCCAATACATATATATCAGAATAAATTATACTTATCAATGACCATATAATATGATCCTAACATTGGAGGAAAACTGAAGTATAAAAAATGTTTCATAAAATAAAAAACTAAGATTTGAAAAGAAAAAATGTAATAGAATTTGTTGCTTTTGTAATTTTTAATATGTACTTCCCATTGCCCAAAATATACTACAATTTTATTGCAACGCAGATGGAAGCTTTTATGTCCGATTTTTATTAGAATTTGTGCAGTTTTTTTTTAACAATAAACTTCACAATTCTCTAAGTTATTATTTCTATCTACTTACCCTAATCTATCATGTATTCTATCTTTCAAATGTTTTCTAATTATTGCATTAAAAGTTTTGCAACAATCTTAAAATGGTGATTACTTTTTTCTGCAACCTTTTTTATAACTATACAAAAGTATTTCACTTTATCAGAATGAAATTTGTTGAATTATTTGTATTTTCCACCTCCAGTTATAGTAATAATTAATTTTATTGCTCTCCATCTTCACAATATTATTCTTCTATCTTTTATTTATAATGAATTTCATTCCATTTCCATTTTTGTATTTACACATATAACAAGGTACTTCATATAATTGCTTGTTTCAAATCTAATTCCCAAACTGAGACCAAACTCTATTTAAAACATGAAATTTTTTTCTAATTTATATAACGATTCTTTATGTGATAGTTATTATATGCAGTTATAATATAGATATAAAACCATCATTGTGCAGGAATTTAGGCCTAAAATCTGGAACTTTTAATATTCTCTGCCTTTAGTCATCAATAAGATGATGACTTTTTTATAATCTTATGGAAATAAAGACTTCATGTTATAAATAAATATTTTTATATTCCACCACAACTTTTAACATATGACTTGCTTTATTGATAATTAAAATCTAGTCAGTATAAAATGGAAACTCCACACATTAACAGCAATCACAAGTCTAGTCACACAATCATTCTGCATTTGAGAAAATCCAGCTGATAGCTTAGTTAAATTTAACAGGCTTATCTAAGGAAAATATGACTACAATATTTTTGATATAAACCTTGTTGTAAAATCAATAAATGCATTGTAATCATGCATCTATGTTGATGAATAGTTCATCCATTCTTATTTACTATAATAATATTCTGCTCATCTCTCTTCTGTGTATTCAAATGGACATATTTAGGATTCTATACATGAAGGGTCAGTGACTTAAATTCAACATGGTTACGGCAATAATATAGGTATCAACAAGGATTTTGAATGTTCCATCAACAGATTTTCAATGATATGGATGGCTGAAGAGTTAGAGAGTAGAGAAGATTGAAGTCTGCCCATTAAATTTTGAAGATTTGCTATCTTACTATAAACTGAGCATGATGCTCTTAATTTTGTGTGTGTGTGTGTGTGTGTGTAGGAAATGATGATCTGGACCAATTAATGAGTGCTAGTTTAGTATGAAATATGTATATTGGAAATCATTTATTTTTTTTGACATATCGGTTGTATACGATGGAATGGATAGCTATTGCTTTATATTCACATGTAACAAATTAAATAGATAAATAGAATTTTATTACAAATAGAATACAGCAATTTATTTATATTTTAGTTTATAACAATTTTGAGTTCATAACACATATAAGAAATTATATACATAATCGCGTGCCGATTTCCCCACTAACAGTTCTATTCTAAGATGGCCGGTTTGCCAAAACCTCTTCTTAAAGTCTATTAATATTTTAATTATTCCATATTCTAAAATTAGCCATTTTAGGCATACAATAATAATAATAAAATCGAGAAGATCTGTAATTACCTATACGGATCTTGGAACCTTCAGACTCCGCTAGTTCTGCGTTATACCTCCGTTGTTCGTATATCCCTTTCTCTATATAAAGATTTCCACTCCGGTCACACAGCAAGCTGGAAATATTCTGTGTTTTAAAATTACCCGGCTTCGCTTTCTTTTTTTCCTTTGTTCTGCTTTTGCTTCATCCTTATCAGTCCTTTTAATTAATTAATTGTACATTCGTTTTTAATTAGAAATCGTTACTTTACTTCAATTAATAAATCCTTATTTTAGACTTTAATTAGTGAATTTTTGATTTAGATTTTAATTAATGAATGTTATCATATGAAACAATCTATCTTATTTCCGTATTTTAATCAAAACCCCCATAACGTTTTTTTACTTGTATTTTTAAAATTTGCCTTTTTATTTTTACTTCTGGAGTACACTATTATTATTATTATTCCAAATACTATAATTCCTCCCCTTACTCCAGAAATATAAATGTCACTTACACATAATCTTTAAACCTTTCCAGTTTCCTTTTAATTCTAAGTGGCCTGGGTGATTTGCTCTTCTGTGCTTCTGGTCGAAGTTCTTCCATTATAACATCTTTGTGTTCCTCCCCTACATATTGTTTTTCTGATTTCTTTTCTATATTTCTTTCATTTTCCTCTATCTCGTTGCTGTTCAAATTCTGCCAAAACTCCAGTGGGACTTGATCTAATTCTCATTTTCTTAAGTGGTTGATGTGCCTTCTATATTTGTTACCATTTTCCCCTTCCACTACATATATTTGTGTTGATATATTTTGTCCAATCGTTCCTTTAATCCATGTTTTCTGTATGACATCTCGAACCCAGACTGGTTTTCCCATTTTAAAGTTTTTATACGATTGCACATCTCGTGTATATTTCATTTCAGTTGGTTTCAGAACTGCTAATTGTATTTGTAATTTCTGTCCAAACATCAATTCTGCTGGCGTTTTTCCCGTAATCGTCGATGGAGTAGTATGCTGGGTTAACATAAATCCCTGTAATTTTTCCTGTAAATCAATTAGTAGTGTTCATTTTCTTCAGAAATGTCTTCACTTGCCGAACTGCATTCTCCGCCAATCCATTTGATTGCAGGTGATATGCTGGTGAGTATAAGTGACGGATCCCCCCAGCATCAAAAAACTGTCGAAGTTCATTACTTGCAAAACCAGCTCCATTGTCCGTTACAATAACTTCTGGCAGGCCATGAATTGAACATGTTGACTTAAGACATTTAATCGTCTCAGCTGCACTGGTATTCCTTACTATATGGCACTCAATCCATTTTGAGAATGCATCAGCTAATATCAGTAGCATCTTGTTGTTCACTGGCCCTGCTTAATCCATATGCACTCTTTCCCATGGCTTAGTTGCTTCCTTCCATTGTGACAATATTTTACTTGGCAACTGCACTTCAGTTTGACATGCATCACAGCACTTTATGTAATTTTTAATATCTTCATTTATTTTAGGCCACCAGACATAGCTATGTGCCAAAGCTTTTGCTCGCACTATGCCCGGATGCCCTTCATCTATAAGTTTAAGTTTTAATGTGTTTTTTCTCCCTTCCATATCACTACTCTATCACCCATAATAATACACTTATTACTAACTGAAAGATTAAACCTGTTTGTCCAAAACCCCATGGCTAAGTAATTCAGTTTGGATTTAAGCCAGCCATTCTTAATCCACTGAATCAGGCATTCGTATCTTTTTTCATTCTCTGTTCATTTTCTGACCGTGTTAGAATTTAATACACCTGAGTTCATATAATCTATGTAATTTATTTCTATTTCCATTTTGCTATTTTCCCTCCTATCTGGAAAACGTGATAACGCATCAGCATGTGGTATTTCCTTCCCCTTTTTATAAACTAGTTTATAATCATACGCGGCGAGTATATTTCTCCGCCGCAGCATATGCGGGCTTAAATGCTCTGGAGCGACCTGATCATTACTTAATATTCCCAATAATGGTTTGTGATCTGTAACAATTTCAAAACTACGACCAAACACATATTGATATTTTTTATTGCAAAAATGATTGCAAGCGCCACTTTATCTATTTGACTATAGTTGACCTCTGCTTTCGATATAACTCTGGATGCAAATGCCACTGGCCGTTCTTTATCTCCTATGGGATGGGCTAATACCACTCCCACTCCCCAATCTGATGCGTCTGTAGTAATCCTTACCTCCAGGTTACTATCAAAATGCATTAATAGAATATCTGATGTTAATCATGAAATGCTTTATCTTGGATTTCTGTCCAGATCCATTTTTTTTCTTTCTTAATAACTTGTACATAGGTTTCACTACCATCGCTTTATTTTTCAAAAATGGCTCAAAAAAATTCACGAGTCCTAGAAACGCCTGAAGTTGTTTTACATTTTTAGGTTTTTCAGCATTTCTGACTGCTCTGATTTTATTTTCCAGCGGTCTTTTTCCTTTATTACTTATATTATGGCCTAAAAATTCTAATTCCTGAGTTATCCACACACATTTTTCTTTATTCAACTTCACTCCTGCTTGATTTAGTTTAAAACATACATCGGCAATTTTTTTCCTTAAAGTTTCACTAGACGTTGCCGTTATTAAGATATCGTCGTAGTATAGGATTACTCCTTTTAACCCTTGCAACAATAAGTTTAATTTAGCCTGAAAAATGTTCGGCGCTGTTGTTATCCCAAAAGGTAGCCTATTGCATTTGTACAGCCCAAAAGGTGTGGTTAACATCAATATACGTGCTGTTTTTTCGGTAACTTTCAATTAAGATCAAGCTTCGCGAAATATTTTGCATTAGTTAAATTCACCAAAACTTCTCTCACGTTAAGAACTAGATACGCTCCTTTATTTAAAAACTTATTAACTGTGCAACGATAATCCCCACACATTCTGATCTGTCCATCAGGCTTCGTTATTATAACTATGGGCATAGCCCATTCTGCGTCTTCTACTGCCATTAGAACGCCTTTATTTACTAGTTTTTTCAATTTCTCCTCAACTTTATCTCTCTGGGCAAAAGGAATCTTTCTAGGTTTACATACTATTGGACGAACGTTGTCCAATAGTTCTACGTCTATTGGATTAGTTTTGATCAGGCCTAACTCTTCCGAAAATAAGTCTGGATATTTTTCCATTATTTCTTTTTCCACCGTAACTTTTTTAATTATATTTATTGAGATTCCTCATTCTCGAAACCATTCTCTCCTGATTATCGGGGTTAGTTCATTTTTTACAATATATAATAGTAATTCACACTTTTTTTTTCCGTAACTAACTGGGACTTTAGTCACTCCCACTAGTTCTATTGACTGCCCGGTTATACCTTTTATTTTTATGTTTGACTTTTTTATTTCTAGCGACTGGTCTTTTATATGTATTTCTTTCCAAATTTTTTCTGAAATTAAAGAAATACCAGATCCACTGTCGACTTCCGATACTACTTCCTTCTTCCCTATTATAACTGTTAGTACATACTGGCTGTTATCTTGCCATGTATTGTCCGATGTGCTATTAACTTGCTCGTACTTCACTTCTCTTCGGTTTTCTGTATCTAGTTTCTCTTTTTGTTTTGGTTTCTTACAAACCTTCGCTAAATGACCTTTATTCCCACAGTTATAACAATTTTCCTTCCGCCATGACAGTACTTGGCTACGTGCCCTGTTTTTCCACAACAATAACATTTCCATACATCATTTTTTTCTCTGTCTGCCTTCAATGTTGTACGAGTAAAACTATTTTCCGTTTTATATATAGTCGCTCTATTTTCTACTTTGGTCTTATTTCTAAATGCTGCAGCCAGTTCTAAAACTGCTTCAAAAGCGTTACCCTTTTTGATAGCCAATTCATAAGTCAAATCTGATTCTGTTAATAGGTTTTGTCTTAACCTTTCATCTGCCATTCCCCAAAGCAACTGATCTAATAAAGCTTGGTCACCATAATTTCCATATTGACAGTCTTTTATCAACTGCCTTAATTCTATGTCATACTCTTTTATTTTTTCATGGTTTGCTTGCCTTCTGTTACGCAATGCCAATCTTGCTATGAATTTAGATGTTTGTGGGCTGAAATAATCTGTTATTTTCTGTACTATTTCTTCATATTCAACTGAGTCCGAAATAGGTCACTCAAATAACTTATTTACTATTCTTATTAATCTCGTCCCTGACAAACATAATAAAAGCTGCCACTTTTCTACTATTGTCCGTAATTTCATTCAACTTAAAAAAATTCTGCAACTGAATTCTATATAAAGGCCATTCCCCTAGATTTTCTACATTAAATTCAGATATTGACCGCTCTTCAATCGACATTTTCTTATCTACAAGTTCGTTCAACTGACTGCTCCAATTTGCTTTATATTCACATGTAACAAATTAAATAGATGAATAGAATTTTATTACAAATAGAATACAGCAATTTATTTATATTTTAGTTTATAACAATTTTGAGTTCATAACACATATAAGAAATTATATACATAATCGCGTGTCCGATTTTCCCACTAACAGTTCTATTCTAAGATGGCCGGTTTGCCAAAACCTCTTCTTAAAGTCTATTAATATTTTAATTATTCCGTATTCTAAAATTAGCCATTTTAGGCGTACAAAAATAATAAGAAGATCGAGAAGATCTGTAATTACCTATACGGATCTTGGAACCTTTAGACTCCCTAGTTCTGAGTTATACCTCCGTTGTTCGTATATCCCTTTCTCTATATAAAGATTTCCACTCCGGTCACACAGCAAGCTGGAAATATTCTGTGTTTTAAAATTACCCGGCTTCGCTTTCTTTTTTCCTTTGTTCTGCTTTCGCTTGATCCTTATCAGTCCTTTTAATTAATTAATTGTACATTCGTTTTTAATTAGAAATCGTTACTTTACTTCAATTAGTAAATCCTTATTTTAGACTTTAATTAGTGAATGTTTGATTTAGATTTTAATTAATGAATGTTATCATATAAAACAATCTATCTTATTTCCATATTTTAATCAAAACCCCCATAACGTTTTTTTACTTGTATTTTTAAAATTTGCCTTTTTATTTTTACTTCTGGAGTACACTATTATTATTATTATTCCAAATACTATAGCTATAAGGAACTTAAAAGTCTGAGTTCAAATCCTTTCTAATTAAATATGAATATTAATAAAACATTAAGAATTTATCTCATCAATTTGCAGTAATATAAGAAATGATGATATTCTCAATATAGTGTTTCATTAAATGTAAAAAAATATTTTGAAAAATTAACTTTTCCTTTTTTGCATTACTAAAATTTTCATAATTTTTATGTTTAATAATAACCAGTTTACATATTTAATTTTAAATACCTTTTATTAATAAGTTTTTCTTCCATTATTTCATTTGCTTGACAGTTTTCCACAGAGTTTCTTCTTTATTTGTTCTAGTGATTACCAATTCCATACTTAATATTTTCAAAGCTTTTTATTAATGCTATTTTGACTGGTTGTCAATTCTTCTTGGAAATTCTATTTATTTATACGAAATTAGTTATCTTATAATGTAATAATAAGCTATATAGAACGGGGCAAATACAGAGAAAAAGTGATAGTTAAACAGCAAACATAAAATGCGAAACAGATTTTTTTATATAAATGTGATAATAAAACCATATTGAAAACTTTCATTATCTCCTGCATTAACTTAAAACATTACTTAACCAGTGCTCAGACCATGAAATCCACTTGTATATTTGATCACTGAAATTTAATACCTTAAAAATATTTGATTACAAATTGAATGAGGAAATTTGTAAATAATCTTTGGTGTTCACTTATACTTATCATTCTGCAATTATTGTTTCATGTTTTATTTTCTATAATAATCTTATTATATTTAACCGTAAATGATAGTATATTCATTTACCAACCGGAATTTGAATCCTGTCTAGATAACATTTTTATTTTTATTTCAACTTTAATAATATGTATATTTTCTTTTCAGATAGCTAGTCTAGAATAACCAGTATTTAGTTATTTTTAACTACAACGTAAAACAATGGAAAACCATATAAATTCTTCCCATCTGAAATCGTAAAATCTAAGAAGTCATGCCTTCCTTTTTATGGTTATTTTATAGTGTGTGTGTTCAGAAACCCTTATTCTTTTAATATAGTATTTAAAGGCTGTTTTATATTTTGCCTATTGTAACCAAAACAAAAAATTGTCGATAGTTTTTTTTTTAATTGTATTATGGTTAATTAATAAATAATTTTTCATCTAATTAATAAATTAATATACCGATTGTAACGTAACCCCCCTCGCTTTCTTCTTGCGAGAGATCTACGGTTACCAAGAGATTACGGCTTCGAAACTAACATGACACAGCGTAAGGCTTTATTTTTTTTCTTACATCGACAGTTGTTTATAATCCACATAAGAGGGCGCCAGATACGATTATTTAAGTGTTTTAACTACTCGCATCACCTTACATTATGTCAAAACGATTCCGAAGTCAAACCCCGCCCGCTAACTCGATACTCTCAGCATGGACCAATCCGATGACTCAGGGTCGCTACACGATTGTCCCTAACAAGACTCCTCCCGGAGAAGACGCATTGACCGCTAATTAAAATCAGCATGTTTCTTTACTAAGTCTATCACGGCAGGAAGGCCGTTTATTGGTCACCGCTAACCTATCAATCTGTTCGTTTACGCCCGAACACAAGGCTTATAAATCATCCCCCCGCTTTATTGCTTACAACATAAGTTATTGACATTTATTTTCATAGACCCGCCCTCTCTTAAGACTATCTTAACTAGATTACATACTAAAGAAAACATCGTGACTCACGGCGCGATGTTGATACATAAAACAATATAAAACAAATATTAATCTAAATGACGAATCTATCTAATAATTTAAACAATAACTATGATGACAAGTATAAATTAAGAATGTGAATCGTGTGAAATGATTTGATAAATGCTCGAATTGATTATATAATGAACAAGTTTATTAAGATATTGATTTTGTTAAGTTAACCTTTTTTAGTCACACACACACATAAACACGCTCTCAGAGAAACATAATTAATAAATACAAGTATGCATTGCGAAATAAAGTTCATTTCATGGATTAAATAATTCTCTATCCTGACTTTCATTTAAGTTTAAAGTTCATGTGAATAAAGTTCTGTTATACGATAAATTCTCAGACGAGGAAAGTTCAAGTTTGATTTGTACAAATTAGGTAGGTTATTTACGAGATTGCCTGTAAGAGTTCTAGATTGAGTGAGTGATTTAATATAAACATATTTACCTAGGTTTTATCTTGGGTGCGGCGATTATCGGTTGGTCCTGGTACGCGTGGGAATTTTGCGGAACATATTTCAGCTGGAACATTCACGGAACACGATGTTATCGGAGTTGCATAGTCCTGGAGATTTTGGTAGCGGAGCGCCGATCAGTCACTGAGAGGTTTCTTAGCCCCTCATGACGATCGACGCTCTTGGTATTAATTTCGGAATAGTCATCTTTAATGCCGAGGGATTCGTTGAGTTACTTCAGACCAATTCAGTGGTACGCCAATGGCATAAGCGTCGGATGATGAGCAGGTGATAATAACAACAGTAATGATCGCGTAATAATATCACTATATCAATAAGACAGGGATATCTATGTAGAATAGCATCTAGAATCCTGTTCTGTCTTTTTTTTTCTAATAGGTTTTGAGGTGTATTTAAAAGGTTTGGTCCATATCTTGGGATCCAATCTACCCCCAGAGTTCCCTGTTTCTCAAGTTGTCGTTCAGGTCCGCGTTAGCATTACTCACTCTCTTTTTTGCTACAGGCAATCTTTATTTTGAGGCAATCTCGTTTCGCAATCAATCCTATTCTTTCACATTTTTAATGCATGCGTGTGTGTGTGTTTTTATTAGAACAATACATGCTATTTTAAAATTAGAAGTCGAGCACTTATCATTTCATTAAATCTTTTCTATTACTCTTATTTTAAATGATTTTCTAAAATAATCCCCTGTTAAATTCCCATGGCGTTTTTGAAGGACAATTATACATTTTAATTAAGAAAGCGAATTTTGATTTCTAACGGCAAATTATATTTATCATGTTAAAGAAACAAATTACATTTAAACGTGAATTATATTTATCATTTCAAGATAACAATTATATATTTATTATTTATCAAATTGACTCATATTCATTATTTAAGATTACGAATTATACTTATTATTTATGCAAGTGAATTATCTTTATTATTTAAGGAATAAACTACATTTATTATTTACCAGCTTTTAATCATTTACTTTATACGTTTACGATCTGCATTTTTATGGGTGTGTTTTACAGCGGTATTTTATACATATATTTTATACGATGAAGGAAACTATTCTAAATTACGATAATGAGGTTATGCGTGTTTTAGGTTGCTTGTTGGTGTGTGTATTTCTTGATGCTTTCTGGATTTAATATTGATGTAACGCTGTCTCGTTACATATCCCCGCGCTCCGTCTAAAAAAAAAATCAAAATGCGGGGTTTCGCACTTTTGGATTTTTTTTTTTTTTTTTTTTTTTTTTTTTTTTTTTGTTTGTTCTTCCCGTTTCCACTGTTTACTCCGGGCAGCTTCCTGGGATTCGCCCTCCCCTCACTTAAGGAAATACTTTGGCAGGTTATATGGTCAGGCTCGGATTTGATCTCTACGAATTCTGCTCGGCGTGCCATAGTTGGTACATTTTCCCCAACCTGGTACTGGCACCCGAGCGGAAGGTGGCATGGGGATGGACATTTCCGAGGTCCCGCGATGCAAGGTTACGACTCTATAGGGCCTTTCCTGACGGCCTATCTAATGGGAGGCAGGGGGATGGACCTTTCCGAAGTCCCCTCTGCGGAACACGATAAGTGTGCGGTTGCGAACGATTTGGAACCTAAATATACGAAATATCCGAGCTCTGTACCTCCTAGCACAAGGGTAAGTAGTGAGGGAAAGAACAAGGTCGCTTATCTTTCGTGCCCCGTCTCTCTCTCCTTTCCTTTCGTTGGTCTCCGTGTTTTGTTTGTTTGTTTTTTTTTTTTTTTTTTTTTTTTTTTTTTTTTTCATCAATACGTTTTGGTTGACGGCGGGCGATGTTCTTTAATTTGCTGGCTTTCAAACGACTAGTTTACTTAACGTGAATAGTTTCCTTGCGTTAGTTACTGGTTTAAATGGAATGACGGTTTATATAACCCCCTCCCCCCCCTTTGTTTGTGTGTGGTGCGATGCTATATGTGTTTTTTTTTTTTTTTTTTTTGGTCCGGGGTCATTTTCCTACGATAATCGCCGATTGTTAGTGGGACTCCATTATCATATTCCAGTGTCAGTCTGGGTCCGTCAGCGTTTTTTTTTTTTTTTTTTTTTTTTTTTTTTTTTTTTTCAATATCGGTCTGGTGGTAATTTTCTTCTTTCTAACTCCGGTCTTGGCCTTTCCATCTGCCTTCCCCTCCCTTCTGCGCGTTCAAACCTAGCTATCGCATCTCCCATCTCGTGGATGCCCTTATCGCCCCGGCTCAACATCATCCGTCTGATGTCCGTTGGCATATTATGTCTTACTATCGAGACGATCTGTTCTTCAGTCATCTGGTATGCCGGCAGCTGTTGGAGACCGGCCACCTGCCGGTAATAAAATTGGGTGATAGTCTCGCCTAGTTTGGAGCCGTACTTCTCGTTCGTAAGGTGGAAGTAAATTCCTTCTTGCCGGGTGGAGTTCCAAAAACCCCGTAGCATCTCCTCACGGTACTCCACGAACGATCTGGGTTTGAATTCGATCGTCCTCCACCAATCCCGAGCCGGTCCTTGTAAGTACGTGCTGGCAATACCGATTTTGTCCTGTTCTGGTTTCGTTGGTTCCGAAAAGAGGTTCCGCACGCTTTCTATGTGGTCGATGGGGCTCTCGTTCTCGCCTGCTCTGAACGTCTCGATTTTCACTTGCCTTTCGGCCCACGACTGGCTTGGCTCCCGTTTGTTTGCTTCCCGTTCGACCCTCTTTTCCAACTTCTCTAGTCGTTCGGTTATGATATTTCCCGGTTCATCCCGTTGTGGTTCGATTTTCTCCATCCTTTTATCTATCGCCTCCACCTTCTGTGCGATGTCCTCTAGCCCCGCCTTCGCTGTTACTGCCTCCATCTTCACCTCTTCTATTTCGGCCTTTGCCGTGTCGATTTCTATTTTCATCGAGGCGATCTCATTTTCTACCTCGGTGATTTCGACTTCTTTTCTGTCCTGCTCCTCTTCTGGCTCTTCGGTCTCTCTCCTCGCTATCTTTCGGATCTCCCTAATGAGCTCCTCTCTCTCCTCCCTCATAATTTCTCTTATCATCTGGCCCATCATTCTTATTAAGGTTTTCATGTCCGATTCGGCCTCTTCTTTCACTTCGGCCTTCTTAAATGTTATGGGGCTTTCCCCCGTTTCCTCCCACGTGACATCCGTACTACTGTCCATTTGGTGATCGGTTTCCTTACTTTTTTTTTTTTTGTATTTGCGGTTCTTTTTTTTTTTTTTACTTTGTGATTTTATGGTTTTATGGTGACAGCGACTGATCCGCGTCCGCTCCCTTATCTCCTGCTATGCTTTATTTATTTTATCTTGCTCCGGTGACTTGTTTACATATTTGCAATGTTAAGTCTCGCCGCGATTTTGTTCCGTTTGTTTATATTTTATCGCTAAAAATTTTTTTTTCTTTTTTCTTTATTACTACGCTTTTTGTTTTCACTTTTCCGCGTCTTCTCCCAGTTCTGCCGCTTTTGCTAGTATTTGGATTTGCCTTTTTTTTTTTTTTTTTTTTTTAGACGCTTCATTTATACTAGCCCCACGTTGGGCGCCAAATGTAACGTAACCCCCCTCGCTTTCTTCTTGCGAGAGATCTACGGTTACCAAGAGATTACGGCTTCGAAACTAACATGACACAGCGTAAGGCTTTATTTTTTCTTACATCGACAGTTGTTTATAATCCACATAAGAGGGCGCCAGATACGATTATTTAAGTGTTTTAACTACTCGCATCACCTTACATTATGTCAAAACGATTCCGAAGTCAAACCCCGCCCGCTAACTCGATACTCTCAGCATGGACCAATCCGATGACTCAGGGTCAGCTCGTGTACACGATTGTCCCTAACAAGACTCCTCCCGGAGAAGACGCATTGACCGCTAATTAAAATCAGCATGTTTCTTTACTAAGTCTATCACGGCAGGAAGGCCGTTTATTGGTCACCGCTAACCTATCAATCTGTTCGTTTACGCCCGAACACAAGGCTTATAAATCATCCCCCGCTTTATTGCTTACAACATAAGTTATTGACATTTATTTTCATAGACCCGCCCTCTCTTAAGACTATCTTAACTAGATTACATACTAAAGAAAACATCGTGACTCACGGTCGCGATGTTGATACATAAAACAATATAAAACAAATATTAATCTAAATGACGAATCTATCTAATAATTTAAACAATAACTATGATGACAAGTATAAATTAAGAATGTGAATCGTGTGAAATGATTTGATAAATGCTCGAATTGATTATATAATGAACAAGTTTATTAAGATATTGATTTTGTTAAGTTAACCTTTTTTAGTCACACACACACATAAACACGCTCTCAGAGAAACATAATTAATAAATACAAGTATGCATTGCGAAATAAAGTTCATTTCATGGATTAAATAATTCTCTATCCTGACTTTCATTTAAGTTTAAAGTTCATGTGAATAAAGTTCTGTTATACGATAAATTCTTCCGACGAGGAAAGTTCAAGTTTGATTTGTACAAATTAGGTAGGTTATTTACGAGATTGCCTGTAAGAGTTCTAGATTGAGTGAGTGATTTAATATAAACATATTTACCTAGGTTTTATCTTGGGTGCGGCGATTATCGGTTGGTCCT